>CM070571.1:9968718-12468718 GCA_036346355.1 Rhipidocladum racemiflorum
GCTCGAATTCAATCACCGCGTACCTGGGCGGACGCTGACGCGAGTGGTGCTACTGCCACTGGCACAGCGCGCGCCGCTCGAATGTATCTGCGTGCGCGCGCGCGACGCCGCTGTCCCGGCGGGCGGTGGTGATGGAGCACCAACCGATCGATACAGACTCGCGCGCTGGTAGGATCAATTAATCCAAAGATTCAGATGCGCGCACGCTATCACTGGACTTGATTCCGAGCTATTAATTAGCGCCCGATCGATCGACTCGTTCCGTTTTTTTTTTTAAAAAAAAAAAATCGAATGCTGTGTAAAAAATCGATCTGAATTTCTGGAGTTTGTTTGCAACCAGGTCAGCTTAATTCCAAGAACGCACAGAGAATTGCTCCACTGATCAGCATGCACTAGGCGCGCCATACAGGGGGTATGGTCCCTTGTGCTGTCTGGTCGCACCGCCATTCTTCAGCTTACACATTCCCCATGGAAAATACCGAGATCGCTGTGATCCTTCTCTACGCTCGTCAACAAGGAAGGCTGCGTTTCCCTCTCAAGGAGAAAAAAAGAAAGAAGAAAAATGTACGTGTAGAGGACAACTGACCATGCTTGGACGTAAGAGAGTGGCTTGCATGTCGCGTGCACGTCTTAATTGGCCCATTCGGTATCTTTTCGTTCGTAACGGGAAAAGGCGGTGCTTGTGTAGTTGCGCTTTCCGTGTCGCTGCAATTACTGAAGAGAGTGCGTACGTGCAACATTACAACGACTAAAGTTTCTCTCCTTATTCCCGACGTTCCAACAACCAATTCGTTTTGGTTTGCATAATAGTAACCACTTGTTCGGCTTCCAAGAGCGCGTGCCTTTTCTAAGCATGGGTGTGCCTACACCTTTAACGGTTTGGATATTGCTATTTAATTGACTAAAAAAAACATCGGAAAAATTACTTCGTATTGTAATGTTTAAGATATGGATACCCAAAATATTTCCTGGACATATGTAATACCGTTTGAATTGGGAGAGAGAAAAGAAGGTATGGCAAATATATATTTCACATATATTCAATACCGCTAGTTTCTTTTTTATGCACCACATACTACCACGTTTGATACTGAACTTTCATGTGGTTATTGTACCATGATATTTAGGGGTGAAAAAAAAACTCGAAGCTCGCGAGCCGACTTAGCTCATTAAGGATTTAGCTTGAACTTATGCCATAAACAATTAGCTGAGTGGATATTTATGCTCAACTGCTTGATTAGCCGATCTCGAGCTGGCTCATCATGAGTTGCTTGTTAGACTCGTTAAGCTCGGAAATATTGAAACCAAACCCACAACGGCACAGGCTCGTTAAGTTGACAATAAGACCTTTTGTTTGGTGACCTTTTGTTTCAAGCCTTTACTAGCTCTCCATCATGAACTATATTAATGTATTTTCTAATTGGTGGATTAGATGTTAGCAACTTTCAGTTGGTTGCATGTTTTGTAAATAAAAGGGACTGTCCAACATGGACCACTTAAGTGATATTGTGGACTGTGGTTGACAGGTTCACTATACGACGGTTCACTTACAGCGACCTACGGTTGGTTGCTAAAAGCGGCTTCAGCGACCTACGGTTAGTCGCTAAAAACCTTTAGCGACCCATAAGGATGGTCGCTGTAAGTGCTGTCGCTAAAGGCTTTAGCGACCGACATCTTTTTAGCGACCGAGCGTAGGTCGCTGAAGTTGTATATTTAGCGACCAACTGTGGGTTGTTGTACTATAGATTTAGCGACCAACCGTGAGTCGTTATACTATACATTTAGCAACCAACAGAAAGTCGCCCTCTTTACAACTCAGATGCTGCTCAGTGTTTTATATATACAAAAGCACCACAAATCACAGATTTTTATACACATAATCACATAGACATACAAAGTATAATACCACAATCATAGATCCATCACATAAACACAAAAGCACCACAATTAGATATTCACAAAAGCACCACAGTTATATTACTCACAACTAGATCATTCACAGATAGCTAGCTAGATCATTCACAAAAGCTCCAGAGCTGATCAGTCACAAAAGCTGTACAGCTACATCACTCCAGCTTCAAGCAGTTCAAAAGCCCACAACTACATCACTAATGCTTCACGACACTCCAGCTACAGTTCAAAAGCCCACAGCTACATCACTCTAGCTCCAGTGCTGATCAGTCACAAAAGCACCACATCTACATCACTAATGCTTCAAGCAGTTCACAACCACTCCAACTTCTTGTATGACTTATCTTCCAACTTCAGCTGATGCAATCAAGGTTAATCATCAGTGAATGATTGCTCATATAAATCTAAACATAAACAAGATAAGATATAGACTATTACTTTCTTGTAGGGCCATGCAACTGACATCATGTAAGCATCAGCCATAGAGTCCACATTGGCATAAGGACGAGGCAAAACTGTATCTCGTTTCAGCACACAAGTTACAATAACTTCACAATATTGGCTTCCAAGGGTCTGACCTCCAACTGTGGTGCTTGGTTTAGTTGAAACAATTGTCCCTTTAGCCACAGGCAAATCAGATCTCAACATAGCATATAATATGACATCTTTTCCAACCTGATGCAAATGATTAAGAATAATTTAGTTCAATGTTTTTGAAGGTTTATGAAAATAAAGGTAGAAAATGTATGAAATGAATGAGAGCATTACAAGATCATCATGTTTAGAGTGTGAAGCTTCAGCAAAGTGCCTTGTAGATCTTGGTGAGTTTGCACCTTGCATCTGGTCAAATATTTGATCCTCCTCATCATACAATTCCTCATCTCCAGAAGCACAATATTCTTCATTGTCTTCCTCATCCTCATCAACAAACTTGTTCCTTATCACCTTAAGAATAACAATTTCATAGCATAGCACAAGGAATCTAGAAAATTAGGATAAAGCAGCATGAATGAAAATATTGAATACCTTATGTTGAAATGAAGTAGAGCCGCGATGTGACATTGGCTCATCCTCATCAACAAACTTGTTCCTCATCACCTTAAGAATCACAATTTCATAGCATAGCACAAGGAATCTAGAAAATTAGGATAAAGCGGCATGAATGAAAATATTGAATACCTTATGTTGAAATGAAGTAGAGCCGCGATGTGACATTGGCTCTTCACTTGCCCGATCTGGTTGAGCCCTTTGATCAATTTGAGTTTGTAGCTCAAGTACACGCTGTTCTAAAGCAACCTTCTCACTTTGAACCTTTGTACGAGCAAGAACCTCCATTTGTAGTCTTGTTGCAGTATAAGACTTCAACTCTGGAGTGCCAATATCTTGAGGAGTAGGGCCTAAACCCAAAACACGAACATATCCTTTTGGCTCTTTCGCTCCACAAACAACAGAGAATACATCACCCTCTTGAATTGACCGGTCCTTTAACTCTGGATATACTCCAATAACATCATTAAGTTTGTCCTATAGAGAATTAAAGATGATTAACATCATAAAAGGTTATTCGGGTAGAAATGCATATTGTGCTAAAAATTAATAACAAAGTCTTACAATTATTCGTTTTGCCTGTTCTGTAGGAACTCCATTTTTTCTCGTATGGGTTTGGATAAAGTTTTCATCTCTTCGTGGAGGACGTCCTAGTTTCACAGCCTGCACACATACTTTGTTATTTGGGCCCCACTTTTTAGCAGCTGTTGAACCCAGTAGATTCTTTATATGAGCAATAAGGACTAATAAATACCATATATAAATAGTTCAACCCAAAAATGAATCACTCCGTTTCAAAAGGAGGAGAGCAAAACTAAGTGTACTAGTGGCTGCTTGGATAATAAAAATTATTAAGTAGTCAAATTACATATACAAAAATCGATGCTTGAAGATATACACAAGTAGATAGGGCCATGTTCTGTTGTGTTTGCATTTCTGGTTTTTAGTATACATATCTTTTTATCTTGTAATGGCTGCAAATAAATGGTTTCACGCATGTCATATGTATGCAAGAGGTAGTTTACATGAAGCTGCAAATAAAAGATCTTTGCTTTCGGTGTTTGGAAGTGGAACCAGAGGATGTATCATGAATATGAAGGACTAGATTAAGCGCTGGTACTATCAAACAACACTAGAAAAAGCTCGGCCAATATGGAGGAGCAGCGAGGATGTAATCATGAATATAATAGGGATAGTAAAATAGAAAGAACATATTACCAAATCATGTTCTAAACATGCATAGCTCACACTCCCGGTGTATGGTGCATCTTTAGCTTTTGTCGATTTATTTTAGCTTTTACGGCGATCCTAAAAATAGAATAAAAAATAAATGTGTTCTGATTGAAGTAGCGATTGCATTTGAACTAAAGTGTAGAGCTTACCTGAAATTCAGAAGACATCCAATTGTTGTATATAGAGTGCCAATCATCATCATTAACCCTCTTATCAGGACATTCTGGAATTTCTTTTATAGACAATTCAGGATTGAAGTATCGTTTCTTTATGGATGCTTTAAATTGCTTCCACTTCTTCCCAGCTGTGCGCATCACCCAATTTAAGGCAGCAGCATCTACATCATAATACGTCTTTATATCCTCCCACAACTCATACTTCTTGTTTATATCAACAAGCCTCCAGTCCATGGTAGCAATAGATAATTTCTTTCTAACTTGACACCCAATAGCACTTGAAAGTTGTCTAGCACTTTTACCAACAGGCTGACCTCGATCATTGAGTAAAATTTTGATTTTTGGCATTTCAGGTGACCTTGAGAATACTTCCTCCATCTTAGTTATGCCCCTTGCAGTCCTATTTATTGTAGATTTGACTGGATCATTCTCAGTACCTTCAACTGAACCAAATGAAAAGCACACATTGGTAACTGTTAAAAGAAGACATTGGTAATGTATATACATGATATATAAGTATGAGGATGTTGAATCATCACCATTGTCGGTGAGAAAATCTCCCACTTTATGCAAATCAGCAATCACTTGTTCGTCTTGAGGTTGAGCATTTTGTCTTTGTGGCCTTGGTCGCAAGTTTGGAGGTTTAGTAGTTGGAACACTTTGTCTTTCTGGCCTTGGTCGCAAGTTTGGAGGTTTAGTTGTTGGAACACTTGTCTTCAGCTTTTTCTACAAGCAAATGGCATGAATGTGAAAGATCCATAAATAGACTTAAGTGAATATATACATACTTTGAAATAGCTTCATAGAAATAGCAGACTGAAGTGAACTGTGAACTTAAGTGAATATATGCATCGTGAAATCTGAAATATATACTGAGAAATACATCGCAAATAGTATCATGTATAGTTCACATAAAAGGTACATATGAGGTTAAATGTAGTCTGAGAATAAAAGTATGGTGCAAATTTTAATATGTGTGTAAGCGATTTCCTAATGATGACAAATAAGAATAGTTCTTGCAATGTGAATCAAACACAATCTTGATGAGGTGGCCGAGGAACTGCAAAATTACAATTAGTACGAGCGATTACGTAAATCAAGGAGAGCTCCTCATATTGCTGCATATATGCTTTCAAAGGCATTTTGTTAACTAAATCCTAGGCCTCCTCTTAATGACTTAATTAATCTCTTAATCGCTTTGGAGGTTTAGTTCGGTGAAATATATGCAGTTTGGAGGTTTAGTTATTCTTTGCAGTTTACAAACTTATAGTGCTTTATAAACTATTTTAGTGCGATTACAAAGCAGAAAGAAAATTTGCGATTTATAGAAATTTGTTACAAGCTATATGAACTTTAAATTCATGTGCAACAGATATATGAACTTTAGTTTATGCAACTAAAACAGATAGTCATTCTTTGCGATTTATGCAACTAAAGCAGATATATACAATGAGATATATGAACTTTAGTTTCATGTGAGCTGTACAAGCTGCAGATTTATCTGAAATATATGCGATTTATAGTGAAATTGTACAAGCTGAAGTCTTTCAACGCTTTAGTAAACCGAACACTAAATAAGCACAAAGAAATAAGGACTAAAAGCAGTTAGGCTGAGGCACTTAAGAGCTACCCACCTTTGAAATTTTTTGGATGGACCTTCTTTCTCCATACTCCTGACGATTTCGAGGATGTTAAGAGCTGCCAACCTCCTTTTATTTCTTTCAATATTTTCTCGCTTAATTGCTCGTATTCACTACATGATCCATCTTTATTGCTTTCTCTTGCGCTTGACATTTTTTTCCTGAAATAAGTGGCAACAATGACATTAGCTATTTATACTCAAACAACAAGGAAGTGCATACATATATTAAAAAATATCATCAAACATGGAACCATCAAGTCAAGGAGTAAAAATATCAAAACTTACTTTCTTGTTTTTTCCTTGTTTTACTCCACTAACAATGACACCATCTATATCTGTTTCTAGCACATGGGACACATCCAACAATAAGTCTTTCAAACACATTAGAGTGCAGATCAAGGATTGCGGAACTACATCATTTTCATCATCAATGATACCATAATCAACATCACTTCCATACAAATCTCGTAGTTACGGTGAACAACGACAACCCATTCAGTATCAATGGGTCAACAACATAGTAAACTTGTGTTGCCTGTGATGCTAATATGAAAGGTTCATCCAAGATCTTTTCACCAAGTATTGAATAAATGTTTGAAATTCAACGTGGTAATTCCAAATTGATCCGTTCGAACCCATTTGTTGTTTACACGGTTATCAACCCAATCACACTTGAAAAGCACAACATTTCCTTTGTGGTGGTAGTTCAGTTCAAGAATTTCTTTTATGATACCATAAAAGATGTTTTTCCCTATAGTATGGTTATCATCATTTCCTCTTTCGAAATGAGTTGTCTCGGCTGACTAAGCGCTACCCCACTACTTTGGACAGACCTATTCTCATCATATGACTGTGTCTGAAAGTTGAAACCATTTATTGAGTAGTTGTTATCTTGATGTGCAATCATCATTGGTCCCTTAGCTAAAATTTTGATCTCTTCGAGGCCTCCTCACATGTTTCCTCAACTTTGTGGTACCAATACTATTGTTAAAGTGAAATCCTTTATGAGATTGTAAATTCACTTCTCCTTTTATACTTACATGTAACCTGAACCACTCATGGAAGGTTTTATGTTGCATGTGGTTGATCTCACGCTGATTTGAACACCAATTGAAGAGAGGTATTGAGCATGTTTGCGAAATGGCCAACATGAAATTTTTGATGGTCGCTATTGAGCAAAGCGAAGAGTAAATAATCACACGATACTCGTTGAGTTAGATAGCTTACTTTAAATATGTTTCTATATTGGAATAGTTGAAAAGGACATATCTATGTGCTTGAAGCCATGTCTTGTGATCTAAATTGACAACACACTTTCCAGCCAATGCTCGACCAATTTTGTGAAAGAATGGAGTTGTAACACAAACTTGTGTTGGTAGGCGATTTCTAACTCTATGGTTGAAGTGGGTCTCATCTTGTAAATACCGAGAACAAAGCGTGAGAGCCTCATCAAACAAAGAACCCTCCATAATTGATCCTTCCGGGTGACATTTTGCACGCACATAGCCCTTGCATTTTTTTAGATACCTATACATGTAAACAACAACACTCATCCCATTATTGAAAAATAATAGGATGATTTGTTTGCTATGTAATATACCAAAGAAAATTACCTCTCCACCGGCCACATGCTTCGAAAATGGATTGGACCTTGCCACTCTTGCTTGGGCAGGAAGATGTACCATCAAATGTACATTAATGGTAAAAAATGATGGAGGAAAATAATCTCTAAAGGCTCAAGATTTCAGCTATCTCAGATTCTAGCCTTTGCATGTCACTTATTCGAATAACGAGGAGAGTACAATTTTCTAAAGAACGTGCTTAAGCGAATCAAGACAAGACTAACTTCTTGAGGAGAACTCTCCTGACAGCAAGTGGCGATAAATCTTGTAAAAGAATGTGGTTGCCATGAGTATTAAGATTAACTATCTTTTTCATTGACAAGAACATTATGTCGTATATCAATTTGCATATCCATCAGAAACTTGACCCCTTTTAATACTTGACAAAACAATTTCTTCTCAGCAGAGCTCATTGAGTAGGGTGCAGGAGGCAAATAAAATTGATTAGCTTCTAGTTCAATAGGATGAAGGTCGCTTCTAATACCTAAAGCTTGAAGATCCAAGCGAGCATTCAGATTATCCTTAGATTTTCCAGCAATGTCCAACAAAGTATTAATTATATTTTCACACACATTCTTCTCTATGTGCATGACATCAAAATTATATCGAATTTGCAAGTCCTTCCAATATGGAAGAGTGAACCAAATAGGTCTCCTTTTCAGAAAGACTAATGGTTTCCCATCCTTGCGTTTCTGATTCCTTATTGGCTTACCTGATGGGTTCTTGCCATAAACTGTTTTCAGATTTTTTGTACAATCCAAAATTTCATGCCCTGAAAGAGGAGTAGGTGCTGGCCTCAACTCACTTTCACCAAATGAATCAACATCAGACCTAAATGGGTGGTCTGGATGTAAGAACCTACGATGTCCCATGTAGCAAGACTTGCTACCATTTCCAAGTCTGAGAGAACAAATCAATGAGTGGCAATCAGGACACGCTGCTTCACCGAGAGGTGACAAATCCGGATACACTTTGCCTAAACCAGGGAAATCGGTGATGGTCCAAATAATTGCAGACGCAATAGAAAGTATTCACCCTTTGAGGCATCATAGGTCTTCACACCATTAACAAACATATCAAGCGAGATCATAGACAAGGGGCTGAAAATAAACGTCCATATCACTACCCGCGAAGATCGACCGAGAATTAAGGCAGACAAGATAAAGTTTGAATCCTTCATGCACATCGATGGTGGAAAGTTGAGTGGAATCAATATGCCAGGCCAAATCGTAACTAACATTCATTGTCCTATATGGATTGAAACCATCTCAGAGCAAATGCTAGGCGGATATTACGACTATCCATAGCAAATTACGGATACTTTTGATCAATATCTTTCCATAAGGGTGAATCGGCGAGGATGCCTAAGCAAACCATCTTTTACTCTGTGTTCATCATGCCACCTTGTGAGACTTGCAAATTTACAAGAAACAAACAATCTTTGGAGTCTTTTAATAGGAAATAACGAAGCACCTTCCTAGGAACTTTGTACTCACGTTTCCCATCTAGACTCTTCTTTTACGATTTCCAACGTGAGACACTACATACCGAGCATGAATCAAGTTTATGATGCTCCTTCCAAAATAGAATGCAATCATTTTCACATGCATGAATTGTAGTGTACCCAACTCCTACAGATTTGACCACTTTCTTTGCTTCATGAAAGTTTCTAGGAAGTGCCGAACCCTTAGGTAGTGCATCAACAAGTAAATCTACCAACAAATCAAAACTTCTATCTGTCCATCCTCCAAGAAGTTTGATGTGAAGCAAACGAACTAGGAAAGCGTAGCTTTGAGTAGTTTTGGCAACCCGGATATAATTCTTGACTATTGTCTTACGCTAGCTTACGAATGGCTCTTTGTGTCCTCATTAGGTTGCTCAAAAGACCCGTCATCCTCCATATCCCTCCATCATCTAAACCACAAGCTAAATCCTTTAACAACTCAGATATTGCATCATCTTACGTAGGATGCTCACTAAACTCATCATCATTGTTACCATGATTCACAAAAGAGGACTAAGCTTCTCCATGTAAAGTCCACGTTGTGTACCCTTTTAGAAAACCATCACATATCAAGTGTTCTCGCACTTCACTGGCCTCTCTCCAAAATGAGTTAACACACTTCCTACAAGGGCATAGTATCTTGTTTCCTATTGCTGAATGTCTAAATGCAAAAGCTAGGAAACCATTCACCCCTTGTTTATAAACCTTTGTCTCCCTACATACAGTTCCTATGTTACAAATCAATATAACTATAGAATAACATAAGAGTTGCTTTGTGAAAAGTTGCTTTGTACCTAGCCTCACTTGTGATCCATGATTTATCCATACTCTTTATGTAGGATTTGAAAGCGACTTTCAACTCGAATCTAAGATCATATAAGCACAAAGAACACAGTTGCATACTATAGTCATGTCCATACATAAACAAACCATGAAATAAACAAAGAAGCAATATTAAAGGGAAATAAATCACCGGGGCGAGGAGCGGGGGCCGAGGCGGGGGCAGCGGCAGGGCGAGGGCGAGGGCAGCGGCCAGGGCGAGGGCGCGGCGCGAGGGGCGAGGCAGCGGCAGCGGCCAGGGGCGAGGGGCGAAACGAGAGCGGAGGCCGGTGGGCCAGCGGCCCGGGGCGAGACAGCGGCGAGCGGCGAGGGCGAGGGCAGCGGCGGCAGGCGGCAGGGGCCAGGTGGCGGCTAGGGTTGGGGAGGGGCGGGGGCACGGGGCGGGAGCGGCTAGGGTTAGGGAGGGGCCCAGGGGCACGGGGCGAAGCGGCGCCCTTTTGACGCTGACGGCTGGGTGGGTCCACCGGTCCAGGGCTCCAAGTAGTGACCCCTTCTCTATAGCGACCCACCGTTGGTCCCTAACGACATCTATAGCGACCAACCATACATTGTTAAATTTCTAGACTTTTAGCGACCGACTAACCGTCGCGAAAAACTCATTTAGCGACCAACCGTCGGTCCAAAAGTTTTAGCGACCAACCATCGGTCCCTAATAAGGGTCGCTAAAGATCAACCGTCGTATAGTGGTTGTGGACTATTGAATCTTGCCGGCATGATGCATGGTTGTGGTCTTCTGATCTGCGAACAATGTGGCCCTGTTGTACAAATGCATGCTGCTATTAAATTTCAACGATACTTTACTATTTATTATTCTTGTGTTTGATGTAATTGAGTTTGGATAAAATTATGAATTCTTGTTTATGCTATTCATTTGTACATATCAACATACATGCAATTTAAATGTGTATATTTTAACGGGCCTAACGAGGCTAATGAGCCAGCTTGAGCTGTCAAGCTGAGCCAAACCGAGCAGACATTTTGGCTTGTTTGCTTAATGAATCGAGCCGAATTGTGCCATGTTTGTTAACGAGTTAATTAGACTGAGTCAGGTTGAGCTGAATACAACAAAGAATAACAAAAATTAAGTAGTATTTAATGAAATTGGATCATATATACTTGCTTGCCTGTATTGAATAAATTAATATAGTGTTACTCTATTTAATACGGAGAAGTATGGTTCAATTTTATTAAATATTATTTAATTATATCTTCTTGGTATGCGTGTTGGATAAATATTGGAGGGAGTATACTGCATCCTTGATTTTTTTTTCAATTATTTTGCTACATTTATATCGGCACAAAATCACGTCTAAACTTCATGGGGTTCGGTACGTACGTCCATCTTACCTGGATCTTTACCCCGCTTCAAATCATATACGTTTTTCAAAAGGACAGCAGAATACAACAATTTCTGGAGTTATGAAATTAAATAATCTTAAATGCAATGTTACAAAACACACATGCATCTTCATTGTCCAAAGAACGCATGCAAACAAGCTTATCTTCCACTTTTACAATTCTCCATGAAGTTCTAAGGAGGAACTTTTAAAAACATACAGACGCTTTAATTTACCTATTCATACAAGGTAAATCTTTTTGACCGGTAGTAGGCGATGTGATCTCTTGGCTATGTGAATTATGATCTTCTTTGGAGTCGAGCACTTCCACTTTAACTGTTTCACATGATTTACTCCCTGGCCTGAACAATATAAATAGCATTACTCCTATATTTTTGTGTGTGTTTTTTAAACAACAATGTGATAACTTGTACACCTAGGTGCTACAGCAACTCTTTCATCGAATTCCCCTTTTATCTACCTTCTGATGTATTCATCCACATGCATGCACCGTAAGGAGCTAACTAGCTAGCGTGGTTAAATCGAAGTGACGAGTTCTGAAAGCGAATAGCAAATGCATTGCCCATTTACCCAAGTCCGTGCATACGTGCACCTTCTCAGCTGCAGCCGCCGGCGGCGAACCCGATCTTGTTACTCCTGACGTCGTAGACGACGCTGAAAGTCTGCTGCTGCGTGTTCCCGATGATGGCGGCGCTACTGGTGGCCGCGAACGCCAGGCACGTCGAGGAGCTGTCCACGTCGACGAGCAGGTTCCGCGCGGACAGCTTCAGCACCGCGCCGCCGGCGAAGGCCATGCTGACCGCCGGCACGCGCAGCTGCGAGGCCCGGCCCTGGAAGCACGTGTCTAGGATGGAGTAGGCCGACGCGCGCGGCGTCCCCTTCATGGCCCCGGCCACCGCCTTGCTCAGCGCCGAGTACACGCTCGTCGGCAGGCGCGTGATCACCGTGCCGGAGTCGATGATCGTGGGCAAGCTGGAGTACTCCGACGAAGACACGGCCAGCGACTTCCCGGAGACCGTTATCCCGGCCAGCTTGATGAAGTAGAGCGAGTCGTCGAGCGAGTTTGACACCATCGGCGTGTACGAGTATTGCCCCGGGTTGTACGACCCGATGGACAGGTACCCGGAGGACGCCGACGTCGGGAGACAGTAGGAGAAGGAGTACCCGAGGCTCGGCGCGAGCTGGTACAGCAGCGACAGCTTGTTACGAGCCAGGCCAATGAGCCCCGCCGAGCGGCCGAAGAGCCCCTCGTTGTCCTGCCCACAGCCGTAGTAGAAGTTGGGCATGCTGGTCGAGCCGAGCGACACGGTGTCCTTGCTCAGATACCCGACCGAGAAGGAGTTGTCGCCGTAGCTGGCCTGGTAGATGCAGACGTTGGAGGAGGAGCAGGCGGCGGGGTTGAGCGTGGCGGAGTTGAGCTCGTTGCACTGCGGCGAGGAGCACGACACGGAGGCGTAGGTGCTCGACGCCTTGGGGTTGAACACCGGGCCGGTCTGGCGGTGGCAATACACGGCGCAGGGGGAGCACTGGAGCCAGGTGAGCGAGGACCCCGTGTCGACGACCATGACGTACGACGTGGCCGGCGTGCCGAGGCCCATGCGGGTCACGTAGTTGCCCACGCCCACCGACCTGCCCGGTTTGAGCGGCACGGACGCAAGGGAGTCGGCGCGGTCGAGGGAGGTGGGGCGCGCGGGCGGCGTCTTGGCGAGGCGCGCGGCGAAGGTCGCGATGCGAGCATCGTCGTGAGTGAGCACTGCCGAGAAGGGGAGGTCGGCCGGGAGCGGCGCCGGCGAGCAGGGGCTCCGCGGATGGTGCAGCGGGAGGCGCAGGCCGGAGCTGTTCAGGTGCTGGAAATCTGCAGTTCAGCAGCACGCAGTTTTTACCTACGTCAGTTCGTCCAAAGTTACCGCAACCGTGACAAAAACCTACTACTCCGTCTCGCTGCTGCCAAGAAAGGCCTCTCTTACCTCCGGTGCATCGTCGTCGTCACCAACCAGGCAAACCACTAAGCCTACCGCACCAGCTCTTGTCGCCAAATTTTTAGTTTTAGCAGCCTCGTGATTAGACAGTGATGTATAATGTGTTGATGCCTCACCCAACACAGCAACGCTGCCAATACAACGGCCAGTCATACAGATTGGTGCCATTTACTGCCAGTGACAGTGAGCACATGTCGTCAGGTCACGGTTAAAAAAAAAAAACTGACATCAGATTATTCTTGCTGCTCATTTGCTTTCCCAAGACGATTTGGATCATCTCACGCATGATCCAAACAAGCATGCAAGTCTTATGTGGAATTAATACTTCGATCCTATGAGGGCACATGTCAATAAGCTCCTAAAGGCCTGCGGTATGGAGGGCACATGTCAATCAGCTCCTAAAGGCATGGCTCACATCGATCGCCGTCCGGTACGCATCCACAGGTCATAACCGTCTTAAATCGCGCCCGAGACGATGTTAGATCGAGGTAGGTAGCAGAGGGGTTGGGGGGGATCCCTACAGTTCCAATTTAACTCTATCCGATGGATTTAAAGTTTTCTTCTATACTTGAGATTATGCCATCTACTCCTCCCCTCCAGGGCCACACATACCTTCGCTAGACAAATCCACCAAGTAGAATTACTAACATGTAACTCTTGGCAGAGGGGCCATTGCAACGTGTAACCAACTAACGGGTGTAACGTTGACTTGATAACAAATCAGGCACGGTACGCACTTCCCGAGACATTCAGACTAGACCACACGCATGTATATTGCTTCTAGACAAAAGCCGAGGAATCACTGAATCCAGCGGCAACTTTGCCTGTTAATATTAGAGCAAGTACAATATTAAATCGAGAATGGCTAAGTAACACTCAGTGTTTTTTTGGTTTGTGAGCACTCAATTTGGGGGCCTATAAAGAGGAGGGTGATGGGGAGAGATGGCAAATTGATTGGATCAATGGATCTAGATCTAAAGGCTACAAATTTGAGTGCTCACAAACTAAGAATCTACTGCTTATTTTATCTCTCATCCATATCATTTAGAGTAAGTTACAAGCCAGTTTGCATAATAAATGTCTCTAAAGGTTATCTCTAGATGCTGCGCAGTAACTATTTCTTCTCTTGTACATAAATGCTCTCTCCATCTCATTATATAAGGCGTAACTTCTACCAACACAGAGACCAAAGAAGTAGTTACTTCGCGGGGCTTGAGGGGGTTAATGCATGCATGCATGCACATGAGAGATGGGAGAGGAGCCAGAACAGGAGCCGTACTGCCATAATAGTTAATACCGCGCGCGTGAACAGGAGCCGAGGAGACACCGCGCCCTGTATTCTAGGACTTGAAAAAAAAGCAGTTGCACCTTATATTTTGGGATGGAGGGAGTAATTATCTATGTTTTCGTGCAAAGATGGTAACTAAATAAGAGCAAGCTCTCTTGCCTCTCATCTTTACCCACTATTCTGTATGGGACAAATCTGATATGCACAAACTAATGTAAGCTAAGATAATCTTATCGTACCTGCTCTTAGGCACATGCATGTTCAATTTTGTCTATCTCAATATGTTGCATTCTTTTACACAAGGGAGCAGACTGGATCTAGTGTCTACGAACCATGCATGCATGCTAAGGTACCAACCAGGCGCTCATTTTGTACTAGCTCACTTGGTCAGAAAACACTGAAAACTAAGTTTTTTGTCATATTGAAGTTGGGCGGGCTTGCGCCAGCAAAAATCCAACAACAGAGAGAACACGTCAAAAAGGGGGTAATGGCTAATTGGAGTGCTTGTCAATTTGTCATAAGGGCGCGACCTGTTCAACACGCCTTCCGTGGGTTTGTGCCTAAATACATAGAGTACCACACAAGTGGTGGTACCTTGTTTTTTTTTTCTTTTTTCCGGAGGAGATTATGCATGAGAAACACCCATAGATATTTTCCAAGGAGAAGAACCCAGATTGTACGCACCGGTGCATTGGATGATCGGAGAGCTGCCACTTTTATTTTAAAAGCTAGGGAAAATTAGGTTGGACCACCACTACAGGCTGTGGCTCGGAGCCAGAAAAAGTTTAGAGCCTGGGTGAATTTAATTATGGTGAAAGTGAGCGCGAATGCCTGTTCTTGGATTCTTAATACTTAGGCGCGAACTTTCTTCAGATAAATCACTGTCGGCTCATTTCTTGGCGCTAATATATAGTCATTAGGTTTTGAGCCCGGGCAACAGCCCAAACCCGCTGGGCCCTGGCTCCGCCGGTGACTACAGCCCAGATGTGGCTATATATATGTGCAAATCATCTACGACATAACCACATTTCTGGTGTGGACACGTAATGGCATCCTCATACATCGATCGACGATCGGCATTGAGATCCGCGCGTATCCGGTGACGTTTTCGTCGACGACGTCGCAGCACCCGCTAGCTGCTGCCCATTTCGCCGGCCATCCTGTGGACGCGATCGATCGATAGATACGGTGGTTGGCGATGGGAAACGATTGATTTCACGGGAGGAGAAGTACAGCACGTTTGAGCTTCGTATTATGGTGGAGTACTCACTAACGGGACATCAATTTTGATCGGGACCATGCATGCGACGGCCCAGAAAGGTGATATAGATTGGAGTCTAGCTTTGATCGTACTAGGTTTAATTTACAGACCGGACTACTACTCTTAATTATATATTATCTCTAAGTATTATATTCAATATATGTATGTATAAAATATCAAGTAAATATGAATATTTATTAGAAGAAGATCATACTAATTTTTGTATTGAAATATGAAATACGCTATATATCTATAGACAATACCGTTACAAAATACACTATATAAACTTATATGGAGGGAGTAAGGAAGAAATAAATTTTAGTACTGGTGAATGGTGATATGGATAAGCATGTGTTCACATAGAAGGCGGAACTAGAAATTGGTGACGAGGGGGCGGATCCTCCTTGGGTCTAATGCGAACCACATAATTTGTTTAAGAATGGCATCAGAAATTCAGAATGTGTTCCAGCCACACTGTTAGCACGACGCGAAAGCGCCAAATGGTCATCAAAAAAAAAAAAAAAAAAAAAAAAAAAAAAAAAATACTCCTAACAAGACGTTTTCGTTTTGCTAGCGATGGAACATTGGAAAGCATGCATAATCAAACGCACCAAACGTACTTACACAGTTACACTATTGCCATGACATATGCATTTCCTGGCATCTAGATTGTCCTTTGGAGCTGACAACTTTATGCAGTACCACTCCACTTGACCTAGGCAACGGCGTTTTAATTAGCCGCTGCCTGAAAAAAATATTTGCAGGGTGACACGTATCCATCACAATTTTGGGCTCAAATATCTTTTTTTATCATTAAAATTTAGGTTCATATATAAGGCTATTCTTTCTACCCTTCGGTACCAACACACGTTCGGGCGAATTCATCCTAAGCAATGATTTTATACCTTCCTCAAAAGAAAAAGGGAAGTGAACATCGCAAAATTTTCCGAAGTCACTGGCAGTTGCAAATTGGTTCCTCACTCCTCAGATGCTATTAAGCGCTCTAAAACTCGTGTGTTTTCTCTTCCTACTGAATCGTCTAATGACATCTAAGGTTAGTATTACTGTTGCACATATGTCAAGAAAGTACATATCCTTAATCTAGTTGCAGAAACCAGAGATAACTAATGGCAAGTATGCAAAAAAAAACACGCATCAAGAATGTCAGACAAGACTAGGATGAATTGTACCTTTTACTTCTGACGAGCATGCATCAGTGATGTCCCTGATAGGAGTCGCCACTGCGAAGAGCAGGGAGAAGGCAAGCAGAAGAGGCAACGCCATCTAACCCGTCTGAAACCTTCTTGCGGTGGCTCAGTGGCTGTATAACGATAAGCAACACCCCCCTCACGCCCTTTTATAGAGATTCCGAGCGCGTGGTCGTGCTCCCGTTGCGCTTGCGAGTTGGAATTGGAAATCCCACCTAGTAGCTTTCTTAAGTTGAAATAACCTTTTATTCATGGCATGGCCGGTACTAAACGTGCCGGGTATGCTCTGGCATATCTAAAACTTTAATAAATGGTATGAGATTGCATTTTTGATAGATCGAATTTATTGATTGCATTGGTTCTGATTTTAATGGTTTGGAATTTTTAAGACCTTAAAATTATTTATATTGTGTTTTTAGTAAAATTTAAACATATATGTTGAATTTACCATGTTATAAAATAATTGTATAAAGATATAAAAATGTACGTACAAAGTGTGCATCTTTAATAAAAAATAGCTAGTTCCGCCGCTGCTCCGTAGCGTTTCCAACCCCTGATTACTACTAGTGCGATAACTGACCGAGTACGTTTGAGTACAGATTACTGAGTAGTACTCGCAGTACTTCTGGTCAGGCTGCGCCGGAATTCAGGCATCTAATTCAAGGGGTCTGATATTTTATATCTTCTGTTATCCTAGCGTCTCTCTTCTTTGGAAGCTTCTGCTGCCACTTGTACATCAATGGAACCCAAGCGAATCAATCGGTAACTGTATCGTTGCCCTCAAAATTAGGAGTGTTGTGACAGATCGAATGAGATATGGGTAAGCAAAAGCAGCTTTTCTTTTTTTAATAACGGAGGTTAATCTTTCGATCTCTGCATCATGAGATGTATACAGCTAGCAAACTACTATTAATACCAAATACTGCAAGAAAATACAACAAGCTAAAAGTAATAAGACATGCTATAAAAAGTCTAGCCAAACACAGCCTACTATTGGACCTCCACCTGTGCCTGATGTAGAGCTCTCTAAGCACAATCTCTAGTGATCTACATGCCGCTAACATCACCTCCTAACGCTGCAGCACAGACCACGAGCGTAACCAGTTGGTGCGAATATATATATAACCTGCATTGGATTAAAGAATTTTTTCTTATAAAAAACTACATCATTTCGACATAGCCAAATAGACCAACAAAAAACGGCAACCCTGACCAAAATGTGAGTCCTTAAATCCTTTCCTAACACCATTAACCAGCTCCCAAATAAATTGGTCATGTTACTAGGAGGTTGCAAATTGGAAACCACTTGTATGACACACCATACGAAACGAGTAAATTGGTGGTCAAAAAAGAGGTGTTGAATAGTTTCATCATGATTACAAAACAATATTTTTTTGCTACCATTCTAGATCCTTTTGCTGAGGTTATCTTTTGTCAAAATCACCCCCAACGTAAGTACTAGAGGAAAATTTTTATTTTTAATGGCACCTTAAGCTTCCACAATTATCAGTTTGTAACTGAAATATTTTGATGCATTAAGGATGTATACATCGACTAGGCAGAAAACTGTCCATTTTGATAGATATTCCATCGAAAAGTATCCCTCTATGGTGACAATTGCATCGCAGCAATCTTTACTACAAGCTCATGCCAGGCTATTAAATTATTTTTCATAATTGCCCTACAAAAAGACAAATTTAGTGGGACAAAACACATAATTTCTGCCACCGTGGTCTATTTTTTCCGGACAATATTAAAAATTATAGGGTATTGAGGACATAGGGGGTTGTTCTCCAATCTAAATATACTGCCAAAACTGTATTTGAGATTCATCTCAAAGATGAAAGGATCCAAATCTAAAGAAGTGATGTTTGACTTTCATTAGGCCATCTCAGAAATGAGAATTCCCTAGCTTTCTTTTTGCATGAGAAAGGATCTTATTTCACATATTTTTTTTTTCTGAGGAGAGTTTGCCAGGCACCCTCCTCATTTAGCATCTTGAAAAACTATTTGTTAAGTAAACATATATTTTTTATCCCAAGATCTTGAATGTTCATGTCTCATTGATCTTGGGTCGGTATAATATATTTTACTTAGCTAGTCTATTTTTTTTTTAATGGCCGTCACTTTATCAGAAAAAGAAGCTTTTCTGCAGCTCAAAGGCAGGTTAGGTGCAGCACGATTATGAACTGGGCTATTAAGTCGGCAGTTAAGCGCACCTATGACCTATCTAACCAAATGAACTCGATCTTACAATAATACATCTGTCCATTAAATCATCAATGGCGTCCAACATTATCTTGGCAGTACCAATTTGGACAAGCTGTGGACTGCAGTGGTTAGCAAATGCTAGTCGTAGCTTGGGCCACAATCAAAATGATTGCCATAGCACAGGCCTCGGATGTAGCAACTTTAGGATGTAGCAACTTTAGTCCGAGCTAGGCAGCTAGCAGCCACCATGCAACTAGCTAGAATTTTATTTTAAAATAATATATTTTTTAAATAATTTTATAAAAATAATACACCGAAAAGAAAAATTACAAAAATATACCTTGTCACCATCTAAATTAGCGATAGGCGCCATTTGAAATGGTAACAGGACCTGTCGCCAATTCAAATAGAGACTTGTCAACTAAATGAATCCACGACAAAATAATCCATCGGTCAAATTCAATCCGCGACAAGTCTTTAAAGGACTACAATTTAAGAAGTCGCGTACGAGCCGTTGGATCGAAAAACGACAGCCTAGATCGATCTGAGGTACTATAGCATTTTTGTTATGTAGTAGTACTGTAGTAAATGGATTTAGATGATCTCAGCAGTTCGTTTACTCGATCAGACGGTCTATACCTGTGGGAACTGCAACTGCCAGGGATCTCCGTCCTATAATCTCACTTCACCTTAAGAAAAAAAGAATAAATTTCATAACACTACATGATTTTTGTATAAACTATCATAAAAAAAACATGTTTTAGCTCTTATTTCATAAAATTACAGAGTTTAGAGCACATGTGTCACAAAACTATTGGTTTTAGAATCAATCATTTCTTATAACGGTCTAATAGTGTAGGCCCACATGGCAGACTCACACGCCCCTATTTTCTGTTTCACCCACGAGGGAGACTGCCATATGGACACACACTGCTAAACCAGTTACCAGAAACGATCAAATCTAAAGCCTGTATTTTTGTGATACAAGTTCTAAAATCTGTAATTTTGTGAAATATAAGCTAAAACATATAAATTTTTTTTATAGTTTGTATAATAAATATGTAGTTTCGTGGAAATTACCGAAAATAATGTAGACTCTCACTTCAAAGTCCTAGAAAAAGAAGAAAGTGATGGTGGCATCATATCATCAAGTTCCTGGGGGAAAATTCAGTTACCGGAGAAACGGAATCTTGTACGTGATTAGCCCATGGATCTTTTCGTCACAAGCTACCTAGCTTCAGCCCGAAGCCTCTGATGGGGATGGGGGAGGGGGCAAGGCAACCGCTCTTCCTGCCTGCCTGCCAACGAGAGGAGAGAGTAATCCTTAGGCACGTACCAACCGATGACACGATCACCAGCAAGAAAATGACCATCTTACCAACCACGTGAGGTGTCCCGGCCGATCGGCGGTGCGTGCACCACCACCAACATAACATCCCCATCAAAGTCTCCAGGACACGGAGAAAAATACATGGCATCCGCAGGTAGACAGGGTACTGTACTGTGTTTCGTTGAAAAATATAACGTGTATTTTGATTCTACGTAAGGTTTAACGTTACGATGAAATTGTAAAAGATAGGAGAGAAAATGACTTGCATATCCCTCTTAATTGTCTTAAAAGATGAGAGATGATAATTTGGGTGAATGATAATGAATAAATGTATGTGGTTAAGAGAGAATAAACAGAGGTATAATAGAAAAAAAAACTCGTTAAATATACGTATAAAGCTTATATTTCTAAATAAGATCGTTTAAACCATAGGCCTTATATTTATCAATGGAGTGAGTATTAGGTAGTGCAATACCGCGATAATGCGGCTACTTATTATACTAGTCGCTACTACTTGCAATCTGCGATTTGCACTTTCTGTTGGGAAATAGGAGTGGATACTCTTGGATCATAACTGGTTGGTACGTACAGTGATCGGAAGGGGATAATGCGAGTCGCCCATGAGCCCATGATGCCATCGCCCAGAGTTCCGTGAGGAGCGTGGAACGCCCAACATTTTTGGCATGATCCCAGCGAAGCATGGTCGTGTACTCGCGTCATCGCGTGTATAAAGAAACATATACAAGATAAAATAAAACAAGCGTAGTTTTCCCAAACGATAGGTTTTGATGGACCGTTGGTTCCTCTGTTTGTACCTTTTCTTTTTTCTCTCTTTTGGAGCTGGATGTCTTGCTCTGTAGAAAGGGTATCTGGCCTTGAACTGTTATGAACTACGCCGCCATCTGGGCCTATTCCCTTGCCCATTAGCGTCCCGTCAGCAACCAAATTGCGGCCCAACTTGTTCGCCGTCTGGGTTTATTCCCTTGCCCAGAGACAACTACTTTAAGCTAGCCCGCTGTACCTACGAGAGAGATCTACTCGGCTTGTTATGTGCTAGGCCGTTTTAGAGAAGCCATTTCTGTGAATTGCCTCCGGTCGGCGTTTACACGCTCGTCTCATGGTATGGTATTGGTTGTGCTGGCCCAAGATAGCCTGAATAAGTTACCCATGGCTTAGCTTGGGCTCCATTGATGAACAAATTACATGCATCCTGTTTAGGCTTTCAGGCCCATTTTCTTAGCATACCCGTATGCTGTAAGGAGCGCGACGGGTGACACGTACTGTTTGCCGTGTTTTTTATAGATGAAAAGAGAGTTATTTTTTTGTAAATTTATTTATAAGTGTGCCATATTAAAAAAAGATTATCTTGGCGGCTAGAAAAAGAAGCATTCTAGATCAGGGGCGGAGCTAGCCCAGGCCCAAGCCCCGGGCTGGACCAGCTAATCTTATATTAAATATCTGTTTTCAATGATTTTTTAATAATTTTTCGTAGAATTTTAGTGGGCTTTCGATACCAGCCCCGAGCTACAGCCTACTCTACCCGGGGCCTGGATCCACCCCTGTTCTAGATCACACCCTTGTGTCTTGAAAATTGACACTGCAGAATATTTTGACGTCAGGTGAGGAGTTCTTCTGGACACACGTTTTTTTTTTTTTTTTTTTTTTTTTTTGGCGAGAACCGCAAATTAGGACTTTAGAAACTGAGGTTAAAGCCTCCATAGAAGATTCTTAAAAAAAAAGTCTCCATAGAAAACCTTCGTGTGGTAATCCTACCCTGGTTACTTGTGCTCAACCTTGTCTAACGTGCAAAACGGATCAGCTCAGGTGCAAATACAAATATACAATCACACTTTATAGTGTTATCTTTCTAGGACCATGATGTTCTACCCACCAGTTGTTATTATTATCTGACGTCAGTACGTCACCTTGTTTCAAAATTAGTATCTAGCTTATCACGACGATCGTAGAACAAGTTAAATTATGGTGCAAATCTTCATCATATATGAAAATACAGATAGGAGACAGTGTATAGCGACATTTATAGCTAAGTCATGAGAAGACCTGTAAACTAATCTCAAGAAAAAAAAAACTCATAACCATCTCCAACCATATTCCTTTCCTTTCATTCCCTTCCCTGTTCTCTTTCCTCATTCCTTTTATTTGTCCTCATCTCCAACAGATTCCCTTTAAAGGGAATTGTACAGGGAAAGGAGAGAGAATCCCTTACTAGAGGGAATGGGAGAGAGAATCCCTTTACGAAGGGAATGCTGAAGAGAATCCATTGGAGCGCTGAAGGGAATAGGAATCCTTTCACGAAGGGAAAATGAGAGGGGAAGAGACATGGTTGGAGATGGTCTTAGACTGTCTCCAACGGGTTCCCGTCGCCCCCTCTTTCCCTTCGTGATGGGAAAAAAACCTCGAGGGGAACCCTGCTCACCCTCCAGCGGCTTCTCCTCCCGGCTGCGGCTGGGAAGGGATAAGAGAGAGATTCCCTCACGAGGGAGATTCTCTCTCCTTTCCCTTCCAGGCGAGGTTCGGTTGGGGGACGGTGCGCGCGCAAGGGCGGAACCTGCGAAGGAGCGGCGGCGGTGGTTGGTGAAGAGGGAGGTGGTGGGCCTCTTGACGGGCGTGCACGGAGGCGACCGGCTCTTCGAAGCGAGGTACGTTTGCTCGAGTTTTCCCCCAAATTAGCGCCGTGTTTGCTTCGATTGTGCGACGGGGGATGGATTTCTGGATTCGATTTGCTTGTCTAGGGTTTTGGGCAGCCTGGATCTGTGCACGGTAGCTTGGATCTGTACACCGTATGGTTGATATGTACACGGGAGCTTGGATCTGAAATAATCTAGCCTGAGTGTGGTTCGATGTGGTTCGGCCTAGGTCACATCTCCTCCACGAGAAAGACATGGTGCAGACTATGAAGGTAGTACGAGGTAGAAAGAGGCAGTAGGAACCCTCATTTCTGTTGTTTTCTTGAATCGTGATACAGAGTGTATCTACATTACGCTAGTGCCAGAATGTCTTCTTCTTGTTATGTCATCTTGTATTGCTAGCTGTGCTGTGCTGATCGATAGTACCTAGCTTGAATGCCGCCAATATGGTTCGGCCTAGCTCAATCTGCTCCACGAGAAAGACAAGGTGCAGAGTATGAAGGCAGTATGAACTAGAAAGAGGCTGTAGGAACCCACATTTCTGTTGTTTTGTTGAAACCTGATACAGAGTATATCTAGTTCTGCTTGCTGTGTTGGGCTGATCGAAATAATCTGTGCATGCTTGATGTGTTGGGCTGATCGAAATATTCTTGTTCTGCAATCTGGGGGTAGTCAAAGATTTATTACTGTCAGTTTTAGTGCATATGAACAGATGCAAAATTCAATACAAACTTTCGTCCCAGATACCTTTCAGTTTTAGTGCATACGAACAATGCAAGATCGATTACTTGTCTCTTTTTATTCGAAAGAACTTTCAATCTGAATTGAACTTGCTACATTAGGCTGATTGATGGAAGCATCGCATGCAGGCCATGCAGTTAATTTCTGAAATTCCCCCAGATTCCTAGGTCAGATCTGTGAATTAGAAATAGGGACTTGGTGGCTAGTCCTTGAATGCTTATTGAATTGTCAGTTCTCGTATAGTAGCATTTTTGTATGTTAGGTCAGAATTACCTTTCAATTATGTAATGTGAGTGAAGCGGTGTGAAACCGCAACCCATATCAATTTGATTGCATGAAAGTTTGGAAGTGTTGTGTCTAAATTAGCTTAAATGGCTGGGGTGGTAGTTGGATGGAGTTGCAAAATAGATGCGCGTGTTTCGAATAAAAGTCGCATGATTTATACTCTGTGAAGTTGTTAAATATTTTCGAAACACGCGCATGCTGATGCAAATATGGGTCTTGTTTTACGTAGATGGACGAAGAAAAGCTCGTAGCTTATCTGCGAATCATGAAAGAAAATGTTGAGTTGCGGTCGAAGCTCTTAGGAAGATAGTAAATGAGAATTTTAGTCCGGCACAGTGTTGCCATTCTATTGAACTGAACTATGCCCTCCTTGCTGTGGATGACATCGCTACTCGCTTGGACGAACTAAGCTTGAGAACCGCAAGTTGTGGCGACATCGAGAGAATGAAGGGCATCGTGGGGATGATGATCATTCCAATGAGGAACCACCGGTGGCTCCTCGGACCGGCAGTGATGGGGCTAGCTCGGACTCGGAGGGATTGGAGTCCGATGGATGGGAGTCGGACCGCTCGTTCCATCTGAACAAGTAGCCCCTATCGTACCACTTGTATTATCGTAGAAGTAAGGTGCGTTCTAGTTGTTATGCATGGTGGAATGTTATGTAGGGCGGTTTGTTATGTACCGTCCATATAAAGATGGAATGTATGGTGGTGTGTTATGTCTCATTATATCAATTTGAATCGCTAGCCTTGTGTAAGGATATCTAAGGTCGACTTATATGTATGGTGGAATGTTATCTCGCATCCTGTGTCTCGTGTTATGTAATGCACTTAATTGTTCTGTCATGTAATGTGTTAGCAGGGGTAGCATGGATCCATTTCTGCAGAGTATGCTCGATGGCAGCATGAACTGCACACAGGCAAGCGTCCCATTACCAGATGTACCGAAATTCTCCCCGGGTTGGTCATACTCCAATGTGGGAGACAGTGGTTCAGGTAAGGGCAAGAAGAAAAAGGGCGTGCCGAAGACTTCGAGGAAAACATGGAAGGCAGGTGAGGAAGAGGTGCTAATGTCGGCTTGGTTGAATGTGAGCCAGGACTCTGTTGTTGGCACTGATCAGTCAGCTGAGACCTACTGGGGAAACATTATGAAGTATTGTGAAGAGAATCCCACCGCGAACTGGACTCCAAGATCTCGAGAAGGGTTTAATCAATCACTGGTCTACTATTAGTGCTGATTCGAGCAAATTTTCATCCTACATGGCGAAGGTCGACGATATCCACCCTAGCGGCACTACTCAAGAAAATAGGGTAAGGAGGTTAAGTAACTTGCCATCCGGTTTGTCTTATGTTTGTCAACTTCTCAATGTGCACTTACATATTTGCTTATTTCGCGATTGCAAGATTGCAATGGCGATGAAGATGTTCAAGGAAATCGAGGGAAGGTCTTTTGGTTTTCTGCACCTGTGGTCCACTCTAAGTCAACACCCGAAGTGGTGCGCTCACATAGATGCAAGGCGAAAGAAGACCGACTATGTCTCGTCCGCTCGGTCTAGTGCCGTTGGCCAAGATTCAATTTCTGGTGCACCTGACGATTTGATGGCCGCTGGAGATCACGAGTTACCTAGGCCAATTGGCCGTGATGGGGCACGGAAGGCTCGGGCCCGTGGTCCAAGTGGCAGCACGTCCTCGGTAGGCGGCAGCGCATACAAAGATGAGATTAATGAATTGAACAAGCACAAGGCTGAACTGGTTGAAGTGTGGCGTGAGGAGGTGTCCATCATGAAGCGCACCGAGGAGGACAAGATAATGGCAATGGATATCACTAACATGGATGAGGCTTCTCGTGACTACTTCTCGCGTCGCAAGACGGAGATTATTTCCAGGAGGTTCGGGTAATGCAAGTTCCATCTGGTTAGGTTTCAATGTGCCTTGCATTATGAGTGTGCGTACTGCTACTACTAAGATGTCATTGACCGTGTGTATTGCTACTACTATGATGTCAACCAGTGTGTGTGATGCTACTACTGTGATGTTTGTTTAGTGTGTGTACTGCTCTATTGTGGGCTTGACATCTACTATTATGTATGCTACTACTATGATATCAATTTATCTGTGTGTGCTGCTATTGTGTGCTTGACATCTACTATTATGTATGCTACTACTATGATGTCAATTTCTCTCTGTGTGTGCTGCTACTATCAATGCTCCTTGCGGTTCTGTACACAGCTCTTAGGATAAGACATTCTTGATCGATCTTTGAGAATGTTGTCTACCATTGCTCCTTCTGGTAGTGTGATTTGATGAGTTCCGTTTATTGCAGGCACAACATCACGAAAAGCCCATCTCCTGAACGAGTGCTCCCAGAAGAGGGTGAGTCCTCTGGTTCATGCTCTAATTAGATGATTGGATCATCTCATTAATGGGAAAGTTAAGTCTTTGCTATTGTGATCTGTACCTCTTGTGGACTGGATATATGGATATGCAGCTTTCGTAGTTTTTGTATTGTGGAGGAAGGCAGATGTTTAATAATGTGTCGATACTTTCAAATCATGCATACCTGTCTGTATATGGTACCCAGTGTTTAAATTGATATATTGTTTCAGTACATGGTAACAGCCTTTCACCCGATGTATCCTTTGTACAATTACTTTGGGCTATCAACTTCATATGGATTGTGAAGAACCGAATGTTAGCTTCTGAAGTTCACAGGACTATACCAACAAGAAGTGGTCGCAGCATGCATGCTGGTTTCATGCCAGTATTCAAGAGCATTTAGACGAAAATGTATCTAGGACTGCATGGCAATGCCATTGCTACCAAGTCGTACCTTAAGCCATAGTGGTACTAGCAATGGGCATTCTGGAGAAGGAAACTTGGATGAAAATATAAGGTAGATACTTGAACCACAGACATGACAATATAAAGGGTCCGGCAAGAACCCAGATTATGACACATTACATGACAACACACATTACGATAGATAGATTCTTGAACCACCAACACTTAACCAAGTACATGACAACAGAATCTAACTCTGGCCCCCTCCATGAATGGACCAAAGGTGCTCGACAAGGTCGTCCATAAGCATGCGATGTTTCTTCCTATCACGGATCTCTTGTGTCGCCTCGATGAAACGGAGGACCGACCTGTGCGGCGGGCGTGAGATAGGGACGTGACCATCCATGAAGTCATATATTAAATCCTGGGTGGGACCTTCTCTCTCATCCTCAATAATCATGTTATGCATGATGATACATGCGATCATGATGTCGTGCAAGGTGGATTGGTCCCAACACTGGCCGCCCTGGCAACAATAGCAAAGCGGGATTGCAGTACACCGACAGCTCGCTCCACGTCCTTGCGCACTGCAGCTTGCACAGAGCCAAAATGGACACGCTTGTTCCCTCGAGCCGCCTGAATTGGTTTCACAAATGTGGCCCACTCGGGGTAAATACCGTCGCCAGATAATACCCCATTTCAAATGCGTATTGTTGTTGATGGTGTAGTTAATCGGGGCTAGTACCGTCCGTTAACCTGGAAAGAACGTTAGATCTGTGCAGCACATTAATATCATTCAGGCTACCTGGCATGCCGAAGAAGGCGTGCCAAATCCAAAGATCGTACGAGGCTACAGCCTCCAAAATTAATGTGGGCTTTCGAGCATGCCCTGTAAATTGACCCTGCCATGCCTTAGGGCAATTCTTCCATTGCCAATGCATACAGTCAATGCTCCCAAGCATCCCAGGAAATCCTCGGGCCGCCCCAACCGCAAGCAGACGCTCCGTGTCAGCTTGAGTTGGTGCTCGGAGGTACTCTTCCTTGAATACCTCCACTACGGCACGAACAAACCTCCTTAGGGCTTCGATGGCGGTGCTAGCACCAATACGGACATACTCGTCAGTAGCATCGCCTGAGATACCGTATGCAAGTTGCCGCATAGCGGCCGTCATCTTCTGAAGAGAAGACAAGCCCATCCTTCCGGCAGCATCTCTTCTCTGGGCGAACCAAGGATTGTGGGCCTCGACAGCACTTGCAATCCTAACAAAGAGGTTCCTGCTCATCCGAACACAGACGGCCATAGCACATATCAATGCAATAGCATGTGTCATAGTCGTAAATAACCACCTCCCACATACCTACGCCTGAAGAATACATGCCCATACACGGGCGAGTCGGAGAAGTAGTCGTTGTATAGCCTAGCCGCACCCTCCAGGTGTCCTCGGTGGAGCACTGCCGTGAGGAATCGAGCCCCCATCGTGGGACGCTCTCTTGTCTTTGCTAGTTCGTCCTCCTCAATGGCAATGCGCAGCCGCAGACTTCCTCTTCATTCTCCCAGCAAGATAAGTTGATGAGCACGGCGAGAAAAGCTCGGCCAACCCTCATCAGACCAACTCATGGTTCTATCTACGACAGAGCTTTCATTATGTTGGCCCCAACACCCAACCTTCTTTATAGAGCATGGGATTTTTACTTCCTTCTCTGGCAAGCTACAACTTGATATTATTGTTTTCTTCTTCAATAAGCTACACATATAATACTATTGCTTCCTTCTCCAGGAAGCTACACATATAAAACTACTGCTTCCTTCTCGCATAAGCAACACATGTTAAAATAATACTTTCATCATACAAAGTACGGGATAAATCAAAAATACATGGAATACGTCTACTATACAAAATAGGGTACACACCTTGGCGGTTATAGTATATTCTTATAATATGTATGAAGGGATGGGAAGGGAATAGGGAAGGGATGCTGTTGGAGATGCAGTCTGGGAAGGGAATGGAATATGGGAAGGGATTCTCTTCAGGAGATGGGAAGGGAATGAAGTGTTGGGAAACCGCTGGAGATAGTCTAAGTGAACAAAAAACATCATTCATTTCCTGACATTTCATAAAATCACTATGAGACTCTAGATAAGAAAAATCTTCTTTCTCCTCTGATCGTGCAGCTTAGCGCGTCTGCAAATCAAGGACGATAGGGATGGATCGATGGGCATCTAGCACAAGTCAGCCTATTAAGTTCTTTGAATATGCAGGTAGCCGCGTCAGTTCCTCAGGATTTCATCAGACTCAACCTCTGTTCCTTCCACACCTGCATTGACATTTATATTCAATCTATTCCTCAGGGATGTCAAATAATTATTATCGAATTTACTTGAATCAGACATGAGTTTAAGATTTTTCTTATTATTAAAAATTAATGCATATTAAATTATTAAATATCGTCGAGTTTACGCGGATATCTTGAATCTACTTAAACTTAGATCAAACCAAATATAAGCATATATCCAGACATCTCTACTATTATAAAGCAGCAGTTGGTGGCAGTGGTGAGTTCTACCCACGTCATTAATTGCCCTGCTTAATTGCCTTACTTAATTGCCCTACGCAAAAAACGAAACGTTGCTTTAATTAGCCAGCTTTCGCAAGAAACGAAACGTTAAAGATAGATGTTTGATCTTGTGAAATATTTTTTTTATTTTTTAATCTTTATTTTTTATTATCAATTTTGTTTTTCATAGCAAAGCACGGGCATGTAACTAGTAAACCTAATTCAAACCTGCTCAAGCGGGCATCTACTAACATCAAGTTCGTGAGGTCGTACTTGTACAGCTGTAGGTGTGAGGACTGTGAATCTGGTGATGTGAGATTCCTCCTGGTCCTTGCCTGAAGGATGGGACCGGATCTTCTGTGGCGGGGGACGAGTTGTGCAGGCCGACGAGTAGAATCAGCCTAGGAGGTTTGTTCTGTGTTTTTAGGACTTTTGGAGGCCTTCGGTTTGCTCTGCTGTGAGCTTTTAAAATTCCGTGGCTTTTGTTGTGCTCAGACTGTAAGAACTATTTACTGGTTTCTGGTAATGGAAACTGGGGCATCCGTTGGCTGGTGCTCTCCTAATCTAAAAAAAAATCGATAATAATTAGTATATAATAATATTTAATCAGTGATTTATAGTAGTAAATTTATTAAAGCCTGATGAATGATTCGAATTCAAGTAACTTCTATTCATCGAGGCTAACGAGCTCATATAAATCTCAAGTTCAGCTGGATTAGAATTCGAACCGAACTTAAATGAGGTCCAGAACGTGAACAAACTCTAGAAGCTTTGTCAGCACTCGCTGCTCGCCGTTGAGGCGCACAGGCGAGCGAGTCGCGAGCGCGCAACCCGTCGCCCCCTGTCTCGTGCTCGTGCTCGTTGTCTCTCGCTTCTCCCTTCGTTCCCGCGTCGCCTGCCACCTCCTATAAGAGGAACCCCCGTCTCGGCGTCTCCGTTCGTCAACCTTTCCGCTTTGCCTCCCTCGCTAGCATTCGCATCCCGCCTCCAGATCTCGATGCGGCCTTCTTGACACTTCACGTCACCATGTCCTCCTGCGACGATGACCACGCCTTGCTCCTCAGATCCCAACCCTCCGCCGGCGCCGGCGCGTCGGCGTCGGCGTCGTCGTCCCCGTCCCCCTCGCCGCGCTCGGCGGCTGGCCACCACCACGCCGACGTCGAGGCGGCGGGCGAGGCCACCGTCACCGCCTCCCCGAGGCGCGGCGGGGGCGTGCGCGGCCTCCTCCGCCACCTCGACCGCCGCATCTACGCCCGCGGATCTGGCCGCCGCCACCACCACCAGCAGCTCGACCGCTCCGCCGCGCCCCCCGAGCAGCCGCCCCCGACCCCGTCGCCGCCGCAGCAGCAGCAGAGGGAGAGGGCGGGGGAGGAGCTCGGCGACGGGGCGCCCCCCGAGTGGGCGCTGCTGCTCATCGGCTGCCTCCTTGGCCTCGCCACCGGCATCTGCGTAGCCGCGTTCAACCGCGGGGTGAGTGGTTCTGGCTGTAAACTTGGATATCCGTTTGCAATTTTAAGTGTGTTCGGTTGCTGCATTGTGCTCTTTCTGGCCGGAATTGATGTTAAGATGTAGTAAGCCTTTTATAGGATCTAAACATTGTTCTGGAATGTCTACGTGCTTTCCGGGAAATGTGAATCAAAGAGCTTACACAAATGCTATGGGAAAACTGGTGGAATAAATTCGTGCCGTACTGCAAATTTGGTCCCGTTTGCGTGGGCAAACCATACCTGTGTACTCAAACCCTATGTATCACCAATACGCTATACCGGTACGGCGATACTCAATTTTTCAAAAACAAGAATCCGGCCATACGATAAGTATATATGTATTAAAAATAAAAAAATGTAAATAAGACAATAATTAGTTGATTACCTTTATGAAAAGTTGAAAACTATACAAATTTGGTCCCATTTGTGTGGGCAAACAATACCTGTGTCCTGTGTATTCAAACCAATACACGAAAGCATTACCTTACATACATCTGTGGTTGCATCTTGCGTGACTGATTCTATATACAGCTCCCGTTATGGCTTTGCTAGGTGCATGTCATCCATGAATGGGCATGGGCAGGTACCCCCAATGAAGGTGCCGCTTGGCTCCGCCTACAGAGGCTAGCTGATACTTGGCACAGGATACTGCTGATCCCTGTGACAGGAGGCGTGGTTGTGGGAATGATGCATGGGTTGCTCGAGATATTTGAGCAGCTAAAACTTGTGAAACCTCCTCAGAGACAAGGAATCAACTTCCTTGCAGCCATCTTTCCAACCGTAAAGGCTATCCAGGCTGCCGTGACTCTAGGTACTGGTTGCTCGTTGGGACCTGAAGGTCCTAGTGTGGATATTGGCAAATCATGTGCAAATGGTTGCTCGGAAATGATGGAGAATAACAGGGAAAGGCGGATTGCTCTTGTGGCTGCTGGTGCTGCTGCTGGAATTGCTTCAGGTATAGCATTGATGTTGCCTGTTTCTTAGTATGAAAAGTCATATCACAAAATGGCAATGTCATGTTTGTTGGATATGGAAAGAATAAGATGGTGTTGACATGTCCTCATCTCAACTTTCTATAACTGGATATAGTGTTTAGTAGTTCAAGTATTGATTCGTATATCTTTTTCAAAGAAACTGAAATGTCATAATTAATAATTATCACAATACTGCCCCTACGACCCAAAGTTTTAACTTGTAGGTTGTGATGTTACCCTTTTGAGAGGTGCTTCTGTGTTCTTCTTTTTTAAAGTTGCACAAATATTAAAGCATTAATAAAGGGTAGATGATGATTACTTACCCCTTCACTTGTTTTAAGATTTATGCAACTTGTATTAGGAGGAAAAACATAGAAGCATTGCTCTACCCTTTTTGATGTAATGGGTTTTGCTAATGCACTGTTTCTTGTGCCGTGGGTTTTCAGGCTTCAATGCAGCAGTTGCTGGGTGCTTCTTTGCCATTGAAACTGTACTGAGGCCACTTAAAGCAGAAAATTCGCCCCCCTTTACGACTGCTATGATAATTTTGGCATCTGTCATATCATCTACAGTATCAAATGTTTTGCTTGGAGAAAGACCAGCTTTTATAGTGCCGGCATATGAGCTAAAATCTGCTGCTGGTACCTGCCCTACTTATTTTTATCTTTAACTGTAAGGGTGGAGATTCATCTATTAATTGCAGTTAGGATATGTTGTGGGGCACCACTTGCAAATTGCGTTTTTCCATTGTGGCAATTCATCAGTCCGCAACATGTGATTCCCATTTTAGTTGAGGCTTATGGTTATAAGGTCCAGAGCTGATTTTCTCATAAAGTTTAGTACTTGGCCTATTCTTTATAAACCTCGAGTTCCTCACAGAAGCCTCATTTTTTTTAATTATCTTGACATGGGTTCTCAACTGAAAAGTATACTTCTCCTTTTGTATCACTGGATAAGTGTATATGAACAGTTATGTTTCTGAAGGATATTTTCGTCTCATTTTTGTTTTGCAGAGCTACCTCTATACCTCATCTTAGGAATGCTCTGTGGAGCAGTCAGTGTGGTATTTGGCCGGTTGGTATTGTGGTTTTCAAGGTTTTTTGGATATATAAAAGAGAGATTTGATTTCCCTATTGTAGTATACCCTGCTTTGGGTGGGCTGGGAGCTGGCCTCATAGCTCTCAAATATCCAGGGATTTTATACTGGGGTTTCACAAATGTTGAAGAAATATTGCATACTGGGAAAAGTGCTTCTGCTCCTGGTATCTGGCTGTTAACTCAACTTGCAGCTGCAAAGGTAGTTTCAACTGCCCTTTGCAAGGGCTCTGGTCTTGTGGGTGGGCTATATGCTCCAAGCCTGATGATCGGAGCTGCTGTTGGAGCTGTTTTTGGAGGGTCAGCTGCATATTTAATAAACTCAGCTGTACCTGGTAATGCTGCTGTTGCACAGCCACAAGCTTATGCTCTTGTAAGTTGCTTTGTAATCCACTTTCCTCATTGCTTAAAGCAACGATGTCCTAGGGAACTAATTGTCTGAATTGTAGGTTGGAATGGCTGCTACATTAGCCTCAGTTTGTTCAGTCCCATTGACTTCAGTATTACTTCTCTTTGAGCTGACAAAGGATTACAGGATTTTGCTTCCTCTTATGGTAAGGGACTGAGTTTTAAATGTGGTCCTCATGCTGTTGTCTGGATCTTGTCGCTCTTTCTCTCTCTTTTTGGGGTTCTCATTACCAATTTTATGCATAGGACATACATGCCATGTTTCCTGTTTTGCCGTAGCATTTTCAAAATTAATGTGCATTTTCTTCTTTGGTTCTCTTCTAACAGGGAGCAGTTGGGTTGGCAATATGGGTTCCTTCTGTAGTAAACCAGCCAAATGATGGTGAACCTTCTGGGTTTAGAACACTCAGGCAGGGTTATTCTTCAATTTCATCAGAAGATAGAAATAGTAGTAGTTGGAGGCGAGGTGATGGCGTAGATGATCTTGAGCTCACTATCTTACAAACTGATATTCATAACTATGGTACACACAACGAGGAAATGCTTCTAGATGATTTGAAGGTTTGGCAACCTCCGTAATTCTAGTTAGCTACTTAGCTGATATATAGTGTGTATATCCTTAGTTGTTAGTTCAAGAGAAGTACACGCTGTAAATTGTAATTGTGATGTTGTTTATCTTAATTTGCCATTTGAACTTTTTTTTTACTAGGTCTCCCAGGCCATGTCAAAGAGCTATGTTAAAGTTCCACCATCTGCCACAGTGACAGAAGCTCTCAAGCTATTGCATGATAAGCAGCGCAATTGTGCCCTTGTTGTCGATGATGAAGATTTTCTCGAAGGAATTGTTACATTAGGGGATATTCGCCGTATGGGATTTGAATTGCATGTGGAAAGTTTCATAAATGGAGACCAGCTGAAGTCTGATGTACGTTTACACGGTGAAAAAGATCTCTTTCAATTAACATACATCTATGCTAATAAGCAATGAATTAATGTATGCCATTTTCACATGGTGTAGGCTGGATACTGATTTCAAACCATTGATATTCAAGGCAATAGCTTAAAAGCAACTCAAAGTTTTATGTCTTAAAAAACAATATTTTTAATGTGTCATTCGTTCTAGCTCTGAAAGGTAAAGATAGAGAAACGGTGGGAAACATGTACTAATTCAAAGAAAATTTGCAGGAAACCTCTTCTGCCATCTCGTCTTGTCTTACTCGAGGATTCCAGTGCCAGGGGAGTGGTCGTGGATTGCTAACGTGCTTTCCCGATACTGATTTGACCACTGCAAAAAACCTTATGGAGGCCAGAGGAATAAAGCAGCTACCTGTAGTTAAGCGTGGTGTTGGCCATAGAACTGAAGGAAAGCGCAAGATTATAGCCCTTCTGCATTATGATTCTATTGGTCGCTGCTTACGGTTAGTCATAAACTTATGTTTTGTCTCAGCCCTTTTATTTTTATTGGTTTATTGAACTTTACCTAATAATTGAATTGGTCTATTGGTTTATTGGTTTGGTTCGAATCTATGCTAACATGTCGATCCATTTGCTTGTCAAGGGAGGAAATTGAGAGCTGGAAGGCGATATATCAAAGAAAAGAAGATTTCCATCTTATAGCAAATGGGCACTGAAACATTAGAGTGGCTATGATATACCACAACGGTGAGCCTCTAAGTGGATATCCTTGAGACATTTATGTGAAATGGGGATACATGCAGCTCAGCCTGTAAATACTTTGGAGGTTGTCCTCTCCAAAGAACCTGAGCTATTATCTGATGAGAATTACGCAGGCAAGCCTGATCAATTTTGCAATGGTGGTTTATCAACAAATCTGCATTCCCTGGTTGAATTATCTATTCTAGTTGCGACGCAACTTTTTTACTTTACATGGGAGAGGGATGAGTACGGGTTGCAGCTAGAGTAGGAAGGCGGTATTGCAATGTACACTTGCACATTTATACTATCTGTATCAGCCATCTTTAGTAGAGGAAAAAACCTACGGCCCAGTGTGGAATGTGTGATCACACGAGAAACAACTCGTGTCAAATGTGCACTAGAAATTTTGTCAAAGCCGATGTTGTAATTTGTAACACCGGATTGTATGTAACATTTATGAGCACCTCATTGTCTCCCTTTTTTTCTTTCATGGAGTGAGCTTTTTATGCTGTCTATTCTTTCCAATCGAATAAATTAGATTAGTTACTGTTTAGCTGTACTTCTGTCGGTACAGGCAACAAGAATCCCGTAAGAGTTATGACAACTAGGTATATTTGCGCGCTCCCCCACACCGCGCAAAATTTGAAAAAAGGTACGAATATCCAAGATAATACACTTTTGAAAAATATTAGAGATCGCTCTAGACAATATTAGATTTCGAGTTCCAAAAAAAATTATAGATGCCGAGTTTAACACCCCATGCGTTCACCGGGTAATATAAGAGATCGAGCAGAAAAAAAAATTATCTCCCTTGATTTTTCACTGGGAAAATCGAGGAAAAACGGAGAAACAACGGACGGAAAACGATTTTTCATTTTTTTTTTGGAAAACGGCTCCAGAGGAAAAACATATCACGAAAACATTTTTTTCGGGCAAAACCGAGAAAGAAAACGGTCTTCCATTTTTTTTGGGGAAAACGGCAAACGCAAAGATTTTTCCCATGCTCTGAAGAAAAAACGGATCACGAAAATATTTTTTCTGGGCAAAATGGAGAAAGGAACGGTTTTCCATTTTTTTCTGGAAAAACGGCCAACGAAAATATTTTCCGCATGCTCTGGAGAAAAAATGGAACACGGAAATATTTTTTTCGGGCAAAACGGACAAAGGACCCGAACGTAAATCGCGGGGACCTATCTGCTATAATTTTGGACTTGTTCGCTATTTTGAAAAATTAGAAAAGGGCTCGTTTGCGATTCGTATTTAACGGGAAGCTCTCCCTGTAAAATGGCAAACCAAGGACCTAAACGCGAACTGAGAAAAATATTTTACTCTCACATAAAATCGCACAAGGACCTATTCGTAATTTCAAAGAACCGGAGGAGGTTTTTCGCAAAAAAAAATAGGTGCCACGTGGGGCACCTGGTTGGGCTCCAATCTCTCCCCCTATAATAGGGGTTATATGGGTCTGACAACAAAAATCTTCTAAAACCACCAACTTTATATTTTCATATTGTCAATTTGGGTTTTGGGATTAATTGGTTTGTAGTGGCATGACTTTGTCAACTTATTCTGATGTCATCGGTATCTCAGTCACTTCACCTTGGGTGTGGTTGCGTTTCTGGAGGGCACCGCCACCGGCTACTCCTACTTGGGGATTTTTTTTAAAAAATAATACCTTTTTTAAAAAGAATTGTGGTTTTAATACTCGAAAAATTAAAATTGTAAAATTAATATGTAATTACCAGACTGTACGGCGAATACCCTATTTTCGCCATATGGTATGGCGAAAATACCCTAATTACCCGATTAACCGTCGGCTGTTTGGTTAAGGCTATTTTCGCCCTACCATATGACGAAAATAGTATTTTTGTCGTACCATATAGCGAAATACTCTATTTTCGCCAAACCGTATGGCGAAAATAAGGTATTCGCCATACCGTACGGCGAAAATAGCTTTGATTCCCGTGTAGCAGATTAACTGCGGATTTAGTGTATCGTCGCCACACGGTTTAGCGAAAATATGGTATTCGCCGTAGGGTAGGCAAAAATAGGGTATTCACCGTATGGTCTGGCGATTACATATTAATTTTGCAATTTTGATTTTTCGAGTATTAAAACCGTAATTCTTTTTTTAAAAAAAATTCCCTACTTGGGTGACGGATGGGGTCGTGGAACGCTGAGGTGCATGTGATGGGGGAGGCGGCGCAAGGGATGGGGACTGGGGAGGCGATGGCATGGCGGAACGCCGGAGGCAAATTGAATGGCCGAGTGGAGGCGCGGGGGATGGGAATGGCAGTAGCGGCGTTAGCAGATGTGCGCCAATGCAAGGGATGGGGATCAGTTAGGATTAGGATTAGGGAAACGTTGATAGTTTTTAAAAAATAGGTCTATACGGAAGGGCTATAATACCATTAAGGTACTAATGGTTAAATTTAACAGAAAAACTAAAAAACGGTATACCGTTGCAACGGTATACCTCTGAAACTCATGAAACTTATGATTTTTTGCACTGAAACTCATGAAACTTAGCACTAAAAACTGATAAAACATGAAACTGATGAAACTAAACACTGAAACTCATGAAACCAGCACTGAAACTGATAAGTTTCATAAGTTTCATGGCTATACCGTTGCAACGGTATACCGTTGCCTAGTCACTCTCTAAATTTAATTCATACTACTGTTCTTTACAATCAATAGAATGCATAGTAAAATTAGCCTGTGGAGTATAATTGTACATAGCTTGTATGGTGGTTTAATTTGTTTTCGTTAACTTGGGCCCTGTTTGGTAGAACTCTAGGTCTCAGTTTCACCGATCTAAAACTTGTAGGCTAAAATAAAATGAATTTGTCGGGGATTAGATAATCTCCGTATGGACTGTTATACCCCGGCAGCAAGTTTCGGCCAACCATACATGCCCTTGGACGACGTCCCCAAGGAGGATCCTCGAATAGCATAGCCGGCTGGTCCGCCCGATCGGACTAGCTAGGCTCAATGCTCGGCCACGAACACTCATGCTCGGTCCAGGCTCGCCCGCGAACATACGAGCTCGGAAACATCGAGCAGAGCAGGGGAACTCCTCGAGCGTGATCGGAAGGTCATGTTCGCCCCAATAACGCCTACATAGCGATAATTACACCACGATCTGAGACCGTTATGCCCACGACGGGAACGTAGCGAGAATTAAAGCTTCAGTTGCAGCCACGGTAAATGCAGTAAAGTGCGCATTATTCGGTTACAGTTAAGATAGATATTTTGTAAGCTATAAGTACCCTCCGGATAAATTGATAAGGGGTGGGTCGCGCGTGAACACATTGACGACAACCAGAAAATAAGACATGCGCACATACGAACCTTCCTGTAAAGAGTTCAACAACAATAGTAAAAACCACTAGAGTAGGGTTATTATCTCTGCAGTGAGAGGCCCGAACCAATATAAACTCTTGTCCATTTTTTGAGTATCCTATTCCCTCACGAGTATTCTTCAGACGCAAACATTTCGCCGAAAAAAGGGCCCGTGTTTATCCCCCATTCAACAAGTAAGCTCGGCGGAGACCTGTTTCCTAATCGTCAACAGAATTAAGTTTATACTTTTATTCTAAAATGTAAACATGATGATCCACCTAAACACTCTTAATATACCCATAGCTCTAGCTCCACGGATCTGGTGAAACTAGGAATACCTAGCTTCATCAAATCCACAGATCTGACAGAGTTGAAGATCTGCCAAACCGGGCTATCCAACCTACGATGTGTTTTACGGTACTGATGGCATGCAGCAAGCTACCCGCCGCGGCGGCCGGCACGGACGCACGGGGCTGAAGCCGTAATCCTCCGCCCTCGCACGTGAAAAAAAGAGGGAAGCAGCCCATGCATCCCAATCGCCCCCCCCTCTTGCCATCCCCGCCGCGCCGGCCGCGTCAGTCCGGCTAGTCCGCTCCGCCACAACATTTCGGCATGCACGCCAGCACTAGCACATTCGCCGCGGACTTGTTAATTTTCTGAGCCAAATGTTGTGCTTTTTGTGCAGGCGACCTTCGAAATTAAGCTTGGCATATCCCATGCCAACCCTGTAACATCACAGATCACAAACTGAGGCGGCAACGCAAGATGCTGCGTAGAAGCATCTTGTTCCCGACGACCCACGTTGCTTTGGCTGGGACGCACGCGCCACTGCATGTACACAAGTCCCAGCCGGGTGACTTCGGCCAAACCAAGGTAAGCCAGCTCAGGCGAAAGCTCAGTACATGACACTTCCCACGGATTAGCAACGCGTTTTCTATGGCAGGGCATTAAAAACTCTAAACTAAATGAGCGACTACGACCAGAAGCTTTTCCGCCGTTGGATATAATTTATAAATCAAAAGCGCTACCGACATCAACCGGCCGATCTTCGTACATGGTGACGCAAAACAAAAACACCATTAAAACACGCAATGCTCCCGCCCCTCCAACCAGTTATTTGACGAGGTAATTCTATTCAGTGTAATAAAAAAATTCCTAAAAGCACAACAATTAATTCGTATACTTGCAACAAATCTTTTCTTCGGAAGCTATTTAATTCGATTCAGTGTAATAACTATTGCAACAACTCGATTTACCAATGAAAATATTTGAGATGATCATACAGGAGTACGGCTGTAAGAAAAAGCTCGAGCTTGGCTAGTTGTAGACTCAGTTTGAGCTCAATCCAACCGAGTCGAACTAGAGCTTGATCCCGAGCTCGCGAGCTTCAACGAGCCGAGTTTGAATATCTTGCGAGACTGATAAATTTACAAATTATTTGTTAAATATTACTATATATTGACTCCCACCGAGTTTACTTAAGCGAAGCTCGAGCTTAAGTATTTTTTATTATTAAAAAATAATATATATTGAATTATTTATTTTTGCCGAGCTCAAATTCGACTCGTTTACATGCCTATATAGGAGTAAATCTTCATGAGCTCCCCCTAGGAGGTAATAGATCCGGCGAGCTCTGCTTCCTCGGAATGAGACCTCTACGGGAGCACCGGCCATACATACGGCCGCATTTGCTCATGAGCGGCAGTGATCTTGGAGGTTGGGATGCTAGCGCAAGAATAAATTGCCATTTTAATTAACGACAAAAAGATCTATCATTAAATGATGATAGAAGTATATTTTTATAATTTTTTAGATATTATTTTTATAAAATTATTTAAATAATTACTTTAAAAAAAAAATCGGTGTCGGTCTTGTGAGGCGTCGGATACGAATTCTCTATCAGACGTATGGGTCTGAATAAATTGGATTTGACCATATATGCATCATCCCTCCCGGTGCATGCATGTCAGTATGTCACTGTGACATTAAGCCATCAACTGACATGATATGTACGTACGTGCATTGGCGCGACAAGTCCGTCCCGTTTCCACGTTGCGTCCGCAACCGCGAGAAGCAAAAGAGAGGAGGAAACATCAGATAATTATTATTATGGCAGGCTTGTACTCACGCGGGAAAAGCCCGGCTGCCTCCGTTGGCTGCCACTGCACGGACGGCATCGTCAAGTGCAGAGCTGACGGAGCTAGTGGCAGAAACCGGCCAGGAGAGCCGAGAGCTGAAAGCATATACTACAAGCTACGCCCTCCGATTTGGTAATACCTGTCGTTTTGGACATAGTGATGGTCAAACTTTCGAAACTTTGACTAAAAATATATTTTTAAATATTTAAATTGGATACATAAAAATTATATGTGTAGACTTGTCTCGAGAAGTACTTTCATAATATTATAATTTTATTAGGTTTTATAAATATATTATAATAAAAATTATAGGTCAAAGTTGTGTTTTGAAGACCGTGTCAATGTCCAAAACGACAGATATTATCAGACCGGAGGGAGTACTATGCATGATCAGCCCATCCAGAAGAAAGAGAGAAAAAAAAGGTGCTCAAGAGACTGATTGTTTATGGTAAAAATCCAATGCTGACCCACGGATATTCAAGGGCCCAAGGTTGATTAATAGCTAGCTGTGGAGCACTGGAAAATAGACAAATTTTGCAGAATTATTAGGTTCTTGGTTTGGGGGCTACTGCCGCCGGCGTGGAGTGGAGGTTCGTTGAGGAGTCTTCGGAGACCCATCGGTTAGAGAGTATACGCACCGATTCCGCTGTGGCGAGCGATGCGACGCGTTGCCAAACCGATCTTGACTTTTCTACGAAGTGTGACATAAAGCAAACAGCGCCACAACGCAACGGGGCAGAAAGAAAACGATGGAGTTGCTCGCTTACGATGGTCACTGTAACTCCGCATTAATCGACGAAGCTGAATCAGCTATACACGTCCATGCCATGCACGTAGAATCCGCACCCTTTTTCCGTTTTCGCTTACACGAAAACAATTCAAATATTCAATCCAAGAGAGTCATTTTCCGATCACACTTCTGTAGCTACAGAACACAGCCGATCCAATTAAGACCCTACGAAGAACTCAAAACTGGCACTTTGCGCGATGATCAAGGCGGCAGCATTCGTTTGGAAGAGACCTTGCCAGCACGCATGCCATGCCATGCCAGATTTACCGAGTCAACTACGAGTCCCCGTCCAAGTTGCGTGGTTGCGTGCAGCGTGTGTGCCGGGACATCCCGTGCATGGAATGGACTGTAGTCTATCTACTAGGAGATTACTCTATATAAGTTAGGATTTAGAGCTGCCACATAATAAGCTCCAGCATTGCCTGGGATGCAAGGAGCAGCCATGGTGTCTGTTTCGCACATGTTGCTTCTCCTGCTGTGCAGCTACCATTCTCTCGTTGCTCGTGCAGGACATGAGCAGAGTTACAAGGTTTTCGCAACCGACTCGCTCAAGCCTAAAGCCGTCTGCTCCGAGCCCAAAGGTACATATATCACTGTCGACGCGCGTTGTATACGCAGTTCCACTTGGTTATTCCGAGCGGTTGTAATAGTTTTCACGCGTTGCTTTTGCAGTGGCTCCATCATCCTCCAGTCGAGCCACGGTGCCGTTGAACCACCGGCACGGCCAGTGCTCGCCTGTGCCCTCCGAGAAAAAGCCAGCCTTAGCGGAGCTGCTCCGCCGCGACCAACTCCGAGCTGGCTACGTCCAACGAAAGTTCTCCAGGAATCGCGCCGGCAGCGAGCTCCAGCGGTCGGAGGTTACCGTGCCCACCACGCTGGGAACCTCCCTGAACACGTTGGAGTACGTCATCACCGTCAAAATCGGCTCGCCGGCCGTGACCCAGACCATGACCATTGACACCGGCAGCGACGTGTCGTGGGTGCAGTGCAACCCGTGCCCCATCCCACCTTGCCACTCCCAGGCGGGCTCGCTCTTCGATCCCAGCACGTCGAGCACGTATGCCCCGTTCTCCTGCAGCTCCGCGGCGTGCACGCAGCTCGGCGAGGAAGGCAACGGCTGCTTGGACTCCCAGTGCCAGTACAATGTCAGGTACGGCGACGGCTCGAACACCAACGGGACGTACGGCTCCGACACGCTGGCGCTGACCGACTCCGACGTGGTCAAGAACTTCCAGTTCGGGTGCAGCCACGCTGAGTCGGGTTTCAACGACCAAGCCGACGGGCTCATGGGGCTCGGCGGCGACGTGCAGTCGCTCGTGTCGCAGACGGCGGCGACGTACGGAAGTGCCTTCTCGTACTGTCTCCCGCCGACCTCGGGATCCTCCGGGTTCCTTACGCTCGGCAAGCCCAGCGACGTGTCGGGCTTCGCGACGACGGGGATGCTCAGGAGCACACAGGCCCCGACGTTCTACGGCGTGCTACTCCAGGGCATCAACGTGGCCGGGAAGCAGCTCAGCGTGCCGTCCTCCGTCTTCTCCGCCGGGTCGGTAATGGACTCCGGCACGATCATCACGCGGCTGCCGCCGACGGCGTACTCGGCGCTGTCGTCGGCGTTCAAGGACGGGATGAAGCAGTACCCGCCGGCGCAGCCCAGGAGCATCCTCGACACGTGCTTCGACTTCAGCGGCCAGGACAACGTCACGATACCGTCAGTCGCTCTGGTGTTCTCCGGTGGCGCGGTCGTAGACCTTGACGCGAACGGGATCATGTTCGGGAACTGCCTCGCGTTCGCGGCCACCGACGACGACGGCACCACCGGTATCATCGGCAACGTGCAGCAGCGGACGCTTGAGGTGCTGTACGACGTCGGCCGGAGCGTCGTGGGGTTCCGGCCCTGCGCGTGCTGATCAGCGCGCACGGGGACACCACACGGGGAGGGGAGGTAGCTAGCTAGGCTGCTCTCATGTAGCTGTCTACTCAAATTCCTTATTTATCATTGAAAGTTGACTAGATTCCTAATATATCATAAAAAAAATGTTCATCCCTTCACTTCCATTTGATCTCAATGTTTATCTCTTATTTGTCACTTTTGTCGGTACACTGTAAACCGCTAAGTGTTGTGTGAAAAGTCGGTTTTACCCATCTTCCTCCTCCCCCACGTTCTTCCTCTCTCTTATTGGTCCGGCCAAAAAGAGCCCAAGGTAGCCGTGACCTCTCTAAGGGCACTCCCCCTCTCTCAGATCCAAATCTATCAAGCTTCCCTTGAAATTGTGGAGAAGAAGAGGCAGAATCGAGTTGGGTTGCTGAGGTGAGCTTGCATTCATGACGGCAAAATTGGGGAGCCCTTGTCACGTGCAGGAGGGCCAAGGACTAAGGGGATGATGTGCCAGCAGGTGGAGGGGAGGAGGCCAGTAAGGGCGGATGTTGCGATACCCCCAGACATACACTCCCGCTACCTCTCTGTGCCGCCGCCACCGGTTGCCATCGACACCATCATCGGATTTGCGCTTGCCCTTCTTGGAACCCTTTTCGTGGAGCAGCCATAGTTCCCTGGATATTTTGCCACCGTGGTCGAAGTTGCCAGATTTGGTGGGACCAAGGCTAAAGGAGGTGGGGCTGCAGACATCGAGCAGAGGATGACGCTGTTGGAGGGTCAAGGAGGCGATAATACCGTGTAGGAGGTTACTGTGATTGTGAGAGTTTGACTAGATCTGGTTTTATTGGGTGCGTTTGTAAACTTTGTTGCGGCCCCTTTTTATCAATTGTTGCAAGGAGTGTATGATTTTGTTGCAGAATATAATCTCAATAAGTTTATTTTGTTGCGGTTGAGATCTTAATTTGTTGCATCTGAACTATTTGTTGTTGCAATAGTTCTGTGGTTTTGTTGCTGCCTTTTTTTGTCGTCACATGTTATTGCAACTTGATTTTTTTATTGCAAGCTTTATAAATCTTTGTTGCAATTAGATGCCACTCAGCCCACTAAAATGGTCATATATTACCTAACCCACTCATTCCTTATCCATTTGGTCTATCCCAAATTCTCCCCCCCCCGACGTTCATGAGACTCCGCTGCTCTGGTGTGATCGATCCAGCCTCCACCATCAAGCTCTCCGACGAGCTATGGCATAGTGTCTCTCTCCTAAGTGCAAGCATGTGAGGCAAAGGAGGAACACTGCACCATTGGGCTCTGGTGGGGGCGGCGACGTTCGCGGCAAGGAGGCAAAGGTTGGGCGGAGTGGATTTGAGATGTAGCTGGTGACAACGATTAATATGTTATATTCTACTTTTTAGGCCCACATACTCATGAATAAAAAGAACCCATAAGAAAAGATAAGGTCCAAGACCTATTATCTGGTTACAACGTTGACCATAGTCAAATTTAGTCACATGAAAAAATTCCCAACCGATTCATTAATACTGGTCAGAGATGAGGTATGACCTATTTATCCCGACTAGCTATGTATGTGCTGGTCAGAAATAACTTATTCAGCTGCTCCAACCAGCAAACTGGTTGGGCATTGAATAGCCTTCGCCCTGACATGGAATTGGTCGAAGAGGCAGTTACCCGTGCATAAGACTAGCCTGCAGATGATTCTTCCTGACAGGTACATGAATTGGGAGTTACTCTCTTCGAAGAGACGCCTCTTTATTAGAAGACACCTCTCGGTGGAAAGGCACCTTTTTGCGGGAAGACACCTCTTAGAAGATGACACTTGCATCCATTCGTCAAGTATAAATAGAAAACCTACATAAGGTTTCAAGAGGACGGAACGCAAGAGAAGAAAGGCAACAAAAGAACATATAGTGTGAGAGTAGTAGTGGAATTAAGTGTGTACTCTGAATACGCCACTTGGCTAATAAAGAAGCAATCACATTTCCTATTCTTTTCAATCTCTGATTTGTTAGATAAAGACAACCCAAATTATATTTGTAAGCTCGATCTAGGGACTTCGTGGTCCTTAACATCGATAGCTGGAGTCACAGGTGGGCAGCAACAGTAGTCGCAAGAACGGTGTTGTTGATCGATCCTGTTCTAGTCATTGTCCTCGATATAGCTTGCTAGTTGCCGGAGCATCGCAAACTATAGTGTGGTGCGCTGCCATCACCACCTCCTCTGATCTTGGCTCATTGGCAACGCCCAAATGTCATCCCCTCCTCTAGTATGCTTATTGCAAGTACTTGATAGATTTGTTGCAACAATTTTCTCAAATTGTTGCATGAGGTGTTTCATCTTGTTGCAATACGTCTTCTCAAATGCTGTAGCGAGATGAATTTTGATATAATTCTGCTATTTCATAGCCACTACAAAAGTCACCAGATCTGCTCGTTCTCTTTGCTCACGTTACTACTTCTTTTGCTGGTGAGCATAAACACGAAGTGTTAACGTCGTTGAGGTATAGGGGGCACCTGCCATGTTATCTCCTTTGCTCACCGGAGATTGTCGCCTCAACTTTGGGGCCAACACATCTTCTGTTCTTAAGCCGCTGGAGCTGGTGGTGGAGCTCTTTGGGCGGCAGGACCTCCCAGTCTTAAGGCAAGGAGGTGGTGGTGTAGGCCGGCCTCGTCCCCACTAGATCCAGACCTACCAGTGAAGAGGTGTCGACGATTGGGGAGCAGGCCCCCGCCGAGCTTACTTGTTGGTGGAGGGACCAACTGCGACCCCTTCTCACGTGATGGGATACTCAGAGGAGTGACTCACTGGGCTTCAACAGGCAAGGACACTGTGATTTACCCTGGTTCGGGCCTCTCAAGAAGGAGATAATAGCCCTACTCCAGCTCGTGTATCTTTTTATGCAGAAAAAATGTTGTCTGTCCCCTTCATGGTGGGGATGCTTTTATAGCTTACAAAGGGGCGTGCTTGTTCAAACCCACTAACTCCACGTTCGACCAGGTCCAACGTGGTAACTAACGGATCCTATATTCCTGCCACGGTCCCGCAGAGATCGCAACGAACTAAGCGGAGGTTAAGCAGCGGGTGGCTTCCGACCTCGGGATCAAACCAGGTCGGCTAACGTTTAACTCCGAGCTCGGCCGCTTCCCTGAGCACGAGCTATCGATCTACCAGGTTATGCGACCTCCTAAAGGTTCAGCTAGGCCGCCTTGGGAACGGCCTCCTCGTGACCAGGCGGGAATGACCGTGTTGCTCGTGGCGCCTAGCTAGGTCGTCCGGAGAACGGCCTCCCGTGGTTCGGCCAAGATTGAGCCCGTGCCGCTAGTGGCACCCGAGGTAATTTACGGGTCTACCCGACTCCCCGACAGCCGACCGAGGTCCGAGTGGAAAAGGTTTTAGGAAAAAGACCTTCCTCTCGGGCCTACTGCCTCCGAGCCGGCCCGGGTTGGTCGCGGCGAACATCTGCCCCGACCTCTGAGCTATCGGTCCGTCCGAGGGCGAGCTCGGTCTTCTTGCGCGCCCTAGCCGTCACGGACTAGCTCTGTCCCTCTGACGGTTCCTTCCCTCGGAAGCTTCTTTGATCGATCACCGCTCCCCTTGGGAACCGTCGCTGGCGGGGCGATTCGATTCGGCGTGTATACGTGTCGCTCCCGTGTGGCGGACGTCTCAAGCGCCCCAGCCTTTAGGGCTTCCTCGATCACAACGCGGGAACCTCTTCGCTTCCACACTTGGTTTTTAAACACCGAAGAAACCCTAGATTCACTTGGCCTTTTCACAATCGTCGCTCCCACACTTCTCCATTTGGCGCTTCATCCTTCTTTCCGATCATCTTCTCCATCCTCATGGCAAAGTTCGGCGCCAAAGAAGCTTGATAGGCGCAAGTCGAGATTCTCGAGCGCGAAGTACCTTGACGCCGCTCATGGAGAGCCGCGGTGCCGAGGAGAGCCCCGAGCCGGAGGAAGGAGAGATCATCTCCACCGAGCTCTACGCCATAAACGGAGCCGCGACGCCCGAAAGCGAGTTCGTCGGCCGCAGTACGCCTTCTGCGAGTCTTGAGATCGTTCACCTCCACCCAAATTCCATCCTCATCATGGCCATCTTCGCCCATCTCTGTGAAGGGTTTGTGGGCGTCGAGCCTACTCCCAGTCTCTTTCTTCACTTCTACACCCTTTCGCGCACCGGCACCCCCTCGCATGGGCCGTGCCTTTACTTCCGCCTCCGACCTACCGCCGTCACAGTGCAGGCTTCACGCTCAAGGACTCGCGTGTCGGGTGGGCCGACTCTTGGTTCTATCTGAGGAAGGCCGAGGGCGGCTCGCTTTCCTACTCCGGCGCCAAGGGTCGTGCCGTCGAGACCCCGACCCGTCTGACCCAAGGAGGAGAAGGTGCTCATCTTTGATCAATGAGCTCACTTGCTCAGGTGTCCGTAGGGATGTTGCCGGGACTACGTCGAGGAACCGGGTGTCGCCCCTCAGGCGGAGGTGCACCCCTTCTTCAAGGTTGAAGGGTGGCAGGACATCACCCGGAATCACACTCGTGTACATTACCGCCTCGATTTTTACTTTAAAATAAGGGACATTCGAGCTCACCGCCCTTTCTTGTCTGGTAGCAGCCCACGAGGATCGGTGGATATGAGGGTGTTCGAGATGTTCGCACTCCCAAGGCCAAGGAAATCCTAGAGGGCCGCCAGATCGAACAACGTCCCTTATGGGACCAAGCGGTAAGTCCCTATCTCGGACCCTTCCGAAGGTCCGTTTCAGCCGTTTCTTCCGAAATTTCTGACTTATTCGAGCCCACCTGCGCAGAGAAGGTCGCCTCGAGGTCGCCGTGGCCTAGCGGCGTCGCGGCCCGGCGGACGAGGTCGAAAGACCAAGGAACAAAGTGGTCGTAAGCGCCGCGCCCGATCTCCGTTAGCTCGCCGTCCCTCGCTTAAGCGCACACAGCATCCGGTCCGGCGACCGCTCACCCCGCCGTCACTTGGAGTACGCCGATCGGCAGGAGGTGAGCGAACTAAAAGCGTGGATGGATGAGTACACGAGATAACCCCGAGCCGATGGCTCGTTTGCATCGACTTGCAGCCGGGCGCGAAGAAGGAGGCCTTGGTGGTCGGCGCGGAAGGAGGCAGCGAGAGCGGATAAGCGGCTCTTCGAGGCGAGCTCAGCGGGTGAGCTCGAGCTCGGCCCTCTGGATGACGAGGAGGAGAAGGGCCAGCCGACCGTCCCCCTGGTCCCGAGGTCCCGCAGTCGTTTGTCGCGCCCAACCACGCCCAACGCCGACCATCATCGAGGCCGACTTGGGAGAGGTCGACCCTTCCGCTGCTGCCGGGCCGACAAGGCACGCGAGGACATGGCTGCCCTCCTCGTTCGGCGCCGAGGCCAGGTGGAAGATCTTGAGCGAGGTCAGCCTCTTATCCCTATCTCGTTTGTCTCATTCCCTCCCAGGCACCACACTAACCCCACATCGCCATAGTGGGTGTGGCGGTAGTCTTGAGTTATGGGATTTTGGAGCAATGGTGACGATATTCTTGACCTCGTGCTAGAGAGGAGCTTGCCAGCGCCGAGGCCGTTGTGGGCGATGAGGTCGAGGTGGGAATCGAGGGCCGCTGAGGCCCGCTTTCCCACGGCCGCTGGTGGTGATGGCCGAGGTAGAGGAGCTCTTGCTGCCGCGGAGATCCGGCCCCAGGCTCGTCTCTCCGAGGAGGAGACGCGGAGGAAGATTGCGTTTGCCGATGCTCGGGCGCGGCGAGGGCATCCCCACATCATAATTGAAGGCGACGGCGTGGAGGAGCATGGTGGTGCCGAAAGCACGCGGCTGAAGCTCTCGCGAGGACTCACGGCCCGTGGCGACATCATCACCGAAATTTGTTCCAGGAGGGGCTGGATGCTCGGCTCTGTTGGGTAAGTCTCCTAACACTTATGTGCTTTTGTCCCAAAAATCCGGCTGCGACCCGAGATGCCTTGTTGCGCAGGTGTTGGAGACCACCATGAAGGACTTCCACGCCGCGACCGTGCCACCAGAAGTCGTCGCGAAGCACCAGGCCGAGCAAGACGCTAGGATCGCGGAGCTCGAGCGCCTGGTCGCCGAGCTGAAGTCTTCTGAGGCCGAGATCCGGCAGAAGATGGAGGAGTCCGTGCACTTTCTTAAGGAGCACCTCGACCAGAGTGAGCTGGCGAGGTCGGGGCTTGAGGTGATGGTGGCGTCCTTGCGCGACTCCGCTCGAAGCGCTGAAAGGACGATCGATCAGCAACGGGAGGAGTCCAAACGGCTTCGTCAAGCGGCAGGCGAGGGTCGTGAAGCTCGTCGGCGGGTGCTTGACCTCGAGTCCGAGCTTGAGTCCGTGCGGGACGAGCTCGTCGCTCTGCCAGGGCGAAGCGTGCGGCCTCCTGTAGCCTATTCCTTCCTGCAAAGACTTTAGCGAAAAGCAGCCAAGTTGGACATAATATGATGCGTGCTTAATAGATGTCTTTTGTTTTTCTCTGTTTGCTTCCCTCGGAGCGACAACGACATGCCCTTATCCCGTTGCTCCCTATTCGACGAAGGTTGTGATCCGCGACCTAGCAAGCGATCGTACTAAGGAGTAACTACCTCGTCACGGAAGCTGCACTGGAGTCGTAGCCACACGGTACCCATATACCCCCGCCAACGGAGGTCGTAGGCGTCGGCCACGACCTCCGTTGGACGGAGTGGCGCCTGCGGAGATCGTGTGGCCTTTTGTGTATGCAGTCGTCTACACCGCCCACCGGCCGACCTGAGCTCGGAATCGTCCGAGGGTTGTCCAGGCGAATCTTTACCTGCGGTGGAGGGCTGCCGCGAACAAGATGGTCGTCGTACAAGGAAGGAAACCCGCGAGGTCGAGCTCTGGGGGCCCAATGTTAGGTGGTTGTCGCCCATCCATCTTGCCCTCGACGACCGAGCCTGCTTCCTCGACATTTGATCTGGATCGAGCTTGATCCGCGAATTTCGCGGGGGTTAAAGAGAGAGAGAAAGCGAGAGAGAAAGAGGGAGATCGGGAGGCCAAGATGTCGAATTTTATTAAAGGAGCAAAGTTGGTTTAGTTAGATATGGAACTTACGCAGTTGGTCGATGTTCCAAGTGCTAGCTAGTTCTCGACAATCTTCCATTGCAAGGCGGACAGCCCCAAGGCGTCTTTGTTGAGACGGCAGTGTAAGGACCTTCCCATCTTGGCGTTAGCTTGTTGGCTTTGACAAGTCTTGGACCCGTCGTAGAAACGAGATCGCCCGATGTTCAAGGTCCTTGGTCGCACCGATTTAGCGGCGTGTCTGCGAAGAGCTTGCGAGGTAAACGCGGATCGCAATGAACTTCGTTCACGAGTTGCTTCCGAGGTCGAGGTCGAAGGCGCCGCCTTCTGCGTCGATGTTATCGGCTAGGTTCACCCTTGGGGATCGGGGGCGACCTCGGCGGGTAATGCGGCTTCCACGCCATATACGAGCTAAAGGGGTCTCACCACTTTGCATGCTCGGCTCGTCGTGGTCGGACCGACCGAAGAGGCGGGAGGTAGCTCGTCCACCAGGCTGACCATGCCGTCGAGGTTCTTGAAGACTCTCTTCTTGACTCCTTGGATGATCTGCCCGTTCGCGCGCTCGGCCGCCCCATTGCTCTGCGGGTGGGCCACGGATCTGAAGCATATCTTGGTCCCGAACCTCCTCGCAATAAGCCTTCGAAACACCTCGCTTGTGAACTGAGTGCCGTTGTCCGTGATGAGGCGACTTTAACGCCAAAGCGGGTCACTACGTTATTGCGGAAGAACCTTTTAGCCGCTGTGCCGAGATGGTTGATCTGAGGCTCGGCCTCGATCCATTTAGTGAAGGTGTCGATTGCGGCGAGCAGTGTATTTACAACCCTTCCTTCCCTGGGAAATGGACCGAGTATGTCGATGCCCCAAACCGAGAACGGCCAGGTTAGGGGCATAGTCTGCAGTGCATATGCTTGGTGATGGACTTTCCGGGCATGGAAGCGGCAAGATCGACAGCGGTCACTATTGAGCGCGTCGTCGGCCAGGTAGTCGGCGATAGTAACCCAACCTAAGGCTTTGCTCACCAAGGTCCTAAAGGGCAGTGAGCTCCACACATCCCGTCATGGATGTCTTTGAGGAGATATTTGCCTTCCTCTTGGGTGATGCACTTGGAGAGGGCGCCAAGCGCGCCTTTGCGGTATAAGAGGCCCTCGACCATTTTATAGGTGAGGAGCGTCTTACTAGCCGGGATTTCTCGGCTTCCTCCTCGGCGGTGTCCGTGCCACGAGGTATTGGATGAATGGCGTCATCCAACTCGCACCTGCCGAGGAAGGAGACGGTACCACCCGTCTCGGTTGCCTCCTCTTCGGTGGGTATGGAGGGCTTATAAAGGTGCTCGACGAGCACCCAGCCGAAGCGGAAGGCTGGCGGAACCGACCTTGATAGATGGTCGGCCAGGGCATTGTCCTTCCTGAGGATGTATAGTACTTGAAGTTTCAAGTACTTTTCCATCTTCCTTACTTCAGCCAGGTAAAGCGCCATCGAGTCATCGGAGCACGCGATACTCCTTGTTAACCTGGTTGACAACCACCGCGAGTCGCCCTTCGTAGTTAGTCGTTGGACTCCGGCGTCTTGCACGCCCAAGTCCGGCTAGCGAACCCTCATATTACCGCTGCGTTGTTCGTTGCGCCGAAATGTAGTTGGAGGCGTCTTTGGATCCGCTCCCCTGGGGATTCGAGGACCACTCCGGCCCCAGAGCAATTATGGCTCGGGATCCGTCAGTGCATGACCCGGCGATCGTGCTCGGATGCAGTCGGGTTCGGACTTAGATGGGGTAGGATTTGTCCATTCGGCTAGGAAGTCCATTTGGGACACAGGATTTGATCGCGTCCTGGCCGAATTCGATCTCAAATTCGCGAGCTCCATGGCCCACTTCGCGATCCGTCCGCTAAACGCGTCCTGATTCCCTAGAATTTCTCTAAGCGGGAAGTTGGTCGGGACTCGAATTTTGTAGGCCTGGAAGTAGTGTCTTAACTTCTTCGAGGCCACGAGGAGCGTATAAAGGAGATTCTGGACCTCGGGGTAACGCTCCTTTGGTCCGTAGGACTTTCGCCGATGTAGTAGATCGGGCGCCGCACCCGCCCCGTTTCTCTGATTATGATGGCGCTTACCGCCTGGGGTGTGGCGGCCAGGTAGAGCAAGAGAACCTCTCCCATTCTCGGCGTGGTCAAGACCGGGGGTCTCGACAAATATAGCTTTAATTCTTTGAAAGAGCGGTCTGCTTCCTCTGTCCAAGCGAAACCGTCGTGCTTCCGGAGCGCCTTGAAGAAAGGCAGGCCGCGTTCCCCGAGCCGCGAGATGAAGCGACTTAGGGCCGCCATCCTCCCGGTCAGGGACTGAACCTCCCGCGTGCAAGTGGGTGGCCGCATGTTCTCGATGGCCTCTATCTTCTCAGGGTTGGCCCCGATTCCTTGTGGACCGATCATGTAGCCGAGTACCTTGCCAGCCTTGACCCCGAACACACATTTTTCAGGGTTCAACTTTATTCGATGCTTATTGAGGTTATGAAAGGTCTCCTCTAGATCGGGTACATGACCCGAGGCCATCTTGCTCTTGACGACTATGTCGTCTACATATACTTCCAGGTTCCGACCTATTTGGTCCGAGAAGGTTTTCTGCATGAGGCGTTGGAAGGTCGCTCCAGCGTTCCTTAGACCGAAGGACATGGTCGTAGCAGAATGTGCCAAACGGCGTGATGAAGGAAGTTTTCTCCTCGTCGTCGGGCGATATGCCGATCTGGTGATAACCTGAATAGGCGTCCAGAAAGCTCATCGCCTCGGAGCCGGCCGTTGCGTCGACCAACTGGTCTATCCGAGGTAGCGGAAAATTGTCTTTTGGGCATGCGGCATTCGATCTGTGTGATCGACACACATGCGCCACTTGCCCCCTTTTTCTTCCACGATAATCTGGGTTGGCCAACCAATCGTAATGATCGACCTCCGTATAAAACCGGCTTTGAGGAGCTTGTCGGTTCCTCTCGATGATAGCTTGCTTCTCCGGGAGAAGCGCTGAGCTTCTGCCCGCCGCAGGCTTTTTGTCGAGCCGAATCGCTAGCTTTGTGCTCGACGACCTCCTTGGGACTCGGGCATGTCGGACGGTTCCCGAGCGAACGTGTCGCGCTTCTCGGAGGAAGGTCACGAGCTCGAGTTCCTATTTAGGATCCAGGGAAGCCCCACGTGTCACGACCTTGCACGGCTCTGCGTCGCCGCAATGTGGATGGCCTTAGTTTCTCCCCGCCTGGAGGGTAGCCTTGGGCGGGAACTCCTCGGCTCTTGGTCGGGCCCACCGGGCAGCTGCCCGACCATGTCTAAAGCCCTCTCGTCGCAGCTTTAGGGCTGCTTTTGGGCTTCCTTCACCGAGATCACGCCGCCGGCCGAGAACCTTCAGGCATTGGTATCCGTGATGCGTGGCGGCCATGAATTTGGCGAGCGCTGGTCGGCCCAGGATGGCGTTGTAGGCCGACTCGAAATCGACTACCTCGAAGGTGATTAACTCCGTCCGGAAGTTGCTCGGGCTTCCGAAAGTTACGGGCAGGACGATCTGTCCGAGCGGCTTGGCCGAGGTGCCGGGGACTATCCCGTAGAAAGGGACTACGACGCTCTTGACTTTGGACCGAGGAATTTGCATCTCGTCCAGGACCCTGGCCGATATCAGGTCCAGGGAACTCCCGCAGTCCACGAGCACTCGTCCTACCGCGGTGTTGCAGATCGTTGGACTCACGACCGTCGGGAGCCTCTGGGGTTTCGTCATCCCCGGGGGGCAGTCGTCCTTAGAGAAGGTGATGGGCAGCTCGGACCACTTAAGCTGCTGAACGGGAGGCTTCCCTTGAGTGACACGAAGTACCTCGCGTGCGGCCTCCTTCAGCTCCCGACGAGACCCATAGGCGGCGGAGCCCCCGAATATCACGGCGATGTGGTTTCTCGGCTCCTGGTACTCCATGTCCGTATCTTCCTCCTCGGCGGGCTTCTTGCCCTTGACGTCTCCTTCTTGCTCTGGGAGCGTGGGCATGGGACCCTTGCCATTGTAGAATTGCTCCAGGCGGGAGGCCCATGTTCTGCAATTCCGCAGGTCGTGTCCATGCGCCTGGTGGAGCGGGCAAAAATAGGCGCTAGCCCGTCCGCGCTGGTCGCCGCGGTCTTGGTCGTCCCGGTTTTGCTCGTTGTTCCGCTGAACCGGTCGGCCTTTTCCTTTCGCGGCTCCTCCTTTATACGATTGCGAGGTCGGCCGTTGTCGTCGTTCGATGGCCGCCACCATGTCGGAGACGGAGGGTTTTTTCTTCTTTTTGATTTTTTTCTCGATCGAGCTCACGCTCTTTCGGCTTGACGCCCCTTCGAGTCCGGGCTGAGGGGGCAGCTTTCCCTCGCCCGAAATTTTCTTCCATTGGGCGGCCTCGTCGCGTTGGCATAACGGTCGACCATGCGAACGGCTGCGTTGGCCGTGATGTCCGGGTGAATTTCGAGGTCCTGAGTAAAGCGTACGTCTCGGACCCCAAACTTGAAAGCCCGGACAACCGCCTCATCCGAGATGCTTGGGATGGAATTGCGTACTTGCATGAAGCGCTGGGCCAGTAGCGCAAGTCTCGCCCTCCGTCATGTCAGGCGCTCAAGGTCGCGCTCCTTCCCCGAGGCGGGCGTAGCGACTCTGGAAGTTGGCGAGAGTCTTTGCTCGGTGTGCCCAGGACCGGATCGAGTTTTCCTTTTGGTTGAATAGCCACGTCCGAGCCGGCCCGTCCAGCACTGTAGGCAGAAAGTTAGCCATGACCCTTTCATCGCCTCCAGCGGCTAGAATGGCCGTGGTGTAGATCGAGAGAAACTTCGTCGGGTTCTGCGTCCCATCGAATCTCGATGTGACCCGGCTTGAACCTTATTGGCGAGTCACACGTCGTAGCGACGTCGCGAAAGCCCTGCACCCAACAACGGGACCGTCGGGACGGTCATTGCGAGCGCGGCGGTCGGGGTGATCCCCACCGGCCGAGCCCGAGGTTCGTGGGCCCAGGCGAGAGAATATCTCTCTATGCCTGTAGGACGAAGAGTGGCCCGAAGAGGAATGTTCGGCCGGTTCTGCCCGTGGCTCGTATTCCGTTGATCCCGAGGGAGCCCCCGGGAATTGCTCCGGGTGCCCTCTCGAGCCGATCAGCGTTCGCGCCCGGTCACTCGAGTATGGGCTGCGTGAGTCGTCGGGGTGGGCGCTCGGGCGCTGGCGGCGGCGTTCAGGAATTACTCTGGGCATCCCTTTCTCGGGAGGCTTCCGCCGCTTATGTCTGCGTGGCGATTTCCTCGAGGTCGTCGCCACACCGCACTCCATGGCTTCTAGGTCGACTTGCTCAGGAAACTCTCTGATGTTGCGCACCACCGCGGCCAAGGCTTGAAGGCGTTCCCCGCTCGAGAGGCAGCGGGGTGGCTTCGTTAAATGCGTCGCCGAACTCCGGTGTCGTCTGGCGTGGAAATTCTCACGAGCTTCGTCCCTGGTATTGTCGGCCTTGCCTCCACGGACTTGCCGGCGTAAGCTGGCGAGTGTTAGATTCTAAGATGTCTGCAGGTGCTCATTGGCCGCTTCATAAGCGGTGAAGACAGCGTTCGGCCGAGGATTTGCTCCGACATTTCCATCCTCCGCAACGAAGGCGTTACGGGATTGGACGGATCGCGAGGTGACATCACGGTGTCTCCCGTGGCGCGTCCCCTGGTCGAGCTTCGAAAGGTCGGGATGTCCGGACCATCGTAGAGCCCGTCATACTCGTCGTCCGAGAGCGTCGGTGAGCGAAAGAAGCTGCTCGGTCGGCGCGGTTTCCATGGAGAAGCTCCGGGAACCGTCATGATTCTCAAGGCCAGCGACGTCGGCGTCCCCATTGTCGAAGAACTGCTTGTCTTCTTCCTCGATTCCGGGGGCGCCGAGGCCCTGGCGATCTTGGGAGCTTGTCATCCTCCGGGATTCCTCATGAAAGGGAAAGTCGGTCCCCACGGACGGCGCCGGTGTCGGCGATTGGGGAGCGAGGCCCCGCCGAGCTTACTTGTTGGTGGAGGGACCAACTGCGACCCCTTCTCACGTGATGGGATACTCAGAGGAGTGACTCACTGGGCTTCAACAGGCAAGGACACTGTGATTTACCCTGGTTCGGCCCTCTCAAGAAGGAGATAATAGCCCTACTCCAGCTCGTGTATCTTTTTATGCAGAAAAAATGTTGTCTGTCCCCTTCATGGTGGGGATGCTTTTATAGCTTACAAAGGGGCGTGCTTGTTCAAACCCACTAACTCCACGTTCGACCAGGTCCAACGTGGTAACTAACGGATCCTATATTCCCGCCACGTTCCCGCAGAGATCGCAACGAACTAGCGGAGGTTAAGCAACGGGTGGCTTCCGACCTCGGGATCAAACCAGGTCGGCTAACGTTTAACTCCGAGCTTGGCCGCTTCCCCTGAGCACGAGCTATCGATCTACCAGGTTATGCGACCTCCTAAAGGTTCCAGCTAGGCCGCCCTTGGGAACGGCCTCCTCGTGACCAGGGCGGGAATGACTTCGTGTTGCTCGTGGCGCCTAGCTAGGTCGTCCCGGAGAACGGCCTCCTGGTGGTTCGGCCAGCATTGAGCCCGTGCCGCTAGTGGCACCCGAGGTAATTTACGGGGTCTACCCGACCCCCCGACAAGAGGTTATGTTGTGAGTCAACCTGCTTCTCTTATTATCTGAGCTTATGTCGATTATTGCATCAGTTAGATCGAATTGTTGTATGAGTTTTTTAACGTTGCATTATCTTCTTCAAAATGTTACGGAATTTCCAATAATTATGTATTTGTTGGAGTATTCTTCTTGTAATGTTGCGATAATTTTCAAAGATTTTGTATTTGTTGGAACAATAATATATATTTGTTGGAGTATTTTTCTTGTAACGTTGTATTAGTAATTCTTATTTTTTAGTTATGTTTTTGTGTACGTTGTATTGGAGAGATGTTTTTGTTGCAAAGTTCAGTACCAAATTATTGCATTTCATGTTTTTTTGTTGCATAAATCCAAGGGTTAAGATTTAGTTTTTAAGTGAGATCTGACGGTGGATCCGATTCCTAGTTGTTCCCAAGTGTCAACACGCGCACGCCTCTGTTTAGCTCGTTTATTCATTCATGTATGTACGTATGTATGCAAGGTACACGTATATTTATACTCCAATACGATTGTAGTCAGGAGTTAAAGAATCGGTCGATCAGCAGGAGCCAGGCATGAACCCGACGGTGCTGCCGTCGAAGCGCACCGCGAACGAGCGCTGCTGCACGTTCCCGAGGATGGCCGCGCTGCCGTCGCCGCCGTTGGGTGCGAACGCGAGGCACCCGCTAGACAGGATCCCAGAGGCCTCCAGCCTCATGGTCGCGCCGCCGCTGAACGTCAGAGCCACCGTCGGCAGCGTCACGCTTTCGTACCCGTTGAAGTTGTAGCACGTGTCAAGGATCCCGATCGCCGGCGCGGTCGGGTAGCCGTAGGGGGCCATGGCGCTGCGGAACGCCGACCGCAGCGCCGCGTACGCCGTAGGCGGCAGCCGCGTGACCACCGTCCCCGTGTCCACCACCGTGCCCCCCGAGAACACCGACGCCGAGACGCCCAGCTGCTGCCCGCTCACGCTGATGCCGGACAGCATCACCATGTAAAACGTCGGCTCGTTTGACGCCGACAGCAGCGTCGTCGTGGAGAAGCCCGACGTGCTGCTCGGCCCGCCCAGCGTCAGGTACCCCGTGGAGCTCGGCGTCGGCGGGAGGCAATACGAGAAGACCCCGCCGTAGGCGCCCGACGCCTGCGACACCAGGGACAGCTCCTGCCGACCGAGGCCGAGGAGCCCGTCGACGCCGGCGAACAGCCCCCCCTGTGAGTGGCCGCAGCCGAAGAGGAACCCCTTCATCACGTCCGATCCCGTCAGCGTCAGCGTGTCGGAGCTGTACACGCCGCTGGTGTTGGACCCGTCGCCGTAGCTGACCACGTACCCGCACTGCGCGCCCGAGCAGCCGTAAGCGTAGATCCCCAGCTCCGAGCACGCGGCCGCGCCGCACGGTACCGCCAAGTAGGACGACGATTGAGTGGGGTCGAAGAGTGGGTCCTCCTGGCCGTAGCACGAGGGCGCGGGGCACGGGCTGCACTGCACCCACGACACGTCGCTGCCCGTGTCCACCTCCACCGTCTGCGCCACGGCCGGCGTGCCGAGGCTCACCGTCACCACGTACTGCAGCGTGCCGATAGAGAACCCCATGTTGGCCGGCACCGTCGCCGACTTGGAACTCCCCACCTGCTGCGCGCCCGCTGTGCCGACCCCCGAGACCCTGCTCTGTATGTACTCCGCGCGCCGCTGGTCCGCACGTAGCACCTCAACGAACGACGGCGTAGCCTGCGCCGACGTCCGCGACGGGCCGCACGGGCCGTGCCGGTGCGTCAGCCGCAGCACGGCCGACGTGCCGTTCCGCTGCGGCGCAACTAAAACCGCAAAGAAACCGAGCCACGAAATTAATCAGCACTCTTGAAACCTCCCCAGCATGACGCCAGGAAGACCGAAACAGCTCGAGAGAAGCAAGCCACTACCTCGGCCGGGATCGTGGCACGTCGAGCTCGACGCGAAGCTGGCGGTGGAGACGGTGACGTAGCTCCCCTCACCCTCGGCTTCTGTGCCATGGCGGGGCAAGGAACCGAGGGCGCCGGCGCAGAGGAATGACAAGACGAGGGCGCGGTGCACCGGTGAGAAGCGGGTCATGGTGCGCGCGCCGGCTCGTCCGGCCCTGATGGGTTAAAAAACGGTGCCTAAATAAGGCGGGCTAATCGGCGCGGTGCGAGCCGAACCCAACCCATCATGTGGTCGAGTTCGTCGTTCTTGTGGAATGGGGCAGGAGGACTCGCTGCGTATTGTGACCAACTGACCATCGTGTCTGGTCTTTTCCTCTCTCCCCGCCGAAACGACCTGCTTTTGAACGCGATGCGACCTCAACAGTCCTCTTTGGGTTTTGGTACGTCCCCAACAACGCCACCGTCAAAGAAAAAAAAAATAAAGATTTTGGCTTCGATTTGTCGGTTCGGCGGACACCCATCGATAATTCAAGAACGGTAGGTCTGATTTTGTACATCGGCGTGACGTGAACGAGTACGGTCCGTTCAGCACATTGGACGCCAACAAGCTTGAGTCTCAAGGTTGCTTTACACTGGTGCTGTTTGCTGAACAGTAGCAGGAAGATGCTTACATAGAGTAGTAGATTCGAGCTTGCTATAGCTGTCTCTCAGAGCCTCAAGAGAGTGATGCTCCTACCTGTCAATTGGAGGACGAACATGAACTCGCAGCTGTATATATGTCGGTTTCTTCGGCACCTTTTCGGGTACGAGCTCAACTAACCGGATGATCATCGGATTCCTTTTGCAACGAAGCCCCTCTTGAAAAGAGACCCAAAGCTGTGGCATACAATTGTTACAGCACTTGAGACCTGGGATGCCTGGCGGTGGCGGAGACCCTTATCTACCACTCTTTCACCAGCGTTGTTGCGATCTGGTGCCGTGAGTGCGAGTGTGCGACATAATTGATGTGCCGACAGAGGCGTAATTTAGCTTTCCTCTCTGCTTCGCCGCCTTCTGTAGGCGGACGCCTTCGCCGTAAGCGCCCGCGCGCTCTCAGAAGACGCGCTGTGATTATGGCGTGTCGTAACCCTGACGACATATACGCTTGTCTTGCTGGAGATCATAGGGTGTTCATTGCCCAGGGTATTCGCTGTTTGGTCTGTAGTCACGTAAGTTGTGGTGCTGGGCCAAACTCGGGTGACTGTTTGAGCTTGATTTGGTCTTGCACGCTAAGCAGATTTGATTGGGTTATTTAACTTGCAGTGGAGTAGGCACTAGGCGCCCAGGTTTTGTGCACCCTGATAATCGAAAGCCACGAGACTAGTTGTATGCAAGCTCACAGAAATAGACCAAAATCGTGCGATTTTGCCGATTTTCAACTATATCGCCGTGGTCCGGTTTCAAATATTGATCGATAAACTGGTCCAATTCACAAAAAAAAAATCAAAAATTTGAAAAAAAAAAAATTACGTGTCACAAACCGGTCGAAAATCGGTGGAAATAGCTCGATTTTCGTCAAAAATCGACCGCAAAAAAGTTCAACAATTCTGTCTATTTTCCACAAAAATCATCAAATTTTTTTTATTATTGTTTTTCAAATTTTTTGAATTTTGAATTTATGCGATTTCTAGCGATTTTCACTAGAAAATCAATGATTTTCGGTGCCGACGCAGTAGCGAATTTCGTGTATATAACAGTAAGGTGAACCCTGATTGTATGCTGCTCGTACCAACTGATTGATTCTAAGCCAACCGGGAAAATAATATTTCTGATAAAAGTATCAAGTGTGTGCATCAAGTTAGACAAACCATAGACTTCCCGCATGTAAATTACGAGTACCACATTCATTTGTTGGGTCTAAGTCATTCGGTCGGCATCTAAATTTACGTTTTTAGGAGATCTGAATATGTTTCTTGTTACGGAAATGATACAATTAGGAACTTATTTTGTCGAACACCTCCATCCACAGTCCGTTACAATCCACATGGCACCAATCGAGTGATGCCGCATATATATACATATGCACTTGATGGGCGACTTGAAAATCTCCACGCATTTCCCACTTAGTGAAACGACTAGGGGCCAACAGGGTGGGAGGAAGTGCGCAAAGAGGAGAGCGTCTGTCGACGACATCTTGCCTGCGGTGAAGATCTGATACGAGGGCGACGGCACGGCATAGTGATTCAGGTGAGTACCCACAACCCTGTATTCGTAGTGGTTGTAGGAACGATAAGAGATTTGGGCGAAATTTCGCATTTAGGATTCGAAAACCTTGCGGATTGTTGCAACAAACACAGGGTTATATGAAAGCTTATATAGCATGGTAGGGATTGCAGTGTTCAGGTGAGTATCCACATCGCACATTTGTAGTGGTTGTAGGCACGCTCGGAGATTTGGGCTAAATTTCGCATTTAGGGTTCGAAAACCTAGCGGATTGTTGTAGCAAATTCGAGAGGGTTCTATGAAAGTTGATTGATACAGTGTGGCATGGAATGCAGTGGATGGTTCTATTAGGCCTCTTCTCATTCATCCGGTTATGCCTAGTATGGTCTAGGGTTCTAGACAAAAGTTCGTTCAGTAGAGGATGGGTGTGTGTGTGTGTGTGTGTCCCTATAAGTAATATTTTGCCTCAGTTTTGTTCCTATGTTGCAAACATCCTTCTTTGTGAAAGTGAGGTTCCGAACCCCCCATGCATGTCACCAAGCAGGGCCATTATGTGTGAGGTAGAGATGTTTCTATGATGCAAGGTTTGCAAGAACTCAAAATCCTCGCAAGAGATACGGTGGTGTGACCTGTATAATCTCCTCCTCGCAACATGCTTTACCAACGGGTGTGTGCGCTCCTCTTGCATAACAATGACTTGCCATCTATCATCTCGTAGCCCTATAGCCATGTGTGCTTAGCAATCAAATTTTGTCATTGTTTCATTTCCTTGTACCTATAGTGTTGACTGTAATATTATTCTTTGCACTGTGAATTGAATTGCTTACAGAGTTTTTGCCTTCTTCTGGCTTTCTTGCATGTGAACACTCAAATTCCCTCTTGATCAGTTTTTTTTATCACTTTACTAGTTCTTGAGCTTGCTATCCTGATGCCAACCCAGGCATATATGCATACTCATTGTATACTTTTTTAGCCTCCTCTAGGGTATCAAACATCGTCCCAACAAAAGGAACAATTGGTTGAGAGCATACGATGTCTTCGTCCTGATGAGCAATTTGTCATCTTGAAACCTCCACGGTAGTATATTCATCATCATGTGCATCTCTCATTGATTCTTTTTGGTCAGTGCAAAGTTCTACACTTCCCTGAACAAAAAATGTTGGGAACACTTGTAATTATTGTTGCATACATCATTACAAATTGTTGTAAGGGAATTAATCAAAAAACTTCAATAATGTGCATCAACCCGTATGCATTACAAATCTTCATGCCGCTTTTTTTGTTGCATTAAGGTCGCTCGTATGTTTCGTGTGTGGCACATAATAATCAAAGGATGCTAGAGTTAGCATGTACCAGATTTAGCTTGAAGAAAAACCAAGAGGGGATTTCCTGTAGCGCTTGGTGGTTGCTGCTGAAAGTACTCACCATATGGGATGAGATTAGATTGGTGCAAGGTTGTTGGTCGTGGGAACTTGATTTTTCAGATCAAATGAGCCATTGGGATGACTTGGGAGAAGAAACTTCTAATTTCGGGCGAGGAGATTGAAGAAATCGGGTTCAGGGGAGGAGATTGAAGAAATCGAGTTCGGAGATTCGGAGAAGGAGAGATAATGCAACGTTCCGACGAAGCCTTTTTTTCTCAGCTTAACGCGCGATGTTGCAAGAGGGAAGAAGGTGATCGGATAGCTAAAACAAATCATGTTAGATCTAACGGCAAACAACGTTGTCTGGAACTAGCGCCTGGATTGGATGTCCGGGTGCTAGTTGATTTCATCAAAGAAACATGTCATCGCATCCGTGTTGTCCCTGCATGCTGTGTAAAATTCTATTATGTATAACGTGGAGATTATGTATAACTATAACGTGTTTAAAAAGTCTATTATGTATAACTTATACTTTAGTTAATCAACGATTCGTATTTTTTAAGTACTAGTACCTCCTAATACATAAGAGTAAAAAAAATTCAAATTGGGTAAATATGTCATCGCATCCGTGTTGTCCCTGCATGCTGCAAGGGCTGAGCTAATATGAGAATCTCAAAGATGACAAGATTCACGGGTATTCTTTTCATGAGAATCAAACAGTCGCGAACACTTGGTAGCCTTTGCCCCAAGGTGGTAGTGAAGGCAAATATCATTATTCTGACATAATAATCCAGTCCTCACTCAGCCAAACCCTATGTAATTACAGCATCAGATATTAGCACACAGCAACAGCAGAAGAAAAAAAAACTGAAACTAGGATCTGCAAACTGAAAAAAAGAACTACATAAAGTACAACACTAAGGGGCTAAATTTCCTGTGTTCTAGGCTATTCTAGCTGCTCCAGGAGGCAGTCGGCGCCTGCACAAATTCGAAGTAAACCTCATGTCGACAGAAATGCAAAAGAGAGAAGAACTAGATGAAATTAATAAAATTAGAGAACTGAGTCTGGTGATTATGCTTCTATTATGGGCCCAGCAACCCATTTCAAAGGGTTTTAAGAGAGCTAGGGGTGTAGAAAATACCTCGAGGTAAAAATGGCTGGCAATGCTGAATGTATGATAAGTGACCCAAAAGAATGTAGATAGCATGGAGCAAGGTTAATCACTAATGCTAGCCAAACTGCTGGTCAGTTCACAATAACTCCATCTGTGTAAAATTAAAGATAAGCTCGGATACAAATTTCTGAATTTGAAGCAATGCAAGAAATATTGGTCACACAAGGTCTCAGGCATATATTAGACCATGAGGGTTCAAATAGGCTCTCATTAAGTCATGAACGACACAGTTGTGGATAGCATGGAGCATGGTTAATCACTAATGCTAGCCAAACTAATGGTGAATTCACAATAACTCCATCTGCTAAAAAATAAAGATAAGCTTAGATACAAATTTCTGAATCTTGAAGCAATGCAAGAAATATTGGTCACACAAGGTCTCAAGCACATATTAGATCATGAGGGTTCACATAGGCTCTCATTAAGTCATGAATGATACAGTTGCAACAGATGAATCAATTTTCATTACTCTTAAAGAGTTAGTATTGACCCTAAATCAAATATATAAGGAAACAACCGATTTTCTTTACAGAGTAAATTTACCGATGTGACTACCATCATCTATTGTAACAACCGGTTAGATTAGAAACACACCTTGCAAAAGAAACTTAGATGCGACCTAATATCTGAATCTAGTTGGTTTCTTCTCTAGGTGCTGGACTTACAACTTCACCCTCCTGACTGCATAAAGCTTCACCCTTCGGATGTAACACTCCATTTGAAATTACCTGATAGTTGTTATGATGACCTGACATTGCATTCCAGTCAGATTTGTTTGTATGTGCTTCTTTATTGGGAGGTTCTCTTACTCCATTTTCAGTTGATCCATTTGCTTGCTGCGTTTGATCTGCTGGTATTCCAGCATTGGTGGTCATCTCCGCATCTTTGACTGCAGATGTTGGTTCAGACTGGGGCTTTTCTTCAGTAGCAAATCTGCTACTTCGATCTATTGTTGTTGCAGTATTGGCAGTCATATCCATATCTTCGATAGTATGTGATTCAGAGGTTGCACCAGTCTGGACCTTCTCTTCAGTAGAAACATTGCTGCCTTCATCTATTGGTGATCCAGTGTTTGTGGTCATCTCTACATCTTTGATTTTATGTGGCTCGGAGGTTGCTTCAGTGTGGATCTTCTCTTCAGTACCAACATTGCTGCCTTCATCTATTGGTGTTCCAGTACCAGTGTTGGTAATCATCTCCACATCTTTCGTTGTATCTGGCTCAGAGGTTGCTCGAGTAGTTGTATCTGGCTCAAAGGTTGCTCGAGTACCAGTCTTTTCCACAGTAGAAATATTATCAACCATTTCCACATCTCTGGTCAGAAGAGCTTCAAAGTGTGTCCCGGACTTGATCTTTGCATCAGCAGCAACAGCAAAAGAATTGTCTGAAAATTTTAGACCGGAAATTACTGTAGACGGCTGCCCAAGCACAATATCATTGGCTGAATCCACAGAGTGCAAAGCTAATCCACTGCTCATTTTTTCATTAGGAGAATTCCATGAGTGAGTTCCAGTACCACTGCCAGCAGCCAGTTCGCTACTTTGAAGTTCATCGGGGGATTTCACATTATGCAATGCTGTACTACTGCATAGTTGCCCACATCCTTGCTTTTCATTAGAGGTTTCAGCATTATCCACATTTCCCTTTGCAGGTCTGGAGATAGAAATTGATTGTGATTGTGAATCAGCAGTAGCAGCATTTGGAGCCAATATGGTACTGTTGTATACAGTGCTGCCAGTTTGCATGGATTTTGGCTTGATATGATTTCCATTTGCAGCCACCTTTTGATGATTTTCTTTTGCAGACGTGTTTTCTGCTGCTCCCTGATCAGAAAGTTGTGCAACAACACCAGGTGGACCAGCCTTTGGAGCTACAACAGTTCTTGTAACCTTGCCATATTTTGGTGGCAGGGGTTTGCCCTTACTCTGTGCCAGGCATGTTGGACAATGCCACTCAGCTTTAGGAAAACTATTACCATAATGCTGAAGACATATCAAATGTGCTCCCCTCTCACAAGCATCACAAACAAGCAGACTGTCTGCATCTGTGATATCATTTTTGCATATTTGGCAGTCCAAGCGGGCATGCATGTACTCAGTTGAGGGTGGAGTCCAGCTATGGTGATTAGCAGGTTGGTGCAGAATGTGTTGAACATTTTTCGCTATTTCATTGTGGTTGGCAAAAATAGGTTTTGAAGGAATAGATGCTGTTCCTGGTGTAGCCTGATGGCCCATAACAGGGTTTCCTGTCACAACTTGAATTGCCACTGCCTTTGTGTCCTGATTTTTCACCATCTGATTGGAACTCTGTACAGAACGTAGATTGGACCTAGCAGATGTATCATGAAATGATTTGTTGAAGTGGCCAACGGTCGCTGCAGCAGTGGGTAACACGGCCAAATTAGTTTCTGAGATAGGAGAATCAGAAGGCATCATTTTTATAATAGAGATTAATAGATTATACATAGAAAGAAAAAATTAGACACAAGAAATAAGGTGAGAATTTTTTTTATACACAAGAGAAAGCGACATGTAAGCAAGTAAGTGTAAATACATCTTAAGGAAGACTGTTCGGGTAACAATATAAATGCTACATGAAGAACAGACTGAGGTTTTTATTAACCACACTGGCGGTTATATAAACTGTAAAATTCATGTTTCTGTGATTTCTACACCTCTAATGAACAACTCCAAGAAAGAGGGCATTTCTCTTGGTATGAAAATTGTGTATATCTATATCATGTTTGTAAGGTGAACGATACAAAACATTTATATGTGAGATCATAAACACCTCAGACATTCTTCCAGGGCCAAGTTAGCATCTTATTTATGTTAAGCTAAAATAAGAAGTACTTACTCAATAAACAATGCAAAAAAATAATGAATAATGGATGTGGCAGATAAGAATATGGATCAGTACCTCCGCTGCGCGTTAAATTCAGAGGACCATTAACACGTTTGTCCAATTTAAGATGTGGTTGACCGGTATGGGGCAGTGCAACAACTGAAGGGTTGGCGACTGGTTTTACAGGAGATGATCCAGGCGGTTTCAAGACCACTACAGAGGCAGAAGTTACTGGGGCAGTAGCAGGCAAGGCTGCAACAATTGGTGGATTCCTAAGAGCTCTAGCAGAGAACATTGGAGGCCCATGAAAACCTTGGAATTCAGCCTTTCCATTTGAGACAGTTGTTTGAGGTGTACTAGTTGTTGGTTGCACTGGAGGTTCCTTGACTTCTTCCATCTATAAAATGATAGAAGATATAATCAAAATGGTCAATTGACAGATATACAATAAGTTTTGCATAGACCATAGGTAAACAGGGTGAACTCACCAGTTCACAGTTAGATCATTGTTAGATAATTTCAGAACAGTTAGCTAATGAAGCAATATATCATTAGTTGACAAGACAGAAGTAATTGTAATTCATAACCAAGAGACCAAATGAAAACACTCAATACTGAGTAGAAAAATCACATCCACACAATAATAAATGAATTCTCAGTCTCAGAATATAATAACAGTAAATGAATTCAACAAAACCCACCCTTACAGATAGTAAGTTCAACGGAAGCAAATCCAATAAGACACTAAATTCACAGACATACTAATTTTACAATCATGAAACCAGAAGGTACCACGTAATGTAAAGCTAAATATTTACTCTCAACATATTCATGACAGAAGTAAATCTATCTTCAGAGGCAGAAACTCTGCAAGGCCAAATAAAATGATCGAACTAAAAAACGGCAGGAGTAAATGAAGCATACCAAAATATGAGCAGATTTCGGAGAAATATCTGAGTTTGAACTATTAATTAAAGTAGCATTCAAAGGATATAGTTTCTGCTTTGCGAGAAGCAGTGTCAGCCTAACAAACGAAGTTCTATAAGACCACGAGCATTCTCACATCGCAATCATCACCAAATTGATTCAATTTTTGCCACTAGTATTACTTCACCACAAGGCTATTAAGCTGGTGGAAGCGAAAATAGAGAATCACCAAACCTTGCGCTTAGTAAGCATCAGCCTGTCGACGATGGAGGCCTTGGGCGGGCGGAATCCCATGGCGGCGGGGTCCCTGGCCCTGTTAAGCCCGAGATCCTCGACGACAGCGCGCACTGACTCCCCGGGGAACAGATCCCTGGGCCGCACCGGCCCATCGGCGACGGCGGCGGCCAGCCTCTCCCGCGCCTCGGCCGCGAGCGCCCGCTCCGCCGCCGTCGGCTCCCTCCCTCCCCGCACCTCCCCGGCCGCGGCCAGCACCATCACGATCTCCGCCACCCGCCTCATCCCCGCGCCGTCCCCTCCGCCGCCACCGCGCAGCCGCTTCCCCGGTGCCGCCTGGGGCGACGCCGCGGCGTCCCCCATGGCCGCGCGAGGGAGGGGGGAGGCGGAACGAAACCCTAGGAGAGAGAGGGGCTCGAGAAGGCGCTCGAAGCGGAGGCCGCGGCCAATTCAAATGCCCCCGGTTTGGCCTCAATTAGAATAGGGAGGAGAAATGAGGGAGCCGAGAGTGCGATGGCGGTGAGATGGGCGAAGCGGAGTGGAGTTTTTGGTGGAAGAGGGAGTTTTTGGGGGAAGACTAGAGCTGGGAGCGAAGAGAGAGACAGAGAGAGATTAGTAGTTGAACACAGCGGACTAGCAGAGCACGGGAGTGCTTCCTGTCTCTCTCTCAGTCTCTCTCTCTCTCTCTTCGAAGCAAAAATTTATTTTTGAGCGGTGGGAGTGAAGAGTTGGGTTGGTAGAGTCCGGATCCGGGTTGGATGGACGGCGTGGATGAGAGTCACGGGACGGGAGGCAGTCTGGATGACGTTGGTTATTTGGTTTCTTCAGTGTATGTGGAGCAGGTTTCACATCTTGTCGTTCTCTCGAATCCAAAATTTCTCGTTATTTCAAATAAAATCTAAACAGAATCCAACAAGCAGAATTCAAATCCATTTTTTTTTAACCGAGATTTCCAAGATCTCATCGAGATCTCGACGAGATTTGTCGAGATCTTCATGATTTTTATTTAAACTAAAATTAGTCCAGAAATCATCAAAAAAATTTGTGGATGGTCCTGATGCATCACCAATCCTCTCATAAATTTTCAGATAATGATCCATCTTGAATTTTTTTTAAAAAAAAATTCACAACTGAGGTACTTAATTTATGACCGTAAGAATTAATATGCATGGGCTAACTGAATGATCTACGGACTATACCACATGAAAATGTCGTGAATAATCCAATCCGATCAAAATCCGGTCAAATTTATCGAGATCTCATCGAGATTTTAAGTATTGTAGTATTTTGATTTTTTTTTTTGATTTTTTTAATTTTTACCGAGATTATAAAACTCGGGAGACCAAAATCAGAATTTTCGTGAAGATTTTATGAAATTTCGTTAGGATTTGGATCCTTGAGGTGGAGCGGCTAGAGAGTACAGATTGGGCCGGATGGGCTCGGGGTTGGGGAGGTTGACTGGGCTGGAGTCAGGGTTCAAAAAATCGACGAAAATCGCTCGATTTTCGCGATTTTCGGCCATATCGCCGCGGCCCGATATCAAAAACCGGTCGGTAAACCGATCCAATTCAAAAAAATTCAAAAATTCGAAAAAATTTACGTGTCAAAAACCGATCGAAAATCGGTCGAAATCGGTCGATTTTCGCCAAAAATCGTCGAAAATCGCTACAAAAATCGATCGCACAAAAAAGTTCAACAAGGTCGTCGATTTTCCACACGAAATCGTCGATTTTCCACGAAAATTGACGATTTTTGAAATTTTTTTGAAAAAATTTGGTTTTTGAATTCATCCGATTTTTAACGATTTTCGGCCGATTTTCGACTCGATTTTTGCGATTATCGAAAATCACTGTTCATGCGAAAATCGGTCCAACCGATTTGGTGAACCCTGGCTGGAGTACGCTTGGCTCGTTCGGGACTGCACTGCACGCCCTGATTCCTTTCTCATTTGCTGCTTGTGTAGCTGTGTTACATGGGTTTTATTTTCTCTGTTTCGAGGTGCTCTAGTTTGTCAGTCTTAACGATGCTTGCAGATAGAGTTTTAGCTTCGAAGTACAACATGAGATTGTAACGTCCTTGGAATACTTAGAAACTAGTAGGGTGGCTCATGCGTTTACACATTTAGATTTGTTTTAAAGTTTGTAGCATCAAATGATACAATTTATATGTTTAAGAATATATTTATATATATAGTAGTCTATTTAGGATTTTGAGACATTATAAACATTGAAAAGGACAATAGAATATTGAAGGGAAATATAACTTGAGAAATGTAATTGAAGTTTAAGTTTTGATAGAAGAAAATCATTCACCCTCTCTCCCCCTTCTTACCCCCTGTCTCTTCTTTTCTGAGAACTGTTCCTTACCGTTTCTTAATTGAGAGTGACTAGGAAACGGTATACCGTTGCAACGGTATAGCCGTGAAACTTATGAAACTTATCAGTTTCAGTGCTGGTTTCATGAGTTTCAGTGTTTAGTTTCATCAGTTTCATGTTTTATCAGTTTTTAGTGCTAAGTTTCATGAGTTTCAGTGTAAAAAATCATAAGTTTCATGAGTTTCAGAGGTATACCGTTGCAACGGTATACCGTTTCTTAGTTTTTCTGTTCTTAATTTACTCTCCTACTGTTTTAAGCTAAAAAAAATGGAAGAAAATTATTGAGCATGCTAAGACTATCTCCAGCGGGTTCCTGTCCCCTCCAAATCCCTTCGCGAACAGATCCCAAGTGCTCCAGCGGATTCCCTTCACGATTCCCTTCAGAAGGGATTTGTACAGTGAATCCCTATAGAAAGGGATTCTCTCTCTAATCCCAGAGAGAAATCCCTTCGAAGGGATGCTGTTGGAGATGATAGGAAATAAAGGGAATGAAAGTGGGGAAGGGAATAGGGAAGGGAATGGAATGAAGGGAAATTGCTGGAGATAGTCTAAGGATCTGCTGTAGAGAAGCTGATTCTCTAAAAGTGAAAATCTATATGAATACATATGAAGTGGATTGTGGATTCTATGTATATGGGTGGGCTGGATTATGAGAATTGACTAGTAGAATCGAGCTAATTGTTTTTTATTAAGCTTTTGGGGCCAGAATCCATAATCAAGAGCCAAAACAAAATAAGCCCTAAGTTGTTGGGTTCTTAGAAAGGTAAGCACTCTCCATTATGCATGGATCATGTAGTTACATTCCTTTATTCTTCCTCCATTAGCTACTCTTTTCCAAAATATATGCATGCACATGTACCTCTATTTATTTTTCAAAGCAATACTTTGATTATGTGTGCAACAAATTGTCTTATTAGTTTAGATGGTAGATGGTATTAGAGTATCTTGCTCACATATACGTCAATACACTATAGGTGACCTACCTTGAATTTATATTCACTCACAAATCAGCTGCCCCATCGAGCAGTGTCTTCTATCTCTTCTCGTTGGTACAATTTTTGTACTTCAACTTTCAACAACATGCTCAATTCTTGATTAACCCCTCATAGTTGTTATCCCTTCCAATACAATACTCTACCATATAGTTACCTTCTATTTCTCTTCAATTATTACTTAATGCTGACCTTTGCAATATCAAACACGCCTACACAAGCAACCATCATCGATCCCACCCAGGGACACCTGTCACGCTCTCTATGGTCGCCTTGAGCCTATTCGCTACGTTGTGCCATCTCTACTTCTAGCTATTTGCTCCTGTACATCTGTACGTGCATTCTTCCCTTTCATACACATGCATGCATGTATATACAATTGCATAATGTTATATGTGCTCTATGTCTTCTTCTCCCGTGTCAGTCGCTCCACTTCTTCGATGTTGGCCAACTCAACGCCCTACTCACTAACCATGATGACCTCCCATCTTCGATGATGCTGGTATGTATGCTTTAGTTGTTGTCTAACAATATGGAGAATCTTCTCGCCATCACTAGTGATGTTGTGCCCCCTCATCAGCGATGCCACGCTCCCAGCTACCTAATGGCACCATATTGTATATAGCTCATCTTTAATGCAAAGCTTCATCTTCTCTCTACCAAAGCTTCCCCGCTATCGAGCTTATTTGGCTACTGGCTCCTTCAACAATTCTTACGCTCACCACTTGTTGTCATGGCCCTTCGCTCCTTTAACTCTAGCCTTTCTCTATAACGACTTCAGCGAGTAGTATGCCATTGTCCTCATTGAACGCCTAAGGTAAGGTGCACAACATTGGCCTCATCTCCCCCATCATGATCTTAGCTCTTCGCTTCGAGGTGGGTCAATGTCTTCTTATTGGATAGATCAGCACCGTTGCACTCTTTCGTGGTCTCCTCCGACACCATGCGTGTTATCCTTGTTACAACTTTTTTATTATTATAAATATCTGTTTTTTATCTGAGTTCGTATACAAATCAATTACTAATTTTATTTAAAATGTATTCTAAATTTTAGTTTTTTGTGATTTTACTTTAGAATTGTATGGAAAACAAATTGGACATTTTCTTTTGTTTTTTATTTCGAATTTCAATTACTTAGGTTGGAACATGTATACAAATCTAATTGCTAATTTTTGTATAACTTTTATTTGGAGTTATAGTTATTTAGGAATTTTATCTTGGAATTTGAATTGAAATCAAATTACTAATATTATTTTCTATTCTATTCCAAATTCAGCTATTTTTTGTTAGAATTCGTATACAAATCCAAGTGCTAATATTTGATTAATTTTATTCTAAATTATATTTATTTAAAGAATTTAGCTAGGAATTGGTATGGAAACATGATTGCCACGGTTTCGGGAGGTACGGTCACTGCCTCGAAGTCCTCCATGGTCGCGTCGAGTACCTGCAAAGCATAAAGCTTTAACCCTTGCTCGTTGCAAAAGGAAAAATATTTAGACGACGAGAAGCCTTACCCAGCGGAGACAATCATGCAGATTCTCCCGAACCCGCTGAATGATTTCCTCCGACTAAAGGTCAGCGAGACCTTCCTCGGTGACCTTTGGTTGGGAAAATTCACCTTCTCCCCGAGCAGGCGCTTCGCTCAGAGGAGTCTCGTCTTCCTCTTGACCCCGAGCATCTGTCATGCTCGGCGAGTCAAGGGACTACCCCGACAGAGTAGGTTTCACCAGGGCAGGTTCCTCCTGGGGATGTTCTTCCTCCGGGGCATCAGGGCTCGGCTCACAAGTTGCCTCCAAGCTCGGAGGACGATCCTGGTCCTTAACCATGCTCGGCTCCCAAGCCTTGAGCTGCTGGCCCTCCTGGGGATCTTGCTTCTCCAGGGCATGAGGCACCACCTCTGCGACTTGTAGGTCGTGGGCAGCCTCGACAGTGAACTCAGCCGTCATTAGGTCGGCGAGGCAGGCAAGCTCCTTTTCCACTACAGAGTTGAGTATTTCATCAACCATCTCCTTTAAATCCATAGCTCCCCTATAACTATCTCGCCCACATCGGCAACATGGAGTTAGCTTGGACACACAAAGAGGAAATGGAAAAAGGAAGAAACAATAGAGTTACCATCGCCAAGCCTCCTGCCTTCATCGCTGGTGTCTTCGGCCTCAGCCGCGGAGGTCTTGAAAGTGCATCTAGGCCCCTAAATGAGTTTTGGATGATTAATGACAAACGACTAAAGGGACTAATGCGTTCAATGAGGTAATGAACAGGTGAAAGTCCCGAAACAAAAGTATCCACGGGCGTTGGCGACCCTCAAAAGGTAGAAGAAAGAAAAATGACGTCACTTCGGTGTAATTTACATTTACTATTGAGTCATAGATATGCCGTACTATTAAGAGGGATGCAACGTAGTTGATCTAGGATAAGTCTATATGCTCAAATGAATGATTACTCAATTTTTGTCGAGACACACGAATCACAACACATACACCGAGTAGTTTTATTCTCTCTGCAGATCGGATGTTCCGATTTTGTATCGGAAGTTCCGATCCATCGGACTTTCCAGTGTAAGTGTTTTGTACACTCTCTGGATACATCGGATATTCCGATATGTATATCGGATGTTCCGATGAGTACTTGAAAGTTTAAGGGTACTCTCTAGACACTTCGGATGTTTCAATGTTTTTGGTCAGAAGTTCCGATCCGTATAAAATCTGAAAAGGGTACTCTCTGGACAGATCGGATGTTCCGATATGTATATCGGACATTCCGATATACACTTAGAAACTTTCCAAAAAGTCTTTCAAAGTAACTTTTTGGATACATTGGACATTCCGATCGTGAAAATCGGAAGTTCCGATGTGTGTAATTTTGACCGTTGGGGTTAGTTGATTTCTGGAGATTTAGACATATCGGATGTTTCGATGTCAACATCGAAAATTCCAATATATGGCTGAGTGGAGACATAACAGCTAGTTTTTGTCCAAACCTATAAATACCCCCCACCTCCTCATTAGTGAGGTTACCTCTTTGGCTGAGCTTTGTAAGCATTCAATACACATTCTTGAAGTTCATCTCCTCCTCCTCTTTGATCTTAGTGATCTATTAGAGAGTGAGGTGTTGAGAAGAGATCTAGGGCTAAGAGCAAAAGAGAGTCATTCACTTTGAACATTAAAGTCCATCTCCAAGATCGATTGCAAGTTGGATTCATTACTCTTGGAGGTTGAGGACTCCTAGACAGCTAGGTGTCGCTCACGAGCCCTAAAGATTGTGTGTGGCCGTGAAAAGTTTGTGAATGCCGATTTCACCTCCAAAAAGGAAGAAATCAATAGTGAAATCGAACCTCAAGTGTGGCCGAGGTTTGGGGGGAAGGGTTGGAAAAGAACTGGCTCTTTGTGAGCTTCCTCAATAGAGACGTAAGATTTCCTAAAGAATCCAAACTCCGGGAACAAATTCCTTAGTCTCCTCATTTCATTTACTTATAGCCTCTTGTGGATTTTGATTTAATCTCCTTACTTGAGCTCTACTCTAGTTGTTAGTCTCGTATAGTTCATTTACTCTATCTTGCACAGGACTGGAGTAGAGATAAACTATAGTTTGTTAGATTTCGCTACTTGTTCTTTTGATCTATGTACTGATCGGATATTCCGATAGTAAATCAAAAGTTCCGATTCTATATCGGAAGTTCCGATTCGCTCTTCAAAAGTTTCGATCTTTTCCCGCTGCGATCAATTTCAATTAAATTTTAAAAGCCTATTCACCCCTCCTCTAGGCAATAGGGATGAAAGTGGATGCGGGATGTCCGCCAACCCACATAATTTAGCCCGCATAAAACCTAAAGCGGACGCCCACAACCCACTTTGGTGGCACTTGTGGGCTTTGCGGCCGTCACACGTAGCCCGCATCATGTCCGCATCGCGTCCGCATTATTCCTCCTCAACCGAGTCTACTACGGCTACAAGAGGGTGTCGCTCGCCTCCCTCACGCCGGGTCGCCGGTCACACGAAGAGCGAAAGAATCTTCACACGTCGGCCACACGCTGCTGCCGCCCGCCTCGTCTACGCCTGCTGCCGCCCATCTATCCTCTCGACGCTGCCGGAGGTGCCGCCTCTCCTTTACCTATTCCCTCACTTTCTTCCTCCCCTGCCGCTCTGATGCCGCACTCGACGCAGGGAAAGGCTTTGATTTGTCATCAAGATTGACATAAAGCAAATAGTAAGCTCTTTTTTAATTGCTTCTAACTTGTTGGTTTACTTGATAATAATCATATGTCGATTTCTGACTTTTCAATATTTTAGACTTTTCTCATCAAAAGAACACGCCAACAGAGGATATAGATGATGGTGATGACTGCTGAGATGTATCTATAATCAATATGAGAGGTAATTTTTATGAAAATAAGAATGAAGAAAAGGCCAAGGACATCATTTATTTTCTATTACATTCATCTTGTACAACGATCATGGTCTGTATCCTTAATTTTGGTGAATCGGAACTCCAATTAACTTGCATGCTAAACATGGTTTTTCTTCTAGACATCGAAACCTAATAAATTTCTATATCATTTTTTCTTTTTGTGGGTTTTGTGGGCGCTGCATTGCCCGCATAAACCTTTCGCGGGTTGCCGCAATATCCCGCATAAATATTTGTGGTCAATGTGGACAATGTACAATCAACCCATATTTCATCCCACTTACATCCCTACTAGGCAATTATCACATCTTTTATGTCTTACCTGTGGAAGCGTGGGCCTCAACCATGAGCTTGGACATCTCCGCAGCTGCGTGGCTGGCCCTTGCTATCGAGGGGTCGACCCGTCTAGGTCGATCGCCTCCAAAGTCCATACCGGGCGCGTCGACGTTGTACCCGGTGACGTCTAGTGCCTCACGACCAAGGGCGTCGGGTCTTCCTCCTCTTCTTTGGGCCCTTCTGTCAGAAAGCCCAAAGTTACCCGCGCCAGCTTGCCCTAAAGGGCGTAGATCCTCTCCTCTAGCCGTTCCTTATGCGTGGAGCCCTCCGCCGTCGCCGTCGCCCGCTTTGCCTCTTCCACGAGCTGGTACAGATGAGCCATCAAGCCTAGATTTTTCTCGGTGTGTTCCTTCAACCAAAATTTTAACTCCCTTACCTTCACCCTATCGGCATAATCTAAATGTCGTCGGGGGGACTCCTGCTCGAAGCTGCCTGCCTCTTAGGGCGCTTGGCAAGGGACGACGGGAGTGGTGGCGCTCGCCGCTTGTGCGTCACCTTCTTGATCCTACCGGTGAGGACGACTTCCCCTTGGTTGCGTGTTAGTGGCTTGATCTCAGCCACCGCGGCTGCAAGGGGCGATCTTCTCCTGACCAAAGGACCATGGAATATCATAGATGCTCGAGATGTCTTTCCTCGAGCACAGTTCACAAATTTACTTACAACATCGCCCCGCTCGAGCACGTTGCTCGGAACTTGTCGCCCGACATCGAGCTCCTTGCCTTTAGGGGTGTCAAACATCTCGACAACCCGCTTTTCGACCCAAGCCTTGCTCGGGGGCTATAACCCAACCAACACATACATCAGTATGAGCAATCTAATTCAAAAGGACAAAAAATAATTTGCGCAGTTTCGGAGACTTACCCGAATTAGCCTCACGGGGGAGGTCCTGCCATCCCGTGATCTTGAAGAAGGGATGCTCCCTCCTCCTCAATGGCGCCACCCGGTTCCTAAGGAAGTCCCAGGTGATGTCCCGACTAGTGACCCCAGGTTAGTGAGCTCGCTGATCGTCATCAATACCCGCTCCTCCTCGGCTTGCACAGGGGGACGCTGGGTTTCAACCTCCGAAGCCGCCGCTTCGGTGTAGCAGAGAGTGCTTCCCTCCGCCGTCTTCACGTAGAACCAATGGTCGGCCCAGCCCGACACCAAGTCCTTGAGCGTGAAGCTCGAATACTCGTACGGTCGATTGGACCGAAGGCAAAAATAAACACAGCGACAGGAGAGGTCCCGCCGGTGCAGAACAAGGAATAAAAGTGAAAAAAAGGCTTGCCATGGGCACATCACCCACGTATCCCTTGCAAAGATGTGAGAAGATCGCCAAGACGAGAATGGAGTTAGGGTTGAGATTAGAGATCTCGCACTCGCATTGAGCTAGTACGGATTCAAGGAACTCACTCTCGGGCGTCCGTAGCCCATTGACAGAGTAGAGCTCGCGGGAGATGATCTCTCATTCCCGCAGTGCCGAAGCTTCCTCGTCGTCGAGAACACACCCTGACGCCGCATGAAGGTAGTCGAGGTCCACGAGCACTTGGAGCCTCTCCTTGCTGATCTTGCTTGCTCTGAACTTCGCCATGGATTCGGTGGAAGAGGAAGATGCAAGTGCAGGAAAGCACGGGACTTGAGGATTTCTAAAGGGTTCAAGTGCGAAATGCAGGTGAAGAGTTTCTCACCGCCGCTCGGCTCAGATATAAAAAGCAGGTGAAGAGTTCCTCACCGCCGCTTCCACCCACTCGTGAATCGACACGTGGAAGTGTAACTTTCGAAGTCGTCCAATAAAGGCACGGTTCCCAAAAAACTGTCCGGACTATTACCGCGAGGTTTCGCGCAGAATGAACTAGTGTGACTTTTCAATCTTCTCTTACCCGAGCTTCTCTTGATCGGAGGCCGAGCCGGTAGTTCGGTTCCTATCAACCATGCTCGTCCGCGAGCGGGACCTACTCGGATGCTGCAGTAGTACTTTGCTGCAAGATTCTAATCCCTCCATTGAGTCTGCAGGCTCAAGGGAAAGGCCCACTACTACAGAACAAGCTTCTACAAGCGGTTTGGAACCACTTCTAGAAGCGGTTTTACAACCGCTTCTAGGCAACCGGTTGTGATACCTCGAAGGGTATCACAAGCGGTTCTAGGAACTGCTTGTGTTGGTGCCACACCAAGCGATAAAAAGACGATAATAATATCGTGGGAACGGATTCGAACCCACGACCCGGCCTCCATCCTCGTGACTCGCCTCATCCATCTAGCCAACCCACCCACGCGTGCTCTATGATAGAGTAGGGCACGCATTCCTTTTATTATTTCTAAAACTGGGCTTCTACAAGCGGTTCGTGACACGAACCCCTTCTGAAGGGGGTCTTTAGAAGCGGTTCGTGTCACGACCCCCTTCTAAAGCCCCAGCTTTAGAAGCGGTTCGTGTCACGAACCCCTTCTAAAACTTTATAAGAGGTTGGGGACACGAACCGCTTGTAAAGACCTTTAGAAGGGGTTCGTGTCACGAACCCCTTCTAAAGGTGGGGCTTTAGAAGGGGTTCGTGCCACGAACCGCTTCTAGAGATCCCCTCCGGCCTGTTACCATGAACCGCTTCTGGTGCGAGCATTACAACCGGTTCGCACCAAACCGTTTCTAATAGACCGTTTGTAATGCCCGATTTTGTAGTAGTGGCCCCTCCAAGTAGGTTTCCACTTGAGCCTTGGGGGCTAGCTGTCGAGGATTGGATAATCTCCATAAAGACTATTATACCATGGTAGCTAGTTGTGACTGACCATGCATGCCCTTGGGGGTTAGCCGGTTGGTCCGCCCGACCGGACTAGACCCAGTGCTCGCCTACGAGCATGCAAGCTCGTCAACGAACATACGAGCTTGGAAGCGTACAATGGTCGGTTAGAACTGGGGAAATCCTCAAGCATGATCGAAAGATCGTGTTCACCCCACAACATTTAAGTAGCGATAATTACGCCACGATCTGGGACCGTTTCACCCACAACAGGAACGTGGCGAGAATCAAGGCTTCGGTTACAACCACGGTTAATGCAGTAAAATGAGCATTATTCGGCTGCAGTTATTTCAAGCATTTTACGAGCTATAAAAAACCCCGCCAGGTAAAGAAGAAGAGGGGGACAGGAGAGCAAGACACAAACGTACTGATATACACAAGCTTTCCTGTAAGAGTTCTACAACATTAGTAAAACCACTGGATTATGGTTATTATCTCCGCTGTGAGAGATCCGAACCAGTATAAACCTTTGTCTCTTTTCCGAGTATCCCGTTTCCTAGGAGCATTCTCCAGACGCAAACTCTTCACGAAAAAGGGGCTCTGTTGATCCCTCATTCAACAAGTAAGCTAGACGGGGACCTGTTTCCCAAACGTCGACAGGTTCGGTTTTCGAATTTGTTCGATTCGGTTCGATTTTTAGTTCTCAAAAACTAAAATATTTTAAAATCGAAAAAAACGAACCGAAAACACTGAATTAACAGATTGCCCACTCCTGTATCCATGCCAAAACATGCAGCGTCTCCTCTGTATATACATCCGGACCATCCTATATGGGAAAAAAACCGGTTTTCTTAAACATCTGCATTTTACATGCTCTTACGAGCTTTCTTATGTAAACATGTAGCTGATGGCGCATCGAAGTGGGTAACTGATGACAGATCGAAGTGGAGAGCTATACGAGCAATGGACTACAGTTTAAGTGGGTAACTGACTACAGGGAAAACTTTGTAAAAAAAATGATATGGGCCCCAGAGTTTTGAGATGTGCTTCTATGCTCTTTCTTTTAAAAATTGCACAACTATTAAAGCATGAATGGAGGGTAGATGGTGATTACTTACCCCTTCGTTTGCTTTAAGATTTGTGCAACTTGTACTAGAAAGAAGAGCATAGAAGCACTGCTCGTTTTGAGTTTTTCATGTTGACGTTCAAATTGTCAGTTTACAACATTACTTGTTGGATTATTTGGGCCAAGCCCATTTGATTGAGACAATAAATCCTAGAAAATCTCAAAGGCCCACCTCATGAGGAGCATGTGCACTAGCAATAGTACCACATTGCTAGCCTAAAGTGGTGAGCACTAGTTTAAATAGTGGAGTACTGCTACACCATGGTAGAACCATGTGGAGAAAAGGGAGAAAAGAATACACACGCCTCGCCTCGCCTCGCCCGGGCCGAGGGCTCGAGCACGGGTAGGCGGGCGAAAGCGTGAGCGTCGGCGTCTTGCGTGAATAGTCCGCGAATTCGGTCCGAGGGCTTTGCGTGCGTGAGCCTCCTTTGCAGAATTACTCTTTTGCTACTCGGAATCGCGGTTGTAGTATGAGATAAGGACACCGTGAGATCCGTAATGGACTCGATCGTGGGGCGTCCTCGAGTTGTGTTCGATTGCGGTATTACCGGGGCTCCCTTTATATCTTTGCGTCGCCGTCATGCAGGTAAAATAGAGTTTCTGCGCCCTAGCGTTTGCGATTTCCTCATTTGCGCCATGCTATCAAATGCGCGCCGATCCGTGCTGCAGCGGCGTGCACCGTGACGAGAAGCGGAATCTCGAAAACGGCCGTCGATCTCGCGTTCTTGCACCGGAGAAGGGCGAATCGGATTTTAGGAAGCGCTGGCCGGCTAGCTTCCACGTCACGAATCACGGCTCGTCTTCCTCGGCGTTCGAGCGGTACGCTAGGCATCGCTCATTCAGCTGGCGCCGTCCTCGGCCTTTGCCAGCGCTTCCCAGCGTCTGCTCCATCTGCACCACGAGCGATGCGTTACAATGTTTCTCTTGTTTATTTTCAATCTATTGATTGTGAGCACATTAGATGGATATATGTGTAGTCTTCTAGCATATGCATCTATAGTATGCTCTCTATTTATTAATTCTTGATAGTCAATCACATGTTGTTCATGATTTACTTTTGGATTAAATTAAACCTAGATGTGCCTTTAATTCTAACAATCCAAAAACACGATTATAGCGCTTAGGTTTATCAATGGTGGCTTCTTGCAAGCCTTGAGAAGTAGGAAAAATTCAGGTGTGCACTTCAAAAGATGGCGGACAAAGGGTCACCTTGTGGCTTCTGACTATGAGCGTGTTACGCAGGTGTCGACGGCAAACCCGGAGGATATGGATCCAACTCCTGAAAAGGAGAAGGCATATCGGGATGCCAACACACACTCTTTGTAGGAGCCGTTCTTAGTGTTCTTGCCCGATCGTGCATGCGATGTGTATATGCACATTAAAGGCCTTGAAGAGAACTATGGGATGCTCACGAATGCTAAGTTCGGTGCTTCCGATCTTGTGATGGCCCGTATATCATGGAGCAATATCATGACTACAAGATGGTGAATAACCGTTACGTAGTTGGTTAAAAGCTCATGAGATCTGAGGTTCTCGCCGAGGAACTCGAACTTCTCAAAATCCAGGTTACTGACGGGTTTGTGGTGGGGGCATTATTGCCAAATTACTCCTTCATGGAGGAATTTTGCCACATCTACGAAACATAAGAGACAAGAGATTTCTGTTGAGAATCTGATTGCGTCTCTAGATGTTGAGAGAAAGCTCGAACTAAGGATACTTTGTGAAAGGGAAGCGATCTAAGCGTAATGATGTGATGCCGATTCTCACATATGGCAAGAACAAAGGAAAATAAAGCCAAACAAACCACTAATTTCAAGAAGAAGAAGTCAATGAACAAAGATGAGAAGCACTGCTTTGTTTGCGGTGAGATTGAACAGGCCCAAGCGTGTCCAAATCGCAAGAGCGGGAAGGGTGAGCAGGGCCAGAACTCAAAGTGCATCAGCGTGACCATTAACTTTGGAGGAGGAACTTACGGGTATGGTAGCATTACCTATTGTTCTTCGATCAAATCGGACCACCGATTGGTGGATTGATCTTGGAGCTAATGTTCATGTGTGTCTTTGATCTCTCTTTGTTCTCTTCTTACCAGGCCGTCTTGGGATTGCTCGTGTTGATGGGAAACTTACTTCGAATGCTTACATTTCTTGGTGTTGTACGGTAGATCTGAAGTTTACTTGGGAAAGATCGTCAGCCTAAAGACGTCTGACATGTCCCCTCAATAAATAAAAAGCACAGTGGCGCTCCTTCTATGTAGAGAAGGGGTTCAAAGTGGTGTTTGAGTCTAATAAAGTAGTCGTGTCTAAGCATGGACTTTTTATTGGTAAAGGCTATGAATCACGGAGGCTTGTTCCGTTTCCCTTTACGATTTTTGCAATAAAGTTGTGAACCATATTGTGATATTTCCAATGGAGTGAAGCCGATGTTTGGCACTCACGGTTATGTCATTTAAATTTTGGTTGTTGTATGACTCGGCTCGCTAGTATGAATTTAATTCCAAAAATTCCCTCTTATCAAAGGTTCTAAGTGCCAAAGTTGTGTAATCAAAAGCAACCTCACAAACCTCACAAAGCGGCGGAGGAGAAAACTTGGCACCATTAGAACTCATACATTCGAGATCTTTGTGAGATGAATGGTGTGTTGACTAAAGGAGGAAAAAGATATTTCATGACTCACGATTGATGATGCATCTAGAATCTTTGCTATGTTTATACATTTGAAAACTAAAGATGAGGCTTTAGACTACTTCAAAGTCTATAAGGCTGAAGTTGAAAATCAATTAGAAAGAAAAATCAAAGGCTTAGGTCGAGATCGTGGCGGTGAGTACTTCTCTCTTGAGTTAGACTTATTACATGGGAACATGGAATTATTCATGAGAGGACACCTCCCTATTAGCTGATCTAATGGGGTTGCCGAAAGAAAGAACCGCACTCTAACTGATTTGGTAAATGCCATGTTGGACCTTTGGGTCTATCTAAGGAATGGTGGGGAGGCCACTGTTGACTTCTTGTCACGTTTTGAATAAAGTTCCTTCTAAGAATAAGGAGAAAACCTCATATGAAGAATGGGAAGGAGAAAACCATCACTTTCATACTTGCGCCTTGCGTGTGGGGTTGCTTGGCGAAAGTCAATGTGCCCATAACTAAAAAGCGCAAACTTGGACCTAAGGCAGTGGATTGTGTCTTTTGGGATCACAGCTCATCGGGCATTGCACTGTAGATTTTTAGTAGTAAAGTCTGAGGTATCGACATGATCGTCGGTACAATCATGGAATCCGAGAGATGCCACCTTCTTTGAGGCATATTTCCCATGAAAGATTTGCATAGCGTTTCTAGTCAAAATCTGAGATAATTCAGAACCTATTGCACTGGCGAGGATTACGAGCATGCAGGAGCAAAATCTGAGGAGGATGGCGGTGAGGCTCCTAGGAGGAGCAAGAGACAAGGATGGTTAAATCCTTTGGTAATGATTTCCTTTATGTACCTTGTGGATGATACTCCCACCTCTATTTGAAGCTTATGCATCTTCGATCTGAGACTCTTTGGAAAGGAGCTGATCAGTAGTGAGATGGATTCTATTCTGTCTAGCAGGAACTTGGGAGCTCACGAAGCGCCTTATGGTTGCAAACACATGTAATGTAAGTGGGTGTTCAAAAAGAAACTAAGGCACGATGGTACTATTGAAAAGTACAAGGCTAGACTTGTGGCTAAGTTATACGCATAAAGGAAGGAGAGGATTATTTTGATACTTATTCACTGTTGCTAGGATCACAACCATCGGGTACTTTTATCCTTGGTGCCTCTCATGGTCTCATTGTCCATCAAATGGGCGTGAAAATGACTTTTCTTAATGGAGAGCTAGATGAGGAGATCTACATGGATCGGCCGAGATGGTTGTGCTACCGGACATGAGAGCAAGGTGTGTAAGTTCACCGAAATCTCTTTATGGCCTTAAACAAGCACCTAAACAATGGCATGAGAAGTTCGATAGAACATTGACACAAGTCGTTTTATTGTAACAAGAAAGCCGACAAGTGTGTGTATTATCGCCATGGTGGGGTGAGGAGTTATTACATGTGCCTATATGTGGATGACATTTTGATCTTTGGAACAAACCTTGATGTGATCAATGAGGTCAAGTCTTTCACATGCGGAAATTTTGATATGAAAGATCTCGGAGGAGAGTGGCGTGATCTTGAACATCAAGTTAGTCAAAAGTGAGGATGGGATTAGTCTTTCTCAATCCCATTATGTGGAAAAGGTTTTGAGTCGGTTTGGCTATTAGGATAGCAAGCCTTCTCCAACACCTTATGATCCAAGTGTGATTCTTCGGAAAAACAAGAGAATTGCTAGAATCAAATGAAAATACTCTCGGATCATTGGATCTCTCATGTACTTGGCTAGCGCTACAAGGCACGATATCTCATTTCTTTGTAAGCAAATTGAGCGATTTACTTCTAACAGGAGATGATCATTAGCGTGCACTCGAAAGAGTTATGCGTTACTTGGTGGAGTACTGAGTAAATTATGGAATACACTATCTGGGTACCCTTCGATGCTAGAGGTTATAGTGATTCAAATTGGATCTCGATCTTTGATGAGATTAAGGCCACCCGGTGGATATGTGTTTACACTTGGTGAAGCGTAATCGTGGAGGTCTTGCAAGCAGACTATTTGTGACAGTCAACTATGGGGCGAATTATTGCATTGGATACAACCAACTTTGTTGAAGCGGAGATAGCTCGTGAACTCTTGATGGATCTTAGGTGGTTGAAAAACCAATAGCGTTCTTATATTGTGACAATCAAGCAGGTTATTGTTAAAGTGAAACGATTCTAAAGATAACTTGAAATCCTCAAGACATGTGAAAAGAGCGTTTGGCATCAGGAAATTGAAAAACTCAGGAGTGATAGCATTGGATTATATCAGACGGCTAAAAACCTGTGCAGATCCCTTCACTAAAGAGGCTATCACGGAATGTGATAGATAAGCATCAAAGGAACTAGGCATGAGACCCATGTGAGTTATACCATAGCGGTAGCCCAACCTATGTGATCGGAGATCCCGTGAATTAGGTCTGGGAAAAACAAGCTATTAGTTAAGCTGGAGGAGAGTAATTTTCTAACTAGTTCCAAGTGAAGATGCAATACTCTCGAAATCTGTATGGCGGGTTGGCTTTTTGCCTTAATGTGTTACATTGGCTTTATTTAAGCGAAGATGTCATCCTCTGAGCATCTTGAAAGAACACACCTATATAAGTAGTATTGAAAGTCGCGATCTATGAGACTTGGGTAATCTCTAGTAAGCTCATGAAGAGACCATGGAGTGCGACTTATGCTCCACCCAAGGGAAGCCTATTGGCGACCTAGTATCGGCCTAAGGCTTTAAATGAAACTCGATCGCACAAAACTTGCAATTCAAGGCTTAGTCCATTGTTCAAGTTGTGGTGAGTGTAATTTGGAGTCTAGGTGCAATTCAAGGCATAGTCCATTGTCCTTTGAAATCTTTGGTATATTAACGACTTTGGGAGCAGCAAGGTATCGGTGGGACTTTGAGATCACGGTGGGGGATTGTTGTTGGATTATTTGGGCCAAGCCCATTTGATTGAGACAATAAATCTAGAAAATCTCAAGGCCCACCTCATGAGAGCATGTGCACTAGCAATAGTACCACATTGCTAGCCTAAAGTGGTGAGCACTAGTTTAAATAGTAGAGTGTGCTACACCATGGTAGAACCATGTGGAGAAAGGGAGAAGAATACACAGCGCGCCTGCGCCTCGCCAGGGCCGGGCCGGGCTCGGGCTCGAGCACGGGCACGCAGTAGGGGCGGGGCGGGGGCGCGAGCGTCTTGGCACCTGCGTGAATGGTCCGCCCGAATTCGATCCAGGGGCTTTGCGTCGTATGACCTCCTTTTTGCAGATTACTCTTTTGCTACTCGGAATCGCGGTTGTAGTATGAGATAAGGACAATGCGAGATCCGTAATGGACTCCGATCGTGGGGCGTCCTCGAGTTGTGTTCGATTCACGGTTGTACCAGGGCTCCTTTATATCTTTGCGTCGCCGTCATCACAGGTAAAATAGAGTTTCTGCGCCCTAAGCGTTGCGGTTTCCCTCATTGCGCCGCCATCAAGTGCCGTCGTCGTCTGGCGTGCACGTGACCAGAGGAAGCGGAAAGTCTCTGGAAACCGTCGTCCTCGCGTTCTTGCACCGGGAGAGGGCGAATCGAGTTTTGAGAGCGCTCGGCGGCTGCCTTCATCGTCACCGTCACGGCTCGTCTTCCTCGGCGTTCGGGAGGCGGCTGCTGAGCATCGCTGGCTTTCGGCTACGCGGCGCTTCCGTCCTCGACCTTTGCAGCGCTTCTAACGTCTCTTGCTCCATACGCACCTGAGCGATGCGTTACAATGTTTCTCTTTGTTTATTTTCAATCTATTGATTGTGAGCACATTAGATGGATATATGTGTAGTCTTCTAGCATATGCATCTATAGTATGCTCCTGTTATTCGTTACTGATAGTCAATCACATGTTGTTCATGATTTACTTTTGGATTAAATTAAACCTAGATGTGCCTTTAATTCTAACATTACTAATGGAGTCTTTGATGTTAAAACAAGTTTTCTTGGCAACTTTTTGTGAACGCATCAGACTTTCCAGCAATGGTGCAAGAAACATTTTGATTTCTTTTATCCCAATCGATCTCCTTGATATTCAATAACATCACACGAAGTCATCAAACACTACATAGAACCGAAGGTCGGCTTCCATCTAATTAAGGAGATGGCCAGCCTACTTTCGCTAATTTTTATTACTTTGAGTGACTAGAGCACAGCTATCTTATAAAACTTGAAACGATAACTCGTGCATTTAATCCGCAGTACTGGTTGCACCATTAATTGGATCCAAAGTTGCACACACACACATATAAACCATACTTATTCCTGGGACTCAAACGTAGTAGCAACTAGTATGGGCAAATGTGTCGACGTTGGGGCTAGCTAATTAAGCGCCTTTGCTTTCAAGGAAAGGACAATGACAGGATACTTGGTCTTCACTTTCTCGAGGTGGTTTGCAACATTTTGCGCGTAGATCTCAAAGAGATCGTCAAGTATATACTTGCCAAAATGGTGTGCAATCAGGGGCTCAACCACAGCCCTTATGGACTTGGCGACGTTCGCGCCGCTCTGAATGCTGTCGAGCACCAGATCACCGTCCAAGTCATCATGGGGGTCCCAGTTCGACTCGAAGAGCTCGATGTGGTTGATGTCAAACAACTCGCTTTGCTTGATCACTGCCTTCACTTCGTCGACCGAAGGTGAGTAGAATGGCAGGTTGAAGGAGTTCAGCTTCTTCTCCTCCACACGTCCCTGCATGCCATGCATCAGAAACAACAACTCAGTCCAGTTCACAGTTCATATGAGCTGAATTCAGTTGAGCATTCGCACGTCCTCCGCCTAGGAAAATTGCTAACGAAATGCTTACTTTCACTATCTAAATGCTGACATAAGCCCTGTTTAGCAGAACTGTAGCTCCACCAGATCTGTGAATATGGTGGAGCTGGGTATTCCTAACTCCACCAGATCCGTGGAGCTAGAGCTATAGGTATATTAAAAGTGTTTAGGTGGGTTATCGATCTTGTTTACATTTTAGAATAAAAATATAGACTTAATTCACTTTATTTTAGCCTACACGTTTCAGATCTAAAGTGGAGCTGAGATCTGGAGCTTTACCAAATAGGATCTAAATTAGCCTCCTCTTTCTAAATTATCAACATATATGACGTTGGATCGGCCGCTAGCTCTAACATATTCTCTCCAAGCTCCGTCAGACCGTCACTGCATTCTTGTGCATGCATGTATGTACCTCTTGGACTAGGGACTGGAGAGCCTGGGCAAGCAGCCCCCACATGCAGCTCACTTCGCCGCGCAACACATCTTTGTTCTTCCTGCCCAGGAATGTCAAGACCATCTGACCGTCGGTGACTAGCTCATCGTAACGCAGCCTGAGGAACAGCGAGAAGTCCTCCTGGAATTGCTCCTGGTACAGCTTGACCACCGCCGGCGGCGTGGTCTCCCAGATGTACATGTTGCCCTCGTTCAGGATCGCGCCTCTCGCGAGCTCCTCAGGCACCTGGACGCATATATACGTCACACAGATCACAATGTGTGCATGCATGAGCTGAGAAAACGTATGTCTTCCTCGGTTTGAGCGTACGTACGTACGTACCTTGGAGCGCCACATGAGGCAATAGGAGGAGTGGAAGAGGTGAACGTGGCGGTCAGGGAAAAGCCTGGTGTAGAAGGAGCCTGGCAATCCGGCAATGTAGTACGGAGGCAGCGCCTCGCCCTTCTCATTCGCGGCAAGCTTGTTGAAGAGCTCCAGGGACTGGAAGACGAGGTTGAAGTCGTTGCCGGGGAGGTCGTTGAGGAAGAACTGGACGTCCGCCGGCGGCTGGCCCTGCCTCTCGCAGCGGTCGGCGGCGATCGCGCCGAGCACCTCGGAGACGACGAGGAGCGTGTTGGGCCCCGACGAGCAGCCGAGGTCGGCCACGACCATCATGCCCGGGAGGGACAGCGACGCGTGCGCTTCCTGCACGGCCTTGTGAAGCAGGGGCCTCGTCTTCAGTACGGCCTTTTGCTGCAAGGAACGTGTCAAGAATACCTTTTCACTGTGCACTAAATAGAATATAGATGGCTCATTCTTTTTTTATCTAGTAGTATTAGATTAGTTAGTATTTATTTATATTTCCTTCTTTAGTAGAGTGGTAGAAGTATTATTAACAAACTAATGCTCATGTTTTATTTCTATTAGCCATCATATACCATTAATATAATACACTGAAATTTCTCATCAAGAATGCATGGATGTTTCTGTAAATTGTGCGCTGTATTTAGATATGCAACAGCATTGCACGAGTGTCAACATGTAATGCAGGTGTACAGACTTGAAGCCTGGAGTTGGTGGCGTAGCTGGTGTCGCCGTCGCCCCCGCTCATGTGGAGCTCGCGCTCTACCTTCATGGCTACAAGCGTAAGTGAACTAGCTAGTACACAAAAAGACTAACTTGTTCTGAGTACTCGGCTAGCTCTAGTGTCTTCGGCCTCTTTGATCGCTGTGTGTGGTATGTTTGCTGTTGCAGAGCATGAGAGCTCCTCAATTTATAGGGCCAGCCCGTGGCCAGGGCAGGCCTCCGTAGAATCTAGTGCTAGGGCATGTTTATTTTAGCTTTTGATTCTAGATTCTGATCTCAAAAACTGAATTAAAAACAAACAGTCCGATTCTAGAATTTGATTCTCACAATCCAACCCATCCTTTTACACTAGAATCCACAATCAACTTCATATGTATTTTTGGATTTCAGCTTTTGGAGAATCAGCTTCTCAATAACCACAATCTAGAATCAGCTTTTAGAGAATCAAAAGCTGAAACTAACAGGCCCTTAGTGTGTTACGATTGTAGACTCGATCAGTGTTAGTGTGTTAGTATATGTTACAGCATTGCCACGTATCTAAGTCCTACTAATATTAAACTGTAACGACTTGTTGGCCTCTTGGATTCCTGCTTTGTTAGTCCGTCCGTTAGTTGTCTACTCTCTCTGTCCCACAAAGAGTGCATTTCTAGTGTTCAAATTTTGTCCCACAAAGAATGCATCTTTAGTCTGTAGGGCCCAGCTGTAAGTGTATGCATGCTCATTTAAGTGCTTGTGGAAACCGAAGCACCACCATGCTTGTGTATGGAGTAATAAGGGGCACATTAGTCATTTACCTTGCACACTAATCTGTCTTAAAAATCCTAGAAATGCACTCTTTGTGGGACAGAGGGAGTACTTGTCTACGTACGAAGCGTTAATTCAACGACCATAAAACCTCAAAAAAAAATCATGAAGGAGAGATGCATCTATGCTTCTTTTTTTTACTTACACAAATATTAAAGTACGAATAGAAAATAGATGATGATTACTTAGCCATTTATTTGCTTTAAAATTTATATAATTTGTACCGTGAGAAAAAACATAGAAGCGCTGCTCATCGTGAAAAGCGCGCTGTCGATATCGTGTAGCTAGGGCATACATCATCTAAAAAAACTAACGCATGCCGCAACATGAGATTGACAATTGTTTTTTTTTTACACGAAGGAGAACTGTGCGTTTTTAAGATCGACCATTCATTAAGTCCTGATTTACCGTTTGTGGCCAGAATAGAAACCGTACGATACGTGCTGCTCCACGAGGACCACGAGGAAGATTTCTTGTTGTTTTTTATACTGTCTCTCGCCGACCGTACTGCCAAGCCAACTATGAGAAACAGTGCTGCAAACATAGGCCTGAACGCCTGGTACGTCTGCTTGGACGGCCATGTGACAAGTGACTGTGCTCTGTGCGTGTGAACAAGCTAGCCTGCAGTGTTTCATAATACGAATGGGCGTCGTGCCGGGTGGTAGGCATAGATTGTGCTGTGCCGACACTGCCAGCGAGACATGTCATGCCATCTTTGTGGTGTACTGATATAAATTTGATTTATTTGCACTGTTATAAAAAGAAGAAAAGAGTTAGAGATACATGAGATCAAAATAGGGAGCATAAATGTTAAAGAAAAAAAAATTAAATTTTATTTATTCTTCCCAAAATACATGTCAAGATAGTGATTGATATGTACTTGTAGATTCTATTGCGACCTGTGACGACGATTGATATGTCTGAGGCCCATAAATGATTACGGCCTTTTATAAGCTAGCCGCATCCTCATAAATGCGGTCCATATTAAATATCTCACGGTTGTTCAGTCAAAGTTATCGTTAAGCACGTAAACAATTGTCTGACCAGCAATATAGGTCGGATAAGAACTTATCCTGATACGAGTCCCTACCATGTCAGGACGATCCGACCTGTGAATACTTTATAGGTCGGATATAATGCCCTTTATTACACCGACCTAAACAGGATTGGGCAACCTTCGCCTCGACATGATTTAGGTCGGTAAGGAATCGCTGCGCAGAGATAACGTGCGGAAGAAATTTTTTTTGACAGGTACAGACGACCGTTTGGAGGTTACTCCCTATGAAGAGGCACCCCTCTGATGAAAAGACACAATTTCAGTGAGAAACGCTTTTTGATGGAAAGACACTCTTTCACAGGAAGACGTCTCTCCGAAGATGACAACTATCATCCCTTCGATGATAGAAATATGATACTCCTGTAAGGGTATAAATATGTTCAACATTATAATCAGAGTGTGTGTCAAGTCTGAAAAAGTAGAGTCTGTACATGTAAAGAGCTCGTGATATATTACAATTTCTATTCTCTCGTACCCCTTTTGATATTGTTTTATAAGCTCGATTAAGGGACTCTCGGGTCTTGAACATCAACAGTTGGCGCTAGAAGGATGGCCTTCGTCATAATTCAACATTGAAAGAGGTAATATGTTATCGTCGGAAGCCATAAATGAAGAGAATTCATTTGATATCCTCAACTACACTCACCTCACCACACCACCGATAACTACGTGGAGGAAGAAGGTAAATGTGGCTTCTATTATGAATATGTTACTGAGACAGACTCGTTCAAGTTGGCAACTTTATCCAACCAGATAAGACCACGTCAGGATCACCATTTCCTGAGAAGAAATCAGGAAAACAGAGTGACTCCATGCCTACCCTTATCCTAGAGGCAGAGGATCAGGGTGCATGCCATATGGAAGTCAACAATGTACGAACTCATGAGAACGACATGACTCCCATAAGAGTTCATCTTCAGAAGATTTTCTCCAAAGTCTTGAACTCGATTATACCCCATCATTGTCCTCTGATGAGGGAGTGCTCACCCCTTCTGTCAACTTTGGATTTAGCATTTGCGCAGTCACGGAAGAGACAGAGACAGAACGAGTGGAATGCGAACAGCATGAAGCTCAAGAAAAGGCCGCCCAGGAGCAACACGAGAGTCTCGCGATTGCCAAACAAAAGGCTGTGGAAGAGGCGAGACGCCTTTACCATGCCAGCCAGCCGGGAACCTCGTGTAGACCGGGTATGTTGGGAAGTCATCCCCGACCGGTCTTTCCGGCCACGCCGCAGGTTCCAAGGATGGCAATAAGGGACATAAACATGTTTCCTAACAATCCATAAGAAGAAACTCCTATGGACAAAATTCGTATTATAACTAATGCAATTTTAAGTTAGCCTATGGATGGAGACAATATGTCACTTATAAGATCCCTAGCTGTTGATCTGCAAGAAGATGCTGAGAAGTACAGAACGTGTCTCCTTCCATAATAACTACGACTGATTCCCACATGGATCATTCCTCTACTAGCCGATGTTAACAGAGCATCAATATCAACAGAGGAACAATTCACAATTGAGTACTTTTGACAAGCTTGGCTCAGATGAAAATATTAACCGTGATCGACGAAGACCTTGTTCTCTTGATTATATTAATCAAATACCTAATATACGATCACGTTTTGATTGTGTACAGGATGCAAAACCTTTTCACCATGGCTCAAAAATGTCACTTGGCTTGAAATATTCAAGCCGAGTCCTTTGGAAGCTACGATGGAACTCAGAATTTATCAGAATTCCTTCAAATTTATACCACCGCCATCCAAGCTGCTGGTGGCGACGAGAAGGTAATAGCAAATTATCTCCCTACTGTTCTTAAAAGATATGCAAGAACTTAGTTATTTAATCAGCCAAAGGGATCTATTTTCAGTTGGGAAAATTTAAACCATGCCATATTAAATAATTTTAAAAGTTGTTACGCAAAACCCAGAAAACAAGATGACTTGCATTGTCTTTGCCAAACCTCTGAGGAGAATTTATGTCAGTTTATCAAGAGGTTTGTAGAGATTCGTAACATAATTACCTAACATATCTGATGATTATGTGATTCATACGTTTAAGCAGGCTGTACGCTACAAGTTTTTGATAGAAGACCTCTGAAGGACCATGTGGAGGTCCATCCGTGTTTGTGATGAGTATTTGACTTTATTTTAGCAAGGTGTGCTTATGTTTGAGTTTGATTTGAATTGAAATTCAAAAGGATGCAATTTGAGTTGTCAACTTCAGGCATACGATCGAGATGAGATCTTTGTTTGAGCATGTGTGATGATTATTGCATATTATTGTTGGACAATGCTATGTCATGGGTTTTCTTGTCTTTGATGGTTGCAAGACGACGGTGCTAGGTCATGGTGAGGCGGAGGATGACCGGGATTAGGCGAGGTGCGTCGAAGGTCCAGACGGTCGAAGATCTCCGGAAGATGATCGGAGACGGAGTTCGGGCAAGTCAAGAAGACAAGAAAAGGCGATGATACTAGCTAGATGCCACGAGGATCGATGAGGGCCGTTGGATCGGGTCTAATTGATAGGATAATGGGTCTAGGTAGTATGCTTTGAAAACCATGCAAGAAAACCCATTATGTGTGTGGGTTTTGGGTTGCCCTTGCATGGTTGTGTGAGTGGGTTAATCCTAGCCATTGATGGAGTGCTCTAGGGTTAAGAGACTCATCTAAGGGTAGTAGGTGGCCCAAGAATAGTGAATTTAAATTGCTCTAAGGCCATTCACAATGGAGAGTTTCATTATATGGTTTTTAATAGTGCCACATCATATTTAGATGTTTGAGTTGAGGAATGAAACAACCTCTCTCAATGCACAGTTTCATTTTGTAATTTCATAGGCATGACATAACATTTAATTGTTGGATGGTGTTGTGATCAAATGTGCCATATAAATTGTGCAGCAACTTACAATTATATATAGCACACTACAATATGGCCACACGGGATCCAGAAAAGGTGTAGAGATGAAACAAATCACTCTCAGTGGGGTTTCATCCCAGTTTCAAAGTACTTGGTAAGCGTGTACACCATGTTTCATCCCCATGAAACCCGACTCTCCTCTCTCCTAATAAATTTGTTGCCATGTCACCATTTTTGCTTATGTGGCATCTCATTTAATGAGAATGAAACTCCCATTGTGAATGGCCTAAGGTTTGAGTTGCTTTTTTGAGCTTTGCCTACATGAAGTGAGGCTTTATAAACCTTCCATCCAGAAAATACAAATATTCTCCTTTATATTCTTGTGAATTTAAATTGTGCATTTACATTATGTCTTTACTTTACGCAATTTAAATCCAGCATTTACTTTCCCGCATTTAAATTCCGCAATTTACTTTCTCGCAATTTGGATTTACCTCCCCTCCTACTAAATGCTATTGATCAAGGATGTCTTGAGGATGCTCATTTTGTTTTACATATCTCTTGCACCATATGATAGACTAGAGATCAAGTTTATATCATGATTGCAAATCTGTTATAAACTTGTTCTTCGCGCAGTAGTCAGTCTTAGATTTTTAGAAAAATTGTTTGTAGGTGATTCTTATTGGAGAAGGTTCATGACTCATATATCCATCTATGGAAAAATTTTGGAGTCCACTGGTTTCACCGTTTGGGCACTATGAGGTGAAAACCGAGCCCTAAACTTTCTGATTGAAGTTTCTAACTGTCTGTAGTTCTTGATTTTTACTAATTTTTCTACAAGGAGTTTTGAGGTGATTTTTGGTGGAGTGTTTCACGACTCATTTTTCATAGGGAGATAAATTCCCAAAAAATTTAGAGCAACATAAATTCACCAACCACCTGCTCCAAGTGAGGACAATTCCTGAAAAATTTGCCTTTACTTTTCTAAAAGAGACTTTTGTGATTTGGCTTGATCTCTTTTATAAAAGAAGTATTTGAATTGATTCCTTTTTGTTTGGACACTTGACAACCAGGACTGTGATTGAAAAATCCCTCGCATGTTTCATGGCTCTTATCCATGCAAGCTAGGAGTACACATAGTTGTCTAGTCGTTCCGGTTTTTTCGGGTTTTGCGAATTTGAGGAGCACCGATTTTCTTGCAGGATTGTTTGGAGTACTTTGAGTGGGAAAAAATTATTTAGGATCATTCACCCCCCTCTGATCACCATCTTAATCCTTCAACCTCAGCATTCACCCGCCATCCACCATATCAGAACTATTTGATATGTCAAATTGGTATTCTGGTGCCCATGAGGCGATCGAATGGAATCGTATGGTCGCTAAGGACCATACACCACCTCAACCAGGTTTGAAGATTTTCATAGGTAATAAACCTAAAAAAATCTTTCACACTTGAAGACCGAAAAGGAAAAATAAGAAAAGAGGAATAAGATCTCTCAAAGAGATGTCGCAGGCTTCTCTGAACGACCTATTATTCCAAGAATAAAATACCTTGGAAGAAGAAGCTTGGTCAGAGAAACGACTAGCCTAACCCTAAAGCTTCTACTTCAAATAGTGGGAATGGAAGATGGTGTCCTGTCGGGATCCGAATGTGCAAATCCGGACCCTCTGTGTATTCAGCACTAGTCAAGGATCACGCTAGTGCACACCGTCTCAATATCGGTAAATACCACAATCATACACAGCGGGATAGTAAAGTACTTTATTCAAGGGAAATATAACCAGTGGCTCGACCTTTTGGCCAAGTTACAAAAGTACGTCTCGCAAGGCAAGGTCTTATTAGAATAAATAACTTGCGGCGAAAAATGAAGAAACGTGTGGCGCCAACCAATATGCCACAGACAACTGACTGGGCTCGCTCCCTAGTTCGTCGGCTCCTCGTACTCCTCTTGTGCTCACGTTGATTCCTCCTCAGCAAATGTTTGTGTGGTGGCAAGGGTGAGTACTTAAAGCACTAAGCAAGTCATGCACAGAATGCAATTCTAATAGCTATATGCATGGCTTATTCCAACAACAGGCTAAAGGGGTTCTTTTGTAATAAGCAACATTCAGAAATAACAGTAGTAAATTGGAAAGCAGTAAAACAATGATAACAATAATAAATTTCGCATTTGCTTTCTTAAGTAAAACATTTCTCATCCTAAACCAGTTCATCCTTTCCATACCAAGTATCCAAAGTTATTTTTTTGTGAAAGTTTAACCCTTGACTGTAATTACCGAGCAATGTCCAATACACGTGGGTTCGATCCAACGGCCCACGCGCGAGCGTGACGCGGCACGATCCCGGTCGTTGGATCGAGATCCAACGATCGGCACAAGTCGGGTTCGCGGCTGACGGGTCGGACGGCGCATGGGCTAACGGGTCTGGTCCACGAGGCTGAACCTGTTAGGGTTTCCGATTTTTCTTTTTCATTTTTAGTACTTAAAATAATCCTAGAAATTCGTTTAATTCAAGAAAAATAGCAAAATGCTCAGAAAAATTCCAGAAAAATTCTGGAAAATACTTTGAGACTTTTTGGACTCAAATAAAATATTTCCAGCAAAACTTTATTTAAAACTTTTAAATATTCAAATAATTCAAGAAAGAAAGAAATTCAAATTAAATCCAAATAAAATTCCAGAAAATTCCAAAAAATCAAATAACTCAATAAATTGAATAAAAGCACAAATTTGGGATGTTACATGTCCTCTGCATAACGCACCAGGCCATGACCTGTGCAATTGCCGAACATGGCAAAGACGTATGGATGAATTCTACTCTGGTAAGGATCCTATGCCGACCTTGCCAGAATAATGAAGTGTAAAGGGCATAGATGGTGATGAAGACATGGATTATCAAAAATCAGATCATCACGTTAACATGATCTTCGGTGGATCATCTGCATCTACCTTAAAAAGGTAGTTCAAGTCTGCCTACAGAGAAGTCAAGAACATTGATTCCCGATTAGGAAAGTTAGAATTTTTAAAATGGTCGGATGTCACGATTACATTCTGCAAGGGGATTGTCCAAAAGGTACATCAACTTTTCGTAAACTTCCTTTAGCTGTATCCCCTACAATTAGTAATTCCAAGGTGGGAGAATTTTGATTAATGGGGAAGTTCTTTAGACTTACTTTTTATCAATACCTTTGATGAAATGCAAATTCTTTGCTCTAAAATATGACCAATAACAAATCCTTTCTTTGAAATTGTTCCTGGTCCTTCAGTAACTCCAATAAGACAGATTGTGTTACCTATCACTTTTGGTGATGCTAGAAATTTTAGAACCAAGTAAATTTCATTTGAAGCTGTTGACTTTGAATCTGCCTATAACGCTATTTTGGGTAGACTTTCACTCATTAAGTTTATCGCAATTACTCATCATGACTACAAAAGCATAAAGATACCTGGTCCAAAAGGCGTGATTAGTGTGCAAGCAGATCTAAATACTGCAGAGTTGTGATAAAAAAATTACTTGAAATTGTCGATCAACTAACATTAAGAGATGCTAATGATGCAGTAGAACCTTGCAAGGTTGATAAACTAGGCAAGTCAGAAAAGTTGAAAGTTAATCCTCAGCCAAATGAACAAGTGCAATTCATCCCCGTCGATCCTACCGATCAGTCTAAGACTGTTCAGATAGGGCCAGGCATGGATGCCAAATAGGAAGACACGTTCATTACCTTCCATCGGGCTAACATAGATAGGGGTGGGCATTATTTAATCGAAACTGAAAAATCGAATTGAACCGAATTAACCGAGAAAATCGGTTTTTTCAGTTATCGATTTTTAGCTCGTTTTTTATTTCCACCCTATTCGGTTTTTGGTAATCGGTTTGGTTTTTTAATCTTGGAAACCAAAAAAACCGAAGACCCAAAAAACCGATTAACCTCCTAGGCTCAGCGCTATTGAGTACTAAATATTAACCACCCAGTCCCCAACGGCCCGACCCCATCCCCAACCGTTGTCCGGCATCCTGATTCCCCATTCCCTAATCCCCCCTCTGCAGTCGGCGCCGCGCTGCCACCTTGAGTCGGTGAGCCACGAGTGCTCGCCCCTCGACGCCTCCCTTAGTGCCGACGCCCCCTATGGCCCTACCTTGATCCTCGACGCCTCCCTCGCCCCTTGGTGCCGACACGGCAATGCTCGCTACCTCGGTCAGTTAGCCCCGCCTAGAGCCGTTGAGTCCTCGAGATCTACTCCCCCAGCTGCTCTTTGTCTGTCCCAGCGTCCCCGGCTGCTCTACGAGTCTGTGCTTCATCCAATCCTCTGGCTGGTGAGTGATGAGGTAGAAAATTTCATATCTGAGTTAGTAGTCAGTGGAATCTGAATCCCCCATTTCATTCTGGCAAAATGTCTCTTATTGATCTGAGTTAGTAGTCAGTGGAATACTGGAATCCCCAATTTCATTCCGGTGGCTGGTTGTGTAGGACTAAATAGTGCATCTCCTGGTAAACTGACAGCAACAAATATACTTTTTGAAAGCAATTTGAATAGTAGCCACGAATATACATTTTGTTCTTCTATGTCATCCTATTTCTGTCTTACATACCATTGCTGAATGTTCTGATTTCTTGCTTGTTAAATTTATTTACATTGTGATATCAGAATGCTGCCTACCTGATCCTTCGAGGCATGAAGACACTGCATCTCCTCGTACAATGCCAGAATAATACTGCATTGCGGATGGCCAAGTTCTTAAAGGAACATCCAAAGGTGTATAAACCGTGTTCCTTTTAGAATGGCATGTGCTGCGTGTTGTACCGCTGGAGGACTGATGTTGCAACTTGCATTGCTGCTATTTCTTCTATATGGCTCCTATTACTTCTGAATAACTGCTATTACTTAGTAGACAATAACTGCTATTACTTTTGAACGGTTGAATGCTTGAAATGACAGAATGGTTGAAATGTTCTGAATGGCTGAAATATTAGAATGGTTGAAATGTTCTGAATGGTTGAAATGTGCTAAACGGCATAAATGCTCTCAATTAGGTAAACCTAAATACCAAATAAGCTGAACCAAATTTTTTCGGTTTATTCGATTTAGTTTTCGGTTTTGATCGGTTCAGTTCGGTTTTTGGTTTTCAAAACTTTAAATAATTTGAAACCAAAAATACCAAACTGAAAAACCCGAATAAACTGAATGCACACCCCTAAAAGCAGATGTGTTTGCGTGGAAACCATCTGACATGCCTGGAGTCCTAAGGGAGGTAATTAAGAACAGGTTAGCTATTCGACTTGAAATACGACTAGTGAAGCAAAAGCTATGGTAATTTGTTCCTATTCAGCAAGAAGCCATCTGAAAAGAGTTGGATAAACTCTTAGAGGTTGGTTCATTCGTGAAGGTGATCATCCAGAATGGCTTACGAATCTGGTAATGGTCAAGACGGCGAATGGTAAGTGACGAATATACGCCGATTTCACTAGCCTAAATACCGCTTATCCAAAAGATGACTTTCCTTTGCCCCCGAATAGACCCATTGGTTGACTCCACTACGGGTTGCATACTCAGGTTATCATCAAATAAGCATGGCAAGAGAAGATGAATGGAAGACTTCCTTCATAATCCCTTTTGAAATTTACTATTATCAAAAGATGCCATTTTGGTTGAAAAATGCTGGAGCCACGTACCAGCGCCTTATCCAGAAGAATTTCACAAGTCAGATAGGAAGAAATTTAAAAGCTTATGTTGATGATCTCGTTGTAAAGAGCAAGAAAAGCTCTAACCATTTTTCAGATTTGGCCGAAGCATTATGTAATTTGAAAAAAAAATGGAATAAAGTTAAATCCTAAAAGGTGTACTTTCAGAGTTTCTTCTGGCAAGTTGCTAGGATTCCTTGTTTCTTCATGCGAAATTGAAACTAATCCTAAGAAGATTTGTGCCATTGAATCCTTCAAATCTCATTCTCTAGTGAAGAAAGTGCAAGGATTAACTAGTTAGATGGCTGCTCTCAGTCGATTTATATCTAGATCAAGAGAATGTGGATTGCCTTTCTTCAAGGTAATAAGAAAACACGACAAATTCTACTGGTCGGATGAAGCAGAAAATGCCTTCTAAGAACTTAAACATTATTTGTCAAGTCCGCCAACATTGGTATCACCTAATCCAGATGAATCGTTGTTGCTTTATTTAGTGGCTACAAATAATGTGGTTAGTGTTGTTATGGTCATTGAACGAGACAAGGTTCAGAAACCTATATACTACGTAAGCGAAGTTTTACACGGACCAAAGGAGAGATACCCTCATGTTCAAAAACTACTTTATTTCCTATTAATGGCTTCTAAGAAATTAAGATATTATTTTCAATCTCATTGGATTACAGTACCCTCATCATTTGCTTTGGGCAACATTCTCCATAACCAAGAAGCAACTGGTCGGATTACTAAAAGGGCAGTTGAACTTGAATCTTTTGATATCCAATTCGTTGCCCGATCAGCAATCAAGTCTCAAATTCTAGCGGATGGACTAACAATGAGCCTTCTGTAGAGCAAAATTCCACTGATACCGACCACTAGACCTTATGCTTTGATGGTTCTAGAGAACAAAGAGGTTCGGGAGCTGGTATAGTACTGATCTCACCTCAGGATGATCGGTTCTAATACGTAATCCAGATGCAATTCCCTGCTATCAATAATGTAGCAGCGTATAAAAGTTTTCTACCCGACCTCTGAGCAGCAAAATCCCTTAGAGTCCGTCGGCTTTTAGCGAAAGGTGATTCATAATTAATCATAAACCAAGTTAGCAAGGAATACAGGACGTCCGATGAGGTAATATCTCACTACCAAGATGAAGTAAGGAAATTAGAAACATACTTCATTGACTTCGAAGTCCAAAATATTCCACAAAAAAAATAATCTTTTAGTGAACAAGCTAGCCAAACTGGGTTCCTCACGATCATTTATTCCAACAGGTGTATTTTTGAACGACCGTCTAAACCTTCTATAAGTACTTCCATAGAAGAGTCCCCGAACAGCGATCAGGTCGAAGTCCTCGAACAGGATTCAAATTGGGCTAAATCATTTAAATTCTATCTAGAACATGAGACACTGCCCAAGAAAATACAAGAAAAAGAAAGATTGATTCGAAAGGTATGAATGTATAAACTACTCGATAATACTCTTTATAGAAAGGGAACTCATGGAGTTTTAATGAAATGTATATATCAAGAACAAGGGATAACATTACTTAATGAGATTTATGGGGGCTTGTGTGGAGCACATGCTTCATAAAGAGCGCTGATTGGCAAAGCATTCCGACAAGGTTTTTATTGGCCCACAGCTTCACAAGATGCTATGCACCTTGTAAAGACTTGCTAGCAATGTTAATTTCATGCTCAACAATTACAACAACCTGCTAATCAATTGCAAACAATACCATTGTCATGGCCATTTTTGACATGGGGCATTGATATAGTAGGTCCATTACCTAAAGCAACTAATGGATATAAATTTATATTTATTGCTATTAATACTTTCACAAAATGGATAGAAGCTGAGCCCGTAGTTTCAATCACGGCTCAAGATGTTAAATTTTTTTTGTGAAAAATAAAGTCATTAGATTTGGAGTTCCTAGTAGACTAATTACTGATAATGGATCATAATATGTTAGTGTCCTGTTTTAAGATAATTGTGATGAAATAAGCATAAAGATATGTTACGCTTCTGTTGCTTATCCACAGAGTAATGGAGCAGTAGAACGTGCAAATGGACAAATCATGCAAGGCATGAAAAAACGAGTACTTGATCGTTTAAGAACATGCTCGGGGGGCTTGGGTAGTGAATATCTACTCAGTGCTTTGGGCCATACACATGATGACCAGTACAACTATAGGAGAAAGTCCTTTATCATTGGTCTACATCGCAGAAGCTGTTCTGCCTAGTGAAATCTATTTAGGTTCTACAAGAGTCACTTCTTTTAAATAGGTTGATCAAAATAACAAACGCGGAGATGATATTAATCTTTTAGAAGAAAAGCAAGGCCGAGCACTCATCAGGTTGACATCCTACCAACAGGGTTTGAGAAAATATTACAACAAAAGAGTTCAACCATGAACACTTAATGTGGGAGACTTGGTTCTAAGGCGCATCCAGAACCAGTCTAACTTAAACAAGTTATCTTCCAAATGGGAAGGTCCTTTTACTATAGTCTCAATCACCAGACCTGGCACTGTTCGGCTTGCCATGGAAGACAACAAAATTCTTTCCAACACTTGGAATATCCAACGTCTTCGCAGTTTTTTTGTATAAATTATAATTTCATATTCATGTATTAAATTCATATGTTATAAATCATGTCTTCTTGGTGTTATATCAAAGCTATTTCTTGTCTTGTTTTCATTCTAAGAAATCATGAAAGTTTAATCCGACCTAACCCCTTGAGCAAAATACAAGGTTGTCGGTTAAGTTGTGAGATGACTTCTAATAGAACCTTTTCATGTAAGCCGGCACTTACTGCGTTGAAACTCATTAGACTAACCTCATCTCCGATTTGTTACCAGTTAATACTAAGTATAAAACAAAGAGAAATCAAGTCAGTACTCCATGAAAAATTGTTCATTTTCTGATCACATTGTTGATCAGTCAAACAAACAGTTAGGGCTAGTAATGAAATACTAAAGAAAAAAATGAAATAAGCAAAACAACAATTCTTATCACAAAAGATAGGCATATAACAAAAAAAATTATTTCATTTGAAGAGAACATTTACACTGTGCATGCACAATTCACAATAGATTTTACTTCTGGTTGTGTTCAGTTCATCTCTTCTTCTGTTGAGAACTATAGGTTGGGAGCTAGTTTCTCCAATTCAATCGCATCCTTATAATAATGCCTCAATTTCATAAAAAGGGCATTAACATGGAAGCTGATTGATTCTCGGAGAGCTGACTTGATGGTACTTAGCATCACGGGGATATACTCGGAGATATTCTCGAGTTGGTCCCTTACTCCCACGACTTGTCAATCAACCGTTGAATTTTGACTTGTAAGTTCTACATGTTTTCCTTTTAAATTAGTCGCTATCTTCTTCAACTGTACAAAAACAAAACCCAGATAAGATTTACTTACTCCCCGAATTCTCATTATTTCATCGGTGGAGGCCTTTATTTGCTCTCTTAATTTAGTGATCTTCACTTGTGCTTTGGAACTCAGTTCGGCCATTTGTTTTCTCTTTTTTCTTTGGGCGAGCTGATGTTCCTAAGCCTTTACAATATTTTTTAATCCTGTCAAAACACAAGTCAAAAAATATTATTTCCTTTTTCATAAAAAGGGAATAAATTTCAAAAATATTGAGAACGGAAAAGGAATCTTACTTTCTAATTTAGTATCTTTTTCAAAGAGAATACCTTACATTTCTTTACCGAGCTTTTTTACCCACTCGTCATTCTCTTTGAAAATTATTTGGAGTTGGGCATTTCTCTCCTCACTATCTAAGTATTGTCTTTGAACTTTAACGAGGTCAAACTCGAAGCCCTTAGCAGTGTTTTGAGCCATCAAAAGTTATTTCTCCAACTCCATTATTCTTTTTTCTTTTTTGTTTCCTAAACAAACAAGTTAGAAAAGCAAAAAATAGTAGAAGGGAAACATAAAAAAGAAGTAATACTTGACTTACTTTTTTGTGATTTTCTCTACATCAGTTTTAACTTGTTGACCTACTAGGTCGGATACCTCTTATGAAAACTTTAAAAGCAAGCAGGGTATATAAAGTTAATTGACTCCTTTTTCTTAGAAATTTTACACGAAAAAGAAAAGTACCTTAGACAATAAGTTATTAAAGTCTTGTTGATTCACCCCTCCTGATTGGCAGTACCAGAAGATGGTGGATGCTCGATTTTATTGGTGGTGAGCGTTGTCATATTCCCATCTATTAGTCTATCATCTTCGGTTAAGGCGACCGCCACTTCTTGGCTCACCCCGACGTCTTCCTTTGCTGCCTTTGGAGAAGTGACAACATCCTCCGTAGCAGTAGATGATCTGCCGACCTCGGGTTCCTTCTCAATAGCCAAGGGACTTCACGTTCGGTGCTGATCAGCCCAGTTCTTACACCTTGTGCACTCGGCAAAGTCTCCTCGACAATAGGCTCCAAAGATGGATCCACATTGGTCAGTTCGTTACCGACCAAAGGATCCACCTCGGATTCTGCTTAAATCTAAGTAGCCGAGGCGCTAAAAGAAAAGAGAAATCAGTATAAAAAAAACTTACTAGTTCTAAAAAATTCAAAATTTAGAACTAAGAAAAATACAAATGGCTTACCTATAGGATACTCTAGAATCCATTTGCCAAGAAATCCAAGAAGTTTCACTTTCCCAACGGTTAGGACAGGAACTTTCTTTCTCTTGATGAAAAGAGAGATGTTATCATCACTCTCTTCCTCCTCACCTTGAACATGTGAAAATATGGGATAATTCTTATATGTAGTATCCCATATACTATATCATCTTTTATTAAATACCTGTGAGGAAGTTCTTCTTTGTGTTCTAGCCGAAGTCCTCTAGACTTGAGGCTGGTCGATACTACCCTTGGGACATGTGCTCTGCACCGGTCTAGTGCTGGTTGGACCAGCATCGACCACTGTGGCGGAGATCGTATCCACCACATCGGTGCATGTGAACAAGCTAGCCTACAATGTTTCATCAAGTACGAATGGGCATCGTGCCAGGTGGTAGGCATATATTGTGCTTTGCCGACACAGCCAACAAGACATGTCGTGACATCTTAGTGATGTGCCGATATAGACTCGATCTATTTGCACTATTATGAGGAGAGAAAAGGAGTCAGAGATGCACGAGATCAAGATAGTGGACACATATATTAAGGAAAAAAGAACTAAATTTTATTTATTCTTCCCAAAATACGCGTCGAGATAGTGATTGATCTGTACTCGTAGATTCCATTGTGACCTGTGATAATGATTGATATGTCTAAGGCCCATAAATGGCTACAGCTTTTTATAAGCTAGTCGCATCCTCATAAATGTGGCTCACATTAAATGTCTCACTATCGTTTGGTCAAAGTTACCTTTGACAATGTAAATAACTGCCCGACCTGCAATACAGGCCAGACGAGAACTTATCATGATCTGACACACCACCATGTTGGGACCATCCGACCTATGAATACTTTATAGGTCAGACATAATACTCTTTATCACACCGACCTAGATAGGATTGGGCAAACTTCACCCCGACATGATTCAGGTCGTTAAGGAATCTCTGCGCAGAAACAATGTGCGGAAGAAGCTTTTTCTTACAGGTAAAAACGACTGTTTGGAGGTTACTCCCCACAATGGGACGCCCCTCTGATGAAAAGATATCTTTTCAGAGAGAAGACGCCTTTTGACGGGAAGACACCCTTTCACGGGAAGACACCTCTTTGAAGATGACAACCACCATCTTTTTGATGCTATAAATATGATACTCTCGCAAGAATTTATATATGTTTAGAATCATAATCAGAATGTGTGTCAAGTCTAGAAAAGCAGAGTCTGCACACCGTAAAGAGCTAATGATATAATACAATTTATGTCCTCTCCTACCCCTTTCGATATTGTTTTGTAGACAAAAAGGCAACCGAATTTATATTTATAAGCTCGATTAAGGGACCTCCAGGTCTTGAACATCGATAACCTGCTCGGTGCTTCAAAAAACGAACTAGACGTCTTACGTTTTAACTTCTTCCACACACTTGAAACGCTCGAACCGCCTCGTGCTTGTTGTATTATTGAGACAACTCTTTCCTTCTTCACTTTTGCTACCCAATATTTCATAATATTTAGCAAAAAAAAAAACAATAAAAAAAAACCGTGTCAAAGACATATCGTGCCCGCGCCATGCCTATCGACCTTATAGCCTGTTGTGTCGTGCCGTGCCACTCATAGTGCCCCGCCGCTAGGCTCGACACGATCCTAACAATTGTGTCGTACCGACTCGGTCCATAAGCATATGTGCCATGTCATGCCTACTGTGTCACATGCTGACAAAAAAAAGCCCAGACCGGTGCCAACATCCAGGGACGATGGATGAACCGCCGGCCAGTCGCAATCTCCGTGCAATAGATTATATACGAAGCTAGCCGCACTGTTAATTAAGCACACATTTCATATGTAGTATGCCGCACGTTTTACTTGTGTCTTGCATACGGAGCAGTTAGTTGGCATTTCACATACTGTTCAGGTATATTAGACGAACGAGACGGGGAAAACACGCAGGGCTTTTTTGATTCAATGTTCATCTTAGTTGCCACGAGCTGCTAATTAATGTCACACCTTACATGCTAGTATCATGTACTTGGAAACATGACAATGGATGGAGCCAAATTCTGTCAATTAGCTGACGGATCGGCCCAAAATAGTATATAATCAAGCCTGTTTCCAACACAGGAATTAAAAAAAAAAACTATGAAAATATCGAAAGGGGGCAAAGATAAGCTTTGGAGGATAGATCCCAACAAGATAAATATTAAATTTAAGACACTGATCCATATTTTTCTTAGCCAGACACTGATAGTACCTGATACGAATATAGATGTGGATAGAATTGGCCGTGGATACGGAGCGAATCTAGATTGAATTTGGTACGATAATGATATTTAGTTAGATATCGTGTGAAACCATAGGTCATATATAGCGTACATTCAACACTAAAAAATTACATAAAAAAATTTCACCATATGTCTATACAACAACATACTCCCTCCGTTTCTTTTTATAAGGCGTATTTGGTTTCGTTAGGACAAGGCTTTGACCAACAATTACTCTATTAGCATATAATTTTTATGACACAAAATTGATATTAGCAGATTTGTATTCAAAAGTACTTATATATAATTATGATTTTGTATTGCATAAATGATATATTAATGAAGTAATCGTTGGTCAAAGTCTTGTCCTAACGAAACCAAATATGCCTTATAAAAAGAAACGGAGGGAGTATATTTTAGTAGCAACAACAACTCCAAATAACATATTGGAAGTCACCTTCGTGAAGATCTCGTCGAACTGATTGGAATAGAATTATTATTTATCCAATTATGAGTTCAAATGAAGAAGATAAATACGTATTAAAGATATTAAAATCTATCTATATTCGGATATTCAAGAATATATTCAATTACGACGGATACCTCTTTATCAAGAATCTGATTCTAAATCCAACAAAAAAAATATTCTATACAAAATCCAAATCCAAAAAATATTCCATCAGCATTTACAAATCCAATCGACATGATTAGCCGAACGATCAACCGAAAAGTATATGATTCGATTGTACACTCCTGTAAGAGTCTCGAGAAAAGTAAAAAACCTATCGAGGTCAGGTTGGCGTCAGCCCCTAGCAGGGTTCACCTTATCGTTTTTCGCTCAGGAAATTGAGTGTAACCGGTACCGATTTGAAATCCTAATTTTTGAAAGAAAAAAATAAAAAAAAAATCAAAAATCTACCAATTATCTCTCGATTTTCTCCGATTTTCTCTCTATTTTCACCGATTATTGCGATATTTAGACCGGCCAATTGATTTTAAATATCACGATATTTACGTCGCATAAATTTTTTAGTGATTTCCTTTCGATTTTCACCGATTATCACGATATTTACGTCGCATAATTTTTTTTGAATGTTCGAATTTATTTAAAAAAATTTAAATGGTCGGTTTTTCGAGCGATTTTAAATATCTTACGCCACCTGATATGTCTGACAATCATAATTTTCTCTTGATTTTCTACGATATTTGAATCCCTGGTCCCTAGCTCCCTAGTCTCTGCTTACTAGGAAGGCTAGCGCGGCGTACGCCGCGCATGCGACCGGTTAACTGAGGCGGGAAAATGCAATGCTTTTTATGAACGAAAACCCCGAAAAAAATGCCTCTTTTTTTTTGCACTTTTCCGGGCCGTCCGGAGCAACATTTTTTTGGGAAAAAAGTTTTTCCGGTAAAAACGGATCGGAATGGGAAAAATGGACCAAAAAGCAATTTTTTGAGTTTTTTTTGCGTTTTTTCGAGCGAGGAAAGCACATTTTTTCCGGTTTTTTTTAATGTTTTTTTGCGCTTTTCTGGGCCATCTGGAACAATATTTTTTGGGGGAAAAAGTTTTTCCGGTAAAAATGGATCGGAATGGGAAAAATGAACCAAAACGCAATTTTTCGGATTTTTTGAGGTTTTTTGTGTTTTTTCGAGCCGCTTTTCCGGTAAGGAGGACCTTTTTGCAAAAAACACATGACCTTACGTAATTTCCAAAAATCGCAGGGACTTCCAGGGAAAAAAGCGCCGACACGTGCCGCCCGGCGCGGCAGGCGAGCAACCCCGCAGCGTCGCGTCGGAAAAAGCTACTTAGCGCGCGGAACTTCGAGCAGCGCGCCGCTGCGTTCGCGAGCAACGGCGTTACCGTTGCGCCACAGCGCCCGCTCGGGCGAGGAAACAGCCCGTGATTGCCTTTTATGCTCTAGTTCGGTCCGAGGCAACATGGCGTGATCCGGATCATCGGACGGATGACAAACGGAGGTGACGTGGATACTGGCGAAACTCACATAACCTAGCCGCTCGAGCCAGCCGCGGGTAACAGGATTTGTCGAATGGCGCCATGCGCGCGGCCGTCGTCGTTTTGAGCGTGTCACTTGGATCTGGTCGCGAAACTCGCGACCGACTCACGCGCGACACTGTGAATTGTGAGTCCGTGAACTGACCGTGGGAAGCGGCCGGTGGAGCACGTGCGCGCGCGCGTTCGGCAGCCAATGACGCAAGCGCGGTTGCGTCAGCATGTGACGCGCGGAGCAATCGTAAACACGATGCGGTGTTTCATTGTTGATCAAACATAAATACACCGATTTAAGTTTATTTTAGCGGTAGGATCAAATTTTAACTACGATAGAATATATGAATGCGTACTATCTGTCTGATTTTTATAATGCTAAATCTTATATTGGGCTTGTATTTCTCTATGTTAGTACAACTATTTCTTAGCGATCTTTTAAACAGATTTTGATAGCTAATTCTACTAACCACTCAGAGAGGTCTTTTAAGCAGACATTGTAGGTACTTCTACTAATCACTTAGACATTATAGCAGTATATGAAGCTTCACGTCAATGTGTTTGACTAAGATGTGTAATTAGCCATATCCAGAAATCATGTGGTACTAACACCGTCGAGACCTCCACGATTATCTATGAAGATAATATTGTTTGTGTTGCACAAATACGAATGGGTTATGTTAAAAGCAATATCATAAAGCATATTGCCCACAAATGTTACTATCTTTATGAACTCTAGAAGAGCGGTGAGGTAAAGATCATACAAACTAAGTCATGTGAAAATCTAGCAGATTTATTCATCAAATCTTTGTCAACATCTAGCTTCCAAAGATGTGTTCGTGGCATTGGAATAATACAACTTAAAGGTATGCATAGCTCAGGGAGAGTATATATCTTAACTATGTCCTTAACATGATCATAAAGATTGCATTTTAATATAGAAGATTATAAGTTGTACTCTTTTTTCTTTGATGTGTTTTTTTTAAAATGTTCTCACGTGAAGATTTTTGATGAGGCAACTAATATAACACAATGTGTGAGTGTAATATATTATTTTATCCATATTTTTTCCCATTTGGTTTTGGAATGAGTTTGACAAGGATCATTGACTTTCAAACATTAAAGGGCCCCACATTGGATCATCTAGGTTAAGCTCTGACCTCTGTAAGGCTACGACCACTCAAGAGCGTAACAACAACTCAATGATGTCACGACCACTTAGGGGTGTTACGACTCATGACCACGTAAGGTCATAACGACCACTCAATTAGGGCGTCATGACCACTCAAGGTCACGACCCCTTTTTTTGGTCATGACTACTACGACCTCTCTTGATTGTGGCCCCATTAGGCCACGATCATTCTAAAGTCTCATATCTCTCTTAAATCGTTAGTCTTAGATCTACCAAATATTAAGTGATCCTATACACTAAGAATTACTAAGCTCCTAAGACAACACAAAATGAGTCGAAACAAGAAGTTATTCATGTGCGGTAATTCAAAACCCACATGGAAGTAGTTATCAACAACTGAAGGTGTCATACGAGATCAGAAGACACAACGGTTCACGGTGGAATACGACAGTTTGAGGGAAGTGAAGAGGCAATTAGATAGAAACTCTCATCGCTTGATGGCTATAAATTCCTACGGCATGTGTGCCATTAGGGATAAGAAATATAGGATATAGAGATAAGACAGACGTAGATAGATAGAATTAGAGATCAGCATACTCAGCTTAATTTTAATCCCCTTCTATAATCACTATTCTACTGTAGCAAGCTAAGAAATAAAGATTATTCCCTACATGTATTTCTTCTTATTGTTCGGTTTGCGGACAAAAGTCCCGGTCATCGACAGAGTTTTTAATGAGTCATATACCTTACGCGGTATTCACACAAGGGGAGTGTTGAGATATAGTAGGACTCTTCGTCCTGGTTGTTCAAATACATTTGGACTCTACCTCGTTGTGGGCGAATCCGAATATATCTTTAATGGGATTTTTGTTATAAATAGGGCGCACATCATTTTACAAGAGAATTAATCTAATAAAAAAAAACGAGCTTTAACCTCCCTATATTGTGTGTGCTCTATGTGATTATTCTTACTACTAGATCGGTGCATTGTATTTGATATATGGTGGTAGTCATCATTTTACAACATCTCTCACCAAGCATAATGTTGATTAAGGAGTGCCAATGTGTTACTGACGCGCAATGCTAACATGTCCCATCGAGATCGTAGCATCCCCACCTCCCTCGCGCCGCTCCTTCTCCCCCATGGTGCCGCTATCAACTACACCTCTCTCGCGTGCCAACTCACCGCAACTCCACGAAGCCCCAACTGCTCCTCATCGCCCCTCCTCCGACCACCTCCCACGCCACCTCTCCCCATGCCTCATGTTGCCCCTCCCACTTCACGGTGATTTCAAGGGTACTGTAAAGGTAATGGTGGTGAGCGGCCAGAGGAAGACGAGCTTGATCCCACCAGATTCGACGATGGACAGCTCGGGAACACTCTTTTCTCTATTTTTTTAATTGGGTTTTCGGATGAGTTTTTAACAAAATATGTGCATTAGTAGTATTCGCCCAAAGAGTGTTGTGATAGAGATAGAATCTCAATTCAAGTATAGAAAGACTCTATCTATTGGTGGACGAATCCGAATCTATTTCCAACAGGTTTGACTATATGTTGGGTGCCCCTTGTAAAGAGAGATCAATTTAATCTAATAAAGAGAGAGTTTTTTCTCTACTTTGTGTACTCTTTATCTATTTTTCTAATTCTGTTGATACATTATTGATTAATCATAGATAAAGGACTACCTTTTACAATAATAATGACCGACTCCTCTGTCGTTGCTATGTCCACTATTACCTTAGTAATGTTATGATATGGATAGAATCCGTATCCCTAGAGAGAAGGACTCTATCCATGGTGGGCGAATCCGAACTTATCTTTAGGGGTCCTCCACTATATATATAGGGCATTGCTTTGTACAGAAATCAATCAATCTAATAAAGAGAGAGGTTTCCCCCTTGTATGGTGTATTTCTCCTTTTTTCTGTTCGCGTGATTGCTTGGCGTGCCGTGGATTGACGTGGGTGAACGATCTTGTTTCACAACAAGTAACTCCTTTGCCTCCCACCTAGCCACGTAGTGTGCTTGTACGAGCTATCGCCACTTGATACACATTTGCGAACCACCCCAAAATAAACAATACTTGCACGCGGCGCCGCACCGCGCACTTGCACAGCAACACCACGTGAGAGTAAGTTTTCGGGAAAATAGTGAAATTCAAATGCATCAGTTATATTATCAAAAATTTTAAAAATTGCATAAGTTTGATGATACTTATGTGATGTATTTTTCACAGACGGTTCACAAATCGTCTGTGATATGCAACGATTATCACTAATATATGGTTACACACGATTCGAAAAATCATCTGTGATAACGGTTCCGAACCATCTGTTCTTTTCTATAGTAGTGGTTATACATACTTTATTGGTTGTATTTTTTTTGTACTCCAACGTAAATTTACCTCAGAACATTTCAACGCAAGAGTTCTCGAGTGTAGAGAGTCAAAGTTACTTACAATAAGTCTTCTCTTGCCATCAATATACCAGTATAATCACGCAGTAAACTCATCTTGATCGAGGAAGATCGAGAAACAATAGAAGATTTTGAATGCTAATGACACAATAGAAGGCTTTTAGGCGAATGAGGCTGTTGGAGGAAATCACATTACCTCTTAGCCGGCGGTCCTTTCTCCACCAAGTCCGTGGAGGGAAATACCCATGGCCCTAAGGGGCACTTCTCCTACTACCCGGGGTAAGGCACATAGCAAGGTTCCCTATTCTACTGGGCACTTAGCCGATTGCCTGGCCCTCTAGAGCACTTTGCCTGGCTCCCGTCTACGAGGCGTATGGCTCACCATCCGACACTACAGGAATCCGCCAAATTTTCGTCGGCCAAAAGCCGATGAAAAAAGGGCTTTCCCGACGAAAATAACCGTTTTAAATCGACTGCCAACGAAAATAAGCGACGAAAATAACCCCGAAAAAAGGCACATTTTCGCTTTAAATCGATTTAAAATAGAGTTTTTTCGTCGGTCCCGTCTAACCGACGAAAAAAGGTGTCCGACGACCATTATTTTCGTCGGCCAACCAAAAGCCGACGAAAATAGTTAGTTTCATCGGCCACCCAAAAGCCGACGAAAATACTTATTTTCATCGGCCACCCAAAAGCCGACGAAAATAGTTATTTTCATCGGCGGACTGACCAAGCGAAAATCGGTATTTGTCGACCATACTGGCCGGCGAAAATCGATTTGCCGATATTTTTACCTGGCCGACGAAAATACTGGGATGTGCAGCAAAAAAAAAGCATTATGGGCAAATTCTGGGCAAATTCAGCACAGAAATATAATAACCATTCACGACCACAGTCAACAAACGGCATCAACCACCACGAAACATTCACCATTTGCGAGAAGTCACATTCACATCACAAATGTAAACGACATCAACCATTCACCATTACAGCAAACGACATCAACCACCGTTCGACACATTCACATCACAAATGCAAAGTCACATCACAAAACCATCCGACTCGAAACCATCGTTCTAACTATTAATGTTGTTCCCACTATTAGGGTTATTCGAGTTATGTGCACTACCTCCAGACGCGAGGAAACCATCGACATTTGGGGAGCCTTCTGGAGCATGTGAGGTTGAACCCTGTAGAAAGGACATATATAATTTGATGTTAGTCTTGAATTGCAAATAACTAGAACAAAATGGAAAAGTATATGTATGTACTGTCTTTGGTGGAGGTGGCGAGGAAATCTGTGACGGAGGAAATTTGGAATCATGTAACCTGAAATGAGGCCCCATTTGCGAGAAGCATTCCTACATAAGCAACGTGTTAGATCTCATACATTTAGGTGTCTAACTAAAAATTGTCGAGCTAAACACTTAATCACTAAAATTGAACATTTTTAACTTACTTGTAGATAGGTCTGAAAGTACTCTTGCTGTCTTCTCATGTTTCTCAACTCGTCCTCGTGTTGCGCTAGGCGCTCCTGCTGTAGCCTCAGTTCTTCCTTTGATTGTAACAGCTCTTGCTGAAGCCTTGTCTCTCGAGAGGAAGCGAAGGCCGCTCTGTGATGATCGTGGACGTTCTTGCTTGGCTCAAAGCAGCGTCGAGTCCACAACCCCATTGAACATTGAGAACCTTAAAGACATTAGAAACAAATGTATTCATTAATTGCAAGTACACACTCACAATCAAATCATAATTCCCGACAACTTTTAGAAGGCGGATGATCTCTCACCTTCCATGGCTCTTGCCTCCACCGCTGTGGTACAACGCCTGGACATCAAGGTCTTCCCTCCTCCAGTCGTACTCTGGGCCATGACGTCGAACCATTTCATCCCCATATTTCTCCTGCATGACTGTTGTTAACACAACAATTTGAAAGATCATATTACTTCAAAATACTTCAAAATAGAGTAAACAACTTACAAGCCTCTCGATCATTTGCTGGTGCATAGGTGATTAAGTGTGTAGGATCCACTGCTCATGTGTCCCGAAGATATGTCTCTATGTAGTGGGGCAATGCCACTTTCAGCCTCCTATAATCGAAAGTTAGTACCATGCATCTGAAATCATGATGAACTCAATATATAGACATACCATGCGCTTCGCTAAGCGTAGGTGTCCATCTGCGCCATACCGGTGCAGAACCGGATCACCTGCCTCTCGATTGCCTCTCTTCTTGTTCGACTTGGCAACAAAAGCAGGCGATGCCCAATACGTACAAAGAGCCTGCCAAGCATCAGGACACTTCAGTAACCAGGGGACGGTTACCTGCAGGTACTCGTCCTCGCGTAGGTAGATCTTGGATGCCCCGAGCTTCTTGTTCATCTTCTCCTGCTTCACCCTCTTGTAGAACATGCAAACCGCCTGGACTCTAGCATTGGAGATCATGTCCTTCACCACCCTTGCCGCTGCCTTGTTGAACACCTTGTGCGCCTTCTCGCGATTGACAGGGACATCCTCGTCCTGCAAACGGTATCTCAGCCAAGTCTCTTCGTGCCTTAACATTGTCTTTTGTTTTGTCTTTGACATCAAAGCACATACTTATAATGCTTTCTGCGACATTACGCTCTTGGTGCATGACATCTACATTGTGCATAAGAATCAATGCTTTCGCGTAAGGGAGACTCCATATTGCACAAATATGAGTCCAATTATGGTCATCTTTGAAACCTTCGAAACCGCCATCTGTTGGTACGAGCCGACTGTGCCAGGCAGCTATCTCAGCACCGGTCAAACGGTTTGGCGGGCCCTTTGTAATAGTGGTGTCCTTCCGGAATGGAGTACTAAGTTTCCTAAAAGGGTGATTATGCGGCAAAAACCGTCGATGGCAATCAAAGAAACAGAACTTTCCACCATGTGGTACCCGGAATGCATCTGAGTCAGCCATACATATGGGACAACAAAGCCGACCATGAACACTCCATCCAGCCCATATGCCATATGCTGGTAAATCATGGACCGACCACAAGTATGCAACACGCAAGGTAAAGTTTACTTTACCATAGCTGTCATATGCTTGTACCCCTATCCACAACTCTTTCAACTCTTCAATTAACGGTTGCATGAACATATTTAGGTGCTTCCCAGGATGATCAGGACCCGGTATGACAAGGGCTAGAAACACGTACTCATCTTTCATGCATAAAGCGGTGGTAGGTTGTGCGGCATAATAAAACCGGCCAACAAGAGTGCGGGATGGCACTTGTCTTTGAAAGGTGTGAACCCATCTGTCGCCAACCCTATGCGAACATTCCTAGGGTCCCTTGCAAAGTCAGGGTCGAAGCGGTCCAATGCCTTCCATGCCTCGGCATCTGACGGATGCACCATCACTCCATCACTACCACGAACACCTTCTTTATGCCACCTCATATGCCTAGCTGTTTTTTTAGATAAGTATATCCGTTTAAGCCTAGGTGTGATTGGCATGTAGCGAAGTTGTTTCACCGCGACATTTGTCATCACCGTTATGCCCTCATCATTTAACACCTCGACATATCTAGATTTTTTACAGAAGAGACATCGAGGTTCGTTGGCATATCCCTACCAATATCATTCACCATCTCATCCATCCTATCTTCATCCTCATGGTCCGTCTCAATGGGTTGTGCCTCACCATGCTCGTACCATATCATGTAGTCAGGCATAAAACCAAACTTGCACAGGTGACGTTCCACATCCGGCTTAACGTGACGAGCAAAGTTTCGACATTTGTTACATGGGCACTTTACAACACCACCTGCGGCCCCTGCGAATGCATTGTCCATGAACGCCTGTGTTTTGACCCCCCATTCTCTTGAATGTGCCCCAGTCTTACTCCAACCATCGTACATCCATCTCCGATCATCACCCATTATGGACGCTACAAACGAGCAACAAGATCAATCACCCAGTGTGGTATGGTTGCTAACAGGCTCTACTGGGAAAGATAGGTCTTAAACCCACCCAACAATGAACGCCAAAGCGCGGAATTATGACGAACCGTACAGTCCGAACAAAATTTCGGCAGCATAACCCCGCTGTTCTCCGATTGCACACCTGGTTGTGGTGCATCGGAGAACAACTGGGTTATCCACAGAAATTTTGTTCGAACTCTAAACGACTCGTCATAAATCCAATGCTCGGCATCCATTCTTGAGTTGTCCAAAATGGGACAATTCGAATGACACACCTCACATGTACATGTGAGATGTGTAAATCCCGAACAGGTGACGCATAGGCTTGGTGACACTAATCATGCATTGATAGTCCATTATAAACCAGCTGAGTTTTATTTACTACGAAAGAGTAATAATTGGATTGTAACGTGCATATCAACACATACTCTATACACACATCACATATATGTTACACCCAATTGGCCAATTCTTATGCGCATGTGCATCGATCTGAAACCTCGATATTTCCATCAATTGAGCTAGACTCGATTCACTTTGACAAGAGCATATATATATTGAAAATTTATATAGAATCGAAGCTTGAAAATCTATAGAGTCAAACCTAAAAATAGAAGCTTGATGGTACGATATATATCAAAGACCTTTAGAGTCGAGTTGGCCTTATAGGCGGTAGTTGGAGGTAATAGCATCTTTAATGCTTTAGGGGTTTGAGCAATGTCTTGTTTGAGTTGAAATTTTAAAATGACAGTGTTGCCCTTTGGGGTTTGAGTGACGTGATGTCTAATTTGAGTTGAAATTTAAAATGCCAATGTTTTGATGACCCAAAAGTGAAGGAGATGGATGATGTGATTAGAAGGGTGCATCACTGCGATTACAATGCCGGCGAGCACGGAGGCCGGGCGGCGGCCAGGCGGCCTGGGCGGCAGGCGTCAGCCCGGGCGAGCCTGAGGCCCGGCGCCAGAAGCGGCCTTGAAGCGGCCAGGCGTCGGCCCAAGCGGTAGCGGCGGCCTGGCCAGCCGGCGGCGGGCGCGCCAAAGCCAGCCATGAAGCGCTGGCCAGCCGGCGACGTAAGCGGCCTGGCGCCGGCGTCGCGGCGCAAGCCCAGCGGCAAGCCTTGGCGGCACCGAAGCGGGCAGCGGTGGCGGCGTGCAGCGGGCGAAAGCGAGGCGCGGGCGCGGGGCAGCGAACAGGTGGGCACGGCGTGGCGGCGGTTGGAGTCTTTGTGGTCGTGGAGGCGCGTGAGTGGAAGAAATATTTAGGCGCCGCTATTTTCATCGGCTTGAATAGCGGTAGATGAAAAATTCGCATTTTCATCGGCTTATGTGCGTCTGAAGCGAAAATATTCTCATTATCATCGGCTTGCCTAGATGACTGACGAAAATAGGATGTTTATTTCGTCGGCTAAGGCAAAGCCGACGAAAATAATGGTGCCAGCACAGATATTAGGTCATCAAATTTTTTCGGTGCACCCTGGTAGCGAAAATATTCCATATTTTCATCGGCTAGAACTTCAAGCCGGCGAAAATAATGGTCTCATAACAATTTGTTCGGTCAACCAATTTCGTCGGTTCCCCCTGGCTGACGAAAATATAACGTAGTTTCATCGGTTTGATTTTTTGGCCGACGAAAACAATTAATTTTCATCGGCTAGACCTTTAAGCCGACGAAAATATATATATTATCGTCGGTAGTGCTCCAGCCGACGAAAACAAATGTTTGTAAATGTCGGCTTCTCCCTAGCCGAAGAAAATAGAATTAGCCGACGAAAAATTAGTAGTTTCCTGTAGTGCGACCAGCTAGGGTGCTCTTTTAAGCGCCCATAGATAAGGAGGGGCTCCCTCGCCTTGTTCGGTATCGGCTGACAAATGGGGCCACCAAGGATCGTGGTCCTGCAAGGTTGGCTTCCGAAGGAGGGCCCAAGCTTCGGGATTCTGGAGATAATGGCCTGCCCTAAGGGAGTGATGACGTGGGATGCACTACTGCTTCCCAGGAATGACGAAGATGGCCATGTTTAAGTCACCCTATTGGGAATAGGATAGTCATTGTGTACTAAGCCTAGTGTCTATGAGAGCTTATTGTAACCCTCACTTGAAACAGGAAATCTAATGAAATACATCTCACATACAAATTGGTGTGCCTTCAGGTGGCCCGGACAAGGAGGTAACCCCCCTACTCCCCATCCGGGGGCACATCAATAGGAATAGGGCATTTACCTTAATGCCTGAACATATATACTTGCTCACTAGTGGACGGCAGCCTGAGACGACCGCGCCGTCGATCTCCTGTAAATGCCCCTTTTCTCAACATACGGCAGAGGCTATCCATGAGTAGGTTAACACTAAAATTTGTATGGATCAGTTGGGGCAGAGAAATGGAGATGATATAGAACAACAAAAATAAATGTGAAATTGTTATGAATTCTTATATGGGCTCCTCATCCTTATATTGAGAAGAGCCTGCCTTTGTTCTTATGCAATACAAGAAAAGGGAATAATACTGTTAATCTATGCCTTTTGGTTTGTTACGTGAGATGTGCATTAAGTATTTTAACATTTCGATCAATTCTGACATGCGTCTTTGGTTTCTGCCCTCCAGAAATAGCAGAAGGCAATCCATGTTTTGAGTACATGAAATAAAATATATCGTCTTACCTTGGTTTGAAAAGTTTGAGGTGGTTCGGAAGGAGAGAGGTGGAAACAAGTAACTTTCACTGCGAAGTCACACATCTGCCTGTTTCGTGACAAATGCTGTTTATGTAATTGAGTAGTAGATTGTACAATATCATCCAATCTGCATCATCATCGCAATTCTACATTCATTAGCACTTAGCAGGCATCCACAACTAAATTAATTCTCTTCAAAAGAGAATCATGTGCCAGAATATTTACTGTGCTGTAAATCTAGCACAAGAAGATAATAGTGTATACTTGTATTCCTTGGTTTGTGACAACTACTATCTTTACACAGGACATTCTTGAGCAGGGAAGAGCTGAGCTTACTGCTGATTACGAAAGTGGCGCTCTGCATCCTGCTGACGTGAAGCAGGCCCTTGTGAAGGCAATAAACAAAATATTGCAGATAACCTTTTTCTTTCGTGATCTGTCTCCTGGTTTGCAGTCTCTTTCTCTTCTCTGTCCAAGTTTTGTCATTCCCTTTTCTGTGGTTGCTTATGAGTTATGACGAGTGCTGTTTTGATACCAATAGATCGGATAATCTCAATCAGAAAATTTCCTGTATGGGAATGGCACATATTTCAGTTGATAGACTAGTGCTAACACTAGAAGCAAGCGCCAGCTATATGCTTTGCATAGGGCAAGGGATTCCATCCCACCAAAGGCGTAAGATAAACAAAGATCACTGTGAGTTCAGAAACATAGGTTAAATTATGATTGAGCCTGTGCATTGCTGCGGAAACTTATTATCTTTTCTTAATGAAGTTTGAGAAATAATTAGCAGACTAAATAGTATCGTATGATCATAGACATAAAGATCCACTAATCGATCTAATTAGGAGTACACCTAAGAAGTTTTATGGTGGATTCTAGAATGAGTTTCTACTGTTCACCAGTACCATTTTCTAGGTGCGTTTGTATCCATTGTAACTGTAGGGAGACAATGAGGTGATGTGACGCTCTTGTATCATTTGTTGTGCTCAGCTTTAGAATATAGATTGTCGAAGCATTGGCTATTTGGATCGGTTGATAAACTCATTTGATGGTTTATGTGATGCATAAAATCTGGATAACATCCTGAAAGGCAAGAAAGTTGCCTAGGTGGACTGGAAGCCCTTGCTTATACGATAAGCTTATTTTGCTCAGTTCATCATTTGCTTTGATCGTTTTAGGCCTGCAGTTGGTCCACTCCCTCTTTCTTGTTTTGTTTGTTCTTCTTGTGCATTATTCAATTATATTTTCAATTCAACTTTCCAGTAGGGCTGAATCTGCATATAGGAAGGAGCCAGAAAATGTATGCATTTACCAACAATGCCTCTTTTCAATAGCTTGTATCGAGATAACTAGCTACAATTAATATTATTTAGTGGATGATCTCATGAGCGTAATTCTATTGATTTAGATTTGTATCAATAACTCTTTATCACAGGGCAACATTAGTTGTGTGTTCAGATTTTTTAGCCAAACTAGGTTAGAAGACCAACAATTACATGGCATGCACTCTAATATTTTCTTTTGTATTAATCATGTGACTTTCTGCACAATTAATGGACGGGCAGATGAACAAAAATTGTGAGAAGATTTGAAGAATGATTTCGGTTATTTAATAGCTATCGTTGGTAGTTTCATATACTAGGTCGAGTCTTGCACGATGCCGCGCTGTGTGATAATGGGGTTCTTTGTTTAAAACATTCGGTGGGGGACTTGTTGGTTTTTTTTTAAAAAAGGCTAATTTTGCGTAACCACAGTTCTTTTTTTTTTTTTTGGGGGGGGGGGATTGGTGAAAGGATCTAGTTATAATTTTGGTTTTCTCAGTGGTGTTTTTCGTAAAAATTGGCTGACTATAAACCGTCGGTGAATTTGCGTAATCACGGGGTTCTTAGTTTAAAAAATTAGTGGAGGATTTGTTCGCGATTTTTTAAAAATTGGTTAATTTTGCGTAACCACAGGTTCTTTTTTTTTTGAAAAAAAAATGTTGGAAGGATCTATCCGTAATTTTGTTTTACTAATGGAGAACCCCTTCGCGAATATAACAAACTATGAGGTTTTTTTGCAAAAAACCAGTGAGAGGATCTATCTATAATTTCTTATTTTTCGGAGGACCTCACCGTGAAGGAGCCGACGTGGCGGTGCCCTCTGGCCTTCGATTCCAGCCGGCTTAAAGAGTAGTAATAAGTATATATATTAGTACCCTGATATTGGGACGTGAGTCAACGCAAGATGAAGCTTCTTGCTGATTTGCTAGAGGAAATAACTCGTGCTCCAGTAGATGTAAGTACAATATATGGTTTTGTTTAACACTAGGCAGGACTACCAGTAGTGCCAGGACAAACTGGAACCGGTGGTGTGTTCAGCGGTTTGGTTACCCCTAATTATCTTCTTTGCAACTGAACTGGGAAAAACAGACATACTGGCTGTTTTTTCAGAGAGAACTGTCAGTTTTATTTGAACCAGGTGATTCTGTTACGGGCTCAAATACCCACTGGTAAAAATGGTTTTCTATATTATGTTGAGGGTTGCAGTTAGAAACAGACCAAAAGGCAAATAGGCATGCTCAATTCGAAGTGCGACTAAGACCCTGTTTGGTACGGTTCCAGATTTTAGGCCCCGTTTGGCAACTTGAAATCGAGGTGTTTCTACTAGAATCTGGGAGAAACCCAGCGAAACGAGCTAAAACTCGGAACGATTCTCCTCGAAACGTTTCTTCTTTTTCCACGTTGTGGCTGAATCACCCTCAACCCCGTTTCTACTAGAATCTGGAACCGTACCAAACAGTTTGCAGAAAGTGATTCTGATTCTACCTGAAACGTTTCTACCAAGAATCTGGAACCATTTCTGTTTCTACTAGAATCTGGAACCGTACAAAACGGGGCCTTAGTAGAAACGTTTCAAGTAGGATTCTATGAATCGTGTGAAACAAGGTTGAGACTGATTTGGCTACAGAATGGAAAAAGAAGAAACGTTCCGAGAAGAATCATTCCGAACTTTAGCCCGTTTGGTTAGGTTTCTTCCAGAATCTAGTAGAAATAGCTCGATTCCAAGTTACCAAACGGAGCCTAATTAGTCTCTTTGTTTGATATTTCCATTCAAATGTACAATGCATATGGCAAGAAGCGTGGCACTCGTGACCCATGAGACAGCACGTCTGCAGCTTCACGTAATAGGCCTCAGGATTCTTGGGTGGGGAGCCGCAGTTTTGCGGTATCACAGGCACAGAGATTTTCCTTGAAACATATTTACATATCTAAATACGCTTTTGGTCTTCTGCTTTTCTGATTCCTTTTATGGCCATTGGGGCGCTGCGTTTCCGTTCTGGCGACATGCTAATTCTTCCCTTTGCCACCAAATACAAAGTAACTGTTAGTTGTAAAAACAGGTCTGTAGGATCGGATGGCGTCAATCAGAGGGGGGGTGAATGATTGAGCGGGTGCTAAAACAAATTTTTAGTGATTCTTTAAACCCCCTAAACAAAATATAAAATATTGCTTCGGTATAACGCAAAAACAGATTAACAGACGTTCATTAAATCATGAATTACCGGAGATCCAACCGTCCAATTGATGTGAAATTTTTACTGTAGAAACTAGATTCAATTTAGAAACTAACCCAAGAAGAATCAACTCAATCGGATCTACGGATCAAAAGTTATAAGCTTTGCAAGTTGACTGTTTCAATAAAATCGAAAATAGATTAAACCCTAATTTCGTAATTAAACAAAATCTACAAGGAATTAACCAACCAAACTTTTTAGATCACTAACTTGATACCCTAGGAAGGTTTGGAATAGATCAAATCAAAACTATGAAGATGAAATAATAAACCAATCTAGAATCAAAAGCAAGCATGCAAAGAGAGAGAAATAAAACCAGGTACTGTTCATGTGGTTACTGTAGCTCACGAATCACTGTAGCGCCGAACCTGTTTCCTTCGATCTGTTCTCGCTTGATGGCGCCGGCTGGAGGATGTATTGCATGCAGGCTTAGTAATTAACGTAGAACCTTTGCATGGATGGCTATCACCTGTTGTTGCCGAGCAACGAGCGTGCAGCGATCTATTCTGCCCTCGACGTGACCAACCTCCGGCTGCCCGCACCTACAAGATCGCCGAACTGCCTCCAAGATCAGAACGGCACCATGCTTAGCCGAACAGGTTGGCTCTTGTCTTTTTCCCTCTGCCGCTCTTACGCAGAAGCCGGCGCCAGCACTATTGTTCTTTTTCTGTGCACTCGCGCTGCCTCGGTTTTTCTTACGCCGTCGAACGCCCAACCGAACAGACCCTCCTCTCTCTATTTTTCTCCGTGCGTCTCTCGGCTTAGAAGAAAATAATTTTTATTTCTTTTTGTCTAATCTGATTACAGTACTCCAAATCAAAAGAGTACACACCCTAAATCCCAAGCCACACAATAAACAGGGGACACCTCCCCCTATTTATAAGAAAATCCTAAAAGAGTTCGCATGCATGTCCACTTGGCCCAACATAGCCCAATACATGCAAACTACCTCAAAACGATTACAACTGCACGCGTACGGCTCACCTGCCGTACTCACGTGACTCACTAGCAACCACGTGCACCGTTCTCTAGTCCGAACGCCCCGCATGACATCCTCGACCACCAAGACCTCGATTCTTCCCTGAACCTAGTCCCGAACCTCAGTTTCTCCATGAACCTAGTTCCGGTCCCGTCACCGACCACGTTCGACCTCAAGCAACACCTGCACATAAACAAACACACAACAGGTATGCGAGCACAAGTCCACGACTTGACTCAAGATCAATCCATGCAACCACTCACACGAGCGCATTGCATCAAACAAAACAACTACCATGCTATCACAAGCATATCATTTAATCATCAGAAACATCACATGCACATGCACCACACATGCCATGAGCACAACCACTTTGCAATGGCAAATTCAACATTAAACCAATTTTTCATCACTTGATTTCACAGGTCAACTTGACTGAGGGCTGAACGCTCGTAATAGGCCGCCTCACCTGCTACGGCCTACGAGTATACAAAACCGAGAATATCTGACAGTTTTAACTGCTTTAACCGAGCTCTTACGTGGGTAAGCAAATGTACAATTGCACATCGGATTTTAGATGATGTGAAGGAAAGAGAGGGAAGAAAAAGAAATACATTGTCTACTATTTAACAGAATGTCTTATAGACAGCTTTATACTGTGTATATCATTGTACAGACAGTCTATTAATCATATGAGAGATCATTACAGACAGCTATATAGATAATCTATTGTATAAGTTATTTTTAGTATTGTCTGTAGATGACATGGAGATATATTATAGACAATTACCGTCTATACCACTGTACAAGGTGGTTAGTTGAGCTGTGGACACATGAATTTCAGCCCATTAATGCTCAGCTTGGGAGTGGGCATGAGGAGGGAGCCAGGCAGCGGTAGCACATGAGCTCTGGCTCCCTGCCCTTTGTGAGTGAAAATAAACAGCAAATATGCTATATTTGTCAAGTCTTTGTCAGTGAAAACTCACCAAGCTACAACTGTGATGATGAATTGGTTGAGGGGCTTCAGTGCCAAGTCAATTTTTGTAGCTATGTGAAAATGGAAGTAAAAAAAGATTGGTATTACCTGGAATCTGTTTGGTGCTATATGAATATACATGTATAGATCCAAAATTTAAACAGAAAAACCGGTTACAAGTCCGAGTACTAGGCCGATTACTATATACTCGCTACAAAGTGAGGTGGCCGAGCGAGTACCTGTTGCCGAGTTTTAGAACCTTCACTCCAAGAACAAATATAGAAGAAGAAAAAAAGAGTAGCTGTTTTACTTATCAGGATTATGGCCCAAGTATTCAAATGCCCATTAACATGTAGTATTTTTTGCGTGAAAGTAGTCCGTGTTAACATTTCTTGATAAGTTTCTTTACCATGAAATCTATGCCATACGTCAGGAGTATGAAGTGCTGTTAGTGATATACTGTTTTAATGCTCAATTTTTTGCTGTTAGCAATTGTGTTTTCACCTTGTTTACTTGTTTACTTTGTGTTAGTATCTAAATATATACTTAAATTAGTATATATAGGAGTCTTTAAATATTTGATATTAAAAGTTTATAACTAAAAATTATTCGTAATACATTAATATGTTCTTTACTTGTATAGAAGGAGTACATCTTCAGAACAAGTAGCTAAATAGTAACATCAGTGGCATGAACACAGATCTCCCTGTTATTTTTGTTCATTACTTAATTTGAGTGTGCTTAATTTTTGCAGTATTTGTTCACACAACAGAAGAAAAAAAATTCTGATAAATTGGTCTTAACATTTTTTGTTTCAAGCCCGCTCGTGACCACTTCAGAAGCAGCGCGGAAGCAAAATATCTGGTAGAAGCTATCGACGTACATTTTTTTTTATCTACTTTGTTGGTTGTCACAATGTGTCCGCGAAGTAGGACAGGGTTCATTTTCTCTTTCCTCGTATAACAAAAAAAAATCTTGGATCCCACAACTAAGCTACAAATTTATCTGATCGAAGATGATTAGTGACCTGTGCGATGGGATTGATAAACACAACTATGGCTCAAGGCCCATTATTTGCTTTGCTAAACTAAACAGCAGTTGCGCTAACCTAAGTTGATGCTCACTAAACTAACATGCTTAGATGTTTGCTACTGCTAAATTGATATCTGTGTTTAATGGTCTCGTAGATTTGCCTTATGGATGGGCTCAGGGTTGATTTTAGAAAAACCAGGATCCAACCAAGGGGCCTTTGATGGGTTTATGTTCTGTTGTGTGTTTTGGTGTTTATATGAAGAGAAACATTATCTTTAAAGAAACAAACACTATGTTCTTCCTATATCAATCATATATCGAGAAAATACTATGGTAACCCTTTTCTTATCTTTTGCAGGAATACTACACTTATTAAGTAAAGAGGAAGTAACAGTCGCATCTTTGAATACGCAATAAATATTTGGGAACTTTAGTTACCCATCCGAGGACTACAAGTAATGGTCGTATATAGGTGGCGTATTTGGGAAATTTACTTACCTCTACTGGAGGAGGTGGAATTCTGCTTGGATCTGGACCATTCGAGGTCGATCTAACGCCTCTTTTTGCCTACTTTTATCCGTTCACCATGTGATAGCTTATCTCTTTTTGCCTACTTTCATCCGTTCACCATGCGCTAGCTTTCACCGTATACTACGCAATAAATAATTGGGAACTTCACTTGCCTCTTCCCTTTCCCTTTTGGGCTAGCAGGAAGTATACTTTATCAATTTACAAAATCTTATAGTTTTAAACAGCTTCAGAAAAAATTGTAGCCTCAAATTTATTCAATCTAATAGTGCATACATCCCAACTAGAAATTATGTTTATGCATGCTGTAGGTTCGAAGTTAATGCAACAGGATGTTGCTTGAGCAAGTTAAGCTTTGTTGGCTAGGCTGACTAGAACTTGACCGTGCTGCAAATATATGCACACGACAAAATGAGTTTTTCCGGCAAAGCACAACACAAGCAGTTACGGCCAAGGTTTGAAATTTCGTTTTTGGATCCCATCGAAGGTGGTCAAAATCCGAAATATCAGTGAGCTTTCGTTTATTTGGATGAAATCCGGACGAAATTTAAAAATCAAAATTGGTATTTTTGAGGAACCCGAACCTAGAGCAATTAAAGAATTCAAGCATATCTTCAATCTCACTGGGTACGAAGAACATAAACAAATCCATCAATTTATTTTTCCTAAAAAAAAGAGAGATAAACCATCAGCAAGAATGGAGCACCTAAAAAATTTATAAACACTTCAGAAAACCTCTAGACTGAGGACACAGATCATGACCTGGTATAACCATGCAACTAACAAGAGATGAAGAGAAACAAGCATGAGAGTAGCCGATTTCTAGGTGGAGAAGAACCAAACTAATTTAATCAAGCATCCTTGTATCCTATTGAATGCAAGAAAATTAATGAATTATGTTATCAATTAGGGAAAAGAAAAGAAAAGATATGCTTGAGCTCTGGTCAAAAAGAAAAGAAAATGTTCGTAGTTGTGTATCTGAATTCTGAACATGTTCGTAAAAACAAAAAAGATGCATCACCTTTCAATCGTGTCCTTGCGGTTGTAGATGGCCTCCTGCATCTACTTTAGCATCGGCTACGAACACCAAACTCGACGTCTTAGCTGTCTCCTCCACAGCTGCCCTCCATTCCATGAACTCCCAAGCTGCCCCCACGGATGGGATGGGTTAAACAAGGGCACGCCATGGAGCTCAGCCCCAGTCACCTCCCCTTCCCTCCCCCTACTACCGATCACCACCGAGATCTCCTAGATCCACTGTCTTCTACTCCCCCGACGACCTTCTTGTCGTATCGCCCTCTCCTCCTTCCCATGCAGAGGTTGTGGCGAGGGGGGCGACTAGGAGACAGTTGGAGGTGGCGTCCATCGACGGGAGGTAAAGACAGACGGTAGATCTCTCTCTCTCTCTCTCTCTCTCTCTCTCTCTCTCTCTCTCTCTCTCTCTCTCTCCCCTTCACCATTGGCGTGGCATCACGGTGAGGGAGGCCGGATTCGACAACGTAGCAGCGGGGGAGATCGGATGCGGGTGGTGGCGGCAATCGAGGACGTGGCTCCTCTCTCTTCCTCTCGCTCTTCTTCACTGTTGGCGGCCTCCGGTGGGCAGTGGCATGACGTCTCGGTTGGGAGAGATTAGATCACTGCTACAGATCTGATCTTCTATACCGGCCCATCAGTATCGATCGTGTATGAACCGAGACTGACATTTACATCAATCCCGGTTCAATGGTCTACAAGTCCGGAGGAATCATCAGTACCGGTTTGAAATACCAACCGGTACTGATGTGAGATCATCAGTACCAGTTGGTTACACCAACCCGTACTAAGCAGTCTCGGAGCAGAGCAGGCTAGTTAGTACTGGTTCATGTAACCAACCGGTACTGATTCTTGATCTTCAGTACCGGTTGGTTACATGAACCGGTACTAAGCAGCCTGCTCTGCTCCGGAGCTTCTTAGTACGGGTTGGTGTAACCAAGCTGAGTGCTTGATCGGCCGGTTGGTGTATTCAGTGCGGCCCGACCAGTCTCCGTAGCGATAACTCTTCGTGTTCATCCTGTTCTATTCGTCTTTCGATCCTAGCGATCTATAAAAAGAGACATGGTGAGATGGAGAAACTGCATTGACAGAGACCGGTGAGGCTGTCTTCGCAATCTCAATCCTTCATGGCAGAGCCTGTGTCTCCCGCCAGTTCTGCCGACTCTGAACCATTATCCCCGGTGCCGCTTCAACCCCGGGCACCTCCCGCCGCCACCAACAAAAGAAAGCGCGCCACCACTGCCGCCGACGACAATGAGGAGGAGGAGGAGGAGGACGTCACCGTCATCCGTTGGGGGAGCACATCCTCCTCCTCCTCCGAGGACGACGTTCAACCCGCCGCCGCCGCTGACGACGACAGCGGCTGCCCTCTGGATAGCAATGACGAGTGGTGGGAATGAGCCACATAATGTTTATCTTTTTAATTATGTAATGTTATCCATCCACTATGTAATGTCATTATATATTTGAGCACTTTAACGGTGGACAATATTAAATATTAGCTATTCATTCTATTTGATCTAACGGATCAGTTATACTTCCTATGGTAGTAATAGTAGCAGAACTCATAACAGAACCGACCTTTGTACACTAGGGGAACTGGGGATTTCGGTGGATAAAAGTATAAATTAGCACCAACTAATCTGAAGAAGAAATTTCTATCTTTCGGAAAATATATCTAGTTTAATTTTTTTTCCTGAGTTCAGATAGACTCCATGCGTGTGAAGCAGAAGTTCGATTTGGTAGGATCTCAGCGAGACACATGGCTGTTGTTCTGAGTATTTCAATTGATCGATGATTACTCTGTCTCAACTCGAAGAGGCATTCGTTTGGATGAACATAGGCCTCGATCCTATCCAGATGGATTAACCGGGAGTGATAGTTACAACAGTCCCGCAGGGCTCAGAGGTGATTAGTACCGGTTAAAGGTACCAACCGGTACCGATAGTCTCACATCAGTACCGGTTTGTATCCCGAACCCGTACTATCTAGCAGCTTAACGGCTACAGCTGCAGGTGGAAATTAGTACCAGTTCAAGGCACGAACCGGTACTGATGTGAGACTATCAGTACCGGCTTGTGCCTTCAACCGATACTATGTCGCAATTTAAACGTCTTCCTCCTTCCGCTCTCTGTCAGACCAAGATCATTTGATCAGCAGGCGAGAAGAACAAGAGTTCAGGCAAGAGCTCCAAGGAAGGGGAGGTGCTGCCCAAATTTTAAATTTTTGTCATTTTACTCGCAACCAAGGTAACTAAGGTTAGTAACATCATTCCTCACTACATTTTGTGTTAAATGGAGCCTCTTTTTTGCTTTAATTATGAAGAAAATTTAATCTTTTCCATTAATCGATGAAAGATTAAAAATGTAAATTTCTAGCTCGATCTTTTCAACCAGGATGCAAAAATTTACTCGCAACCAAGGTAACTAAGCTTAAACTTGCTTGGATTATAATATAGCTCGCATTTAATGTGTGGATCTAGCTCAAATTTACGTTTTAGTTCCATCGTTCGATGTAGGATGGTGCATATATAGTTGGGGAAATTAAGAATGGTGCATGAAAATCATGGAGTTTGGGATCTTCAAATGGCAATAGTTATGTGGAAAAAAGAAGAAATTTAAATTCATTTGTGAATTAAAATAATATCATAAATATAAATGGCTTTACAGAAAATATATAATGAGTTCAAGATTTGGGAAAAGTTTTAAAAAATTTTGGGAAAAAGTTTTCAAATTTTGAGCAAAGCTGTCGTGAAATTTGTTCAGAATTTTGAATCTAGACTATGATCGACCAATTTTTTTTTTGTAAGTTGAAAAAACTTATTGTGTAAGTTTATATTTTGCTTGCATTAATATTTAGCTCGAATTGAATGTGTGGATCTAGCTAAATATTTTGGTTTTGGATCCATCGATTGATGAAGAATTTTGAATCTAGATTTTGATACTGGCCCATCAGTACCGGTTGGGCACAAACCAGGACTGATAGTTATAACAGTCCCGGTTCAACGGCTCTGAGGGCTGGGAGATCGATCTGCAGGTTCAAGGCATCAACCGTGCGATGTTCTAACATCGATGCAGTTAAGTGAAACGAACCGATACTATATAGCGGGGGCTCACTAGTACCGGTTCGGGAGACTAACCGGTACTGATGTTTAGCTCAAATTGAATGTGTGGATCTAGCTAAATATTTAGGTTTTGGTTCCATCGATTGATGAAGAATTTTGAATCTAGATTTTCATTGACCAATTATTTTAGTAGGTTGCAAAAACTTGTTGAGTATGAATACCGGAGCAAATAATAATTTTATGGAAAAAATATGTAATGAAATATAGTGCCTTTAATGTATTTTATGAAATAAAGTCATTTTAAAAATATAGTTGTCTTGATTTAGATTTTGGGAAATGTTGAACAATTCATTATCGGAAAATGAGTTAAAAGTTACCTTGATGTAATATAATGTAGATGGATCGACGATGGATGTACATGGACCAACGCTCCCCGGAGTTCTTGCAGGGTTTGCAAGATTTTCTTCGTGCGGCTGATGCATACACGACGTCAGGCTACATATGTTGTCCATGCATATACTGCAAGAATGGGAAGGAGTGGCCAAACTCCAGCCACCTTCACTTCCATTTGCTCACAAGAGGTTTCATGTCAAACTATACCTGTTGGACCAAGCACGGTGAAGAAGAGATTATACAAGAAGACGGTGAACAAGAAGAGGTGGAGAACAATATCCTAGACGTTGGCCAACCCGGCTCTTGCGAAGATACATTTGGGGAGTTTGGCAATGATGACCTAGACCAGATGCTGCTTGATGGAGAGGAAGAATACATCGATGAAAGACATTACGAAAAGTTTCAGCGCCTATGGGAGGACCACAGAACACTGTTGTACCCAAACTGCCAACAGGGCCATAAAAAGTAGCGGCTGTGAAAGGTCGAATGGGGCGGCAACGATGACTAGGGACAAGACGAAGTTAGGGTGGTCATCGAGAGTGGAGATGGGGGTGTTGCCAACTATTGCCTCCTTCTCTGTTGTCGACGAGCAAGGAAGTGGTGTGCCCGTCGTCCTTCTACGGCGGGCTTCGAATGGATCTAGGATGGCACGATGATGGAGAGAAGGAGGTGAAGTGGTGGACAAGCCATGGCGCCGACATGGGGAGGCTGGTTTAAAAGAAGAGAAAGTAGGCGGGAATAGAGCTGGATAATGGGCCGAGCTTTTCACGGGCGGCCCAAGGCCCGGCTGGTCCGGTATGGCCCAAGTGGATTCGGGTCGGCACAAACTACAGGGTCAAACCAGGCCTAGGAATGGGGCCCGTCGGGCGGTACGGCCCGGCCCAACTACATGGGCCGAGTTTGGGCCGGCTCGGTCTGGAGGTTTTTTTGTACCGCTCATACTATTGATTTGTACTGCTTTGTACTTATTTTTGTACTGCTTATACTACTTATTTTTCATTCTCCCCAAATACCCATTGTCATTTTTAATATCCATTGATCCATTCTACTGATTTGTATTGCTCATACTACTAACATTTACTTAGCTTATTTGCTATAAAAAGTCAGATCCGGGTGCTTGTAGCTGGTTGTGGGGCTGGGTCCGAGCCGGCCCGACCCAACTCCGGCCCGCCATGCTTAGTAGCCGGGCCCTCTGTAAAACCTCTTCTTGGCCGGCAGGCCGGCCGTCGGCCTTTTCATCTTAGGCGTAGGCCGGCTCGCCATGGCCGAGCCCAGTGCCCAGTGTGCCCGGCCGGCCGACTAACGCCCAGCTCTAGGCGGGAAGCCTAGGAGGGCCAACCGAGCGAAGCACTTTCTTTTTTTGTTTTTCTTTTTTGCTGTGCCTTGAAGTGCCGCTCGTTATACTGACTGTTCTCTCTGCTGGGCCCTTTCCTATTGCTCTCCCATACTCACTTTCAAGGAATTTGGTATCGTACAGTGATTGATTTTTTCTAAGCTATATTTTCATTCAATAGGGCCATTTCCTTCATTGAATCTTTCTAGATCAATCCCGCACCAGTTTTTTGAGGCGCCTTCGACACATTCCAAGTAACTCATCAAGCGGCGTAGGATTAAGGATAACTGACTAGATGAGGTGAATAGGAGGTTTTTAAAATTATTAGCCCTAATTTCACTAAATAAAGCAAGTGATACTATAATTGAGAATTCTGATAATCAAGACCTAAATCTTCTATATTTCACTATAGTGCACCAACAATCTAAGTCTAAGCAAATTATATAATTCTAGAACAAAGATTAAGCACTAAGTAAACTAGGAAGTAAATTGCACAAGTAACCAATGGAAAACAAACCACATAGGAGATTGATACGAATTTTATCCCATGGTCTCGGAGACTTGCCGGTCTTCCTTGATTCATGTTGAGACAGCTTGATCCACCCAAGATATCTCCTTGAGTAAATGATCCTTCCCTCGGTCACTCATGGTAGCTCTTCTCTGCTCCGGATAAGCGAGCTCCTTGCCTTTACAAACCATCGGGCCTCCTCACAAGCTTCCTTGAGGATATCACTGGTTTCACATGCCTCCAAGACATCTAGGAGGCAGCAACCTCCAAGATAATATATTTGAGCTGGCTTGACGATGTTGAATGCTTCTAATTGCTCAATTGATGCAATGCACTCAAATAGCTCTCCACAACTCACAATTTTGAGAATTGAATGCACAAGAGAGTAGAGAGAGTTGCAATGGCTTAGAATGTATTCAATGTGGTCACTAACCATGTCCTTGATGCAGGTGGGAGGTATTTATAATCCCCCACCAAAAAACTAGCTGTTGAAGGCCTTTTTCAGAATTTCAGCCGAGTCTGACACTATCGCCCTTTGAGAGCCGGTAGTGCCGACCATGGCTCCAACGGCATACCTAATACATTAAATGCACTAGGTTCTAGCCATTATCACATAGCCCTAGAAGTTCGACACTACTGCCCAAAATGGCCGGTAGTGCTGTATTTTCAAAAGGGCAAAGTTGGGGGTCTTCTAGAAAAAAAGCTACTGTGGTTATTGAGGCGGTATTGTCGCTTACTCGTCAATACCGCTCCATACAGCTGGCAGTGCCACTCGGGCCAAGGAACAAAATCACCCTTACTATAAAATAAGTACTGCCATATTAGGGGCGGTATTGCCGCTCACCCGGCAATACTGCTCCCAACACGTGGTAGTGCCGGCCATCGAAAAACTCAAAATCAATGCCTTCTGTTAAATAACTATCGCCCTTTGTGGGCGGCTGGCAGTACCACCCCTAAGAGCATCTCCAACAGTTTCCTATAATTTGACTTTCAATAACCCTGGATTGAGAGCTTCCTAAAGTTTTTGTGTCTTAAAAAAAGGCTATTCTCCAATAGTTCCCATTTTTTCCCCAAAAAATAGTGATTGGGAAAGCACACGAGCGTCCAATATCTAGTTACTTCGGCCGGAGTTTTTGGGCGTGCAGAGAGATTGGGATTCCGATAGGGTAACTGTTGGAGCAGTAATTTTTTCATTTGTTCCTGAAAAATAATTTTGGGAATAAGTTTTGGGAACTATTGGAGATGCTCTAAGGGGCCAGTAGTTATGCTTTTTATTGAAAGGTAAGATTTTGAAAGAGGTTTTGATGCAAATGATTAAACATAAGTTATCATATTAATTGAGTCGTTTGATCTACTCATTTTCAAGTTACTAATCAAGTCCCCCTTAATAGTACAACACCTAATCTAACAACACGATCTCTCTCCAAACATCGAGATGGCAAAATAATATAAAAACATGGCAAAATAATATAAAAACAAAGGTTCTTAATTTTTTTATACCTTGATCTTGAGCTTGACTTCAAATATAGGCTCATGGCTTGCTTTTTATTTGTCCTTTGATGAGGACCAACCACCTTTTGCACACTTAAAACAAAATGTTATTCCACAAATATTGATTGTCGTTAATTACCAAAAATCATGCGAAACTGGGGGCTTAGATGCTTTAGCCGGGGGTTCCGCCCCAATGAACCACTCACGTGGCTATATCCGGTGGTCGAATGACCATTCTGCCATCTTCCTCACCTCCAGCAATGGCGCCATTGGATCTTCCTCGCCCGCTTCCAACACTTCTTGGCCTCGGCAACCGCCTCCCGCACTCTCCCTCCATGGCATACCATCTCCCGACTGCCGCTCTCCCCAGCCGTGGCATCTATCCGGTTTGCACGCTCCCCTACCGCGACAGCCCCCGCTCTTGCACTAGCCCGCTCCTCCTGCGACTCGCCGGCTACGGTGCTCCCCAGGTGTGGGAGCGTTGGCTACCACACTCCCTTGCTCGAGAGCGTCTTCTGCGGTGAGGAGGGGGCAAATCTGTAAAAAAAAATGAGAGAAGGGGGCTAGATTTGCTAAAAATAAGGGAAGAGGAACAAAAAAAGGGAGTGCCGCACTACCCTGGTGCAGGAACACCTTCTGTGGTGTGGAGGGAATCAAATCTTTAAAATATAAGGGTGAAGAAAACTAGATTTACAAAATAATAATAATAATAATAATAATAATAATAGGAGGAGGAGGAGGAGACTTAAAGGGTGTTTGGCAGAGCTCCAGCTCCACCAAATCCGTGAAGTTGGTAGAGCTGGGTATTCCTAACCTTATCAGATTCATGGAGCTGGAGCTGTGGGTATATTAAGAGCGTTTAGGTGGGTCATCTTGTTTATATTTTAGAATAAAATTATAAACTTAAGTCACTTTATTTCATTCTACAAGTTTCAGCTCTGATGTGAAACTGTGATCTGGAACTCTGCCAAACACGACCTTAAAAAATGGTGATGAACTGCTCAAATGTTGCACGGCGCATAGCACACTGTTGACCGGGCAGAGGCTGGCCCTGGCCTGCGTGCGCAGGGACTAATAAGCCGACCACAATTTTATGGGAACCAGACAACGACGCAAGATACTAGGACTTGGTGGGACTCACTCAGGTCAGTTTAATCCAGCGCTCGGCCATCTCACTGGCATGCAGCAGAGCGAGCGATTCCCTGCCTGCACACACCCACACACTGACGCGCTATGCATGCCATTAACACTAGAGCATTCTCTTGGGGATCACGATGCCCTCATGCGCTTTTTACCGAAGAACAGCGAGAGATCACAACTCACAAGTGATGGGATGTAGGGTTCCTCTAGTGATCCTGTGGACAGAAAAATTGCGGGATATGACACGACTTGATCTTGTTTGTTTTGACTTTTTAGTTAGTTTAAAAACAAAACAAAAAAGTTCAAATAGAAATAAATAGATGGTTTTTCAGCAGGCTTTTGAAAAAGCCAAAATCCTCATATAACTAAAAGCCATAAGCTAATAAAGATGTTTTTTTTTTACTTTTACGGGTTGAAATAACTATTTACCATTAAAACATCGTGAAAATTACCCACCAATACCATTCATATATAAAGAAAAATTTTAGACTTCTTTTCTAATTCGCGTCCCCTCTCTAACCGTGACATGGCTAGGGCTCAACCGAGCGCCGTCATCCTCCCTGTGTCGTTGTCCTCCCCGCGATTCCCTCGTGCCATCTGCAATCTCCACCGCCAGGACCGCGGCGTTCTCCACGTGTTGCCGTCCTCTCCCGCGACTCCCCGTGTCCCATCTCCCGTGTTGTCATCGTCCTCCCCTACGTGTCCATCCTCCCCCACACCCCCGTTCTCCGCCGCCATCCTCCTCCTCTCGTCGAGCCAATCGACGCCCCCAAAATCAAGATACAAGTTTTGCTCTAAATCCCTGGATCCTTCATCTGCATTAGAAATAGAGCTCTCTTACAGTGGATAGGAAAAGCCTAAAATACCTCTGACGAATGGATAGGAAAAGCCTAAAATACCCTTGAAAATGGATGGTTAAATTTAATTTCTACTATCACTATTTACTACCTATCACTGTTTACTACCTATGGTTGGGAAATCTTTTTTGGGTCATTGGGTATGCGAAGTTGGGAAATCGAAGGCTCGTTCTTGGAATTCGTTATGATAATATTATTTTGCTCGATGCAATTGGATGACCAGTATGCCATACTTGTCTTGGGGTGGTTCATGTGTTTTCTAGTTAGCTAAAATAGATTCAAATTATACGTTGTCTTTGCGTTGATTTTTACTGTTCTATGACTGTTGCAATGATTTCCTTGAGTTCGCTATGATCGAAGAATTAGTAGAAAGATGATGGCAACACTATTTTGAAATACCAAAAATCAAAATGTGTTATTTGAGGTGATGCGATCTAGAGACAAGATGTCATATATAGTAATATTGGGTTTATGGATCAAATGGTTGGGAGGAATGCCTAAGTTTTAAATGGTCTTGAAAAATGTCAACTGCGAAAGTATCTAGTATTTTATTGATTGTGTAGGACACAGATGGCACTGATGATCATGGATTTAAAAGGTATGACCGTATGATTGCTAAGATATACGCGACAGTTGTATTGCTAAAAGAAATTTGTTGTCTGTACGGTGGAGAAAGGTTCTTTGTATGTAAAGTTGTCTCTTGGTTCTTCTATCATGGCACGTACGAGAAAAACACTCTGTAGTCGTCTTGATGGTTACAGTGCTGCATACTGTTTCAGAAGAATGCAAACGAAACAAGCACGATAATTCAGTTAGCTACTGTGCACCGCTCTGCCTTCGATGTACAACCACAGGCAAGAAGATTTCACGCACAAGAAGAGAAGCTGATAAATCACACCAGGAAATCCGCATTTCGTGCACCTGCAGAAGAACTTCTTTTCCCCAGGAAAACGATACAGATCAACCAAGGCAACTCGTCATCATCCAAAGTGCATGTTTATTCACACTTCACAGCCCTCTGCAACAATGTCGCTGCAAATTGGAAAGATAAAAGCGAATAACGAGAAACTAGCTAGAAACACGTAGGAAATCAAATGCCTGGCCTGGCCTTGTATGCCGCGGATTCGTAGAGGCCGGTTCAACTCCTCGACCACCGCATTGTCGTATCATCAGCTATCCTCCATTGTCTGCTGATCGGAGGAGGAAGTCGGCAATGGCGAAGACGAGAAGCTCTCGAGGTCGGAGGAAGCATCAGCGCTCAGCTTGACTTGCATAGTGCCGGTGCAAGGAAGAGTGGAGAGCTTGCAGTGGAGGAAGAAAGCGCTGCTATGGAGGCCCGGCAGCAAGGCAGCGGCGTCTCTTAAGAAATAATGGTAGAAATGGCTTGGAGCCCTGACCTCTCAGCCTCTGGTGTTGTTTGCCCTGTATATGTTTATTTATGTAGCCTGCTGGAAGCAGCTATTTGTAAGACGCACACGCAGCCGCAGCATAGCAACTCGTCGTCTCGTTTTCATGTTATGGTATTCCATTTTCTTTGGAGAAAAGGCAGCTATTTCTTATTTCCAAGCTTCATGAAAGTACGAAACTGATGTTGATGTGTTCGGTTATTTCTTCATGACAGATGTGCAACATTGTTCATGTGACATGTTCTTGGTCGATCACTTTTGCACCCCCGAAATTCAAATAAGCGTTCATCCTTTCTCCATAGAAAGAGAACTGCAAACAGTCCGGTGAAAATCTCTTGCGCAGAGAGAGAGAGAGAGAGAGAGAGACAGAGAGAGTGCCAAACAATAAGCACAGGAATTCCTGGAGAAACCAGAAATCTCTTCAATATGTTATGTACCGCTCGGCGCTCATGCATGGTCCAGAGCAGCAACTTATTACAACGATAATGGCCAGCCAGTACAAGTTGTCTAGTCATGAAAAGAAAAGTCAACACATTGGCCGACAAGACACGAGTAAAGGAGCTACGACACCAAAGTATATACCCAAACAGCGGCCTGTGTGTGTATCTATCTATATATAGATACATACATATAGGAAAAAATACCTTCTACTCCCGAGTATAATTACTCCCACGTTTAGTATACCACCTAAACAAACTTGATGTATCATATCTATCTGTATCGTAGTGAGCAAAAAATAATGAACAAACGGCAACTATATCTATCTGCATTTGTATCTATCAGGCCACCTGAAAGGCAGAAGTAGGAAAATTTCACTTCTGGTGCCAACAACTTTGGTCGCATGAAAGCACTAATTCCTGTATAAAAACAAAGGGGCAGCGCTATTGGGAATGAAGCGCGGTCCCATAATCATCAGGATCCTGCCACATCATTTCCATTTTCCGAAGGTGGAGCGTTTGAAGTAGCATCATCTGCGGTCAGGTTGGATACAATATCAGACAACCAATTCACCTCTTCTCCCTCGGATGGTGGTGTTGTTGAAGCAGCATCCTCTGAAGCAATATCAGAAGCTGCATCTGAAGCCATACTAGATGGCTCTGATTGTTCTGAAATTTCAGATTGTGACTGTGGCTGTTTATGTAGGCTCCAATACATGATGCTAGCGGTAAGTGTTAAGATCATCTTCTGATTCACCTATTGAAACATCATGAACATAAGAATATGAACCAATAAATATAATTAGTGCAACTTAGTTTCAATTCTCAACTGACAATCACCCTCATTGCTTTGAAATTTTCAAAAGGGATTTATAACAGCACAAGATGAAGATAGTATAGTATTTAGCTCAGATTCCAAATAAATAGCTGAACTGCCACATTGACTAATGTTGCTTATTAGGCATTACTTCATCTTTGATGGTTAAATTACAGTCTGTTTCACATTTCCTAGCAAGGGCCCTTTACCTCAATGATGTCCTCTGGAAGCAGAAACACAGAACAACCAAGCTTCCTTGCAACACTAATGATGTATGTAGCATTTAGCTTCTTTTCCTCATCTGCAAAATTGAAAAGAAAAGAAACTATTGATAAGCTAATGCTATGGTTCATTTTTGGAACTACTTCAAAATAAAATGTATATGAGTAATCAGAATTCAGGTCATCAAAATCAATTGAATGTGCATATGGGCCACGAACAGACCATCTTCCCCCTTCGTAACAACTTTCCAGTTCACAACCCTCGGTCGTACCGCGCTAAGAAGTTCAAGGAAGAACAATCCATTTGATAAGCTCTTGTCCTGAAGGGAAAAATGAGCAACTGGAATTTTCTGAAGAAACGAAAACTGAAAGCTATGGAAATTAAAAGCACCTTGAAGCTTTCCATTTGAGAATTTCTTCCTGATGCCTTTACTTTACTGTTGGCCCAGTTTAGTATATCAGAATCAGTCATTTCTTTTCCCTGGGTTCCTTGGGAGTGGAATCTTAGTCTATTCAACAATTGAAGGATATTATATCTCATCAATTGCCACAGAAGTGCTGAAAGACAACACCAATATCTTAAATTATATGATGAACAAGTTATTAAGGACAGTCCATGAGTAACCACTAAAAAATAGATGCAGACAGACTCACCAACAATCAATTTCTTGTTTCCCTGAACAATATCATTCCCAGCTAAATTTACTAATGAAAACTTTAATTCCTTCCCAATTTTTACAACTTGATTGCAATTCTCCAGTTTCCTAAACGGCAATTTAATAGGAGGTTTTGATGCCAGCTTCCAATTGACAGATCCTGGAGAGACTTTGTCAAGTACTTCAAGAAGTACCCATCTGCATGAGAATACATATTAGGTATCAACACATTCAAAGATAAACACAAGACTATTTCAAGTAAACTCATTACCCATTGCGAACATCTTCAAAAACACTGTTCACATATGATTCAACCCCAAGGCTGTTGATCCACATCCGAAAGGCCCTTTCTTCTCTGGATAATAGAACATCATCACGTGTTGCTGTCCGTGTGAATGTAAGCTGCTTGGTGTCACTAGTTAGACCATTCCTGTGCATCATGGAACAATAGCATGATAGTGACAATCAGATAACATTATAAATGACAAATCATTACCAGCTAGCTAAGAACCTTTTAATGTAAGTGTGATACAACATGGGGGAAATAGCTCATATGACTTTAATGATAAGACGAAAAATTTCGTACTTTTGGGGAACAAGAAAATCAGTACTTACCGATGCTGGAATATTTGTGCAACAAATGCAAGATTCAAATTGGCAGAGCCCTCGGTGATATCCTTTGGAGTCAAGTATCTTTTGCAGTCCAACTTCTCCGCTTGTTCAAGTACCATTTTTGCCCTCTCACTAGGATCCTTGGTTCCCAGTGTGGTTTCAGGGGAATGCTCTGGAGCAAGAGCTTTTAGAAGGTAAGCATAGGCTTCACCATCCTGTACAGAACTAACTTGTGTGACCATCAGAAGTTGAACAGAGTAGCACAGAAGCATGAAAAAGGAAGCAATTTTGATGGATCGGTACAATCTGACACACTTTTCCTATATTACATAAGATGGAAAATGAATCCAGCTGGGGGAAAGTGGTTCATAAATAATGTTGCAAAGCCAGCTATTGCTTTGCCAAACGCCAATAAAACATAAATGGAGCAATATATTGGTCAAGCGTAATGGGAAGCTTCTTATATCAAAATTGCACATAAACAAGTGGTCAATAAATCTTGTGAGATTTTCTGTTGTCATATGCACCTTCACATCTGAAGAAAAATTGTTAACTGTTTTCTTGTAGCCAGCTTTTTTCAGATGATGGTTCATCCATCGAAGTAGCATCTTTTCTGGTGACAAGCTCAACACTTCATCTATATCCTGCACAATAACCAGTAAAATGAACTTTGTTCTAAGCAAAGGCGTACTAAAAAAATAAAAGGATAAAATGCTTTTATTTACCTTGCTGTCATCAAACAATTCCACCAGCTGGGGTGTCTTCTTGAGATTCAGATCAGCCAAAAGTTGAATCTAATGATAAGTACAAACAACTCTTTATTTGATGAAGCAGGCGTTCAACTATAGTGTGTCCATTGAATTGCCCCAAAATGCAAAACACAGTTCAATATTTACCTTTATGATTTGAGATATCAATCCAAGGACTAAATGAGGCTGCCAACAAAACAGTATAAGTTTGTATAAGTCACCCCTTAACATTACAGAGAATTGCTTGAATTAAATACGATAATTGGAAGAAAAATTCAAGCCCCTAAGGGAAGGTGGCTGAAAACATCTGTGATGCATGAGAAGAGGATAGGAGATGTGCACATGCAACAATCGGCAAATAAGCAAGGAAATATGAGTTGTTGCCTATTAAATACTACTAAGTGATTATAGTGAAGGAGCACAGAAAGACAAGTAGCAAATTAGTAATGACATTGTGTTTGGTAGTACCTACATAAGCTAGTACTATACAGGACACGCAATTAAATGAAATTGTCAGCATCTTCTTTAACCAATTACACTGCATCAGTGCATCATCGAGTTAAGGACTTAGAGTAGGGGAGCACATGACATACCCTTCCCTCCACCAAATCTTGTGTACCAATGTTTACAACGGTGCATCCAATGGCCTTTGCAGAGTTGAGGCACAGTGTGTGATTTTCATTCCTCTCCCATGGGTTAAGAACTCTTTTCTTATTTATTGCTCTCTCATCAATGGTCCCAGGTACAGCTACATTGATCAATTTACTGAGCAAATGATCCATAAATGAGCAAACATCAGATAGGAGTATAGGGCTAGCGGACAACCTGTTTTTAAAGAGTAAATGGGCTTGCACGCTGTATTTGTTAGCTAGAAAGACAACTCACCAGAGCAGAACACCGTCCCTAACAAGATCGAGCAGCTGGTTGCCGGCCGGGTCGATTGGCAAGTACTTCCTCAAGAACGGGTCTTCACCAAGGTAAGTGTTGATGTGCGCCACATACGACGACTTCTCCGCCTGGTTGAGATTGTGCAGCAGCGTAGTGGTGCTGGACTTCAGGAACGATGACGAGCTCTTGCCGCCACCAGCCCCGTCTCCACCGCCATCCTTGGCGCTCACCCTTGCTTGCAGATTCAGATACTCCTACAAACACACACACACCAAATTCGCCATTCCCATCAAATCAATAAAACAACGACACACACTCCCCCCCTCCACAATACCAATAACGAACTCAGAGAATCGCTGAGATGTACCCGGAGGAAGGACTCGAACTCAATCTCCTGGTCACTGTCGGGGTATGAATCCGACAAGAAGGCGGCGATCTCCTCCTCGGAGACCACCTCATTGAGCCCCCTCAGCTTCTTCATCAGCCCCAGCAGGTTCTTGGTGGTGACATGGCCGGAGTCTCTCTTCAGTGATAAAAACTGCAACCCCACAAAACAAAGGAAAAAAGAAACATGAATTAGAACGAAACCGATAGACGAAACACCGAGAACTAAGGTTCCCAGTGCACAAGAGCAAAGAAACTGTGGATTGGGATGCGCCACCTTTGCCTTGAGCGATCGGAGCTCGACCTGCGTGAACTGCCCCTGCAGCGAGGGGTCGGAGACCACGACGCCCACGAATCCGGACATCTCCTCTCGCTACGGGAACAGGAACAAGAATATTTCAGATCAGAAAGGTGAGGACTCGTAACCCCTGAAAAGAACGAGAAGATCGTTCGCGCCCGCGCCATCGATAGGGGGCGGCGCGGCGACGGGAAGGGTGGGGAGTACCTTCCGAAATGCTCGATATGACCCCTCCTCCCTCTCTCTGGTGTGTGCTTTCCTTGCGCTCGAGGGGAAAGGTGGGCAATGGCGTCCAGGTTTTTCCAGATTTCGTGGGGGCGGGACGCCGGGGGAAGTGGCGGAGACGAAGAGACGATGTATCGGTGGCTCTGTTTCTTTAGTTCGTTGTTCTTTGTTTCGCCATCTGATTTAGGTTTCCTCTGGGTTAAGACATGGGAAAAAGTAAGTGACGTATTTTTTTATGTATTTTTATTAATATAAGTGGTATAAATTTTAATGTAGATGAATGGATAAGTAATTACTTAATTACCTTTTATCTATATTTTAATATTTATGTAATTTTTTTTAAAATGTATTAGAACACCTCTTAAAAAGTAAACAAAAGGAGGAGGTTGATTATTTTTCTGGGGTTGACTTGAAATAGTGCAGGCACAAAGTATAATGCTTCTTTAGAAAGTATATAGATCTTCTTTGCTTTGAGAATTTCCTAAGAAAACTTAATTCGTATATTGCGTATGGTAGACTTTCGATGCACTTTTCTTTGGGGAAAAAAAAGTTGCTTCAAATTTGATAGATAGTTTTGCTACATCTTAAGTGTGTCTGCTCCGACAATTTGGACGACAGATACAATGCTTCGATATTTTAAATAAATATTTGTTACTTGGGTCTTACTCTCCGTTTCACAATAGCTGTAGTCTCTACTATATAAAGTGGGAGTTTCTTCCCACGTCACATTAATTGCCTTGCTTAATTGCTCTACTTAATTGCCCTTCTTAATTGCCCTACGCAAGAAACGAAGCGTTGCTTTAATTAGCCAGCTTTTACAAGAAAGGAAGCGTTAAAGATAGATGTTTGATCTTATGAAATAGTATTTTTTTATTTTTTAATCTTTATTTTTCGTAGCAACGCACAGGCATATAACTAGTTCTAACTAAATTCACACAAAATAAGAAGATGTGGAAAATGACTTTTCTACCCTCATTTAATTCACCCTTTGTATTTAATAAAGGTAACTTAACAGATTAGCTAAACAGATGGCTGTATTGATGAAGGGTACAAAGGTAATATTGCCTCTAAAATTACATTGAAACATGAGAACTACAACTATTTTAATAAAAAAATTGAATGCTAGAACTACAATCATTGTGAAATGGGAAAGTATGAATTTTCAATTCCTATAAAAATGAACTATTCTATGCGATATTCATGTAAATTTAAGACATTTCAAATATAGCATGAGGTATGCATAGAAATAGAAATTTCACGAGGAAATGTGTAGATAAGGATACACTTTTCATGATTCCTATGGATGCCATATATCTTCGACAAGGTCTTGTTCGCGCCAAAAACGTGAAGGGGGTTTTAGGCCTCGAACACACAAGACAAACACCGGGTTTGAAGAGCGTGCCAGTCGATTTGACCTGAAATCGACAAGGTAGAATTTGTAATTTGATCGAAGCCGATAAACAAGGATCTATCGGCTTTTAAGCTGTCAGCAGAACCGATTAGAGATAACTAGATCAAGATTCACAGATTGATCCGGATCTGAAGTAAAATCGGCGGGAAAGCGATGCATAGCGAAAACAAATCAAACCTGGGTGAAATCGGCTAAAATCAACAATCGGCGATCTTTATGTTGATTCCGTCGACTTGCTTGAGAGAGATCTATGAGGCTAAAACAATGTAAAGAAAAAAATTTGTAAAAGTAGATGTGTGTGTTGTTGGATTTGATTGATTCTCTTGGCTTAGCGCCCTCCCCCTTTATAACACGCGACCGTCCGAGTTGTACATGGATCACGGTGTATTTATCCGTGTCGGCCTTTTATCCGATTTCCTTTCCTTTTTAGAAAGCAGTTCCTTTTAAGCCGATTAGATTCCTTTAATGCGATACTTCTTCTATTTTTGGGCCGATTCCAATACATACCGAGATTTTGGTGCAAACATATGCCCCCATTTTTGAAAGGTAACTTGTTATCTTTCAAAAATCCCATAAATCTTTTCTGTGATCGGCTTTGTGCGTTTAGGATTTACCTTGGTAACTTCCCCATTAATGGCGCCGCATAATCTTCTCGTCGCGTTTTCAATCAGAAACAGCTGTTCCCGCCTTTTCACCTTCTCACCGAGAGTATAAATATGAGGCTCCCCCTGCGATCATTTTCACCTGGCGTGCTCGTTAATCCTGAAATCGGCTTTCCTCAGCTTCAACCCTTCTTCTCATAGCATCGGCTGAAATGGGCGCATCTCGTGTACTTGTTCCGATCCGAGATAGCGATCATCGGTGCTTCCTAGGTCTATAGGAACCATAGAACCCGATCTTTGTCATTGGAGATGAAATCCTGGAGCTCCTTTATCGGCTCACTGGTTACAACATCAACGAGTGGTCCAAAAGTTTTAGGTCTTGGCAGCGACTCTCAAGAATTGGAGGTCACTGTTGATAGAGTATCGGCCCAAAAGAAAGCAGTGGGAAGGTATGGGCATCGGAGTGTATCCCCACAGTCATGCTTCGAGCCCATGAATCTTTAGTAGGCTGCTCTTTGCTATTTTTGGTCGGACTCTTTTAACGCCTTCTTTTTCCCAACCCAGGTCCCATCGGCCCAACCCTTTTAGATATGGCTGAATTATCTTTGTCTTAGGCACGATGGAGAACAAATATCGGCTTTTAATTAGGAAACCTCAGTACAAATTGACCGAGAAAAAAGGAGAAGGTTGGTCGAGATACATCCAAAATAACAACAAAATGCATAGGCCTGTATCGGATGAAGAACACGTAGCCTTTATCAACTTATGGTTAGGCCAGATTCCTCTTCTGTGGCGCTTCCCTAGGACCAACCCAGTCTATCAATTCATGTCGAGCAACTAGTTATGGGTCATTCGGCTATCTTTAGGAAATCCTTCTTTGGGCGCCAGTATACCATATGATGCATATCATCGAGAGTCGGCTTTCTTGGCAATGGTTCCTATGTAAATCGGTAATGTTGGCGGCCCTCTTTGGTTTATCGGTTGGCTTTGCTGCGTTTTTGGCAGCCTCATTATCCCGGACCCTTGGAAGAATCGGCTTTCCCCAGCGAGGACTTTCACTGAGGGTGCGTCCTGTATTCCAACCTAGCGAGTCCCCAGAAAAAATTTACCATGTGTTCATCAGATGAACAAAAAATCTCTCTTAGGCTTCCCATAAATACTTGTCCTTTTTCTTGCATCTTAACCAAGCCTCTTTCAGCCGTAGAGACTTCTTTTCATCTGATCAATTAGCCGATCTCCAGTGGCCTTCTTTTCTTCGTTTAAACTCGGCGGCTCCCTAATGCCCCAATCCACTCTCGATCTGCTTCCCTGCTGATTTCTCCTTGCATCCTTCACGTTGGCTTAAGTACTCAAAGCGAACATTTCGGCCGACCTATGAATTCTATCATCCTTGATTTATGCCACCGGTGGGGTTTTGGACAAACCATTCCTTGCTTTCCTTTGCTTAGGATGATTAAACCACGAAACAAAGTAACCAACTCTGCGACCGGATCTTATTATTGAGCTAGTAGATGAACTCCATGTGGTAGACTTGCCATTCCTCGTGTGTTAAACACCGTCGATCAGACCAATTTACCACATGGTGGGCTTCATACTGAGAGCACTTTGAGGCGTACTATTCGAGGTCTGTCCTCTTTTCTTCGGCTTCGAGTAAGGCGGAGACGTCATTGGTCTAGCTACTTCGAGTTCGGCGATGCTAACTTCGTCTTTAGAGGTATTTTCATTTTGATATTTTATTAGAATAAGATTTTCATCGGCTTAACCATATCTTCTACCTTTTGGACTAGCAAAAGATCAACCAGCCAAGCGCATGTAGGCGATCGCTCAAAAGCGGCCAAGGTCATCGACCCTCTTGCGGTTTATCCTCACAGCGCGTTGAGGTCAATAGCCCATCCTTTATGCGATCTTGCCGTCAGCGCACCGGAGTAAATGCGTCGATTCCATTTTCCACCAAATGAAGTTTCATGCTTCTTGTCATTCTAAACCCATGTTCGTTTTTCGAGAAGAAAAGCCGTAGAGTTGTCATTAAGCGATCCCCAAAGCCTGCGAGGCGTGATGCGGCCGACATCTCCAGCCGGATCAAACTCTGCGGTTAACCCGACCCTTGTTCTTGACTTAAATTTGTCTTCCTTGATCTTATTGTGAAAAATATTTTTGAAACCCCTTAGTTCGGTTGTTAGAAGCCGTCTGAAGAAGACCCAGGACGGCGTGGTTATCTTACCCGGCTTTGGCTCTGCTCGCCATCAGCCGTCACCTCAAAACCTATTTACGGGACCAAGCTCAGTCGATGGACTTAGCCGATCTTCAAACTTTTCCTTGGGCCGAGCTTGGCGACCCGGTGTAGCCGCGAAGCGACTATCGGTAGGCATTCAACGTATTATTGCTGCCTCTGCGCCCGGCGCTCTGCTTTGCGATCGCTTCTTGAACCGGGTATGCAAGGCGTCTCAATCGTCTTTTTGATGAAGTGTTGCGGCCGGAAGCGACTCTCTTGGCCAATACACAACCTCTGCGAAATGCTTTATGGCGGTAGTGCAAGCCGATCTTCCTCCTTTGCTATGAATGCCTTGCTAGAGGTATGTCAATTGGACACTCGTCGGCGGGGCGTGGCATCGGCCAAGGCGAGGGTTGAGCAGAGAAAAAACCCAACAAGCGACCAAGAGATCTTGGACAAGCTCATAGCAGATGCCAAGTCTCGAAAGAGTGCATTTGACCAAAATCTTGGCACCTTGAAATCGGCCAGAAAGCGAGGAGCTCAAGAAAGGCTGAGTCGACCAAGAGCAAGCTTGAACAGTTGGCCTTGGTCACAAAGAACTAGCGAGAATGCCAGATTGGTATTACGGACTCTACATCTTCACTTTGGCGCCAAAGGAGGAAGATTGGCGAGGTCTTCGTGCAAGTCAAGACTCAATCAACTAAAATAGTCCCGATTCAAGGCGTGCAAGGTGATCAACAATTGATTGGCGGTGTCCAGGCTACCATTGGTAGGCGGCGTGACTTTTCTCGGCTTTGGAGCCCACTTGCAGTTACGGACTTCCTTGAAGGCAACTCTTGAACTTAGTCTTTATATCGGCCATGTAGCCGATTTTTGTAAGCTAGGTGGTGGTTGAATGTTTGACTTGGTAGACTAGTTAATTTGTGGGCCGATTTTATATGCATGTGTTCTTGTAATCGATCTTTCTTGTTCTTCTTTATGTAGTTATGACCCGACCCATATGCTTGGGTAATCGCCTTTAGATATTTCCCATTGATTGCCTTAGGTAGAGACGAACCGTCTAAGGTTTCCAATATATATGAATTTCCGTCAATCGGTCGATTGATCTTATAAGGTCCTTCCATGTTGGAGACCATTTGCGAATCGATTATCTTTTAGACCCGATCGGCAACACGGTTTTCCACACTAAATCGGCTTGATTAAATGACTTAAAAATCACCTTTTTTATTATACGATCGGCAACCCTCTCCTTATTCCTTTTAAGCCCGATCTAGCGTGATCAGCCTTAGTTCGGCCAAATCATCTAGATTGTCAAGCATCGCCGTTGGTATTCATCTGTGATACCTTATCTTGCTCGTATAGCCTTCTTGAGCCGATGTTGATCTCTACGGGTAAAAGCGGCTTCTTGTCCAGTATACCAATTGAAAAGGGTGACAATTTAGTTGATCCGTGATGAGATAGCCGATAAGCCCATAAAGCCTCCGATAGCGTTGAATGCCATCTTCTTCTTCCTCAATTTTCTTTTATCGGCTTTATCAACGTCTTGTTTGTGACTCGGCCTGTGGTTGGCTTTGGCGTAGTAAGGGGAAGAGTTGAGTAATTTTATCCCAAGACTTTCCGCAAAACCTTTGAAATCATTTGGACATGAACAGTACCCTGATCGGTAGTGATTGTTTGTGGAATCCCAAACCGATGGGCGATGTGTTCATTTACAAAGTCGATCGGCTCTTTACTAGTAACCTTCTTGAGTGGTACGGACCTCAACCCATTTTGAGAAATAATCTGTAGCGCAAGGATGAATTTATGTCCTTTCTTTGGATGTCGGAAATATCCGGCGATTATGTCTATACCCCATCCTCTAAATGGCCATGGCTTGGCGATCGGATGCAAACCGATCTTTGGTCTTGTATGTTACCAAACTTTTTGGCACGTTTGGCATCCTTTATAATATTTGAAGCGAGTCCTCCAACATTGTCGGCCAAAAATATCCTGTTCGCCTCGATTACCCATTTCATCTTATGGGCGATTGATGTGATCCACAAATGCCTTCATGGACTTCACCCATTGCTACTTTGGCTTCCTCGGTTCCCCGACATCTTAACAACAAACCTTCCATAGTCCGAAAGTACAATACATCTTCGGCAGAACATATTTGAGTGCTTTGCGCACGACCTTTGCTCGATGCGTCTTGGCTGAATCGACAAATAATCCCTTATCTCTGTTCCTCGGTCGGCCGGGGTGAACACATAAAATCGGCCAAGCGTTTAGCTCGATTGGTTCTGTCGGCGTTCAATCTTGTATCCTGATGCACATTGTACCAATTGGTTTGCTTTATCATTAGCTTCTCAGGGGATATGTTCTATGGAAAATGTAGTGAACATCTCGATGATCTGAGGCATTGATGCAAATCTTTGGGTTAGTGCATCATCATTGCATCGGTATTCTCCTCGACTTTTCTTTGTACAATTAACATCGAATCTCCAAAAGCTTAGCGTCTCTCACTCCGTGCTATCTAACGATTTGTAGACCCTTAGTAATGCTTAAGTGATTCTGCTTGATTATTTGAACATCGGCTATTTAGCCGATACATGAAGTCATACTCGCTTTCTAGGTGAAACTAATATCACAACCGATGCCTTCGCTTCTGGCAAAACAGACTCCATCAAAAATACAAGCTTTGCCAAGGAGTTACACTAGTTGTTCCTAATGTTTCACTCCTCGTGATAAAATCGGTCACAGCCTTGTCCTTTCACAGATTTAAATGACTCATAGGATAACTCAAACTCGTTAGGCGTATGCCCATTTACCAAGCCGACCGCTAGGATGGGCGCCGATAATATGTATTTAACTACATCGGTTTTGCATATTATAACGCATTTGGAAGCCAAAGATATAATGTCTCAACTTGGTGCAAGCAAAGTACAATGATAAGCATAATTTTTTCTACTAAGGGATACTCTGGTTTTCGTGATTCTAGAAGACGCCGCTTAAGTAATATATTGCTCGCTCCTTCCTATCGGCTTCTTGTGTTAAAACTGCCCAATCGAATCACCTTCACCGATATATATATAGTCTAAAAGGTATACCGTGGTTTCGGTCAATAACCGTGGACTCATCGATAACCTTTATGTCGTCAAGGCCTTTGTCGACGGCTTCCCACTTGAACTCTTGGCTATCTTTTAATTTTCAGCAATGTGTGAAGGCCCGACACGCCCGACAAGTTTGAGATAAAACGCCGCAAGTAATTGATTTTCCCAATCAACACCGCAACTCCTTTTACTTGCTCGCGCTTAGTATCTGGCTTATGGCTTTCACTTTGGTTGGGTTTACTTCAATCCTCCTTCATGCACCGTAAACCCAAGAAATTGTCCACCGACATCCGGAAGCACATTTGAGAGGGTTCATTTTAACCCATGTAACCTTGTGCTTTCGAACATTTTTTCCAGACGGCTAAATGTTGCCGGGCCTTTCTTGGATTTTACCACTACGTCGTCAATGTATATTTCCCACGATGTCATCAAATCATGGAAAATATGGTTCATAGCACGCTGATAAGTAGCACCGCATTTTTTAAACCGAAGGTCATAACTTTCCATTCATATAGCCCTAAAGCCCTGACATCCTCAAAGCCGCTTTGGGTATACTTGCCGCCATGAATATCTGATTGTATCCATGCTCTGGCCCAAAAAACTTATGATTTTATTCCCAGATGCAGATCGATAAGCATATCACAGCATCGGTACTGCCTTTTGGTGTAGCTTTATTCAAATTCCTAAAATCTACACATACCCTAAGTTTGCTATTTTTCTTCTTCACGTGGATCGATGTTTGAGATCCACTCACGTGACGGCAAGGTCTGATAAACTTTGCCTCCAAAGAATCGTCTTCCCTACTTCTTCCTTTATAGCGCCATACAACGTGGGATTAAACCGCCTAGGGTACTGCTTTGAATGGCCGATACCTGTGTTTTATAGGTAGCCGATGTTCGACTAGCTGCTTGGCTTAAACCTCGGCATTTCATAATACTCCCATGCAAAGCAATCCTTGTATTCTTGAGTATTTCGACCAACTTTGCTTTATAACCGGGTTCTAACTTAGCACTTACAAACGCTGGTCTTTTATTATCACTTTCATCACCTTCCCCAATGTTGACTTCTTCGAGCAAACCTACAGAGGTAAACTCCTAACCCTTTTCTTTCTTCTTCAAAATCCTCAATTCTTCAGACTCTTCTTGCCGATAGCTCCTTGCCTTTTCCTCAGCTTGCTAAGTGTCTCGCGCTCCATCTTCTTATCACTGCCTCGTCCGATCAAACGTATTGGGTTTAACGATCGGCTCGAATCTCCGATTTCTCAATACGTATAAAATCGCAATTGTCCAAGGCTTTTCCCGATATGCATTCAGCCTCTTCGTAGGCTAATTGGTGTCGTAGCTATGGCGATATGAGCCGATGTGTCTACCGGGTACGACCTCATCAGACATTATCGTTCCACGCACTGGCTCGTGCATAGTTGATGGTATACAACAGTTAGCATGGATCCAATCCCGCCTAAGGAGTACGGTAATTGCCTTTAGCTTCAATCACAAAAACGCCGTCGGCAAAGTTTTATTACCGATCGCCGGGCCTTCGACACCATTACGCTCTTTAGCCTCAGCTTGGGTCTCCGGTGAAGTCATTTAGCACCATGTTGGTCTTGATCAAGTCTTCACTCGCTTTTCCTAATTTTTCAAAGTACTTAACGATCGATTGACTGTCGCTTCGCCATCGACCAACATGCGGATATTGGTCGCCATTAATGTATCCTTTTAGATACAATGGTTTCAAATGCCGATGCATGTCTTGTGGTTTTTCAAACACTGCCTCGTGCTCCGAGGCACACTGGGCGACACTTCTTCACCGATTCTTCGGTTCAACTCGGCAGTAAAGTGAATACCATGTTTATATCCATTGGTGGCGATCATCTCGATCATCTGAGAATCGATTGAACCGATTGATCCTAATCACTATCGATCCGTTCCTTCTTTCTCCACTTTTTCAAAATCGGTACCGGTCTTAACTTATTAAACGTCCGATCCTCTCACTCTCCTTTCGCTTCCCTTTCTTCTTGTGTTTTTAATCGCTGAAGCCTCCTCATGCGACTTTGCCGAGACCCGAAGGGCACCATCTAGGTTTGGGTTCTATCGCTTTCTTATCTTTCCGGGCCTAAATTGCCCATTTCATTGCCGATTCCATCCTTCTTGGCAAGTTATAATTCCCGATTTTGGGAGGATTCGCTTGTTCGATGTTGATAACCTTTCATAGATCGGCCTTCCGCCTCCTTACTGGACGATCGTATTTGCCTGGACAACCTGCCTTTTTTACAGTTGTTTGGCCGACATGTAGATGAGTGTTGCATAGGACAAGATACAATCATGGTAAGGTCATCCTCTCCTCAAAGAAACCGCCAAAAAGGACATTGTCGATGTTTCTTCTTCTGTAATCGGCCGATGTGGCATATCTCGGCCGACGCTCATTCCTCCTTTGCCCTCGATCGATGAAAACACCGGTGTTGTTGAGGGTTATACCTTCGACTTATCCTTTCATATTTCCTCGTGAGTTGTGAGAAGGTCGGCTTTGGTTTGAAACGGCTCTTCTTGGAGCCTCTCACCGATACCATTTACCGACCTCTAAGTCCCCTCTTGGTTTCACCATTCTTGAGTTTTGTCCATTTTTATCATTATTTGTATAGAACCGATAAAGGATCTGCACTGTCTCGCCGTGATACAATTCCCTTAGTTGGCTTATCTCTCCGCAGCCTCTTTTCTTTCCGTGAACATTGAACCATGTTGACTGAAAAGGGCCCATATCTATCTGCAGATAGCCGATTCTTTCGTTAGGGGCAAATTTTAACCTGCCATCGTGATGGCCGATTGGATCCGTTGTCAAAAATATTGCAATCGTTAGTGTTATGAGAGAACTTAATGATGCCATTTGCAATACCTTCGCTTTTTTAATTTCTTCTACCGATGGTATGATGTGCCCTTCTCTGGTAACCTTATGAGTTTTTCTGTAGTAATAAATCAAATATTTTGTCACACTTTGACACATCATACGAGTACTTGACTTCCGCTTTATTCTTTGTCTACTAAGCAAGAGCATACGAGTGGTTTTGAGCCTTTGGCCCACCTTGGCCATATGTTCACTGTCATTGCCGCCGAGGTGTCGCCCGAATCGTAATCCACCATGTTTACTTTGGCCTTTTCATTGCCGCTTGTCCTAAACCTATCTTTAAACCCTTTGTCTGCATATCGGCTTTCATGTGCCGACACGCATGGAGTAGGTGGCCCAAGCTCGGGGAACTCCTGCCTCAACTTTTCTTTAATGGAGGGATTAACCCTTGAACGCTAGGTCGCCAACAATTGATCGCTCGTAATGTTACACCAGAGCACCTATTCGCACGCTCCAAATCTCTTGATATAATCGAGACCGATTCATTACTTGGCTTCTGGATCAATTCTAAGATCGAACTTAAGCTCCATAGTTCCCTAAAAGAAGTACTCATGGAATCGGCTTTCTAAATCGCTCCATATATGAACCGAATTAGGTGGTAGATTTGTGAACCAAGTGAATGCAAAGCCGTATAATGATAAAGGAAACAACCTAATTTTTTAACCCATCTGATCGTGCCGCCTCCCCACATTGAGCCATGAACTGTCCGATATGCCTAATTGTGGTAATAGAATCATCCCTCGAGAATTTAGCGCAAAGTCTCGTACCCTAAAGTTGTGGGGTACTGCATTCGGCCTATGTAATCGGTACGGCTTCGTAGCCGATCACTCTCCCTCCGAAGCAAACCGAATCGTTTCTCTCAAAACATTGGCAATTTGTTCCGCCCAATTAACATTGTCGGCCAGGTGCGAAAATTTCTGACACGCCACTCATTGTTTGGCGCTCGCTTCCGAGTGCAAACTCTGTCTTTGTCCAATTCGTACTCAGGAGGTCTTGGTGTCTGGGCCATAACTGATTAAAACCTAATGCATCTGTATGGGTGCGAAGGTTCGACGTGATGGCACCAACCCTATATGGTGCTTGTTTCATGGTTGTGGCCCCTCGTGACGTGGGAACTCTGTCTCATTTCGATCGGTCGATAAGCCGATAACCCGATGTTATTGGAGGGCGACTTGATTGATTTGATGCGCCTATCTTGGCTCCATCCGTGTGCCCATGGTAGTGTGTGAACCCATCTCTCTCAGATGCTTGGTTTCAAACAAGAGGTTGAGCCATCATGATAGGTGCTTGAGCCGACGTTACATCGTGTTGGTGTTGGGTGCTATGGAATATACCGCACGTAGGGATGGTTTGTGGTGGATCTAGCGTGCTTCCAGACGCAGCCTAATTCTTGAGCAATTGTTTTCACACTATTTTCTATCATGCTTTAAAGTAGATACTAGAGCCGATGATTGGTTAATCAATGCGTGATGGACATCGCCGATCATACTTGATAAATCAGCTTGAGCTGGTGCGTGACGGCCATCGATTCGTGATGTTGAATTCGATAGGATTGATGCTTGGGAGTGCAATCTTTTGAGTAACGCCACGGGCGTTGTTTTCTGGAAGCATCGTAGCATCATTTCCTCCGTGAGTCGCCGATCTTCGAAGTTCTTCCGCTGCTCAGGGTTAAATCGGCCATTCCGGGCGCGACATTATGGCATCTGCGGTTGATATCGGCAGGATCGCGGGCTTGTTTCGCCGACGACATTCTTTGGGTCCCACCGGGCGTGTTAAAAATATGTTCGCGCCAAAAACGTGAAGCCGGGTTTTAGGCCTCGAACACACAAGACAAACACCGGTTTGAAGATGCGCGTCGATTTGACTCAAATCGATAAGGTAGAATTTGTAATTTGATCGGGGTTTGATAAACAAGGATCTATCTGGCCAGCCTAAGAACCGACAGAGATAACTAGATCAATCGTTACAGCTGATCCGATACAAGGTAAAATCAAGCCGAAGGCGATGCGCAACAAAGCTCGGCAAATCAAACTCGGTGAAATTTGGCTAAAATCAACAACCGCGATGCGCAACTATGTTGATTCCGTCGACTTGCAGAGAGATCTATGAGGCTAAAACAATGTAAAAGAAAAATTTGTAAAAGTAGATGTGTGTGTTGTTGGATTTGATTGATTCTCTTCGCTTGGCGCCCTCCCCCTTTTATAACACGCCTGACCGATCCGGAAGTTGTACATGGATACTTGTATTTATCCAGACGGCCTTTTATCCGATTTCCTTTCCTTTTTTAGAAACGGATTCCTTTTCCGAGCCGATTACCGATTCCTTTCCGTACGATACTTCTTCTATTTTTAGACCGATTCCAATACATACCGAATTTTGGTGCAAACAGGTCTATAACAAAAAAGTAAAACTAGACATGATATTATTAGAAGATGTACAATGCAGGTGCTTAGACAAAAAATTATAAATATAATAGATAAGGTGTTTATTTTGTAGCATCGATGATTACTTAAACATTGTGATTAGCAGTTGCTAATGTATATAACTATATCTAATTAGTAGATATATAACATATAAACACCCACAAAAGAAATGCTAACAATGGGAAAATGACTTTTACATAAATACTCGATGATGACGTAGTTATATTATCTTTTTTTAAATATATTTTTTATAACACGTTGTATTTTACGTGCCCCCGAGTTTCCCCGGCGCTTGAGCAAAAAAAAAAATGGAGCCGACAAATCGTTTTGGTCCACCGCTTAACAACGCGCCGTCGTCATATCTTTTTCTAGACTTTTTTTTATGAGTTGGCCGAAAGCGTCACCGGCCTTGGCTTGTTTCATTGCTAGTACTACGCTACTACTCTATCAGAACAACACAGGCATTTTGTGCCTGCACAAACACACGTCTTCCAATCCATGCTCTCGCCGCGCATGCGCCCATGACACGACACGCGCGTGGTTCATTTCTGCGCGCACGTATCATACACGGCTACATATCCTGTGCACATGGATGGATGGTGCACATATGCAATAATTAAATCCGAGCCATTCAAATCTCATACAACGGTAATTTCATTGGGGTGGTAATTGCAAATCTGTGTACATTTTGCAATTATCACCCCTATAAAGCTACCGTTGGATAAGACTTGGATGGTTCAGATTTAATTATTGCATATGTGCACCATCCATCCATGTGCACATGATATGCGCCCATCATACACACACCCAGCGCATATAACCCCTATTACAGGGGAAGGGATTGGAGCCCAACCAGGTGCCCCACATGGCACCCAAGGGATTGGAGTCTAAGCAGGTGCCCCACGTGGCACCCATTTTTTTTTTCGAAAAACCCCCTTCGGTTCTTTGAAATTATGAATAGGTCCTTGTGCGATTTTATGTGAGAGTAAAATATTTTTCTCGGTTCGCGTTTAGGTCTCTGGTTTGCCGTTTTACAGGGAAAGCCTCCCGTTAAATACGAATCGCGAACAAGCCCTTTTCTAATTTTTCAAAATAGCAAACAAGTCCAAAATTATAGCAGATAGGTCCCCGCGGTTTACGTTCGGGTCCTTTGTCCGTTTTGCCCGAAAAAAATATTTTCGTATTCCGTTTTTTCTTCAGAGCATGAGGAAAATATTTTCGTTGGCTGTTTTTCCAGAAAAAAAATGGAAAACCGTTCCTTTCTCCGTTTTGCCCAGAAAAAATATTTTTATCATCCGTTTTTTCTTCAGAGCATGGGAAAAATGTTTGCGTTGGCTGTTTTCCCCCAAAAAAATGGAAGACCATTTTCTTTCTCCGTTTTGCTCGGAAAAAATGTTTTCGTGATCCGTTTTTCATCCGGAGCCGTTTTCCAAAAAAAAAATGGAAATTCGTTTTCCGTCCATCGTTTCTCCGTTTTTACGCGTTTTTCCTCGCTTTTCCCGGTGAAAAATCAAGGGAGATAAAAATTTTTCAGCTCGATCTCTTATATTACCCGGTGAACGCATAGGATGTTAAACTCGGCATCTATATTTTTTTTAAACTCGAAATCTAATATTTTCTGGAGCGATCTCTAATATTTTTCAAAAGTGTATTATCTTAAATATTCTTACATTTTTTTAGAAATAAAAACTTAAATCAAATTTTACGCGGCGCGGCGGAGCACGCAAATATGCCTAGTTTATCTGCAACGCAGATGGGGAGGCTCGAAATGTTCAGATCTGCAAGAATTTGTGGGGGCGAAGGATAAAGTATATTCTACTCTAACCGAAAGAACTGGACGTAGGCAATAAACCATGAAGTAACTTCCTGCGTATGCGGTAAGAGTCGCATGATCGAATAATGCAACAATGCCATGCGTCATGCATGAATTAAAGAGCCCTTGGGTTGGGGAAGTCAGGAGGGGCCCGGGAAACATAGCAAGTATCGTATGCAGCCGAGCTGACACCGGTTTTTTTTTCCTTCTGTCAAAAATTGTCTTGCACTGTCGTTCCAGCGTCCGGCTTAATAATGATGCATTAATTTCCCGAAAACTCCGGATCTCCAGGCTTGCGCACGAAACAACAAAAGACCGGCTAAATTGCGAGGTCATTTTCCCTGGATCCAAAAACGAAAAGAAGATAAAAAAACAAGGGTACCTGCATTGCGCCGATCGGCGGTACAGCTGATGAGCTGAATCGCCGGTACATCTGCTGGCTTATTTAACGTGGATCCTAAACTCCAGCGGGATATTATGGCGTGTGATGTGACGGCAAGAGCGAAAGAAAAGCAGCACTGCAGCAGGTTTAGCGAGATGGGTATCCCCTTTATAAAATTTCTCGATGGTTTGCTCGTCCGATCACGTGCGAGTGCGACCGACGGGATTTTGGGGGAAGCAGTCGGAACGTGCTCACGACTTTTCTGACGTGATGATTTATTGATTTTACTCTGCTCACGTCAATTCTAAACCATGTCGTTCTACGATACAAATTTTCTTAGAACCTATAATTTAATAAATAAAAAAACGAGCTAAAATATATAGTCTCGTGATACTGTGTAAAAAAATCGAAGTTTTATGATTTTTTTTTTTAAATATCGCTGGGCTAATCGCATGTGCTTGAGGCGTGAACAATAAGACTGTTGTTCACGAGGGCCCATTTAATCCTCTCAGTTGCCTAGCATTCGGAACAACCTAGCCCAAAATGAACAGCACAGCTAATCCGGGCTCCCAATCCCGGACCCACGCGCCGAGCCGAACAGGCGCACAGCCGAACAGGCCATAGAAACCGTCCGTTTCCCGCACCGGCCGAATCCACGTCTCAGCTCAGCACAACCGATGGGCGGCAGCACGTGCCACACCGCGCGCGCAAGGTCGCGGTCCTCGTGGAGATGAAGCGCGGACGTCGTGCCAGCACGCGGGAGCAGGGCGTCGTCCGTTTCGGGACGGCAGATGGAGCCCTGGATGGAACGGCGCGCCGCGGCTGCGGCCGAAGCCGAGCTGCCAGCCTGCCGCGGAGTTCACGGCGAATAAATCGGCCGCGCGAACGGGGTTGCCTCCCCCAGCCAGGCCCGCGCGGGTGGTTCATGGTGCGCCAACCCCGCGTCGCCTCCAACGCCCAGGTTCCATTGCTGCAGTACTACTCGGGTGCAAGTTGCAACGCGAGTCACTCGGCTGTACTCTGATCCCGAAACGAACTTATGCATGGTTTTCAAGGCGACGCTGAGATTTTAGGGTTTGCTGCAACAAAATGTGGCATGGCGTTAAAATAGTGCTCCCTCCTATCGCAGATTAGAGGTGGGCGTCTGGGCCGTGCCGCCATGGGCCACGGCGGCCACGGCCGGCCAGCCGAAGTGGGCCGTCTAAGACGTTATCGTTTATCGGTAGGCCGGCCGAAGCTAGGCATGGTGGGCGGCAAGACGCACGGAGGATTTAGGCGTGCCGGCAGACGGCCGGCGGCACGGCGACCGACGGCAAGACGGGCGGCGGCAACCACGCCAAGGTACATGGCGAAGCGCACGGAGGATGATAGAGGCCGCGAGGTCTGGCGGCGCGTAGTCGTAGAGGCGGCGCAGCGCAGCCGAGCGCGAGAGGATGAGGCGAGGGGCGGCGGCGAGGCCTGGCGTGGAGAGGCGTGAGGCGCAGATCGGGGCCGCTGGCGAGGTCGAACCACCGGCAGCCGGCGTGGGACGGCCGGCTCCTGCGCCCATGGTCGGCGATGCGTCTTGTGGCTGCGCTGAGGGTGAAACGGCAGGAAGGGGACGACCCGAGTGGGAGCTTGGTGCCTTGGCGCTTGGGGGCTTGGGGCTCACTAGCTCATGAGACTGACGGGAGTACAGGACTCAATGTCTCTCAAGTCTCTAGTGATCAAGTCTCAATAACTCCACTCGATTCCAAATTTCAATTTCCAAGGCACAAGGCAAAGACCAAGTGACGAGTCCCAAGTCCCAACTTCCAAGGAGGGCCCTGGGCAGCCTGCCTGGCCGCTTGGGGGCGTTGGCATGTGGGGACTGGCAGGTGGCCGGGTGGGGCAGTGGGGGAAAAACATGGAAAAAGAGGAAAAAGGGTAAGAACACCCGCTCAAAATTTTGATTGTATTTTCCCACTCATCAGTAAAGTGATGATTTGATATAAAAGCGACGTAAAGTGACACGATTTGATATAAAATGACTGGACGCGACGTAAACACGCGTGATTCCCGTGCAAGAGCTGCATTTCAAATTTTGAACGATCGTCAGCTTCATAATCGCTATAAAATATGCCAACGCGCTCTCATTTCAACATCCCGCTCGCACTTTCAGTTTAGCATATTCTACGACATCCCGCTCATTCTCTACTTTTGTTCTTCCTCCACGAAAAAAAATGTTTCGCAAGAGCAAGAGCAGGAGAGCACGCCCTCGCTCTCCAAGTCCCACTCGCCGAGATGACGAGATCGATCCGCGCCAACTCTCCCCCAGCATGGGAGACTACGGCATGGATGACCGTCATCTGGACGGTACGCACGGCACCGAGGATGCCTCGTACATTCCGGATGCGCCGAGCTCCGATGGCGCCGCATCGGTGTATCCGAGGCGGGCGTCGGTATCGGCACCGAGCTCGGATGCCGCGACATCGACACAACCGCAACCGGGACGGGCGTCCATATCCGGCACACGACGGGCGTGGTGCTGGCAACACATGGACAGAACCGTCAAAATTGTAGACGGAAGTGAGGTGGTATCTGCTATTTGCAAATACTGTCAAACTAAATTATCTGCGTGTGCATCTGCTGGAACAGGTCATCTGAAGAGACACGCGGAGGCATGCTTGAAGAAGATATCAGCAGGACAGAGGGCGGGCGAGGGCGTCCAGACGCAGCTCAACTTCAGGGCACCTTCCACGGAATAGGTGAGGCATTCGATCTTCAGGACGCAGCTCAACTTTAGGACGCAACTCAACTTCAGGACGCAGCTCAACTTCAGGGCGCCTTCCACGGAATAGGTAAGTCATTCGATCTTGATTTCTCCGAGGCCTATACTTATGTTTATAACGAGTTTTCAGTGTTTTCGACAAATATTACGACAAGTTTGGCACTAGAAGTGAAGCAAGAAGATCTACTTCAACAACGCAACAAGCACGAGGCAGCTCTACCGCTTCAAATATTTGGAAGAAGCTAAAAGGCAAGGCATCCGGCTCTTCCCAATCGCTGACCAGGTCGACGTGGAATCCACGAGTAGAACTCAACCACTACCTCGACACGCCTTTTGTGGAGACCGACCTTGACGTGGACGAGAATAATCAACTCAACTTGCTCTTGTGGTGGAAGAATAACGAACGTATTTACCCCGTGCTATCCCATTTTGCACGGGATGTACTTACTGTTCCGGTGTCCACTGTCTCGTCGGAAGCCACTTTCAGTTTGGTGGGAAGGGTATTTGAGCCGATGAGGTCGTCTCTTCGGCCTGAGTTGGTTGAGGCAATTACATGCTTAAAGGACTGGGAGCGTGCAGAAGATAGGACACAACATGAGCCCGAGGATCCGGAGGCAGTTGCTGACTTCGACAATCTCAACCTCAAGTAGTTTACGTATTAATGTATGTTTACGTAGTTACTGTACTCTTTTCCTTACCGGTGGTACCCCACACCGGGTGTAAGGTTTTTAACGAGGCAGTAACTTTGTACATATTCACGATTGAATAAAATTTACTATTTACCCCCAACATTTGTCTTCATTGCCTCAGCTCCGTGCGTCTCTGCGTTCTTTTCTCTCATTGCAATAGTGCAAATGGGTCGGCCTGGCCGCACACGGCAGCGCAAATGGGTCGCTTGGGCTCATCAAAAGCTAGTTGGGCCTAAGACGATGGACACGACGGCCGACGTGGCACTAAGACGGCTCCGGTCTGGCACGATGGGCCCGAGCCGACCGGCCTACCAAGACGACGCCCACCTCTATCGCAGATAGGTGTAGTTAAACACATCTTAGACTATTAATTTTTCATCCAATTTAAATATTTGAAAAAATATTAACAGTTAAAGTTTAAAAGTTTGACTGTCTCTATATACAAAAATAGTTATTTGTAACATGAGGGAGTACCCTAGAATAAGAAGTGATTCCGTGTTCTTTAAGGAGGAAAGTGAAAATTTACGTAAGGATTACCGATTGAAACATGTGTAACAAGCGGAGTGAATTGAAACATTTTAGGTGAACTCGCACAGCTTGCACATACTACAGGTCCACCCAAGTAAAATTTTATTGCCTTCTGTACAACGATGTCACCGTTTTGCAGCCTCATGCATCTACTGCGGAGTGGGGACTGGGGACCAGTTCCTCTCCAGCTACTTGTACCCTAAATTATTCGGAAGTCTCAAACTCCGAACCTATGAAATTAGCCATCCCTGTAAGAACGCAAAAGGGGGAAACTAAAACAATTACGTTTGCATGCGGACGAAGGTCAGAAGAGCTACGCCTTGATTGGAAAAAACAACGCCAGATATCTTATCCGAGTGCATTACATGTCGAGATGTGCTTCTGTGCTTTCCCTCCTAATACAAGTTGCACAAATCTTGAAGCAAACGAAGAGATAAGTAATCCTCATCTACCATTTATTCATGCTTTAATATTTGTGCAACTTTAAAAAGGAAAAGCATAGAAGCACCTCATTGCTCCGAACTCAACAGGCAGTTCGAAAACAAGAGCCTGACAAAAGCTCAAACAAACACACCGACAGGTTGACCGACCGGACAAGTTGATAGGACGGTGTTAACACAACAAACAACCGAACAAAGCGACAATATACACACACGCACACGTGATAATAAGGACCCTAGCTAGGGGCAACTGAACAAAAAGAAAAAATGGTAAAACGCAAACGAAACAAAGTCCACTAGCTCCACTCCACACGATAACAGCAACCCAAGCAGGTCTCACCGCCGACGCGGCGACGCCTCGCTTCTACTTGGCGGCCACAGTTCGGACCAGGGAAGGGCTCAGCGCGACGGCCACTCTCGGCGTATGTCGAAGGTGTAGTTGATCTCCAGGTAGCATTTCCGGTCGTCGTCCAGGAACTGCATGCCAGAAACAAGAACACATCCCTCTTGTCACATTTCTGAGCTCTGATGCACTCAGGGGCGGAGCTAGCCCAGGCTCAAGCCCCGAGCTGGACCAGCTGATCTTAGATTAAATATCTATTTTTAATGATTTTTTAATAATTTTTCGTAGAATTTTAGTAGGGCCCCGGGCTAGATCCGCCCCTGGATGCACTCGTGTCACCTGAAAAATGAATAAGCTTGTGCCATCCGTTTACCTTGGTCCTGGCAGAGTAGGATCCCCGAGCAAACATTCCGGACGGGGTGGTCTCCTCGGGCGTCACGTACGTGTACGGCTCCGGCCGGGGGCTGAACGTGCCGAGCATCTCCTTGCTGCTGTCCACTGCACGGCGTGACGAGCAGATCGTGAGCGCGTTGCGTGGGTTATATATACACTGGTCACTGGTTGGGTTGTCGTGTGCAGGATTGGTCGTTTCGTTAACTTCACCTCTGATGCCGGTCTTCCAGACGGTGTTGGTGTAGTGGAGGCCGGAGACGATGTTGCTGCTGACGGAGAAGGTGAACTTGAGCTTGTACAGGGACCCTTCCTTGACGGTGAACCACACCCCCTTGGCTTTGGGCTCCACCGGCAGCGGCAGGAAGATGTCAGGCCGGCCCGGCGACAGGATGGACAGGCTCGTGATCTTGACATCCGGCTCCAGTGTCTCTGCAGCGATTAAGCGTAACGGGTTCAAATCCTAGATCAACTTTCGATTATTCTTGCGATGGCCAAAAGGTTCAGGATGTGCAACATCAAAGAATGAAATGTTTCGAGTTCTAAATTATAATGGAAGGCAGGCAGATGCTGAATGATCTTCCTAAAACCTGGAAGGAACTTTGGTCAAACAAGCAAATATATATGTATGAAGATCTGTCTTACACAAGACTAAAAATCAGTATAAACTTATAAGCAAGGTTTCATTGAATTATGCCCTGCAAGATGCGTTGATCTTAAAAGCACCAACAACATTACTACATTACCATCACTACAACAATCAGAACGCATTATTCCCCAGATATATCACTTTTCAGAATAGGAAGACACTGCAATCAGCATCCAGCTCTAGTTCAATGGACCTGGATTCATATCATCATTGCCGAAGACAACATAACCATGCACGGCAAAGTACAAGACCAGCCAAACCGGTGCATTCAGGAAAAATAGGGCTCTCAAGACTAGTTTTCCTCTGAAATGATTAGCGTGAAAAGACAGGCCGGCCGGCCTGCCTATGCAACAGAGCCCACACACCTTTTAATTTTTCTCTGCTTCTGTTTTTCTATGGTAGTACTACTACACAACACGAACCACACGCACGGCAGGTGAATAGATAGATAGCCATGAAACGGAGTAAGCACGGGGAGCAACGGACAGTTCACGGGACCATCTTGACAAGGCGGTGATCACGTGCAGAACTGTTGCATGTGCCGGTGCCCTACTGGTGCCATTAAACAAGATCGCAAGGTCGACGAGACGAGCCAATTGAACGAGAGCAACGATTTGGCTGAGATTTTTTTTCGTGTGGGGAGTTTACCTCCCACGGAGTTCAAATCCACGCTGCCCAGAAGCTGCTCCTTCCACCTCCTCAGGCTCTCGTCGTCCTGCGAACGCATGAAACCCAAACAGTAAATGAAGGAATGCATAATTGGTCGATGTGTACCGCTAATACTTGGATAAAAGCAGCAGCAACAGCGACATGCGAGGAAGAATTCAGGCAATGGCGCAATGGTGTACCTTGTCCTTCTCGAGCTGGTCCTTGATGCTGACCCTCGGGCCGAGGTCGATGGCCCTGGGGACCTTCTCCTCGCCTTCCTCATCGTCGTCCTTTTGGCAACGCGGCACCTCGCTGCACTTGCCGTTCACGGCGTCGGCACGGGCCCCGCCGTTGCCGTGCTCCACGGCCGCGTTCTTGGCCACCACCACCAGCTCCTTCGCCGCCTCCGGCCCGGAAGCGACATCCTTGGAGCAGGAGATGGCATCCACCGCCGACGACATTGTTCCCACTACACCACCGTGCAAAGCTCGCACACAGTGGAGTCAACCAGGAACCAAGAACGGGACGGAACGACCGAACCGCGAGGAGACAAAAAAAAAAAAGAGAGGGAACGTGGCGAAAAAGCGAGGAGGGAGGCAGAGAAGCGAGAGAGCAAAGATACCAAGAGGCCGATGGTTGAGAGAGAGAGAGAGGTCGATGGTTGATCCAGCAATGGCAGCGCGGCAGAGAGGATAAGGAGGTTTTAATCCCCCTCTCCGCAGGGGAGGAGAGGAGACCAGGGAGGGGGGGGGGGGGGGGGAGTGGAGACAACGTGATCGTCACGACTGCCGCTGCAGCCTCTGGTGGCAGCAGTACAACTGTAGCCCTTGCATAGTTGCATGCACAATGATATAGGTCCAGTTTAGCGCTAATCAATCGATTTAACCACTATTTCGTCACTGAGCTTCGGTGATGCTTCAAGGTGGTGGTAGAAATCGCCATTCACCACAGAATCGATGATGGTCTGGTCTGGTTTCACCCTGCTGGATGTTACTGATGTTACCTATACGGCTATGCCAGTGTCCACCCTGCTGATCTTCGTCTCAGCTGTTGTCGACCTGTCCAGTTAAACTTGGGCCCGTGCATCACGCTCCAGACATCGTCGAAAGATTAATATATTTTCCCATTATCTAAAAAATCACGCTCCAAACATAGATCTGCACCGTAGGTCGTTCCGTGCGGCGTGACGCATTGATGCTCGATCAATTTGGGGCCCTCGATGCCTACTCATTTCGGCGCTACGGATGAGCATTGAACGACTCCTCACTGTTCAGCACCAAGTGGCCTCCTGAGCCATTACAATTTGTCTGTCCGCCAGGCAAATGTGCCACCAAATTTGCCCGCCCATTCAGCCCGCTTTTAGCCCATTAACCGGGCCCGGACGGGGCCCAACTGCTTTTCAAGCTTTTTCGACCCCTGGAGTTACTAGCATGCCGATGATTTGCACATTGCGATCACAGCGTTTGTATAATTGTATGATTGTATCAATGTAACTATGCAAGGAACTAGACACAGGTCCAGCTGGAAAGCTGCAACAAAATGGTATCACCGGCACTACATGGAGGCAGGCTACTATGTACCACTGTTGTTGTAAAACAGTTTGCGGTTGACAGACGAATGTGGTACACTGAGCGATTAATGGTAATACGGTTTGATTAATCAAAGTTTAACCGATGATTATATGCTCTTATTAATATATTTCTTTACATTTGGAGTTAATTAGAAATATTAGTTTATTTACATTTAGAATTAATTAAAAATATTTACATTTAAGATCCTCAACTTTGTTCGATTAATGTTTGAAGCCGTTTAGTTTGCTGCAGGAAATCGCCAACAAGTTACGAGGGGCACTGTAGACCTGCGGACAACAGAAAATATGCCATACACAATGTTCGCACTCTAGACGGTCGCCTCCTCTTGGAAGTTGGAAATCCTCCTCAAAAGATGGTGTAGACTCCTCCATTGATGATTTAGATTGGTAAGGGATGAATACATAAAGCACTCAATAACTAATAAGTTATGCACAGAATGCAAATCTATTATACTATATGCAAAGAATATTTCAAGTGAATGGCTAACATAGTTATTTTACAATAAGCAGAACTTGTAAAGGATAATGTAGATAGAATAAAACGACACTAAAATAAATAACAATAATAAGTAACTTTTTCAGTTATTTCTCAAGTAAACCGGCACACAATCTAAACCAATTCCATCATTACCATTGGCACAAAGCCTCACTTCCCAAGTTTTATTTTTCAAAATCAAATCCTTGATCGTAATTCCCGAGCATTGTCTAATACCGCGGACACGGTTATTCGAATACTTTAACACTTTGCAAGGGTTATACACTTTACCCACAAGATATGATCAAACTATACACGTACCCATTGACGTGTGGTTTGAAGATCATAACAAAACCTTTCGAAAAACTTCATCATAACATTGCCCTCATGTTAAGTCTTCACTATCTATTCCCTTAATAAGAACAAAAGGATAGGAGAAGCTTACCGTTAAACTGATGTGAGGCTATTGCACAACACACCCAAATCCCCAAAAACACACACTAAGTTTGGTTACTTTCCTGAGGCACCCAATGTTAAGACTCGGTAATCATACTTAGTTAAGTCCGTTCTATTTCAGACATGTGACTGTATGTTTGGCCTAGTTCAAAAGCTTGCAAGGTTAAAATCCTTAATTGACTGAGGCAAGATTTCTAATCACTTATAGTAACCAATAGCACATAGCCCCTCACACCCACTCATCAACCCAATGTCACTAAGATCTATCACATCACAAAGCCTCTTGCCACTTGCCTCAGTCTAAATCATTTACTACCCTAGTGGATTAATGTGCATCGCATGCCATCAACAAGTCAACATCATTAGAGGGCAACACATGTCTCTATAACTCAACATCATCGTATGGCAACACATGGCACACATTTCAAAAATATGTTCCATATTCCATTAATCAATTTGAATTTGCATTTCCAAAATGATATTAATGACTCATTGCATGGCTAAGCACACTGATCTCGTTCTAACCTACCTATGTTGGCATTTAATAACTACCAACTAGTAGTAAACCATCGTAGGGTGACATAATTATGGCATATAAATGGTAAGGTAGACATAGTTCAACTAGGTTGAATAGCCAATGCCGAATTAATTTGAAATCATTTTACTTTGAATTAGTATGCAATAGTTTAAAGCAATATAACTGTTAAAACATGGTTTCAATATGGTCAAAGCACAACTTGCCTTTAAAAAGGTCTTGTTCCTGTTCTAGACCTTACTCTTGAGTTGGTACCTCACCCTCAACACTTCAGGCACTTCGATGCCTACGCGAAGCGAGGAACAATAGCAATATATACCAAAAACAAAGAGTGAACAAGACTCTCAAAAATAAACAAAATTCACTATTATATAGAGCTTGTTTTACAAATTTTTAAAAACCGAAATCACCTCAATCGGAGCGCGTATGAGTGAAAAATAAATCCTAATTAATCGAATTATTTCCCTAATGGAAATTGGGATTAATGAATTTTTGGTTTTCAGCCAAATTATTTTTCTACGGACAAATCTAATTATGACATCATAAAGCTAAATTACCAAAATAAAGTAAATATGGAAAAATACTATTGACACTGACATGTGGAACCATGGGTCTATGGATCCGATCCACGGAACAGTGCGCAACTTCGGTGAACTCGGTCTACAGGAAGGTTGACTGGTTAACGCAGATGCAAGGGTTGATGCAAGCATCGAGACATGGCATGATCTTGTGCGCAAGATCTAGATTTGACAGATGCGGTTGCGCAAAGGTAAGCAAGGCGGTGGGGACACGCGGCATGACTGAGCGTGCGACGCGCCACGATCTGGACTGCTCATTCCAGATCGAACGTTTAGACTCACGGCGAGCAGCGCGCCACGCGACGCATGGGGCGGCGACATGTGTCACAATCTAGACCTCCCATTCCAGATCGAACGATCGAGGTTTACGACGAGACTAGCGACGGTGACAACAGCGGCACTCACTGGAGGTGGAGACGATGACCACGAGCGCGACGTTTCACAGCTTCTCCGGCGGATGAGTCTTGGCTCTTGACAGGTTTGATGCGGCGTGACGCCAGGATCACGAATACGGGCTCAAGACTGTAGACAAGGAACGATGGCAGCGAAATCAACCCAAATCTGAGGCGGCACAGCTACAACTATGACAAGCAATTGCGGAGACGACGACGCTTTAGACAACACTGGCTAGGGCAAAACACAAAGAGCAAGACGGCAAACACAGTGGGGTTGGCGACGCATTAAATAGACCCCCAGCTTCCGTGTAGAGGCCGGCGAATCGCGAAGAATCTGCGGCGACGAAGAAGGCTGGTAACAACAAGGAGATGCTACGTGGCACAATCTAAACCGTCCACGTCGACTCGATCTAACATGTAGCAGTGCGCGACTATGCGGAGAGTTCTCAACCGCGCGATCAAAGATTGGCAGGCTACAATGGCGAATTGGGTCTGGCCAGCTTGGGTTTAGGTCCAAAAGTTAAATATATTTCTGACTTTTTTTAGTTAACATATTTTTTTAAATATATTAACCCAACATAAATAGTAAAAAAATATTCTAGAAAATTTCTAAAAAATATTGAGACATTTTGAACTAAAATAAAATATTTTCAATAAAATTTTATTTTAAGTTTTCAAATATTTAAATAATTTTCACAAGCGGCATAATTTAAATAAATTCTAAAAATTCTTACCAATATAAAAATTACAATAAATCCATAATGCAAAAATTGGATGTTACATATATCAAGTCTGTCGAGGGAAGAATTTGTTCGGGCCAAACGCGTCAAACTTAGATCTTTTGGTTGTATGACCATGGAAAGGGGGAAATGCCTAATGAAGAGATGCTTCAAGAATTGTGACGGGTGCATTTGGGTTTGGGCTCGACGAGAGCATGCGGGCCTCACATGGGTTGGAAAGTCGCAATAGTTCTTTTTCGACCTAACAGGCGTGCGTGAGTGATGCTTCAATTGCCTCAATCTAAAATTCGACAAGGCCAGGTACAATATCGTAGTCGTAGCTTGTTCAATTCTGGCTATTGGCATGCATCTTTGATTATGAATATATGAGGGTTTTTTCCTCCCTTTGTGCACATTGCTACTTTCGATTATTTATGCAGCCCCCCCCCCCCCCACATTGTGCACATTGCTAGTTGCCATTATGCAGAACATAAAACAAGAGAATGATGTCAGCGTTAGCAAGAATATCTTAAAACGCAAATAAAATATAAAAGAGCACTACAAAACTAGTGACGAATGAGATGAAATAATCCGTCTTTATTCATAGAACGCACGACGTCACAGGAGAGAAAATATGCATGCAACGATGTATGGTACAAAAGAATAAGCAGTAACACGCCACAGCGGCCACTCAAGAGACACACACACCCATCACTACCGCTCTCTAGCTAGGGCGAAAACGAACCGGGTCGACCAACCCCGGAGGCCGCAACGAACCATGCACCGCCGCCGCCGCCTACTGCAGAAGCCCACCGGCGACGAGGATGGAGCACGGCAGAGCACGCCGCGGAGCCAGGGGCCGCGCCCGTGACCGGGGCCGGCGCGGGCGGCACGCCCAGGTCCATCTCCTGCGCCGAAGCCGCCGCGGACAGCACGGCCACCACGGCCACGGCCAACACCGCGGCGCGAGAAGCCATCGCGGGTGCTAAAGCCACGCACCCGGCAAACGAAGAAGCAAACGGCAAGGGTGGCCCGCGCGGCGGCTAAGCTAACCAGCTCGAGGGGGAGCCGGGGAGGCAGAGGGTGAGTTACTTTAGCAGCAGCGGTGAGCCGGTGAAACGGAGCGGCGTGAGGGGAGGGGTTATATATGGCGAGGTGGCGTGGGTTGGGAGGCCGCGGTCGCGGGCGCGACGCTTGGGTCCGCGGTGCGACACGTTGGTCGCGCGGGTGGCGCGACGCGAGCCGGTCTCGGGTTCGACGCCCACAACCTGATTGGCGCGCGCCCAACCGCGACACGTTCCCTGCACGGCTCGAACACCACCGGCTGCTAGCCAAGCCGACGACACACGATTCAGCCGCCGCCGTGCAATGTCAAGCGTCACGTTACAGCCGTGACTAATTAACGAATTATTATACGAGTAATAATATACCACAGGTACCGCTGTTGATCGTGGCGAATGACTAGTAGTAAGAATGTTACAATTAAGCGGCGTGTCTCCGACGCTTTTCTCAGGGTCAAGGCTTTGCTGTCGTACACGTACGCGTGCGTACGTGCGTGCTTGCGTATACGCACCACATGGAGCGTAATATGTGCACATGCGGCGTAGGGGTTGGTCGTAACGGTTTTTCTTCTCCCTATTTTGGCTACGTCGTACCAGTCGTATGCAGCGTTCCCAGAGTCTTCACGGTTACGTACTTCAACGTTTTTTAGTGCCGCGACCGTATGCCTGCTACCCCAGGCCCTAAGGAAACGAACGTTCCGACCAATGGAGACTAGTATCCAGGTTCAATCGACATACATACACTTGTCCCGTGCAAGATGGCACGTATTTTTGTTGGTTGATCTTGGCTGTGCATGGAATGCTACTATCCAAAATCCCGCACGGCAATCACTTTGACACTTTCTTAAAACAAAAACTTTTCTAACTAAATCTTTTATTAGACACGCGCCATGATCGGAGGCGCCTTCCATACATGGAGCACATCCCGAGTTCCTCAGCGCCATATTATAAAGGAAGAAGTGAGCTCGTGAATTAGGTGACGATCTAATACACGTTCTCCTCCCTTCTAAAACCCTAATCTCTCTACTGATCCTCACCAGCGCTGGAGGAGCCTCGAAGGGCTGTTCAAGAGACAGTGCAGACCGGTGCTCTCATCGAGTTACTGCAGACCAACATCATGACCAACCGAACAATCTTAATGGCTAATCCGGGTAAGTCCTAATGTTTGATTTCCGTATTATCTAGTGATTATGTTTTAGGCTAAGGTCTTACTGTCATTAGATCATTAGTTAATTCTAACAATTTTGTTTTTGGACAGAGACCGAGAAGACCAAACGTGTGACCGCGAAGTGTGCATGGCACCTGTATCCAATTCGTCGATCCTCACCTTGAAAGAGCGAGCTTAGCCATCGGCCTAGTATAGAGAAAAGTTCTAGGTACAACTAAAGCCCTAAACCCGACCAGAAGGGGAACGTGGCAATTGCCTCTTCGCCTATGTATTCTTGCATCTACTTCATGTTCCGCACAATACTTTTCTTATCAGGTTTACGCATTGATTGGTTCACCTAAGAAGGAACGACAATACACTCATAATTCAACAGTTCTTGCACCTAATTTGGGCGGCTCATATAGGGAGGAGAGAGATTCTCTATGACTGACGGATCTTCCTGGTCTGCAGAGGCGTAGCCAACTACGGGGCGCTATGCGGCGTGCGCCCTTGCTCCAACGCGATGACAGGAAGGATGACATATCACGCTCACAAGAAATTCGAGGATATCACGCTCATCCTTCCTGTTATGCTGAAACAAGGCATGATCAGATTAGCCCAAAAAAGATAGATCATCACTAATGCAATATCAAATAGATTTTAAAGAAAGGATCTAGATATTGTTCATCTTGCATTTGATGTTAGTTTTGTTGGGCATCACTAATGCAATGTCAAATGAATTTTAAAGAAATGATCTAGATATTGTTCATGCCATGGGCCTAATTATGGATGTGAAAGAGAACTTGCAAAATTGGATTTTTTTTCGACAATGAAGGTTATCAAGACTGATTTGCGCAACAAAGTCTCCGATGATTGGCTCAATGACTTAATGGTGTGCTACACCGAGAAAACAATATTCAAATCTATTGATGATGAAGCAATTATGGACTGCTTTCAAAGGATGAAAACCCGTATAATGTGCTTGCCTGTTGCCTCCAAAACCAACTCGTAGCTAGTGTGACTAGCAACTTCATTTATGTGAGTATCTTGTAAACTTCTACTTTGTTTCACTTGTTAAATGGTTATTTATGTATAAATTTGGCTTTTACTAGTAGTTGAAATATTTAGCTTAGCCTTCCTCTAATTTAGTCTTGGCTTCGTCACCACTGGTCTGTACCCAGGTTTGTTCTGATCGGCGAAGATGCGAGCCGCGCCGCAATTCGGAACGCCCGAACTGAAAGGAGCAAATCGGGGGCGCATATCTATCGTGCGCGTACGGACACGACGCAGCGAAAGGGAGGGCTCATCCGCAGGCAGAGGCGCTGTCCGTCTCACCAGTCGACACTGCAGTGATCGATCGAGATCGGCGCCATTCTTTCCCGCCCTGCTTGTGGCCGTGGATGATCGATTAGCTTCCTGCGCGATGGCATGTCTCGATCGGTCGTCGTCGATCTCTTCGCGCCGAAATGATTCTCTCTTGGCAATTATTTTTGTTGCCTCTGGGCAGACATATCAGGATGAAGAGCTAGCGTGTCTTCTGATTTCTGAATCCGTCCTGCGCCTCGTCCCTCGCTCGTTTTTCTTCACCATGAAAAGCGCGGATGGATCGACGGTTGCGCCCGTCGTCGCACTCCTGTCGGCAACAAGACCTTAATACCGTCTTAATTAGAGTAGTAATTTTGAACTCTAGCTAAACGGTTGAATAAACTCGACCCTCCAGACAGAGGGCCTCTTATCTTTGTACGTGAGCTCGTTGCATCGTCTGGAGTAATTGATACTCCAGTAGTACGTAGAAACCGATCAACCAGAAGGAAAATTCGGGTTAATAAGGGGCCGCGTTGGTGGGGGCCGTTGCAACTTGCGAGTGGCCACCTAATTAATTAATTAATTGATACATGGAGTGCATAACAAGTTTCTTCTTGTACATGATTCATGGACAGATACTCGAAGAATCTCATGAGCTAGGTAGCTATTCTTAGCTCGAACCAAGATTGATTATTATTCTCCAAGTGAAAAATAGGCGAAACCAGAGACTCAGAAAAAGGCCTTCTGCGACGTGTGCTCGGCACTGGAGCAAGAACGCAAAAATCATTGTCGGGAACCTCCGTTGGTGCACAATGGGCTTGAATTGGTTTTTGTGTATTTTGCAGGCTTGCACAGCCAAACTAATTAAGAAGTTTTCGCCTATCATAACAGCAAGTTGAGCTAAGTATGTCGAGATCTTCTTAATTGCCAGCTTAAAACATGGTGTTCGGTATAATCTAGAGCATTATGTAAAGAGGGGCACATGAAAGTGGACCAACGAATTTTCAGATGCCTACTAGACGGTCTGCACTTTATCTGTCCGTATGTAACATTTTTGAAGCGTGAACAGCTTCCCTTTCTTTCCATCAAGAAACAGAGTTACCTTTCTGATATCAACTACTACTACTACTACCACCGTATCATGAGATTAATTGTCAATGTTTGATTTGTTTCGGTTCTTCTCATTGTTTTCTAAGTGATCCATAGTTACAATAGTTGTATACAAACGTTGAGGTATTCCTATTATGATCAGCTGAATACACTCGGATATTGTGAAAAACACCTGATAAACCGGGGTACGTACAAAAAGCTGAGCGATAGCCGATAGATTATAATTCCGGTGACATGGAAAGAACCTTAAAAAATTCAAAGTGTGATAGTACCTAAAATTTCGCCGAGATCTCGGCATTTTGGATCGAAATTTCATCTATATGAACCGAACTCTCGGAAATTTCGTTTCAAAAATTACCGGATTCAAATTTTACCTTTTGATTTTCGTTCAGATTTCGTCTAAAATACCGAGATTTCGCCGAAATTTCGTCTTGCCGAGATGAAATCCGGAAACGAAAATTCAAACCCTGATGGGGTTACGCCCAGTGGCCAAATCGTGTGTCTGTGCTTTGTAAGGTTCAGACCTTCGCTCTAGTTAGGCATGCGCAAGCTGATGCATCCACGTGTGCGTGAGTACCTCGATCGCTAGAAGAACGGTCCGTCCAAAGATGAAAACTAGCCATCCACACGACGTGTTCCTCGCCCTACCTCCAACTCCAGGAGCCTACCGCCCGCTTCCCATGCGCATGCACGCACCTAAGCGCGCGCCTCCACATGGCGACCACCCATCCCAAACGGCCAAACCCCCCAAAACTAGCCCACTAATCCCGCTATATTAATTAACCCCCGTCCCCTCCCTCTCCTCCCTCCTCAGGCAAGTGGCGAGGGCGCAGAGGCAGCCAAGAAGCAGCAACAGCAGCCAGCTCACCGAGCCCCTTCTTCCTCGCCTCTCCGTTCCGTCCCCCCGCCGCCGTCTCGTTCTCGAGTCGACCGCCAACTCAATTCAAGAAAGGGATGGAGATGAAGAAGATCGCTTGCGCCGTCCTCGTCGCCGCCTCGGCCACCGTGGCCTTGGCTGCCGAGGCCCCGGCTCCTGCCCCAACCAGCGCCTCCGCCGCTGTTGGCCCCGCCCTCGGCGCCGCGCTCGGTGCTACCGTGCTCTCGTTCTTCGCCTACTACCTATAGTGAGGCGAAGCCAGCAGGCCAGCCGCCTCCTTACTCGCTGCAAAGAGGGGGAAGAGAGGAATGGGAAGATACTACCATATATAATATGGCTATGCTAATCCAAACACGCTCGTGCATTTCGGTTTCGATTTCGATCGATCGATGCTTGTGACGAATTGATGTTGTTGGTGCACCGGTTTGATTTGGTGCCTCCTTATTCTGTTCTTCCCTTCAAGAGAGGGATGGATATTGTGTTATTGTTTGCCATTTGTTTGGATTAATTTAAGGGTTGGATTCGATCGAAGCGTACGTAAATTTGTTTGGATTCTGCCCTGATTGTTCTGCAAGTCTTAATTTCGTTATTTCGTTACATGTTTGAGGAGATGCTTCGCGTGTATGACAGTGAGTGGCTTGCATTAAACCGATTGAGAAATGATTAGAGGAAAAAGATGTAGCCCGTGCTTAAAAAACGAATTGTTTAGAATTCTGGACAGCTTCTCTCGTAATCAGAAGCTTCCCTCTATATAGAATCAGAATCCGATTAGAACCTGATTCTCGCTGATACTTGCTAATTCTCGCCGGCCCGGTTCAAAACCTAGTAGTTGCAGCTGGCCGACCCGATTCTCCCACAATCAGAAATAGTTTCTCTCGTAATCCAAAATCTATAATCCAGAAGCTGAAACGAACTGGGTCATAGACATGCATCTAGAGAAGTGTTCATTGATATGGCCTTTGTATCTTTTTTTTTTTTTTAAAAAAAAAAAAAGAAATCTAGCTTCCTTCTAAAAAAATTTTCAAAAATAATCCTCTCCACCACCGCGAAAGACACAGCTGGCGACACATGTCTCCTGCTGTACCAAGAGAGCACGAGAGGTGCTGGCAAGCACAGGAGCAGGGCGGGGCGGGTGCACGTGTGGGGAGGGGCAGCGTGGGTAGCACACGTGGGCGTGAGTGCGAGGCTGCCGCGTGCTTCCGCGCTTCCCGTGTGCAAAAGGAAGCTCCCGCTCCCCATTCAAGGAAGGAAGATTCCGCGCTCCCCTGCCGCGGTAGCTTGATGGGCCTGGCCAGCTTTCATGCTCGCCCATGTAGCCATGCTGGCCACTCCCTTTCACGCTCAGACAGGGGGACATTTATGGAATTTTTGTTGCACGGGCAAGTATTGGAAGACTTGGAAGAAAAAAAAAGGCGGGAGAGGATAGTACATTAAAAATTTCGCATCTAGATTTGAATACGAGATTGTACCTCATTTCATCTTGGAGTATTCATAAACGTAAACATTTCGAGGAATTATGGTTCTTGACTAAAAAGTTAATCCATCCGGTCATAAATAGTAGTCGGTTTGGGATACGTGCAGTCAAACTCCTAAAAGTTTAGCTATCGATATCTTTTTAAATAGTTAGATTAGATGGATGAAAATCATGTGTAGATTCGTCTCGAAATGTATTTTTATAATATTATAATTTTATTGGATTTTTTAAAATATATTACAAAAGAAATTAGTGATCAAAGTTGAGTTTTAGGAACCGTGTCGATGTCCAGAACGACTACTATTTGTGACCGAAGGAAGTAATACAATTTTGTAGGAGTTTCACGAAAACCTACATCCAAATTCGGGTGGGAATAATGAGGTCTTCTCTGCTTTCTCAACCGAACAAAACTAAGCATAATTCTCTTGATCGGCTTGCAAAAGAAATAAGGACGCCTGGTAGGATGATGGCACTGGCCCTCGAATTTCCACCCTCTCGCGATATTAGTCAAAACCAACTATACGCACATTTGTATCGAAGTAAGCATAGAGAGTGCAAATATTGCAAAAGGAGGGAGTAATATCGATATTGCAATAAATAAAGATGAGATACGCTGAAGATCCAAGCACACTGAAAAAAAGGTGAGATAGTCTCTGAAGCCAAAGACAAGGAGAAATATCCCGATACATGACTCCACACCATCTATATCTTGCCGTTTGCACACACACAAAAAAGGTTCAAGCTCATTAAAGGTGGTTCCGACAAACCCAGTGCAAGTGTGCAACCCCCAGTGGCGAATTGATAGCACTTATTTTCGTGTGATGTTTCTTAATGTTGGTGTAAGAACCATGTGATTGAGCATGGCCACAAGAGATTTCTAAGCATTCACTTGAGATCAGAACAATAGACACGGCGGAAGGCTAACACCAAGTAGCACCAACCAGATTCACAAACAAATACACGCTCTTTCAGTTTCAGGGCAGCCATGCTTTGATTTACCAGGTGGAAAGGAATCGGTCACCACTCATAAGCAATGCATCAAGGAAACAGAGGATTAACCGAGATGTAAGTAAGATACCAGACACCACGCCTCCCAGGCATCTAGCCAGTGGTAACTTGGCCTTGCAAGGTCAAGAATATGAAAACCAATAACATAAGGATTTGCCCATCCCAGTGCAAGGAGAAGAAAAAGAAATGCTTCCATATGCTTGATCCTAAGCTCAAGTGCGATAGCAGCAATCTAGGGCTGAAGAATTACATGGATTGCCAATAATTCATGGTTCTAGTTCAGTTGTTTCCTTAAGCTCCCTGAATCCCTGATAGAATGGACGATTAAAAGAGATCTGAATACTTCATGGACAAATGCCTATTTATAGTGACAAAAGAGCACCAATAATGGCAATGCTTATCTAATTGCTCAGAACAGAGATAATTTAGCTAGGTCATCTGTTGAAGTCCTATCTACCAGTGGACAATACGCAAGTGAAATCTTTCCAATCCAAAAGAAAGGTGACAGGTTATCACATCTATATTGGAGCCTACAACATACTGCTGTTCAGTGGCAGCATGCATGAAGTTTTTGAAAACTAACTAATAGGGGATGTTTGATGTGTATTCTGTACAAAACACTGCCACTTGGACCTAAGCTACAACAGCAACTTAAATAGAGTGCAGTATAGTGTATATGTAGACTTGGATGAAAGACTCCATGTCTTCATCAGCTTTGCTTTTCGGAAGTTATGGTCCAATTACCAGAACCACGGTTCGTCCGAGTCGTGGTATGGAATTTGGGTTCGCAGTTCGTCACTTTTTCTTCCTATCTTCACTGCAAACATGAATTTCGTACCCTAAACCTATTCGGGTTCGACGAATCCGGTTCACGATTCACAGAGGTTACAGCGAATTTGGTAACTATAGTTATGGTTTGGAATGGCCTGTATGCAACTACCATATTCTTTCTACCTCTTTAGATTTTCGACCACTTGTCTCGAATCTGTCTTAACTCTTTAACCTCTCAGGTATCAATAGGCCGGTAAAATAGAAATATATCTAACTGTAGTCAAATAGAAAATCTTCACTCAGGCCTTTAGTCTACAATGTGTTCTTGCACCTATTTGAACTATTCTCTTCAGGGCACACAGGATTTGTCAAATACCTAGGCAGAAGTGTTAACAAAAGCACGGTTTGTTTGATCACCATTAGGTTAGACTGAAGTAGTATTAAAGAACAAAAAGATAAACCTTGCTTGATATTGTTAGTAGCACGATTCTTACTATCATTGAGATAGGATGACAATAGGAGTTGGGGCAATTTTTCTGGTTTATTCCTCACACAATGCCATGCCAACCTGAGGGGTTGGGGTTACATATTTATAGCTGCCAGGGCAGCCAAGCATATGCTAAGATGCTAGTCTAAGATGCCGTCCTAAAGTAGTCTAAGATGCTAGTCCTAAAGTAGTCTAAGATGCTAGTCCTAAAGCTAGTCTAAAAGCTGCCCACAAAGACCACAAGGACAAGGCATAAAGCTGCCCACAAGGACAAAGACTTGACCATCATTACTTGACCATCATTCTCCCCCTAAGTCTTGTCCATTGCCTTGTGGGAGAGTTGGACCATCCTGGTCTGGAGCGTAGCTCAAGAAACTTGATCCTCCCAAGGGCTTGGTGAGCGATCCGCAAGCCGGTCCTTGGTGTTGATGTAGCTTGCCTTGATGCTTCCTTCCTCCAAAACAGCCTTTGATGAAATGATATCTCACCCGGATGTGCTTGCTCCGCTCATGAAAAACGGTTCTTTGCCGTGGGCATAGAGCGGACTTTGTCTGCCCACTTTAGCCCACCGTGCCGGGTGTTTCATGTTGAGGAGATACTGCAAGGCCAAGCCAGAGAGCCTGAGTTGCAGAGGTGGAGGCCGCTATGTACTCGGCCTCAAACCGGACAGGCTACCACCACCCGCTTGACCGACCGCAAATGACGAGACACTTGCCTAGGAAGAAAGAGCATCCCCGGCCGTTTTTGCCGGTGTCGACGTCGCCGCTGGTCGCTGTCGGCCATGCACTGACTTAAGTGTGCCTCCCCAGGGCACCTCGGGTAGTGGAGACCGTGATCGAGTCCCCGCAACGAGCGGATGATTCTCTTCACGCCGCCGGTGCTCCGTTTGGCCGCCGCATGAACCGACTAACGAGCCGACTTCGAGAATGCCAAGTCCTACTGCAGCGGTAAGGCAGCGAAGGCCTCCCGCGCCCGCAGCATCGGGTAGCGCCCACCTCCTTCAGCGCCGCTGCTCGGCCTTGACCTCTCCTCTCCATCTGGAGCGGAGTTGCAATTAGTGAGCCCACTAGCTCAACGACGCCGGGCGTAGCGCAAATCGCTGAAGTGACAACCGGAGTCGCCCCGTGCACCTCTCGATCCCTGTAGAAGGAGAAGCTCTGTGTCGCCATTTGGAAGGTGGCCTTCATTTCTTCTTTGAATACCGCCACTCGCATCCTTGGTGCCGATGATCACCAAGTCGCCGACGTGACACCCACCAAACAGCGTATTCCACCATTGCCCCGCCGAGATGGTCTCTGCTTTGCTCAAGCCCATCCTCGAAGCGTGGAATCTAACTTGGCATTCCATGCCCTTGGTGCCCGCCGCATGACAGAGCCTTGTGCAAACGCGAAGACCTTGCCTCCTTCGCCGGGGATCGCAAAATCCCTGGCGGTGCACGAGACCTCTTCCTTCAAATCTCGTCGTAATGCCGACTTGACGCCCATGTGGTGAACTCGCCACCTCCCCGAGCAAACAATAGGGAGGAGTCGTGACATTCAACCGTTACGGGCGAAGGCATCGCCGGTTTCGATCCTCCCCGCCGCACGAAACCACGTGCCACTGCGAGCCTTGTGTTTGACAATGGCGCCAGGCTTCATCCTCTTCGCCTGAACACCCACTTAAGGGTGATCGCGCGGTGACTACGGGAAGACGGCGAAGCTCCCAGGCGCGGTTCTTCTTAACCACGCCCATCTCCGTCGCATCGCAGACGCCATGCCGCGGTCTTTCGCCTCTGCGAAAAGACCGAGGCTCACCATCGTCGACGCAAGATGCAATCGCGCCGCCAGATCGTGAGGCACCGCCTGCACGGGCCGTCGGCCAGAAGGTCCTCCATCGTCAGGATACCGCAGCGGCCTGCCGTCGTGGTACGCCGACGCGCCTCGCCGTGGGAGAGTGGAGTAACGAACTCCACCGGCCGTGCTCGGCTAAACCTAGCCAGTGCTCGAGAGACGCGGCCTGGAGGGTAACCGTTGGTGCCGGAGAAGCGCGCCGGAGTCGTGGGGGTTCGGACTGGGTAGGCGCGTTTCGACGAAGAGGTGCCGCTTACCCCGGCCTCGGCGGACGTGATTTCAATGGTGAAGTCGCCGACGCTTCTGAGTCGAGCCATTGTCAATCGCTTTGTCCACGCCCTCGCTTCGTTGAACACGCCAACGTCAGGCGCGATACGCTGTCTTTGGGTCGAGAATGCGGTAGGCCTCGAGCCCTCCGCAGAATCGGAGCAAACACTCCGAGTGTTTCGCTATCGAAGCTTGCTAACATGTCCAAGCTCCTTCGAACGCGAGGCACCAAAACCTCGTGAGGGTGAGAGACCGGCTTGCGTCGTTGCCTCGTGACGGCCCTGGCCGTTGAGAGCCTTGGTAGGCGAAGCGGCGAGATGTAGATCGCCGCTACCATCGCTTCTCCCCGTGAGAATAGCCGCATCCTCTCGCTGAGGAGGGCCCGAGCCATCCCCACGATCGCCTGATTACGCCGCCGACGACGCCATTCGCCGCGGGTTGTACGGCCGGAATAGTGGCGCCGAATGCCCTCATCCGCCAATACGATGCGAACTCACGTGAATTCGCCACGTTGTCGATCAGCAAGAAGACACGCAGCCGCGGCCGACTTCTGCCTCGCAGCTGCGGCGCTCGATGGCTTCCGCAGCCTCTTTCTTGCCGAGGGACCGTTACCGCATGTAGCGCGTAGGTCGCCGACGAAGTAGCGTGAAGTAGCGTTCGTCTTCCGCGGTGGCGCGCGGTCACTGCCACAGTCCCTGCAGTACGAGCTCGAGCCGCCTTGCTCGGAAGTTCGATCAGCGGGAAAGGAGCCGCCTGCAGCCGTTATTACGCAGATGTTTGCAGAATCGCTTCCACGTGGTCGGTGACACGCAGTTCGCATTATCTCCTTGGCACCGAGTCGCCGTAGCCTCGGCCGGCGTGTCCGGCGCTGCGTTATCAAGCCTTTCATGCCTCGCCGTCTCCGACGAAGCGCGAGGCAGGGTTGTGCCACACCGCACGTTGAGGATGTAGAGTCGATTGGTGCCTCTCGTTACCTTGGCAAGAAGGCGACGATGGCGATCCCAAATCCTCATGACTCGTTCTTTACTAACACACCCAACCATTCTCATCCAAATGCCCTGCCGATGATAGAGTTCCTCAACGCGGATGTAGTAGACTCCGAAGCGGCTTACTGTGCTCACCAGACTTAGCGCGTGAGGATGACGCGAGCCGACACCCTGGATCTCTCCACGCCGGAGGCGTCCCCAAACTTGACTGAGCCTCGACGTTAGAGTCAAGCTCCTGCGAAGAACTCCCCGCCGACCTGGCCATGTGATGGGTAGCGCCCGTCGAGGTACCACCCGCCGATCTTGTCATCTTGCCGAGCTGCCGCCAAGGAAGGCGCGGTGCTCTCGCCATCAAGGTGGAGGAGATCGGCTGCGGCCGATGCCGAGATAGCTCGATGCTTGCGCTTGCTGAGAGCAAGAGCCGGCTCTTCTTCCTCCACTTGTGTGACGTGGACTGCCACGCCGTGGTCGGCGACACTCCTTGGCCCAATGGCCAAGCTTGCTACGCTTGTGGCAGAGTCGCCTCGCGTCGGCTTTCTTTTGGTTGCTGGCGCGCCTGGCGCCCGCTGGTGTCGCCTTCTGCACGCCCTTCGCGCTTCTACCGACGCTGTCACGCGCTTTGCGCGGCTTAGCGTCTATGCGATCATCTGCCAAGAGAGGACTCCTTCTTCCCGGCTACCTGCTAGCCTCCCACTGCTCTCGAGTGAGATGTAACTTCCCGCCAATGGTGATAGGCCCCGAGAGAGGCTCGTGGCTCGTCACCGCGATCACCTTGAGACGACCTATTGCCTCTTCGATCGACATCGCGGGAGAGGTCCAATAGAGACTCGATTGAGCGAGCGATCCGCTTGTACTTTCGGGATGCAACGGAAGAGCTTTCGATGGCTCTCTCCTCATCGTAGGTGTCGCCACCCGAACCGCACCATCTTCTGTAGTAGAGTGTTAGGCGAGAGCAAAATCATCAACATCTCACCTGGCCTGGAAGGCCAGCCTCCCACTCCTCGCGAAGCGCCTCGCAGCAGGGTCTTGCGCGCTGCCGCTACGCCGATGCGCAGCGATGGCATCCTAAGCCTCATGGCGCCGCTTCTTGAAAGCGGAATCGCATCTCTGACGGATCGGGGCGGCGATGGGTATCCACCTGGCCGATCTCCTCGCGTAGTCGACGCCGCCGACGGATCGCCTCCCACATGTGCCGCGACTCGAGCCTTATCCTCATCACCGCGCCCACTCGACATAGTTGGTCTTGGTGGGTAGGCCACCCACCACCGGCCGATGTCCCTCGGAGCAATGGCCTGGGGCCCACGGTGACCATGGTATCGGTCCTGGAAGCGGAGAGCGCGCCGCTGTAGGGCCACGATCTCCGCCGACCAGCCCGCCGCCGCCGGAGCGCTGACGCTGGCCATCTGCCTCCGCCAGAGCTTCGCCGGAGCGCGGTTGGCTGCTGCTTCGCCGGAAGCTACGGCTCGCGCTGTCCGCTCCTATCGCGCTATGAGGTGGCGGGCAATCGCTTCATCGCGCGCTTCGCTACTTGCCGCTTCTTCTCTCTTGCTTGAGCTCGGCGCTGCCAAGGCCAGCTGCTTACTGGCAGAAGCCGCTGAGTTACGCTGTAGCCTCGAAGCTCGCTGCTGCCGACACGCTGCATTCACGCTGCCGCCGCTTCGCCCTTCGCTTTGCTTGCCGCTAGCTTCCGCTGCCGTCGCTGCCGGTCTCTTTATCGCTCGCTCGCCATGTCCTTCATTACAGAATGGGCCTCGCTGGGCAAGGCCAGGCGCACCGAAAGCGCCGAGATCGTTCTTCCGACATGGCGCGCTAGTGGCCGCCGCTAGTGGAAGAAGTCGCCAGACAGCCGCCGTTTCGTAAGATGAAGAGCGTGAGCAAATACTTGTTGTTGTGACTACGCCGCTGGTCGGAGCGAGGAGCGAAGGAAGGAGATGAGCAAGAGATGTTTAGCCGCAGAAAGAACGGCTCGATACCACTTGTTAGTAGCACGATTCTTACTATCATTGAGATAGATGACAATAGGAGTTGGGGCAATTTTTCTCGGTTTATTCCTCACACAATGCCATAACCTCGAGGGGTTGGGGTTACATATTTATAGCTGCCAGGGCAGCCAAGCATATGCTAAGATGCTAGTCTAAGATGCCGTCCTAAAGTAGTCTAAGATGCTAGTCCTAAAGTAGTCTAAGATGCTAGTCCTAAAGCTAGTCTAAAAGCTGCCCACAAAGACCACAAGGACAAGGCATAAAGCTGCCCACAAGGACAAAGACTTGACCATCATTACTTGACCATCAGATATATACATCAGGGCAAAGATTGGAGAATGGGAAAGTCTCGATTATACAATTCATGAATTTCTAAAAGCAACCAAACTTGCAAAAAATTAAATACAACTGATTAGTTCAGGACTTCAGCTTAACATTGCTAACAACTGAGTACCAGTAAAGTTTCATGCGATGGACAGGCAAGAATAATCAACAACTTATCGATCAATTCAAGCTGTTCTACCTACAACAGTGTTTACATGGAACATTTAGGTAAAAGTCAAGAGGTATCTGTGTTTCATTGCCCTGGTCATAGTGGACCAAACTGAGCTGTGAACTGCAGCTATAGTTAGTTAGTTACATAAGAACCTTACATTTCCATCTCTAATAACCACCTCATAATCTAAACAAACAATATTGATTCGGTTTGGGGTGATCGGATCAAATCCGTTAAAAGATTGAGATTCCCCAGAACAGTTTGTCAATAAGAGCATGCAGTAGACAAGCTAGACCTAAAAAACAGCTGAAGTCGCCAATAGATGAAGTTGAAGCTGATCTACCCAAAATTTACGAAAATTTACTTGATCAAATGGAAGGCAAACAAATGATGTAGCCATCCTTGGACATAGGGTAAACAAAACAAAAGAGAAACACGGTAGTATGGTACTACTAAAATTGGATGCATATCATGTAACTATAACAGGGGAAACAACAACAGAAACACTACTGATTTACAGAAAGATGTGCATTTAATATAAGCCACAAGCATTCCATTATCCAAAAGCACCTCAAATTCACCACCTTTCATTGACAATCTTATTTCCAAATTCCTTAAGATCTTGTAAAGCATAGCTCACTACTTGACATCTCATAAACCACCCTTGGTAAAACTCAACGAACTTACCAAAATTCAAAACTGCGCTTTGAAGTTTGAACTAAAGGCTGAAGCTATAACCTTTTTTTTTCTGATAGCTTGAAGCACAAGTAGCTTGCAAGTCCACTCTCACATCAGTACCTCACCAGCAAACAGTAGTTGTTTAATGTATGGTGATTTTATCCAAGTTGCCAAATCATGAAGGTTCCAAAACGCAGTTCAGCAATAAGAGACACACAGAAGGTAGCTGGGATCTAAATGCAGCTATAACCACCTAGTTAACGAACAAGATATCAACATGGAGCCCGTTTAACGAAAATCTACCCAAGATGACAAGATTATGCAACTGGTTTAATCTAGCAGACGATGAATATCATTGTACTAGCAACACTGCAAATAATCAAATTACTATTTCCTTGGTCCCGTGTAAATACACGACAACTAAGCACACTTCAACATCCAAAAGCACCAAAATTTCAGAGTTCAAGGTCTACTTGCCTATCACTAGCGAATTCTTATTCCTCAATACTGACACCACTAACCATCCTTCCTGGAGAGAGCTCAGCTTCAGTTTACCGCATTAAGACCGCAGCAACGGACCCAACAGACACCCCGAGAGCGCAAGAGATGGCGACCACCCGAGTCCGGAGCAGCATGAGGTTAACGTTCTTCGTGGCCTGGAGGCACAGCGTGAGCACCTGCAGCCGCCCGTTGGCCTCCATCTTCTGGAAGAAGGCGATGGGCTTGATGGCGCGGCGCAGCACCAGGGCGGCCGTGAAGGGGAACGCGAACGCCGCCACGCCCTGCACCGCGGCCGCCGACTCCACCCCGACGGGCGAGCCGCCGGAGATGATCCAAGCGCCGGCGGCGAGGTGAGCCCCGCCGAGGAGTGCGAGGGAGGCGCTGAGGCGCTGCACGGCCCGGCGGAGCGCGTCGAGCTCCCGCCGCGTCTCGTCAGCGAGCGGCGACGTGTCGCGCTCCACCGTGGGGCCCTCGATCTCCTGGTGCCGCATCGACTCCAGGGAGGAGGGGGCGGGGGCGGGGGCGGGGTCTGGGGTCGTGGAGAAGCGATGGTGGGGGTGGAGGAGTAGGAGGGGGTTGGGTGCAAGTGCGTGTGGTTTGGGGAGGCGCAGCGCGGGGAAGAGCTTGGCCGTGGTGGCCGTGGGGCTCAGGAGGCGGCGGGAGAGGTGGGAGATCGCCATTGGAGAGTGGGAAGGACGAAGGAGATCGCTACGCTGCAACGGCGAGGCGGCGGCGGCTCCTCAGAAAAGTTTACTCTTTCTCCGGCCAAGTGCAAAGCGTAATCTTATCACTACGCTTTCCCGGTAGATATAGCGATCTGCGGCTAACCACGTTTGGCCAGCCAGCTCCGCCTCCGGTTTTTGGGCTAGTTTACAGAGAAAATGGCTCCAAAAAAAACTCGAGTCCAAAGAACATCGGTGTTCAGCCCGAGGCAGGGTTGCAATTTCGACCAAATTCCTTTGAATTTCGCAAAATTGGCGCTTACCGCTCCACAGTAAAAAGAAATTTCATTTGGGGTACTGTTCAAATTCAAATTAAAAAATAATAATAAAATTTATCCAAAATTTCTCTATAATTAGTATTAATAGCCTTATGACCTCTAATGTGATTTTTTTTAAAAAAAAAAATTGAAGTTTGGAGATATTTTTTAGGCATTCAAAATGTATAAAATAGAAAAGCAAAAAAGAAAAAAGAAAAGGCCAGCCTGCAGGCTTGAGCCCATGGCTGAGCCGCCTCTGGGCCGTGTGGCCCACTCCGGCCCACCCGAGGCGATAAAGAGAGAAGCAGCAGAAGCTACTTTTAGAGCATCTCCAACAATTCTTAATATTTAGACTCCCAATAACTCTAGATTGGGAGCTTTCCAAAAGTTTTTAGGCTTAAAAAAAGAGCATACTCCAACAGTTCCTTTTTTTTCCCTTAAAACTAATTTGACTTAGATCCGATCTTGCAACTGACTCGATAAAAGATACTCCAAAAGGCTCTGTCCGTGCGCTGGTTGTATCCCCTTCAGAACTGAGAAGCCCAAACGCTAACATATCAAGTTAGAGCACGCACAAACTTGGGCATTGTGTATTTGTCAATCAGTTACACCTTGACTGTTGTTCAGCCACCATCTTCAGTAAGTTCCCAACCGTGGAAAATTTCTATGTTCATCTTTAGACAATAGATGGCTACCTAAATTCTAACAACACTGATGTCTAAACCAAAATGCAGAAGGACGAAATCGCGCGAGCTCCAGCTTCCCCAATCCGCATTTGTCCACAGAGCGAAACCCCAAATCCCAGGCATTCAAAGGCGGAACTAGAACTGGATTCTCACCACCAACATCTCGCGAGCAGACACCAGGATTCTGAACGATACCCAAAAACCTACCCTAAATCGCGCAAGCAAAATCGCACCCCTACGAAATCGAGACCGCCCGCACGCGCGCGCACCAACAAAAACAACCCAACTCGAACGTGAAGCACCCAACGAGTAAGGCAAACCAAACCAAGCGGTTCGAACGGAGGGAGCGGCCTTACCCTGGCGTCCATGACGGCCTTGAGCCGGACGAGCGCGGTGACGCCGTGTCGCCGTCTTCCTTGGCCGTCGCAACCCCTCTCGCGAGCGCCGTGCCGCTTCCACCCATCGCCAAAGACCGCCGACTCCTTGGCCATGCTCAGCATGATCTCCGTGTACGCCCTCCGCAACCCCTCAACCTGCGCACCCAAAACCACCCCTCGACCTGCGCACCCAAAACCACCCCTCGACCTGCGCCGCTGGAGGAGCCTCCCTCGGGTTGCAGGGCAGCGGCGCCCCTCATCTGCAGAGGATGGGGTGGGGGAAGAACTGGAATGTCGCGAACCAGTCGCGATTTGGCCACGGGAGGGGCGCCAATGGAGGATTGGGAGCGCGGAGGAGGCGCGAAAAAATGCGGTCACCGGGGAGCTGTTTAGGGCGTGCGAAAATTTTGGGAGCTAGATGAGGAACTGTTGCATTACGTATTTTTTCAACCAAGCCAAAAATCAGATTTTGGGTATGAATTTTGGGAACTGTTGGAGATGCTCTTAGCATCGCCAACAATCCTTCGAATAGGCAATCATTGATACAAAAAAATTCCCCATTTGCTGGAGAGCACATCCCTGACGCCTCCGCTCGTGTTTTTGACGCTGCATCAACGAATTTTGACCGGCAAGCCTCGAAATTCGACACATATCAGCGAAAATCGATGGCTTGAACGAATTTATCTGATTTGAATCGATTTTCGTTGAAAGACCTCAATTTTCTCTTTGTATTCTAGATTTTCGGTTGAGTAGCTGGTATGAGCAGTAGGTTAAGTCTATGTAGTATACTCCTCCGTGAGGTGATCTGTGATCCTCCATTCCATCTGCATCCTGACACCAAATCATGCTTTTCTAGTTGCTAGGTCCTATGGTTCATGATATTCATGTAGCAAACTTTATTGCTTTGGTAGCAATATTCAAGTAGCAAACTTCATTGCTTTTTTGGTAGCAAACTTCTAAAGTAATGAACAAGCAATATGTCAAGTAGCGATATTTAAGTGATGAGACTAATGGCTCTCAAGAAGAGTAAGAAAATTAGGATGATATAGGTGATAAAGCCTTACAACAAGCCATGAAAAATATGACAATTGGAAACGTCAAACCAAAAGAAGATGATCAAGATGTTCCACCATCTTCCACGCTAGTCGAATCATCTACTTCCGCTACTTCAAGCCAAGTTCAAACAATTGAAGTGGAAGATAAAGTTGATGATCAAACTCAAGCCATACCTCCAAGGATCCACAACTAAATCTCCAAGGACCACCCAATCGATCAAATATTTAGTGGCGTTAGTAAGGGAGTTCAAACTTGATCTCGTGTCGCTTCCTTTTGTGAATATTACTCTTTTGAACTCATGTAGATGAAGATAAAGTTGATGATCAAACTCAAGCCATACCTCCAAGGATCCACAACCAAATCTCCAAGGATCACCCAATCGATCAAATATTGAGTGACGTTAGTAAGGGAGTTCAAACTCGGTCTCGTGTCGCTTCCTTTTGTGAAGATTACTCTTTTGTTTCCTCTTTTTAACTAACTCATGTAGATGAAGCTTTAAGTGATTCGGATTGGGTGAACTCAATGCACGAAGAACTCAATAACTTCACCCAAAATGGCGTTTAGATAATTGTTGAAAGACCTAATGACCGCAACATCATCGACACAAAATGGGTGTTTCGAAACAAGCAATATAAAAATGTTATTGTGGTAAAAAAAACAAAGCAATGTTAGTTACACAAGGTTTTACCCAAATAGAAGATTTGGATTTTGGTGAAACCTTTGCACAGGTGGCTAGATTAGAAGCCATTCGTTTCTTGCTCGTTTTTGCATCTTATTTTGATATTAAATTATTTTAAATGATGTGAAGAGTGCATTCTTGAATGATCAAATATCCGAGTTGGTATTTGTAAAACAACCTCCCGATTTCGAAAATCCTAAAAATCTTAATCATGTCTACAAACTCTCTAAGGCGCTATGTGGACTCAAACAAGTTCTTATAGCATGGTATGAGCTGCTTAGAGATTTTTTTTAATTTCAAAAGGATTCAAAATTGGGAAGGTTCACTAAAATTGTTGATGGAGAATTCTTTGTATGCCAAATTTATATTGATGATATTATATTTTGTTCTAATAAAGATTTTTATAAAGAATTTGGTAATATGATGCCTAGGGAATTTGAGATATCCATGATCGAGAAGTTGAGCTACTTTCTTGAACTTTAAATCAAGCAACTCAAGAATGGGACCTTTGTGAGTCAAACCAAGTATGTGAAGGACCTACTCAAAAGGTTTGGCATAGAGGATGCGAAGCCTATCAAGACTCGCATGGCATGAACGGACATCAAGATCTCGATGAGGGGGGTAAACCAGTAGATTTAAAGTTTTATCGTTCAATGATTGGTAGTTTGTTTTATCTTACCGTATTTAGACCTGATATCATGTTTAGTGTTTGCATATGTGTACGCTTTCAACTTCTCCAAAATAGTGACATTTAGTAGCCGTTTAAGAGAATTATAAGATATTTAAAGCATTCCTAGGTGCTAAATTTGATTTAATTGGATATTCGGATTCGGATTATGTGGGTTGCACAATGGATAGAAAAACCACCTCGGGAAGTTGTCAATTCTTATGTAGATCCCTTGTTTCTTGGTTTTCTACGTAATTTTGTTTATTAAAAAACCAAATATATTTCCGTCGGTAATTGTTGAGCTCAATTACTTTGGATGAGGCAAACATTAATGTATTATGGCATAAATTTTAAAAGTGTGCCTCTCTTATGTGATAATGAAAGTGTAGTCAAAATATCTAACAACCTGGTCTAACACTCAAGAAACAAACACATAGATATCCGCCGTCATTTTTTAAGGGATCATATGACTAAAGGGGATATCATTATTAGCCACATTAGAACCAAAGATCAATTGGCAGATATCCTCACCAAACCTTTAGATGAAGCCCGTTTTGCTAGTTGAGAATGAATTAAATGTCATAGATTTCTTCAATGTTGCTTGAACTTGTGCACCACGATTGGATTTTATGTGATGTTTATTTGCTCTTACTCGAATTCTTGATTCTTTAAGTTGGCAACACATTAAGGGGGAGTATTATACCTTGTCCATGTATGCTACATCCCAAAAATATGAAAATATCAAGTAAGTGAAAATTAATCATCAAAAGAGAAAAATGGATCATACTAGATCAAAACTTTTTTGCCATACCTTATTTTGATCTTTTACAAAATTCCTTGTGAAAACTTCACTTATCAAAAACTATATATATATATTATATATATTCTAGTTTCATAAAACTAGCTAAAACTAGCCATTATCTTGAAATAAAAAGTCAAAGAGCATTTAGAAATGTTGTCTCTCAAACTAACTCAAAATCCAAAATTTGGTCTATATGGACCTAACGAACGGACTTTCTGAGTCATCACTCTTAGAACTAGAATCTTGAGATTTCTTGTGTTCTAAAAGTCTTTTCGACTCAAACAACTCAATAAATTTGCTCTCCCAGAAAATTGAGTTTCTATTCTTTCAAATAGCTGTTTGAAAGCTCCCAAAATCTATTTTGACTAAAAAACTATTTTATGTTGTGCTTTTGAAAGTTTATTTTAGTTAGAAATGCTCAAATATGTTTTTCACTAAGTTATGATCATATATGAGCTATTTCGCAAGTCTTTAAGCTTAATCCTCTATCAGTCCAGTTAAGATTGACACTACCGAAGACCTTTTCCCGGTAACACCACCATGGCCAGAACTACCGGCCGCTGCAAGCGGTAGTGTCGCTCGTGTCGGGTGGGGCCAGTTATTGCTCGGGCCAACAATTTCTCTCTCCCCTCTTTCTTTTCTTGCCCGACTCCACCTTTTTCTTCTCTCTTTCTCTTATAAGTCCTCTCCTACTCTTCTATCTCTCTCTCTCTCTCTCTCTCTCTCTCTCTCCAAAACCCTAAAACCAAAATCTCCAAAATCTACTCAAAATCCGTTGTTCTGCACTTCAATCTTGTTGCTCTCGTCCTTCTCCTTCAAGTTGTGACCTTCCTCCCGTCCCTCTTCCTCTATTTCTTTTAACATAGGTCACTTTTATATTTTAGGGTTTGGTTTAAAATGTTGGTTGTCTATGCAGTTGTAAGATCAAAATTCCTGTTAAATGGTATGAATCACGTTAATAGAAGTCAATTTCACTCTCTTTTTCTGCTTGATCCATCATTTAAGAGGAAACTTGAATTATTTTGGGATTGATTGAGTCGGTAGTACCACTGTGCGTCGGCTATACTGGGTCGGCACTACTAGGATCCTAGAGTGGTAGTGCTGCCCATCACAGCTAGCACAATGAGTGATACTGTCAAATATGTTTTGCACATAAATCTCCAAAATTAACTACTAGAAACCACATTCTCTATCAAAGCCCATTTTCTTCCTCCTTGCTTATTTTGATTCTATTTCTTCTTGCACCTTATTCTATGTTAATCCTGCTCCCTTGTGATTTCTAGATGATGCCGAGGACGAAGAATCCCTTGAAGGCTCCTATTCCTCAGGGCAATGGGGTTGTGAGGAAGTCCACGCGAGAATGAGGAGTTCCCACTCCCACCACTGACAGAGATAGCAGTGATGACTCATTCACCATTGCATTGAGGAACATAAAAAATAAGAAAAGTGGTTGAAAAAGAAATCATGGGAGGCTCAAGCTCCAGGAAAGGAAAAGAACCTGCAGTTGAGTCTGAACCGGAATATGAAGAAGAAACTGAAAATGAAGAGAAAGATGAGGAAGTTGAGGAAGAAGATGAGGAGATCAAAGGGGATAAGTACTATACTCTTAGAGATGAAAATAAGTATCTCTTGCCCCGTGATGCCACTGACCCTAGATTTCATACTCTTTTTCAGCAGAAAATGTTTTGGTCTGACATGCACCCAATCAGTGGGCAAAGCGTTTGCATGTGAAAGATTTGCCTACACCGAAGTATGGATTTCCTTCTGAAAATAGCTGTTGCAGTAACGAGAGTTGATGGGCGGCTCTGCAAGTGCGATTTGCACACTCTTTCCCTTCCAAGAGCCGGGTCTTCAATAGGCTTGAAGAAGGGTGAACAATTGCCATAGCGGAGGATAGCATAATAGGGTCGGCGCACTAAAGAACACGAAATAGGATTTAAATAGCAAAAACAATGACATCTAATTGTACCTAACAGCAAATTGGATTGAAGAGGCGAAGGCAAATTGGCTACAACACAAAAGAGTTGTTGTGAGCATAGAGACGAAGAACAATATAAGAGCGCATAACAAATAATACCATGTGGAGGTGAGCCTACATTGTTAGAGTTGGTAGAATATGGACGTTCCAATGGAAGAACTGGTTGCTTCCCACGTCGAATCACTTTGCGTCAAGCTTGGATTGAATGGGACGGATCCATGGAAAGGCAGAGAAAAACCAAGATGATCAGCAGAGCGGAGAACTAGGAATAAGGTAAGCAAGTAAAAGAGCTGACCGTTTTGGTGGGCTATCGAAATTCAGCAGCAGTGAAGGGTCGACCGAGCGACGCAATCCGTGGGGATCCTACCAACGGGATGGTAACCGTACCACAACTAGGAATTGTCGAGAAACATGAATGCAATGAAAAGGTAGGTAAAGCAGTCAAACACTGAAGTTGTAGGTTTGCACGACATTGCCCGCACGTCGCACTTGAAATGTGGCAAGGAAGTAAGCCTGGATGCGCAGTGCAACGATGTGCGAGGTTGCACAGCCGAGGGAGCAAATTAATGGTGGGCGTAACAGGTGGCACATACACGGTGGTCGAAGGAACTGACAACGGCTGAGACGGAAGTCACATTAGAGAAGTGGGGGCATCAGAGGAAGACTGCGGCGGAAACGCAAGCTCCAAACGAGGAGAGCGGCGGCACAATATGGAACAAAGAAGCGACTAGAGACGGAGAGAATCACGACTGCCGAGAGAAAAAATGGCAAAAAGAAAGTTTTCCATGAGTCGAACCCGGAAGCTCACGCATGAGACACAAAGCGATCTACCATCTGAACTGCGTAAAGCTTGTGTTATCTTATGTACAATAATATTATGAACCTGTCAGCTGAAGTACACGCCAAGACAACCGCACCATCGCAATCGGACAAAGCCAACGCTCCGAGCCGATGTGGCTCGCGGAAGAGGCCAGAATCCCACAAAAGTTTAATATATGTAGTATGTACAACAATATTATGAACCTATCAGTTGAAGTACGCATGAAGACAACCGCACCATCGTGATCGGATGGAGCTGGTGCTTCGAACCGATGTGGCTCGAGGAAGAGGCTAGAATCCCGCAAAGTTTAATATATGTAGTATTCCAGCTAAATTAGGTGTGAATCATGCAGCAGTAGCAGCACAAACTGTGTGACAATGGCGTGGATCAAACAACATCGGAACTTGAGGAGGTGTCCGATCGAAGCTTGTGTGCTGGTGAAGCTCTAGGAGACAGATCAAGTCAATATATTGTTCATCGGGTGGCGGATTGAGTTGCAATAATCCAAATCGCTCAATAGTGATGCAAATTGGCATCTGTAAAGCGGTTATGATTTTCCTCCTCCTCACGGGCATATCTAGGGTTGTTGCCATCTGGCACCCTAAAAATTTGAAAAATGCTACGTGGTCATTTTTTCAACAGATCAAATTTGTTGATTGAATTGGTGTCGATTTTAATGATTTCTTATTTTTTAAGACTTTAGAACCGTTTGTATAGTACTTTTGGCAAATTTTAAATATATGTGTTTGATTTACAATGTTACGAAATTTTAAATATAGGATTGTATGTGTAAAGTGTACGCCTTGGAGAAGCTTGGACCTGGAGCTTGGGTTTTGCTCGGAGCTGGACCGGACCCTGCCCAAATGCCACTGGATGAATTCCATCTAATGATCTAATGATATATAGCATTACGTTTACCCCTCTCGAAGGCGGGTTCTGTGCGATGGCGGAGCAAGGGAAGACGCTAGGGACACGGCCACGGCCACGGGGACGGAGCACATGCCAGCCAGTCTGCGCACCGTCGTTCGGGTTTGCCTTCCTCTCCAATCCATTCCAGCGGCCGCCGCACGGCTTACAAAAACCGCCTCCCTTCCACCGTCTCCCCCTTTCCTACCTCCCATCGCCGCAAGAAATAAATTTTGAGCCAAAACCCCACAAGCCAACGGCCATGGTGGTGTACACGCAGGAGCACGTTTACCGGCACCCGTGGGACCGCGTGACGGCGGCGGCGTGGCGCAAGTTCACGGATCCGGTCTCCCGCACGGCGCTCTCCCACGTCGCCGACGTCCACACCCTCCACCGTCGCCTCGACCCTGCCGAGGGCCGCCTCCACGCGGCGCGCTCCATCACCGTCCGCTCCCCGCCGCTCCCCTTCATCCTCCGCCGCCTCCTCCCCGCCGCCGCCGCGTCCCCCTCCGGCGCCGCGCTCTGCCACTGCGTCGAGACCTCGGTCGTCGACGCCCCGCGCCGCGCTATGGACGTCGTCGTCCGCAACGTCAGCCTCCGGGGCCTCATCGAGGTCGAGGAGCGGTCAACCTACCGGCCCCACCTGGAGCGGCCCGACGAGTGGACGCAGTTCAGGCAGGAGACCACGATCCGGTGCCGCCCGCTGGCCGCGCTCGCCGCCGTCGCTGAGAAGGTCGAGAACCGGTGCGCCGAGAGGTTCCTGCAGAACAGCGCCAAGGGGAGGGAGGTCGTCGAGCGGATCTGCCGGTACCTTGAGGCTGAGGCCGCCGGCGCTGCTTCCTCCGCCGTCTGACTTGGTCTGGTTTTCTTCCCCTTTCTTGAGCCGTTCTTGATCTGATCGGATCGAAGGGTTCGCTCGATTTGTGCTGCGTGTGCACGGCCGGACCTCGCCTTGTAGGCTTTTCTTTTGTTTTCCTTTCGTTTTGTACGAAATGATGAGCTGAATCCTGATTGGAATAAAGCTTGTGGTCATAGACTTAATTGTTCTGTTGTCTGTGGAACCAGTTCAACCTCTTTTTGTGCCTGTTCTTGCTAAGCTATTATAATCTGCTATGGAACACAGGTGCTTATTGCGCTGATTCCACCAATTGGATAATGCTCATGTTTTGATGGATGTATGGCTGTGTTGATTCCTGCTAAGGGGTAATTCCATCGACATGTTGGTTATCGAAGTTGGGAGGAGATAAGTAATTCTGTGATTCTAGCATAAATGTGTCTATATGGCTGGTTGGTAAGCATGCATTGGCACATATTGTGTTGGTTTCTTCTACTACTATCGAAATTGTATTGTGCGAATTTGGGTTCCATGGTTCATCTAAATCTTGTGTGTATTAACTGATAGATACAGCAAATATCTTGTAGCTTTCTTTGACCACCACCCTTGCATTCTTAGATAGTTATGTTACTGTTGTTTGTTAAGTGTCGTAGGTTGTTCTTCTGTTCCTTTATGGTGCTGCCGATATAGGTTGCATGTTCTGTTGTTTGTTCTCATGGTGGATAAGTAGATATGTTGAATTAGTTTTAATTGACCTTCTTAAGCTTCATCAAGTTAAGAATAGAAGTAAGTGAAGCATCGCTCAAGTGATAAATAGTTATGTTGAATTAGTTTTAATTGACGTACTTATGCTTCATCAAGTTAAGAATTGAGGTGAGCCTAGCATAGCTTAACAATACATTCGTCGACTCATTGTGCTGCTGTTTCGTTCTGCTGTGTTCTTGACTCAGAACAGATGTGCACTCTATCTGGGTGTTGAATCCTTGCAACTGGGGGAATGAGGCAATTGAATTTTGTTGCATAGTCTTTTGGGAGTAAGCATAATGACTATAGGTTTTGACTTTTGAGAAGTTTGGATTCTTACCCACATCACAGATTTAATTTTGCTGTCTTCTTGTGTTCATACATGTCTACATATTTTCCTATAGCTTCAACTTTCTTCTGATGTTTATTTCATTTGCTGGTTTTCATAGACTTCAATTAAACATCTTTCGGAGCATAACTCTAGTTAGTTCTCAGTTGTAGGGAACAACGCGCTTACAAGCCAACAGCTAGTTCTGAAAACACTCAAACAGGAATTGTTCAGGATATGCATATATTTTTGCTGGAAATTGTGCATGGCAACAAACAGTTGTCCTCTACATACTGTTGAAAGAATTGCGGTATTAGCAAAATGTTCATTAACTTAATTCCCAATATAAAGAGAACAGAGATACTGCCATATGTAATGTTTAACAGGATGAACATTACCACAGTGGATTGATCATCTACCACATTTGATAAACAGTACAACAAGACATACAACTCATTCAAAGCACTAATTAAATTGAGCATTTTATAACCAATCATATACAGGTTACTCAATGAAATCATGTGTTTGGCCATATTAAATCAACTAGATAAAATCTCAAGAAGATTTGTTATGTTATTTCTCTCAGATATCGGGTTACTTAATCAAGAGATTAGCCTTCCTCGCCACAAGGGCAATTAGATCATAGACTAGTTGTGACAGTACTTCTAGCAAAATTTGAAATCAGTTCTCAGATTTGTCAATTCAGTTTACCTTCTGTTAGTGAATTACTAGAACAGACACATACAACTCTTAGCCATTACCAGCATTACCAGAATGATGAACAAGAAGAAAAACAAGTCACAGGCCAACGATAGGTAATACACTAGAGAAGTTACAGATCAACTGAACTAGATAAATCAATCTAACACCCAGTAAAGAAATTTGACAAGAAGTTAACAACAGATTAACCAATTTTAGATTTTACTTATACTGTCACAACCGTGTCTCACAAAGCTGACTCCTCACAGAGAAATTACCCACAGTTCCAACAATTCATCCAAAGCATACAGATTGACAGTTGCAAAGGATAAATTGAACAACAGAATACTCACTGAGCCACTGGATTCAAACCAGCGAAGAAGAACAGACAAGGCACGTCAAAGACGCTGTCCCAGAAAACAATATTGCCGCTACAAAGTCGCAGTTACCGACAAGTTTTCGGAGATACAATGCCGCTGATTCTTGAGTCACAAATATCACCAAGAATCCCAAGATGCACCAGCGGATCTGCACAAAGCCACAAGCACAGCCCTTCGGCCAAAGGGGATCAAAGACACCGACAGCGAAGCAACCACAAGCCAACTCCCAATCGCAAGCCAACCCACAGGATCGCACAAGACCGTGCACCACCGCCTCAATCCCACCGGAATTAACCGGTATGACCAAGTAAAGAGAAGGAAACAAAGACGCAAGTCGCAGGAGAATCACTCAAGAAGAAGAGTTCACGGGTGAAGAGCTTATCGATTTTTCTCTGCTATTTGGAGAGGAGACCAACCGAATAAGAAGGGGAGGCGTCACGGGAGATGAAGCAGCAGCTGCCGAGAAGACCGGCCGAGCCGGAATCCCAGCGCCGCAAGAAGCGCAGCAGCCGCCGCTGTGCCGCTCCTTCGCTCTCTCTCTCCCCGTCGAATCCTAGGGCTGCCTCCTGGATTGGTTGGCTTACGCCAACTTGTTGGCTGGCCAGATGGGCCAAACAGGCCAAAGGCCCCATGGGCAAAAGCCCAACAATCCCCACCCTTTTGCCTCAATATGTCTAAGATCAGAACTTGTGTAACTTTGTTTAATATACTATTGTTCAACAATGGTACCGAAATGGTTTGAACCAAAGTTTAGTTAAAAGAACTCCAGCCCTGCACAGGCAATGGAGGACTACGCCTTGATCCAATGCCTTGTTGTGAGAGCCTTCATTCTGGTAACACATAGTACTTGGCAGAAAAGTTGCACCTTTACCAGGGCAGGACTTTACGGTCATGTCCTTGTATCTTTTCATAAGCTCACTAGAGAGTATACCCCCGAACTCTCCCGGACCGCGACCCCACGGTCAGCTCACATAGGTAAATTCTTCAGGAAATTCTGTAGGACAATTTTCTAGCCAAAAAGCTTTGAATTTATTAAGAGGTGTACCTCAACCTCCCATACAGAAAAGCACAGCAGCTAATGGGACCCTTTAGAGATGTGCTTCTGATTTCCACACAGTTTAGTTGTCCCAGAGCCTGTTACACGGGATCGCCGCTCAACCAGGATTGAAAGTGCATCTAGGCCCCCTAAAAGTGTTTTGGGTGATTAATGACAAACGATTCAAGAATCTAATGTGTTCAACTAGTTCATGAACAGGTAAAAGGTTCGAGAAGAGATCATCTATGAAATTGGGTATCCTCAAGCTCGTAGAGTAAGAAAAACGGCTTCTCCGATTGTAATCTTCGCTTTGTTGAAGTCATAGGTTTGTCGTACTATTAAGAGGGATGCTTTGAAATTGACTTAGAGATGGTCTCCTCACTCAAGATGAATTTAGTCGAGTCTCTCAGAGTTAGTAGTGTCCTCTCTCGCTTCGGAATGAAGTTTGTGTTTTAGTTCAAGTCGGATGTTCCGATGTAGTATCGGACATTCCGATGTTTCAGAAGTTCCGAAGTATTGTTGTGCTTTAGTCCGTTGTGTTCTTTTAGGGTCGGATATTCCGATTTTCTTTTTCGGATGTTCCGATACCTATTGGTCTTTAGCTTGGAAGCTCTCTGTTAGCTTCGGATGTTCCGATTGTAGGTATCGGAAGTTCCGATGTGTTCTGTCCTATTTTAGGGTGCTCTCTGTTTGGTTCGGACTGTCCGAAGTCGCCACTTCGGAAGTTCCGATGAGGTCGTTTTCCTGTTTGGGAACTCTCTGTTTTGTTCGGATATTCCGATGTCTATTTTCGGACATTCCGATGAGGACTTAGTGTTGTTTAGCTTGGTTCCCTCTCAGGGTGACATCGGATGTTCCGAAGTTGTTATCGGACATTCCTGTCCGTAGTTTTCAATCGCTGGAAGCTTTCCAAGTTCGTAGTTTGCACTCTTCTAAGTTCAAGTTTGGTTGAAGTTCCGATGTGGGGTGTCTTGGAGTAATGTGACTAGTTTTGAACCAAAACTATATATACCCCCATCTCCACCTTTGGGTGGTTACACTCTTGCCTTGGCTGAGTACTTGAGCTCCTTGAATATTCTCTAGAGCATACTTTGAGCTTTCTCTCTTCCTTGATCTTAGGGATCATCTAGTGAGTGAGAGTTTGTCAAGTGTGATTGAAAGTCAAGGGCTAAGTGGTTATTCATCTTGAGAAAGTAGAGAACCTCTCCAAGATTGAGATTCAAGTGCATTTATTTCTCTTGGAGGTTGAAGGACTCCTAGACGGCTAGGTGTCGCTCACGAGCCCCCAACGATTGTGGGACGCCGTGAGAAGTTTGTGAAGGCCGGCTCCGCCTCCGAAAGGAAAGGATCCAATAGTGGAACCAAGCCTCAAGTGTGACCGAGGTTTGGGAGGAAAGGGTTGGAAAAGACCCGGGTTCTTTGGAGCCTCCTCAACGGAGACGTACGATCCCCTCAAGGATCCGAACTCCGGGAATCAAACTATTGTGTTCTCTCTTGTCTCTAACTGCTTGATTAATCTTATTGATTTTCTTTAGTGAAATTGTTAGTTGTCTAGAGCTAGTTGTCGTATTGCTCTTTCTACTTGACTCCTTTTGTCAAGTGCTAATCGGATAGTCCGAAGTAATTACGGAAGTTCCGAAGATTTCGGAAGTTCCGATATTAACTCGGAATATCCGACCCTTTTCCGCTGCAACAAATTGTTTTAATTTAAAATTAGCCTATTCACCCCCCTCTAGGCAATCTTCTAACCTTTTCAATTGGTATCAGAGCCAACCCTTCTCGAAGGCTTAACCGCTTGAAGGAACATGATGGCCAACACCGGATTGAAGGTTGTCGTGACGGACGAGCAAAATAGTCCGAGGGTCGGAGATGGAACTCCCGGCAAGAGCAAAGAGGAAGCTACATCTACATCCAATCAGGGAGCTCAAATTCCTTTCAATTATGAAAAATTGAATACTTCCTCTTCGCATTCATATATCACCGCCCTCAGAGTGCACCTTTCTTTGATGGCACATACTATTCCGCTTGGAGGCACAAAATGAAAATGCACTTAATGTCTCTCCATCCTAGTGTTTGGAAGATTGTGTGTACAGGTCTAGACATGCCGGAAGATGACATGGAGCTTACACCGCAACAAGAACAAAATATCCACCGCAATGCTCAAGCCGCGAGTGTGTTGCTTGGAGCGCTGAGTCCCGAGGAGTTCAACAAAGTGGATGGGTTAGAAGAAGCCAAAGAAATATGAGACACACTCCAAGTAGCTCACGAGGGAACATCAAGCGTGCGAGAATCAAAAATTGAGTTGCTTGAAGGAAAGTTGGGGAGATTTGTCATGAATGATGATGAGACACCTCAACAAATGTATGACCGGTTGATGATTCTTGTAAACAAGATCCGAGGGCTTGGAAGCAAGGATATGACGGACCACGTTGTGGTGAAGAGGATGTTGAGAGCCTTTGCTCCAAGGAATTCGACTCTCGTAACACTTATACGAGAGCGAAAAGATTTCAAAAGGCTTACTCCTAATGATGTGCTAGGAAGAATTCTATCACATGAGCTTATGGAGGAAGAAGCAAAAGAAGTGAAGAACCTTGCCAAGCAAAGCTCAAGCTCAAGACCGAAGCAAATAGCTTTGAAGGCAAGCAAAAAGGAAGAATCAACATCAAGTGATGAAGAAGAAGATGAGAGCGAAGACGAAGAAGACTTGGCTCTATTTGTGAGGAAATTCAAAAAGTTCCTCAAATATGACGGGTCAAGCAAATACAAGAAGAACTACAATGACAAATCAAGAGGAAGAAGAAACACCAAAAGGGCTTACTATGAGTGCGGTGAAGTTGGACACTTCATCGCCGATTGTCCAAAGAAGAAGAACAACCAAAATGAGAACAAGAAGAATGAGCCGTTCAAGAAGAACAAGACGTACAAGAAGAAGTACTCGGGGCGAGCTCATATTGGAGAAGAATGGGATTCAAACGACTCCGACTCCGACACCGATGATGAAGGAGTCGCCACCCTCGCCATTGAAGCCGCTCCACCAACAATGTCACTCTTCGGGGAATTGAGCGACAACGACTCCGACCACGACGCGCCTATTTGTCTTATGGCCAAAGGGCGCAAGGTAATGGCTAAAACAAAACCCCCTAGTAGTGATAGTGAATTAGAGAGCGATGATGATGATGATGATGCTTTATTTTGCAACTTAAACAAATCTACCATTGCAAAAATTAATAAACTATTGAAAAGAATAGATAGCCAGGAGGAGACTCTTGAAAAGCAAGAAGAATTGCTAATTTGTGAAAAGAAGAGAAATCTTGCTTTTGAAAAGCTCCTCGCAACGGAAAAGGAGAAAATTGAATTGCTAACCAAAGATCTTGACTTGGCTAACAATTCAATCACGATCCTTAAGAGTTCAAATGAATCGCTTCAAGAGAATGTTATTAGCTTGGAAAACAATCTTCAAGCTCTTGAAGTGCAAATTGAGTCTCTTAATGACATCAACTCTCCAATCATTAATTCTTCAATGGCTTCTATTACTTCCACTAGTAATGGTTGCTCTCGTTGCTATAATATTGATATTAATGCTTGCTCTACTAATTCCCAACTTGTGCAAGTATTAAAAGGAGAAAACGAGAGATTGAATGCCTTGGTAAAGTATGGTTGCATCAAGACTTATCAATCCAAGGATGCCCTCTACAAAACAATCAACACTCGTGGAAACAAAAATAAAGAAGGGCTAGGATATGATAAGTACGATTGCAAGGGAAATGACCGTGTGGTGGTAAAAGGTAAGGAATGCATCAAGTTTGTCAAAGGAAATGACAAGCAACCATTGACCACCACACAAGTCATTAAGACCGGGCAAGAATCAAAGAAGTATCTTCAACATCATACAACTCATCCCATTCACTATGCATCATATATGTTGAAGAGAAATCACCATGGTAAAGTGATTGCTCATTATATCGGTGCCCACCACTCTAATGATGTGAGCAAAAAGAAGGTGTGGGTACCGAAAGTATTGATTACTAACATGCAAGGACCCAAAAGGATTTGGGTACCTAAAAACAAGACTTGATGTGTTTTCGTAGGACTATACCTCCGGGGGATCAAGTTGGGTGCTTGATAGTGGTTGCACAAACCATATGACCGGATAAAAGAAAATGTTTTCATCTTTTGATGAAAAAGGGTCACAATATGAAAATATTGTGTTTGGAGAAAATGGTAAAGGTGAGGTAATGGGATTAGGTAAAATTGCTATTTCTAATGATCATTCAATATCAAATGTTCTTCTATCCACAAAGAAAGGATCCACTTATGAGGTTCCGACTCATGGCTGGCACGTAGAGCACATCTCGAAGAATCAGCGTCTTGCCTGAAGTGAGCTTCATGCAGACCTGGCCAATCCCGCGTATAAGTGCCGATGCGCCATTACCCATTAATACGGATCCACCACCTTGACCCTGGAAAGAAGAGAACAATGATCGATCAGCACAAATATGGCGAGTTGCACCTGTATCAATCCACCAATCAGTTGATGGATTAGCCATAAAGGCTCTAGGTATCGCACTGCCGTCCGAATCAAGTTGGAGCCAGTGCGACATGTGCCTCGGCCTTGCGGCCGCTCTGCTGATCACCGAAGGTACCCTTGCCCTTACGTTCGCGGCACCTACGAGCTGTGTGCCCGACCACGCCACAAACATAACAGACTATTTCCTCCTCCTTTTTCTTCATCTTCTTTGGCTTTGCCTTGGTGCAGGAAGAGTTCTTGTTCTTGTTCTTCGCCCAAAGATGAGCATTCTTGTACTCCACATGATGAGCCTGAACATGAGGCGGGAAGGCTTCACCTTTGAATGCAGGCACGCTCTTCGACATTGATAGCGGCTGTCAACTCAGAGAGAGTCATCCGCTCCTTTATATGTCTACGAGCGGTCACAAAGTCACGCCAAGATGACGGTAACTTAGCCAATACCACATTCACCTGAAAGCTCTCTGGCGTAAGCGGTCATATTGGTTCAAGTCCCTCACATGGAGCTGAAGCTCATGGACTTGATCCAGAATTGATTTGCCCTCTACCATCTTATAGTTAAGATAGCTCTCAGCGATGAATGACTCATTCCCGTTGTCTCCCTCAGAGAATTTCTGATCTAGCTCATCCCAAAGTGTTTTTGCTGAGGTAAAGTGCGAATAGACATCGAAAAGCCTATTTGAGATGACGGCCAACAGTCTAGCTAAGGCTGAATGGTTCGATTCCTCCCAGCGCTTAAGCGCCACTTCTTCCGCCATGGGAAAAACTGGGGGATCGGAGATGACCCAAAACAGTTTGAGTTCCTTTAGCCATAGCTTAGTCCTAGCCTGCCAGCGCTTAAAGCTAGCGCCATCAAACACCTCGGGCTTAACTACGTCTGAGTTCGAGGCCATTAAATATTGTTTTCTGGATTGTTGAAAGAATTGCGGTATTAGCAAAATGTTCATTAACTTAATTCCCAATATAAAGAGAACAGAGATACTACCATATGTAATGTTTAACAGGATGAACAGTACCACAGTGGATTGATCATCTACCACATTTGATAAACAGTACAACAAGACATACAACTCATTCAAAGCACTAATTAAATTGAGCATTTTATAACCAAACATATACAGGTTACTCAATGAAATCATGTGTTTGGCCATATTAAATCAACTAGATAAAATCTCAAGAAGATTTGTTATGTTATTTCTCTCAGATGTCGGGTTGCTTAATCAAGATATTAGCCTTCCTCGCCACAAGGGCAATTAGATCATAGACTAGTTGTGACAGTACTTCTACCAAAATTTGAAATCAGTTCTCAGATTTGTCAATTCAGTTTACCTTCTGTTAGTGAATTACTAGAACAGACACATACAACTCTTAGCCATTACCAAAGATTACTGAATGATGAACAAGAAGAAAAACAAGTCACAGGCCAACGATAGGTAATACACTAGAGAAGTTACAGATCAACTGAACTAGATAAATCAATCTAACACCCAGTAAAGAAATTTGACAAGAAGGTAACAACAGATTAACCAATTTTAGATTTTACTTATACTGTCACAACCGTGTCTCACAAAGCCGACTCCTCACAGAGAAATTACCCACAGTTCCAACAATTCATCCAAAGCATACAGATTGACAGTTGCAAAGGATAAATTGAACAACAGAATACTCACTGAGCCACTGGATTCAAACCAGCGAAGAAGAACAGACAAGGCACGTCAAAGACGCTGTCCCAGAAAACAATATTGCCGCTACAAAGTCGCAGTTACCGACAAGTTTTCGGAGATACAATGCCGCTGATTCTTGAGTCACAAATATCACCAAGAATCCCAAGATGCACCAGCGGATCTGCACAAAGCCACAAGCACAGCCCTTCGGCCAAAGGGGATCAAAGACACTGTCGGCAACAGAAGCAACCACAAGCCAACTCCCAATCGCAAGCCAACCCACAGGACTGCACAAGACCGGTGCACCACCGGCTCAATCCCACCGGAATTAACCAGCGCAGCCAAGTAAAGAGAAGGAAACAGCACGCAAGTCGCCGGAGAATCACTCAAGAAGAAGAGTTCACGGGTGAAGAGCTTACTGATTTTTCTCTGCTATTTGGAGAGGAGACCAACCGGGAATAAGAAGGGGAGAGGCGTACGGGAGATGAAGCAACGGCTACCGAGAAGACCGACCGGGAGCCGGAATCCCCGCGCCCACGCGCCCGCGCAAGGCGCAGCCGCAGCCGCCGCTGCCGCTGCTCCCTTCGCTCTCTCTCTCCCCGTCGAATCCTAGGGCTGCCTCCTGGATTGGTTGGCGTACGCCAACTTGTTGGCTGGCCGGATGGGCCAAACAGGCCAAAGGCCCCATGGGCAAAAGCCCAACACATACTGCAGGTAGTCACTGGTTTTCACTTGTTTGTGCTCTGCCTGTGAATATTTTTGTTTCTAAGTGCATGCGTTCTCACATCTATTCTTCGTAGCTTGATGTGTGTGTTATTGCTTATATCTGACACTTAACATTTCTCTGTGAAGATTACATTTGTAATTCAAAGGGCATGATCTGAATTCTAAATTGTTTCTACTTTATGCCGGTGATGTTTAAAAGTTACACGGTTGTTCGTTATTATCCCCAGGAAGAATTTGTGAACTATTTGTGTGCTAGAAGCATTTTACATATTCAAAATCCAGTGATTATTATATACCACTTCTTGCATTTATTCGAGTTTTGCTTGCACGTATGGTGTTGGCCCCCAACAGCTTCTCATGTTTCACTATCGCAGTAGACTGGAAGCTGATCAGCAGATGTGTGCGTCACTGTTGGTTACACATATCCTGACTGTTGCAACTTGCAAATTCAGTAAAGTATGCCAATGCTCGAGTGTTTTCTGTATGTTAACGGTCCTCAATATTATTGAAACACACCACGCAGATGTGTTCGAGTACTGTGCTGCAAATCTGTAAAGCTTCTGCATTGCCGAAGATGGAGCTGCGTTTACTTCGAAAAAAAAGAAAGAAGATGGAACTGCGTACCTTTGTTGCTAGGATCTGGCAAACCAGCTTGCGTGGTTTCACGTTTGTAATGGTTACAGTGCACAGGAAACTGGACCTTTGTTACTCCCTCAAGTTATAAATAGTCATCGTTTTGGGCATCGATACTCTCTAAAACACAGTTTTGATCACTAATTTCTATTATAATATATTAATATAACTCAATAAATTTATAATACTATGAAAGCACTTTTTGGGATAAATCTACGCGTATAATTTTCCATTTATATTCCATTCTTGCAGGTTACTCGTTCTGCCCGGTCGTATGCTTGCTCTGCTCGTTACTCTCAAGCTGAATACGTACTAGTATTGAGTATTGAGTTCTATCATGTGCTCGAACGATATCTTACTAGAACTTCTGTCTTTTTGAGAGGACAAAACTCACCAAGCACGTTAAAAGTCACCCAAAAAGAGAACAAAATAAAGGAGTAAAGGGCCTGCCTAAATGGGCCTATTGTAGAATACACGACCCATTGACGTAACCTCGAGAAGAGGCCCAATAGGCGAGCGAACCCTAACGCGCACAGCTATATAAAGCGGCGACCCCGGCTGGCGGCTTGTGCGACTAGGGTTTATCTACTCTCGCCGCAGCCAAGCAAAGGAGAAGGGCGAAGGCGGCGGACGGGAAGATGTCGGAGAAGAAGCGCCCCGCCGGCACCCGCAAGGACGAGGTGGTGAGCCGCGAGTACACCATCAACCTCCACAAGCGCCTCCACGGATGGTATCATCCCCTCCCCGCATCCCTTCCATACCCAACCCTTGCACTTGCAGTAGATCCGCGAGGTAGATGTTAGCTTCGCGCTTCACGAGGTGTTGCCATGGCGTTAGAGTCGCGATAGTTGTGGTTGCTGGTGCGGAGGGTTGCTGCCTGCGAGCACTCTGTGGGCTTGCGAGTGGCTGATGCACCTGGTTGGATCGATATCCTTGGCCAGCTAAATTACAGTAGGGATCATATGACCGAGTGGTGTTTGATTCTTGTGGATCCCACTCTTGTATTTGATCCCACATTTTTCGCGTAGATCTTGGTTTTTATGTTAACTACTGATACAGATATTGAGTTCTTGTGATGTGAGTGCCATTTGATTAGGTGTTGATCGGGTATAGTCAGGTGTCTGCCTTTTTAAATATTGTGGCTGCAAACAGTTACATGCCCGGGATATGGACTCCGCTCATCGTTACACTTATCGCTTCTTGTTATGCTACCATGTGTTCCATTTGGGCAGTAAATTTCTCTCGTTTATTGTTATATTGGGATATTTTGGTCATAGTCCTTTATTATCATCAGAGTGGGAGATAACAAATGTTACAATCTAGTTGCTTCTGCTTGTTGTTGCCAAATCTTAAGTAGATGATTCGTACTCGTGTATCTGTTTGGGTGATTTGTTTGTTTGAAGATTTTGTTATCTGATCTGATAAATTGATCCATTATGCCCGGACATAGTCAGGTATCTGTCTTTAAATGTTGTGGTTGATACAGTTACATGCCCGGTACATAAATGTTGCTCATCGTTACACATGTTGCCTTCATATGCTGTCATGTGTTCCATTTGGGCGCTACATCGAAATGAACACTACTTTATGAAGCATCGCTTTGTTTGGTACCTGGCATGGTGTTTAATTGAGAGTGGTTTTTGTTTAACCAAGGAAGTCATGGTAACTCAAATTTTCTGATATACAGCACCTTCAAGAAGAAAGCACCAAACGCCATCAAGGAGATTAGGAAATTCGCACAGAAAGCCATGGGCACGACAGATGTTCGCATCGATGTGAAGCTCAACAAGCACATCTGGAGCAGCGGTATCCGGAGTGTCCCAAGGCGAGTACGTGTCAGAATTGCCCGCAAGAGGAATGAGGAGGAGGATGCCAAGGAGGAACTCTACTCTCTGGTCACTGTTGCTGAGATCCCCCCAGAAGGTCTTAAAGGTTTGGGAACAAAAGTTGTTGAGGACGAGGACTAAACCTGCTGTGGTTTCTGTCAGCTAGAACATAATGCATATCTCTGCTGAGAGCAAATTTGGATGTCTTGCTTTAGCTTATTTTCTATCTACTGTTGATGACTTATGTAATAGAAGATTCGAGACGATGCTTATTTCCTTTGTCAAATTGTTTCGGATCGGTGGAGGATCTGGTGCCTTGTGATGGTTGTGATCCAGTATCACATGTGCTTAAAATTGTTTTCTAAGGGCGTCAGTTCTCAACTCGTCAAACTGCTTGTTTGGCTCCCTGTTGCGGCATCATTGACTAAGCTGTGTATCTTTTGGGCAGTGATGGTAGTTCCTGGAGATTGGTACTGTCTTACGAAATCTGATAGATGAAGGATGTAAAGGTGGAAAACTGGAAAATTTTTACCGCTGCGTACTGAGTATGGATTTGCATCGTCGACGCTTAAGTGCTTTGTGAATTTATATTTTAAAAGAGTGCTTGGTGAATTGTTCGGTATTTGCATGGTCAACAAGAGCTTGAATCGCTCGGGTGTTTTTTTTTACTAGCTGTACAGGTTCTGGGTCATGAACTCCCAATGCTTGAATTGCTCGTGTTTCTGCAACTTCACTGTCATGTGGTGCTACTGCTAGCGCTACGGGCTTACTCGTGCCTGTCAATGTCCTCACTGGTCTAATCTGCAGGCTGCTCCGGCCCTATTTCTCCGGACGGTGAATGACCAATTGGGCATAAAGTTGCTCCCAACAGTCCATCACAGGCACAAAGCCATGCGGTCCCTATGATAACAAGGTGCATCGTCTTAACATGTGATCTAAATGAAGACCAAAAAAAAAAGGGAAGTCTCTTAAGAAAACATAAGTACATAACAAGAACAGTAGGAAGTAGGCAAACGGCGTGACATTTTTTAAAAAGTTTGTTTTCTTCGTACAGAATTTGTATCTCCAAAGCTTCTCAGTGGTTCAAATTAGAGGTAAAAAAAACGACAACACATGGTTGAGACAAAAGCGCCCCGCCGACGAGAAGACATTTTTCGGTGATCTCAAAAACGTAGAATCAGATATTTGATTTGTCCTCGACCATCAGCAAAGAATTACCTGTCACAAGGAGATGAAGTGAACTATGAGATTCCAGAATTATTTGAGACAGTGTAATCAAACACCAAATAGATTGTAAATTAAAAAAATGAACACCAGATAAACTGTGGTAGTATATATAAAAAAAATTAAAAGAAGTTTTAATACAGAATGGAGCAGAACTTTGCAAAATTGAATACTGAATGATAATATGGGGAACAAATGTTGTCAATTCTTTTTTTTTTGCCCTTTTGGAGAATCAACAAAAATGATGTCAATTATTATTGGGCAAAAATGGGCGCAGGAACAATGATATCTGACCCTTACTGCAACCCTGGTAAAGCAAATTGAAGTACCTCACAACAGCAAATGAAACACCATAATAATTTATTACAAGACAGAAGAACTTGGTGTAATAGTACAGTAGAACAAGGGTAGATTGTGAGACTTATGTTTCCACGAAACTTTAGACTGGGAAGACAAACCAGAAAATTCCATGAAACAAATATTAAAGATGATAAATCTTCAAGACTTCATGTGATGTAACAAAATAATTATTAATAACCTTTTCTGTATATAGCAAGAAATTTAGTCAGTTTTTATAGTAGGATGGTGTGCCGAATGCTAATGAAACGTGTAAAATTCGGCACCAAATCAAACCTGTGGTTCAGACACCTAAACTTCACCAAATGTCACAAATCTTGGGGTAATGCATGTTGAATATTTACACAACGCATCGATTGGTTCAATTTCTAAAAGCAAAATCACAAAAAGCTCGGCATCAAAAGCTCATATTTCAGCACCAATCACTGCACACCGTTGAGACTGTGTGTTACACAGCATATATAAAATGATTCCAGATATGAAATGCTACTAGGCATGACTTTGTGTCTATGTTTGCTCATTTGGTACAAACGAAACAGAACAAGCTCATTTGGCACAAATGAAATAGAACAGTCTGATTTACCATAGCTACTCTTACCAAATAGTACTATGACATCATGATTTATCACCCACCAATATAGCTCATTTTCTTTCAGCACTAACATAGACTGAGAATACTTTTGGCATCCACTTGAGCCAGGCTGTCAATGCTTAGTCACCGATCCTGTTGACTACAAGATAGTGGGATAATCTGTACTACAAATTATCCCAATTAATCTCACAAACCTAGCATGAAATTTTAGGTTCCACAAATTTTACTCTAAATCACGCAGAAGGACAGTATAATGATACCACATAACTCCAGATCAAATTACTGGAAAGCCAAAGGTAAGGATGAAATGAAACATAGAAATGGTAATTGCGTAGACCTATGGATCAGAAGTAGATGGCCATCTGAACCCCCTTCTCCACGAAGCCGCACTTGGAGTAGTACGCGCGCAGCTCGGGGGTGCAGTCGAGGATGATTTTGTAGCAGCCTGCCCCCTTGGCGATCTCCACGAGGCGGCGCACGATGCGGAGCCCGAGGCCCCGGCCACGCGCGGCGGCGTCGACCACCACGTCTTCCATGTGCCCCACCTTGCCGCCGCCGCGCAGGAACTTGCGCTCAACGAAGAGACACCCCGTGGCGAGGATCCGCCGCTCAGTAGGGGCGGCGGGATCCTCGGCCACGAGGATGACGTGGTCGTCGCCGAGGGCCGCGAGTTCGGCGAAGCACGTGGCGAACTCGGACGCGGTGAGGTCCGGGCAGGCGGAGAGCTGGGAGAGGAGGGACAGGAATCCCCTCTCGCGGTCGGCGACCTCTAGGCGACGGATTTGGACGGAGCCGTCGGTTTCGGCGGCGGCGGGTTGCGGCGAGGTGGATGCCATTTGGGTTCGAGAGCTCGGTACTGAGGCTGTGACTTTGTGAGGCAGTGGGCGTTTGGTTTTGGCACGTGACTTTTCTCTCTTCACTGCCGTTGGATGGTGCATCAACGCTCTCGATCGACCATGGTGAAAACGGAGACAGGGGGGTTAAGCTCATTTGCTTAGAATTTGTGAACTATTTGTGTGCTAGAAGCATTTTACATATTCAAAATCCAGTGATTATTATATACCACTTCTTGCATTTATTCGAGTTTTGCTTGCACGTATGGTGTTGGCCCCCAACAGCCTCTCATGTTTCACTATCGCAGTAGACTGGAACGCTTCTGCTGATCAGCAGATGTGTGCGTCACTATCGCAGTAGACTGGAGCACTTCTGCAGATCAGCAGATGTGTACGTTACTGTTGGTTGCACATATCCTGACTGTTGCAACTTGCAAATTCAGTACTGTGCTGCAAATCTGTAAAACTTCTGCATTGCCGAAGATGGAGCTGCGTTTACTTCGAAAAAAAGGAAGAAGATGGAACTGCGTACCTTTGTTGCTGGGATCTGGTAAACCAGCTTGCGTAGATTCACGTTTGTAATAATGGTTACAGTGCACAGGAAACTGGACCTGTGTTACTCCCTCAAGTTATAAATAGTCATCATTTTGGACATCGATACATCTCTAAAACACAGTTTTGTTCACTGATTTCTATTATAATATATTTATTACATAACTCAATAAATTTATAATACTATGAAAGCATTTTTTGGGATAAATCTACGCGTATAATTTTCCATTTATATTCCATTCTTGCAGGCTCGTTACTCTCAAGCTGAATACGTACTACTAGTATTGAGTATTGACAATGTAGCATCTCCTCAAACCTCAAGTGCCGTTCTATCATGTGCTCGAACGCTATCTTTACTAGAACTTCTCTCTTTTTCAGAGGACAGAACTCACCAAGCACGTCAAAAGTCACCCAAAACGAGAACAAAATAAAGGAGTAAAGGGCCTGCCTAAATGGGCCTATTATAGAATACACGACCCATTGACGTAACCGCGAGAAGAGGCCCAATAGGCGAGCGAACCCTAACGCGCACAGCTATATAAAGCGGCGACCCCGGCTGGCGGCTGGCGCGACTAGGGTTTATCTACTCTCGCCGCAGCCAAGCAAAGGAGAAGGGCGAAGGCGGCGGACGGGAAGATGTCGGAGAAGAAGCGCCCCGCCGGCACCCGCAAGGACGAGGTGGTGAGCCGCGAGTACACCATCAACCTCCACAAGCGCCTCCACGGATGGTATCATCCCCTCCCCGCATCCCTTCCATACCAAACCCTTGCACTTGCAGTAGATCCGCGAGGTAGATGTTAGCTTCGCGCTTCACGCCCTAGGTATAGCAATTGTGTTCAATTCAGGAACCATAGTAGTGTTTTCTATTGCATGTTGTATACTATTTCCTCCTCTGGTTATCAGTGTCTCATTTTGTCCCAGCACAGGAAGAGTTGCAGGAGATAGGTTACCTGAATATCAGTATGTGTTTGGTCATTCACTGTGATTCCAGCTTCTACTCCAGTGGCTGCACTCATCCCTACTCCGTCTTGCCAACCCTTTTCTGCATTGAGAGATCTCGGTGGGCTTGAAGAACAGATCCTCTTCAACAATTCCTTCATCTCAGCAAACTCAGTTTTCAAACTCTTCAAATCCGTCATATCCACTTTGATGATAGACATCTCAGCCCTGATCTTCACATACTCCTCTTTTCCAGCCATCGATTGTTGCGATCTAGTTGTCACCACCTTGAACTCCAATGATTTCCCTACTCGATCTTGAGGGATTTTACTAGCAGAGCCTACGAACCTCAAGATCCTCAATTCCAGAACACCTTAGGGATTTTACGGTAGCAATTAGCCAATCGCCATCAACCTTCACCAATTACAACTCCACTCCAAGGATTGAATGGGCTCTGATACCTTTGTCAGATCCAGTCCTGTCAAATCCGAACCTGACTAAGTTTTGGGATAGTTTCGGTGGAGAAAGAGTGGAAAAAAACAAAGTCGTAAACTACTCTACTTTTATGAGACCAAGTTGTTGGGAATCTGTTCTTACCTTTTTCCCATTTGTGTTAAGGCTTATGTGCCCGACTCTGTTCCCTTTTTACATCAGGTAAACAAGGATGAAAACTGAACTGAAGTCATCAGCAAAGCAACGAAACAAAATTACAATCAAAAGTAACTAATAATTACTGAATTGTTCTACTGCCATGAGATTTCACTTAGTTTTCCCAATAAAAAGTTTGAGCTGTCCAAACTTCTTCAAATGTAGTCGACGAATCATTGTCTTTCCTGCCGATTTGTCCTGGTGCTTGCTGCAGAAACTGAAGAATTCAAGCTGAACTTCTGAATTCTCCTATAGCATGGTTCTTGACACCAACCCTTGCACTAGCAGTAGATCCGCGAGGTAGATGTTAGCTTCGCGCTTCACGGGGTGTCGCCATGGTGTTAGAGTCGCGTTAGTTGTGGTTGCTGGTGCGGAGGGTTGCTGCCTGCAAGAACTCTGTGGGCTTGCGAATGGCTGATGCACCTGGTTGGATTGATATACTTGGTCAGCTAATTAACAGTAGGGATCATATGACCGAGTGGTGTTTCATTCTTGTGGACCCCACTCTTGTATTTGATCCCACATTTTTCGCGTAGATCTTGGTTTTTATGGTAACTACTGACATATAGCTATTGAGTTCTTGTGAGTGCCATTTGATTAGGTGTTGATCGGGTATAGTCAGGTGTCTGCCTTTTTAAATAATGTGGCTGCACACAGTTACATGCCCGGGATAGGGACTCTGCTCATCGTTACACTTATCGCTTCTTGTTATGCTACCATGTGTTCCATTTGGGCAGTAAATTTCTCTCGTTTATTGTTATGTTGGGATATTTTGGTCATTCCTTAGTTATCATCAGAGTGGGAGATAACAAATGTTACAATCTAGTTGTTTCTGCTTGTTGTTGCCAAATCTTCAGTAGACGATTCGTACTTGTGTATCTGTTTGGGTGATTTGTTTGTTTGAAGATTTTGTTATCTGATCTGATAAATTGATCCATTATGCCCGGACATAGTCAGGTATCTGTCTTTAAATGTTGTGGTTGATACAGTTACATGCCCGGTACATAAATGTTGCTCATCGTTACATATGTTGCCTTCATATGCTGTCATGTGTTCCATTTGGGCGCTACATCGAAATGAACACTACTTTATGAAGCATCGCTTTGTTTGGTACCTGGCATGGTGTAGATTCTTTCTAGTGCAGTATCATATTACACATGTTCATCTGGTTGGATGCTTGTTCATAGATATGTTGCTTGATCATATACTGCCATATGTCCTCTGTGGATAATAGTGCTACATCTGTTCGGAACTAATACGAGTTCCAAGTATCTTACATTTGTATTACTAATCAGGCTTGCTATGATCTAGTTCAATTGAGAGTGGTTTTTGTTTAACCAAGGAAGTCGTGGTAACTCAAATTTTCTGATATACAGCACCTTCAAGAAGAAAGCACCAAACGCCATCAAGGAGATTAGGAAATTCGCACAGAAAGCCATGGGCACGACAGATGTTCGCATCGATGTGAAGCTCAACAAGCACATCTGGAGCAGCGGTATCCGGAGTGTCCCAAGGCGAGTACGTGTCAGAATTGCCCGCAAGAGGAATGAGGAGGAGGATGCCAAGGAGGAACTCTACTCTCTGGTTACTGTTGCTGAGATCCCCCCAGAAGGTCTTAAAGGTTTGGGAACAAAAGTTGTTGAGGACGAGGACTAAACCTTCTGTGGTTTCTGTCAGTTAGAACATAATGCATATCTCTGCTGAGAGCAAATTTGGATGTCTTGCTTTAGCTTATTTTCTATCTACTGTTGATGACTTATGTAATAGAAGATTCGAGACGATGCTTATTTCCTTTGTCAAACTGTTTCGGATCGGTGGAAGATCTGGTGCCTTGTGATGGTTGTGATCCAGTATCACATGTGCTTAAAATTGTTTTCTAAGGGCGTCAGTTCTCAACTCGTCAAATTGCTTGTTTGGCTCCCCAGCCTGCCCTGTTGTGGCATCATTGATTTCGCTGTGTATCTTTTGGGCAGTGATGGTTTTCCTGGAGATTGGTACTGTCTTACGAAATCTAATAGATGAAGGATGTAAAGGTGGAAAACTGGAAATTTGTACCGCTGCATGGTCAACAAGAGCTTGAATTGCTCGGGTGTTTTTTGGACTAGATGTGCAGGTTGTGTCACTCCCAATGCTTGAATTGCTCGTGTTTCTGCAACTTCACTATCATGTGGTGCTACTGCTAGCGCTACGGGCTTACTCGTGCCTGTCAATGTCTTCAGTCTTCACTGGTCTAACCTGTAGGGTGCTCCGGTCCTATTTCTCCGGACGGTGAACGACCAGTTGGGCATAAAGTTGCTCCCAACAGTGCATCTGATCTAAATGGAGACAAAAAAGGGGAAGTCTTTTAAGAAAACGTAAGTACATAACAAGGGCAGTAGGAAGTTGGCAAACGGCGTGACATTTTTTAAAAAGTTTGTTTTTTTCGGACAGAATTTGTATGTCCAAAGAAGCTTCTCAGTGGTTAAAATTAGAGGTAAAAAATGATAACACATGGTTGAGACAACAGCGCCCCACGGACAAGTAGAGGTAAAGACGGTTTGAATAGTAGGTAATCCTGTATCCTATTCTAATTATTTTTTTCGGATAGGTAATGAAAAATCGGGTAAGATAGATTATGGATACTGGGTATTTACGAACGGGTAAAAAACGGATAACGGAATATTATATAGACAGGTACAATACGGATAACGGGTATTTAGTTGAATAGTATGCAAACTACTTAGGATTAAAGTATATAATAAAAATATTTTAACTAACACAGATGGTCTAATTATCAAACATAATTCAACACATAAAGCTAAATTTAGATATAATACATCATATAGAGTTGAATAAACAGGAAAGACGCATTATGCATTACACAAAGGCAACGTGGCTGACGGGAGGGGGCGGCGGGCAGGATCAGCCGGTGGGCGGGAGCGGCGGGCGGCGGCGACGATGGCACATGAGTCGGGAGGAAGAGAGGTCGGGTGTGCGAGTGGAGGCAGTACTGGCTAGGGCAAGCGAGTGCGAAGTGCCTCTTGGCCGGGCTATCTTCCGCTGCTGGGCCGCCCGTGGGCCGTGACAACTGCCAGACTGTGACGCAAATTGGGCCAAGCCTCGGGCCGTATTTTGATCAGGATGCACTACCGTCAGTGGTTCAACATAGCAAAAAACATTCCTGGTTGACAGTTCTTCTGGACAGTAAACATCCAAAATTTCTATGTCACAAGAAAACAATGCATATTAAATTTACATGATGGCTTGCGAATGGCTGATGCACCTGGTTGGATCATATGACCGAGTGGTGTTTCATTCTTGTGGATCCCACTCTTGTATTTGATCCCACATTTTTCACGTAGATCTTGATTTTTATGGTAACTACTGACATATAGCTATTGAGTGCCATTTGATTAGGTGTTGATCGGGTATAGTCAAGTGTCTGCCTTTTTAAATCTTGTGGCTGCACACAATTACATTCCCGGGATATGGACTCTGCTCATCGTTACACTTCACTTCTTGTTATGCTACCATGTGTTCCATTTGGGCAGTAAATTTCTCTCGTATTGTTATGTTGGGATATTTTGGTCATTGTCCTTAATTATCATCAGAGTGGCAGCGTCAGCACAAGCACAAGCATCAGCAGTAGCACCACAATCACAAGCATCAACGGCGGCGGCAGCAGCACACAAGCACAAGCGCAAGCGCAAGCTTCAACAACAGCAACACAAGCACCATCAGCAGCATGACCACAAGCACAAGCAAATGTTACAGCAACATGTGAAGCATCTAGGCCCCCAATTTATTTTTGGGTTTTAGTAATTAATGGTAATCATGTTTAATGGACTAACAATTTCTCTTGAATATATGAGAACAGGTTGGTCCATGACATTGCATATGAAAATATGGAATTGTGAAGCACAAAGTTAAACAAAGTTCAAAGCTAAGGCAAATGTATAAAAGATTAAGGACCTTTTCCTAGTTTTTTTTTTTGGATCTAGGAGTTTGGAGAAAAAGATCGGGTTACTAGAATAGGTGTCAAGTGTTAAGAGGGACATTTGGCTAGTAGCTTGAAAGTGCTTAAATTCTATGGCTCAAAGTGTGACTGCATACTTGATTCTTGAATGCATTGAAAATTCTTTCAAAAATCTAACATCCCTTTGAAATCGGCACTATCGCAGTGTTATTGTCGGTACTGCCGCCGAGCCGGTAGTAGCGCATCTGTGGAGTGGTAGTTATTTTTCAGAGAGCTATTTTTCTGGGTTTTTTTATGTTATTGGCACTACTGGCATATATTTTCTGGTGCTACCGCAAGTTGGCATTCTTTTTCTCTGTGGTGGCACTATCGCTATGACAAGAGCGGTACTACCGTACCTCGGTAGCACCGAGGTTTAGAGCGGTAGTTTTATTCCAATAAGGTGGTTTTTTAGTTTTTCTCTAGAGTCTCTGAAATCGACACTACCGGTGTGTATTTTTAAGTACTGCTGATGGCCGTAATACCACCTTTTAGCCCCTGTACTTTTTTTTCGAAAAAGATCAACTTTAAAATTTTCCGAGTTCAAAAATCAGCACTATCACATTTTACACGTCGGTAGTGCCTGGGGACTGTAGCAACGGCTACCTACCGATCGCAATGAATGCCAAAATCGATGGGATCAGTACTACTGACCTTAACACACCAGTACTGTTGATTTTTGTGACTTGAGGAATTTTATGCAAAATAACTAGTTTTTATTGGCGGTTATAAATATACCCCCACCTGCAGCAAGGGCTCTCTCTTGGATATTCCTTGCATATTTGTGAACCCTAGCTACTCTCTCTTCACCATTTGAACATTCAATTCTAATAATTTTTGGTAGTTGAGAGCACTCAAGTGTTGATTTGATTTTGAGCCATTAGACACTTGATCAATCTCAAGCAAGCGCCAAATCTCTATTCTGTTGGAGGTTGTCGTCTCCAGACGGCTTGGGGTGTGGAACCGGTGATCTCTTCAAAGGAGATTGTGAAGAGACCTGGTGTCGGTGTGAAGGTTGGAACCCACCTACCCGGAGTGGGGAAGAGCTACCACTAGTGATCGAGGGAAGCTCAATTGCGCAAGGAGTTGGTTTGATTCGTTCAAGCTTCCTCAACGTGGATTAGGGAGATCGACAAGTCTCCGAAAGCACGAGAAAAATCATTGTGTTCATGTTCGTGTGGTTTGCTTCCTTGTGTCTAAGTTTGTGCAATTTACATTTCTAGTGTACTTAGTAATTAATCATCTCTCTAGGATTGTCATATTTGCTTAGACTTAGCTTATTGGTGCACTTAGTGAAATTTAGCATATTTAGGCTTTGATTGTTAAAATTCGCATCGTAGTTAATCTTATTTAATTATTGTATTAGAGCGAAAATAATTTTAAAAACCTTATATTCACCCCTTCTAGTCGATTATCCTTGATCCTACAGCAAGCCAGTAGCAGTAAAAGCATCAACATCAGCAGCAGCACAAGCATCGGCACTTCAACAGCAGCAGCATCAACATTCAACAGCAGCATCACAAGCATCGACATCAACAACAGCTGTACAAGCCTCGGCAATGGCGGCCGCTGCTCTACGTCGCCACTGCCACCGCCGTCGCAGTGTTGCTGCAGCAATAGCCGCTACGGCAACGGTCATTTTCTAGCAATTACCAATATAAATATGTATGCATAACTAAACTTACATTATTTTTATTTGATATCCCTTACAAAGCACGGGAATTCGGCTTGTAAAAACAAAAACAAATGACGAATATGCTATAGTGATTCATTGTAGACTTGAAAAACCAATCTCAAAGGTTTTTTTTTCTGATGTTGCTCTTGACTGAGATGAGAGATAGGCCCCGTTCGTTTCAACTTCTGGACAGCTTCTGCTTTAAAAAAAAAACGGATTATTTACCAAACGGAAATTCTGGACAGCTTCTCTGAAAATCAGAAGCTGAATTCTATATAGAATCAGAATATGACTGAAACCTGATTCTTACAGATTCTTGCTGATTCTCGCCGGCTCGGTCCAGAACCTAGAAGTTGTAGTCGGCTCGACCCGATTCTCCCATAATCAGAGGCAGTTTCTCTCATAATCCGGAATCCATAATCCAGAAGTTGAGACGAACTAGGCCAAGATAGCAAATCAAAAGATTTGAATCCCGCCATTCCATCATTGGCTATATGTCCCCTTCTTTCACGGGGAGATATATATAGTGCACAAACTTTTGGTTTAGGCATCAAATTAACAAGAAAATTCTGGAAAAAAAATTGTAGATGCACTTTTCAAATTGCTCTACTCATATATACAAATAGAAGTTCAAATTCATTCCACATTGTGAGTAAAAAAGGAAAATTCTGACAAAAGGTGAATAAAGAAAGGAAAGATGGGGAAAAAAAGACAAATGTTACTGTTCACAGATAACTTATCTCTTTTTATTTCCTTCTCACATCCTTTGATTTTGAAGCTCAAATTTTAAAGGGTGATACAACAGACTATAGACTCCATGTCCACAATTTTCAAAATTTTCATGTGTTGATTTGATGCCCAAACCAACAAATTGTGTACTTGTGCGCTAAGTTGTGCTTGTGCACAAGATATACCCCATTCTTTCATTCAGTCAACTGTAATATGTTTAGGGATATATAGTATAGTTTAGAGGCCTGAATACACACACACATATACATGTATACATGTATATATACATGTACATACACATATATATAGCAACAAGCCGATAAACATCTAAGAAAACAAGCCAATAAACATGCATGTCGTAGTTAAGTTTCTTTAGGTCAACGAAGAAGGTTATTTTTTTTATCTGTTTCTCTCAACAATACATTAGTGTTGTTGTCACCTACCGCTTTGCATTATCATGTGCATTATTGGCCGTTGGCTGGTGAACAGTTGTGAAACTCAATGGGCGATTACGTTTGAGAGATATCATCTTGGCTATTACTTGTATGAAATGGTATTTTTCCCTTTCATGGCATCACAGTTTCTATTGAATTCGTATCACCATACACTGCTTATCCCCGATCTGTGAATCTATCCGTCGCTGAAGTAACACAAACACCACACGCTAGACGGCTAGAGTGCGTCATTAGAAGAAGAAAAATCCATGGAGTACGGGCAAGGAATTATTGAAGAACGAATTCTGTACTGGAAATTTTCTTCAGCGTTGACCGCCGTGAATCCATGTCAACCTGTAAACGAATATTTAGATTCAGTGCTATCTTTTGGAAATTGGATTCAGTATACTACGATACTCCAATGAGAACGTCGGCCATGACAGCTAAGACTTGACAAACGGGAATCATTGAATCAAGGGAGCGGGCATCCCGTGCCCTGGGCCTTTTTTATTAGGTTATGTTTGACATGGCTCTATCTTTATTAAATCTATGAATTTAGTGGAACTGTGTATTTTTAAGTTTTACCAAATTTGTGGAGCTGAAGCTGTGCATACATTAAGAGTGTTTAGATGGATCATCTTGTTTACATTTTAGAATAAAAATATAAACATAATTTACTTTATTTTAGCCTACAAGTTTCAGATCTGAGGCGGAGCTGGGATCTGGAGCTCTACTAAACAGGGCCTAGAAACTAGTCAAGGTCTTGCGCTACGCTGTGTCATATAAAATTTAGTTTAACGGTTATTTCTTAAAAAATGTATGAGAATCTAAAAATAATTTCATTTTTCACAGAGGTATTTTAAAAAGTATGCTACCTAAGAGTCATCGGTGAATTTGCGACACCACGGGTCCTCATTGTATGCTGCGAATTTTGGTGTGAATGTTACCTATGAGAAAAAGGAATGAGAACCTGGACATAATTTTTTTTTTTCTCGGGGTTTTTCAAAAAATGTACTAGCGAGGAGTTGTCGATGAATTTGCGGGAGGATCTCAATGTAATTTCGGTTTTTTTATTTATTTTTTTTAAATGGGCTGCTAGGAGTCGTCGATGAATTTGCGGAATCGTGGGTTCCTTTTTGCATAATTCTGGTTTTCTTGGTTTTTTGTTAAAAAATGGGTTGCTATTAGGAGTCGGCGGCGAATTTGCGGAATTGCAGGTTTCTTTTTTTTTTTTTGGCATAATTTTGGTTTTCTTGGTTTTTTTTAAATGGGCTACTAGGAGTCGTTGGTGAATTTGTGGAGCCCAGATGGATCACATTGTTTACATTTTATAATAAAAATATAAACTTAATTCACTTTATTTTAGCCTACAAGTTTCAGATTTGAGGTGGAGATGAAATCTGAAGCTCTGTCAAACAAAGCCTAGATACTAGTCAAGGTCTTACGCTACGCTGTGTCATATAAAATTTAGTTTGGCGGTTATTTCCTAAAAAAAAGTATGTAAACCTAAAAATAATTTTATTTTTCTCAGGGGTAATTTCAAAATGTGCTAACTAAGAGTCATCGGTGAATTTGCAGCGCTACGGCTCCTTGTTGTGCGGTGCGAAATTTGTTCCGATTGTTACCGATGAAAAAAAGGTATGAGAACCTGAACATAATTTCATTTTTTTTCTTGGGAATTTTTCAAAAAAAAAATACTAGCGAGGAGTCGTCGATTAATTTGCGCGGGGGGGGGGGAGGGGGCTCAACGTAATTTTGATTTTCTTGTATTTTTTTTTAAAAAAATGGGTTGTTAGGAGTCTTCGGTGAATTTGCGGAATCGTGGGTTCCTTTTTGCGTAATTCTGGTTTTCTCAGTTTGTTTGTTAAAAAAATGGGCTATTGTTAGGAGTTGTTGGCGAATTTGTGGAATTGCGGGTTTCTGTTTTTTTATATATAATTTCGGTTTTCTCGGCTTTTTAAAATGGGCAACTAGGAGTCGTCGGTGAATTTGTGGAACCACGGGCTCTTTTTTTTGGAAAAAACACCATGGAAGGACCTAAATGTAATTTTAGTTTTTAGGTCATTTTGTTAAAAAACGATGGAGGATCCGTTGGTGAATTTGCAGAACTAAGGGGCCTTTTTTTCACAAAAGAGCCGATGGAGGATCTAAACTTAGGGGTGGGCAATCGGTTCATTCAGTTTGTTCGGTTCGGTTTATGCGGTTTAAAAATATTTCTGTTTTTCCAAACTGTAAACCGAACCGAACCGAACCGAACAAATTCAAAAACCAAACCGAATTAACCGAACTAATTCGGTTCGGTCAATTCTGTTTTTCGGTTAACCGCATTGAACCAAACCACACAAACATCTCATCCTCTATCTACTGAAGTACGCCTCTCACTCTGCTGGCCTCCACTAAATTTACAAAAGTTTCTCGTTTAATCTCCACTAAGGCACTAAAATGAACATATATAACCAACAAACAACAATATATGAGTAATTGTTAACAAAGTGGAAAGATGAGAAGGGTAGTTGGAGACTTGGAGTGGTGGTTTCGTACATTGGAGTAGAGTTTGGCGAGGGCCTTGTCGGAGGGGCAGTGGAAGTCCACGTAGGCGAAGCAGCGGCCGTTGGTGCGCACAAACTCAACACCGACGATGTGGCCGATCGAGGAGAACATGGCCTCCAGGTCAGCGGTGGCAACGCCCTCCGCCAGTCCGCCCATGAATATTTACGCGACGGCAACATCGCCGACTCCCTCCAGCTCCACTATCTCCACCATCACTATGAGAAGAGATTCATGCAGTGGTTGGCGAAGTGAGTGCGCCGAGGTGGAGATGCTGAGATGTGTGCAAGGTGGAGGAGGGGGGTGCGGGCATGCGGCCGAGGAGGAGGACTGGATAACTGCCGTCTGCCGAGGACGGCGAGGAGGAACCAAGGAATGCTCTCCCTGGGGATTTGGGGATTTCGGTATTGGGGGATTTCGGCGAGGAGTAAGCAGGGAATGGTCTCCGTGACTCTGACCCCCTGTGACCGGATTAGCTATTTGATTTGATAATTTCGGTCTATACGGTAATTCGGTTTCTGAGATCTAAAAACCGAACCAAAAAATAAAAACCGAATACAATCAAAATAAAAACCAAACCGAAAACCGAAAAAACCAAATTTTTCGGTTAAATCGGTTCGGTTTGGTTTTTCGGTTTCGGTTTAAAAATGCCCACCCCTAATCTAAACGTACATTTTGTTTTGTTTTGTTTGCCAAAACGGTTGGAGGATCCGTTCGCGAATCTAAGGAACTACGAGGCCTTTTTGCAAAATAACCTTTGAAAGGATCTAAACGTAATTTTAAAATTTGTGATGAGCATTTTTGCAAAAAGAGAGAGAGAGACGTGAGTGGCCTGGTCGTTCGGCAATTATGGGTTTCTGTTTTATTTATAATTTCGATTTTCTCGGCTTTTTTAAATGGGCTGCTAGGAGTCGTCGATGAATTTGTGGAACCACATGCTCCTTTTTTGAAAATAAAACCATGGAAGGACCTAAACGTAATTTTAGTTTTTAGGTCATTTTGTAAAGAAAATGGTGGACCCGTCGGTGAATTTGTAGAACTAAGGGGCTTTTTTTACAAAAGAGCCGATGGAGGACCTAAACGTACATTTTGTTTTTTTTTTTTCAAAAACGGTTGGAGAATCCGTTCGCGAATCTACGGAACTACGAGGCCTTTTTGCAAAATAACCTTTGAAAGGATCTAAACATAATTTTAAATTTTGTGAAGGGTCTGTTTGCAAAAAAAAGAGACAGTGAGTGGCCTCGTCGTTCGGCAATCTCGTGGGCTTTAATACTCCATTAAACAAAACCGAAAGGTTTCTTGCCTTCTCCCCATACCCACGTGTCCACCCCCATTCTCTCTCCGCTATTTGCACAAAAACCCCTCCAGTTCTTTAAATCACAGATATGTCCTTCTAATTTGCGCAGAGGTCCTTTGTGATTTTTTTTGAAGGAAAAATTTTGTTTCCCGAATTGCGTTTAGGTCTCTCGTTCGTTACTTTACGAAAAGAGTCTCCCGTTAAATACGAATCATGAGCGAGTCCTTTTCTTATTTTTCGGGATAGCGATCATGTCCAAAAGTATAACAATCAGGTCCCCATTTTTTACGTCCAGGTCCTTTCTCCGTTTTCTCCGAAAAAAATATTTTCATCGTCAGAAAGATGTTTACTTTTTTTCGGCTCGGTCTCTAAGATTTCTCCAGCCTCCAAAAATTTAGAAAATATGTTTTGGTCTACTTTTTCTCCGAAAAAAATGCAAAAATCATTTTCTGTTAACGCGCGCGGCGTGCGCCGCATACTTTTTCCCCTAGCGCGATCTCTAAGGTTTCGCGAGCCTACAAAAATTCTAAAAATACGTCTAAATCTATTTTTTTTCTCAAGAAAAAAACGTAAAATAATTTACCGTTCACGCGCGCGGCGTGTGCCGCGCTAACCTTTCTAGTATATAACATATATGGGAACGTACAAATTAGGAGAAAAGGCTTCGAATAGAGAATGAAAGTTCTCTAGAACCATTTGAATATATGCAATCCGGGAGCAAAACTTTCTCTCTAGAAGACTAGAGGTGTGTTTTGTTATTTGTCCTAAGTGATACATATATGAGATGATTTTAAAAAAAATTTATACATGTGTTTGGTTGCTCGAATGGATCTATTCCATCTTGAATGGTGAGTTACAAATTTAAGGAATATTCTTCGTAGATATTGAACCATCCCATTCACACAAAACAATAGAACCATATGGTACATAATCATTCCATTCATCCCACCAATCAAACACACCCTAAATATATTTCAATATATGCAAATTAGGAGCAAATGCTATGTTAGAAAAAATGCTTCACAATCATAGTTCACAAAGGATTGGAGACGATGAGTTTTTTTTTTAATCATTAGTTTTTTAGTTATTTGTACACTTTTTTTAAATATGATATATACGAATAAAATTATAAAAAAAAAATAGATCTCTTTATGAATGCGAAAGTGTCGCGGCAGGTTGAGCGGCCCACAGCACCTCAGCCGACCGCGGTAGTAATATCAGATCTACCATGATAGGAGAGCTGCTGCCACGATGGTCACGAAGTGAGCAATTTTTGTAATTTTACTTGTAAGGAGGTCATGTTTGTAAAACAAAAGTGTGAAGTTAAACAGGTCTTCTAAGAGCAAGTACAATAAGACCACGTCAGCTAGCTCTTAGCCTGTACTCCCTCTGTCCCACAAAGAGTGCATTTCTAGGATTTTTAAGACAGATTAGTGTGCAAGGTAAATGACCAATGTAACCCTCATTACTCCATACACAAGCATGTTGGTGCTTCGGTTTCCACAAGCACTTAAATGAGCATGTATACACTTACAGCTGGGCCCTACGGACTAGAAATGCACTCTTTGTGGGACAAAATTTGAACACTAGAAATGCACTCTTTGTGGGACAGAGGGAGTACATGTCAGCATTAGCCTATGTGGAAGAGTGAGAAACGATTAGAGAGAAGATAGCTGGCTCTTATTTAGTAGCCAGATTTGCACAGATGCATATGTAAATCATTTATGTACAAGAGAGAAGAGGTAGTTATTGCACAGCATCTAGAGACAACTTTTAGAGAATAACCGTTATTGTATAAGCTGGCTACTCGCTCTGAATGGCCGAATCCGGAATCCCTTTCCAAGTTTCCAGACTGCGCGGACTCCAAGTTAACGACACTGATACGGCGACCACGTTGCCCGAATCGGACGGCCGCGATCTCCCCGATCAATAGAGATGCCGCCTCTCCGATCGACGATTTCTTCCAAGTCTAGGCCTAACCTGGCCCCACTCCATCTCTGCCGATATTTATCGTACGCCCCACTCGAAACAACTCGTTCGAGAAACGGACGGCGCGGATGCACCGACCCGGCGGTTGCCCGGTCCGATGCGCCACCCGTGTCCAAGGCGGCGGCAGCTTTATTAACCCAGTCCTTTCTATCCCCTACCCACCCACCATGTGCTCCCCTCAAAAGCGCTCTGCCGTCTCTCGCGCGCGGCCTCGCTGTGAAGTCGCAGGAATCTGCGTGGGCTGCTCCGAGTTTGTGATGGTGGTAGGGTGGTAGTATCCGCGCGAGTCAACAGGGCTAGCTAGATCTCCCCGCGCATAGATAGACAGGCTGCACGGCTGGTTCGGTTGCACTTGTGGGAAGTGCTGAGGAGGGAGGAGCGGTATGCCCATGGAGTACGGGAGGAGGCAGGGGGTCGGCGTGGTGGTGGCGATAGAGTGCGTGGCGGGGGGATCGAGGGCGGAGGAGTGGGGGCCGGGGAGCAGCGAGACGGTGCAGACGGGCGACGTCGTCGAGGAGCTGCTCATCGGGGTCGGCGGCCGCGGCGGGGCCACCGCGCACGCCGCGCCGTTCAAGGGCGGGCGGGCCGCGGTGCAGAAGCTGCTGCACGCGGCGTACAAGCGCGGGGACACGTCCGTCGAGGTGCGCGTGCGGCGCCCCGCGCAGGTGCAGCAGCAGCAGCCGGTGGCCGACGCGGAGCTGCTGGCCCCCGCCGCCGCGGCGGCGACGACCACGGCCAGGATGCACGCCTGCATCGTGCCGCAGGAGGCCGCCGTCGGAGGCGGCGGTGGGATGGGGATGGTCGGGCGCAGCCGGCAGTACGTGCTCCGTTCGATCCGCGACCCCAACTACGCCGTCGGGCTCGTCGACCGCATGGAGAGCGAGTGCATCGCCATTCGAGGTACCAGCACACTACGATCTTACAACCGATTAGATGATGTAGATCAATCTTTAGATATTTTTTCCCGGGGAATTGATCATTTGCGCTCTTAGTTGGTACAATTGATTATTTGTCTATCACTTATATATGATCTTAGAGTCCTTACCTCAGTGATAGGGCAAATAATCAATATCACACATAAATAAGAGCAAATCATGGATTATTCTTTTTTTTTTTCAGAAGATTTTTTTGAAAGTCAAAGTCGGCGACTGAGTTTTCGTGACATGCCGGATTGGACTTCAGAAAAAGGAATAGGGCTCCTGTGACTGTGCCATCTGCATGCGACTTTTGTGCGCAAGTAGGTTAGCTTGATAGATGACCACCGCCTTTACCGTTTTCTCTCTCGATCGCAAGGGGAAAACTTGGCGTGAGATCGATCACGAGATCGATTTTGATTGCACGCTAGCTATAGCTAGTGCCGAGCAGGGTCTCTCCGAAAGACGAAATTTCGGTGAAATCTCGATTTGGGCGAAAATTAAAATGCAAAATTTGAATCCGGTATTTTTTGAAACGAAATTTCCGAGATTTCGGTTCATTTAGACGAAATTTCTGCGAAATTTCCCGGTACTATCACAGTTTGAATTTTTTAGGGTTTTTTCAATTTCGCGGAAATTATGATCTACCGACTGTCCCACACGGGAAATGACGTGAATAATTCAATCCGGTCAATTACGGTGAAATCCGGTCAACTTTTATACAAATCTCGGTCAATTTTACCGAGATTTCGGTCAAATTCACCAAAATCTCGGCGAGATATTAATACACTGTAGCACTTTAATTTTTTTTTTAGGGTTTTAAATTTCGTCGAGATTATGAAACTCGGAGGGACCCGAAATCCGAAATTTCGCCGAAATTTGGCGGGATTTTGGCGAGAATTTAAACCCTGGTGCCGAAGCATATACTTGGACCAGTTCTAACTTCTAGCTGCGTGGTCAGAAATGGTCACTTCTGCGAGTATAATCCAGGCTCTGCTGATCACCGTGTGTAGGGATCGATATGATCAAAATATCCTAGGTGCGATGGGATAGAGAGACATAGAGGATTGCGATAGCTGCTGATAACTTTGTTGTTCTTGTTGTGTTTAGGGCTGCTTTTGTTGGGAAGTTTCTAGAGTAGCTTGCTTGGCCTGCACAAATTATAATATGGCCATCCATTAGTATCCAGATGATGCAAACTTGCAATGTTTGGTAGTTGAGCATATTCTGTGGAACATTATTAACGACATAAGAAAGGGCTGGTTCTAGCCCCAATTACTTCTTCGGTTTGTAAGTTGTCGATCACCAAGAAAGTGATGGTGGTAGAAATCAATAATCTACGATAACTTACTAGTGCAAATCATGGTAATAGCAAGTAAAAAAAAGGATCAATTTGTTGTACTCTTAGCTCAAGATGCATACTTCCAGGCAACAGACACGGCCGAGCACGTTGAATGAAATCCACATTTAGATTCATTCATACATGGCACCACATGCTGATTATTGAATGTGTTCGTCTGACTTGAAAATCTGTCCCGAAATTTCTCAGTGCAATTGGGAGATTCCCCAGTTGACTTCACATCCTCAGTCACATCCCAAAACATGTCTCGATTCTTAATGCTGGTTAGCATTTTAGCAATTCGAGCAAAACTAACGCAGAATTGCATATCAATCATGCAAAAAAAAAAAAAAATCAAATGGGCATGAGAATTCCTCTGAATTTATAATGATATTATGGCCTTTATTGGGACACTGGCTGTGGTGCGTTCAGGGTCGAGGAGCTCGAGGGTGGTGTGCGCGCTGAGCAAGGCGCAGCTGCAGGACGGCTACGTGTCCTACCCGTGGGAGAAGAAGATGAGGGAGGTGCTCCCGATCCCCAACTCGAGCAGCTTCCTCTCCATGCTCGTCCTCCCCACGGCGCTCGACCGCGCCGCCTCCCGCTACAACTCCGTCGAGGACACCCTGGCCCGCGCCAACGCTTGGATCCTCTCCTCACAGGCCTCAGGGGTGCCCATCGCCTTCCTCAACGTCCAGACCGAGGCCCTCCTCACCAAGGTCTCGATCGTCAAGGACAAACCCACATAAATGTTTGTGTGCAAGCGCATGCATGCACACCTTACTGATGACGCGACGTCGTTGGTGCAGATCTCCGGCGAGACGGCCTCCTCGACGGTCAACTCGGGGTCACTGGCCGACCTCCCTAACCTCGCCAACGCCAGCCTTTACGGGTTCGAGGACTACCACGGCGTGGACATCGGCGTGGTGAAGGCGGTGCGAGTTTGGTACACCGCCGCCGCCGGGGAAATGCCCGTGGAGATCATCCTCGAGGAGGGCGACGCCAAACTCGGCTTCGCCATTAGCCGCACCGAAGAGGTACGTACGGTTTGGATTCCGAGTTCCAACACGTCTTAGCTGCTGCGTACTGTGCTTCTCTCGTTCTAGCGCACGCGTTTGATCATGCGTCTGAACTGAATTCACTCTTGCGGGCAGGGCTTCATCTACATCTCGTCCGTCATGGAGGGCGACGGCGATCGCCAGGCGCCGTCGACGCGGTCGGGGCTCCGCGACCTCTACCGGGAGGCGAAGAGCGCGTCCAAGCTGCTGGTCATCTCCAGGGTGTCGGGCCACAAGGTCCTGCCGTGGATGGTCTCCACGTCCGGCGCCATCCGCTGCTTGGACACCGTCTCGCTCAGCCAGAAGCTGTCCCTGCACCGGCACGCCCTGCGCCCGATCCAGCTTCACGTGCTCATGTGGGACGGCAAGTCCGGCGTGCCAGCTCGCCCGCACGAGCCATGCCCGCCTCCGCCGCAGCCGTTACCGGCGTTCGCCGAGCTGCTGCGGCAGAACTCGTTCGCGGGCATCGAGCAGCCGGTGCAGGCAGAAGGAGAGCCGGGGATCATGCAGGGGAGGGACACTGCAGGGGACGCGTCCTTCAGGTTCCACAATTTCTCGCTGCCCAACAACTGGGTCTGACCAACGCTGGACAAAACCTGGACGTCTAAGTGGAGTACTGTACATATGTAGATTTCGACGAGTGGCTTTATGCTAGTGTAATAGCTTATTGCGTAGAGTATAATTTTGGCCGGTGAAACAGTTTACAGTTTCAGCTCTACATTAAACACGGCATAATGCATCAGGAGGAGAGTAACAGTTTCAGGATGGAAGGGTGGTAAGGCTGATATCATTCTCACAGTTCATTTGGAGATTAAAAACAATTATATTTGATTTTCACAAGTGATGTAAGTTTAGTACACAACAGATTATCCACTATATATTAGCAACAGAACTTAATGTACGTACTTTGCATGGACACAGAAGGGTTGCATAGGGAATAAAAGAAGCACACTCAATATGTGAGCATCCTGGAATGAAGATAAAAGTATGAGCTTGGGATATTGCATTTCGCGTTCTGATCATATATGGGTCATCAAATTAATCAGTAGGTCTGCATGATGTCTAGAACCCATTCTTTCCTTTCAGGTTAATCGCTGAGAGCTCCTGTTTGACATAATCCCCAGCGCAGATTGGCTGATAGTTATGAGCATTAGGTGTTTCAGCAAAGTGGCCCAATCGCTTAAGCGTCGCATCAGAAGATGTCATGGATGACCGGTTTGGAGTTGTCTTCAGCCGCCGCCACCAGTCCAAGGCCAACTCGGATGAGTAGTCCGATAAGGACTCATGAAGCCTTGGCCTGGCTAACGGAAGGCCTAATACTAAATATATAGTATAGTTTCCTATAATAGCTTGTACAGCCTTGGCCGGCTATAAAAAGGCAACAATTGGATGAAATAAAGGGAGCAATATTAGGGTTTCCCTTTCTCTGTACCGCCCGGGCGATTGGAGAGCAGCCGCCTCCCTTCGTCCGTGCGAGACAACCTCTGTTCTTCCCGAAATTCCCTGGCCGTGACATATTTGGTATCAGAGACCTTCGCTCCTGCATCACCATGTCTTCCGATGAGGACCAACCCCTCACGATGTCTGCCCTCAAGACGGCGTTGTCTGGTTTCTTCGCTGACATCACGCCTCGTCTTGACAAGATCTCGTCGCTGGAATCCTCCATGCACGACTTCGTCCAACAGCAACAAGCGCATCACCTAGCTATCATGCGCCTCGAGGTGGGGCGTGGCAAGGCTCTCCTTTCGACGACAACTCCTCAGGACGATGACCTGGAGATCAATGACGCGCCGGCTAATTCCCGGACACCGCAGACAGCGGGCAGCCGCCATCCTGCGCCATGGGCCGTCGCGGTCCCGGCTGTAATACTCATAGCAGTGTCCTTCTCTAGCGGCACGTCAAGATCCTCCAAGGCCCATCGTATTCACGACCGCCAACAAGGATGAAGAGGACATCGCCGCACACTTCCACAAGTGGAAGTTTCCCACGTATAGTGGTGATGACGACCCCTTTCCTTGGCTGTCTCGTTGTGAGCAGTTTTTTTATGGGCAGCAGACATCAGAGAGGAACAAGGTGTGGACAGCTTCATACCATCTCACGGGCCGAGCACAGACATGGTATACCCGTTGGGAACGACGCTATGGTCGACCCAATTGGGCGGAATTTGTCCAGATACTCACGAAACGTTTTGGACCAGAACTGAACAGTAACTCTCTCGGCGCTTTGGCAGCATTACGACGGACTGGTACCCTTCAAGAGTACGAAGACCGTTTCCTGTCTCGACTTTGCCACGCCGAACCTTTAACTGATCAACAGGAAGTGGACCTTTTTACTTACGGTCTGCAGGAACCACTGCGCTCCGAGGTTGAGTTGAAACACCCAGCGGATCTGGACGACGCTATGAATGTAGCCCGTGCCGTGGATAAACTCCAGGGTGCTCTTATAGCTGCGATGACATCTTCCAAAGGGTCGCGATCCAGCTCTTCTCGCCAAATTCCGGCTGCTCCTCCGATCATGGCAACTACCCCGGCTGTGTCTACGTTCAGACGGCTTACTCCCAGCGAAATGGCTGACCGTCGCCGCCAAAAACTCTGTTTTAATTGTGATGAACAATGGTTCAAGGGGCACGAGTGCAAAAAATTGTTCGCCATCCTTGCTGTCAACGAGGATGATAGTGGCAACGAGGACAGGGAGACCACAGAGGAGGGCCAAATTTCCTTACGTGCAATCTCTGGTGTCCGTTCTAGTGATACCATGCAGCTTAGTGTCCGTCTCGCCAATATGGAGGTAGCTGCTTTGGTCGACTCCGGGTCGACTCACAATTTCATCAACGAGGATCTAGCTCAGCGACTCCCTGGGAAACCCATTCAGCACCACGGCTTGGGTGTTACGGTGGCCAATGGTGATCGCGTCCCTTGTTTGGGAATTTTCAAATCTGTTCCTTTTGCGGTTGGCCAGACTAAATTTACCTCAGATTTTTATGTGATCCCATTGGGCGGCCATCAGATGGTCCTCGGCACCCGCTGGTTAGCAACCCTGGGTCCAATCAATTGGGATTTCCAGCAGCACACCATGAGGATTCAAATTGCTGATCAAACTATCACGCTCAAAGGACTTCCGTCCATAAGCAGGCCTAAAGCCCAAGCAATCTCTTGTGACGGTCGCGAGCTTCTCCCACACATTCTCGACGAATTTGAAGACTTGTTTGCAGAGCCATCCGGATTACCGCCTCAACGATCCCAAGATCACCGTATCCACCTCGTTCCAGGAGCAACACCAGTGGTGGTGCGCCCGTATCGCTATCCCGCGACTCAGAAGGATGAGCTGGAGCGTCAGTGTGCTCTCATGCTGCAACAGGGTATTATTCGCAAAAGTACATCCGCTTTTTCTTCCCCAGTTCTCCTGGTCAAAAAACGGGATGGCTCGTGGCGGTTTTGTATTGACTACCGAGCTCTCAACGCCCTCACAGTCAAAGATAAGTTTCCCATCCCAGTGGTTGAAGAACTCTTTGACGAGTTGCGAGGTGCTCGTTTCTTCACTAAACTAGATCTTCGTTCTGGGTACCACCAAGTTCGTATGCACCCAGAAGACATTTCCAAGACAGCATTCCGCACACACCAAGGTCTCTTTGAGTTCCTAGTCATGCCCTTCGGACTGTCCAATGCACCAGCCACATTTCAGGCACTTATGAATGAGGTTCTCGGTCCACATCTTCGTCGCTTCGTCCTGGTTTTCTTTGATGATATTTTACTCTACAGTAATTCTTGGGCAGAACACCTCCGTCATCTACATCTCGTGCTAAGCTTACTTAAACAACACCTTTTGTTCCTTAAAAGGTCCAAATGCATATTCGGCGCTGAAAGCATCGGCTACCTCGGTCATGTAATTTCGGCAGCAGGTGTCTCCATGGACACCGACAAAGTTCAAGCGATTGTGTCATGGCCGGTGCCTTTGTCAGTTCGTGGGTTGCGCGGATTTTTGGGGCTTGCGGGCTATTATCGACGTTTCATCAACAACTATGGGGCAATAGCGGCTCCACTTACCAAACTCTTGAGCAAAGAAGGTTTCAGTTGGTCTAGCGCGGCCTCCACAGCCTTTCAGTCCTTGAAGGAAGCATTGACATCAGCTCCTGTCCTTCAGATACCTGATTTTCAGCAACAATTCGTGGTTGAGTGCGATGCTTCTGGGACGGGTTTCGGTGCGGTTCTCCACCAAAACAGCGAACCCATTGCTTTTTTTAGCCGTCCAGTGGCTCCTAGCCACCTTTCATTGGCTGCATATGAGCGTGAACTTGTCGGACTAGTCAAGGCAATTAAACATTGGAGACCTTATTTATGGGGTCGATCTTTTATGGTTCGCACTGATCACTATTCCCTCAAATTCCTCTTAGACCAGCGACTCTCTACAATTCCTCAACATCATTGGGCCAGTAAATTATTGGGTTTTGATTTTATGGTGGAATTCAAACCTGCAAGGTAATGTAGTGGCAGATGCTTTATCTCGAAGAGAGGCCGATCAGCTAAAGCTTTCAGCAATCTCCCGTCCAAGTTTTGATCTCTTTGCCAGTATTCGGACGGCCAACACGGCTGATCCAGCCATTGTTGCTCTTCGAGATCAGCTCCAGCAGGGTGCCCTTCAGGATCCCTGGGCGATCATTGATGATATTCTCACCTTTCAGCGTAAGGCCTACATTCCTCCTTCTTCCCCATTGGTTCAGATCGCTCTGGCAGCATCTCATATGGAGAGTCATGAGGGAATACAAAAGACCCTTCATCGTCTTCGTCGCGATTTTCACATCCCCCATGATAAGACTCTGGTACGAGAGTTTGTTCAAACATGTACTACTTGCCAACGCAACAAGACTGAGCAACTACAACCGGCAGGCCTTTTGCAACCTCTTCCTATCCCGGTACAGGTCTGGGAGGACATCTCAATGGATTTTATTGAAGGGTTGCCGAAGGTTGGAGGCAAATCAGTGATTTTGACCGTGGTTGATCGTTTCTCCAAATATGCACATTTTATACCACTTGCTCACCCGTATTCTGCTTCTTCGGTAGCAAGAGCCTTCTTTGATGAAATTGTTCGCCTCCATGGAGTTCCTTCCTCCATTGTGTCCGACCGGGACGCTGTCTTCACTTCCTCCTTTTGGAAAGAACTCTTTCGGGCTACTGGCACAGCTTTAAATATGAGCACGGCATTTCATCCCCAGTCCGATGGTCAGTCCGAATCAGTGAATCGTGTCATCTCCATGTATCTTCGTTGCCTCACGGGAGATCGGCCCCGTCAGTGGCTCCAATGGCTCGCTTGGGCCGAATATTGCTATAATACTTCCTATCATAGCTCGCTGCGGGAAACTCCATTTCGCGTGGTTTATGGCCGTGATCCACCTTCTTTACGATCCTATGATATTTCAGAAATCCGCAACGCTGCTGTGGCCGATAGCATTTCTCAGCGTGATGAGTTCCTCCTGGAGATAAGAGATCGATTACTGCTAGCTCAACAATCTGCCAAGCTTTATTACGATGCTAAACATCGGCCGTTGGAATTTCATCCAGGTGATTGGGTCTGGTTGCGCATCCACCAGCGTCCCGCAGCCTCCCTTCCTGGTATGCAGCGCGGGAAGTTGTCTCCTCGCTTTTATGGACCATACAAAATTCTGCACCGCGTGGACTCAGTTGCTTATTGTTTGGAATTGCCTCCTCGTACAAAAATACACAATGTTTTCCACGTGAGTCTCCTCAAACCATTCAAAGGTTCGCCTCCATCTGCACCCCCTTCACTACCTCAGCTGCTACATGGACGAGTCCTTCCTCAACCAGCCAAGGCTATTCGTGTTCGTCGTCGCAAGGATGGCGTCCACCAGGTGCTAATTCACTGGGCCAATGCTTCTCCATCAGTTACTTCTTGGGAGGACTTGACTGCCTTCCGCCGTCGCTACCCGGAATTTCAGCTCGAGGACGAGCTTTTTACTGAAGGAGGGGGAGATGTCATGGATGACCGGTTTGGAGTTGTCTTCAGCCGCCGCCACCAGTCCAAGGCCAACTCGGATGAGTAGTCCGATAAGGACTCATGAAGCCTTGGCCTGGCTAACGGAAGGCCTAATACTAAATATATAGTATAGTTTCCTATAATAGCTTGTACAGCCTTGGCCGGCTATAAAAAGGCAACAATTGGATGAAATAAAGGGAGCAATATTAGGGTTTCCCTTTCTCTGTACCGCCCGGGCGATTGGAGAGCAGCCGCCTCCCTTCGTCCGTGCGAGACAACCTCTGTTCTTCCCGAAATTCCCTGGCCGTGACAGAAGCAATGTGCGCAAATAACTATTTAGACAAGAAGACAAAAGGGTTAGTCAAAGCTCACCAGATCAAGTAGGATTTAACTTCTGGAAACTTTTCATGAGGTTAGAAAACATAGAGAGGGAGCCCTCAAAGAAGAAGGAAACATAGAAGGAATTGAGAGAACATACTGTTGATGAAACCCTCCACAGGCTTCTATTTTGCTCTTTCGCTAATGCTATAGCCTCTAGTGTTCCCTTGGTTACCATTACCTCATGCATTCCAGCTAAACACTCACCACCGGTAAGCCACTCCAGCTGTACAGAAAGAAACACTTCTAATTAGTGAAGAGGACAAGAGGTGTACCTTTTTGTGCGTGTTTCACTAACACACCCAAGTTCCCAGGAAAAAGGCCCACTTTCACTTGCTTACCACTTCCACATAAGGTTTTTTCTTTTGAAAGATCACATAAGTGTTTGATATTTTAGAAAAGACTTAAATATGAAAGTACAGCTTGATTTCTAAGATGACAAAAGCATCAATTTCATGAAACCCAGTACTCATAAGTCAGAACAGAACATTAAGGATGTTATCATCAAACTGACATATTAACCCCCAAAAATTTGCATAAATATATCCCTTCATAGAACCATGAGTACACGTCAACTGAGGATGTATCCATTGAAAGTGGCAAAGCCAACCTATTTCACCTCCATCTTTTCACTATTCCTTAACCAAATGTTCAGGCCTGGAAATCTACTTCAACCATGTATGGTCAAGAAATTAAGATCATAATGGAACCCAACAAAAACAGTGCCCTCAGAGCCATGACGCTGCAGGTCACTTCCAGACTTCCAGTTGGTGCTAGGAGGTGTGGTCCCTATTGAAACACAAGAATAATTGAGCAATGCCAATGAGATGATTGCAGAACTTTAACCTGAATAATACCTATAAGACTGCAAATGATGAATAGCATGATTAAGAAAACGACAGAGTTCGTACTGCACCTTAGAACCACTGAGACATTTTCAGTTTGCCAAGTCAACACAATGCTGGGACTTGGCATCATTTTTGAGAATTTGCATTTCAAATAGATTGACCAATTACAACAGAACGAGTGAGTGCAGATAATTACAACATTACCTCCTTCATCAAAGAGGTAAATGCATCCTTTGGCAATCCAAATCCAATTGCAGCCATCTCTGCAACAACCTACGTGATACAACCAAGTTGTGTATCAAGTATCAGCACCAAATAGGAGCACCGTACATAGACTGCAGGCAGCATTGATTCAGAAATAGTGCTATGCATGAGCTGTGTACCTCAATTGCAGAGATCATTTTAGAACCCCAAGAATCCATTGTCTCTTATCCATCAGGGATAACAGGTTCCGAGTTCAGTTCCTAAACAAGGTTACATACATATCAGTATACAACATAGCTAAATCACCACCATGATACACGGCATTTTCAAGACTTCTAGACCGAATTGAAAGGATCATGTGAAAATGACAAAACCTTAAAGCGGGTGTTCACGGGGCGAGGACCCACTCTCCACATGTACCGCCATTTCAGGTCGGTGGCTGGCTGAAACTCCTCGAGCATGCTCTTGATCCTGTCTTGCATCTCCTTGTCGACAAGACTGCGAGGTACCTCCACACCTTCAGGTGTCACACCAACCTTATCATTTAAAACAGAATCAAAATCCATCCTCACAATGAGGAAAATCTAGATACCACACCTTCCGCACATTTGTTGGATACAAGAATATTCAGTGTCTGAATGCTCATGACGATTTTACAATGCGACGGATCGTAAGGGAGAGCTTGATCCAACAAACTTAGTATTACTGATCCTAGCAGGTTGGACTTAAATTTTCCCGAACCCTCGCTTCCGATCCCACCGAATCACAAACCGAAAACCGTCTAGCGAATAGAAAAAAAGGAGAAAGGTACCACTACTAGTGCACTACCTCTAGCCCATTATATTACCTGGTAGTGGAGGTGTGGCGCTTGGAGTCGTCTCGTCGGATCGGGCGAAGTAGCGCTCGACGACTGCGAGGAAGCAGTCGTTCACGCTGGCGGAGCAGCGGGGGTCCTTCACCAGCAGCGCCCCCGTGTCCCGCAGGCTGGCGCTCACCGCCTCGCACAGCGCGCGCACCCCCTCCTCCTCCGCCGGCGCCGGGCCGCCAGCGATCTGCAGGTACGGCGCTGGCGGCTCGGCGCGAGATCCACCACTGGAAGATCCATGGGCTGCGCGGCGGCGGGAGAGTCGGGTTAAAACTTAAAATCGCTGCCGCATCAAAATGCGAGAGGAATCGGATCGGGAAGCCCGCACCTGAAATGAAACGATGATGCGTGAAGGAGGAACCGAGAGGGAGAGTGGGGGTCCGGAACAGCAAACCGGGTGCTAGTGTGCTACGGTTTGGATAAAGATTCTCCCAGTCCGGCTTGCTGCAGACTTGCAGTCACACCCAATGCGAAGGTACATTCAAGAACACTTGCGGTGGCTTTCCAGCTTTGCAATTGCTAAAAAAACAATTACAATGCATTAATCTCACACGGTTATGATAGGAATTTTACCATAAACAGTTAGATTCTTATGTGATCCGAGACAAATTTCCGCGCTCCACCCATATATATGGTAGTTATGTATGGTGATAACTACTCCCTTCGGTCACATACAGTTATCGTTTTAAATATTGATATGGTCTCTAAAACTCAATTTTGATTACTAATTTTTATTGTAATATATTTGAAAATCCAATAAAATTATAATATTATGAAATTACACTTCAAAAGGAATATACATATGATTTTTATGCATCCAATCTTGTTGACGATTGGAGAGCAGCCCCCCGCCGAGCTTACTTAGTTGACTGAGGGATCAACTTTGTCCCCTTTTTTGCGTGAATGGTTGCTCTGAAGGATGCTTGACTTCACCGGGATCCAATGCACTCAGAGAATGACACAGAGATTTATCCTGGTTCGGGCCTCTCACAGGGGAGATAATAACCCTACTCCAGCGTGTTATGTATTGCGTGTATATCTATCTCAGTACGTCCCTCTCCTCCCTCTAATGTCCGGGAGGTATTTATAATTTACAAGGATATCGCGTCGGTTACGGCCCACTCTGTGCACGTCTGATCGTGTCCAACGTGGTCACAACTGAATCCTACTTCTCCGCCACACCCGCGTCCTGCGCGCGACGACCCTCCGAAGTGGCATGATTATCGCCTTGACCGTTAGTCTTAACCCCCGACCACGCATCCAGAGCTCGAGATCGGGCCGAGCTGATTTGACACCAGCTCGAGCAGGTGTGCCCGAGCAACATGCCCGGGCACTAGCCGAGCAACGAGCTTGCACCAGACGGGCAAGGAGCCCGAACCGGACGGGCAAGTCAAGCAGCGGCGATCGACCCTTCCTAGGTCACCTTCGGGGACGACCTCCGAGGTGCACGGGACCGGGATGAGCTCGGCCGTCGTGGCATTATGGCAATTAGGGGAATCACCCAATCCTGACAGCTAGCCCCCGAGGCTCAAGTGGGGAAAACGCTCAAAGGGGCCTTCCCCCTTGAGCCTACTGACTTAAATGGAGGGATTGGGTTTATTCCAGCGAACCATTGCTGCAGCATCCGAGCAGAACTCCTACTATGTGGCTCCCTCTATTCCCACCAGGTTTACATTACCGAACCGAGTTGGAAAATCGTCACCCCGTCGGTACCGAAATTGAACGAATTGTAAAGTCAAACTTTCTAAATTCGATGGTCAAAAAGTGGTAAAAAATGAAAACCGACCAATTTTTGATCAGTTTATTTGATTTTCGACTTTGAAAATCAACACACTCAAGGAAAATTAGAAAAAAAGGAAAATTAAAAAAATTTAAGAAAATCTTAATAAATCTCAATTAATCTAAAAAACATTTTAGAAAAATTTTAACAATTTTTTAATTAATTTAGTACTTCTAGAAAAAAAAATAGTAATTAATGAAAAGGAACAGATACACTCTTATATTTTTATAAAATTTTACAAGCATGATTATGCTTTGAAATTTTAATGGTATCATAAACAGTGCCCAAGGATCATGTAGTAATATTTTCAAAAATATTATACTTAATTTAGTACTCCTAGAAAATCAAAAATAGAATAGCATATACAAAGATAGTAGCACTATCAGAATTTAAAAAAATACACAAGTCTGATCATCATTTGAAAATTTTAAAGAATCATTTGCATTGCCTAAGTACCTCAAACAAAATTATAACACGATATGATAGTTCAATTAAATCAGGAATTGTTGACTGCTTTTGCCCCTTTTTACTTTTTCTATTATATTTATATTCGGATTTGCTCCAAAACATCTCCCAAATTCATTCTTTTAAAAAATTTCATCCCATATGTCAAAAAACTACCAATACTAATTTTAGGGGAACTTTTGGATAAACTTTTTTTAAGAACTTTTAGACAAATTTTTTTTCCAAATTTCCTCAATTTTTTGAATTTGAATTTGAATTGGATGGGTTTACCGACCAGTTCCAAATCTCGAGCCGGCTGGATACGATAAAAAATCATGATTTTCATTGATTTTTAAAACTCTGATTCCCGCATGACCCCCCTTCCACCTATGGTACTGTCGCCCCACCACAACAGCCACGTCAGCTTGCTTCCATCTCCTTTTCTACACCATGTCTTTCTACTCTATGTTTATCCATCCTCCCTACTAGTCGCCACTGAAGCCACATTGACCTTGAATGATTTGTTGTACTATCCCATTGTATTTTTACAAAACTAGTCCCATGCAAACAAATTTGCAGAAATAGCCCATAGCCCACACTTACTGCACCTGGGGTGCACGGAAGCAAGCTTCCGCAGCACCCCTAGCGTGGCACGTGAGTGGCAAGCGACGCATAGCAACGCGCGTGAGAGCACGGGAAATCGCACGGGAGGTCTCACGGGTGTGGGCGTGGCGCTTGGCACGGTGCATGGCTGAGCCTGGGAAGGAGCATGCTCACACAGGAAAGCGAGCTGGCAGGGGCGTGTGGGAGGCCGGTCGGGAGGCGCATGCAGGGAACCGGTTGGGTGGATGTGTGGTGCACGCGCTCAGGGGGTCACCGGCTGGGCATGTGCTAGGAGCCGGCTGGGCAAGCATGCGGCTCACGCACCAGGGGGGCAGGCAGGCGGGAGGGAGGGAGTGGGGAGCCAGGTAGGAGTGGGCCAAGGGGCTATTTTTTGTAAATTATTTCATACGGGGACTAGTTTTGTAAGAAAAAAAATTGAGGGAGCTAGCTCGCTGACCTCTTCACCATCGCCTTGTCCGAGTCATTATCTTAATCCTCACCCTCTCGATTTGCATGTGAGGCACGGTCGCACAAAGCATCGCATGCAATTATGCACCTGGAGTCTAGGGAGGATGGATTCACTTGCCTCCATGTCATCACCACCACGACCATGCCCCAACTTTCTAGCGGTTAGGCCAACATCATCCAGCTACCGCCATCCTCCTCGCCTTGACAACGCCATCGGCCAGTGCTACCCCATAGTCCACTTTTTAGGTAAATTCTGTGCCCCCAACAATCTATACTAATGAGTCCACATATACTCCTTCAGTTCCTCTAGGTAAGCCCCCTACTACAACAGGTAGAAATTAGCTTCTAGAGTATACAATTTTGTTTGTTTCATTATAAATTGTGTGCCTACTTAGGGTGAGCCTACAAGGATCATAGGGTACGACACCCTAAATTAGCACCCTATTGGTCTTTTTTGTAAGGTATTATTATGTCGAATGTAAGCATTTCCTTTTCATTGTACATCTAACTATTTTATGTCTAATTCTTCTTATGTAGAGCATAACATAAGATAATGGTAAAATAATTTGACAAACTATTTGCAAACACTACCCTTGACACTACCTGACTGAATGCTTGTAACAGTTAGACACTACTCATACTAGTAAGATGCCCGTGCGTTGCAACAGTGTACTAAAAGAGAGTAATACATATTAGCAAAATATGATTCTAAATCGTACCATAAACATTAATTTTATCTTCAACACATATAGCGAAACATATATGAACACGTAAACGTAGGCACCATAGGACTTTCAGAAAACAACTCATGCGTTCCCTTTCATGTTTGATTAGTTAGTGCCATTGAACTGACATAGACATTCAAATCTTACAAAGCCTTAAAAAAATCATTTTCTTTCATGGTGATAGGATCATTTTTCACATCCAATAATTCACATGCCATTTTTGTGTTAAACGTACAGTTACACCTTTAATGTATGCAATATTTCAAAAGATCATTACGTTAGATATTTCAAAAGATCATTACGTTAGAATTCATTTATCACACATTTCATCCTATCTCACTCACCCCATCTAATACGAGTTCATTAGGATAATGTTGGGTGAGAAGAAATCCAAACAAATAGACTAACCCCACAACAATCGATGGAAACACATATATTAATTTTTTTCAACTAATGCCAAACATCTTGAATTGAATTACATTCATAGTCATCATGGCGTCGCTTAGGCGACACCTAGTTGTCACGGTGGCCGGAAGGGGTTAGGTGACCGCCTAGATGTCCAGACGTCGCTCCGGACAATTAGGTGTCGCGGCAGTGTCAGAACGATGGGCGACGGAAGGACAGGAGGAGGTCAAATGCAGAGCAGACGTGAGTCACGCAACAAAGGGAAGGAAAGGGAACCCTAGCACATCGAAAGCTTCCAAGCCTTCCACCGCCACCTCCGTCGCCTCCACCGCCAGAAGGCAGGAATCGACCTCCGCCGCCCAAGAATCCACTTCCATCGGTCAATTCGAGGTCCCCCGCCGACTCACCATCAAAGGAGCGCTGCTCCCCCTCTCCCTCCTCTGCGGTAAGATCCCAGCTGCTCTCTCTCCTCTGCTGCTGTTGCTGCTCTCCCTCTCCTCGTCTGCTGCTGCTCTCCGACCTCTCCCTACTCTGCTGCTGCTGCTCTCCCTCTCCTTTATTAGTTAAGATTTTTCATCGTCTAATTATCGCCTAGGCGTCCTGGCGCTTTGGGTTGGCTGGCCTCGATGACAACTACGATTATATTTAATCAAAACATGATAGCAAGTCAATAACATTATTTGGGTTTGCACTGATGCATACATATCCAGCTATGTTATCTCTTGTGCAGAAGGAAAGCATTCATAGTACATTTCAACAGAGAATGAGAAAAAAGTGAGGAAAATACCGCTTCTTTGGCTCAATAAACAAGAGAGTGAATCAGAGGAGTGGATTAAAACATTGTCAGGAAAGAAGATTTTTTTCTCTAAATATATTGATTTTCCAAAAGGGTGAGAGGCGAAGAACCTTTTCCTTCTCTCGTTCGCTCACACATCACTATGTCTAGATAAGATCATAAAAGTTACATGTCCAAATAGCAACTTGTACAAAAACTCTGCAGATTGACATCATATGAAGTGATTGTACACTCAAGAATGGTATCAAGAAATTCATGGCTAGCCAAAAGCTTCTGGCAGATCAATATGGTAGAATGGTGCAATAATTTAGTTTGGTAGGTTGCAGTTGGAAAATATCACCGACTACATGTAAAAGTTGGACTGTTGTTATTTCTAGGGAAGCATATGCTCTGTCACTCTATGGTAGCAGAGGAAAATAGTGTAGAAGTGAAAGGAGGAATGGTAGAGTATTGTAGCAAGTACTTCATTGAAAATCAATGTTCAAAAAAATTGTGAATGTCCTTCACCACGTACTTTACATGTCTTTAGTGATTCATCCACACCATTCATCCCAAATCAGATGACTCCAGCTGTGCTAATATCACAACATTGTTCTCCTTCACCATTGCCAATGGCATGGCAAGGATACGATTCCTATTGGCAGATATATTAAAAGGCTGATCGATCATTATTCAACATTAGCCGCAGGCTTAGAGCCACCTAAACCCTCACAAAACCCTAACCCCACATCGTGGTGACTTCCCAAGAACTACCCTGCAAGCCATCACACCAAAATCGAAGTTCAGTTTAAATCTATTGGATTGCAACAAAAATGTTCAGGTGTTCTCCCACGCAACAATTAAGATAGCTGATGGAACGTTCTGATTTCAATTATGCAATAGTGTGCAATGATTGTTGCAACATTTTGACAAAAATAAAAAAAACTCCACTCTCAACAAAAATGTTACTACATCCAAAAACAACAACATTTACATGAGAAGGACGCAATATTTTAAGATTGTGAAGTGCAACAACTCAAGAATCCATAGTAAAAAATAATTCCAACGTCTTAAATCACCTATTACAACAAAAAATCTTGTAGATACAACAGACACTCCACTCACTGGTTTTTCACCTCGATGGCGGCAAAGGAGGCTAGCTCAATGCCTCATCACCGGTAGGCTCGGATCTGGCGTGGACAAGGCCTACCTGGTGTATTGCCACTAGCCCTCCAACCTACCTGGTGCATTGCCGCTAGCCATCCAACGACACATGAAGGAGGATGAGGGAGTTTCACTTTGGAGGAGAATGAGGGAGCAACGCTTGCTGTTTGCCGGAGTTGACAAGGACAAACACCATGCCAGGAGCTCGCAGAGTTTGGGCTTGGGGTAGAGGGAGCAGAGCTTGGGCATGGGAACTCGCAGGGGGTCGCGCCTGGTGGTGGAGTAGGACAGAGCTGCAAGGGTACATGGAAGAAGCAGGTGGAGCAGTGCGCGGACGAAAGCTGGGATTCGCCAAGGATGTGAGCGGTGGCGAGCCATCTTACTCCATCTTGTGCGGTTGTGTGAGTGTAGCTGTTTTCATATGGATAAAGTTAATAATCAATATGTGCTATGTAATTAAGATGGACATGTAAGCAGGGATTTAAAAATTGACAAAAAATTGCTCAAAAACAGCGAAAACCCCCCGTACCGCTCTGGTTTGAAAAGCAAAACCGCTTGGTTTACCGGTCAAATTCAAAAAATACGAAAAAGCTTATCCAAAAATTCTGTAAAATTAGTATTAATAGTTTTATGAAATTTGGCGTGAATGTTTTTTTTTCCGAAAAAAACAAAGTTTGAAGACGTTTTTGAGCCATTCAAAATGTAGAAATTAGAAAATCCAAAAAAAGAAACTAGAAGTATTTTAGTAGCAATATTTGTTCAAGCATGTCAAGTAGTAATGTCTACTTCAACATATTTTAGGCTATGTTTGGTACGGTTCCAGATTCTAGTAGAAACGGAAATGGTTTCAGATTCTTGGTAGAAACGTTTCAGGTAGGATTCTGTGAATCGGGTGGAACGTGGTTGAGACCGATTCAGCCACAGAGTGGAAAAAGAAGAAACGATCTAAGGAGAATCGTTTCGAGCTTTAGCCCGTTTGGTTGGGTTTCTTCCATAATCTAGTAGAAACGGTCCTGTTCCAAGTTACCAAACGGGGCCTTAGTAACAAGTCTTGCTTAATTATATTTAGTAGCAATATTTGTTCAAGTATATCAAGTATCAATATTTACTTCAACATGTTTTAATAACAATATTTGTTCGATTACATTTAGTAGCAATATTTGTTCAGTATGTCAAGTAGTAATATTTGTTGAAGTATGTCAAGTAATAATATTTGTTCAATTATATCAAGTAGCAATATTTGTTTAAGTATATTTAGTATCAATATTTATTCAATTATATTTAGTAGAAATATTTATTGTAGTATATTTAGTAGCAATGGATGACACCCAAAAATGATACTATTTGTTTAAGTAGCGATATTTGTATACACAAAAATTATCTTGCTATAGTATATTTTAATATGTTAATATTATATAACATTGAAAATCTTACTTCTCACTGTATGCATGCATGAACTACCAAAACTTTAGTATGAAATTTGTACTATGTACCAATAGTTATATTCTGTACTTATTTTGTTGTACAACGTGCAATTTGACACAAGTAATTTCATGCAAATTATTTACACAAGCAATTTCTGTAAAGTATTGAAATATAAATGGTGTTGATATGTGAATGGCATTGATATGTGAATGGTACTTGTATGTTATTATGTGAATGCCTATTTTTGCATTTGTTGAATTGATATGTGAGTATTATTGAAATGAAAGATTATTTGTTGGCATATTATTGTTAAATACCTAATTTACAATTTGTAATTGTCTAAAATATAGCAAATGTTATGTCAATTTTTTTTTCATATTTAGGAAAGATCATGCCGAATTTTTTTCTGTGTTCCTCCATACTTTTTTTAAATATATTTCTTACATTTTTTTTTCTCTATTTTTGGCATTTAATGATTTTTTTTTACAAATTTTACCATATTTTTTATAATTTCCTTTTTTTAATATATTTTTTCAACTATCAAACGGTTTTTTGTTGGTTTTTGCCAAAAACCGCTCGAAACGATTCAAGTGGTTTTCTTTCAAAAAACAGCAAAAATCGCTTTGGTGTTTTGATCAAATTTTAAATTCATTTGACTTTCAAACCAGTCAATTTTGAGTAATTTTTTTGTGAATTTTAATACCATTAGATTATCAAAATACAAATTCGAAATGGTATTGTTAAATATAAGTGATCTATTTTTTTTACTATACCCCTTTAGGGTTAATTTAGGGACTCTGTGAGATGCTGTTACTGACCCATGAGGCAAGAGGCTAGCGGCAGAGCGCAGCGACCCCCGGGATTAGGACTTAGGAGGGCCGCTCGCCCATATAAAAGGGGAGCCGCCGGCGAGGGTAGCGGCCTCCTCCACTTTACCCATACAGCCCCTCGCGTCCAAAGCCAATCATTCCCATCTCGTCTCCGCCTCCCGCCGCCTCTCGCCTCCTCTCCTCGCCTCTCCCGAGAGCCGCGAAGCTTCCGCGCCGCAGGCGGCCGGCAGGTCCCTCTCCCTCCCTCAATCCAACCCCTTAATCTCGTACTCCGTGTCTAATCCAGCCGAACCCATCTCATTCTCGTATGCCTCACTAAGCTCGGGGTCGATTGGGCGAGGGTTTAGGGTTTTGATTCCGCTTCAGATCGTGCGCTCGTGTGGTGCTTGGTTTGGTCGGGATATAAGGGGACGGGGGAGAATCGTATTGTTTTGCTGTGCTGTGGGTTGTCGCGGTGGTTCGGTTGATTAGATTTGGTGGTGCTGCTTTTTTGGCTTGGGCAGGAATATGGCGGGGAAGTCCAAGGGTGGGAGGAGCAAGGGGAAGGCGCAGGGCGCGAGCCAGGCCGTCTCAGCGGAGCCGGAGGTGCCGGTGACTGATGTAGTCGAGGAGGTCAAGCCTGTGAACGGCGAAGTGAGCGAACCCGCTGCTGTCGAGGGCGGTGCGGCGGGTGTCGAGAAGGAGGAGGATGCTGCTATGGCTGCGCAGGCTGAAAAGAAGGCAGCTGAAGGTGAGAACGACCGCTTGCTTATGTTCATAGTGATGCTGTATTTGTTTCGTACCACTAGAAAAGTGTCCTGCGGTGCATCAATTCAATAAGGTGCAGCCCTTTTTGGAAATCACTGGTTGCGTTGTAATCTTGGGTTTTACAAGGATACAACTGGCACAAGTAATTTACTGATGAAGTAATTTAGAGTGAGGCTATATGAGTGTAATTTTCTACGCTGAATGTGTAGTATGTTGTATGCTGTTGTTATTGGTAACTGTTTGCTTACATTAGTGATGCTGGATGATACTAAAAATAATAATCCTGGATATAACTTAAGAATTACAAGAAACTTGTGTCTGGTTTTTGTGTAATGCACGCATAATTTTCTGGTCAAGCTCTTTTAAAACCATAATCACACTGACTTGTGGGAGCAATTATATAGCTAAATAGGAACGACTTCTTTGAACTGAAATTGGGCGTGCCCAATATATCTTCAATTGCAGTTGGCCAGTAACATTTTATGCAGGTGCATTCTAGTTAGCTTGTCATCAGCATGTGATTTGTTTTTGTAACATCTGCATTGGGTTACACATCTTCATTTGATGGACTGTGAATACTTTGTATGCGCTTATATGCTTTGTTAATGGTATTTCTTTTTTCTGGATATACAACTTCTTTAACAAGGAAGTCTTCTTATCTTAAGCAGGAGAGCTTCATCTCTACCCAGTTTCTGTTAAGACACAATCAGGTGAAAAGGTAGAGCTGCAGGTAAGTGTAAAAAATCGTGCTGTCTTTATTTGTAGGTTTTTATTAGTTTTTTGTGATTCATATTATGCTATACTTACAGCTAAGCCCTGGAGATTCTGTCATCGATGTCAAACAATTCCTCTTGGATGCTCCAGAAACTTGCTTCTTCACATGCTACGATTTGATAATGCATAATAAAGATGGTTCAACTCATCAGTTAGAGGACTACAATGAAATTTCTGAGGTTGCAGATATAACTGCCGGTGGCTGTTCATTGGAGATGGTTGCTGGTATGTATTATAAACATTTTATGGATTCTTCTTCTCATTGTTCCTTTGAGAATTTGATGCAGTGGAGCTGAAAAACAATTGTGTTTTCAGCGATATATGATGAGAGGTCTATTAGGTCACATCTCCGCCGTGTCAGGGAATTACTATCTCTCTCTAGCCTTCATGTCTCACTATCCACATCCCTAGCTATGCAGCAAGAGTCAGCACAGGGAAAAAATGCAGGTACTTTCAATACCATGTTGATTTTCTTTCTCATTTGATACGTAGGTTTGCTGATAACGTTATATATTAGTAGGAACACTGCCTGCAGTGTTACTGAGAAGTATCAATGATTTGCATGCAAGTTTCAATACAATCTGTCATTTGTGTAAATCTTATTTGCCTCTTTCCTCTGCCAAGCAGATGCTGGTAAAACTGCTATTCAGGAGCTTGATGGTTTAAATTTCATGGAGGACACTACTTGTGCTCTCACTAATTTGTTGGCATCTGCACCAGTAGACATCAAATGCGTGGACAGCATTATTTTTTCTTCGTTTAATCCTCCGCCAAGCTATAGGAGGTAACACTTCTGATTACGTTTCCCATCTTATTATTTTTGGATACGTATGAAAGAATCATTGTTAAAGTAACAGCCTCATACAAGAAATAGGCGCCTTCTCAATTCCCGTATAAGTGATTGTTTAGTATGAAAGAATCATTGTTCGAAAAAATAGCCTCGTACAAGAAATAGGCGCCTTCTCAATTCCCATATAATTGGTTGTTTAGGCTGTATAGTTTCTAAAGGTGGGGGTGCCTGATCAAGTGGGTTACCTTTTTTAGAACACTGGGATGAATACAGTTGGATTTTGTCTTTAAAGTTGAGTATGACTATGGTGCATGTGTTTGTAATTTATGCACTTTACACGTACTTTTGCAGCCATCCAGTGATCATCCTATAAATGGTAGTGGCAGAGAGTGGGGAGAAAGTTTTAAAACCTTTTTGCACCTTAAAGTTGTATGTACCATACTAGCATATTCACTCCCTTAAAAGTTTCCTAGATTCAATAAAAATATTTATATTCATCCCTATTGTCTGTCATTATTTTCCTTAACCTTGGTTAGACCTGCTGGGTCTTTGGTTAACTTCTTCCTTCTATCTTGGATTATATTTCTTTGCATATATTTATTGGGCTATGCTATGAATGCTCCAAATTGCTGTTATTATTAAGCTTTAATGTTGTAATTTTGGTTAACTTTGAATTCAAGTGTTACTTTGTGTGTGTGTGTATACTTCACACTGTGGATCTGCTGTCAATGATTATATATGTGTCTGCTGTTAATGATTATATATATGTTATAGGGTTAGGGCCCAAGACACTGGTAACATTATCTATAATGTTGTCACCCACTATTTGGATTTTGGCGGAATTAACACTTGTTGATGGTTTCTCAGGCTACATGGTGATCTGATTTATATTGATGTTGTGACATTAGAAGGAAACAAGTACTGCATCACAGGAAGTTCCAAATCTTTTTATGTGAACGCTACCAATGGAAGCATTTTGGATCCAAGACCTTCAAAACAAGCTCACGAGGGCAGCACTTTAGTTGGTTTGCTACAAAAAATCAGCACCAAGTTTAAGAAAGGTTTTTCCTTACACTAGAGTGTATGTGTAATGCGTTGTAGTACCAATTTATGTTTCTATAGTGACAATTTGACAAATGTATTGAAGGTTTTCGCGAAGTTTTGGACCGCAAAGCATCAGCTCATCCTTTTGAGAATGTTCAGGCCTTGCTCCCAGTGTCTTCTTGGTTGGGAGCTTATCCCGTGCCAGGTAACTTCCTCAGTACATTACCATGCTCGCCATATTAATTAGTACACCTCCATAATGTGAGCAGCTGAGCTTGACCTCGGAACTTCTCACTCTTATATTTTTTTTATGTCAATAACATCTTGAGATTGATATCTTTATTAATGAGTCTGCTGTACTAAACCTTAATGCACTTCACATTTTTTATGTATAACAGAACATAAAAGGGATGCAGCCAGGGCTGAAGATTCTGTTGTTTTGTCATATGGTACCGAATTGATTGGCATGCAGAGGGACTGGAATGAGGAATTACAATCCTGCCAAGAGTTCCCTCATAGCAGTCCTCAAGAAAGGTTCTTATTTACCATCACACTTTCTGGATTGCTTACTTTATAACTACAGTGACATATTATTTCTGGCTATTGTAGGATATTGCGTGGCAGGGCACTCTATAAAGTGACATGCGATTTTGTTGATGCTGCGGTAAAAGGGGCAGTTGGTGTCATCAATAGATGTATTGCTCCAATTAATCCAACTGATCCAGAGTGTTTTCATATGTAAGTAAGCCTTAGATATCATACTGATACAAATTTATCTCGGTGGGACTTCTATTCCTTTTTTCTGCTTTGACGTTAGACTGCTTCATATCAAGGCATATTTTTGGTATTGAAGCAAAAAGGTTATATTTGTGTATGGCTATTCATACCTTTTAGTCTGGATTTTTAAATCCAAAGCTCTCAGGAGTTTGTTGTTTGTGTAAAGTTAAAGTTGGCGATCTTGGAAACCTTGTGGAGGCAAGGCCATAATGGCTTTAGTCTTGTGAACTTTCCCATGTTCCGATCGTTCCCCTCTCCAATCAAGACGTGGAAAAAATAGTGTTTCACAGAGATTGATTTATTTAAATTAGGCAAGAGTCAAGTTTGAAGAGAGTGGTACCTTTTTTAAATTGGTACTGCAAACTTGAGATTGTGCGATCACTTCTATATGATCTGAGGGATTATTTGCAAAACGCTCATCCATGTGGTCCTAATGTCACTAAAATCTAGGACATCCAAATTGTGATTGAATGGATCATGTTGGGAGTTTGCATGATAGCACCTAGTTAAGGTTTTGCAGTTTGCACCATATAATTTTTATAAATCACCTGTTTATAAATATATCCTCAATTAATGTCCTTGAAGTGAATGATGTGCAAGTTTGTTTAGCTCCATTTCCATTTTGAGATGCTTACCTTTGCTCTTATATATTTCAGGTATGTCCACAACAGTATTTTCTTTAGTTTTGCTGTTGACTCTGACTATGAACAAATTTCAAAGGAGCACAAGCTGGACTGTCAAAATGGGTCCAGTAGAAGTGCGAAAGTCTCCCCAGATATTGGGCCTAAGTCAGATAGGAACCATGCAGATTCCGGTGGAGCAACAAATTCAAAAACTGAAGAGCCTAGCGGTATTTTGGACAATAGTTCTGATGCAGCCGTAGAGGCACAAATAGCAGACAGTGAGCAGGCGACCTATGCTTCTGCTAACAATGACTTAAAAGGAACAAAGGCTTACCAAGAAGCTGATATTCCTGGGCTTTACAATCTTGCTATGGCTATAATTGATTACAGAGGTCACAGGGTTGTAGCTCAGGTATGTCTAGAAAATATTTACTGATTTACAGCATTTCTAGATACGTTTCCTGCTTGCATCATGCTTTTCTGCTATTCCACTGCATCCCTATTTTCTCAAAACATCTTAAGTAAAATATTCTCTTTATTACTGTGATCCTTAAAAATAATTGCATCCTGTATTTTGCTCACGTGTATTCTTAGTTGAGCCAACTTTTTTTTCTTTGGATTGGTTTTAATGCTGCAAATGTTTTGCTATGTTCTTATTAATGTTTGTTATGCAATTATATTGGAATTGTAGAGTATCATACCTGGTATTCTTCAAGGAGACAAGTCTGATTCCCTTTTGTACGGTTCTGTCGATAACGGCAAGAAGATATCTTGGAATGAATCATTCCATTCAAAGGTCAGTTAACATTTTTCTTCTGGTCTGCAAAACATTGTTTTACGAGATTGGCCGATTTTGTATGCTGTATGAACTTTCAACACTTATCTTCTTTAGTAGTGGACTGTTTGTGCTGTTGCATGACCCCTGGACATCTTGTCCAGTTCAAACAAGAATTTGCTAGTGCTATCAGGTTGGTTGTTAAAATGTTCTGCTTGTTATGTTAATTAAGGTTTACGTGTTTATTATAATGATTAATGATAGGAAACTGGCTGTTTTATTGAGATTACCAGCAGCAATGCTAAAATTGCTTGCTATGCCAAGTATTGCTAACTGAAATACTATTTTCACTGTTCCAAGTTTTCGGGTATTTCCTTTGCTGTTGATTGACCTGGCATGCTGATGGATAATGACGTATGGCCTGACCGCTTGACTACTATCTGTCTAGTTTTCCTAATACTAGTAAAGTGCATGTGCGTTGCAACAGATCCCAAATAGATGATGACACCATAAGTTCTAAACTCTTAAAAACAAAAAAACGAGAATTTAAAACTTATTTGAGATCCGTTACTGAAGAATCACTGAACAAGGGAATACAATGAAATGCAAATAAGGCTAGACAAACAGCAAATAACTATGGAATTCCTCACCTACTGGGCCTTAGGCCCCTACTGTTCTGGCCCAAAAATGGCCTGACAGACTCACCATCACCACCAACTCGTTCTTATAATAGTTAAGATATTGGGTTTTGTCAAACATATTTATGTAATATGTATGGTTTGCTTGACTAGTGCACACTGGATTCTCTGTCAAAGGGCATATTTATGTAATGTGTACTATTTGCCTGACCCGTGCACACTTGATTATCTGTTAGGTCATTATGGAATTAAAGCAAGAACTAGAAAGGTTCAGCGATCATACTTTATTCTTCCTTGATGGCAATGATTAACCTCTCTGGCCTTGTCATATAGCACAGTATTTATTATTCGCCATATGATGGCTGCCTTTTTTTTGTACTTTTTCTTATTTCATGAAGTTATCTTTGTTAAAATTCCGAAGGTCTGCTTTTTAGGTAGTTGAGGCTGCAAAGCGGCTCCATGTGAAGGAGCATGTGGTTTTGGATGGTTCTGGCAATCCTGTAAAATTAGCTGCTACAGTCGAATGCAAGGGTATTGTAGGAAGTGATGACAGGTAGTTCTTATTTTTAAGTTAAACATTATGGTTTGTTTACTTTGCGGTGTGATTGATGCAATACACTGCAATTGGTGCACTAATAGTGCATTCTGAGCTGATCCTAATTTCATTATCACATGCTTGAACTCGCAACAATCTCCAATGTTGTTTCCCTTGTGTTTGTCGTGGCTCGTGACTTCTGTGCTATCCTTGTTCCTTTACTGTAAAGTGCGTTAATCTGGTCCTAACAGTTTATTTAACACAGCTGTTTGCCTTTTTTCTACTCCGTAGGCATTATATTTTGGATCTGATGAGAGTGACTCCTCGAGATTCTAACTTCATTGGACTACAGCACCGCTTCTGTGTCTTGAGGCCTGAGCTTGTAGCCTCATTTGTTGAGGTCAGCTGGCAACATAGTTTGATTCTGTGTTTCACTGGTATATGATTGTAATGTCTTTATTTTGGCAGGCTGAATCTGTAAAGCAACCCCCTATGCAGAAAGTTGCAGATGCTCTGAGAGAATCGCATGACCAATCTGCAAGCACTTCTGATGCTATGGTTGGTGCTGAAAGTGTTCACTGTCGTTCTACTTTTGTGTAGAGAAGATCTGCTATGTTTGTTCAGAAGCATGCAATTTTAAATAAGTAACTGGAAATTAGTTTTGATTATGTCAATCCAAAACAGAAAACGTTGAATAAGCCATTCTCCTGTTATCAGGGGCGGAGCCTGGATTGGGACATGAATATGATACCATCCTAAGTTCCTAACATGATATAGACCCTTTAAGCTATTGATAAGAAAAAAATAGAAGTTCTCCTAGGAAAAAAAATTGTGAGAAAAGCAATAGGATACAAAATCATGATTATGAATGGATGACAACTTGAGTTTGGCGCACATGCACGCTTCATCGAGTCAGACGGTGTCACGGTGCGTCAGAAGCTAGCTATTAGGAAGAACTGCTTGATCAGGCCCTACATATATAGGAGATGAAACAATGTGCACTTGTAAAGTTTCTGAATCACATAAGTTAATTATTAGGGCCTAATCTACTAGTTAAGTTCCAATGATCTACACCTCCCCTGGCTGTCATGTGACCAAAAAAAGTTGCCATGTTATTCCGCGACATTAAATCTTCCCTCGGTTTGCAGTTGCATGAACCTAATTTGTTTTCAGGATACTTCTGTGGAAGCCCATGACATGAATGATGAAAGCTCTGCTCCTGGACCTGCTGAACATAACAACCCAAATGCTGAAATCCTTTTCAATCCAAATGTCTTTACAGAGTACAAGCTTGCTGGTAGTCCAGAGGTTAGTTTTCGAACTACTCTTTGTTTAATATCCCTATCCCGTTTTAATAGCATTATACTCTTCCCTATTCTTAGGAGATTGCAGCAGACGAAGCATTGGTTAAAAAGGCTGGTTCATATCTTCTAGACATAGTGATCCCAAAGTTTGTTCAGGATCTTTGCTCCCTTGATGTCTCTCCTATGGATGGTCAAACATTAACTGATGTGATGCATAGCAATGGGATAAATGTTAGGTATCTGGGTAAAGTGAGTCTCTGAACTGATCCAGCTGAAAGCGAAGACATTGTTTTGCTTTTATTGTGTTCATAATATAATTCCTTTCTCAGGTTGCAGACATGATCAAACATTTACCACATTTATGGGACTTGTTTTCTGCTGAGATAATTGTTAGGTCTGCAAAGCATGCTGTCAAGGTGATGTATCTATCTTGTTTATGCTAACTACAGCTGTTTATTTTTGTGACATCGGAATGCTTGTCTGGCTAGTTGCATGGCATATTTTTCTCATGGTTATCTATGAATGTTTGTGTTGCCAATTTGATCAAATATTGGAATATGTAAACTGTGTCTGTCGTACTAGGAATGAACATAGCTCCTGGAGCACCAATTAATATTATTTATATGCAATGTTAATGCAACACACGTCATTGTGATACCCCCCCTTGTGGTTAGGCTTACAGTTCCCATCATTATATTATAAGACAATTATTCACATTAAATTTCTTCTGTCATATAGAACTCAAAATGCATAGCTTTCCCGTGTTACCATGTTTAGCCCAGTTATTAGTGTAATGGTATGTTTGTTAACCATTGTTTCTTTTCTGATTCCAGGAAATACTGAGGCAAAGCCCGGATCATGATATTGGACCAGCTATTGCTCATTTCTTGAATTGTTTTGTTGGCAAAGTTTTAGTTGCTTCCACAAAAGGTAGCGTTGGCAGTATGCAGTCGAAAACCCAGAAGGTATGTTATTCAAAGAATAAGCAATCTCATGGTATTCAAATGGACTTTGAAGTCCACTGTTGAACTTGAGCTATCGTCAGTAGATCCGTATTTTTTGTATGTGGACCCTGTAATACTGTTTGATGTGTTAACTGGTACTATAACTTTATGTAATGAATATTGTCTTCTAAATATTCAATTTATTAGGGTCATGAAAACACGCAAGATCATAAATCTACTAAGGGCCAGAAATCGAGCCATGCAGTTTCGTCAAGAAAGGGTCTATCAATATATTCTCATCTAACATCTGATGGAATTTGGGACAACATTAAGGATTTCGCAAAACATAAATATCAGGTACTGACAGTTGCTGCTTCTTTCAGTTCTTCAGTTTTCTATTTGAACACTATCACTAATGAACTTAATGTAATTAGTTTGAGGTGCCAGATGATGCAAGGCTTGGGGCTAAAAGAGTTGCGGTTCTCCGCAATCTGTGCCAAAAGGTTAGCTTTGTCAGCCCTACGCGATATTTATATTTATGAGATGATGATTTGTTTGGTATTCACTCAGAGAGAAATTTCTTAGTAGTCAGGGTTGTAAGGAGATTGTCTTGTGCTTTGTTGTGAATTGTTTACCGGCATGTAGAATACAAGTTCTCCATAGTATAGAAATAGAATGCCTTTCGAAATTATCATTGTAATGTCGTGGTGTACATGCAGTGAATTGGGTCATTTGTCACATTTTCTGCTTGTAACAGGTAGGAATAACAATTGCTGCTCGCAAATACGATCTGGATGCTACAGCTCCATTCCAACCTTCAGATATCTTGAATCTCCAGCCAGTTGTCAAGCACTCTGTTCCTATATGTACTGATGCAAGGAATCTTATGGAAGCAGGGAAAATCCGGATGGCTGAGGTATATATTTCCGATATAATCTTGTTGCCACTTGTCCAATTTTTCAACTGAATTTTTAAAGATCTGATCTGTAGACTTGTTTAATATTTTTCAACTGCATTTTTTAAAGTACTGATCGGTAGACTTGTTTAATATTCTGTTCAATTATTTTTACATATGGATTTTACATAATTTGATTCATGCATTTCAGGGAACACTGAATGAGGCCTATGCGCTATTTTCTGAAGCTTTTTCGCTACTTCAACAAGTACAGAACACAGCTATCTTTATGCACTATTTCCTGAGTTTTTCGCTACTTCAACAGTTACACAACACAGCTATCTTAGCATGAAATCTTCACAACTTCTGACATTTACCTATGACCATTCAAATTGCAGATCACTGGTCCCATGCACAAGGACGCTGCGAACTGTTGCCGGTAACATGTTAACTTCTTGATATAGGATTATTTTACTAGCATTTGCTTTCATGTTATGTATCACTGATACGCGATACCGGTACGGCGATACGCAATTTCCCAAAAACAAGAATCCGGCGATACGACGAGTATATACATATTAAAAATCTAGCATTCTCATTTCACCAACAGGAGACGAATTCACACTACCACTTGCGGATTTGGAATTTGAGAGCTTTCAGTTGCCATCCCTAAAGCAAAAGGCTAACCTAATTAAGAAGTTGTAGACGGGATACACTAAATAAAAATAGAGCATCGCTCACTTTGTTTAAGAGGCAGCAGAGCAGCCGGTGGCTGGAGAAGTGAATAGGTGGGTTGGCCTGGCTGCGATTCGTCGGGAGGTGCACTGGCGGCGGCCGTAGAAGAAGGGGGAGATGGAACAGAATAAGGAAGCGGCAAAGAATGGGGCCACCGCACAGAAGGCAGGGGGAGTCGGCCGGCATAGAAGGGGGAGGCGGCGATATTTGCGATTGCGGCAGGAGAAGGGGGAGGCAACGGGAGAAGGGCGATTTGCAGAGGCGGGAAAAGGGGAAGGTGACGGCGCGATTTGTGGGAGAGGCAACATCGGCGATTTGTGGGGGAGGTGTCGGGAGCTGGATGCTGCGGGGGAGGCGGCAGCTGGATAAGGGGGAGGCAGCGGCGACTTGTGGGAATGGCGGCGCGGTGGCAGCGATTTGTGGGGGAGGCGCTGGAGCTGGATGCTGTCGACGCTGTGCGACGAGGAGGAAGTTACAAGGGAGAGTTTTTTAGGGTTAGGACTGATTGGCTGGAACGGGCTTTTCCTTTGTTTGGGTTTTGTGTTATGGGGTTGAAAGGATTGGGGAGTATCATGGTTGTCAAGGCGACAAGGCGAGGAGAGGCGCTAGCCCATCGCCTGGACGCCTAGGCGGGGATTAGGCGAAGGTTCAGTATATCATTAGGCTACCAAAAATATTATCATCACCAATACATCTATGACATATATACCTTATATGAATGTATTCACTCATTCATATAGTAAGAGTAATACATGTATATGCATGTAATTAGGCTAAATCTGCTATACTATAACCATAAGCCCACCAATTTCACTCATTTCTCACACAGCCCAATAGGAAGGCCCATTTGCCCTCACTTGAAACCCTAGCCTCAATCCTCTCATCCTCTGTCTCGTGGTAGCTGGTGGCTAGCGACAGGGCGAGCGCCGAGCGGCCAACGGCACGACGAAACGGCGAGCGAGCGACGATCACGGGGGACGGCGACGAAGCGGCAAGTGGCTGGTGACAAGGCGGGCGGCCAACAACGCGGTGCGGCGGCGGGAGAGCAGGCGGATCGAGCGACGGCGCGACGCACACCAAAGCCCGCGTCGGCGGAGGCGGAGGCGAACTTACCGATCTAGGTGGGCGACAGCGTTGGAGACGACGATGCGCGGCGGATGCCGCCTCAGCCGACTTGAGTCCTCAGCCAACGGTATGTGCCTTGTCCTTTAGCTGACGCGACTCCCCTTCTCCCCTTGTTCTTCAGCCGACGCGACTCGAGTCCCCTTCTCCCCTTGTCCTTCAGCCGACTCGACTTGAGTCCCCGTTCTCCTGAACCCTAGTTGGCCACCGCGCGCTCGCTTGGCGGCGCCTGGACGCCTCGGGCGACGCCTGGAACGTCCAGGCGCCCACCTTGCTCCGGCCAGGCGAGGCGACCAGGTATGGCGAGCTCCCTCCGCCGCTGGGACGCCTAGGCGGCGCCTAGGCCACGCCTTGACATCAGTGGGGAGTATCGCGGAGTATCAGAGAAGATCAGGATTTTTTTATTAATTTTTAATGCTGATTTTCACCGATCCTTCCCGATCAGGTATCGGGGAGGATCGTGGTATCCGATACTGGTACAACACCTTTGTGAAGGATTGGTGATCCATAGCTTTCATGAGGTAGATTCATGTGATGAGACCCTGAACCTCCTTGTTGGATATTTTATACCGCATTTCCAGAATTGTGTAAATCATGCCATATGCTATGTACTGCTCATTATTTTACCGTTTGAAATGTTTCTTACATAAATTGATAAAAGAGAATCAATACAACAGAAATACAATGTTCTATCACATGTTCAATTGTGAATATCTAAGGCATATTAGAATCAATACAACAGAAATATAATGTTCTATCACATGTTCAATTGTGAATATCCAAGGCATATTGAAGATTGAAATAGAAGAGTTCAGATGTTTGGCATTTTCCACAATTTATTTTTATTGTTATGCGCATACTTTATTCATATTGAAACCCGTCTTTTTTATTTGTTTTATTTTGGCTAAAGGTACCTCGCTATGGTTCTGTACCATGCTGGTGATATGGCAGGAGCAATTGTGCAGCAACATAGAGAACTTATCATAAATGAGCGATGCCTTGGCCTTGATCACCCTGATACAGCCCACAGGTGCCCTTTGTTTAATTTTATTTGTGCTATAAAACTTCGATGCTGTCCTGACAATTGAAGAAATCATAAATTTAACTCACTTTATCCATGCACGAATTTCCTGTTGTAAAAGCTTAGTCAGTTCTGAATCCCATTATTTATATGAAATGTGTAAAGCAACTGTGGAGATATCAACTAAAAATCAATTAAATCTTGTAGAAAATGTAACTATGGACATTCTGGTGGCTCTAGAAGCACAGTACATTGTGATAATCATTTGAGTTTTGTACATTTTGCTGCTGAGTTACTGGTATTTCCTTCATCCAAAATTCAGAACAATATAATCAGTTGAACAGTGTTCAGCTTGTTAGTATTCTAACATGGCTTTGGACGTGTTCCTTAATATTATGTTTGTAATATTCGTTTAACAGCACATAATGTTATTTTCTTTGATATTTGCAATCAATACTTCTACAATATTTTTTTGGCCTTATGTGTTCTTTTCTTTTTCAGCTACGGTAACATGGCTTTGTTCTATCATGGTCTCAATCAAACTGAACTCGCACTGCGGCACATGTCCCGCACACTGCTTTTGCTAAGTTTAGCATCAGGTCCTGATCATCCCGATGTTGCAGCAACTCTTATAAATGTTGCAATGATGTACCAGGATGCCAGCAATATGAATACTACTCTTAGGTATCTTCAAGAAGCACTTAAGAAGAATGAGCGGCTTCTAGGCCCAGATCATATTCAAACAGCAGTATGCTATCATGCTCTTGCGATTGCATTCAGTTGTATGGGGGCATACAAGCTTTCAATTCAGGTTAGTTCTGATGGAACATGATTTGCCAAAACAACATTCAAAATATTGAACTGATGTGTGACCTTTTGATGGCAGCATGAAAAGAAGACTTATGCTATACTGGTGAAGCAATTAGGGGGCGATGATTCACGAACAAAAGATTCAGAAAATTGGTTGAATACATTTAGGATGCGAGAACAGCAGGTATATGCTCAAATGGTAATATGGTATTGTTGATTAGCATCAACTTTCCAGAATCATACAATACAATGGAATATGTTGCATATTTATCATTGGAAGAACGATAAATTATTAATATTTCTTACATAGTTTGGAATAAATTATGAATTTAGTAGGGTTGCCTCTCTATTGGTCCGAATATTCTTGTACATTTCCTAATATAAGAAGTAATAAATGCAATGTAAAATCTTTCCATAAGAAATGTAGAAAAATTTTGTCTTCCCTGCTGCTTGGCGTACCCCTCTGGCTTTCACTTCCTAGCATGCCAAATTATTTTTCATTGTACGTCAAAAAAGTTCCTTTTTCTTTGTACAGGCTAATGCCCAGAAGCAAAAAGGCCAGGGAACTAACCCATCTGCTGCTGCTATTGATTTTTTGAAGGTAAGCCTGTTAGTTGCAATTTGCAAGTTTTGCTAGTATGGCCTTGGAACTTCATCCAACTCAAATGCCAGAATAGCCATACGCCAGAGAGAGAATGTAGATAATTTTAATTAGCTTATACATCTCAAGGGGATAAATCTAATGAGAATTGCCTTTAAAATGTGAGAATGCAAACCAATTTTGGGACACAGGGAGTTTGCATTATCTTATTTTAACTCTGGCTCTCACATGATGCAGTCTATAGTTTATACCCCTCTAAATGCTTTGTATTCTTCCCATAGCTGTATATGATCCGTGCATTGTTGGACACGGTACTGTTCGATCAAGTTCGTGTTCCTACTGTTATTTTATTTTGCTATTTTTGTACACGAATTTTAGTCCTTGCATACTTGCTCATGTCAAAAGGCAATGAAATATTTCTATCGTTTTGTCTTTGGAGTGAATAGCAATGCTGGTGAAGTTCTTTGCTACTACATTTAAATATCTATCTTCGTAGTTTGAACTTGGTTCATGGTGGCATACAATTCTTACCTTTCGATTTGACAGGCAAATCCTGGATTTATACGAGCAATGAAGGCAGCTGCGATCCAATCTGGGGATGGATCGGCAAATGTCAACAGATCTCTTAATGCTGCAGTCGTTGGAGAAGGAGTTCCTCGAGTAAGAGGAGTTGACGAGCGAGCTGCTCGAGCAACTGCAGAAGCTCGGAAAAAAGCTGCTGCCAGAGGCGTTAATGTGCGTAATGGACCTGCTGCAAATAGTGACCCTGAACTAGCTCAAATTCTTAACCTTATCAAGTCAGCTGCTTCCGCTACTGATACTTCTGCCACTGCAAGCACTCAAACAACTGAATCTGAAGGGCAGCAGTCGAACGGGCCTACCCCAAACGGCACTACAACAGAAGCCAAGGATACCAACGGGCCATCCGCCAAGTCCGACACTCCTGTAGGATTAGGGACGTCATTGGAGTTGAAGAAGCAGAAATCGCAGCAGAAATCAAAGCAGAAATCGTAGAGACAGCATCCAGAATAGTTGTTTTTGCCAACAATTTTGGGCTTCTAGGGTGATTCGAGTTTTTACCCCCATAGGAATCCTACGGTGATTGGAGTTTCTATGATAGGATTCGTCACGTCCACATGGTGGCAGAGTGATTTTTATTTATTTTTGGTGGGATTCTTAGGATGGGTTCAATAATAATAACAGAGGTGAAGATAATTGTTGTGACAATGACAGGCCACTGATGAGATAAAGGGCTAAGCCTTCACTTCTACTGTTGAGTTAATACCAAGTTCGTCTTTTGGTCTTATTTAACTTTTTGTAAACTGGCTATGCTATTTTGTTAGAGCACGTTGCTCAGATTTTAGTTGTTGGGTGGAAATTGTTGAGATATAGTATGATTTTTTGTTTGTTTGTTCAAATATGCCTGCACCATCTCGTTATGGGTGAATCTCAATTTACGTCTAATAGGCTTCTATAAATATAACACCTTATTATGCAAGAAAATCAATCTAATAAAGATGAAAAGACTTCTTACCTTCCTATATCGTGCGTGTTTATGTGATTGTTGTTGCTATTTGATCGGCGTATTGTGTTTTATCTTGTTATCGTTTTAGAACATATTATCAGCACGACGCTTTCTGAGACTGATCAAGATCGTTTGCCTGCATTAATGGATGTAGATTAATTTCTCTAATTGTCTAGATTACTTATTTAATTTTGTCGACGATTGGGGAACAGGCCCCCGCCGAGCTTACTTGTTGGTGGAGGGACCAACTGTGACCCCTTCTTACGTGAGGGATTACTCGAAGAATGGCTCACCAGATTCCAACGAATGTGGACACAGCAGTTTACCCTGGTTCGGGCCTCTCGAGAAAGAGATAATAGCCCTACTCGGCTCTCGCTTACTCTTGCAATGTGTCCGAGTTTTACAATTGCGGTGTCGCTATCAAGTTGTTATCCGTCCCCCTCACGATGGGGACCCTTTTATAGCTTACAAAGGATCGAACTCCATGACCCACTACCCGCACGCTTGGACCTCGCCCAAACGCGTGGCAACCGGTGGATCCTATCTTTCCGCCACGCCCCACCCGAAACGTAGCAGCCAACGGAAGTTACGCTCGGGTGGTTATTCCTACCGACCGAGACCTCGTAAGGTCGGCCGATGACCAGACCGAAGCTTGGACATCTTACCCGAGCTCGAGCTCGAATCGACCGAGTACGTGGCATTCTCGGTCCACCCGAGCCCGAGCTCGAATCGCCGGAATGCGTAGCCTTCCAAGCTCGATTTAGACAATCCCAGGGTAACGACCTCCTGGTGGCTCGGCGGGAGCGAGCTTGGTCGTTGGTGGCATCCGAGGTAATTTATGGAAATTACCCGACTTCCCTCGCCTAGCCCCCGAGGTTCAAGTGGGAAAAGGTCTAAGGAAGGCCTTCCCCTTGGGCCTACCGTTCTCTGAGCATGTCGGTTTTGCGCGGCGGACATCCGCCGCGACCAACGAGCTATTAACCTCCTTCGAACGAAGCTTGTTCCCCACTCGTCGCTTGAGCTAGCAGTGGGCCCTTCTTCACGGTTCCTTCTCCTAGAAGCCTGAATCGTCCTTCTGGGAACCGTCTTTTCGCGGGGCGGTTTCGATTTGCGTGCCACGTGTCGCTTTTCCGGATGGCGAACGCCTCAATCGCCCTCTGTGCCTCTAGGGCTTCCTCATCTCCTGGAGGAGTTTTTAAACACTCAAGAGAAAACCCTTAGACTCACTTGGCCGTATTATCACGTGTCTCACACTCCTCTGCCGGCGCTCATCATTCTCCTTGATCATCTTCCTCATCCTCATGGCGGTTCGGCCAAGAAGCTCGACAGCGCAGGCCGAGACCCTCGAGCGGCGAAGTACCTCGACGCCAGACATGGAGAGCCCCTGGCGACGAAGAGAGCCCGCAATGAGGAGGGGGAGATCGTCTCCACCGAGCTCTACGCCATAAACGGGCTCAGACGCCCGAAAGTGAGTTCGTCGAGGCCGTACTCGCCTCCGCGAGTGCGAGATCGCCACCTCCACCCCAACTCGTTCTCATCATGGCCATCTTTACCCATCTCTGCGAAGGGTTCGTGGGCGTCGAGCCCACTCCCGCCTCTTCTTCCACTTCTACACTTTTCTCGCACCAAGACGCTTTCGCAGCCTGGCCGCTTTCTATTTCCGCTGCGTCCTACCCGACCATACGAGTACCCGAGCTTCACGCTCAGGACTCGGTGTCGGGTTGGGCCGACTCATGGTTCTACTTGAGGAAAGCGGAGGCGGCACGCTTTCCTACTCGTGCCGAGGTCGCGCCGTCGAGACACTCCCGACCGCTCGTGGAGCCCGAGGAGGAGAAGATCCTCATGACGATCAACGAGCTCACGTGCCTGGGTGGTGGCCGTGGGGCGTTACCCGACTACGCCAGGAACCGGATATCGCCCCTTAGGAGGAGGGAGCATCCCTTCTTCAAGGTCGAGGGGTGGCAGGACATCGCCCGAATCACGCCAGGTATGCCGTCGCCCTCGATCTTCTTTTCCGAGCAGAGGATGCCCTTCTCACGACCTCTCCCTTGGTGGTATGCAGCTCGGCAGAGGACTGGTGGATGCGAGGGTGTCCGAGATGTTCGGCACCCGAAGGCAAGGAAATCATCGAGGGCCGCCAGATCCGAACAACGCCCTTAACCTGACAGAGGCGGTAAGTTTCTGATTCGGACTTTTTTCCGAAGCCCTTGTCCGGACAGGCTTCGCCGGGGGCCTCCCGACCTCATTTGAGTCTTTCTCTTTTTCAACAGGAGAAGGTTGCCCTCGAGGTCGCCGTGTCCCACCGGGATCCTACCAAGTGGCGGGGTCGTAAGACCAAGGGACAGGCGGGTCGCAAGCGCCGCGCTCGATCTCCGTCGGCCACGCCGTCCCCGCCCAGGCGCACACGCAGGCGCCCTGGCCCGGACGACCACTCACCCCGCCAACACTTGGAGTATGCGGACCGGCAGGAGGTGAGTGAATCGAGATTGTGGATGGACGAGTACACGAAACAATCCCGAGCTAATGGCTCGCTTATGCCAAATTGTCGCTACTGCGAAGAAGGAGGCCGCAGCTGGCCTGGCCCAATGAAGGTTGAGCCGAGGGCGGATCGCGGCCCTTCAGCGTGAGCTTGCGCGGTGAGCTCGAGCCCGGCTCCTGGGGACGCGAGGAGGAGAAGGACGAGCCGACCCCGCTTCTTGGTCCCGAGGTCCCGTGAGGTCGCCTCGCCACGCCTCACGCGCCTAACGCCGATCGCCTCCGAGGTCGGCTTGGAGGAGGTCGACCACTGCGGCCGCCAGGGCCGACAAGGCGCAGCGGACATGGCCGCCCTCCTCGCCCGCGCGCCCGAGCTCGCCAGCGGACGCCGCGCAAGGTCGATCTCTGCTCTCTTCTTGTTTGTCTTTTTCCCCTCGGCACCATTCTAACCCCACATCGTCTATAGTGGGTGTGGCGGTTAGTGCGGAGTTATGGGATTTCGGCGATGGTCGACGATATTCTTGACTTCGTGCTAGAGAGGGAGCTAGCCCTGGCCGCCGAGGTCGTCATGGGCGACGGAGCCGAGGTGGAGCCGAGGTCACGGAGGCCCACTTCACTGCCGGCGACGAGGCCGGCGGGAGCCGAGGTCATGAGGCCCAGCCCCACGGCCGCCGGTGGTGACGACGCCGAGGTGGGGAGCCTGTTGTCGCGAGCCCCGGGACGAGGTCGTGTCTCGAAGAGGAGGCACGGAGGAAGATCGCGGCCGCCGATGCCCGGCCGCGGCGGAGGGCATCCCCACATCATAGTCGTGGAGTCTCGACGGTGATGAGCAGGCCGAGACTCCGCGAGGATTCTTCCGGTGCGCCGACATCATCGCGCGACTCTTCAGAGATCGCCGAGGTCTCCCGGGTTCATGACATCACGCGGGTCCCGGCGCCGGCGTCGGGGACCTTAATCCTGGTGGGGGCTCGTCTGACGAGGAAGAGCGGCTACCACCCTGGTCGGGGAGACAAGCCCGGCCATCAGAGGTGGGCCGGGCGGCTCCAAAGCGGAGGGGATCTGCCGGGCACCGAGGTCGCTCAGCCGAGACCGACCTCCCGGCCGTCGACCCTGCCCCGGTTGATTCCGCACTCGGGATGCTTCTGCGCCCAAGGGCCGGATCTGACCCTGTCCCCGGTTGCTCCCATGGCCGTGGACGCCGAAGTGGTGGAGCCCCGATCGAGGAGGCGAGCCCCGGCGCAACTTCGCCTCGGAGGAAGAAGAGCGGGAGGTAATCCTTGCTCTTGAGGCCGTCCCTCTCCAGAGGCGGAGGCTGTCCCCAGGCAAAAGTCCATCGCCTTCTGGGACGGGGAGCTCGGGCTCAAGCCTCCGAGCCCGATCAAGGAGAAGGGACTAAGGCGGGGATCCCTTACCCGCCTGCAGCGAGGTGGAGGACCCCGCCGAAGTTGTTCCATCAGGGCCGGAGACCCGACTTTTTGGGTAAGTACTCGACTTATGTACTTTACCGAGAGTTTCGACACGACCTGAAAACGCCTTGTTGCGCAGTGCCGGAGTCCACCATGAAGGACTTCCATGCCGCGACCGTCGCCCGTGAAGTTGTCGCTAAGCACCAAGCCGAGCAGACGCCAAGATTGCCGAGCTCGAGCGCCGGGTTGCCAAGCTGACCATCTTCCGAGGCCGAGATCCGGCGGAAGGTGGAGGAGTCCGTGCGCGAGCTCCAGGAGCGCCTCGACCGGAGCGAGCAGGCAAGGTCGGGCCTTGAAGCCACGGTGGCGACCTTGCGCGACGCCGCCGGCGCCGAAAGGACAATCGACCAGAATCGGAGGAGTCCAGCGACCGACAAGCGGCGGCGAAGGTCGAAGCTTCACGGCCGGCGGTGCTCGACCTTGAGTCCGAGCTTGACTCGGTGCGGGACGAGCTCGTCGCTTTGCAGGACGAGAAACGTGCCGGGCTCCTGTAATTTTCTTTTTCCTGTCTTTTACCTGTAAAAAACTTAGGGAGAAACTATCCAGTTGAATATAGAATGAGTTGGTTTAAATGGACGTTTTTTGTTTTTCCCCGAGATGACAACGATTTGTTTCGTGCCGCGGTCTTACGCGACTTAGTGGTTAATCGTACGAGGAAATGACTATCTCGCTCGAAAGTAGCACGAGGTCGAGGTGACCATTTTGCGCGAAGTTGCACGAGGCCGCAGGTCGTGGCCACATGGTACCTCTATAGTTTTCGCCGCCAACGGAGGTCGTGGGCGTAAATCATGAGCACGACTTCGTTGGCGGAGTAGAATTCGCGAGGACCGTGTGGCCCTTAGGGTTACTGATGCGTTGGCGCCACAAGACCGCCGACTGAGCTCGGAACCGCTCAGAAGGGTGTCCTGTGCGAATCTTTACTTGCGGTGGAGGTCTACCGCGAAAAAAGATGGTCGTCTTACGAGGAAGGAGGCCCTCGAGGTCGCGCTTGTGGCGTCCGGTGTTCGGCCCCAACGACCGACTTGCCCCCGACCCTGTGTCTAGGTCGTGCTTAAGCGTAGACGGGGGAAAGAGAGGGCGAGAGAGAATGGGAGGGTAAGGTGATCAAGTTTATTAAAGAGGTAAAAAAGCTAAGCGAGGTTAGACATGGAACTTACGCAGCTTGGTCAATGTTCCAAGTACTAGCTAGTTCCCGACCATCTTCCATTGCAAGGCGGACAGCCCGGGCGTGTTGTTGAGAGACGACCGTGTAAGGACCTTCCCATCTTGGCGTTAGCTTGTTGGCTTTTGACAGTCTTGGACCCGTCGCAGAACGAGATCGCCGACGTGTAAGGTCCTTGGTCGTAGCGATTTGGCGGCGTGCTGCGAAGAGCTTGCAGTAAACCGCGGATCGCAATGCAGCCCGCTCACGAAGTCGCCTCCGCAAGGTCGAGGTCGAAGGCGTTAAGCCTTCTGCGTCGATGTTATCGGCCAGGTTCACCCTCGGGATCCTAGGACAACCTCGGCGGGTAGGACAGCCTTCCGCGCCATATACGAGCCGAAAGGGTCTCCCGTGGCTCGGCTCATCGTGGAAGTCTTGATCGACCAGAGGATCGGGGTAGCTCGTCCACCCAGGCCCGACCATGCCGATCGAGGCTCTTGAAGACTCTCTTCTTGATTCCTTGACGATCTGCCTGCTCGCACGCTCGGCCGCCCCATTGCTCGTGGGTGGGCCACGGTCTGAAGCATATCTTGGTCCCGACCTCCTCGCAATAAGCCTGAAACACCTCGCTTGTGAACTGAGTGCCGTTGTCGGTAATGAGGCGACTCGGAATGCCAAAGCGGGTTACTACATTATTGCGGAAGAACCTTTTAGCCGCCTGTGCCGAGATGGTTGATATAGGCTCGGCCTCGATCCACTTAGTGAAGGTGTCGATTGCGACGAACAGGTATTTACAACCCCTCCTTCCCCTGGGAAATGGACCGAGTATGAACGTGCCCCAAACCGAGAACGGCCAGGTTAGCGGCATGGTCTGTAGCGCGTATGCCGGCTGATGGACCTTCCGAGCATGGAACTGGCAAGATCGGCAGGAGGTTACTATTGAGCGTGCATCGGCCAGGGCCGTTGGCCAATAGTAACCCAATCGGAAGGCTTTGCTCACCAAGGTCCTAAAGGACGAGTGAGCTCCACACATCCCGTCATGGATATCCTTGAGGAGATATTTGCCTTCCTCTTGGGTGATGCACTTGGAGAGGACGCCAAGCGCGCCTTTGCGGTATAAGAGACCCTCGATCATTTTATAGGTCGAGGAGCGCCTCACTAGCCGGGATTTCTCGGCTTCCTCCTCGGGCAGTGTCCCGTGTACGAAGTATTGGATGAATGGCGTCATCCAGTTCGCATCCTGCTCGAGGAAGGAGACGGTACCACCTGCCTCGGTTGCCTCCTCCTCGGGGGGTATGGAGGGCTTGTAGACGTGCTCGAGGAGCACCCCCGCCGTAGCGTGTAACTGCGCGGATGCGACCTTCGATAGATGGTCGGCCAGGGCATTGTCCTTCCTGGGGATGTATAGTACTTGAAGTTTCAAGTACTTTTCCATCTTCCTTACTTCAGCCAGGTAAAGCGCCATTGAGTCATCTGAGTAATCGATATTCCTTGTTAACCTGGTTGACGACCACCGCGAGTCGCCCTTCGCGATTAGTCGTTGGACTCGAGCGCTTTGCATGCCCGGTCCGGCCAGCGCACCTTCAGATTCTGCTGCGTTGTTTGTTGCGCCGAAATGCAATTGGAGGGCGATCGATCCGCTCCCCCGAGGGGATTCGAGGACCACTCGGCCCGAGCAATCGTAAGCTCGGGATCCGTCGAGCGCATGACCCAGCCCGGCGTGCTCGGCCTGGTTGGGTTCGGGTTCTGACGGGCGGGGTTTGTCCATTCGGCTAGGAAGTCCGCTAGGACCTGATTTGATCGCGGTTCTAGCCGAGAATTCGATCTCGACGGCGAGCTCCATGGCCCATTTCGCGATCCGCCCGCTATGCGTCCGATTCCCAGAATTTCCTCGGCGGGAAGTTGGTCGACTTGTATTTTGTGTGCCTGGAAGTAGTGTCTTAATTTCTTCGAGGCCACGAGGAGCGATAAAGGAGCTTCGACCTCGGTAACGCTCCTTTGGTCCGTGCAAAGACCTCGATGTAGTAGATCGGGCGCCGTACTCGCCCCGTTTCTACTGTGATGACGGCGCTTACCGCATGGGGTGTGGCGGCCAGGTAAAGCAAGAGGACCTCTCCTACTCTGGGCGTGGTCAAGACCGGGTCTTGACAAATACGCTTTAAGCTCTTTGAAAGAGCGATGCCTTCATCTGTCCAAGTGAAACCGTCGTGCTTCCGAGCGCCTTGAAGAAAGGTAGGCCGCGTTCCCGAGCCTCGAGATGAAACGACTTAAGGCCGCCATTCTCCCGCCAGGACTGACCTCCCGAGTACAAGTCGGTGGTCGCATGTTCTCGATGGCTTCTATCTTCTCTGGGTTGGCCCCGATTCCTTGTGGGCCGATCATGTATCCGAGCACCTTGCCAGCTTTGACCCCGAACACACATTTTTCAGGGTTTAACTTTATTCGATGCTTATTGAGGTTATGAAAAGTCTCCTCTAGATCGGATACATGGTCGGAGGCCATTTTGCTCTTGACGACTATGTCGTCTACATACACTTCCAGGTTCCGACCTATTTGGCCCGAGAAGGTTTTCTGCATAAGGCGCTGGAAGGTTGCTCCAGCATTCCTTAGACCGAAGGACATGGTCGTGTAGCAGAATGTGCCAAACGGCGTGATGAAGGAAGTTTTCTCCTCGTCATCGGGCGATATACCGATCTGGTGATAGCCTGAGTAGGCGTCCAGAAAGCTCATCGCCTCGGAGCCGGCCGTCGCGTCGACCAACTGGTCTATCCGAGGTAGCGGGAAATTGTCCTTCTGCATGCGGCATTCAGCCCGTGTGATCGACACACATGCGCCTATTGCCTCCTTTCTTCATCACGATGGTAGGTTGGCCAACCAATCGGAATGGTCGACCTCCCGAATGAAACCGGCTTTGAGGAGCTTGTCCAGTTCCTCTCTGATGATGGCTTGCTTCTCCGGGGAGAAGCGCCTGAGCTTCTGCCGCACAGGCTAGCAGTTCGGCCTGACAAAAAGCCTGTGCTCGACGACCTCCCTTGGGACTCCGGGCATGTCGGACGGTTCCCAGGCGAACGTGTCCGCGCTTCTCCGGAGGAAGGTCACGAGCTTGAGTTCCTATTTAGGATCTAGGGAAGCCCCCACGTGTACGACCTTGTCTGGCTTTGTGTCGCACAACGGGATGGCCTTGGTTTCTCCCCCGGCTTGGAGGCTAGCCTTGGGCCGGGAACTCCTCGGCTCTTGCTCGGGCCCGCGCTGGGGCAGCTGACCGATCATGTCTAACGCCCTCTCGTCGCAGTTTAGAGCTGCTCTCGGGCTTCCTTGATCGTGATCACGCCCGCCGGCCGGACCTTCAAGCACCGGGTAGCCGTGATGAGTGGCGGCCATGAATTTGGCGGCGCTCGGCCCAGGATGGCGTTATAAGCCGACTCGAAATCGACCACTTCGAACGTGATGAGCTCCGTTCGGAAGTTGCTCGGATTGCCGAACGTAACTGGCAGGACGATCTGGCCAAGTGGCCTGACCGACGTTCCGGGCACTATCCCGTAGAACGGGACCACCATGTTTTTGATCTTGGAGCGAGGGATCTGCATCTCGTCCAAGACCTTGGCATATATCAGGTCTAGGGAGCTTCCGCAATCCACAAGGACCCGACCTACTGTGGTGTTGCAGATTGTTGGGCTAACGACCAACGGAAGCCTTTGGGGTTTCGTCATCCCCGGAGGGCGCTGCGTCCCTGGAGAAGGTGATCGGCGGCTCGGACCACTTGAGCTGGGCCGACAGAGGCTTCCCCTGAGTGACACGGAGTACTTCGCGCGCGGCCTCCTTCAACTCCCGACGCGACCCATAGGCGGCGGAGCCCCCGAATATCACGGCGATGTGATTTCTCGGCTCTTGGTACTCCATGTCGGTGTCTTGCTCTTCGGCGGGCTTCTTGCCCTTGACGTCCCCTTCCACCTCGGGGAGCGTGGGCATGGGACCCTTACCATTGTAGAACTGCTCCAGGCGGGAGGCCCACGTCCTGCAATTCCGAAGGTCATGCCCATGAGCCTGGTGGAGCGGGCAGAAATAGGCACTAGCCCGCCCGCGTTGGTCGCCGCGTTCTTGGTCGTCCGGCTCGCTCGTTGTTCATTGAACCGTCGACCCTTCCTTTCGGGCCCCCTAGACGCCTGCGAGGTCGGTCGTTGTCTTTCGATAGCTGCCACCATGCCGGAGACAGAGGATTTTTTCTTCTTTTTGATTTTTTTCTCGATAGAGCTTACGCTCTTCCGGCTGGATGCCTCTTCGAGCCCGGCCGAGGGGCAGCTTTCCTCGCCCAAAGAGCCTTCTTCCACTGGGCGGCCTCGTCGCATTGGCATAGCGGTCGACCATGCGGAACAGCTCGTTGGCCGTGATGTCCGGTGGATTTCGAGGTCCCGAGTAAAGCGTGACGTCTCGGACCCGAACTTGAAAGCCCTGACGACCGCCTCATCCGAGATGCTCGGATGGAATTGCGCACTTGCATGAAGCGCTGGACGAATCGGGCGCAGGTCTCGCCCTCCGTCAGATCGACGCTGAGGTCGCGCTCCTTCCCGGCGGACGTAGCGGCCTACGGAAGTTGGCTCGGAGAGTCTTTGCTCGGTGGGCCCAGGACGGATCGAAGTTCTCCTTCGTTGAATAGCCACGTCCGAGCCGCCCGCCCAGGATCAGGCGTAAAGTTGGCCATCACCCTTTCATCACCCCCGGCAGCTAAAATGGCCGTGGTGTAGATCGAGAGAAACTCGTCGGGGTTCTGAGTCCCGTCGAATCTCTCGATGTGGCCCGGCTTAAACCTTGTCGGCCAGGTCACTCGTCGCAGCCGACGCCGCGAACGCCTCGCACGAACACGGGATCGTTTGGCGATCACCACGAGCGCGGCGGTCGGGGCGATCCCCGCCAGCCGAGCCCGAGGTTAGTGGGCCCGGGCGAGTGAAAGTCTCCCTACGCCTGTAGGATGGGGAGTGGCCCGATGAGGAATGTTCGGCCGGTTACGTCTGTGGCTCACATTCCGCTGGTCCCGAGGAGCCCTCGAATTGCTCGGTGCCCTCCCGAGCCTTGCCAAGGCCACGCGCCACTCTGGGTGCGGCTGCGTGAGTCATCGGGGTGGCGGCGCTCGGACGCCCGGCGGCGGCGTTCCCAGGAATTGCTCTGGGCGTCCCTTTCCCGGGAGGCCTCCGCCGCCCTTATGTCTGTGGCGATTTCCTCGAGGTCGTCGGCCACGGCCGCGCCCATGGCTTCTAGGTCGACTTGCTCAGGAAACTCTCTGAGGTTGCGCACCACCGTGGCCAGGGCTTGAAGGCGTTCCCCGCTCGGGGGAACGCGGGGTGACGAGCTCGTTCGTCGTCGTACGGGCTCCGGAGTTCCGTACGCGTGGAAATTCTCACGAACTTCGGCCCTGGTCTTATCAGTCAGGCCACCTCGGACTTGTCGGCGCAAGCTGGTCAGCGTCCGATTCAGGGATGCCTGCAGGTGCTCTTTGGCCGCTTCGTAGCGGTGAAGACGCGCTTCAGCCGGGGATTTGCTCCCGGCGTTTCCATCCTCTTCCGCAACGAAGACGTTACGGGATTGGACGGATCGCGAGGGGGACATCACGGTGTCTCCCCGTGAAGCGGTCCCCTGGTCGAGCTCGTAGAGGTCGGGGATGTCCAGACCATCGTAGAGCCCGTCGTACTCGTCGTCCGAGAGGGCGTCGAGTTGGGAGCGAAAGAACTGCTCCGGTGCAGCAGCGGCTTCCAGGGAAAAGCTCCTGGAACCGTCTTGATTCTTAATGCCGGCGACGTCGCCGGCCCCATCGTTGAAGAACTGCTTGTCCTCTTCCCCGATCTCGGGGGCGTAGAGCCTCTGGTGGTTCTGGGATTCTGACATTCTCCGGGATTCCTCACGAAAGGGAAAGTCGGTCCCCACGGACGGCGCCAGCTGTCGACGATTGGGGAACAGGCCCCCGCCGAGCTTACTTGTTGGTGGAGGGACCAACTGTGACCCCTTCTTACGTGAGGGATTACTCAAGAATGGCTCACCAGATTCCAACGAATGTGGACACAAAGAGCTTTACTCCCTGGTTCGGCCTCTCGAGAAAGAGATAATAGCCCTACTCCAGCTCTCGCTTACTCTTGCAATGTGTCCGAGTTTTACAATGCGGTGTCGCTATCAAGAAGTTGTTATTCCGTCCCTCACGATGGGGACCCTTTTATAGCTTACAATGGATCGAACTCCATGACCCACTACCCGCACGTTTGGACCTCGCCCAAACGTGGCAACCGGTGGATCCTATCTTTCCGCCACGCCCCACGGAAACGTAGCGGGCCAACGGAAGTTACGCCGGTGGTTATTCCTACCGACCCGAGACCTCGTAAGGTCGGCCGATGACCGCACCGAGCTTGACATCTTACCGAGCTCGAGCTCGAATCGATCGAGTACGTGGCATTCTCGGTCCCACCCGAGCCCGAGCTCGAATCGCCGAATGCGTAGCCTTCCAAGCTCTGATTTAGACAATCCCAGGGTAACGACCTCCTGGTGGCTCGGGCGGGAGCGAGCTTGGTCGTTGGTGGCATCCGAGGTAATTTATGGAAATTACCCGACCCCCCGACAAATTTGATTGGAAAGTTAGGGTTTTTTAGTAGCTACAGTTCATAAAAAAAATAACAATAATTTTTTTAATGTCGACACATGTCGCTATGCTGTTCGGCAACGTTGTAGCTGTCACCCGCTGCACCGTGCTCTCCTGGAGCGTTGCACTTGACGTACTGCGCTCCCGTTGAGCGCTACGTTGGCCGTTGTGTTGCCACGCCGTGCTCCTGTGATAGCACTTGGCCGCGCCACACTTCTGTTGAGCACTGCGCCCGTCGTTGCTGGCCGTTGCCATACCATCGTGCCTGCTTGGCTCATCACTCCAACCACCACCCCACCAATACCCGAGCGCACCGTCGTGTTTCCGCAGAAGAACACGGTCGCGCGTCACTTAGTCGCAACCGCCACTTAGAAATTAGAATAGGGGACTATTGCCCTGAGAAGCTAGGGTGACCAAAGTGGGCCAAGGGTGTAGCGTAGGACAACCCACAAAGGCCATTACGGGCCGCATGGCCCGGATTTTTTTGGGGCCGAAGTTGTGGTTAATGATGGCCGACCGAGGAAATTTTGTATTAAGGATTCTAAAATTTCTTTTTTTTTTCCTTCTGAAAAATAGTTAATAAATTTTGGTAATTTATATTAAATCCTAGAAATTGAATTTTTAGGCATATAGGCTTCCATAATTTGTTGAACTTTAAACTCAGCACACTTTGGAAGTTTATATCTCTGGGTTTATTTTTCCTTGTATAATTCCATATTTATATATGTTATTTTTATTTTTTTGTTTGTTTTGATAATTTTGAAAATTGCTTAATAATTAATAGAAAATTATGAAAAATGTTTGAAAATTTTTAGATAATTATCTTTTGAATATATATAGACTAAACTTTACTGATTCGATGGTAAACGTGCAATATAATATTTGAGCAGCAGTAAACTTCAACCTTGCTTGCATATAGGATATGTTGGATCTCGCACAGAGGGAATTTAATGACCCTAGCCCTAAATGACAGCAATTACCTCACTTAGGGAATGGATGCTAAGATCAACTTGACAGCTCAATCTCTTGTAGTTGCTATCACTCAGCTTGAAGCTAACGCATTTTCTCTGCTGAAGCCGCCAAGTGCAAAGCCCTGCACTTCGTGAGGAACCATATCCATCCAGACATAAAGGCCGAATATTTGATGGAGGACCTGCTGGCACTATAAAATTCCCTAAAGAAATGATTTAACAAGCAAATATCTGCTCTGTTGCCAGAAGCACAACGCGGGTGGACTCCTACGCTTTCATGATTTTAAAACCGTGGTCACATACAACTATGCCATATACAAACTTATCACCAAACTAACATTCTTTAACTAGAAAGTTACTGATATTGAAATGATAGACAATATATTATGCACCTTTGACCCAAATATGAGGATACTGTAGCAACAATACCGTCACGTCAAATACCAGAAGTAATCAGAGCTTATCTTCATTTTGCTAGAAGCAAAAAATCATGATGAATTCCTGATGAAGAATCATTACGTTCTCCCTAATGCAACACATGTAATGCCCAAAGAACATGCAAATGCTTAGCAGCCTAGTAATAGCCATAGCCGTGTTCACAAGCCTACTTCAGGTGTGAATGTACTGGCCATTGGTCGTGCACCTATCGCAACCCGAAGCATTTGGTGGACCTTTACATTCAACCAGAAGACAAGGGAATTAAGGCTGATGCACACTTCATTGCTCAACCTATTGTTGAGAAGGAAATCAAGAAGGATGGTGATAAAGTCCCCGATCCTGCATCAGAGTTCAAAGAGTGCCTTCTCGGATATGAAAACTCTCATATGGATGAAGATGGCCTCCTTGGGACTGAGCTTATTGAGTTCTAAAAGAGTACCCATACTTCCTAGGGGGGACATAAATGATTTATATGGAGACCTACAGTCATCTCCAAGTTACTCATTGTTTTGATAGTCAATGTCACATTTTCTTTTTGAGTCTCCTTTATCGGTTTAGTGTTTATGATCCTGAATGAACATTGGTCTATGCTCCTGTTGAGTGATTATTAGTTAAAGTTAAATAAATTATTATTTTAAAGGATATTTGTTTAATTGTTCAATGCTTGTTATATATATTATAATATGTTTCTGATGCAACAATTGTTTGATTGAAATCATTTATTTAATATAGAACAATCGTATAATCTAATGGCGGAGGAAATATGTCTTGTACATAGTTGCACCACAATATCAATTATTAGGAAAACTAAATATTTCCAACCTTTGACTAAGAAAATTGAAAATATCATGACCATCGCCGTAGGCGTTGCCCTTCATAGTTAGCGCTGGAAGAGCCATCATAGTTCTCCCTATATTTACTCGCATAATAATAAAGAATGCTCTATTATACTCTTGAGTCTAGTCGTATTTTATTAAGTTTTAAAGACATTCGTCTGAACGATTTCCATATAGAGAGAAAATGAGGATGGTATAGAATACCTACTCATGACTAAGTTTAACAGTACAATAAACATGTGGTTGAAAAACTTCCTACCTTCTCCTTCGGGTTATACTATACATATATAAAACCTAAAGTTTATGTTGCGATGAAAACCGTAATTAAAAACTCATAAATATTTAAGATCTGGCAATATCAACTAGGTCATCCTAGGTTGAATAAGACGAGAAAAATCATCAATAATTCTGCTGGCCATATTATAAAAAACTACTGACTTCCCTAGGCCTAAAGACTTCATATGCCCTACTTGTGCTAAAAGGAAACTTATGATTAGACCCTCTCATCTAAAAGTTAGAGAAGAATCGCTAAATTTCTTGGAGAGAATTTAAGGTGATATTTGTGGACCTATTCAGCCCTTGCCAGACACTTCAGATACTTTATGGTATTGATAGATGATTCTTCTTATCTACTTGAAACCATGTTTTTGATAAATTAATTATCCAAATTATTAAATTAAGAACATCCTTTTTAGAAGAAAAGATCAAATCTATTCGAATGAACAATGCTTGTGAATTTACCTTAAAGGTATTCAATGATTATTGTATAGCTCTGGGCATTAATGTGGAGCTTTTAGTACCTTATGTCCACACACAAAATGGTATTGCAGAGTCGTTAATTAAAAGAATAAAACTTATTGCTCGACCATCCTTGCAGAATTGTAGGTTACTCACCAGTTGTTGTGGCCATACAATGCTACACGCTACTGTATTAATTCAACTCAGACCAACTGTATACTATTAAATCCCCCCTTGAGATAGTGCATTGATAAGAACCAAGTATTTTTTATTTGCAAAATTTTGGCTATGCTGCATATCTGCCAATCTCACAACCACAACGTACAACAATGGGTCATCACCAGAAGTTGAGGATCTTTGTAGGTTATAAATGTTCATCAATTATTAAATACCTACAATCTATGATAAGGGACCTGCATATGGCTCGACACGTTGATTGTATTTTTTATGAGGATAATTTTTCGGCATTAGAGAGAGAGAAGTACCATAGTAAAGAACATCAGGAAATAGATTGGAATATCAATGGCATTATGTCCTTAGACCCACGCACTAAAGACAAAACTTGAAGTTTAAAAGATAATAAATTTGTAACAAATAGTTAATAATCTGCCAGATGCCTTCACTGACCATAAACAAGTGACAAGATCTCATATACCTATAGTAAACACACCCAAAAGAGTGAAAATACCCTAGAAGGATATTGAATCCACTTTTACCCTTATGATAAGAAGAGGGAAAGGCTTCCAGCTGCATGTGACTTAATTCACGCAGAGACGTCTACAGAAACAGAGAATCGAACAAGTGATAAGACTACCCAAGACAGTGAAAGACAACGTGATATTGAGATAATCCCTGAAATGAACCATCATGAAGTGGCAACCGCATCCCAAAAGTGAGCCATGTTAAGATGATAACCCTAGCAAATATCTGAGTGCACAATTTGACGTTGGGAAGTTGGAACACCTAGACTCCATCGTTGTGGGAAATCATGAGGTGGAAGAAATTAATGAAAATATTTTCACTAATTATATGGATTCAGGAGAGTTGTATAAAAGAAAGATTGCAATTGCCTACATATATTTCACCTCAAAAATTGCTCAGACACTTGAGCTGGATCCAGAATCAAACTCTGTGGCAAGTCCCAAAAGTGCTCAGATTGGATCAAATGGAAAGAAGCAATTGAGACATACTTGCGCTCACTTAATAAAAATAAAAGTATTCGATCCTGTTGACCAAACACCTCCTAAAGTGTTTCCTGTAGGATCAAAATGGCTTATCATCCAACAGAGAAATGAAAATAACCAGGTGGTGAGATACAAAATGAGGCTTGTAGCACAAGGATTCATGCAGAGACCTGGCATTGATTACAATGAAATCTACTCTCCTGTAATGAGTGGAATAACATTCTAATACTTGATATCAATAATAACGAGCTTAAACTTATTGATACAGTTTATGGATGTAGTGACCGCAAGCGGTCATAGGATACGATATTTATATTAGTCCCTGAAAGAGCTAACATTTGGATCCTAATAAAAGTAACCGCAACATGTATAGTGTCAATCTGCATAGATCGTTATATGAATTAAAACTGTTGGGGAGAATGTGGTACAACCGACTTAGTGAGTTCCTCCTGAAGAAGGGATACCCAAATAATGATGATTGTCCCTGTGTTCATAAAGAAATGCTAGAATAGATTATGTATCATCTCAGTCTAAGTCAACGATTTGAATATTATTGGAACCACAAAGGAGATAAAGGAAGCAAGTTGTTAACTTGTACTAGAATTTGATATGAAAGATTCGGGTAAAATGAAATATTGCCTAGGCTTGCAATTAGAGCATTTTTTACAAGGAATTTTTTTACACAAGTCTACCTATGCCAAGAAGGTATTCAATTTTTTTTTAATATTGATAAATCTCATCCTTTGAAGACCCCCTTGGTAGTAAGATTCCTTGAAGTGGATAAAGACTCTTTCAGACCAAGGATAGAAAATAAGGAAGTATTAGGACCTAAAGTCCGATACTTAAGTGTCATGAAAGCACTTATGTATATTACAAATTGCATAAGGCCCGATATTGCATTCACAATAAATTTGTAGCTAGACACAGTGTAGCTCCAACCGAAGATATTGGGATAGTGTCAAGACTTTAATTAGATACCTCTAAGGTACTCAAGATCTTGGCTTATTTTATCAGAAAGACCAAGGCTCAACCGTGGTGGGAAATATGGATGCTGGCTATCTGTTCAATCCATACAGTGCCCAATCTCATACTATGTTTATTTTTCTCCGCAATGATACAGCCATTTCTTGGTAGTCTTTTAACCGGGGCTTGGTAGCTACTTTTTCCAATTACTCAAAGATTATAGCATTATATGATGCCTCACGTGAATGTGTTTGGCTGAGAAGTGTGATTAGCCATATCCAGAAGTTATGTGGCATTAATATCGTCGAAACCCCCACAATTATCTATGAAGATAATACTTCTTGTGTTGCACAAATACAAATGGGTTATATTAAGAGCAATATCACAAAGCATATTACCCCTAAACTTTTCTATCCTCATGTACACCAAAAGAATGGTTAGGTAAAGATCTTGCAAACTAAGTCATAGGAAAATCTATTTATTCACTAAGTCTTCGCCAATATTTAGTTTCTAAAGATGTGGTTGTGTCATTAGAATGAGATGGCTTAGAGATATGCAAAGTTCAAGGGGGAGTAAATCCCTGAATTATGACCATTAGTATGATCTTGAAGATACTATTTTAACTTAAAAGATTATAAGTTGCACTCTTTCTCCCTTGGTGAGTTTGCTAAAGTTTTCTGACATGAATATTTTTAATGAGGTAACAAGTGTAACATATTGTGTGAGTGAAATATAATTTTTTTCTCCTCCCTTTTTTTCCACTGGTATTTGGGAGAAGTTTTTCATGAGACATACACATTATGTGGTATTCGCCCAAGGGGAGTATTGAGATATACTAGGACTCTTCGTCCTAGTTGTTCAAATATGTTTGAACTCTTTTCTCTTTATGGATGAATCCAAATCTATCTCTAATAGGCTTCTACTATAAATATGGTACCCTATTATACAAGAGAATCAATCTAATAAAGAGATAAGAGTTTTTTCCTCCCTATGTTGTGTGTGTCCCGTGATTTTTCTTGCTATTCGATCTGTGTATTTTGTTTGATCTACGACGGTCATCATCGTTTCACAACATAAATCTATATCCTACTCAATGGCCTTGTTTAGGAGGTTTATCGAAAATTTTAACTAAAATCTCTGTTTATTTATGTCAATGGGCTGGGATTGTGGTCCAACCAAATTAGGAGTAAGTTGACGCTGGCAATCTGTCATGTTGACAACGGTACCACAAATACAATATTAAGGGAAATAAAATATTTTCAGACTGACAAAGAAAAGTGAAAATATAATGACTATCGCTAGAAGTGATAGTCTGATTGTTGGCAATGGAAGTGTCAGGGAGCCGCCCAGACCGTCCTCGGGTTATCGAATGTCCCGTCGTCCACATCGGATTTGGAGGTTAGCAACGGGTCGCCGGTGGCGCTAGCAGTGCTAACACCCAAGTCCAATCGAGACAGCGTTATCTCCATTCGATGAACTCGACAACCGTCCCGGTATTCCCCCGGTATGCGACCCGAACTCGCCCAGGATCGCCCCGCATACCGGTTCCAACACGATATCAACTCAATTTGCATAAAGGGGGCAACGAACTCGAAACTTTCGAACCCACACGCAAGCGGAAAACAAACGGCACAAAGACAAACCCGACAACCACCAAACCACACTAGCAACAACTCCAAGACTCTAAACCACACCAGAACTAAGAATTTGACCAAGACTTCAAAAATCGGAAAATTTCGGCATGACCTTTCTAGATCCTACGGACATCCACTCAGCAGACAAGGAAACACAGTTCAATATATATATATCGAAAGTAAAAGCAACATCCACGGCACCACAGCAGTGTAAACAGTCAAAGAAAACGCATATGGAACCCGACATACACTTAAACATCCCTTACCAAATCCAAAAGCCCAACAACCGCATCTATCTATACAACAAAAGGGATGCATTTAGCAAAAGTAAGACAAATCCCGGAAGTGTTCTGCCCCTGAACACTCCCGGGTGTAAACGGCGTCGGCAAGCCTCTACTCGGTGCCCCGCCCAGTCACCGAGAGACAATACGGGCAGAACTCGCACCCAACCTGATCCTCACCTGAAAAACCACAAAGCAGAAGCATGAGTACGGAAGGTACTCGCAAGACTTACCCGTGGGTCCATATAGGACCGACTCCAAAGGATTATGCATTTAGTTGTAGCAAGGAGTAAGCTTAAGGTAAAAGTGCGGAAAAAGCATTAACATTTGTAATGTAAGTGCGACAATCGAACCAATTACAAGTTTAAAGCAATTATAGACCGCACTTACTTCTAGTGTGAAATTGAAAGTAACAACAATTAAAGTAGAGCAATACATAACCAATTTAAAGCTCAAGCCCAACGGCGAACCACAAGTTCAAGTTATTTACTACGCAGAAGAAGTTCGGATCAAGCTTGCTCATATCCGAGAGCGCGGCAATTCGAATCGCTTAATTAACCCTGCAGGGACGCATTGATCGCACGACACTTACCACAAGGGCCTAGTGTCAACCCCCTCCCATCCATACCCAATCGCTGAAGCGTCCTCCTGCGGTCCGAAAACCTAGCACCCCCTCGAGCTGCCCCAAGCCCGGCTTGGCGCTCGAGAGCCGGCCTAAGCCTCGCCCTCAACCACGTCCAACCACAGGAAGTTACGGTCCATCGATTCAATATGAAAGAAAGAGTGGCTTACCGTACCATAATCGGGCATGCGACCAACCGGGGTGTGCTCAATCTTATTCCACTTACGGATCGGTCCTTAACCGACACAGACGGGGCTACACATTTGAGTCTCCATACTCAAATGAACCAACTCCCCCAATTTATCAATTACAACTCATAAACATACCCATTCCAACCCATCATGTGTGAAGTGAAACAATTGTTAATAATCTCAAGCAGGAGAACCATTCCCCACTTGGCCCAACCCATCATCTAAGCAAAACTAAGCGTAGACTCGTTATAATTACCCATATATTGATTCCGAAGGAAGTGTTCTACAAGTATCAAGGAGTGTATGTGCAGCAAGTAGGTTCTAAAAACTATTACCACCATTCAACTCCTAATGCATACCTAATCGTCTAAATAAGCAATTTGATTCTCAAAGATAAAATCATATAATGGGGTAAATATGCTTAGGTGCTTGCCTGATGCTTCTGCTGGAGTCTCAGTAACAACCTGCTCACCGATATCCCCTTCGACCACAGCCGCGTCACCCTCCGCGGTTTCGTTCTCTACACGAGGACGACGTATGCAAAATGAGATGCATGCTATGCATATGAACATGGAACGAGAATTGAAAACAATAACGCAAGCATTCATCAAGCCAAAATGAAATACCATTACGAAACTCCACAATAAAGACTAAACAACACTAGGATTGGCTCAACACTATTTAGATCTAATTATCTTTTCTCTCTCTTAGCATGCACAAGCAAAGGAGGGTAATGACACAAGGTTTTAGCAGCGTTTAAATTTAATGCAGTTCTAATCAATATTTAAAAGCTCGGAATAATGATTTTAAGCACTAAATGATACTCAAGAAAACCTTGGGTTTGCTACACCAACATAATACCATACACAAGTACATGCATAATACAACCTAATGACCTTGATGCACACACCATCATGAGGATAGAAACATTGGTCATCATTAGAGTATACTAATGCACAGGCACTACGAATCAGTAACCAGGGACCATCTACACATATCGAATCTCGATGGCACCACTGGCATTATGCTCAACCCAACATTTGCAGGTTATTCTTCGAAGTCTAGTAGCATCCCTTCTTCAGTAACCACACACATCACAACTCACCCATCTATTACCTACATGGCCCAAAACCTCTAGAAGGAGCTCAATGAGGCACACCTCCATAACAAGAATTCATGCACATTCCAAGCTCCACAAGGATGCCCAAACACAATTTCCTCCATGGGCATTTCAACAAACACCTAGCCTACATCCTTTCTAGCATTTCATCAAACACAAGACCATATCCAAACCCTAGATCCCCAAATCCATCACAAACCTAGCCATGGAGAGGTAGAGGGAGGGAGGGAGTGCAAGAGAGGGGAGGGAAGCTCACCTAGCAGTGTAGGAGGCGGTGGGAGCCGGCTGGGGGGGGGGGCGACGGCGACCAGGAGGGGAGCGGGAGGCCGACGACGCAGGGCCAGGGGAGGGGAGGAAACAGCCGGGGGGAGGCCGGCTTCAGGGGGAAAGGCGCAGGGGACGGCGGCCGGTGGAGGGGCGCCGAGCGCAGGGCAGGCCGAGCCAGGCGCAGGAGCAGAAGGGGGGGGGGCTCGGCGTCGGGTGGGGTGAGGAGGGGGGCGTCGGGTGGAACCCAGGGGAGGGAGAGAGAGATGAGTGGGGAGGGAGAGAGGAAAAAGAAGTGGGGAAAAAATTTGGGGAGGGAAATTACTTGTTTACCCCCATGTCCACACACATGAAAAAAAAAAATCAGGACCATGACAGGAAGAGCCATCATAGTTCTCCCTATGAAAACTACTAGTGAGGGAGACAATGAATATATTCTCCTCACTAAAGTTGATGGATACGGAAAACAAGTGGTTGAAAAACTTCCTTCATATTCAATTGTACTACACATACATCAAACCTGAAACACATGTTGCATTCAAAACAATTTTTCAAAATCTTGACAAATTCAAAATTTGGCATGATCGCCTAGGTCATCCTGGTATGGGGATGATGAGAAAAATTGTAAACTATTCTGTTGGTCATAATATTAAAACTTCAAATTTCCCGAAATTAGAAGATTTTATGTGCACTACTTGTGCTAAAGGGAAATTGATTTTGAGGCCATCATACCTCAAAGTAAAAAATGAGTCACTGAATTTTCTAGACAGAATCAAGGCGACATCTGTGGACCTATTCAACCCTTATGTGGGCCATTTAGATACTTTATGGTTTTAATAGATGTTTCTACAAGAAGGTCCCATGTGTGTTTCTTAAGCACATGGCACTATGCCTTTGCTAGATTAATTCCTCAAATAATTAAGCTAAGAGTCAATTTTCCTAAAAATAGGATCAAATCTATTAGATTGGATAATACTGTTGAGTTCTCCTCAACAGCATTTAATGACTATTGTATGGCTCTGGGTATTAATGTAGAGCATTTTGTGACATATGTATACACACAAAATGGCATAGCAGAATATTTGATAAAGAGGGTCAAAATGATTGCTAGACCTCTTTTACAAAATTGTAGGTTGCCAACAAGTTGTTGGGGCCATGCGGACTTGCACGTCGCATAACTAATCCAAATAAGACCAACTGCATATCATACGGTCCCCCGTTGCAATTAGTATGTGAAAATGAACTAAGTATTTCCCATATGTGAAAATTCGGTTGCACAGTATACGTACCAATTTCACCACCACAACGTACATCAATGGGTCCTCACAGGAATTTGGGGGACCTATATGGGTTTATAATTCTCTGTCAATAATGAAATACCTTAAGCCATTAACATGGGATCTGTTTATAGTTCAGTACATTGATTGTATTTTTGATGTGGATAATTTTTCAACGTTAGGTGAGATAAATACCACAAAGAATGCCGAGAAATAGATTGGAATGCCACTAAAATTCAGTCTTTAGATCCACATCCTAAAGAATCTAAACTGGAGGTTCAGAGAATAATAAATTTGCAATAAATTACAAATAATTTACCAAATGCATTTACTGATTACAAGGGTGTTACAAAATCATATATACCTGTAGTCTACCAGAAAAAGTGGAGGATCACCAACAAAAAGGCATTTGACTGGTGTTAAACAAGTCCTCAGGTACCTTAATGGTACAAAAGATCTTGGTTTGATATTTTAAAGAAATCAAGATATAACTTTAATTGGATACACATATGCTAGCTATTTGTCTGATCCCCACAGTGCCAAGTCACATACTAGATTTATTTTCCTTTATGGTGGTACGGCTATTTCATGGAAGTCTTGTAAACAAACTTTAGTAACCACTTCCACTAATCATTTTGAAATAATTGCTTTATATGAAGCATCACGTGAAAGTGTATGGCTTTGCAAAATGATTAACCACATACAAAGGTCATGTGGCATTAATCCAATGGAATCTCCTACCATTATCTTTGAAGATAATGCTTCATGTGTTGCTTAGATGCAAACAGACTATATAAAGAGTAATATAACAAAACATATTGCTGCTAAGCTATTTTATCCTCACAAACTTCAAAAGAGTGGTGAGATAAATGTCTTGCAAATGAAGTCATGTGAAAATCTAGCCAATTTATTCACTAAGCCTTTATCGACGTCCTCGTTCCAAAAATGTGTCCAGAGGATCGGTATGAGATGGCTTCGTGAGTTGCAAGGTTCAAAGGGAGTTAACCATTGAACTAGAACATGTTGCACTCTTTTCCTTTATGAGTTTTACATACATAATTTCTCATAGAAGGTTTTTAATGAGGCAACATTGAATGTGAAGTTATACCATTAAATTTCTTCTTATATTTTTTCCCATTGGGTTTTAAAGGAGTTATAGATGGCATATAACTATGACAACAAATTTCTCATATTTTTTTCCATAGGGTTTTTGGAGGAGTTTATCGAAGCACAAAATGGCTATGTTATTCGCCCAAGGGGGAGTGTTAAGAAGTTAAAGTGGGCGATTAACCGCTAACTCATAGAAAGGGTGTCTTTTGTGTAATGGGCGTCTTTTGAACAATGGGTGTCTTTTGGACACCATCAACTTCCACCTATTGGCCTGTATAATTATGTAAATACATGTATAATAATAAAATAATCATTCTCTATTCTATTCTCGAGTTTAATTTCTATTCTACTTTCAATTAGGATGCTATGTGTGGTATTCGGCTCTACTAGAAGTCGAGAAGAAATCACTATTGTAGGTTACGACTCAACAATGGCATGACCGACTAACCGACATGATTTTGATATAAATTTGAGTAAATTGTACCGTGGTTTGCTAAACTTGGATGAATGGTTCATTTAAGTCATCGATCTCTTAATTTGTACATTAGATCACTAAACCGGATTAAGTAGGTCATCAATGCTATCGATGCCACCTCATAATGAATGGTGACATGGACTAGATAATGTGGTCTTACCCTTAACGTGAGACACGATTTTGTGCTGAGCCCCCAGGTTTGTCACTAGTCTTTCCCAACTCCATCCTAATCCCATCTAGGTCCAATTTGTTATATCGACCCCATCTGCTTGTCTCGAGCTAGCAACTGGGTGACCACTGCACTCCCCAACGCATCAAAATGCAAATCGCACTTCCTTGCACCTCGTGATTTCCCAAAACAATGGAGTCTGAGAGTTCCAACTTCTCAGCGTTAGATTGTGCACAAAAAATATACGCTAGGGTTATCATCTTCAGGATGGATCACTTCAGAGATGTTATCATCTCCAAGATGGTTCACTTTAGGGATTTTCTTAACATCGGGTTAAGCTTCTTCTATTGTCATGTGTAGTGTTATCATTTGTTTGGTTCACTACTTTTGCGAACATCTCTGCAGAGTTGAGTCCCGTGCACCTGGATACCTCCCCCTCTTTTTATCATGAGGGGTAAGAGTGGGTTCAACACCCTTCTGGGGTATTTTCACTCTTTACAAGTGCATTTATTGCAGGTATATGAGTTCTTTTCACTCCCTTATGATCAGTGAAGGCATCTGACGGTTTTATTATATCTATTTGTTACAGATTTATTATCCTCTAAAATTCAAGTTTGGTTTCTTTAGTGCATGGATCTAAGGACTCGGCATTCTTTAATGTGGTACTTATCTCCCCCTAACATTGAAAAAATATTCTTGGTACAATCAATGTACCGAGCCGTGCACAGATCCCCTGTCATAGGCTCTAGGTATTAAATAATTGATGGAGATTTATAATATACATAGTGACGAATACTAATACCATGGGTAGTCCGAGCAGCCCAGAAACCTCGAGCGGGCTGCCTTCAAGGCCCAGCTCCAGCCGGAGACAGGCGGGCCGCAGGCAAGCTCGGTCCTCGACCAAGCCTCGGCTCGAGCATTCCGTCCAACCTTCCCCGACCACCCAGGTCGGAGGGCCTCCCTCGGTTGGGCGCTCCGGTACTCAAGTATCTGTTATACCAAACACGACATCCCGGGACATCCATGTCAGGGTAGGTGGTTCCTTCCCAAGGTGTCAGAGGAGCCGCCTGCAAAACCAGGCATCGGTCCCATCGCTATGACACGGAACAGAAGGGAACATCTCCACCAAAAGCCTCAAGGGTCATTCACCATTAAAACCAGCCGCCTGACAAAGCGTGCGGGGCGGCGCGTCACGTTCCTCCACAGGACCAAGCCTTCCACCGCAAGCCTGCCGACCAAGCACGCGGGGAGGTGGAGGCCGATCGGACGCCAAGGCCGAAGACCGAACCCCGAGATAGGACACCCCGGCTCCTACTTTTTCCTTTCTTTAGAGGAACTCCCGTGTAACCCGCAGCTCCCGCCTATATAAGGGAGAACGGGACCCTGGGAAGGGAGAGAGAGCAAAAAGAAGATAGAAAGAACATAGTAGGAAAGGGTGTTTGGACAACGAACCAACCATAGCTTCCCTTTGGAAGCGACGATTGTAGTACCCCGAAAGGGCATATATGCAGCAGACGAACTGGAGTAGGGATATTCAGCCCGAACCAGTATACTCTTTGGGCTCCCTTGAGTCAGGCCATTCGAGGAGAGGGAACACGCGATCTCCCCTAAGACCGAAAAATCGTATTGTCGGTGCTCGAAACACCGACACATAGATCCCCCAACTTCTGGTGAGGTCCCATGTGGTATGCTGTGGTGGAGATATTGATAAGCATATAGCACAACCAAATTTTCGCAGATGGAAAATACTTGATTCTTTTTCACGCACTTTCTGCAATAGGTAAATTTCATGGTATGTAGTTGGTCTAAGTATTAATACTGAGTGTGCAGCACTACATGGTCTCAACAGTTGGTGGGTAATCTACTATTCTACAAGGGTGGTCGAGTAATAAGTTTTATTCTTTTAATTAATGACTCTGTAAGGCCATTTTGATTGTAGACATGATGTCCATAATACTCTATATTAATTCCTAGAGCCATACAATAATAATTAAATGTTTTTGAAGTAAACTCACTAGCATTGTCCATTCAAATAGACTTGATCATTTCTTCTGGAAAGGAGGCTCTCAATTTAATGATTTGGGCAATTAATCTAGCAAAAGCATGGTTTCTAGTAGATAAGAGACGCGCATAGGATCATCTAGTAGAAGCATCTATCAGAATAATAAAGTATCTGAATATATCCACAAATATCACCTTAAATTCTCTCCAGGAGATTCGGTGATTCTTCCTTAACTTTTAGATAACGGGGTCTAACTATGAGCTTTCCATTAGTATAAACAGGGCATAAGAAATCTTCATGTATAGAAAAGTTTGTAGTCTTTATGCTATGGCCAAAAGATTTATTAATTATTCTTCTCATCATATTCAACTCAGGATGACCCAGGTGATCATGCCAGATCTTAAACATTTTTGGGTTTTCATCGCAACACAAACTTCAGGTTTTATATATGCATAGTATAACCCGGAGGAGAAGGAAGGGGTTTTTTTAAGCATTCTTTTATTACACTATTTTAAATTTAGTTATGAGTAAGTATTCTGTACAATCCTCATTTTATGTAAGTATTCTGTGTAATCCTCATTTTCTGTCTCCATATAGAAATGATTAAGACAAATATCTTTAAAACTTAAGTGAGTACGACTGGACTTAGGGTATAATAGGGCATTCTTTTAGTGTCAACTATGATAGCATCGTTTCCAGCGATAGTCATAATATTTTTAGTTCATTTAGTGTGGTACAACTGTCTTCTAGACAGATTTTCTCCTCCGTCATTGGATTATACTTTGTTTTATATTAGAAATATGATTTAATAATTAAACAATTATTGCATTAGGAATATTTTGGAAAATATAAAACAAGCATAGCACAATAAATCAAATATCTGAAAAATAGCTATTTATTAAATTTTAAATGATAATCACTCAACAGGAACATAGAACAAATGTTCATTCAGGAACTAGGACTAAAATGATAAGGAGACTCATAAGGAATATGTGACATCAACTAGCAAAATGAAGGAATACTTAGAAGATTAATCCAGGTCTCCATATGAATCATAGATGTCATCCTGGGACTCCCCGAACTCAATAATTTCAAGAGCCATATCATCACACTTATCAGCATTCGTGTCAACAACAGGTTGAACGGTAAAGTATTACTCAACATTATCTCCTTAGGTATTATTGACTTTTCCAATGGATTATATGTAAAGGTCTACCACTTGTTTCGGGATGTGATAGTTGCACAATCAATGGTCAGTGCATCCATACCACACCTAAAGCAGGATTATGAAGGGGTTTACAGCCTTGTTAGCTGAGTCTTGCTTCTGGAAGCGTCCTGGCCCTTTTCCTTTACTTTTGCACTATGGATTGTCTCTTCCCCTATCTGATATGCTATTCTTCCATTTATCCCCTTTATTCCTTTGGCCATTTCTGCGGCCATGGCTATTGTTAGCCTGCTGAGCATTTGCACGTGCTTTGGGTATTGCATGAGTCCCATCAGGGACGGCATGATTATTCTTCATCAGAAGTTCATTATACTTTTCTGCTTCTAGCAGAATGCATATAATCTTAAAGTACTTCTGGTACTTGGCATGATGATACTATTGCTGCAGTATCATCATATTAGGGGTGGAAGGTACACAATATCTTGTCGATCATTTTAGCATCAGTAACTTTCTGGTTACAGAATATCAGTTTGGCGACAAACTTATGTATGGCAGAGTTATACACTGCCATAGTCTTAAAATCTTGAAAGCGTAGGAGGATCCATTCACACTGTGCTTCTGGCAACAGAATGGATCTTTGCTGGTTATATCTTTCTTCAAGGATTCTAAACTACCAGCGGGTCCTCCTCCATTTAGACATTCGACCTTCAGGTCCGCATGGAGATGGTGCCTCAAGAAGTATAGAGATGCACACTTTGCTGCTTTGGGAATAACAGGGGTACCAGCTTCAGGCTAGGAAATAGTAGCTCTAAGAGATTGAGCTGTCAGTTTAATATTAGTATCCATTTCCCAGGTGAGGTAATTGTTGCCATTCAGGGCAAGCTCGATAAATTCCCTCTTTGCGATGTCCAACATAAACTATTACTTATTTATACGAAAATGACTTTTGCTACTAGTAAAATCAATATTGCTGCTTACTCTTTAATCAGTAAAGCTTGGTCTATATCTATTCAATAGAGGGACGAAGCTCTCAATATGCTATCTAGAAATTTTTTAGCATTTCTTTTATAATTTTTTGTTAATTATCAAGTAATTTTTAGAATTACTAAATAACAACAAAAATAAATGTTTAGCATATATAAACATAAAATAATACTAAGAAAAATAAATACAACAACATGACACTATCAATGTGTTATACATAATTTTGATAATTTTCTAGCACTTTTTGCATTTTTATTTTAATTATTAAGCAATTTTCAGAATTACTTGAATAGCAAAAATTAAATTCCAGCACATATTAAACATGACATAAGCTAAAAAATAAACCCAAGGTATGGAACTTCTAATGCATGTTAAATATTAATTTACCAAATTTTACGGAAGTCCATATACTTACAAAAACCTAATTTTTAGGATTTAACATGAATTTTCATGATTTATTAATCTATTTTCGAAAGTATTGGAAAATTTGAGGGCAAAAGTGTAAATTCCTGGTTTACCTTCTGTCACACCCGTGAATTTATAAAAAAAATCTTTTCACCTTTAGGCCAAGCCCAGCCCGACCCATTTCCTCTACAGCCCCCAGCCCGGCCCTTTCCCCCTTCTCCTTCCTCCCTCGCCTCCTCCTCCTCCTCCTCCTCCTCTCTCTCTCTCTCTCTCTCTCTCTCTCCCTCTCCCTCTCTCTCTCTCTCTCTCCCCTTTCTCCAACGCCGCCACATCCGCCCCGTTTCCCCGCCGCCATGCGCTTGCCCCTGTCTTCCCCGCGCGGATAAAGCCGTCGCCCCCCACCCCGCGCCTTATCCCTGCCCTCACAAGCATGCCGCTTAATCACGGCGCCATTGTTGTGCCTCTTCATGGTGATGGCCACCACCCGAGCCCCCCGAGCTTCTCTCTCTTCCCGCCACCTCTCCCCCTCTCCTCCCTCCTCTCCGGCTGCGCCTGTGCCGTCATATTTCCATCGCCTCGTGCCCCTCCAGCATAGCCGCCACCTCCGCCTACCTCGCCTCGCCGTCGCGTCGTCGGTGCGAGCCACCGCATCTTCCCCCACCCCGCCCGCGCGGCCAGACGCGTGCGCCGGGTGCTCGGTGTCGCGTGCACTCGGTCCACGTTGGGCTGGGCCCACCTGTCGGCCACACGGAGATTTTTCTAATTTAAAATATTTTCATGAAAATTTAATTAGGACGCAATTATGATGTCATGCTAACATCATAATTCGTGTTTCCTTTTTAAAAATAATTCAAATCTGAAAATTCGGTGCTGACGTCATCGTTGCTCAATAAACCGGATTTTTCTTTATAAAAATAATTCAAAAAATCAGAAAAATTCCTTTTTCTCCTTTTTGATTGTTTTTAAACTTTCGGGAGCCCATTTTTGCACGTTCGAACTCCGATTGGCCCTATTTTTCTTCCTAAATTCATCTAAAATCTAAAATTTCTATTTGGTGCTATTTTGGTATTTTATTTGAATTTGATTGCTTTTCGCGTGTAGATTTTGGAGAGTCCGAAGAGTACCCGTGCGACGATTTCGAGTAGTAACTCGTCAAACCAGGCAAGTCACACCACATTGCTCATGTTGCTCCCAGTTTGTAAACTTGTATGTTGAATTTAAATTATTGCATGCGTATTTGTTGTAAATGCTATCTTCTGTCCCAATTTTCAATGTTAGTTATATTCAATATTGGTTCGTCACCTTTGAAATTGAATTCCGATGCCTTTGTAACCTTAAGGAAAGATATGAACTATTATATGTTAATAATTAGACATTGCTTAGTCATGCTTAGACTGAACTTAGGAAGTTTTGAGAGATTTTATGCCAAATTAATGTTCTGTTAAAATAGAAGTTATAATGTTAGTATCTTTTTGTCGACGATTGGAGAACGGCTCCCGTCGAGCTTACTTGTTGAATGGGGGATCAACAGAGCCCCGTCGTACGGATCGAAGAGGTCGTTCGAGCGATGCGAGGTCGGGAGAAGAAGAAAAAGGGGGACACGGTGTTTATCCTGGTTCGGGCCTCCCTCTGCCGGGATAACAGCCATACTCCAGTGTATTATGTTCTATCTCTTTTCTCCCCCCTTTACAAATCTTCAGGGGGGTTTAAATAATACGACTATAGGTACCGAAAAAGGCAACTACCTCCTGGGATCACGCTATGTATCCATATCCGTGACCCGCTGTCCTTGATTTTCGCGCTATTTGAATATCGGGTATGATCTCCCTTGATCTCCGGCTGATTGGTTGGCTCCTTCCTTCCTCGTAGCGTTCGCTGGGCCCTCCGACCAAACACCCGAGTAGGTCGTGGCCTCTACGAGCATGCTTGCTCGTGGGGGGCGTGTTTGGTGCTTCTGCGAGTAAAGGTGCAAACGCGTATGCTCGGAGGAGAAGGAGGGATGCTCGTTTCGTTCTCCCGAGCATCTTCTTTTAGTATCGCTTGGTCGGCGGGTTTAGCTTTTCACGGGGGTACCGTGGTCTTTTGCCAGATAGCCAATCCCCGACACTTTTGGTATGGTTAACAAATAAAAATATGATTTAGACCGGACGAGAAAGGGTTGGGAGGTGGTATGGCTATTGTTCTGGATTTGTGGAAAGCCTTGCCTAGTCAAATAAAGATCGGTCAGAGTTTCGCTGAATGTAAAGCCTAACCGTACTACCACAAGTTTGGAATGAGACAGACCTGGCTAATCGTATTAAAACATACCATGGACAATCATGCCATTTGATGTTAGTGGTGTGGTGAAAGCATGAGGCTGCCACTCTGGCGCAAGAGGGGGCTTCTGACTAGAGGGATTCTTTCAGCAGTGAAACCTTAGCGGGCATGACTACATGGATGGGTTATTATAGGGGCCTTGTCATGATTTTCTCTGTCGCATAACAAATAAAGTGTGCTGATGCAAGGAGAATATCATGTCTTGTGGGTAAAGTTGTACAACCTCTGCAGAGTGTAAAATTAATCGATTAGTCGCGTCCACGGTCATGGGTATGCCGAGTAAGCCATTCATAGACTAGAATTTGTTAAGTTTAAAATTTGAGTTTATGAAAATGGAGTTGGGAAGGAGAGCGTCCATCAGGGGTAAAACTTGGAGAGTTCCAAGAGTGATTCCTTAGTTGAAAAATGTTTAAATTTAAGTTTCCTTATAAATTATGCAATTTGAAATTATTTAGAATATTTAGAAAACTGTCGCTTTATGCTTACTTGAACCATATAACCTTCCTTTGTGGCCTGTACATTATATTACATTTTCTGGTGTGATTTGCTGAGTACATTTGTACTCACTCTTGCTTAATCTACTGCTTCAGAGGAGTTCCACAATGGTGAGTACCAGTTGGATTAGGCCGCTACCCCAGTCGATGCATATGGCAAATTTGCTGGATTCTACTACGGTTTTATTTTACTTTCGCTGTGTTATTTTATGTTGGCTTGCATGCCATTTATGCTGTAAACTCTGATAATTAAATAAATAAAAATTTGCATTGGATATGCTGTGATATCATTTTGCGGTGTGTACTATCTTTTCCTGGACAAGTATAGAATACACAAAGCATTTTGGAATTGTTTTTCCGGGATCCGACACCTTTGCCGCCGCCGCCGTCGGTATGCATGGGCACGTCCACTACTGGGGCCGCCGCCGCCTTCGTGGGCATCGTCACCGAGTGTGTGGTACCTGAGGAGTTGCCGCCATCGGGGTCCGCGACTGTCGGCGTGGGACGCGAAGGGCCACATCAGGTGGGGAGAGCGGGAGCCGCAAACGGTGGGTGTGGAGGCGCGGGCTTCGGGCACTGCCAATTACACGGGAAGGTGAACCGCTGCCTCGGCTTCACCACTTTGGGCGCGCCGCCTTGCTCGTGTAGGCTTACCGTAGTCTCGACTTCGTGCTCCGAGCGCACCGCCGTTCTCGCGGTTGCGGAGCACCACTGCCTAGCGTGGGATACGAGGGGTGCATTAGGTCCGGCAATGCCTCCGGCGAGCAGGCATGGTCGCTGCCACCGGTTCATGGGCTTGGGGCTCCGTTGTTGCCATCGTCTGCTAGGCGTGCACAGGGCCACTGTCGACCAACGCTTGGGCTTCCAGTTTTTTGTGATTGATGAATAGTAATCTTGGTAACAATTTTATAATTGTGATGTGATGATCTGCAGGATAAAAAATTATGTAGATGCAATCCACTTACATAGCTCGAACTTACATAGGGCTCGTGGATGATCTTAGTTGCGTGTCGCAGAACGATCTCGATGCAGTGTAGATAGATGTAGGTAGACGATCTCGATTAGCCTCGGTAGAACGTCCTGCTGATAATGTGTTGTAAAACATAGTCGTTCACCCACTCCAATCAACACATGGCAATAGGATCACACGAACAAAAGTAGGAGCACAAACAATAAAGGGGGCAAAGTTCTTTCTTTATTGGATTGATTTCTCTTTACAAAGAGGTGCCTAATATATAGCAAAACCAGCTGGAGATAGATTCAGATTCGCTCATATATAGATAGAGTCCAACCATATTAAGACTTCGGGCCCACCTCTATATTAACAAATTGAACCAAAGAAACTGGACCAACGGTGCCCTCCGACTACGTATTACTAGATGCAAAAGGCCCACTAAGAAACTAAACCGATGGTGCCCTCCACTCGACTCTGTGTTCATGGATGCAAAAGGCCCATGGCTCAATAAAATCAACATGATAAGGTGAATCATTTATTATTTGATAGTGTTGTCCTCCATTGGATCACCAAATTCTATAATAAAGAACATGATTATTAAAATATATATATATATATATATATATATATATATATATTGTATGTTTGCAAATACAATATATGCTTATACAATACAATTACAGTACGCATGTTCCTACAGAGTTAATTGAAACTATACAACAATATTGTGTAGAAAAATTATGATCGAGTATTTACATAAGGGGATAACTAAGAGACTACACAGTGTCTCCAAACTGATCTTGGAAAGTGTATTCAACCAACATATCATCTGTTTTCATGAAATCGTCTTCCTTCAGTTGGACCATCTGATGGTGCTCAACATTTAGAACAATATCCTCTGATTCAATTTTCAGATTTTTGTCTGCTGGTGAAGTGAAATGAACTTCAACGTTGTCCCCTTTAGGCCTTTTGCCTTTGTCCACAGATTGTTGATATAGCTCAATCAAATGTGGGGCAGTGTGACATTCTTTTGCATAATGTCCTTTGCAGCCACATTTATGGCAAAGGCCTAATTTTTCCTTAGAAAAATTATTCTTGAATTTTTCCTTACCATATCCTTTTCCTTTGAATTTTTGTATATCATTGAATTGCCACTTTCCCTTTTTCTTATGACGCCTCTTACGCCCATGTGCTTCAGGCACTGCGATTGCCCCTGTAGGGCGAGTATGATGATTTTTCATAAGAATTTTGTCATGTTTCTCTGCTTGAAGTAGAGTATAAATCAACTCAGAGTACTTTGTATACATATTTTGATGATATTGCTGCTGAAGTATACGCATAGAAGGGTGTAAAGTGCACAACATTTTTTTTTTCTATTTGTTCGGCATAACCAACTCCGTGGTCACAAAATTTCAGCTTGAAATTTGTTTTATGTATTGCTAAATTATACGCCGCTATGGACTTAAAGTCCTAGAAACGTATAAGTAACCATTCTCGTTGAGCTTCTGATAACGTGACCACCTCTATTGGTCATACATCTCTTTTAAGAAATTCCACAATTGAAGTGGGTCTTCTTCCATCAAGTACTCAATTTTTAGGTCTGAGTGGAAGTGATGCCGAATAAAATGCAGGGTTATATATTTTGAGGCTTGTGAAATTTGCGGGTCGTTTTGTTGAGGTTCAATGATGGTTGCACCAAAACCTCTACCCATCAAATTTATCTTTAGATCCATTGCCCAAGTCAGATATTTGTTGTCATCCAATGACAAATCTGTAAACTCCTTTTTTGGAGATGTCTGCCATGTCCTACAATTTGTTTTTCATGCAATTGTAATTAGTTTACTTCTTCAAAGTAAAATTATGGTATAAAATTGTTGTAGACAACGTATAATAATTACATTTTTTTTTTCAAAAATCCAGGAACCAAAATGCAATTTTTACTTAAGTACGTCGGCTAAATTTGTGATTTCCCTAAATTTAAAGGGCTAAATTGCAAAAGTATATAACAGGCCCTTTAGACCCGGCGCTAGGGTTTCCAACCCTAGCACCATGGCCGTCGCTGCCCCAACGTCGGTGAGAGACTCGCCAACCATAGTGCTCTCTCCATCTACCTCCGCGAGCGGGAATCGAAATCCTCGACGCTGCCTGAGGGGCACTCCTGTCGTGTCATCGGATCCAGTCGCTTGGGGCGCGTTGGGGAGCGCTGCCACTCCCTCGAGTGCGCTTAGGGCCTTCGCCGCCATGGTATCAGGTGCCATCGGCACACCGTCGCATGGCAGCTTGGGCACGTTTAGTGATGCCGTCACCTCGCGAGGAATCGACACTGCGCCTAGCGGGGTCATAAGGGCACGACCGCAGCTGGGTGGCCAACGCCATTGGGCGAAGGCCCTCCCTAGCCTTATCCCGCATGCTGATGTCGTGCCGGGCGTAGCGTCGGCCTCGCCACGAGCCTCCTACGCACGAACTAAGGTTGTCGCCGCCAAGGGTCCCGATTGCGCCTACCATGCTGTGGGGCACCTCAGCCCCTATGTCCTGCGCTGTACCGAGGAGCACCACAATCCCATTGGTCGCTGCGACCAATGGTGGTCCGCTTACTATACCATGATAGGGCCGAGCATGACCTCACCGGCGTTGATCATATCATCCACGCTAATGGCGACATCCCGTCCGGCGATGTTGTAGAGGCAAGATGTGAATGATCACCATTTCAAAATTCATGATGGAGGTAAGTACATTTAAGACATCGTCTTTGTTTTACACCATGAGATTTACCGTGTTCGAGATGTGACCGATGATCCTCTCGTCTGCTGTCGACCTCTGTTTGCCCGTGCTCAGTGGCCGCCATACTCGTGGATTAGAGCAGTGCCAATAACATGTTAAAAATAAAGTAGAAATTGAACTCGAGAATAAAATAGAGAATGATTATTTTCTTATTGCGTATGTGTTTATATATTTATACAAGACATCTATTGTTCAAAAGATACCCATTATTTAAAAGATACCCATTGTAAGAGTTGACCGGTAATCATCCACCTTACCTTTGAACACTAGTGCCGATATGTTGCAGTATTCCGGCTTTGAAGGTCGTACAAGCTTCAAGCCGAAGGGGCATAGTAGGCAAATACAACTATACAAGTACGTACAACTCAAATTTCCAGCCTATCGTGTCATACGAACACATAATACCAACACGAAAACTTCGGCATTTCACATTGTATGTGGTTCGCAAACTATGGTAAACAAACAATTCAAGGCAGGATGGTGTGTCTCAGGCATTTGTTGTGATCGACGATCACGCGAAAGCAAAATCAAAGGTTTATTCTGAGTCAGTCGTACTGGTCCCTCAAGCACAAGTTACCAGGGATTTGCGAAGGAACTAAGTGCATCACCAAAATAGACAAAAGCACACATCAGCTTCGAAATTCACCGAGCTGATGGTTTGCAAGATTTGTGCTACAATTACACAGCTTCAGTCAATGCGAGGAGGGCTTCTTCTCGGTTGTGTACGGATAGTACTCTTTGCCATTGTCCACTCTGGTAGTGTTACCACCAATGTCCAGCGCAGCGGATGTGAATGCCAGGCAAGAACCAGCAATGAGGGCAGACTGAATGCTCCTTCCTGCCAATTGGTTTTCCAGATTGAGAGACATCAGTCTTGATATCATTATACTGAAGAAAAACATAAACATAACTAGCTACATGCCCGTGCGTTGCTACGAAAAACAAAATTGATAACGAAAAATAAAGATTAAAAAATAAAAAAAATTATTTTACAAGATCAAACATCTATCTTTAACGCTTCGTTTCTAGTGAAAGCTGGCTAATTAAAGCAACGTTTCGTTTCTTGAGTAGGGCAATTAAGCAGGGCAATTAAGTAGAGCAATTAAACAGGGCAATTAATGACGTGTAGAATGGACCACTGCCACCAAGTGGTGCTTTAGAATAGTAGAGATGAGTAAACGAAAGAGTTTGAAAACCCAGAGTAGACTATTACAAATATGATCAAGATCAAATACAACTGAGCCCATCCCAAGTCATAACCATTGGATTTGCATGCAGTGATAAGGATAATGCTGGCACTTTCTGGTATTTCTATCTGAGTGATAACAGTATAACACCATAGTAGGATCATATACTTCTGTGCAAATAGATTCACAGGGAACTATTAACTAGGTATGAAGCAAGAGCATACCAAGGGCATTACAAGGATATCATATCTGAATATTTGTCACTCGATCCAATATCAAACTTCTGTTAAGGATCTCATAGAAAGAATTATGTTCATTCATGGGTTTGAATTTCTCGTCTCCAGGGGAACCAGGGGCTTGATCTGGACTAATTCCTCTTGTGTCCTTCAAGTTGCAATAAATAAATAAACAAAAGCTAATAAAAGGTCCAAATGGGAAGCTAACCAACACATAAGCATAACAACAACATCATTATGAAAAAAAATTGCTGCTCTCAATTAGGACAGTGAATGTGGATCCACAGTTCCAGGCAGTTAAGGAACTCAGATAACTTAAGTTCCAATGTGAAGTACTTTAAAATGAGTAAAAGAATCGCTCAAAATCAGCTAATAAGTAGAATGAACATACTATTTTAATTTTTGTACGATAAACAGAGGAAATAGTAATGATCCCATGATGCAAACATGTTCCATAAGTCTAATGGGCTGTTAGGCGATTAGGTCTAGTTTAGCATAAGATGGCTAAATGGCTTATTGACTTCTCTAAGGGTGTGATTGGTTGCCTGTATCAAGTTGTATATGTATGAGATGGTTCAAGAAAAAAAGTCATTCATGTGTTTGGTTGTTTGAATGGAACTATCCCATCTTGAACCAAGTGATACAAATTTGAAGAACATTCCCTCTAAATGCTGAACCATCCCGTTCACCCAAAATAAAATGGAACCAAATAGTACAGAATCATCTCATCCCATCAACCAAACACACCCTAAATACTTCTCTGGGTGAACCTTTGCTTATACTTCCCTCCTAGTATAAACCTGTTTAGCCATGAAGCTCAATAAGATCATAGCTAAGCCAGGGAAACCCATCTTGTAGAAACGAAGCAAGTATACTTGAAATATATGTTTGACCCGTATCTGTCCACACAATAACTCCTACTGCGTAGTCACCAGAAGTCAACCAATGTAGGAGCATAAACTACGCCATCATCCAAAATTAGGATGAGCCAATCCAAAATGCTCCAGACATATAAGCAGTGGTTCCTCAAACAAGAGAAACTTATTTGAGTCATGTGTTTCTCTAAATATCGTTCACAAAAGAAAAGGCACACTTGAAAGGTGATTAAGGTTGTATTAAACATCCTATAACTTAATGTTGGTGATCTTTGGAGAAAAAGGAAATGCTATGAATCATTCAATCCTAGTGCCTCTTATGTTTTGCTGCCATAGTGCCATTGATAAAAGAAAATCCCTTTTATAATGCAACTAAATCCACCAACCAATTAGATCCCAATTCATGTCAATCATACAATCACGTTCAATATAACACAATCCCTGTTGATACCCACATGTCTGCATATAGGCGCTACACACACGGAACTAGCACAACCCCTCGTTTATCACTACCCATTTAGCAATGGCCAGGAGAATATACAGACTAAGGCACATGTGATCTGTGGAATACGGGCAGATCATCTAACCTCTGTAGCCGTAGACGGTGGCGCCGGCAACGAAGGCGCCGATGGCCCCGTTGACGAAGTCGCGCTTCTTGCGCTGGCTCTGCACGAGCTGCTCGACGCCGATGTAAAGCCCTCCGACGGCGGCGAAGGTGACCCCGTAGCTGCCGCACATCTTGAGCGTCCGGATGAGGCCCGGGAGCGCGACGTGGCGCTCCACCCGGGGCACGTCGTACCAGGTGGCGACGACGGTGCCCCAGATGGTCCCGGCGGCCAGCCCCGTCACCGCGCCCTTCACCGTCTTCATCACCGGCGACTCCTCGGATGCCATCGCTCCCTCCCCCGCTCTTACGCTTCCTGCACGGGCAGCGAAAACCGCGCGCTCGAGCCGGTGAGCCGACGAACCCTACCACGAGATCGATATCTGGCAGAAGCGTGCGCTCGATCCGAGACGGAGCCAGAGAGATGCGCGCGGCACAACAAGCGTAGGGTTTGGGAGGTGGGCCGACTGTGGAATAGAGGGCGACTTACCTGAGGAAACCTGCACGGCGTGCGCCGGCGGTCGCGTGCCGAGGCGACGCGGAGGAGAAAAAAAAAGTTGGGATTTTTGGGCGGACGCAGGAGGTTTCGGGGTGGAAATGGGGGGTTCGCGTCGTGTGGGACGGGCGAAGTGGCCTCCGGCTCGGCGGTGCTTGCCCGTTCGGCCGCGGCGTTGGGGTGGGTTTGGGCCTGATCGCTACGCGGGCTGCTGTTTCGGCTCGTGCAAAGTTTTATGGGAGCTACCAGGAATCCGATGGTACTACTCGCACTTGTAACAAAAATCTCTCTTCAATACAACAAGCATGAAAGCACAATTAAAAAAATGCTAAGAAATAAAAACTACTAAAGACAACATTACGAGAAAAATACTACAACTAGTATCATTATTGTTCCATCACAATACAAAATCACTAGAAATTGTTGTAAATATTTTGGAGAAGGCAATACGGCATTCATAAAAAAAAACCATGTGACAAATTGATTTAATTGTTGCAACAATGGAGATGAGCATTGAAATACCCCAAAATCCTCAATTAGGTTTAAAATAGACTATTTGCATTATTATTTTTTTCGATTTTTTTTCGATTTTTTTCGAATTTTTCCGTATTTATTTGGATTGGATTTGGTTTCTTTCCGTTTTTGGAATTTTTCGACGGTTAGGCGCTTTCCCCTTTTGGCGTTGCGCCTCCCTCCTTCCTTCGCGCCTCGCCCGCTCGGCCGCCTCTCGCGCAGCGCCGCGCCACGCTTTTCCGCTATCGCCGCTTGCGCCCGCGAATCGCGCCTCCCTGTCGTCTTCCTCGCGTGCCATGGCAGAGTTTCCGCTGGCCGCCGCTCGTGACCATCGTTTCGCCGCCTAGCCCCGTAGGCTCGCGATGCCCTACCTCTGCTCCGCCGCTGCCATCCCGAGCCCCGTGCGCCGCTTCGCCTGGCCCTGTCGCCATCAAGCGCGAGGTCGCCGCCGCCATCATGGGGCCGACGACCCCCGCCTACTCCTCCCCGCTATTTAAGCCCCCATCGACCGCCATTTATGGCTCGACGAGCTCGCCTCCACCTCCTCCCTCTTTTCCCCACTCTCTCCCTCACTCCCGAGCCCTCCCGCTCACGGCCACGCCCTTCGTCTTCCTCCCCGGCAATCCTCCATCGCCGGCCGTTCCGCCGCCGTTCCGCCTCCCTTGAGCCGTGCCCTAGCCCAGGTGAACCCCCGCTTTCTTTTGCCCCAAGCCCGTGCCCCCTCATGCCCTATTTCGTTGGCTCCCCGCCGTCTTCCCCGCTTCCGGCGCCCTCCGCTCGCCGCCGCTCCGCCACGCCCCACGCCACCACTCCCGTCATCGCCACCGGGCCCCACCATCGACCCGCCTCGCTGCGCCCCGTGGCCCACCTGTCGACCCTCAGCCTCCACTCCGCCATCGACGCCGGCAGCGTGTCGGTGTCTGGCCGCCATTTTGGCGCCATCGCCTCTCTCTCGCCGAATCGGGCGAAACGGTTTTAGCACGGCCCAGCGTGAACAGTAACCTTTTTCCATTTTCTATTTTGTTTTTTGTTTCCAAATTTCATTTTAATTCATTTTAATACCCAAAAATACTCCAAAATTATCCAAAAGCCCAAAAATGCCCAAAATACATATTCCGAACCCTTTCGAGCCACTGAGTCCAAAAATGCCCTCCGTTCCTCAATCCGGAGTCTCCAAAATTCTAAAATGCCCAAATCGCCCTTCCTTTTTCTCTCTCGGCCCGGTTCCGATTTCCGTTTCCGTTTCCGTTTCAGTTTCTTTTCGTTTTTCGTTTCTTTATTATCGTTCGTCCTTTTCGCGTTAGATCCGGACGTTGGACGATTCCAGGAGCCGCCACAGTTCCCGGAGCAGGACCTGGACCCGACGAAGAGCCGATTTCGACCGCGTCAACGACACTTCGTCCGACCCAATCGCCAGCAAGGCAAGCCGTACACCTTCGAACATATTGAACCTATTCATGCCTTATTATCGTTAATTACTATTTTCTACCGCATTACTTTACTGTATATTGAAATATTGCAAATCTGTTTAGTTTAGAATGACATGATTCTTAGTTAATGCCGATTTGCTCATGAGACTTCCTTGAAAATTATTGAACCTAATTATATCATTGTAACCTTAGGTTAATTAATATTCCGGTATTAATTATTATTATCTTATTAGTCTAGTCAAATGCTTTTTAAGAATGGAAATGAAAGGTCACGAACCTTGGTTCCTCATTTGGAAAAGTGCTACGGTTTGGGGGACAGACTGGATAAATCCTGAGTGGATGAGTTCCAATCCCCGGCTGATGATTAATGCCATGGTTGGTTGTGGTGGCTGGTACAGTTGGTACCGGATTGGTTTGTGGATCGGAAAAAGGCTTGGTCTTTGGCAATGTAAGGATAATAATCCCCTTGAGCAAAGTAAATAACTTACAAACTCGTTCAACCACAGGTTGGGCCGGTCAACTTCGTTGGCTTGACTCAACATAGCTCGGTACATTGTACTTTCCCTCGGAATACCTATAGGAGCAGGGTTACCTTCCCCGGGTGTGGGAGATGGTCCAATGATTATAGGGGTGAAACGAAAGTGTGCACGAGGAAACTGTGGCATTTCGGGTTCACAACGGTAGGTGTCCACAGTAAGCGGGACCAAGAACTCCACACTGGCCAGTGGGGACCCCGGGTTAATGTGGACCAAAACTCTACCGGATAGGGACTAAAGAGGGAAATGTCCAACGAAAAGCTATGATAACCTCGATCCGGCCGCACGCATTTAAGTTGCGTGTTAAACTCGAGTTGGCATTAACGATCGTGGAATCTTGTGGGTAAAGCTGAACACCTCTGCAGAGTGAATAAATGGTATTCGAATACGCCGTGCTTCCGGTAAATGAAGCTAAGTTTAATTGGGGTGAATCCCGTAACCTAGCTCAAGTAGATCTTGGTGCATGTTTGAGAATGTGGTTTAATGGTGATGACTTTGTGAATGGAACCCCCCTGGATTACTATTATTATGGATTGTGTTTTAAATATAAAATGATGTTACAAATAAAACTGCATCCACAAATACTTTAACCTTGTGCCAATATTGTGCTACACCCTTGCATGTAATATTCAGTGTTTTCCGTACGACTTGTTGAGTACTCCGGTACTCACCCTTGCAACCCCGACCCCCTCTCAGAGTTTGAAGAAGCTGAAGCGTTCCAGGAATGCGTAGATGGCAATTTGGTTTTGAGGTCTTAGTCTTTTGCTCAGGCCTGCCTGTGCGGTGTTTTGCTTGTAAGTTATTCGGGCCCTGCTGCGCCCTCTTCTGTAAAAACCCTGGCCGTTAGGCCTTATAATTGAATAAAAATGTTGGAATTTGACTTTTGCCTGGCAATAATATGCTTGGTTCCTGGCAGCTAATCATCCTGGGTAGCTGTCGAGGCGTACGGATCTGCCCCTAAAAAGGCGGGCCGTCACAAGCATGAATAAGAAAGAGAAGGATGCTGGGCATGCGGGTGACCACGACGGCAACGGCTAACGCAGGGCTTTGCCTTTGCACTCATAGGCCACACCATAACATCGTCACCGGTCCTTTGCTCATCATCCGCTGATCATGCCTCCCTCTAGCCTCGTCCCAACAAAACCCGGTGAACTGCAACCGCTTCTCAGAACACTGCAACATCTAGAAGATATAGCCCCAACATTTTCAAATCATCTACTGCAATAATAAGCAACACCAGTTGCAAACATTTGAGAAGCCACATTGCAACAAATGAAATACCTCATGCAACAATTTGAGAAAGTTATCGCAATAAATCGAGAAATTACTTACAACAAGCATACTAGAAGAGGATGAGGGGATCAGACATTCAGGTGTTGCCGATGAGCCAAGCTCAGAGGAGGAGGAGCGCGGCGGTGGCAACATCTTTCGCTCCCGACTTGCATCCTCATCATTTGCACCCAATCTCCTACATATTCGGCGTGCTCTCCGCTGCAGTAGCTATAAATCTGATAAGCTCCGGTCACTCTTTGGAAAGGGGAGACCTCCGATAAACTCTGGCTATATCATGAAAGACCTCCCTTGAGCATAAATTAAACACTCATGCAATGGTTTGGTCAGAGCTCATTGTAGCGATGCTTGGGGGCGGGGGGGGGGGGAGGGAGGAGGAGGTCCTATGAGAGATGGACATGACTCCGACCAGTGAGAGCGACATGAGGGGGTAGGGGAAGAGAGGTGAGTTGGGATGTAGGTGAGGAGGTTGGTATATTTAAGGAAGAAAAGATGTTGCAGGAGGAGAGAGAATGGTTAGTTAGGGCTTGACAGTGATGTCGATAAGGTTTGCTTGGTTAGTGGAAAGAAGTGAACTGTTGTACGAGTGAAGCCTTGGTCATGGTGTGAAATCTCATCGAGATTTCGCGAAATCTCGGATCTCGGACCCCCTAAGATCCTAATCCCGGCGGAATGGGGGGGAATTTCAAAAAAAAAAATTCAGATTTGCTATAGTAGACAGAAATCTCGGAGAGATTTTGCCTTTTTCATCAAAATTTGAATGTACTTCCATTGTGCATTGCAGTGAAAAAAATTCCGAATGTGGGACTTGAACCCAACTCCTTCAGCCATGCAAACCTTAACTCAGCGCTGCTAACCAAGTGAGACTAGCAAGTTTCTTGTCATAGCCATAGAGTACATGCTATTTGTATCCTCTGTCAGCACTACACTATAAAGACAGTTTACTCACTCCACTGCCTTGGCTGAACACTCGACTCTCCAATAATTGCTAGCTGCCTCCACAAAAGCTCGTGCATAGCTCGCCGTACTCTGGGCAACTCCGGTGGAGATCCAACTGGGAAAGTGGAGCTCCGGCCACCGAGAGTGAGGATCTTGAGGATTTGCACCGAGATCTCGGTGCTATTAGTGAGATCTCGACCGTTCCTCACCGAGATTTGAGCAATCGAGTTTGAGAAGGTAAAAACTTTGTTGATTTGTTTTATGGTGGTTTTCAGTAGGTCATATTATAAGATTCATATTACTTGGTATATTAGTTGTAACTATCAAACACTACATTGGTTTTTTTAGCTTTACACGTTACCTGGTATATTAGTTGCTAACCACTATGTTACTTGCTACATTAATTGTTAGCATCTAGCAATTATAATTGTCGGCTACTAACAACTATAATATGCTAGTAGCAGGTTTTATGATTGATTGAGATTGCTAGGTTTATTGAACTGCACATGTTGCTAGGTCACAATTTAGTTGATTGCATCTTTAGCGTGACAAAATGATCATTCCGTTAGTGGAATTAGATTAACCATGATATGCATATCCGTATGAATTTGGCACTTGACCATCACCAAGTATATCAGTTATGTGTATGTGGTGCTAAACCAGAGAGGTGAGCCTCATCGTGTATTGGCATTTGATACGTATATGCCATTTCATGCATATTAATTCTTGTATATATGTGCTCTCGGTTATTAATTCTTGTATGTATATACCATCTTTTGTGTTTCGTTGCAGATAGTCCTAATGGCAGATCGTGTAGGTAGCGTCTGGGACCATGGGGAGTATGTCAGTCAAGGATAGAAGTGCAGCTACTATAGCCATGTTATGAAGGATGGAGGCGCGACCCATCTGAAGGAACATCTTGTTGGCCGCTCCGGCGAGGTGAGGGTCTGCCATGGTGTGCCTAAAACGGTTAGGCAAGCTATGCTAATAGACCTCCGCGGAGATCGTGAGAAGAAAAAGGAGAAGGAGGCGCTGCACCTTCGTCAGGAGGAAGCTTGCGATGAATGGGCCACCGACTATCATACCAAGTAGGAACAACTCAAGATGGTCATAAGGGCCTTGAGAGAAGAAACTTATCTCAGGAACCAAGGTTTGATAGTAGGATCGGGGTTTGGGAATAGTGCATCGAGGCCAACGATCCAATCCGCGATCAGCGGAATGTTCGGCATGTCCAAATCTATGAATGTAAGCCATTTGCCTATCGATACTGACCTAGTTTGGAGTGGTATGTCACAGCAACCCCGTATTGACACTTCATTTCGACAAGGGGTGGGGAAGAAACTTGGGAGGGTATGATCGAAGTGGTTTCATACAAATGCAATCATAAGAAGGAAGGCCGAGTGTCCATACTTCACAGGTATGCAACGCTGTTAATGTATTTAAGTTAACAATCAATCATTGATTGTACTACTCCCTTCGACCCCACTCACAGCCATCAACATTGGGAGGATCGCAACAGGGGGGAACTGCCCCAAGGAAGGGTTCATAGAGACAGACCCGTAGTACGGGAAAGGGCACGACCACTAGTAGGGATGGATAGCAGGCAAGACAGCCCTGGATGACATGGCCTTGTGGTCTAGTAGCCATTGGGGCTTTCCAACAGAGCATCCTAGGTACCCCATGTTAGGGTACGGCTCGATGACCTATGGGGGTGATCGGGGTGTGTACGGTCACTGCTAGAGTCACGACAGAATGAGCATGTTGTTGTTGTTTGACTACACTGATCTCTACACTGATCCATACACATGACATATACCTACCAGGTATTTGCACCAGTCAGAGCAACCTACGGCCTGGATCGCTCATTACGAACACTGGAAGCCCGCATGGCTACCGTAGAACATGACTTGGGAGGATTACAAGCAAGAGCACGAGAGGAAGTACGACGAGATCATTGTTGATAATGCAGAGGTAGATGTTGCACCATACACGTACTACTACTCGTAGATACGTCAATGCATAGTTATCCACAAGATCATTTCACTCTTTTTACACTTTTTCGTGCAATAAATGTTCATACGCCTTATTTAATTATGCCTCTTGCAGGTCTCTGGTGGGTTGTTGCGTCATCTATGCTTCAACAGGTATTTGTCTCGTATATGTATGTTTGAAACAAATTGTGATGGATGGAACGCATGGTGTTGGTGAATGTAATTTAAATGTTTATCATTTGTGATCATATTATGTAATGCTTTTATTACGTTGCTTAGTTGCAGTGTTCAAATCCAAAAATCAGGTGAAATGCTGTCGAAATTTCTAATTGTAGGGTATTTTATGTGCAGAAACTTAGTAATTTCCATTAAAATAAATAGGGAATATCACATAAATTCTTTCATGATTTTGTTCAAATTTTTTCTCATTTTTTCTAGTCTTAGGATACTATTTTACAGTATTTTGCAATGTATGAATTTTTGAAAATTCCTCAAGCTTGATCATCATCTCTAAATTTCATGGAAGCATTAATGATGTGTCGGAAGCATACATAAATTTTTTTAATAAGTTTTGCACACTTTTCGTTTGCAGTGGACCGAGATCTCGGTGTTTAGGACTGAAATTTTGGTATTTTCCTCTGAGATCTTGGAAATCTCGATGGAAAAATAATCGGATTCAAAATTTGGTTTTTGTATTTCGTTTAGGTTTTGTCTGAAATAACGAGATCTTGGTGAAATTTTGGATTTCGGTGGGTAACGAGATTTGATCCGGAAACAAAATTTAAAACCTTGCTCCGGATAAAATGGCTCATCAAAGTATGTACGCTATCATTACCTAAGTTTAACTTTCAGTCTTTTTTAACCATGCGCCTGAGCATTCCAGACAATATTTCGGTTCCAGTCACTCTTGTGATTTGCATTTGTGTGCAACTGCTGCGGTGGATCTGTGCTCGTACAAGGCGAGATCGAATCTGTAATGTTGATATACATGATAAAGTTAGGGTAACATAAATTGAAGAAAAGCTTGTCCAAAATCGTCTGAAATGGTTTGGACATATCCAACAAAAGCTTTTTGATGCACCAGTGTGTAGTAGAATTTTAAGTTGTATCGAAAATATAAGAAGAGGCAAAGGTCAACATAGGCTGACATGTGAAGAAGCGGTTAAAAGTGATCTAAGGGATTAGGACGTTTTAAAGATTTAGTGTTGAATAAGGCCCTGTTTGGCAGAGCTCTGGCTCCACCAGATCCGTGGGGCTGGAGCTATGGGTATATTAAGAATGTTTATGTGGATAATCTTGTTTACATTTTGGAATAAAATATAAATTTAATTTACTTTATTTTAACCTACAAGTTTCAGATCTGAGGTGAAACTGATATCTAAAGCTCTGCCAGACAGGACCTAACAATACATAGAAGCTAAGGATCTATGTCCCAGAATTATAACTAAAATTGAAGGTTTAGAGGTTTTATTTATTTTATTATTTGAGTTTCTTATCTAGTCTACCCTAAGTTTTCTACCCTAATTTATTGGGACCCGATTTTAAAAATTATCTGGGTACCCGTATCCGACCCGAAAATCCGGGTATTTACCGGGTATAGGTTGTCCTGTATCCGACCCGTATCCGAAAGAAAAGTATCCGGGTAATTACCCGTATCCGACCCGACAAAAAAAATACCCGTATCCGTATCCGAATTTTCGGGTAGAATTTTGCCGGGTAAAGATACGAGTCGGGTATTACCCGACCCATTTTCACCCCTACTTATTTTTATATTCTTGGGCTCCAACTGTCCGGTGACTCGTGGTCAGATGCAGAGTGGCTAATGATGGCGCGGCGGAACCGAACAGCGGACGGGGGCGGCCCCGGCAGGCAGGCAGCGGCAGCGCCATCGATCGATGATGATGTCGCGCGCGACAGCATCACTGCGGCGCGGCCAGCGGGCACAGGCCCCGTCGAACAAGCTATCCTCGCTTTTGCGGCTTTCGGGCTCCTCGGCATGTGCCCGCGGAGGCAGCGGCAGCATCGCGTAGGCCACCACCCCCACACCGGAGTCGCAAAGTGGCGCAGCTTTGCCAAAAGCCACTGCCGTGCGACCCCGTCCCGTGTCCGGAACCGGAATTGATGCCTTGCGGCTCTGCAGTGCCGCTGCAATAAGAGTGTGTTTGAATGATCTTATATCATTTGGTTCTATTATTTTAGATGAATAGAATGGTTCAGTATCTAGAGAGAATATTTCTTAAATTCGTATCGCTTGATTCAGGATAGAATAGTTCCATTCAAGTAACTAAATATATGGATCTTTTTTCTTAAACCATCTTATATATATACCACTTGATACAACTAACCGAACACACGCTAACACCACCATCGATCGATGCCATGCTGCCACTCCCCACTCTTCGTCAAGCATGCTCTTGTTGTGTGCTCTAGACCATGAGAATCTCGGTATGTGCTCTAAGTTGCATTATGTCGAGAACTGGTTAGTGTAGCTGACAGTAAACAAAATCTGACCAAATGCTACATTGCGTTACATATCCAGCATCGGCATGAGACTGGAACGGCTGGTTGGTGCCTTGGTGGCCCGTCGTCATGTACCGAAACCACGTTTCTAAAGCCAAGTGGAGCTCGACTCAAATATAACTTGGGTTTTGATTTTTGAATGCGAATTAGGTAGTTGCCAGGAACAGGTAAGGAATGAATTTAGCTCCGTTTTGAATGCGTAAATGAAACAGTCATATCTGTAGGCTCGCTAGTCGCTACATACTTAGTGCTAAAGGTTGCTAATCATGGTTTAATAAGTGGTCTGTGTAAAGATTTTTGCTCCGAAGGAATAAGCATTTTACAATATACGGATGATACTCTTCTTTTTATTGAAAGTAATGAGAAGGTTGTTTTACATCTTAAGTGGTTCCTAACTATTTTCGAGCAAATGTCTGGCATGCGGATTAATTTTCATAAAAGTGAATTGATTCCTGTTGGTTTTTGATAAAGATGAGATTAGGAAGTATGAAAATATTCCTTGTTGTAAGGTTGGATCTTTCCCCATAAGATATCTTGGTATTCCTCTACACTATGAGAAAAATGAAAGAGAAGATTTTCAGCCTCTTATTGACAAGATTTTGAAAAGAATTGCAGGTTGGAGAGGCAAACTTCTTTCTTTTAGTGGCAAGCTAATTCTGATTAAGTCTTGTCTGGCTAGCATTCCGTTATATCTTCTTTCGTTTTTTATATTTCCTAAATGAGCTCTTGATACTATTAATTCTCACATGGCAAATTGTCTGTGGAGTGATTATGAAGGTTATAATAAGCTTCACTTAGCTAATTGGCATTTAGTTTGTATGAAGAACAAATTTGGTGGTCTGGGCGTTCCTAATATTAGAGATCTTAACATGTGTTTGTTGGCCTCCTGGATTAGAAGATTGTATTCTAAAGATGACAGACAATGGAAAGGTTTAGTGAACTTCAAATATAAAATTGGGAGACCTAATATTTTTCTTTGCGAGTCTGGTCACAATTCTGTTTTTTGGAAAGGCATTATGTGGGCTATGAAAGCTACCAAGTTTGGTTGTAGATAGAGTATATGAAATGGTAATAAGGTTAGATTTTGGGAGGATATTTGGTTTGACTCTTCTTGTTTAGCTATTCAATTTTGGGACCTTTATATGCTAGTCAATGAGAAAGGGGTTACAATCGCGGAGATTTGGGATGGCTCTAATATTAAATGCACTTTTAGGAGATCTTTTTCAGAAACAATGATGATCAGGTGGTTTGAATTAGTAGAAGTGGCTAATAGCATAAAGCTTATTGATGATGAGGACGCACTTATTTGGTAATATAATAGTAATGGAGTTTACTCTGCTAAATCTTTATATGCGATTATCAATTTTAAAGGTGTTCTTCCTGTTTTTATTCCGGCGGTGTGGAGTTTGGTGGTTCCTCCTAAGATTCATTTTTTTCTTTGGCTTCTTTCTCATAATAAAATTATGACGAGGGATAATTTGTTGAAAAGAGGTATAAACAAAGGAGTGGTTTGTAGCTTTTGTGATGAGAATGAATCTACTAATCATTTGTTTTTCGATTGTGTTGTAGCTAAAAACATTTGGAATGTGGTTGGTGATTTTTTTTATCTGAACATAGGGTACAATTATGAATCAGTAGCCCGGTTTTGGTTGAGCAACAAAAAGAATGCTGCTCTAAATTCTATTGGTGTTGTTGTTTTGTGGAGTTTGTAGAAATATAGAAATAACATGACTTTTCTTTCTCAGAATTGGTCAGATGTAAAAACAATTTGGAGGAGGGTGCTCATCACATTAAAAAATTGGAGACCTTTATACAAGGAGAAGATGGTGGTTCTAGTAGAGCAATTTTGCAAGCATCTGGAGTGGAGGATCAGAACACCGTTGCCGATAGCATTGGGGTCCGGAGACAATTGATCGGGAAAAAAGATTTTGTGGATAATGACGTTTTGATGGAGACAATTCCGAAAGATTTGATTTCACTCCCTTCCTATTTTGATCAGTTGGTGAAAAGCAATATGCGTTCTTAGATGTTCTGCTGTTGTGGGGTTTAGTTAACTAAGGTTTTTGTGTTGGGGAAGATTGTGATATCAAGTTGTGAGCTAAAACCTGTTATACTTTGCTTCCAGTTTCTCTAAATGGAACTGGGATGTCAACATGGTTGATGTCCTTTTGATCTAAAAATACTTAGTGCTAAAGTTTTTAGGAAGTACACTAGCAATCAGCAGGTGTGACACAATCCAATGAGTTTATACATCTCTCCTATCCTTGATGCCCAATTCTGGTTATAAAGCTTGGTAGAATACAACCCTACATAAAACAATTCGTAATTCAAATTTGGATTTGCATTAGGACATATGCAAGCTAGTTGTTTTGTTTTTAATAGGAGTGGATATGATTTGTCAAATCAGAATACGATCCAAATAGAGATGTAATTCTCATCCAGAAGGAAATCTTGTCAGATTAGAATAAAACTATCTCCGCTTTCACCTCTACACAGCTTGGCAGGCCAGGAACACCATCCAGACCAACAAACTAAGCTACAGTAAGAGGGCAAAGAAGAAGGTGCACCGGATGAATCAAAATTACAGGAATTTCTGCTAGTGTAACCAGCTGCTGTGAAGTAAAACTCTGCTGCAAACAGACTAGTATTCAGCCTAAAGCAGCTGAACAAGGTAGGTGTATTTTTAGTTCATACATTTTGCATCAACATAAACGAAGATTTGAGCAATCAGTACATGTTTGTTTACATTCTGCAGCATCGAGGAGCTGCCAAATACGACAATTGCAAAATTTGAAGACTAACTGGTATTGAAAATTGTATGGATGACTCACTTGCATTCTAAGCCTGCTTCCGCTGCTCGCCGGGGCTTGCTTTTCCGCCGGTTTCCGTTCTGCCTGAATCCATTAGTCCTAGTTGATTCATCACTGCTTGATCTAATACTAGAATTGTTCTCTTCTAGGACAAGATTGGAGCTCTCTTTCAGCTGCCTGCTTCTCTTGTTACCAGCAGCTGCAGTTTTGTTCTTTTCTAGCATTGATGCCTTCAGCTTCGCATCGTCACCTTCTTGGTCATCGCCATCGACATTATCTACAAAGTTTTCAACATCCGCTTGATCGATCTTATCGGCGAACCGCTTTTGGGGCCTTCCCCTCCTCTTTCTTGCAGGCGGAACTTCTTCACCACTGCTACCTTTGTCTTCATGGCTCCTGACAGTGGTTAGCTTCTTTCCTCTGCCTCTTCCTCTACCCATTGATTCAACTCAGGCAGCAGTAGCAAGATTGGTATAGGCAATCACTGGAACTGGAAGCTCTACTGAAGCTGCCGCTTCTACTTATCAGATTGCTTGTTGGAAGTGCTGTATTTCACGGAGATACTTTCTGCTGCTAAAATCCAGCCAAAAGTTATGCTGGAAATCTGCAGTAGTAGTATTAAGAACATGCTGTTACATCTAATTGATTCAGGATCGAATATCTTGTTGAGTTCTTGGAGCTTGGGAGATAAGAATGAACTACAAGGTCTATTGAGATCCATGGCAATCAAGAAGTTATAAATTCAGATCAAGCAACATAAATATCCAGATGAAAGCTATATAGCAATACGCAACTAATCAAGATAAACCAAGGTAGAGGAAGAACATCTCCTTTTGCAAAAATTATTTCTGAAGTAAATCAAGAAACAGAAACAAGGGCTGATTCAACTCCTAAGCCGTTTCATAGATTAGTGGATGGATGACAATCAAGAAGCTGACCTTCCAAAAGGCTGGCGTCTACAGGTTTACTCCAAGCAGCATCATGCATCCATTTCTCCAAGTCTGGTGGCTAAAGATGGAATTTTGCTGGTGCCAGAGGAAAAGAAATGCTTGGTATATAATGGATCGGAGGTAATCTTTGGTTTGCGATGCCAGAAGTACCGCGGATCGGGAGGTTTCAGCAAAGATTTGAGATGTGGCGTGTGGGAAGCAGGGGGGCTCTATCAACGAACAGCTGGTGTTCTGGAGTTCAGGATGGTAAATGGTTGAGCTCCAACAGCTACTGGGACAGCAGCAGCGGCTGGGTTAGTGGGCGAGAGATTTGGTTCCTTTCTTGAGGATTTTTCTTAATATAAACTGTTTGTTTATGCTTTTACTTAGTCTACCAACCGTTGAAAAGTGAGAGAGAGAGGGGGGAGGGGGTTATTGGTTTCTTGCCAATTTCTAGATTAAAAATGTAAAGCAAGGATCCCTAGGGACGCGATTTACTTTTACCATGCTGGGATTTTTGTTCCATGTTGGTGGTGGATGTCTAACAACAATGGCACTAGTTACCCTACACCTGACAATCTGAGTAGTAGCTGACATCCAAGGTCATATGGCTTAGTGGAGAGATCCCACTGTTCCCTGAATTGGCTCCAGGTGAACCATGCAGTGTAACTATTTGATTTCAGTGAGAAACAGTTTGTTCATGATATGAACCGAGTTTCTTTTCTGACAAATTAACCGAGTAATTTTTTTTGTTCCGGCTTCATTCATTTCAACAGCTCAACACTATCATTTCAATTGTACTCGTGGGGTATGCCGTACTAGCCCTGTATTCTTGTTCTATTTACCACACGTTGCAGTCATGTTCTGTATTTCTACTCACCAATTACCATGCTTGTAGTCTAAGCAGCATCCGAGGAGTCAACATTGTTAAGTCTCTACGGTAAAAGGGCATTGCTATTTACTCCACCGTACAGTAATTAGACAGAGCTAATCCCACTACGGGTGCTGTGGCAAGTGGCTGTATTAAATTATACTGAATCTTGGCACAGGCTACACTATGATTTCCCCCCTTTACTTTGAATTCGAATTCATCTTCGTTTTCAGTTTCTGACTTTGGTATGGATTTAGATCAAGGTGACTTCATCAAGATCAAGTACCCAACTAGATCTATAGTAAGAGTAAGTACAATAACAAAACTCACTACTTACTCTATCTCTCATCCATATCATCTAGAGTAAGCACTAAAACCAGCTTATACAATAACCATCTCTAAATGTTGGCTCTAGATGCTGTGTAATAAATATCTCTTCTCTCTTGTACATAACTAATCTACCTATATTCATGTGCAATGCTTGTTTAGGGCATCTTCAATAGTGCCGCTTCAGCTGTCTCTTAGTAATATAAGGGCATGTACAATGATACACCATCAGCTGTCTATAAGAGATACCATGTAGGAATTTCGGTGAGTTGGATGAAAGAGAAAAAAGAGAGAAGGAGGTTGTAGACAATTATACAGACGGTCGATAGCAGCACGAATCGACGAAGGCCATTGTACTAAGGTTGTCTATTATACTCCCTAAGATCGATCAGATGTGCCAAATAACTGTGTTGAATAAACAAACAACACTAAGGCCATTGTACTAGTGCACTAACTAAATTAAGTCTCTACTCAAGAATAGCTATGTTGAATAAACAAACTACACTAAGCAATTCTAGATACAACCAAGCAATAGATAAATATGCAATAATGTAAATGCTTGAAAGTAAAGAGACAAGTGACACACCAACTTTTTACCGTGGTGTTCGGAGACTTGCGGGTCTCCCCTAATCCATGTTGAGGAAATCCAACTCACTTTGGACCGACTCACTCACTTGAGCCTTCCACCTCAAATCCACTTGGTAGTTTTTTTTTCACTCTTTCGAGTAGGCTCAACTAGAATCTTACGCCCTCCGTTTTTTTTAGAAGGCATATTTGGTTTCGTTAGGACAAGACTTTGACCAACGATTACTTCATTAATATATCATTTATGCAATACAAAATCATAATTATATATAAGTACTTTTGAATACAAATCTGCTAATATCAATTTTGTGTCATAAAAATTATATGCTAATAGAGTAATTGTTGGTCAAAGCCTTGTCCTAACGAAACCAAATACGCCTTATAAAAAAAACGGAGGGAGTAACAAATTTCGCCAGGGCATCTCACAAACCTTGAGAGCTCCCGCGCACGATGCTCTTACGTTGTCTAGGTGATGGCAACCACCAAGAGTAATAGGTCAAGCACTCCGCTTGAACTTCACCTAGCGCAACACATGCGCTTCCGGTGATCACCTAAGTGCAACACATGCACTAGGATCCTCTCAATCACACTCTAATTGCAACACATGCAATTAATCTCACTCTTGAGCTCAAAAACCAAATTGAGGTGTGCAACACATGCAACACCCTCTCAAAAACTCACACAAGCTCAAACACACTCAAGAGTGCAGCAACTCAAGCAACAACGGCTCTAGAATGCTAGAATATCAAGGAGATACAAAAGCTCTACTTTAATATTGCCCTAGCACAACTTATATAGCCAACAAAAGGAATATAGCCGTTACAGCCATTTTCTAACCGTTGGACGTGTCAGAATGTCAAAAAATTACTAAACAAATGTGCCCCGGATTCACTTTGATAACCTTCACAATTTTTCTAATGCACGACGGACTAATTTGATTGAAAATCCCATTTATGCCGGACCAAAACAGCTCGGTCCGTCGTACACATGCTTTGAGGAAAAATAGGTCCGTCGTGAAACATAGCAAAACAACGTTTGCGCCGGACCGAAAAACTTGGTCCGACGCAGAAGGTAAAACCACTGACTTTGGTTCGATGGACTATTTTGCATTAAAGCAAACTTATAGAGGGAATCACGTTTGCGCCGGACTGAAAAAACTTGGTCCGGCATACACTTGAATTAACGCCGGACTGAAAATCAGACAAGACCAAATTGGTCCGACGTGAACGGGGTGCGCTCAGTTTGATTCTTGAACGTGAGACTTTTAGCGCCGGACCAAAACACAAGGCCCGACGTAAATATAGTTTGTGCCGGACTTAGGAGAAAAACCAGATTTTCAACAAACTCTTTTTCTCCAAAACTTCAACAACAATACTTCGAGACATATGGTGATCAACACAAGATCACATTAAGTTGCAAAACACATTTGCAACACTTCAAAACCATGCTCAAAGAATTTCAACTATTTTGCGAAAACACATTTCACAAACCATCTCAAAAATATATTTGCAAACACGTATCAAGCAAATAAATCCCGGAGTCTATGAGATTAATCCTCATAGCCATGTGATGGTCAAACTCTGACCAAATCAGCTTGCAAAAACCACAATGCAAGTCACATGCTCTAGGATCCCGGACCCATAGACCTCCCGTTTATTAGCACAACGAATTTGCAAATAACAATTAAACCACAGAGCATGAGCTATCTCCCTTTTGCAACACATGCCAAATGGTTAACACCGGATTGGTTGCTTGGAGCTAGGTTTTGTGTGTGTTGCAAAATGAGGATGCTCAAGCAAATTGAGTTTGACTTGGTGGTTTGAAGCTAGGCTTTGGCATGTGTTGCAAAGCGAGGATGCTCAAGCGTAAAAAGGATTAATTGTTTATTTGCAGGTTTGTTGTGCGAATAAATGGGAGGGCTGTGAGTCCGGATCCTGAAAGCATGTGAACTTACACCGTGGTTTTTGCAAGTCAGATTTGGTCGTAGTTTGACCATCACATGGCTAAGAGGATTAATTTCATAGACTCCGAGATTTATTTGCTTAATACGTGTTTGCAAATATATTTTTGAGTTGGTTTGCGAAATGTGTTTTCGTAAAAAGATTGAAATTCTTTGAGCATAGTTTTGAAGTATTGCAAATGTATTTTGCAACTTAGTATGATCATGAGTTGATCATCAATTGGCTCAAAGAATAGTTGTTGAAGTTTTGGAGAAAAGGTTATAGTTGAAAATCCTGTTCACGCCAGACCAACTTTATCGTGTCTATTTTTCAGTCCAGCGCAAACTATCTTTATGCCGAACCTTGTTGTTTTGGTCCTACGCTGAAAGCCACACATTCATCAAATAGAACATGTGCCGTTTACGACGGACCTTGTTGATTTAGTCCGGCGTTAATTCATGTGTACGCCGGACCAATTTTTCTAGGTCCGGCGCAAATGCGATTCTCTCTGGAAAAACTCTCTAATACTAAATAGTCCGCCGGACCAAGCTCATTGTGGTTTCCTTCTACGATGGACCAACTTTTCTCAGTCCGGCGCAAGCTATGTTTTCACGACGGACTCAATATTTTCTCAAAGCCTGTGTACGACGGACCTTGCCGGTTCGGTCCGGCACAAATGACATTTTGAGTTCTAATGGTCCGTAGTACATTAGACAAATTGTGAAGCTTATCAAAGTGAGTCCGGGGCACACTTGCTTAGCCAATCTTTGATAGTCTGACACATCCAATGGCTCTAAAATGCTGTAACGGCTAGTTTTGGAGCGGGGGCTATATAAGGATCCCTTGGGAGGCTTTTGGAGGTGGGGTTTTTGGTTGCTGTACTCTTGGTGGTTTTGCCGCACCTCAATTTGATTTTAAGCTCAAAAGTGAGACTAATTGCATGAGTTGCAATTAGAGTGTGATTGAGAGGATTCTAGTGCATGTGTTGCACTTAGGAATCATCGGAAGCACATGTGTTGTGATAGGTGAAGTTTGAGTGAGGTGCTCAACCTATTACTCTTGGAGGTTGCCGTTTCCTATACGACATAGTAGTGTCGTGCGCGGGAGCTCTTAAGGTTTGTGAGAAGCCCCGGCGAAGTTTGTGAAGGTTCTAGTTGAGCCTACTCGAAAGAGTGAAAAACTACCGAATAGATTTGAGGTGAAAGGCTCAAGTGAGTGAGCTGGTACAAAGTGAGTTGGACTTCTTCAACGTGGACTAGGGGAGACCGACAAGTCTTCGAACACCACGATAAAAAATCGGTGTGTCACTTGTCTCTTTACTTTCAAGCATCTATATTATTGCATATTTATATATTGCTTGATTGTATCTAGAATTGTTTAGTGTAGTTTATTTGATCAACATAGCAATTTTTGTGTAGAGACATAATTTAGTTAGTTCACTAGTGAGCCTAGTTGATTTAGATTTTAATTGTTAAAACCTTAGTCTTCCACTTGCGCATATTTTTGTGCAGGTTTTGATATAGAGGTTGATTAGAGCAAATTCGCAATTAGAAGAATTTTTATAAACGCCTATTCACTCCCTCTAGGCGCATTCTCAACCCTACACCGGGTAATGAGCCGTATTAAGTCGTATTGACCATAGTGTGTGTGAAAACGACCAGAAAAAGGTTGTCCTATGACAGTGTTTGATCTTCATATTATGTAAGAGTAGTTAACTAAGATGGGTGTGAAACTGGAATATGACGGAGGCTCAATGAGGGAAGCATTTGATAACCAGTGTTGGTTGTCTTATTTGGTGCTATATTAAACGCCATGAGGTGAGTAACTCCGATTTCGAGGAGTACAACTGATAGGTGGTCAGGGTTGGAGATATAATACCGAAGTAGTGATAAACTTTATGGGTGCCTGACTTAGGTTGGGTTCACTATGGGTAAAGTGGTACAAACCTGCACAAGGTTAAATCATGAATTCATGATTGTCTCCTGGATTTGAGGCTATGGAAGCTAAGTCTACCTCATATACGAGTGCTAGTAGAATCTTAATAAATAATTAAAAAACAGAAACATAGATCTTTTTAAGAAAACATATTTTTGGAAAATGGATTGAGGAAGGTTGAGATGATTTTAGGAAGAAAGATTCATATATTTCATTTTATTATTAACGCTTGCGGAGTACATTTTTGTACTCACCCTTGTATAACTCCCTCTTTGCTTACAATATGAGTGTTATGGATTCGCCTAGGAGGAGTGGTTGGAGAGTCACTCGCAGGATCAGGGTGATGAGGCGGCAGAGGACTACCCAGAGGACTGGGTGAGTAGCAGACCATATGGCAAAGGTCTTCGATCACTAGGGTATAATTATGTAATAGTTATACTAAGTTTTTGTGTAAAAATAGTGATGAACATCTGCACTTTAAGTTGGTATCCTGCGTGGCATGGAATGTAATAAATTTTCATTTCTAGTCTCTAATTATTGGTCTGCTGCAACACTTTGAATACAGTGTATTAATTGATAAAGTGTCAGGTTCGCTCAATGTTTTATTAGCTAATATACCCATATCAGCATAATTACCTTAAGATTAATGGCAAGGTTACTATCGTTGCCCTGAGTTAATTATGTTGGTCGCCACATTGCCGAACCCTGATCTGGTGCCACTGCGTCATCCACTCCAGATTGGATTGCACGAATTGGGAAACGAAGGAAGGGGGCGGAGATCAGGATGTGAGGAAGGGGAGAGGTGTTCGGATTGGGAGAAATTGCGCAAGAAGAGATAGAGCTGTAACTTCCCTCCGTTCAAAAATATAAGGAGTATTTTATTTTACACAAGGATTAATGCTACATTGAAACTAAGAATATTATGAGAAAATGAATTAGATGCTCCTCTTAATTGTTTTGAAAGATGAAAGATATACTTTGTGTGGGTGGTAATGAATAAATGTATATGGTTGAGAGAGAATAAATAAGGGTATAGAAGAAAAGATCTTAATAAATCTACGTGCAAATCTTATATTTATGTATAAAATTATTTAAAAAATAAGTCTTACAAATTTAGATGGAAGGAGTAATTGTTTTGAAGACATGGGAATTGGAAAGGCAGTTGTCGAGAACGAGAGGGTGGCGAGACAGCTTACAGCTCAAAGGGACCGGAGAAACTCGCCAACTCGGGCTGCCAGTTTATCGGAACGCGGGCTCTTGCGGACGATATGCGGATAAATTTCATTATTTATTAGTTAATAATAATAAGATATGCTTTTTGAAGCATCCAGAAGATGTACATGCTGCTCTTGATGTCAGGTCCTTACTGAGTTACTGTCCTTCAATTCTCGCCACTGACTTGTGAATTGAGCATTCTTGTTTTGACAATTGTTGGTTGAACAAACCAAATTAATGAACTGTTGTACATTATACACTGGTATAGTACAATAAAACATAGATATGATTATCACAAAATTTACCAACATTTCTCCTGCTATTATCTGCAGAGTTTATTTTCCATATATGCTTTGGAGAAAGTAGTATTTGGCCTCTGAAGTTGGACACCATGTTTTGTCACAGGACATCGAATAAGCATATTACCTGCACCAGGATGCATTAGATGAACAAGGAAAGCCGGCGTGTTTCAGCACTATCTGTGCATCTGCATGTGCTTTTCATCAGTGTCGCATCAGCTGGGTACAATTTACACTACGTCTGAGATGCAGATTTTGCAAACAAAGCGAGGCAAATTAGGACCACATCCTCGATATCACTGAAGATTCACACCATTTCCAGGCACAAAGGCTTGGAATGCTCCGCCACTAATTGCTTATAGCAGAGAGCTGGCACTTTGTCTAAAGAACAGCAGGAAGGCCAGTAACATTGCATGCTTCCCCATCTCCGGTTTGCTCATCATACAGGTTTTCATACCTGATGAAATCCCTTAAAACCAAATCTGTTGAGCCGAATGACTGGATCTGTTTCTGTCCAGCCGAGATTATTCAGAAGGATATAGTATGTGTTCATTGAAATTGTGTGTAAACTATTGGATCATAAAATCTTAATGAAATCAAACTCTTACCTCTAACTTCCTAATTTATCTCTAATTAAACGGATTCAATCCAATCCATGCTCTATCCCTATCCCAATACCCCCCTCAAGATGGGCTAAAAATATCAGTCATGCCCAAGTTGTTACAAATTGTAGCACCCTCGGCACGACTTAAAACTCTTTAGTAAAGCAATCAGCCAACTATTCACTAGACTTAATGTATTCCAGCTTCAATACTTTGTCATCCAGGTTCTACTTAATAAAGAACCTATCGATTTCAACAAGCTTGGCACGATCATGTTGTACCAAATTATTAGCAATGTTGATCACAGATTTATTGTCACAATGCAATACAAAGGGGCCACTTCTCAACACTCGAAGTTCAAACAATAGACCATTCATCCAGATCATCTCACTCAAACTTAATGCTATCGCCCTATATTCTGCATCTGCATTAGATCGAGACACAACTTCATATTTCTTAATCCTCCATGACACGAGGTTACTGCTCATAAAAATACAGTATCTAGATATAGACCTCCCATCATCTATAATGTTTTCCCAATCAGCATCACAATATCCTTCTACATTCAAGTGTTGATTCTTCCTAAACCAAAGCCCTTTCTCAGGGATACTCTTCAAATATCGTAGGATCCGAAAGACAGCATCTATGTGTCCCGTTCAAGGATGATGCATATATCGACTTACCACACTCACTGCATATGAAATATCAGGTCTAGCATGGCACAAATAGATGTGATGCCCAACCAATCTTTGATGAAACTCCTTGTCGCATCACCAGACTCTGCACAGAGTTTGTGATTCATATCAATAGGCGAAGCAATAGGATGATACCCAAGCATTCATGTTTGTGCTAACAGATCAAGAATATACTTCCTCCGAGCGAAAACTATCCCTTATAGAGACCAAGCGATCTCAATTCCAAGAAAGTATCAAAGAGATCCAAGATCCTTCAACTCAAATGCTTCTCCTAGTCTCTCCTTCGGGCACTTGATTTCTTCACCATCATCTCCGATTATCACAATATTATCAACATAGATAGCTAATATGGTGATATATGATCCTCTATGCATGTAAAATACCGTATGATCCCCATTGCACTGGGAATAACCCATACCACAAACTGCATGCTTGAATCTGTCAAACATGATCGTGGAGACTGCTTCAGGCCATAAAGAGATTTTTAAGCTTACACACATTCCTGATGTTGGAAACTAATCAAGACTTGCTAAAATTGTTGATTTGTCGTGTCATGAAAGGCAAGTAAAGATCATGATACAACCGGCAATCAGATCAAATCAGTTAGTTTATTTTCTTAGTTAGGCTTTCTATGTTTAGTGTTTGCCTTGGTTACCAAATTGATTAGATTATCCACCCAATATATGAAGGCATGTATCCCGTGAGTTTGAGAATAACACGAGAAAATTACCTTAAAACTTTTGTGTTTTTCTTCGTGTCCATATGCATGTGTTCATGATCCATGACGAAACCCAACACCTTATTGTTTACTTATTCTCAAAGCCAGGTGGTATCTCCATATGTACCTCATCCTGTAAATGTCTATGGAGAAATGCATTCTTCACATCCAACTAATAAAGAGGCCACCCAAAAATAATAGAACATGAAATCAACGTCCTCACTCTGTTCATCTCCGCTACTGGACCTCGCTTTTATCCCAACGTCTTTTGCAACAAACCTCGCTTTGTATCTGTCCACTATACCTTCAGAAGTTTGTTTCAGCCCATTTGCATCCCACTTGCTGGAAGTGGAACAATCACAATGAAATCAAACTCTACCTCTACTAACTTCCTATTTTATCTCTAATTAAACGGATTCAATCCAATCCGTGCTCTATCCCTATCCCAATAGTTTGGATCAACAGCATTAAGTTCCTCAAGTTTTAGTCTCCATTCGTCACCACAAAGGCCACTGGCCAACAGCCTGACCACAAAGAACGAAACATGAGATCAACAGCATTTATATTTATATAACCTTTGATAAAGTTATCATTTCACAAAGAATTTCAGAGTGACATACAGAAACCATACCGGAAACATGTAACATGATGGGTTCCAAGTCCATTATCAAAATGTCGGTACAAATTTTGGACTGGTAAGGACTAAGGATAGTGACCACTCTCAAGTAGAAGCATGAGTATACAAGCATCTTAAATTCGATGACATTATAGGAGTGCAAATAGCGACTTGATGACTGTATCATGATGGAAATAAGATTTTCTGTACAGCCTGCACAGCTGCATCTAAAACTCAGATTAAACTAGGCTTCACAAGAGTCAAAAAGATTACACCAAGCATAAAAACAATGGACTTAGGAGTTAGGAGCAGATAATAATATCCGTTCAAAATGAACTAGGAGCAGGTAATAATATTCGTTCTAAAAGAACTAAGATTGGATTATAATTTTGAACACAACACCCAATGTACACATACAACATGACAAGATACACACCATGAAGGCACTATTCAAATAGCATGTTTTGTTCACTACAATCTTTGCACACTTCCAGACAATTACAGTTCACGCTATTTGGGCAAAGATTTGATAAAATTAACAATAAGATCTACCATCTGGGCATCAAAAGCAGGGCCTTCCACTTGGAAGTGACCAGCTCCTTCAATCAAGTGAGTATCAACCCGTCCAGCTGCAGACTTGAGCTTGTTTTGCAGCTGCTTCACGCTTGTAAAGCCGTCTTTAGTTCCCATAATGAATAACTTTGGTTTCTCAGACTTGAGTATAGCATCATGATGCCTGCCGAATAGGATCGAGGCCATTAGACCAAATGGGTATCCGATGCTAACATAACCAACCACCTGGTCAACCTTATCGACTGCAGATCCTGCAATCGGTGCTCCTGTATCAGGAAATTAGAGTGAGATACATGACCAAACATGATTCAATAGCTGCATGAATGTCAACAATGTTGATAGTTCAGGAAGCCGGTAGAGGTCAATTAGAGTAGGTTTGAATAGCAAGATGTGAAGCACACCTCATTGCTCACAAGTCACAACTAACTAGTCAAGTGTCCGTACGATTGCAACAGAAACACATATTTTAACCAAATAATCAAATCATACCACGTGTTTATAGAAAATAAAATTGCATTATTGATGGCCCGACCAAGGAGAGCGGGTGTGGGTGGAAAAAGAGAGATTCCGTTGGTTTCCTGTTTATACTGCGGCCCATATGTTGGCACGCTTTTTTTCTTAGAAAGGAGGAGAGGGAGGACAGATGACCATCGCCAACTTGTATTTATAGATTTGTAATTTGTAAAGATAAAGATAACTAATCTTTAGGCCACAAATAGGTATAGCACATCTGGAGGCAACAAGTGCACATAGATTGATAAAATATACGATAAGGATTTGCTGAAAAATAGTGGTAATAACCTAACAAGGAAGATCGTCTAGGAGAAGGCTGGGGATACCCTAATAGAAGGGAAAATTCGCCATTGGAACCTCTTATGGGTTCCTTAGCACCAATTCAGAAGCCCCAAGCACAAACCAATGAGTAACACCCAGCCGCTAGTTCGATTTTTTGACTTGAAAATAACCGAAATGATTAGAACATGGTATATTTGAAGCGAAATTCCATGAGCCAAAAGCAAGGTTTCACTTTCCGTTTCGAAGCCAAATTTCGACATCCGGGCGGTATTGAAATTCGCGAAATTCGAATCAAAATTCGCGAAAAACCGCTTGGTTCGAAAGTCAAATGAATTTGAAATCTAGTCGAAAAGTCTCGAAACCTCCGAGCGAAATTCGCTCGAAACGGCTCGAAATTCGCTCGAAAAGGCTCGAAATTAGCTCGAAAAGCTTGAAAAACATTGGGTTCAAAACCGCTCGAAAAGACTCAAAACCATTTGGGTTGGAAAAATGGGGGAAATAAAGAAAAAATATGGAAAAATTGTAAAAAAAATTGTTGTAAAATTTGGAAAAGGCCATTAAAGGCCAAAAATAATATTTGAAGAATTACTTCAACAAATATTGCTACTAAATATAATTGAATAAATATTGAAACATGCAGTGTGTTGTGGAGGTGTAATCTAAAATTCTGATTCAAATGTTGCACTTATTTGATCAATTAGGATTTTTGTAAGCTGTAGCAGATCCTGTAACAATGTATTTTCATTTATTTTTTATGCACTACAGTTGATTGTTTAATACTTGTATTCATGTTGAATATTTAGTTATGATATGACTCTTTCTCAAAATAATAGAAAAAAATGATAGACGGTTTATCACTAGAGGTCTCATATAATTCTATATTGATTGTTAACAAGTTAAACTGGAGATTTTGACAACTAAATATACTTCAACAAATATTTATACTAAATATACTTTAACAAATATTGCTATTAAATAAATTGAATGGCTCAAAAACGTCTTCAAACTTCATTTTTTTAAATAATATTCACATCAGAGGTCATAAGGCTATTAATACTAATTATGGATAAATTTTTTCAAATTTTTCAAATTTTTTGAATTTAAATTTGAATTTGAGCGAAATTCAAACCGGTTTTCCATTTCGCATGCGAGCGGTACGAACGAAATTCGCGAAATTTGGCGAATTTCGTTCGGAAAGTTGAACCCTGCCCAAAAGTTTGATCTTTGAATTCCGATGCAACAAACTATACACCACGTATTCCTATTTGCTTGCAGGTCCAGATGAGTGGTTAATTGTCAATTGCGCATTCCATTTCATCAAATACAGTTTCAGAAGAGTCAATTGTTTGCTCAAATTGATTACCACAGCGCTCTTACGTGTGCGGCTTCACTGTATCCCGCATCGAGGCAAACTGAACACGTATGGAGAGCGAGAAAGAAACAAAGGTGTCGCCTTGGGGTAGAAATCGGCGTAATTAACCTACCGGCGGAGGAACCGACGAGCAGGACGGCGCGCGGCTTGAGGTTTTCAGCGACCCAGCGGCAGACGGCGACGACATCCCCGACCTCCGAGGAGCCGGTGAGGGAGGCGCGGCCGGTGGACCGCCCGGCGCCGCGCATGTCGAAGGTTACGGCGCGGTGGCCCCGCCGCGCGAGCCCCTCGGCGATGCCGCGCAGCAGGCCCTGCACGCCGCCCAGGATGGTGTAGGGGTGCACCAGCACCACCGCCACGTCCTCAGCCGCCGACTCCCCCTCCGCCGGCTTGAACAGCCGCACGCTCAACTTGACCCCGTCCCCCGTCTCCACCGTCGTCCACTCCATCCCGGTCAGTCCACTCTAGCTCGCCGCTGCTTCTTCCCTGTCTCGATTGGATCTGCCTGGTCTGGTTGGGTCTCGGGGGCTTTCTTCCTTAACTCCGGCTGGTTTCCCGTTGGCTGCGGTTCTATTGATGCATGGGCTGGGCTGTGAGCCCCTCTGACAAGGGAGCTTTTCCAATTCAAATAGCCCAATCAACTCAGTCGGTTGGTTTTGGTTGGTCTCAGATGGGCTCGGCTCAGAAGACTCAAATCTGCTGATTCTTTCGCACGACCATACATTAGATGGGCCACTTTTTGAAGGCGGGATAATTTCTTGTTGAGAGTCGTGAGTTGCTAGGTGATATTCGGTACTTCCTCCCTCCAAACTTATAAAGTATATTTTTTTCTTAATATATAAATAAAAAATATATTAAAAATAATTAGATTATTTCTAATTATTAGTACCAAGCACTATACTTAATGCATACATATAGAAAATATTTATTATTTCTAATACATCATACTAATTTTATATTGAAATATAAAATACGCCCTATATGATGGACAAGATCATTCAAAAAATAAGTCTTATAAATTTAGGCGGATAGAATATTTTAAATAGAAAAGCTGTTTTTTTTTGTTTTTGCTTTTTTGTGTTGTTTTTCTGATAAAATGTTTGTCAAAGCTTTTAGGGCCTATTTGTTTTGCTTTGGAATCTCTAAATAAAAGCTGATTCTGGATTGTGGTTTTAGAGTAGTTGATTCTCCAAAAGCTAGAATCCGCAGAAGCACATATGAAGTGGATTGTGAATTATAGTGTATATGGGTGGGTTGGATTATGATAATCGATTCCTAGAATCGAGCTATTTATTTTTTATTTAGCTTTTGGAGCTAAAATCCAGAATTAAAAGCAAAAAATAAAATAAACATGCCCTTAGCTGAAACTTGATGGAACTTATTGAAACTCGCTAAAATTTTTGTGTTAAAATTTGCTGAAACTTGTTGCAAACTCATCAGCTAAAACTTGGCGAAAATTGAGGTTCATAACCTGAAACTCGTCAAAACTCTTGGCTTGAAATTTTTTAAAAACTTCTAAAAGTGTGTGAAACCAATTGAAACATGAAACTTTTGAATATTCTGCTGAAATTATATAAAACTTGTTGCTATACCATTGCAACGATATACCGTTGTGTAGTTGCACTCTAAAATAGTCTTTTCTATAAATATAAAATGTATTTTTGTTCCATACAAATTAGTGTGATGTTTCCTTTATATACTTAATAAATATCTAGATTTACTTGATATTATCTATATACATATATTAACTATAATACTTATATATAATAATTAAGAATGGTTTAATTATTTTTAATATCTTTTTGATATGTATGCTAAAAAAAATACGTCCCGAAACCAATAACACCGTCTTGATAAATGATGAGAGTATTTCTTTTGAAAACAAAGAAGCTCAAAGAACTGAGCATTGGCTCGGTGCTGTGCAGGGTTCCATTTATCGACGATAATCGCTCGATTATCGCGTTATCGACGGCGGCCGAAATCACTTTACCGATCGGTAAACCGAAAAAATTCAAAAAAAATTATATGACGCAAATATCGCGATTATCGAGACATATCGAGCGATTATCGCCAAATATCGTCGAAAATCGCTACAAAAATCGACCGCACAAAAAAGTTCAACATGGCTGTCGATTTTCCACCGATAATCGTCGATTTTCCACGATATCAGATTTTTTTTTCAAAAAAATCTGATTTTTGAATTCATGCGATTTTTTTGCGATTTTCGACCGATTTTCGGCTCGATTTTTACGATTACCGAATTTTACTGTTCATCCAAAAATCACGTGTTCGATAAGGTGAACCCTGGTGTTGTGAGCTACTCGGGTGCTGAATGCTGATGCGACGAGTGCATGGGCGTGCGTGTGTACATGTAGTGTGCGCTAGATCGTAGTTTGATGGTTATTTTGTTCTCTTCTCCAGCCATGAATGCTAAAAAACACACACACACACAAAGGGTTCGGACGTTCAGCACCATTTCCACTTTATTAATGAAACCACAGCGTTCTGCAGCCCCTGCTTGAAAAGAAGCTTGTCATTGATCTGCGGACCCTAGTTCTGGCCGTGTAGGGTCATGTCGTGGGCGAGGTTACCTGCACGCAATCTCGAGATCCCAGGCATTCAAGGACAAAGGTCCAGCAAAAGTGGCCAACAGGCAACAGTTCACCGTGCAGTGGCAGAGGGCTTCGCTAGAAATGGGGTGTCGATGACTACCACAGCTGCACTCTTAGCGCTCACAGCTGTGATGCTACACAGGCACTGGTGCTCAATGATTTCGCCTACGAGAAACAGCATGGCTTACCATCAACTTACAAATTACCACGCCTCGAGAAAAAACTTACCAATCTATTTATGATTTCATTTGCACCTAGCACACGGGCTAAAATATTTATGATTTCGTTTGTAGTACGAACAATACATGTAATTTGTTACATTTAAACAATTGAACTGTGCTATGTACTTCGAACTACGACGTCCGCAACCTGTTGTCGGAAATCGGAAATGTACCACGGAAACATACCGGTGATGTGCTCGAAATAACAAGTGCATCCCCTTTGGTCTCTGTTCATCCCCTTTGGTCTCTCTCTCTCTCTCTCTCTCTCTCTCTCTCTTTCTCTCTCTCTCCCGCTGATGGAGTGTTCTTGGTCCATGTTGCTCAGTGCTCACTAACCATGCATGGATGCATCCTTCTGTCAAACATCAGATCCACTCCACCAACAATCTTTTCCTCTGCCTCTGTCTTTATACCTGATCAGTTGTATCCAGCAAGTTCCTTTTCCTTTGCAACTTGCAAGAGGGAAGATTCCAAGCTGGAGGAGCAACAAAATTTAGGCAGGAACAGGAGACACCAGGAGTGTGAAGAGTCGTCATAGAAATGCAACAACAACTCCAACAAAACCGCAGAACGCTGATAAGATAACAAGAGAGCCCAAACGGCACACGCAGGGTGACCTGGATCCAGTGATAACTTATCACTTTCGGCTCTATTCATTTGGTCTTTCAGGCTAGGGTCGGTGCGAAGAACAGAGACCTCTCCTCGTCTAAGGCAGGCGACGACAAGTAAAGAAAGCTGTGGCTGCAAGACCTGTCCATGTTGCTATATCACTGTGCAGGCGTCACACGGCTCGTCTCACGCATGCCAGTGCTTGGCTGGTCGTATGGACTGTGAATAGGGGTGGATAACCAGCTTCCTAGTCTCGACTAGACTCGATTCGGTCAAACTCGGTAATATAATGAGTCAGCTCGACTCGACTCGTTAAACTCACGAGTTAGCTCGTTAAACTCGATATTTTCATCTGAGAAGAGGATTGGTGTTGAGATTATACAGTATGCCATGTGTTATCATCCTAGCCTCACACATATATAGTTATACTTATCAACTTAGAGAACTCGTTAAACTCGCGAGTTGGCTCATTTAACTCGTCATCTAAACGAGTTCAAATCACAGCTCGACTCGACTCGTTAAGGAACGACTTCGAGTCGAGTTGAGCCGAGTTTGCGAGTACTCGTTTAACTCGTGAGTTTCGAGTTTTTTTTCCATCCCTAACTGTGAAGAGCCAAGCGGCTGTGCGGCTGTGCGTAGTAGTGCCTAATTTTGTGTTAGAAATAAGGCCCAAGTGGCCTATTTATCTCTAATGTCAAAGCTACAAAGAATTGTACCATATTGCTAATTGAGAGGAGAATACCAACTTAAAAGGGAGAGCTCCCACCATGCCTTGTAATGAGCCAGATGGAGGGTGGGGAGCACGGCTAAAGTCGCACGCACGCGCGCGTATTTCGCGAATTACCGCGTATTTTCGCGTGTGACTTGTGTCGCGGGTCGCCATGCTGTGAATTAAACTCCTAGCGCATTTAAGTCCTTTTTAACCTTCGGTTTCTCTTCGTAACGATGGTCATTAACTAAGCATTTAAACAGCGTTATGGCATCAGTTTCAATTGAAACAGTCCGTTTGAATGAATATTTGATGACAGCAGTTACTAGCGTTTAACGGTGCTGTATGATCAATTTATTGACCGTTACTGGTACGAGGCCATAAAATCTGGAGACGTCCAGGCTGAAATGGGGTTTTTTCCTCTGGAACTCGCGTTCATCCATTGTGATCTGTATTGCATCTTCGTGCTGCGCTCGTTCTTCACCGACCTTCCTCTCGGCGTGCACCGCGAGGCAAGGAGAGCGGGATCTCCAAACCGTTGCCGCAGCGAGAACCTGAACGGCGGGCAGCAATAAAGTTTCTAGACAGCGCAACTGCATGACCGCTCAAGCTCTTCATCTTGCTATTGAACGATCCACGGCATCGACTACTTCCTCTACAGCCGATCGTTACTGCGCTGCATCTTTTTCTTCATCAAGCCTATCGTAAGAATTCTTCTATTTTCCCTCTGTTCATCTTTCACACATCATTTCTAGATCTACTTTTCAGAAATATGTGGTATCTTCTGTCTAGCTTGTTGTATTTGATTATTTTAAAATTATGTTTTATATTCAAATCTAAAACAAAAATAATACTTAGATATTTAACATTTTGTGCCAGGGTTCGTTGTACCATGGTGCCGCACGATCAAGGTTTAAAATCTCGTTTTGAGTCAAATCCCGGAGGTTCCCGAAATCCGAAATTTCGGCGAGATTCGGAAATTTCGGACAAAATCCGGACGAATTGCAAAAACCAAATTTCAAATCCGGTTTTTTTCAACCGGGAAATCCGAGATCTCGGCCGAAATCACCGAGATCTCGGCCGAAATCACCGAAATCTCGGCCAAATTGAACCCGCCGAAAAATGGTCCAAAATACGTCAAAAAAATTTGAAATTTTTTTTGGTTGGTCTTGACACATTACTAATGTTTCCATAACAATTTGAGATGATGATCAATCATGAGGAATTTTTAAAAAATGTAACAGTGGTAAGGTCATCGTAAAAACCGTATGTAAAATCAGTTTTTGATTTTTCAAATGTAACAAATGAACTTCAAGTCATTTAAAAAGTTTTATATATGTTGTTGCTTCAAGCCAAATACTTGTGAGGTAATTGCTTATTTGCATGAGGTGTCCAAATTCCAAAACAAATCACATCTTACCTAGCTATATTCTATATTCAGCATGCTAGTTACAACTACTTTAGAAAATTTTGAAATGGCAGCCTAATTTACAAACCACATACAATGTTCAAATCACATCTTAATTTTATGTGTGTTCAACCTTTTCTTTGGAAATGAAAAATAGTTCAAACTACTCTAGAAAATTTTGAAATTTTTTGTGAATGGTCCTAACACATCCATAATTAATATTCCCATAAAATTTTCAGATGATGATCAATCTTGAGAAATTTTAAAAAATTCGGACAGTGCAAACCGACAAATTGAACCGACCAAAAAATAGTCAAAAACACATCAAAAATTTTAGAAATTTTTTGTGGATGATCTTGACCCTAAATACAATCAAATACAGTGCACAAAAATCAAAATTCGGTAAAAAAAACCCGAGATCTCGCCCGAGATTCCCGAGATCTCGCCGAGAAATTCGAAATCCGAATTTTTTTTGAATTTTTTAAATTTTTCAAAATTTTAAATCTCAGAGGGGTCCGAAATCCGAAACCTCGTCCGAAATCCAAAATCTTGTCCGAGATTTCGGATTTCGGTCCGAAATTTCAATCCTTGCGCACGATTGACCCCTGCTTGTACGAAGTTGGTACTCGGTAGAATGTGATCGATTTGGCTTTGGATTCTTAACACTTCTACGGAGTACACTGGCCCTACACCGCAGAGTCGTGAGCTGTGCCGCAAATAGGCAAGAATCTTAGCTAGGGTCGTACGTGTCTGTACTAACATAACCAACAGGGTGGTTACGTGTGGCGTGAGTTGGTAAGCGTCACATTCCTAACCCGTAGGACGTTAAGAGGGGCAAGCAAAATGACAGCGCGTTGCAAAAAAAAAAATGTTTTGACTAAATAATTAAATTATAACATATATTTTAAAAAATAAAATTACACTTTTAAGTTATTATAGTAAAAGAGAGATAGAGTTGATTTCTCTTTATCTTGTGGCACATATATCATCGTGATGTTTTTCTGAAAAAATGAGAAGAGGAAGAATGAATGGATATCCCTAAACTTGTATTTACATGTATAGTTTTCAAAAGAGAAAGAAATTGATGGACACATTTTGATTTGACATGGAACGAACTTTTCTTGAACTGATAGCAGTACTACAAGGGAGGAATTGCGTTGCGGATCGGCAGTAAGATTATCTCGAGCAATTTTTCTTCATTCTATTTTCTTCCTTATATTCATTTTCTTTATTTCCTACCATCTCCAACAGCTTCCCCTCAAGAAAATTTTTGAAGGGATTGGAGAGAGGATCCCTTTCTATCTAGATTCTCTCTCCAAATCCCGTTCGAAGGGAATCCGCGGAAGCATCTGGGATCTGTTCATGAAGAGATTTGGAGGTTGAAGGGAAGCTGCTGGAGATAGTCTAATTCCATCAAAGCCATGCCTAATGATATGCATACACTTGGGATCCGTTGATAATTTGCAAATCGATGTGAAAACTCTTGGAAAGCTCACTATTTTTGCAGCAAGTTGCAACGCGAGTCCATGCCATCTCCAACAGCTTCCCCTCAAGAGAATTTGTGAAGGGATTGGAGAGAGAATCCCTTTCTATCCAGATTCTCTCTCCAAATCCCGTCCGAAGGGAATCCACTGAAGCATATGGGATATGTTCGTGAAGAGATTTGGAGGTTGAAGAGAAGCTGTTGGAGATAGTCTAATTCCGTCAAAGCCATGCGTAATGATATGCATGCACCTGGGATCCGTTGATAATTTGCAAATCGATGTGGAAACTCTTGGAAAGCTCACTGTTTCTGCAGCAAGTTGCAACGCGAGTCCATGTGTACTAGTCATGCTGATGTGGTTTCGGATCTAACCGACGAGGACGACCGGTCCCGTAATTTTTGACAAGGGCGTGCGCGCCCTAGGCGGCACGAGGAGCGCAACTTGCTAAACCAACGGAACTGCCTTCGATGGTCGTCGGGAGGCAGTTTTACCCTGGATTTAGGTACTTATGCGTAGGGATGAGAATGGATTGGATACGAACGGATAATGGTTCTATTATATTTATTTTTATATTTTTTTCTCGGATCCGGATTCGGATACGGATAGTTCGGATACGAATACGAATAATATCGAATACATATACGAATCGAATCGAATACGGTTACGAATATTTATCGGAACATGATAACCCCTTAGATTGAACATAAAAAATCAACCAAAACACATAACTAGTTGATTTGATCAAAACATTATTGAAAATTGAAAAATATAAGCATTTTCATTCACTTAGACAATAATTAGATACCATGTTGCAAATAAAATTATGTAAGACTTAGTTCATCAGCACATACAATTAGTTCATCATACATGTAGATCAAAACACAACATAAAAGGTGATCCTTACTAAGAGATACAAATAGAAGCAAATATAGAGCACACTAAAAGTTTGATAATACATAACTACGATATTTCTAGAAAACATATATAACACTTACATATAATGACCCAAAAATTGTATTCTTTGTTAAATTATATTTAAAATAATAAATTATATATTTTGTGAGTTTTTATGCATTTTTAGCTAATTATTTAAAATATTTTCCTATTAAGGATAACAATTTTTGAATTTTTTTTATAAAATTTAAAATTTTGATAAAATCTTGAAAATAAATTTTTAAAAATATAAACTATGTCAGGAATTTTTTAAAAAAATCATAATTTTTGGAGCTAGTTTGACAATTTTAATAATTGAAACTTGATTTATGGATTAATTAAATTAGAAAATAATTTTAAAATTTAGAAACATTTTTGGGCCAAGAGAGTAGCTTAGCCCAGCCCACATGTATATCCGGATATCTGGCCCATCACTATCCGAATTATCCGAATCCGTATCCGTATCCGTATCCGATGGATAGTGAGCTACCGAATCCGTATCCGTATCCGACAAAAAAATCTATATCCGTATTCGATCCAATACTATTCGACAAATATCCGATCCGACAAAATTTGTATCCGAAAATTATCCGAATCGGTTGGAAACTATTCGATCCGTTTTCACCCCTACTCATGGGTACCTGACCCGATAAGGACAAGTATGGGTAGCAATTTATACCTATGGGTTTTCAAGTTTATATATCGGATAAGATTATAGGATGGGTATGGATGCCAATTTGTACCTATGGGTACTTGATGGATATCCTATGACATATGAGCCCTATTTTATAATATGTAAATTAAAAAAACCTAACCCTCAATCATTCACTAGTTTTTAGAAATAAAATATGAACATCATTTTATTACTTGAACTTCTATTTTTATAGTGACATTTAATTATATATTTATCATTAAATTGAGATAATATAGGAATTATTTGAACCCTTTATTGAATAAGCAATGAGCACTGTTGTAACATGTATGGGTACCCATCGGGTATCGGATACCCATCGGGCTTAGTGGGTTTGGGTGGACGGCACGAGTTCGGGTTTCGGGTTTAGGTATGAGACAGTTGTACCTGAAGGTACCCATCCGATTACCATCCCTACCAGCAGTTGTAGTACTCGTTTCCTAAATACGTGCTACAAATTGGTTGTTACTTTTTACTTATTTTTCTTTGTATACTCCTCACTTTAACTATTTTTAATGCTAATTACTACTACTACTACTATAGACTAAATAATAATTTTCTGTCTAGGTTTATAAAATTTATTTTTTTAATAGTCAATAATCTTGCTATCCAAGTTTATAATGTTTATTTTTAATAGTTTTGTTCGTAAATATAAAGCATATTCTATATTTCAATGCAAAATTAATATAATTTTCCCTCTATACCCTTAATAAATAATTATCTTTACTTTATATTCTCTACAAGCATAAATTGGGTATAGTAATAAATAATAATTAGAGATAATGTAACCATTTTAATATTTTTTTAGTTTATGTGTTACGAAGAAATTCGTCATACTAACCACCATATTCCTCGAAGGATCCCCGGCTCCTCAGCCCCCCACGTCACCCCCCACTCTCTCTCCCTTTCTTGCAAAAAACACCCCCGGTTCTTTGAAATTACGGATAGGTCCTTTGTAATTTTCTGTGAGTGTAGAATATTTTTCCCCGTTCGCGTTTAGGTCCTCCGTTCGCCGTTTTACACAAAGAACCTCCCATTAATACGAATTGCGAAGTAGCCCTTTCCTACTTATTCGAAATAGCGAACAAGTCCAAAATTATAACAAATTGGTCCCTAGACTTTTCGTTCAGGTCCTTTCTCTGTTTTCCCCGAAAAAAATGTTTTCGTGCTCCGTTTACTCTCCGGAGCATAGGAAAAATGTTTCGTGGTCCTGCTTTTTCTCCGAAAAAACAAAAAATATTTTCCGCTCACGCGAACGCCGCTTTTCCCGAAAAATATTTTCGTGCTCCGCTTGCTCTCGGAGCATGGGAAAAATGTTTCGTAGTCTGTTTTTCTCCGAAAAAACAAAAATTTTTTCCGCTCACGCGGCGCTTGCTTTTCCCGGAAAAAATACTTTTGTGGTCCGTTTGCTCTCCGGAGCATGGGAAAAATGTTTTCGTGATCTTTTTTTCTCCGAAATTTTTTTTTTTCCATTCACGCGCGCGGCGAAATATTTTCGTGATCCGTTTGCTCTCCGGAGCATGGGAAAAATGTTTCCGTGGTCTGTTTTTTCTCCGAAAAAAAAACAAAAAATTTTTCCCATTCACGTGCGCGGCGTTTTTCCCGGAAAAAATACTTTCGTGGTCCGTTTGCTCTCCGGAGCATGGGAAAAATGTTTTCGTGATCTGTTTTTTCTCCGAAAAAAAATATTTTCCATTCACGCGCGCGGCGTGCGCCGCGCTTGCGTTTCTAGTATATAAATATAAACGGAAGAGTATGCGTCATCTAAAGAACATAGGTGAACTAATGGAAAGAATTAATATAGCCCTTTATAAATATGTCTAGATAAAAAAAATCAATATTAAAACGGCATCTATCCAACAAGGGAAGGAGTACGTGTGCCATTCCATCATACGCACCACCATCTATAGTGACGCGCTTTAATTCTTTGTCATCAGATCGCATGCTTGTTTGATTAGCCGGGAAATGCATCTAGATCGCCTGTCGAAAAAATTAAAGAGCACCTTAATTTCACGTGCTTACCGTACTTAACTTTAGGGTTTATTTTACGCCCGTCAGGTCAAGGTAGGCAAGTTCCAACAACCATTTGTTACGGTACACACGCGATCATTTGTTATGGTACACACTGAAATATAGTCGCTCGTCTGTATCAATCAACAACACATTCGTATACACAGTTACACACACAAACAAAAGGAGGAACAAGAGTAGCACACACACAAAATTATAGAATAGATCTCTATCTTTATTAGATTGATTGATTTCTGTACAAATGATGCCCTAATATATAACAAAACTATCTACAGATAGATTCGAATTCGCCCAACCAATAGATAAAATTTACCGAACTTGGATTAGGAGTTTATCTGTTTTATAGCACTCCCCTTGGGCGAATACCGCGTAATGCACATATCTCGTTAAAAACTTCTCCGAAAAACCCAATGAAAAAAGATAGAGAAAAGAGTACATTGCACTCACACTCCGTGTTACACTAGTTGTCTCCTTAAAAATCTTCATGTGAAAAACTTCAGGAAAACTCACTAAGGGAAAATGAGCATGACTTATAATCTTTAGGATAAAATGTGATCTTCAGGATCATACAGAAGGGGTCATGGTTCAGGGATTTACTCCCCTGAACTTTGCAAATCTCTAAGTTGTCTCATTCTAATGCCATTAATGCACCTTTAAAAGGTAGACTTTGGCAAAAATTTTGTGAACAAATCTGCTAGATTTTCACATGACTTAGTTTGCATTATTTTTGTCTCACCATTCTTTTGGAATTCGGGTGGGTAGAAAAATTTAGGAGTAATATATTACTCTTTACATAACACATTTATATTTGTGTAACATAAGCAGCATTACCTTCATAAATAATGGTAGGGGTATCGACGGTATTAAGACTACATGACTTCTGGATTCCATAAGGATTGTGGTACCCCAGCAGCCAGTTTCGGTCGACCATGCATGCCCTTGGATGATGTCTCCAAGGAGGACCCTCGGATAGTCTGGCCAGCTGGTCTGCCCGACCGAACTAGGCCCAATGCTCACCCACGAGAACCCAGTGTTCGCCCACAAGCATGCATGCTCAGAAATATCGGGCAGAGCTAGGGAGATCCTTGAGCACGATCGGAAGATCGTGTCCTCCCCATAACGTCTAAATAGCGATAATTACGCCATGATCTAGGGCCGTTACGACCATAACGGGAACGTGGCGAGAATCAAGACTTCAGCTGCAGCCACGGTTAATGCAGTAAAGTGCGCATTATTCGGTTGCAGTTATAACAGATATCTTGTAATCTATAAGTTCCCCCCGGTAAATTGATAACGGGGGACGCACTTACATACGTACAATAAACAGAAAGCACAAGAGATGAACCTTCATGTAAGAGTTCAATAGCAATAGTGAAGCCACTGGACTATGGTTATTATCTCCGCTGTGAGAGGCCCGAACCAGTATAAATCCCTTTGTTCACTTTGTGAGTATTCTGAGTCTCTCGAGCATTCTCCAAATGTAAACCCTTCACCGAAAAAAGGGCATGTGTTGATCCCTCATTCAACAAGTAAGCTCGATGGGGACCTGTTTCTCGAACGTCGATAGTTGGCGCCATCTGTGGGGATCTACTAGTTCTTTCGTGAAGAATCCCTGAAAATGGCTAATTCTCAGGACACTCAGGACCTCTGCGCCTTCGATAGCACCAAGGATGATGACATGTACTATGCCAATGAAGGCGTAGCCCATGTCGCTGACCCAAAGGGTCACACCGAACACGGGAGTCTTTCCCTGGCTGCTGCAGTGTGAGAGCAGTACCTTCGCTCTTAGCGTGATACCCTCACGGATGATGAGGAGTGTGATGGACTCTACGATGGTCTAGACATTCCCGGCCATTTCGAGCTCAATCATGAGACTACATCACGAGGGAACATCATGATCACGATCCTTGCATTCTCATGATGTCAACATGGCGGGAGGAGAAGGATGCCCTGAGGTTGAATCCTCGGGGGCTACCCGTCATCGGCATTATGAAGCAGCTAGAAACCACTTGGAAGCGTCCCTAGAAAAGACCTTGGCGAGCATCCATCGTCAAGCTCGTGAAAGACCGAGCGCCAGAACTGAAGCCATGGCTCACAAGAGTTCCTGCGAGTGTCACACACTGGAGCACGTGCACAATCGTCAACCAGACTCGCCTCCTCTCATTCCCCAAAGTAGGGAGCGACTGCAAGCTCTAACGATGGTCGTGCGCGATCTTCGGAATTTCCCTGAATAGGTGGACCTAGAGGCGATGGACGCGGTCGTAGCCAAGGACTTGGAAAGGCTCGTCGCCGACATGAAAGTTTCAGGGTCATCTCATGATAAAGAAGCCTGAAGAGTTTCCCGGGAATATCGACATCACACCCCCATTCGCTCCTGACATGGCGATTCTCGAAGCCTTACTTATGCTCGTCATGATCATGGGCATACCGAGCATTCTACCTCAGATCGATCCCCGTAGCGCCGACACCGAGAAGTCTTCTCCCGCCTTGGCCCGTGCGTTGGAAGTCAATACAGTGACGCTTGGACTTGGCTCTTCAATCAGAAAGAAGAGTCAATTCGCTCCTGGAGGTAGTTCGGTAGCGCTCTCAGAGCAAATTTCTAAAGCTGCTACATTCGTTCCGAACAAAGAGCGCCACCTTGAGCGTTTGATCTAGAGGGAAGGGGAGCCTTTGCGACAGTTTGTCCAAAGGTTCATTCAGGTGCGGAACTGAATCCCGAATGTCTCAGACAAGGCAATCGTTCATGCTTTCAAGTTCGGGGTTCGAGACATCCGTTTCACGCAAGATCTAGAGATTCATCCCGATATCACGATCAACGAGCTGTTCCGCATGCCGATCGATACGCGAACGCTGACGAGGCAGTCCAGTGAAAGAAAGTGCTGGATTAGGGTAAGCTCTTGCCTCAAGCCGATTTAGAAGGCTCCGCGAGCAAGAAGAATGCAGGCTCCATGGAGAAAAAGATCAAGAAAAAGAAAAAGAGGCCTTCTATGCCGAACATGGTCGTGACTGTCGAACGACATCAGCCACAAGCTTTGCAGCCACGGCAGCGTAGGAATTTCAGTGGAAGAGGCAAGGGTCGACCACCCTAGCGCCGCAACGACCAAGGTATCCCGCCGAACGATCATTTTTGCCCGCTACATCAGGCGTATGGGCACGACCTCCGCAATTGCCGGACTTGGATGTTCCACTTGGAACAATTCTATAACGGCAAAGGTCCCATGCCTGCGCTCCTGGAGCAAGACGAGAACAGTAAGGGCAAAAAACCCGCTGATGATGAAGAGAATATGGACTATCAAGAGCCCTGCAACCATATCGCGATAATATTCGAGGGCTCCTCAGCCTACAAATGTCGTCGGGATTTAAAGGAGGTGACACAGGAGGTGCATCATGTCACTCAGGGCAAGCCTCTCGTGCAGCAGCTCAGGTGGTCCGAGCTGCCCGTTACTTTATCCAAGGATAATTGTCCTCTTGGATTAACCAAACCCCTGAGGCTTCCAATGGTCGTAAGCCCGACCATCAGTAACACCACGGTGGGACAGGTGCTCATCGACTACGGAAGCTCCTTGGATCTTATATCCACCAAAGTCTTGGACGAGATACAAGTCCCTCGATCCATGATCAAGAGCATAGTGGTGCCCTTCTACGGGATCATCCCGGGCACCTCGGCCAAACCTCTCGGTCAAGTTGTTTTGTCCATCACGTTCGGGAGTCCAAGTAATTTCTGGACAGATTTCGAGTCGGCCTACAATGCCATCATCGGCAAACCGCCTCTCGCCAAGTTCATGGCCGCTACTCATCATAGGTACCAGTGCTTAAAGATTCCTAGTCCAGACAGAGTAATCACTGTAAGAGGGAACTAAAAGGCAGCCTTGAACTGTGACAAGAAGGCACTAGACATGGTCGGGCAGCTGCCTCTTCGCAGCCCCGATCAAGAGCCAAAGAACTCCAGGCCAAAAGTTGCCCTCCAGCCCGAAGGAGAGACCAAAGCAATTCCGCTAAGCGACGTGGAGCCAACCAAAGTCATGCATTTAGGATCTTCCTTGGATCCTAAACGCGAACTCGAGCTCGTGACTTTCCTCCGGAAGGATGCAGATATGTTCTCTTGGGAACCGTTTGACATGCCTAAAGTCCCAAGGGAAGTCATTGAGCATAGGCTAGCTGTTCGGCCTGACCAGAAACCAGTGCGGCAAAAGCTCAGATGTTTCTCCTCGGAAAAACAAATTATCATCCAGAAGGAACTCAACAAGCTCCTCAAAGCCGGCTTCATACAAGAAGTCGAGCATTCAAAATGGCCAGCGAATCCGGTCATTGTCAAGAAAAAGGGGGGTAAATGGCGTATGTGTGTCGACCACACGGGCTTGAATGCCGCATGTCCCAAGGATAATTTCCCGCTGCCCCACATAGACTAGTTGGTCGACGTGACAACGGAATCCCAGGTGATGAGCTTTTTAGATGCCTACTCGGGCTACCACCAAATCAGCATATCACCTGAAGATAAAGAGAAGACTTCCTTCATTACCCCATTCGGCACGTTCTGCTACATGACCATGTCCTTCGGTCTCAAGAACGCTGGAACAACCTTCCAACGTCTCATCCAGAAAACTTTCTCAGATCAAATAGGTCACAATCTGGAGGTCAATGTGGACGACATAGTGGTCAAAAGCACGCTCGCCTCATGTCATGTCTTTGATCTTGAGGAAACCTTTTGTAACCTCAATAGACATCGAATAAAGCTTAATCCAGAAAAAATGCGTCTTCGGTGTGAGGGCTGGCAAGGTGCTCGGCTACATGATCGGTACACAAGGCATCGGGGCAAACTCGGAAAAGATCAAAGCCATCGAAAGCATGTAACCACCTAGCTGTTGAAAGGAGGTCCAAGTCTTGATTTGACGAATGGCGGCTCTGAGTCGCTTCATTTCCCAGTTAGGAGAGCGTGGATTGCCTTTCTTCAAGGCACACCACAAGCACGATGGTTTCACCTGGACAGAAGAGGCAAATCGCTCTTTCGAAGAGCTAAAGCAGTACCTGTCCAGTCTGCCAATCCTAACCACGCCAAAATCAGGAGAGATCTTGCTGTTATATTTGGCGGCGACCCTGCAAGTAGTAAGCGCAATCTTAACGATGGAAAGGGATGGAGTGCAGCGACCAATATACTACGTCAGTGAAGTCTTGCATGGACCAAAGGAGTGTTACCCTGAGGTTCAGAAGCTCTTATACTCGCTGCTCGTGGCCACCAGGAAGCTGTGACATTATTTTCAACTCCACAAGATCGTGGTCCCGACCAACTTTCCTCTTAGGGAGATCCTAAGTAACCAAGACGCTAGTGACCGAATAGCAAAGTGGGCCATGGAACTCGCCGAGTTCAAGATCGAATTCTCAACTCGCACGGCGATTAAGTCCCAGGTCTTGGCAGACTTTGTAGCGGAGTGGACGAATCCAGCGCCACCTGCTGCTGAGCTCGATAGATCTGAAGAAGATCGTTGTACCATGTACTTCAATGGGTCCCGTGCCTATGAACGCTCGGGGGCTGGAGTTGTGCTAGTCTCCCCCTAAGGAGAGTAACTCCAGTATGTCGTTCAATTGCATTTTGCCGCAACAAACAATGCGGCATAATACAAATGCCTCTTGACAGAACTACAAGCATGCAAAGCGCTCGGAGTCCAACGACTTACTATAAAAGGAGATTCGCAATTGGTCATCAATCAGGTCAATAAGGAGTATCAGTGTTCCGATAACTCAATGGTGCTTTACCTGATTGAAGCGAGGAAGGTGGAGAAGTACTTCAATAATTTCAAAGTACTCTACATCCCAAAGAAGGACAATTTCCTGGCCGACCAACTCTCGAAGATTGGTTCATCCCAAGTTTCCGCTCCGGCAGGAGAGCTCATCGAGCACTTATACAAGCCCTCCATTCCCTCTGTAGATGAGGCACCAGAGGGGTGCAGTAATATCTCTCTTCTAGAGCATGGTGCGAATTGGATGACGCCGTTCATTCGATACCTTGTACATAGGACACTGCTCAAGGAAGAAGCTGAGCATTCCCATCTTATAAGGCGATTCTATCCTTACAAAATGACCGAAGGCGCCTTATATCACAAAGGAGCACTAGGAGTTCTCTCCAAGTGCATCTCTCAAGAAGAGGGCAAATACCTTCTTAGAGACATCCATGAAGGAATGTGCGGAGCTCATTTCTTTCAGAATGCTAGTGAGCAAGGCCTTCTGATTGGGTTAATGTTGGCCAACGGCCTTAGCCGATGCTCGCTCTATCGTGACCACTTGTAGAGCATGCTAGTTTCATGCCCGTAGGGTCAATCAGCCGGCGTACATGCTTCAAACCATCCCTTTATTTTGGCCATTCTCGGTTTGGGGGTCGATATACTTGAACCTTTCCCCCAAAGCCATAAAGGCTGCAAGTACTTGCTCGTGGCTATCGACACTTTCACCAAGTGGATCGAAGCTGAACCCATGTTGACCATTTCGTCTCAAACAGCCAAGAAATTTTTCCGTAACAACATGGTGACGTGTTTTGGCATCCCTGATCGCCTCATCACGGACAATGGCACTCAGTTTACCAGTGAACTATTTCAGGCCTATTGCGAAGACGTCGGGACGAAGGTCTGCTTCACTTCTATGGCATATCCGCAGAGCAATAGAGCAGCCGAGCGAGCAAATGGGCAAATAATTCAAGGAATCAAAAAGAGAGTTTTCAAAAATCTCAGTCAGCATGGACGGGCGTGGGTGGACGAGCTCCCTTCCGTCCTTTGGTCAGTTCGCACTACGACAAGTCGAGCTACAGGCGAAATGCCTTTCTAGCTCATCTACGTTGCAGAGGCCATTTTGCCCACCAAAATTGTGTTGGGTTCTCCAAGAGTGCACCTGGTCGACGAAACCCGAGCCCGCAATGTCCACGAGGAAATCCTATAGGCAAGATTGGGGAACCAAGCCATTTTCCACATGCCGTAGCAAAACATTATCATATCCAAGACTCTCCTAGACACCTTGGGCCCAATGCTCGAGGCCAACAGCTCGGCCGCCCCAATCATGGCCCAAGTTAAGGCCATGGTGATGGCGGCTGCAATCCAGCATAACCAACGAGAGCAGGCGGTGGCAATGCTCCCTCGCACACATGCGGTCACCCAGACCGCCAGTAGTCGGAACACTCGTAGTTGGACTAAGCGTAGTTGACGCAAGTCCCCTCGTGATAAGGACGCACGCCGAACCATCCATCGCGATCTCCGCCAGGACCTCAACAATAGGAGACGAGAGCAAGTGGATGAAGAGCAGAGCCGGCGCGATGACGATTACGAGCATTTCGGCATCGACCACGACTGGGGTAGTAGTCGCCTCAATGGTGGTCGAGACAACCGCAACGACCAGAACATAGATCACGGCAAACAGAGGAACCAACACCACCCCGGTCGGTACAATGACAATGATCGCCGGGTCAGATCTCCACCGCGAAGATCTCCACTGCGCCGCGATGAGGAACCCATTGATGGGGTCCGGGAGATTACCCCTCGACTCCGCCAAGTGGTGTGGCCTGACGGCTTGAACCCTAAGGGCATTGTCAAGTTCGACGGGAGAGAGATCCAGAAGCTTGGCTACAGGTCTACGCCCTTGCAGTCAAGGCAGTTGGAGGTGACCGCAACGTGATGGCAAATTACCTACTGGTCATGCTTGCCCCATCGGCTCAAACCTGGCTCACAGCACTCCCAAGGAACTCGATAGATTCTTGTAGAGATCTTTGTGAGCAGTTCTTCGCAAACTTCAAGGGCACTTATGAGAGGCCTGGAACTCCGTGAGACTTGTACCAACTTCATCAAAATAAGAATGAGTCTCTTTGGAAATTCATCCGACGCTTCACACAAAAGAAAAACACAATTCGAGATGTCTCGAACGCAATTGTCATATCAGCTTTTCAGAAAGGAGTCGGTGATCCCGATCTGATCAAGAAGATGACCCAGAAACCACCGACTACGGTGAGGGAGATGTTTGCCCTGACAGACCACTATGCCACGACCTTTGTTGCCCTGGCTGAGCGACAAGACGACCGTCCATGACAGAAAGACAAAAAGTATCACGCTGAGTCCTCAAGACAGAAGGACATGAAGCAAAAAGGTGAGGAACTAGTCGCAGTAGCAGATCGCAGCCAGACAAAAGCACCGCATACAAAAGACTATGACGAGGTAATAAACGTGTCATGCCCTTTTGAAGAACCATACGGAGGTCCATCCATATTTGTGATGAGTATTTGATTTTATTTAAGCAAGGTGTGCTCAGGTTTGAATTTGATTTGAATTGGAATTCAAAAGGAAGAAATTTGAGTTGCGTTAGCTTCTTGTGGTACTACCGGCCTTTGGTTGGCGGTAGAACCGACATGATAAATGAGACATGGTTAATTGTGAGCATTTTTTATGATTATTGGACAATGCTATGTGATGGGTTTTCCTTGTCTTTGATGGTGCAGGACGACGGTGCTAGGTCATGGTGAGGCGGATGATGACCGGGACTAGGCGAGGTGCGTCGGAGGTCCAGACGATCAAAGATCGCTGAAAGATGATCGGAGATGGAGTCCGGGCAAGTCAAGAAGACAAGGAAAGGTGATGATACTAGCTAGATGCCACGAGGATCGATGAGGGCCATTGGATTGTGGTCTAGTTGATAGGTTAGCGAGTCTAGGTAGTATGCTTTGAAAGCCGTGCAAGAAAACCCATTATGTGTGTAGGGTTTTGGGTTGCCCTTGCATGGTTGTGTGAGTGGGTTAATCATAGCCCTTAGTGGAGTGCTCTAGGGTTGAGGGACTCATCCAAGGGTGGTAGGTGGCCCAAGAGTAGTATAAATAGAGGGGGAGAGGTGCCCTCCCTCACTTGAAGGTTTGAGTTGCTCCTTTGAGCTTTGCCCACATGAAGTGAGGCTTTGTAAACCTTCTATCCAGAAAAGACAAAGGTTTTCTTTTCTATTCTTGTGAATTTAAATTTCACATTTACATTATGTCTTTAGTTTATGTAATTTATATTCAGCATTTACATTCCCGCATTTAAATTCCCGCAATTTACTTTCTCGCAATTTGGATTTGCCTCATATCCTTCTAAATTTTGTTGATCAAGGATGTCTTGAGGGTGCTCATTTCGTTTTACATCTCTCTTGCAACCAAGGATAGACTAGAGATCAAGTTTATATCAAGATTGCAAATCTGTCCTGAACTTGTACTTGGTGCAGTAGTCAGTCTTTAATTTTTAGAAAAATCCTTTTTGGGTGATTCTTCTTGCATAAGGTTCATGATTCATATATCCATTTGTGGAAAAATTTTGAAGTCCACTGGTTCCACTGTTTGGGTGCTATGAGGTGAAAACCGATCTCCAAACTTTCTGATCGAAGTTCCTGATTGTCTGTAGTTCTTGATTTTTACTGATTTTTATACAAGGCTTTTTGAGATAATTTTTTGTGGAGTGTTTCACGACTTATTTTCTCACAGGGATAAAAATTCTTAAAAATTTTAGAGTAACATAAATATACCAACCACTTGCTCCAAGTGAGGACAATTCTTGAAAAATCTGCTTTTGTTTTTCTAAAAGAGACTTTTGCAATTTGGCTTGATCTCTTTTAGAAAAGAAGTATTTGAATTGATTCCTTTTTGTTTGGACACTGGACAAACAGGATTGTGATTGAAAAATCCCTCACATATTTCATGGCTCATGCAAGCAAGCTAGGGGGACACATAGTTGTTTAGTCGTTCCGGTTTTTGCGGGTTTTGTGAATCTGAGGAGCACCTGTTTGAAGGAAAATCTTTGCGTGTTTCGGATTTCCATTTCGGGATAGTTTGGAGTACCTTGAGTGGGGTAAAATTTTATTTGGGATCATTCACCACCCCCACTTTGATCGCCATCTCGATCCTTCACCTTTCCATCCCAAGGGCAAGCATGCTGCCAAAGACTGTTTCACGCTAAAAAGATTTGCGCGAGAAAGTAACAAGTAGTCGGAGCCCAAGGATAAAGGTGAGGCTGGCAAAAAAGGGGACTCCCCCAAAGAAGATGACTACCAGGAGGTCGAGCACAAACTCAACAGCATATTCGGGGGCTCGGATGCATATGAGCCCAAGCGGAATCAAAAGCTTACTGCTTGGGACATCAATGCTGTCACGCCAGCAACCCCCCAACACTTAAGATTGTCCGAGGTCCCCATCACATTCGACCGCTTGGATCATCCCAACCACACTCCATACCCAGGTAGGTACCCTTTGGTGTTGGACCCTGTTGTTGGCACCGTGAAGCTCAAGAAAGTGCTGGTCGACGGAGGGAGCAGGCTCAACATCCTCTTCTCCTGAACCTTCGACGACATGAAGATCCCTCGCTCCGAGATGAGGCGAAGCTCGTCGCCGTTCAATGGGGTAATCCTCAGGTCATCATCGGTACCACTTGGATAGATCACCCTTCCTGTCACATTTGGTTCAAAGGAGAATTACCGAACCGAGTACCTGAATGTCAAAGTAGCTAATTTTGAGACAGCGTATCACGCCATCATAGGAAGATTAGGCTTAGCCAAGTTCAGGGTAGTGCCACATTACACCTATTCGGTGCTAAAAATGACGGGCCCGAAGGGCGTTATCACAGTCTTTGGTGATGTCAAGCAGCTTAGCATCATTTTCTTCAATGCCGCCTTCTGATCCTCAATCTCTTGGCGTTGTTCTGGTGTTAAATCGGCCAAAGTTGGCGTGATTATTGCGTCAGTGCTAACGTCAGTAGGAGCAACAGACTTCCCTGACGACGTCATTGATGCTTCTTCGTGTCCCACCGGGCGTGCCAAAGGTGTGTTGGCGCCGAAAAACGTGGCATTGGGTCGATCGCCGCCAACACACGAGAACGTCGGGTTCAAGGGTTGCGAGCGTGCAAGCCGATTTGATCCCGCAATCGGCAAGAGACATGTCTTCAGATGTGACCGCTCAGAAGAACGATCTGAGTCTTGATGGTAAGGTAATCCTTGTCGGCTCGGTGACGAAACAGCTTGGATCGGGTAACTGGGTCCAATTGACTCTTTCGAATCAATCGGAAAAAGGGGTAAAAGCCTGGCTTCTCCGAAAAAGGCGATGCACAACAAGATCGGAAGAGCTTGGCAGAGCGTAATGCAGCAAAGATCAACAACCGGCAATGCGCAACTCGTATTGATCAAAGTGTATTACAGAGGAAAGATTACAATGCTACGAAACTACTCCTAGTGCAGGAAAGATAAAGTATTGGTAGATTGGTTGGTTGTTTGAGTTGATGTCCTCCTCTCTGTAGCATGTCGTCCCTTCTTATAGCCCGAACGGATTAGGTCGTGACCGTTATGGACTCCTGAATCGTATCAACATCGGTCTCTGTCCTTTCTCCTGATAGCAATCGTGTCAGATCCTTGCCGTATCCGTTTTGACCTCCTTCCTTCTATCCTTCGTTCAATTTCACCCTCCTGGTTTTGGCTCGCCTTGTTACCCAAGGTCCACCTGGTTTGCACCACTTTGTGCACCACAACCGGACCTGCTTCGGTCGGCCAATTTTAGGTACTAACACATACTGATTATCTCCCGCAACCTCAAGCATTATTTCCAAGTGCACACGATTTCGGTTGCCACCTCTTTCCCGATCGGAGATATATATTCCACAACCGAGAGGCCACTGGGAGAATTGCAAAATGGGCGGCTGAGTTTGGAGCCTTCGAGATTGTATTCAAGCCTCGCACTGCCATTAAGTCACAAGCACTCGCCGACGTCACCGCCGAGTGGATGGAGCTACAAAATCACACATCCGAGGAAGAGCTCGAGCACTTGACGATGCACTTTGACGGTTCCCTCACACTCAATGTCACAGGGGCAGGTATAGTGCTTGCCTCTCGAAAAGGAGAAAAGTTGAGATACGTTCTCAAAATTCATTTTCTAGCATCAAACAACACCGCCGAGTACGAGGCACTCATCCACGGGCTCCATATCACCATTTCGCTAGGCATTCGGCGATTGGCGGTCCACGGAGACTCACAGCTTGTGATCAACCAAGTACAAAACGACTGGTCATGTGTTGACCATAAGATGGTCGCATACTGTCAGGAGGTGCGCAAGCTAGATGACAAATTTGATGGGCTAGAACTTGTCCATGTGCTTCGCCGAGATAACGAAGAAGCAGACGAGCTCGCCAGGATGGGTTCCAGTCGAACAATGGTTCCAATCGGTATATTCGTTGAGGAGCTCCATAAACCCACGATAAGCCAGCAGCAGAAGACGGGCGAGTCAGGGGAGAAGTTGGCCAATATAGAGGTTTTAGTCACCAGCCATGATTGGACAACCCCTATTTGGACTATTTATTGAGGGACGAACTCCTCGAAGACCGCACACAAGTAGAACACATCACGCGCAGGAGCAAAGGCTATATAGTGGTCAGGGAAGAACTCTTTTGAAAGAGTGCTTCTTGGGGTACTAAGACGGTGCATATCAGAACAAGAAGGAAAGAATCTCCTCAAACAAATCCACTCAGGAATTTGCGGGCATCATGCAGCGTTAAGAACCCTAATCGGAAAGGATTACCGTCAAAGCTTCTTCTGGCCGACCGCAGTAACATACGTAGAGGACATCGTTCGTACATGCGAGGGCTGTTAATTTTTTGCTTGTTAAGTGCATGTGCTGGCACAGGAATTGCAGACCATTCCGATCTCCTTGCATTTCACAGTTTGGGGCTCGACATGGTCAAAACTTTGAAGAAAGCGCAAGGTGGATTCACTCACCTCTTCGTCGTCGTTGACAAGTTCACAAAGTGGATTGAGGCCAGGCCTATCGCCATGATCACAGTGGCCAAAGCCAGGAAATTCTTTTAGGAAATTGTGGTCAGATTTGGCGTACCAAATAGAATCATAACGGATAACGATACTTAATTTAGAGGTGCTGAATTTCAAGATTGGTGTGATGAGCTTGGAATTAAAATCTGCTTTGCTTTCAAGGCACATCCCCGGAGCAATGGACAAGTTGAACGAGCCAACGGCATGGTGCTGCAAGGCCTAAAAGCAAGTATATTTGATCATCTCAAATCATATGCCGCGCGATGGGTCAAAGAATTGCCTTCGGTACTAACGGGGCTGAGGACTACTCCTAGTAGGGCAACCGGGCAGTCACCTTTTTTCCTGGTGTATGTTTCAGAGGCGGTCTTACCCGCCAAATTGGAATTCGGGTCCCCAAGGGTCCGGAAGTACAAGGAAGCCGAGTCGGAGGAAGGCTGACTGGAAGATATCGACCGATTGGAGGAAGCCAGGGACGTCGCAGCAACTCGGTCGGCCAGGTACCTCCAGGGATTACATCACTATCATGATCGCAATGTTCAGGGCTGCGCTTTCTCTAAAGGAGATTTGGTTCTAAGAAAGAATAAAAAAAGCGAGCACAAACTCTCCCCAAGTTGGGAAGGCCCCTACATCGTCGATGAAATAACGTGCCCATGGGCTTATGGACTTAGGCGCAAGGACGGTGTGGTCATCAGCAACACGTGGAACATAGAGCAGCTATGTCGCTTCTACACTTAAATCTTATGTTCGATTATGTCATTACGAATAAAGTTTTTCCTAACTTACTACTTTGTTGTAAGTACCTCCCAACCAAGCAGTAAGCCGGGGGCTACACTCAATGAGTGCACTTGCGTGCAGGTGTATGTATTTTCCTAAGACATCCTAGCCTCTCTCATTCGACGGTTTCCAATGAGTCCAAGTGCCTAAATCCCGAGCAGTGAAACTCTGATCCTGTGAACGGCGAACTCTAGTCACCCGAAAGGCGTGTCTGAGACAAAGAGCCATGAGCCGAGTCCCGGCGCTCGGGGGCTAGACTAGTTAGGCAAAATACATAGTGAGAAAGGAGGCAAGCTACTCGGGCGAATTCGGAATCAACAAATAAAAAAAGAAAAGAGAGTAAGGGGCGTCGGGATCGGATGCCAAAAGTAATCAAATAATACATTATGCCAAAATGTTCTAAATTTCTTACGAATTACAGGGGATCCAAGTCTAAATTCTCCACCAAGGAGGCAGAGGTGTCCTTGACTTCTTCGAGTAAGGCAGCGTCTTGGTCGTTGTATACCGTGCAGGAAAAACCCTCCTTGATGGCTTCAAGATCCACTCGGGGGTAGAGGGACTTCACGATCGCCAGTGCTTGGCTAGCGCTCATGGTCACCGTCTCCCGCAAGAAGGTCTTGAGCCTCATGGGCGCCTCCTGCAGTCGCCAGACGACTTGGTCTTCGTCACTCGGCCCTTCAGGTAGCAGAAGCGCCAGCACTGGCTCAAAAGCTTGGCGGAGCGCAGTACGTGTTGCTTCTGCAGCACTGGTCTTGTCATTGAGGACACAAATTGTGCTTGTGTCCTTTTCTGGTACTCTGAAGGCAAAGAGGACCGTCACCAAGAAAGCCACAAGTACGAGGAAGACAAAAGGAGTCCCGAGTTTGGGAACATACCCTCTAGATCTCGCGCCAGCTTCTCCGAGTTGGTCTGAGCTTGAAATTATCGACTCTCCAACGCCTTGAGCTGCTCCTGGAGCTTCGCGATGGAGTCCCAAGCTGAAGTAGGTAAAAGGAGTCAGAAGGCGAGCACTCATCTGCGGCAACAAGATGATTGCGAAAACACTTACATTGGAGGAAGCCGGATATATCTAGCCCCCCCGCAAGGAGCTGAATTTGGCCCGAAGCTCCCATAGCTCGGCCTGGCGCTCGATCCTGACTCGCTCCAGATCGGCTTTATACTCCTTGCGACTCTTGATCTCTAGGAGCACCCACCGGAGGAATTCCGATTTCTTCTCAGAGCGGTCTCCTAGACTCTGAAGACGACGAAAAAGAATTAAGACATGCTGCGCAAGGTGGATAAAGAAGAAAGACGCCAAAAACTTACTTGTACTAGTCGGGCGCACTCGATTGCGCGCTCAAAGAGCTCTCTCCTTTCCTTCTCCTCCGCCTCATCATCAACAGTCTCCCACTCACCTTCCCCACTGCACCACGTGGCCTGAAGAGGGGACTCAGAGTGTGGACGTGAGCTGGGTTCTCGAGGGATCTCCCCGATTGGAGGGGAGGAGCAGGTGGCGGGATCCTGGGCCTTCGAGCTCGAGGGCGGCCCAAGGTGGTGGTGAGAAGGCGAGGAAGTCGACACTAATTCAGGGACGGCTTCGACCTCCTCGGGTGCGGCAGCACTTGGCAAAGCCGCCTGGTCCTGGCTGGGGGCATCCTCGGCCTCGGCCTCTTGAGGAGTCCCAGTCGGCGCGTCCACAGGAACGTCATCAGACGGTTTCCTGATAAAATGAAGAAATCAGGACACAATCTAGTAAAGCAAAAGGCAAGAGTCAAGGGGAGAACTGACCTATTGGACTTTCTTATTTTTACGCTAGGCCCTTTTCGAGAGGACGAACCGCCAGAGGAAGAGCCCGGCTACATGTCAGACCTCGAAGCTTGAGGCGCGGGTTGCGCTAGGGGCTGGTCTGCGGGCTTCGAAGCTCGCGGCGCGGGTTGTGTCGAGGGCTGGTCCGAGGGCTCCTGGATCATCGGGCCACCGGTCAGGCGCCGAGGACTCGGAGGCGCCGGACCCTTGCCCTTCTTCGCACTCAACTCCTCGGCGGAAGGGCTGGTAGGTCGATTTGACCCCGCCCCTGCGTACGGGGCAAAGTTGGTGAGCGGAGTAGCAGAGAAGAAGGCATGTCGGTCCTGCAGAAAATGATAAATACGCCATCAGTAAATGGCCACTCGGAAATTTAATATAAGGTGCTGAAGCAAAAGAGACCGTTACCTGAGGAGGAAGGTGCTTCACGTTGAGGGGCTTCGGGCACCCCTTGTTGCCGAGCTGGGTGCTCAGGGCGAAGAAGTTGCTCAGCCGCTTAGAGAACACCTTGCTTGGGGCGGGTTCGGGTGCCTCCTGAGTAAGATCAGCTTCACCGCAGTATTCGAATCCCAGGTGGACTCGCTCCTTGAGGGGATACACTCGGCGGGCGGCAAAGTTGGCAGTAATGCCAACTCCATGTAGGCCCTTTTCATTTAGCCCGTTGATTATCCCCAAAAGCTCCTCGACTTGATCCATGTCGCAGTCGGGGGGAACAGAGGACCAGGAGGGTGAAACATTGGGCCTGTGATGGCAAAGCAAGGGAGGAAAGGATCAAGAATGACACAATAAAACCATTCCTGGTGCCAACCCTTGTTGGAGGTTCTGAAGGGGATGGAGAAATAAGATTTCTTCAGGCTGTCCCGAAGCTGAAAGCCGGCACCCCCAATCACTTTGGGGCACTCCTACTCGGAAAAGGCTTGAGGAGGAAAAGGTGGCAAAAAAGGCTGAAATGGGGGCTAATGTCAATGAAAGCTTCGCAGAGGTGGACAAAGATGGAAATTTAAAAAATAGAATTGGGATTCAAGTGAATCAACTCAATCCTGTAAAAATGCAGAAGGCCATGAAATAAAGGGCTAGGAGGGAGACCGAACCCTCTCTGGAAAAAAGATTCAAAGACAACTATTTCCTCAGGGCGAGGGTTAGGAGAAGACTCACCCGCCGCCGGGCGCGCACTAATTAGCTCCAGTGCCGGGAGAACTCCGATGATGACTATCTCCTCCAGGCGCTCCTCTGTCGTCACTGAGGTGGCCCAGTCCTTGGATGAGGGTGCTACGTTGATGTCTTCGGAGGGAGAGGAAGACATCCTGCATGTAGATGGGGGCGGTGGTGCGAGGCTTACGGTGAGGCGTCAGAAAGCCCTAGCAAAAGGGAGCGCGGTGCGAGGCTTGAAGACGAAGAGGCGAGGAATGAAATGGGAGTGAGGCTCCTTGATTACACCAAAGAGCCCATTTATGCGAGAGGTGGCGCTAGGTTTTCGCCCTTGGGCAAGAGGAGCGTTTCGGCTTCTGCACAAAACCTAGGCCTGATCAAGTTCCTGGTTTGGGCCTGATCTAGGTTTGGACCTAATACGGTTTGGAGGGTACGGTCTAAAAAAGGGGCGCCAGCTATATACCATGACTGCTGGGTACGGGTACCGTTCGATCAAATTAAATAAAAATATCTTCTCGTGATACGCCCCATGTTAGGTCAATCGCAGGTTACCGCATGAGTCGGAATCGGGTATCAAGGGTTGACTCGAGGCAAGGGTTTCATCGGTATGCCCCATGTCGGGTCGCTAGCTGTGCACCGCAATAGTCGGGTACGGGTACGACTCGATCAAAACCCGCTCGGGTTATAATGTGCCCCAAGATGGGGCGATTACCAATGTCCTATTGGATATACGAGATATCACTCGAAGTTGCTGACACGTGGAGCTCTATTGAGTTCTTCGCAATCCACTCGGTCAAAATCCACTCGGGCTGTGATGCGTTCCAAGATGGGCCGATACCAGTACCCTATTGGCTCTACTGAACATCAGTCGGGATTCCCGACACGTGGAGCTCTATTGAGTTCTTCACAATCTCTCTACCTACAACAAAGCACTCGGTGCAGAAAAGAAATCAGTCGGAAAGCTGCGGCAAGAACTGGAAGCACTCGGCATGAAGCACCACGCGGCTGGGTTGTAACTAGAAAGGCTGCAACTCGATTGTAAAGCACTCGGGGCTACTGTGGGGTGCATGGACCCTGGGTACCTACATAGCGGGTCGCATGGACCAACCGGAATTGGGACGGGCTGAACCAGTCACGCGGGATCAAGCATCATCCGAACCGTCGCCATCATACCTAACAAGGAATGGCATGAGATGGTAACCGATTCTTGTTAGGAAAGATAGGATCGTAATCCCAAAGGGTAACGTATCCAAGATAGGATCTTCATCCTATAACCGACTCAGAACCTACTATGTAATCGATTAGGACTCTCTCATCCCTTTCCTATATAAGGGGGGCGGGGAAGGGCCCTAAAAACACACGCAAAAAGAGATCAAGATACAAACAATTTCAAAGCACAGGACTAGGGTATTACCTCCATCGCTAAGGGTCCGAACTGTAGAAACCCTTGTCTTCTGTTACCATCAAGTTCGGATCCAGCGCATAGCCCCGTATTCATTACTGCCAATAACAAACGTCGACAAAGTGCACATGCACACATATGCTATATATATATATCATTTGTTCTTTGTGATATAAGGAGCTATATAAGTTAACCGGCAAGTTTAAATGTAGCTTATATATATATATATATCATTTGTTCTTTGTGATATAAGGAGCTATATAAGTTAACCGGCAAGTTTAAACTCAGCATCTTCAATTCTTTCTTTACATAGCTAGCTACATCTTGAGTATAATGCAATTAGAACCAATTACTACTTAGATTGAAGAGAACAAATGAATCTATACCAAGCTATATCAAAACCATCTTCAATTCCCTCTTTACCAAGCTAGATGTATATACCTTGAATATAATGCTATTACAACCAATTATTAGCCTACATCACTTTCCTTTAAGTAACTATCTACATATTGAGTATAATGCAATTACAGCTAATTACTACTTTACATCACAGAGAACAAATAAATCTACATAAAACTAGATCTAAAAACCATCTTTATTTCCCTCTTTACCAACTTAGATCTTAAATACAATGCAAATTTGAACCAATTACTAACCTTAGATGACCTAGAACAGAAGGATCCACAATCACAACTCCAAATCCAATGTCACTTTCCATTAGATTACCTCTCAATCGCAACCACCTCAAAAATAGCTCGGGGAACCCCAAAAATACAGAGGTCAAGCTCTCTGTTCTTATTTACTAGAAATAGTCATCACAAACCTCTCATCACAGACAGTTTTTATATATAAAAAAACAGTCAATGATGTACGTAATACTCATCGCAAACGGTTTTTATAAAAAATAATTAATGATGAGATGCCTAGTATAATATTTTTTATAATAGTGTTTGCCACATTTCTCACATGATGGAAGCGAAATTCGATTTAGGTACATACTCTGACAGCGTGCTATACACACACACAACGGTTGAAAAACGAATCGTCGCGCCCATGGCTACGCAAACCGGACCGTAATTTTTCTTCCGTAGCAAGGCCGCTCACAGGATCTCCGTTTTGTTCGGGGAAAAGGGCCCAAGAAAACAGCTGGCACGGCCATGCACGACGCCACATGTGTCGGCCGGCTCACTTTTCCCCCCAAGCGCGAGCAGGACACTCGCTCCAGCTCCAGTCCCTCGCCTCGCTCCCGCGAGGCTCCCAGCGTCCATAAATACACGGCCACACACCACCCCATACACCGCGCATACCCGCCCCCATTTCCCGTCTCCGTTTGCCGGTCGGTTGGTAGGAGAGGCGGTCGTTTCACCGTACGCACTAGCGTACCTGTTCGGCGAGAGTCTGGCAGCGCGCTGTACGTGCCACAATTTACTCCAGCTCCTTTGCTCTGTTAAATGACCGGAGGCCTGGCCGGCCGCGTCGTCGTCGAGGTGTTGTCCGAGCTAGAGGTGGTGGTAGTGGCTCCCGGTGTCGTGGTGCTTTTGTTCCTGACGCGCTTGTCGTCACCGTCGCCGCAGAAGAAGCCGCGCACTCGCACAGGAGGCTTTATATATCAAGGAAGGTATATATATATATGCATATGTAGGCATGATCGATATGTTGTCCATATGACCGGACGTGAGTTACGTTTATCATGTCAGTTCTTGTATCGTCGTTTTCGATCTGTTCTTTTTTTTTTGTTCGTTCTTTTGTATGGACCAGACTAGTAGATTTGAGCGCTGCTGGCCGGATGCTACGCAGAAGAACGGAGACTCCTGTTCTTTTTCTTTTCTTTTTTTCAAGGCAGAAGAACGGAGGTTCTATTAAAGAACACTGGCTGACACGTGGGCCCGTCTACGGTGGGTGGCACGTGATTAATTTTCTTGCTGTGCATAGCCCTTCCGATATTGATGGTATCATGCCTGATGCCTATGCATGGTATACACGTACGATGTTTTGGCCGGATAGCTAGTCTAGCCTGTAACGGGGTAAAGGTAGTGTAAGATATTGATATATGCAGAGATCAGATTGTGGCAGTGACTGGCTGTGACGATCGATACGTGAACATCTCTACTTGGTGTGGTTTTATGTTGGTGGGTTAATTAGAAAATGAGGAACCAAAGCCAAACTTTTGAATGTTTAAGTCGTTACGCTTTTGCATTGGATGGTTGATTGATCCCTGTCAAGAGGTATACTCGCAGGCTACATTTTGCTGCCTTCCAATGCTTCCACAAAGAAAAATTGAACAACGTACGTCTTGACGAATCTGCAGGACTGAGTGAATAGAACAAACAAGGTGCCATGTGGGACAAATTTCCGCCAACACATAGGCTCTCTATTGATTTGTTAGTGTTATTGCGCGCTCCAGGGTAACAAACAAGAGAACATTTGAGATCAAATAGGCACTGAGAAGTATTTGCACCTCAATCGGCAGGGGCCGGCATGGCAATAGACGTATGTAGGGATTGGAATAAGATATGTGGCAATGAATATCAGTACTATTGCACAGTGCTACGTGGTCACCATAACAGGCCCCTGCATACATGAACACACAGCGGCAGTCCACAACTCCATATGGCTATATGAAATATGAATAAAGATGAACTTAGTTATTCTTATGACTATATGAATAAAAATTGAGACTGCAAATTCTAATCTATTTTCTGAATTATTGATGGAGCAGTCGAAAGGTGAAGGTTCGGAAAACTCACTGAAGTACTGAACAAGGTGATGGCTCCAATCACTGACGATTCGAGGTGGATATCTCCCATCACTGAAGATGGGTCAATGGACAGACAGGGAAACCCAGCAGTTAAAGCAACCACTGGGAGGTGGAAATCCTCCATCCTTTTGCTAGGTAAAGCTATGGTTTGTTTCGCTTTTGTTCTTCATGTATCACAAATACTACCTATTAGAGAAGTAGTTTATTGGTTCAATTCGTAGAAGACTTTGGAACAAAACAATCAATTCAATGGCGCAATTCGTTGCCGTACGACCCGTATGGCTTGTCACGTGCAACTGTGCAAGCATATTCCTGCCTACTGTCTGAGTTGAATGCAGTTCAGACTTCCATCAAGCGGACCCTTCAACAAGCATTTAATTGATTCTGTAATAAGAGCAAAATTAGTTAAAAGGATATGACAAAATTAGTTAAAACGATATTTTACATATTTTTTCCGGTAGTAATTCTAGGTACTATTGCATGAGCCGTCAATGATCGGTGAACCGGTGGATCCATTTGCAACTCCTCTAGAAAATATTACTCTGTACAATACCCAGTAAGTTATTGGGCGTTCTCTCAATGGTCCTTATTTGAAGAGATTCTAGTTGCATGGTAGCCAAAGGTGGGGGTTGATCCACCATTGGAAAAGCATTACTGTGCTCTTCAGGTTGTCCACTATGGTTTGCCTTATATTCTAAACCTGAATAAGCTCAGATATTCCAAGACTGGTTGTTGTGAACTATGTTTAACCTTGTGGTGAAGTATAAGCCACCTGAGTCTGCTTGATTTTAGGCTCCGTTTGTCAACTTGGAACCGAGCTGTTTCTACTAGAATATAGGAGAAACCTAGCTAAACGGGCTAAAACTCGGAACGATTCTTCTCGGAACGTTTCTTCTTTTTCCACTCCGTGGTTGAATCACCCTCAACCATGTTTCTACTAGTTTCTACTGAAACCGTACCAAACGATTTGCAGAAAGTGATTCTGATTCTACCTGAAATGTATCTACTAAAGAATCTGGAACCGTTTCCGTTTCTACTAGAATCTAGAAACTGATACGGGTTGGCTTAATTGAGATCGACTTCGGTCATTCATTCATTTGTGTTCTTCATGCAGCTAACTACGGACTTGTGACCTGCGCCTTCTTCGGCGTTGAGGTGAACCTGGTGGTGTTCCTCCGAAGGGTACTCCACCAGGACAACGCAGAGGCGGCCAACAGCATCAGCAAATGGACCGGAACCGTCTACATCTTCTCTCTCATCGGCGCATTCCTCAGCGACTCCTACTGGGGCCGATACATCACATGCGCAGTCTTCCAGATGATCTATGTAACGGTACGATCACTCGGAGACATTGATCAATTTAACTTTTTCCTTTTTACCCTTTCCTCTGTTGCTGGATCGATCATGTCGTGTATGTCTGTTGTTCTGAACAGGGACTGGTGACACTGTCACTTGCGTCGTGGTTCTTGCTGGTCAAACCCTCCGGTTGCGGCGCCTTCAAGGCGCACTGCAGCCCGCCGTCGACGCTCGGCGTCGCGCTCTTCTACCTGTCGACCTACATGATCGCGTTCGGCAACGGTGGCTACCAGCCTTCCATTGCGACGTTCGGGTCGGACCAGTTCGACGAGACGGACCCGAAGGAGGCGCGCTCCAAGGTCGCCTTCTTCAGCTACTTCTATTTGGCGTTAAACATCGGGTCCCTGTTCTCGAACACGGTGCTGGTGTTCTACGAGGACTCGGGGAAGTGGGTCATGGGGTTCTGGGTCTCCGCGGCCGCGGCGGCGCTGGCCCTCGTGCTCTTCCTGCTCGGCACGCCCAATTACCGGCACTTCAAGCCGAGCGGCAACCCGCTCACCCGCATCGCGCAGGTCTTCGTCGCCGCGTTCTGCAAGTGGCACGCCGCGTTGCCCAGCGGCGAGTTGCTCTACGAGGTGGGGGGCGACGAGTCTAAGATTCCTGGCGTTCGAAAGATCCTTCATAGCGATGAACTCAGGTAAAGATTTTTCTCGAACAATGGTATTTTTGTTTGATTGAAGCGTCGAATTGTTGAGCGTTGAGATGAGATATCGAACTAATCTGCTTTTGTGGCGTGTGTTGGTGTTGTGCAGGTTTCTTGACAAGGCGGCGACGATCACCGAAGAGGACTACTGCGCGCCGGAGAACATGAAGAACCCGTGGAGGCTCTGCACGGTGACGCAGGTGGAGGAGGTGAAGTGCATCCTGAAGATGCTGCCAATCTGGCTGTGCACCATCGTCTACTCGGTGGTGTTCACCCAGATGGCGTCTCTGTTCGTGGAGCAGGGCGCCACCATGAACACCAATATCGGGTCATTCCACGTGCCAGCCGCGAGCATGTCGGTGTTCGACATCCTCAGCGTGCTGGCGTTCATCGCCATTTACCGCCGCGTGCTGGTGCCCGTCATGGCCCGGCTGTCCGGCAACCCGCAGGGGCTGACCGAGCTGCAGCGCATGGGCGTTGGGCTCGTCATCGGCATGGCAGCGATGGTAGTGGCGGGCGTGGTGGAGGTCGAGCGGCTGAAACGGGTGGCGGCGCCGGACCAACCGAGCTCCCTGACCGTGCTGTGGCAGGTGCCGCAATACGCTCTGATCGGGGCGTCGGAGGTGTTCATGTACGTGGGGCAGCTGGAGTTCTTCAACGGGCAGGCGCCGGACGGCGTCAAGAGCTTCGGCAGCTCGCTGTGCATGGCGTCCATCTCGCTGGGAAACTACGTGAGCATCATGCTGGTGAGCGTGGTGACCAGCCTTACCGCCGGGGAGAAGCGTCCCGGGTGGATCCCGGGGAACCTCAACTCGGGCCACCTCGACAGGTTCTACTTCCTCCTCGCGGCGCTCTCGCTCGTCGACCTCGCTGTGTACGTCGCGTGCGCGATGTGGTACAAGGGCATCAAGCTCGACTGCGGCGAGGAGAGGGGAAAGGTCCCTGTGCATGTTTAGGCTTCAGGGCGTTCTGGTTTTGATACGGTACGTACTGGGCCAGAGATTGGCTTGCCGTAGGAATAATAATGACAGAACTTACATGTAACCATCCTTTGATCGTTGGATGACCCATGTTATATCTCTGTCCCGGTTTAGCACCACGACTAATCTCTAGTACGTATTGTGTACGAGCAGTGTAAAGTACTTATGTATGTATGGATGTCGCCATGGGGGCTGATCACTGAGCTTCTGAATTTTCATCGATCCAGAATTCCAAATGGAAGCAAGTTGCGGAATCCATCTTGTTGTTGACGGCTCTGAGCTGAATCTAACTACATTCCATTTACCAGCATGCAGAGCTCGTGCATCCCACCACCACAGGGGCACAGGCTGCAGGCAAGTTGCCGCGCGTGAGCTGAGTCCACCCGCCACAAACAATGCCGTGCCTCGCGAGCGCGGCCGAGCGGCAGTTCGCTGCTGTGCTGCCCGCGGCCGGCTCGGAGGCATGCACCGCCGTTCGCCGTCGTCCATTTGTCAAGCCTTTCTCCCACGCGTCGCGGCCGTTGGCGACATGTACAGAGCATCTTGCCATCCTGCCGGTTCCGTTCTCTCGGTACATCAAGGCTAGTTCGCTTGGGCATTACCTGGTACTGGTAGCACTGTGGCTGTCAGCCTGTCACTCAGTCCAATGTTTGTGTGGCACGCACCAAACTCACGAGTTTGGGCTGTTTCAGGTCTAAAGAATAGCTAGAACTGCAAGGCTGGATGATGTTGGACACAGTATTGGCACTTATCGGCAGCATCCATGCTCTACGAGAGGTACATCGTTTTTGTTCTTTTTTTTCACTGTCTATTAGTTGCGCTGCTAAGTTTTTGCCCCCGGGAGACTAGACGGAGAAACAAAATGGAAGGGAAGAAAACAAACAGACTGCCCCAAAACACCCGGGCCCTGGGATGAATTAGCCCAGAGCAGAAACATTAATCTCCAGGCCCACTACGGAAAAAATCCAATAAGACTAAGCTAAAACAGTCCATGCATCACAACCCAAAACAAAACTAACAATATCAATATCGTCTAAAAAATCAAGCATTATTAAAACAAAGCAAAGTGTTGTTTAACCAATCTGAATTAAATGTGGCCGTAGTGTACATAAGGTGGCAGTTAATTAACGCCGCCTACAGTTGAAAACAGCAAAGTGCAGTGCCATCTTTTTAGACCAAAGTGTGGTACCACCTTAAGTCGAAATGACTAAAATATCGCATTTTTTTTGTGGTCTCTATCTCCCACAGCAGACAGAACTGGGCCATGGTTAACAATATCGATTATAAAAAAATTATTTAAAAATTGGCAATCTCGAGTTAAAAATCGTCAAAAAAAAAAACATATCAAAATCAAAATTTTTGAACAAAAAATCGAAAATCCATCGGTTTCCACTGAAAATCGGTTGATTCGACTGGCCAATCAATTTTTTTGGCGGCCGATTTTTTGAGCGATTTTCACCAATTTTGATCGGTTTGCGTCACATAATTTTTATTTTTTGAATTGGACCGATTTTAGCCTACAAGTTTCAGATATAAGGTGAAGCTGATATCTGTAGCTCGGCTAAACGGGCCTAAAGCACATATGAAGCAGTACATGTGAAGCTACGATACACGCGTTGGAAAGCGAATCTGAATGTGCAGCTGATGGCATTGGGCTCGCACATGCAGCGATTCCCGACTTGTGGTGTAACTTGTGATGCTTATCCAAGAAAGTGATGGGTCGATCATGGCACGGTGCCCGCCACCTTTCCCCTCCGCCGTGGGCGGAGACCCCATCATGCCGTGCTTTGTTTCCTTGTTCTGATGCTTCTCTCGTGCACACACAGAATATAAGTAAATTATATTTTTGTTCATGGCAGTTCTGGCTTATGCCATTATAATATTGATCTTGATTGGCACCTTCTGATCTCAGAATATCACTGCTCTTGATTCTCACTGTCTGATCACCTCTGCGTGTTTGTGTGTGGTCACTGTCAGCAGCAACATGGGTGCCGGAGGCAGGATGACGGAGAAGGAGAGGGAGAAGCAGGAGCTGCTCGGCCGTGCCGGCAACGGTGCGGCCGTTCAGCGCTCGCCGACGGACAAGCCGCCGTTCAGTCTGGGGCAGATCAAGAAGGCCATCCCGCCGCACTGCTTCCAGCGCTCGGTGATCAAGTCCTTCTCCTACGTGGTCCACGACCTGATCATCGTGGCGGCCCTCCTGTACTTCGCGCTGGTCGGGATCCCCGCCCTCCCGAACGCGCTGCAGGTCGCCTCCTGGCCGCTCTACTGGATCGTGCAGGGCTGCGTGCTCACCGGCGTGTGGGTCATTGCGCACGAGTGCGGCCACCATGCCTTCTCGGACTACTCGGTGCTCGACGACATTGTGGGCCTGGTGCTGCACTCGTCGCTGCTCGTCCCGTACTTCTCATGGAAGTACAGCCACCGTCGACACCACTCCAACACTGGCTCGCTCGAGCGCGACGAGGTGTTCGTCCCGAAGCAGAAGAGCGCGATGGCGTGGTACACCCCCTGCGTGTACAACAACCCCATCGGCCGGCTGGTGCACATCGTCGTGCAGCCACCGTTACAGAAGAACCGCTTGTGGTGGTGCGACACCAAGCGGTAAAAGGTAGTAATAATATCGTGGGAACGAGATTCGAACCCACGACCAGCACTCCAACCTCGTGACTCGCTTCATCCATCTAGCCAACTCACCCATGCGTGCTCTCTGATAGAGTAGGGCACACATTCCTTTTATTATTTCTAAAACTGAGCTTCTACAAGCAGTTCGTGACACGAACCCCTTCTGAAGGGGGTCTTTATAAGCGGTTCGTGTCACGAACCGCTTCTAAAGCCCCACCTTTAGAAGGGGTTCGTGACACGAACCCCTTCTAAAGCTTTAGAAGGGGTTGGGGACACCAACCGCTTGTAAAGAGTTTTAGAAGGGGTTCGTGTCACGAACCCCTTCTAAAGGTGGGGCTTTAGAAGGGGTTCGTGCCACGAACCGCTTCTAGAGATCCCCTCCGGCCTGTTGCCATAAACCGCTTCTGTTGTGAGCATTATAACCGGTTCGCACCAAACCGTTGCTAATAGGCCGCTTGTGATACCCGGTTTTGTAGTAGTGAGCTCACCCTCGGGTGACCGATGTACCTGGCGTTCAACGTCTCCGACCGCCCGTACCCGCGCTTCGCCTGCCACTTCGATCCCTACGGGCCGATCTACAACGATCGGGAGCGCATCCAGATCTTCGTCTCGGACGTCGGCGTCCTGGCCACGTCGTTCGCGCTCTACAAGCTCGCGGCGGTATTCGGGTTCTGTTGGGTGGTTTATCCATATTTGTGATGAGTATTTGACTTTATTTGAGCAAGGTGTGCTCAAGGTTAAGTTTGATTTGACTCGGTATTACATGTTTGAATTAATAATAATTGTGGACTAACATGCAAGAAGAAAAATGTATGTGCATTGTGGTATGTGCAAAATGGTTTATTCCTTGTGGTAAAAGTTCCTGAAGCAGCTATGGTCATTGGTGAGTACCGGAATTAGGTTGGAAGAACCGAGGTCCGGAGCGGTCAAGGATGCCGACGAGATGGTTGGGCTCAAACCAGGATCACTTAGATGTCATGGAAATGGACTTGAGGTGGTTCAAAGTTTCCGGTTCGGGTTGGAGGCTCAAAGAGGAGGAAACTGAGCGGTCAAGTCCGGCGGATGAAAGCCCGTTGCATCGGGTTGTGTTTAAAACCCATGTATGACCAATGTGGCCCATGTAAAGTCCATGTGTGAGGTGAAATGAAAGGGTTAATCCTAGTCCTTGGTGGAGTTCCCTAAGGTTTGAGACTCATTCAAGGGTGGTAGGTGGCCCTAAAGTAGTATAAATAGCGGGGGAGGGGTGTCCTCCCTCATTTGAAGGTTTGAGTTGCTCATTTGAGCATTGCCCACATGAAGTGAGGCTTTGTAAGCCTTCAAATCAGAAAATACAAAGATTTTCTTTACATTTTTGTGAATTTAAATTCCGCATTTACATTATGTCTTTACTTTACGCAATTTAAATTCAGCATTTACTTTCCCGCATGTAAATTCTTGCAATTTACTTTCTCACAATTGGTTTTGCCTCCTCTCCTTTTAAATGCTATTAATCAAGGATGTATTGAAGGTGCTCATTTGGTTTTACATCTTTCTTGCACCCTATGATAGACTAGAGATCAAATTTCTATCAAGATTGCAAATCTGTCCTAAACTTGTTCTTCGCGCAGCAATCAGTCTTTTATTTTTAGAAAAATATAAAAAAAATCCTTTTTGATTGATTCTTGTTGGAGAAGGTGTGTGGCTCATATATCCATCTGTGAAAAAATTTAAGAGTCCACTGGTTGCACCATTTGGGAGCTATGAGGTGAAAACCAAGCCCCAAAATTCCTGATTGAAGATCCTGACTGTTCGTAGTCCTTGATTTTTTCTGATTTTTGTAGAAGGCTTTTGGTGGTGATTTTTGGTGGAGTGCTTCATGACTCATATGCTCACAGGGTTTAAAATTCCCAAAATTTTTGCAGTAACATAAGTCCACCATCCACCTGCTTTAAGTGAGGATAATTCCTGAAAAATCTGCTTTTGCTTTTCTAAAAGAGGCTTTTGTGTTTTATCTTAATCTCTTTTAGAAAAGAAGCATTTGAATTGATCCCTCTTTGCTTTGGACACTTGACAACCAGGATTGTGATTTAAAAATCCCTCACATAATTCATGGTTCTCATCCATGTAAGCTAGGGATACACATAGTTGTCTAGTCGTTACCGATTTTGCGGGTTTTGTGATTTTGAGGAGCATCGAGTTTCTTTGCGGGATTGTTTGGAGTACGTTGAATAGGGGATAATTTTATTTGGGATCATTCAACCCCCCTCTGATCGCCATCTTGGTCTTTCAATAGCCCTACGTCCAGTCGCCTAGCGGTGTTTTTCTGTATTGAAATGATGGATACAAGTACATGGATATTTCCCCGGGATCCCCCCAGCATCAAAGACATGGGAGACGGTTCATTAGAACAGATAGAAACACAAGGATTTTATCCTAGTTCAGGCCTCTCACGATCAAGATAATAGCCCTACGTCCAATCGCCTAGCAGTGTTTTCTGTATTGAAATGATGGATACAAGTACATAGATCTTTCCCCGGGATCCCCCCCGTTGAACGGGGAACCCTTAAATACATGGCATATCGGTATATATAGTAATTGTTTCCTAAGATCGTGCTTGTTGCCTTCTTTGGACGTGCCCTTAATTATCGCCACGTTTGAATCCTTGGTATAACTTCCCTTGATCCCTGGCGAAATAGTCGTCAATTTCCTGTTTTGTGGGTTGACCACGTCCTTCGACAATCTCCGAGCATGCCTTTGGCCTGGATTCGACTATCCCGCGTCCTCGCCGAGCATGGTTGCTCGGGCATTTCTTTGAGGCCTATAACCGATTATACCTTGCTTCGGTATCACGGGCAAACTCATGTCCGAGCATGGGAATGCTCGAGACTCGTGCTTGGGTATCACATCCAAGCTGATTGTCAGGAGTTGTCCGGCCGTCAGGGTAGAATGGTTCTTATAGAAATACCAATCCCCGACAGCTAATCCCCGAGGCTCAAGTGAGATGGGTCATCTCCTTGAGATTGAGAAGTCCAAGGAGGGATTGACTTCTTGATGGTGAATCACTTACCTCAGCATCTGGGCATGAGATGACCAGGAAAAGGAATTGATAGATGAGGCAGGCTCACAATATCACATCCCGAGCGAATCATGCTTGGGGAACAAGGTCGGCACAAGCTGCACCGAGCGCGATCGAACCTTGTCCCGAGCATGATCAGATGCCCAGGGAAACTAGGTATGGATCAGATGCCTAGCATAAAGGTAACTAGCAGGCTGTGAACAAACACAAGCCGTTAGCATAAAGGTAACTAGCAGGCTGTGAATAAACACAAGCTGCCACATCCCATACATGGATTAGATGCACAGGGGAACTAACAGACGAGACATGCTCGAGCTGCCGCATCCCGGACATGGACGTACAACCTCGTCTCAAGCATGGATCAGATGCCCAGGGGGAAAGACATGTGCTCAAACGCAGAGATTGCTTGGTGCAGAACAAGAAAAGTTCCCAAATGCGATGCTCGCTTGGAGGAATTTAAACGCGTCCCCGAGCGAAACGCGTGCTCGGAGGGAGAGGCTTGCGCCCGAGAGAAGTACGTGCTCGGCGTGGGACACGAATAGTCCCCGAGGGAAACGCGTGCTCGGCGGGAGAGACTCGCGCCCGAGCGAAGTGCGTGCTCAGCGCGGGACACGAACAGTCCCCGAGCGAAACGCGTGCTCAGCGGAAGAGACTCGCTCCCGAGCGAAGTGTGTGCTCGGCGCGAGATACAAACAGTCCCCGAGCGAAACGCGTGCTCGGAGGAAGAGACTCGCGCCTGAGCGAAGTGCGTGCTCGGCGCGGAACACGAACAGTCCCCGAGCGAAACACATGCTCAGAGGATAAGAGCAATTCCCAAGATATAACAAGATCAATTCCCAAGCACAATGCTCGCCCGGTGTGAAAAACACGCGTCCGAGCTAAAAATTTACTCGGCACAGATCTGAGCGGAGCTCCCGAGCGAACAACTCATCATAAATTGTGTAGTATCAGCCGTCAGATGTAAAAGATGACGCCTTTGGGAATCCTTTGGCAAAGAATCCGTCGATCCCCACGAATGGCGCCAGCTGTCGACGATTGGGGAACATGCCCCGCCGAGCTTACTTGTTGAATGAGGGATCAACCAAAGCCCCTTTCTGCCAAAGGGGTAGCATCGAAGATGTGGGAGACGGTCCATTAGAACAGACAGAAACACAAGGATTTTATCCTAGTTTAGGCCTCTCACGATCAACATAATAGCATATCTCTACGTCCAATCGCCTAGCGGTGTTTTTTTGTATTGGACTGATGGATACAAGTACATGGATCTTTCCTCGGGATCCCCCCCCCCGTTGATGGGGGAACCCTTAAATACAAGGCGTATCGGTATATATATGGTAATTGTTTCCTAAGATCGTGCCTGTTGCCTTCTTTGGACGTGCCCTTAATTCTCATCACGTTTGAATCCTTGGTATAACTTCCTTGAATCCTTGGCGAAATAGTCGTCACTTTCCTATTTTGTGGGTTAACCACGTCCTTCGGCAATCACCGAGCATGCCTTTGGCCTGGATTCGACCATCCCGCGCCCTCGCCGAGCATGGTTGCTCGGGCATTTCTTCGAGGCCTATAGCCGATCATGCCTTGCTTCGGTATCACGGGTAAACTCATGTTCGAGCATGGGGATGCTCGAGACTCGTGCTTGGGTATCACATCCAAGCTGATGGTCGGGAGTTGTCTGGCCGTCGGGGCATAATAGTCCTTATAGAAATACCAATCCCCGACACTACTATTTTTTCTTTGCTACAAAAAAAAGGTTGCATCCAATATCTATACTCTTTTTGCATTGGTTGGTACTTCATCATAACTACATTGTCAATGGTGAAGTAAGGATAAAAATAGATGATGTGTTTAAAATACTAGGCTAAATTGATAAAAATATAGTCTTTTATCGTTGTGCAATCCAAATTTATACATAAATAGAAGAGAAGCAAAAAAGAAAAAACATATCTCAGTAATGAAAAGTGCATCCCCTCCCTCAATCGGCCAATCCCTTAGTCTCCTACATTAGCTCGGCAGCTTCGCACCTAGCCTCCCCTACCTGGCTGCCCCAATCCCCCTCCCTCTTCGGAATTGGGCATCAATGAACATGAATTAGAGCAGTAAGCAAAGATTAAGGACCAGAACAAGAATTGATACTACGATTTATCAATGAACACATATTAAAACACACCGGATCATAATTTATAATTAAACAGTTAAATAATAGTGCATAACATTAATTAGAGCAGTAAGCATAAAATAATTAGAGATTACAGAAGAGGAGGATGAAATTGGGGATCGACTGTAGGAAAAGATGAAGCAGAGGAGCAGCGGGGTGATCGAGTTCAGTTGATCTTTTGCCGACGTCGGTGGCGAAGGAGATACAATCGAGGTAAGAGAAGTCTTCACAGATCGATTTGTCTTGAGAAATACTTTTATAATATTATAATTTTATTAAATTTTATAAATATATTATAATATAAATTAGTGACTAAAGTTGTGTGGCGTCGGTGGCGAAGGAGATGAATGAATTGACGTGCTAGCTAGGACAATATTCTCATTCCTCGGCCCTTCAAATGCTCAATCTGCTGCACGGAGACTCTTGACCTGATATTCCGTCGAGTGAGCTCTATCCACGCATCTTTCCTGCAGAAAGCTCGCTGAAACATATGAAAATTCGCCAAGATCAGCGCTCAATGTCACCGCTCGGCGCCATCCGTCCCTCTCTGGCCAACAGTGGCTACTACGTGTCAGAGAATAGAACTCACTGACACAACTCGTGCACTGCACTGCACGCACATGTGACGGCGTTGGAAACACAATGCGTGCCAAGAAACTGGTGACGAGCACCCTAGCTCCTCTGCATCAGTGGCTTTCGCGCGCCTGGCCACTCGTATTCATACACGAGCACTCTTACGAAAGGTCAATACGTGAGCACTGCTCCAAGTATCGATGGGTCCACCTATCCCAGATCTGTGCGGGCCCATCAACTACAGTATAATCAGCCTTGAGCAAGATTCAAAATACTTACTTCGAAAATTTTAGCCAATTTTTCGGATTTCAGTCGAAGACAAGATCCTAAATCACAACGGAATGAAAAAAATGAAAATTTTCGAAATGCTAAAGCCATTCTGAAAATCTTGATGAAATTTCAGTTTTTTTTTTACCGGATTTCATGCTTTTTTTTATCGAATGTCATGTTTTTGGACCGAAATAGGATGCAACACTACAAGAATACCCAATCTACCATAGATCTACAAACAATTATCTCGAATCCAACTAATATATTAATCTATCACACGGCAATGTTCACAAAAACCAGCATCTATCACAGATCCAACAACATAATCTAGTCATATGGGCGATTTGGGTTCGATACCTTTAATTTAGGGGAGGAAGACACCCCCAAAGCGAGGGAGAGGAGGAAGATGAGTGGATCCAGTCGCAAGTGCAGGGGATCCTGTGACAGCCCTCGTCTCTGTAGTCACTGGTCTTACTTGCTTGCCCCTCATCCCTGCAGTCGTTGGTATTTCTCGTTGGTGGAGCGGCGTCGCGAAAGCGGAGCGCGTGGCAAAGGGGCTCCTGGCAGAGCGCGTCACAGAGGGGCATCGGCCGCCGAAGAGCTATGTGGGCGACGAGGAGGGGTGTTGAGCACTGAGGAGCCGTGCAGCCGCCGAGGAGCTGTGCGGGAACAGAAGAACTCCAAATTTTGAAAAGGCTCGACGAGCTTTGGTTTGTCGCCTCGGAGGCCTAATTTGCCTAGCGGCCAAGTAAAAAGAGACCGCAAAGCCTGCACCTCCTCAATTATAGTGTTACATGACAAAAGCTAGTTAGGAGCGCGATTCAAAATCTCGGCAAAATTTCGGATTTCAGGCCCCTCCGGATTTTATAATCCCAGTGAAATAAAAAAAAATTTAAAGTGCTACAATGCATTAATATATCGCCGAGATTTCGGTGATTTGGACTGAAATTTCGGTAAAATGGACCTAAATTTGTATAAAAGTTGACCGAATTTAATCGTAATTGACTGGATTTTGACCGGATTGGGTTCTTCACATCATTTCCCATGTGGGACAGTCGGTAGATCATAATTTCCGCGAAGTTGATAGTACCAGAAAATTTCGCCAAGATTTCGAAATTTTGGACCGAAATTTTGGATTTTTAAGCGAAATTTCAGATTTCTCGATTAAAAAAAACGGATTTGAATTTTGTTTTTTAATTTCGTCCGGATTTTGTCCGAAATTTCCGAATCTCGTCAAAATTTCGGATTTCAGTCAGGCCCGAGATGGAGTCCGAAAACGAAATTTGAATCCTTGGTTAGGAGTAATGTGATGCACTGCTTCGCTTCGTTTTTGGCGCGGTAAGCTTCTTCTCCGTGCAGCGCCCGCTTCGTTCCCTGCGCCCACGCTAACTCTGGTTCAAATCCGCCCAGCTCCGCTCAGCAAGAAGAGATTCAAACATATCCTAAAGTTTGATGTTTTTTGCTAAGATCTTAGTCAATCTGGTCAAAATTTCGGTTTTTCTCGGTGTTATAAAACGGATTTGAAATTTGCTTTTTGAATTTCATTTGGATTTCGTCTGAAATACCGAGATTTCATCAAAATTTGAAGTTAAACAAAGCAGAAGCACTGGTTCTTGGATGCGGCCGAAGGCCAGAGCTCGAAGCTCACCTCGATGGGCTCTGCGCGATTGGTGCTGCGTGCGTACCGCCGAGGCAGATGTGACGGCATGGCGGATGCGTAGAGCAGAGGCGGATGCGGCCTGCGGCACGCGGTTGGTTCGGGCGCGGCAGTGCGGAGCTCGGCGGTCGGAGCGCTGGGTGGCGATGCTGAAAACGAGGTGTTGGGCGGCGGCGGGGAGGCGATGCGTCGGTCGACGGCGCAGGCCTGCGGGTCCGACTACATGGAGCGGGACGGCTCGGGCCAGCGAACGATGGCGGTCGGTGGTGCTGCGTGCGTAGAGTCGAGGGGCTTTCGGCGCGATGTTGGGTTGGCTTCGTGCAGGGGCGGCGGTCGGAGAGCAAGCAACGCGGGCGGCGGCGACTTTGTGGGTTGGGAAATGAGAATAGGAATTAGGGATTTGAAAAGATGTGATAATTGCATAGAGGGGGGTGAATAGGCTATTTGAAATTTTAAAGAAATTTACTGCAACATAAAACGTCAGATTATCCGATTTAATATCGGAACTTCCGGTATTATATCAGAGTGTCCGATAAATACAGGAAATAGAGTTAAGGAAATGTGACAAACAATCTAAAAGCGTGTTCTATTCTAGACAAGTGCTGAAGAGAGTACGCTATCAAGACTTGCACAACTAGAATTGAAATGCGAAGACAAAGTAGACAAGAGTTTGTTTCCCGAAGTTCGGATCCTTGAGGGGATCTTACGTCTCCGTTGAGGAGGCTCACTAAGAGCCGGGTCTTTTCCAACCCTATCCTCGATCCCAAACCTCGGTCACACTTGAGGCTTGGTTTCATTCTTGGTCTCTTTCCTTTCGAAGGCGGAGCCGGCCTTCACAAACTTCTCACGGCATCCCACAATCATCGGGAGCTCGTGAGCAACGTCTAACCGTCTAGGAGTCCTTCAACCTCCAAGAGTAACAAACGCTATAGAATATTGACCTTGGAGAAGCTCTCTAGTGCTCAAGATGAATGATTATCTCTTCTTCTTCTGGCTTACAATCACACTTAATGTCCTCACTCACTAGATGATCCCTAAGATCAAGGAGGAGGGCTCAAGAATACTCTAGGGTGTGCTCAAGGTGCTCAAGCATTCAGCCAAGTGAAGTGAGTAACCCTCTAAAGGGAGAGGAGTGGGGTATTTATAGATTTGGTTCAAAACTAGCCGTTATACCCGCACTCAGCCACACATCGGAATATCCGATCCCAACATCGGAACATCCGATGAGTGCAAACCATCAGAACTTGGAAAGTTCCAACGGTCGAAAACTACAAGCATCGAAATATCCGATCTTAACATCGGAACATCCGAAAACACTAGGAGAAAACACGACAAAACTTTCTAAATCAACATCGAAATGTCCGACTGAAGTATCGGAACATCCAAACCAAACAGAGAGTTCCCAAAACAGGGAAACGCCTACTTCGGAACTTCCGACTTCGAAACTTCGGACAGTCCGAACAAAACAGAGAGCACCTTTTCTACTTGACAACACGCATCGGAACTTCCGATATGAAATATCGGAACTTCCGATCTCAACAGAGAATGCCCTAACCGAAAAACACTGGGCATCGGAACATCCGATATGAAATATCGGAATATTCGAACTCTTCTAAGGGCTTCGGACTCGAACAAACCTACACATCGGAAAGTCTGCACTTCGGAACTTCCGACCTAAAATCGGAACATTCGACAAGAACTTAATGACAACAACAATCCAAAGCACGGGAGAAGACTTAGAACCTCTCAAGAGACTAACCAACATTCATCTGAGCATAAAAACCATCTCTAGATCAGGTTCAAAGCATCCCTCTTAATAGTACGGCAATTCTATGACTCAAGAAATTAAAATACATACACGAGCTGTCGTTTTTCTTACTCAAACCATTTGAGGGTGTCCGATGACCGTAGATGATCTCTTCTTAGGACTTTTCATCTGTTCATAAACTGGTTGAACATGTTAGCTTCTTTAATCGTTTGTCATTAATCAACCAACATTGAATTAGGGGGCCTAGATGCACTTTCAATCTCCCCCTTTTTAGTGATTGATGACAACCCGATTGAAGACAAATTTATGAGACAAAATAAATAAGATGGATATAGGATGAGCCCCCCCCCCCTCAATATGTGCATACAAGATAGGACTTGAGAGCAAATGCACATTTTGAAGAAAAAAAGAATTGAGAAAGCTCCCCCTATATCTTTGCATAGGAGAACAACATGTAAATGTAACAGGATAAGCATGATAATCAATTATATTAAGCAATGATAACACATTAATCATCCTGTGAGTCAACATCACAATTCATGCAACAACGATAAGGTCTCTCAAAAGACAACATTCATCGAACATAGAGATATAAAACATAAACCGACAAAGCACAACAAAGTTGACTAGTCCAGAGTATCAAAGATCAAAGATGATGAAATGATACCAAATTTGTCCATCTCACCCCCTTTGGCATCAAGCATCACAAAGGAGGAAACAAAAAAGGGAGCTAAGCTAGTCGGACTCCTCGGGCTCCTCAGATCCGGTTTGCTTCTTTTGTGCTCAATTTAATTACTAGTAATTCTAATATACTTTAGTGATCATTTATTTAGAATTATTAGTTTGCTTAGACGTAGCACTGTAGCTGCACGTTAGCTAAACCTAGAAGTTTTAGGCCTTGATTCTTAAAATTCTAATTTCTAATATTATTTGCTTACTTAGTGTAATTAAAGCCTAGAATTTTTTTAAAAAACTCCTATTCACCCCCTCAATCGGTTATCCTTTATCCAACCGCTGCTGTTCCCATCGACCGATCACACTATGAGCACTGCCTCACCGTGCCTATAAAAGCCATCCACGCTCCCTACCTTGCTCCTCACAACACCTAGCACCTCCAGTCCCCCCTCCCAAGCACCATTTCGGTGCACAGCCATCACCTTGCTCGGCTCTAGCCACAGCCAATACACCACCAATTCTCAGCTAAAAACCATGTTCGAAGCACCATACCCAAATTAATTTCGCCTGCACCATCCATGCCCACCTTGGATCAAATCCCTTAATTCAATTTAGTCATTCCCTCACCGTGGAGCCGCTTCCACGGGACCCTTGAGCCGCTGTCCAGTCGCTCCTCCTCACCGGTGCGCCACCGCCACAGGCCATCTCAGCTCAAGCTGCCACCTTCCACAGCCTCGGTGAGCTCCCAGGATCCCATTTTGGGCCTCGCTTCTTCATCCCTGCACCTACATCGCCGTCGGCCGAGGCATGCCCGAGCTCGAAGCATGGCGACCTGCTCTCTAGGTGCTCTATTCTTCCCTCTTTTCTTTCTCTGTCTTGTGGCCCAGGTTGTAAGACTAGTTTCCCTCTTACTCAATGACAGGTGTGATCGAATGGATTAGGAATTGGTTGTCTAATTCACAGCTCAAAGACAAAAGGTAAGGATTGATCCATCCAATTCAAGATGTCAGAAGTTTAATTTAGATAACCCCAATTAGTTTAAATCTTTAAGCTCATCGAAACATTAAGATAAAATAAATGTTAGTTATTCCTTATCTCAAGTAAGATTAAAACGGGTAAGTTCATTTCTTTAATTCTCAAAACTTCAAGTATTACAAAATAAAGCATCGTGATCTTAGGTTGTGAAATTTTAATAACAGAACCTTGGGGGTTAAGCAAACCTTAAGTAAATCAAATGATCTTTATCTCTCTCTCTCACACACACATACTCATTCAGTTTTTAAAATCGTTGGATCTCTTTGAAACTTTTGAAGTTGGTTTTTGAAAACTCCATTGAGATTCTTCTTAAACTCGTCTTTAATCAAGTTTCAGACACAAAACTTGACATAACTTATATTTGAGATTGAAACCCATTGATATTTTTTCGGAAATGTGTCGAAACCATATGAAACATGTGAAACGTGCTCTGAAACTGTAGAGTTTACTTTTTTTGAAATTTAGTTGAAATTATTCTGACACTCTTTTTTTAATAAAGCTTCAAATCATTTGAAATCCATCGAAATTTGTTTAAACACGTTAAAACTTGTGAAACTAGTTTGAAAATTTTTGAAACCTGTAGAACATGCTATGAAACTTTAGAGTTAAGCCTCTTAAAACTTAGTTAAAATTCTTTTGAATCTCTTTTAAATTAAGTCTTAGGTTTGAAACTAGACAAAATTTGTAGTTTTATATTGTTAACTCATTGAAATTTGTTGAGACATGCTGAAACATTTATTAAACCCGTTTAGAACTCTTATAAAACTTTATGAAACCTATGAAATGTGAATGGACTTGCTTGAAACCTAGTGAAAACATGCTATACCATTGTACGCATACCCAAAGGCCACAGAGAGGATTATGACTTTTGAGCTTAGATTAATTGTTACACGGGCTTGATAAGAGGCGATCTGCGCCAATCAAACCTAGGACTCGCCATCACGTGCTTACGATATCGCCATCACATGAAGATATCTTCATGGACTTAAGTTGCGTGAACAGGAACCACAAGGGTTTCACATTATTACAAATATGGTGTACACCAAGTACACAAGGAAACCGGCCATATCAATCCAGGCTTGTGTCATATATGTACTTGAAGCAGTCGTGTGGTTGCATGACATGAAGCCCATATGCGTGCGCAGCGATAGACGTAAGTGATAGTGCACTGACTAACACCATACGTTGTCAAATCAAGAAATGGCAAGCTACACAAACACACACAACAGCAGCAAAAATGGTACCGCTCCACGGAAGGCTCTCAGCACTATTGGTTTGGTTTTTTTTTTTTTATCTCATTAAAAGCCAAAAGAGAAGAGCATAAACAAAGGGATGGCTTTTAATCTAACTTATTCTAAATTATAACTCTCTATATAATTGAAAACCCAAAACCACTTGAGGAATATTTTTTTAGCTTATTAGGGTCAATTTAATACCACTAAAATTAAAATAGAAATACCTAACTCAATAATATATAAAACTTTAATCTACTTAAAAAAATTAGCTTTAAACTAAAAGCCAAAAACTCGACGATATTGTCTACGGTGGATCCCCCGCTATGGTACAAACTGCGGTGGCTCCTCTGCATCGGATGGGAGCAACGGACGGCGAGCGGCCCGTGCCGCTCGATCCGGGTCACGGCTCTCGGCACACGCAAAACAGAAAGCGGCAAGTGTACAGGTCCGGATTACGTACGCTCCGACACGGATTAGTGCGTCCATCTGGGCCGTCCTGGCCCACTCGCCGCGGGAATGGGACGACGGGTGCTCGGGGAGCTTTTAAATAGCTCCTCCCCCGGTGGATTCGGAGGCGGCCTCCTCCTCCCCACCTTGCACAAACCGCTCACTTGTTAATTCTTCAAGAAGAGGAGGAAAAGAGGAGGGTGCGTGCGTGCGTGCTGTCTGCCCCGCTCCGCCCCCCAGTTCTACCACCCTTCTTAGGTAACCCCGCATTAGCCTCCTATAATTCCTTCCCCGTATCACTGTTTTGTAGATTGTTTTGATTCGTTGTGAATTGGTGTGGAATCTGCTTGGTTTGATTCGGGCGCGTTCGGTCTGTGGCGGTAATAGTGGGGATTGGGGAATAGACTGGTAATTTACCGTCGTGGCCGCCGCCGAGCTCGCCGTCGCGCCAACCGGCCGAGCTCGATGTCGATCTTCTAAAATATCCTCGTTGCCGATCTCACTTCCGGGTATTTGTGAAGGCCTTCTCATATAGGTTGTTGGCTTGTCGAATTCTAAACGAGTTTTTTTTTTTTGGGGTATTTCTTGATCAGATCTGTAGGATTTAGCGACCTGTGATATGCAGATATTTCTGAGTGCATTTGGGTTCCTGATCTCTGTTTCTCTGCCGTTACCACTCGTTTTAGGATCTTGGAATGCCACCTTTTGCCGCAGCCTTTTTGCAATTCACGTTAATTTTGTTGTGAAATCTGCTACCTTTACATCTTTTTATCACCAAAGCCCGCCTCTTCCTTTCGGCTTCTTTCGGAGTGTAGGACCTTTTCCCTCCATGATGGGATTCGACATTAACATTTCTTTGGCTGTTAATTTCTAGTACCTAGGGTGGGCGATGACGATGCACGCTGCTGGCCCTTTCAGCACATGTAAACTAGCATTTCAAAGAGGCAAGTTGTTGCTGTGGCCGTCGTTGCTGACCGAAAAAAAATCTCTATCTTCTGATGGAACCTAACCGGCGGAGGCATATGCTTCTCGTGATCCGGTGGTTGGAAATAATACTAACATAGTAAGAAGAGAGAAGGAAATGAAAATGCCATTCCTTGCACATCTCACTCTCGCGCTGGGACTCTAGGCGGCGGCGGCGGCGGCGGCGGGCCGGGAGGGTGGGGGGTTGGTGTGGTTGACCTAGGAATCGGCATCGTGATTCACGACGCGTCACCATCAGATTCTGTTCCCGGTGCTTCGACGGTGGCGATTGTCTCTCTCGTTTCATGTAGGGTTATTACTTAACTGAGCATGCCTAGCGTCAGGCCACGGCCGTGTGTCCGCGCTATGGTACAAACTGCAGGGTTCACAGCCTGCAGAGTCGGCAGGGTGTCATCGGACTCCAGGCCCACATGATGGCCCGCTTCACCTTTTTTATCTCTGCCATTTCCAGCCGTAGAGAACTTAGCTGGACACGCACAAACGTACAAAGGCGTAGATCCGCAGATCTGGGCGCCAACGGCTGGCTGGTCCTTCACCTTTGCTTGGATTTGCACACTGCCAACTTGCTGTCTGATATTTGAATTTTAGAGGTGGGCATCGTGGCGTGCCGGCTTGGCCCAGGCCCATCGTGCTTCGGGTCGGAACCGTGCCGTGCCACGACGGCCCATCGTGTCCACCGTGCCGTGCCGTCCGACTCGCTTTTGACGAGCCCAGGCCTGGCCCATTTACGCTTCGTGCCTACTTCGTGCCGTGTCGGTCCAAGCCCGACCCATTTTCACTATTGTGACGAGCAAAGAAATAAAACACATCACTATTACTAAACTACCTATTTTAATTACATAAGAGACTAATCACATCAACAAAATGTCAAACATAAATGCAATGCTTGAAGATGTTCTGAATCAACAATATCTGCCAACTTTTAGGTCTTAATTCGTGATTTCGTGCCCATTCGTGCTGTGCCGGCACAGATCCGGCCCAAACGATCGTGCCGGGTCGTGGCGCCCATCGTGACGCCCAAACAGTTGTGTGCCGATCCGGCCCGGCACGGTTCCGTGCCGGACTTTGCACCGGACCATCCCGTCGTGCTTCGGCCGGCCCAAGTGCCCACCTCTATATTTGATACTAGCACTCTTTTACTCTACCAGTAGGCGGACAAGACATGGTAGCCGCATAAGCCGCTTCCTACGCCCTCGTCCTCCAATCGCGTAGGCAGCTGTCCTAATCAACGCGAACAGTCGTCTAATCAGAATTAGCGCATAGAACCAGCACAATCCATGCATCAAATCTGCGTCTCCGTCCGGGCTGTCTTATGCTTGTCCGTTGGAAATTAGACGGCACGCCCGTGCCTTTCAAGCCAAGGGAGACAGCATGCTTGTCCGTGGGAAATTAGACGGCACGCTCGTCCCCGCTCGTCCCTTTCAAGCCAAGGGAGACAGCATTTGAAACCACCTGGTGGAGGATGTGTGTAACATGGTGACCGCGTGCAGTGCACCTAGATTCCCGCCCCCCTCTGTTCCTTAGTCGCAGGCACTGTTCCGCTAACATGCAAAACATGCGGTGAGACGTCTAATACAAGCTTGCTCGTAAAAACTGACCACTCATTGCAGAAAATGCGACGATTTCCGCGGATGAACAGCGAATGGCTTGAATTGATCGTCCAATGTGTATGGTAGGATTTGGTAACCTTATCGTATCAGATATGTATACTAGTACGACTTTTCCAAACTTGTGATGAATTTATTTTGCACACGTTTCTAGTGGTGCATATCGTCTCTCCCCGCCGTGTGCTTCTTTCCTGGCCTTCAAAGTTCAGACTAGGGAACACATATTTCTCGAGGGAATTATTTTACTAGTAGTCAAATAGCAGGCAACATCACAGCACCTACCTATTTTTACTTGGTTAATCGATCATCATTTGTCTTTGTTTTGCCGCAACATCCTGCGCTTTTCGGTATCATGGTACAGTTGATCAGTTTGTGTGGTTGGTCAAAAGCATAGGCTAAGGCTTTGTTTAGCATAGCTCCAACTTTACCAGATTTATGGATCTGGGTATTTCTAGCTTCACCAGATCCGTGGAGCTAGAACTATGGATATATTAAGAGTATTTAGGTGGATCATCTTGTTTATATTTTAGAATAAAAATATAAACTTAATTCACTTTATTTTAACCTATAAGTTTCAGATATAAGGTGCTGCAGCTCGGCAAAACGGGCCTAAAGCACATCTGAAGCAGTACATGTGAAGCTACGATACACGCATTGGAAAGCGAATCTGATTGTGCAGCTGATGGCATTGGGCTCGCACATGCAGCGATTCCCCATCGTGCCGTGCTTTGTTTCCTTGTTCTGATGCTTCTCTCGTGCACGCACAGAATATAAGTAAATTATACCCATCTTGCTAGATATTTTTGTTCATGGCAGTTTTGGCTTATGCCATTATAATATTGATCTTGATTGGCACCTTCTGATCTCAGAATATCACTGCTCTTGATTCTCACTGCCTGATCACCTCTGCGTGTTTGTGTGTGTGGTCACTGTCAGCAGCAACATGGGTGCCGGAGGCAGGATGACGGAGAAGGAGAGGGAGAAGCAGGAGCTGCTCGGCCGTGCCGGCAACGGTGCGGCCGTTCAGCGCTCGCCGACGGACAAGCCGCCGTTCAGTCTGGGGCAGATCAAGAAGGCCATCCCGCCGCACTGCTTCCAGCGCTCGGTGATCAAGTCCTTCTCCTACGTGGTCCACGACCTGATCATCGTGGCGGCCCTCCTGTACTTCGCGCTGGTCGGGATCCCCGCCCTCCCGAGCGCGCTGCAGGTCGCCTCCTGGCCGCTCTACTGGATCGTGCAGGGCTGCGTGCTCACCGGCGTGTGGGTCATTGCGCACGAGTGCGGCCACCACGCCTTCTCGGACTACTCGGTGCTCGACGACATTGTGGGCCTGGTGCTGCACTCGTCGCTGCTCGTCCCGTACTTCTCATGGAAGTACAGCCACCGTCGACACCACTCCAACACTGGCTCGCTCGAGCGCGACGAGGTGTTCGTCCCGAAGCAGAAGAGCGCGATGGCGTGGTACACCCCCTACGTGTACAACAACCCCATCGGCCGGCTGGTGCACATCGTCGTGCAGCTCACCCTCGGGTGGCCGCTGTACCTGGCGTTCAACGTCTCCGGCCGCCCGTACCCGCGCTTCGCCTGCCACTTCGATCCCTACGGGCCGATCTACAATGATCGGGAGCGCATCCAGATCTTCGTCTCGGACGTCGGCGTCCTGGCCACGTCGTTCGCGCTCTACAAGCTCGCGGCGGCATTCGGGTTCTGGTGGGTGGTTCGCATCTACGGCGTGCCGCTGCTGATCGTGAACGCGTGGCTGGTGCTCATCACCTACCTGCAGCACACCCACCCGGCGCTGCCGCACTACGACTCGAGCGAGTGGGACTGGCTGCGCGGGGCGCTGGCCACGGTGGACCGCGACTACGGTATCCTCAATCGCGTGTTCCACAACATCACGGACACGCACGTCGCGCACCACCTCTTCTCCACCATGCCGCACTACCACGCCATGGAGGCCACCAAGGCGATCCGGCCCATCCTCGGCGAGTACTACCAGTTCGACCCCATGCCGGTCGCGCGGGCGACATGGCGCGAGGCCAAGGAATGCATTTACGTCGAGTCAGAGGAACGCAAGGGCGTCTTCTGGTACAACAATAAGTTCTAGCTGCGGAGTTCTTCTGACCATCATCCTTACTCTGCAGCTAGCGATGGGAGGAGAATTCAGGAAGAGAAGATAGCGTCCTCGGAAATCGTCCTACCAAGTATCCATTCATCTACCTTCCTATTATTAGTCTTTAGATAGGAGAGGGCATTTGGGCACAAGGAAGGCTACTGCAGTGCCATTGCTAGAGTTGCTTTCAAAGTGCAAGTAGGCTGGCAGGGACTTCATGCCTGTGGTCTGTGGATGTAGTGCGTCCGTGGCTCTGGTCAGTTCTGTCTTTTTTTTCCTTATCTTTTCTCCGCCTTTTAGTCGCCGGATTAGGTTGGCCGGTGGTCGTCGTTGTTGGTGGTGTCCATGGCCATGAGATGGCCGTGTTGTGTGCGTCTGTCATCGCGTTGGCGTCATCTCTCTGTCCGTTGCGTGTTGTTGTAAAGCATTCGGTGTTTATGGCGGAATAACTGAACATCGAACGGCAACTTTTTTGAGTAGTTGGATGGCCTTTCATACTTGGCGCTCATGATCTTCAATTCTTCGCCTTGCTTTACTCGTTTCTGGGATGCATGCTTTCTTTCTCGACAAGACTGTCGTCCCGGCTGGTCAAACAGCTACAAATTTTAAATTTTAACTTACAAATTTCATATCTAAGGTGGAGCTAGAATTTGTATCTCTGTCAAATAGGACCATAGAATCGCTCCCACCTTTTAATTTTTAAGATAGATCATTTTCGCAGTCACGTAACAGGCTGAGTGAAACTTTCATGAGAAGGCTGCGGGCTCTTGCAGTTGCAGTTGTGATGTTTGAGTAGCAAGTAACGCCCTCGTTTTAGCCATTGTCAAATGAAGAGACATGCGCCTTTCCGCTAAATTAGCCATCGGGCCTTCGCTGTTCATGCCTACGCTGGGAAAAGACCCAACGATTTGGTACGGGTACAGGGCAAGCGTAGCGAGCATGGTTCACAAAACCGACGAAAACTGCTCGAAAACCACGGTTTTCGACTGTATCGAGCCGGTTCGAAACTCTAAACCGGTCGGTAAACTGGTTCAAATAAAAAATAATTCAAAAATTTTGAATAAATTGAAAAAAATTTATGCAATGTAAAATGATCGAAAACCGGTGAAAACCAAGCGATTTTTTTGGAAAAACCAACGAAAATCGCTCAAAAAACCGATCGTCCAAAACGTTCAACTTGCCGATCGGTTTTTTGAGAAAACCGAATGATTTTCGTTTTTTTAATTTGTTTTGAACTTTTTTTTGTTTAAATGCTCGGTTTTGAAACTCTTCGGTTTCTAACGATTATCCAGCGATTTTTGGCTCGATATTTTTGAATTTCCAATTTCGGTTTTCCATCGATTTTTTTGGTTGCGGTTTGGTTAACCCTGGTAGCGAGGAAATTAGAAAATTTTTAATGTGGTGTATATTTTACACACATAACTCTATATTCTTATATAATAATTTTTTAACATCATAAATACAACATATATCTTTGAAATTCTCTAAAAATACAATACAAATAGTTCTAAGATTTTACAAATCCAAAACCTCTAAAATTAAAAGCAATTCAATCAGTAAATTTGATCCACTAAAGAGATGATGTTATAATATGTTTTAAATTTTTTAAGATGTCAGTGCATATATATACCAGCAATCCTTCCGGATCCACCCCCTGGCCAAGGAATGTTTTTAAAAAATATATATTTTTTAAATAATTTTACAAAAATACTACACTGACAGCCTACTGGTCAATAATTTTTTAAATATGTCGCCAATTCAAATGGCGACAGAGATATATTTTTGTAATTTTTCTTTTCGTTGTATTATTTTTGTAAAATTATTTAAAAGTATATTATTTTAAAAAAAGTTTCCCTGGCCAAGCGTGTAGTATCTCGACAGCCTTCTCTCCCAAGAGAGCTGGATTTGTGGTATTACAGTACGTGTATCTGCACAGTGCTAAGGTAATACCATGAGAGAGAAATTCCTTAGCACCAATGCCATGAATGGATAGTAGGTGCTAAGCTCGGATTATATAGCATCGAAGCAAACTTTTATAGCTTGTTCTACGTCAGAAAAAGTTGAACATTTAGCATTTATAGGTAGTGCTAACTGCTAGTAGCTAAAAATAGTATTGTAGAGAGAGAGAGAGAGAGGTTATGTATCTATGTGTTAACATCTACTACTTCAGATTGTAAAAGATGTAATGCACAGCCTTTTATTGGGCTTTGTCAGTTTGAAGAGACGGTCGGCCCGTCATACATGAACCAGGAGATCAGGACCACCTGCTTAAGCTCGACCAGAGAAGATGGATGGCGTCGGGAGACTAGCCTGACAAGTGGGCTCAATTCCGTGCGGATCAACTCAGAGTTGGGCTGTCACATTATTGGGCGTTCTTATATGAAACAATACGCTACTAGGTCACGTAAGTGACATGTATTATCTATCGTGCTTTCGCACCATAGAAGGAGCTCCCAAAGCTCGATAGGTTCGGTGGCTTGCCGAGCTATGTGAGCTCGGTAGCTCTTTCCACGTTGTGAGAGCGTGGCATGTGATACTTATAGCCTGTTGACGCTTCTGCAGTTAAGGATATGACTATTTTTATAATGGGGGCATATCCTGTGCAATCAAAGGTTTAGTGCAATCATCGTGCAATCAAACTAAAAAAAATTCTAAAAATTCTAAAAAAAATCATGGATGTACATCTCAACTTACCCCATCTAAGTATAAAATTTCATGATCAAATTCGTCCTATGCTAGAAGTTATAAAAAAGACAAATTTCTAACAAACTTTTACAGTTTAAATGCACCCCAAATTTGTCTTTTTTGTAACTTCTAGCATATGACAAATTTGATCATGAAAATTTATACATAGATGGGGTAAGTTGAGATGTACATCCATGATTTTTTTCAGAATTTTTTAAAAAAAATTTTAGTTTGATTGCACGGTGATTGCACCAAACCTTTGATTGCATAGGATATGCCCCTTTTTATAATTATATTTAAAAGAGGGCTAAATTTATATAAAAAAAACAATTACACAGGAGGGTAAAAAAGTGCCGACTTCCTAAATAAACTTAGCATCTCTTCTGTTAGCAATGGACACACAATGACACGCCACACTGTAAAAAGAAAAATCAACACATGCCACGGCCTACTCCACATGTAACAAACGCAGGCATAAATAGTTTTACGTTGCAAAATTGCGATGTGCAAACTACCTGCTGGAATCCAATGTCTTGCATGACCATGCACGGAGCATAAAGCATGCACCCATGGACGTGCATGTTGGCACTTGGCAACAGTACCGGAGCAACCCTCCGTCGACTATTACCTCTTAATTCTACTCCCTCCGTCCAGATTTACAAGGCCTAACTCTCTCTAACACAAAGACCAAGGAGCTAGTTACTCAGCGCGTTTACCCAATCAGATCGTGGGACTCCTCTCACCCCGCGCGCGGCTGGCAGCCGTGCAGCCGACTAATTACTCCATCGCGCTTACGGCTAATTACTCCATTCGCGCATCCGGGCTAATTACGCGTGCCATGCTAATTACGCGAGCCATGCAAAACGCAGCAAAGCAGTGCCAATTTTTCTCGCGCGCGCGGCTAGCTTCCAATTTGGAAATCATTATGTACTAATTTTTGGGAAAGCGCCAAATTTTGGAGTGCAAAATTTTCAAGCATGGCGCTTATTTGTCCTATAAATATGGATATGCTTCATTCACAGTTTCACACAGCTCATTCATCTTCTCTCCCATGGTTGGACATAATGATCTAAATCAGCCTATCGTTTGGGATTATTTTTCAGATTTCGGTAATACTATCTCTTTTTTTTCGCTCTTGTTTTCCTTTTGAGCATTGAATTTTGATGGTTCATAGCTTCATGCAATGCATATGGAGGCGGTACTGGAGATGCTGAAGGCATCGGCGATGGAGCTGAAGCAGACGACGTAGCTAATCTAGGCGACAGAGCTGCCGACGACGTGCTAGCAGGCCATGTGGCGCAGCTAAACTATGCATGTATATGCAGTCTTCACTTTATCTTTCTGCACACCGCCATACACATAGCTAGCCAGCCTTGAACGTACTAAGCCAATCATGCATGCCATTTATGTGGTGCAGCTATCAGCATCAACAGGAGAAGGTATTACCCTCCTGATCTAAATGAGGCCATCGATTGGGAAGAAATTGAGGATTTTGATGGATCAGTACCTGAATTGAACCATGATTATGTTTTGGACTCCAGCGATTTAGGTGTTCATCGCATGCCCTTTATCTCTCTTCATTTTTCGCTCTAGTTTTCCTTACGATCATTGAAGTATGTTGTTTCATACAGATGAAGATGGTACTGAAGACGTAGATGATGAAGGTATCGACGATGTAGCGGACGCCGGAGCAGACGCCGCGGATGGAACCGACACCGAAGCACACGCCGGCGACATAGCAGACACCGACGCCGGAGCAGACGTAGCTAACGACGAGGGTGAAGGTGCAGCCAAGGCAGTTGACGCAGGTAATAGTCGCTTGCAGACGTAGCCATGTGTTTTCAATTGTTTCTTGGAAAGCCAAGCCTTGAACATACTAAGTCAAGCATGCCATGTACTCCTACAGCTATTGGCATCAAGAGGAGAAGGTACTACCCTCCCGATATACTACCCTCCCGATATAAAACGAAGCATATATGCCATGTGCTTAGACAGATCGGCTCCTGACATGTTGAAGCAGGGAGTGACGAAATCTGTTGCTAATGACTTGGGGATCCCAGTGAGAGTTGTCCGGCAAGTATGGCGAGATGGACAAAATGGTGGTGGAATTTCAACTTTTGTAAACAAGAAGAAGGACAAATGTGGCCGTAAAAATTTTCCCTTCAATCCGGATGCTATCAAAGACGTGCCACTTAGCCAACGCCATACCATCCGTGACCTAGCCAACGCTTTGCATATGGCAAAGACATCAACATTTGAAGGAAAGAAAGTTCAGGCGTCATACAAATGCCATAAAGTTCACTTTGACCGAAGAAAACATGAAGGCTCGCGTGCGCTTTTACATAGAAATGCTTGAAAGCCAAAACATACCGGACAAACCAACTTTTAAATCTTTGTACAACGTCGTGTACATAGATGAGAAATGGTTTTATAGGACAAGGGAAGCCAAAATTATTATTTGGCGCTTGATGAAGAGTACCCTCAAAGAACCGTGAAGAGCAAAAACTTTATTGAAAAGGTTATGTTTTTAGGGGTGAAAGCACGTCCAAGGTTTGATGAGCATGGCATATGTACATTTGATGGGAAAATCAAAATTTTTCCCTTCACCTATTGGCAGCCGGCCAAGAGGAGAAGTCACAATAGGGAGAGGGGTAAGTAGTTCAATTTTGCTTAATTACTTGAATTGTAGCGACTCTACTAATCATGCTTAATCCTACTTGTATGATTGTTTTGTAGGAACCTTGGAGCTCAAGGCGATGACAACGGTCAACAGGGACACCATCCGAAAATTCCTCATTGAAAAGGTCTTGCCCGGCATCAAATTAAAGTGGCCTGTTGAAGAACAAGGTCTATCGATATTCATCCAACAAGATAATGCAAAGACTCATATTGCGGTTGACGACCCAGAATTTTGCCGTGTTGCACAAGAAGATGGGTGGGATATACGACTAATATGTCAACCACCTAACTCTCCAATCTCAATGTATTGGATCTCGATTTTTTTGCCGCCCTATGAGGAATATCTGGTAGAAAGATCGAAACGTGTGTTCCTTACACAGATGGGGTGCATGAGAGAGATTATGCGTGCAAAAGGAGGACAACATTATAAGATCCCGCATATGAAGAAGGGGACATTGGAGAGGAACGGTCTACTTCCCATAAGGTTGCAATGCGATAAGGAAATTTATGAAGACGCGGTTGAATTTATCTTAGCTTAGCTTAGCTTTTTTTTTGTGCTACTGTTCACCAAAATGTGGGATAATTGACATGTGCATTTCCCGACAATAGATAATTTATTCAACCGATAGCACGATACATGTTCGCATACAATGATCACTACAAGTACTGTAACAAGTTTACTCAAAATGAAAATTAGGGAACATTAGTCGCAACATAACTGCACAAACAGCAGCGGTATTGACGAGTACACGTACCATGGGTACCCTCAGCAGCCCAGGACAGTGAAAGGGCTGCCTTTGAGGCCCAGTTCCGACCAAGGGCCCGTAGGCCACGGAGGGATCTTGTCCCTGGCCAAGCACAAATGCAGACACGCTCCGACCCCCTGGGTCGGAGCGAGCAGCGGCTCCTTCGAAGCACTTGGACACCTGCCCTGCTGGCATAACGTCATAAAACGTCCGCACCAGGGTAAGTGGCTCCTTCCCAAGGTGTCAGGGAGGCCGCCTAAGAAGTCAAGCTCCGGTCCCATCATCCTGACACGCAACAGAGGGGAGCGCCCCCTCCCGAGGCCACGCTAAGGTCAAATACCATTAATGCCGGAGCCTGACGACCGTACGGAGCAGTGCGTCACTTCTCCAACCCGGCCAAGAACCCCCCGCCGCAAGACTACCAACTCGGCGTGCGGGTGGACGGAGGTCGATCGGACGACAAGACCGAAGACCAGATTCCAAGACGTAGGACACCCCCCCTTTCTCTTTCTTTTTCCCATTCCAAACTCCCATGTAACCTACCGCTTCCGCCTATATAAGGTAAGGCAGGGCCCCGAGGAAAAGGAGGAGGGAGATCGATCAATCGTTCAGAAAACACAACAAGAAAAAGCATCCACACACGAAAAGCGAAAAGATCATCCGGCTCTTCTTCCTCCCGAAGGAAGACGCCCTTGTAACCCCTCGAAAGGGCAATATACACTCACCTCAGAACCAGTATACATCTTGGACTCGTAGAGTCAGACCATTCGAGGAGAGGGAGCGCGCGAACCCCCTAGACTTACAAATCGTACTTGCCGGTACTCGAAACACCGACAGGTATCCTCATCCGTTTTGTTCATAAGTGTAGCAATTTTGGCTTCTTCCTCGACCTTTTCATCAAAGGTGTCGGCGTCGACAATATTGGTTCTTCCACCTGTACCTGCGAGTCGTCGATTTGCAGGGTTTCTTTCATCTGTAGCTGCAACTCGCCGGCGTGTGGAGCTTCTTCCACCTCTACCAGCGACTCGTCGGCACGCGGAGCTTCTTCCTTCTCTACCTGAGACTCGTCTGCATGCGGAGCTTCTTCGACCTCTACCTGTGACTCGTCGGCATGTGTCTCATCTTCAACCAGAAGATAGTGTTCCAGAAGCTCTCGAGCTTTGATGATCTCAAGCGGCGCCTATTCTTGCATGTCGATAGCCTGTGCATGGATGCCTCGCGCGCGGCCTAGGTCCAACTCCGCCTGCTGCAGCATCCTCTGGGCACTCGCGACCTCCTTCTCAGCATGCTCCGCCTGCCGCACCGCCTGCTCCCAAGCCTCATACGTTGTGCATTTCTTATCTGCCATCGCGAGCAAGAAAGAAGGAGATACTCCAGGAGAGATCAGGGAAGCGAGTGTTTATCGGAGTATGAACGAGAGCGATGGATGGGGGTATAAGAAGCTAAGGCATGCATGCATTTCTTGGCATGCATGCAATCACGCGTTAATTAGTTGAACATCAATGCAAGCACGCGTGCATGCATATCGAACGAGCGTGCATGCTGATCGGTAGTGATTTAATTGATGGTATAATTAATGCAGTACGTGCAGACGACAAAGAGGCCTTATAAACATGGATGCTATCTAAAAGCGGTTAGGCCTTATAGACCTGGACGGAGGGAGTATAAGACAACAGCAAGCCATTAGGTAGTCCTTTCTACAGTATTTTATTCAATATATGATCATCGAGAGAACCATCAAGATGTATGACTGATCTGGAAAACATTGCTCAATTTACTCGATGCATAAAGCTCCAGGTCTTGACCAGACGTGCAACCATCGATTAGGCACCCAATTTACACTAAAAACGAAGTTGTCGATGTTTAAAACCTGGGGATCCCTAGATCGAACTTACAAATATAATTATGGTTGCCTTTTGTCTAGAAAATAAGACCGAAAGGAGTAGAAAAGGAATTGGATTATATTATGGGTGTTCCTTACAAAGTACAGACTATTAACTCTCTATCTATTCAAGCACTGTTGTCTACACACACTTCTTCACCCTCTGAATCCTTGCAGGAATATCGTATTTATAGTGTCAAAGGGATGGCAGTTATCATCTTCGAAGGTGTGTCTTCCCGTCAAAAGGTGTCTTCTCAATGAAGGGGTGTCTTTTTGTCAGAGAGGCATCTCTTCGTAGGGAGTAACATCCAAATGATCGTCTGTACCTGTCAGAGAAAGTGTCTTCCGCACTTTTATCATTGCGCAGAGATTCCTTGCCGACCTGAATCAGGTCGGGGCGAGAGTTATCCTTTACCCGATCTTGTCTAGGTCGGTGTGATAAACGGTATTATATCCGACCTACAAAGGTTCATAAACTGTAACTTTGACCAAATAATCGTGAGATATTTAATGTGTCTTTGTTTTATGGGTTGCATTTATAAGAATGCGACTGGCTTCTACAAAGATGTACCCATTTATGGGTCTTGGACAAATTAATCGTCGTCAGAAGTGTTCACTTTTATAGGCCCTGTTACCTTTTTTCTAATCTAGCCCCATCTCCACCGCGAAACGTGCCTCCCGCGCTCCCTTGGTGTTGCCCCACGCTCCTCGCTGTAAGGACGAGGATACTGACTAGAGGAGGGTAAATAGGCGGTTTTTAAAAATTCTTATATCTTATTACTAATGAACGCCTTAGTTAAAAACTAAATTAAATGCAGAAGCATAAATCTAAGGTTTTAACAATTAAATCCTAAATCTCTAAGCTCATTAAGTGCACCAACAATTTAAGACTCTAACAATGATTTGCAATCCTAAGAGACAAGCAATCAATTTAATTCTATGAATGTAAATTGCGCAAATGTAAATAAGCACAAGAGAGCAAACCACAAGAGACACAATAAATGTTACCGTGGTGTTCGGAGACTTGCCGATCTCTCCTAATCCACGTTAAGGAAAGCCCAAACGAAATGGATTGGCTCCACGAATTAAGCCCACACCTCAAATCCACTAGTGGTAGCTCTTTCCCCCTCCTGGTAAGCGAGCTCTGACATTCACAAACCTTCGTGCCTTCTCACAATCTCCATTGAAAAGGCCACCGAACCACGATGCCTCCACACCATCTAAGTGTCCGTAAACACAAAGAGTAATAGGTCAAACTTACGCAACCTCACCAAGTCCAACACATGCACAATGATGATCACTAAGTGCAACACATACATAAGGATCTCTCAATCCACTTCTAATTTGCAATACATGCAAATAGAATCACTCTTCCTGATCACAAAGTGCAACACATCCACAATTGTGAGGGGATGCTCCTTCTAGCTCAAGAAAAAAGCAATAGTTATCCAAAAACCAAAGGCAAAAATAGCATCAACTCCAAATGCCAGCCCAAGGCTCCTTTTTATAGACCCCAAAGAAATCTAGCCGTTTGAAGGCAAATTGGGCATTTTCCGGCAAATCCGGTACTACCAGCCTCTAAGGCCAGATAGTACCAACCTCGACCCCAACAGTCAGGTTTCAACATTTAAAGCACGGGTATTAGGCGTTGGCTATAGTACCAACGGTAATACCGGCAACTAATACCCGGTAATACCAGACTAGCGGCAGTACCAGCCTCAGGCACCGATAGTGCCAGCCAGAGCAAAACCCAAAATTCCATTCTCTAGAAAATAACTATTGGCCTCATGGGGGTGATAGTACCCACCTAGCGGTACTACTGGACCCTGGGCATGGTAGTGCTGGAATTGCAACACATGCAGTCCACATTGGAAAATAACTACTGCTCAAGAGGGTGGTGCTACCAGACCTTCAGCAGTACCGTCTTCAACACGTCGGTAGTGCTGACCTCACCAATTTTTCAAGAAACACATTGTGTGAAAAATAACAATTTGCAACACATGCAGTCTATACTGGAAAATAACTACCACTTCAGAGGGCGGTATTACTGGACCTCCGTTAGTATTGTCATCAACACGTCGGTAGTGCCGACCTCATCGATTTTCCAAGAACCACGTTCTTTGGAAAATAACTATGCTCCCAGGTAACAGTACTACCGAACTCGTGGTAGTGCTGACTCTCAGACAAAAACATGATTTCACATGGAAATCATTTCCTTTCAAATTAAGAACCAATTAAGATTAATTCTTTGAGCCATGTGACGATCAACACATGATCCGCAATAATTTACAAAATATATTTGCAAATGTTGATCACATGCTCCAAAGAAAGATGCATTAACACTAATTTCATTTTGCAAAACACATTTGCAAAGGACAATCTGCAACAAAGAGTGATCAAGATCACTTCTTTGAGCCATGTGATGATCAACACCTAATCTCTAGCAATTTGCAAAACAAATTTGCATAATTCTAGTCACATGCTCCAAATAGAGATGAACTTGAACTCAGTTTGCAAAACGTATTCGCAAATAGTGGCAATAAAACCAATAATGAGCCATATGATGATCAACTCATGATCTCTAATCTTTGTAAAATACATTTACAAATATTAGTCACATGCTCCAAAGCAAATGCATGAGCTCCAACTATTTGCAAAACTCATTCACAAATACTAAGCTCCATGCAAGGAACGATAGCCAAGAATCAAGCATAAACATGTGCTTAGCCATGTGATGATCAACACCTAATCTCTAGCAATTTTTAAAACACATTCACAAATTCTAGTCACATGCTAAGACTCCAAATGCATGAGTTACTCTTATTTGCAAAACACATTTGCAAATCAAACTCCATGCAAAGACCACATCAATAAAATTACAAGCATAAGCTACAATTATTTGCAAAACATATTCACAAATAATTGCCCCATGCAAAAACCAATTTAATAGAGTGAGCTAGAGCAAACTGAATTGTCATCAACACATGATGAAACTCAAACTATAAGACTCGACCCCTCTTAATAGTACGGCAACCTAAACTAGCAACTCGGTCTCTCAACCAAACATTGAGACTGGTAAAAGACTAGGAACACATCCCAACCAAACATTCACTATAATCATGAATTATATATCCAAGGAATGCAATTAGATATGATAATGTGAATTCAAATACATACCTTTGATATTTCCATCATTATCCATCCACTTCAGTGCAGTCTTGAGTCCTCCACCTCGCCCGCCTTGCTCGCGTCGCCTCCTGTCCCCCTTGCTCGCGCCGCCACTGTCCTCCCCTGCCCTTCTCTTGCTGCCACCTCCCCTCGCCCTTTCTCTAGCTTGTGATGACCCGCATAATTAGCCCAGGGTAACGACAGTAATCACCACCCTTACTCTGAGATAATTACACAAATCTCGGCATATCAACCAATCAAAACATCAAGCGCACCCAATGTTTTATAAGTTAATACACCGTGTTCAGAGTGTTGCAACAAAAACAATAATTAGATACTGAAATGGAAACTTTATTACATCCCGTTGCCACACAGGCTGCATGTTCGGTATATTAATTAAACATAGAATCCAAGTATAGCATAGATGTAATACCAAAAGTACTAGTTACTCCACAAACTAACGAATTCGATGAAGAGTCTATCCAACCCTCTACTCTTTCTGGTAGTCCTCCGTCGCCTAGTCATCCCAACTAGATGCTTGACATCCGAAGTAATTCTCTAAGCAAAGGGGGATTTAGCAAGAGTGAGTACAAAAGTACTCAATAAGTATTAATAGCAAATGCAATAGATGAATTTTTCTCATATCATTCCACTTATATCCATCCAATGTACACCTTCCCTCAAAACCATTTTTAGAAAATAGAGTTTTATTAGAAAAGTTGTGTTGTTAATTTTAATCATCCAAATATGCTACTAGCACTCGTATATGAGACAGACTTAGCTTCTGTAGCCTTCAATCTAGGAGACATGCATGAATTCATGATTTGACATTGCGTAGTTTTGTACCACTTTACCCATAATGAACCCGACCTCAATCGGGAACCCAAAATGTTTATCACTATTTTGATATTAAATTTTCAACCCTGACCACCTACCTGTTGTACTTCATCTTGAAATCAGTGGTACTATTACATGGGGTGCCCAGTTGAACTCTATCTAAAAACCAGAGTTACTCATCTCAAGGCGTTTAAATATAGTGCCAAAATAAGCCAACCTATGCTGGTTATCAATTGTGTCCCTCACTGGTAGGGGAGAAATCGGATTGGATATGGATGGATAATAGCTCTATCATATTTGTTTTTATATTTTTTGTACATACAGATACGAATACGGATAGTCCGGATATGAATACGAATATGGATAATATCGAATACAAATACAGATCGAATAAGAATCGAATCAGATATGGTTTTGAATATTTATCAAAACATAATAACCCCTTAGATTATACATAAAAAAATCAACAAAATCATATAACTAGTTGATTTGATCAAAACATTACTGAAAATTGAACAAATATAAACATTTACATTCACTTAGACAATAGTTAGATACCTTATCGCAAACAAAATTATGTAAGACTTAGTTCATCACACACATACGATCAATTCATCATACATGTAGATCAAAATACAAAATAAAGATAGTACTTGCTCAAAGATACAAATAGAAGTAAACACGGAACACACTAAAAGTTTGATAATACTTAGATACTATGTCTTTAGAAAAAGTATATAATACTTACATGTAATGATCTAAGATTTACATTCTTTATTGGATTATGTTTAAAATAATAAATTATGTATTTATGAGTTTTTATGCATTTTAGCTACTTATTTAGAATATTTTTCTATTAAGAACAGTAGTTTTAGAATTTTTGAGAAAATTTAAAATACTGTAAAATCTTAAAAATAAATTTTTTAAATGATAGATTATGTCTGAAGCTTTCTCAAAAAAATTTGTCATTTTTGGAGTTGGTTTTCCATTTTTAATAATTAAAAGTTGCTTTATGAATTAATTAAATTAGAAAATAATTTTGAAATTAGGAAACTTTTTTGGGCCTTTGGAGGTGGCTTGGCCCAGCTCACATGCATATCCAGATATCTAACCCATCAATATCCGAATTATCTGAATCTGTATCCGTATTTGACAGATAGTAAGCTACCAAATTCGTATCCGTATCCGACAAAAAAAATCTGTATCCGATCCGACAAAATCCGTATTCGAAAATTGTCCAATCCATTTTCATTCCTACTCACTGGGCTTCAGCATATCCCAACTTTGCACCACACTTAGTTATCTACTATTACCCAATGTGAAGATCAAACATCGTCATAGATCAACTTTTTTGGTCGTTTCTATATACTATGGTCGATACGATTTATACAACTCATTGACTGGGTGTAGTGATTTATTCTTATATCATAACCTACATAAAAAACCCTTCAGCAATGCCCAAATACGACACCCTCCATCCACAACTAGGGGAAGGCGTAATCCCGAGGATGTCCGATGAGTTGAAGGCAAACACCCGGCAGCAATGGATGCACATAACAGGATTGCCACTGGCCGGGAGTGCCACCGGCGACAGGATATAAGGGTGCAGCTGGCGATGGAGAGCTCGAGCAGGGGCGGCGGCGGATGGTATCGATCTCAAGCAGGAGTGGCGTGACCCGTGAGGACTGAGGAGATGGAGCCGACCCCTCGACCCTAAGGATCGATGGATCTGGTCTTTATTGGCCTGTTAAATTTTTAGAGCCGATCCTCTAGTCCATTGAGGTCTTTTTAGCAGGCCCGATCCTGTAGCCCATTGAGGTCTTTTTAGCAGGCCGAATCGGACCAGTTGCATCCATAGATATAACGAATAAAGCATTGTCAGCTTCAGAACAGATTTAGGTCGTCAGTAAGCTTTTTCGGTTAATGAGAATTTTAAATGCACCGGAATGGCATACTCGCCGTTCTGTAAAACATGGTATACGTAGGCACCTAATGGTAACTCTAGAGCAAGTATGAATGCAATCGCCAGGTATGGCAAGAATACAACAAGTCGGTCGAATTATACAGAGTAGCAAAGATCAGTTTCCATCACAACGTTAACCATGATCACTAATATTTAGTTTACTAGTTATAGCAAAAAAAATACTAGTATAGCAAAAAAAAAGTTTGTTAGTATAGCAATTCAACAGCAAGTCTGTAATCACAAAACAAGTGAACAATGAATCAACTAAGTAGACAATCTCCTATATCCAGCATGTTATGTTATGAGGGGGAGACAGCTAAATTGGATGCATTGCAAAGAGCCCAAAAGGCATAGATATACAATACAAGGGACAAAACTGTAGACTACCACTATAATACCACATATGCCCCTAACATACACATACTACTAGACTACTACACTTAACACCACTCTTCGAACTCAAGGAGTATGCAATAGTATTGAGTTTGAAAGGGATAACACCAACATAAGGAAAGTCCGGGTCTAGAAAGCTACAGATAGAAATTTACTATAATTTACCTATAGACCCTGTACAAATCTGAGGTGGAGGATGTCACTGTTGCAACCGTTCCTAGTAGCAAACTTGCAACGAAAACTTTAGCCTCAATCCTGTTACTTAATCAAGTAGCTTTATCATCCAACGAACTACCTTTCAGAACCATAAGAAAGTGTCCATATCTCTCGCTAACATGAATGTCAGGATAAAATGCTGCAGCTTCTCAAGGCATATAACTGGCAGAACCTGTCTTCCTCACCAAACAGATATATCAGATCAGGTACTATATACAGGAAGTAATATTGGGAATTGGGCAATCGTTATATGCTAGCATATGGGATGGTTCAACAGTTGGCCTAGAAATGGAAACGATTGAACCATTTCTTGCCACAAGACCAGAAGCGACATATGCCAATCTGAATATGTTCTGATATTAAAGTAATACAAGGAAACAGCTTCTAGGGTCAGCGCATACAAAATACTAATGTAACCAGTAACAACAAGTGTGGGCTGAGCTGAGTACTAAAAGATAAAGATACTGATATCAGAATCCAAACTTTGCATCATTCATGACACACACTAATACCCCGAAAGCAAAGAAACAGAACTAACAGGCAACAGAATACTGAATATCATTCATAAGCGAAAACGGATGGGAGCCTACTTCACTCAGAGAGAGTGCCTGTATCACAGTAGGAATAATAAGCACAAAATAATTGGCTGCTGGACCGTATCGCCACATACAGCGGGTGGCACTCCATACTCATGACCTAAAATGTCCAGTGTTCTTCTCCCCGAATGGGCATATCAGCTAGAAATTTGCAAATAGGAAGCAACACTCGCAGTTGTTTTACACTATCATGACAAATTTACAAATTTGAAACGACTGAAGCACCTGCAGCTGCAAGATCTGAAGAGCCCCTATGTTACACTAACATATTATTATCAATAGCATAAGCAAGCAGCTTAAAGAGGAACGAAAGCAAACACACGAACACATAGCATCACATCAAGGGCATATAGTAAATGGTTAAAACTAATGCAAACACACGGGTAAGCTGAGTTTTTTTTTTATGTGAAGAAGCAACACGGGTAAGCTGAGATGAGTACTAAAGATGCAGATACTCAAATTAGAATTCAAACATTGCATCATCCATGGCAAGCTCCAAGATCACACAATAGATTCACAGGTCACAGCATACTATTCAGAAGCGGAACCAGACAGTGCGGGGCGCCGCCTCCTTCACTCGGCCTTGGCGGCCACGGCCCCGTCCCCGTCCCCCTCCCCCTTCTCCTCCAGCTCGACCTCCTTGTCCTCACCCTCCTCCTCCTCGGCCGGGAGCGGCGGCGCCGACCCCGACGGGTCGGCTGCGGAGGCGGCGGGCGCCTCGTCGGGGTCGTTGGAGCGGGTGACGGCGGCGCGGAGGCGGTCGAGCCAAGGCTTGAAGGCGGCCTCCACGGTGATCCAGGCGAGGACGAGCCCTCCGGTGACGACCACCGCCGTCTTCAGGGCGCTGCCCTCGCGCTGGCCTCCTCCTCCTCCTCGTTTCGCCATGGCTGCTCGGGGAGCGTGAATTGCGATTGGGATGGAGGGATGGATGGGTGGGTGACTGGGTGGTGTGCGCGCGCTTGGGGTTTGGGGTTTTGTGTTGGTGGGGAAAGCCTTGTCTTGCTCGGTACTACACTACACCTACACGAACGGGAAAAGGCAAGGAGAAAGCAAAGGCGACGACGTGTCTTTGCCGACTCGGCTGGCCGCTACAGAAGTGGCGCTTGGAGTCTTTGGGCTGGGCCTGCGTACAGAAGATTCTTAGGTTTGGGCCCACTTCCTTGCAAGCCCAGGACATTGCAGGAGTTGGGCTGGCTATTCCGTGGAAACAAATAAGAAATTTTGGATTTGGAGAAAAAGAGAGCTTGGGATTGGTTTTTCCATTGGACGTCTAGCCTGATTCGTATAAAATAATCGCATACAGTACGAAGCTGCAGTATCCAGTTCATGCTGTCTTGCCCAGTTGTTTGTATCTAGTATCATTTTCTTTTTCTTTTCAATATGGGTAGTTTTCTTGGATTCAGAACTTGCTGAACTCGTGTGTCAGTAGGCTGCGCCCATTTCTTTGTCCGTTAAAAGCTGGAGGCACGCACCAGAAGTACAGCATTGCCTGAATTCACGCCTTCATATCATAATGCCGCCGAACCATTCATCTTCATGTGACAGATGCCGACCTTCTACCTGTTCACCAGTGACGCTTCACCTATACTCCAAAATACGACTACCGCTACTGTTCTACTGTCTTTTGCCGAAATGCCCTAAACGAAAATACAAGAAATCTCCTCGAAAATGGCCGCATGACAATAGGGCCAAGAATGTGTGCCGAACTTACCAAGAATTGGCGCAAGCTTCGTATGAATTTTCTCCTTTGCTGATACATCGACAGTCTAACAGAGCACATCCATTTTCTGACAATATTGTTAGCTTAACCTGCTAGTTTGAGCTGCATAAGCCATTAGCAAATGCATCTGCTGATAGATGACGAGTGTTATCTGGTACCAACCGGAAAGATAGCTCAGATCTGAGCTGAAAGTCTAGAAGGCATCTCAAGAGCAGACGAGCGCGATTTTGCATTAGCTTTATTTACCGCAGGAGGCAAAAACATAAGGAATCAACCAAACATTTACATAGCCCAACGAACCCAGAAGAATAGAAAGAACAACAAACACTTGGCCTCTATAGGGACGTATAGATCTACACAAAACGGAATGGTAAATTAACTACGTTTCATCCAAGCTAAATTTGCACATATACATGTCTTGCATCTTCACCATGGATCGATCTCACCTGAATCTTCTTCTTGACTCTTGAGCCTCTCGTCGTCTCCATTTGGATCTCAATCACGGAGACCATCTCTTAGTCTTGCTGTTCCACCAAAGAAGAGCTGCAATGCTCTCCTAATGCACCATTGCGTGTCCATTATGCAAGGTCTGCGTGTAGGCGAGCGTCGCCGGTTTGCACTGCTGGACCTGGTGCGTTGTCGGCAGCGAGTGCGACACGACGAGTCGCCGGACGCCGGAGCGCACCATGTAGAGGATGTGGCCCCAGCTTCCCCTGCTCTGGCGGCCGAGGGCGGCCACCTCCTCCTCGTTCATCTCGAGGTCGCTGGCGAAGCCGGGCTTCTTGCTCAGCAGCCAGCCGAAGCCCCAATCCCACCACCGCTTCAGTGGGCCGCCGGCGAACGCGCCGAGCGACGGCGCCGACTTGGACCGCCGGAACGCCCACTCGACCGAGGCGGAGGAGATGGGCTGGATCTTGCCGGAGAAGGAGGACAGCCTCTTCCTCAGGCCCATGAGGTGGCTTTCGCTGTTGCCGACGACGCCGCTGCCGTCGCTCTGGAAGGTGGGCAGCTCGTCTCTGAGCGGTCTGGTCGGCACGAACCTCGCCTTCTGGATGTTCTCCAGGATGGTAGCCATGGCGCCCTTGATCACTCTAACCAAGCAAGCAAGATATAGAGAGAGAGAAAGAAGAGGAAGAGAAGGAGAAGGTCAAGTGTAATGGCCTCCTTCTTCTTCTTCTTCTCCCTTCCCCAGATCTCTTCTCCTCTTCTTCCTGTGCTCGGCGAGGACAGAGGAAGCCGTAGAATGTGTATGTGATGGCGCTTGTTTGTCTCGCGGCATGTGCCTGGACAGGTTTTATTCATGCACGACGGGGCCACGAAGTGCGTAGTTGAAAGCTCTGTAAACATGTTACAGCGAGGCGATGTGAACTGAACATTTTTTCAGCTCAGATATACTGGAGAGCCGTGTTGGCAAATGATGGGTGTCAGCTGCCGGTGCGGTGTGTCGATGCTACCTGCCGGCTGTCTTTGGCATCCACCAATTGGCGTGCTGTCTGACCGTCTCTGGCTAGGGTTAGTCGTACTAGATCCCGGCCAACCCAAACAAGCCCTAACTGAGGTAAGGTAAAAATAGACCGTTTCCGTTGGGTCAAATGAAAATTTTGTGTTTGATTAGCATCTACTCATAAAAAAAAATGGATACTAGGCAACTGCAGTCGCACCAAAAGCAAAAGGATCCACATGAGAACATGGAGAGGAATCATCCAAATGGCAGTCAGTCCTAGAGGTGGGCATTGGGCCGGGCTTTTTGGGCCTACCAAGACGATGGTATGGCAAAGCACGCAGACGGCAGTTTCGGGCCGGGCCGGCCACGCAATCAGAGCAGACGTCGTCGCCCGAACCAGGCACGACGGCAGACGCAAGACGGCGATTTAATGGGCGTTTGCGCGACGGCATCGAACGCACGAAATCACGGATTAAGGCTTAAAGTTGGCGATATTGTTGATTCAGGGCATCTTCAAGCATTGCATTTATGTTTGACATTTTGTTGATGCGATTAGTCTCTTATGTAATTAAAATAGGTAGTTTAGTAGTAGTGATTTGTTTTATTTCTTTGTTCACAATAGTAAAATGGGTCGGCTTGGCCGCGACGCGCACGGCGCGCAAATGGGGGCTTGGGCTCGCCAAAGTGAGTCGGCACGCGGCCCGACGGTGGCACGATGGGCGTCGTGGCACGCGGCTTTCCGAAGACGATGGGCGGCCGGGCACGGCGACGGCGACGACGCCCACCACTCAGTCCCAACAAGAAATGTTCCTGCTGCCTACCGAAACAGCTTGTCATCTTTCGGGTACTCATAGGTTTTGAGGCAGGCCTTTCCAGCAACGGACGTTATGCAACGCATGCATGCCAGCGTACCTTCGCAAACATCATTCAGATAGTGAAGAACTGAAACTACTTGGTTTGGTTTGATCATAAATTTGCCAAATCAAACCTTATTAAAGATTGACACGCTAAAATTTGGTCACCAAATTGGTTGCCAATGTCTTGACCAAAGATTGGCAAGAAAATGAACTAAAGAGTCAATCGAAGGAGAAGGTATGTTTGCCAAAGTTTCGTTGTAAACCAAATGATTACCAAATTTAGTCAGCACTTTTAAAATTTGGTAATGCAAGCATTAGTAACTATTGGAAGCAAACCAAACACCCATACGTACAAAAGGTAGTAATTATCTGAAACTACATTTCTCACCTCACCAGCAATTATCTGATTCGGTTCCATGCGTACAAAGGCAGCCTGGTACATTTTGTTCAATGTTTCTGGACATTTCTTGCTAAAAGTCAGGTGAAGCCTAACCTTACACCATGTGCTCCATACTTCCATGTGGTAACGTGCAATTCGACCCGAAAAAGGTTGGAATTTGAAGGAAGCAAGCGCCTGGAGTTGTTGATTCTGACAAATGATTTGCAGGAAGCGCACAGCACAGGTCACAACTCGGCAGATTGTGCGGCAGCACTTCACAAGTCCAACTCCGATAGAACACTCGGCCCTCACCTATTCCGTTCTTTATGGGTTGTTTCCTCTCGCCGACACCGACTTCTATTAAATGAAGGGCAATGTTGTCGGTGCGAGGTAGGTAGAAGAATCAGCCGAGTGCAGGAACACAACTGCAACTCATTTTTTCTTTCATGGCAACAATTAAACTCATCAGTCGTCGCTCGACCAGAGCTGTATTTAGCTCCCAATTGTTCCACAGTTTAAAGTACTCCCCCGTTTTAAAATACAAAATCTATAATTCTATCATCTTGTCTTAAAATATAAGACGTATACATAGTTTTAATTATCTTTTTCTCTCTTTCGTCCTCGTTAATCCTCCCTCACTTTTAAGTGTAAACACTCTCCCTTATTTCCAAGGCATTAATATCATGTACACAATGGTCATTTCCATTATCCTTGATTTTTTAGGCTCCTTAATCTCCGTGCTAGTAAAATACATCTTAAAAAAAATCTAAGGAAGTCTAAGAGCAAATACAATAATAAGATTATCTTAGCTTACTATTAGTATATACATATCAGTTTTGTCCTATATAGAGGAGTAAGAAAAGAGGAGAGAGAAAAGAGATGTCTCTTATTTAGTAACCAGCTTTGCACAGAAGCATGAGTAGATTATTTATGTATAAAAGAGAATATATAGTTATTGTATAGCATCTAGAGACATTATTATTCAAACTGATTTTTTATTTACTCTAGATGATATGGATAAAATATGAAGTAATGACCAATGTTATTGTACTTACTCTAATATAGTTCGGTGAATGCCTCCCAATAAGTGCCGGATGAATGATCGCATTTGGCCTAGCAATGACTTGTTACAACCTCTCAAAACAAATGCCATCTGATATATATATATATATATATATATATATATATATATATATATATATATATATATATATATATATATATATATAAAGACATAATGCCTTCTGATATGCACTTGAAGTTACAGGTACAACTCGACCATGTGCTGTACCTTTGGTTTGCTTCCATGCGAAATTCATGTAAAACGTTGCAGGATAACTCTCAGAGAAGTCGCTGGCTCTGCCCCGCACCGCATCTCAAATGTTACATAAACCTCAATGGGATTTTTACATCAGTAAAGAACCGTCTGCTGAGGTATTTTAGCTAGAAACCATCGTTACGGAATCTCCGATGAGAATGTGAAGTACAACAAATATTTACCCCCTCGATCTCTTTAGCAGATATCGGAGAGAAAAGATCCCCAGGGCAAACGTTTGCCAAAACCAGCCTGTAGCATTCCTTGGGTCAGCCTTTCTTGCCAAGAACCAGGCATACACAGCTTCACCAGCGTGCAACACCAATGCTACCGCAAAGACTAGCCGGATCACTAACATCGAGCGGAAAACAAATAAATGGATGTCAAGCACCCATTTCAAAGGGCCAACAGGTGGAAGGCAAGCAGCCGAAAACACAGCCAACATCCCAATTGTTACAGCCAACCAAGTAAATATGGTCGGTCCATCTAGTTCTTTCCTCTTCCGTTCCTGCCAATAGGAGATAGTTGCAGCCAAGCCTTCCCGAGGGCTCACCATAGGTACATAGCCAAGTTCCTCTCTAGCTTTCAAAAATGAAAAGTAGTGTGTAACACCCACCTGTCACAATGAACTACCAATATTAGTATATGATCCACATCTCTTTGGACTATGGGACTGGCATCTTATTTATTCCCACTCATCATTAGAAATTTTATTGCAAGTCTGCTTGCCCCAAGCATATGTTAGTAGAGATATCCCTTGAAAATGGCTAATTTTAAAAATAATAAGGAAATAAGCATAACTAATATGTTGCACATGCATTGTCGCATTCTAGCATTATATTAGGCCGAACATGATTCAAACCCATACGGAAAAATGTAGATCTTATTTCCCAGGCTCATTGTGATGAACAGAGTTGCCGTAACATGAGGATAGCATCAGAAATTCCAGATCAAGGTATATACACCTAACAAGAATGTAAAATCATATAATTTTCCTTAAAGGACCACATTAGATAAACTCATTAAGCGTGATAAATAGCTGATCTGACCTTGTATACTTCTGCCGGAAGAATAAGAGGCTCAGGAATCCATTTACTATCTAGCCATGGATAGAATAGTGTAGATATGACCAAAATAAATCTTGAAATGGAGAGGGCAACCGAGGTATCCAGTGTAACTCGAGGAACCGCATAATCCAAACTTCGAAATAGGGGGCTGATGATAAATTCAAAAGTATTAACAGGCGATCCTGCAAAAGAAGTATAGTTTCTCAATAAGGCAATGCAATATTTATTTTAAGGTATAATCACCGTGCTCTATATCACAACCATTTCAAACCAACAGATTTCAAGAGGACACTTCTATTAATAAAGAAAGTCTAAACTTGACTTGTTAAAGGTTGTGAGTGCTTACTGAATGTAAACATAACTAATAGAACATCGAGTACATGTTATGTATACCCCCTCTATCCAATTTTATAAGGAGTATTTCTTCTTGGCACATAGACCCAGAAGACATTGAAAATGACTAGATTACCCATAATTATTATCATTAATCACAATGATCAATGCATGCATGTAGAAAATAAAGTAAAGATCGATATTTATTATGGGTATAGAGCGAACATCATACTAACATTGATTGGAATATGAAATACGCTTTATATTTATGGACAAGACCATTCAGAAAATAAGCCTTATAAACTTGGACAGAGAGAGTAATTTGTAAGCATTAAGCTCTGAACTCTGAGTTTAGAATAAGTGAAATGAAAAGTAGCTACATAAGTACTTTCATGGTTATGCAGTGTAGTACAACAAGTTGGATAGATATTCTTAGCAATGACACTGTTGCAAAAATCAAGAGATCAAATCAATGATGTTCTGTCGGTAGTTCAGGATAAAGTAACCAAGTAACCAACAAACTGTGCTTCAAGTATGGCTAGATAAAATAAAAAAGATAGCACTAGTGTGCAAAAGACACTAAGACAGGATTAAAATCCCGAACGTACTACCATGAGTATAACTTAGTAACTGTATACAAAGATAGTATAGTAAGACGGGAGTAATAAACTAGTAATCATGCAGGCTAACAGAAAATCAGCAATTACCATCGCATATGAAATACGCTTGACCAGCTGCTACAGGAGTTCCCTTCCTGTCAGGAATGTCATCTAAAAGTCCCATGCTTGCCAATATTAGTGCAAGAACAAGATTATCCACATAGACCCAATCTGTCTTCACATTTGGATCCCCAATCTTGAAGAATGTTAATCCCAATTTTGCAAGGGACAGGATTCTTGGAAGATGGCGCTCTTCACCTGGCCCATAGATAGCAGCAGGACGAATTGCACATGTATAAAGACGAGTATGTTTATCACTCCTGTAGGGAACATCAAATCAGTAAGGCAGCCTGCATGGTTTGAATGTCAATCTGAGTTCCAAAAAAAACCAAATATTTTGTTGTTCTGGATACATACGGCGTAGCTGAAATACCCATCATCACTAACAATAAAAGGAGTTGTAAGCAGAGTAGCATTAGCATATAGTTTGAGATGGCATAAGATATGGCATTGATGCATGCAGAGGCACATAAGAATAGTGGCAAAAAAAATTGAACTTACTTAGCTTGCCGCCGATTACTCTTCAGCACTAACTGTTCAGCAATTGATTTGCTACGCCCATAAGCATCAACATGGCCTTCAATTGGAAAATAAGGCAACGCCTCATTCCCATTGACTATTGGCTCTCCCCCAAACACCACATTATACGTGCTTACATACACAAGCCTTCTAACACCATGCTCGTGGCAAGCATCCAGTACATTGCACGTCCCATTTATGTTAACCTCATCTGCTCGCCCAGCCTGTACCATTTCTTTCCCTGACATGCCATATGAAGCGAGGTGGAAAACGCAGTCCACGCCGCGGAAAGCCCTCCCCACATCCTCCTTTTTTCTAACATCCCCTGCAACAAAAGGTCACCCATCAGATATTTGATAATTCAATTCGCGCATCAGATATGGATAGCCGATCGCAGCAACACACAAATTGAGAAACTAACTAGGCAAATGTACTGCAAGGCGGGATGGTCTGATGGATACTGTTAGTGTTACTGTAACTTTGTTAAAGAAAAATCATGCAAGAGGCCCTCCCTACTTAGGGTCAATCAAAAGCATAAAGTAGTACTGGCGCAGTAATCTTCTCCAAGCGGACATTAATTTGCGGCTCGATTCAGGGGTAGAACCAACCTAGCAAGAAAGGATAGCGCTCTAATGCTTACTTCCAGAGTTCCAGTAGCAATTCTGTAACTCATGTGCACTAAAATCGCATGGAACAAGTTATCTTCTACATCGTCTGTAGTACATTTGATTTGAGGAAAGAAGAGCGCAAGGTACAGTAAAATTAACCTTGGTACTTGGTGTGGTAGTATAGCGATCTGAACTGAAGAGGATGGAGAGGGGCAAGGACCTTGGAAGAAGCGAACGCCGGCGTCGAGGAGCTGTTGGGACCAGGTGGAAGAGGCGCGGAGGTCGAGGGACCGGACCTCGCGGGCGCCGCGGCGGAACAGCTCCAGGCAGAGGGCGGCGCCGACGAAGCCCTGCCCGCCCGTCACCGCGAACCGCACGCCCTCGATCCCCTCGTTCGCGCTCAGATGCATCTCTCTACGCCTCTCTCTCTCTCTCTCTCTCTCTCTCCCCCCGGCGCGTCTGGCTTTGCGCGTGGGATGGGATTAGGGGCGAAGAAAACAAGGTGACGACGACCGCCTGGACTTGCTGAACCCGAAGCTTAGGGTCTTTAAGACCATCTCCAACCCATTCCCTCCTCCTCATTCCGCGAAGGGATTATTCCTTCAAGACTAACGGCTCCTTCAAGATTCCCTTCACTGATTCTCTCCCATTCCCTTCAGGAAGGGATTCTCTCTCCTTTCCCTATACAATTCCCTTTAAAGGGAATCTGTTGGAGATGAGTGGAAATAAAGGGAATGGGAATAGGGAAGGGAACAGGAAAGGAAATGAAATGAAGGGAATATGGTTGGAGATGGTCTAAGGGCATAGGGTGATGGGACGAGGCTGAGTAATGGATGGGATGAGCAAATTTTTTTTTGTTTAGTTTGAGGGATAAAATTAGATGGGATTAGAAGAGCTAATTTTTTTGTTTAGTTTGAGGGATAAAATTAGGGCAAAATATCCGGTGCAACCATCGTTTTCGTGCAACCCTACTAAAAAAATTCTAAAAAATTCTAAAAAAAATCATGGATGTACATCTCAACTTACCCCATCTACGTATAAAATTTCATGATCAAATACGTCCTATGCTAGAAGTTAAAAAAAAAACAAATTTTGTGTTGTCTAATGTAGCAAGATTCCAAGCGAATTTTTTTTTTTTTGTAACTTCTAGCATAGGATGTATTTGATCATGAAATTTTATACGTAGATGGGGTAAGTTGAGATATACATCCATGATTTTTTTCAGAATTTTTTGGAACTTTTTTAGTAGGGTTGCACGGTGGTTGCACCGGATATTTTGCCTAAAATTAGATGGGATTAGAATTGGATTGCGGATGGGTGAGAATTCAAATTTGGTAGGTGGGATGAAGTTGGATAGGGTGAGAATTTAAATTTAGCTGATGGTATGAAAGTCAGATAGTGGATGAGATAAAAGATGGATGGGATGAGTTAGATGACCTCATCCATCCATCCATCCAAGTAAGCAATGTGATGTATTGAAAAAGATAGATGGAGACATCCCATCCACCCTAGGCCTTCGAACCAAACGCATCCTTAATTGCCCTCTTATTCATTTTTTTTCAAACATGTCCTCCACGTATACATTTGTAAATTTGATCCTCTTTTTATCACTAAAATGGGCACAAGCAACACCCCCCGTACCACACTCGGAAAGCGAGGAAGGTGACAGGCATGCGGCAGGGTGAGTGATCGTAGGGGCAGCGATAGCATGGTTCAAAATCTCACTGAGATTTCGGCCATCTCGGTCGAGATTTCATTCTTTGGTCAAGACCGAGATCCTAAATCTTGATCGAATAAATTTTTAAAAAAAAAATTAAAAAAGCTATAATACTTTCAAAATCTCGACGAGATCTCAGTTATGTCGGCCGAAATTTCGGACTTCTTGACCAGATTTTGATTTTTGTGGACCGGATTTGATTGTAATTGGGGTCAAGACCATCCAAAAAAAATCAAAATTGTCGGGGATTGATTATTCGATAGAAAGACCATCGTACCCCCAGAAGATCCTAAAGGTACCGACCATACGGCACCATCGGAAGATGCTCGGGAGGGCATCCGAACAACACGACGCCCGAGCATATGTGCCTACCCATTCGCCCACGACCATGCCGGGCGGCCACGAGCATCCATGCTCGTGGAGATCTCACGGACGCCCAGGTGAATGGTCAGGGGACTCGGTCAAACTATTAGAAAGGAAGGTGGCAGCCAATCCGCCGCAGATCAAGGGCGGGTGCAACGGAAATTCAAAATAACGCGCAGATCAAGGGCTCCGGATCGCAGGCATTACAGATATGGACGCATAGCGTAAATCTAGGGGGTAGTTACCTTTTGTACGACATGAGCTTCTGTATATAATCCCCCCGAAAACACCTGTATGGGGGGATCCTTTCTGATAAAAACATAAACATAATACACTGGAGTAGGGCTGTTATCTCGGCAGTGAGAGGCCCGAACCAGGATAAACACCGCGTGTTTCTCCCGTCTTGGCATCGCTCGGACGTTTCCCCTTGCTCGTACAAAGGGGCCCCTGTTGATCCCTCATTCAACAAGTAAGCTCGGCGGTAGCCCGTTCTCCAACCGTCGACAAAAAAAATTTGACAAGTTTTTTTACCATTTTTTGGTCAATTCAATTTGAATGAAATCTCAAATTTGGTTTTTGGATTTCGTCTGGATTTTATTTGAAATTCCAAGATCTCACCGAAATTTTGAATTTTATTCACCTCCAAGATATATACCAATTTTTTTTTTTGAAAACTTGAGCGATAGAGCACGAAGGGGGAGGGGGAGGGGGCATACGCTCTAGTGGAGCATGAGGAAAGAGCACCCCAGCCCGCCCAAGGCCACCAATCGTGCTACCGCAACTCGGCTACTAAAGTGTGGCAACACCCCCGTAGGGATGGCAATCGGGTGGGTACCTCCGGGTACAACTGTCGTAGACCCAAACCCAAAACCCGAACTCATGCCACCCACCCAAACCCATTAAGCTTATCGGGCATAGATATGTGCTCACGCCCAAACCCGATGGATGCCCAATACCTGATGGGTACCCATACTCGTCACGACTGAACTCATAGCTTATTCAATAAAGGGCTGAAATAATTCCTATATTATCTCAATTTAACGATAAACATATAATTAAATGCCACTATAAAAATAGAAGTTCAAGTAATAAAATGATGTTCATATTTTATTTCTAAAAACTAGTGAATGATTGAGGGTTAGGGTTTTATTTTTTTAACTTATATATTATAAAACTAGGCCCACATGTTATAAGATATCCATCGGATACTCATACATACAAATTGGCACATATACTCATCCTATAGTCTTATCGGGTACCCAAACCCAAACCCAAACCCAAACCTATAGGTAAAACTGCCATCCCTACCCCCTGCGCGCTCCAGCGCCGCTCATGTGGTCGCTTGCTCTGCTGTTGTGTCGGCCACCTTCCACGCTTTTCAAACACGATAGAGAATAGATGTTGCCTTTCGCGTCTTTCACGGTAGAGAAAGTGACTATTTCTATACATGTGTACCAACTAGCTTTGTAAAATGAAAAAAAAAAAGAGCTTGCAGGGGGCCAATTAAGCTTTTGCTTCGGGCTCGCTGAGCGCTCTACGCCTCTACTAACCTGACAACCTGTGCTCTGACGGGAATTCGCCCCCAGACGGCCAGACCACTGGTGAAGCGTACGGCGTAGACCCCAAACACATTTGTTTACTCTTCATTTCCAGTTCAACAGTAAATGGGCCTTATGGGGCACAGTAAACAAGATGGAGTAGGACCGTCAACAGATATGTAAGAATTACCGGCCATCACATGAACTAGTAAAGAGGAGATTTGATCTTCACAGAAGACGATCACAGTATGGAGAAGTTTATACACATTTTGCTCGACATCGAGCATTTGTATTTTAATTTCGGTTCCCTGCGAATATATGAATTTCGACCCACAAAATTTGTGCTAGCCTCTTTAACCCATCAGCTTTTCTGTTGCAAAAAGTACCCATATAGATAAAGGAAAACAAATAAAAAAAATCTTTCAAAAACGATAAAAAAATAAGGTCCCACCGAGATTTGAACTCGGGTTACTGGATTCAGAGTCCAATGTCCTAACCACTAGACCATGGGACCTCGTTGCAGAAAGACATATCATCTCTTAATTCAATTTAGTTTCTTGTACACTTCCCGACGGTGGACGAAATCAAGGGCAATGAGCTGCTGTGCATTCTACACTCTCGATCTAGTCTAGAGTCTAGATTAAGGCAAGCGGCATCGCCCTGCTCTGTGTTCAGGATCCAGGTGACCGACCGGGTTCTTCTTCATGGCAGGCAGTCTTCCTCCTCGCGCTGGTCGGCCCGGGCCTTGCTACAGGTTTGGCGCAGCTGCTCGGACGCGTGTCATCGTGTACATCCACCGTTGCGCTCTTCCATGACCACCTGATCTCTAGCTACGTGCTCACCTCTTTCTCGGACCACGGGCGACTTCTATTCTATCCTGCCGGACGAGCTAGGCGGCCTGCGCCAGGCGCGTTTTTCTGCTGAAGGCACGCGCCATTGCACGTACGCGTCGCCATGCGCGGCCGGCTGGGCAGCTGTTACAGGGGCTCCTGTGTCCGTCGCGGGACAGCCGGCCGAGGGGGGACGTGCCGCGTGCCATCTGGATCTGGCGTTGGCATGACCTGCGCCGCTGCGTGCCTTCCACTGCGGCTACCCAGCGAAGGCCACCCCTGCGGCGCCGAGACCCAGTGGAAAGGCGGCCTCTCTCTCAACTCCGTCCCCTTCCTTGCGGGTAACGCACGAGTCGTTCCTACAGTATTCCAGTTTCCACTCCGTTGAAGTCGGGGGTTGTGCATTTCGTCGCCATTGATGACATTGAACTCTGAGAGCCGGCCGCGGTCTCATCCATGTTTCTATAGAGGCCGACGCCCACGGATGTGATGGGCTCCCAATGCCGGCAGCTGCCGCGTCGCCGAAAAATCGCGCCGGCCCACGGTCGAGGGCTCGAGGCTACGGCGCGAGTAGAATTTTTTTTATAAATAATCATTTTTTATTTGTGTATTACAATTATATACGTTCATAATTTTTTTTTACAAAAGTAGACTCTTTTCGCGCCACGTAATTGCGATTTAAGACTGTTCGCGCCACGTGATCGCGAGTTGTATCATTCGCGCCCACGTCATCGCGGTCGGCGTGGAGTCGCGTGGCCACGAAGTCTCGACATGGAGGCCACGGGAGGGGCTGCTCGCGGTGGTGGCGCTGATCGCACTAGCGAGTGTGGCGATGAAGCGAGGCGAGCGGCCGAGCGAGGGGCCGAGCGGCGAGGCCGAGGCGGCGGCGCTCTCCCTCCTCGTTATTGCTCCTCGCGAGGCCGCTCAGCGCTCAAAGCGGCGAAAGAAAAGAAGAAGAGAAAAGAAGGAAGAAGAAGAAGAAGAAAAGGAAAAAAGAAGAAGAAAAGGAAAAAAAGAAGAAGAAGGGAAGGAAGAAGAAGAAGAAAAAGAAGAGGAGGAGGAGGAGGAGGAGGAGGAGGAGGAGAGTATTTTTTTGTGCTTGTTAGTGTAAATGCATTCTTAGTTAGATTAAATCGTTAGTTCTTACGTTAAATCGGTTAGTAATTTTAATTATTTTTTGGTCAATGTAATTTATATATATCGTAGGAAAATTGTAAGTAGTCTTAAAAATTATTATAGTAATGTAAAATAATGTATTATGTAACTAATTTTGTTTTGTGCATAATTTATGTAATTATGTGTGAATAATGTTGTATATAATATTGATACGTAATATAATATTAGCTTACAAATATATTAGTTGGAATATGTAACTATTAGAGCTAAAAAAAAATGTTCTGAAAATTTTTGGGGACACAGGAAAATTGTTAAGTAAATATAAATATTGTTATGGTATGAACTAAATATTGCAACACTGCCGTAAAATTGTTAGGGTATCAACTAAGCGTAATTTCAATTTTCTCCTTAATTATTTAAATCTAATATATTAATTGGGCATATCAACTAAATATTGTTATGGTATGAACTAAATATTGCAACACAGTAAAATTGTTAGGGTATCAACTAAGCGTAATTTCATAACTTTTGATCCATAAGTTCAAATTGAGTGAAACAAGTTTCTAAATTCATGGAAAAAAGAATTAAAGTTTGAACTACGGTTTAAAATAGAATTCACATTGAAAGTGCAATTGAAATTCAAAATAAATGAGGCGGTATTCTTTAGAATCCTTATGTCATAACTTGATCGTGTGATATGAATTTACGTAATTAGGTTAAATAATAATTTGATTGTGTGCTTTAAATGTGTTAAATAATAAAGCTGGTTTAACTTGATCATGTGCTATACATTATTTCATAACCATAAATTCAAATTGAATGAAATAATTTTCTAAAAATCTGCAATTTTGTAAATTCATGGGAAAATGCAAAAAGCGTAGTTTTTGTATCGTTGTGATTTGAAATATGTTTGATGTGTAGTTTAATTTACAAATGATGTACCATCAATACGATTATAAATATGTGTAGTGTGATCGATGCAGTTCAAATTATTTTGTTTCACAACTCTATTGCGATTGCCATTAATATGCGATTGGTATATCAAATATTAATTGGGCATATCGTAAATAATTTTTAATTTGCGTAATGGCTAAATGCGCTATGGATGCATTCAAAGTGTTTTACGGTGACGGAGTGGATTCGGGGAGGGCAATCTGGGGTAGATCTCGAGTAGCTTTCAGATGTATTTTATACCATCGGAATCAATTTGAAATGAGTTTGAAGATACGTGCGAGGTGGATTTGTCGAGTCTTTATTTGAATCCTATAGTGCATGATGTGAGCATTAAATGCTTGTGGCGAGAGGTACACCGCGACTTTCGGTATATGGGTGCTTAGACCCGTTGGAGCGTGCTGATCTTGGAGGAACTACATCAATTCATCAAGGCAGCGTGGGTGAGGTTTGTCCTCTATGTGCGATGACGGTCAAAGCAGACTTGGCAAGTAATGAAACCCGTCGCGGTGCAAGCGGAAGGTCGTGAAGTTCATGACATTATTCGGTCAAGCGGCTGCAGCGCGGGACAAAGCGAGATGAAGGGGAGGAGTTGGAAGGGTTAGTGGATATGCTAGAGGAAGACAATCTACGGGCGGGGAAGAAGAGGCATTTGCGATGGAGCGAACCACGATGAATCGTCCTCGGGCCGATGATGACCAGTATGTCCTTACAGTGCCTGCTTGGAATAGGGGCGAAGCGAAAGACCTAGCGGTCGATGATGCCGACTCGACATGTGAGTACCGACCAATTGAGGTTCGTGTGTACGCGCAATATGCAGCGGAGAATCCGCTTTGCAAGATGCTATAAAGTGCAGGCAATGAGCTTGCGGTAGGCCGGCAAAGTTGTGAAATCCGGTAAAGATTGTTACACGGTGAAGTCGAAAGCGCCCGAATCACGGTTGGCGTGTTCATGCCCTGAGGCCCAAGTATGAGTTGAGGCCCAGGTAGTCACGAAGGTTGTGCGGCCGCGTTGTGTTACGAGCAATGTAACATCGAGACATCGTAACGACCTCATCTTTCATCGCCAGCGAGCGTGATGTGCGGAGAAGATTGTGGAAGTTTGACATGGAGGCACAACACATAGTACTTGCCATGAGAGCAGATATAAATACCAAATCAGCTCGCCAAAGCGTGGAGGCGGCGAAGGCATTGAAGCGCTTTGGTACATTCGAGGCATCTATGATAATCTTCCCTTACGGGCGTCTTGAAGGAAAGAAACCCGGGACATATCTTGCTATACATGATAGAGAATCTCGAGAACCCACCAGAAGCTTTATGGTTATGGGCGTGCTTTTATCGCACTTGGGCCTTGTGTGGAGCTTCGAGGCATTCGCCGATTATGTGTGTGGAGCGGGACTTTCCTCACCGGCAAGTACAAGGGCCAAAATTAAGCGACCATCGGTGTGACGGAAACAACCGAGATACTTCCTATAGCCTTTGCTTGCTTCGTGGAAGGTGAAAACTACGAGAGTTGGCGTAGTTCTTGACGAAAGATCAGTTGTGAAGGATAGGCCTAATGTGTGCATAATTCACGACCGCCATCTGGGCTGATGAAAGCGATAAAGAAGATGAGGAGATGTGCAAGAGCCCTTTCAGTGGCGGATTTGCGAGCAGGTGGTGCATGCGACATATGGCGACTAACTGTTCAAATATTTCAAAAGTAAGAAGTTAATGAACCTATTCAAGAGGTTGTGCAAGCAAAATCAGCGAGAGAAAGGATTTGATGCCATCTGGGAGAAGCTTGGCGAGCTCACTAGCAGTCACGTGGACGGAGAGAGACAAGCGAGGCGATGCCGGAGGCACCACGCGGCGTTTGCAGCCATTACGGACATTGACCCCCCAAACATCGAAGGAGGCTTTCGAAACATCAAGTGTTTCTCGCCTGGATCGGATCGATGCGAACCGGTTGAGAAGTGGGCACTATTGTATGACACACTTGGGGGCAAGGTATGGGGTTATGACAACCAACCTTGCTTGAGGTATCTAAGCCGGGTAATAAAGGGTCTTAAGTGGCATGCCCCTTGTCGCTATCGTGGAAGGTATGTTGTGCAGTGCGGTGAGGTATTTCCGGGAACGGCATCTTGCGGCGATGTTGCATGCAAGTACCATTCGAGTCCCTCACGTTGCTACGACTTGGATAGCGAAGAAGGTTGAGAAGGCCCTCCTACATTCCGTCGTCGTCATGGAGTGGAGATTGCAGCAGATTGAGGTAACACCGAGGAATATGGAGAAGGGCCAGGAATGTCAAGTGGAGAATCACCCATGAAGTGAGCTTAGGCGGTGGTGAGGATGGCATGTGCACCTGCACTTGCGAAAGCATACCTTCTACATAAACCTGTTAGCATGTCTTGGCGCTGCGACGATTCGGAGATAAGCGAGTGTACAATTTGTTTCTCCGTACTACATGGCGGATCTGGTAGTTGAAGCGTGGTCCGGTGAACTACATGGGTTTCGTGTTCTTTGGAAACTTCAAAATTGACAATGCCACGGATGGGTCCGACATGAGCAGTGAAGGCGGGAAAGGTAAATGTAAGCGCCGCATCCATAGCGACATGGATGAGTCACGAAGGTGGAGAGGCCACTGTCTGGGAGTGTGTCCTATGTGGAAATCTGACCATAGGAAGAACAAATGTCTGTGAAGCGTTTCAGATGGAGAGGTCTTGGCGTATATGCACGTGGCGCTTGCCTTGTTCGAGGTTCCCCTTTGTATGGAATGTAATAATCATACATGTCTCGTTAAATTCTTATGGCTATGACTCGACAACTATTGTATTCCTTCTTTTATGTCATGCCAGGAGTGAGTACTTGTAATGTGAAAAGAATTGCGTCGGTTATGTATTGAAAACTACATGTGTTTGTTCAGGGGCATGGTGTTGCTTGTTTATGCTTTTGACATAATGTCTATCTTTGATCTCGTCAACATAAATTATTATTTTGTTTTTGTCGGCGAGTATGCCGGTATGGCGGTGTGGCGAGGTTGCGATTGGCCGTCGGCCTTCTTGATCGTCGTCACTTGGAGCGCCACGCCAGTCTGCGGTTACGCTTACCAGGCCAAGACACGGATCTGGTGTCTTGTCCTCTACGGACTCGATGCGTGCATGGGGCGCCAACGGACCATTGGTTACCCGGGTATGTAAGCGTACTAAGTTTTGTGGTACTTAATGGGTTTGAAACATGTTGTGGTCTAACTTGTAATTCATTGTTGCAGATTGGAGGCGGCGGGACTACTTCGCTTGCACCGCGGATAGTGGAGGCACCACAGGAGGACCACGTCGAAGGTGCGGATGGCGAGAGTCATTGTCGTCAGCGATCCAGCGCTTCCCCTTCGACCGATCCTCGCCTACGCCTCGTGGACCCGGCCACGAGGCCTTATACCTTCCATCCGCCTGCGGAGGAGATGGCCGACTCTGCGAGATGTTTTGATCTTGTCACGGCCTCCCAATGTTCAGCGGCGGTTGTGCCGGAGGTGGATGGCGTGGCGTGCGACCTTTTGCTCGGTTGTAGGAGTCCTCCGCTTTGCCGCAGGGAGGCCGGCCTTGATGCGCCCCGCTACACCCACGGCCGGCTTGCGGTCCCACTCTCGTACGCCGGTCGAGGTATGTCGTCGGCAGTTCAAAATTGGTTCGATTTATTTTATACGTAACCAAAAAACATTTCCTTCTGCGAGGTAACTAGGATGGTGGGGCGCTTACGAGTACAGTGGCCCTTTGGAGAGCTTACATTGTGGTTGTTCGGGTGGGTGATGTTCACCCGACCCATGAAACAGCGTCGGCCTAGGCTTGTCGATGCGCTGAGCCATAGCGGATCTTTGCCCCCATGAGTTCACAGGGTTCAGGTATTTGTGCACCACCTCTGGGAGGTCTATCGATGCGTGCCTCGGGGCGCCTCAGTTCGATCTCTCGGTGCCCAGCTCCTGCTCATGCTATGGTTCGGCGCTTCCCGAATTGGGCGACCATGGGTTGCAACTTGGGTGGCCGGAGTTCTCTGAGTTCTGACACGAGTGGACCGCCCTACGAAGGCTCTCTTTGCGTGCATGAGGCGAAGTGCGAACATGTTTTGCTACTGCGAATCTCGCTTTACAACCCTATTATTAACTTTGTATCGGTATGCAGCCACAATGGGCGCAGTGCAGTGCAGTGTCTCGCCACTTCAGCTGAGGCTTTTCGACCTTTGCGGCGAGGCGTGTCCGGTGGGAGCCTTACACCTTATCGGAGAGTTAGGAAGCGCGCACGCGGTTTATCCATCTGTCTTTGAGATGCAGTGTACTTGCACACACCGGAAGCTTGTGTATGATGTATGCGTTGAGGATTACTCGGTTCACGGGTAATGAAAGCGGTAGGACTCGAGCGAGAGGTCCACTGTTCCCTGTGCGTGCCAGTCCCCACGAAGACACACATGTCGGTAACATCACTCCCCTTACATTTCGAATGCAATTCATTGCACATGCTAACGTGTTTGCAACTTCCGCGACATTCGAGGAGAGGTGGCCGCCCGGACTAACTGGGCGTGAAAATGGCCCCTTGGGTGGAGCGATGGACTCGGGCACTACAAGACCGGGTTGCGATTATGGCGAATCGACATCTGAGGGATACAGGAGCACAGTTGGTACTCCCCACTTTGTAATCGCCTCTTGCCCCTGTGACCCGAGAGGAGATCGTACCTTAGGCTCGTGCTCACGACACATATCCCACCCATGTTGCATCGATGCACTTTGTGAAATGCGTAAACTAGGCAATCTACTCAATTTTTGAGCGACATGCAAGCATACATATATCTTACGTCATGTCATCACTTCGAGCGACATGGGGCAGAGATGGAGCAAGACTTGAGGTCCATGAGAGGCCGTTTGTGCGGGGTTGGAGACCTCCGGGAGGACATCCGCGGCATTCATGGATCGAATGATCGCCGAAGCCAGCGAAGGATTGTGCGGGCCCGTTTCTTACGGCATAGTTTTAGCGCGGCGGTGTGAAGTCGCATCGTCGGGCGTAAAACGGCGGTCCGGATCGATACCACGACCGCCGTCAGCGCCACCGCCACCGACACCCCGTTCCATACCTACCCGCAGCTGCGCACCCACCGCACCCTGCGGCACCGCCGCCGGACCTAGGGCGTTGTCGTACACTTGTATACCCCGAGACCCGACTGGCGGCTTCGTCATGGCGGCCGGCCCGGCCCGTTCTTCGTGGCAGGTAATATTCTCACTTAGGCATGCATTGCATTTTGTGGTAAGTAACTAATAGTCGTGTATAGTGAGGCCGCGAGGTTCGGATACCTGGCGGCGCGACATGGATGCCTACTCCTTTCTTCGTTCAGGCCAGGTGTGTTCAATATGCTTAAATCGACATTACTAGACATTTTACTTTTTAAATATATTACGTCACTCGGCCGGTGTAGTACTTCGATTACCGTCAGGAGAACGGACCTACGCCACACACGGCGGCGACCGACAGGTTATCTTTGGACCGAGCGTCCAGGCGTCCTGTTTGGTGTCGCAGCCGGCGCCCACGCCTACACACCCTCTGAGACCCGGGTTACGCTGGCATCTGTACTCACACGAGCTTGGAGCCGGATCAGCCACCCACCAGTGGACCCCTTGAGCCAGGTGTCATTGCTGCGATGCACCTCGCCGAAGAGGCGTGCGGACCTCGTGACCGAGGAGAGGAGGTGACCAGGAGAGGGAGGTAACCAGGGAGAGCTCGGCGACGAGCTCGGCGATTGAGTCTTGTATTGCTCGTTGTATTTTCTGCTTTGTAATGTTTGTTGTTGATTGTACATTTACATCGACTTTTGTCAAATCAAACTCGTGTCATTATTGCTTTTGTCCCACCGCATGCAAAGCGTAAGAATCGATGATCATGATTTCAACTCTCTTTGCATATAACAAGAAAAGAAAAACAAGAAAAGAAGAGAATAGAAAAGAGAAAAACAAGAAAAGAAGAGAACAGAAAGAAAAACAAGATAAGAAGAGAAAGAAGACTTGCTATTTGGTAAGCAATTGCCATATTGCAGCAAAAAATCCCAGTTTCAACTCTCTTTGCATATAAGTTCTCGGCCCAATAACCCTAACTATTGTAGTCGCGCCAGCCCTAACGACGAAGGATTTTGGGCGGCCGAAAAAGCGTGTTGGAAGTTTTTTTGGGCCGAATGGACCAGATTGCTATTTGGTATACGGACTGCCATATTGTAAAAAATCCCAGTTTCAACTCTCTTTGCATATAAGTTCTCGGCCTTGATAACCCTAACTATTGTAGTCGCGCGCCCCCCTAACGGCTGAAGGATTTTGGGCGGCCGGGAAAAAGCGTGTTGGAAGTTTTTTTGGGCCGGAATGGACCAGATTTGCTATTTGGTATCTGGACTGCCATATTACAAAAAATCCCAGTTTCAACTCTCTTTGCATATAAGTTCTCGGCCTTGATAACCACTAACTATTGTGATGCGCCAAGCCCTAACGACGAAGGATTTTGGGCGGCCGGGAAAAGCGTGTTGGAAGTTTTTGGGCCGAATGGACCAGATTTGCTATTTGGTATACTGATTTGCCATATTCGTAAAAAATCTCAGATTCAACTCTCTTTGCATATAAGTTCTCGGCCCAATAACCCTAACTATTGTAGTGGCGTGCAACCATAACGACGAAGGATTTTGGCGGCCGGGAAAAAGCGTGTTGGAAGTTTTTTTGGGCGAATGGACCAGATTTGCTATTTGGTATCTGATTTGCCATATTCGTAAAAAATCCCAGTTTCAACTCTCTTTGCATATAAGTTCTCGGCGCCCAATAACCCTAACTATTGTAGTCGCGCCAACCCTAACGACGAAGGATTTTGGGCGGCAGGGAAAAAGCGTGTTGAAGTTTTTTGGGCCGAATGGACCAGATTTGCTATTTGGTATCGGACTGCCATATTCTGTAAAAATCAGTTTCAACTCTCTTTGCATATAAGTTCTCGGCCTGATAACCCTAACTATTGTGAACGTACGCCAACCTAACGAAGGATTTTGGGCGGCCGGAAAAAGCGTGTTGGAAGTTTTTGGGCCGAATGGACCAGATTTGCTATTTGGTATCACGGTGCCATATTACGTAAAAATCCCAGTTTTCAACTCTCTTTGCATATAAGTTCTCGGCGGCCCAATAACCTAACTATTGTAGTGGCGCGCCAACCCTAACGACGAAGGATTTTGGGCGGCCGGAAAAAGCGTGTTGGAAGTTTTTGGGCCGAATGGACCCAGATTTGCTATTTGGTATACGGACTGCCATGTTAGTAAAATCCCGGTTTCAACTTCCTTTGCAAGCGTAAAAATGCAATCAAATGAATGCTTCGCACTGAGGCTGAGTCATCTGTCAAAGCATAGGCGCCAAAGCCTAAGCGGCACCTCCCTCCAGCTACAAAGCGCATGCATTTAATCGGTACCAAGCACGAGTTGCAAAGGAATCCGATGCTCAGTTCATTCTTGCTTCACGTATGTCGCTCTATTAATCAGGCTATTTAACCCCCTCCTCCTTCCAACATTGCATCAACCAAACCCTTGCTCCAATACAACGAAGAACCAGCCTTGCAATCCACACGGCGGCACCAATGGAGTTTCCTCGCCTAGGAACAGCATTGTCCAAATCATCCCCCGAAGGCACGAGGTCCCCATGTGCCTATCTGCGAGGATCCTTACCGCTCCGACGATCCGTAGACAACTCATACACATACGGTATGAAGTCTTGGAGCTGCCCGCGACACGACTCTGAGCCAACGCCCGGGGATGCGGATGGAGGCGGAAAATTTGGCTATGTTAAGTACTAGTCGTGTTGGAATCGAACTGCATGTGTCTAACACGATGTGATGTGACCAATTGCAGCCTCCTTCCGCGAGTTCATCCGATTCTAATGACAGCGGAACAAACTCCGAGATGGGACAGGGGCGGAATCGGGAGTACTCATCGGAGGGCTATCGTGGAGCGACGATGGGCGTGAGGAGGCAGGAGGAGAAGCGCCAGCGGCATCTGGAACAGATCGTGCCTGAAAGGAGGCGAGCAGCGTCAGTCACCATGCGGAGAGGTGAGGCGAGTGGGAGAAAGCGTGAGAGAGCGGCTAGGGCGGGCGGCGGGAGTGAAAAGGTGCGTAAGGAAAATATCTCGGTGCTCGGTAAAGTGCGACGATATGCTCTTGTTGTTGTTGCATTTCCCTAAGGCATGTTAGGTTTAGTCAATATACTCGGTGAGAGTGCCGTACATGCCATTGTTGTTTACCATTTGTAAGCCAGTAAGTAATTGATGAAATTCTTATTTAGTAATGTGTGCATCCGTTTTCCATGAATACATTTCGATATATCACTATTACTACAATCGTGAAATGTAAGCAATGAAATTTCTTCAAATGAACATAAATGTTATCTTTACAATCGGGATGAGTATGGCCGGTCATACGGACAAGCTAATTAACCGCAGTAGTCAAATATTCATATTCGGACCGACGGGCGGCGCACTCTTGCCCGCGGCAACGCGGACGGCGGGCGGGGCGGAAGCTGCGGCGGCTGCCGGCGACACTGGTTCTGGCGTGCCATGTGGCGCCCAGCCCGAGTCAGTGCGAACTGCGAGGCGAAGCGAAAGCCGCGTGACGACACACAGCTGCCCGCGTTTTGAGATTTTGTTATACATTGTATATTTTTGCTATTTGAATTCTTTTGTTATCGTAAGTATCCAGCTAAGTTCACGAGTGGAGATAAGCGGACTCGAGCCGTGACATCGCCCGAGGTAAACCACCGCCTCTCGAGCCTCCAAACGCCATCATGAACCACGATAATTTATTAAGCGTGGTATATTTATTGCAATTTAGATTTGTATGTTGTATATTACACTTTTTTCCATCCAATTTCAATCGGAGAAAAAATCAAAGAAAAACCAAATAAAAAAGAAAATCGGCGACGTGGGGCGGGTGCTACCTCGCTACTAGTGTGGGGTAGGCGGCCGAAATTTGCTTGTCGTAGTATCGCGCCAGCGGTACATTAACAAGCGTGGAAGGTATTTTTGCAAATTTTAATTATTTTGTATATTTATGATATTTATTATTTATCTGATGTATATTTGAGCATTTTCCGTTTCATTCGGAGGTTCCAAAATAACAAAACCACATTAATCTATTCATTTCTGCAAATTTTGAAAAAAAAAAATGCTAACGAAAAATGTTTCCCCTTTTTTCTTTTTTTCCTTTTCCTTTTTGTTCTTTTCCTTTTTTCTTTCCTTTCTTTCTTTCTTTCCTTCTTTTTCTTTTTTTCCTTTCCTTTCTTTCTTCTCTTCTCTCTCTTTCGGGCGCCGCTCGGCCACTTGCCCGCCCCACGCCGTCAGCCTGCCTTTGCCGTCGCGCCTTTGGCGCGATCTTGCCATATGCCGTCAGCGCTTCTTTGGCGTGAAAATGCTTTTAGCGAGGTGGCGCGATTGCTCAATCTGTGGCGTGGGCGTGACTTACTCCATCTCGTGAGCGTGTGGCGAAATGAGTCTATCGTAAAAAAAAATTATGAACGTATATAATTGTAATACACAAATAAAAAATGATTATTTATAAAAAAAATTCCATAAAAGGACACGTCGTCGGGATTGCCCGTGGGGAGCTCCGATCCGGGCCGCAGATGCTCGATCGGACGGTTGACAGGAACCCCAATTTGGATCGCGCTAGCATTCGCGAATCGCGATCCAATCCGGACTGCCTCCAGACTCCAGAGCTTGGGCTCGGCCGGTGGCATATATTTCTGGACCTACACGTTATTTCGTTGGCCGGATGCTCGTGGGTATTACGTCTCTAGGCTGGACGCTGTTTGTATGCCGGGCGTTGGTGGGCATTACGCCGGCCCTGAGTCATGCCGGACTTTTTCTCTTGAAGCGTTGGCCGGACGTTGATGTCAATAGGTGGCCGATGCAGAGGCTACTGCCTTCGGAGTTTGGGATGGACGTGGACCGCACCACGCCGTGGAGCCTGTCAAGTCCGTCTTCGCATTCAAGGCCCGCATCTCCAAGAGCGGCTTTAAATATGGTCCTAATTTGAATTATAGGATTTTTGAGAAAAAATATTAACTCCAGCAAAGACCTTAAATTATTAAAATTTAGCAAATTGTTTTAGGGCCCCTAGGAGAGTAGCTATATTTAGCAACTCTGTGATTGAGCCCTATCTTCGTTGGGTTTTAGGGCCTAATTGCTGGAGTGAATATTTCGTTGGAGCCCTAAATCTAATTAATTGAGGCCCTAAATTAGAATTTAAGGCTCATTTTTAGGGCTCTCTCTTAGAGATGCTCTTAGGGATGACGATGCATCGAATATGGATGGATAATAGTTTTATTATATATTTTTTATTTTTTTCCGGATTCGGATATGAAAAATATCCGATCCGAAACTATTCGTATCCAAAAATAATCCAAATCAGCCGAAAACTATCCGATCCGTTTTCACCTCTATATGTGATGGCCAAGGCCAACTAGTTTGCCGGCTTCAAGTATAACACCATCGGACAGGTGTTCCCCCCGGCAACTAGGGATGCAAATGGGTTGACCCTAGGGTCTTCTTTGACCCACTCTAGTTCATTTGTTTGCACTAAAAACTTAATTTTTAGTCTACCTTTCAAGTTTTAGTGCAAACAAATGAACTAGAGTGGGTCAAAGATGACCCTAGGGCCGGCCCATTTGCATCCCTACCGGCAACCCCCACAGACAACGTCGTCATCCTCGGCGACGGCGACACCAAGGTCGTGCTCGTGGTCGGAGGAGGGGGACACCGGCACGTACACGATGATGGCGGCGGTCGACACGCTATCGTACAACGAGCTGGTGTCGCTCTGGGAGAAGTAGACCAGAAGACCTTCAAGAGGGAGTAAGTCCTCAAGCAGATTAAGATCGGCTAGTAACTCATCGGTACTGACCTATATATCTAGAGAGGTGCTTCTATGCTCTTTCTTTTAAAAGTTGCACAACTATTAAAGCATGAATAAAGGATAGATGGTGATTACTTACTCATTCGCTTGATTCAAGGTTTGTACAACTTGTACTAGAAGGAAGAGCATAGAATCACCTCTCATATATCTATCTTGAGAAGTGCTTCTATGCTCTTCCAAAAAAGAAACTAAATGGCACAACACGATGTTATTAGGAGAATTCTTCCTCATCAGGTCCAAAAGATTTATGGATCACTTGTCGGGTGATGTTTCTTTCATGTGCTACACGCTTACACTTGAAGTGGATTACAATATTGCTTACAGAAATCAGGTACCCCAGCCTGTAACGTTTTTGGTAGGGTAGGAAGCAACCTTGTAGATGTCGCAGACTCCCTCTGGTTTACCAGTGCCCCTCTTTATCCTGAAATATCCTTGCTCTCCCCAGTTCTTGCCCCATGAATTCTTCATGATGATGTAGTCCTGGCCATTGGATGATCCGTATCCCACGGCCGTCAATGCATGATCCAGTTCAGTGCCACAAGACCCGTCAAACACCCCCTGCAGGCCCAAATCCCCTGTTGTCAGTTTTTTTTCCTCCTTTTTTTTGTCATTTGTTGTATCATGGTAAAGAACAGTTAGTCAAATTTTACCCCTTTGTAAAATTGGAAGTCTCTACTCCCAGCAGCTATGCCCACACTGATGGGCTGATGAGTCAATGCTTTTAGTAGGCTTATCTCGCTGTTCTCCGGAACATCCTCATAGCCACTTATAGTGACGACTTTGGAATGAGGCTGAACAACAGAGAGCAAAGAACACCCATTGTTAAGAACTACACACATTGTTAATCTGAGACTTGGATTTTTTTTCTTGTGCCAACCTGCTTTTCTTTGCAGTACCCCTCTTCAATGAGGTATGGGTAGTCTTCCTCAGTGTGGATCCCCTGATTCCCCATTATGTAGGCGAAGGCGAAGTCCATCAGTCCCCCTCCGCAGCCATGATCAAAGGTGGTGTCACAGTCCATCAGTTCCTGTTCTGATAGTGATACCAACTTGCCTGTCACGATCTGGTTTATCCCTTCAACAGCTGCCACGGTTGAGAAGGCCCAGCAACTTCCTGCAATCAATTTTAGATTTCTTATCACAATCTTCAGTGGAGTCGGTATCAATATATTGAAAGCCTGAAGTAGATGGTGTGCAATGTCAGACATTGGACTTAACCGCTTACATCATATTTCACAGAGTAAATTTCACAAAACTACAAGTTTTTTTTGTACAAACTATCAGAAAACTACATGTTTTAGTTTATATTTTACAAATCTACAGATTTTATGAAACTTATGTCATAAAACTACATGTTTTAAAATTGATCGTTTCTTGTAACAGGTCTGACAGTGTGGGCCCACATGGCAGCCTCACACGCCCCCATTTACCATTTCACTCGCGTGTGAAGCTACCATGTGGGCCCACATTATCAGACCTAATACAAGAAACAGTCAATTCTAAAATATGTAGTTTTGTGATATAAATTCTCTTAAAATCTGTAGTTTTATGAAATAGAAGCTAAAGCTTGTTGTTTTCTGATAGTTTGTACAAAAAACCTGTAGTTTTGTGAAATTCTCTATTTCAGTGGAACTGGTATCAATACGCTGAAGTCTGAAATAGATGGTGTGCAATGTCAGACATTGGGCTTACCGCATTCTCCTTGGTTTTTGACCGGCGTCACGGCTCCCTTCTTTCTCCAGTCCACTGCCCAGGGCAAGTTAATGGCGTTCTTGTACCTAAATGTTGTTGGACCATGTGGCTGAGCATCCTTTCTCGCTAAACCCGGCTTCAATCCGAGATATTTAGCCTTGAATTCTTCATGAGCAATGTCGGCAAACTGATTTAAGCCTAGCCAGTAGCTCCCATTTTTCCTGTTTGTCTCCACAATATGCCTCAGGTTTTGCTTGAATCTCTCATACCTCTTGACCTTCTCCTTTGGGCTCGCATAGAACCTGTTATGCTTAACTGACCAGGATGTGAAGAGATCAAGAAGTCTATTTGGCAACGCAAGATCCTCCTGCGAGTATCCGACAACAGAGGGATCTGGGTGGCTAGCAGAACACGCTAAAAAACCTAGCAACAAGAAGAACATGGAGAGCTTTGATTCCATGGCAACAGGCTAGTATTTCTTGTCATGACATTGCGAGAATCATGAACATCTTTATAATGACTAGCTATGTTTCTTGCAAGTAATTCATCACACCTGATATGGTCCTTCTGGTTGAAGCTTTGGAAGAATAGTACCTTGCTTTATGAGGAAGCTGCAGTTGCAGGTATGCCTTTATTCCATACGTTTATATGAAATTGCTTGAGGTACGACTTAGTTCTCTTTGGGGCCTCTTATGATGTTTAAATCTTGGTTTAGGTAACATTATTTATTAGAACAAGAGTACCTTGTGCTTGCAGCCTTGCACACCGACTGGAGATAACTTGTTCAACCATGTGAATTAAGCAGCTGCACAGTGGTTTTTTAGAAGGGTGGTCAAGTATCTTTTGCTTATTTGCTCAAGTCATCACCAAACAGATGTACTCATGTACCTCACACTAATCTATTCTCAGATAACTAACTACTTACAGTATTTTTCCTGTTCGAGCTTGGTGCGGGTGCCCATTGTCTTGCAAAGTTGGCTGGGCACGAGATATACATGACGAGTTCAAATTCTTGGATTTATGATACGAGTTTATTTGAAGTCTATATGCGAAATTTAAGAAATTTTTAGGTGATTTTTCAGTGAATACAAAGACCTGTAGAAAACCGGAGTTCCACTTTCACATGGCAGCATATGTTGTTTCCCCTGCGCTGTCAACAAGAAGATTCCATCTGCAAACTGCAAAGTAATGCAAGCTCGTTCATTTCTGTGGAAGTTGATGTGTTCCACATCCATTGGTGCACTCAACCTAAGTTCAAATATACCCGTTACGCAAGTACCCTCTGCTGTTTGTCTGTGCCAATCCTGGAAACCCAAAGAGCATTTTGTGTTAGTTGGTCGAACATTCCATTCTAGGTGCCGACCAAACATCCACTTCATCACCCTTGTCCCAGCTGCAAGACGAAGCTTCGACCAGACAGACGACGGTTGCTTGCCTGCATGACTCATCACTTGCAGACAGATGTAGGAATCACATCTCCATAATCTTGATCCGATTTCTTGGGAAAGTTGCCCTTGATATGATGATATCCCAAATGCATCCTAATTTGAGAGCCCTGCAACCAAAGCTTAGGCCCATCCAACACATCAACTCTAGGCGAGCAGCAGGGGCGGTTTTAGCCATTTCGATGGCCCTGTGTAACCACTCAACTTCAAAAATCTCCGGAGCTGAACCAGTTCACACACAATGCAAACGCGCAATGCAAGTATGCGCAGTTACAACACTCAAGAAGAAGTTAATATTTCAAAACAAAAGAATGAACCGAGTAATCAACCAGCATGTTATGTTTGCTCATCCAATCTGATAGAAATTCAATACGCAGGTTGAAACTTGAGTTACATTGAAACAACCTAGTTTATTAATTAAATAAATAGGACTATTAGTTAGTAATTAATATAGTAGTTAGATTTACAATTGCTACAGAGAGATCCGTCTAAGCGGGCGGTTCCCCCTTAGTTCGTTGTTCGTGTTTTTCGTGGTTTCTTTTCGGTTGCTAGGGGCACCATTATACTAGCGCGCCTTTTGGCGCTTTGCTAGCTGTCGGTCGTGTTATATTTGGCTACTAAACTTTCTTTCCTCTCTTCTTAATTGATTGGGCAGTGCTCCTGCCTCTAATTTCGGGGAAAAAATATAGTAGTTAGAGTATTTTGGGTTTTCAAAAATTAAAAATTTGCAATTAGAACAAAAAGAGTTAGAAGGGGATTGCCGTCAGACCCGCATGCGAGGTATTGATCACCGATATACCAGACCCGTTGGGGCCAGATCGGCACATCTCGCTAGTTCGGATTCATCACTCGGGAACCGTAACTTACATGTTCGGATTGCGGGTATCCATAGTAATTTAGAGCCGAATAGCAAGCCACCACCAAGTAACTCAGTAAAAGTAAAAGGGGCAAAGTAACTTGGTAACTTTGACCAAGCCAAGCCAGCCAAAGACCAGCTCAGTGGGTTCACACCCCCTTGGAGCCAGCCAAAGCAGAAGGCCATGCCTTCATTTACAACCGAGACAACTCAAGAGAGCAGCAAGCCACTCCTTCCCTCAGTCCCAGCCGAGAAAAGCAAAGACAATAGCATCCACTCCCATTTCCCAGCCAAACCGAGAGCAACACCACTGTGAGCCAGCCACCCAAAATTGAACCGAAGGAGGAGCTCCAAGAACTAGGAGCCAAAAGGGAAGCCGGATCGAGCGAGGAGCAAAAGAACGAAGGAGGAGCCCGAAACTGAACCGTACCTTGACCACCCCGTCGTCTTCCTCCCCGGACTGATCCCATTACCTCCACCTTCAAACCACCAATCTCAAGTGCACCATAGCAGTAGTGGTAGCACTAGACTACTTGATGCATGGATTGAATAGATCGGGTGGTTAGCTGATAGATCAGGGTAGCCTTAGTAGGGTGAAGCCTAGTCGGTTGCTTAGCTCGTCCTCGAGACGTCTATTGCTTCCCGGCAATAGGAACCGTAGGTATCGCCGCTAAACCATCCAACCTAGAGCCCTAATCACCATCGGCTAATTTCTTGCAAAAATCAAAAGTGCAAACTAAAAGTAAATCTTGCAAAACAATCAGTAAGACTCCATTAGAATAGCTCAGCAGTAGAGGGGGGAGGGCAGAGAAGAACAGTAGAGGAGTTTGGCCAGTAGAGAGGTGAAGGCGGCCGGAGTTGAGCCGGCCGTCAGGGAAGCCGGAGAGCTGTGGAGCGACAGCGCCCGGAGGAGAGGCCGGTAGTGGAGGAGAGAGGAGAGGCTGGCAATAAGGGGAGCGAGAGCGGTGACCGGAGTTAAGCCGGCTGTAGGTGAGGCCGGCGTGTGCCGAATCGAGAGAGGGAGAGAGAGAGAAAGAGGTAGTTGGTTGGGTGGAAAAGAGGGAGAGAGGGGTGTTGCGGCGGCGTCGGCAGGGTGTCGCCGGCGGTGGTCGGCCGGTGGCCGGCACGGTGAGGGAGAGCTGAAGGGGAGTTGGCAGCAGGGAGGAGAACCAGAGGTAGAAGAAGAACCAAGAGGAAGAGGCGAGAGGGTGTTGGCTAGAAAAAGGGTGAGGAGAAAAATGAAAAAGATGAGAAGAAAGAGAAAATAGAAAAGAAAAGAAAAGAAGAAAAGAAGAGAAGAGAAAAAAAAGGAGAAAAGTTGAAAATTCTCATATCCCACGCAAACCGCGTAAGTTAATTTACCATTTCTTAACCGTAGGGAAATTTTAAAATAAATTTCTAAAAACCACGATTAAATGGGTATTAAGGGTATAAGTTGTAAAATTTGTATTAATTAAATTGCTATTGTAATTAGTGTTGAAATAATGAAAATTAGGGTCAAATTAGTAATTTTTAGTAAAGGGAGCAGCACCTTTTTTTTGTGCTTTTGGCTGCCCGTAGAAGGTCGGACACTATAGCGTATTGGGTTAAATAAATTGCCGTAGTTAATACTTCATAATTGTTAGGTTCAGAAGCGAACTAGTCATACCACCCACCCCAGTTTTCGAGCGAGGTCGTAGATTGAAATATTATTCCAGGCAAGCTTTCCTTTGTTTAATTTTCATTAAATATCTTTAAAATTGATTTCGGTACATTTATCTGTATCATTCATGCATCAAAAGCTCTATATGTTAATTGAAAATCTTAAATTGAAATCGGTTGAATTATAAGTTGATTAATAGAATTGAGGAGGTAATGGTTGTATTTTAATTGAGAAAGTGATCAGTGGTTTGAATTATGAAGATGATAAGTTGTCAGGATGAACGACTTAATAGTTGGTGTTGCATAAATTAATGTGGTGGGTAGAGGGCACCGATGAGAAGGATTAAAAGGCCGGCGGGGTCCTCTACATAGGCTAGAATATAAGGATAAACAACTAATACTCGAGCAATGAGCCATATTTTTAGTATCAACCATAGTGTGTGAAATCGATCAGAAAAGATTGTCATATGAAAATATTATGATCATCACGTGGTGGTTAACTAGTTACTAGTGTACAAAAATCGGAGATGCCGAAAGACTCGGAGAGACCGTGCGAAATGGGAACTTGGCCGTTGGGCTGGAGTTGCCCATAATGGAGCTACATGTGAAGCCATGGGAGTACTGCCACCATATGGTGAAGTACAACTGTTAGCTGCGAGTTTGGTGGAATGTTCTTGGGAGGATCCCCACTCAAGTAACAAGGTTGGAGATCTCAATTACTAGATTAGTGATAAACGTTCCGAAGCCTTTCTTATGGGGGTCACTATGGATAAAGTGGTACAAACCTACGTAGATCTAAAATTATGAATTCATGCCTTTCTCCTGGATTGGAGGCTACAGAAGTTAAATCTACCTCATATACGAGTGTTAGTAGTCTTTTTAAACTAAAATGTCCAACCTTAAAGAAAATTAAAAACCTATTTTTAATAAAAATCAGAATTTGAGAAAGAAGTGAGCTTAAATGGAAAATGAGATAAATTTATTTATTGCATTCATTATTAATGTTTGTTGAGTACCCTGTAATTACTCTTGCTTAAATCTCCCTTTACTTAGAAAGTGAGTCTTATGGATCCATCTTCGAGGCATCGGGTGAGGGTCATCCGCAGGATCAAGAGTCATCGGAGGACGACTATTACTACCACAACCAGGAGTAGGGGCTTTGGGAGACAGTTACCTGGTGTTAGACGGTCTTTGGGGTAAATTTATAAGTTGTAATATATTTTTTGCTGTACTTAGATCTTATATGTAGATATTGCACTAGACATATAACTTTGTGTGGCTTTTGAATGTAATATATTTCTATTCAGTCTTTAATTATTGTTCTGTTGCAACACTTTGAACACGGTATAGTAACTGATAAAGTGTCGGGTACACCCGATATTTTGTTACCTACAATACCGAGATTTGTGTAATTAACTCAGTGTAATAACAGTACTACTGTTATTACCCGAGGTTAATTTTACGGGTCACCGCATACATTATGGATTTTCAAGTTTTCACTCGAATTCAAGCAGTTAAAGTTTCAGGGTCTCAGCAGTTGACATGTCAGGAAATTAAAACTCTGCTCTCAACACTCAACCACTTGCTCTAGACGTGAATACAGAGAACTGCATGGTGCATGGATGAACATCTAATGCCTGATTTTATTATCACATCATGGAACTGTTTATGGAAACTTCAGGTTCTACAATAATAAGATAGTCTCATAATAAGATAGCTCACTCCGCGTTATTTGTTTTGCAGGTGGTGTAAATGAACTCTTACATATAGCTCATATCTGAAGGGCATCAGCAATCGAGCCAGCAAGGCTCAACACCTCAAATGGAGGTCTTTGGCTAATGGCTTTAACTGTTTGAGGGCAGGAGTCTGTGATCCAGAAGTAAGCAAACTGGTCACCTGGCCCAGCTGCAAGGGGAAAAACAATGAGCAACTACAAATTCGAATATCTGAAAAATAGGGAACGAGGAGAAACCACCAATTACCAGAATTAGTTGGCATGAAGCGTTCATACGACTGCTTGGGGAACACAGCATGAGTCACATAGGCGCTAACTTTTGCGGCACCATGAGCAGCCAAAACTTTCTGCAAAACACAATTGGGTATAACAGAAAAATATTCATGACAAAAGCAACAAAAAGCAGCATATGCAGCCAAAAGTCCATGAACTGCATCATAATTAACCATGGTTATTAAGGCGTCCAGGCACCGGAGGCCGCACGTTATGGCTGCTCGCCTCGCCTGGCCGGGGGAAAGAAGGCGCGGCGGGCGGCGGCACTCGCGGGAGGAGGAGAACCAGGCAGCGACGCTCGTTGGAGGAGATCCGGATAGCGGCGCTCGCGGGAGGAGGAGAAGCGGCGGGAGGAGATGCGGCGCTCGCGGAATGAGAAGATCCGGGCGGCGGCGCTCGCGGGGGGAGAAGCGGCGGGAGGAGATGCGGCGCAGGAGGAGGAGCGGCGAGCAGCGACGCCACGCGGGAGGAGGGGCGGCGGCGCGGGAGGAGCAGCTGGTGGGAAAGAGTGGGAGAGAGAGCAGGAGAGCGGCGCTCGGGACTCGGGAGGGGAAGGAGTGAGGGAGAGAGAGAGTTTGGAGGTAGGTTAGGGTTAAGTTAGGGAGGGGCGGCTGGACCTAGGCTAGGAAAATGGTCCTAGGCTAGAAAAATGGGCCTAGGCCGGAAAAAAAGTGAATTTTTTTAGATTTTATTCATTTTCCTCTTGTTTTTTCTCTTTTTTGACCTTCGCCTAATCCTCTCCTAAGCGTCCAGACGGTCGCCTTGTCGCCATGATAACCATGTCATTAACACTTGGCATATGTCAATTCAATTGTGTGAACAAATACCAAGTCGACCCACGGAGTGAAAATTCACATGCCACTGACTCCTGTTAGGACCAGATTTGAAAAGGAATCCAATTAATGTTTCTTTGCGTTTTACAGGACTTTAGCCTGATGGTAATATGACAAAAATGGATTCAGATCAAAATGTACATTGTGGAAGTCGTTACTTTTTTTGTCAGACAACTAGAAAACAAATGATGGCACGAAATTGGTACCCCTCTGCCATAGCAATGGAATGGCAGAGGATTCATTTCCTGTTGATGTGGAAGTACGAAAATGCAACATAAGTAAAGGCTAATTCATAGAAGCATTAACTTCTAGTATCACTACAAGCAATCAAAAGGCAATAGCGTTATACTCCCTCTGTCCCACAAAGAGTGCATTTCTAGGATTTTTAAGACAGATTAGTGTGCAAGGTAAATGACCAATGTGACCTTCATTACTCCATACACAAGCATGTTGGTGCTTCGGTTTCCACAAGCACTTAAATGAGCATGCATACACTTACAGCCGGGCCCTACGGACTAGAAATGCACTCTTTGTGGGACAAAATTTGAACACTAGAAATGCACTCTTTGTGGGACAGAGGGAGTATGTCGATACCTGGCATTCTCTAAGAGTTCCCCCAGATTGCACTAAATCATCAACAATAACAACATGCCGCCCTTCCGGATTCCCTTCCTTAATTCGAACTATCCTCTTGTCGCCTTCACGAACCTTTGCACAGACAACCTATATATTCAAACAGCTCACCATGAGAACTTGAGCCTTTCAACCCAAAAAAAAAAAACTAAACTTGGGCGATTCCACAACCACATGCATAGCCCCTCTTTGGAACACAGACTAAAAGGAACTCGAGTTAAATATATCTAATCATTCACACAGAACACGCTGACCATTGGAAAGTGGAGCAATTGCTTGTGGAAGCGCTTCCACGCCCCATCATCCGGGAAGGCAATGGTGATCTGCGCAACGCACAATGAGTCAGAGCAGTAGTCATACGTATTTAGCACCCAATAGAAACAAACAGAACAATGGTTGCTGCTACGCACATTGTCTGCGTCGGGGAGCTGGCGGAGGCGCTGCAGCAGGAGCGGTATCCCGGTCTCGAAGCAGGGCAGGACGTCGTCACCGAAGTAGAACCTCTCCTGGAGCGCGTGGATGTCGTATATGACGACGCTGGTCGGCCCGCCGCGGGACTTGGGGATCATGGAGAGGACGCGCGCGAGGGTGAAGGCGGTGGCGACGTCGCCCTCCTCCTCGACGCGCTCGAAGGATCCCGTGGGGAAGAAGGGCAGCACGAGCGTGAAGGAGGCGATGAAGAGCTTGGGCAGCGCGAAGATGACGGAGATCTGCTCGAAGATGACCGCCGGCGAGCTGAACGACGCGAGGAACGCGACGTGCTGCCCCCGGATGTCGTGCGCGTTGTTGATGAACAGGTTCGGGAACCCGTCGTCGAAGCTCCTGGTGGTACCATGGAGTTTGAGGAATCAAACGGCCTCGCAAAATCGGCGAAGCGAGAGGTGGTGGTGGAGGAGGAGGAGAGGGCACCGTACCTCCAGTTGATGGACTGGAGCTGGATGGCGTCGGAGCTGGCGGCGACCTTGAGGGCGAGCTCCTCGCACTCGGAGCAGTAGAAGAGGTTTATCTGCTTCTTCGCCTTCTGCTGCTTGGCGGCAACCTCCATCTCGACACGGCGGGCGGCGGCGGCGGCGGCGGGGACAGGGTCGTCGCGAGGGGGGCCGAGAAAAGAACGGCGTGGGAGGAGGCGGACGCTGTTCTAACGGGATAGGTGTCGGCTTTGTCGAAAAGCAAGCAGCCAAGCAGGTCTGCGGCGAATATTGATTTGAACCCCCAATTTCTTCCTTGCTCTAAACCCTAGACCCCAAACCGCGCTACGAACATACGAAGCGGCCCGTGATGTGGATACGTGATGCCATGGTAGTTTTGGGTGGGTTTATGGCGAGGCGAGCGAATTTGGGAAGAAGATAGCTGCGATTTTTATACCCGGCAACGGCTCGAAGATGCGCCAGGATGGTTCGGCATGGAGCGCGCCGCCGCCTGAACGCCACGAGCGTCTGCACGAGGCGGCTTGTTTTTCTCCTGCACGGCGGCCATCGCGAAGCACGCCGCCACCTGCGGCTCAGCTGCGACGTCTCCATCTCGCCCGAAGTTGTTGATCAATTGTTCCGGTAAACGATGCCTTGAAAAATGCAAAAGTTTTTTTTCCAATGAAGGAGAAAAAGGCATAGGAAATGGGGTAGGGAGAGTGTAGCAAAATAGGTGTCTCACTCCTGCCAAACACCACAAGTTTACAGAAACAAGGGAGTCATGGGAAGCATAAAGAAGCTGAGCAAAGAACAGAACACTTCTACTGAGACATGGGGCTCGTTCATTCCCCACTGGCCTGGCGGGGTATGCTAATTTACAATAGCCCGTCCTGGGTATGTAATTATCCCTGAGCCAAAATCAATGGAGTACAATCATAAGTTACAGACATGTGGTCAATCCAGTAGGTATACAAAAACCAACAGCTCAAAAGAACGCCAAAACTTCGGCATTGCGGCCAATAGCAGCCTCTCCAGCAAGAAAGGCACAACTGAATAACCGATGCCTCTAGTTTTACCAGTAGCAACTAGCACGCTTGCCTACTGGAGCCAAGCTAAGAGCACCATAAGAGTGGATGGCTCAGTTTTGTACAAATCTAACTCACGCACTCATCAGATGTGGAATGGCTCTTTTCTAAGTTGAATTTAGGCTCGCTGGGATATACAAAGACAGTTGTCGCCGTGGCTGGCGGAGTCAATGAAGCAGAATACCTCACTGAAGTCACTGTTATCCTTGGCAACTGCTGAGCCCCGGAACCAAGCGGCACAAGCTTATGACTAACAATATGCTCGGTTTTCGGCAGAATGAATGCAGCATGATTGTGAGCCCCAGAGAAAACAAAGTTCTGGGAATCAACAAGAGAGTACTTGATTTCCTGAAGTAAGGATGTTGAATTATGGATCTTCACATGGAAAGTGAACGGGATTCCAAGGATAGCATAGGGAGGGCACTCCATGCTCACAACAAGCGGCGGCTCCTCGATATGAATCTGAGGTATCCTCTGTTTCATTATAACACGGCTATCTTGATTCTCTCCAAGGCTTGAATCTCTTGACCAGTTCAGGCAAATTTCACCTAAATAAAAGTTTGGATTACTAGTCCGTGGATTGACTGAAAATATTCCCTTGTATTCTTCACTAGGAGCAATAACTGCGTATTCATCGGAAATTATTCCGCTGACCGGTTGCACTAAGCAGAGCTGCTTTCCATCATCATCAGGTTCAATGGCCATCGAGTGCAAACGCAAAGGCACCTCAGTGCAGTTTCTAGCATTCACGATAAGCATATTTGACTCATTCATAGCAAGAGAACTTTTTTTATCATCGCCACTTGAGGATCTGATCTTAGATAGCAATAGGGGTTCTCGCCTAAATGGCCTCAAAAACTGGTGACCAACTATCATGGGGATCTTCCCTTCGATTTGCAAGCTTCTGTCCACGTTAATTCTGTGCTGTGCTGCTTCTTCACTTGAGTCTAGGGAGTAGCCAAGTGAAACATAGAGCATGACTGACTTGGCTCGATGCCATTTAATTTCTAATTTGCAAGACCAGGAATCACCCGCACCTAATGTGGGAACAGATACAACCCCAAATGAGTACTGAATTTTTCTTATTTTATCAACTTCTTCCTCTGAACCTTCGTCCATGTTGACAGCTGAGACACCAAGAAGTTCAACATGATGACTTTCGGATTCTTCTGCTTCCCTTGGACTCATCAAAAGACCACCACCTTTGGCATCAACAAGGTTAATTTTCAGCTCGCCAGAATGAATTGCATGCCCTTTTGATAATATGGTCACTGGGACAATAAATAGCTCCCCTACCAATGCAGGGCCAGTAGAATTTAAGACAAGGTTAACTTGAGCGTCTGGCTCTTCAACTTGGATCAATTTCTGCCCAGAAAAGGTGAGTACATTGTCCTTTGTAGGCAATGTCTCCACTTGGTCCTCAAATTTCCACAATGGAAAGTCTTCCATTGAAGCAGGACTTTCAGCCTGGCAGGAAACCACAAGATGCTTATTTATTGTTGCCTTCACTGACAAACATTCTAGCTTTCCACTCTGTCCTGCAGAAAATACTCATAATATTATTTCCATGATAGGACTTGTGGTGGGAAAAAATTATCAGCATCAACAAATATAGAAGAAAGCTCAAATATTCATATATCCAGAAGCAGATAGGCAACCATAAAATATGAAAACTGAACAAGTCGATACAAATGGGCTGCAACTATGGTTTCAACTTTCAAGAATAGCAGCAAAAATGGCCCTCCTCTTTATTACCTAATTCTGAAAATGGATGTGCCGCTTTTTCTGCCACAATTAGCTGATTAGCCACACAATTGAATGACTAATTCCTCCCCAATTAATGGTTAGAGTTTGTTTCCTCCACAATTTTCAATTCCTTTCTGATTAATGTTAAGTTTCTGTTCTTGGTTTATTTATTTTTCAACTTAGGTATATGTATGCATCGTATAGCATGCTTATTAGGAGCCCAGGTGGACAATATCCCTTACCTATATGTTTTTCATTATATGCCATGGAGCATGGGCTCTTTTAAATAATATGTCTCAACTGTTATAATTGGACTGTATCATATAATAAACGAAGTATATTCTTTTTTCCCTTTTCTCCAATCAACATGGCAACTTTTTCCTTTTTTTCCATAACTAATGAAAGAATTTCTAGGATTCTTCTTCTCCAAATGATATGGTGCCTCCAATCTCACCAATTGTTTTTGTATATTAAGATAGTAATCTGGCAATTATGACGCATGTTACAAAGCAGGTGGATGAACATCTAATGAAATTAGACAAACCACATATAACTGATAGAAGAATACCTGATTTAACTTCATGCATCAGACGCATCCATTTATTGGTAAACAGTGTAAGAGAAGTAGACTGAACAACTTGGTCATGAACATGTGAATTCAACACAGAAGAATCTTCCTGTGCACTAACCATAACAAAATTACAGTCAGATTGGTTGAATTGAACCTCCAACTGATCAATCACAACTGGAGAAGGAAGATGAGACAACAGTGACACACTAACAAGCAGGGGCGAGCCGGGTTTTACAGATTGATCATGAAAAGCAACAGATGCAACAAGCACTATTCTTAGAGGACTTATTTGATCAATATCAAGGTTAATATATTCTTCCACCAATTGAAGATTAAATCCATCATCAATAACTTCTGGTGTCAGTTTTCTTTCCAAAATGTTAAAAACCTCCCGCTGTATGTCCTCTCTCCTGGAAATGGTAGGAGAACCTGCTAGCCGATCATTACTTCTATTTTCAGAATAACCCTGTCCACTGCCAGAGAATAATGGTAAGGCAGCCATCTCTAGTGAATAACTGATAAAATCCTTCAGAGAATTAAGTTTCCTTGAGCACTCTCTCAAGTAACCCAGGTTTTCCCAAAGTAAAGTAGTCCAACCCTCTTGACGGTATAGACCAGCAACGCCGTCGAAAAGTTGTTTTGCATTACTGAAATCCCCAGCTGCATAATATTCTATAGCCATTCCACCAGTACAGGAAGAAGCCATTCTTGTCGCACCTTGGCTCTGAAAAGATTCATAAGCTTTTTTGAACAATGCTATTATCTCGTAAGTATCTTGGAACCGTTCAGCTTCTGACAAAGCATAGCTGGTGTACTCAGCATCAGAAAGGCTGCAACCACAGTGTGAGGTATAAGTACTCATACAAAAGTTGTTCTATCATTTAAGAAAAAGCATCAGGAAACTTACGGAAGTACAGCAATTGTATCTCCTTGCTCAAACAAGCGTACATATTGGCCAACATATACAGAAGGCATCACTGACTCAGGTATTTCATTAACTACTGTGGTAAGGTTTACCCTTGACGAAAAGCACTCTAAGGCATACCTCTTCTCTCTCAAGTAATTTGCCGCTAACTGTCAGAAGGGAAGGTATGATAAATTAATTACTAGTGTGATCAAGTAAAGGAAATGGAGTGGCACTATGCTGCAGTGCTGCGTAGAGATTTTAGGTTGAACCTGATAGTAGTAAGCTGGCTGAAATTCCCACTCAGTCAATGCATTGTCAGCAGTACCGAACCGAGGAGATAGTGTATCTGGAACAGTTGTGGATGTTGTTTCTATGAGCTCACCAAAGACAAGGAACTGCCTGCTGAACCATTCCCAATGAAGAAAAGCAACTTCTGATGATCCAACAACACGCTCATAGCTTTTAATATGCTTACGGAACCATGTGATTGCTTCTACAACTTTCCCACCATGAAGTAGCAATGTTGATATCTTAAAGTGAAATTGCTCAGCAACTGCTTTGATCTCAACTAGGCGTTGGATTGGAGGTAACCTTGTTGAAGTTCCAATCATCTAAATATGAGCACATTGTCAATGGATGATGTTAAAGACAATAAAAACTGCATAAGCAATGGTTGCAGATCAATCAAACTTTAGAAGGCTTACAACTTGTAACTTGTAAACACACATGGAGAGGATTGGCGAGGGTGGTTGCTTCGAATACTTTTCTTGTATGCTAAATTATGGTATGAGACGTTTGCAGTTTGCACAGCTTCCTTTTTTTAATATTAAAGCCTTTCCAAAAGACACTTGCACAAGGGAGACTATCTTCATATGCAGTGTTGCAAATGCATGCAATGTTTGGATGAATAATATCCCTAGTTTTCTTTCTTTCTTTCTTTTTTACTTCTGAGAAAATTCAGTATGCCAATTGTTGATTTACTTATTTAGCAGTCTTAACAAGGCTATAGCAATTAAGGAATAGGGAAGTGATCACACCTCACGCAAAACACGAAATCCTTCCTCATAGAACCTTAAAGCTTCCGGCCAATCCCGTCTAAACTCCGCACATACAGCAACCTGGTGTAAGAATCAGAAACATCAAAATAATGGAGAGAGAGTAAGGCAGAAAAGTCATCGACATGTTCGGCTGAAATCATCGAGCAGGCGTAAATACAAAATTTCTTTATTTGTAACACTTCCAGACTGGCATTAAGAATGATTAACAGCACCATATTGGATGAGAGAGTTCTCACCTTGAAGCAGTACCGGATGCTCAGCTCAACGGAAGAGAAGCTCCTCTTCTCAATACGAGCCTTTATCCTTCGTCCCTCCTCCTTGTAGTACGTAGAACATAACTCAGCATAAACGCTCTTCAATCTGCCAGTATGGAACAGCATGTGAGCTATCACATTCTCACATACCTCCAAGGAAATTACCATAAAACAAAAAATGGCAAAAGGCTGTTTTACAAAAATAGAACAGTGAAAGCACTGAAAAAGAGAAGTTTCAGAAACTGACTTGTTGAGAGATTTATTCCATTCTGTTTCATCGTTCTCAACCAACACAATCAGGTGCTTAGAATCAATCTCCGCACGTTTTCTCAGGGCAACTGTAACGTCCTCACTCAATTCGTCTGCAAAATATTATTGGGTATGTGCTTAAAACCTTCAAAATGATTGGCATGCCACTGGCCATAGGTTGGTTGGAGGTTTGAATAGACAAACATCAAACAAGCACAAGCCCTCAATTTTCATTCTATAGGGCGTGGGCACGGGCATATATATAAAATAGAAACTTTAATGTGGCTGCACATGTTTAGCTGAGCTCTGCAAACAAGTCTGTTGAAGTGCTGATTATTGGTTTAGTGATAAAAGAGATTACTACATGTGCTAGATAGGATACTTACCACCGGCTTGACTCTGTACAAGGATCACTACTAATTTAGTGTTTCTTCCCTGAATTACAGACCTGCACAAATAAAAGAACATGACTTGGCATTTGTGAATCCAACTAGTTCTATACTAGTTGCTATCACATTGCGTGATGCTTCCCCGAGTTCCTTAATTCCCAAGAGATGAAAAAGGTTGCCCATTTGCATTATAGCACTGATAATTAGAACTATAATACAGTAATACTGCACATGTCAATTTGGGATCAATAATGCGAAGGATAAAGGGAGGTACTTGAGATTCTCGAGATCAGAGCAGGCCTGCAGCCACTGGGAGGGATCGCCGGAGACCTGATCGGCCCGAAACATGCGGATACGGCGGCCGGCACTCGGGTCCGGTGCTTGAGGAGCCAGTCCTTCTTGAGGATTCCGGCGGAGGGCTGCGGCGGCGCGAGCGGGTCGCTGGTCTTGGCACTACGGGCGAGGATGGAGGCCTTGGCGACGTCCGGGAGGGCCAGCGTGTTCATGGGCGGTTGCTGGGAGCTAAGCGCCGCCGAGATCGAGGGGTGCAGCTCCGGGCACCCCACGATGGACATGAGCGACAGCGGCGGCGTCCGCAGCTCCTCCGGGTAGTCCTCCATGGCCGCCCACCCACGGCCGCGGCGAGGCTACTGGACGAACGGATCGATTCTGGGCGCCGCCCGCGGTGGTCGTCGTCGCCCGAGCGGAGGGGAGATCTGATCTGTTGTGGCTGTTCGGTGTGTTTGGGAGGAACGGGGGCGAGGACGACGCGGAAGTAAAGAGGGAAACACGTTCCGGTCTGGGTGGTGTGATAAAGAGCATTCTTTGGGTGTATTTGTAAAGTTTGCAAGAGCATCTCCAGCAGAGCCCCTAAATCAGCCTCTAAACTTTAAAATAGAGAGTGTAGTAAAAAAAAAATAGATTCAGCAGGGCCCCAACTCAAGCCCCTAAAATTAGAGGGCCCTAAATTTGCCTCCTCAGCCCCAATTCCTAGTGAGCCCCAACTCAAGCCCCTAAAATTAGAACAGAAAAACTAAAAAACGGTATACCGTTGCAACGGTATACCTCTGAAACTCATGAAACTTATGATTTTTTGCACTGAAACTCATGAAACTTAGCACTAAAAACTGATAAAACATGAAACTGATGAAACTAAACACTGAAACTCATGAAACCAACACTGAAACTGATAAGTTTCATAAGTTTCATGGCTATACCGTTGCAACGGTATACCGTTCCCTAGTCAGGCCCCTAAATTTGCCTCCTCAGCCCCAATTCCCAGGGACACGAGTACATCCCCTATTATTGAAGACAGAGAAATACATGAGAGGCTTCGAGATGATCTTATTGAGCATTTGTGGGCAATTCATAGCGTTTCGTAGTTTGATTCATTGTTCGGAGTTTCTATTTATCTATTTATCATGTTTTGGAAAATTTAAATTTAAATTTGAAATATCATATTTTTAAATTGTAAATGTTAATATGATTATGTTTTATGTATTACAAATATTTTTGATTGAATTTTAGTGGTGTCAAATGAAGATTATACATAGCGGATATGTCAAAATAAGAGAAAAAGTAAAATAGGGGCTGTTACTGGACTTGTGCTCTGAAAATAGGGGGAGTCCCTAAATCCAAAATATGGACCCTGTTTTAGGGGCCCTTACTGGAGATGCTCTAAGACCTTATAAATTTGAGAAAAGTACCCCGTTTGGCAACTTGGAGAGTTTGGGAGAAACTCAGCCAAACGGATTAAAACTCGGAACGATTCTCCTCGGAACGTTTCTTCTTTTTCCACGCCGTGGCTGAATCACCCTCAACCCTGTTTCACTAGTTTCTACTAGAATCTGGAACCGTACCAAACGGTTTGCAGAAAGTGATTCTGATTCTACCTGAAACGTTTCTACCAAGAATCTGGAACCGTTTCCGTTTCCATTAGAATCTGGAACCGTACCAAATGGGGCTAAACTAGTGAAACTGGGTTGAGGGTGATTCAGCCACGGCGTGGAAAAAGAAGAAACGTTCCGAGGAGAATCGTTCTAAGTTTTAATCCGTTTGGCTAGGTTTCTTCCAGATTCTAGTAGAAACAGCTCGGTTTCAAGTTGCCAAACAGGGCCTTAACATCACCTGTTTCTCAGAGATTCAACCCGATTTGGTCAGAAATATTCATTTTAAAATACAAACAGTTCTTTTTTTTCCTCTAGAAAGGTGTTGTTTGGTTGGGTGTAGAAAATGATACAAATAGACACAAAATACAAATCATTCAGTTGGATGAACCATGCACGATTGAATGTTGGAGTGGAAAGTTTAGGCCAAAATAGCTTATATTTTTGTACGTGACAATTCCTTATATGGCACTAAAAGCTTGTCTCATTTATTATATTATATAATATCTCACTGACGGGTGGATCATGACTCCCATATCAATGATATAGTTATGAATTTTCTCAAATTGAGGAGATATATAAGAAATTAATCTTCTTTATTGTACCAACAAACTTCTACAAACTATCTTACTCTACTTAAAACACATTGGAATGCTTTACCATCATATTCTCTAGTCTAGTGCCTTATTGTTAACTGTTATGGCTTTGGATCCAGCATGAACCACCTCTTGAGTGAACAGGCGATTTTCGGATGAACAGTAATTTTCGATAATCGCAAAAAATCGAGCCAAAAATCGCATGAATTCAAAACCAGATTTTTTTTTATCGACGTTTTTTGACGAAAATCGACCGGTTTTTGACACGTAATTTTTTTGAATTTTTGAATTTTTTTTAATCGGATAGGTTTACTGACCGGTTTTTGATATCGGATCGCAATGATAAGAGCGAAAATCACGCGATAATCATCGGTTTTGTAAACCCTGGAGTGGGGTGATGATCTATGGATGTACAACTCAACGCACCAGGTTTAAAATCCTAGTGTCAACCTGCGCGCGCAGAGTGTACAAAAATCTAAAATAAGACGTAGGTGAACTACAGGGATTAGAGTTGTTTTTAGTGGCTCAATGAAAATTGTGCAGTGGTTTTGAAAAATTATGATGCGTGATAGCGGTGATGGAACCAGAAAATATATATTGGGGGTGTACTATTAACGTTTAGTAATATCGTATTACACAAATAACAAAATTAGCTATTGACAACATCTAATAACATTACTCACTAATGACAATCCATTAGTTTTTAATCTTGGTACGGCTATTTATATATTATGCAAAAAGTTTATGTGAAGCCAAAATATTTATCACATATTTCTGAAATGATAATAAATTGTAACTTTGATAAATAAATTATTATAAATATATAATTGCTCGGTAGTATCCTATTATTCTAGAAAAAATTTTACTGTATTGATGCTTAGTACGCAAGTATTGATGGTTGTATAGTATGAATTTTAACATAAAATATCCAATATATTGTCTTGATTCACTGCATAACAACATAAATGAATGCTAGGAAGCTAGGTTGAGAAAAAACTTTTATAGAAGTAATAAAAGAACAAAATATTTTATCTATCAATTGTATGATGCCATATGGTTGGTAGCTAAGTTGAGAAAAAAAATCAACAACCATAAGGCATGACGTATAATTATTATCTAAGTCTTTTAAGTATTATCAAATTACATTGAAGTTTAAATGCGTTGTAATATCTACTAACAAGGGTATATCTAGCATTTTCAAAATATTTGGGGGTGCCAGTGCATACCCGGCACCGTAGTTGGTTCTGCCTCTGCGTGATAGTTACAAAAAGAATGGATTTGTAAGTTCATGCACTTTCAGTGTTCTAAATAACAACAGTTTTCGCTTTGTAAACGGCTGTTAAAACAGCAAAGATTTACTGCCCGTTATGTTTTTAGATATTTCAAGATTTGTTTGTTTTTATCGAGCAGCCATTAACGTGTAACAAACCCGTTTTATCGGGGTTGTTTATTTGAATAAAGTTGCAATACTTTCATATGACATACATGAGGTGAATGCTAATTTTGCTTTTCATTGCTACTTGAGATGTTCTTTCATTCAATTACGATTCTTTAATTGCATTCATACCATGTCATCTTTTTTCTTTTATGTCACTGATGTGGACAATTATTGATAGCTTAGTAGTTCAATTATGTAAGCATGAAAGAAGATGAATTAAATACTTATTTTGTTACTATAACACACATATATATTTTTCTTAATTTTAAATAGTAAAATCATTTACAATACCGCTTATCATATGAACACTAAAAGATGGGGGTGACCATTCATTAATCGTTTATCATTATTTGGAACATTGTGCACTTTACAAATGCTTTCCCATCATTAATTATCCATTATTCATATAGAAATTAGAAATAAGTGGGAAAATGTAGACATATGGAAGGAGAGAAAATTTTGATAAACATTTTGTATATGTAGTTTGTGGTCCAGTCATCCAATGAAGTAGGGATGAAAAAGGAATAGAAAGTTTTCGACTGTTCCGAAGAAAAACGGAAACTAAAGCCTTTTTTTGAAAACAAAAACGGAAATTTTTTTTGTCAGGAACGGAAACGAAAATAGGAGAGCCAGATCCGAAATGAAAATTCTGTCTAAGTAAAACTGGAAATTAGAAACGAAAATGGGTCGAAAAGGAATAGGATTGGCCCAAAAAGGAGAAAGGAGAATTTACATTTATTTTTAAATTAAAATAATTTCAGAAATACAAATAACATTATATAAAATACCAACTAGAGTTCAAAATTTCTGGAAAAAAATATTAAAAATACTTTAGAATATTTTGAACCAACAAAAATTATGTTCAACATGATTTTGTTTTTGTTTTTCATTAATAATTTAATTTTACAAATCTAAAAATAGCAAAGCGATATTTATAAAGTCAGAAAATCAAGGATAAATTTCATAAAATCATAAATGAACATCGGATAATAATATATAAATTTTAGGGCATTACACCTTTGTAGTTGATGGAATAAGATGATGCCGATGATAATGATATGGAGGAGGACATGATGGTCTGATATGGGGGATAAATAACGAGTCTTCAGACAAACTTGAGAAAAAACTTTCTAATGATACCGATGAACATAACATTATTCGTGTGTTCGCCTTGGAGGTGGAATGAGTTACATTATGTATATTATGATCATGCACTATGTTCTTGTGTAATTTTTCGCTTTTATTTCTATATCCATTCCGTTTTGTTTTGCATCCATTTTCGTTACTATCCGTTTTTGAGATTTTCGATTTTGTTTCCGTTACCGATAAAAAGGTGAAAACGAAAATAAAACAACTATTTACCAATCATTTCTGTTTCCTTTTTATGCCTACTTTGGACAGAAGCAAAACCAAAAGAAAATAGACATGGAAGCAATCAGTGATGGGACTAGCTCAGTCAGTTCATCCAAAAGCTTAAGTTGATGAGGAAAGACAGATAATTCACTTATACTTCAACACTCAGACCTAAGAGGTGAAATAGAAATGGGCTGCAATTATTATTATTTTTAATTACGTCAACCAGGTTTTGAACCTAAGACCTCTTAGTTCTAGTACCATATTGAGTTACATACACTGATTAGTTCATTCAAAAACTTAAACTAATAAAAAACAAACAATTCATTGTACTTCGATAAAAAAGGAAGGTGCTTCTATGCTCTTTTTTTTTAGTTGCACAAATATTAAAGCATAAATGAAGAGTAGGTGGTGATTACTTACCTCTCCGTTTGTTTCAAGATTCGTACAATTTTTATTAGAAGGAAAAGCGTAGAAACACCGTTTTAAAAAAAACTTGAACCAAGGCCCACGCCTTAAGCCGCCAGCGGTTATAGTGCAGGCGGTAGCCCGTAGCGCTGGCCCGCGGGCGCGACGCGAGGCGGTGGAGCAAGAAGAATCTCTCCTCTCCCTCCCTCGCAAGCCGTGATCCATCCCTCTCCTACCCGTTCCGTGCCAGCCGGGCACTCGCCACCTCTCCACCCCCCGACTCACCCCTCCCCCCTCTCTCTCTCCTCTCCTCTCGCCTCGGTGCAAAGTGCAAACCGCGAAAAATAGCAGCCGCCCGTTCGTTCTCCCCCTTCTCCTCCTCCCGCCGCGATGAGCGACGCGAGGGGCGGCGCCGGTTCCTCCCGCGACCTCCCGCTCGCAGAGGAAGCCAACGGTGAGGAGGCGCGTCACCCGGAGCCTCGCGCCGAGGAGGAGGCTGTGCCCGCGGCGGACGAGGAGGGCCAGGAGGCTGAGAGGGGCAGCGACACGCCCCCGTCCCCCGAGCCGAATAGCGACGGCGAGGGCGCGTGCGCGGGCTCCCCGGATCGGGCGGAGCCAAATGCGGGGGCGGGCGGGGAGCACGACGCCGAGGGAGACGACGGGGAGGAGACTGTGGCCGCGAGGGTGGAGACTAACGGCGAGGACGCTATGAGCCACGACGGTGACGAGAGGGACGGCGAGGACGAAGAGGAGGAGGAGGGGGTTGACGATGAAGATGATGACTCCACCCCCAATGCATCGCCGAGGGCGGAGGCGAAGGCCGAGGGCAACAGCTCGACTGGTATGGCGCAGTGCGCCAGCCAGCAGGTGGAGCCGGACCCCTTCCTCGACGGTGACGACTCCGGGACGGAAGAGGAGCAGGCGGCGTTCATGGCCGAGCTGGAGCTTTTCCACAGGGAGCACAGCCTCGAGTTCAAGCCGCCTAAGTTCTACGGCAAGGGCCTCAACTGCCTCAAGTGTGCATATTCCTATACCTCTCGTTTTCTCTCATCGCCTCGAGCTCGAGTACCATCTCTTCTCGTCTAAACGTACTTGTTGATGTGTGTTGCTCTGTTGAATCCAGGTTGTGGAGGCAGGTCGCCCACCTGGGAGGCCATGAGCAGGTACGAGTACGACAGATTTCCTTTCCACGCACACCGGCGCACGCTCCTGATGCTGAGTGGAAATTTCTGTAGGGTGAAATCACGAGCAAGTACCACACTGGTGATACCTAATTAAGGAGATTGCATTTTTATGCATGATCGCGTTGCACAATTCACTGTTCTTCTTCCTATTGTAAAATTTGTATTTTTTTTGTAGACGTTGTGTATTTACTCCAGTTGAATGTTTTAATTATTCAGGTAACGGTTTGTAAACTATGGCGCCAAGTTGGAGAGACTTTCAGGCCACCAAAGTAAGCTTCTCTTTTCGCAGTACATGTTAAGCGAGTTTGCAGAGGAAGACGTAACCTTTTATGTCAGCTGATTGTTGTTGCTATATTCTTTTGCAGGACCTGCACTACCGTTTCTTGGTCTTTTCGAATTTTCTATGAGAAGGTGATACGTTTGGTGCAGGATTTTGTTCGATTTTGTATTTGTTTTAGGAAGGCCTAGCTCATTCCCACTAGTGTAGCTGGAAAACAGGTCTTCCGTAAACAGTATTATAGGCATGCTCAATTTTACTGTAAACTTACCAGCGGAATGAAAAGCCTATACTACTAGAACTTAAGATGGTTCGTACAAATATAAATATGAAGCTGAAGTGAAGACACCGTAATAGTTAGTGTACAAATTTGAAGCATTTTAGTGCCAGAGAATCTGGCTTCATTTTGTATAAGGAATGATATTTAATGTTATTAATAGTTTAAAAAGAACGAACCAAATATAACTATTGTACTTGCTTATTAAGGAATGATATTTTAAAAAGCACTGTTCTAAGCTAATGGATTTCAATTTTATATTTATGCAATGGTTTTCTTGGTCAGTTAACTGTTGTTCTCATCAACTTAGGCGCTTCTTGAATATGAAAAACACAAAGTTGGAACTGGTCAGCTTCAAATACCATTATCTGCTTCACCACAGCCTGGTGGTACTGACCGCGAGGTAATTATTTTGATAGTGCAGTTCTGTAATTCATTTTCTAGTTTAGTGTGCATCTATATTATTTAGTTGGTTTCATCCATAAATGCCTAGTCGTCACGGTGGTCGGAGGGGGATTCCAGGATAGATCACCTCGACTTGAGGGGGTCAGGCGACCACCTAGACCATAGTTACCGGATTTGTTCAAAGTACCGTCGAGCGGGAGGAGCTTCCGGGGGCAACACGACCTCTTCCGAGGGTGAGCACGAGCGGGATGAGCTTTTGAGAAAACCGGCCGGAGAGGAGATTGCGGAGGGGAGCGAGGCACGGTGGCTGCGCCGGAAAGGACGAGCGGGAGGAGCATATGAGGGCGCCGCGACCTCTTCCAGGGAGCGAGGCGCGGAGGGGGCCGGGGAGGGGAGCACGGAGGGGAGCGAGACGTGGAGGGGGTGGCGGCCGCACTGAGGGTCGATCTGACCACACTTAGGGTTTCTCTCTAAGGGGCGTTGGTGGGCTGATATGGCCCATCTATACATTTCGTTTTTCTTTTTATTTCTCTTATATGGGGATCCAGGTCAAGTGAGGATGGGCTGCTCTCCCTCTCCCTTGTCTGCTGTTGCTGCTCTCCCTTGTTATTTTCGTCGTCTAATCACCGCATAGGCGTTTTGGTGCTCCGGGCTCGCTGTGCCTAGCCAGACCGCTGTGACAACTATGGTTTCATCTTATTTTCTTAAACATAATATGAACAAAGTGTTATCTGTTTATTTATAGCTAGCTGTTACTCCTGACACAGTATGCAGTATGCACTTTCATTACAGTCATGTAGAAAAGAAAGATGTGATGTTTATACTTCATTGTAACTGAAAATGAAAGACTGGTTCTTGCCACTGTTTCTTTCCGAAAACTTAGTGTTGGTCATGGATCCAGATTTTATTGAAATAGACACAATAGTCTAAGATGGGAGCTGTTTGCTCAGGTTGCCATCAAGATATGTGACATTGCTGAAAGTGTTTTGTTCTCGATGGCTGCAAGCTGGTAACGTTAGTTAGTTCAACGATTTTGTTTACTGGTTTGCAGATATGTGTGAATCAATCATCTTCTGCCAGAGTCAGAAGGGATGCTGCAGCGCGTGCTATGCAGGGTTGGCATGCACACCGTCTCCATGCCAATGGCATTTACGGAGACCACATTTTAAAGGTAAACTTCTTGCGTTTTATTTGCATGCACTTTTTAATTTCCTACTATTTTCATGTAATATGTTCACATTTCTACAGGACAAACATTCATTCTCCGTTTCAAGCCATGATAAGAATCTAAAAGGTTTTGGTATGCTTCACAAGTTTTCTTTCACTAATGCATATGACGTCTTTTCTCATGTAATATTCCTGACACATTTAGGGGTACTCAAGAGGAACAAAGCATCTAGTCCAGAGTGTGCTTTCAAGGTGTCCCGTACAAAAGTAAACAAGTCACAGTTAAGACTTCTATCCTCTTGGTTATGTTTAGTATCATACTCTCAGTGGATAATATGTTAGATGAAGAGGACTTGGCTGCCAAATACGTTATTATGCAGTTTAGTAGGAAGAATTGAATTCGTCAGAAGTACCCTATATTTGGATGATGTGTCTGTGGTGACTGTTCTTGTATATAATGGAGTGCTCAATTTCAGGGAAGATTCTATGGTCATTGATGTTGGAGAGCCTGCTGACTGGGTGAAGATTAATGTTCGTCAGACTGTAAGTCTCACCAAGATTATTTTGTTTAATCACATGGTGCACAAATATTACAGATTACAGATATATTTTGAAGTGATAATCTGTAATCTTAAAATAATTAAGAGATGGTTTTGCGAGTGAAGTTCCATTCGGAATTGAGCTGAAGCTGTTTCATTTGGCTACTGCTTTCTTGCAGAAAGATTCCTTTGAAATCTATGCGCTAGTTCCTGGCCTTCTACGTGAAGAGGTGAGACAGCATGCCCATTCATGCTGAAGTTCTCACTTTAAACCGTTCCATTGATCCGTCATACTGAAGGCCTGATTTCACATCGGAGATCTTTGTCACACAAACAAACGACTTTGCCGGATATAATGTTAGTTTTGTTCTAAATGGTGCAGGTGCATGTTCAATCAGATCCTGCTGGACGTCTGGTTATAACTGGGGACCCGGAGCAGCCTGATAATCCTTGGGGCATCACTCCATTCAAGAAGGTGATGCCAGCTTCGAATATTAACACTGTAACACATACACATTTAGAAACTCCCTTAATTTAACAGGAACTGATTCTCTTCCTCAGATTATCAATTTGCCATTGCGGATCGATCCTCATCAAACATCCGCCGTTGTCATGCTTCACGGTCAGCTATTTGTACGTGCACCATTTGGGCGTGCTGATGAGTAGATACGGCTTCTGTTCACTTCAGTTTCCTTTGACTGCAGCACAACTGCACCAGTGGTATTTCTGGATATTTATAGGTTCGTGATTTGCGATCTCTTGCTTTAACACTAAGACTTGTCGTGTTTTGATGTCAGTTCTTCTGTTTGTTATGCAGGCTCTAGTACAATTTTGTTGCAGAAGTAGGATTTGGTTTGAGCAGCAGGTGCATTGGTTTCAAGCTGACATAGCAGAACATTGCTGTAATCCATAGCCGGCGTTGCGATCTGCCTTCTTGTTTATAGTAATACACATGAATTAGCTGGTTCATGCTTGGACTTTATTTTATGAAGTCGTTATTTTCTCATTTTAGAGAGAGAGAGAGAGAGAGAGCTGGAAGCAGGCTAAATGAAGGATTACATTCTTTGTTCTTTTTTTCTCTTAGTAAGGTGTACGTATATTGTAACGGAGTTTAAAAAAAGGATGTACTATATATCATATATCGTAACTCAAATCACACAATTAACATTAAAATTCTGAAGTGAAGTACATGTTAGTAACATTTAGTAGTTGGTGTTATTTCTCGTTCAACATAAATACAAAGAAAACATCTAGTCCTACCGGTATTAAGATCGGGAGAAAGTGCCGCTGGAGGGCTGCCCACGTGTCCCTTGCACATTTTGCAGAAAAGTCCTCCTATTTTCTCGAATTACGGATAGGTCCCTTCGATTTTAAGAATAGGCCTTTTGCAGTTTTTTGTGAGGGGAATAATAGTTTTTTCAGTTCGCGTTTAGGTCACATGTTCGTTGTTTTACGGAAAGAGCCCTCCGTTAAATACGAATCGTGAACGAGTCATTTTCTAATTTTTCGGGATAGCGACCAGGTCTAAAAATATAACAAATAGGTCCTCGGTCTTTACGCTCAGGTCCTTTCTCTGTTTTGCTAGGGAAAAAATGTTTTTGTGGTCCGTTTTTTCTCCGGAGCATGGGATTTTTTTTTCGTTGGTCGTTTTACCTAAAAAAAAAAAAAAATGGAAATTCGTCTTTCGTTCGTCGTTTCTCCGTTTTTGTTGGAAAAAATGTTTTCGTTGACCGTTTTTCCTTAAAAAAAATGTAAATTCATTTTTCGTTCGTTCTTTCTCCGTTTCTGTTGGAAAAAATATTTTCGTTGTCCATTTTTTCTCCAGACCCCGGAAAAACGTTTTCGTGGTCCATTTTTTCTTAGAAAAAAAAAATCGTTTTTCGTTCATCCTTTCTCCGTTTTGCCGAAAAAATGCTTTCGTAGTCCTTTTTTCTTTGGATCCCGGGGAAAATGTTTCCGTGGTCCATTTTTCCTAAAAAAACCACACAAATCCGTTTTTCGTACGCTCATGCAGCGTGCGTCGCTTTTGTGTTTTCGTAGTCCATTTTTTCTTAAAAAAAAACAGACCCGTTTTTCATTCGTCCTTCCTCCGTTTTTGCTGGAAAAAATATTTTCGTTGTCCATTTTTTCTCCAGAGCCCAGAAAAAATATTTTCGTGGCCCATTTTTACCTAAAAAAACACAAATTCGTTTTCCATTCACGCACGCGGCTCGGTCTCTATGGATTCTCGAGCCTTCAAAAATTTTAAAGATACGTCTAAATCTATTTTTTCACCCGAAAAAAAAGCAAAATCATTTTTCGTTCACGCGCGCGACGTACGCGGTACGCCGCCTTTACGACCTAGTTAATACATAATACATTAGGACACAAGCTCCACAGAAACGGCATGACTAGGGCTGGAAACGAGCCGAGCCGGCTCGGCTCGGCTCGGTGCGGCTCGGTCCAGTGGCGAGCCGAGCCAGGCTCGGCTCGGCCCTGAGGCGAGCCCAAAAAACCGGCTCGGCTCGGCTCGGGCTCGGCTCGCGAGTCGGCTCGTTGGCTCGCTGAGCCAGATCATTTTATCAGAAAATTAAATATTTATACAATAATTCATGTATTTGCAGTGAATAATATTAACTTACTAATTAATACTAAATAATAGTAGTTGCTTAGTTGCTCTCTATCACACTTGTAGGAAATGAAATTGTCTCAACATCATCTTCATCATCTTTTTCCTAAAAATATAAGTCATTAGTCATACTAAATTCCCTGCATGGGCTGGGCCGCCGAGCCAATTTGGCTCGCGAGCCGAGCCGAGCCGGCTCGGTGTTTTTGCGAGCCTGAAAAACAGGCTCGGCTCGAGCCCGAGCCGAGCCACGAGCCACGAGCTTTTTTTCTAGCCCTAGGCATGACCTATAAAAATATCCTTCTCTGGCACTCTCTCCATCGGTTTCCCTACCTCTCTCCTCCACCAACTAGCATTGGAGCTGTTCGGATGGCATTGAAATTTACGTCACATTAAATAAAAAAGTACATTTATATCAAGATCACATTAAAAAAGATTAAATGAAATTTCTCAAAACTCACGTCCGACCCTATCTATGCATGTGATTGAACCTAATTTTTTTTACAACAAACAATTTAATGATTTCATTGGTGAGATAAAAAAAAGGCCTCATGTCAACTTCTACAATGTAAACATCTCACAAATCAAAATAGCTAAGTACGAGTGTGACAAAAAAATGTAGACCAAAAAAATTAATTTTTTTTAATAACGCGCCATCCAACTGCCAAAAAGTTATACAAGTGCTACGCTTTTACCAAACAGATCCACAAAAAAAATCACGCGTAGACGTTGCATCAATGATTAGAAGATAAAGGTTAAATCTGAACACATATCAAAGCTTGCTTAAAAATAATTTTTTTAGTAGTAAAAAATTATTTTAACAAAGGATTGTCTTTTAAGATATGTCTAAATTGAAATTGTTAATTTGAGAGCATCCTCACTAAATATTTGATGAGGACATCTTCTTATTGTGACATAAGGCGACACCTTCTTCCATCTCCCACTTCTCTTCTACTGCTTAAGGAAATACAATCTTGACTAAAGCAAATACAACCTTGACTACTACACCAATAAATTATCATATTCTAAAACAAAATCTATGTGAAGAGCGACTCATAATCAATTCGAGTTAACAAAATCAATGCAGCTTTTTGAAATGTGCCTAAGTGGCTGGCTGACTTACAGAGTGCAGTACTCGATTCGGACGGAGGGAGGAGCAAGCAGCTGCATTACTTGACTATAGCAGAGGAGGTGGAGATCTGGAGGTTCATGTCGGCCAAGGGGAAAAGGAATCGGGCGATGAAGAGGCAGAATCCGTAAGGGGGAATATTAACACCCTCCCGTTAAGTGCGAATAGCGAGCAAGCCCTTTACTAATTTTTCAAAATAGTGAACAGGTCCAAAATTATAACAAATAGGTCCTCGCGTTTTACGTTCGGGTCCTTTCTCCGTTTTGTCCCAAAAAAATGTTTTCGGGGTCCGTTTTTTCTCCAGAGCATGCGAAAAATATTTTCGGTAGCCGTTTCCCCCCAAAAAAAATGTACAACCATTTCCTTTCTCCGTTTTGCTCGAAAAAAAATATTTTCGTGATCGGTTTTCCTCCGTTTTGCCCGAAAAAATGTAATTTTTCAAAATAGCGAACATGTCCAAAATTATAACAAATAGGTCCTCGCGCTTTACGTTCGGGTCCTTTCTCCGTTTTGTCCCAAAAAAATATTTTCGGGGTCCGTTTTTTCTCCAGAGCATGCGAAAAATATTTTCGGTAGCCGTTTCCCCCCCAAAAAAAATGTACAACCGTTTCCTTTCTCCGTTTTGCTCGAAAAAAATGTTTCGTGATCGGTTTTCCTCCGTTTTGCCCGAAAAAAATGTTTTCGTAATCAGTTTTCCCTCCAGGGCATGTGGGAAATGTTTTTCGTTGCTATTTCGCCCCCAAAAAAATTGTGAGACCATTTCTTTTATCCGTTTTGCCCGGAAAAAAAAATTCGTCATCCGATTTTTCTCCGGGGCATGGGAAAAATGTTTTCCTTGCCCGTTTTTCCAAAACAAAAAATATGGAAAACCGTTCCCTTTCTCCGTTTTGCCCCCAAAAAAAGTTTTCGTCATCCGTTTTTCCTCCGAAGCATGGGGAAAATGTTTTCGGTGGCTATTTCCCCACAAAAAAATGGAAAGCCGTTTTCTTTCTTCATTTTGTTTGAAAAAATTTATTTCCGTGAGCCGTTTTTTCTCCGGAACATGGAAAAAATGTTTTCGTTGGCCGTTTCCCCCCCCAAAAAAAAATGTAAATTCGTTTTTCGTCCGTCGTTTTTCCGTTTTTCCCCGCTTTTCCTCATTTTTTATCAAATTTCGCACGGCGCGGCGAAACGCACGGCTCTAACTAGTAAGAAACTACGCCAGAGAGCAAATTCCGGCGGGTTGATCAAACGCACAGCTAAGCTTTTCTCCTGCTATTCCCTCCTCCTCTGTCCAGCCCTTGCATGGGACCTCTAAGAGTGCGTTTGGTTGATGGGATGAGATTGAATGGGATGAGATTGTCATGTACCATTTGGTTCCATTATTATAGGTGAATAAAATAGTTCAGCATCTAGAGGGAATATTCCTTATATTTTTATCGCTTGGTTCAGGATGGGGTAGTTCAATTCAAAAAACCAAACACATGAATGGCCATTTTCTTAAACCATCTCATACATATACCATTTGATATAAACAATCAAACACACCTTTAAAAATTAACAACTTAAGGAAATACAGCCCTCACTACTACACCAACAAATTATCACATTCTAAAACACTAAGCCCCTTTGTTGGCTGACAAAACCCCGATAGCACGTCACTGCGTTGATCGTGAACATGATCTTGGCCTTTGCGTTAAAGAAGTTGACGCTGCTTGCCTTGAGTATCCAGAGAGCAGAGCAGCTACCTCTCTTGTATGTTTTTGCCTCGATCCGTTCTCCTTACTCGTTCCTACTTCCCAGTGTACAATTTTGCACTTTTAAACACGCGAGTTTTACATGCAAATCAGCGATCTGTCGACTGATGCTAAAAGCAAGCAAGCAAGAAGAAAAATGGTTACATGGTTCGCGGTCTGCAAAAGTGCGGCAGCCGGCAGGACCGTGCGCGAGTTGCAGACGTCGTGCACGGTGCGGTGCACCGTGCGCAGCGTGATGTTTCGAGGGTGTAGTTTACCCATCTGTTAATGGGCTCGGCCTGAAAAGGCGTAAGGTAGCAATAGCGCAAGGCCCACTACACCGCAAATCTCGTGTGGGCCCGATCCAGGATTCCAGGGGCGCGGATGTGATATCGTGAAAATTCCGGGGAGGCAAATCGGAAACGAGACCACGGGACGCGACGCGAGTACGCGACACGCGAGAGCGCATTGGCGTGCGCGAGGGAGGGGCCGCCTCCGGTATAAATTCCTCTCCCGCATCCGCATCTCCCCACCACAGTGAGCCAGCAGGCCCGCCCAGCAGCACCACCACCGCCACCAACAACCGAACGAATCGAAGCTAGCGCCGGCGACGGGAGAGCGGCAGGAACGGGGAAGGAGCAGCGCTTTGGCGGCGATGGATTCCGACTACGGCGTGCCGCGCGAGCTCTCGGAGGTGCAGAAGAAGCGCGCGCTCTACCAGCCCGAGCTGCCCCCCTGCCTCCAGGTCCGTATCCTCCCAATGCCGCCAATGCCTCCGTGCTCGCGCCATTGCGTCCCTCTGCGGCTCCCCGGCCCAGATCTGCGGCCTGGGGAGCCGCGCGGCGCCAAGTCCGGTGCTGCTCTCCGGCCGGATCGGTCTCGTCGGGGCTTGGGTTCACGGTTCGCCTACTTCCGATTCGTTTTTTTCGGGGTTAGGTCATAGGCCTATCAGCTGTGACTGATCGACGCGGCCGTCGCTTTCGGGTGGCGAGACTGGATCTGAGTCGTAGTGGACGTCGCCTGCAAGGTGCTAGTTGTGTCCGCTAGTGTAGATCGGTCGGCGTGTCTGATTCGCGGGGAGATACATGCACGGGCTCGATTTCCATTTTTTATGTTGTCGTGCTGTTGTTTTATTATGGGTTGTAGACTTGTAGTGGGGTGTTGCGACTGGGAGTAAACTGATGGATTCTTCTGTAGCGATCGTGGACTTCTTTTGGTTAGTTTTCACGGGTCCTGGAGTTGTTTACGTTTAGGTTGACTCTGTAATCGCTATCAAATTAGCCTTTCTCCTGTTCGGGGGCACTATTTAAATGGCGCCTCCTCGGCTGGATGAGATGAATTCACGGTATTTTTGTGGAATGATTTTCTTGGGTACGTTTTGAATTGTTTTTCACTTAATGTAAACAAACAGGGCACTACTGTGAGGGTGGAGTATGGTGATGCGGCAATTGCTGCCGATCCTGCAGGCGCTCATGTGATCAGCCATGCCTTCCCCCACACCTATGGGCAGCCCCTGGCTCACTTCCTCAGGAAGACGGCTAATGTCCCCGATGCTACCATCATATCAGAGCACCCGTCCGTCAGGTATTACTATATTCATCTTTATGTTTCTGCATGCAGATAGGAAATAAGCGTTGTAGAAAGTATCGTTTTTCCCATGAACTGTTCTCAGGGATTCTTAAAAGAAAATTGGGAAGATCAAGATAAAATAGATTAAAATGCCAAAGAGGAATTACTTTGAATTCTCTCTCTCTCTCTCTCAGATTAAGATCTGATTGTTTTGTTTTTGATGCAGGGTTGGTGTTGTCTTCTGTGGAAGGCAGTCCCCAGGAGGTCACAATGTCATATGGGGACTGCATGATGCTATCAAGGCTCACAACCAGAACAGCAAAATTATTGGTTTTCTTGGTGAGTAATTTTATCTTTTACAGGCTCCAGGAACATCCAATCATTTGCATTTCCACTTTTTATTTCCAAATGCGCGTTCTAGTGCCTAGCATGTTCTTTAACAGTTTTACAAGAAAACATTTTCTTGTGAAGTACACTAGGCAATAGGCATAGTTGTGTTTTTGTTGTAGTCACCAATGTTTTAGTTTAAATTAATATGTTTGTACTTTGTTATGTTTTCTTTGTTTGCAGTTGCACTAACTTTTATTATTATCAATGTAACGTAGCATAAATGCATCATTGTATGCTTAATCATAATGTAGTCAGATTCTAAGGTTTATAACTAACCTTTACTGTGTCCAATTCATCAATTTTGCAACACACAGGTATTTCACAAGAAAATTTTAGTAAAACTAGTAGCAGCACGATTTGCTACAAGATCTCCCACAGATCTTGTCTTTCTTATGTCTATTTTCCAAAATATAAGAGATTAGGAATATAAATCTGATACACAACAAAACTTTGGTGAGGGTCCTGTGCCCTGGGGCCTGGGGTCCCTATGTCTCCCTGTCCTTGCATGACTGTTTGCCTACACAAAGTTGATATTTAGACATATGTTATAACACTTAAAATTATGTAAATACTTCTTACATCTTTTTTTTATTGAAACAGGAGGAACTGATGGTCTTCTTGCACAGAAAACTTTGGAGATCACTGGTGAACTTTTTTCTTCCTACAAAAACCAAGGTGGTTATGATATGCTTGGTCGGACAAAGGATCAAATTAGAACAACCGAGCAAGTCAATGGTGCAATGGCTAGTTGCCAGGCTTTGAAGTTGGATGCTCTGGTAATCATTGGAGGTATGCTACGTGACATTAATATACTAATATTTAAGTGCATCATACTTTTGCTGTAATTCTAAGTCGATGTTTGAATTTTGAAGGTGTCACATCAAATACAGATGCTGCTCAACTTGCTGAGACTTTTGCCGAGGCAAAGTGTGCAACAAAGGTATATTGAAGTTTTTTTGGGTTTGTTTAACCGCACCTTAGTTCTTGATCCCTTGTGCCAGTGCAAGTTTGTATCTTTCCTTGTCTGTAAATGACCTTGCACAATTTATTATCGAACAGGTTGTAGGTATTCCTGTAACTTTGAATGGGGACCTTAAGAACCAGTTTGTTGAGACAACTGTTGGTTTTGATACCATATGCAAGGTAGGGACTGCTGAATTCAAATTACTATGCTGGAACTTCCTTTACCATGCATGTAGTTCATGATGAAGCATTATCTCTATGTAGTGCCCTCTTTGTCTGTTATGACAAGGTTGTTTGGTATATCGAGGTTGCACCTACGAATTCACCTTTTGATCTATGTTATGTTTTTATCAACTTGCAAATTTCCCTCCCTTAATTTATTGACATGCTATTTTTGTAGTATTTATTTATCATTTTGCAATTTGTAATGGTTCCTTGAACTTATTTATTGTTCTAATAGGTGAACTCGCAACTTATAAGCAACGTCTCCACTGATGCTCTGTCTGCTGAGAAGGTAATATAACACATGATTAGGGATGCAAATGGGCCGGCCCAAGGGTCATCTTTGACCCACTCTAGTTCATTTGTTTGCACTAAAACTTAAAAGGTGGACTAAAAATTAAGTTTTTAGTGCAAACAAATAAACTAGAAAGGGTCAAAGAAGACCCTTGGGCCGGCCCATTTGCATCCCTACACATGATAGCTGGCATCTTTAAAACCGGCATTGTGTTTATTCTGATATATTTCCTTGTTTGTATGGTAAAATTTACTTACGATCGATTACTTTCTTTGTCTTGCTGAATGCTACGAGACAAGAAATACATGTAATTGACTTAGCATTTGAAATGCCCTAGAATATTAATTAGGCAAATAATAGCATCAGTTAATAAAATATAATTGACGTATTTTGCTTTTATAAATTCAAATGCGAGTAGAACGAATAAAATTAGGGTAAGGTTGCCGTCAGACCCGCAGACGAGATATCGATCACCGAGATACCAAACCCGTTGGGGCCGAGTCGGCACCTCTTGCTAGATCGGGTTCATTACTTGGCAACCGTAACTTATTTGTTTGGATTGCGGGTATCCGTAGCAATTTAGAGCAAATAGTAGAGTCACCATTTAGTAACTCGGTAAAAGGGGCAAATGAGGTAACTTGGTAACTCCGTAGCTTTGACCAGCCTCAAACCAGCCAAAGACTAGCACAATGGGTTCACCTCTTGGAGCTCGTCGACCGAGGCAAGGAGGGCAAAGCCATGCCTTCCTTTACAGCCAACGATCAAGGCAGCCATCACTCCCATTCCATTTCCTCCAGCCGAGTAACCAAAGAGAGCAAGCAAGCCACTCCCACTGCTCAGCCCCCCTTTCCAGAGTCACACCAAGAGCAAGAACCGAAAGACAGCCATCCCCTCCTCCTCAATCCAACCCAAAACCGAGAGCAAGCAAGGAGGAACCCGCAAGAAGCAGAACAAGAAGGAATCGTCAAGCCGAAACAGGAGGAGTTCCCCAAGAGAACCAAATCAAGCGAGGAGCAAGGAGACCAAAGGGGAGCCGATTCAGACCAGAATCGTCCACCTCGTCTCCATTCTCTTCATCAACTGGACAGCACCAACACCCCCATCCCCCCTCAAAAAAACCAGCAAATCAGGTGCACAACAATAGTGGCAACGCCACTAGTAGTGGCAGCAGTGCTATTTGCTGTGTAGGATTGTTTGGATTAGGTAGATTGGGGGAGGTAGCTAGTATACCGGGGTAGCCTCCGTAGGGTGGAGCCCTAAGGGTTGCTAGCTCGCCGCTTGCCATCCAACGTAGAGCACCATTAAAGGAGCCCTAAGGGTTGCTAACTCCACCGCAGCATCGGCTAATCCTGTTTAAATCAAAAACGCGAAATAAAACTGTAAAATCTTGCAAATCACTGTAGAGCACCATTAAAGGAGCTCGGTCAGTGGAGTGGAGAGGAGAGTAGAGGGTGAATAGAGAGAGAGGTAGAGGCCGGAGTAGTAAGTTCGGCCACTAGATCAGTAGAAGAAGGGAGTAGGGAGAGAGGAGAAAAGAGATTAGAGGGAGGAGAGGCCAGGGGAGCGACCGACAGTAGAGGGGAAGCGGCGGCGGTCGGAGTGGAGCCAACCGGAGGTCGAGAAGAGAGAGTAGTAGAGAGGGAGGGGGAGACCAGAGTAGATCCGGGCCAGAGGCGATGGCGGCTGGGCTAGGACCGGTCAGTGGGAGGAGCCACCAGAGGGGGAATCGAGTAGCACCAGGGGAGAACCGCGAGAGGAGAGAGGTCGGAGGGAAGCTGGCCGGAGAAGAGCGAAAGGTGAAGGCGCTGGGCTGGAGGTCGGCGGCGGCCGAAGAGAAAGTTGCTCGGAGTAGCACCCGAGAGGGAGACGACTGGGTAGTAGCGGTAGAAGGAGGAGAAACCGAGGGAGCCGAGCCAGGGCTTCGGCCAGATCAGAGGAAAAAGAGAAAAGGGAAGGAGGAGAAATAGAAAACAAGAGAAGAAAAGAAAAGGAGAAAAAAAAGAAGGAAAGTTAGGAAAAAATTTGTCTCCCGTGTGGACCGCGTAGGTTAAATTGTCGTATACTTGACCGTATGAAAATTTTAAAATGAATTTCTAAAAGCCGCGATTAAATAGGTAGCAAGGGTATAAATTGCAAATATTGTACTAATTAAATTGTTGTGGCTATTACTATTAAAATATTGAATTTTGGGGTCAATTAGCGGGTTTTAGTTAAGGGGGTGCTCTCCGTGGAAAATTTGGGCACCGTAAGGCTGTTATGGATTAAAATTCGTAGATTCAATACTTTATAATTGTTAGGTCCAGAATTGAACTAGTCAGACCGGCCACCCCTGTTTTTGAGTGAGGCTGTATCTACAAATATTATTCCTGGCAAGCTTTCTTTTGATCAATTTTCATTAAATGTCTTTAAAATTGATTTCAGTATATTTATTTGTATCATTCATGCATCAAAAACTCTATGTTGATTGAAAATCTTAAATTGAAATCGGTTGAATTATGAGTTTGGTCAATGGACTTGAGAAGGTTATGGTTGTATTTTAATTGAGAAAGTGAACAGTGGATTGAATTCTGAAGTTGATGAGCTGTTGGAATTGAGGACTTATTAGTTGGTTGTGGCGTAAATTATTATGGTGGGTAGAGGACGCCGATGAGAAGGTAATGGGCCGGCGGGGTCCTCTATGTAGGCTATGATATAAAGCTAAACAACTAATACTAAGGCATTGAGCCATATTTCCAGTATCAACCATAGTGTGTGAAATTGATCAGAAAAGGTTGTCTTATGAAAGTATTTTGATCTTCACATGGTTGTTAGGTAGTAACTAGGACGCCAAATCTGGGTATGTCGGAAGGCCCAGAGAGACAGCCGCAGATGGGAACCCAGCCATGTGGCTTAGGTTGTCCATATTGGCGCTATATGTGAAGCCAGGCTAGTACTGTCACCATATGGTGGAGTACACCTGTTAGCTACGAGTTTGGTGGGATGTCCAATGGGAGGATCCCCCACTTGAGTAACAGGGTTGATCACGGATTAGTGATAAACGTTCTGGAGCCTCTCTTGTGGGGTTCACTATGGGTAAAGTGGTACAAACCTGCGTAGGTCTAAAATCATGAATTCATGCCTGTCTCTTGGATTGGAGGCTACGGAAGCTAAGTCTGCCTCATACACGGGTGTTAGTAGTCTTTTTAAACTAAAATATCCAACCCTTAAAGAAAATCAAAAACCTATCTTAATAAAAATCCTAATTTGAGAGAAAGTGAGCTTAAATGGAAAAATGAGAAAAAAAATTCATGTACTCACTCTTGCTTAAATCCCCCTTTACTTAGAAGGTGAGCCTTATGGATCTATCTTCGAGGCATCGAATGAGGGTGATCCGTAGGATCAGGAGATATCGGAGGACGACTACTATTACTACTACTACCAGGAGAAGTAGGGGTTTTGGCCTTTGGGAGGCCGTCACCTGGTGTTAGGTGGTTTTTGGGGTAAATTAGAAGTTGTAATATATTTTTGTTGTACTTGGATCTTATGTATAATTATTGTAATGGACATGTAGCCCTGCGTGGCTTTTGAATGTAATATATTTTCCATTCAGGCTCTAATTATTGTTCTGTTGTAACACACTGAACACGGTATAGTAACTGATAAAGTGTCGGGTGCGCCTGATATTTTGTTAGCTACTATGCCGAGGTTCGTGTAATTAACTCGGTGTAATGACAGTACTACTGTTATTACCCTTGGCTAATTATGCGGGTCGCCTCAGGTGGTATCAGAGCAATGGTTACGAGAACCATGCAATTAAATAATTAGAGACCGGTAAAAAACCTAAGAGAAAGATTTTATTGCCTATGTGGCACTGCTTATAATTATAATTGTCAACTTATCAACTGTTAGTAGTAGGCTCAACCTTAATATTTTGTGGGTATTAGTTGGACCACCAGTACTAAGTAGATCCCCTTTTTAAAGGGGATAGGGACGCATAGTTAATTCCTTGTTCTATGAGGACATGTGTGTTGTAGTGGTATTATCCTTGCTGTGTAAATGCTCTCTTCATGTAAGTTAAATGTTCGCATACGCATCATTAGCATTCGCATAGGGATCATTCTCCTTGCATGTCATGTTAGTTCACTGTTGGCATGAATAACTAGTATGATAGTTTACTTTCATTGCATTAGTCTTTGTGTAATGTTGTAAATTCTACTAGTATGGATAGGAAGCATTGCATGAGCAGGTGTTCTTTGTTGCATGCATTGCTGCAGTATAGGAAGTTATTTGTGCATATGTGGTGTGTTTATATATATATATACCTAATTATCTAAATAGCTGAATACAACCATAGAATTAGGAGCTAAGGACTAGGAAAGGGTCCGGGGCACTTGGTCTGTGGCTTGCTTGGACGCGTGGATCCAAGCTTGCTCGAGCATGAGGTCTCGAGGAGTTCTTAGGCTCCGACATCAAGATTTTTTATTCGTTTCATTTATTTTTTCTTTTATTGTTGTCTTTCTGTGTTTATTGAATAGACGCGACTCGGGTGCGATAGTCTCGAGGGGTTCTGAGTGCCCACATACTCAATTACTTTTTTTTGTTCTTCATCTTTTGTCAAAAGATATATCTTTTCTGAAATGGAGTGGTGATTGAGAGCGAGCTCCTTTGTTTCTTATCTCATTGCTTAAAAACTTGGCCATAAGACATTCTAACTACAATAAGACTTCTTATCTCATAATTAAATACTTGTAAAGGTTTTAGATCACCCTTGCTTTCTCTAATTAATCAGACTTCTTTCCTTATAAACAACTGATGTGCTTAAGGACATCCCATTCTTTCCTTAGTTATATCTTTAGTTAAATTTAGGAATTTCCTTTATAACCAAAAGTTTGTGTTAAGGGTAAGTAATTGATTAAGTTGCGTCCTGGGTTTTTGGTCTTTTTGCAGGATGTCGAACCATGAGGTAGTAGAACAGGACTTGATCTTGAGGTTAGGTACTGCCCAAAACCCACCAGATAAAGTAGAGCCACCCCAAGTACCACCTCGAGACCTAAACCAACCCATTCCTCCACTATCTAGGCAGCCAACATCCCCAGGAGGCATAGCTATAACTGCTAGAACCCCGGAGAATCCCTATCCACTAGAAAGAGTCATCATGTACTTAGAAAACTCCTGAAAAGAGGCCCAAGAGAACCAAAATCGTTACATGGCAGCATCTTAAGAAAACCAGAACTAGTTCATGGAAGCATTAATTACCAACCTAGTCCCTGGAACTCCACACCCAACCAGACATAGAACCACTCTAGGGGAGTTCCTTCAAACTCGCCCACCCACCTTTTCTAGAGCCACTGAGCCACTTGAAGTTGATGATTGGCTTCAAGAGATTAAGAAGAAGTTAACCACCTTAGATTGTCCAGAAGAGGAGAAAGTACCGTTTGCATCTTACCAATTAACGGGTTCTGTAGCAACTTGGTGGACAAACTATTGCCGTACCCGTACAGGAGAGCAGTGTTGCCATAGGCGCTTCGGGCACGGGAGGAGACCAAGTTTGCAGCGGCATCACAAGCTATTGGGCGTGGAGGGCGAGCCCCGGGCTGCGGTGGCTGAGCTCGTGGTGGCGCGGATGCTCGTCTGAAGCGTGGATGCGGATGTGTGTCTAAAGCGCGGACTCGGTGGCTCACCATATTTGTTATCATATTTTTTCTCGGATGCGGATACAGATATGGATAGTCCGGATACGAATACGAATACAGATATGGATCGAATATGAATCAAATCGGATACAGTTATGAATATTTATCGGAACATGATAACCCCTTAGATTGTACATAAAAAATCAACGAAAACATATAACTAGCTAATTTGATCAAAACATTATTGAAAATTGAACAAAGATAAGCATTTTCATTCAGTTAGACGATAGTTAGATACCATATCGTAAATAAATTTACGTAAGGCTTAGCTCATCACATACATACGATTAGTTCATCATACATGTAGATCAAAATGCAAAATGAAGGTGATACTTGCTCAGAGATATAAATGGAAGCAAACATATAACACACTAAAAGTTTGATAATACTTAGGTACTATATCTCTAAAAAAAGCATATGACACTTATATGTAATGACCCAAGATTTGTATTCTTTGTTAAATCATGTTGAAAATAATAAATTATGTATTTATGAGTTTTTATGCATTTTTAGTTACTTATTTAAAACATTTCCCTATTAAGGACAACAGTGTTTGAATTTTCAAGAAAATTAAAGATCTGATGAAATCTTGAAAATAATTTTTTTAATGATAGATTGTGTCAGGAACTTTACCAAAAAATTTCGTAATTTTTGGAGTTAGATTGCCAATTTTTATAATTGAAACTTGATTTATGGATTAATTAAATTAGAAAACGATTTTAAAATTTAAAAATCTTTTTGGACCAAAAGAGTACCCTTCGCACAGCCTACATGCATATCCGGATATGTGATCCGTCATCCGGATTATCCGAATCCGTATCCGTATCCGACAGATAGTGAGCTACCGAATCCGTATCCGTGTCCGACAAAAAAATCTGTATCTATATCTAATCCGATACTATCCGACAAATATCCGATCTAAAAAAATCCGTATCCGAAAATTATCTGGATCAGTTGGAAACTATCCGATCCGATTTCATCCCTAAGCACAGCAACATATTTGCTCCAGATGCTATGCTGGATTGTGCTAGAGTGCTAGTGTAAATTAGCATACCTTAGAACTAGAGGACAACTGAGTTGATATATGGCTTGAAGTTCTTCCTGTGTTTCTTTTCTTTTTGTTGCTCAGATGAAGCATGCCCATTTTTTTTATCTTAGTATTGTTATTAGGTAGGCCTAATTTTCCCACAAGGCTTTCTAAACTGTCTATTTATGAATTCAAATTACCGAATTAAATTTCTTCTGCCCTGTGGCCGTATTCTTTCTGGCAGTATTACTATTTTATTCGTCTGATGGGGCGGAAGGCTTCTCATGTGGCATTGGAGTGTGCTCTTCAATCGCATCCAAATATGGTTTGTTACTCTTGCTTTTCACTTGTACCTGCCTGTCAAGCTAGGTCGCAAAATCTGCTTACATTTTTTAAACTTGTATCATTTGCTCAGGTTATCCTAGGCGAGGAGGTTGCTGCATCAAAACTCACAATTTTTGATATTACAAAGCAGATATGTGATGCAGTTCAGGCAAGGGCTGAAAAAGGTAGGGGCTGCTTTTTATTTATTTATTTATGGGATGTTGTGATACTGAGATGCTCATGTAACCTTAGATTATCATTGACATATTAATTTATGTATGTTCCAATTGTACAGACAAGTATCATGGGGTTGTACTTATTCCTGAGGGCCTTGTGGAGAGTATCCCTGAATTATATGCTTTACTTCAGGTAAGTTCATACATGTCTTACGAAGATTCATTTATAACTTTACTCACTGAGCTGCTTGACTGTAGGAAATTCATGGCCTCCACGGTAAAGGTGTTTCTATGGAGAGTATCTCTTCTCAGCTTTCACCTTGGGCATCTGCACTATTTGAGTTTTTGCCCCCATTTATTAGGAAGCAGGTATGTATTGTCTCGTTTGTTAATTCTTGGGAATTCATAACTCGCATCAAGTTTCTGTTGCTTCAACATTGTTGTTTTTGTGCTGCAGCTACTTCTCCATCCTGAATCTGATGACTCAGCTCAACTTTCTCAGGCACAGTAGCACATGAAATCTGTCAACTATTGGTGAATAACACTCATCTGTTTTATTTTATTGTTTCTGAATGCACCTCTACAAATATATCTGTGCAGATTGAAACTGAAAAGCTTCTAGCCCAGTTAGTTGAGACCGAAATGAACAGACGTTTGGTATGTTCTCTATGGACCCTGCAACTGCCAATTTAATTTATAGCCATGTATGTCTCAAAATCTACTTGTAGAGTAGGCAATAGTTCTATTCGTTCATAATATTCTTGGTTACTTTTGCAGAAGGAAGGCACTTACAAAGGAAAGAAGTTCAATGCAATCTGTCACTTTTTTGGCTACCAAGCCAGGGGTGCATTGCCTTCAAAGTTCGACTGTGATTATGCCTATGCAAGTTCTAGCTCACCCGACTATTTTGACATAACATATTGATTTATGTTGATTTGTCATGTGTATTGTTTGTTTCAGGTGCTGGGCCACGTGTGTTATCACATCTTAGCTGCTGGTTTGAACGGTTACATGGCCACTGTGACAAATCTTAAAAGTCCTGTGAACAAGTGGCGATGTGGTGCCGCTCCTATTTCGGTAAGATTTGCGTCACTATACCACTACAGAATTTGTTGTACTTGTGAATCAGTCCATTTTCAATAAGTGTAGGATGGGTATGAAAGGAACACATAACCCCCATCTGTTTCCTGTGATCAGTCTATGATGACCGTGAAGCGATGGTCACGTGGTCCTGCAGCCACACAAATTGGGAAGCCAGCTGTGCATATGGCTAGTGTCGACTTGAAAGGAAAAGCATTTGAGTAAGTGTGAAATGTGTCGAACATGTTATATTATTTGAAGAAACAAAAAGGACTTGTGTTTTGAGTAACACAAATTTGAGTAAGCATGAGATGAACTTAGTCCGAATTCATCTTTATAGCAAAGAAGACGCGTAGTCTCATTAGCAATAACGGACTTGTGTTTTACAGGCTGTTGAGGCAGAATTCTTCCAGCTTCTTGATGGAAGACATCTACAGAAACCCTGGACCACTCCAATTCGAAGGACCAGGTGCTGATTCGAAGCCCATTTCACTGTGCGTAGAGGATCAAGACTACATGGGCAGGATCAAGAAATTGCAGGAATACTTGGAGAAGGTAGTTTTCATGATGCCACGAATTCATAGATTTCGCTCCAAACCCTAAGAATGCCTCATTGGTAACAAGTTTCCGCTTTGTGGTGTCTAAATCTTGTATGCCATGCCATGCAGGTGAAAAGCATCGTGAAACCTGGGTGTTCGCAGGATGTTCTCAAAGCGGCGCTGAGTGCCATGTCTTCTGTGACGGAGACGCTTGCTATCATGTCTTCCTCTTCAGCTGGCCAGACAACCCCCCTCTGAGAGTCGAGTGGGTTAGAATCCACGTGTTTCCTGATTCTCTTTTGTTGCATCTGACTTTTGGGGTTTGAAACATTATCTTGCAATCCCACGGTTTATTCTGTCATTTTTGTCACTGATAGGGTATGAGAGTTTGTCCATGAGTTTGAACTGGAATAATTGTTCAAACTGCCGATTGTGATCTATTAATAAACCGAATTTTGATACAATAGTTTTTCGGCTGTGCTTATTCATGTATGTGTGTGTTACGATCCTTCACTGATGGATACAAGAGAATACACGCAATTGCAAGAGTTTGGGGGAGGATCAGAGGGAAATTGGGATAGAATCAGGAAGAATTCAGAACAAGAAGGATACACGCAGAAGAGAGGTACAAGTAGAGGAATAAGCCAGGAAAAGGAAGAAGTTCTGTTGTCTGTCCCCCTCCTTTCTCTGTTGCATTGGCTTCCTTTTGTACACATCTCAGGGCAGCTCAAGCACACACCTGGCCCACGGCCCATAACATCCAAGCCCATGGCTCATCTAGGACTGTACGTGACAGTGTGCTATGTCATCTCGAAAAGGAGTAGCCGGTTGTGTCCTCATGTGCCACGAAGCAGGTCCATGGTGGTTGGTATAATATATATCGCGTAAGTCGGGGTAAATTTTCTGGACGGAAGCAGAGTACGCCTTTTTGAAAGAGAAAATTTTCTGCACGCAGGTTTTCCATCCGCAGAGGAACGTAACGCCGGGAAGGTGCCGTCGCTGTGGGCCGCTATCCTCCCGTCGTGATCCACATCACTTCCTGTTCCATCAGCTGTAATCTGTTCCAATCCACCAAAAGTGACCTTGATGGTTTCTGGGAGAGACGGTGAGCGCTACTGCTTCCTTCCTGGAAGCCAACTGTTTAGTCTGACGACCTTGCGCCCGGCGTAGGCGACTCAGCTAACTGAACAGTTGGGAGTTGCATAGAGGAGCAAGGCGGATCTTAAGACGGCAGGGGAGCGGGATTCAACTTATTGTCGATTATTGTCCGAATATCATGATAATCAATCTTATCGAATCAGTATGATATTAGATACGGGTCGGTAAACCGATTAAATTCAAAAAAAATTAAAATTTCAAAAAAATTTATATGACATAAAAATATTGCGATTATCGAGACATATCGAGCGAAAAATCGCCAAAAGGCCAGGAGGAGGCCAGGAGGCGGCGTGTGCTAGCGGAGGAGGCCAGGAGGCGGCGTCGGGTGGCGAATGCGAGCGGAGGGGAAGGGCCGAGCACACGAGAGTGAAAAGGACGAGCTCGGCTGCACGTTGATAATCGGACGGTCAAGAGGCGTTGGGGCGACGTGGCCTCGTGAGAAGGCCAGAACTCTTCCGGTTTTGTTTATAGGAGTATATTTCGTCATCGCTCTGCAAGCGCTGTCCGAGAAGCACAAGACCAAATCATGATAGCCTAACCTCCATCTAAAGTCATATGGGAATCGAGAATAACGTTAATAAACTACTATTAGTTTGTATTCATGTTTCACCTTTGGCAATTGGCAGTACACATATGACTGGCTTCCTGCGGCTACGGGGCGAGCACACCTCTTAACTTGTCGACTCGCGCGACGCCGTCGATGGCCTTCAGTTTATTTGTCGACAGTAACACTGTCTACCAGCAAGCATGAGGCGACGATCATTCTCGGATGGAATTAGCATAACGGTACGCACGATTCTTTGCAACGGTTAATTTAGCTAGCACGCTCGTGCAGCGCCCAAGGACGGAGCCGTGGAATTAGCAGAAATTGTACGTAAGAATCCCAAAGCTGGCGGCTCCGCGAGCGTGGCGAAGGTTGGAGCCGTTCTACGGGCCTGGCCTCCTGCGCGCGCTCGATCGAGGCTCGTAGGCGGGCCAAGAAGTCCGTGGGGGTAGGCAGGCGGTGCGAGCAAACGTGCTGGCCCGCACCGAGGAGCGAGTCGGGTGGACACCGTCCCGGCGGCCCGTGGGCCTCATTGGGGTGGGGTGGGTGGGTGGGGGGGGGGGGAGGATACGGCATACGGGAAACGGCCTGAGTGCTGACGACCTTAATAGGATCCCATCGTCAGATTGTGAGATTAGATTCTGTTTCTTTTGGGCGGCAATGATCCGGCCCGTAGGTGGCCCATCGAGTGTTCATGGGGACAAATAGCTGCTTGCGCGGGCTATGTGGCAACGCGCCGCCCATAGGCCTCAGCCCACTAAACCCCCCCGACGGATGCTCTTCGTTTCTTTCTTTCTTTTCTCGGGCGGTTGATTTTTGAGTGATTTTCGTCGATTTTATTTGAAAATCGAGTGATTTTTACTAATTTTTTGATTGATTTATGTTGCATAATGTTTTTTTTCTTCCAAAATTTTGATTTATTTTAAAATTAGATTGATTTATCAAATGGTTTTAGAAGTTGGATCATATCGATACGAGCAAAAATAATAAAAATCTTGTAATTTTTGTCGATTTTTTAAACCTCGGTACTGCTCGTGCTTGGCGGCTCCCGCACTGATCTCTTGCATTCATTTGATTGATTATCTTATTCTATCTTTTCATTACCCCCTCCTTTCCTTTTAAGTTATGCCCGCCAAACTTTTTTTTATCACTAATATGTTTAAAACTAATTTAAATTGGCAAGACGAAAATATGTCATTAGATTTATTGTTAAAAATATTATTAATAATATTATAATTTTATTATTATTATTATATAAAAAGATAAAGTTACAAAAATAACAACCAAAGTAACACTTGGAGACCGTGAAAAATAAAAAAATATCACTTAAAAAGGAACGAATGGAGTATTTTTATGCATTCCTAGTAGAAAGAAATCAATATAACACTTGGAACTTTAATCGAAAGTCCATCCATCACCCCCAAAGTATGAAGTCAACATTTGACCCTCCAAACTTTGCAATCCGGTTTAAATAACACATTGATTCGGTTTCGCACAATGGTATTGCTCGTGCGGTGCAATGAGTTAGCAGTTTTGCTATATAGGATAACACGCTGACCAAGTTAGGTTACTAACAGGTGGGTCCACATGGGCTTCTCCCCCGTCGAGCTCCCAAACATGTTTCTACAATTGTCACCTTCCTGTAGTTCCCATCTTCTGTATTTCAATTTGGAAAATAAGCACATATGAGTTCTACCTGTCATTAACCTAAAAGTGCTCAGTGTGTCATCCCACGTAGTAAAACCGTCCACTCATCATGTCATGCGGACAATATCATTATACCAAGCTGGGATAGGATGTTATTTGAACTGGATTGCAAAGTTCGGGAGTCAAATGTCTAATTTTATAGTTCAGAGTGCTGGATGGACTTTCGAGCAAAGTTTAGGGTGATACATGGACTTTTCAGTACCCCAAGATTGCTTGGACTGCACCTGGTCTGGATTTTAGCAAACTCTCTAAAACCAAATTCAAACTTTGACATTACTCGCAAATTAAAGTCAATTACTCATCAAGGCGACCTCCATGTGATCCTTCGAAACCATGTTATCCTTAAAAGGAAAAAGTCCATATAACACTCTAAACTTTGCTCAAAAGCCCGTCTAACACCTTGAACTATGAAAGTAGACATTTGAACTCCCTAAACTTTGCAATCCGGTTTAAATAACACCCTGACCCGGGTTCACATAGTGGTACTGCCTGCATGACGTGATGAGTGTATGGTTTTATCATGTAGAATATCACGCTAGGCAAGTTTAGGTGAATTATAGACGAGGCTTACATGAACTTCTCTTCTAAATCAAAATAGAGAGTGAGGGAGCTACATGGGCCGAAAGCTATAGAAGTATGATTGGAAGTTTGGTGGGGGAAAAGCCAATGAGGCCCCCACCTATTGACTTAATTTGGTCGAGTGCCATCTTACGTGATAAGACCGTTAACTCATTGTATCACATAGGCAATATCATTATAAAAAATCGGATCAAAGTGTTATTTGAATCGGATTACGAAGTTTGAGAGATTAAATATTTGATTTTATTATTTGGGCATATGAAAATTTAGGTTAAGAGCGTTTGGTTTGCAAATGGCAGCCGGAAGCCTAGATCGAAGGTCTGCCCAATATGGGATTATTATATACCATTGTGCCCCTTACCGAGAAAATACGAAAATATTTACCAAAAGATCGGTTTCAGTTGGTCGAGTGATTGAACTGATGTGCAGCAGAGAAGGTCGACAACGATGTTCCACCTTGTGACAATTATTTTTATTTTTCTAACCTTTCCACATCATGACGTGTACAAATTCTAAAAGGTAATATTTTGATTCTTTTCCAAACAACGGTGTTGTTTTGCTCTAGTTCTTTACTGCAGTAACAATATAATCCTTGCTGGAACAGTGTATCGTACTTCACCCTTCATGTTAGTTAAACTAGCCTCTCCACGGGGCCACACCTGGAAAGAAGCATTAAGACATGCAAAAATTTTAAAAGAGAAAAAAATATTTTTAAAGAATTTTTTTTGAAAAACTATCGTAAATAAAATCAAAGAAAGTTAAAAAAGCTAATTTTTAAAATAAACATTTTTTTTCAAAAGTGAAAGTATTGCAGAAATCTTTTTTTTGAAAAAAAGAGATTTTTTTAGAAAATAAAAATTGTTATAATAAAATTAAAATATTGTAGTGCTGTAGTTTCTACAGTACCAAACACCGCATATCATATCCATACGCACTTCACCGAAAATAGTATAGCTATGTAGATACATGCTTTTATCGACGCTCTATATTCACGATGTCGTGAATGATATACCACTTACAGGATTTATATCTTTTGCTAACCACACCATCGCGTAAATCACAATCCATCTAGCAACGTGGTTTTCCCACCACTGCATACGGCACAGGGTACTATCATAGACGTCTATTGTGCTTTGAAATTCGTACACCTCTCTCTCTCTCTCCATCTCTCTGTCCTCAAGCTTTCCACAAGGTTTACGTTAGGGTCGCACGGGCTCTTCGACGTGAAAATTGACGTTTTACCATTATTAATACGTGGCCTCGCGCTTTTACCACAATTTCATGACGCTCGTCGAAATACCACTCATCTCGAGCGCACTTTGCGCATTTGCCATTTCTGGGACTTTACGCATTTTCGAGCCTTCTTTAACGTATTTCTCGAGTGAATTACCGGATTTGCCCCTCCTAGAAGAACCACTTGGTCGAACCAAGCCAAAGCACTGCAACAGGTTTCTCTCTCTCTTCTATCGTTCTCGCGGTCGGCAACGGCGACACGAGCGGTGGCGACACAAGCGGCGGCGACGGCGAGCCCCTGAAGCAATCAACCATGTCGCGTGGTAGCTACTCCGATACGCTTCTCTCAACGCACATTCCTTTGGAAAGGGCGTGTTGAGATCCGGCAAAGGCCAGCGGCTTTGCCATTGGTGCCATGCCCCAAGTGCGGTGGCGATTTGATTGAGCTGACTGCGAGGACAGGGATGTACTCGGGTAGGGTCTTCTTCAAATGTGTGTTGAATGAGAAAGATGTGAGTGTTTTTATCTCGGTTATGTTCAATTACATCTGATTGATTAGGGTTTCTGTGTGAGTGATGAGCCAACCGCATTTCTTGTTGTGAGTTTACACAGATTCCTGGGAAATGCAGGTTCTTCATGTGGCATGATCAGTATGATGAACTTCTGCGCAGACGGGGCATGGACAATGAATTATGCAAGGGGACTTTAGAAGCTGCAAGGGTTCGTGGTGAAGATGGAGATGACAAATCAACGAAATCAATGGAGCAGAAGTTATATAAGATCATCGAAATACAGAGAATTTTAGTTGTTCTGGCTATTTTTAGTGTACTATTGGGGTGTGTGTGTGTTATGCTGGTGGCTTTGAAGTGAAATGAACGAAGTATTATTGTACTGAAATGAAATGAACGAAGTATTATTGTACTGAAAGCTTCATCTTAAGCTGCATTGTTTGATAAGTATGTACTGAAAGCTTGATCTTAAGCTTCATAATTTACAAGCACAAAATGAACCGTAAGCAGTAATGTTTAGGGTAAATAGTTAAGACTCCAGTAAACATTAGCTGGAACCTGGCTGGTCACTTTTGTCTAACCTGGATAAAAAGGTGATAACCATCGGTCTGAGCAGGGTCAGCAGGATTTGGCTGATCAAGCAAGTCCTGAATTCCAACAAGTATCTGCTTGACAGTAATGGCTGGTCTCCAACCCTGAAAGGATACAATTGGAACAGTAATACCACGCTATCAAGTTTGGTATCACTTATTGCAAATAGTCTATACAAACAGTCTATACAGAGATCGTCTTATTGCAAATAGTCTATACAAACAGAGAAGCAGAAAAATAAGAAAGTAGTTGTGAGGCAATGACAAGCTTGAGATATGACAACATAAGATTGGTTGAATTGCAGACCATGTGCAAAAATTCAACAACATAACCTCAACCAAAGCACTAAAGGCATCCAATACAGAGATCATGTAAAGCAGTCAACTTAGTTCACTAACAGGGAAGTAACATATTTTTGCACAGTTTTGTTGCAGTTGCACCAACTCATGGGCATGTTTCAAAGTATTCTAGCCCACTTTATCTTCATTGTTGACAGTTGACACCTCAAATTGGCCTAAATCGGATCAAGTTGACACAAGAGAATGGCAGACTCACTACAAGTTGGTGGCAAGAACTTGTTGGTTCTAGATTTTGAAACCCTGACAGGGTACGCGATTCTGGAGATACCTGTACACATAAGAACACACACGATGTTTTCTTAACGAAAAGTTATGTGTTCTTAGAGGCCATGCTAACGTGCATAGGATATAATGTCACTTCAATACTTAATCAATCCCTACTTAGTATCTTAGCCGAGTAGATAACAGAACTTGCACAAGTCCCCCTGTGTATAATTCAATCGAACTTCTGCATACACTGGGTTTAACTCCCAGTCCACCTTGTCATAGATCATTTTAAGCATTTTCCCAAAACAGCATCACATTGCCATTACAAATAAAAGAAGTGTCAGGTCCTTGGAGAATCCAGGATGGTTAACCAAATAAAAGACAACAGTACTAGGATGGTCAAATTGCCATTACAAAAGAAAAGGCACATGCTTGCCATTACAAAAGAAAAGGCACATGCTTGCTTCTTTGTAGCCAGCTTATTTTTTTCTTGGAGTGATCTTCTTCTTTGTAGCCAGCTTCTTCCTGTTTTTTGGCGTAGCATCAGGTACGAGAGGTGGACTTGGTTCAAGAGGGCGCAGATGTACAAAGAAGAGTGAGCTTGGTTCGATGAAGGCGCAGGAGTGAGCTTGGTTCAAAGCGATCGGCTTCTTACCAGATTTCTTGATCCGACCCATACGGCTAAAATGAAGATATAGTAGAGGAAATTGTCATATGAAGTGAAGAACATCTAATACAACAGTAAAATGGCATATGCAGATACTATTTTTACCTTAATATAACATCAAAATGGCATCTGATGTCATCTTCGACAGCTGGTGAACGTCTTCCTTTAGCTGGTGAACTTCTTCCTGCAGCTGGTGAACTTCTTCCTGCAGCTGGTGAACTTCTTCCTGCAGCTGGTACATCAGCTGGTACAGCAGCTGGTGAACTTGTTCCTGCAGCTGCAGGCTGATTTGCACCTAAAAACCTTCTAGCTCTGGGCTTCCTCTTCCTCTTTTTAGTGCCATTCATGGAACACTTATAGCTAGATTGCCTATGACCCAATTCTCCACACCTTTGGCATTTCACAGGTCCTCTTGGCAAGCGATTTTTCTCACTGCTAGGCTTGTTAGCACTACCATTGGACTTGCTGCCACCTTCAAGAATACCTTTCATTCTGAGCTTCCTCTGCCTGCCAGCATTCTTTTTGACCAATGGTGCAGCAATCTCTGCCGCTAAGTCAACATGTGGCCATTGAGATTTATCTGTCAAAGGCTCAATAAGAGATGCATATGCAGACTGGAACCTTTGGATTGAATAATACTCATGCACAAAATCTTCTATCTTGTAGGCCTTGTTACTAGTTAGAAGTGCCAACGCATGAGCACATGGCTTCCCAGTGTGCTGCCACTCTAAGCATGTACATTCATTCATGGCCAGTTTAACTATATGCCTCTCTTGTTGTGTGCCGCCATTATCCCAAACCTCAGCAGAGTGATGGCCAGACTTGACAACTCTAATGTGTCCTAAACCTCTAGTCCTACCAGTGAGTTGCACAATAACAGACGGCAATATTTTTCCAGTTAGCCTTTCCCCTATCCTCCTCCTCTTTTCCCAGAGCACCATTATCATTTCCCTAATTTTGTCTGCAAGTTGATCTACAGGTAGGTCTTTGTAGTCCCTAATCCAATTGTTGAAACATTCAGCTAAATTATTATTAATGTAGTCACATTTGATGTTTACATTAAAGTTGGATCTCATCCACTTAAGACTATGGTGCTTCTCCAAGTACGGTAACACATCATCGCATTGGGCTACAATTGCAGCCATATGCTTATCAAAGACTTCCTTCCTGTATGCCCTAGCGGCTGGGTACATCTCTCCACATCCAATCCTTGTGTACCTCTTAATAAAATTATTCATTAGGTGCCTGAAGCACTCCCTCTTCTCTACATGTGGAAAAACTAGTCCCACAGCATTCTCCAAACCTTTACAAGCATCTGTGCAAATAGCAAGCACTGAAAGTTCACCTACTGCCTTACTAAGCTGGGTCATCCACCAAACCCAGTTATCTTCAGTCTCACTATCAAAAAATCCATATGCTAAAGGATACATCCAATTATTTCCATCTAGAGCAGTTCCAGCTGCTAGGTGTCCATTCCATCTACCATTGAGGGCGGTTGAGTCTACACTAATGTAAGGCCTACAGCCACTAATAAAGCCATCAATGCAAGGCTTTAGTGCACAGAAGAATCTACGAAAATACACTCTATCTTCTACAACAATGGTGTCAATTTCTACTATACTACCAGGACACCTCTTAAGTACCTCTGCCTTCCACCTATACAACATGCCAAAACTTTGGTCCCAGGTTCCATACATTTCATTAAGAGCTTTCTGATGTCCCCTCCAAACTACATCATAAGAACTGATGGTAACTTTGTACTTATCTTGTAATCTCTTATGCAGCTCTGTAGTGCCAAGCTTAGGTTCATTCCTCAGGATTGGAATTGCCCTGGCAGCTACCCATCCTTGTGTACAATTTTTTATTTGCAACCTGCTACTAGATGTGCAAGTGTGATCATTCTTCTGGACTGACACCTGCAAATAATTTGCACTTGTTACTAAATTTCAAATAGCACACAAAAAATATAGCATGCATAAGTACAAAAACAAACATGGGAATGTTAGACAAGGTTAGTACCACAACAGTTCTCATATCTTTTCTCCTATAGGCAGCAAGTTCCCAATTACACCCTGCTCCAAGACAATAACCTCTAAATCTACTTTTATCAGAGTGACTAGTGCCCAGCTCAAATTCCTCATTTATTGCATACATTCTTATAGCATCTCTGAAATCCTTCATAGAGGGGTACATAGTGCCCACATCCATCTTAGGATTATCTTTGTCATACAAGAAACACTCTTCTTCAGGATTGTAAATCGACAACATCCATAGTCGTGCATCTTCAGGTTCATGAAACAAATTTGGACCCATGCATGTAAATGGTTGATCTGGAGCTGTTCCTTTCTTTGGCACACCAGAGTCCTGTTCACCCCTCAAGCCAAGAAGTTCAAATAAAGTGTCCTCATCCATTGTTTCTATCCTCCCTTCATCATCTTGTGGCTCCAATATCTTGATTGACTCCCAGTCAATATGGTCTGAACAACCATTTATATTATCCATCCAACCATCTATCCCAGTATCTAAGCTATGCGCTCTACATAAACAAGGAAATTGCCATACATAGTTTAAATTCATATCAACGATGGAATGCAAACAAAGCTTTACAAAAAATGTTTACCCTGACAAATTGGTCTCCATCTCTTCAGCAAGTTTACTTCAATCCACGCAACTCACATATCTAGGGTTTCGTACCACACAAAAACCACAACAAATCAAAGATCGAAATACCACACAAAAACCACATATCTAGGGTTTCATATCGAGAGAGATTAACCGACCTAGTGGTCGCCGCCGCAGGGGCTCGCCGCCGCCGATGTAGTCGCCGCCGCTCGTGTAGCCGTTGCCGACCGCGAGAACGAGAGAGACAATGCAGGTTCTACTGGTTCGATCAAGGGCTTGGTTCGACCAAGTGGTTCTTCTAGGAGGGGCAAATCCGGTAATTCACTCGAGAAATACGTTAAAGAAGGCTCGAAAATGCGTAAAGTCCCAGAAATGGCAAATGCGCAAAGTGCGCTCGAGATGAGTGGTATTTCGACGAGCGTCATGAAATTGATGGTAAAAGCGCGAGGCCACGTATTAATAATGGTAAAACGTCAATTTTCTCCTTTTCGACCGTAGGAGGTTTTCAGCTAGCGCGCGGCGAGATTTTCAACACGGTTTTTGACAAGCGGCGGTTAGATAGCTTTTGGGCGGCGACGTGGCTCGGTGAAGGAGAAGGGCAGTGGCGCGGTGAGAGACCGCAAGAGTCTCTGTAGGACCGAGTAGGCAACTAGAGGGGGGGTGAATAGATGCCGAAAAAAAATTCAACTATTTCTTTCAGAAAATTTAAAGACCCCTAAATAGCGGAAGAAATATTTAATATCGTAGAGATTAAAACCCTAGATTAATTAGCGAGACAAATCGAACAAAAAAAAAAACAAAACTAGTTCTATCAAAACTCGAACAAACCTTCTAATCAAGGATCATAGCAAAAGAGTATGTAAAGAATTGCATAACCTTTTCTTTATTCCAAAGCCACTCCTTCCGGGAGGACACCAAAATCTCTAATCTCACAAGATTAGAAAAACCACCAAAATCTCTAATCTCACAAGATTAGAAAACCTTAAACAAACTAAAGAAAACACAAAATCTCTTCTTTGTTGTAGGCACCTCTTGCTTCTTGCCCTTTGCCTTGGATTAATTTTTCTTTGGCTTCATTGGCTTTGTATATATACTGCAGCCCACCAATCCTTCTTGGCGTTTTAAACGGAACGTTTCTGATTCTATCCCAGAAATTGATCGGACACCGATTGGTCTCTGTCTTGGCCGTGAAGCACCCGGATCTCTTTCTTCCGAGTCGGCGTGAAGCGCTCACGTCAAGCGCCTGCAGCCTTGCTTCCACGTGGCTCGTGTCCTCCCACCGAGTCCAATATAGACATCGCGATCTCTCCTCGCCTTGCATGCCGTGCATGCACACACACAATGATGCAACCACACACGCCAATACACCACTGCATGCATTAAATGCACACAACTCACGACGCCACACAACTCACGACGCCACACACACAAACACCACGCACACATGCATGCACACAACACACTACATGCACACACACACTCATATGCATGCACACACACATGCACAATGCACATGCACACACACTATGCACATGCACACATACTCAATTGTATGTGTGAAAAAAAATCGTATACACGCCAGACGACCACCGCCGCTCTGCTGCAACGATCTCGACCTCACGTGCACCGTTTCTCTAGTCCGAAACATCTCGCATGACACCCTCGACCCTCACGACCTCAGTTCCTCCCTGAACCTAGTCTCGGTCCCGTCATCGACCACGTTCGACCTCGAGCAACACCTGCACGTGAACAAAAATACAAAAACAATTTCCGAGCCCAAGTCCACGACTTGACTCAAATTAATCCAAACAACCAACTGGTTTCAGATCTTTTTCAAATAAAGAAACCAAAAAAAAATAAATCGGTTCAAATTGGTTTCAAATCTTTTTCAAATACTGAGCCAAAATCAAATCAACTCAAATCTTTTCAAATCTCTTCGAATATTCAAATACTCATCATCAAAAACACATGGATCAAAAAACAATGATCCTTCAGTCTCAATTCATACCGAACGGCCACTATCGATAGTGACCGTAGCCACTAATTAAGCAAGCAACGGTGGTAAGTAGTTTTCGTCCACCTAGCAAAGAAAATCAATGCAACAATTGCTACATAACAAAATCTGCAACAGTGTTATATTGTAGTAGTAAATCGCTATAGTTACAAATCCTATCCGGAGCATCGCTCTAGTTGATCCGACGGTTGTGAAGTAATTGCACCGCATGGTAGCAGGGTTCAAATTCTCGCCGAAATCTCACGAAATTTCGGCAAAATTTCAGATTTCGGACCCCCCTCCGAGTTCTATAATCCCGGTGAAATTAAAAAACCCTAAAAAAAATTTAAAAAGTGCTACAGTACCCTATAATTTCGGCGAAATCTCGGTGAAATGGACCGAAATCTCGGTTTTTTGATCGAGATTTGAATTTTTTTGACCGGATTGGATTCTTCGCGTCGTTTCCGATGTGGGACAGTCGGTAGATCATAATTCCAGCGAAATTGAAAAAACCCTAAAAAAATTAAATTCCGAGATCTCGTTGAATCTCGCCGAGATCTCGGTGAAATAACAACCAAAGTAACACTTGGAGACCGTGAAAAATAAAAAAATATCACTTAAAAAGGAACGAATGGAGTATTTTTATGCATTCCGGTGAAATGGACCGAAATCTCGGTGAAATGGACCGAGATTTGATTAAAACTTGACCGGATTTGACCGGATTTAAATTTTGGTTTTTGTATTTCGTTCGGATTTCTTCTGAAATAACGAGATCTCGGCGAAATTTTGGATTTCGGTGGGTGACGAGATTTCATCCAAAACGAAATTTGAAACCCTGGCCGTGACATGAATCCCATCTAAGCTTTCCGAAGCAGTGAGGGCTCGAGGCCTGTCTACAAGTTTGTTGTAAAACCCAGTGATTCACCCATAATCAATGAATAGTACATCAACGAAAACACACAGAAAAGAATAGAAAGCACACACAAAAATAGAGGGGCAAAGCTCTCTATTATATTTATTCTATATGTATAAAAAGTGCTTAATATATAACAAAACCAATATGAGATAAATTCAGATTCGCCCACAACAGATAGTCTTTTCAAACTTGGACTACGATTCTATCTATATCATAACACTCCCCCTTTGGTGAATACCGTGTAATGTACATGTCTCATTAAAAACTCCTCCCAAAAACCCAATAGGACAAAGTGATAGAGAAAAGAGTACATTGCACTGGTACTTTGTGCTACACTAGTTGTCTCATTAAAAACCTCCATATGAGAAAACTTCAGAAAAACTCAATAAGGGGAAAAAAAAGTACAACTTATAACTTCAAGATATAAAGTAGGATCTTCAGGATTATGTAAAGGGTGATGGTTCAGGGTTTTACTCCCCCCTAAACTTTGCATATCTCTAAGCTATCTCATTCTAATGCCATTAACACATCTTTGAAAAATAGATTTTAGCAATAACTTAATGAATAAACATGCTAGATGTTCACATAACTTAATTTGTAATAACTTTACCTCACCATTCTTCTGAAGTTCGTAAGGATAGAAAAGTTTATGGGTAATATGATTCTTGACATTGCTCTTTTATGTAACACATTAATATTTGTGCAACACAAGTAATATTATCTTCATAGATAATCGTAAGTGTTTCGACGGTATTAAGACCACATTACTTCTGGATATGGCTAATCACACGTCTCAGCCAAACACACTCAAGTGATGCTATAATCTCTGAGTGGTTGGTAGAAATAGCCACCAAGATCTGCTTAAAAGACCACCAAGAGATGGCTGAACCACTGTAAAGAAACACAAAATCAATCTTATATTTGGCACTGTAGGGACTAGACATACCAACATCCATATATCCCACCATGTTTAAGTCTTAGTTCTTTTAAAAAAACAATCCAAGTTCTTAAGTACATTGGAGGTATGTAAGTAAAGTCTTGATACTAGTGCAATGTCTTATGGTTGGGACTATATTATTTCATGCTACCAATTTTACTGTGAATGCAATATCAGGCCTTGTGCAATTCGCAAGATACATAAGTATAAGATTTCAGGTCTAAAGACTTTCTCATTTTTTATCATTCGTCTGAAAGGGGTCTTTATCCACTTTAGAGGATCTTACAACCATGAGAGTTTTCGATTGACAAGATTTATCCATATTAAATTTTTCTAATACCTTCTTAGTATAGATAGACTGGTACACAAAAATTCCTTTTGAAAAATGATTTAGTTGTAGGCTTAATCAATATTTGGTTTTACCCAAATCTTTCATCTCAAACTTTGTCGTAAGGTAAGAACTTGCTGTATTTATTTTCTTTATGGTTCTGCTGACATTCAGTTCATCGATATATACTGAGATAATACAGAATCCATTCTGAAATTTCTTTATGAACACAGAGGAATAATACGCCTTCTTCAGGATGAATTCATTAAGTCAGCTGTACCAAATTCTCCCCGACTATTTTAATCCGTATAACGATCTTTTTAGTTTGACGCTATACATATTGCAGCTATTAGGATCCAGAATTTTAACTCCTTTAGGGATTCTCATATAAATATTCGTATCTAGTGACCCATAAAAGTATATGGTCACTACATCCATCAACTGCATTAATAAGTTTAGGCTTCTGCCATTAATATTAAATTTCGGAACGTTATTCCACTCATCACAGGAGAATAGATTCCATCGTAATCGATGCCAGGTCTCTACGTGAACTCTTGTTCTATGAACCTCACTTTATATCTCATCACTTGGTTGTTTTCATTTCTTTTTAGGATGAAAACCCAATTTGATCCTATACGGAATACTTTAGGAAGTATTCGACCAATGAGACCAAAAAATTTCCTCTTATTAAGCGAGCGTTGCCTCAATTGCTTCTTTTCATTTGATCCTATCTGCGCACTTCTGGCACTTTGTCATGGATTTTGGTTCTAGATCTAGCCTTTTATTCTGTAAGAGTGGCCAAGCAATAAGTTTTATTCCTTTAATAAATGACTCTGCAAGGCCATTTTGAGTGTGAACATGAGGTACGAAATGCTCTAAATTAATTTCCAGAACCACACAATAATCATTAAATGCTTTTTTAGGTCAACTCGTTAACATTGTCCATTCGAATAGACTTAATCCTTTCTTCTTGAAAGAAGACTCTTAATAATTTAGGCAATTAATTTACCAAAAGCATGGTTCCTAGTAGATAAGAGACATACGTAGGATCAATTAGTTGGATCATCTTATTAGTACAATAAAGTATCTGGAGGGGCCCAACAAGGGCTGAATGGGTCAATAGATATCACACTGAATTTTCTTTCAGTGATGCTTGCCTAACACAAATAGGCATAAGAAGATCTAACTATGAGCTTTCCTATAGCATAAACAGGGCATAAAAAATCTTTAGGTATAGGAAAGTCTTTATGCTATGGCCAGCAGAATTCTTAATTATTCTTCTCATAATATTCAACTCAGGATAATCCAGTTGATCTGTTAGAACTTAAATATTTTTGGTTTTTCATCGCAACACAAACTTCTGGTTCGATATGTGCATAGTATAATTCGGAGGAGAAAGAAAGAAGTTTTTGAACCACACATTTATTACATGTATTAAACTTAGTCATGAGTAGGTATTCTGTACCATCCTCATTCTCTGTTTTCATATGAAAATGATTCAGACCATTGTCTTTAAAACTTAAGAGTGCGGTTGGACTCAGGGTATAATATGACATTCTTCCAGTGCCAACTATGAGATCATCACTTCTGGCGATAGTCATAATATTTTCAATTCACTTAGTATGATACAACTATCTTCTAGACAGATTTTCTCCTCCACCAATGGATTATACTTTGTTGTATATTAGAAATATGATTTAACAATCATACAACCATTGCATCATGAACAAATTGTAGAATATAGAACAAACGTAGCACAATTAATCAAATATCTAGGAAATAGGTATTTATTCAATTTTAAATGATAACCGCTCAACAAGAGCATAGACCAAATATTCATTTAGGAACTAGGGCCAAAACTGATGAGGAGACTTGCAAGGAATATGTGACATCGACTAGTAAATTGAAATAATACTTAGGAGACTAATCCAGGTCTCCATATGGGTCGTAGGTGTCCTCCTGGGACTCCTCAAACTTAATAATTTCAAGAACCATGTCATCATACTTCTTAGCACCCGTGTCAACAATAGGTTGAACGGTGAAGTATGGCCCAACATCCATACCTTAAAACAGAGTTATTCAGGGTTTGTAGTCGTATTAGTTGAGTCTTACTTCTGGAAGCCTCTTGGCCCTTTACCCTTACTTTTCCACTATGGATTGCCTCTTCCCCTATTTGATCTGTCATTCTTCCACTTATCCCCTTTATTTTTTTCGAAATTAAACTTATCCCCTTTATTCATTTGGCCCTTTTTGCGGCCATGACTATTGCTAGCCTGTTGAGAATTTGCATGTGTTTCAGGCATTGCAAGACTCCCATTAGGAAGTACATGTTGATTCTTCACCAGGAGTTCATCACGCTTTTCTGCTTCTAGCAAAATACATATAAGCTCGGAGTACTTCTTGTACTTGGTATGACGATACTAATAACAGTATCCTCATATTGGGGTGAAAGGTGTATAATATCTTGTTAATCATTTTAAGAATAATAACTTTCTAGCAACAGAATTGTCAGAGATTGGATTATTTCCGTAATTACTATAGTACCTTGGCAGCCGATTTCGGCCGACCATGCGTACCCTCGGATGATGTCCCCGAGGATGACCCACGAGCATCATTTGACTGGTTGGTCCATCCGATCAGCCCAGGCTCAACGCTCGGCCTCGAGCATATGTGCTTAAGGCCCGAGCATACGTGCTCGGCCAGGACCAAACATGCTCGGCCCAAGCTCGTTCGCGAGATGTATGGTCGAAGGATCGTGTTCGGCAGTTACGCCCGAATAGCGCTAATCACGCCACGACGTGGTGCCATTACACCCACAATGAGAATGTGGCGTAAATCAAGGCTGCGGTTATAGCCACGATCGGTGCAGTCAAACGCCCATTATTCGACTGTAATTAGGTTAGATATTCTTGTAAGCTATAAATACCTCATGTGCATATAAGGAGAGAGAGGCTAAAAAAACAATTAGAGAAGCTAGAGGTACAAAATACCGTTCGAAACAACAAGAAATACCACTGTCACCGAAGTATGGTTGTTATATCCTCAGCGAGAGGCCCGAACCAGTATAAATTCCTGTGTCCATCCTCCGAGTATCTTAAAACAATTGAGCATTCGCTGGATGCAATCCCTTCATCGAAAAAGGAGACCGTGTTGATCCCTTAATCAACAAGTAAGCACGGTAGGGACCCGTTTCCCAATCGTTGACAAGAATGTTAGTTTAGTGCCAAGCCTATGCATGGCAAAGTTATATGCTGCCACAATCTTTAAAATCCTGAAAGCGAGGGAGGATCCAGTCACGTTGTGCTTCTGGCAACAGGATGTATCTTTGCTGGTTATATATTTTTCCTTCAGGGAATTCAAAAGTACCAGCTGGTTCTCTTCCATCAAATATTCGGCTTTCATGTTCGTATGAATATGATGCCTTAGGAGGTGCAAAGCCATACACCTGGCGGCTTTGGTAAGAGCAGGGGTACCAGTTTCAGGCTAGAAAAATAGTAGCTCCAAAAGATAGAGTTGTCATCTTAATCTGAGTATTCATTGTCCAGATAAGGTAATGTTCGAGGCAAACTCAATAAATTCTCTCTATGTGATGTCCAACATATCCTATTTCTATTTATACAAAATGACTTTTACTACTGGTAAAATCAATATATTGTATGCTCACTCTTCAATCAGTAAAGCTTGGTCTATATCTATTTAGTAGATAATTATATAAAATTTCTCTGATTTTTCCTAGCAATTTTTATAGTTTTCTGCAAATTATTCAACAATTTTCAGAATTACCAAATAATAGAAATTTTTTTACATATATAAACATGGAATAATACTAAGAAGATAAATCTAGAGACACAATGCACCCAATATGCTAACTAGAATGTTTCTAGCATTTTCTGTAATTTTATGTTAATTATCAAGCAATTTTTAGAATTACTGAATAACAGAAAATAATTTCAATACATATAAAATATGGAATAATTTCTAGAAAAACAAATCCAGAGCCATAATATTATTAATATGTCATCCATAAAATTTTTTTAGAATTTTTCTAGCATTTTCTCATTTTCTTTAAATATCATGTAATTTTAAACATTGCTAAATAAAAAAAATTTATTCTAATACATATTAACAATGAAATAATTTCTAGAAAAATAAACCCAGAGATGTGAAGCTTCCAATGTGTGCTAATACTAATGTTCAACAAATTTTTTGAAGCCTATATACCTAGATAAACGACTTTTTAGGATTTTCTATAAAATCTTAGAATTTATTAACTCTATTTTGGAATTACAAAGAACTCCAAGGGTTAAAATGAAAAATTCCCTTATTTGATTTTTCTTTTTGAAACATTTAATGGGTATTCGACCCATGAGCGACGCAGGTGGGTTGCTGACCCACCCATCGCACAGGCCAAGGGGAAGACGCCCTTTTTTTTACCTAGCGGCTAGGGTAAAGACCCTACCACCATTTGCTCGTTTGCTATTCCTCTCGATGAGGCAAGCTGGTAATGCGACGGCTGGCGCACTAGAACGCGGCAGCGTGCATGGCAACAGGCCGGAGCATGGAGGCCGCGCAGCTCAAGGCTTCCGACGGCTCAAAGGCCACGATGCAGGGCTGACGAGCGCTTTGGGCGCGACAGTGGCAGGCCCTGGCGTGCAGGCATGAGGCATGGCGGGCGACTTCGGCGTCACACGTGAGGTCTCGGTAGACGACCGCGTGGCTGCGGGAGTAGAGGCCGATTGCGAGTGCGCACAGTCACCGCCGGAAGCGGGCACTATCAGGCACAGGCTCCAATAAGCACATTAGGCCGGTGGCGCGCGGAGAGCTATCGCGTTGGCGCTTTGGGCATGCGGGGACAGCAGCCGTTGCCACCATCAGGCCCGCGAGCTCATGTAGTCGCCACATGCGCTTCGAGTGAGGGAGGAGGCCAAGTTCGCGGCGGCATCACGAGTGACTCGGCGTGGAGGCCGAGCCTCAGGCTGCGGTGGCTGAGCTCATGGCGGCGCGATGCGCGTCTGAAGCGTGGTGGCAGCACGACTTCGTGTTCGGGTCGCGACACAGCTTCAGGTGCGAGACAACGGACAACACTTGGCACGACAACGTGCGTGGCGCGAAGGCCAGTGCGTCTGTGACGACATCGGGTTGACCAAAATTTTCCCTTGAAATTTTCTGTGTTTTTCATTGGTGAACAGTAAATCCATACGACCTCAATTGGTGATTAGATTACCCTAGTAGATAGAGGAAAACAATCTACTACTAGACACGCAAAGTTGGTATGCTAATTTAACATTATACCTTAATCTATGCATGCATTAAATGCATACATATAGTTGTTATCGATTTGTATATGCATGCACACTAGATGAGTGTGCGCATGATGCTTGGTTGATGGCCGATTCGGTGGAGTCCGCATGCCGCAAGACGCATGGCTTGTATTGGAGCAACGTTGAGCGGCTTCCTTGTTTGTGATGAGATGATCTCTTGTACGAGTAGCATATGAATAAATCATAAATCAATCTATAATTAGTATCAACAAAACAAGATTGATCTACTTGTAAAGAATATACAACAACATACACTCGACTCAAATTGATCTAGGGCTTTGACCTTGTAGAGATTCATACTGATAATATGTTGTAAAACATAGTCGTTCACTTACGATCAATCAACAGCACACCAACGAAAACACACGAACAAGAACAGTGAGCACACATAAAAGTAGAGGACAAATCTCTCTTTATTAGATTTATTCTCTATAAAAAGGAGCTAAACATACATCAAAACTAATAAAAAAAATAGATTCAAATTCACCTACACAGTGCGGGCGATCCGTGACACCGTGGCACTTGCCCTAGCGGCGCCCACGTGCTCCCACGAGTCTCGGTCTCTCCCTCCCAGTCCCCTGGCCCGCTCTCGTGACGTACTGCACCGCTCTTGTGCAGCTGAGCTGAGCGATAAATCATCGCACTCTACTGTGCGATGGGCCATCCCAATATACCGCACTTCCCCATCAAGCCTGCAGGGCGTTAATTCTAAAGCTAGTATACTACTTTTACTAAACTGTGGACGAACCACTTCAACGATGCACGATCTGTAATCCTGTACGAGCAAATTCATTGGGCACTGCTGAGAAAATGAACGGCGAGGAGAGGAGGGTGCACGCGCGGCGAGAACCATCTCCATGTGCAACGACCGACGCGGACGCACGACGACAGCGGTCCAACGGCGCACGGCACCGGTTGGAAATGCTGCGACGATCCGCGTGGGCGCGCCACGATCCGACGGTGGCTGGGCGGCGAGAATTAACACGGGCTGGTGGGCAGTCGGCAGCAGGACAACTCCGCCCGCCTCCGCAGCGGACCGTACGAGAAGCCTCCACGCCCCCACTCTCTATCTCTCTCTCTCTCTCTCTCTTTCTCTCCCTCGCTCCGCCCGTTCCTTCCCTCGAAGCTCCCGTCGGGGGCCGATGGGCGCTGGGAATGGCCTATGCAACGGCGCGGCCGAGGCGGCGGACGACGGGACCACGGTGTTCAAGGGGACGGCCTACTCGCCGCTCCGCACCACGGTGGCGCTGGCGCTGTGGCTGGGGGCCATCCACTTCAACGTCTTCCTTCTCCTGAGCTCCCTCTTCCTCTTCCCCCGCCGCATCGCCGCCCTGTCGGTCCTCTCCTCCACTTGGCCGTCTCTTCTGCCTGTCCAACCGTGCCATTTAGCCCTCTTCATCCTTGTGTCCCTTTGATGCAGGGTGCTCGGCACGCAGCTCTTCTTCATGCTCGTGCCTCTCAATGATAAGGACAGATTGGGCCGCAAGATTGCCAGGTTCGCCTCCTCCTCCTCCTCCTTTGTTCCCTTGCTTGCATTTATTTTCTCCCCCACATTGTCGGATCTTACATCTGGAGGATGCCTCTGCAGGTTCATAAGCAAGTACGTGATTGGGTATTTTCCCGTCACTTTACATGTGGAGGACTACAACGCCTTTGACCCCAGCAGAGCTTACGGTGAGCTCGCATCTTAAGATTTTTATTTTAGTTCATAGAGAATGGTGATGTTGGAATCATCGTATGTAGCCTTTTCAGTCTGTTCCTAAAGTAAAAGGAGAGCAGAAAAGATACGAGTCTTTTACATAGAGAACCACTGGGTTGGTGATCTTAGTGTTCTGTGTTGGCAGTGTTTGGTTATGAGCCGCATTCTGTTTTGCCCATCGCCGTTGGGGTCCTTTCGGAACTTGTTGGATTCATGCCACTACGGAAGATCAAGGTTCTTGCAAGCAGTGCGGTGAGGTTCCCCGATTACCTTTCTAGAAGTACAATGTCGATGTCTTATTGAATTCAATCTTTCAGTAAGCTATTAGTAGCTGTGCTCTTAATTGCTGAATGTCCGGTCCATGCTAGGTGTTCTACACCCCATTCTTGAGGCAAATGTGGACGTGGTTGGGGTTGGTTCCTGCATCAAGGAAGAATTTCTACTCCTACCTTGGAGCCGGTTATAGTTGTGTCATAGTTCCAGGAGGTGTACAGGAGATGCTACATATGGATCATGATTCAGAGGTTTGCTGTGGTTTTCTTCTTGTATAACCATTTGGGACATTTTGTTCTATCTTGTGCTACACAAGTGAAACATATTATATGTGAATGTGGTAATGATGAACAATTCTTGAAATTGACAGGTTGCTTTTCTTAAATCAAGAAAAGGTTTTGTTAAGATAGCTATGGAGACAGGGTCTCCTCTAGTCCCTGTTTTCTGCTTCGGGCAGGTAACACGACCTCTTTTGCCGCTATAGAGCAATATCATTACCTAGAAACATGGGTGCCAATTGCTAGTTGATACTAATTAAAAATGGATGGTTGCAATCTTGAAGAGGCTACCAAACTTTGATGCTAAAATGCCTTAGATGCAGTGGAATTGTTTAGCGACTCTTATGCCCTAGAAGTTCATCAACACTCTTGGTCCACATCAGTAAATTCATTCATGAAATTCAATTGTCTTGCTGATTCTTTGTGCTATTGTCGGTTAGAGCTTTGTGTATAAGTGGTGGAGGCCAGGTGGCAAGTTAATTGTCAAGATTGCTAGAGCAATTAAATTTACTCCAATAATCTTCTGGGGAAAATTCGGGTAACACTCTGCATTATATATCCTTTTTTTTGTTGAGCCCTACTGATTTGATCTGTGTAGATGGCAAAAAAAAATTATGCTCATTATTCTTATTGGCATTTAAGAGTTTTACATGGTCTACTTGGACATTGTAATGCAGGACTCCCATCCCTTTTGCGACACCAATGCATGTGGTTGTGGGAAGACCAATTGAGGTTAAGAAAAATGCTCAGCCAGCCTTTGATGAGGTGAAAACCATTTTGAGCATTCTGTCAAATAAAATTTCCTGTGTGACCATTCTGCCAGAAAAAAAAAAACGTTTGAGCAAATGTTAGTTTGATGCAAGTTTGCTTTGCTTTGTAAAATGAGAGCAAACAGCTACCTGAGTAGTTCATAAGGGCATCTGTGTATTCTATAGATTAAACACAGGTCAACACATTATAATATAGTGAGATGGTTGAATTACCTCACATTGAAATGCAGTTAGTTGAAGGGGAAATCATTTTTAAGAAGATAATAGAGCCATGGAAAGTAGGATATTATCTTGGTTTGTATTGCTTTGCAACAGTGAAGACAAGAATTAAAATTATGTATTTGTTTAAAACTCTAAAATGCACTATGCCCTGGTGTTGGCAGATAAATGAAGTCCACGAACAATTCGTTGTTGCACTGCAAGAGCTGTTCGAGAAGTACAAGACTAAAACTGGATATCCCAATCTCCATCTAAGAGTTGTGTGATGGCTGTTTCCAACCATAATAAGCTCTCACAAGGTGGGTTTACGGAATAAAATGGTTACGCTGCCATGCAAGCACATGGATTTAATCCTCATTAGCATTCAAGCTGTAGTATGTTCGATTCAAGAGCTGTCATTAGAATTCAGTAGCTTCAAATATGTACCCCCAAGGCCCAACAGCAGCTCAGCAAGACGGCAACTTTGTATGACATGACTCACGAAGCACTCAAAGCAGTATCAGTAGTATCAGGGATTGAGGCCTGCATAAGAAAGGGAAATAATTTGTACTCATTGATTCATATGGGTGTAGCAGAAAAGATTAAACTTGACAGCTGGTACTTCGTCATCGCGCTGAATTCGCAGACCAGATGAACGTACATTATGAAATCTAAAATTCAAGAGCACAAGTAACGCAACATTATGAAATCTTGGACAATTCTCTAATTCGCAGACCAGATGAACGTACAATTAACATCGGTACAACAGCTGCTAGTTCAAGAGCACAGCTCAGAGCAACGACATTGCGCAGAAGCAACGACATTGCGCAGAAAACACCTTTTGTTTCTTTCTAAATCCCTAGTTCACTCAATGCAGGACCGCACAGCTCAATTGTACCAACAGTACATGTTTTAATAACCGTAAGTTTTGAAAAATCCCAATGAGACCCCACATCACGGGGCTCTCATACGACGGTTTTATTCTAGCACAACAAGGCTCCGTTCTCTGAACCACCAAGCACAGAGCACTGCGAAGTCAATACGTATGGGGGGACACAAAACAACAGTTCTGGTACCGAGGCTAATTACACCACAGATAAGAATCCCTCTTGATCTGATTACCAGTTGGGTAACGACGCGGAGCAGCTCCGATTACCAGTGGGATACATACGCAGGACCAACACCTACTACCATTTGGGTGAAACATGCTGGGTAAGCTCTGAGTGAAGCACCACAATTAGGTTCCCCATATAATTAACTCCAAGGGCTGGTGAATGGTACCGACCACAGGTATAGATCACGATGATGACAATAGACACGACCGACTATATTGTTGCGCTTTTGCAATACTCCAACTTTGGGAGATAATCAACCACACACTAACTTGATGATTCTTCAGGCGAAAAATCATCTGACTGCCATCATGACTAATCCATGGGGATTAATCAATCTTACATGGTGCTGGACTCCATTCCAGCATCCATTATATCTCCATGAGCTGTCAGATACAGGATCAATAATGCTGTATCTAGCGCTTCACACTCCTCCAATGATCACAGTCCCATCAGCACATACGATTTAAGCAAGAAAAACTGACGAGCAACCATTGCTCTTGGATCATTGCCCCATCCATCGGGACAACTTCATGATTTCCAGGTACATCTGCTGACCATGATAAGGACAACCTGCAGAAGTTTCATCACGACAATTACAAATCAGTAACAATCAAATTGCAGGAACAGAACCCACGACAACAAAACGAGAATGTATAAATGACAATAACAGCAGTATTAAAAAACAGACACACATGAGTGTGCATGCGCGCACAGTTAGGAGATCATTATCTGTATGTATTTGGGCCCCACCCATATTCTGGCCAACAGCTCAACACGCATAAAGAGACCTGTAAGCACCTAGGCCCCTAATTTTAGTGATCTATGTGTTTTAGTGATTAATGACGTTTGATTGTCAAGACTAACAATGTTTAAAAAATTTAAGATTAGTTAATGCTTGACTTTGGCATAGTAGGAGTTCTTGGTATTCACGGATCTCTGAAAAGTTATAATTGACAGCAAAACATTAGCTACCAGACAAGGAAGCGGGTCATTGGAGTCGAAGGTGATTTTCAAGGTATTGAAAAGTTACACCTTCCGAATGATCCTATAGCTACCGGACAAGCAAACGGATCATTGAGATAGAGAGTTGATTTTTGGCATAGGCTGAAATTTTTGTACATTCCGAATGATCCGGCTGTCCGGATCATCCGGATGTAAGGATGATCCGGATTCCGGAAGCTACCAGGTGATACAGATCATTGAGAAAAAGAGTTGGTTTTTGGGATGAGTGGAAATTTTTGTACATTCCAGATGATCCGAATGTAGAGGATTATCCAGATAAGGATGATACAAAAGCTACCGAGTGATACTTTAGGCCTATAACGACTAGATTTTTGACCGTTGGACTTCAAGATTTAGGATAATCCGGAAGGGGTCCAAATGATTCGGAAGAGGTTGATTTATTTGGAAAGTGGATGTAACAGCTAGTTTCTTCAAGAGGGGCTATAAATACTTGGCATGGATGTCTTTGTGAGCATCTTTGGCCACTCTACAGATTATCTCATACCAAGGGAAGAGCAAGAGCACTCAAGAGCATATTTTGAGATATTTGAGATGTCATATAGGCCTTTAATGTACATCACTCTAGTTGTTTGGCCTCTCTAGGTTCAAGTGATGGTCTAGACTTGTTACTTTTGAAGATCGGCGTCTCCTAGACGGCTTAGAGGCGTGGTCAATGACCTTCCAAGGAGGAGCTTGTGGAAAGGCACCGGGAGGTTTGTGAAGGTTTGAAGTCCACCTATCCGGAGCGGAGAAAGACTACCTCGAGTGGATGCCTTGATTCCTTGCACGGTTTCAAGTCGGAGCTATACTCTTGCGATAGTGCTCCAACAAAGAGTATGGGAGATCACCGAATCTCTGAGACCTCGGTAAAAATTGGTTGTGCTCCTTGTCTCTTTTATGTTTCTGCATTTACTTCCACGTCATTCAATTTCTAGATACTAGACTTGTGTAGGATTGAAAACGGACCAAGCAAACAGAAAGAACATGATGAAATATAATCCTACAGTTCTGCCGGACATTTTTTTCCATTTTAGTGGAAACAGATTCACACAAGCCAACCGATTGGAAGATTCAGTTGGATCTTTAGCCTGTATCTATACAGTAATGGCGAATGCCATAAATATAGTTATTACCAATCTAACTAAATCTAATATGGAACATAACGAATGGATTTCCTGGCAATCAAGCAATAGTTTCAGTAAGATTGATTTTGGAAAAGCATCACCACCCTGATTTCCTATGAAAGACTTGTTGGGACATTTTAGCAGACCTTCATAAACTTACTCAAATTAAGGAGTACAACTATGAATAGACGAGAAAAGCACATGCAAATTAACATCAAAGTGTTCCACTTCTGATAAGTTACAACCAACAGGTAGCTCCATTGTTTGTTTTAAAACTAGATGCATCTGAAGGGCAGTAGACCAATACAGTAAGGTTGGTACCAACCTTATCAATGCAAGGGTGATTTTTCAATAAGATTGGTGCCTTATGAATGCAAGGATGATTTCTCAATACAACAAGATTGGTACCTCATGAATGCAAGGATGCTTTCTCAATAGGGTAAGATTAGTACCTTTATGAATGCAAGGGTGATTTCTGCCAGGTAAGAACGAGTGCTCCAAATACAGCAGCACTGCTCTTTTAGTCCTGCTGCAATCTAAGGGTACCTGTTAGGAACCAAAACTCTAGTGTCAGTTACAGCCAGACAGTCAACGATCAAAGAAGATAACAATAATCGAGACAAAGCAAACCTCAAGGTACAAATGTTTGGGTGCATAGTTCAGCTTGCTCTTTGGTCTGAACCACTAGCTTGTGTGAACTGCGGTGAGTGGGCCGGGAGGACTAAGTGCGGATGGGTGGGGATTGGTGCTGCAACAACAGCCAAGTAATGCAGAAATATTCACAAAGGAGAACACTTAAATAGAACACTGGAAAATGTGTGGGAAGACAAATGGACAATCCTATTCATGTTAGCATAACAATTTTAGTGCGAAAGAATATCTTGCATAGTGAATGTAATTAGTTGCAGACTTGCATAGTCATGTGAAAACTTCAATTAAATTACCAAGCACTAGTTTCAGGTGTATAGATTGTTAAAAGGAGTTTCAAAAAGCTGATGTAATATAATAGAGAACCAATTTGACAATTAAAAATTTTAAATCCATTAGAACTGGTAGTGGCATCACTGGAAACTTGTGTGAGAGAAGTATAGAGATGAAAAACTACAAATACCTGCGCCGAGCATTCTTATATGCTTTGAACTTACCTGGAGAAATGAACGTAGTTCAATTACTGCAAAGAACTGCCTGTTACCTCTGCTGAAATACTTACTGATGTCATTTGTCATGTTATTAGTGAAACTTAAAATTTGTAAACAACCATTAATGAATTTTTTCTAAAACAGTTAGATGGCCATAAAATGACCAAAGAAAATTGCCAACTACAGCTCCTGTGTTGATCTGAACAAAACCATACGCAAGCTAAATGAAACTTGTGATGGTTAACATGAGCATGTCACATTGCATGGGAACTTGAAAACCATATGAGATGCACACTCACTGAACACAAATAAGTGGTAGACAATTTCCAGCTTACTTGAAAGGCTCCAAGCATATCAAGTTTTCTTTAGAAAGACAAAAAGATTAGAAAGACAAAAAGGCCTACTAAATACTTAAAAATGTGAGATAGATATGACTTACCTACTAAAAAGGGTGCCTGAATGGTGGGCCGAGGTGTTGGCGATGTATTGTTAAAGTTTGATCCAGTGAGCTGCACGAATTGATTTCCTGGCACATTGTAACCATGCACTGCCACATAACCATTGGCCCCACCAGAAATGGATGGGCTCAATTGGCTAAATGGTTGGTTAGCAGTATTTGCTGTGTTTGGGACTCCATAAATTGGAACGTATTGCTGACCAACATACGGGCTTAATGTACCCTACAAAGAGACCTTTTGTCAGGATCTGTTGATGCTTTGTACAACTCTTATGTTAAGCGAAAAGAATTAAAGTTAATATTTTTTACACTTTAACCTGTGGATAGATGTATTCAGTCCCATATGTAGTGTAACTGCAAAAGGAAGTAAATGAACTGAATGCACTTCTTATTGGTTTCCAAACAGTAATATTATGCCCCATGAACACAAATGAACTTGATTTTTTTATCATTTTTAAAGAGGAGGGGGGGGGGGTTAAAAAGAGTGGGATGGGTATGACAAAGGGAGACAGCACGTGTGCAAGCTACACTGAGTAGATAGCATACTATTTACTGTCACCAAAAGTATAGCTCATGAGAAGGAGAAAATTTAGCAGCCTCATCAGAGTAAACAATGGAAAGACAAAACCTGGACATGCCAACGTGCAAATATACCGAAGTAGACTGTATTCCAGTAAGAAAAAGTAGATTGTATAGGACATTCCATACTGACCAAGGCAGCAGAAAAATATAATCCACATATATCGTGAACCACAACAGTCAATGTTCTAACTTCTCTTTAATTCTCACATATCAAGAAAGTTGTCATTCTTTTATCTAGTAAACCCCTACTTATAGCAACTAGTATTTCTTCACAATTGTTCAATATCGAGGGGGGAAAAGGCCTAATTCAACAATGTTTATCTGGTCAGATTTAAACGCATTCACTAATATCTTTGTGCCCAGGTGATAAATGGGGAATAAGGGAACTGAGCAAAAGCTAGAGCATATATCTTTATAAATGTTGGTGGCATTGTGATTCCACGGTTCACATATGTTTCTCTGATCGAGTACAACAAGGCTTAGCAATTAAAAAGGTGTATTTCTTTTAAGAAAATTTTAGGCAAAGGCATACTAGTTTGGAATCTAGTTAATGTTTGAATTGCAAGGTCCCACAAAATATAAAAAATGAACAACTTCAATTCAAAAGGTATGAACAAGCTGCCTAAGAACAACTTGAAAGTCATCAATAGGTCATCTAAGAACAAGATGGAATCTAAATACACTTTCCCATATGCCAGCTAATTAGCATCAGTGACACATCATCAACTTGCTGAGTTTACTTGAAACTTTTGTTATAAAGAAGTAGCATTGGGAAAGTTAATGAGTCATATCGCATAGATGATAGATCTTACCTGTATTGCGGAACCGGGTAACCTTGGTAGTACCCAAGTGGAAGTGGTCGGTGCTGACCATAACCCCCTACATAAATGCCCCTTGGAACTGGAACACAGTAGTTGGACCCAGCTGATCTTGGCCGTCCTATAGAGATTAGAGAATGCAAGTTTTCAGAACAAATGCGTGTAGAAACTAGAAAGAACACTGTTATCACCACATGAGCAACTCCATGAATTGGAAGAAGGTGGCCAGAATGACATGGGTATGTTTGGTTTGTGCCCCCAACCTACCCTACCAATTTTTTTGGCAACACCCCAATAATTGGCCCTTGTTTGGATAGTTGCCAAATTTTGGCATGCCAATAGATCTTTGGTCACATGCTATACATTTACTTGCCAACTCTTGGGCAACCAAAACCTTGGCCGAGATTTTAGCTAGCCAAATTTTCGTAGGGCTTGTTGGGGCACAAACCAAACACACCCATATTTACAGCCATCATCCGGGGCGAATTTCCCAATATGGCAAGGTATGGCCCCCCACCATACCTAGTCTATACCGGGTATCCCTGCATATATACAGTATATACTGGTACGTAGTGCGTTCCCGTTCCGCGGCTTTCGCCTGCGGAGAAGCATTATCAAAAGATGAAAACTCGCCAAATACAGCTGCCATGATCTCCTAGACGCAAATAATACTTTACTGGTACATATTTTATCTTCTTCCTTATCCATTATGCTTTATAATATGGTTTTCATTCCATTAAGTGTCATACACTCATATTATAATATGCTTTATAATATTAGCGTATGGATAACTTTAATTTCGTGTACCACTATTACTATATATACTATAAAATTTGCCATATCAAAATTTTAGTTTGTCCTCCGCCACTGGCCATCATATGGCCCTGAGAACCAGTATGTTACAACTTGTAAGTAAAATGCGTGCACACCATAGACATCAATCCCATCTGTTTACTGGAATTCTCTTTATCGTATTGATCTTTGATGTGATTGCAACCTAAGTAAGAAGGCCTGGCTATTTACTTTCCATAGGTGTATTACTTAGTGGAGGATAGATGGGGATTAATTGAATTCCAGAGTAAGTATCATAGTATAAGTGATTGATTTAGTTTACAGAAGAATACACCAATACGCAGCAACCCCGGTGTATTAACCTGCTAGCAAGAAATAGTCTTTGACACACTTATCTCCGAATGTGCTTACATGTTACTCAAGTTAGCGCAAATAGGTATTAGAGGAGAATAATACCGAGGGGCACGGGAGGCTGGGCGCGGCCTAGCGACGCCAGGTTACAATTGGCCCGCCTGCCGTCGATCACCGGCGTCGGGTCCTCGCAGGCCTTCCTCGCCGACTCGGGGTCGCGAAATGTCACCTGCGCGCATGTAACTCGTAAGCCAACACTGCTCCAGCGCTTCCATAGAAAAACATGTAGAAGCAGAGTCAACAGCAGAGAATAGAGGAGTGGGCACTCACGAATCCGTAGCCCTTTGAGCGGCCGGAGTGGCGGTCGGTGATGACGACGGCCTCGATGATGTCCCCGAACCGCTCGTAGAAGCGGCGGAGCCTGTCGCTGGTGGTCTCCCAGGCGAGGCCCCCGACGAAGACCTTGGTGTAGGTGGTGTCCCCGAAGGGCGAGGCGAGCAGGTGCAGCCCCGAGCTGGAGCTCGACGCCGACGCCGACCCGGACGCCGACCCCGCTTGCTGCTGCAGAGCCATCCGTCAAGGACTGGTGACTAGAGAAGCGGGCGGATCGGTGGATTCGCGGCGGGGATCGGAGGGGATCCTCGCTCGCCGCGACCCCCCTCCTCGGGCGCCGCGCGAGGGGATTTGGAGAAGCGGATGGGGAGTGAATCGGGATTGGGGCGAGGCGGAGGACGATGACGAGGGGAAAGGGGATTGTGATTGGGGGCGGGTTCTCGCGTTCGGCTGGCGTGGCGCCACCTGCTACGGGAACCAACTCGTTTCCCCAGCCTGGACCAGAACACAGCATCATTTTTGTGAAGAAACCCTTCGAATTTTCGAATGAAATTCGCGGTAATTGCGATGCGGAGTAGCAGTGGCTCGAGAGATGAGACATCAATGAAATCACACTGTTTGTGCATTAATATACATATTCTTTTATAAGTTCATGGCTGCATTAAACATCCATTATCAAGATACTTAATGTATATGTGTACATGACAGATGAATATTACAATGGATTATATGCCAATTGTTTTGATGCTTGTAGGAGAGAGCTGAACATTACAATGTATTATGGGGCTGCTTGGTTTGTGTCCATTGCTTACCAATGCTTGCCATGCCAAATTTTGGTAGTGTTGACCAAATTTGGCAAGCATTTGGTTTGCAACCAAACTTTGGCTAAATTCTCTTCACCATTGCCATGCTAAATTTTTCTAATTTATTTTCTTGCCAATGGTTGGCCAAGTTTTGGCCACCAAATTTTTGCTAGCCAATTTTTGGCAAGGCTTGGCTTGGCAAATTTAGCCTCAAACCAAACAGCCCCTATATGCCAATTTGTTTTGATGCTTGTAGGATAATACTAAAATTTTGGCCTGTGAGTAAATGATGATAGCTATTTCTGTGCTAGACAATTAGAGAAGTGCAAGCCAGAAGACTCCAAAATATGTTTATTGTTGGTCAATTAGTTTGCGAGGTGTGTGTGTTTTTACATTCAGATGAGATTATTTGCAGACAGCTGAATTGCAATTATGTACTAAAATAAACCATATAATTTTTCTACGCTAAGTTGTTTCAGTGTCTCCATTAAATTTTGTTCATTTGTCGACTGTTGTAGATCAATGTGCAGTTTTTGTGATTTATTACTATCCTCTTTATAGGGTAATCAAACAAGGGGCTATTGGTTATTGGGGTTTATGTTTCCCTCTAACTGGTAAGACTTTTATTTATCCCTTCTCCAACTTACTAACATACTCTAATGTATTAATCTTTGATGGGTCTTCTAAAATCTCACACGACTTTGTCGTGTTCCAGCGAGTGCATACCAAAACTCCTCCACACTCTTTGCGGTGTGCACTACCACCAAACAAAATCTATAGATTTTTTGTTGTTGAGCCCTCTAGAGTAGGGTTTACATTATCGAGCCGAGTTCGGAAATCACTCCCTCCCCTTGGCGTAGCGAATTTTGTCGAAAATCAATAACAATCGAACGAAATTCAAAGTCAAAATTTTGAACTTGGTGGTCAAACGGTGACAAAATAATTCAAAAGCTGACCGGTTTTCTACTGGTTTATATAGAAAATCGGCATACTTAGCGAAATTTGAAAAAAAAAATCAAAGAAAATTTATCGGCAAAAATTCCAAAATTTCATTGCAGATATAAAAAAGACTAGTTATACTAATTTAAAAGATTTTTTGAATAATTTTTTTTCAAATATTTTGATTTTTTAAATTTAAATTAGATCGATTTATTGAATCAAATTGATACGGTCGAAAATCGTGAGCCCTAGAGTTGTATACACCATCGGAATGCTACAAAGGGCCTGCTTATTTTTGCTTTGGATTCTCTAAAAACTGATTCTAAATTGTGGTTATAGAGAAACTGATTCTCCAAAAACACATATAAAGTGGACTATGAATTCTAGCGTACATAGATAGATTGAATTGTGAAAATAAAATTATAAAATTGAACTGTTTTTAAGGTTAGAATCTAAAATCAAAAATAAAACAGAAAAACTAAAAAACGGTATACCGTTGCAACGGTATACCTCTGAAACTCATGAAACTTATGATTTTTCAGATCAAACTCATGAAACTTAAAGACTAAAAACCGATAAAATATGAAACTGATGAAACTAAACACCTAAACTCATGAAACCAAGATCAAACCGATAAGTTTCATAAGCTTTACGACTATACCGTCACAGAATTCAGATAACCGCTCCCTCACTCTCAAAATAAAAACAAACAGCCCTAAGATTAGCATACCTGAAAAGAAGGCCGCAGACAGTTCTCAGCTTGCAAGAAAAGAAGGAAGAAACGGCCGGCCGCGCGGGCCCCGTTCGCGGCCCTGTCCGTTTGATCCCTGTCACGCCGAACATCTGAACTGGAGCCCCGCGGCCGCCTGCTTTACCGCCCACTGTGCTTGCCGTGTACACCAAGAACCCCCCGCCCCGCTCCCGGCCGTCCGATCCCCGCCCCGGCTCCGGCTCCTCCCTTCCTTCGACCCCGGTGGCGCCTGCGGGTTGGCGAGCGGAGCCTCCCGAATGGACGTGCGCCGGGCCGGCGGCCTTATCGCGGCGGCGCTGAGGGCCCTCACCGGGGGAGCGCTGCCCCTTCCGATGCGGGTCACCAACGGCCTGGCGATGATCTCGCTTGTGCTCTCCTCCTGCGACCTGCTCCGCCTCTGCAGCCACAGGGACCGGCCCCTCAGGTTCCCCCTCGGCGGCCGCGAGTTCGCCCCAGTGGTGTGCCAGTTGGCCTCCATCGTGTACCTGCTCGGCCTGTTCGGCGTCCCCTTCTCCCAGCCCAAGGCCCCCGCCAGCGGCGGCGGCGACGCCTCCCGCGCGCCTGCGCCCGCGCCAATGCCTGACGGGGTGGAGGGCGGGGACGAGGAGATCGTCGCGGCGGTGGTGTCCGGGGCGCTGCCGTCGCAACACCTGGAGTCGCGGCTCGGGGACTGCCGCCGCGCGGCCAGGCTGAGGCGGGAGGCGCTGCGGCGGATGACGGGGCGGGGCGTGGAGGGGCTCCCCTTCGAGGGAATGGACTACCAGGCCATCCTTGGGCAATGCTGCGAGATGCCCGTCGGGTACGTGCAGCTGCCGGTCGGGGTCGCCGGCCCGTTGCTCCTGGACGGGCGCGAGTACTATGTTCCCATGGCCACCACGGAGGGATGCCTCGTCGCCAGCGTGAACCGCGGGTGCAGGGCCATTACGGCGTCCGGGGGCGCCGTGAGCGTGATGCTCCGGGACGCCATGTCCCGCGCGCCCGCCGTCAAGTTGCCTTCCGCCAAGCGGGCAGCGGAGCTCAAGGCGTTTGTTGAGACGCCTGCCAATTTTGAAGCGCTGGGTGCTGCCTTCAACAGGTAGACGTCGCTCTCCATTGATCTGCCTGTTGATTTGCATGCTTGCTGAAAGTTCTATGTGATTTTGCTTGGCAATGGACAGGTATAGTGTGATTGAGAGTAAAAAAATGTACTCTTTTGGTTTGTTCCAACGTTGTTGTGTGCTGTTTGAGTAATTGTGTGATGTTGATAGCTAGAACTGCATGGTATTTCAAGGTCAGGTGATTGCCCACCAAAGCAAGCCCTTTTCTTATTTGGTTCATGATAGGGTAGAGCCCACAGGGCATTGGATTTGGCTCATTGCACATGCAATGGATAAGGCAACTACAATTGCTTTTAACAGCCCACTTCTAGCTAAATCTGAATAATGCCAGTTTATACCTTTATGAAGCGTTGACCTTGTATTGCCGCTTTTTGTTCTTTTAAACTGCAAGGAATGTCATTGCATTGTTGGTTTGCGCTGTTCAGACTTCAGAGCATGTGGATTTTTCATTATTTTGTGTACCATGAACGTTTAGCGAGTGTGAATCTACTCTACTCCAGAGGTTCAGGGTACACATGTACTGTCAGTTTATGGTGTGCAGAACGTTCAGGTTAATGTCACTCTTCGGAAGGTTTTTTCGTTACCGCCTGGTAACTGTTAGTCTGCTCTTAGAAGATTTAGATCAGTGTCGGTCTATGTTATCTAGAAGCTTTAAACAATTGCCGTCTTGCGTTGTTTGGAACCTCTAGGTAATTGTCGATTCATGTTTAGAAGTTTTCGATCACTAGTAGTTTAGTACTATTTAGCTTTAGCTTATTGTTTGCTTACACTGTTTCATTATTTAGTGAATTACTTACACTGCTGTTTTCTGCTCTTTGAAAGTCTTGAGAAATTGAGGAGTTATTGAATTCTCCTTGTCAAAGTCACTGTCATGTGGATGTGTTAGCTTAGGATCTTCCATAGTATTTGTTGCATGGATCAGCTTCTTAGGAAGGTTGTGTTGGAGTATTTGATTGTTGCATTTTAAATTAAGCATGTAGTACATACTTTCCTAATGTTCTTGTTTACATTGTTTTACCAAATATCATTTCCCTACTATAAAACAGTTATGACCCTTTATGAGCTTTCCACCACTTTGTTCTGTTTTCGTTTCCCAGTTCTTCAGACTTTCACATGGATGTATTGCTGCTCTGGTTCAAAACCTAGTGTTTTTATACATTTCGTCTGATGTCTGATATTTAAATGTAGTTTGTTCAATGATTGTCCTAGACAGCTTGAATCATCTGTTCAGGCACTTTGCACTCTTCCAAAGTATAGTCAATGATGCACCTTTCCGTCATTACAATGTGAATTTGCTGCTGACATTTGCTCACTCAGGCTGTGCATTTTGGATTCCATGTTCCAATCTTAAATTTGGATGTGGCACATGACACACAACCTTTTCAGATGGCACTATACGATATTTGTCGATTTGGTACCAATGTTTGAACACAGTTGTTCTGTGAAACCAAGCTTATTTTACTCCTAATGTGATTGTTTTCATCTGTTCACTAAGTTTGTTATCCTCCTTATATCATATCTGACATTTAGTTCTGCATGAATCGTATTCATACTTTATGAGGGCAATTTTGCTTGGATATAATTAACCAACATGCTTATTTTACAGTATTCTTTACATCCTTCTAGTATAATGTATGTTCCATTGCTTTGCTTTCTTATTGAAAATTAATACTCTTCATATAATCTTGTGTAGCAGCTAGAAGTAACACAGATGGTTTTATCTCCGCAGGTCCAGCAGATTTGGTAGACTTCAAGGTATTCGGTGTGCACTAGCTGGGAGGAACCTATACATGATGTTTACCTGTAGTACTGGAGATGCTATGGGAATGAATATGGTGTCAAAAGGTGTTGAAAATGTCTTGGGCTACCTGCAGAATGACTTCTCTGACATGGATGTCATCAGCGTATCTGGTTTCAATTCTTCCCTTTGTTACGGCAAACTGCAGCTAATTTTGCATTCTTTTGCTAAAAGCTAATGCATCCTTTTAGTGAATAATAAAAACATTTGCATTCAAGTTCTTACTACAAATGTTAGGCATGACCTGTTAAAAGAAGTGTTTGATTGATGCTTCCAAGATAGATTCTTGCCTCGTCCAGCGCTGCTGTAACCTTGAACAAATTGTGTCACTAGACCAAGTTGCTCGGTGGATTTCAGTTTGTCTATCCACTCATTGCTGTTTGCTTCTATACCTCGAGTGTAAAAAATACAAACCGCTATGATTACATAAAAGCAGTGAATCTACTAGTTTTCATTCGGCTCAGAGCAAATTTATTGTAATCTTATTCAATGAGATATTTTATGGTAGACTAATTTAGCACTAGCACTGGGGCTATAGTACCCATTATCACCATTTTTTTTTCTAGTATTCTTCTCATTGATGAATTAGTTTTGTTCATATCAGGTAACTACTGTTCAGACAAGAAGCCTACTGCTGTAAACTGGATAGAAGGTTGTGGGAAATCTGTTGTTTGTGAGGCTACAATTAAAGGAGGAGTTGTGCAGAACGTTCTTAAGACAACTGTAGAAAAACTCGTTGAGCTTAACATTATAAAAAATCTTGCTGGATCAGCTGTAGCTGGAGCCTTTGGGGGTTTTAATGCCCAAGCAAGCAATATTGTGACTGCCTTATTCATTGCTACTGGCCAGGATCCTGCACAAAATGTTGAAAGCTCACAATGCATCACAATGCTGGAGGCAGTGAATGACAGCGACGATCTTCACATCTCGGTGACCATGCCGTCCATTGAGGTGATTTTTTTTTCTTTTTAATTCCCATTGCTACTGGGATTAAGTATCTGCTCTACGTAGATTATAGCATAGTCTGCTATCTATAGTCTCCATTAGAACGATAAAATCTCTAACCTAAAGATCTTATTGAATCGTTTGATGCTCTGCTTTGTAATCTGCAATTCGAACATGAGGGCGGTACAATCTCTTTCATTAATAGTCCATTTGTCTTAGTAATTTGTCCATGTTAAAATGGGTTCAAGTTTACTTTCTCAGGTGGGTACAATCGGCGGTGGCACTTGTCTTGCCTCGCAGGCTGCTTGTTTGCACCTGCTTGGTGTGAAGGGTTCAAATCATGACTCGCCCGGGGCAAATGCTAGGCTTTTGGCTACCATTGTCGCTGGCAGCGTGCTCGCTGGCGAGCTCTCGCTCCTCGCTGCTCTTGCTGCTGGCCAGCTTGTGAAGAGCCACATGAAGTACAACCGATCAAGTAAAGATGTTGCCAAGGCCGATTCTTGAGTAGCCCGTTGGACCCTTTCAGTGCTGACCATGTTTAGACAGGAGAATTACCCAACAGTGAGCTTGTCGACAAGCAAATTAGCAGAGTGGAAACTGCTTGTACATACTTCTGAGTTCTGACTAAACGAGCGAGTATTTAGGTTTCCTTGGAGTTGCGCAGGTACCAAATGCAACATGCGTTGCTAGCATAGTGTGTGAAGAAAGCACCTGACCCGTCGTGCTGCTTCTCACCGTAATTTTGTTCGTGTAACCCTCCAGATACTTATGTTTTGCCATTTCTCATCTGTAAACTTTCTCATCCCTTCAGCTCACAGATTTCGGCGAGACAAAAAAAAAAATCTCGGCGAGCTCAATTGCAGCACTTTCTGCGGTTTGTCAACGGATGTACTCGCCTCGCCGCCCATGCTCATCCTGCGAGATCACAAATGGGCCTGGGCAACGATTTGCTCTGCAGGTTTGTACCACCACTCACCTCAAGCAATCTTGCGATCCTTGCCTCATACTGGGGCCCAACAAAGGCCAGGCCAATTCGTGGCGCACACGGATTTCCACCGGCAATCTCCCTCCCACGCACCCAGAAAACACCCGTCGTCGCACACCGGCAAGCGACGCTGCAACAGGGTTCCGAAAGCGAGATGAGAGAGAGGAGGATCCGTTCGCCTCCACTGGCTTCCAGAAGCTCCCCTCTCCAACCCGCGTGCGTGATCGCGGGACGACGCCAATGGCAACGCTATTTCCTCCCTACCCTGGCCCCCCTCTCTGTCCACCCGTAGAAGTACACTCCCTGTTGGTCCCAACGCGGCAGCCGAACGTTCGGCGCGTGGCGAGCAAGAACGGGCCACCGAAGTGGCACAGTGCCCCGCGCGGCAGCGGTGGCAACAACTAGTTGACGTGACGGCACGAGTGACCGCGCGGGGGCGCAGTCGCCGGCACCGTCACGTGGCCGCGCCTCGCGCTGGCTGGCCCACGGCCCATCGCGGCACCAAAGATTCGACGTGACGTCTCCCTCCGCACCGTGCAGTCCTGCACGGCTGCGCGCGCTAGCAAGAACTAGTACCCCAGTAGTACACGGTCGCGCGTGTTATGTGCCGCGCGAATTTTAATTTTGATCTAAGTTTTTTTATTAAAAAAAGTAGAAAAATTTAAGCGTTTAAATTTAATACATGATAGATTTGCTTTTCCCGGGAAAAACGGAGAAAGAACCCTCTTTTACCGAGTTTAACACCATATGCATTCACCGGGTAATAATACATGTACTGAAAAATATTAGAAATCGAGTTGCAAAAAAAAACTCTAGAGATAGAGTTGTACACATATTTCTTTTGGCGAAATTGTCTTTTTTGGGATAAACAAAGAAAGGACTTGGATGCAAGGAACGGGGGTTTGTTCGTATCTTTTTTGGACCTAAGCGCTACTCCGAAAAATTAGAAAAGGGCTCGTCTGAGATTTGTATTTAACGTGATTTTTTTTTTGTAAAATAACGAAAGAGGGACCTAAACGCTATTCGAAAGAACACATGGTCTATTTTGAAGAAATTTTTTTTTACCCTTACAGGTTTGAGGGAAAAAATATAAAAAAATACTGAGAGCTTTTTTGTAATTTTACAGGGACCTATGTAATTTAGAGGAAGCTGAGAGGCTTTTTTTTTTTGCAAAAAGCCAGGGAGATGATGTGGAGGCCCTGGTTGGCCTCCAAATCTTCCCCAAGGGCTCGTTCAGATTTGTATTTAACGGAAGTTTTTTCCGTAAAATAACTAAGGATGACCTAAACGCTATTCGAAAGAACACATAGTTTATTTGAAAAAAAAACAGTTTTTACCTCACAGGTTTGAGGGAAGAAATATAAAAAAAATATTGAGAGCTTTTTTGTAATTTTACAGGGACCTATCCGTAATTTGGAGGAAGCTGAGGGGCTTTTTTGCAAAAAGCCGGGGAGGTGACGTGGAGGCCTTGGTTGGCCTCCAAATCTTCCCCATATAATAAAGTTATTACTAGTAGCGAAATCATCGGTTTTCCTGGTTCGGGTGTAATTTTTTTAAAAAATTTAATCTTTTAAACGTAATTGCAAAATAGTCTCGCCCTTAACTACAGAAGTGTCGAAAAGTCACACGTATCATCTTTTGTGCTACCCAACAGTGGCGGGACATCTTCTGCATTACCTAGCCATGACAGCATGTGCTCCGTGTCCCTAATCACGCTTTATGTGATGGGAAAAAGAACTAAATACTCCCTCCGATCATAAATATTTGTCGTTTTGGATATAGTGAATTAGTGATGGTAAAACTTTCGAAACTTTGATTATCGATACATTTTTTAATATTAAAATTGGATACATAAAGATTATATGTGTAGACTTATCTTGAGAAGTACTTTTGTAATATTATAATTTTATTAAATTGTATAAATATATTATAATAAAAATTAGTGATTAAAGTTGTATTTTAAAGATCATATTAATTTTTAAAATGATAATTATTTATGAACAAAATAGAGTATGTAAATAATTTCATGGGCTAGATTTGCAAAGAAAGGACCAGAAAAGCGACGACTTTAGTAGCAAACTAGCCACACGGGGGCCGCCTCCACTTCCACGTGCCACACCGCCTTGCGTTCAGCATCGCTAGCAGTTGCAACCAGGATATTGAATTTTGTTTCAAACTCATTTTTCGAATAGCCACCGATACCGAAATTCGTTGAAATTCGATCAAAATTCAAGAAATTTCGAACGGTTTGAAAGTCAAATGAACGCAATTCGATCGAAAATCTCGAAATTCGATCGAAAAGCATTGAAATTCCATCGAAAAGCTCGAAATTTCGACAACAGGTTAAAAGAAATTAAGAAAAAATAAAAAATTACAAAATTACAAAAAAATATTGTAAAATTTGTAAAATGCAATTCACATATTCACTACTACAAGAATACACATTAGAATCGGTTCTTTTTCGTCATCACAATCGGTTTTGGTGGCGATAGAAAGTCCAACGATTGTAATGAGGAATAGCTATCATAGTCGGTTTTCTCCCCGATTGTGATAAACAATCATCACAATCGGTTCTTGCGAAGAACCGACAGGATAAGTTTCTCATCACAACTCGGTTCTAGCAAAGAACCGATTGCAGATGAGGGTCATCACAATCGTTCTTCGCAAGAACCGACAGATGAGGTTTATCACAATCGGTTCTTCGCAAGAACCGATTGTGATGAATATCACAATCGGTTCTAGCAAAGAACCGATTGTGATGAGGGGCTTATTACAATCGGGTTCTTCGCAAGAATGACAGATTGTGAGGGGTCATCACAATCGGTTCTAGCATAGAACCGACAGATGAGACCTCATCACACATTTTCACTATTAAACATTGTTCGACGGTTTTAACACAAAACGTAAGAGATTTCCTCAGGAGGTCACCCTCACCCATCCTAGTTAGTACTACTACCTCGCTAAGCACGCTTAACTAATGAGTTTTGCAGCTACCAATTTTAATGCAAATGCGAGCACTTCACGAGAGGTCACCCATCCTAGTACTACTCTCACCCAAGCACGCTTAACTTCGTAGTTCTTATATGATCTAGTACCGTGAGTGTTGTTATGATAGCATTTGAAAATATAACGCCTGCCTCCTCCCTTAACCCCACAAAGCACCGAACACTAATGTTAGTATTCTTATACTTCGAATTTACTCTGACTTGGGTGCTCCAAAATTTAACCAAGTGTCCAATTTAGTACCGTAGTGTTGGTATGATAGCATTTGAAAATATAACGCGTCTCCCTCCCCTTAACCCCACAAAGCACCCAAACACTAATGTTAGTATTCTTATACTTTAATTTACTTTCGACTTGGATGCTACAAAATTTAACTAAGTGTCCAATTTAGTACCGTAGTGTTGGTATGATAGCATTTGAAAATATAACGCGCTCCCTCCCTTAACAAAATATAACGCTGCCTAGACGGTGATACACTTGACAAAATATTGTGCGCTGTTTATGGAATATACATGACAAAGCTTATAGAGCTAGCGATACTCCATGTTCAGATTGTACTTAGTCTACACCACCTCCTCATCTTTGTAGCTATGACCATTTGCCATTACCATCTAGCAAAGAACCGACAGATGAGCCAATTTACTATTTTTTATTGTTTTAAGGTATGAATATCGCTTATAATATATATTGAACACAAACATTTTACAATACACATATCACATTCGCTTACATGAATATAGAGCATAAACATACTTAATACCAATATGCATGCATCATCTACCCGCTCATCCAATTAAAAGATCTGATACACTTGACAAAATATTGTGCAACGTGTTTATGAAATATAGAGCTAGAAACGATATTCATACCAGTAAAATAATCAAAAATAGTGAAATTGGGTCATCAAAAATATAGAGCTAGAAACGATATTCATACCGTGAAACAATCAAAAATAGTGAAATTATCATCACAATCCGTTCTAGCAAAGAACCGATTGTGATGAGGGGATTATCACAATCGGTTCTTTGCTAGAACCGATTGTGATGAGGGTTATCACAACTCGTTCTAGCAAAGAACCGACAGACGAGGGGATGATCACAATCGGTTCTTTGCTAGAACCGACAGATGAGGGGGTCATCACAACCGGTTCTAGCAAAGAACCGACAGATGAGCCAATTTCACTATTTTTCATTGTTTTAAACTATGAATATCGCTTATAATATATATTGAACACAAACATTTTACAATACACATATCACATTCGCTATACATGAATATAGAGCATAAACATACTTTAATACCAATATGCATGCATCATCTACCCGCTCATCCAATTAAAAGATTTTGATACACTTGACAAAATATTGTGCACGTGTTTATGGAATATAGAGCTAGAAACGATATTCATACCGTAAAACAATCAAAAATAGTGAAATTGGGTCATCAAAAATATAGAGCTAGAAACGATATTCATACCGTGAAACAATCAAAAAATAGTGAAATTGTCATCGCAACCCGGTTCTAGCAAAAGAACCGATCAGGATGAGGGGATATCACAATCGGTTCTTTGCTAGAACCGACAGATGAGGGTCATCACAATCGGTTCTAGCCAAGAACCGATTGTGATGAGGGTCATTACACCTGGCTCTAGCAAAGAACCGATTGTGATGAGTTAATTTCACTATTTTTGATTGTTTTAAACTATGAATATCGCTTATAATATATATTGAACACAAACATTTTACAATACACATATCACATCTGCTTACATGAATATAGAGCATAAACATACTTAATACCAAATAATATGCATGCATCATCTACCCGCTCATCCAATTAAAATACGGTGATACACTCTGACAAAAATATTGTGCACGTGTTTATGGAATATAGAGCTAGAAACGATATTCATACCGTAAAACAATCAAAAATAGTGAAATTGGGTCATCAAAAATATAGAGCTAGAAACGATATTCATACCGTAGAAACAATCAAAAATAGTGAAATTAACACCGCCATGGCTCTAGCAAAGAACCGATTGTGATGAGGGATTATCACAATCGGTTCTTTGCTAGAACCGACAGATGAGGGAATATCACAATCGGTTCTAGCAAAGAACCGATTGTGATGAGGGGATTATCACAATCGTTCTTTGCTAGAACCGACAGATGATGGGTCATCACAACTCCGGTTCTAGCAAAGAACCGATTGTGATGAGCCAATTTCACTATTTTTGATTGTTTTAAGGTATGAATATCGCTTATAATATATATTGAACACAAACATTTTACAATACACATATCACATTCGCTTACATGAATATAGAGCATAAACATACTTAATAAATAATATGCATGCATCATCTACCCGCTCATCCAATTAAAAGACGGATACACTTGACAAAATATTGTGCACGTGTTTATGGAATATAGAGCTAGAAACGATATTCATACCAGAAACAATCAAAAATAATGAAATTGGGTCATCAAAAATATAGAGCTAGAAACGATATTCATACCGTGAAACAATCAAAAAATAGTGAAATTAATATCAGCAATCGCTCTAGCAAAGAACCGATTGTGATGAGGGATTATCACAATCGGTTCTTTGCTAGAACCGATTGTGATGAGGGAATCACAACTCGGTTCTAGCAAAGAACCGATTGTGATGAGGGGAATATCACAATCGGTTCTTTGATAGAACCGATTGTGATGAGGGTCATCACAACCTGGTTCTTTCTAAGAACCGATTGTGATGACCAATTTCTTATCACAATCGGTTTTTGTGAAGAACCGATTGTAATGATTATTACTTATCACAATCGGTTCTTTCTAAGAACCGATTGTGATAACTCATTTCCTTATCACAATCGTCTTTAAAGAACCGATTGGGATATGAACCTTATCACAATCTACATTTCTAAGAACCGATTGTGATAACATGTTTCTAAAATTTACAAATGAGATACACGTATCACAATCGGTTTTTTAGTCAAAAGATTGGAACCGACACAAATGAAGCGATAGTGATGTATCATTCTGTAGTAGTGATTAAAACTTGTCACATATCAATACAAGTGCAAAATAGGCAATGACATAATTTAAATATTAAAATATACCATATCAAGATAACATTAACATATTAAATATACTATAGAAATACAAGTAAGCTTTTCAATATTGGATAACATTAACATATTAAAATATACCATACCTTTGCTATGTTTTAGATAATTGAAAGTTGTCACATATCAATACAAGTGCAAAATAGGCATTCACATAATTAAAATATACCATAGTAAGATATCATTAACATATTAAATATACTATAGAAATACAAATAAGCTTTTCAATATTGGATAACATTAACATATTAAAATATACCATACCTTTGCTATGTTTTAGATAATTGAAAGTTGTCACATATCAGTACAAGTGCAAAATAGTCATCCACATAATTAAAATATTAAAATATACCATAGCAAGATAACATTAAAATATTAAATACACTTTGATAGTTTCACCCCTAAAAGATCCTTTATTACTCCATTGACTTTTATAAGGTATCCATACATTTCAAGATTCGAACTATTTAATTCTTATTAGCAATTAGTCCAACAATGAATATGTTTAATCATGCAAAAGTGATACTAAATATTGCTACTTAACATAATTGAAGAAATATTGCTACTTGACATACTTCAACAAATATTGTTACTTGACATATTTGAACAAATATTGCTACTAAAAATACTTCTATTTTTTTTTCTGTTCTCTACATTTTGAACGCTTCAAAAACATCTCCAAACTTCATATTTTCAAAAAAATATTCACACTAGAGGTCATAAGACTATTAATACTAATTATAGGGAAATTTTGGATAAATTTTGTCAAATTTTTTATTTTTTTGAATTTGAATTTGAATTTGAGCGAAAAGCCGAACGAAATTCCTTTTCGATACGGGTTAGCAAGGTCAAAATTCGTGAATTTCGATCGAAATTCGTCGGCTTTTGAAACCCTGGTTGCAACCGACTGTTCTTCTGCTGATCAACAAGTATAACCCTGGCTTTGTGTTACCTTTGGTACCACATCGATGATGTTCATCAAAAGCTGAGTGCACATTTGAATAGGTGTGGATATTCAATTAATTCGGTTTTATCGATTCAGTTTTTTTGGTACATAAAAATTTTGGTTTTTGAGAAATGTAAATTGAACTGAATTAATCGAAAAAATTCGATTCGATTAATTTGGTTTTTCAGTTAACCAAAATATTTCAAAAATCATAAGATAACATTCTGTAAACATATGGTCCTCCTCATTAAGCAACATCTGGGTTGCATGTACAGAAGCAGAACATTAAAAAATCATAAGATACATCCAGATAGTATCTTAATTGTAACAAATCTTCAATGCTAATAGAGACAATTGATAAATACCAGATGCTTAGATTATGATACTGATTATGCTAATAGTTTTTCACAACTGATTATGATACTGATTATGCTAATAATGATTATGATACTGATTATGCTAATAATGATTATGATACTGATTATGCTAATAGAGACAATTGATAAATACCAGATGCTTGGAAGCAACTATGAAATAGACTATGCATTGCAGACTAGCAAATCATTTGGTCGGTGCTTCTTAAAACCAGAATGCCACAAAACTAATTTCAGTTTGGCTCCCCATGTGCATCACTGTGTTACTTTGCAAATCAAAAGGGTGCTGAAAACCAAAGAAAGCTAGATACAAATCAGAAGAAAAAGGGGAGCTTGGACAACATAGCATACACTCTGATACACACATGACACATTAATTCATAAGGAGCTAGATCCAAGGATAGATATGCTCAATTGCTCACCGCGGGGTGGGGATTGGGGAAGAAGGTACGCTCGGTGTCAGCTCAGCCGCTCAGACCCACCTCGGCCCTCGAGGGGATGGCCACGGGGCTCACGGGGACTTGGGTGTCGGGGGCCTTGGGGGCTAGGGGGTCGGGGATGCGACACCGGGACGGGTGGACGGCAACACCAGGACGGGGGACACGAGGCCACGATGGCAGATGCTGGCACCACTGGTTTGGCTGGTGGATCCATGGATGCACCGGCGCGATAGGCGATAGGGTTTCAAGGGGGATGGGGAATTGGTGGGGATTGGAAAATCTTGGATGAGGGAGTGAGTAGTGAATGAATGAGTCGTCGAGTCAGATGGGGGTTGAGTCGGTCGACCACTCGACCGAAGTGTGACTCCAGGACTTTTTGGTTTTTTTGGGTATTCGATTTCCATAAGTCCAAAACTGAACCAAAAACCGAAACCCGAACAGTAGCATAGTAAAAACCAAAAACCCGATTTTTTTCGATTATTTCGGTTTCAGTAACAAAGTGCCCACCCCTACGCCTGAATGCCTGATCATCGTAGTTCTCCAAGTTCTATATATTGTCAATCTAATGCAGGGTTTCAAATATCAATGATTATCACATAAAAATAGTGATTTCTAGTCGTATTGGTGGGTTACAGTATCTAAAATCGATCAATAAACTGATTAAATTCAAAAAAATTTATACGACATAAATATCGCGATAATCGGTGAAAATCGAGAGAAAATCACTCATAAAATCGGTTTTGAGAAACATTCAATTGGCCGGTAAAAATCGAGAGAAAATCGGTAGATTTTTTTTCAATTTTTTTCTTCAAAAATTTGGATTACAAAACCATGCGATTTCTAGCGATTTTGGACTTAAATCGCTACTAGGTTGGGGCGATTTCTGAGATGATTTCGGTGATGTGAAACCTGATCCAATGAACCCAAATACATTAAAAAAAATTGTACCAAGCCACATTTAATGATTAAAAAAGTTTATACTGTATAATAATATAACATAAACTTATAAATAGTTTTCCTTTAATCATTTTGATATCATTGTATTTCTCTTAATTAAAAAGGTAATAACACTTTCAAAAGCAAGATGTGGGTTGAGATTTTGAATCCTAGTTGTCCTTTATGATTATTCAGACAATGAAGTATAGAGTATAAATAAAGATTCTCCTAAACAAGCAATTGTGTACTCCTATATCTGATCTGGACGTCGGTTAGCGCCCTCTCTGACGTATATACACAAATCTGAACGATCAAATGCCTCGGTTTTTCTTTTTGGCAGATCTCATTCAGAATTCTCTCTTTTTTTAGATAGAAGGTTGTTGCCCGGCTTTATTAAAACCAAGCTCAGAGTGTCGAGAGAGAGAACAAAACAACAACTGAAACGTACAGTACTACTGATAGAACCTGAACAGCAAAATAAGAGAGAACTGCCCAAGGATAAAGGAAGAGACGCCAACTATTTCAGATTCTTCGTCTTGCTAGCCTGCCGCCTAATAAGATTGATGGCTTCTTCCATCTTCTGCCGAGATTGGTCCGCCACATTAAACAGTACTTTTACTTCAAAGGGACTTTGATTCTCCATAATTACTGCATTATCATACTGATTACTCCCCCAAAGCACAAATTAATGCATGTACATGGATTTTGTTGAAAGCTTACCATTCTTTTCTAGACCCCAAATAACCTGATCCCCCCTCAGACAGATGAACATTCTCAATCACAATTCAGTAAAAAAAAAGAACATTCCACGAAAAATATATTGCACGAAGAAAAAGGTACTCCCTCCAATTTGATAATAGATGTCGTTTTGGACACAGTGATGGTCAAACTTCTAAAACTTTGACTATCGATATATTTTTAAATATTTAAATTGGATATATAAAAATTATATGTGTAGACTTGTCTCGAGAAGTACTTTCATAATATTATAATTTTATTAGGTTTTATAAATATATTATAATAAAAATTAGCGGTCAAAATTGTATTTTGAAGACCGTATCGATGTCCAAAACGACATCTATTATCAAACTGGAGGAAGTATTAATTACCTGAAAAAAAAATACTAATTTGCTGAAAGGGCATCCATTTCAGGTGGAGACATACGCACTACTAGATCCAAATCAGGTCGTCTGCAGCGGGGGACACACAATTTCATGAAACGTCTCCGAAAGAAGCAAATGGGAGAGCTAGCACTTGCAAATGTGGTCATTCAGTGTAGGTTGCATGTATCTGGGCCGGATTAAGTCATCAATGAGACAATGACTAAGACCGGCCGGTGGCATCATTTCATTTCCAGTCCTATCAAATAAAATAATGGAAGCAAGGCTGCTTAATGGTGGGACATTAATAATCAAGCGCCAAAGTCAGACGGCTTAATTAACCAAAAAGGTTAGAACAGTATTCTGAGCTTTCTTTCTTAATATAAATTGTATAGATCTTAAAACCAAAAAAATAACTAATCATTACTATCTATTATTTATTTATATTTCAACATTTACAAAAACTTTATTTTTTAAAAAATAGACAAAATATAAAAACACCCCTCATCGTGAGCTAGCTAGCAAGCTAGCTACTACAAGGAAGGATCGGACGGAGTGGCGCAACGCGAGAAGCACGTGAGATCGCACATGCCCGGCGATGAGACAGCGCGCCGCTCGGATTATCTTAATCCAAGCTCTAATCTATTAGTATCTAATTAAATCGCTCCCCTCCACGGCTCCACACTTGCATGCACGCAACTTTATTCTTTATGCCGCCCTTGATTTTTAATTATTAGCCGGCCGACCATCCGATGCTAGCTAGCTTCGCTATGCATGCATGATTAAAGTCAGTGTATACAATTACAGAAATATATACAGAAAAACTACCGAATTGTATACTGTTCGGAATCTAACGAACGACATAGCTGGTGTTCGTCTGATCTGAATTAGATTGCAATCTAGAGCAACTCCATCTTATCCTTTTGTTTTCTCGTTCATCTCACTTCACTCGTCTTCGTCTCTTCCTCTCACTCTTTTCATTCTCTCGCTCAGTTCTGCGAGCGACAGCGGAGGACTTCACCGTCCAGACGCGGCGGATCCCGTTCCCTGCCCCTATCACACATCATCTCCACAAGGGCAAGTACATCGTCCAGACGTACGTTCGATCCCAACGCCTCCGTCACGTTCGACATGGGACACATCTGACAGACGGAGTAGCGCTACCCACTCATCGTCTGTCGCAGCTGCTGTGAGGTTGACGTCCTACTCTACCCCTTCCCCAGCGACCTCTTTGGCAAGCCTGTTGTGCGCTTCAGCCTCCTCGCCCAGTATGCCACACGCGCTGCCCAAGCCGCCGCCGCCACCGCCACTGACAGTGGCGGCGATGAGGACCAAGAGGGCGAGCCTCATTCGATGTACGAAACTTTGCTATAAGGGTGCAGGATGCAGACTAGAAGGGGGTGAATAGACTAGTTTAAAAATTCTCTATGATTAAATGCTAATCGTCTGAGTACACCTATGTTAAAACCTTAACAATAATAATTCAAAAGCAATAAACTAAAGTTTTGACAATTAAGGCATAACTTAATTAGGCTCACTAAGTGCACTAATTAATTAAGTCTCTACATAAGAATAACAATTCTAATTATAATCAAGCAATATAAATTAGGAATTGCAAGTAGAGCACAAGAGAGACACGCCGATGTTTTCCCGTAGTCTCGAAAACTTGTCGGTCTCCTCTAATCCACGTTGAGGCAAACCCAAACACGATGGACCGGCTCCACACTTGAGCACCCGCCTCGAATCCACTAGTGGTAGCTACTTTACCCTTCTGGGTAGGCGAGCTACAACCTTCAAAAAATTTGTCGAGCTTCTTACAACTTCCATTGAGAAGCTCCCACGCATGACACTCTACGCTGTCTAGGAGGCAGCAACTTCCAAGAGTAACAAGTCAAGCACTCCTGCTTGAGCTTCACCTAGTGCAACACATACACTCCGGTGATCTCCTAAGTGCAACACATGCACTAGGATCCTCCTCAAGTGCAACACATGCATGAGAGGCTCTCAATCCACTTTCTAATTGCAACACATGTAATTAGGGCTCACTCTTAGCTGAAGAATCAAATAAAGGAAGGCAACTCATGCATTTCACTCCCAAAACCACCCAAGAGAACCAACAGCCAACCCTTGCCCCCCATGGGGCCTTTTATAGCCCCCTCCCTCGAAATATGGCCGTTGGCATACAAAATGGCAGAAAAACAACAAATCCAGTACTACCGGCAGTAAAAGCCCGGTAGTACCGGCCTTGACCCCAACGGTCGAAAATGGTACAAAAAAACTAGCCGTTGGCACAGTACCACGGTACTACCGACCTCAAGGTCCAGTAGTGCCGACTTCTAGATCCGAGCAACATATGCTCTCTGAAAAATAACTACTGGCAACTAGGTTCCGGTACTACCATCATTCGGTAGCACCACTCAAAACCTCTGATAGCTCTAGCCTCAGCAACCTCAGAAAAACACCCCTTGCTGGAATATTTGTAACATCCCGAAATTTGGCCTAGCAGAAAATGTGCATTTCAAAATTTTGTTTGAGCCAAAAATCTAGATTTATAAGTTTAGCTCTTTAATTTGGACTTAGTTTCAAAAAGAAAAGTAATATTTGCTTTTGGTAAATGGTAAAGAGGTAAAAAGTGAAAGTGTAAAAGTAAAATGGTGGAAGCAATTAGGTAATAAAACTTTTACCAAAGCCTTTTAGCATGCAATATCTTTCCAACGTCAAGAAGCCATTTAAAACTTTACTGTGTAGGAATTGATTTGACCCTTGAAGGCTTGAACTATTGCGCCATCACTGCTGTCTAGAATGACTTGAATGGATGATTAGTCTTCCTTGCACTTTCATGTGGGTCCCATTCACTTAAATTAGTTCAGTCGACTAACTTTTCCTTGCTGACCAAGTGGGACACTAATTAATTAAACCCACGTACTAGCCTTCTTCTCCTCTCATGGCAGTTTAACTAGTTCTTCTCTACTTCTATCTCGCTAGAACACGAGCAGCCAAACTCCGCCGAAGCTACCCTTTGCTCAGAATTCTCTCTGGTCGAGCCACGCTGTAATCCATGCGTCTCCTGCATGCGCTCGCTTCCCTGACTCGTCACGACACGGCACAGCCCTGCCAGATTGCCCATACACGTACTACCGGCCAAATGACCTCCCGTGCCCACACTGGTGCTTTCCGATTTGTGCGTGTTATCCTAAGAAAACTTGGATCTGCTAACCGTCCAAGAATGACTAGTGAGCCCTACGATTCCTAAACCTTACCTATTAGTGTATGTTCTGCAGCCACCACGTCATGCAAATCATTCTGGAATTCTCTTTTCCTCTCATCTCACTTTTCTCCATCTATCCTCTCTCCCAGCCAAACATGGCCATTGCATCGCCTACACTTCTTGTCTTTTCTTCCAATTCCCTGGTTCAATCGACGACTCCTGTTGGCGAAAAACAAGCAACCCATACCCTGTTCGGCCATCACTTCACCACCCGTTCCTCCACCTCTCTGCAGAAGCACAAGACAGCCATGACCCGCATCAACAGCGTCCCATGCCCTGCTACGATGAGCCGATCACATCCTGCCCTTTTTCCTTGTCTGGTGCACGCTGCCTTGCCCTGCTCCCTTGTGAGCCAGAGCTACTTCACCCCCATTTCCCTTCTCTGCTTCTTCTCCACAACAGCAAGCCAAACTCCCAGCTCACTTTCCATTCTTTCTTGCTTCTCTTGATCACAAACCAAAGTGCTGAAACATTCTTCAACTTCCATTGCCGGCAAGGAGAGCACTGCTCTGGCCGAGCTGTTTTTCCTCCAGGGTAGCGCTGTCTTCATTGATCCTTTAAGTCGATCACAACTCACTTCAATCACTCCACTTCATTTCTTCATCTCCAGAGCCATGAACCCCAACCTTTCCCCAACCGAGCCACAGGCCCACAGCCATTGTTGCTTCCCTGCCGAGCCGAGCAACAAACAAGAAGAACTTGCAAATCGACTGCCACAATACACCATTGTTCAATTAAATCCACATAAAACATCACCAAGCACTATCAAATCGAAACCCCTAGTTCAATTGAAGATTTCCCTCACCGAGTTGTCGCCACCATTGAAGCCTCTCTGCGCCGCCCCTCCGGCCAACCGTTTTCCCCGCCGAGCACCTCCTTGGCTTCACCAGGGTCCCCTCCAGCTACCCTGACAACCGGTCAGCCAGCTCTGGCCTTCCTCCGCTGGCACGGCGTGCCGCTGCCGTCGCCCCCGCCTTGCCCTGCCGCCCGGCCTGACCGGCCGCCGTCGATCTCTTTTGAGGTCACCCACGAGATCCTCGGCTTCCTCACCTTTCGCCAGACCCTGGCCGGACCGGCTCGCCCTCGCCTTCGCCCGGCGACCACGCTCCGTCGCCCCCTACTTTCAGTCCCTGCCTGGGACCAGTTTGTCGGCCGATTACAAGCCAAGCCAGCGACTCCTTCGATTGGCCGAAATGCGCTTTCCTTTGTAGAAGGCGTATTTCTATTTTAAGGGTATATTCCAAACCGACCAACATTTAAACTCTTATATCTTTTGCAATATAATTCCAAATTCAATCAAACAAGTTTGTAAATATGTATTAAATCACGTAGTTTTGGAGTAAGCGAAAATATTTTAGGTTTGATTCGTAGTTCAAAACAGATTTCAAATTTAAAGAATTGGATCCAAATATGCTTCATGTAGAATTGCTTAAATGGAATCCAAATTAAATGAAACTTGTTTTGTTTGAATCCTTATGTGATATGCTTTCTGAGTATGTGATTAGATTCAATTTAGGGTTAGTTTGTATCATGTTCCTATTAAATTTGATTTCAATATGCTAGGTATTCGAATGGGTATAACTTGTGCAAACTTAGCTCAAATAATATGAAACTTGTTTCTTCGCTCATTAGACATTAGGAAACACGATTTCGAAATAATACTTAGGGTGTACCGTTAAATGTTTGTACGTTACTTTGCATGTTGCTTTATGTCCCATTATAATCAAAACCCTAAAATAATAAGTATACAAAGGATGTAAACCGTAGCTTCTAAAATAAGGAAGTAACTTTATAATGACTCATTTGACCCTAGGAATCCTAATCTTGTAGGAATAATTCATATTTGATCTAGTTCTCGCTAAACTTATAAAGGACTTTATGCAACAGATACACGTAATTAGTATGTAACTTTATAGCATAAATAAATGTTAATGTAAATGAAATCAGTTTAGCTTTATGACATTTATAGATCAAACAATCTTGTAAATACATTTGGGGTTTATCTTAGCATGAACTAAATTAGTAAATGATTATGCTTCCATAACACATATGCTTAAAATATAATCACGATACTCATATAGGTAGTAATACATATAAAGTTTGTTGCATCCACTTCATGAATCACCTGAAAACAGTAGGATACTTAATGAATGGAAATGCTTAGGGTGTTGTAATGTTTTTGGAGGTTGTTCCATTTAATAGTCAATACCTGTACTTAAGTAACCTTGCCTTTAGTACATAGTTGAGTAGAATATGAGTTGAGGTGTAGAGGTAAGCATTAGTATTAACATTTGTAAAACTTGTATTTGAATACCACCAGTCCAATGCTAGTTAATCTTGCAAAAAATAGTTCACATGCATGCAAAGTAGGATTTAATTTGCGTAAGCCGTAATGCTCCTTTAGTTGAAAAACGTCGCGGATAAAAGTAGAATATCTCGGAACTAACTTTAAAACGCTTTTAGAGACATCCCCTGCTAGTGCGTGAAATACTGTTAAATATTCCTTTAAGGTGTAGCCGCAAATATAAAATGAAAACTGAATAGTTATCGCGTAGATTTTAATAACACAAGCCTTTTTGGTAGCCCGTAGAATAACTCGTCTAAATGAGAACGTTAAGAAGAATGGTCTAGAATCACTCCCTAGTATATAGACTACCATAATCTGGAAAAATCTTTGATTTACTTCTTGCTTTGCATCTGAATCCTATTAGAACGATAACCCTAAGTTATATGATCATCGATAGTGTATGTTGTGAATAATTAGGCATTAGCTAGTCCTTAGCTTAAGAACTCATGTCGTAATAATCATTCTAGAAACCTTTTAGGTTCATCCGGTAGCACTAATATAGTTAACGCCCTTTTTAACGCCTTTTAATATTAAGGGTCGGTACCTAAGAACTCGAGAATAAGATTACAGAAAGTTGTAATACCGCGATCCGAGAGTCGGTACTACCGGATTACAATAGGTGCGCTAACTAATGTCTTAATTCCATTAATATAAACAATCTTCGCTTCTTGAATTCGTAAAATAAGGATAAACGATTCATAGAAAATAAGTAATCGTGTTGCGGTATATAAGTTTAAACCGTTAGTAAGGGAAATGACTGGAAAGACGATATAAAACACGTATACTTGAAATCATATAACCTAAACCCATAAATCATGTTTGTTATGTGTGATGATCTATTACTTGGATTTCTATCTGGTTTTTCTATCTGTATTCTTTTTGCCTCTTTGGAATTTATCTTATTGGAGTTTATTATTATTTGCTATGTATCGCGATATAACGAATAGAACCTGACGTAATCGACGCTACTCTTAGACAAGTCCGAACGAGTACTCGACGACAACTCCGATCTCGACAACAACACGACTCCGACTACTCCAAGCTGCGACTTCGATTTCGTCGTATACAACGTATAGCAAGGCAAGCACCCTTTGAACATGTTGATCCCAGAATTTCAAATGCTTTCATCAATGTTTTATATGCATGCATTATGTTATTAAAATGTTAATTTGTGGTTAATGGTAGCTATGACCCTCAATTGTGGATATCCTTAATCAATATTGCCATGTGAACCTTTGATAACTCTAGGACATGGATTGTCACATGAATATGTGAAATGGGTATACGCGCTTAATAATTATTCATGCTTAGCCATGCTTAGAATGAGACGTTTAGTTCTTGAAAAACTTAAAAAGGTTGAATATGACAGTAAAGGATACTGGTAGTTTAATAAAAATGAAAATAAAACTATGATTTGGACGCGGGTGACTTATTGGCAATAGCCGGTTGTGTGAGGGTGTGCTCACACGTAGTTAGGTGAAGATTGTCGCCCGGGTCGGATTAAGGACCGAACTCAGTGTTGTATGATCCAAGATTACCCGTACAACCACAATGCTGGTATGGGACGGCTATAACTAATTAAGTTACTAAGGACTGGCTTTGCACGGGGAAAGGCCGGAGTAGCACGGGCTGTTCCTGCGGGATTGCTCGTAGGGGTGTCCACACGCGGGTGTGGGTTAGACACATACCAATGCAACGGTATACGCCTTACTAATGGGGAGAAATGATCCGTGCTACGATGTTCTTCTACCGCCATTAGTAAGGGTTAGACGTTACCGGGCTAGTGCAAAGTCAGGAATTAGTAATGTAAAGGTTATATATGACTTTTCCCTGGCGACACACCAAAGGAAGTATGTTATTACCGGTTGCAAAAAGGGAAGTCATTCTTTGTGGGTAAAGTTGTACCACTCTGCAGAGTTAAAACTAATCGATTAGCCGCGCTCTCGGTTATGAGCACTTGGTGAACTTGCACTAGTTAGAAGGTGTTTTAATAATTTTTGCTAAAATGTGAAGATAAAATTTGGAATAGAATTTACCCCGCAGATGAGCCAACATTTGACATTTGTTGGCAATGTTGGACTCAGCTGTTGTGCCCTGTGTGGGCAAATATAGCGGTCTTTGTGTCTAGGTCGATATTGGTGGTTTGTGCCATGTGTTGGCCTTTGGATGGATAGTGGATATGATTATGATCTGTTGAGATATGTTGATAATGATGCTCATTACTTTACTTATTTACCAAATGTTTTATGACTTATGCTTTTGAATTACTATTCAGTATTTACTTTAAACTTCGCTTTCTGCAATCAACCGTAGAGACCCACTTTGTATCAGCTTGCATATATCATAGGTTTTGCAAACACTTCAAGTCTTGCTGAGTACGCAATGTACTCACCCTTGCTATCGTTGTTGTTTTTAGGTGGGCAAATAGAATATCTCGAAGGATTGTGCTTGACGCAGGTTGCGGGGTAATGACGATGATTTTATCTAGAGTTTATACCTTGTCAGTTGCCTGAGGGATTGGATGGGCACACTACAAGACTTCTGTTTCTTTCCGCTGCAATATTGTTCTAACTTGTAAGGCTATCCTGTAAAATAGCTATCTTAATGATAATGATATTTTGTATGGTTGTGATTTCCATTTGTATGTGCGTGCTAGCTACTGATCCAGGGACTAGCACAGGAAGCACATTAGAACCTGTCTTTTACGGTACACTGTACTGTAAAAGGGAGGCTCCTCACAATATAACTGCCACACAAACCGACGGTACTACCGACCCCTGGTAGTACTGTAACACCCCGGCATTTAATATGCCCGAATGCTACCAAACATAAGCTAAACAACAACTAAAAATCACATTTAAACATAAATTCCAGCAAAGGTACATATGCTAAAAACCGATATTTCGGCAGCATCTCCTTTGTTTTTTCATGAATTAACACAATATCAATATCATGGCAAGATATATCATAGCACACGACATCTAGAACATCAACATAAATGGATGTATCATCAAACTACGCCAATAATACCACGCTCAACCACTTCATAAACTATAACGAAGCAAATAAGGGATCACAAGCATGCTAGATTAAACCATACATTAACTTTATGGCACAACTCTTAAAATCATGTCTCCAAGTGATTAATCATAGACTATGATGGTGGAGCTACGTGTAGAAGTGTAGCTAAACCCTTTTTCCCGCATGCCGATCTCAAAGTACCTAAAAACAACATAAAACACAAGCGTGAGTTCGAAACTCAGCAAGCATATTGTAATGGACAACAATAACAATATCATAGAAAATAACATCTCACATCATGTATATCATCTCAATCATGAACACTTTAACAAAATCATCATCATTGTGTATGCAATGCAATGCAATGCTCATATCTCCTTGGAAACTCATACCGGTATGGTTGAGTACACACCCGTCGGTGTGCACCCTCTCCCCCCTTCCATCCCGAAGATGGAGGGTGCCTACTCCTCGCTTCCACAACCCACGGTAAATGGAATCACGATGTAGGACTTACTCTATTGGCTCTCCGGATTAGTCATAACTTTCTCACCGATCTTCCCGGATTAGTTAATGACTTTCTCACCGCCTGCCATGTAACATGTCATGTATGCAAGCATGCCAACATCATATAAAACTCATATTTTAACACATGGCGTCATAACATCTTAAACATGCTCATCATATCATAGCAATCATTAACACATGGCAAGTGGACATATATCATGTAAACAATTCCATCTAATCTCAACATGCAACCTACAACTCGCTATCCATCACAACACACTTGCCTCAACCACGTGCAACGGATTGGCGGGAAGTAGAAGGCACTCCCGGGGTCACACCTCCTGCACAGGGGTATCACACAATCACAATCATAACCACAAAACAGTACGCAAACCCCCATCTAACCCGACATTGCTCCCTACTCGCAAAACCTAAAACAGAGGTTCTGTCCCGTCGGGACAGCAGCCTTGCAAAAGGCATAACTTGAGTTCTGGGACTCCGAATGAATTAAACGAGTACACCCTCGCGTAGCTTAGGAAATTTCCCAACTTTCTCTAGGTATATGGAAAGACTGATTCGGACTCTAAAGTCATCTAATCTACAGATTACCGAGATCTGTTCCAATCGCGTCACAGATTTTAACACGCTCGGTAAAACGGCCATAACTTTCAAATGGCTGATCGGATTTTAACGTGATTTATGTCCACGGAAAGATAATTAAATTATCTACAACTTCTTTTAAGTCCATACGGACAGATTTGGTTCTAAATCGACGAAAACTCGAACCCTAGCCCGACTGCTCAATCTGCCCGAAAACAGAAACGTGGCAACGTCTAGATCTAACCCAAAGAACTCCAATCCAGCACCACCAATTGATCTAAAAACTTGATAATCACCCTAAGAACAGTACCTAGATCAATTCCAAGGATCCCCATGATCATACCTTTGCCCAACGAACGAATCTCCAATAGATCTCCTCGCGGATCGCTCCTCGCTCCACGCTCCTCGCTCCAACGGATGGATCCACAAGGTGCAGAGGTGTGGAGACCACCCTAGGGCAGCAAGGGGGTGGAGGAGAGGTGGTGGAGAGGTGGGGAGCAATGGGGCAAAGGGGAGGTGGAGGCGCACAAGAGGGAGAGGAGAGAGGGTGGCGGCTAGGGCTTAGGAGGGGGAGGTTGGGGCGCCCACGGGCAGGGGGAGCACGCCCAAAAGGCTGGTGGGGAGCCCTTTTACCAGCCCCCACACCCAATCCTAGTCCGTTACGGATACCTACTCCATCCCACCAAAGCCCACCAAGGCCCAAACTCCCCCGGGAAGGCCCAAAACCCCGGAAACGGCCCTAAACGCCTTAAAAGCTATTAACCTCCATATCCTATAGTTTTAACCTTAATTCCACATCTAATAATGTTATTAACCTTATCATGCACGTTAAATAAGGTTACGACACTCCGTGGCGACATAACGCTTCAACCGGCCCAAAAACGCGAGAAAACCCTAAGCCGAAAGGTTTTATTCTCTAGTTTCACCTTCTATAACGTCACACCAAACCATAATGTCACAAGTACCTACTTTATCACCGTGGTAGTGCCGGCCACACCGATTTTCTAAAAAACACATTCTCGAAAAAATAGTTACTGCTTAAAGGAGCGCTAGTACCGACTCCCATAAGGCGGAACTATCGGTATTAAGCCTACGGTAGCTCCGGCTCCTAAACAAAAATCAAGTTTCATACAGAAACTTTTCTCCAAATCAACAAAGAATAATTTTTTGAGCTATATGAGGATCAACACATGATCACAACACTTTGCAAAATACATTTGCAAATGTTAATCACATACTCCAAAGAATTTTATTTAAACTCCAACTTATTTGCAAAACACATTTTCAAATAAATCAAGAACCTATGAGTTCAATACTCTTAGCAACGATGAAGTTCATCAATACATCTAGAGTGAGCTAGAGTGAAGCGGATTAAGTTCTTCAACACATGATGAAGCTCAAGCAAAAGACTCAACCCCTTTTAATAGTATGAAAAACTAGACACAAAAGACTAGGAAACATTTTTAGTCTATCCAGTTATACCTTTGCCATACGCGATCCCCTTTGGGGCTTTTAGATCTTCAATTATCTTTCTCTCGGGGTCACAATCTATCTTCTCTTCTTATTCATCAACACATGATGAACTCTCCTCTAGTTCTTCTCCTTTCTTCTCTTCACTTCGGGATTCTTCTCTTGAAGCTCATCAATGCATGATGACTTCTTTTTTTTTTCCCGATTCTTTATCACCGTTGGACTTAACCTACTTTCACAACTCATTGAAAATATTAGCTCAACAAACACAATTGTCTCAATCATCTATCGTACTCTATCAACACATAACAGATACCTCCAAGATCAATTGAGCTATGGGCGAATGGGCACTACAAACATTGGCGAGCACAATAGCGTCTCGTGGTGAGCGAGCGTGCTGTCGAGTGGTGAGTGAGCTCTGAGGTGTGAGGAGCGACTGTTGGTGAGCGCGAATGAGCCGTCACGCACAGGCTTTAGTGAGTAGACATGGTAGGGCGACGCATCATCATTGCATGTGATAGCTGGTGAGGCATTCTCCCCTACCACAAAAACATAGAGGTATGTAACCATCCCCCTCATTTCTGGGTGAGCTCAAGTTCTTGCTTAGATCCATAAACCTCACTAAAGTTCGAAGCTTAAAAGTTACATTTTTTTTTTAAGTTTGTATTGAGTTTGTTGGGCTTCCCCCCCCCAAACTTGTGAAACTTTTTCAAAACTTTCTGAAACAATAATGAAACTTGGCTTGAAACTATACGAAACTCGCCCTAGTTTTTGAAACTTTTTATGAAACGTGTAAGAATTTTGATTTGAATCTTGAAGCATCCATGAATTAACTTCCTAAAATATGGTATTTTTAAACTTGAAACAAGTTGAAACTTACTGAAATATGGAATTTGAAAAGTTGAAACTTGCTAAAACATGGTATTTTGAAAAGTGAAGCATCCATAAGACTTGTTGAAACTTGCTGAAAAATGATTTTTTCAAACTTGAAACTTGTTGAGACATGCATTTTCAAAGTTGAAACTAGCTGAAACATGACATTTTTAAAACTTAAAGCATTCATGAAACTTGTTGAAATATGGTATTTTGAAACCTCAAATTTGTTGAAACTTTACCAAAACTGGGTATTGAACTTGAAACTTTTTGTAACCTTCTGAAATTAGGACTTGAAACTTGTTGGAACACTACTACATGAATGTACATTAGAATTGGTTCTTTTTCACCATCATAATTGGTTTTTGGTGGCGATACAATGTCCAACGACAGTGATGAGGAGGCTATCATAATCGGTTTTCGCCTAATAGCAGGGTTCCAAATTTTGTTTAGGGGTCAAATCTCGTCGCCCTCCGAAATCCTAAATTTTGGCAAAATCTTGTTATTTAGAATGAAATCCGAATGAAATTCAAAAAGAAAAATTCAAATCCAGCATTTTTTGAACCGAGATTTCCGAAATCTCGATAAATTTCAACTGAACGACAAATGGTTCAAACGGTGTCAAAAAAATTTGAAAATTTTTTTGGATGATCCTGATACAAAACGAATGTTCCCATAAAAAATTTTAGATGATGATCAAGCCTGAGGATTTTTTTTTAAAATCTAACAGTGCTATTGCCCTGATAAAAGGCTGACTAGCAAATTTCTATCGAATGGAAAATGGTACAAAACACATTAGATACTTTTGAAAAAAAATTTGGATGGTTATAACATATCCATAATATTACCATAAAATTTTTCAGATGATGATCAATCTTTTTGAATTTTCAAAAATTCAAAAAGTGATACTGAAGACTGATCAACAAATTTCAACTGAATGAAAAATAGTTCAAACAATGTTAGAAAGTTTTGAAATTTTTTTTGGATGGTCTAATTCATCAATAATATTCTCATAAAATTTTCAAATGATGATCACGCATGAGAAATTTTTAAAAATTCTGACAACCGGGGTACTTAATTAATGGCCGCAAGAATTAATGTGCATAGGCTAACTGGATGATCTATTGACTGTCCCACATGGAAAATGACATAAAGAATATAATCCGATCAATATCCGGTCCAATCCGGTCAAGTTTTGATCACATTGCAGTAAAAAACACCGAGATTTCGGTCAAATATACCAAGATCTCGGCGAGACTATAGGTTACTGTATCACTTCAAAAAAAAATTCAAATTTTTTTAATTTCGCCCGGATTATGAAACTCGGGAGTGTTCGAAATCCAAGATTCTGCCGAGATTTCGTGAGATTTCGGCAATATTTTGATCCTTGCCTGATAGTGATAAATGTTCATCACAATCAAAGCTAGAACCGATTGTGATGACCCCCTCATCACAATCGGTTCTATCTTATAAATGATTATGATGAGGGGGTCATCACAAGTAGTTCTAAGATAGAACCAATTGTGTTGTGGTGTCCCTCACACATTTAGCTCTATTTTGCCATCTAATAGTATGCACTATTTGGATGACAATTAACTAATTAATCAACCACTATTTTTTATAATAAATCACGGATGAAATGTATATCAAAACAAAGATACCTTCAAAGCCACACTCATATATTCATACTAAAATTTTTATCCAACATATACAAATAGATACAAATGTTACAAATATGAATTATGAATTGCTACATAAAGGTAAGTAATAAAGATTTTTAGCATTTGCTGGCTATCACGGTTGTTCTCGCATGTTACAACTATGAAATATGAATTCATGAGGTTCAAATCCTAAACTATCATAGGAAGCAGAAAAATAAAACAAGACAATTATACAAATTTACATATCCATCCCAACAAACGGAAGTACTTGATAAAAATATAAAAAGGTCAATGTGGATGGCAAGGAAACTTTGAGTACATATATATCTGATGTATTTTGCACACGAATCACTGTCAGAGTTTACATAGTTAGCCACCAGAATAGGTAGAGAAACCGTACATACACACACACACACACACACATATATATATATCTATATATATATATATATATATATATATATATATATATATATATATATATATATAGAGTGCTTCTATGCTCTTCCTTCTAGTACAAGTTGCACAAATCTTGAAGCACACGAAGGGTAAGTAACCACCATCTACCCTTCATTCATGCTTTAATAGTTGTGCAACTTTTAAAAGGAAGTGCATAGAAACACCTCTCATATATATATATATATATATATATATATATATATATATATATATATATATAAAGTTGTACTCAATGTGGATGAGGGAATGTGTCTAACAAACCATGCTTACATAAAAATTCTATCAAGAATCTTGACCTTATAAAGAGGCTGAAAACAAACATGTCATCAAACATTAAGCAGGGAGCTGCTTGCATCATTCCACACAGTTGAAGGAAGCGTGTTGCATCTTTCCAGAAAACAATAGGAAGCAACTATCCAATAGTAACATGTGCATTTGTTAAGCATTGCATTTACATGCTAGCTATGTTTGACTTTGGATTGGATCATTTTAGCAAAATCTCCACCATTCTAAATCATCCAAAAAGACCACAATATTTGTTTCATCTCCTATCTCAATTTTTAGTTCACAAAGTGTAAGGATTAGGTTGAAAGCATGAATACTCCTCTAAATGTTATAACATGACTATGTCCAGTGGAAGTATAATTTTTCTATCTGGTGAAATGCCAAAATTAAAAATTATTAACAACCTTTAGTCACAACATTTTTTGGAATATACGCCAATTATCTCTAATTTAACATAGAGAACTTGTTAGCTCAATTTTAGACAGAAAGCATCACCTAATGTTCACTGGCTGCACAAAGCGACGCACTAACATTTTTTTCACCAATTATAGACACCACATACTTTTCCAGTTCTCATTCATAATATGTACTAACATGATGCTCCAAATCATTATCAGCCAAAAAAAAACTGCTCTCTGTTGTTAGAAAAGCACTCTTACGATGTTTCCATGTTCCGAAGAAGATAACAAAGAAGCACCTCGAGTAAAGAAAACATACGCACACACGGAAAGAATTTGAGGTATACTGAATGTATGAGAAGAGCTGCAACTTCAATCCAATCATTGTCTTGAATATCTAGAAATAGAAAGAGGAATGCAAGCTATACCTCAATCACCTATCTGTGTTCATAACTTCATACAAACAAAATAACTCCCAGCAATAAAGTATTTACAACCATCCACATCCTTTAAAAATCATTCTATTAAAGGCAAAACAAACTCTACAAGAAGCGCACAGGTAAACACCGATAAAAGGACTGTACACATCCTTAACTATCATGTCTTGCCTGTTCAAACCAAATTAAATTTCTAGAATCTGTGTCAACATACAAAGATATTGAATATTGACTAACTACACTACAGTTAAATCAGAACATCCTTTATGCTAGCTATGCCAATTAAAAACTGAGCGATACCTTAACAATGCTTCTAGCTTCAAGATCAAATAAACATATGAAAGAAATAGACTTTTAGTTATATGAATTGAACTTTCAGATATTATGATTGAATATGTATTCACACATCAACAGCGAAGATATTCAATGGCAAACTATAACATGAGACTCTTATGGCCTGTTTGGTTGGCTGTATCTGCAGTGAATTGGCTCTGGAGATGCAATTTTCCGTTGTTTGGTTGGTTTCTCAGGCTACTGAGCCAGGCCCGCCGGATGCAGGTTCGCCTCGGAGCCAGGCCCAGCGGAAACGAGAAAATTGGGCGTTTCCGGCTGGCCTGGCTCTGCGTATGCACGTCTCCTCTCGCAGCCAATCTCTTCTCCACGCCGCCGCTCGCACGGGTTCCTTCGCGCGCCTACACGGCCTCCACGCCGCCGCGCGCCTCCACGCCCTCCAGCCGTCTCCGTCCCCCGCACCCTCCACGCCCGTCTCCGACCCTGGTCACCTCCGCTCGCTCACGCCCGTCTCCGACCCCGGCGCCCTCCAGCCGTCTCCGCCCGTCGCCGACCCAGGCGCGTCTCCGCCCTCCAGCCGGTCCTCTCCGCTGTGGGGAAGAGCAACCTGCTGTCGCGGTACGCGCGCAACGAGTTCAACCCCCACTCCATGGCCACCATCGGGGTCGAGTTCCAGACGCAGAGCATGGACATCGACGGCAAGGAGGTCAAGGCCCAGATCTGGGACACCGCCGGCCAGGAACGATTCCGCGCCGTCACGTCCGCCTACTACCGCGGCGCATTCGGCGCGCTCCTCGTCTACGACATCTCGCGCCGCTCCACCTTCGACGGCGTCGGCGCCGCTGAGGAACTCAACAGTACTCCCCTATCCACCTATCTATCTACTTCTTTCTACTACTTCTTTATTTTACCCAACTAGCTTGCTTGCTTGCTTGAATCAATTGATTCGTTTAGATCGTGTAGATCTGGGTTGGTTTTGACGTCGAGGGACAGTAGGAAGATCTTGAATTCCGATTCTTACAAAACCGAGCTCTCGCTCAACAGGGTAAGCATCAACAGCGATTCGAAAGACGATCAGAAGCAAACGAGTCGGTTTGGGTGTTGCTAGGGATTGCAGTACATTATTAATTATTGGATTTTACTGAGATATGAAGTTTTTGTTCATTAATATTATTTGTTGTGCTTGAACTAGATTATTCCAAGCATATCCTTCAACCCCAACAAGGGATTGTTTAAGGTGCGAAGTGCTGAAGTCATTACCAGGTTCAACTCGTAAGAGTCGAACCGGGAAGATCTGAAAAGGACCCGAAAGCTAGCAAAGGAGCAGTTTCAGAACATGTGGTTGTAGCCAAAGACATGATGAAAATTTGATTTCTAGATTGATAGGTTGAAACTGTAGTATTAAATTGATCCTTTTTTTGCTACTTGGGATTTCTTTCATACAAGAACTGTAGTGATAGCAATTCTTCATTTGTATCTTTCTTCTCCTGATCTGTATTAGATCTGTAAGCTGGCATCATTTTTCCCTGATCTGTATTGTATCTATGCTTGATGAGTTCAACGCTCAAATTTACTGATGCTTGATGTTATTTATCTATGCTTGATGAGTTCAACGTGTTTTGTATGGAGCAGACCAGAACTGGTTGCTTTTGTATGCATCTGGAAAATATCTATTGCACACTGCTTGGCTCACGTTGTGGTCCATAGAGCCATGGCCGAATACACTTGTTTCACTGTTGGTGCTAAGCATCACAAGTTAAATATAAATTAGGTTCAATATAAATTGTCGAGAGATGTTGAATTCAGTTGGTTCTTTTGCATTCAAAGAATGTGTTACAGCATCTCTTCTCAGTCTGCACCAGCTCATACAATCAACCAAACACCATATCTTCTCAGCCTGCATCAGCTCATACAATCAACCAAACACCATCTCTTCTCACCAGATCACCATGCAATCAACCAAACAGCATCTCTTGCATCCACTCAGCCTGGATCCCACCAGCCTGGCTCCACTCATACAGCCTGGCTGAATTGAGAAGGCAACCAAACAGCACATTAATGGCCTAATGGCAGATTTAGTAAAAAAAACTAAAAATTACGCCATATCTATTACTAGGGATGAAAACGGATCGGATAGTTTCCGACCGATCCGGATAATTTTCGGATACGGATTCTGTCGGATCGGATATTTGTCGGATAGTATCGGATCGGATACGGATACGGATATTTTTTGTCGGATACGGATACGGATTCGGTAGCTCACTATCCGTCGGATACGGATACGGATTCGGATAATCCAGATAGTGATGGATCGGATATCCGGATAGTGGGCTGGGCCAAGCTACTCTTTTGGCCCAAAAAGGTTACTAAATTTTAACTTGTTTTCTAATTTAATTAATCCATAAATCAAGTTTCAATTATTAAAATTAGCAAACTAGCTCCAAAAATTATGAATTTTTTTGATAAAATTCCTAACATAGTCTATAATTTTTACAAAAATTATTTTTAAAATTTATTGTATTTTAAATTTTCTAAAAATTTAAAAAATGTTGTCTTTAATAGAAAAATATTTTAAATAAGTAGCTAAATGCATAAAAACTCATAAAATACATAATTTATTATTTTAAACATAATTTAACAAATAATACAAATCTTGGGGTCATTAAATGTAAGTGTTATATATGTTTTCTAGAGATATGGTAATTAAGTATTATCAAACTTTTTGTGTATTCTATATTTGTTTCCATTTGTATCTCTGAGCAAGGATCACCTTTATTTTGTGTTTTGATCTACATGTGTGATGGATTAATCATATGTACGTGATGAACTAAGTCTTACATAATTTTGTTTGCAACATAGTATCTAACTATTGTCTAAGTGAATGAAAATGCTTATATTTATTCAATTTTCAATAATGTTTTAATCAAATCAACTAGTTATGTGTTTTCATTGATTTTTTATGTACAATCTAAGGGATTATCATGTTCCGATAAATATTCGTAACCGTATCCGATTCGATTCGTATTCGATCCGTATCTGTATTCGACATTATCCGTATTCGTATTCGTATCCGGACTATCCGTATTCGTATCCGAATCCGAGAAAAAATATGAAAACAAATATGGTAGAGCCATTATCCGTCCGTATCCGATCCGTTTTCATCCCTATCTATTACCTCTCAGCTCAAGCTAAACAGTGGACCCATAGAGATAGATCATAAGCTTCACAAAAAGGAAAAGAAGAACGTAAAGTCACAACTCACAATTCATATTTGACAAACTATAGAAATTAAAACAAAACTAACATGAGGTTATCACTAATTCAACCACTCATCCAAAAGTTGGCTTAAATTGAGTACATTAAACGATCACTTAGGAACAAAGTCATTTAGGGATGGAGATGAGTTGGTTCTTCATGGCTAGGGCAATGACCTTTGCCATCCCAATAAGCCGCAATTGTTCTCCCTCTCGTTAACTGATGCTCTAGGAATCGTATTTGTGAAACATCATTTTATATACCAAAGAGCAGCAAAAGCTGTATACATCCACGACCACTACAGATGTCTATGGCTATTGCTGATCCTCCGCCCTGTGTGTTCTTGGCTGATGATTGTCCTGCAGTGCTGTGAAGAGCGTGCAGGCCACCACCACCTCCTCGGCTCCTCTTGACCTCCTCGATCGAGTTCTGGATGGACTGTTGCGGTGCGCCGTGAGTGGCATCCATGTGGTTCATAGCATCTCCAACTCATCAAGTCGAGGTCATTGTCACCTCTACTACTACAAATCGGCGATGAATCCATGGATTAGACATGGGGTGTAGGGAAATGAGGAATTGTAGGGGAAGCAATATAATCTTTTTGCATATCACTGCCACCCTTGCCTCGTCCTTGTGCTGCCCCTTCATGCTGTGGTTGTTCGGCATTGTCGCCCTCGAGCGAAGGCTACGCCGCGCCACCGCCCATCTTGTTCCTCGCTTACGGTCTGCACATCGCAGCTCGCTTGCGCAATGCAGCACGCAGATTTCATGACCACGCGTGGGAGAAACCATGAATGGAGGTGAATGGACATCACTGCTTTTTGGCTTGATTCCAGCCAGATCTGGAGTGCTTGAGTCAACGGCTTCTTCACCAGTGGCTGACAGTGGAGCTGGAGGCAACTGGGAGCATGACGCGATAGGGAGCAAGTAGAGAGTAGACGCAAGAGGGAGAGAGAAGGCAGCCGTGAGGGAGATGCGATCCTGTAGTAGCGATGGAAGGTGGATGCACCTCGATCCCACGAGAGGAAGGCTGGGAAGTGAAGAGCGCATGAGAGGTGCATCGGCGGCCACATCCACCGGTCCTAGCGGGAGGAAGGCCGCGGAGAGGCGATCGGGAGCGACGACAGCGGGAGGAAGGGACGCAGAGGGAGGGCGGCACACGTGAGAGAGAGAGAGAGAGAGAGAGAGAGAGAGACGATGGATGAGAACAAAGAGGAGACCGCACGGGGTTGGCGGTTTGGGAGTGGAGACTGTGAGGCTAGCTTATTATTGTCTGTTCCAATGGTGAACCGATTGCAATGAGGTAGTTCATCAGTGTCAGTTTCTAGTGTGAACCGATTGCAATAAGACTAGTTTGTTAGTGTCGATTCCTAGCATGAACCGATTGCAATGAGGCCACCTTATTAGTGTCGGTTCCTAGAGTGAACCGATTGCAATGAGGATAATTAGTGTTGGTTCTTAAGCTAAATTGATTGCAATGAGGACAGCATATTAGTGTCGGTTCTTAGGGTAAATTGATTGCAATGAGGATAGCTTATTATGTCGGTTCTTAATGTCAACCGATTGCAATGAGGATAGCATATTGGTGTCGGTTCTTAGATAGGAACTGATTGTGATGTGAATTTTTTAACATGACAATCGGTTCCAATAAAAGAACTGATTGTGATATGTACCCACATCACAGTCGGTTCCAACCTTAGAACCGATTGGGATGACATCACAATCAGTTCTAGTGTCAGAATCGATTGCGATGATTCCCCGCTACTCGCCGAATCTTTTGTCACAATCGATTTTTTCATGAAAAATTAGGAACTAAAACAGATGAAACGATAATGTTGTATCATTCTGTAGTAGTGGAACCTGTCGAAACCTGCAATTTTGTAATATACAACTTGTTAATTAAAACATAGAAATATATATATCATATAATGAAATTTCATGAAACTCCATAAAATTACCATACCGTTGAAAATACAGTCTAACCGTATAGCGTGGCTAGCAATGCTCATGACTATATCACTCAGCTCATTTGTCCGTTCTCCCGAGCTAGCTAGTGCATTTCGGCACTTAAATTAGGATTCTCATGTGGTTAATTAAAGCCGGAAAATTTGCGAGAATAATGTCAAGTTATTGTGATACGTACCTAGCTTGTCCTTTTAACATGGCGTAATTCTCGGGAGAGGTAGTACTCTTTTTCACGAAATGATCCAGCCAATGATGTTAGTGGTATTTGCCAACCTTTGCATCGATCGTTCGATCGATTTGCAACTCAGCATGCATGCACGAACTGATGCACGTACGGAAGGAATCGGATGTTGGAGAAAAAGATGAAGGAAAGCTACGAGTTTCGCCTTTGCAACGAAGGATTATATTATCTTGTAAGTGCCTTTCTGGCAAACCGGCATCATGACAGGCTTTCTTGAAGTTCAATTCACTGGTTAATCTGCTTTTAAGAATAGTGCGCCAAACACAGGCTGTAAAGAATGGTTTTCTCTGGGATTTTGATCGCAAAGCAAGGCCTAATTAAGATGGCAACAACCCAGAGTAGGAAAACGTATATATCTTGCCCTCAAAAGAAAGGCACGATCGAGTATATATCTAGCTCTCTCTCTCTCTCTCTCTCTCTCTATCTGCACACCTGGAATATATTAATTACATGCATGGTGCCTGAATTAGCTAGCTGAGTTTAATATTTCAAGCTTTTATATATTGAAAATGCATATATATGCAGTTGACCTAGCTAGTTTGTCATGTATGCATGTATGCATATACTAATTACACTATTCTTGCTGTTCATGTCATTTATATATTGTAATGTTGAAAAGGCAATCGATAAATGAATCATTCGTTCGAAGAAGGATAATGCAAATTATGCAACTTTTGAAACGGGTTGGATCGATCGAGGCAAGAGAATGTGCCGACCTATAGACTGATTAATCAGTTGCACGTACAAATGCATGCATGTGTTTATCATCATATTGTGGTAAGAAAGGTTCCCGGCCGTAGCCGCAGCTCACATGCTGCATGCTTGCATGACAGCGTCGCTTCGGGCCTTTTTCCCTCACGCAAAGTAATCCTATGAGCCGAGGATTACGAGGTACATAGTTAATAAAATCCAAGCTAAATAGAAGTGTGATGCTTTTGAGTTGCGTCTATCTGATGTGCACTGAGATTAGGCCCTGTTTGTTTCAGCTGGGGATTGTAGAAAGCAGCTTTTAAAATCTGGATTGTAAAAGCTGAATTGTTAAAAGCTGGAGGTTGAAAAGCTGGTGGCTGTTTGGCAATCCAGATTATAGTGTGTTTGGATTGCTATTTCTACTTGGCAAAAGTCTGTGGTACCCTCAATTATAGGTTGAAAAGTCTGTGTGAACAGTGAGGGGCAATGGTGGGTAATTTTCACTGAAATTGGATGGGTATTGTGGTCTTTTGCAAAAAAAAGCTGAGAAAAGCTCCTCCAAAGTGGATTGTGGGATTGCTACAATCTGGCCTCCAGATTATTACAATCCAGATTAAAAGCTTCCTGTTTGTTGACCTTTCAGTTTTTAAAAGCAGCTTTCTACAATCCAAAACTGAAACAAACAGGGCCTTAGTCTTATACGATTATTTTCTTTCCTCGAGGTATCTGGTTCAGCTCCTAACGAGGGTTTAATTGTTGTTTTTTGCGACTCTAGTAATCAACAATCTTTCCGAATTTAGTGTTACACCGTTCAGAGACATGAGTCGACACCGAATTTCGTGTTAGCCTGCAGCTCATACATGCATCCATTTTTTACCTGTGCGTATACTTGACCTAATAAACGACGAAATAATTAATAACCAAGCAAAAGCATGCAGCACAACAGTGAGAATATTTAGGCCATGGCATGTAAGGCAGTTAATTTATCGCCGTGCACGCAAGGCGTCACATCAGGGCGTATACAACTGTGGCCGACTTGACTGGGTCATCTAGCTCGCCCCTAATTATAGAACTGTTCACACGTCTAACTCTCTTCTTCTTCTTTTTCAAAAATAGCTTCATTTTAATTTTTTTTGTGCAAAACTAGTCCTCCTCCCCACCGCGAAACCGCGGGAGGTCAAGAAGAAGCACTAGGGGTCCGTGGCAATCGGGTTACACGAGAGGCGGCGCAGAGCGCAAAACCAGCGACTTGTCGCGCTTGGCAGGCGTGGGAGGGTACCACCTGCGGAATGGGAGCGTGGTACAGTAATTTATGTTGGGGGCACTATAGCAATACCCGCGGAATGGGAGCGTGGGACATTAATTTTTGTGGACCGTAGCACTACCCATTGTACTGTAACACAGAACAATGCTTACGTATTAGTGTAGCGTGGAATGGAGCTATTTTTGCAAAAAAAAAAAAAAAAAAATCGAAAGAGTACCATTTTTGTAAAAAAAACAAAAGTGAAGGAATGGCAAGATAAGGGAACAGTTCCCAATTATACACCCCTAGTTTGAAGTTTGAACACATAAAACAATTGGGTTTAGTGGCAGAAACCAACATCGGCAATCGCTTTAATATCCTTTCGCACAACTGCTCAATATTTTACATACAGCCCGCTAGCTAGAGAGATCGTTCCTACGCTTGTCTACCCCACGCTACTACACAAAGGCCTATATTACAAACTGTCTGTGTTAAAGATAATCACAGACAGTTTTCAATCGCGATCATCTAAGCTACTAAAAACAGTAATAAATGTTTGTGATATTAGCTTATCACAGACGATTCTATCCACAAACCGACTATGATATCTCCCCTTAGTTTATAAGTACTTTCTGTTTTCCCAACGCTCTCGCCCTCTCGAATTCCCCCTCGCCCTCTTGGTTACTCCTTGACCTCTCTGCTTCCTCGTCCTCCTCTCGTCTTGGCCTCACCCCACTCCGGTCGCCCTCCTCCCATCTCGGCCTCGCCCTACTCCGGTCGCCCTCCTCCTATCTCTGCTTCCTCGTTTGGTCATCTTATATCCTCTCCAACAAGCGAATATCTCCCCCACACGCACGCAAGGTAATCTAGGGTTTCTTACAATACTTGTTGTTGTTCCTACTTCTGTTGTTATTCAAGGTAATCTAGTGTTTGTTCCATTTGTCGTTGTTCTACTTTGTTGTTATGCAAGGTAATCTAGCCACATATTTGATGAAGGGTGTAAGCTTCGAATCTGTGAAGTCGTACTCTGGATTCTCACATGTTTGATGAAGGATGTAAGCTCCCAATCTCTTTTGTTGTTTGTTTAGTAGTCATTACTAGTAGTCGTTACCTTTGTAAACTTATTGTGCATACTGGGTAGAAGGAGGTAGAATTATTTGGAGCATGTCAAATTGTGCTATATGGATTAGTGCATATTTTGCAACTATGTTAGTTTGCTGATTCTTCCATGTCAAACTTAGGGATGTAATTGTTTTGAGACAATACGACTGAGCTGATGCATATTTAATACTCCCCTCATGTTTTTACTTACGTATAGTGAAATCAACTTCTATATATCTTTGTAAAACCAATATTCAGTAAGTAGCAATCTGTCTACTTGATCAATCTCACAGTATGGTTTCAGTGTTGTTTATGCAATGAAATACAAGATGTACTCATAATCCAGGAAAATTGTGCTTTCTAAGTGTAATATTGTCTTGAAGTGTATGAAAAGTTATATCAGTTTTGCGCACATCCAGTTTTCCATTGCTTGACCAATTACTCCTAGCACCCCCAAAATATACATAGTTCTAGTCTCTATTACTTGTTTGTTGTTCCTACTTCAAGTCATTAGTACTTTGTGGCCTAGTGCATTTGCTCCACAAATTCGGGTATAGTGTTTATTATGTCATAATGTTGTCATTATAGGGTCTTTGTATATATACATTTTTTATTTATTTGAGTTAATGTGCTTATACACATTCGTGTAAGATCTTGTACTCCCTCGATATGGTTCTATGGTTCTATCCCTCCCTCCTTTTAAGATCTCTTTCCTTTAGACCCTTCCTCACGCATCTGTGAGAACAAATGTTGATAGACTCTAAGGCAAAATCCAATTATATCCTCAGTTCATCCTGACAGTTGTCATGTTCTGAATTATATTTCACTTCATCCTCATCTCTAAATAAGAATACCATAGGCAACATACTTTCAATCTGGTCTTGTGTAAAAATAGGATTATTTTGATGGTTCTCTATTTGCTCTCATTATGGATGGATTGGAATTTGCCTTGGAATCCATCAATATTTGCTCTCACAGGTGCTTAGAGGTATATATAGCTATTACAGACGGTTCTAGTCTAGAACTGTCTGTGATAGTATACTATCATAGACGGTTCTAGGCTAAAACCATTTCTAATGTTAATTTTAATTGACGGTTTGAAAACCAACTATGATGTACCGTTTTTATCACTGACATATATTTACAAACAGTTTACAAAACCGTCCATGATAAGATTTTAGAACCATCTGTGATGAGCATTTGTATAGTAGTGCCATTTCTAAACCTCTACTCTCCAATATCTGCCCCTCTAGCTCTCTCGTTCGTTATGTCCCCTGTATTGCTATAGCTAGTATTCAAACCATTAGATTCGTACTAATGAAGAGCATGAGGCCACGCATTCTTTGGAGTCGGCCAGACAAATCAACAATCACCGCGAGGAGGCAGGACAACGTTTTGATTTGATCTCACCCACTCAAACACACTAAGTAAACAACCAACATATCAGTAAAATATAACATGGTAAATTATCAAATACATATCAACTTTATAGCTAATAATCAAATCTCTTGATTAACAATCGAAACGTCGCGACACATATTCTGACTTTGTTGTGGCCCCAATGGCTTGCATGCACTAGCTTTGTGCGCCCTGGGCTTTGATACTCTACCGACGCAGATGAGCGGCAGGGGGTGCCCTGGACCAGGGTTTAACTTATCTGATTTGAAAGAAAAAAAAATGTGCGATTTTATCAGAAAAAATCGCTCAAAGATCACTCGAAAATCGTTAGAAATTGCATGATTTTGAAATCCAAAATTGGGGGGGGGGGGGGAGGTCAAATTTTCTCTCGATTTTGACCAATTTTCTCCCGATTTTAACCGGCCAGTTTAATGTTTCACAAAACCGATTTTTTTGAGCGATTCTCACTGATTATTGCGATATTTATGTCCCAATTTTTTTAAAAATTTAACCGGTTTACCGGTTAATTTTAGATGTCGAACCCCTCGGATACATTTGAAAATCCACTATTTTCGTCAATATTAGGAACCCTGTCCTGGACACCTCGCAGCACTGTTCCTTGATTGTCGTGCGGGCGTACAGCCACTGCGCACAGCGCAAAGCTCGATCGCGCAAAAGAAATTAAAAGGGAAAGAGCGCACATGCATAGAGGTTATCAAAGACGCCGGTGATGATATGATGTGCGTGGTGTGTATCGTTGCAACATGCAGGAGCCAAGCATGCAGCGATAGAATGGAACATCCCATTACGGGATCCATGGGGGCCTGGGGGAGAGACGACATGCAACTATGCAAATTGCAAGGCAGGGATGATCGGTGTGTGCATGAGAGAGAGAGAGAGAGAGAGAGAGAGAGAGAGAGTGAGAGAGAGAGAGATTCCAAGTGGATGGATACTACTACTCCAGTACATCTAGCTTGCATTGTAGGGTAGGGGAAGGCAGCCGCCTGCCTGCGAGGGGGGAGAGAGAGGGAGAGACAGGAGTTTGCCGTTTGACAACTCCAATCCTGATGAAGCTGGTGATGATGAGAAGATTGGGCGATCGAGATGGGCTTGACTGTGGCGCCGGCGTGTGGTCGTGATCGCGATCGAACCGCGCGCAGATGCGCGCCTTTGTCCCGCCACCTCCTCGTGCCTGACAGCTGGACGACGGGGTAGCCGCCCATTCTTGTTTTGACTGGCCTCTTGAGTCTTGACCGCACATGACGGTGCTCGGCCACTCGGACGTCGTACCAACAGAGCTGGATTGGTAGGAATTTCAAGAGGATTCTACTGATACTTCAGGACTTTTTTCAATGTTGGTTGTTTGATCTGTAGTACTCCCTCCAGTTTGATAATAGATGTCGTTTTGAATATAGTGATGGTTGTGACGGACCGCCTTTTTAGGGGCAGTGCGAAACTCACAACAGTTACCCAGGAAGACTAACTGTTGTAAAACAAGAGTAAAATTACCTGGCCAAAAGCCAATTCAACACTTTTTATTCAATATAGTTGGTCTAACGACCAGATTTTACAAGGGAAGCATCCAAGCTTCTAGACTTACACTACCAAAAGAGAGAAACCACAGGCAGGGCCTGAGCGAAGACAAGACCTAAAACCAGACTAAATCGCCATCTACGACCTCCTGGTAGGCTCCAGCATCTTCGAACTCTGAAAGGGCGGGGGTTTGCAAGGGTGAGTACAGAGTACTCAACAAGTCGTACGGAACCACTGAATACTATATGTAGGGGTAATCAAGGGATGGTAGTAGGGTTAAGTATCTGGATGCAGTTTTATTTCGTAATTCATTTTACATTTGAAGCACAAATCAATAAGTAAGTAATTTGAATTTCACAAGTTTAACAACACTTAACCAATCCATTCACAAATACCAAAACAGTAACTTGAGCTTAGTTACGGGTATCAACCCCGATTCCAACTTAACTCCATTAACCGGAAGTACGGCGTAATCGATTACAATTAAGATTAACTCTGCAGAGCAGCTCAACTTTACCCACAAGATATCTATAACCTTTATGCCAATCGCGAGTTTCATGCAACTTAAATGCATGTGGCCCAGTTTAGATTATCACAGCATTTCGTTTAATCATTCCTGTCCTTTAGTTGTTTACCGATAGTACCGCTACCTTGGACTCAGGGTCCCCATTAGCGTCTACCGTTGTGAGAACCAAGAATGTCACTCTGGACCATTCCCGTTCCACCCCTCCGGTCCATTTCCCTGCCGGGAAGGCCCGGTCCCCATTCTCTTCCAAAGAATGGTAGCCACCAAGACAGTCCAATTATTATCTCAGGAATGACTAACTTACTGAGCTATGTCGGATACGGGTCACCGACCAGTCCGACCTGTGGTTGAGCGGGAACTAAGTTATTTACTTTGCTCAAGGGGATTATTAACCTTACACTTTTGCCAAAGACTAAGCCTTCATCCACAAACCCATTCCGGTACTCGCAGTACCGGCCACCAGACCAACCAAGGCATTAATCACCAGTCGGGGATCGGAATCTCATCCACTCCGGGATTAATCCGATACTGTCCCCCTGACTGCAGCACTTTTATAAACAATCCGAATCGGAGATTCGGCAGGATTTTCTTTAAATCCAGGTTTTTAACTAACCTAACAGTATTATCTAACCTATTCATGGCAATAAGCAGTTAACTAGGGTTCCAAAGGATTAACAGGGTTCAAATATTTCAAGGAGGTTTCAGTAAGCAATTCGGAATTATCTAAGCATCATGTCATTCTAAAATACTGGTTTTCAATAATTCAACATACAGTAAAGTAATGCGATAAAAAAATAATTACTACTATAGCATGGCATGATAGGATCAACATGATCAAAGGGTGTACGGCTTGCCTTGCGCGGCAGCTGGATCGGATGAGTCGTCGAGGAAGTAGTCGTACTGCGCTCCCGTCTGGTCCGACGTCTGCTCCGGGAACTGCTCCGACTCCAGGGACTGCTCCGGCTCCACTGGCGTCTCAACGGTCGAATCTAACGCGAAAAGACAACCAACATAAATAAACGACAAAACAATAACCAGAAAAAGAAAACGGAAACTGAAACGGAAAACCGAAAATCGAGTCGGAAAGGAACGGAGGGCAAAACTGGGATTAGGGGATTTTCTGGATTTCGGATTTGGAAACGGGCAGCATTTCTGGACTCAGGGGATCGAAACGGTTCGGGAAAAGTATTTGGTGGAGCTCTGGGATTTTCCGGGATTTTTCTGGATTTTTCGGGCTATTTTTGGAATTAAAACGAATTTTAGAAATTAATAATTGAATTAAAATCCAAAATCCGTTTTACTGTTCCCGGGCCGAAATCCAACGGCCTAACGGGCCGTGGCCTGTGTGGCGCGAGCAGAGCAGTGGCCGGCCCGGCACGCAGCGAGGAGGTGGGCGGGGCCACCGGCGGAAGGAAGGGGAGGCGACAGGCGGGGCCCACCCCGTCGATCGGGCGCACGTGAGGAGGAGCTAGGGTTAGAAACAGGGCGGCGGCGGTGGCTAACGGCGGCGTGAGCAAATGGCGGCCGAGTCGGCAGAGGCAAGCGAAGGGGAGAGAAACTCACCACCGAGGAGGAGGCGGGCGAGTTGGATCGAGGAGGCGGCTTTTATAGGGCGGAGCGGGGAAGCGGCGGCCGAGCGAGAAAGGCCTTGGCGCAGCGGCAGCCCGCAGCGGCTCAATGTCAGCCTTGGCCTTGTAAGAAAGCGGCGGCCCGAAGCCTGTGATCGAGAGACCAAGCGGCAAGCGGCGGCAAGCGGCGAGCAGCCAGTGGCTGGCAGCGCGCGCCGAGGCCGAGCGGCGACCACGCGCCGATCGGCTGGCTGGTGTTGGCCGGAGCAATGGAGGCCGAAGGCCAACGGGCCGAAAGGAGCAGGCCGCACGGGCCGGAGGGAAATGGGCCGCAAGGCCCAAGAAGAAGAAGGATTTGGCCCAAACAGGTTTGAAATTCAAACTCGATTCGAATTTCCAAAAATTCAAATCCAAATGCAACGAACTCAAACAAATTCATTTTGAAATTTTTGAGGGTTGTTTCAACCTACCCCACTTAAAATGGAATCTCGTCCCCGAGATTCATTTCGCCTGGGAAAACAGGTTGGGAAAATTCTGCTGCAATTCCGATTCCTTCTCCCAAGTGGTTTCTTCGAGTGTATGATTCTTCCATAGCACTCGGCAGATCCTGACATTCTTGAACTTGAGTTCTCTTTCCATTGTCTCCACAATTCTGACTGGTTCCTCATGATATGTCAAATCTTCCTTCAGGTCTATCCCTTTCAACTGTATTTGCTCTGACGGCTGACGGAGGCATTTCCTCAACTGGGACACATGGAAGACATTGTGTACCCTTGATAACTCTGGACTTAACTGCAACTTGTAGGCTACTTCTCCGATTCATCGATCCACGGGTATGGTCCAACATACCTCGGAGCTAACTTCCCTTTTATCTGAAAACGACGAACGGGCTTGAAGGGTGTCACTTTCAGATAAACGAAGTCTCCCACATGATAACTTATATCTTTTCTCCTTGTATCTGCATAACTCTTCTGCCGGACTTGAGCTGTTCTCAGGTTCTTCCTAATGATCCTCACATGAGCTTCTGCATCATGAACTAGCTGAGGTCCAAAAAGCTGTTTCTTTCCGGTTTCTGTCCAATTTAACGGGGTTCTGCACTTCCTTCCATACAGGGCTTCAAAAGGTGACATGTCCAGACTGGCTTGGTAACTGTTATTGTACGAGAACTCCGCAAATGGCAAACACTTGGCCCATGAGGCTCCATATGCTAGAGCGCAGGCTCTCAACATATCCTCTAGTATCTGGTTGACTCTTTCTGTCTGACCATCTGTCTGAGGGTGATAGGCCGTACTAAAATTCAGGTCTGTACCCATAGCTTCATGCAGACTTTTCCAGAACTTTGAGGTGAACTGGGCTCCACGATCTGACACGATCTTTTTAGGGATTCCATGTAGTCTGACAATCTGGGTCAGGTACAACTCTGCCAACTTGTCTCTTCCAACAGTCTGCTTTATAGGGATGAAGTGGGCTACTTTGGTCAGTCTATCAATGATTACCCAGATAGCATCATATCCTTGCTGAGTCTTGGGAAAACCAGTGATAAAGTCCATTCCAATCTCTTCCCACTTCCATTCTGGCACTGGAAGGGGTTGCAGCAATCCTGCCGTCTTCTGGTGGTCTATCTTGATTTTCCGACACACGTCACAACACACCACGTGTTCGGCTACTTCCTTCTTCATTCCATTCCACCAGTACTCCTTTTTCAAGTCTTGGTACATCTTCGTACTGCCAGGATGTATTGAGAATTGTGACGAGTGAGCCTCTGTCAAAATCAATCCTCTTATATCCTTATCCTTCGGAATGCATATACGATCGCGGAATCGCAATATGCCTTGCTTGTCTTCTGAGAACTCCGAGGGACTAACTTCCTTCATCAACTTTCTGTATTCCAGTATCTCTTCGTCTGCATGGCCGAGCCGCTTTGATCTCGCTTGGGAGATCTCGATCAGTATCTCTAGGAAACATATTGATCCTTCTGACACTATCTGCAGGTTCAACTCCTGTACTTCTGACTTCAGCTGGGGAGAGATAGTCTCAACTTGAGCTAAGTGGTGGCATGCTTTTCGGCTCAAAGCGTCTGCTACCACGTTAGCTTTCCCTGGATGATAAAGGATTTCTAGATCATAATCCTTAATCAACTCCAACCATCTTCTCTGTCTCATGTTCAGATTGGGCTGGGTGAACACGTACTTCAGGCTCTTGTGGTCTGAAAACACTTCACAATGGTTTCCCAACAGGTAATGTCTCCAAATCTTCAGTGCGTGCACTACTGAGGCTAGCTCCAGGTCATGGGTCGGGTAATTCTCCTCATGCGGTCTGAGTTGTCGCGACGCATACGCAACCACTTTTCCTTCCTGCATTAACACGCATCCCAATCCTCTCTTGGAAGCATCACAGTAAATCTGGAAGTCTTTATCCGGATCTGGGAGAGTGAGGACTGGGTCTGAGGTTAACTTGGTCTTCAACTCTTGGAAACTTTTCTCACACTTCTCAGTCCAAATGTAGGGGCTGTCCTTTTTGAGAAGCTGAGTCATCGGTTTGGCTATCTTGGAGAATCCTTCGATAAACCTTCTGTAATATCCTGCCAATCCGAGGAAACTTCTGACTTCTGTCACTGACACAGGCTGTTTCCATTCCAACACTGTCCTGATCTTCTCGGGATCCATCTTCACGCCATCCTTGGTGATGATGTGTCCTAGGAAAGCGATTTCATCCAACCAGAAATCACACTTAGAGAATTTGGCATAAAGCTGATGTTCTCTAAGCCTTCCCAGAATTAGATGCAGATGCTTCTTGTGATCTTCTTCAGTCTTGGAATAAATGAGTATATCGTCTATGAACACTACGATGAACTTGTCCAAGAACTCCATGCACACTTGGTTCATCAGGTTCATAAAGTAGGCCGGGGCATTTGTGAGACCAAATGGCACCACGGTGAACTCATATAATCCGTCTTAGAGTAGCAAATGTCGTCTTCTCTCTGTCTTGTTCTGACCTTCAACTGATGATATCCTGTCCTCAGGTCTATCTTCGAAAAGATCTTGGCTCCTTTCAACTGATCGAACAGGTCATCTATCCGGGGTAACGGGTACTTGTTCTTGATTGTTGCATCATTCAGGGCTCTGTAATCTATGCAAAGTCTCTTGCTTCCATCTTTCTTTCTGGCGAATACTACTTGCGCGGACCAAGGGGAGATACTTGGCCGTACAAATCCTTTATCCAGCAATTCATCCAACTGCTTCTTCAGTTCCTTCAACTCCAAAGGCGACATTGGACGGGATCGCTTGTGGATAGGAGCTGTTCCAGGAACTAACTCTATTGCCAGTTCTATGCCTCTGTTCGGAGGTTTCCCTGGTAACTCTTCTGGGAAAACTTCAGGGTACTCCCGAACTACGGGTAGGCTGTCTAATCCATTTGCGACTGCATTGATGATGCTCTGACTTCTCTTGATCAATCTCGGATCATTCTGAACTGTCACTTTCTGACCACAACTATTTCTGAGTGTCACTGTCTTCTGAGAACAATCCAACTGAGCATGGTGTCTAGATAACCAGTTCATTCCCAATATGACATCTAGACCATCCATCTCTAGCAACAACAGGTTGGCTCTGAACTCAACTCCTTGGATTTCTATCCTCAGATTACTGCAGCTGAATCTGGCCATTAACCGACTTCCAGGGGTGTGGAAAACACAGGGAGAGGGCAAGGGAGAATAGGGCAACCCACTTTTGCAAGCAAAAGCCAAAGAAATGAACGAATGGGTTGCACCTGGGTCAAAGAGGGTTAAGGCCAACTTGGTTTGGATGGGAAACTTACCAACGATAACATCTATGGCTTCAGCTGCCTCTGCTGCTGACACATGGTTGATTCTTCCTTGGGGATTCCTTGGCGGATTGGGTCCGCGGTTGTTGGTATATCCCTCGGTCTTGACTGGTGCCCTTAAATAACCTTGATGGGGCGGCTGGGGTTGACGAGGTCTTGGTGTCTGTTGGCGGAAGTCGGCGCTGAGCTTTTGCCACATCACTCGGCAAGTCCTTCTTGAACCTTCTTTGCTGAAATGTCCGGGTTGTCCGCAATGGAAACAGGCTGAACCTTTCTTGGGACACACATTAGAGTAATGGTTCCCGTTGCAGGTAAAGCATCGGACATTCCCGGGCTGAGCATTGGGCGGAACAGGTCGGGATCCTCCCACTGCTTGTCTCTTGTTTGGGACGTTGGGGTTGAAGGTATATGTCCTTCCTTTGAACTGACTTGCTGCTGACATTCTCTGTTGTTGGGCCTTTCTCTTCCTGGTATCTTCCAGGTCATTCCTTGTCTCTTCTGACACAATCAGCCTATCCACCATGGCTGAAAAATCCTTGAACTCCACAGCTGAGATATGGAACTTGAGGTTCTTCTGCAGTCCTTCATAAAATCTTTCTATCTTCTTTTCTTCTGTGTCTACTTCTCTGGGTGCATAGCGAGAAAGGTTGTTGAAGTGGTGTAGGTATTCCATCACTGTCCTTCCTCCTTGATGGAGAGACAGGAATTCCCTTCGCTTAGAGGCCATCAATCCTGCTGGAATGTGTGTCTTCCGGAAAGCTTCTTCAAACATCTGCCACGTAATCTCTTGTCCTGCCTTCAGAGTCTGAAAGTTAACCCACCATGCTGCTGCTTGTCCTTGCAGTTGGTGAGAGGCATAGAGCACTTTCTCCTTCTCAGTGCACTGTACCGTATCCAACTTCATTTGGATAACCGTGAGCCAATCATCTGCCGATAATGGCTCAGTCGACACGGAGAAAATAGGGGGCCGGGTCTTTTGGAAGTCAGACCAGTGTGACCCACCTAATAATCCATCCTGTCCAAAGTTATTTCCTTGGGGGTTCATCTGTGGTCTTGCAGCAAACTGTGTCATCATCATCTCAATCATCTGATTCTGCCTTTGTTCAGACTGATATCTGTTCCTTTCCATGGCTGCCAGTACTTGGGCTAGGTTGACTGGGTTCCTGGCTGGGTCTGCCTCATTCTCATGACTTTGGAACTGCGATCCTTCACCTTGATCCATACTGACTATCTTTAGGTCTTGCTGCAGGGTTTTGGGTAAAGCAGAAGATAAGTAAGATTTAGACATGGGGCAGAGAGAGATAGAATAGGTGAGAGGCGAGACGAAATGGAAAAGAATTAGTAGAATTGGGCCGAAGATATAAGGATAATAGAGCAAACAACATACAGAGATAGGAAACTTAGTTTTACTGATACATAGATTGTTTACAATACCGTCATACTAAGGTAAGAAACAACCTATTTTACATTACAAAAGACTACTCCAAAAGGGTAAAGCCAACTTCTAGGACTAACGCCCTATTCTAAGACTGGAATCTTCAATCGTCGTCGGAGATGTAGATGATGCGCTCCTCTGGATCTTCTTCCACATCTTACGCCATGGGCCAGTCGATCCTGGTAAGCGGACCATCCACAGACATCTCTTCTCCGGGCTCGTACTGGGGCTGCAGCTGGTCTATCTCTTCACGAAGCTCGTCGATCTCCATCCAGGCATTGCTCAACTGTCGCTGAAGATCATCTCGCTCGAGGAGAAGGGTGGTGTACAGGAAATCCTTGTTGACAAGAAGTTCTGCAGCTTCGTCGACACGTGGATCTGCCTCGTCCTCTGGAACAGAGACGATCACCGTGCCGGGGGCATCTCCCTTCATGGGGATCAACTGAAATCGACCGTGGTCGAACTCAGCGGCGAAGAGACGACGCAGGTGCTTCACTGCCCGACGGGCAGAGTCCTGGATAGCGTCTGACTCGTGGACGCGGTGCCCTTGGAAATGGCGCGGAATATCTGGATTATTTGGCAGGGGATCCAGATTGAACCAGGCTCTCCACTCAACGCGGACGACACCCTGGAAAAGCTCCTCCGTGTGAAAAACGGGGATCTCAATCTGATCAGCTCCAACATGCTGTAGCATCCTCCACAGCAGTCCAGCCCATCCTTCGGGAACCTCGGGAAGTGGGTAGACGTGGTGCACCATCTGCCAAAACGAGAATCTTTTTTAAGTTAGATGAGCGGAAAGGTTTTAAGTGAGTTTTAAAGGAGAGAAAAGAATTTTTAAGGAAAAGGTGGGAACAGAGAGAGGAGAGAAACGGGATTATAAGAATAATACTTACAGTTTTCGAAACTCATTTTGTAATTTGAAGTAATTTTCGAAAAAGATTCCTTAAGCCAACTTAGGTCTCAGTCTACGGTCAAGCCTAGGCTCTGATACCACTTGTGACGGACCGCCTTTTTAGGGGCAAGCGAACTCACAAACTCTATGATTACCCAGGAAGACTAACTGTTGTAAAACAAGAGTAAAATTACCTGGCCAAAAGCCAATTCAACACTTTTTATTCAATATAGTTGGTCTAACGACCAGATTTTACAAGGGAAGCATCCAAGCTTCTAGACTTACACTACCAAAAGAGAGAAACCACAGGCAGGGCCTGAGCGAAGACAAGACCTAAAACCAGACTAAATCGCCATCTACGACCTCCTGGTAGGCTCCAGCATCTTCGAACTCTGAAAGGGGCGGGGGTTTGCAAGGGTGAGTACAGAGTACTCAACAAGTCGTACGGAACCACTGAATACTATATGTAGGGGTAATCAAGGGATGGCAGTAGGGTTAAGTATCTGGATGCAGTTTTATTTCGTAATTCATTTTACATTTGAAGCACAAATCAATAAGTAAGTAATTTGAATTTCACAAGTTTAACAACACTTAACCAATCCATTCACAAATACCAAAACAGTAACTTGAGCTTAGTTACGGGTATCAACCCCGATTCCAACTTAACTCCATTAACCGGAAGTACGGCGTAATCGATTACAATTAAGATTAACTCTGCAGAGCAGCTCAACTTTACCCACAAGATATCTATAACCTTTATGCCAATCGCGAGTTTCATGCAACATAAATGCATGTGGCCCAGTTTAGATTATCACAGCATTTCGTTTAATCATTCCTGTCCTTTAGTTGTTTACCGATAGTACCGCTACCTTGGACTCAGGGTCCCCATTAGCGTCTACCGTTGTGAGAACCAAGAATGTCACTCTGGACCATTCCCGTTCCACCCCTCCGGTCCATTTCCCTGCCGGGAAGGCCCGGTCCCCATTCTCTTCCAGAGAATGGTAGCCACCAAGACAGTCCAATTATTATCTCAGGAATGACTAACTTACTGAGCTATGTCGGATACGGGTCACCGACCAGTCCGACCTGTGGTTGAGCGGGAACTAAGTTATTTACTTTGCTCAAGGGGATTATTAACCTTACACTTTTGCCAAAGACTAAGCCTTCATCCACAAACCCATTCCGGTACTCGCAGTACCGGCCACCAGACCAACCAAGGCATTAATCACCAGTCGGGGATCGGAATCTCATCCACTCCGGGATTAATCCGATACTGTCCCCCTGACTGCAGCACTTTTATAAACAATCCGAATCGGAGATTCGGCAGCATTTTCTTTAAATCCAGGTTTTTAACTAACCTAACAGTATTATCTAACCTATTCATGGCAATAAGCAGTTAACTAGGGTTCCAAAGGATTAACAGGGTTCAAATATTTCAAGGAGGTTTCAGTAAGCAATTCGGAATTATCTAAGCATCATGTCATTCTAAAATACTGGTTTTCAATAATTCAACATACAGTAAAGTAATGCGATAAAAAAAATAATTACTACTATAGCATGGCATGATAGGATCAACATGATCAAAGGGTGTACGGCTTGCCTTGCGCGGCAGCTGGATCGGATGAGTCGTCGAGGAAGTAGTCGTACTGCGCTCCCGTCTGGTCCGACGTCTGCTCCGGGAACTGCTCCGGCTCCACTGGCGTCTCAACGGTCGAATCTAACGCGAAAAGACAACCAACATAAATAAACGACAAAACAATAACCAGAAAAAGAAAACGGAAACTGAAACGGAAAACCGGAACCGAGTCGGAAAGGAACGGAGGGCAAAGCTGGGATTAGGGGATTTTCTGGATTTCGGATTTGGAAACGGGCAGCATTTCTGGACTCAGGGGATCGAAACGGTTCGGGAAAAGTATTTGGTGGAGCTCTGGGATTTTCCGGGATTTTTCTGGATTTTTCGGGCTATTTTTGGAATTAAAACGAATTTTAGAAATTAATAATTGAATTAAAATCCAAAATCCGTTTTACTGTTCCCGGGCCGAAATCCAACGGCCTAACGGGCCGTAGCCTGGCCAGTGGCGTGGAAACAGTCGGCCGGCCCAAAGACGGCGAGGAGGTGGGCGGGGCCACCAGGCGGAGAGGAAGGAGGTCGACGCGGGGGCCCACCGTCGATCAGGCGCACAGGAGGAGGGCTAGGGTTAGGGAAAGCAGGGCGAGGCGGCGGTGGCTACGGCTGTGAGCAGCAAGGCGGCCGAGGCCAGGACGGGCAAGGCGAGGAAGGAGAGGGGAAACTCACCACCGAGGAGGAGGCGGGCGAAGTTGGATCGAGGAGGGCTTTTATAGGGCGGAGCGGGAGCAAAGCGCCAGGCGAGGAGGCGATGCGCGCGAGCGGCAGCGCTGGCTGGCGGCGACGGCGCTTATTTGGCAGCCTTGGCGCGAGGCGGCAGCGGCGGAACACTGGCCATCGGAGACCAATGGCAAGGCGGCGCGGCAAGCGAAGCGAGAGCTGGGCAACAGCAGGCGCTGAAGGCCGGAGCCGAGGCGGCGACCACGGCGCCGGCCGGCTGGCTGGTCGAACGGCCGGAGGCCAAGGCCACAACGGCCGAAGGAGCAGGCCGCACGGGCCGGAGGGAAATGGGCCGCAAGGCCCAAGAAGAAGAAGGATTTGGCCCAAACAGGTTTGAAATTCAAACTCGATTCGAATTTCTAAAAATTCAAATCCAAATGCAACGAACTCAAACAAATTCATTTTGAAATTTTTGAGGGTTGTTTCAATGGTCAAACTTTTAAAACTTTGACTATCAATATATTTTTAAATATTTAAATTGGATATATGAAAATTATATGTATAGACTTGTCTCGAGAAGTACTTTCATAATATTATAATTTTATTGAGTTTTATAAATATATTATAATAAAAATTAACAGTCAAAGTTGTGTTTTGAAGACCGTGTCGATGTCCAAAATGACATCTATTATCAAACTGGAGGGAGTAACTCTTTTTACCCAAGTTTATAGGTGTGTTTTCATTTGGCACAATAACTAGCATGTATACATCAGCTTTGGTCGATATGGAAGAGTGAGACAAAAGGAGAGAGAAGAGAGCTGACTTTTACTTAGTAGCCAGCTTTGCATGAGAGTATAGATAGATTATTTATGTACAAGAGAGAAGAGATAGTTATTGCATAATATCTAGAGATAACTTTTAAAGACAGTTATTGTATAAATTGACTTTTAACTTACTATCAGTATGTAGTGGATTTTACTATTGTATTTGCTTGGCACAATTTCTAAGAGTAATATTTTTATGAACTCAATTTCACATGAAACTAAACGTTGCACAACTCTTGGAAAAATTTATATGCGTTTTCCCATGGTGTAATCAAACACGTAGTTATTGTAAATTCCTACGCCTCCGTCCTATAGGAATCAAGAGTACATTACAATCCTACATTTTTCTTAATAATTTCTATGTTTTTAGAATCCCGCAAATCAAACAGGTAAGTGTTTAATTAGAGTATCTCCATTCATGGTTCAAAATCTCATCGAAATTTTAGTTATCTCGGCCAAAATTTTGTTCTACGGCCAGGGACGAGATCCTAAATCTCGATCCAATAAAAAAATTAAAGAAATCAAAATTCTGCAGCAACTTTCAAAATCTCAGCGAGTTCTCGACAATTTCAACCGCGATTTCAGTGATTTTGGTCGAAATCTCAGACATTTTGATCGGATTTCAATTTTTATGGGATGGATTTAATTGGATTTGTGGTCAAGACTATCCACAAAAAAAATTTAAAATTTTTTGACGTGTTTTTAATCATTTTTCAAAAGTTCAAAAGTTGATCGAGGTCTTAGTAATTTCTGCCAAAATCTCGGATTTTTTGGTTGAAAAAACATTAGATTTGAATTTTTTATAGATTTTATTTAAAATTTTGATATCTCGTCGAAATTTCGGATTTCGACCACCTCTTAGATATATATCGAAAACAAAATTTAGAACCATGTCTCCAATAAAGCCACCATAGACGTCTCTTAGCCTTGATACATCAACAAAATCTTACATGGATAGAGAAAATAAGGAGAGAGAATGTGTCACCTCTCATATAGGAGATACCATGAGCATGTAAACTAAGAGAATTGTCACGAAGTGTGAACAGAAAGTTGTGGCGAAATAATAACACTACTACAGAATAGGACATTACTATCACTTCGTATGTGTCGGTTTTTAACTTTTGAGATAAAACCGATTATGATGTCACAAAATTTCGTGATATAATCATCACAATCGGCTGTATATAAGCACCAATTGTGATGAAACACCTTATCACAGTCGGTTCTAACTAGAACCGACTATGATGAGTGAGCACAGTCATCACTGTCGGTTTATTTATAAAACCGATATAGAAAATACCATAATATGTGTGTCGGTTGTAGATAAAAACCTACTGTGATTAGGGGAGTAGGATTACAGTCGGTTTTTTATCTAAAATCGACACAGATACTATGGTGTTGTCTATGTCGGATATAGAAAGGAACCGACAGTAATGAGTGTGCTCCCTCATCATAGTCGGTTCTATATTGTAACCGTCAGTGATGAAAATTCAAAAAGAAGCAGGCTTTTGATGGAAGGCTTCTGCGTATATATATATATATATATATATATATATATATATATATATATATATATATATAGGAAGCCTTTTCTGTACTCTTGGGAGTACGTACTCCCACATCCAGTATACCACTTAAACGAATGTGTTATACTCTTTTATCACTTTCAGTATACTCTAATAATAATTCTAAGATACTAAAATGCGACATTGTTGAAAAAAATTCATCGTAACCATTTATTTCTTGCTATATACCGTTTTTCATGTATAAAAATAGTATATAAACAAATTATGCTATAAAGTGTGGGTTTTGATGAAATTTTTCGTGAAACTCACTTTGGAGTATCTTATAATTAGTATTACAGTATACTCAAAAGGATAAAGAAGTATAATAACATCATTTATGCAGTATATTGAGGGTGGGAGTACGTACTCCCAAGAGTATACAACCATTTTCCTATATATATATATAATTCGTGCATGGCATTTGATGCAAATTCAAGATCATAATTAACATAAACATGCCATATATACACAAATGGTTAATAATATTAATTGTTTATAATTATATAAACATATACAAGTACACATTATAATTAATTACACAATGCGCGGTGTACATGTGCGCTATCGATCACTACCACTCGCAGCTCTCGCCCAAGGGTAAGGAGTCGCCGGAGTCGCTGGAGGCGATGCCACGTGGCTCATCCTCCGATGATGACCCAGAAGAGGTGCCGGTCCCCCAACGGGTGACGGTGACCTTCTCCTCGTCATCGTCCTCCTCCTCCTCCTCCTCGCCATCCTCCTCGTCGTCCTCTCGTGCACGCTTCCTGGTGGCGGTGGAGGCGCCCAGTCGGGCTGAGGCACTGGGAGAGACGTGAGACAGCGGCACTGGGGGCTGAGGCGGTGATGGCGGTGAAGGTTGCATGTAAGGTGACTCGACAGAGGAGTCAAAGCTTACCGGAGAAGGAGGCACTGCCATAGCTGCGCTTAAAGACAGAGAAGATAGGATGGAGATCGAAGACATACGCGATGATTAGAGAGAGCTAGCTAGTTATAGCAGTAGTACTACTAGTACATTATTTGTACTTGTAATATTAGAAGTAGTTCTAATATATATATATATATATATAGGTTGCTTGATCGGGGAACACGAAGAGTCGACGCGCGTTCTGATAGTGTGAATGCTATGTTTGATCGGTTTAATTGGCGGGGAAGACGAAGGGATAGATATCTGTGTCGGTTCTTATCTCGAACCGTTTGTGATGACATAAGTTATTTGTGTCGATTCTTATCTAGGAACCGACTGTGGCATGACTGGAGTTCTTATCACCGTCGATTCTTTCTCAGAACCGACTGTGATGATATATTATCTGTGTCGGTTCTATAAAGGAACCGACAGTGATGAGGATCCATATTATCACAGTCGGTTCTATAAAGAACCGACTATGATAACCATTTAATCACAAATGTTCTTGTATAGAACCAATTGTGATGAGCCTCGCTAGGTTTTATATATATAACGTCAGGATGAACTTAACTCTCCTCGATCTCTGTTGGTGTTCTGGAGCCAAAAAAATACCGTCGTCACCTCAAAAAACGCATACTCTGGTTTAAACTTATATTTGGGTGAAATTCTTGAGGATGTGTGTGAAGAGGGTAATTTGAATCCCTAGATTGATGAGATTTCTCCATTTTTCTACCTTATCTTTGGCTTTTTTTCAAAAGGTGGGGCACTCCTTTAAATCCCTTCAATTTTGCATTAATAAATTCGATTTTGATTTGATGAATGTGTTATCTATCATTAGTGATATAGTTAAACCAATATGGTTGAGAAATTAAATCGTGCAGGAGATCAGTGGATTGAAGGTAAAGTTAATTGAAACCCTAGCTAGCTAACTGATCAGGAGCTAGATTTCCCCTCATTTGTAGTTTTCTTCAAAAGGTGAGCATTCCTACAAATCCCTTCAATATTGTTTCTATAATTAATATGATAAATGCTAGAGTTTAGGTTGCGTAAGCTATGTGTCTCCCGTTCGAGATTGTTTGTTTATAAATTTGCTGAAATGGTATATTTATAAATAAGCAGTTTCAAATTGTCCACGTTTTTTGGACAGTTCGAGGATATGTGGTTTGGACAAGTTCTTGAGCTATTGTACAATTCTAGAGAAAGTTTCGGTACCATCCTCCCTGGTGTTCTCCAGATACACACCCTCTTGACCTGTTGTCGAGACGTGTATTTGGAGAACAGCGGGGAGATGCTGCTGAAATTTTCTCTGGAGTTATACAACGGCTTAGGAACTTGCCCGAATCACTTTTCCTCGAATGGGATTAGGACCTAACCTAATTAGACTTATCCTAAGTTGCTAGCTCATCGGTTTTCTTAATTTTTTGTTTGTGGTTTAATTGTAGATGGGCCATGAATGGATGTATCAACAAAGTCGTGTGAGTGCTGAATTTTAGATGGGGGTTAAGGAGTTCATAAGAATTACAGAAGAAGACATGGTTAAGAGGGATGTAAAGTTCATATATTATCCTTGTATTGATTGCTCCAATCTCTGGAGATTCAACAACACAACTCAAATTGAAGACCACTTGGTTCGGCGTGGCTTCATGAGGAATTACACGTGTTGGATCCATCATGGTGAGACAAGTAGTACCACTCCGGTATGCAGCGAAGACATACTTAAGGAGGACAATTTAGATCAAATGTTGCGGGATGTGGAGGGAAATTACATGGAAAGAGAGTTTAAACAATTTAAATGCTTGGTGAAAGACGATGCCAAACCGTTGTTTTCATGTTGCAAAGCGGAACACACCAAGTTGGGTTCGGTCCTTGCATTGTTCGCACTGAAGACAAAACACCGTTGGACAGATACAAGTTTCAATGCACTTTTAGTTTTTTTATCGGATATGCTTCCTGTAACATCCCCAATTTCGGTCTTTGCAAAAGCTAATTTAAATTAATTAAATTCAAAACTTGGGTTTTCTTCGGTGATCTAATTAACCTGGCATCCTTATCCTTCCAAAATTGGAGTTCATTCCTTCACGGTCCGCGAAGTCAAAATTCTAAATCCCGGTCGGCTCGAAATTCCATCCAAGTTCCAAAGTCCTTCAAAAATCCCAAAACTTATTGCATTAGGTTACAAATATTCTATAATATTTTCAAGAATTTTTCCAAGATTTATGGAGTCCCTTTGCTATTTTATCTTTCGCGCTCTTTTTCAAAACACTATTCAAATTCAAATGATTCGTCCCGGTATCTTTCAAATTCCTCAGTTCATCCAAAAACCTCGAAACCAATTTCATTTGGTTCCAAATAATCCATAGTATTTTTGAGAATTTTTCTAGGATTTTTAGATCTTTTTTGCTAGTTTATCTCTCGCGCCTCAAAATTAACACTATTCATGGGGCCACTTGTCAGCTTGTACTGTAGCATCATCTTCCTCATACGATTCCAAAGAACAGAGAGCTCCATTTCCTCCCGTTCATGGCAATCAAAATTCCAATCACCATAACTCCCTCATTACTCCACCAATTCACTCAAGGTTTGATCCGTTGCGAAGGTATTGATGAGGAGAATCAATTCCCCAGCAACCCTCTCTCCAAATTCCTTTGAGACCGTCGCATTTAGCAATAAAACCAAAATCATCTTGTTTCTTTAACTCGGCCGTTTCTCCATCTTTTTGAGGGCTTCCACTTCCTATAACTTCGTTTCATTCCCCTCTACACAGTGCTCACCTTGATTCTCCGATCTCTCAACTCTTTCCTCTCCAAATTTTGTGAAAACCGTCGCCGGACGTCCACCATTGACATCGTCATGTCATCTTTGATTCGGTGAGACATTTGCAAATCCATTCGCGTCATCTTGTGCGTTTCCTTGCCACGAACAAAAGCCCTCAAGAAATTTTGGATTTCGTTGTAGGACGACGACGAATTTCACGTTTGAAGTTGCCGATTGGAGCTCTGTTCATCATCGATTCCTCTCAATCCGGTAATTCCCTTCAAAATCCGACACCACTGTTGGGTTCTAGTCGTCGAGATCTTTCTGATGCTCACCTTCCCCAACCCCGCCATCCCATTCAATGGAAAAAATCAATGTCCAAACCCTAGTTCACCCTGTTGCATTCGGTTCTGGAGTGAAAAGTACTGTAGCTTCGACAAAAGCACTCGTTCTCTTTCATACCGGATCCGTGATGCTGCAGTACCATTTCTTTTTTTTCCTGCATTTTCTTTCCAATCCAACTTCGAATCGCTTGTTCTCTTTCGTCGTAACTCCGAATTGAGTGATTCAAATTCCTAAATTCATCTAAATTCAAGATCTTTCCGCCAGTACTAATTTTATAATTTTTAGATTTATTTTATTTATTTGTTGCTCCGTTTTGCACGTAGTTGAAGAAACCGCTGTCACCGCCGAAGAAAGTGTAGTCCAGCAGAGCGACGCGTCTGTCCTCGTCAGTGAAGGCAAGTCTCCTTGATGCATGTTGGTCACATGATTTATAAATGTTTTACAAATTGCATTGCTATTTATCTAAAAAGGATGATGTTAACTTTAGGCGGTTAGTTATACCTATTGTTTAGACCTCCTTGATATTGTTATCCACGATCCTTTGTCGCCCTAGCACAGTAATCCACCATAACAAATACTTTTGACTGAATATTCTTTGATTAGGAGAATAACTATTTGGATGACATTTTGGATGGAACAAATAGTATAGATTGTAAATTGGAGTTAGATGAATATTAGTGTTGATGTGGGGGTAGTTATTATGAAATTGATATATCATGGTGATTCGGATCCAGAACCAAATTTAAGTAGAGCTTCATTGAATATTAGTGATTGTTAGAGAATTAGTATTGAGACGTTGATTCAGTGAAAGTGATGATTAAAGTAAGAAATTGGGGTTTCTTAACAAATCATAGTGTTAATTGTGGTGGGCTAGTTGATTAGTGTACAATGCATTTATTTTTGTGGAAATAGCATGGGAATGGAAATTGTATAGGTTGGATGCCTTGGGTTGATAAAATAGTATCAAAGAAGATTTGGTGTTAGAAAATATTATGAGTAAAGTAAATTGGATTATTAGGGCTTGTTAGGAAAATTTATTTAAGGATTGACTAAGAAATGGATGAATATTGAAATATGGCCTCGCGATAACCATTTATGTGGAAATCTGAATGATGCAGAATAAGTGTGATTTATTTAATCAATTTGGTATCATTGGTTATGGAAACCACTATTGTCGATGAATTAATGAAATCTTGGTTTGATGGAATCCTTCTTAAAAGATGCTTGAGGTTGAGAATATGAAATATTCTTTGTGAATTAAGTAGATTACAAAATTAATCGATGTATGGATGATGGATAAACAATAGTGTGACTTATATTTTGAGGAAACTATTTCTTATACAATAATAGTAGCTTAGCAAGATTTTGGAGTCGTGATGGCACATGATATAGACTCTACTTTTTGGTGTACTAAATTGGGCTGGATTATATAATGCTATGATATTAATGGGGGATCTTGGTGACCCCATGAATTTTTGGAGGGTCCATAATTGATTATAATAATTTTTATCAATGGTGAGAATTGAAGAGTATAAATAAGTTGTTGGTGGAATAGAATAGTTCAGTTGAAATGCTTAGACTCGCAATCGATCAGTATGCACCTGTGGGTGGGAATTTCTTTTAACTCTTGAAAACTTGTGTTGGAAATTATAAGCAAAAGGGTACTACCGTTGGTTTTCAAAATAAAAATGATTTAGACTTGGGCGGAATGGTTTGTTTGGCGGGTGCGGATAGAGCACTGGTCTTGGTTTGTGCAAGTACCGCCACAAGTCAATTAAGGATCGACACTTATGATTGTCCATTCTAAACATAACAGTACAACCACATGTCAAAGTGGGCACGAACTGGCTAAATGATTTGTATAGACCTAACTTAGACTCATCATATGGTGGAATGTGGGTGCCTAATGGAGGCAAGTTGTTTTTTCCACACAGCGCAAGAGGGGGCTTCTGTACTGGGTGGATAGAACCCTAACAGCGGTGAAACCTCAGCGAGTGAAGTCGGGTTAGGTAGACCCATTGTAAAGGCCTTGTCATGATCTCTCTGTCGACACACAAAGGAAGTGTGGAAATAGTTTGGCATAAAGAGACGATCATGTCTTGTGGGTAAAGCTGTACACATCTACAGAGTGTAAAACTATTCGAATAGTCGTGCCTACGGTCAAGTGCAAGCAAAGAATGCTTTCATATTGGTAGACTTGGTTTTTAGTTTTAAAAAAATTGATGTTTTGGGATTCGAGAGTGGTTAGAACTCTCGGATGTGTTTCTGGCGGCTAGAGCCAGATAGGTGGATTGAACCTATTTTTGTGAACCATGGCGAACAGAGCCATGTGGATGGATTGAACCCTGATCTTTTTGAGATGTGGCGGATAGAGCCTGCATACTAGTGATTGGTGGCTAGAACCTTCACTAGAGTTATAAATAATTTCAACTGTACAAATAATTGTTAAAATAGCTTCGTGAAAATATTACATGTAAAGTTTATGTAAGTGTTGTTTTGTGCAAAAGAACCACAATAAACCATCTTTGGATAGCCCTGCATTATGCATCTTTCCCAGACTTGCGGAGTACTTTATGTACTCACATGCTACATTCTAAATATATCTCAGGAGTGAAAGAAGCTGTCAAAGGAGATTCCAACACTAGGATGCGCACCCCACTCGATTGCCTATGGGCATATGAATGGGTCACCACTTGGTGTTATCTTCTTCCGCTGCAGTTATCCAAGTTGTTCAGTCTGTAAAGGCAGTAATGGTAAACCTCGACCATAAGGTCTTTGCTTTTATTATTACCTTGTTATATGTAATAGTGATATGATTGTTGATTCATCACTGTTTGACTGTGTGTACTAGCTACTGATCTGGGACTAGTACAAAAATACACAGGGTGTTCAGGATCGTATATCTGGGGTGCCACACTTCCAGAGGGGAACGAGTTGCCAACAAGCATTTATGAAGCGAAGAAGATACTATGTCCTATGGGAAAGAAAATAGAAAGGATACATGCATGTCCGAATGATTGCATATTATACCGTAACACGCATAAGGAACTGTGTGTTTGTCCAGTTTGTGGTGTACCTTGGTACAATCAAAAGGTGGAGAGTAATGACAAGAAGCGTAAGAGCCGAACCGACGACGGTGAAGATGTGAACAAAGGGGCACCGGCCAAGGTATTGTGGTATTTGCCCATCATTCCCCGTTTGGAGTGGTTGTTTGCAAATTCCAAAGAGGCAAAATTGAGTTCTGTCAATGATGCTGTGAATGTGATCTGCAATGTGAGTTATCGTGAATGTTCTGTGATATTGTCGTGTACTGTGATTTTTGTATTGTGATTCTATGAAATTGGTGCTGTTTTCGGAATATCTACAGTGATAAAAACCCCATCACAGTCGGTTCTAAGCTTATCGCATCACTACTAGTGTCGGTTCATAACTAGACCCGACACTGATAATGCCGGTTTTCAACTAGAACCGACTGTGATAATCTTATGATCAGTGTCGGGTCTAGTTGAGAACCGACAATTATGAAGAAGTTATTGCTGTCGGGTGGGAACCGATTGTGATAGAGACTGCTTATCACTGTCGTTGGACTTTGTGTCATCACTAAAACCGACAATGATGACGAAAAAGAACCGACAGTGATGTATATTCCTGTAGTACTGTAAAAAATAGTTATGACATTGATATCAGAGACAAATTATTGCAGAAATTGTTTGTAGCATTAACAAATTTAAGTGACGAACCATTGTACATGCCCTTAGTGTCTTAGCACCTGATGGAGAACTATATTGGGTTTACTCTCTCCAATCATAAAAAAAAATAGATGCGCAGCGGGCCCACGTGTTGCTGCAGGCAAAAAGAATTATGCAGAAAAGCAAATATTTTAATAGAGAGAGAAAATCTTTTTTGGGAATACATCCAAACAAGGAAACAAAAAAAATGTTGATTTCCATTTAAAAATATTTCTTTGATTTTTTAAAATATTCCTTTAAAAAAATTTAAAAATAAATTTTTTTGTGAATTCCTCAAAAAGGAAACAAAAAAAGCTAATTTTATTTTAAAAAATTCTAAAAATATTGCTATAAAAATCATTTACAAATATTAATATGAAAAAGTTCTAAAGTTTAAAAAACTTTGTTTTTAAAAAATAAAAATGGGAAACTAAAAAATGCAAACTGATTTTCTTTTAATTTTTTTAAATTTTTTTGTCCCATTTCAATTTTTTTTTAAATAATTTTTACTATAGTTGGCCGCTGTAATTTCAATAGTGCCAGCGCAGGTGACAGTGGGAGCGGCAAAGTTTCATACTTCTCCAAGAATCAGTATATAGTATAGATATCATTTTAGACATTGGTATGGTCTCTAAAATGTAACTTTGATTGCTAATTTTTATTATTATATATTTAAAACCTAATAAAATTATACTTTTATAGAACTGTTCTTTTCAAGATAAATATATACATAATATTTCGTGTGTTTAATCTAAATATTGAAGAAGATATCGATAACAAAGTTTTAAAATTTTTGACCACATATAACCCAAAACGATATTCTTTGGTGACTGCTGTTATATATGTATACTGTTTACTAAACACTTTTTATTGCCATCCGATCGATCCAGCTACGAAAATTCCAATATTTAGATCAACGACTATGGAGTCGAACTAAGTGTAACTAATTCAATCTCGAACTTAATTTCATCTAAAAGGACTCGAGGTTTTTCAGACATTTCATCATGTCACCCTACTTCATACTAGAGTATAAAAATAAATCCTATGAGACCTCATATTTAGACCTTTTATTGGATCTCGATCTTTCAAATCATGGTATGTGGTCATGCAAAAAGATGGTTGATTTATTCTACTACATGTTATGAGATTGAAAGGGTGTAACACGGGTCTAAAGGTGACGCGAGATTTCGTAGAATTTTCTTCCCTGGAGCATATAGCATCGGGCAACTGTTTTCATGATGGAAAAAGATGCAAATAGTTGAAGAATTACAAGGAGGTTTTAGTTGTGGATCAAAATCAAGTAATTGAAAAATTGACTGGACATTAAGTTAATGAAGAAAGAACTGGCATATTACCCAATTTCTTCACCACATGTACTCAGAGTGTCGATTATGATTATATAAAAATCGAGGTCCCGATGGTACTAGTTTACCGCAAAAATCAAATGAAAATTATCAAATACCGAAGGGTTTCAAACTCGAACGTTCGAAAAAAATTCCAAAAAAATCAAAAATCAACTGACGAGTTGAACTTTTTGGTCACCCAATTTTTTGAGCAATTTTCGTTGAAAATCAAGCGATTTTCACTAATTTTTTATCGGTTTACGTCACATAATTTTTTTCTGATTTTTTTTTAATTGGACCGTTTTATGGTTTCGAACTGGCTCGATGCAATGAAAACTGGCCGATTTTATGAACCCTGGGTGCAATTGCTAAGCAATCGCAACAAATCTATGATTATACTTTGAGTCAAAATTTAGATTACTGTTTTCAAAAGGTAGTGTTTGTCATTGTCATTTTGGGAGAAACAAAAACTAGCCCGTGGAAGTAGAACTGGAAAGCCTCCGTAATACTTTGTCGATTAATATGAGCTTCATGTGAAGCCCTAGCCGGTGGGATTAGTCTCATATTACTTATATAAAGTGAGTTGTAGTAATATATAATACCTGTTGGATCTAAATATAGCACCGTGAGTTGTAGTAATATATAATACCTGTTGGATCTAAATATAGCACATCTGGGTTAACTATTTTACATGAAGCGGGAATAAAGGTGTAAGTGGGGTGTTATGCATACGTAGGTCCGCCCCACGGTGGGTTGGGTTTGAGCAAAGTTTGGACCAGGGTGTTACAGATGATGACAACGATTAAGGTGTCCTTAATTAATTTTGGGCCTACGCACTTATAATTAAAAAAGGCCCAAGGCCCATTACTTGATTATGACTTCAATCAGAGTTAAAATTAGTCATATGAAAATATTCTTGACCAGTATAAATATTATTCATCAAATGATATGCTATGCCCTAAATTATCCCGATCTGATAGACGCACGCTGGTCGGATAACCCCGAGCATCATACAGGTCGAACGTGGATAAGTCTGCACCTCGACCTAGTCAAGGTCGGGGTGGAGCTTGCCTCCGCATAAGGTTTGCGTGCGGGAGACACTTCCTCTGATAGGTACAGACAGTTGTTTGGAAGTAACTCCCTATAAAGATACGCGTCTTTTGACGAAAAGACACCTTTTGGCGAAAAGACACCTTATGATGAGAAGACATCTCTTAGAAGATGATAACTGATATCGCTTTGTCTGCTATAAATAGGAGATTCCCACAATGATAAGGATAAGGTTAATCATAATTTAGATCAAGCTCAAGATTAAGGATAAGTGATTAGAATTAGTTTTTTTTTCATTCGAAAAGTATGCACTCTATGAAACACATGTGACTTAATAAAATATAATCCTCATTTTTCTACTCTTCAGTTTTGATTTCTATACAGACAACCAAAATTATATTCGTAAGCTCGATCTAGTGACCCTCGGGTCTTGAACATCGATAAATGGTATCAGAACATTAACCTTCGTTGGGCGTGTGTGGGACAGTGGAGCATCAACCTTCACTGTATCGATGCATGTGGGATAGAGGCACGAGCATATATCGCGTGTGGGCCAAGACTGACCACTCGACATGCCATTTGTGCAGGCACTGGACTGACAGGCGTGTACCGAGAGGTAATTATGTGTATACAGTGTCCAATAAAGTGAGTTATAGTAGTACATAATGCCATGTTAACTCTTTTACACAAAATTAAGACGAAAATATAAGTATAGTGCTATACATTCTACGTTGAGTAGTGCTATCGCACGCTGTACCGTTGGAAGTGATTCCAACGGTATAGCATGTTTCACTAGGTATTAAGTGTGTTCATTTATATTTTGTAGGTTTCATAAGTTTCATGATGTCTCACATGTAAATAGGTTTTACAAATAAGTTTCATGGATAAGTTTTATTATATTTCACGGATAAGTTTCATTAGGTTTCATGGATAAGTTTCATGATATTCCATGGATAAGTTTAATTAGATTTCACGGATAAGTTTCATGATGTTTCGCAGATAAATTTCATTAGGTTTCATGGATAAGTTTCATGATATTTCATTAGGTTTCACGGATAAGTTCCATGATATTTCACGGACAAGTTTCATTAGGTTTCAAGGATAAGTTCCATGATATTCCACGGATAAGTTTCATTAGGTTTCACGGATAAGTTTCATGATATTTCACCGTTAAGTTTCATTAGGTTTCACATACAAGTTTCATTAGATTTCACGTATTAGTTTCATCGGGTTTCACGGATAAGTTTCATGATATTTCACGAATAAGTTTCATAATATTTCACGGATAAGTTTCATTAGGTTTCACGGATAAGTTTCATGTGTTAAGTTTCAAAGGTTTCATGAGTTTCAGTGTTAAGTGTGAGACCCTCCCTTTTTGCAATACTATGCTATCACAAAAAGGCAGGTTCTAAATATGCATCCTGTGCTGGTCCCTGGATCAGTAGCCAGCACGCATATACACAATTTGCCATCAAGTCCATACATTACCAAAATATTACAGAGTTTGCTAAGTAGTTCAACCACATAATATTACAAGTCCAAAAGTACTAAACATTCTTATCCCTCAGATTGCCACTACCCAAACACCACAGGCATCTGACTAGGTAAGACACTAGGTAGAAGAACGGTCGTAGACATCATAACCCGCGTCATAGTACGGTTCATCAGCATAATCTAAGTCTGCACCTAAAAACAACAACGAGGCAAGGGTGAGTACATTTTGTACTCAGCAAGACTTCAAGTGTTTGCAAACCTAAATATATGCAAGTTGACACAAAGTGGGTTTCTACGGTTGATTGCAGAAAGCAAAGTTTAAAGTAGATACTAAATAGTGATTCAAAAGCATAAGTCATAAAACATTTGGTAAATAGTTAAAGTAATGAGCATCATTATCAACATATCTCAACAGATCATAATCATATCCACTATCCATCCAAAGGCCAACACATGGCACAAACCACCAACATCGACCTAGACATAAAGACCGCTATATTTGCCCACACAGGGCACAACAGCTGAGACCAACACTGCCAACAGATGTCAAATGTTGGCTCATCTGCGGGGTAAATTCTATTCCAAATTTCATCTTCATATTTTAGCAAAAATTATTAAAACATCTTCTAACTAGTGCAAGTTCACCAAGTGCTCATAACCGAGAGCGCGGCTAATCGATTAGTTTTTAACTCTGCAGAGTGGTACAACTTTACCCACAAAGAATGACTTCCCTTTTTGCAATGCATAATTACACACTTCCTTTGGTGTGTCGCCAGGGAAAAGTCATATATAACCTTTACATTACTAATTCCTGACTTTGCACTAGCCCGGTAACGACTAACCCTTACTAATGGCGGCAGAAGAACATCGTAGCACGGATCATTTCTCCCCATTAGTAAGGCGTATACCGTTGCATTGGTATGTGTCTAACCCACACCCTCGTGTGGACACCCCTACGAGCAATCCCGCAGAATGTACTCGTGCTACTTCGGCCTTTCCCGTGCAAAGCCGGTCCTTAGTAACTTAATTAGTTATAGCCGTCCCATACCAAAGATCGTGGTTGTACGGTAATTCTTGGATCATACAACACCGAAGTTCGGTCCTTAACCTGACCCGGGTGACAATCTCCCCTAGCTACGTGTGAGCACACCCTCACACAACCGGCTATTGCCAATAAGTCACCCGCGTCCAAATCATAGTTTTATTTTCATTTTTATTAAACTACCAGTATCTTTTACTGTTATATTCAACCTTTTTAAGTTTTTCAAGACCTAAACGTCTCATTCTAAGCATGGCTAAGCATGAATAATTATTAAGCGCGTATACCCATTTCACATATTCATGTGACAATCCATGTCCTAGGGTTATCAAAGGTTCACATGACAATATTGATTAAGGATATCCACAATTGAGGGTCATAACTACCACTAACCACAAATTAGCATTTCACTAACATAATGCATGCATGTAAAAACATTGATGAAATCATTTCAAAATCTGGGATCAACATGTTCAAAGGGTGCTTGCCTTGCGGATAGTTGTCGTCGAACTGAGGTTCGGGTTCAAAGACGGAGTCGTTCACTACGTCGGATTCTACCCGTCGTCACGCGGTACATAACAACCAATAAAGATCCAAATAAGGCAAAAGAATACAGATAACGAATTAAACAACGAATGAATCATACACATCAAACATTCAATTCTAAGGTTTATCTAGTGTCTCACATGCTATTAGGTTCCTTGGTAAAGACGGTTACTTAAGTACCGGCTATCAGCTAGCAAATGGAGCAACAATGGAATCAATCCAAACACTCTAAGCAATTTCATACTAACAGATATTAGGCTGTTTTACGTCACAATTAAAGTGGTTGCACTAAGTTTCCAAGATTTAAACTCATTACATGCATAAATGGAATTGTCACACCTAGAGCATGGTTCCAATTACTAAGAGAATTTAAAGCATAAGCAACCCTAAATGTTTTTACATATTCAGGTTATTTACAGTACATGGAGTCTAATAAAATTGGTTGTATGCGAATCAGAGTTCATTTGCTTAAATTCCAATTAAAGCACACATTCAACCTATAGTTTAAACTTGAATTTAAACTTTTAAACAGAGGTCAAACATTCAAAATCTTTGCACAATCAGGAGCTAGAGATTAAGATATGAATTTAGAAATTTATTTGGTTGAATTTGGAGCTTCCTAGCAAAAGATATGGAGGGTTGAAACCAAAAATGGCAAAATAAAATTAAAAAAAAAAGAGAAAGAGTTTTGGCTCTAATGGGATTCGAACTGGGAACCTTCTGAACTAGGGCTCGGCGCGGTTGCCACTGGGCTAGGGTTGTTGCTTAGGAAGGTATAGCAAATTACTCCATTTGAGGTGGCGTGCCAGAGCTAAATGGAGAGAGAAAAGGATTTTATTCGGCAGGCATGGGGATCGAACCCGGGTCTGGAGCAATGTGGTGGACAGCGCCCACCAATGAGCTACGGTATTGCTTGTGGTGAGGGAGTTTGGTAGTATATTTGAGGTGGTATACACAGGCTACAAGAAGGAATAAACTAAATTCGAAAATGGGATTCGTGCCTACAGCGAGGTACTATTAAATAAAAGATCTAAAACATGTGCAGACCTAAATATTTTCGTATACCTGGATCAAACATAGCACATGGAGTCTAACAAGGTTCGGTCTATGCAAATTGGAGTTTGCTTGCTAAATTTCTTACTTTAGGCATACATCAAGCATACACTTCAGATTCGAAACCCAAGCTATCCTAGCAACAACCTTAAAATATTTTTACACAAGATGAAACTAGATATCTAAACTGGAATTTAGGAAGTGGTTTCACTGAATTTGGGTTAATGGATCAAAAGATAGGGTTGTTTGAAATGGGTTCGGTTGATTTAAATCCGAAAACAGAGAATACGCTTTCATGGCTGAAAAGCGTATTCCCGCACGCGCATGAGGAGAGAAAGGGGAGACTGACAGGAGGGGCCTCACTGTCAGCGACCCGGAGCAGGGGCGGCGGAGGCGTGCCTCACCGGCGGCGAAGGGGGACCGGAGGGGCTCGGTGGCGGGCTCGGTGAGCTCGAGGACGTCACGGGGATCTCGGAGGTGGTCTCCAAAGTCCAGCGACGGCACCGGAGAGAGGTCGGCGACGGGCGGGGGCGACGCAGCTCGATGGCGTCCGTGGCGGGGCCGAACGGCGGCGCGGGGGCCTGCACCGAGAGGGGAAAAAGAACCAGAGGAGCGTGAGGATCGATCCAGCCCAAGGAATTGGGGGAATGGGAGCTCGGGAAAGGAGATTGGGCGCGCGCTCTCACGGCGGCGCTCACGGCCGGAAATGGGGAAGAAAGCCAAATCCTCCCAATGCGACCTCGGGGGGGGAAGTGAAAGGGTGCCAAGAAGAAAAGGGGATCAAGAGGATGCCTCGCAGGGCTTTATAGCCGGCCGAAGCAGAGGGTTGCCGACAGGGGGGGGAGGCGCTCCGTGTTCTCGAGCCTTCGTCGGTAAGGCGATGGGACGGGGAATGGGCGACGGTGTGACGGCTCCACTGGAGCCGGGCATGGTCGAGCGGGAGCAGGGAGCGCGGTCAGTCCATCCCCGCGGAAAACTTGGAACCAACGGGCAAAAGGAGGAAGCGAGGTGCTCCCATGGCCAGCTCGCAACAGAGAAACGGGAGAAGGGAGAGGGGAGGAGGGAGGAGAGGCTGGCAGTGGGGCCTTGGGCCCAACAGCAGTGAACGCAGAGAGGGGAGAAAAGGGGAGGGAAAAGAAGTGGCTTTGTTTCTGATCTTTTCCTCCACCCAACAGTAACGTGAGGGCAAGAACACAGTGGTCAATCGATTTGAAGGGTTCTGGACTCCTACAGTTCAAGGTTTGGGAAGATTTTCTTTACTGTATAGTGACCACTTTTAGATTAACCTTTTTACTATTTTACCACTTTACTAACTTACTAATTGATCTACTTATTTGAATAGATTCTCAAGGTTAAATAATAAGAGTTTTAAATTTAGAGTTTCTCAAAAAGCTCATTTCATTAATCCAATATTTCAGGATGTTACATTAAGTTTCAGATGAATCCATGGATTGGTAAAGCTAACGCATGAAATCCAAAAACACATATAAAATGAATTGTGGATCTTGTTGTATATATAGGTGGGTTGTATCGTGAGAACCCTGTAGTGTCTGAGATTATAATCCAGAATGAAAAGTGAAAACAAACTTCCTGTTCGGACTTCGGATCGGGGTAATAGATGATCAGCGTGGCTGCAACCATGGCTGCACTGCAGCGTGCATGCATGAGGGCCATGAGGTGATCGTTGGATGCCAAGGAAGTCACGGCCTCGGCGAGTAATGGCGTGCCAGCTACCAGACCTAGACGCGCGAGGGCTTTACTCTTCACTGTGCGCGTAAGTATGAAGCACCAGTTGAACCTTCACGTAGCGTACCGTTGAAAACCTAGGAACGGTATACCGTTTCCTAGTTTTTCTCTTCTACGTTTGCCTCACGGTGGGCTATATAGACTAGGCTTTAGGCGAAATTTAAATCAAAGTGTTACAACCTCACCTTGGATACAACTTCCTGTGTACTCGCACCTTATTTATGTTCTTGAATCTTGCATTGACAGTCATAGCTTCATATCTCCGCCCTAATTTATGGCCTTCTCATTATTCGCAATTCCAGAACTATATTATACTGTGTTGCGTACTTTCCTCTCGTGATCCAACCAATCAGGACATAGTCATTCAAATTTGTTTGCCCTTACATACGTCAGATGATAATGACCCTTGTTCTAAATTATATTATAACACCTGAGCAAGGGCCATGGCCCGTGGTTATCTTTGTCCACCGAGAAAAGCGTGATCACAAATTGCAAAACTCTACTTCCCTACCCAGTTTAATTTCCCTGTCACCTATGGGACCCTCACCACACCGAATCACGTACTACTCTAAGTCCTGTTTATTTAGCTTAGCCTTTTTAGTTTAGGGCTCCGTTTGTTTCAGCTTCTGGATAATTTCTGTTTTAGAAAAAATCGAATTATTTACCGAACGGGAGGATTTTGGACAGTTCTCTGAGAATCAGAAGTTGATTCTATATAGAATTAGAATCTGACTGAAACCTGATTCTCACTGATTCTTGCTGATTCTCACCGGCTCAGTCCGGAATCTAAAAGTTGTAGCCGGTTCGACTTGATTATCTCATAATCATAAACAGCTTCTCCCATAATCCAGAAGCTGAAATGAATTGGGCCTATAGCTTAGTCAGCTTTTAGATTTAAAAAACTTAAAAATAATTGGTTTTATACATGATAAAGGTAAGTAGTTTTACATAATTTCAGTAACATTAGTTTAAAACCAACCCTTAATAAGTCAAAAAATATATATAGTGCATTTTGGCATTTAGTTATATAGAGATTTATGGTTTTTGAAAAATTTCAGATAAAAAACTATATATTTATTTATGCTGTAGTTTATTTATTTTTAAACTAATGAAAAAACCTAAACAAATATAGTCTTAGTGTAGAAAATACTGATATGCTAGGATCATGGAGTCAAAAGGCTTTAAGTTGAAACCTATTTTACACATGTATAGTACCCATGCATCATCCCACTGCAGTTCCATTTTAAATCAAACTAGACAGGCTAAACTTGTAGGTTTACCTGGCACGTAGCCGCATTATCTTATGCCCTTTCTTGTACTTGCGCAGGCGTGTAAAATCACCAGCTAGCTAGGCAGCTAGCACAGTAAAAACGCCCTTTATTTAACATTTGTACATGCAATACTAAAAGCCTTGCTGCCTTGTCTGCCTACTGTCTACTAGTGTCTAGCGACCTGATCGACCTGAAGACCATGGAGGGAGTACTACGCTGGACTACGTGCGAATTGACGTCGGCACGCTGCACGGCTGCACGGCTGCACTGCAGCCTCTGCATGCGGCTATACACTGCAATTAACAAACGAATTTATGGTTGCAGCACCGTTTTTCTAAGCCTCCCATTTTTGTTTTTCAAATCTAGATTTCATATAAACACAATTAAAAAAATAAACTCCTCTCCTCTTAGACCGTAGTGACTTCAATAGACGACATGTGTAGCCTCCTACTTCCAGATATCAGCACAACCTGTCACGATATACGAGCGTATCAGCCGATATGAAAGGAAGCTATATTCGAAAATGAAGAGTTGCATGGTCGCTGAAAAAGCGTTAAAATTGCAGCGCGGTATGCACCGTACGTGTTCATTCGTCCGTATATGTGGCCAGTCTCAACTTATTTTTGTTCAACTAACGTGACAAATTATTACTCGGCTAGCCCGCATCGGCCTGGCCTTTGCACACTAAGCTGCCAAAGCTCTACTAGTAAAAACGGAGTCGGTGGATGGGGGATTGGAATCGACCGAAGGTATGGAATGAGTTTTTTTTTTCTTTTTGCATTCTTTTGTCTGTTGACATAATTTTTTTGCAAGTTTAGTCTACAATAAAATTATAAATATGATCTTTCTCAACCGCGGAAGGATAGAGATATGGTATGTGTCACCTATCACGATATACTTGCTATGGTATAGGATTACAGTAGATCCACCTACCGCGGTATAAAAACATGTATGCTACAGTTGAGAGGATGCGACACTTACGATTTAGTCGATTAAACTTTAAAAAAAATTGGGCGAGTGGAAAAAAAAACCAAAGCTTCCTCCCTTCCCAGCAGCGCCATCCCATCCCTTGCCGTTCCCCTCCTCGCGCTGCCTGCCTTTAATTCGGCGCTCCCTCCCTTCTCCTCCTAACTAGCCAGCCTCCTCCGGTGCACGAGCCGCCGCCGCCGCGTCTATGTTCTTCTGGATCCGGCCTCCTGCTCCTGCGCCTATAAAGACATCCTCTCTGACCCCTTCGCCTCCTCTTGCTTGCTGCCGACCGCGCGGCGGGGAGGTTTCTTGGTGCTAGCTGCCCCGTCTTACTCTGTTACTTGCTTCAGCACGCGCGCCACGGCGGCCAGACAGGTTGCTCAAGCAAGCAGCTCTCCGCGGTCGGTGAAGCGCGAGGCTTCTGCGGCTAGCACAGCGCCTTCGTCGAGGGTAAGCTTGTGCCGGAGGTAAGGAACAAGAGCGAGCTTTACCAGTTAGTGCATGATTACAAGCTAGCTAGCGTGCTCTCTAGATAAGTCATCAAGTTGAAGACGCCACGGGGGTAGACAAGCACGCGGAAATGATCTCCCTTTTTGCTTTGGTTTGTTTTGTTTTGCTTTGCTTTGGTTTGTTTTGTTTTGCTTTGTGTTGCTGCTCGCTGTTTGGTTTCGGTTTCGTGGTTGCGCTGCACTGTGGCATGCAAATTAAGCGGTTTTATAAGGGGCAAATCCTCGGCGTGTCCAAGCAGGTGTGGCGGCGGCGGCGGCGGTGAAGCACTGAGACGAAGTAAGAAGGCGAAAAGGGAGACCGATCGACTGAGAAGCTGGCGGCCGGAAAGTGGTGGGAGCGGCCAGATGACACGGCCATGGCCGGGATGGACCCCAGCAGGGGCGGCGCAGGAGTGGGCAGCTCACGCTATTTCCACCACCTGCTCGGCCCGCAGCAGCCCTCGCCGCTGTCGCCCACCTCCCACGTCAAGATGGAGCACTCCAAGATGTCACCCGATAAGAGCCCAGTGGGCGATGAGAAGGCAGGGGGAAGTGGAAGCGGCGTCGGCGCTGATCAGCCGTCGTCGTCGGCCATGGTCCCGGCTGAGGGCGGCAGCGGCGGCGGCGGATCGGGTGGACCCACGCGGCGGCCGCGCGGGCGGCCGCCGGGGTCCAAGAACAAGCCCCAGCCGCCCATCATCGTGACGCGCGACAGCCCGAACTCGCTGCACTCGCACGTCCTCGAGGTCGCCGCCGGCGCGGACGTCATCGGCTGCGTCACCGAGTACGCTCGCAGCCGCGGCCGCGGTGTCTGCGTGCTGAACGGCGGCGGGGCCGTTGTCAACGTGGCGCTGCGGCAGCCGGGCGCGTCGCCCCCGGGCAGCATGGTGGCCACGCTGCGGGGCCGGTTCGAGATCCTGTCTCTCACCGGCACTGTGCTGCCACCGCCCGCGCCCCCCGGCGCGAGCGGCCTCACCGTGTTTATCTCCTGCGGGCAGGGTCAGGTGATCGGCGGGAGCGTGGTGGGCCCACTGGTCGCCGCAGGGCCCGTCGTTCTGACAGCCGCTTCGTTCGCGAACGCCGTGTACGAGCGGCTGCCTCTGGTGGGGGAGGAAGAGGAGGCGATCGCGGCTGCCGGAGGAGCTGATAAGCAAGATCAAATAGCACAGTCAGCAGCTCCCCAAGGGCAGCAGTCAGCAGCGTCGCAGTCCTCTGGTGTAACCGGGGGCGATGCCGGCGGCGGTGGAGGCATGCCTCTCTACTACCTCGCCGGGAATGTTGGGGGATACCAGCTCCCCGGGGACAACTTTGGTGGATGGAGTGGCGGCGGCGGCGACGGCGGAGTCAGGCCACCGTTCTGATCAATGGCTTGCAATCCAATTCACATTCTCATGATAAATACATCGCAACAGTTTCAAAAGGCACATAAGCTCTTGTCATACTATACTGACTGAGAGCTGCAAGCTTATGGAGCCTAATTACAACATGCATACTGGAATGTTCATTGGAGAGACCTTTGATCTTGGTGCTATACACGTATGCATCATACATGCATGCGTTGCAGATATTGGGTGACTATACACGACGAAGATTTACTGGAGGTAATCAGATTTTATATGTTCAGGGAGGAAAGCTATTATGTAAGGGACAAGAAAGAAGCTGGAAATGGATTCATCCAAGATCAAGCTCGCAATAAATTAAAGGTCAGTGGGATATATCAAACGTTTTGTGTTTCCAGCAGCAACAAGTGTTCTTATTTCTTCTTCCTTTTCATTTGTAATGTGCTGCTCTATTCTGGTTGTATCTTGCTGTAGAATGATGTTAATTTCTTGAAACTTTTGCTTCCCTTCTTTTCCACCGCTGTACCTGTGCAACACAGAAACTCTCCCATGTGAGTCATGGTGGTTAATTCTCACAGTTTCACATTCACGATTTCTTGGTATTGGGTGTTTTAAGGTCAATTCTTGAATTGTTCTCGACCTGGTCAAATTTCAGGCCGTAGATGGGTCCAAAGCTTGTGTTTGGAACACTGTTCTTAATAATGTAGCCGCCCTTTCTTCGTCCATCCAGTTCTTGCACCTATAAAGAGGTCCATCCCTCTATTTGTTTCACCTGCAGCAGTTTTCAATGGCTTCTGGAGCTCTGACACGTCCAGTACTCAGCCAGTTTGGCCTTTAGATTACTTAGAATTATGTGCGTGTGATTATATGTAGAGCCAGAAGACTATGGCTAGCTGGGGTTACCGGGTTAGAGGGAAAAAAAGAGAGTGGCAGTGAGCCAGTGATGCTACTGTATATCATTTATTGAACCTGCTGTAGGGGAAACAAACGATAAGATGCCAAGCCCAAAATTGACACTACTGCAAGATTCTAACCATCTGCTAGTACTATGCTGCATCTTGCATTCTCCAAGTACAGTTCTGGAAAGGGGCTCTGTTTGCTTCAGTCCCTTGATGGGAAAAAGAGGAGGAAGCTTTCGCCTTTGCATAATTTGTGGGGAGAAGGCCTTCAGCTTTGGAACTTGCTCAGGGCTCTGCAACTCTCTCTTTTTTCCCCTTGGAGATGCCAATCCACCTGACAGGATAATTTGTAGTCTCTGTGGGGATTGTAACTTAAATAGTCTCTATAGGTGTGAACCATCTAAATCTGCGTGCTAAGGTATTTTGATACAGTACCATTTTGATACGGTGCTTTTGCTACAGTACTTTGGATCGATCCGAACCGTCGCTTTTCGATCCAACATCTTACAGACAATTACTTAAGTTGCAGTTATAATAGCAACTGTATGCGATCCCTGTCCCAATCCATCACCTTCTTTGGTCTAGTTCTCTCTCCACCCCACACACACTTGTCCGGCACATTTCAGATGGAGATGTTGCTCAGCAGTTATGGGGCCACTGCATTTAAAAGGAGTGTGTTGATGCGATTTGCATTTTTACATCAAATATACTGTTGGAGTAAACAAGAATGAATCTTGAATTCTGTTTTGAATATGTTCGGATCTCTAAAAAAAGGGGAAACTTTTTCTAGAGGAAGAAAATTAAACTTGTTACTTCTCATCGGCTTTCCTTAGCCATCTTGAAGAACTACTTCAATGGTTAATTTGGTTGCTAATTTTGTGCTAGGAGTTGGCTACGTACTGTCGTCTACAATAAAATCTTGTTTGATCTTATTAGTTATCGTGGGAATGAAACTGCTTGCTGCAATGGGAAACTATATTTGATGTATCTATAAATCGAGAAGAGAGGCTAAACAAGAAATATTAACACATTTTTTTTGTGTTCAGCCCTGAATACCATTATGAATGATAGATGTACCGTGCAGCCACTACTGCATAAAATGCTCACCGTAGATGATTTTATGAACCGTATGTAAATATATGTATCAGTGGTTAACGACACATCACAACCGGTTTTTGAACCGTCAGTGAAAATTAATATTAGAGACAGTTGTAGCCTAGAACCGTCTATGATAGTATATTATCACAGACGGTTCTAGCCTAGAACCTTCTCTAATTGTATATTATCACAAATGATTCTAGGCTAGAATCGTCTATGTTATACTATTACAGACGGTTTTAGTCTAGAACTATCTGTGATAGCTATATATGCCCCCAGCACCTGTGAGATCAAATATTGATGGATTCCAAGGTAAATTCCAATCCATCCACGGTTTGTCCTAAAAGTTGTTATCCTTTGATTTATTCATCCACTCCATTCTTGACCCCGAATGAAAATATCATAGGTAGCCTATTTTCACTCTAGTATTGTGCATGAACAGAATTATTTTTATGGTTCTCTATTCCATCAAATATAGAGTTGATTAAGCCATTGGGTATACGATGACTTAATTAACTCTATATTTTATGAAATAAAAAACCATCAAAATAACTATATTTCTACATAAAACTAGAGTAAAAATAGATTACTTATGGTATTCTCAATCGGGGATGAGAGGAAGTAAAAAGATAAATCAGAACATGGCAACTCTTAGGACGAACTATGGATTAAATTGGATTTTGCCTTATAATCCATCAACATTTATTCTTATAGATGTAAGAAGGTACTTAAATTAGCTTTCTTCACTTTTCAGATTGACATCAAACATGCGTGAGAAATGGTCTAAAGGAAAGAGATCTTAGAAGGAGGGAGGGGTAGAACCATATCGAGGGAGTACAAGATCTTACATGAATGTGTATAAGCACATTAACTCAAATAAATAAATAAAAAGTATATAAAGGCCCTCTAGTGACAACATTATGACATAATAAACACTATACCCGAATTTGTGGAGCAAAGGCACTAGGCCACAAAATACTAATGACTTGAAGTAGGAACAACAAACAAGTAACTATCTATATTTTGGGGCTGGTAGGAGTAATTGTCCAAGCAATGGGAAACTAGATATGTGCAAAACTGACATGAACTTTCCATATACTTCAAGACAATATTACATTTAGACAGCAGTACAGTTTACCTGGATTACGAGTACATCATGTATTTCATTGCATAAACAACACTGAACACATACAGTGAGATTGATCAAGTAGACAGATTAATACTTACTAAATATTGGCTTTACAAAGATATTGTCGGGGGGTCGGGTAATTTCCATAAATTACCTCGGATGCCACCAACGACCAAGCTCGCTCCCGCCCGAGCCACCAGGAGGTCGTTACCCTGGATTATCTAATCGGAACTTGGAAGGCTACGCGTTCCGCCCAGTTCCGAGCTCGGGCTCGGGTGGGCCGGACCGAGAATGCCACGTATTCCAGTCGATTCCGAGCTCGAGCTCGGGTAAGATGTCCAAGCTCGGTGCCGGTCATCGGCCAACCTTACGCGGTCTCGGGGTCGGTGGGAATAACCACCCGAGCGTAACTTCCGTTGGCCCGTTACGTTTCCCGTGGGAGCGTGGCGGAAAGATAGGATCCACCAGTTGCCACGTTTGGACGAGGTCCAAACGTGCGGGTAGTGGGGTCATGGAGTTCGATCCTTTGTAAGCTATAAAAGTGTCCCCATCGTGAGGGGGACAACAACAAAGAACAACAACACACGCATGCACCGATTGTAAGACAAGAGTCATACACTCAGACACTTTGCAAGAGTATATAAGAGCTGGAGTAGGGCTATTATCTCTTCCCTGAGAGGCCCGAACCAGGGTAAACTGTTGTGTCCACGCTCGTTGAGATCTGGTGATCCGTTCCTTGAGTAATCCTCACACAAGAAGGGGTCACAGCTGGTCCCTCCACCAACAAGTAAGCTCGGCGGGGCCTGTTCCCAATCGTCGATACCGGCGCCGTCCGTGGGGACCGACTTTCCCTTCGTGAGGAATCGAAGAATGTCGATCCCGAACCACCAGGGCTCTACGCCCCGAGATCGGGAAGAGGACAAGCGATTCTTCGACAATGGGGCGGCGTCGCCGCATTAAGAATCAAGACGGTTCCAGGAGCTTTTCCCTGGAAGCCGCTGCTGCCGGAGCGATTCTTTCGCTCGGCTCGACGCCTCTCGGACGACGAGTACGACGAGCTCTACGATGGTCCGACATCCCCAACCTCTACGAGCTCGACCAGGGACCGCTTCACGGGAGACACCGTGATGTCCCCTCGCGATCCGTCCAATCCCGTAACGCCTTCGTTGCGGAGGAGGATGGAAATGTCGAGCAAATCCGGTGAAGCGGCGTCTTCACCGCTACGGCGCCAAAGAGCACCTGCAGGCATCCCTGAATCGGACCGACCAGCACGCGGCAAGTCCGAGGTGGCCTGACCGATAAGACCAGGGCCGGTTCGTGAGAATTTCCGCAGCGTCACGGGACTCCGAGTTCGCGGCGACGATTTAACGAAGCCAGTTACCCCGCTGTTCTCGAGCGAACGCCTTCAAGCCCTGGCCACGGTGGTGCGCAACCTCGGAGAGTTTCCGAGCGTGTCGACCTAGAAGCCATGGGCGCGGCCGTGGCCGATGACCTCGAGGAAATCGCCACGCATAAGGCGGCGGAGGCCTCGGAAAAGGACGCCAGAGCAATTCCTCGAACGCCGCCGCCCGGCGTCGGCGCCACCACCCGACGACTCACGCAGCCGCACTCCAGAGTGGATCGGGCGCGAGCGCCGGGCTCGGGAGGGCACCGGAGCAATTCGGGCTCCTCGGGACCAGCCGGAATGGAGCCACGCGTAACCGGGCGAACATTCCTCATCGGGCCCTCCCATCCTACAAAGCGTAGGGAGATTTTCTCTCGCCTGGGCCCACTAACCTCGGGCTCGGCTGGTGGGGATCGCCCCGACCGCCGCGCTCGTGGTGATCGCCCCGACAGTCCCGTGTTCGGGTGCAGGGCGTTCGCGACGTCGCTGCGACGAGTGACCTGGCCGACAAGGTTTAAGCCGGGTCACATCGAGAGATTCGATGGGACTCAGAACCCCGACGAGTTTCTCTCGATCTACACACGGCAATTTTAGCTGCCGGGGGTGATGAAAGGGTGATGGCCAACTTTCGCCTGATCCTGGGCCGGGCGGCTCGGACGTGGCTATTCAACCGTATGAGAACTCGATCCGGTCCTGGGCCACCGAGCAAAGACTCTCCGAGCCAACTTCCGGAGTCGCTACGCGTCGCGGGAAGGAGCGCGACCTTGAGCGTCGTCTGAGGCGGAGGGCGAACCTGCGCCCGATTCGTCAGCGCTTCATGCAAGTGCGCAATTCCATCCCGAGCATCTCGGATGAGGCGGTCGTCGGGCTTTCAAGTTCGGGGTCCGAGACGACGCTTTACTCAGACCTCGAAATCCACCCGACATCACACCAACGAGCCGTTCCGCATGGCTGACCGTTACGCCAACGCGACGAGGCCGCCCAATGGAAGAAGCTGCTAGACGAGGAAAGCTGCCCCTCACCGGGCTCGAAGGGGCGTCAAGCGAAAGAGCGTAAGCTCGATCGAGAAAAAATCAAAAGAAGAAAAATCCTCCGTCTCGGCATGGTGGCGACCATCGAAGACAACGGCCGACTCGCAGCCAGATAGGGGAGCCTCGAAGGAAAGGGTCGACCTTCACGGAGCAACGAGCGTAACCGGACGACCAAGAACGCGGCGACCAACGCGGACGGGCTAGTGCCTATTTCTGCCCGCTCCACCAGGCGCATGGGCATGACCTTCGGAATTGCAGAACGTGGGCCTCCCGCCTGGAGCAGTTCTACAATGGTAAGGGTCCCATGCCCACGCTCCCCGAGATGGAAGGAGACGCCAAGGGCAAGAAGCCCGCCGAGGAGCAAGATACCGACATGGAGTACCAAGAGCCGAGAAACCACATCGCCGTGATATTCGGGGGCTCCGCCGCCTATGGGTCGCGTCGGGAGTTAAAGGAGGCCGCGCGCGAGGTACTCCGTGTCACTCAGGGGAAGCCTCCTGCTCGGCGACTCAAGTGGTCCGAGCTGCCGATCACCTTCTCCAAGGACGACCGCCTCTGGGGATGACGAAACCCCAAAGGCTTCCGATGGTCGTTAGCCCAACGACCGCAACACCGCAGATGAGTCGGGTCCTTGTGGATTGCGGGAGCTCCCTGGACCTGATATTCGCCAGGGTCTTGGGCGAGATGCATCCTCGCTCCAAGATCAAAAGCCTGGTGGTCCCGTTCTACGGATAGTGCCCGGAACGTCGGTCAGGCCGCTCGGCCAGATCGTCCTGCCAGTAACGTTCGGCAATCCGAGCAACTTCCGAACGGAGCTGATCACGTTTGAAGTGGTCGATTTCGAGTCGGCTTACAACGCGATCCTGGGCCGACCAAAGACTCGCCAAATTCATGGCCGCCACTCACCACGGGTATCAATGCTTGAAGGTCCCGGCCCGGTGGCGTGATCACGGTCAAGGGAAGCCCGAAGCAGCCCTAAATCGCGACGAGAGGGCGTTAGACATGGTCGGTCAATCGCCCAAATGGCCCGAGCAAGAGCCGAGGAGTTCCCGCCCAAGGCTAGCCTCCAAGCCGAGGAGAAACCAAGGCCATCCTACAGCGGCATGTAACTGCATAAGGTCGTACACGTGGGGCTTCCTAGATCCTAAATAGGAACTCGAGCTCGTGACCTTCCTCCGAGAAGCGCGGACACGTTCGCTGGGAACCGTCCGACATGCCCGAGTCCCAAGGGAGGTCAAGTCGAGCACAAAGCAGCAGCTGGCTCGACAAAAAGCACAGGCGGCGAAGCTCAGCGCTTCTCCCTGAGAAGCAAGCCATCATCGAGAGGAACCGACAAGCTCCTCAAAGCCGGTTTCATTCGGGAGGTCGACCATTCCGAGTGGTTGGCCAACCATTATCGTGATGAAAAAGGGGGCAAGTGGCGCATGTGTGTCGATCACACGGGCTGAATGCCGCATGCCCGAAAGACAATTTCCGCTACCTCGGATAGACCGGTTGGTCGACGCAACCGGCCCGAGGCGATGAGCTTCGACGCCTACTCAGGCTATCACCAGATCGGCATATCGCCCGACGACGAGGAGAAAACTTCCTTCATCACGCCGCTTGGCACATTCTCGCTACACGACCATGTCCTTCGGTCTAAGGAACGCTGGAGCGACCTTCCAAACGCCTTATGCGTAAAACCTTCTCGAACCAAATAGGTCGGAACCTGGAAGTGTATGTAGACGACATAGTCGTCAAGAGCAAGATGGCCTCGGACCATGTATCCGATCTAGAGGAGACTTTTCATAACCTCAATAAGCATCGAATAAAGTTAAACCCTGAAAAATGTGTGTTCGGGTCAAAGCCGGGCAAGGTGCTCGGATACATGATCGGCCCACAAGGAATCGGGCCAACCGTAAAAGATAGAAGCCATCGAGAACATGCGACCACCGACTTGCACTCGGGAGGTCCAGTCCCTGACCGGGAGAATGGCGGCCTTAAGTCGTTTCATCTCGCGGCTCGGGGAACGTGGCCTACCTTTCTTCAAGGCGCTCCGGAAGCTACCCAGCGGTTTCAAGCGTGGGACAGATGAAGCGGCATCGCTCTTTCAAAGAGCTTGCTATATTTGTCAAGACCCCCGGTCTTGACCACGCCAAGAATGGGAGAGGTTCTCTTGATCTACCTGGCCGCCACAACCCAGGCGGTAAGCGCCGTCTTGACGTTAGAACGGGACGGGGTGCAGCGCCCGATCTACTACGTCGTAAGTCTTACACGGACCAAAGGAGCGTTACCGAGGTCCGTAAACTCCTTTATACGCTCCTCGTGGCCTCAAGAAATTAAGACACTACTTCCAGCACACAAAATCCAAGTCCCGACCAACTTCCTACCGAGAGAAATTCTCGAATCGTGACACAAGCGCGGATCGCGAAATGGGCCATGGAGCTCGCGGTCGAGATCGAATTCTCGGCGTAACCGCGATCAAATCTCAGGTCCTAGCGGACTTCCTAGCCGAATGGACAAACCCCGCCCGCCGAACCCGAACTCCAACCAGGCCGAGCACGGCCGCTGGGTCATGCACTTCGACGGATCCGAGCTTACGATTGCTCGGGGCTGGAGTGGTCTCGAATCCCCTCGGGGAGCGGATCCAAGACGCCCTCCAATTGCATTTCGGCGCAACAAACAACGCGCGAATCTGAAGGTGCGCTGGCGGGCCGGGCATGCAAAGCGCTCGAGTCCAACGACTAATCGCGAAGGGCGACTCGCGGTGGTCGCCAACCAGGTTAACAAGGAGTATCGGTGCTCCGATGACTCAATGGCGCTTTACCTGGCTGAAGTAAGGAAGATGGAAAAGTACTTCGAAACTTCAAGTACTATACATCCCCGTGAAGGACAATGCCCTGGCCGACCATCTATCGAAGGTCGGTTCCGCCCAGTTTCCCGCTCCGGCGGGGGTGCTCATCGAGCACCTCTATAAGCCCTCCATACCCCCCGGGGAGGAGGCAACCGAGACGGGTGGTACCGTCTCCTTCCTCGAGCAGGATGCGACTTGGATGACGCCATTCATCCAATACTGTGCACGGACACCGCCGAGGAGGAAGCCGAGAAATTCCGGCTAGTGAGGCGCTCCTCGACCTATAAAATGGTCGAGGGCCTCTTATACCGCAAAGGCGCGCTTGGCATCCTCTCCAAGTGCATCACCCAAGAGGAAGGCAAATATCTCCTCAAGGATATCCATGACGGGATGTGTGGAGCTCACTCGTCCTTTAGGACCTTGGTGAGCAAAGCCTTCCGATTGGGTTACTATTGGCCGACGGCCTTGGCCGACGCACGCTCAATAGTGACCTCCTGCCGATCTTGCCAGTTCCATGCTCGGAAGGTCCATCAGCCGGCATACGCGCTACAGACCATGCCGCTAACCTGGCCATTCTCGGTTTGGGGCATCGACATACTCGGTCCATTTCCCAGGGGAAGGAGGGGTTGTAAATACCTATTCGTCGCAATCGACACCTTCACTAAATGGATCGAGGCCGAGCCTATATCAACCATCTCGGCACAGGCGGCTAAAAGGTTCTTCCGCAATAATGTAGTAACCCGCTTTGGCATTCCGAGTCGCCTCATTACCGACAACGGCACTCGATTCACAAGCGAGGTGTTTCGTGCTTATTGCGAGGAGGTCGGGACCAAGATATGCTTCGCATCCGTGGCCCCACCCACAGAGCAATGGGCGGCCGAGCGCGAATCAGGCAGATCGTCCAAGGAATCAAGAAGAGAGTCTTCAAGAGCCTCGACGGCATGGTCAGCCTGGGTGGACGAACTACCCCCCGTCCTCAGTCGATCACACCACGACGAGCCGAGCTACGGGGAGACCCCTTCGGCTCGTTTATGGCGCGGAAGCCGTCCTACCCGTCGAGGTTGTCCTAGGATCCCCAAGGGTGAACCTGGCCGATAGCATCGACGCCAAGGCGGCGCCTTCGACCTCGACCTCGCGGAGGCGACCCGTGAACGGGTTCTGTTGCGATCCGCGGTCTACCTGCAAGCACTTCGCAGGCACGCCGCTAAATCGGTACGACCAAGGACCTTGCACGTCGGCGATCTCGTTCTGCGACGGGTCCAAGACCTGTCAAAAGCCAACAAGCTAACGCCAAGATGGGAAGGTCCTTACACGGTCGTCTCAACAGCACGCCCGGGGGCTGTCCGCCTCGCAATGGAAGATGGTCGAGAACTAGCTAGCACTTGGAACATCGACCAACTGCGTAAGTTCCATGTCTAACCACACTCGCCTACCTTTTTAATAAATTTTGTCACCTCGTCTTCTCGTTCTTTCTCTCTCTCTTTCTCCTTTACCTCCGCAAAAAATTCTACGATTAAGCTCGACCCAGACAAAGTGTCAGGGGCAGGTCGGTCGTCGGGGCAAAACACCGTACGACAAGAGCTCGACCTCAAGGGCTTCCTTCCTCGTAAGACGACCATCTTTTTCGCGGTAGACCTCCGCCGCAAGCAAAGATTCGCACAGGACACCCTTCTGAACGGTTCCGAGCTTAAGTCGGCCGGTGGGCGGCATCGACGCCTTGCCGTACCTAAGAGCCACACGGTCCGCAGAACTCTACTCCGCCAACGAGGTCGTGCTCGCGATCGCCCACGACCTCCGTTGGCGCGGGGGCCTATAGGGTACCAAGTGGCCACGACCTCGTGCAGCTCTCACGCGAGGTAGCTACTCCCTAGTACGATTGACCGCTAAGTCACGTAAGGCCGAAGTAAGCCGAACAAGGAACCGCGACACCAAACAAATCGTTATCATCTCGGACAAAACAACAAAAAACGTTTAGAGATAGATAAACGCTCTTTCTATGTTCAACTGGGCGGTTTTCCCTTAAGTTTTTTTACAGGTAAAGACAGGAAAAAGAAAATTACAGGAGCCCGGCACGCTTCTCGTCCTGCAGAGCGACGAGCTCGTCCCGCACCGAGTCAAGCTCGGACTCAAGGTCGAGCACCCGCCGGCGAGCTTCCCGACCTTCGCTTGCCGCCTGTCGGTCGCTGGACTCCTCCGTTCTTTGGTCGATTGTCCTTTTCGGCGCCGGCGGCGTCGCCGCGCAAGGTCGCCACTGTGGCCTCAAGGCCCGACCTTGCCTCGCCGCTCGGCCGAGACGCTCCGAGCTCGTGGCACGGACTCCTCCACCTTCCGCCGGATCTCGGCCTCGAGAAGATGTCGGCTCGGCAACCGGCGCTCGAGCTCGCGATCTTGGCGTCTGCTCGGCTTGGTGCTTAGCGACAACTTCGGCGGCACGGTGGCGGCATGGAAGTCCTTCATGGTGGACTCCGGCACTGCGCGACAAGGTATTTCAGGTCGTGGATCGAGTTTTTTTGATAAAAACACATGAGTCGAGTACTTACCCAACAAAGCCGAGCCTCCGGCCCCTGCTGAACATCTCGACGGTCCTCCGTCTCGTCTGTTCCCCCTGGCGGGCAAGGGATCTCCGCCTCGATCCCTTCTCCTTGATCGGAGCGGGGCTTGAGCCCGAGCTCCTCATCCCCCGAGGGCGAAGGAGCTTTGTCCTGGGGACGACCTCCGCCTCTGGAGAGGGACGGCCTCAAGAGCGAGGATCACCTCCCGCTCTTCTTCCTCCCGGCAGAGATTGCGCTGGGGCTCCACCCTTCGGCGTCTACGGCCATGGGAGCAACCGGGACACCGGGTCGGCATCCGGCCCTTGGGCTGCAGCAGCGTCCGACCGCGGGATCAGCGGGGCACCGAAGTCGGCGGCCGGAAGGTCGGTCCCGACCGAACGACCTCGGTGCCGGCAGATCCCCTTCGTCTTGAAGCTGCCCGGCTCACCTACGGTGGCGGGCTCATCTCCCGACCAGCGGGTAGCGGCTCTTCCTCGTTGGACGAGCTCCCGCCAGGAATAGGGTCCCCGACGGCCGGGCGGCCAGGACCCGCGTGGCGTCACGAGCACGGGGAGACCTCGGCGATCTCTGGAGAGTCGCGGTGATGATGTCGCCGGGCGCCGAAGAATCCTCGCGGGAGTTTCGGCGGCTGCTCATCACCATCGAGACTCCACGACTATGATGTGGGGATGCCCTCGCCAGCGGCTCGGGCATCGGCAGTGTGCGATCTTCCTCCGTGTCTCCTCTTCGGGAGACACGACCTCTGGGTCCCGGAGCTCCACGGCAGTGGGCTCCCCCACCTCGACATCGCCAGCGGCCCGTGGGGACTGGGCCTCCGCGGCCTCAGCTCCCACTTCGGCCTCGTCGCCCACGACGGCCTCGGCAGCCCGGGCAAGCTCCCTCTCTAGCACGAGGTCAAGAATATCGTCAGCCATCGCTTCGAAATCCCATAACTCCGCACCAACCGCCACACCCACTATAGACGATGTGGGGTTAGTATGGTGCCGGAGGGGAAAGAGACAAACAAGAGGGGAGCAGGAGACTGACCTTGCTCGGCGTCCGCTAGCTGAGCTCGGGCGCGGGCCAGGAGGGCGGCCATGTCCTCGCGCGCCTTGTCGGCCCTGGCGACCGAAGGGTCGGCCTCCCCCAAGCCGACCTCGGAGACAGTCGGCGTTGGGCGCGGTTGAGGCGTGGCAGACGACCTGCGGGACCTCGGGACCAAGGGGGCGGGGTCCAGCTCGTCCTTCTCCTCCTCGCGGTCCCCGGGAGCCGAGCTCGAGCTCACCCGCGCGAGCTCCGCCTGAAGGGCCGCGATCTGGCCCTCCAGCTCGACCTTCCGCGCCGGGCCGCGGCTGCGGCCTCCTTCTTCGCCGCGACAATTTGGCGTAAGCGAGCCATCAGCTCGGGATTGTCTCGGGTGTACTCATCCATCCACAATCTTAGTTCACTCACCTCCTGCCGGTCCGCATACTCCAAGTGCTGGCGGGGTGAGCGGTCGTCCGGGCCGGAACGCCTGCGTGTGCGCCTGGGCGGGGACGGCGTGGCCGACGGAGATCGAGCGGCGCTTGCGACCCTTTGTCCCTTGGTCTTCGACCCGCCCCGCCAATCGATCCTACCGACACGGCAACTTCGAGGGCAACCTTCTCCTGTTGAAAAAGAGAAAAACTCAAATGAGGTCGGAAGGCCCCTGGCGAAGCCTGTCCGGACGAAAGCTTCGAAAGAAGTCCGAATCAGAGACTTACCGCCTCGGTCCGGTTAAGGACGTTGTTCGGGATCTGGCGGCCCTCGATGATTTCCTTGCCTTTAGGGGTGCCGAACATCTCGGACACCCTCACATCCACCCAGTCCTCTGGCGGAGCTGCATACCAGCCAAGGGAGAGGTCGTGAGAAGGGGCATCCTCTGCTCGGAAAAGAAGATCGAGGGCGACGACATACCTGAGCGTGACTCGGGTGATGTCCTGCCACCTCGACCTTGAAGAAGGGATGCTCCCTCCTCCTAAGGGGCGATATCCGGTTCCTGACATAGTCCCGGGTAACGTCCCGGCCGGTCAGCCCCAGGCACGTGAGCTCGTTGATCGTCATGAGGATCTTCTCCTCCTCGGGCTCCACGGGCGGTCGGGCGTCTCGGCAGCGCGACCTCTGGCGCCGGAGTAGGAAAGCGTGCCGCCCTCCGCTTTCCTCAAGTAGAACCAAGAGTCGGCCCAACCCGACACCGAGTCCTTGAGCGTGAAGCTCGGGTACTCGTATGGTCGGGTAGGTCGCAGGCGGAAGTAGAGGCAGCCGGCCTGCGAAGGCGTGCCGGTGCGAGAAAGGGTGTAGAAGTGGAAGAAGAGACTGGGAGTGGGCTCGACGCCCACGAACCCTTCGCAGAGATGGGTAAAGATGGCCATAATGAGAATGGAGTTGGGGTGGAGGTGAGCGATCTCGCACTCGCAGGAGGCGAGTACGGCCTCGACGAACTCACTTTCGGGCGTCCGGAGCCCGTTCATGGCGTAGAGCTCGGTGGAGACGATCTCCCCCTCCTCCGGCTGTGGGCTCTCCTCGGCGCCAGGGACTCTCCATGTGCCGGCATCAACGTACCTCTTTCTTTGGAGGATCTCCACTGCGCTGTCGAGCTTCTTTGGCCGAACCTCGCCATGAGGGTGGAAAAGATGATCAAGGTCGGGATGAGCGCCAAGCAGAGGAGTATGAGGCAGCGGCGATCGCAAAACGGCCAAGTAAGTCTAAGGGTTTTCTCTTCGAATGTTTAAAAGCTCCTCCAGGAAATGGGAAAGCAAAAGGACTTCCCGCCGTTATGGTCGAGGAAGCCCTAGAGGCACAGAGGGCAGTTGAGGCGTTCGCCATTCAGAAAACGACACGTGGGCACGCAAATCGAAACCGTCCTGCCAGAAAAGACGGTTCCCCAGGAAGGACGGTTCAGGCTTCCAGGAGAAGGAACCGATTGAGAGGGGCCCACTTCTGTTCGCTCGAAGCGCGACGAGCTGGGGGAACAAGCTCGTTCCCGGAGGAGGTTAATAGCTCGTTGGTCGCGGCAGTTGTCCGCCGCGGCAGAACCGACATGCTCGTAGAACGGTAGGCCCAAGGGGAAGGCCTTCCTTAGACCTTTTCCCACTTGAACCTCGGGGGCTAGCTGTCGGGGGGTCGGGTAATTTCCATAAATTACCTCGGATGCCACCAACGACCAAGCTCGCTCCCGCCCGAGCCACCAGGAGGTCGTTACCCTGGATTATCTAATCGGAACTTGGAAGGCTACGCGTTCCGCCCAGTTCCGAGCTCGGGCTCGGGTGGGACCGAGAATGCCACGTATTCCAGTCGATTCCGAGCTCGAGCTCGGGTAAGATGTCCAAGCTCGGTGCCGGTCATCGGCCGACCTTCTGTGGTCTCGGTCGGTGGGAATAACCACCCGAGCGTAACTTCCGCTGGGTCTACGCTTCCCGTGGGAGCGTGGCGGAAAGATAGGATCCACCAGTTGCCACGTTTGGACGAGGTCCAAACGTGCGGGTAGTGGGGTCATGGAGTTCGATCCTTTGTAAGCTATAAAAGGGTCCCCATCGTGAGGGGGACAACAACAGCAACAACAACACACAGACAGACCGATTGTAAGACAAGAGTCATACACTCAGACACTTTGCAAGAGTATACAAGAGCTGGAGTAGGGCTATTATCTCTTCCCTGAGAGGCCCGAACCAGGGTAAACTGCTGTGTCCACGCTCGTTGAGATCTGGTGATCCGTTCCTTGAGTAATCCCTCACGCAAGAAGGGGTCACAGTTGGTCCCTCCACCAACAAGTAAGCTCGGCGGGGGCCTGTTCCCCAATCGTCGACAGATATATAGAAGTTAATTTCACTAAACATAAGTAAAAACATTAGGGGGAGTATTAAATATGCATCAGCTCAATCGTATTATCTCAAAACAGCTACATCCCTAAGTTTGATGTGGAACAATCAGCAAACTAACACAGTTGCAAAATATGCACTAATACACAAAGCACAACTTGACATGCTCCAAATAATTCTACCTCCTTCTATCCAGTATGCATAGTAAGTTTACAAAGGTAATGACTACTAAACAAACAACAAAATTGGTAGATTACACCCTTCATCAAATATGTGTCTAGATTACCTTGCTTAATGTGAAAATTCAGATTAATGTCTCACTTCATATTCGAAAGCATTAATGTGAAAATTCATCGATACAAATCTAAATGTGCAGTTTCTTAAATGGGCTATTCTATATTCTAACATCAAATATTCATCCATGAAAATCACATCATCTGAACTCAACCCCGACTCCTCGGTAACCAAATCGAGCGAACAAATCCAAGCTTCCAACCAGCTCAAGTCCAATCAACGCATCAAAACTCTTGCACTACGAAGTAAACAGATCGATCCCCACCTTCTCTTCGAGTAAGAAACAAAGATATGGGGGGTTTTCCGGGGAACAAGAACGAGGTGGCCTTTGGAGAATGGGATGATGTGGTCGCAAGGCAACGACACCTTCCATCTACTCAGATTCAAGACGGAGGCAAAGCAGTCACAGGGGAGGAGGTCACCAGGGAGGAGTTCGCCGGGGAGGTCATCCAGGAGGAGGTCGCTAGGGGGCTAGGGTTTGGGGGAGGCGAAACGCGTTGGGAGGCAAGCTCTGCGTAACGAACCTCTATCGGTATGTTTATATAGTGCTCTCAGTTGTATTACAGACAGTTTGTAGTTATAATCGTCTGTGATTGGCAGATATCGTAGACGGTTTGTAGTTAGAATCATTTGTGAAGTCATCATAGACAGTTTTATACTAAAATCATCTGTGATGTTGCTATATATCACAGATTATTCGTAGTTAGAACCGTCTGTGATTATGTCACTAACGGTTTCGATATAGAACCGTCAGTGATGTTTCTCAACACAGATGAATTTTCAAAACCATCTGTGATGAGGCGTCAAATATAAGCCTTTCTGTAGTAGTGAGCTTTGCCTTAAACAGAACATTTGCTTGTGATAGCTAGAGAAAATTAAAGAATTAATATGCAAGTAACTTCAAAGAGCCACAAACTATATACTCGTCAGGACTATTCGCTCATACAATCAAGAGCAGTGCTTCTATGCTTTTCCTCCTAATAAAAATTGTACGAATCTTGAAACAAGCGAAGAGGTAAGTAATCATCATCTACACTTCATTTATGATTTAATGTTTGTGCAACTTTAAAAAAGAAAAGCATAGAAGCACCTCTCTACAATTAATTATTGGGTTTACTCTTTCATTGCATGTATTTCTAGTTTGTTTTTTCACCAGTGCCTTTTCGTTTTGTACAATGAGGCTTTGTTTGGAAGCAAAGCTTTTCAATACCATTGTATTACAAAGCCATGGTTTGAAAATTGTTTTGGCATAAATACCATGGTTTCACCTACCACCATTGAAGTCATGGTTTTTCTTGGAACTACAAGCTGTTTGGCTACAAAGTCTTTTGCATGGTATTTTCAAAGTATTGACACCTCTCTCTCTACACCAACCCCAAAAGCCCAAAACTCCACTCTGAGTGGAGTTTTCAATACTCCAAAAATACTATGGTATCAAAATAGTTTTTTTGGTTGCTTCCAAACACCTTATGGCCAAAAATACTATGGTATTTTTCAAAACCATGGTTTTGCCTAGAAACTATAAAAATACTTTGTTACCAAACAGGCCCCGAGTCTTCAATGACCTGATGGTTTTGGGGATTGTTGATGGGTTCAATCAGTGAGAGTTGTTTAAAACATGATTAGAAATTCCCATCCAACGATATTGGAAATTGCTACCGTGAATTAACACGTTTGGCAAGCAATGTGAAGCTTAGAGCTTGCTTGGCTTGGCAAGCAATGTGAAGCTTAGAGCTTGCTTGGCTATCTATCTGATGCTCCAATGATTTATGTCAACTCTATTTAATTAGATGGCCTCAACCGTTGGTGTTTGTCTAATCACATTCAACTCGTGCGTTATATTGCCGTTTTTCCTAGTGGTTGTTGTTACAAAATATATGCAAGCAAAGAAAACATGAAAGGATATATGTCACTTTGTTTCTCTCAAACATAAAAATACGCATATGATATGTGCTGCGAATTCCTGAAGAATATTCACTCGGTACCACATTGCAAGTTTTTTTTTGTGGGGTCTAATATTCCCGTGATATTTGCTTGTTGAGCAGTGATACTATAGTACATCACCCTCTAATACAAGTTACACAAATCTTAAAACAAACAAACGGATAAGTAATCATCATCTACTCTTTATTTATGTTTTAATGTTTGTGTAATTTTTTAAAAAATGATGCATAGAAACACCTCCCCTGTTTGTCGCTGGCAAATCATAATAGATTCAGGATACTGTTCAAGTCCTATATATTGTGCAAGCATGATAAGGGTTCACTCCTCTCTAAGTCTTTCAGTAGAATGCAAGGGAACTCTCGCTCGCTCTCTCTATATGTGTCGAACTCAGCAGCACCATATATATTTACAAGCGCGCCGTAATCTTAGCTAGAAAAAGATGTTTATCAAATCCCTTACGGGAACATGCGAGATCTCCCCTAGGAAAAACAGCATGCAAGAGCTAGCAGCACCCCATATATATAGAGAGAGACATTTCATATATATATATATATATATATATATATATATATATATATATATATATATATACTACCCACGTTCTAAGCTGTCCGATCGCACAACGTATGGTCCAGATGAATCAAAGTGGAAGGCCACTTAAACCATTTTACACAAAACCCCCACATTGCTTCCTCTTTTGCGAATACATCCTTCCACCTTGATTCATCTGGACCATCCGTTGTGCGATCGGACGGCTTAGAACGTGGGTAGTACAAGTTCACTTTGCTATCGATAGTATTCTAGCCTATATATATATATATATATATATATATATATATATATATATATATATATATATATATATATATATATTGTGTGTGTTACGTAGTCCGCAGAACCAGATTACAAATGCTTTTAGCAAGTAACACGTTGCAACAGAACATAAATAAGGCTCCATTTGGCAACTTGGAACCGGACCGTTTTTACTAGAATATGGGAGAAACAACCAAACGGGCTAAAACTCGGAACGATTCTCCTTGAAACGTTTCTTCTTTTTTCACGCCGGGGTCGAATCGCCCTCAACCCCGTTCCACCCCGATTCATAGAATCCAGATAGCTAGCCAAACGGTTTTCAGACAGTGATTCTGATTCTACCTAAAACGTTTATACCAATATTCTAGAACCGTTTCTGTTTCTACTAGAATCTGGAACCGTACCAAACAGGGCCTAAGTCACATATCCTGTAATAATACTGTGAGGAGAGTGACTAATTTGCGGTCGCTCTTTCCGCTCGGTGCCCTCAGTATGTTACGGAGATCAAAGTCTGGCAGTTAAAACAGCACACGTGATTTAAATTTTAAATTAGAAAGTTTTAACTCACAAAAATTCAAGTCAAAAAATATTAAAATCGGAAAGTATCAACTCAAAAATATTTCAAATCAAAATTTTAAATTAGAAAGTTTCAACTCAAAAATTTAAATGCAAAATTTTCAAATTAGGAAGTTTCAACTCGAAAAGTTTCAAACTATAAAGTTTCAACTTGGAAAGTTTCAACACGAGAAGTTTGAAATAAAAAAAACTCAAAATCAGACAAGTTTCAACTCAAAAAATTTCAAAATCAAAAAATTTCAACTCATAAAACTTTCGGTTCAAAAAGTTTTGATCCAAAAAAAATTTGGTTCAAAAAAATTCGAATTAAAATCCAAGTCAAAATTTTTTTACAATCTTATAAGCTTGTTGATTTTTCATATGAGTTTATTTCAAAAAAATTTGATTTTAAAAATTTTCAGTTTAAATAAAATTTTTTTAAACTTTTGGTTTGAAAAAAACTTTCGGTTTGCAATGTTTTGACTATAAAAGTTCAAATTCATCCAAAAATTTAACTCAAATAAAAAATTACCTCGTAATGTTCTTCCTCTCCCGTGTATGGGCCGCTCTTCTCTCCCACGCGTGACACATGTCACATGGAGAACGCTTGCTGCAGGAGCGCACGAAGATGTCTGTACGAACGAACGTAAACTAACAAAAGCCTATTGCGAATTTATTGTGTAGATATTTGAGCCCACTTATCAGCACTTGTTGATATATAATTTTTTGGAAGGTTGCATTTGTCTATTGATATATTGCTTTTTTGTATTTTTATTAGAGATTTTTTAGGAAGACTTATATGTTAGCACATAATTCTTATGGTAGGGCAGTGGAGAAAACACATAGATTGTGTTTTTCTTGTTAGAAATTTTCTAGAAAAACTTATATGTCAATACGTAATCCTTATGTGCGAGTAGAGGAGAAGAGAGACAGACAAAGGTCTTGTTTGGGACGACTTTAGCTTCGACTTCTCCTCTCTGGAAGTCGAAAGCTGTCCCAGATGGTTGGTTTCTTCATAGCCAGAAGCCAAAAGGTAGCAGCTTATTTGTACTACGAGAAGTTGAAAGCCAAAAACTAGTTTGTAGTAGCTTCATACAGCTTCGATAGGTTGTGGTTTTACCTTTACCACTAGATTTGAAGAAAATTACCTCCTCCTACTAATTATAAAATTCCAAACCCCATCACCTCTCAACCCACACTCCTCACACCTAAAAGTAAGACTACCAAATATCGAAGCTCTTCAGCTCAGCCGTACAATCTTTCAGCCAAAACTACTACTCATAAAAGCTAGAGCCGTACCGTAATAAACAGACCTAACAAACTAATACGAGCTTCTTTTAAAGTAGTAAGATACACGAGCCTCCACATTGGATCCTCTGCCTTAATGTCTCAAGCTGACACCAGGGCTGGTGGTGAGCGCTAAAGCCACACTGGCCAAACCCTAATTGGCCGCACCGCGCGCTAGAGAGGGCCGGTACTAGCCAGGCTGCGATTTACCTGGGCCGGCGGGAGCCCATTGGGACTAGCGATGGGAGGTAATACAGGTGGGCCGGCCTAATAAATCGCTGTGCCGCGAGGCCGGCTTATGGGCTGTCGGTCCGGTAGTTACGGACATGTCTGTAATAAAGACTACGACTTTGGGGATGTGTTCAGAATATGCAACCTGTGCTAGAAGCACGCATGACAACGTATTCATACCAGGCAAAGCTAGCAATTTAGATATCTAAAAACAATACAGGTTCTCCAACGTAGATACGAATCAATTCCCACAACACCAATACAAGTTCCGGGGACCAATGACGAAGAGTAGTATTAGTGTGCCGCTGATAAGCAGCAGAAGAGTGGAGAAAAAATTCATCAGTTCATGACAGCCCGTGGCACAATGTTCAGTTGTTCACTGTGTTAGCTTTCAGCACCGGCAACAATGGACCTCTAGATGGCCTGGTGGTTACTCCATCCTGAGACAGTCAGTCGGTCTTGCCCTCCTGTGCACCGACCTCCTGCAGATAGTGCTCGGCGTCCAAAGCGGCCATGCAGCCTGTATATACCGAGTTAGAAGTTTGACAAAGAAATACCAAGATGCTCAGCAGAAGTCACTAAAATGACAATTTCCTAGAAAGGATCTTGTCAGCCGGGGCATCATGCACAGACAGAATTCTCGCCACAGGCACAAAGCTTTGAATCACACTTCTGAAACTACTTGCACAAAAAAAAGGATTCAGCTAATAATACCATGTTGAGCATGGCTCGACCAACATGAAATTTTTGGTGAAACTTAAACTCCTGGTTAGATGACACGGAAAAACTTTGTGCGTAGTAGATGCATCTCATATTCATATTTTTTTTCTTGACACGAAAGGTAACAGACAATTCTTTCAGATGTACTGATGTATGTATGAGATACTGCTCTCATTCTACATGGATACTGTCCTTATTCCTGATTTTCACTAGCCAAACAAACATCACGGACATATAATCAGCAGTGTGGTTCATGTACAAAATAAATGGTGGACTTCTCCAGGTAGCTTTCATTGTAATGCTGATCCTTTGATTCTGAGCATTTCGCTAAAGCAAACATCATTCTCTTAACTTGAAGCATTTCTTAACTAAATAATTTGATTTGTAGTATTCCTCAACCAATACCATACTTACTAAGGGTCTATTTGTTTTTGCTTTGGATTCTCTAAAAGTTGATTCTGGATTGTAGTTGTAGAGAATCTGATTCTCTAAAAGCTGGAATCCAAAAGTACATATGAAGTGGATTATGGATTGTAGTGTATATGAATGGGCTGAATTGTGATAATCGGATTCTAGAATCGGGTTGTTTGTTTTTTATTTAGCTTTTGGGGTCAGAACCAGAATCACAAACAAAAACAAACAGCCTATAAGTTGATACTTCCTCCGATTCCAAATGTAAGCTGTTTTAGAGTTTGTGCCGGTCAAACATTTTTAAGTTTGACCATCAATATTTAAAGAATTACCACGATTGACAACATGAAATCAGCATTACTAGATCTTTCATGAAATAAACTTTCATAATATATAATTATTTTTATTTGAAATAGCGTATTTTCATAGAAATTGATGATCAAAGTGTCACCTTGGAGACTGTGTCAATGTTCTAAACAACTTACATTTGGACGGAGGTAGTATTGTTCAATAAAGCCCTTAGTGTCTATTATGTTTTTGTCCATCCAGAGCTCCTGTTTAGAGAGGACAGTAGGACACAGGGAAGTTGAACCTGGTAAGTGGTCTTTGTTCACCTCATTCTTTTTATACAATAAACTCAGACTCTATTCTCTAATAAGATTTACATTGCCAGCATTAACCTATACCATTGTCAAGTATCGGCTGAAAATATATACTGCCAAAGGATGAGAGTGAATGGTATTTCAGTAACAGGATCGACCTTTTGAAGTTTAAACATGGAGTTCATGGATGCTCTTCATAAATCAATAGCCACATGAAAATGTAACTTGTATTCCAGTAAATATAGCTACCTTAGTATTAAGGATGTTCACTCTGACAAGATTAAAACGCATCACAAATGTGAGGACAAATGTACTTATATGCTTGGTGAGGGTCCTAGTTTGACTAATACTTCGACAAAGAACCTTCTAAGTATATTAATACGGCACTGTGTTCACTTGAGTGCCACAGCCATGAGATTACAATAACATTCCCCAGTCGCTCTAAATTCATTCAGAGAGGTGCTTCTATGCTCTTCCTTGTAGTACAAGTTGCACAAATCTTGAAGCAAGCGAAGGGGTAAGTAATCACCATCAACCCTTCATTCATGCTTTAATAGTTGTGCAACTTTTAAAAGGAAGAGCATAGAAGCACCTCTCATTCAGAAATCCTATAGTGAACCAAAGTACTGAAAAGCAATCTTCTAACTTAAACAGAGAGTGGCACCTTCATTCCTAGAATAAATTTGAAATACTTTAAACTACCTACATGAAGATTTCCCTTGAAAGCTTTAAAAAAGCTTGAATGGAAATTTTCCTTCCAGTTCAACAATTACTCGATCAACTGTGAGTCAAGATACCGAAGCAGTTAAGGGCAGCAACATATAAGAATAAAAGTTGCCAGCAGTCCAGCACAACTATTACATCTAGTGAGCTAGTTTTTACAAGAATGTTGTGCTATATGGCTATATGCGTAATTAGATATGGCAATCTTACCTGATTACCCGTGTACCCGCAGGTAAAAACCCTAATAGAGGTGAGTATGTTCCTCTTTTGTTACCTACGGGTATGTTTAGAGGGCCAAACTTTATCCAACAGGTAAATAGGTATGGGTATGGGGGAGCTCCACCCGTACCCATTCCGCCCGATTACTCGCTATCTTCTACTGACATGTGGGCCACAATAGACGTCTAGTTGGCCCAAATAGAATTAAGGATTTGCACTTGGCGTGCGGCTACATCAGTGCCCTCAGTAATCATCCTTTCCCGGGGAGGGGGGGGGGCAATGGAGCCATCTAGAAAACCGAAGCAATTTGCACCAGAGAGAACAGGCACGACTTGGGCTTTCCAGAGCAAGAAATTTGTGCGAGTAAGTCTCACGGTGATGGAGCCGCTGAGAGCAGAGGTGACGGGCATGGCGGCGGTGAAGCTGGGGATGATGGCGCTGGTGGTCCGCGAGGAGGAAGAGCTGTTGGAAGCCATGGTGGTGGATGTGATAAGAAGATGAATTGGATCTTGGCTCTAATACCAAATCAGAATTAAGGATTTGCCGCAATGAACACTTCTGTGTTCAGTATTCTATTTATAGTGTAAACAATCAGATATTACATCTGAGAAGAAATCGTATCCGAGTATGACACGAGAGAGAAGAAATAGAAAAGGGATAAGGCTGAAACAGAAAAGGGATAAGGCTGTTGCCGGATATGCCACAGGACTAGTAAACCTATTCCAAGTGTATCTAAGGTATTTTTACAGGCTCTGATCCCTAATTTGTGGTACCTCATATTAGTAATTTGTGATTGGTGATGCCGTGATGGGTGACTTATAATATGTGTGACGATTGATGAATTGTTTATATTTTAATTATTGAACTTGAGCATGTGTGATGACTAATGAACTACTTTCATTTTAATTATTAAACTTGAGCATTTGTGCGACATTTATTTGCATATGTTATTTTAATTCTTATCCTTATGTGTATTTAAAATTTTGAATCATTGACAATCATTCTTCAATCCACAGAATGTACCTGATTCCCACAATTTCATCAAAAGGATTGTATCAGTACCATTGCTCATTAGCTCCTAATGCCCATTGGTTGGAAAGATTATTGATGGTGGCGGGTAAACGGGTATATCCACGGATAGTGTGTACCCACGGCCCGCGGGCCATGGGTATACCCATGGGAGAGAGTTTGTCTGGCGGGCATAGATATAGGCGAGCACTACCCGTGCCCGCCACACCCGATTGCCATCCCTATGCGTAATCAAACTCAATTGTTACGAATGATAAAAAAAAATCACATCTGATTTTCACTAGAATTGAAGACAAATTCCACGAAGCTTCATCAGATCCGTAAATCTGGTGGAGCTGGGTATTCCTAACTCAATCAAATTCGCGAAGCTGGAGTTGTGGGTATATTAAGGGGGTGTTTGACAGAGCTCCAGCTCCACCAGATTTGTGGAGCTGGAGTTGTAGGTATATTAAGAGTGTTTAGATGGATCATCTTGTTTATATTTTAGAATAAAAATATAAACTTAATTCACTTTATTTAAATCTACAAATTTCAAATCTGATGTGGAGCTGGGATCTGGAGCTCTGCCAAACAGGGCCTAAGAGTGTTTAGGTGGGTCATCTTGTTTACATTTTAGAATAAAAATATAAACTTAAACCACTTTATTTGAGCCTACAAGTTTTAGATCTGAGGTGAAGTTAGAATATGAAGCTTTGCCAAACAAGACTATAGTTCTGCTTCTAGATATGATACTCTCACTACATAGCCACAGCCAAAACTAAGCGACTGAACAGTTGAATATTTAATTATGGATAGTTTCTAGTGCAACTCACATGAGCACGGGAGCAACTAATCTCAGTCCAGAGCATATGTATAAAACTACAAATATAGATCGTTAATAACTCAAAATCATCAATCAATTCATATAGCGGTATGACAGTACCTGATCCAGCGGCAGTGATGGCCTGGCGATACTTCTTGTCCTGCACGTCCCCAGCGGCGAAGACCCCCTTCACACTGGTTTGCGTGGAACCCGGCTTGGTTGCCACATACCCATCAGCATCAAGCTCAAGCTGCCCACCCAGAAACTTGGTCGCCGGCTCGTGCCCGATGGCGAAGAAGAGCCCGGCCACCTGAAGATCGGAGACCTCACCAGTCACCACGTTCTTGACCGTGATCCCAGCCAATGGACCGCCTCCTGCGCCGCCGTAGGCCTCGACGACCTCAGAGTCCCAGACGACCTGGATCTTGGGGTTGGAGAGCGCCCTGGCCTGCATGATCTTGGAGGCGCGGAAGGTGTTGCGGCGGTGGATGATGTACACGTGGGAGCCGTACTTGGTGAGGAAGTTGGCTTCCTCCATGGCGGAGTCGCCGCCGCCGATGACGGCGATGGGTTTGTTCCGGAAGATGGGGGCAGCGCCGTCGCAGACGGCGCAGGCGGAGATGCCGCGGTTCCAGTAGGCGTCGGACCCGGCGAAGTGGAGGCGGCGGGCGACGGCGCCAGTTGCGACGACGACCGCGTCGGCGAGGACGGTGGTGGAGTCGGAGGCGACGCGGAAGGGGCGGGCGGAGAAGTCGACGGCAGTGACGGTCTCGGTGAGGATGTTGGTCCCGAAGCGGAGGGACTGGGCGCGGCAGCCGTCCATGAGTTCGGCGCCGAGGACGCCGTCGGGGAAGCCCGGGAAGTTCTCGACGTCGGTGGTGGTGGTGAGCTGCCCCCCCGCGGCGATGTCGTTGGCGAGAAAGCCCTCAAAGAGCACGGGCTTGAGCTCCGCGCGGGCCGCGTAGATGGCCGCCGTGTGCGCGGCCGGGCCGCTGCCGATGATGCACACGCGCGTGCGGAGCGGCGGCGCGGCGGATCCCTCCATGACTGCTCGGCTTGGCGGCGGTCAAGGTGCGCCTCCAAGAATGAAATTACGGTTGGCACCTCAGACTCTCAGAATATGCTAGAGTGCTAGACTGCTAGTATCAATTCAATGGGCACCATAAATTGCCTAGGAGCAGGGTTCGCAAAATCGAGTGAAAACCGTGAAAACCGAGCATACCGAGGTGGTTCGAGAACAAAAACCGAGCGGCAAACCGGTCCGATTCAAATTTGAATTCAAAAAATTTAAAAAATTTGCAAAAATTTATCCAAAAGGTCCCTAAAATCATTATTAATATTGTTTTAATATGTACAATGAAAATGAGTTGAAAATTCAAATTTATTTGCGCCAAAACCGAATGTATCAAAATTAGCTGATTGATTTGGTAGGGTTCCAAGTTTATACAGAATTTGTTCATAGAGGCATGTAGTTTATTCATGTTTGTAGGGTTTAATTGATGTTAATAAGGCTATGCAGTCATTTGTCCACTAGACAATACTTGGTGAAATTACATCTGTATGGGATGCAAATACATTTAGGGTTATTCATGGAAATCCGTCCAATACTATCACAGTGCTATTTTGTATGGAAATCCAATTCATATTTGTTCATGAAAATCCATTCAATACTACGTTGAACCAAGTTTAACCTCACAGTGCTATTTTGTATGATTTATGCACTACAAGATCTATTTGTATGTTTCATATCATTGCAACTCGATTTTGTACTAACGTAGTCTTTATGTAGGTCTAACTTGGAAGGCCCATTTGAGTGTATTGTTTCGATATGAATGTATAGACATGCTTGCAAATGTGTTAATCTAATGTTTTCAAAGCACTGAAATGTGAATTTGTTCGATTGTCTCGTAAACGGTATTGTAATGACATGCTATTTGTTGATATATTATTTCTAAATGTCCACTTTTGCAACTTGAGATTGTCTAAAATATAGCAAAGGTCATGCCGAAATTTTCCATATTTTTTTTATCATTGTGCTATTATTGCAAACTATTAAATTTACAACTTGGCATAGTCTTAAAATATACAAAAAGTCATGTTAGAATTTTATCATAATTTTACATATTTTAAACACATTTATAACATTTGTTTCATGTTTTTTGCGCATTTCTCGGGTTTTTATAATTTTCCACAAATTTTCCTCCGTTTTTTGTACTGCCCTCGGTTTTCCGCGCAAACCCACCGGTTTTCGACCCAAACCGGTCGATTTTCGCTATTACCGATCGGTTTTCCTATTTACAAGCCACCATTTGAATTACGAATTTGAAATTTGCAAACCGGTCGGTTTTTCTCGATTTTCGAACGAAGTTCGTGAAAAACCGGTACCGACCACTCTCCGATTTTCTAGCCCAAAACGATTTTGCCTGTGTCCATCAGTCCGCGTGACTCCACGAGACATTGGCCTTCGGGTGTCGGCATAATGCAGAACCCACACCACGAGAAAGCATGATCTACACGGCTACACGTCCTATAAAATTCGCAAGTCATCCACAGAACACGAGCCAGGAGCAAGTGCTGTAGTATCGATCTTGTAAAAGCTAGTACCAGAAAAACACTGTGATTCTGGACAGTAGTACAGACTACACGTCCTATAAAATTCGCAAGGCTGGAGATCGTTTGCCAGTTCGCATATGTACTTGTTCCGACCTGCTTTCGTTGCTCCTCCGTGCGCCGGTTGTGGCGAGAAACAGCGGTGCTTCCTCTGTTCTGCACATGGAAAACCCAGCAAATCAACAATTAGAAGCTTCCATTGCATGACACAAAGCGAGGCACTTCTCGTGACGGACCGCCTTTTCAGGGGTGCGTTTAAATCCCGGAATGACTACCCAGGAAGATTAGTCACCGGAAACCAAGTCGCTCATTGCCCGCAAACGAATGATTCAACTGTTTTTACATCACATAAGGCCTATCGGCCAGAGTTTTCTCAGGAAGCGGCGAGCTTCAAAGTATATATTACATCACAAAAGACAACAGCGCAAAAGCGAAACTCCACAGGCGAGTCGAGCGAAGACTGAGACTAGAACCACACTGTATCGCCGTCTACGATCTCTTGGAAGTCACCAACATCTTGATACTCTAAAATGGGTTAATTAAGCAAGGGTGAGTACTACAACGTACTCAACAAGCCACACAGTAAATCCTGATTATTATATGCAACGGATAACAAGGATAGCCATATGTCTCATTTGTGTATGCAAGTTTTCATAAGATTTGACATTTCATTTGAAACATAAACCATAATCATAATAATAAACAGGGGGTTTCCAAAGTTATATACTTCCACACTTGTTCATTCAAAGATCTACTTGAGCTTAGGTTCGGGATTCACCCCATTTTAACTCAGCTTCATTTACCGGAAGCACGGCGTATTCGAATACCATTTAATACACTCTGCAGAGGTGTTCAGCTTTACCCACAAGATTCCACGATCGTTATGCCACGCGATTAACATGCAACTTTTATGCATGCGGCCGGATCGAGGTTATCATAGCTTTTCGTTGGATCTTTCCCCTTTAGCCCCTATCCGGTAGAGTTTCGTCCACATTAACCCGGGGTCCCCACCGCCGAGTGAAGTTCGCGATCCCGTTCTTTGTGGACACCTACCGCTAATGAACCCGAATGCCACGGTTTCCTCGTGCACACTTTCGCTTTCACCCCCATAATCGCGGACCATCTCCCATGCAGGAAGGTAACCCTGCCCTATAGGTATTGGAAAGTACAATATACCGAAGCTACGTTGAGTCAAGCCAGCGGTTGACCGGCCCAACTTTGTGGTTGAGCGATTTCTTAAGTTATTTACTTTTGCCCAAGGTTGTAAGTCCTTACTTGTCATAGACCAAACCATTACATTCCACATCCCCTGGTATCAGCAGTACCATCATCCATCCATACCTTGGTATCGGTCCTCGTAGGGATCGGACTAACACCCATCCATTAGTTAGCCCAATCTTGTCCCCGGACCGCAACATTTCATAAACATTCCAACAATATCGACATTTTATGTTTTCCTTTTAAAATGGTCTAATTAACTGTAATAGAATACCTAGCCAAATAATGACAATAGTGACGTTCTAGGGCTACACAGGACTAATCGGATTTAATATTTGTCAAGGAAGTTCCATGAGCCTTTTGGGCATTTACTAGCTATCAGGTCATTCAACCATACCACCGTTGCGATATTTCAACATATAGTTCGGAAATAATGCGGTAGAAAAATAATTATGAACTATTTTAAGGGAATCTTAGGTTCAACATGATCAATGGAGTATGGCTTGCCTTGCGGGCGGAGGGTTCCCTAATTCGGTGTTGGCGTAGTCGTACTGGCGTCCACGTTGATCCGGCTCCGATTCCCGATCGCTCCTGCGTCTGCTCCGGAGTTGAGTGCTTTGCTCGGTCGTCGGCTCTAAGCGTAAATAAAAACCATAAGATAGACAATAAACAATAAATAACACAAAAGAAAGAAGAGAAAAGAAAAGAGAAAAACCGAGAGAGAAAATAGCGGAAATAGGTCGGAGGGCATTTTGGGAATTTTGGAACTTGGTTTGGCGAACGGCAGTCGTTTTTGGACTCGGTGGCTCAAAGCGGTTCGAATATGTATTTTGGGCATTTTTGGACTTCGGGTATTTTTGGGATATTTTTGGATATTAAAATAAATTAATACGAATTTCTGAAATTGGAAACCGAAAAGAAAAAAAAAAATGGAAATGCTCTTTATTCATTTCGGGCGCTGAACCGTTTCGCGTGAGCATCTTGTGAGGATAGGCGGCCAGATCACGCGAGGCCATTGACCGACACGCGGTCTTGGCCGGCATGAGGAGAGGGGAGGTGGCGCGCGTGGGCCTTGGGCGTGGGGAGGCGGCGGGTGGACCGGAGTAGCGAGGCGGAGTGGAGGTCGCATGGCGGAGTTAGCGGAGTTTCGCGGAGCCGAGAGGCAAGTGCGTTATCGCACTTTAGGTCGCCGGTTCGAGCGGGACTTTGAGGGGAAAGTGGGAGAAACTCACCCTAGACTTAGAGCACTGCTCAGGGGAGACCGAGCGGCGGCGGAGTGGCTTGGCGGCGCTTAAGCCGAGACGAAGAAGTCTCAGCGGGCGGCTCTGAGGGCACGGGAGCGTTGGAGAGAGAGAGGAATAGAGAGAGGGGAGGTGGGCGACGAGCTCGGGGCAACAATGGTGGTCGGTTAGGGCTTTTATAGCCGATGGAAGAAGCGCTTGGTCGTCGGCCGGAATGATTCTTGGCGGCAGCGGCGGGAGGGTTGCGAGCTCTGGCGCGCAGCGATAGGATGGGCGGCGTGGGGCTCGGCGGCGCTAAGCGGCGGAGAGGTGGAGAGCCCTAAGGGGTTAGGGACAGCGGCCAGGGCGAAGCGAGAGATGAGTCACGAGCGGCGCGGCGTAGCCTGCCATGCGAGAAACGCAGCGTGGGGAAGAAGGAACAGGGCTTAGCGGCAGGCGGGCGTGGAGTGCAGCGGAGCGGGAACGCGGAAGAAGCGGCGCGGGGAGGAAGCGACAGCGAAGCGCGCGCATGCGGAGAAAGGAGGCGTAAAGCCGAGAAAGGAAAGCGCAATTGCGCTGAAACTTTCCAAAAACGGAAAGGACTTGTAATTTAACCGAATAAACTCAAAAAAAATCCGAAAAAATTCAACAAAATTCATAAAATGCAATTAGAGACTAATTCAAACTCAAATTTGAAATTTGTTTTGAATTTTGTGGTTATTTCAACCTACCCCCCTTAAAATAAATCTCGTCCCCGAGATTCACTTACCTGGGGAAGAGGTTGGGAAAATCCTGCTGCAATTCCGATTCCCTTTCCCATGTAGTTTCTTGGAGCGTGTGATTCTTCCATAGCACTCGGCATACTCTGACATCTTTGTTTCGAAGTTTCCTTTCAACTGTCTCAATTATCCGGACTGGTTCCTCTGTATAGGTCAGATCATTCTGTAAGTCGATTTCTTCTAACGGTATTTGCTCTGCGGTTTGTCGAAGACACTTCCTTAATTGTGATACGTGGAATACATCGTGTACCCTTGACAACTCAGGACTCAACTGTAGTTTGTAGGCTACTTCTCCAATTCGGCCTATGATCTTATATGGCCCAACATATCTTGGTGCCAATTTTCCCTTAATCTGAAACCTATGCACGGGTTTGAATGGTGTTACTTTCAAATAAACAAAATCTCCGACTTGGTAACTGATGTCCTTTCTCCTTGTGTCCGCATAGTTCTTTTGTCGTCCTTGTGCTATCTTTAAGTTTTCTCTGATAATCCTTACATGAGCTTCTGCATCCTGCTGTCTGCGGCCCTAATAATTGATTTTCTCCTACTTCACCCAATTCAAAGGGTTACTGCACTTTCTTCCGTAAAGCGCTTCAAGCGGTGCCATTTTAGGCGGCTTGATAGCTGTTATTGTAGGAAAATTCTGCAAGCAGTAAACAAGTAACCCAAGATGCTCCATAGGTCAACGCACAAGCTCTTAACATATCTTCCAATATCTGGTTAACTCTTTACATCTGTCCATCGATGCAGTGGGTGATATCTTTGTCTTGAAATTCAGGTCTGTCCCCATGGCTTCATGTAGACTCTTCCTAATTTTGATGTGAATCGGGCTCCTCGATCGACACAATCTTTTTGGGAATCCCATGTAATCTAACTATACGGGTCGTATAGCTCTGCTAGTTTATCCTTGCCATAGGTCCGCTTGGTGGTATGAAATGTGCTACTTTAGTCGATCTGTCAATTATTACCCATATGGAATCAAATCCTTGCGTGCTTTGGGTAGTCTGTAATAAAATCCATTCGATTTCATCCCACTTCCATTCAGGGATCGGTAGAGGTTGTAACATTCCAGCGGTCTTCTGATGCTCAATCTTAACTTTACGGCACACGTCACAACACAGTACGTGCTCGGCTCTCTCTTTCTTCATGCCTTTCCACCAATATTCACCTTTTAAATCATTGTACATCTTTGTCTTTGCCAGGGTGTATGGTGAGTTGGGATGAGTGAGCCTCTGTCAAAAATCAATCCTCTTATATCTTTATTATTAGGAACACATACACGATTACGGAATCGTACTATGCCTTGTCCATCTTCCGAGAATTCGACGGGCCTTTTTCATTCATTTCCTTACGGTATCATTTGGATTTCTTCGTCCTCTTCTTGAGCTGTTTTGATTTGACCGAGCGGTCATTTGGATTGTAATGGAGGCTAAATATCCTTTCTCAACTATCTGAAGATTCAGTCGTTCCATTTCAAATTGCAACTGCTGTGAGATGTCTGTGGTCTTGGCTATGTGGTGACAAGATTTCCTACTGAGTGCGTCTGCTACCACGTTAGCCTTTCCAGGATGGTATTGTATCTCCAAGTCGTAATCATTGATCATTTCCAACCATCTTCTTTGCCGGATATTCAGATTTGGTTGAGTGAACACATATTTCAAACTCTTGTGATCCGTAAATACATCACAGTGATTTCCCAATAGGTAATGTCTCCAGATCTTTAGTGCATGTACTACTGAAGCTAATTCCATATCATGAGTTGGATAATTCTCCTCATGTGGTCTTAATTGTCGAGAAGCATATGCGATTACCTTTCCGTCTTGCATCAATACGCACCCTAATCCTTGTTTTGATGCGTCACAGTATATCTGAAAATCCTTACTTGTGTCGGGTAATATGAGTACTGGGGCTGATGTTAGTCTTGTCTTTAATTCCTGGAAACTTGCCTCGCATTTCTCAGTCCATTTGTACGGGCTATCCTTCTTGAGTAGGTGTGTCAGGGGTTTTGCAATCTTTGAGAATCCTTCAATGAATCTCCTATAGTATCCTGCTAGTCCGAGAAAGCTCCTGACTTCTTCACATCGATGTCAAGTTTCCATTCCTTGACTGCTTCTACCTTCGTTGGATCCACTTTGACTCCGTCCTTGGTGACAATATGCCCCAGAAATGCGATCTCATTCTTCCAAAAGTCACATTTAGAGAACTTGGCGTATAACTGATGTTCCCTAAGTTTTTGTAATAGCTGGTGTAAATGCTTAGCGTGCTCGTGTTCATCTTTTGAATACACCAGTATGTCGTCTATGAATACTACGACGAACTGATCCAAAAATTCCATACATACTGTGAGGAGCCGCCCAGACTGTCCTCGAGCTATTGGAACACCCAGTTGACCTCATTGGATTTGGAGGCTAGTAACGATTCGCCGATGGCGCTCGCGATGCTAGCATCCAAACCCAAATGAGATAACAGTGGGACCCTTCGAATAACTCGACAACAGCCCCGGTATTCCCCCGGTATGCGACCCGAACTCGCCCAGGATCGCCCCGCATACCGGTTTCCACCGTTATCACAACTCAATTTGCATAAAGGGGGCAACGAACTCAAACCCCACAACCGGACACGCAACGCGGAAGCACAACAAGACTAAACCAAAGCACAAAGACAAACCCGACAACCACACAACTAAAACAACTCAACTAGCATGCTAGAAACTTAAGAAGATGCAACCTAAACCAAGATAGCACAAAAATTCGAAAATCCGGCATGACCTTCCTAGATTCTAGGACATCCACTCAGTGAGACAAGAAAAAGCGATTGATATAGCATGATAATATGGAAAGGATAAAAGCAACAACCAAGCATGATAAGGACATCACACACAACCACGGTCCACAGGAGGAATACCAAGTCTACAAGCCACTCAGGACATGGTATTAAAGCTAGCTATACAACAAAAGGGAGTTTAACCAACGCATTTAGCAAAATATGACAACTCCGGAAGTGTTCTGCCCCTGAACACTTCCGGGCGTGAGCAGCATCGCAAGTAACCTCTACTCGGTGTCGCTTGCGGGCGAAGCGATAAGGGCAGAACTTCGCAGCCCTCCGGATCCTCACACGAAACCACAAAGCGAAGCATGAGTGCGAATGTACTCATAAGACTTACCCGTGGTCCATATATGACCGACTCCAAAGGGTTATGCATTTGGGTACAGAAAGGAATAAAGCTGAAGGTAACAGTGCGGAAAAGCATTAACATTTGTAGTATGAGTATGACAGCTAAATCAATTACAAAATTTAAAGCAGTTATTGACCGCACCTACTTCTAACATGAAGTTGAAAGGTAACAACACTAAAGTAAAGCATTTACAGCCATTTTAAAGCTCAAGTACAACGACGAGCCAGGAATTTAAGTTATTACTCGTTGAGTGTCGGATGGCCTGCGTGCTCATATCCGAGGCGGCAATTCGAATCGCTTAATTAACCTGCCAGGAAGCATTGATCGCCGCGACATGTGCCACAAAGTACCTCATGTCAACCCCCTCCCATCCATACCCATTCGTTGAACCATCTTCATGCGGTCAGAGCACCTAGCACCCCTCGGCGACCCAAGCCCGGCTTGGCCCTCGAGGGTCGGGCCTAAGCCTCGCCCTCAACCACGTCCAACCGCATGAGGGCATGATCCATCGAACGGCATGTGATGAAAGAGTGGCTTACCCAACCATATTCAGGCATGCGATCAACCCAATGGTGCTCGATCAACATGGCACACAAACGGATCGGTCCTTAATTGACACAGGCGGGACTACGCCAATTGAGTCTCCATACCCAATTGATCCTACTCTCCCGCCCGGTCGCCAATTATTAAGGTCTACCTCCAAGTAGCATGACTGAACCCATTTCCAATATAATGCACATGTGTAGTATTGAGTACTCTCAAGTGATGGAACCGTCCACCACTTGGCCCAAACCCGACCTCTAAGCAAACTAAGCATGGACACATTGTATTTACCCATAAGCTAGCTCCAAAGGAAAAGTTCAACAAGTGTCAAGGAGTGAGTGTGCAGCAATTAGGTTCTACTACCCTTACCACCATTGACTCCTAATGCAAAAACCTAATCATTCAATAAGCATTTTATTCACCAAAATAAACATATATAAAGGGTTGAACATGCTTAGGTGCTTGCCTGATGCTTCTGCCGGAGTCTCAGTGACAACCTGCTCACCGTGATCACCCTCGACCACAGTCACGTCACCCTCCGCGCGATCGTTCTCTACACGATAACCATGCATATGGAATGAGATGTATGCCGTGCATATGAACATGGAATGAGAATTGAAAACAATAACACAAGCATTAGTCAAGACAAAATGACATAAAATTGCGAAATTCCACAATAACAGCCAAACCACATTAAGAATGGCTCAACACTATTTCGATCCCAACCTGTCTAGCTAGTGACTTATTCGACATCAACCCCCAAAGAAGCTATTCAGGTACACCCCAAACCAGAGCATAAGGACCCTAATGAATCCATTTATCAAGGATTAGGGGCTTCGGCCATATGAAAGAAAACCAGGACACGAGCCTAGCATAACTCTCACGGATTTCGTCCGAAGCATAATGATCTACAAGACAGCACACTTGTCCTCCAGACCCAACCCAACTATATTCGGAGCGACGCCAAACAGGGGGCAAAGCCAAGCCGAAGCAAAGCCACCCGCACAACCATGGAAAATGAACTAGGACAGAGTACAAGCGATAAGGGTCGAAGAAAAGGAACATGAACTTGGTCTCTGAATTTGTAAATGCAAGGGTTGCACCACATACTCGTTTAGCCGCACATACCCCTAAAGCATTAAAACGGGAAACACATAACCCCTCCTAGCTTGCACGACAATTCAATAAAACCCTCGCAACACGACCAAAGGATAGCAGCTCGCCTTAAGATTATAGCATTAAGCTTCAACATTTACTATGTAAAGAACTTACTAGCCACAACTAGCAGAACATTAACTCGCAACCATCCGAATCATCAACCCACAGCCATCTATTATGAACTGAATCTTGATATCGACATAGTCATCATGCTCACTCACAAGACAAATATCAGGACCATGACAATATCGCTATACTTTAATCAAGTATTCAAAGAAACATCCAGCAGCATAATAGCATACCATCATGGATCATGTGAGTAGAACATTGAAGGAATTAGTATCCTCATGGCATACCTAAGAGTTCAGAGACATTCAAGCATGTTTAGCACTAATCGAATCCTCATCTGCTAAACCACCCATTTATCAATCAGTATAAAGGATCTCCAGCAAATCACTTAAGCATCACAAATCATCAGAGAATCGAGCTTAGTGGAATCCATTGAGTAAACCGTACATTACAAATATCCCCATGCAACCAATAACCATGGATCGGAAGGAAATCGGCATCCAGAGAGAGAGAAACCTTTGGGGGAAAGAGTAGCTGTCTGAGGGAGTCGCCGTAGTGGGGAAAGCGATGGGAGCGGCTAAGCGGCAGCGGCCGTGGCGGCGGGAGGAGGTGGCGTTAGGCTGCGAGGAAAACGGCGGGGCCGGTGGAAGCGGCGTCAGCGAGGCCGGACGCAGTGGCCGGCCGGCGCCGGCGAAAGGCTGGCGGCGGCGACAGCGAGGCCGGTAGCGAGCGAGCGGCCAGCGCGCGGGCGAGAGGACAACCGGCGTCGGTAAGCGGCGGCGGCCAGAGGCAGCCGAGCCGAACGGAGCACGCCGGCGGCGTGGAGAAGCGAAGGGCGGCGGCGTCGCCCCTGGTGGAGCTTCAGGCGGAGGAAAAAAGAAAGGGAGTGGAGTATTTGGGTGGAGAAAGAGAAGAAAAAGGAAAGGATGGAAAAAAAAATTGACCCAGAACATTTACCTAAATGCCCTCATGCTCATTCACATAGGAAATTAGAACCATGACAATTCCTCCCCCCTTAGGGGAATCTCGCCCCGAGATTCAAAATGAGTGCATAGCTGGAAGGGAATTTTACATAGACAAAACCGCGAAGGGATAGGGTTGAAGTACTTACATGGTTTGGAAGAATTCGGGATACTCGTCTTTCAAATGATCCTCCCGCTCCCAGGTGGCTTCATCTTCAGTGTGATTGCTCCACTGAATCTTATAGAACTTGAGAGCCTTCCTACGAGTTTTGCGTTCGGCTTCATCTAAAACCCGAATAGGACGCTCTTTGTAGGATAGATCGGGTTCAGGCTGAACCCCGAGTTCATCCACCTCCAGAGATTCAAAGGGAGTACGGAGGCACTTCTTCAACTGCGAGACATGGAAGACATTGTGGACTGTCTCGAGTGAGGGAGGAAGCTCCAACTGATAGGCCACCTGACCACGCCTACTAAGGATCCGGAATGGACCTATGTAGCGAGGCGCCAACTTTCCCTTGACTCCAAAAGCAGCGGGTGCCGGAGAGGAGATACCTTCAAATAGACAAAGTCGCCAATGTCAAAGAAGAGAGGTCTCCTACGGTGATCGGATAGCTCTTACATCGCGATTGAGCTACCCTCGATTCTCTTGGATGGTTTTCACCTTATCTTCTGCCTCCATGACTAGTTCAGGCCCAAGGAATGAACGTTCCCCACTCTCAGACCAGTTCAGAGGTGCTCGACAACTACGACCATAAAGTGCTTCGAAGGGAGACATTTTGATCTTTGGTTTGGTAGCTGTTGTTGTAGGCAAACTCAGCATCACGGAAGACACTCATCCCACTTCTTCCCATAAGGCCAGAACACAAGACCTCAACATATCCTCAAGTATCGATTGACCCTCTCGGTTTGGCCGTCGGTTTGTGGGTGATATCTTTGGTGTGAAGTAACTTAGTGCCCAACGCTTCATGCAAGCTTTTCCGAACCAGAAACAAAGCGAGAGCCTCGATGCGAAACTATCCGCTTTGGTACTCCATGAAGACATACAATCAGAGATGTACAACTCCGCATACCTCTTGAATTGATAAGCCGTGCGAACGCTAGAAAATGTCTTGACTTGGTCAGCCGGTCGACAATAACCCAAATTGAATCATGACCGAAGAAGTCGAGGGTAGGCGGTAATGAAATCCATGCTAATATCCTCCCATTTCCAGTTTGGGGACGGGCAATGGGTGAAGAGTGCCGGTGGCTTGAGATGTTCCGCTTTCACCCTTTTGCAAACATCACATTCGGACACATAACGAGCAATCTCGTGCTTCATGCGGAGTCCACCAAAGCTGCCGTTTCAAGTCTTGGTACATCTTATTGCTACCGGATGAATGGTGAGCAAAGAGTTGTGTGCCTCATCAAGGATCGCCCGCTTCAACTCTTGGGCATCAGGGACAACTATCTTGTTGGCCGAACCACAAGGTTCCTTGCTCATCGTGCGAAAACCAAGGGCTTGGCCAGAACTCACCTTGTCGCGAATTTGGGAGACACCCCATCACCCTTCCGAGCCTCCGAATCTGATCAAGCAATGTGGACTTCAATTCCACATTAGACAAGGTCCCTTCTTCAATCATTTCCAGGTTGAGCTTACGGAACTCGGCACAAAGGGTGGCGCCGTGGTGGAAGAGCAAGGCAATGGCATTGTACCTTGCGGCTCAATCGTCGACCACCACATTGGCCTTCCTGTGGTGGTAATGGACTTCCAAATTGTAGTCCTTTATCAATTCAAGCCACCGTCTTTGCCTCATATTCAGTGCTGCGTGAAGATGTACTTGAGGCTTTTGTGATCGGTGTAGATGTTGCACTTGTTCCCCAGGAGATAGTGGCGCCAAATCTTCAGCGCATGGACCACTGCTTTGCCAAGCTCCGGATCATGGGTGGGGTAGTGCTCTTCATGACATTTTAGGCTGCCGAGGCGCATAAGCGACAACTCGGCTGTCTGCATAAGCACCACGGCCAAGTCCGATGCGGATGCATCGCGATGAGCGTCGAGCGGCTCGTGAATATTGGGTGGGTGAGGATCGAGCTGTAGTGAGGCGCCGCTTGAGTCTGAAATGCATGCTCACGACCCACGGACCACTTGAACTCGATGCCCTTCTTGACAACTCCGTCATAGGCTTGGCTATCTTGGAGAAGTCCTGAATGAAACGGGCGATAATAGCCCGGCCGGCCAAAGCTGCGAATCTCGGTGTGAGACTTGGGCTGTTCCCATTGAGCACATCCTGTACTTTGCTTGGGTCGGCAGCGACACCTTGCTCGGAGAAGGGCGTGCCCCAAGAACGATACCTCCTTCGACCAAAATTCGCACTTGCTGAACTTGGCATAAAGGCGATGCTCTCGAAGCCTCCACGAGAACAATGTGAAGATGCTTGGCATGGTCTTCTTCATTCGCCGAATAGATAAGGATGTCATCAATGAAGATGACCACAAAGGAATCAAGCTCTTCCATGAAGATGGAATTCATCATGTACATGAAGTATGCGGCGCATTCGTCAACCCGAGCGACATGGCGGTGTACTCGTCTGACCCATCTGCAAGTGGAGAAAATTTGTCTTGAATATCCTCGGCCGGATCTTAATCGATGGTACCGAGCCTCGGGTCAATCTTGGAGAATACCGTGCACCCGGCAAGGCGATCGAGCAGGATATCAATCCGCGGCAGAGGGTATTTGTTCTTGATAATGCTTGCATTCAAAGGACGATAATCCACACATAGACGAAGAGAACCGTCCTTCTTAGTCACGAAGAGAGCCGAGCAGCCCCAAGGTGAGGAGCTTGGGCGAATGAACCCCTTGTCCATCAGTTCCTTTAACTGCTTCTTCAATTCCGCCAATTCATTTGGCGGCATCCTATATGGCCGCTTGGACACGGGGCGATCCGGGTTGGAGTTCAACCACGAACTCAATGTCGCGATCAGGTGGCATCCCCGGCAGTTCCGTGGGGAACACATCCGGGTACTCCGAAACCACGGGAATGGACTCTAACTCCTCAATTTCAGCACCATTCAAGGAGCAAAGAGTGGCATTGCCACCATCGAGAAGTAGAGTCAACTGGTCGCCCTTCGGCCCCTTGAGCGAGATGGAGCGACGAGAACAATACAGAATGGCCTGCTGTCGGGTTAGCCAATTCATGCCCAAGATAACATCTATCCCACGAAGATCAAGGAGTAGCAAGTTGACAAGGAACGGAACCCCTTGGATCAGAACAATTGCTTCTTGGACCACTTGATTAGCAACAATCTTTGAACCCGGTGCTTCAATGAGGAAGGGGGTGTTACTGTAACTCACCCTCATTTGATGATGCATAGCAAAATCCTTGCGAATAAATGAATGAGAAGCCCGGAATCAAGCAGAACTCTAGCGACATGCCCATCAATGCACAACATACCCGGTCAACACATGGTCGCCCTCTGGAATCGCCTGCGTCGGTGTAGTGGACCCGGCCATGCTTCGGCGCTTGAGGTGCCTTCCGTAGGGGCGTGGAAGCGGTGCGCCCTGAGGCCTTAGAGCATCGAGTTGTTGCCCGCTTGGGAAAAGGGCAATCTCACGATGAAGTGTCCCCAGCGCCCACAGGTTGTAGCACGGGCCGGAACTGAACTTGCCCCGCTCTCACTCCGGCGGTGGCGGTGGAGGCGAGGAAGCAGCAACGATAGCAGGGCGGGCATCGGTAGTAGTGGAAGTGTAGGAGCAGGTGCCCTCGGTAAAGGAAAAACGATCAGAAACGCAGCTATGACTGCCGCCCGGTGGAAAATGTGTCGATCCTCTTCCGTTTCTTCTCTTCTTGGTGATTCTTCATCTTATGCTCAACTTGATGATCGCCCGACTCACCAAGTTATTGAAGTCAGGAAATCACACACGAAGAGCTTGTCTTGCATCTTTCTTGACGACCCACCCATGAAGCGGTCCTGCTTCTTGATCATTGTTCACTTCTTACAGCGCATATTGGGCCAAATAGTTGAACTCTCGGGAATAGTCCATCACAGACTTGTTCCACTTGCTTGAGAGAGGAACTCCTGCCTCTTAATGTCCATGAGCCCCTTCGGGATGTAATCGCCCGAAAGGCCTCACGGAACTCCGCCCAAGTCACCTGGTGACCGGCGGGCTGCATGACTGTGAAATTGGCCACCAAGCACCAAAGCAGGCCTCAAGTGTGAAGCAAAGAAAGAGTGCCTTTTCATGATCTTCGCAGCGGATGAGAGCAAACTTCTGCTCAATTGTGCGTAACCAATCATCAGCCTCAAGTGGCTCGCTGGCGCGAGAGAAAGTGGGTGGCTGTGTATGCAAGAAATCCAGATAGCCATTGGGGCGGTCTCGCCCATCGCGGCCACCTCGAGGAGCTTGATTCTGGACAAGCATCTCCAGAATTCGGTTGGTTGTCTGCTGATTTTGTTCCGACCTCAGCAGCACATCCAAAAGGTTGGGAGGAGGAGGCGGATCGCCATCGTGAGGCTGCGATCGCCCCGCACCCTCATCACCTCCCATATCCCCGTGGGTCCTCATTCTGTCGTCAACCAAAAGTAGACGACACGAGTTAGACACCACAAGGAAGGAATAAGCTCTTACACTCGGCCAAAACTCTAATTTAAACACGAGCTAGACAGTAGCATAATCTAACATACATAAAAGCATAGATCAAGATGCAAAATGACATGGCAAGGCATATGCATGCATGGTATGACATGAAATGCACGATTCCAACGTGATCGCTTCTCCCACACTCATTATTCAACCCACGCAACCGAATTATAAACATAGGGCGGGTAATATAGCGTTAATTTCTACTAGAAGGCTAGTAAACCACAATCAATCACCTAAGTGGTTGTCAAGTTTAGAGTTCGTCTTTATGCACCTTGCTCTGATACCAGCTTTGTGAGGAGCCGCCCAGACTGTCCTCGAGCTATTGGAACACCCAGTTGACCTCATTGGATTTGGAGGCTAGTAACGATTCGCCGATGGCGCTCGCGATGCTAGCATCCAAACCCAAATGAGATAACGATGGGACCCTTGAATAACTTCGACAACAGCCCGGTATTCCCCGGTATGCGACCGAACTTCGCCCGAGATCGCCCAGCATACCGGTTTCCACCGTTATCACAACTCAATTTGCATAAAGGGGGCAACGAACTCAAACCCCACAACCGGACACATAGCGAAGCACAACAAGACTAAACCAAAGCACAAAGACAAACCCGACAACCACACAACTAAAACAACTCAACTAGCATGCGAGAAACTTAAGAAGATGCAACCTAAACCAAGATAGCACAAAAATTCGAAAATCCGGCATGACCTTCCTAGATTCTAGGACATCCACTCGTGAGACAAGAAAAAGCGATTGATATAGCATGATAATATGGAAAGGATAAAAGCAACAACCAAGCATGATAAGGACATCACACACAACCACGGTCCCACGGGAGGAATACCAAGTCTACAAGCCACTCAGGACATGGTATTAAAGCTAGCTATACAACAAAGGAGTTTAACCAACGCATTTAGCAAAATATGACAACTCGGAAGTGTTACGCTGAACACTTAGGAGGCGTGAGCAAACATCGCCAAGTAACCTCTACTCGGTGTCCCGCTTGGCACCGAGAAGCGACAAGAGGGACAGAACTCGCAGCCCTCCAGATCCTCACCTGAAACCACAAAGCAGAAGCATGAGTACGAATGTACTCGCAAGACTTACCCGTGGTCCATATATGACCGACTCCAAAGGGTTATGCATTTGGAGTACGAAAGGAATAAAGCTAAGGTAACAGTGCGGAAAAGCATTAACATTTGTAGTATGAGTATGACAGCTAAATCAATTACAAAATTTAAAGCAGTTATTGACCGCACCTACTTCTAACATGAAGTTGAAAGGTAACAACACTAAAGTAAAGCATTTACAGCCATTTTAAAGCTCAAGTACAACGACGAGCCAGGAATTTAAGTTATTACTCGTTGAGTGTCGGATGACGCGGCGTGCTCATATCCGAGGCGCGGCAATTCGAATCGCTTAATTAACCCTGCAGGGAAGCATTGATCGCACGACATGTGCCACAAAGTACCTCATGTCAACCCCCCTCCCATCCATACCCATTCGTTGAACCATCTTCATGCGGTCCGAGCACCTAGCACCCCCTCGAGCGACCCAAGCCCGGCTTGGCCCTCGAGGGTCGGCCTAAGCCTCGCCCTCAACCACGTCCAACCGCATGAGGGCATGATCCATCGAACGGCATGTGATGAAAGAGTGGCTTACCCAACCATATTCAGGCATGCGATCAACCCAATGGTGCTCGATCAACATGGCACACAAACGGATCGGTCCTTAATTGACACAGGCGGGACTACGCCAATTGAGTCTCCATACCCAATTGATCCTACTCTCCCGCCCGGTCGCCAATTATTAAGGTCTACCTCCAAGTAGCATGACTGAACCCATTTCCAATATAATGCACATGTGTAGTATTGAGTACTCTCAAGTGATGGAACCGTCCACCACTTGGCCCAAACCCGACCTCTAAGCAAACTAAGCATGGACACATTGTATTTACCCATAAGCTAGCTCCAAAGGAAAAGTTCAACAAGTGTCAAGGAGTGAGTGTGCAGCAATTAGGTTCTACTACCCTTACCACCATTGACTCCTAATGCAAAAACCTAATCATTCAATAAGCATTTTATTCACCAAAATAAACATATATAAAGGGTTGAACATGCTTAGGTGCTTGCCTGATGCTTAGGAGTCTCAGTGACAACCTGCTCACCGTGATCACCCTCGACCACAGTCACGTCACCCTCCGCGCGATCGTTCTCTACACGATAACCATGCATATGGAATGAGATGTATGCCGTGCATATGAACATGGAATGAGAATTGAAAACAATAACACAAGCATTAGTCAAGACAAAATGACATAAAATTGCGAAATTCCACAATAACAGCCAAACCACATTAAGAATGGCTCAACACTATTTCGATCCCAACCTGTCTAGCTAGTGACTTATTCGACATCAACCCCCAAAGAAGCTATTCAGGTACACCCCAAACGAGCATAAGGACCCTAATGAATCCATTTATCAAGGATTAGGGGCTTCGGCCATATGAAAGAAAACCAGGACACGAGCCTAGCATAACTCTCACGGATTTCGTCCGAAGCATAATGATCTACAAGACAGCACACTTGTCCTCCAGACCCAACCCAACTATATTCGGAGCGACGCCAAACAGGGGGCAAAGCCAAGCCGAAGCAAAGCCACCCGCACAACCATGGAAAATGAACTAGGACAGAGTACAAGCGATAAGGGTCGAAGAAAAGGAACATGAACTTGGTCTCTGAATTTGTAAATGCAAGGGTTGCACCACATACTCGTTTAGCCGCACATACCCCTAAAGCATTAAAACGGGAAACACATAACCCCTCCTAGCTTGCACGACAATTCAATAAAACCCTCGCAACACGACCAAAGGATAGCAGCTCGCCTTAAGATTATAGCATTAAGCTTCAACATTTACTATGTAAAGAACTTACTAGCCACAACTAGCAGAACATTAACTCGCAACCATTCCGAATCATCAACCCACAGCCATCTATTATGAACTGAATCTTGATATCGACATAGTCATCATGCTCACTCACAAGACAAATATCAGGACCATGACAATATCGCTATACTTTAATCAAGTATTCAAAGAAACATCCAGCAGCATAATAGCATACCATCATGGATCATGTGAGTAGAACATTGAAGGAATTAGTATCCTCATGGCATACCTAAGAGTTCAGAGACATTCAAGCATGTTTAGCACTAATCGAATCCTCATCTGCTAAACCACCCATTTATCAATCGAGATAAAGGATCTCCGACCAAATCACTTAAGCATCACAAATCATCGTGGAATTGAGCTTAGTGGAATCCATTGAGTAAACCGTACATTACAAATATCCCCATGCAACCAATAACCATGGATTTGGAAGGAAATCGGCATCCAGAGAGAGAGAGAAACCGGGAAAGGAGTAGTCTGACAGGGGAGGTCGCCGGCTAGGGAAAGCGATGGGGCCAGCTAAGCGACAGCGGCCGTGCGGCGCTGGTCGCGAGGAGGTGGCGCCGGCGTTAGGCTGCGAGGGAAAACAGCGAGGGGGCCGTGGAGGCGGCGTCAGCGAGAGCAGACGGTGGCGCCCGGCTGGCGGCGAGGCTGGCGGCGGCGGCGCGACCAGCAGGAGGCCGGTGACGAGCGGGCCCGTGGCCAGCGAGGACGACCGGGGCGTCAGCGCGGGCGGCCAGGCCGGCCGAGCCGGGAAGCTTGAACAGGCGCGGCGTGGAGAGCAGAGGCGGCGGCGTCGCCCCAGTGGAGCTTCAGGCGGAGGAAAAAAGAAAGGAGTGGAGTAGTGGGTGGAGAAAGAGAAGAAAAAAGGAAAGGATGGAAAAAAATTGACCCAGAACATTTACCTAAATGCCCTCATGCTCATTCACATAGGAAATTAGAACCATGACACATACTTTGTTCATCAAGTTCATAAAATAGGCAGGGGCGTTTGTGAGCCCAAACGGAACTACCGAAAACTCATATAATCCATATCGGGTAGTAAATGCCGTCTTTTCTCTATCTTGTTTCCTCACCTTCAATTGGTGGTATCCTGTTCTCAGATCTATTTTGGAGAAAACTTGAGCTCCCTTGAGTTGATCAAATAGTTCGTCTATTCGCGGCAACGGGTACTTGTTCTTGATGGTTACGGCATTCAATGCCCTGTAATCCACGCAGAGTCTTGCACTTCCGTCCTTTTTCCTTACGAATAGAACAGGCGAAGCCCAAGGTGAGATACTTGGTCGGATAAACTCCTTCTCTAATAACTCGTCCAACTGTTTCTTAAGTTCTTTCAATTCCGCAGGTGCCATTTGATACTGGCGCTTGGTTAATGGTGCGGTTCAGGGATCGGTTGTATTTCGGCTCTATGTCTCTCGTCTGGTGGCCTTCTGGTAATTCCTCTGGAAAAACATCCGGGTATTCCTGAACTATGGGCACTTGGTCTAATGCTAGGGTCATGGTAGTCTTGATCGCTTCCATTGTCTTTTACTAGCTTAGGGTCGGTCCTTATGGTTACTCGTTGTCCTTTGTCGTTGACAAGCATTTACTAGCTTCCTTTCACGCAGTTTAAGGTTGCTTTATGTTTGGACAGCCAATCCATCCCTAGGATGACGTCCGATCCGTTCATTTCCGGTAATGCTTGACTCAATAGTAAACTTAACCCCTTGTAGCACTAATTCTAACCCGGCTCTTATATCGAGCCATTAATCTATTGCGGCGTTTGAAAGCAGCGCAAGGGCTTGGTAACGAGAGAATAAGAAAAACCATTCTTGCAAAGCGAAAGTCATTGAAATGAGCAGTGAGTTGCTCCAGGATCAAATAAAACCAAAGCCTACCGAGATTGAATTGCAAATTTACCGATGATCACGTCGGTAGGCTAACTGCGCGTCCTCGTGATCATATGGTTGATCCTTCCTTGAAAATTGCGGGAGTTGTTGGAGCTTCCTTCGCCTCTCGGAGGTGCCCTTCCTTGTAACATTCCTTGTTGTTGTGGTGGCGGTCGGTAGACTGTCGGGTGACAGTTTCTGAAAGGCCGACGCTTGGGATTTGGCCACTTGATTGGTGGTTCTTCCTTAGGCGCTTTGTTTGAAGTGTCCTCCACTGCCCACGATGGTAACACTGTAGTCTTCTTAGTGCGATTGTTGGAATAATGGTTTCCTCCACACTTAAAGCATTTCACTATTCTTGGTGGCTTTGGCGAGCACTTTGGCCGGAATCCTCCTACTGCTTGCCGTTTAGCAGGAAATCCGGGTATTGGCGCTGGGGCTCTTCCTCTGGGTTGGTTGGTGGTCGGAAACCTCATTTGCTGGGCTCTTCTCTTTCGGGTGTCTTCTAAATCATTCCTGGCTTCCTCTATCATCATTATCTTGTCGACCATTGTTGACAAGTCCCTGAACTCTAGGGCAGCGATATGGAATTTCAAGTTCTTTTGTAATCCTTCCGAAAATCTTTCCATTTTCTTCGCTTCAGAGTCTACCTCATTTGGTGCATAACGGGATAGTTGGTTGAAATGTTGGAGATATTCCATGACAGTTCTTCCTCCCTGTCGGAGGGCTAGGAATTCTCTTCTTTTTGAGGCCATTAGTCCGGTAGGAATGTGAGCCTTGCGGAATGCTTCTTCGAATTCGGTCCATGGGATCTCTTGGTCGTTCTTGGTGGCTTGATAGTTCATCCACCAAGACGCGGCTTGTCCTTGAAGTTGGTGCGAGGCAAACAACACTTGTTCCTTATCCGAGCATTGAATGGTATCCAGCTTCCTCTTTATGTCCCGGAGCCAGTCATCGGCTGCTAATGGTTCGGTTGGTGTCGAGAAGATAGGAGGTCGGGCCTTCTGGAAATCTGACCATTTCGTCCCTCCAATGTGGGCTTCTTGCATGTTGTGGTTTCCTTGAGGGGGCCCTTGTGGTCTTGCGGTTAGCTGCTCCAGAACTCTTTCCATGAGCTGTGTTTGATGTCTTTCAGCTTCGTATCGATTCCGTTCCATCATCGCCATTATTTGGGCCAAGCTGATCTGTTCAGCGTTGGAGTTACCCTCCTCATTTGTTGTTTCCTCTCAGATTGGGTCTCACCATGGTTGACTCGGTTGTATTCAACTTCCTTTCGATCTGCAGCAGGGTTTTAACGAAAGTGAAAGGTAAGTGGGAGTTAAGATTTCTAGATAAGGCTAGAACGAATAGATGAGGGCTTAGATGAAAAGGGCGGGAGAATATTTTGAACAAGATAGGGCTAATCCCGATATATTAATAAAATTAAAGTACGACGGGGGATCATAGTTTGTTACAAGCCAAAGGTTGTACACCATACCATTCAAGGTAGGGTACCACCAATAATACAATACCAAAAACACTTAGATCTATTACATAAATAGGGGGTGGCATCAACTCCTAACGATCTTGGCAGCTCATGGGGTCCATCCTTCGTTGGGGCCGTAGAAGATGCGTTCCTCGGGGTCTTCCTCCATATCGACGTCTGGGGGCGGCGGTTCGTCGATAATCATCGATGGTCCGTCCACCGAGGGTTCTTCTTCAGGCGCCACCGGAGCTTGCACAAGGTCGATCTCCATTATCTGGTTCATCAGTGCTGTACTTGGCCACAGAGTTGGACCACATCGTTGTCTTGTTGATCGACCGGATCCCACATTTGATGAAGGTGATCGTCTTTGGACTCTGTTTTCGGAGGGCGGTTGTATTCGCGCTCCATCGGCAATATGTAGTCGAGGTCTCTTCAATCCTTGGAGTCCGCTTCATCCATAGGGAAGGAGATGCCAATGCTTCCGCCACACACCGGGGAACTAGTTGGAATCAGGTGTCATCCAATTCTCTCTCGTAGTGGTTCCGAGATAGTGGGCGGCTTGGCGGCGGCATCCTGGATTGCCGCGGACTCGTGAGTCGCTTTACGTAGAATCGTCGAGGAACACTTGGGCGGAGTGGTAGGGGTGGCAGCTCGACCCACGCCATCCACTGGCAACGTAGGTCATCTCGAAGCATCTCTTGAGTGTGGAACACGGGGCGGTGCTCATCTGTTGCTCCGACCTGCTGCATCATCCTCCAGAGTAGTTCCGCCCAACTACCGAAAATAGCCGGGTCCGGATAAGCATGGTGAACCATCTGCGGTCAACGCGAAATTTGAGTGAGTTAAGAAATATTAAAACAAAACCGGAATTAAGAATACTAAGAGGGTTGAGATAGAAAGAGGTAGAAGAGGACAGCAATAATACTTATATTTTTCACAACTCATTTTGTTTATACGATAAATTAATTTTCTGTAAAAGATCCTTAAGTCAATCTAGGTCTCAATCTACGGTCAACTTAGGCTCTGATACCACTTGTGACGGACCGCCTTTTCAGGGGTGCGTTTAAATCCCGGAATGACTACCCAGGAAGATTAGTCACCGGAAACCAAGTCGCTCATTGCCCGCAAACGAATGATTCAACTGTTTTTACATCACATAAGGCCTATCGGCCAGAGTTTTCTCAGGAAGCGGCGAGCTTCAAAGTATATATTACATCACAAAAGACAACAAATAAGCAAAAGCGAAACTCCACAAAGTGAAGTCGGCGGATCGAGACTAGAACCACATCAGATCGCCGTCTCGATCTCTTGGAAGTCACCAACATCTTGATACTCTAAAATGGGTTAATTAAGCAAGGGTGAGTACTACAACGTACTCAACAAGCCACCACAAGTAAATCCTGATTATTATATGCAGCGGATAACAAGGATAGCCATATGTCTCATTTGTGTATGCAAGTTTTCATAAGATTTGACATTTCATTTGAAACATAAACCATAATCATAATAATAAGCAGGGTTTCCAAAGTTATATACTTCACACTTGTTCATTCAAAGATCTACTTGAGCTTAGGTTAGGATTCACCCCATTTTAACTCAGCTTCATTTACCAGGAAGCACGGCGTATTCGAATACCATTTAATACACTCTGCAGAGGTGTTCAGCTTTACCCACAAGATTCCACGATCGTTATGCCCACGCGATTAACATGCAACTTTTATGCATGCGGCCGGATCGAGGTTATCATAGCTTTTCGTTGGATCTTTCCCCTTTAGCCCCTATCCCAGGTAGAGTTTCGGTCCACATTAACCGGGGTCCCCACCGCCGTAGTGAAGTTCGCGATCCGTTTCTGTGGACACCTACCGCTGTGAACCCGAAATGCCACAGCTTTCCTCGTGCACACTTTCGTTTCACCCCATAATCATGACCATCTCCCATACCGGAAGGTAACCCTGCCCCTATAGGTATTAGGAAAGTACAATATACCGAGCTACGTTGAGTCAAGCCAACGGTTGACCGCCCAACCTGTGGTTGAACGATTTCTTAAGTTATTTACTTTTGCCCAAGGTTGTAAGTCCTTACTTGTCATAGACCAAACCATTACATTCCACATCCCCTGGTATCCGCAGTACCATCATCCATCCATACCTTGGTATCAGTCCTCGGCCGGGGATCAGACTAACACCCATCCGGTAGTTAGCCCAATACTGTCCCCCGGACCGCAACATTTCATAAACATTCCAACAATATCGACATTTTATGTTTTCCTTTTAAAATGGTCTAATTAACTGTAATAGAATACCTAGCCAAATAATGACAATAGTGATGTTCTAGGGTTACAAAGGATTATTCGGATTTAATATTTGTCAAGGAAGTTCCATGAGCCTTTTTGGCATTAACTAGCTATCATGTCATTCAAACATACCAACGTTGCGATATTTCAACATATAGTTCGGAAATAATGCGGTAGAAAAATAATTATGAACTATTTTAAGGGAATCTTAGGTTCAACATGATCAATGGAGTATGGCTTGCCTTGCGGGGCGGAGGGGTTCCCTAATTCAGTGTTGACGTAGTCGTACTCGGCGTCACGTTGATCCGGCTCCGATTCCCAGTACTGCTCCTGCGTCTGCTCCGGGAGTTGGTACTGCTCGGTCGTCGGCTCTAGCGTAAATAAAAACCATAAGATAGACAATAAACAATAAATAACACAAAAAGAAAGAAGAGAAAAGAAAAGAGAAAAACCGAGAGAGAAAAATAAGCCGGAAATAGGTCGGAGGGCATTTTGGGAATTTTTGGAACTTGGTTTGGCGGAACGGAGGTCGTTTTTGGACTCAGTGGCTCGAAACGGTTCGGAATATGTATTTTTGGGCATTTTTGGACTTTCGGGTATTTTTGGGATATTTTTGGATATTAAAATAAATTAATACGAATTTCTGAAATTGGAAACCGAAAAGAAAAAAAATGGAAATGCTACTGTTCATTTCGGGCCGCGCTGAACCGGTTTCGGCCCGTGAACGCATGCGCGAGGAGGCAGTGGCCGCCCGATCACGCAGCCAAAGCTACGACACGCTGCCCTGGCGGCAGCGATGAGGGAGAGGGGGAGGTGACTGGCGCGTGGGCCTTGGGCGTGGGGAGGCTGACGGGTGGACCCGGGTAGCAGGGGCGGGTGGAGGTCGCATGGCCGGAGTTGGGCGGAGTTTCGCCGGAGCCGAGGGAGACGAAGTGCGTTATCGCACTTTAGGTCGCCGGTTCGAGCGGGACTTTGAGGGGAAAGTGGGAGAAACTCACCCTAGACTTAGAGCACTGCTCAGGGGAGACCGAGCGGCGGCGGAGTGGCTTGGCGGCGGCGCTAAGCCGGAGACGAAGAAGTCTCCCGCGGGGCGGCTACGGGAGGGCACGGGAGCGTTGGAGAGAGAGAGGAATAGAGAGAGGGGAGGTGGGCGACGAGCTCGGGGCAACAATGGTGGTCGGTTAGGGCTTTTATAGCCGATGGAAGGGCGCGAAGGTCGTCGGCCGGAATGATTGCGGCGACGACGGCGGGGAGGGTTGCAGGCTCTGGCGCACGGCGATGGGATGGGCGGCGTGGGGCTCGGGGCGGCGCTAGGCGGCGGGAGGTGGAGAGCCCTAAGGGGTTAGGAGCAGCGCGACGGGACGGGGCGGGGATGAGTCACGGGCGGCGCGGCGTAGCCCTGCCATGGCAGAGGCACGCGTGGGGAAGAGGAACAGGGGCTTGGCGGCTTCGGGCGGGGCGTGGGTGCGAAGCGGAGGCGGGAACGCGGAAGGGCGCTGGCGCGGGAGGGAGGCGGCAACGCGGGCGCGCGCATGCGGAGAAAGGAGGCGTAAAGCCGAGAAAGGAAAGCGCAATTGCGCTGAAACTTTCCAAAAACGGAAAGGACTTGTAATTTAACCGAATAAACTCAAATAAAATCCGAAAAAATTCAACAAAATTCATAAAATGCAATTAGAGACTAATTCAAACTCAAATTTGAAATTTGTTTTGAATTTTGTGGTTATTTCAGCCACACTGCTACTGCCATCCGATGTGCGGGTTTATTTGCGCAATGATGATGCGTGCGCTTGTTTATTTGGATTTGGTCATTCTAATGATTCCCTGCTCCTTTGCTGAACGATATAAGATTGTTTGAGCTTTTCAGAATTCAGGCAAGGGGGGGTGGAACACACGCACAGGAACATGCTGCCGACTTTCCACTCCCTTTTGTTCACGGAGATTTTTCAGAATTCAGATAGGACCGGCTTTTGCTTTTCTTTTCTTTTCTTTTGCAAGGGAGGCTTTGCTTTTGGTTGTAGCGAAGGTTTAGGGTTCAGACGAAGCGTTCTGTTCAAACGGACAAGAATAAACAAGATGATCATCTGGCCCACTTGTAGATTTCTCGTAGCGAATCCTCGATAGGAGTTAGGGCAATGGGCCTTTCTATTACCTGCGGGCCTTATTGTGTGTTTGGTTAGTGGGATGGAGTGGAATGGAACCATCCCATCCCACCAAATCCAGTGTTTGGTTGGAGAGCTGAGGATGACTTGGTTCCAGAAAAGAGAAAATTCTCTTTAAATTCGGGACGGCCAGGTTCTACAAATTTTCTGGAACGCAGCCATCCCACTTGAAATGTGAGAGTGACAGTGGGCCCTGTCTGAGAATCTGGGATGGAACCATTCCATCCCTGAAATCTGGGATGGAGCCATTCCATCCTGAAATGTGGGATAGAACCATTCCATTCCACCTCACTCTCCAACCAAACACACAATTAATTCATGTCCCGGGCGTGCATTGCTTTTTTCCCCCTCAGGAGTGGACCATTTGTGCATTTTTACCACGAGTTTAGCACTACATTTTTTTCTTAGCAAACATCATACCACACTAGCTAGCTCATATAAAGTTGAAGGGAGTGTACATGTATCATTTGGATGTTTTTGTTTTATCTAACATCCAAATTTTGGACTGTTGGATACCTCACCCGGATATCACCGGGCCGTTAGATCGAATCATAGGATCGGATGTAATCGATACTTCCGAATCTCAACAATGATCTGATGATCCTAGATAATATTTATCAAATCCCTACACTACAGGAATCTGTATTATTTTCGTCGGCCAAGAACCGACGAAAATAAGGGCAAAACCGACGAAAATAGCTATTTTCGTCGGTTTGCCGACGAAAATACACCGACGAAATTCTGTTGACGAAAATACAGGTATTTTCGTCGGTTGCCGACGAAAATATAGGTATTTTCGTCGGCCACCCTAGTCGACGAAAATAATAGCCGTTAACCCGCTCGCTGACGTGGCAACTATATTTTAAATCGGCCTAATTTCAAACGAAAATAAGAGTGGCGTGGCCCGGCTTATTTTAAATCGGCCAAAATCTATTATTTTCGTCGGCTAAGGCCGACGAAAATATGATTTTAAATTTAAAAAAAAAACGAAAAAATATAAAAATCCCTGAAAAGTAATAGAAATTATTTGCAGGTAATCCTCTGCAATCTTTTTATGTGGAAGTAGGAACATGCATGAATTTTGCAACGATTCTGTTTGGATAAGTAATATATGAAGATTACACCAATGCGATCAGTGTTAGCTAGTAATAATTTTGGTTTAATTATACACCATCACTGCATAAATATTTTTGTGCTCAATTTATTTAAAGGATAAAATTAAGAGTGTGTCTCATATTTTGTTCTAGTTCTTAAAGAGGTAAAACAGCAAGTAAAAACCCACTACTAGAAATGAGAAGAAATAGGAACATATTGGCAAAACTCCAAATATCATTTGCCAACTTAACTAATACAAATAAAGAAGAGAATCATTTCAAATATCGATAACAGCACATAACTTCAAAAGTTTCGATTAGGACTCTATCTTGATAAAATGTATATAGAATATCTAAAAATAATAAGTCAAGGGTAGCGAACTTGGAATAACCAAGTAATATGCAACAAACAACTATTTAATGAAAGAATGCATGGTCCCTTATTTGGCTTTGCCAAGTAGTACTGACACATAGATGAAGTGGACAGAAATATACCTCTTTGAACCTTTTCCAAGATTGTATATTGAAAGCTTGTCAATTTGATCATAACTTAGACTCTTTTCATTTTCCAAAGTTCCACTAGTCCAATTGACAGGAACTAGTATAGTAGTGGATATCAATTGTGCCAACTTCCATGCAAAACATTCTAGTGGATATCAATTGTGCAAGGTGATTTCATACCCTACAAACTGAATCTCAACCACCAGTCAGCAGGATATCAATTGTTGGATGGAGAGCTAGGCAGTAAACACCACTCAACTGCCCATGATAAGACCTAATAACCTTAACAGAGAATAAAGACAAGAAGTTAAAGAGAACATACCCTGCTAATCTATTAAGCAATGAACTTTCCAGCTAAATTAACACCAACAATGAACTTTACAGCTAAATTAACACCACAACATAATGACAAATGAGGCAATTGAGGTGTAAGTTGTATGCAAACCTAGTCATGTGTCGTGAAGTAGGAAAAATGCAATTGGTTAAGCTTCACTAGAAAATGAATAGCCGTTGGATATAGAGGCAATACAAAAGCGATTTGTGGCTGCATTTAGGTTATATCTCAACATGCATATGAACCTTTCAGACCAGCATTGACAATAACATAGTCTCCATCCCTTGTAAAACCAAAACAAAGCATAACTATCAACGTTGGTATCTTCATTAAACATCAATGTAAAAGGAACTTAGTATCCGAGCCAAACAACTTTGTTTGATTACGAGGAAAAAGAAACCAAAGAAGGGATAAGGTATATCATACTTCCAAAATAACATCTCCAAATCCAAAGCCAAATGTTGAAAGTAGTCTATCGTACCTTCCACCACCACAAGCGCTTCGTAGCTAATTTAGTTTCTCTATCAAAAGCCTACAAAAATGGAGCGAATGAAATTAAGGGTTGGTAGCAACAAACAATAGTACAAAAATTCCTCCCATGGAGACATGCGGACCAACAAATCAGATAGTCATCTCTGAAAGAAAACGATTACCTTAATACATGAAAATTTGATAATATGCCATTATATATAAGAATTAACTCTTAAGGTGTTAAGCATAACAGATACTTATATATAAGAATTAACTCTTAAGATGTTAAGCATAATAGATACAAGCAAGCTAGAATATATCATGCTTGATCAAAACACGCACTATCCCAATTCCCATGAGAACACACATAGAAACCAACATATCAGCCTTCATTAAGAGAAGCTTCAACTTCAAAGGCACAAACATTTTTCTAAACTGATTTAAGAAGATTTTATATCACATATTCCTTCTCCTTTATTGTATTATTTGCCTGCATATCTCTCTCTTCAAGATCCGCTAGAGCACACTTGGTTTCTTGCATCTTTTTCTGAAAAAATGGTTTCTTGCATCTTTTTCTGAAAAAAAGGAATGGAAAGCATAAATACAAGCATGATTATTCAGTCTTTTGACAAGCACATGACAATACAGCACAATATACTTGTAACCTCTTAGTCTTATCACTTAAATATGCGCTAAACATATTCTGAGAAAACCCATAATTAAAAACATTTGAAATTCGGTGGTAAGAAAACTATAGCAACTTTAAGTATGTTCTTCACCTCATACTTTATTTCAACCGAACAGGCTTAACTTTAGAGCATGCTTTAAATAAGAAATGAATGCATTGTATTTTGATGAAGTTGTCAATGCCAAATAATCAAGCATACTTGTAAGGAAGAGACATACCTTGCTTGAGGTGGTCCATTTCAAAGTACAAATCTTCGATTAGTGCAGATTTTATCATCTTCTGATTAACACGGAAATCAAGTGCAGATAATAAATTTAAGTTATCCAGTAATTTGACAGATCCAAGAGCCCAACCTCTGGTTTGTTCTTGATATTTTTTGCACGATGCGTGTAATCTAGTGTGCTTAATGTCTCTTCAAGGCAATGTCTTGAAGGTGCAATGGTTGCTATGATGCAAGTTTTGTCAGCCCTCCCAAGGAATCGGGTAAATTCCACAACGAAAGCAGGAACAACAACATAGTGTTTAGCCCGTGTTCCATCCATATCGAGAATCGCACATTGCAAACATCTTACTAGAAGCAAGACAAAAGCGATCTAGAGTTCAAGCGACACAGGCGTGTGCGGTCACTCCACTGCTTGGCGTCGCGAAGCCATGAGCTCCTGCTGAGGCGCTCGAGCACCTTCCAGTGCGCCCAGTCTCGAGGTGAGGTCGGGCTTGTCGTTGGCGCCTCAGTGCGCCCAGTCTTGAGGGCGAAGCGAGGCGGCGAGGACGGCGTCTTACGCTGGTGAGGCGGTAGCGATGTGCCGAAGCGGGCCAGCGCCAAGGGCGAGCTAGCGGGCGAAGCGGGAATAGAGGCGAGGGCAGCAGTGGCCGAGGTGGCCTTGGGCCAGCGTCTTACGTGGCCGGAGGCGGCAGCCAGCTTGAGCTTAAAGCGGGCAGCAGCGAAGCGCGCAGAGACGAAGCGACGCGAACATAAGCGCCAGGCGAGTCTGAGCAAGCGTCTTGCCGTGGCGGCGGTGGTCGGCGCGAATCTGGTGAGAAGCTGAGAAGCGGCGGCCGCAAATAGGGTTTTATAGCGGCGGGATATTAGGCGACCTATATACGTGCTATTTTAAATCGAGGGTCTACCAAGGCGAAAATAAAATTAGATTTTAAATCGGTCAGCGAAGCGGCGAAAATAAACTTATGTTTTAAATTCGACACCGAGACAAGCGAAAATACTATTATTTTCGTCGGCTAAATTTAAACCGACGATAATTTTAACCATAATCGTCGGCTTGGAAAAGACCGACGAAAATAATTTAGACCGACGAAAATAATCTCGATTCTTGTAGTGCTATAAAGTTTTCTGGATGGTACGATGGCGCTTCGTAACAACGAGAAACACAACGTATTGGTGACCTAGTGCTCTCAGAGGGACAGAGTTGCTAAGACCAAATAGCAAAAAAGATAAACCAGCATCAATATCCACAACACTAGCTAGCTAGCTACTGGTTGAGCAAGCAGCTAAACTGGTACGTAGAGCTGGGACATGGGCCGGGCTTTTCCCGGGCGGCCCAAGGCCCGGCCAGCCCGGCCTGACCCAAGCAGACACGGCCCGACCAGGTCGGCCGGTAGACCTAGAAATGAGGCCGTCAGGCGGCTTGCCGGCGACTACATGGGCCGGGCTCGGGCCGTGTAACATCCTCAAATTTATAAAGTAATAAAAATCAAATATTAAAAATGTGAAATCAGTTTTGTGTTGTATTTCTTGATTTTATGTGCATTTATTGATTTTTGATCTATTGGTTGAATTAATTGTTGAAATGAACAATGGAATTTAAGAAAGAAAAGAAAAGAAAAGAGAAAATAGTAAAATGGTAAGAAATGAAATTACCATGGTAAAAATCTTTGTATAACCTGGCCAAACCCTAGAAGATATTTCTAGCTAGTCAAAAGACCATGTGAATGCATTTAGAAGTAAAGAAAATAATTTAATTAGCAAATTCCATTGCTGTCCAGATCAATGTCAGATTTTTAGAGATAAATGTGGAGCACTCTAGACTTTGAAATTTTTACCATAAGACCTCAGACATATCATCTTCACCCACAAAAAGTTTCAAAAATTAATAATCAATTTTGCTATGATTTAGCATTTATTTTAGGCGAATTTAAAATTCTGCAGAAATTAATAAAAGATTTATGGAGAATTAAATCATGAGAATTTAATGTTGAAATTTTTATGATAGGTCCATTGTTTAGAACCAAACCTTCAGTAAAAATTTCAAAATTTAATATGTTGATTTAGTCCCTTAATCAATCCAAAAACTAAATTTTATTTTCTGTACAGCGTTCATTGTCAGATTTATTATAAATAAATGGTAAATAATTTTAACTCCAAAATTTTACTGAAGCTAGTAGACTTACTCATAAGCTTAGTCAAAAAGTTTGGAAAAATCTTGTGATGATTTGACCCTTGAATTAAATGGGTTAGTGTGCTGTCCAGGGAATGAGCTAGAGCTCTCCCTTCTTATTCCTTACACGTGGGGCCCACGTGTGCACGGACGCTGCCGACGGGACCCAGAAACTTCACACGACATGCCCTCTCCTGTCCTCTCTTTTCTCTCTCTGCCGTGTTGACCCCGAAGGTCAGCTCCATCTCTTTCCTTTCTTCTCTATCTCGCTCTGTCTCTCTCTCGAGCGGAGTCGGCCAAGCAGTGCCGAACCGCCTCATTTCTTGTCGCGACCCTTTGTCGGGAGCACCTCGAGGCCGCCTGCCAGCTGCGCCTGCCGTGTCCCTTGACCTTTGGCCATGCCGAAGGGAGAGCTCCAGAGAGCACCGAAACCAGCCGCCATTCCTCTCCACAGACCACTCCTCGCTAAACCGCCTTCGCTGCCTATTTAACTGGAGGAATAGGCAACCATCCACTCCATCTCCGAGCTCGTAATCCCTCCGAATTTCCATTATCTTCTTTGTCTCGTGAGAACCCGAATTGGGGGAAGTGCCAAATTCGCACGACTCGGTAAGGAAGCGTCCAAATTGATTGATCTTGGAGTATCTCTGGGTGCTAATGAAACTTATGCGCACCTTGTTTCAGCCCGAACCACACCGGAGAACTCCCCATGCCGCCGTCTCCCTCCGCCATTACCGACGCTCGGTGAGAGCTCAACCCGCTGTTTGCTTTCGGATTTGAATGACTGGTTAGAGTCCTTAGGACCTCCTGTAACTCACCCGGATGATCATTACTTCGGGAACCCTCCGTAGCACTTCCGTGCTGTACCTCACCGTAGCTCGCCGCCGTCCACCGCGGAGCGCCCAAAACCCCCGAACACCACCCATAACCAAGCTCATCCCTAGGATCTTCATGGTCCCTTGATGTCAGTAACTCTGGCCAAAGTCGATCGACGTCGCCGGTTGATCGCCGGCGAGGCCGTCGGCCATCTCCCTGCTCACGGCTGTGCGGCGTGGGTCCAAGCGGTCAGCCGCTTAAGCGTCTGCCCTACATTGCCGTCGCGGGCCAAATTGTTCAACCCCTCGCGTCGCGGCGTGCTCTCATTGCCCGATCCACCGCTGCCGGCGAATGCGCAGCTAGCGTTCACCCGCGTGAGCGCCAGCGAACCGAACCCAGGCGCGGTGACATGACCCGATTCGAAGGTTAGCCAGCGAAAAGCGCTGAAATGCGCTTTCCTTCAAGGAAAGCGTATTTCCTTATTTCTCTATGTTAATTAAATCGAAATAATTCAAATTGCTATATCTTTTAAACTATAGCTCCAAATTGAATGAGATAAATTTCTAAATTCATATTAAATCATGTAGTTTCATAATATGAAAAAAATATTTGATACTTGTTTAGCAAATTAACTTTGAATTTAAATTTAAAGAGCGAAATTTGAATGTGGTGCATATAGAAATTTTGCAAATAAAGTCCAAATTGAGTGAAACCAACTTTGTTGGAATCCTTAGGTCAAGTACTATTCAAATATGTAATTAGATTTGGATTTGGAGTTAGTTTGTGAAAATTTCATGTTAGGACTTTAGTTAATGCATATATTTAATATAGTTGTGATAACTTAATGAAAAAGCATCCAAATTGAATGAAACTTGTTTCATTAGGTTGATTACACTAATTAGGATCAAATGGTAATATGAAAGTTAAGGTGTACCATGTTACTTTTGTTTGACATATTTGAAGTTACCTTATGCCATGTTTAAAATTAATACAACTAACACCACACCCTAAAAATGAACTTTGTTAAATATAATCCTACAATCTTAGCTTCCTGAATTCGTAAATTAAAATGAAATATTACATAAAGGAAGGTAATCATGTTGTATGTCATTAAGCTTTTGCCTTAGGCCCAAAATCTTATAACTTGCTTAATACATGAATTGATTAAGTGATTGCTATCATTGATTGATTTGAATTGATTTCATTTGAATCTTTCAACTGCTATCCTTGTTGTTTATGTATTTGCTTCTTTTATCGATATTGAAGTATTCTATTTGCCATGTTCTTAATCAACGTATAGACGCTGAGGCTACCGACTACGCTATCGACCACGCATCCAAATTTACACCGCCGAGGAGCAAGGCAAGCACCCCCTTGATCATTTTGAACCCAGATTTCATAACCAACTAAAATGTGATTAAGAATCTTCCTGCATGCTTATGATATAAATGTCTATTTTAAGTCCCTGGTAGCTATAACCCAAATTGATGGATTACTTCAATCATGTTGACATGAATTCCATGATAACCATAGGTATGGGTAGATTCAATCCATAGATGGGCTATAACGATTATTAATTTTCATCTGCTTAGCAACGCTTAGAATGATACGATGATATCTACACCCACATACACACTTATTTATGAAATCTTTTATGGTTTATTTAAGCGATGAAGGATCTTGGTAGTTTGGTAAAAATGAAAATAAAACTACTGTTTTGACGTGGGTGATTATTGGCAATAGCCGGTTGTACATGTTTTAACGTGTACGTAGCTAGGGTGGAGTTATCACCCATGTCACTTTGAGGACCGAACGTAGTGTTGCATGATCCAAGTATAACCGTACATCCACAAGTACTGTAATGGGACAGTCTTAACTTATTAAATTATTTGGGAATTAACTTTGCACATTGGTAGGCAGTTGTAGCACGGGCATTCCGAATTTAGGTTTGCTCGAGGGAGGTGTCATCACCGAGGTGTTGGCATCTGCCGTTGTAACGGTGTACGTCTGGATATGAATTTGAGGCTGTTTATTATTCCTGGTGGGTCACTGACTCCGGAATTCCCTTTTACCTTTTTAGCTTCCATCATAGTCAGGGGTAACGTCACTGGGCTAGTGCAAAGTTAAGGTTCAAGTAATCGAACAGTTTCGTTATGAACTCCTCGCGGACATACCAAAGGAAGTGTGTCTTATAGCTTGCAAAAAGGGAGAACATATCTTGTGGGTAAAGCAGTACAAACTCTGCAGAGTCTAAAACTATTCGAATAGCCGTATCCACGGTCATGGATGACTTGGCGAATTGACACTAGTTAGCTGTTTCTGTTTTCAAAAACCCTTGTTTAAATACTTTGGAAATGGTTTACATTCTTTAAATGTCACATATTGTTACATTTGTTCTTACGAGACCATGGAGGGTCTTTTTGTTAATTTACTCACAAAGGGCCGTGAGTAAAACGTTATTATCTTTTTATTATTCATTATCTCAATTACTTATCAAACTATTTTAATGTTTTATTTACGCTTTCCATTACTATTCAGTATTACTTCATTTAAAACTTTCGCTTTATGCAAAACAACCGTAGAGACCCACTTTCTATTTCAGCCTGCATATATTACAGGAATTGCATACACTACAAAGTCTTGCGAGTACCAATATACTCAACTTGCTTCAACAATGTTTTTAGGTGTTGAGCAAGATTATGTTAATGACGGGACTGAATATGAGGAACCTGCAAATTTTAGCGACGACTGATCTTTCTAAGTTCATCTCAGCAGTTGCCTGTGGAGTTATGGAATAGATGGCAGACTATGAGACATGGTTTTAATTTTCTGTTACTTTTGGTATTGTAATAACACTATAAAACTTGTGATGTAATAAAAGTGTGTATTTGTGTGGCTGTAATATCCAAATTGTGTTTGTGCGTGCCAGCCACTGATCATGGGAATGGCACAGGATGCACTTAAAGAGCCTCATATTTATGTTATTTAGTGACATAAAAATGAGGGTCTCACAGGCCGGCCCGGCCCGAGCGGCCCGTTGCGGCCGAGAGGCCCGTGGGCTGTGACAGGAGCTGACCATTTTATATGAGCACACATGCAAAATGAAAGAAATAGTTACTTAATATCACTATATAAAATATCTTGCCATTCCAAACATTAAAAGAAACAAAAAAATGAAGCATGAGTACAAAAGATAGCACAAAAATGATTCCGAACGCTTGTAGTTGGTTCAGTAGGGCCGGCGGCCAACTCCGCCAGCGTGCTTTGGCCGCCGGCTCAGAAACGCCGTCTCGGTGGCCGGCCGTTCGCCTTCCGCCTGGCCGGCCGACCATGATATGGCGGCAGACAGCAGGCGGGCGAACGGCGACCCAACTCCAGTCTCTACTGCGACACAATGATCTGTTAGGCCAGACTTGCTAATTGCTTCTGGAATTGGTGGGAAACCACCCCCATTGGTCGGCACAAAAAGGAAGTGTCGATCGTCAGACTCACTCTCATCGTCGTCGCTTTCAGCAAAAGAAAAACGGTAATGCTACAGTTCGGACGTCTGATTTCCACCGCAACATTTTTTTCTACGCATGCAACATTTTTTTCTACACATGCAACATTTTTCTCCTACGCATGCAACATTTTCATTCGACAAACAGTAAATGTTTCAAAAGTGAAAAAAATGTTGCGAACGTTGAAAAAAAATGTTGCAAACAGTAAAAAAAATGTTGCGCGGGCGTCCGAAACTTTTTTAAAAATCAGACGTCCGGCTGCTAGTACTGCCCAAAGAAAAAGGACCACACATGCACGACGAGAACAAATAGGTCTTGCATCGATCGTGTCGTGTCCCCTTTGCACTCTGAACAATAAATCTTTGAATATTCATCGATTATTCTTGGCCCGTCCTTTTCTATCGAATTAAATCCCTTGGACTTTGATGGTGGTTCGGCGAAAGAAAAATAGCACACCCAATTAAGGTCAACTCTAACATGGGATTAAACACAGCAAAATGGGAAATTTCAACTTATGCAACTCGAATTTCACACTACATCGACGCGTGTTTACGTGTATATATCAGTACTACCCTAGTTTCACATCTTTACACTCCATTTGGAACACACAAGTTTTGTTGTATCCGTTTTGGCCACGCTCCAAACGGAACCTCTAATGTCTAGCTATATATCTCCGGGCGCTGAGCCGCTGACGCCGCCGTACTCCTCGACCGGCACGGAGTTCCGCTTGATGAACTCGAGGCACTCGGCGATCGCCTGCGCGTAGAACGAGTTGGACCGCATGAACGCCGCCGCCGCCGCCCTCCGCTGCGCCTTGTTCGCCGCCTCGACCGCCGGCCGGCACTCTTTTCCCCCGACGAGGACTCTTCTGCTGCCGCTCCGGGGGCATCTGCCGCTATTCGACAGCCTCCTGACGAGCAGGCGCACGCACCGACCGACGAGGCCCAGGAACGTCAGCAGCTTGGCCCGCAGCCGCCGCACGGAGAACCTGTTCCTCGGGCACAGCCGGAACCCCCTCGCCCGCCGCCACCGCCGCCCGAGCCTCGCGTAGCTCTCCTGCGACGGCGAAGAACTCATCTTCCTTAGCTAGCCGCTCAAGATCTGCCTTGCCCGGCCCCCTCCCGCAGCTGCAGCTATATATGCAGCCAGTAAGCTTTGTGCCTGCAGCGTCTGCGCGCGACTACGTGTGCTCGTGCGCTTCTGTCCTCCTCCTGGGCTGTGTGATCTAGCTAGCTGTGTCTGATGCTGCTGGTGCAGGTCGAGTGGCGCGGGCGGGTGTATATATACAGCGCGCGGTCGGGGGCTCGGGGCCAAGGAACAAGACAGGAAGTTAGGTTTGAATCGGGCCTTTAGTGAGAGTGACGGGGGATTCCGGGACATGACAGGATTAATTAGCTTTAGGAGCTAACGCCAAGGAATTGCTGGGGAGAAGCCATTGCAGACAAGCCAGAAAGAGCCAGGGACAACGGCGTACGCGTATATGTAAAACGTGAACGGGTGGTGTACGTGTGCACGGCCGCTGCCAATATGCCGTCTCCTTCCGCGTAATTACTAATTACTAATTAGTTGGGTGATCGACCAAGCAGCACTGGACACGGAGAGGGCAGTAGATCACGTAGACATGCATGTATGCCTGCGCGCGCGCGCCCTGCTGCTTAATTAATTGTGGCTTGAACCGTTGCACGTACCGGCAATCGCGCTCTACGTAAACCGCATCGATCACGTATTGAGTATTTCGTGTTAATCTGTCCATTTGTAGTCGAAATGAGTAGGTTAAATTAGCTCTGGTGGTGAGTTGGCACTTGGCAGAAGCTTGGCCGACTGGGTAACCGCAATTAACAAGTGCTGGCCTGAGGAATTTGTCAGGAAATCGCTCGGCACAAGGTATATGAGGAGGTGGATGCGCGCTTAGAAACAGGAGCGTGTTTTGTTTGCACCTGCAGCGCACGCTGCACCCAGTTGCAGGCAGTTTGATTCGTTTGCCTCCCAAGGACTGAATAAACTACAGAGAGAAGAAGAGCTAGCATCTGTTGCAGTGATGCGTGCAGCAGATATTCTCGTGCGATATTCTGGTGTACTTCGCCCTGACCGCAAACCAAATATTCTCGTGCGATATTGCTGCTGCAGTGGAGCCCTCGTGTCCGCATCCGTTCTGGAATTTCGATCTGCTCGACGGGTTTGCTCTCCGCATCGATCCGTTCTAGAATTTTTCTAAGCCGGGATGTCTCGGGGCGCGCGGGCTGCTTGCTTCCCCAGGCGCTGCTGCGCCGGAATCTCGCGATTCGGCGCGACCGCGCGAGCGTCCGGTGGCCGCTCACCTACGACCGCACGGCCGCGCACGCACCCTCCGGCCGTGCGTAGGGGGTAGGGCTAGGAGACACGCTTTCAGTCGGAGAAAAAGGGCGACGTACACGGTACACGTGAAGTGAAGGGGACACGTCGTTTGCCTTTAGCAGTTTAGCTCGTGCAGGTTTGTTTACGTTCGCCAGTGCGAAGCAAAAGCGCGCACCACGTGTTCTCGCGGGCACGAGGTGATTAAGAAATTAGTTTTTCTACAAGGAGTGTTTGGCTCTGGTCTTTTTGACTCTTGAGAACGGAGTACGTACGTACCAGCTGCTAAGCTGGTATACTCGCTCAGTCCACAAGACCAGTGAGTGATATTGGCGTGTTGCGTCCGTTCGATCGTAGAGAAACAGTGAGGAATGCGCGAGGTTGCTGCTCCCCTTCGCTCCATGACAGTATGACATGTACTGGTGTACACAATTCACCGCGCTGCGTAATGAATGCAACGCCAATCTTTTTATGGACGTGGATCGGCTGCGATCTGGGAAACAAGTGTATTCCACTCATTCGGCCATCCACAGTTGCATGCTACGCTTCTACAGCGCCGAGGAGCTTTCATTTCTTTAATCCCAAAAAAGAAAGGTGCGGGAAGGGTGGGAGACTATCGACCGATCAGTCTCATCCACTCTTTCGCAAAACTACTGTCGAAGGTCTTGTCCTTGCGCCTTTCGAAACACATTGAATCTCTCATTTCAAATTCCCAAAGTGTTTTCATTAAAGGACGTTGTATTGTATCCAGGATAATTTCTTGTACGTCCAAAACAGAGTAAAAACTTTCCACCACGCTCATACACCTGCATTGATGTTAAAGCTTGACATCGAGAAAGCTTTTGATTCGGTATCTTGGGAATACCTCTTGGACTTCCTGCAAGCGCGCGGTTTTGGCACGTGGTGGCGTGACTGGCTCTCCATCTCCCTCGCATCCTCCACCTCCAAGACATTACTCAATGGGGTACCAGGGCCTCCAGTCAGGCACCATCGTGGCCTGAGGCAAGGCGACCCCTTATCGCCCTATCTCTTTATCCTTGCCATCGACCCTCTGCACCACATCCTTGCCAAGGCTGCGGTCAACGGTGTCCTCTCCCCCCTGAAAGGATGTGTGCCTTCACTTCGTCTATCCCTATATGCTGATGATGCGGTAATCTTTCTCAACCCAGTCAAGGATGAACTAGAAGCGGTGATAAACATCCTTCGCGCCTTCGGGGAGGCTTCCGGACTTTGAGCCAACCTTCAGAAGAGCTCAATAACTGCAATCCAATGCCAATGGCTTGACCTCCAAACCATTCTCCAACCCTTCCCTGGGACCATTTCGTGCTTCTCGATGCAGTATCTGGGCCTACCTCTTACTGTAGGTCGGATACGTCGTGTTCACCTGCAATACATCCACGACAAAGTGGCGCGGCGTATGGCGTGCTGGCAGGCGCGCCACCTCACAATAGGAGGACGACTCACATTGGTCAAATCGGTGCTATCCAGTGGCGGAGCTAGAAAGTTTCAAAGAGGGGGGCTTAAACAAGAGACATCCAAAATCAACTACTATGACTATCGATCGATATATTGTAAAATAATTGAAATTTAAATTGTATGCAATATAAGTATGTAATTATGAAAGGAGAAAATTGTACCATTCATTGCTTTAAAAGAGTTAACAGTTGATATTTACGAGTTTTCATGTTCTAAAAACGTTGTAAGATATCTTCTATGTCTATCTTTGCAAACATGTCTCGCTCAATGTAACATACCATAAGATCATTCAACCAGTCATCACTTATCTTATTGCGCAAATCTGTTTTAATAATCTTCATTGCCGAGAAAGCTCTTTCAACTGTAGCTGTCCCCACAAGTAAAATTACTGCCAATTCAACCAGTCTATAGACCAATGGATAAACCATGTGCTTCTTTGCTTGAACCATCTTTACAGCGAGATAACTGGATTACAAATACGTAGCGGCGTCATATCTACATTATAATGAAGTTTTGGACCCTGAGCTTGCTACACATATCAGAGCTGAACAACACAGCCATGCTTCGAAGGACAAGAATAGTGTGCAGCTGAACGGGTGCAAAGTTGCATTGCGAAGCTTCTTAAACTTGGTCTTTTGTGCTCTAATGAATCACCAAGACTGATTGAGATAATTGGATTACAAATAGACAACCTCGCGGGAGTTTTTGCGCTGGGGGGCTGGGTGGGCTCCAGCCCCATCGACGCCTCCGCCTATGGTGATATCCTCAATTCCTATATACCTCCTCACGGCAATCAAGGTGCCCAAAAATTCATTGCTGATCTAGACAAATTAAGGAGAAAGTTCTTTTGAGCAGGGAATGATGACTGCAGCGGCATCAAATGTAAAGTGGGATGGACAATCGCCTGTCGACCTTTTGAGCTAGGAGGACTAAGCATTTTGGACTTGCATAGATTTTCCAGAGCCCTCCGACTCCGCTGGCTATGGCTAAAGTGGACATCCCCGGAAAGACACTGGAGGGGTATGCAAACACCCTGCGACCTAACTGACCACATGCTGTTCTCTACGGCCACCAAAATCACAGTCGGCAATGGTCAAAAGGTGACTTTCTGGAGCTCCATATGGATGCATGGCAAAGCACCAACTCAACTGGCGCCAGGCCTCTTCAAACATTCCAGACGAAAACTAGATCTGTGGCAAATGCTCTACAAGATAACAACTGGATTCGTGACATCAGCCACAACCTCACTATCCAGCTCATTTCTGAGTTTGCACAACTGCGGATGGAAGTGCAGCTGGTAAATTTGGTACCACACATTGAGGATGAAATAATTTGGACACAAACTTCAAGCGGTGAATACGCAGCCGCCTCGGCATACCGCTTACAGTTCGCAGGTAGCTCGTACAAATCCTATAACACGACAATATGGTCAGCCTGGGCGCCACTGAGTTCCAAAATCTTCTTCTGGCTTACGCAGCAAAACCTCCTGTGGACAGCTCAGTGCCTTCAGATCCGAGGATGGCCAAACTAATATTTTTTGCCAAATGTGTTATCAGAGCCTGGAAACGGTTTTTCATCTTTTCGCAGACTGCTCCCAATTCCGACGTTTATGAGAAGCCATCGCAAATTGGGCACGCTTACCTTCGCTTAAACCGGAACTTTGGAAACCGGTGGCCAGTCTAGAACAGTGGACTATACAGCATGTCAATAGCCATTTGGGTTGCCGAGAGGGGGGTAAGAGCCTGATTATCCTTACTTGTTGGAGGTGGTGGAAAGAGCGAAACAACAGAATTTTTCGACGCACATCGAAATCAAATGATGATTTGCTTCAAGATATTAAGGACGAGGCCTCTTGCTGGTCTCTTGCTGGCGCACGCGGGATCAAAGAGTTGCTGTTTTCGTCTAGTGTAGCACGAGTCTTCTAGCCTTTCTGTCCTCTTTCTCTTTTCCTTTTCGTTTTCTCGGTGCAGTATCCTGCACTTTGTACTTTAAACTTCTTCTAATCTACACTTTGTACTCTAAACTTTTTCTAATCTATTGATAGCTTCTGCTTTTCAAAAAATATGCGCGACTAATTTAGAAGTGTAGCTGTTGTGGCAGATCAAAACATAGGGCCGAATAATTCCGACCATATCGCCTCAGGTTCCTACCGCAACACCGCATATTTTTGGACCAACAAGCCGGCGGTCCAGCAGCATTTCCGGCCAGAAGAGCAGCAACCGAAACAAGCGTGCCAACCATGTCGAGCCCAGAAAAAGGACGAAGGACAAAACTAACTTGCGAAGTGCCGAAAAGACGGAAGCCTTGTGGGCTATTAGGCCGGCAGACGGGATCGGATCGGTTGCCTATTGCGCATCGCTTCCGAATCTTCAGTCCACCACAACGGATTTGTTCGTTACCGCGTCGTAGGGGCCTGTCGCGCGGTCTGGCTCGACATATGTATTGATCACACGCGAGCTCACATTTGGTTGCTTGTATCGTATGCGCATGATTTGACTTGACGTATACAATCAAGATCAAAATAGTACTATGGGTTTATACGCGTAAAGACGCCGCGCGTGATCGTTTCCCATGGACCAAGCTCGCGCGACGGCGCGAGCCACACTCTTCACGTGCAGACAACCAAATAGGCCCTAATCTCTCCTCTAGTCCTCTCCCTTGGTTTTGGATCAGGCACGCAACACCGCCCCTACTCGCCTCCCTTGCTTCGGATTGTTTCTAGTTCTCCGCCATCGATCTCCGTCGATGTTGCCTAGGGTCCACGAGCAACTCGCATTGCCGACGACTGCCTGGTGAGTTGGTTCCATGCCCTGATGCCCCTACGGTGTTCGTCGAATCGCCTCGCCGGGGATCGCTCCATGACCAGGGAGGGTTTCCAAACTCCAATCGCGTATCACAGCATCAGGTTTCTTCCCTGAGTGTCCTCCCTCTTGAACCGACGACTATTTGCTTGTCGGACTTCACTTTCCTCGGCCAGCATATGACATTTGCCCGTACCGCATCATAAATCTTGCGAGTTGCGACTGTTTATCTTATTAGTTCTGCATTTGAGGTTCTTCGCGACATTGACTTGCGCCTTGCGGATTGATTCCTTCAACTATTTGGACGCATTTTTCAATGGTTGCAGGACACCAACCGCCGGATCATTAGTTATGTTTCTTATGAAACATTAGGTGACCTACAGTGCAACATAGCAATTGGCTATTTCAATAGGAGTTGATGATGGCTGCCTTTTCTATTAAATGGGGGGTAATGCACCGGCTAAAAGCTATTGGGCACATGCTTTTCCCGCTAGAATTTGTGACACGATTGCATATGCTTGCACCTCTTACAACGGTGCAGTGTCAATATTCTCTGGCCACTCGAATAACAAAGTAGTAACAGGCTTGTCCCTGTTCTCTTGTATGGTTCTACTCTGCAACAATGTTTCATTTTGTCAAGTGAATGGCAAATCGACAGCTCTTAACAAGCAAGATTAGCAGTACTCCACGACACTTTTCAACTGAGACCAATACAGATCGACAATCCTATCGTAATATAATCGCATGTTGTGCCATGGAACACCCATAACCTACAGCGTTTTATTCTCTCCCAGTTAGCTTGATACCAAGACGTCAGACAATCTAAAGGTCTTGTGATCTAGTAAACATATTTAACTCATGTACCTCTTTCATTTTATTGCCATGTTAACCTTTCTTAATAAATTTTAAAGGAACCTTTCTCAATAAATAAGTGTCCGCTATTATTGCTGTGATTTTGCTTGAAATGAACAGATTTGATGGTGATGGGATTACTGAAAAATTGTATTTTTATTTTGTTATATGCCAATTGTACTGCTATATGACTGAAACACTTGCTCAGCGAGAAGTCTAATGAACCACTTGCAGTGTAAGCACCTCACTATTGCAGAAACAACTTAATAAAATATGCCTTGCTGAACTGGTTTTCCCAGTTGGTGATAAGTTCATAGCAGACTTTGGCAGAAACTTATGGTGGACTCAAGGTGGAAGCTTTCTAGAATTGATCTCATCCTCTAATGAGCAAAATTTGCTAAATCGGAGCGGACAGAATGCTGTTTTTATGTTATAAATGCAAGGTGAGAAGTTTAGTATTGTGTCCACATGGAGAGATTGTTTTTATTTTAATAAACAAAATTGAAGCTGCAACCTAGTCTGAAATTCGGTCCCTACTTTCAAAAAAAGTGATATTGGCTGATTGCAAGTCATCAGTGCATAAAAAAGTTATAAGTTGATTCAATGTTTATTTTTGTTAATTCTATTTGCGATATATATTTGTGTGATGATTAATTTGATGATAATATTTGTGAGGCGATAATTTATTTGTGGAAAAACAAAGTACTATATAATTTGACAACAACATTTGTGATGCAATAATTTATTTGCAGAAAACCAAACTACTATGTTGGGTTGTTTTTCTTGTAACAAGAGATGTATCGTAGGCAACAAGAAATGCAGTCAGGCATGTGCGACGCACGTAAACTGCAGGTCGGGAGAATCAGTACAGCCTAGGAGTAGCACCTGAGTTACACAGGTGCAGCGAGATGGGACGCGAAGAGATCAATATGGACGAACGACGCAGTGTAGCAACGAGTGGGCCGTGCGGACGAGAGAGCCACACGAGTGGGCCGTGCGTATGTATGTGTGTATTGAAATGAATCTACTTGGGTTAGGTGTGTATGTATGCATGCAAGTGATTAGGAAAAGGAATTAGTTTATTGCGGCTGCATAAATTGAAAACGTCCTGTACAGCTACAGGTGAAGGGATCGCTCCCCGGCGACGCAGGAAAATCAAGAAAAAGCGTGAAATGCGGCTGCAGGAGATCTGTTCCGTGAGACAGCGGCAGCGACGTCTGCGCAATAAAGAAGAGAAACAAGCTTTGCGAATTACATGTAATGTATGTGAATTATGAGAGGTGCTTCTATGCTCTTCCTTTTAAAAGTTGCACAACTATTAAAGTATGAATGAAGGGTAGATGGTGATTACTTACCCCTTCGTTTGCTTCAAGATTTGTACAACTTATACTAGAAGGAAGAGCATAGAAGCACCTCTCATATAAGAGTGAGAGCGATTTGTTAAAATCTAAGTCTCCACCTCGTGATAATTATACTACTTTGCGAGAAGAAATTGTTTTGAGTGGAGGCCATGTTTGGATCCCTGGACTAATTGTTAGTTGGCTAAAAATTAGTCCTAGTCTATCCAAACAGGAAGACTAATAGGTGGGCTAATTTTTAGCCAACCCCTTAGCTAACAATTAGTCCATTAGTTGGTGAGGAGGAGCTAATTTGGGCTAATAGCATGTAACACGCTGAGAAAAGCCTAAAATACCCTCGCGCTGGCCTTATCCTCATTTTCTCACCTATTATGAGGGGCAGAAATGACTTTTCTAAGAAATTAGTCCAACCATTAGTCATGTATCCAAACAGCTCTGGACTAATTTTAGATGGACTAATTATTAGCTGGCTAACAATTAGCTCTAGCCATTAGCCAGCTAACAATTAGTTTTAGTCCATCCAAATATGGCCTAAAACTGATAAAACTTGGGAATAAACATAAGTGTAAAAATAACGTGGCAGCGCCGCCTCCTATCCGGTTGTCATTGGCATGCTACTAGAAAGGGTATGAAAGCTCAGGAAAAAAAATGGATATCGGCATCCGTGATGAGCTACTTCGGATTTGCAATTTCTGATGCAGCTTGCTGACGCAGGATTTGCCGACGGCCAGAAGGGTCGCTTCTTTGCAGAAGGGTCCTGCGAAGGAATTTTCCCAATCCGGACGGCTTTCAGGTAATCCATCACATCACAACTCTGAAGCTGCCTTCGGTCTAGTCATCGCATCCTGCATACGACGCTGGTGGATAGAATTTTTAGCAGTGCTGGAAAGCCCATACATCCTCTGCGTATTGCGGGATGTTGCGTTGCTTGCTTGTGGAGCAAACGCTGCTTTTGCAACGAGATTTTTGAGAGAGAGAGAGAGAGGGATGGGTGACCAGAAGGGTTTGACCGGCGGTGGGAGCAGGCGCAGCTGCGCAAGGCAGGGAGCCAGCGAGCGATGAAAATCCAGCCGTTGACTTGAGGTTCGAGAATAAGCGAGGGCCAGGCCATGTCTCTTCCGCACGGAAACAAAAACGCCAGTAAAAGCCACACCAGCACACCATGGCAGCATGTAGCCTAACCTGGGATCGAAATTTTAATGTGAAGACGATTACCATCCGCCTGCCGTTGTTCACCTTTTCCTTGTGCAGGCTTCTGTTTTCCTGTATGCTTTGCTTAGGAATTGTTTTGAGGGGTCAGGCAGTCTGTAGAAATGTTTGATGATTCTTTCGTTTGGGGAATCGACCTGTAAACTTTGCTCGGAATACGTGGATTGTGCGAGGTCGGTCGGTTGCCTTTCGAGCTATTTTGGCCTTTTTGGATATTTAAAGGTCTATTTAGGCCTGTAGTCATCCCAATGGGGTGTGCTATGTGCGCCTCTATTGAAGAGGTCAGAGGGGTTCATCCCTAAATGGAGAGGCCGTCCTCGCGTGTACTATGTGTGAAGAAGAGTTCAAGCCATGGTTGAAAATAAACCCAATATAAAGATCTAAATTAAATACAGACCACACTATTCAAGACTCATAAAGGCCTGATTTTTCAGGTCATCCATGGGTTCAGCCCAAGGATGGCACAAGGCCAGTCGACAAACCGGCCTGCTAATTTTGCTTCCGATGGGGTTTCGCAGTTTTCATGTGGCATTTTCTTTGTGACCCTGGCTGTAAGGGCAGAAATAGTCCAGGTTAAGTCGACCACACGGTTATGTGCGTCACTAGGATGGCCACAGAGTTTTGCGAACAGAGGAACGGGTGTGGGGAACGAGCAACGAAGCGGAGGAGCGAGTACTAGTAAACTTACAAGCCCGCCCTGCACATCACATCAGTACATCACCACCAACTCCCACCCTTTCCACCTGCTCTCCGGGCATCGCAACCTCCTCTGTTCCTACTTCCTAGCCGCCGCCTCTGCGATCTCGACCATGGGACCTTCCCGCCGTCGCCACCGCGCCGCCACCGGTCTCGCGCTCCTCCGGCTGCTGTCGTCCATCTCCGTCTGCTTATTCCTCCCCGCAGCCCGCGCGCAGTCCACCACCTTCACCAGCGTCGTCGAAGGCAAGGAGTTCACCACCTTCTCCTTCCCCGGGTTCGACAGGACCCTACTGCAGCTCTCCTCCAACCTGACGTTCTCGAACAACTCCACCGTCACCCAGAACGCGCTCCAGATCACCCCGGACAGCAGCAACAGGCCCAGTGGCTTCCTCGTGAACCAGACCGGCCGTGTCTTCTTCCCCACCCCCTTCACGCTCTGGGAGACCAACTCCACCACCAACAACAAGTACGTTGCCTCCTTCTTCACCGTGTTCAAGGTCAACCTCTACCGCGTGAACAACACCGTCCCGGGGGAAGGCTTCGCGTTCGTCGTCGCTTCCAGCGGCGACGTCGACCCGCCCCCCGGCAGCGACGGCGGCTACCTTGGCCTCACCAACGCGTCCACCGACGGCAACGCCAACAACGGGTTCGCGGCCGTGGAGCTGGACACGGTGAAGCAGCCCTACGACCCCGACGACAACCACGTCGGCCTCGACGTCAACAGCGTCAGATCCAACTACGCCAACTCCCTCACCCCCTTCGGCATCCAGCTCGCGGCGGCCAATGTCACCGCCAACGACGACGGCAGCTACATGGTCTGGGTCGACTACAACGGCACGTCGCGGGACGTGTGGGTGTACATGGCCAAGAACGGGAGCAAGCCCACCACCGCCGTGCTCAACGCGTCGCTGGACCTATCGACGATCCTCCTCGGCAAGAAGGCGTACTTCGGCTTCTCGGCGTCCACCGGCGTGCAGTACCAGCTCAACTGCGTGCTCATGTGGAACATGACGGTGGAGAGGCTCCACGACGGCAGCAGCACCCCCAACAAGGCGCTGTCCGGCTGGAAGCTCGGGTTAGCCGCCGGGGTGCCGTGCGCCGCCGCCCTAGCGATCGGGCTGTTCGCCGGTCTGCACATCAGGAAGAAGAGGAAGAAGGTCGGGGACGACCCGAGCTCGGTGTTCAACAACACCATTGATCTGAGTAGCATGCCGGGGGTGCCCAAAGAGTTCGACTACAAGGAGCTGAGGAAAGGGACCAACAATTTCGACGAGAAGATGAAGCTGGGGCAGGGCGGATACGGCGTGGTTTACCGCGCCACCGTGCTCGGGGAACACGGCCGGAGCATGGAGGTGGCCGTGAAGCAGTTCTCCGGGGCCAACACCAAGGGGCAGGAGGACTTCCTCGCCGAGCTCAGCATCATCAACCGCCTCCGGCACCGCAATCTCGTCAGGCTCGAAGGTATGGTTCTTAATTTTGTCTGCCGCCGCCGCCGCCGAGCTCAGGTCACTTCTGTATTTCTTAATTTTGTTCAATCTGTTTTAGCTTCTTGCTCTGCTCCATTCACATTGTGGCCAGCCTGATACACTGCCGTTTGGCTTTTAGCTTCTCTAGTTTTTTCATGATTTAGAACCTTTTTTGGGGGGCTCGATTTAGAGTATTTCGTTAGAACTTCATTGCAAACGGCAATCAAATTACAATACTAAAACGGGACGGGATATGATTTTAAATCTTTTCTTGTTCTTGTTTATTAGCTTTACATTTAGCACTCATGAAGCCGTGATAAGACTGCATCCAAGTTGTCACCATTATGCCAATCCCTGTTACATGCTCAACAACTATTTTCTTCGATGGTTACGTGAAAAATGAAATCTTCCAGGGTGTCGGAAATGCCAAACGCAGCGTATGAATAGACAACAGTATGGAACTTCTTATACGAGCCAATCAGAGGGTAACGATGAGAGAGAGCAACGATTTTACTACTACTACGCGCCAATCTGAAGAAAGTAGTATAAAATTCCGAGCTAATTACGCCACATAGTCATCAAGACTTTTTTAAAAGTTAACCGAACCAGTTGGCACCTTAATACAAGATTAAACCAGGACTAGTTTTCGTAGTAGTGAAGGTTTTTGCTTTATATGATTTGGGATTCGCGATCATGATTCAATAGTGAGTAATGCAGTATAATATTCTCGACAGTAGCGAAACTAAAGTTTTTTCATTGAGGTGTACACTTCATAGGACAACTCGGTAGTCTTTTACAATTATTTCGTAACATCGTAAACCCATCACATACACTTGAAAATTGCTAAAAACACAATATAAATAGTTTTATGGTCTTAAAAATTCTAAGCCATTAAAATCGGAACCAATTCAATAAACAAATTTGATCCTTAAAAAGATAATTTTATATCATTTTTCAAAATTTTGGGGGTGCCAGGGCACCCTGGTACCACCCCTGATTGACAAGTTAACATTTTTGATAATGCAAATCTGACCTCGTTTTTCCTTGCTTACATTGTTTTAGGAGAGAAATAATTGGTAGTTGTACAACGGCATGCCGGACAAAAACTCATCTCTTGACTTTTGAACGACCGGGCTGCTGGCAAAACTAATCTGATTCAATATTTGTTTATGACATTTCGTAATGACAGGCAATTTTCATACGTGTTCTTGAAAAAAAAATGATTAATCAACCACTGAAAAAGGTTTGACGACACATTTGCAGGCTGGTGCCATCAGAATGGTGTTTTACTGCTGGTGTACGACTTCATGCCCAACGGCAGCCTGGACAGGCATCTCTTCGGCGGCCCGGATGCTCCGATCCTCAACTGGGAGCAGCGGTACAAAGTCGTCGCCGGCGTCGCGTCCGCCCTGAACTACCTCCACCACGAGTACGATCAGATGGTGATCCACCGCGACATCAAGCCGTCCAACATCATGCTGGACACCGCCTTCAACGCCCGCCTCGGCGACTTCGGCCTCGCCCGCGCCCTCGAGTCCGACAAGACCTCCTACACCGACATGATCGGCGTCCCGGGGACGCTGGGGTACATCGCGCCGGAGTGCTTCCACACCGGCAGGGCGACGAGGGAGTCTGACGTGTTCAGCGTCGGCGCCGTCATCCTGGAGATCGTCTGCGGCCGCCGCATCTCCTGCAACAACCCCGCCGGGTGCAGCCAGCTGCTGGAGGGGGTGTGGAAGTACCACGGCGCGGGCCGCATCCTCGAGGCCGTCGACCCAAGGCTCGCCGGCGAGTTCGACGAGGGCGACGCCGAGCGGCTCCTGCTGCTGGGCCTCGCGTGCAGCCACCCGAACCCCGGGGAGCGGCCGAGGACGCAGGCCATCCTGCATATCCTGACGCGCTCCGCCCCGCCGCCGGACGTGCCGCCTTCGAAGCCCGCATTCATGTGGCCCGCGCAGCCCGTCGTGCGCGCGGACGAGGACGGCGAGATGCCGACGTCGTGCAGCGGGGTCACCACCGCGGTGATGACCACGTCGTCGTACTACGCGTCGTCGTCGGGGTGGACCCAGACTTACCAGGTCAGCAAGGAGCACGACGTGTCCACCGTGTGACGTTGTGAGGCGATAGCCGGCTGAGCAGGACGAGCCAATGGCTCACGTGGGATCAAGGCCGGACCAGACCGCGGAGTCGGTGACAAGGACGTGGCAAACAAAACAGGACAATAAGGTGTAAAAAAAATACATCATTAGAGAGCTTTTCCATTGCCTGCGTTAAGCACCATGCAGTGCTCGTCGATTGCCTTTGCTGTCCAATACCGAAGCTAATAGTGCTGTATATAAATAGCCGCCATCTCGGTGTTTTTTTTTTTGGAGGTGACCTGTTCTCTGTACTAGCTTTCAGTAATGGTCCAAAGTTGAGATCAGCGTCGATACCATGATTGTTAAGTGAACTGTGAAACCCAGAGAGATGTGAGCTTTTCCAGCCATGAGGAGCTCTGTTGTCCTTTCACCAAAAAAAAAGCAGCTCTGCATCTCCCTTTTCGAGGCCACCTGAAAGCACACCTTCACCTTTTGAGTTTTGACGGCTAATCGCGAGGTCGTACTATTGGTGTGTTTTCGGTCGCCCCGATCGCAATGTATCCTGAGGCGATGGATAGCAGGATAGGATATTTTTGCCACATCGCAGAAATTTCCCAGTCTTAATCCGAAAGCAATCTTTCTGTAGATAAAAACAACTTTCGTAGTACGGACGGATGAGTGGTTTTTTGCCCAATCAGTTGCCTCTGCCTCCATTAAACAAATACTCTGGTGTCGTGCTACGTTTTGCCATCTCCAGATCGTTGGTTTTTTTTCTCCCAGTAGTTACGGAGGAACATACGGGCAAGTAATCGATTGCGCAAGAGGGAGGGAGGGAGAAACGGAGACGAAGGCGGAGTCTCGGTGCACGTTTTCAAAGATGCTTCTTATTTTTTATGGGTTCAAACATCACGGTTGGGTTCTGACTTCTGAATGTCGCAACTCGCAAGTAATGAGGAGCGAGTTGAGATATTGGAAGAGGTCAATGTAACACCCCTTGAATTATATTATGCTGCTACTGGTTGTGCTGGAAACGTGGTCAAGATATCGATTGGCCAAATCCTGGAAGGTTCCCATGGTCCCATAGGCCAAAGAATATGGATGCATGGAAACTTCTCCTTCTTCTCCCTCTTCTATGGGACAAATTTGTCTTCTTCTTCTTCTATGGGAAAAAGAATATGGATGCATGGAAACTTCTTCTTCTTCTTCTTCTTCTTCTTCTTCCATTTGCAGAATACCCTTGTCAGGCTATCATGGATGAGCAATGCTACTATCAGGTTGGTGCAGGTTGTTCAGCAGAGTAAGCAAATTATCCATCGCACTGTGTGGTTAGGCTAGGGCAAATTAGTCCGTTTCATTTCAGAATCTATCGTCTTTTCCTCGGCCTATTGAAGCTAGTCGATGGACGTACCTCTGCTGCCAAATACAGCAGCGGCCTATTGAAACTAGAAAAAAAAATTATTGAAAATGTACACTTCACAAGTACAATTCTATAGTATTATATAATAATTTCATAACATCGTAAATCCAACATACATCTGAAATTAAATAAAAATACAATACAAATAGTTTTAGGATCTTAAATTGAAACAATTTAATTAAAAAAATTTGTCCATCAAACAATTGATCCTGTAGCACTTCTAGTACCGCGGTACCGCCCAGGTTACAGTTACAGTAGAAACTAGAAAGGCAAAATCATCATTCACGGATCACGATGAAAATGAGAAGACTCATTCAAACCGTCGTCAAATCCCTCGCTGTATTGGCATCGCTTGCACTTACCAAGCGAACCACCAAGCAGCGTTCAAAATCTCACCGAAATTCGGCGAAATTTCGGACCCTCCGAGTTTTATAATCTCGGTGAAATTAAAAAAGCCTAAAAAAATTTTTATGTGCTACAGTACATTAAAATCTCGCCGAGATTTTGGTGATTTGGACCGAAATTTCGGTAAAATTGACCAAGGTTTGTATAAAAGTTGACAGGATTTGGTTCTTCACGTCATTTCCCATGTGGGACAATCGGTAGATCATAATTTCCGTAAAGTTGAAAAAAACCTAAAAAAAATAAAAATGTGATAGTTCCGGGAAATTTCTCCGAGATTTCGGTGATTTGGACCGAAATTTTGGATTTTTGGATGAAATTTCGGATTTCTCGGTTAAAAAAAAAGGATTTAAATTTTGGTTTTTGAATTTCGTCCGGATTTGGTCCGAAATTTCCGAATCTCGGCGAAATTTCGGATTTCGGTAGGTGACGAGATTTAATCCAAAACAAAATTTGAAACCCTGCCACCAAGGCAAAATCCTACCAGTGTCCAGGTAGCTTTGAGAGTCGTGTCTGAAAAGTACAGGTGCTGGGGACAGGGATCCTGGGCAGCCCCAGTGGAATCAGTTTTTATAGACGTGAGCTATCCGATCGAGCAACCGAACGGTCTAGATCGTCTAAAAAATATTTACTATAGTACTTGTTACATTACTTTTGCTATAGTACTTTAGAGTTGATCTGAGCTGCTGCTTTTCGATCCAACAGCTAGCACGCAACTAATTAAGTTACAGTTATACTACCAATCGCACATAATCGTGTCCAGCAGTCCAGGTGATGAATGGGGAAGAGTACTTGCCGGCTGCAGTGTTCTTTTTGTGCTTCGCTCTTTTGTTGTTCTCCTTTTGCCCTTTCTCTGGGCTACATTGTACTAGACTACTAGTACCACCCAAGAAGCATCGGAGCCATGGAAACAAATCATCTGGGCTGTGAGCAGGTTCACGAAATCGACGAAAATCGTGCGATTTTCGGCCGTATCGCTGCGGCTCGATATCAAAAATCGGTCGATAAACCGTTCCGATTCAAAAAATAATTCAAAAAAATTCAAAAAAATTTACGTGTAAAAAACCGGTCGAAAACCGGTGGAAATCGGTCGATTTTCGTCAAAAATTGTCGAAAATCGCTACAAAAGTCGATCTCACAAAAAAATTCAACATGACTGTCGATTTTCCACCGATAATCGTCGATTTTCCACGTTTTTTTGATTTTTTTCAAAAAAATCTGAAATTTGAATTTATGCGATTTTTTGCGATTTTCGACCGATTTTCGGCTCGATTTTTGCGATTACCGAAAATCACTTTCATCCGAAAATCGGTTGTAACGGTAAGGTGAACCCTGGCTGTGAGACGTGAATATGTGATAGCCGAATGATGACTTCGATCTTTCTGAGCTCTGAGTCCATTCATTTTTGGCGGCTGCTTGCTGTTTACAGTCTGAAAAGGTTTGGAGGAAGGAACCTGTCCGGGTGTTCGCTGCGGGGCCGAAAGTCCAAATCTATATAACCCTCTTTTTTCAGGTAGCCATCCCACCTTCTCGCTACGTGAAACAGTTATTGCTATAGTATTTTTTTTTTTGAAAGAAATAAATAAAATTAGTTATTTTTAAAAAAACAAACAGGTGACGGGGTGGTCGGTTTCGCTGTTTTTCAAAAAATATTTTTTTTAATACTTTAAAAGCTTTTAGAGGTTATTTTTAGATATTCCCGAAAAATATTAGATCTCTATTAAAATATATTGATAATTCTTTCCGCCGCAGCAGCAGCATCGCGCGGCCGTTACGCATCTAGTTGAAATGAACCCCATACCAGCCAGCGCGCCTCTGGACGGGCACGTTTCTGTCGCGTAATCTCAACGGGCCTAATCTCAACTACATGAATGGAACTACCTGGGCCTAATCTTAACGGGCCCATAGGAGATTCCTCCTCTCTTTCCTGCGCTTCCCAGAACTATCTGACTCGGATGCATGGCAGGCCTGAAACCCAACATCGCTACGTCGCGGAGCAGCATCCACTAATACTTGGTGGGCCTCTAGCCTTCCTCAAACAAAGGGTGGGCTTCTGGCCCAACAGCCCGAGAGGCGATGTGCCGGTGTACTGGGGCAAAAACCAGAGACCTGATACGACGTCAGCAGCAGCAGCAGCAGCACACCAGCACGAGTAGCAGTGACCGTCATTAACTCCAAGAAGACAAGACTACCAGTGTATCGTCTCTGCCCTCTTGAATCTAGATCGTGCAAGGACCAGCGTCTAGGGCCTAGGCTTCTGGCTGCACAAGTTGGACCAATCGGCACGGCGCGAGCTGCCCGATGAATATGGCCATGTTTTGCACTTTGCAACGCGCAAAGCCAGGGAAAAGGCCGGCCAAGGGCATGTCCAATGGTAGAAATTAGCCGGCTATATAAGAAAGGCTACATGTCGACTTATAATTAGTTTAAAACAAGCTCTCCAATGGGTTGGTATAACATATTCTCTAACATTAAATGTGGGTCCACATGTAATTGTCTTTTATTTTTCTTGAAAAACACTATAGCTCTTGGTTAAGAGCCACTTTCTCTCTCCTCTCTCCTCCACATGCGAAAGATGAGATGGAATTTCTTTTATACCTGGCGACGTATCGTGGGGATGCTCCAACGGGAGGGGGATTGGGCGTGAAAAAGGGGGCCCCATGGGGAAGGCGGTAAGGCACATATCGGGACCCGGAACTCGTCATCACGTGCCGCAAAACGCCAACCGCTGCCAGTTACCGTTGCTCCAGGGGATGGCCCTGCCGAGCCCAGGAGCGAGCATGGCCACATAGGGCACCTCACTTGATGTGCGCCTCCCTGAGGTCGCACACACCTCGCCGTTAACGCTGTGTACGATTTTACTACACAAAAAAGTCGTATCTAATCGGTCTATTCAGTTTGGTCAGTGTTAGACATTTATATTTCCTCATGCATGCATGTACTGGTCCACAGGACCATACGTATATTTGGTTAGTAGGCTATTTAGGTATGACTAGGATTAGATTGATTCATCCCTGATTTCTCTCATACGGTTGTACCTCTCCTGTATATAAATAGCCTGAAGGCCAATACAATAGATATTGCGTGAATTAGCTTCCGCTCTCATGGTATCAAGATCGTAACAATCCTGTCCTGTCCACCTTCCGCTCCCTGCCGCGTCGATCCTTTCGATCGTCACCGGCCGCCGTGTTATCGCACTCCGTGTAGCACGTCCACTCGGCGCGACCCGTCACGCGACGTTCCGTCCGTGCTCGTGCTTGTCGACCGTTACGTCTCCTCTCGATGGCCGGTGACCACGACGAGTTAGAGCCCTCCAAGAAAGTGGCCAGCCGCATGCGTTCTTTGCCATACGCGCTCTGGAGGATCAGCCATGCGATGAACAACGCCATCATCGCCGGTGGTCAGGCCATGGCCGGCGAAAGCTGCGGCGCTGGGCGAGCGTGAGGGCCGCCGAACGCGTCGCCTTGCGACAGCCAAACGCGCTCCTCATCGCCAACCTCCATGCATGGTATCGCCGCGTCACCAACATCAAGGCTCTTGTCCCCATGGTTCTTGAGGTCGGCTCCTCTGCTACTCCAAGTGGCGCGGCCTCCCACCTCATCAACCTCGGAAAGTATGCTCTCACCAGATCACGTACTCTCCGACGGCATCCACCCCAACGTCGCCTCTTGGCATCGCATGGAGTGCGTTGTGATCTCCTGGATTTTTGGCACCATCTCTGTCAATCTTCTCGAGACGGTCATGACCTCCAGCGATCCAGATCATCGGCCAACCTCCCGCGCTGTGTGGCTTGCCCTCGAAGACATGTTCCTTGGCAACAAGGAAACTCGTGCTCTGTTGCTTGAAACAGAGTTCCGCGCTTTCCCAAGGAGATCTTTCGGTATTGTGTGTCGCCTCAAAACAATGGCGAATCGGCTTAGCGATCTTAGTGAACACATTCTTGTACACTCGCTCACGGCCACCCTCGGTGGCCTCAACGCATCGCACGCTTCATACGTGGTAGCTTTCATCAAGCGCCAGGCTCCACTGCCATCCTTCGGCCGAGTTACTTAGCGACACACCTTACGGAGGAACTCACCATCACCAAACAAAGCCAAGGGACCGCATCGGCTTTCATCTCCACCACCAGCGTCCCAGTCAACCACAAAGCGCCCCACCACTTCGGTGGTGCTCACGGTGGCTCTCGCTCCAACAACTCGGCGCAGATCACGGTGGCGATAGCGGTAACTCTTCGCCGCCCGCAACAACCGCATATGGCGGCCATGGTAATGCGCAAATGGCAATCAACTAACCTTCCTGCCACACATGGTCATCACCGCCACGCGTCTTTGGTCACACCACAAATCATCAAAAATCTGATTTTACGTCCATTCACTTTACAATTGATAATAATTGTTCAATCGATTTGACCCCTTTGGCCTCTCTGGAAGGATCTTCGCGCAAGGAAGTGATAGCCAGGTGCAATAGCTCGACGATCTCTACCGATGTTTCCACCACCGCTTTGCCTCAGCGCCTTAGTCATCGCCACCGCAACTCTCACGGCATCGGCGGCTTGGTCATCTACGATGCTGCACCTCGGCGGCCATTTATCCCGCTCCGCCGCTATTTCGGCCCCGATCATCGCCATATGATCATCTTTGTCATGCTTGCCGATTAGGCCGCCATATTAAACACCCTTTGCACCTTCTAGCTCGTGCATCTCGAATTTTGATTTAATACATTGTGACCTTTGGACCTCACCTGTTGCTAGCGTCTCTGGTTATAAGTATTACTTAATTATTCTCGATGATTGCTCTCACTTTTTTTGGACGTTCTCCTTGCGCTTAAAGTCGGATACTTTCACCACACTCTCCCACTTCCTCGCGCATGTCCATACACAATTTGGCGCTACTGTCAAACAAGTTCAATGCGACAACGGCCGTGAATTCGACAATTGATCGGGCTCCTTCTTTGCCACCCGGCATCTCCTCGGATGTCGTGTACTCTACACCTCGACAAAATGGCAAAGCCGAGCGTTCCATTCGGACCATTAACAATGTTGTCCGTACCCTTCTCATCGAAGCTAGCATGCCCCCCAATATTGGGTCGAGGCTCTTCACACCGCCACATACCTCGTCAATCGGCACCCAACCAAAACACTTCACTTTTCCACCCCCTACCACGCGTTGCATGGCTCTCCACCCACCTATGACCATCTTCGCGTTTTCGGATGTCGTTGCTACCCCAATCTATCTGCAACCGTTGCCAACAAACTTGCACCTCGCTCCACCTTATGCACCTTTCTTGGCTACTCCGCGGAACATAAGGGCTATCGATGTCTCGACATGACCTCCAATCGTGTCATCATCTCGTCCGCGTAACCTTCGGCGAGAATTCCTTCCCTTTCGTGTATCGCACACCTCACCTCGATGACACTAATCTTGATTTTTTGTTGGAGATGGAGTCCTCCACGCTTCCTATTGGACCTCATCGTCTTGCAGGTATTCGGCCGCCCGTTCCTTGCCCCCTGACGGCCAATCCTGTTTGTTGCCGAGGAACGAACCAAGCGTCTCCTTCCGATGCAGCCTGCTTGCCCCGACGGCCCTTGGCCCGCAATTGCCGATGGAGCCGCCCGGTCTCGCTTCTGCCCTGCTGCCCCCGTGGATCTCGCCATGGTACATTGCAGCCAGGCCGCCCCATCGTCGCCCACCATCACTATCCACCCTGTGGCCATCAATTCCCAGCCAGGCTCACCCGATGTGGACAACTCTGTTTGCCAAGTCCGGCCACCTAAGCGCTGCCGCGTCGACCGTCATGAGGAGATCCTCCCGTCGTGGTCCATGTTCCCCCTGTGATCAATGCACATCGCATGACCACCAGAGGCAAAACAGGGCTCCGATTTCTGACGAACCGAATGAACCTCCACGTTGCAGCACTATCACCAATTCCCAAGACTTACCGTGGAGCTCTTGCTGATTCCAATTGGCGTTCTGCCATGTCTGCTGAATTCGAAGCGCTGCAAGCTAACGGCACATGGGATCTCGTTCCTCGGCCACCTAGTGTTAACCTTGTCACGGGTAAATGGATTTTTCGTCACAAGCTCCATCCGGACGGGTCTCTTGATCGCTATAAGGCTCGTTGGGTTCTTCGGGGTTTCACGCAGCGGCCTGGTATTGACTTTGATGAAACTTTCAGTCCTGTTGTCAAGCCAGCTACCATTCGGACCGTCCTCACTTTGGCTCTCTCTCGCGACTGGCCTGTTCATCAACTCGATGTCAACAATGCTTTTCTTCACGACACTCTCCAGAGGCGTATTGTGTTCACCTTACGGATTTGTTGATCCGGCTCATCCAGGACCATGTTTGCAAATCTCAACAAATCTCTTTATGGCTTGAAAGCAGGCACCGCATGGTTCGCTTCGGTTTGGTACATCTCCTCTCAGGTTTTGTTGAAGCTAAGTCGGATCGTCACTATTTATCTTTCGTGTCGTGGCACGAGGCAGTCTACCTATTGTTGTATGTCGATGATATTGTTCTCTTTGCCTCGTCTCAGATCTCCTTCACGCGCCATTGTGGCCTTACGGCAAGAATTTCCAATGAAGGATCTCGGACCCCTACACCACTTCCTTGGATTAATCAGTGACCGTGACACATGGCACCATGCATCTCTCTCAGCGTCACTACACTCGGAAATCCTCGAAGCGTGCCGAATGTCCGGGTGCAAGCCTTGCGGCCTCCCATTGACACCCGATCGAAGCTATCGACCACTTTGGCGACCCTGTCGATGCGCACTGCCACCGATCTTCTTGTCGGGCGCCCTACGATACCTCACATTCACTCGTCCCCGATATTGCATATCTTTGTTTAGCTTTGTTTATTTATGCATGACCCGCGGGCTCCCCACCTGCGCCTTGGTCAAGCGGATCGCCGGTATCTTCCAGAACCTTTATTGATTATGGTCTTTTCTTTGCATCGGACGACTCCGCCTCCTAGTTGTTTACACAGATCTTGATTGGATTGGGTTGGTCGACACTCGGAAGTCTACTTGAGGGTATGGCGTATTTTGGGTGACAACCTTATCTCTGATGCGTCTAAAAAGCGGCGGTAGCTGTGTCCGTTCGATCGCGAGGCCGAATATCGAAAGTCGCCAATGGAGTTGCCGGCTTCCTGGCTCCAACGACTTCGATGGAACTTCACTCTCCCCTTGATGCTGCTAGGTGTCTTTGCGACAACATCGGTAGCCGTGTATCTCTCCACCAATCAGGTCCGGACATCAACGGACTAAACATGTGGAGATCGATCTACACTTTGTTCGCGGCGCATGTCGGCCCAAATCAGCGTCGCTTCACGTGCCTACAACGTCGATAGCGGATATCTTCACCAAAGGGCTTCCCGACCATCTTCACCGAAGTTCCGGTCGATCTCAATGTCACCTTCTCACAGTTTCATTGCGGGAGTGTTAGACATTTATATTTCCTCATGCATGCATGTCTTGGTCCGCACGAGGACCATACGTATATTTGGTTAGTAGGCTATTTAGGTATGACTAGGATTAGATTGATTCATCCCTGATTTCTCTCATACGGTTGTACCTCTCCTGTATATAAATAGCCTGAAGGCCAATACAATAGATATTGCGTGAATTAGCTTCCGCTCTCAGTCAGTATATAGTATTCAGTATGATAAGATAAAATTTTGATTTTTGAGATACGGTTTTATGGTAAAAACCACGAGTAGATCGAAATAAACCGAATATCGAAATAGAAAAAAAATGTATAATTAGATAAAGTAATGGTCATATATATAAAGTATAGTTTCACATAAAAATAATATCACTATATTTATAAAAGTAATAGTCAAATATGTGTATTGGCTACGTGCATCTCAGTATGCAGAGGCCGGAAGTTTAATATATTCTTCCATTATCTAAAAAAGTCAAATATGTGTAATAATCTTTAGTAACGTATACTTAAATAGGGTAATGATCAAAGATGTGTATTACAAACCATATCAATATACAAAACGATAAGTGAAAAAGAACAATTCACGCTAGTTTGGTAAATATGGTATATGCTGACACCGAATCGAAATATTATGGTATTTATCGATAACAAACCGAAGTTCTGTTTGGTATATTTGGTATCACATTTAATTACTGTATTTTAAGGGGAAAAAATCATATTTACCACTTATACCGTATACACAGCCCTAGTCATATTGTCGAGTTGTAGAGGCATTTTATACCAAGGTTGTGAAAAGAGTACAAGGGATGGTTGCTCTCTCACAACATCTCGAAATTTTTAGGACCATTGGACCCCTATTCAAGAATCTGATACTAAAGAATAACCTAGCATCTAATGCTCTCGTACATCCGTTGTTTTGGATAAGTTTGTTTGTGGCTTCGTGATTGCTTATGTTCTCTATAAACACCCTATGAATTATATCGCCTCTTAGTTCTCTTCCAAAACGACTAGTAATCCTATTTTTGAAATAACTATGAATCTTAATTCTATTGGAATTCATGTAGCACATATTTTTAAATCATAAAAAAATCATATATATATGTCACGATAGTTAACGACATGAAGATTTATTTCCCCGTATCTGCCTCACATCCCAGCCATTACCATCGATCAGGACGGCGCCGGTTCATGGGCGGCTTGACGGCGAGGGGTTCGATAATGTCACCCATCTCGCCTTCCGCAGCCTCCTCTTCCCTCCTTCGCTCGACTCTCCTCAGATCCGGTCAGGTTTGTGCTGACAACGCCTAGATTCGATCCGATCTGAGACATCACGCATAAGGTGGAAGGTTCGAGGGCGAGGCGCGCGCGCGACAAGGCGGCGAGCACTCGACTGGCGCCAAGAGCTAGCGACGCGGCAGCCGGTACAGGATACGACGACCAGCATGCATATGTTGTGGCGCACGGTGACGATTGCGCGAGAAACAGTGTGGCATCTCGCATCTGTGGGTTTGGTGGCTCGTCAGGCTGGTTCCACGTAGCATTTGCATGCAGTAGAGACCTTGCCATGACAGCTAATGCCTCGCAGCTCCTCCCCACTCGAAGACAAATTTATGGCGTTGTCTATCATATGTTGCCCTTTTTTTTTTGTTACAATCATAGTCACTTTTTCAAGCTATGGATCTTTATCTGATGGCTACTATATTTTACTTATCTCCCACCTCTACAAATTACAAAAATAAATACTAAAATACAAGTTAAAAAAAATCCTAACATGGAAAGAAATATAGTAAACATAGGTGAACCCCTACAAAATACAAAAAAAATTCTAATCTAGACCAAAATACAGTAAATATAGGTGAATCCTATAAATGCAGAAAAATAAATAGAACTAAAAATTGCAGTGGGTTGTACTAAAATTACATATTACTTAGCATTGCAATTTTGAGTTTAGCCTTATATAATTTTAAGTGAATGAAAAAAAAAGAAAAATATTAGACTACTAAAAGTTAGCAAACCCACAAATTAGTTATCTTCGCCTTTGTTCCTCTTCTTTTCTTTCTTTCCGGTAACTGGACGCGTAAATGATGGTTGGTGATACATCATGCATTCGGTTCGTGTACTAGTACTCTAGTAGTCACTCGAAGTGCATGCAAGTGGTTGTAAATTTTCTTTTGTGTGCTGCTTCTGTTTCATTTGCGTCTGACGGAAACGTACCAGCAGTGCAGTACAGAACTTCCTCTGTAAAAGCAGTCAGGAACAAGGTTCACCTTTTCGGTGAAATTCGATATTCGAAAAAATCGAGCCGAAAATCGTAAAAATCGCATAAATTTTAAAACCAGATTTTTTTTGGAAAAAATTCAAAAATCGTCGAAAATCGACGATTTCGATGGAATTTCGACGATTTATCGATGGAAAATCGAAAACCATGTTGAACTTTTTGTGCGGTCAACTTTTGGTAGCGATTTTCGACGAAAATCGACCGGTTTCCACCGATTTTTGACACGCAAATTTTTTCGAATTTTCGAATTTTTTTGAATTTTTTTTTGAATCGGACCGGTTTATCGACCGGTTTTTTATGTCGAACCCTAGCGGTACGGTCGATTTTCGACGAATTTCGTCGAAAAGGTGAACCCTGGTCAGGAACTCAGGATCTCGTCGTCCTGTCTTACAAGGAAATTTTTAATGTACTAGACTCCGCATGTTTTTTCCTCTAAGACTATCTTCAGCAATTTCCTTTTATTCTATTCCTTTCCCCATATTTATTCCCTTTATTTCCTACCATCTCCAGCAGCATCCCCTCAAGGGATTTGTGAAGGGATTGGAGAGAGAATCCCTCTCTAAAGGGATTTACTGTTTGAATCACTTCTGAAGGGAATCGTGAAGGGAATCCGCTGGAGCACTTGGGATCTGTTCGCGAAGGGATTTGGAGGGGAAGGGAAGCTGCTGGAGATAGTCTAAAACTAATCTTTCAGATGACGCATGTCACCTGCCGCAGTCTAATAGTATCGGAGCATGCGGACGCAACGTGGGTTACGTGTGGGTGGGCGCGGGGCTGGTAGGGCAGGCACGAGCTGGTGAATGGGCATATCACGCACGTTACCGCGGTCTTCGTGCACGAAATCTTGCAGCTACGGTCTTCGGCCGTGGCAACTTGGTGGGCTCAATCGGATTTCATGCTCCATGTTCTTCTGCCGTGACAACTTGGTGGGTTCAATCGATAGTATTTTTTTTTAAAAAAAATAGACTATTTAGGAGCCGTCGGCAAATTTACGTAACCACAAGGTCCTTTTGTGTAAAAAAAACTGGTGGAAGACCCGTTCCCGAATTTACGAAACTACGGATCCTTTTTGCATAAAAAATAGTGGTAGGATCTATCCGTGATTGCTAAAAAATCGGTGAAGGACCTGTTCGGGAATATACGGAACCATAGGGGCCTTTTTGCAAAAAAAAAAAAAAAAGTGGAAGGACCTATCAACAATCTTGTTTTTTCTAGAGGTTTTCGCGAAGAAGGTGATGTGGCGCTCTGGTTGGGCTCCAAATCTTCCGGCTTTAAGGACAAGAATATTAGATAGGATCTCACGCTATGCTGCTCGATATTAAATTTCGTTTGGTGATTCTTTTTTACAAAAAAAGTAGGAGGATCTTAACGTAATTTCCGTTTTCTGGGGTGTTGTTAAAAAATGGGCTGGCGAACTACGGGGTCTTTTTTGCGAAATTACCGGTGGAAAGATCTAGATGTAATTTTGGATTTTACAAAAGTAACTGATGGAGGTTCCATTCGCAAATCTACAGAACCACAAGTTCTTTTTGCAAAACTACATGTGAAAGGATCTGGGCGTAATTTTAGAATTTACGGAAGACCTCTTCACAAAACATGCTGCAGAACTTGAACTCTCGGGCTTTAATAGATAAGATATTATCTGTACACAAATAAGCAAAGTAAGTCTTTTCTGAATATATCACGGGCAAACTCTGCCCCTCTCTTCTGGCCTTCCACGACAGATAATGGACGATGACATTGTAGTTGCGAAGTTAGATTCTTCGAATGTTTGCTTTCATTGGATCGTACGTCTCCATTGACACGGACGTCGAAACCACCGTGTCGCTTCTTAGACATACTAGCTACATGCCCGTGCGTTGCTACGAAAAACAAAATTGATAACGAAAAATAAAGATTAAAAAATAAAAAAAATTATTTTACAAGATCAAACATCTATCTTTAACGCTTCGTTTCTTGTGAAAGCTGGCTAATTAAAGCAACGTTTCGTTTCTTGAGTAGGGTAATTAAGCAGGGCAATTAAGTAGAGCAATTAAACAGAGCAATTAATGACGTGTAGAATGAACCACTGCCACCAAGTGGTGCTTTAGAATAGTAGAGAAGATACGGCAGCGCTCAAGCCCGAGCATCTCCAAGAGAGGGCCCTAAAAATGAGCCTTAAATTTTAATTTAGGACCCCAACTAATTAGATTTAGAGCTCCAATAAAATATTCACTCCAGCAATTAGGCCCTAAAACTCAATGAATTATAGGGCTCAATCACAGAGTTGCTAAATATAGCTACTCTCACATGGGCCCTAAAACAATTTGATAAATTTTAACAATTTAGGGTCCTTGCTGGAGTTGATGTTTTCCTCTAATTCAAGTTAGGGCCATATTTAGGGCCCCTCTTGGAGATGCTCTAAACACGGTTCCACCCAAAAAAAATGACCGTCTAGTCCGCAATAGAATAGTTGGTTGTTCTGCTACCAAGACAGGAAAAGCGTGCGTCTGGTGCATCAAATCAACCATGAAAAAAAGAGATAGAAATATCTAATTCTCTGTGTGTAGATTAAACAGTACAGTAGGGATACACAAGGACATCCAAGGACCAGGGTTCAAAAAATCGACGAAAATCGCTCGATTTTCACGATTTTCGGCCATATCGCCGCGGCCCGATATCAAAAACCGGTCGGTAAACCGATCCAATTCAAAAAATAATTCAAAAAAATTCGAAAATTCGAAAAAATTTACGTGTCGAAAATCGGTGGAAATCGGTCGATTTTCGCCAAAAATCGTCGAAAATCGCTACAAAAAATCGATCGCACAAAAAAGTTCAACAAGGTCGTCGATTTTCCACGAAAACCGGTCGATTTTCCACGAAAATCGACGATTTTTGGATTTTTTTTTTGAAAAAAAATTGGTTTTTGAATTCATCCGATTTTCGACTCGATTTTTGCGATTATCGAAAATCACTGTTCATGCGAAAATCGCACCCAGCGATTTAGTGAACCCTGCCAAGGACGCAAGGCGAGTTGATTGCCGCTAACATCTGGGGCAATTCGATCCGGTTACTGCTGCCGATACAGCCTACACGCGAAAGCAGAGGTTAGATCGAATTATTAGGAGCCCATTGATCAGGGGGGTGTTTGGTTATTTGTATCACATAATATATGTATGAGATAGTTCAGAAAAAAAGTTAGCTATGTGTTTAGTGGCTTGAATTGAACCATTCTATCTAGGATGTTGGGATACAAATTTGAAGAATATCCCTGTAAATGCTGAACCATTCCATTCACCTAAAACAATAGAACCAAATGCTAGATAACTATCTCATGACATTCAACCTCATTTCAACAACCAAACACATTCTAAAGCACCAACTCTACTTTATACCAAAGTTACCTACCCCAAAGGCCCAAACACAAACTGCCTTCTCGCAATTACAAAGGCATGTACAATAATGTGTATCAGCTATCTATAAGAGCATGCTACTTAAGATTTTAGATGACGTGGATGAGGGAGAAGAAGAAAAGAGAGATATATTATTTACTATTTAACAGACGATCTTATAGATATCTTTATATCGTGCATACCGTTGTATATACAGTTTATTGTATGGGTTGTTTTTAGTTATGCTTATAGATAATATAAAAGTATATTATAGATAGTCATTATCTATATAACTATATATACCCTAATGTAACAGGCATCTAAGAACCGCTTGTGTTGCGGTTGAGACTAGAGCACAGCCAGACGGAAAGCAAGCATCTGGAACAGGATAGGAGAAACAATATTAAAGTAGATTAGTCGGAGAAAGCCGAGAAGACGAGGACCCCAAAGGTGTGGGATGACCTGTGCTTCGTGCAGTCGTGCATGGTACAGGTGCAGGCACGAGAGCACAGCCGGAGTGCCAGACTGCCAGCAAGGAAGGCCGGGAAAATGAGATGACACCAGTGGTCTTTTAAACAGAAAGAGATGGATACATTAGCAATTTGCCGTAACGGCGTGGCACGCTGTATTATGTTTCGTGAGAGGTGTTTCTATGTTTTTCTTTTTTAAAGTTATACAAATATTAAAACATAAATAAAGATTACTTACCTCTTCGTTTATTTCAAAATTTATACAACTTGTATTACGAAGGAAAATATAAAAGCATCTCTTATGTTTCGTAGCGCCTGCAGTCTTGCGAGTGAGCTGCTTGTTTCCCGTGATGCCGAAGCGCTATGTTGCGTTGTTGGCGACGTTTGTTGTTGACACGTTTATGCAGTCAGGGCCCGAAAATGCCTCGGTGGCGGCGGCGGAGTCGCCAGTACACGACGCTCATCCTTGGAGCTTGGAGAGCTGATGGACTAAGCAAAGTAACAAACGATGGGGTGGGACTCGTGGCCTTCCTAGAAACTGCCGCTAGAAACCAATCAAATTAATTTTATAGTTGCTTAATAAATATATAAAATTAAATATTATGTTTTCGCTAAGATTACTAATACCCAATATATATTTGATGAATACATAACATACTAATAAAGAAGATACATCTCTATATGCTTGATAGCCCGACTGATATATATACGTAAACAATACTACCATAGCAGCTTGTATTCTTATCATATCTAATCACAATAGAAAATAATCTTTTGGGCAACAACTAATCGGTTCGAGACACTTATAACGACCTTGGTGAAGAACAGGAAGCTACGTAGGAGCGATGCGATGATTGAAGACGAAGATGAGCAGTGGCGTGGTACGACGTTTCCGAGAAGCCTAATCGTTGGTCTTTCGTGCAGGTCATCAAAGGCGAGCGTCGGATCAAAAGATATTGCTCTCCCCTATGCCCGTTGTATGACGGACGAAGGGATGGGAAGACTTAGGTGGCATTAGGCATTGGAGGAAGCAGAGAGCGCTGGAGAAATATGAGATCATTTTTTCGTCATATGCTTTCACGTAAAGGGACGTCTCCTTTATGAAGACATGTCGAGGTGTAACGTGATATGGTATAATTGGTACACGTGGCAAAATGTTAAGAACACTTAGCACATCTCGATCGCAGTCATGCGATAAACACGTAAAATACACGATACACACGCTTGTATATAGACTAATATAGCCAACAATGTGTGTCTGTTGCCTTCCACTGACTGACTGACTTATACTAGACTCTACATAAAAACTTTCTTTATAAGTTGGTTTCTCATCATATAGCTAAGTAATATGGGACTAAAGTTTCATACCCTTAGGATATCTTCAATAGTACCACTTTAGCTATGCCATATAAGCAAAATCCTACGTAGAGGAGAGATGACGTGAGGAAAGAGAATGTGCCGTCTCTTCTGTAAGAGACAATCTGATCACGCAAACCAACACAAAAAGTAATGAAGTGTGAGACAAAAAATATAATAAAGATTGATGATTTTAGAGATAACTAATAAATATATTATCTATAGACAAGTTAAAATTTTTAGAAACAATTTTCAGAAAATATATGTCTTAACCAACACCGCTTCTGCATTGAATTAATTCCAACAAACGGTGCTAGTCGTCGATTCGAGGCATGGAGGCGAGCCCGCTGTTGCTTCTATGCTTACGTTAGAGATAAGTAAAGCTGGCGTCCACTTCCTCTGATATGCCTCGCTGTTCTCTCGCTGTTTTTTTACCACCACTCCACCATGCTGCTACCACGTAAAACTACGGCTACTAACTCGGTTGGTGGGCGCCGTGTGTATTACGGTCGGGCCGCGTGGAGCGGCAGTAATCACCACCACTACGGCTTCCCCGGTTCCCCCCACCCGGGACGGGAGCCATAAGCCCATAACTCGGAGCCAGCCGGCCTTGACTACTGCTTCGCGGCGCGGCCACCATCGTCATCCCACACGGCCACACCACCGACCGATTCCCGCACAAACCAGAGCCTCATCACCTATTCACCTTCCATATTCTTCACACCTTCCATCTTTTCTTCCTTTTCCAGCCACCGATCTGACTCGCGCCTTGCCCGGTATGCTGGCCGGTGCTGGTCCCCGAGAAAGATAGCGAGAAGAGAGGGGAGAAGCGCGGCGGCGCCCAGCTCCTGCCGCTTGGCTTGATTCACAGTTCGTCCGGCAGGTCGGCAGGCGTCTACGTACGTACAGGCTAGCCGCTAGCCCAACAGCCGGCGCGCAGCAGCAGAGGAGGAGGTGTAGCCGGCGGCAGAGCCGCGGCCAGCCATGAAAAACAACGCGAGGAAAGACGTGGGAGGCGGCCGTGGAGCGTTTGCCATCCCGTGCTTGGACGTCAGGTCGTTTGTGGCCTCGCTCGCCTTCCTGACGCTGTTCGTGGCATTGTGGCAGCTCCAGCCCTACGGCTCCTTCCTCGCCGCGGCCCGCTCCTCCCCCACTTGCTCCCTCCCCGCCACAACCGCAGCCAGCTCAAGCACCGAGCTCCCCTCTTCCAACTCCACCATCGTAACAGCCACGAACACACCGGCCGCGGCTTCTGCCGCCGCCGCCGCCACTGCTGCAGCTGTCCCCGTGCGGCTGGCTAGGGTGGCGAGGCCGGTGGACCCGAACAAGCGGGTGCTCCGGCCGTACGGCAGCGCGGCGGCGCTCTTCGTGCAGATGGGGGCGTACCGGGGTGGGGCACGGACGTTCGCCGTCGTGGGGCTGGCGTCCAAGCCCACCCACGCGTTCGGCACCCCCTACTTCAAGTGCGAGTGGCTGCCCAACCCCAGCACCGGCGCCCCGTCGCCACGCCCCGTCCGAACCAAGGCGTACAAGATGCTCCCGGACTGGGGCTACGGCCGCGTCTACACCGTCGTCGTCGTCAACTGCACCTTCCCCTCCAACCCCAACGTCGACAACGCCGGCGGCAAGCTCCTCGTCCACGCCTACTACTCCACCGCCTCCCGCCGCTACGAGCGCTTCGTCGCGCTCGAGGAGGCGCCGGGGTCCTACGACGAGTCCCGCTTCCGCCCGCCTTTCCAGTACGACTACCTCTACTGCGGCTCTTCGCTGTACGGCGACCTCAGCGCCAGCCGCATGCGCGAGTGGATGGCGTACCACGCGCACTTCTTCGGGCCCAGGTCGCACTTCGTGTTCCACGACGCCGGTGGCGTCAGCCCGGAGGTGAGGGCGGTGCTGAATCCATGGGTGAAGGCCGGCCGGCTCACCGTGCAGGACATTAGGGCGCAGGCTGAGTACGACGGATACTACTACAACCAATTCTTGGTGGTGAACGACTGCCTGCACCGTTACCGCCACGCCGCCAATTGGACCTTCTTCTTCGACGTCGACGAGTACATTTACCTGCCCAATGGGCAGACGCTGGACCAGGTGCTCGGCAGGCTATCGGGGTACACACAGTTCACCATCGAGCAGAACCCCATGTCCAGCAAGCTCTGCGTGCAGGATCCAAGCAAGGATTACGCAAGGTTTGTGTTTCCATGTCCTCGTATGTGCTTTCCTTTTTCTGTACCTACCTCCATTTTGTATCGAGAATTGCCATGCCTGCCGCGACGCGTCCTAAATTCACCTTTAAGCATCAGGTTCAGGCTGTAGGAACTAGAAAAACAATGGATTCTGCTGGTTTGGTAGCATTCCCCAATATACTTCAGTGTTTGTCCATAAAACGTGCAATGTATGATTAATCAAACAGACATTCTCAAAGCAGTGAAGTAAGTCAGCGGTTACTTGTCTACACAGTTAGTTGGGCAATGTGCTGATGTATCATTAATCAAACAGACATTCTCAAAGCAGTTAAGTAAGTCAGCGGTTACCTGTCTACACGTTTTGTTGCTTAATTGGGCAATGTGCTGATTGATTTTGACCTTCCAAATTGCAACCATCAGGTAAGCTTGGTTAGATTTTTATTTGGTCAAATTGAGTCCTCAAAAGCAACATAAGACTGATCCTTTTTCTGTTTATTCTCCAACTTTCACCGCTGAACAAAGAAAATCCTAGTAGATCATCATTAGGTTTTGACAAACAAAGATCATTGTCCACAGAGCACAATGTTCCCATGCATATAAGTGACCATAGAAGGATGAGTTTATCATTGATTTGTATTACAAGTCGGAAATGCTATACCAATGAAATATTTCAAGAATCATTAACTATGAAAACAAACATGTGCCCCTGGCAGGTGTCTTCTACACAACTTACCCAATGGGTGGGCCGACAGAACCAGTATAAGTTCTTAGGAAAGACACAACTATTAAAGCATTAATGAAGGGTAGATGGTGATTACTTACCCCTTTGCTTGCTTCAAGATTTGTGCAACCTGTACTAGAAGGAAGAGCATAGAAGCACCTCTCTTGTTTTATCCATAGAGTCAAAATATTTTGCTGGATGTTTTCTATGTACGTATATTCTCACGAGAACAATTTAATGTAGATTTTGGTTTTAGCCTTTTTCAGTTGGCGCTTTACTGCTTCATGCTAAAACATCTTTTACGTGCCATTGCTATGCAGGGAGTGGGGGTTTGAGAAGCTCGTTTTCCGCAACTCGATCACCAGAGTTAGGCGAGATCGCAAATACGCGATCCAGGCCCGAAACGCGTACTCGGCTGGCGTGCACATGTCGCAAAATGTCTATGGCAGGACAACCCACAAGACCGGAGGCCTGATCAGATACTACCACTACCACAACTCCATCAATGTCATGGGAGAGCCTTGCCGGGAGTTCGTCGCGGTGCCGGTCAATGGCAGTAAGGTTATGTTTGAGGGGATCCCTTACGCATACGAGGATAGCATGAAGCGTTTGGCTGGAGAGATCAAGCGCTTTGAGAAGGAAACCATCGGATCAGTCCACACGTAGCAACTGAAGGCTGCTGGTACATAACACATCTGAAATTCTTTAGGATGCCTGGTTCATATCGAACTCACTCTTCTGATGTTTCTGTGGTAGTTCTGTGATCGGCATCAGATGGGGAGCTGGTGCAACAGGTGTAAAGTTTTGGGTTTTTTTTTTTTACCTTGGCACGCCCTTCTCTACAGGGGCACTGCTGTTTGCTACATTTTCTTCTCTTTGCCTTTTCTGCTTATCCCCAATCCTGTTTATAGACCTACGTAGACGGTTGGTGTTGGCTTTACTTGATTCTTTAATCTCCTTCCAGGGTTACCGGGGGTTACTTTGGAAGTGTTGAAAATTTGGAGTCGATAACTCCCGTTTCTGTTGCAGAGCGATGAAATGAGGCATTTCTGGTTTTATTATCGTCTGATCATCACCATGTCAGGAGATGGGGAATGATGGCCTGAAACCTTTTCTTAAGAACGAATGATGGACTTAAATCAGAAAGAGCAGCCTTTTTTCCTTTACGAAACGGGAAAGAAAGGTTTTGAGTTAGGCATTGTGTATAAAGAATTAGCTCAGTTAGGCATTTTGTGTGAGTGCAGTGCATGTGTGGTTTGTTGAAATCATCACTTTTATAACCCAGTGATAAACACCTGCCATCGTTTCTGAGGATAAGAACGAGAACTATTTTTATAATTATTTATAATTACGTTTGGAAAAGTGATTAGATTTGTACAAAAATGTTTATCACTGTGCTGAAAAGTGACGACATGTCTTTGTATCTTGGGGGGTTGGCACTTGGCGGTGTCGGTGGGGGCAGCTTACGCCAACTTCCTCTTGTTCTATCGCTTGAAACCGGAAGGCAATGATAAAATGATAACGCGTGAAGGCGAGATGGCTCCACGGGTACTCGTTAGATTTTGCTTTACGCGCTAGGGCATGTCCCGTCTCAGCGACATCTGCTCTGTTCCATTACTATGGGAATCGCTTCCCATATCCGGGCAAACTAGCCAAGGCCCGTTTCCAAAAGAATCCAATAGGAATTTGGAGGGATTGCACCGATGATACAAAATGGGCGTTGTTAGCGTGTGTTTGGTTGGAGAGTGAGGTGGAATGGAACTGTTAGGAAACCGGATTCGTATCCTATATGGACTCTTTCTTATCTCTAAGCAGAACCGCTATATATAGGAGGCAGGGGGTCACCCCATTGTACAGAAGCATACATAATAATAAAGCAGACCCGGTTCCTCCTCATATTGTGTCTATCGCCCTCTCTCTCTGTTCTCCAATTCATTCTGTTAGGCAACCCCGGACTATTCGATAGCGAGGTTGTCTAACAGGAACCATCCCATCCCACCAAGTCTAGTATTTGATTGGAGAGCTAAGGATGACTCGGTTCCAGAAAAGAGAATATTCTCTCTAGATTCGGGACGGTCAGGTTCTAAAAATTTCCTGGAACGTAGCCATCCCACTTGGAATGTGAGAGTGACAGTGGACCCTGTCTGAGAATCTCGGATGGAGCCATTCCATCCCTGAAATCTGGGATGGAACCATTCCATTCCACCTCACTCTCCAACCAAACACACGCTTAGTGTTTGGACATACGGTGGAAATATTTCTATCGTACGGTCTCTTTTTAGACGATGTAACATTTGAGAATACTATATGTAGCAAATGTGATCAAACTACAACAAAATATTATTAATAGGTGTGGTAAATAGATATCAAGAACATATCACGTGTGCAACAAATAAGCCAACACTTCACAATAACACATCCAATGGAGTGCAACAAAAAAAGATGGTTGAATGGCACAACATTTTATACTAACAACTGAAACATTTTTATTTCAGGTGTGTAACAATCACAAGTATGTTTTGAAAAAAAAAGTTCACTCTCTCAACAAAAAATACTAAAGCATGAGAAGGTAACACCATCGACATTTAAACAGAGAAGACGGAACATTTTTGTAATAGCAAAGTTCAAATTTTGAAGAATAGTTACTGCAACATTCAAGAAACATATTCTCAACATCTCAAATCCACAATTGCAACAAAAAAAATCAAATTACCGCAACAAACGCATGGCTCACTAGTCTCATCCTCACCAGCCTCGTTCTTCATAGGACGGAGGAGGCATGGGCTTGGAACTCATAGGAGAGGCGGACGCTGTCGAGGAGCGTGGCCACCTGAGCAATAGGTCACGCGGTTAGTGATCTCGGCTGGCACGACCGTCGCGGCCGGCTGCCTTGTCCTCGAAGAACTTGAACTTGCGACACTAATACATGCTGGGCCAAGGAGAGGCAGCAGATCGGGAGCGAGCAGGCGACTCAGATGGGAGGTGCGAGGTAGGAGGCGAGTGGAGATCCGGTTATAGAGAGCTTATGACGATGAGCTTAACCAACGTAGAGGGAGGAGGCAAGCCACTACTGGAATTTGGGGGTGGGGCTTAGGTGTTACCTATATTTGGCCACCAGGTGAGTTGGGTAGCAAAGCAGAGGAAAGTATTTTGAGATGATTGTAGAGTAGTGGGGATTGGGAGTGAGAGGTATCCAATTTTTTGCTGGAGTTGGACGCAGGGATGCTAGGATCATCATTACAAAATTCACACGGAACTCCTGCATTTTCAAACAAGGCTTGAAACCATCGGTCTGGCTTGACTTCGGGTTTACGCGTGGGCTATAGAAAAAACCAGGGCATCCCGACTGACCTTTTTTATGGAGAGCATCCCAATTAACCTATTTGGCCTCGATTGGAACGCACAAGGATGGGGAGGAACACCTCTTTCAACTCCAGCGACAAGATAATATACGGCTGTGATGTCCCCAGAAGGAATGCGAACATCGACATCCAGTCTTGGCTAGAGATGGCAATGGGGACCCGAAATCTAAAACTCGATAGGTATTTACTACATTAGGGGCCGGTTATGAACCATTTTTCATACTCGCGGGTCTATTAACGGGCAAAAGTTACTACTTGGTGAGTAGAGCGGGTACGGGTCTGTTTTGCTATAACCCGTACCTATTCACCTGTGGGTCTGGTCCACTGGCGATCTAACCCAACTGCTCAAGGCTCAACTATGCAGCCTAGCCGATCAACCCATGAAAATTTCTAAACCCTAACTGTCTTATAAGATATCATGCCCAAGACCTAACTGTGCACTCTAGTAGAATGTTTAATTTTTAATATGGATATACATTGCATTTCTAAACCCTAACTGTCTTATAAGATATGCTGTTGTAGCCTGCAGGGGCATCTATCCATAATGCGGGTGTAGGTTACCCGCCGGGTCCCCGTTACATGCATGGATACGGGTACGAGTACGGGTAAATTTTGTACCCACGTGCAGATATAGGTATTGTAGCGGGTGAATTTTACTAATACGGATACGAGTACGGGGTGGTAATACTGTCCGGATACAAATCCGTTGCCATCTCTAGTCTTGGCATCGTTCCCGTGGTGAAGACGTGAGGTTTCTTGGCACCATAGGCGGAGCCCACGCCGGGACGTAGGTGGGCCTGGGTCTCGATCGGCGTTGTTGGCCCAGCAGGACCAGAAGCCAAATGTTGCAACAGGTGATGATCTTGCTAGTCTTGTTGTGAAGATAGTTCAAACAAAGAAGCACGTGGTTTATCCATTGATTTATCAACTGATTGAATTAGCATTTATTTTACTGGTGGGCACAGCTACAGTTGGAAGGGCTTTCTCGACAATGAAGATTATCAAGACAGATTTACGTAATAAGATAAATGACAATTGGCTAAATAATCTCATGATTTGTTATATTGAGCGAGATGTGTTTGCAAAGATAGACATGTAAGATATTTTACAGTATTTTCAGAACATGAGGACTCGCAAATATCAACTATTGCCTCATGTGAAATAATTAGTGGTACGTTTTCATTCATAAATCCTTGCAAGTTACAAGTGTTACATATTGTACTTATTATATACTGAACTTTGAATATGATGGTTAGTTCATAGAACATATATAATACAATGCTTCAATTTATTCCTCTCCTTTGTTTTTCTTTGCACATATTTTCTACTTGGCGGTTATAGCAGTTCGGTTTTGTCATATCCCATGCATTCTTGTTTGTTCATGTAAAAGGGCATGATAAATTGTTCTGTAATTGCCTTTACAAGTTAACCGTGAGAGATAAATTAAAATATTGAAATATACATCGTCACCTCTTTGCTTTACTCAGTCTCTGACTAGGTTGAAAACCAGACTTTCAGTCATTGATGTTCATTATGTTCCATACATCCATAGTGTGACGGACCGCCTTTTTAGGGGCAGTGCGAAACTCACAACAGTTACCCAGGAAGACTAACTGTTGGAAGACAAGAGTACAATTGCCTGACAAAAGCAACTTTCAACACTTTTTATTCAATATAGTTGGTCTAACGACCGGTTTTACAAGAGAAGCATCCAAGCTTCTAGACTTACACTACCAAAAGAGAGAAACCACAGGCAGGGCCTGAGCGAAGACAAAGACCTAGAACCAGACTAAATCGCCATCTACGATCTCCTGGTAGGCTCCAGCTTCTTCGAACTCTGAAAGGGCGGGGGTTTGCAAGGGTGAGTACGGGAGTACTCAACAAGTCGTACGGAACCACTGAATACTATATGTAGGGTTAAATCAAGGGATGGCAGTAGGGTTTAGTATCTGGATGCAGTTTTATTTCGCAATTCATTTTACATTTGAAGCACAAACTATAAAGTAAGTAATTTGAATTTCACAAGATTTATCGGCACTTTAACCAATCCATTCACAACATACCAAAACAGTAACTTGAGCTTAGTTACGGGTACCAACCCCGAATTCCAACTTAACTTCATTAACCGGAAGTACGGCGTAACCGATTACAATTAAGATTAACTCTGCAGAGCGGCTCAACTTTACCCACAAGATGTCTATAACCTTTATGCCAATCGCGAGTTTCATGCAACTTAAATGCATGTGGCCCAGTTTAGACTATCACAGCATTTCGTTTAATCATTCCTGTCCTTTAGTTGTTTACCGATAGTACCGCTACCTTGGACTCAGGGTCCCCATTAGCGTCTACCGTTGTGAGAACCAAGAATGTCACTCTGGACCATTCCCGTTCCACCCCTCCGGTCCATTTCCCTGCCGGGAAGGCCCGGTCCCCATTCTCTCCAGAGAATGGTAGCCACCAAAACAGTCCAATTATTATCTCAGGAATGACTAACTTACTGAGCCATGTCGGATACGGGTCACCGACCAGTCCGACCTGTGGTTGAGCGGGGACTAAGTTATTTACTTTGCTCAAGGGGATTATTAACCTTACACTTTTGCCAAAGACCAAGCCTTCATCCACAAACCCATTCCAGATTTCGCAGCATCGCCACTGCACTCAACCAAGGCATTAATCAACAGTCGGGGATCGGAATCTCATCCACTCCGGGATTAATCCGATACTGTCCCCTTGACTGCGGCACTTTTTATAAACAATCCGAATCGGAGATTCGGCAGCATTTTCTTTAAATCCAGGTTTTGAACTAACCTAGTAGTATTATCCAACCTATTCATGGCAATAAGCAATTAACTAGGGTTCCAAAGGATTAACAGGGTTCAATTATTTCAAGGAGGTTCCATGAGCAATTCGGTATTACCTAATCATCATGTCATTCTAAAATACTGGATTTCAATAAGTCAAATACAGTAAAATAATGCGGTATAAAATAATTACTACTATAGCATGGCATGATAGGATCAACATGATCAAAGGGTGTACGGCTTGCCTTGCGCGGCAGCTGGATCGGATGAGTCGTCGAGGAAGTAGTCGTACTGCGCTCCCGTCTGGTCCGACGTCTGCTCCGACTCCAGGGACTGCTCCGGCTCCACTGGCGTCTCAACGGTCGAATCTAACGCGGAAAGACAACCAACATAAATAAACGACAAAACAATAACCAGAAAAAGAAAACGGAAACTGAAACGGAAAACCGGAACCGAGTCGGAAAAGAACGGAGGGCAAAACTGGGATTTGGAGATTTTCTGGATTTCGGATTTGGAAACGGACAGCATTTCTGGACTCAGGGGATCGAAACGGTTCGGGAAAAGTATTTGGTGGAGCTCTGGGATTTTCCGGGATTTTTCTGGATTTTTCTGGCTATTTTTGGAATTAAAACGGATTTTCGGAATTAATTAATTAATTAAAAATCCGAAAAAGGAAAACACTGTTTTAAAACAGTGTTGGGCTGGTTTTCGGCGGGCCACTGGGCCACGGCCCAACTGCGGCGCTACAAGACGGAGGCTGGTGGCCGGCTGCCCAAAGATGGTTTCGGCGAGGCCACACGCAGGCGGAGGAAGAGAGAGGGAGGCCGACGGCGGGGCCACCCGTCGGTCGAAGCGAGCGAGGCGGGCTAGGGCACAGGGAGAACAGGAGGCGACGGCGACGGCTAACCAAGGCGCGGACCCATGGCCGAGCGAATCTGCGAGGCGAGGAGAGGGAGGCTCACCGGGAGAGCGAGGAGCGGGGCGAGTGGAAACGGAGGGGAGACGGGGCTTTTATAGGGTGGAAGCGGGAGCAGCGCCGGGCGAGGCGGCTGTCATGGCGGCGCGGCGGCAAGGCCAAGGCGCTTGGGCTTGGCGATCGGTCCGAGGCGGCGGCAAGCAGGCGGCAGGCCGAATACATGCAAGACGGACGCTGGCGCGCGGCGCTGGCGAAGCGGCCGGAGCGAGGCGACGCCGGATGGCGGCGCGCTGGTCGGGCTTGGCGAGGAGCAGCTAACTGCCGAAGTGAGCAGCCGATGGGCCGAAGGGAAGCAGGCCGGCGGCCCAAGAAGAAGAGGATTCGGCCCAACACAAGGTTTGAAATTCAAACTCGGTTTCAAATTTCCAAAATCCAAATCCAAATGCAAACGAAGCTCAAACAAATTCATTTTGAATTTTTTTTTTTTGAGGTTGTTTCACATAGCAGCCGAACTGTGACGAGTAAATTTAGTGAATCGTGACATTGGATTAACTAACCACAGTTCGTGTTTGCTTCTGGAGTTCACAATGGACTAGTGCTCCTAAAATCAGATACTGATGTATGGTTAGATCATTAGGCAGAATATTATTAAATTTTACAAGTGCCTAGTCATATGCAGAAAAAAATTGTTTTATGTACCATGGGATAATTTCTTTTACCGTTTTGCTTTGAGAACTTTATTTAAGATAACTGTAACACCCCAAAATTTTGCTTTTCTTAAATTCATGTGTGATTTGGCACTTTGGTGAATTTTTGGAATTTTCTGGAATTTATTTGGATTTATTTGGAATTTATTTGAATTTATTCCATTTTGAAATAATTAAAGAATTAAACTTTGCAAATAAAATTTTGTTGGAAATATTTTATTTTAGTCCAAAATGATCCAAAATATTTTCCAGAATTTTTCTGGAATTTTTCTGAGTCTTTTGCTATTTTTAATGAATTAAATGAATTACTGGGAATTATTTTAATTATTAAATCGCTGGAAATTTGAGTTGGGTCAAGTACTATTCATCCGACCGAGTCGGAACCCGAGTCGGACTCGAGTCCGACCCGAGCCAGGTGATCCGGTCGAACCTTGATCGATCCGAACCGTTGGATCGAAATCCAACTGGCCGGAATTGGCCGCGACCGATCCAACCGGATCCGGCCGGACCGCTGCGCGCGATCTCGGCCGTGGATCGGGGCCACGCGGACGGCCACGATTTCGTCGTCCTCCCGAGTCCGGCTCGGATCGCTCGCCGTGTCCGTTAGGGTTTCACTGATTACAAGACGCCGAGGCACTATTTAAAGCCCCGAGGCCACCCCGTTGAAGCCCTTTGCCGTGCGCATCTTTTGCCTCAAGTTTGAGCCCTAGCCGCCGCCACAGAGCTGCAATTGCTCGCCGTAGTTCCTTCCCTCTCTCCGCTTTGCCGCCCTACCGCTGCCTCCGCCACCGAGCACAGATCCGACTCCTCGCTTTGAGACGCACCCGAGTGCCTTTCATCTCGTCGGAGAAGCCCCAAGGCGTCGTCGCCGTGGTCGCCTTCCCCAACTCCGCGGAGCAGCGCCACCACAACGCCATCGCCGCCTCGAAGCACGCCAACCGTCCGATCGAAATCCAACGATCCAGTGAGCCCACGCGTGCAACCAAAACCCTAAAACCTAGATCAGATCGGACCGCTGGATCTAGATCAAACGACCCACAATCATCGTGCACTTTATAACGGTGTTAGCCTAGGGTAGATCTGGACCGTCCGATCTAGATCGAACGCCCGCGATCACCGTGTAGTTTTGAACGCGTGAACCTAGATCCGATCTGTGCGGCCGAATTTCAAATCAACGGCACGCATCGTGCCACGCGTGTGCCTAGCCGCCGCACGCCGCTGAGCGTGTTCTCGACACGCGGGGCCCGCGTGTCAGCGGGGCAACCGAACCGCACCATGACGTCACCGCTGACGTCACGGTGGGGCCCGCATGTCAGTAGCGTCACCGAGCACGATGACGTCAGTGCTGACGTCACCCGAGGATCCCACCTGTCAGCGACCCGAGCTGTGGACCGAGTCCACCGTAGACCGAGCCAAGCCGTGGACTGAGCCCATGAGCCGGCTGACGTCAGCCAGCCAATCAGGAGCCGACACGTGTCCTCGCTGACGCAATAATTAATTTCCGAAAAAGAAAATGATTTATTAATTCGAAATAATGATTTCAGATTTTGTTTCAAACTTCAAACGCTTATAACTTTTGCGTTTCAACTCCGATTTGAGTGATTCAAATTTCTAAATTTGTATAAAATTGAGATCTACCTAAATATGAATTTTATTTAATTTTTGGACTAAAGTTTTTCTCTGTAAAATTATTTAATTAATTATTTAAACTTTAAATAATCATAACTTTTGTGTTTTAACTCCAAATTTGACGATTCCAGTTTCTAAAAATTCATAAAATTAGGTTCTCTCTGTTTATGGAATTTATTTGGATGTTTGGACACTTTTTGCCTATTGTTTATTTGTGTATTGCTATTTGCACGCTTTACGAGTAGACGTTGAAGTGCCGGAAGGATTCGAAGGAGAAATATTGACTCAGGATCCAACTCAAGACCAAGAGCAAGTACTTTTTGAAGGCAAGTTGTGCTTTGACCATGTTGATCCTATTTTGAAATCTATTTTGATTTAACCTATTGCATGCTAGTTCAATTAGAAAATATTTTATTTAAATATGGGGAATTAGATAAATACCAATTTGTCATATGACACCTTGATTACTTAAATATGTGCCATGACCCTTGTCACCCTAGTTGTGGTTTACTAGTTGGACATTATTAAATTGCCAACATGGGAAATTAGATCGTTGTAGTATGTTGCTTAGACTCGCCACGTGCTCATGACATGATTTTGGACAATCAAATGTTAATATTGACTTAATGATATATTGAACCTGTTTGGAAAGGTATCATGTGATGTTGATGGCACGTGGTGCATGGTAATCAAGCGGGGTTTGATAAATAGTTTTCGGCCAGGGCATGTGGCAAGAATAATCAGGTGGGCCAGGTTGTGGCCGGGGATGTTGATTTGGTTCTTCGTAGTCTTGCCCTGGTCACCCTAAGGACTTCACCTTGCAAGCCTTTGAACTGGGTCTAACGTGCAACCACATGTCCGTAATGGGACGGACCTAGTTGACTAAGTTGCTAATAACGCACTGTGGGACCTCGGGAGGTCAACTACACCCTTTGTGTAAGTTGTGCGGGGGAGCGTCTGCAGTGAGGCCAGTACCCATCTAACGGTTGATTGGCCTAAACTTCGCCTTAGCTAAGGGAAGGGTTAGCGTGCAATAACCGGGAGGACCACTTGTATTGTTAGAAGTTTCCGAAAGACTTTGTTACTGAACTCGCCTTTGTGGTGTTTGACCGTATCTTGTGGGTAAAGTGCATAACCTCTGCAGAGTGTAGAATCTATTCGAATAGTCGTGTCCGCGGTATTGGACATCGCTAGAATTACAATCAAGGGTTAGATTTTCTCAAAAATAACTTGGATTTGAAAGGTTGGGTTGGATTAATAATGATGTTGATGGAAATGTGGATTAGATCGAAAAGATGTTTATTAAACTCCTTGAAAAGTTATCTATGCTTTACTTATTTCTCTTTGCTTTGAATCTATTTATGATACTTGTTAAATGTTGTTTTCGCAAATATACCTTGAGCTATTCCTTTGTACCAAGCCATGCATATAGTATATTAGCCTCGCATTCTCTGCATGACTTGTCGAGTACCAAGTACTCACCCTTGCCACAATACAACACCAGTTGAAGAGGAGACTACACCACTTTGGAGGAGGAGCTCCAAGAGGAACCGTCTACATAGGGAGCGAGCCCGCCGGTTGCCTGTGGTATACTGGATGGCGCCACGAAGTTATCTTATTTTTCCGCTGCTACTATTTCTCTCTTAATAAGTTTCGCCCTGTGAGGCGTACGTTTGTAATTTGACCTTAAGGTCGAGTAACCAGTTTGACTACTTAAATAAAAGTACTTTATTAGTATCGAGTGGTATGATTGTGATATTTACCGATGTTAAGACTGTGTGCACTAGCGCGTTCCTGGACTAGTGCTGAATACACAGAGGGTCCAGATTTGCAAATTCGGGGTCCCGACAATAACCAATTTTGATCCTAGCAGAACATGAAGCCTGGATGTGTAGCAAGAAGGTCGAGAAATTTGATGAGATGGGTGTGCAGGACCAGAAATCACATGAACGTGTACGCTCTGTTCTTGGAGCAGATCGGGTTATTGTTACCGGGAAATCCCTTAGAGCATCTCCAGCAAGAGCCCCTAAAACAGGGTCCCTATTTTGGATTTAGGGGCTCCCCCTATTTTTTGAGGCCCTGTTTTCAGAGCACAAGTCCAACAACAACCCCTAAATCTCAGCCCCTATTTTACTTTTTCTCCTATTTTGACATATCCGCTATGTATTGTCGGTGTTTCGTGCACCGGCAATACGAATTTATGGTCGGATGGGGTCGCGCGCTCCCTCTCCCCGAATGGTCGACTCAAGGAGTCAGATGATGTATACTGGTTCGGACTGAATGTCCCTACTCCAGTTCGTTCGGTGCGGATGTATTGATCTTTGGGCGATGAACAAGGGGTGTACAAGCGAGGCGGGGGGTCGGCTGTCCGATCCCCTTCGTGCTTTGGCTAGGGAGTCGTGGCTTCTTAGAGGGCCTTTTTCTCTGTCTCTCCCCTCCCTCTCGGGCCCCGCCTCTCCTTATATAGACGGAGGAGGCAGGTTACACGGGTGTTTGGGAAATCCACTAGAAAGGGGGGCGTGCGTGTCTCGGAGTCTGCTCTGCCTTGTCCGACCGCCCCCGCCCGGCCCCGAGTCAGGGTTGGTGGCTCTGCGATGTGTGGTCTTGCGTGATGATGTCTGGATGACGCCTCGCGTGGTGCTCCTGTCTGCCTCGGTGGCTTTAATGGCGCTTGACTTTACCTTGGCCTCGGGAGTAGGCGCACTCCTCTGCGGTGTGCCAGGCGATGGGGCGAGGCTTGACTCCTTCGGTGACTCTTCTGACAGTCTTGGGAAGGGGCCGCCTACCCCGGTACGGACGCCAGGGACGCGCGCACAAGGTACCGCCTGACATCGGGCGTGGGCCTCGCTAGCCTGCGGCGCAGTGGAGCTTGAGCTCCAATATTAGGGCGGTCGAGCCCGCCGACCGCTCGAATCGAGTCCGCCGACCGCCCAGGGTCGGCCTGCACAGTCGGGTTCGCCTCGCTGACCCAAGTACCTTTTCGGGCGGCCGGGCCTTCGCTGTGGTTGGTCACCTGCTCGCGCTGTGTCGATGGGGTACCCATGGCATGGGTACTCGCCAAGAGTTTCGAGCCCTCGAGCGGGTCGGAGAGCCGCTCGGGGTTTAACTTGGCGGTGGTAGCCGCCGGGTCGGTCGGCGACGCTTAGGTTTCGGCGTGGATCGCCTCGGGAGCCGCGCCACTTAGAAAGGGGCCCGGTGCGCGAGCGCACCGGCAGTGTAGCCCTGAGCTGCCTGAGAGCCGATCGGGGTTTAGCCCAGCGATGGTAGCCGTCGACCCGGAGGTTAGCGGCGCTTAGGTCAGCGATCGCTTCGGAGCCGCGCCACTTAGAAAGAGCCCGGTGCGCAAGGCGACCCGGCAGTGTAGCTCCCCGAGCGGGTCTGGAGCCGGTCGGGGTTTAGCCCTGGTCGGACCTGGCAAGCCACGCCGCTCGTGGGTTTTTTCGTAGTCGGGTGAGCGAACGACGCTCGCTTTCGTTGGCTTGAACGTCATGCTCGTCGCGAAGCTACTATCGGGTAATCCGAGTGGAACCTTGGCGATCTCCCTCGAGGGATCGTTTCCAAGCCGGACGTAGCTCGGCGTGGGCGTCCGACCCGCCGGGCGTTCCATAAAACCTTTCCTTACTCGTCCCGCATCGGGCCGCCGGTCGTCCGCCAACCCGAGCGCTGGCCGCCACTCATCGATGAGCTCCGCGGAGAGTGTGAGGTATGGTCTCGGACGCGGGCCACGTTGATTGGGTCGTCGCCGACCCTAACTAGGGGCCCTCAGGGGCTCACCGCGACCCGCCTCGCTCTCTCTTTTTTTACGTGTTGGGGCGGCTTTCATTCCACGGCTGGTGGATTCGGCCTTTGTAACCCTCAAGACGGTGCGGGCCTCGGGCGCGAGCCCGCAGGCCGCTTGCTTTCCCGAGGCCGGGCGGCCCAGTAGGCCGTTTTCATACCTTTCTTGGCGTGGGGCGCCCCGGCCCGATGCAGCCGGCGAGGTCTGCGATGCTGCGTGGCGTGCGGCGCGAGGCGTTCGCTCTGTCGGAGCAGTTAATGCCTAGTGGGATTTAAATGGGCTGCGGCACGTTACCGGGCGAGGTGACAGGCTGACGGTTCGGCGACTGCGTCACCGCGAGGAGCGTCGCTGGCGCGAGGCCCGCCTGCTCGCCCGGTGCCTATAAAGGAAGGGGAGGGCGGCGTGGGGAGCAAAACCTTCCGCCTGCTCTCTCGCAAAAAGGAAAAGAGAGAAAACGCAAGGGGAGAAAAAGCTTCGCTGCCGTCGCATTGTCCCCGCTTCCCCACGCACTTTCGAGGATGTCGCTGACCCCGCACTTGGCCGCGGCGGGTCGCTACCTTGGCTTGGAGAGGAAGGAGCTCCTTCCTCCGCGGCCTCAGTCCGGCTGGCGGGTGCCGCCGGCCGGGACCGAGGTCCCCGATCTGGAAGACGGCGAGATAGTCTCGCTGGCGGCCTTCTACGAGCGGGGTTTCGGCCTCCCACTCCACCCGTTCGTTCGGGGCCGCTTCACTACTACGGGGAAGTTCACCACCTGAATCCGAATGGAGTCCTCCACATTGCGGTCTTCATGACGCTGCGGCGAGGCTTTTCGGGATCGAACCCCACCGGGACTCTGGCGCCACTTCTTCTTTCGCGAGGCCGCCGTCAAAGCCGCCGACCTTTGGCGCTCTGGCGATCCAATCAAGGCGCGCCGCAAGTCGCTTACACCGATGTAAAGTCGCCGACGCCCAACCGAGGGTGGCATAGCGAGTGGTTCTATGTCCGAACATCGACAACAAAGGTTCTCGCCTTTAGTGGGAATCTACCGACGCCGCATCCTCGGCTGGACCTGGGGTCCCGGCGCGAGGGACCGCGAAGGTGGATGAGATCCTCGCTCGCAGACCTGGCGGCGGGTCCGACGGGCAAGGTGGTCCTCCGTACGTTCATGGAGAGGCGTATTCAACCCCTCAAGGAACGGGAGCGTCCCATGTTCGAGTACACAGCGCCGACCGACCCTGCGAGGTCGTCGGAGCGGAGCTTCTGCGTCGGAGGTCCTCGCACGTGTGGCCGCAGCTTCCATCGAGGGAGATACCGAGCCGCCGGCGCGGTGCCTCGCCGTTTTCGCAGTAATCCGCAGAACTTGGTACGCCTGACGGCCTCGCTTGCTTTTGCTTTGCTCGCTTCCTTCGCCCCTTACCCGAAAGCTGAAATTGCAGGCTCGGTGGCCTGATCTCCCGCCCCTTGCTTCCGGGGGAAAAAGAGGCGAGAGCGGCCGCGCGCATGGAAACGGAGCAGCGTGACGCCGCCCTCCTGGCGAAGAAGGAGGCGACGAGGGATCGGAAGAGGAAAGAGCGCGCGGGGCGGTCCGCGCGTGGCGAGGAGGTCTCTGACGAGACTCAGAGTGACGGCGACGAAGAGCCGTCGTCGAGCGAGGGGGGAGCGGTTGGCGGAGGCGACTCCGGCGGCTGCGACGCGGGTTCCAGCCGCGGGGCCGGCGACCGTGGTTCCTCAGAAGAAACCTCAGGCGCAGGGTACATCCTGAAGATGCGCAGACCCCTCACGCCCCCTCGTGGGGGCCCGGCAAAAAGGGCACGCCAGGTGCCGGTTGTTCGCTCCTCTCGGTAAGTGACTTTACGTGCTCCCAGTTTGGTCCTCTCTGGTGCTTTTTCCTTCGTAATTCCTGATCGGCCGCTGTGTGCAGGGGCATACCAGCGCCGGGAGAGCGCTGAGTCCTACCCCGACGGTGAGGAGTCGCACCCTTCCGGTACCATCCGCGGGGCGTGCGGCGGCGGTTGTTGGGAGCGGGGCTTCTTGGATCGCCTCATGGCCGGGTCTGGCTTGCCGAGGACGCCACGGAGGGGGATGCGCAGGAGCACTACCGGTTCGCGGCAGAAGAAGCTTCACGACGTGCCTCCGCCGCGCCAAGAACAGTGAGGCGGTCGGCGTCCCACCGCCGCCGGGGCGCTGACCGCCACCGTCCTGGCAAAGATCGACGGAGACGCTCCGCTATCCTTGCCTTTTCTCGCACCGCCGACCGTGGGGGGCACGACTTCGCCGCCGAGGGAAGTATCGATCTGCGGCGTTCGCGACACCGTCGAAGCGAAGTCTCGCCGCCGCCGCCGGGGCCACCGCTCGCCGGGCGTCCAAGTGTTGTGGGAGGGCGCGCAACCGGCTGCTGCAGACGCGGCAGCGGGAAGTCGAGACAGTATACCGCCGACCGCCGTGCTATCTTGGCCCGGCCCTGACCCGGCCGGGGGGGCCGCGTTCGTTCTGGACGACGAGGCAGAACGCGCGGATTGGAACGCTTTGGAGGAGGAGATGGGGAGGGTCCACGCCGACCTCACTCGCGCCGTTGACGCCGCGTCCAGGGCAAGGAAGTCCATTGCTCAGGAGTCCCGCTTGGTCAGATCGGTAAGTCTGACGGGGATTTGTCTTTTGTGCATCTTTTGACCGGAAAATGGAGATTGACCGGGCAGGAATTTGCAGCGCTTGACATCCCGGGCGGTAGACAAGTCGATGTTCCTCCGGCGTTTGCACAGCCGGGGGAGTGCCATGGGGGGAGAGCTGCTCGACGCCCGGAGGGCGCTTGTTGCCGAGCAAGGGAGGGCCGCCGCGGCTGGTCAGCGGCTGGGGGAAGTCACTGAAGCCTTGCGGGAGGCTCAGCGACTTGCGGAGTCCCTGACCGCCGAGGGAGAGCGGGCCAAGTCGTCCCTGGCGGATGCTGAAGTGGCCAAGGCTTCTGCGGTCTGCGCAAAACGGGCCGCTCGAGCGGAGGCCACCCGCCTCCGAGAGGAAAACGAGTCGGCCCGCAGGGAGGCCGATCGGCTTCGCGGCGAGCGGGATCTTGCTCGGGGGGAGCTTGCGACGGCGAGGGAGCTTGCCGCTCGCGCCGCTTCCGATCGAGAGGCGCTTGCCAAGGTCGAGGAGGAACTTCGCACCAAAGAAGCCTCTGTGGCTGGTGAGTTGTTCAATCCCTTGGGAGCCACCGCGACGGGCGTCTTCTGACACTGTTTTTGTTCCTGCAGGCCTGCGAAAAAGCCTTAGCGACGCGCTGGAGTCGCGAAGGGTGGCGGTAGAGAAGCGGGATGCGGCGGTCGAGTCACGTGACTCGGCCCTTATGGACAAGCGGGTGGCGGAGAGGGACGCGGCCGAGCTGACGGCCCTCCGCGTGGGCATCCAGACTGTCTGCGACCGGCTGTTTGGACTTACTCCAGGCCCCAGCGCCATCCCCACCATACTCGGATGGGTCCCCGAGCGCGTCGAGGCGTCGGTGCGGGAAGCGGCGGTGCTTGGCGCTTCCTCGGCCCTGGTCAACACCGTCTCTTATTATGACGGTGTCGACCTTGAGGCGGTCGGGAGCGGTGTTGCTGCTGACCGAAGTGATGAGGAAATCGACGCATTCATGGCCTGGGTCGACCCGTGCGCCCAAGAGATTGCCCGCCGGATCTCGCCGCGAGAAATCCTCCGTCGGACGGAGGGAGATGATTAGTTTCCTTCTTTTCTTCTTTTTTTTTGTAGTGCATGTAATGAACGTGATCGCCCCAATCGGGCCCGACGTGTCGGGTTGCTTTTGAGTTCTTTTTTGCCCGTCTACCTCGCGCTTCCTCTGTGGTTTGGGCAATCTTACGACCATAGCTATAGGGCCCGCAGGGGTGCCCTGAGAGCGTAGGCGTTGCCCCAACTCAGTCTGAAGGAATCACGGGATAGGACAAGCTAGCTAGAACGCTCGCTTCGCGGAGGAGAGGTGCCTAGGTCGGACCGTCTCCTTCGCGAAGGCTCCGCTTGGTCGGCTAGAACGTTGCCCTGAGTGGGGGTGCTTCGACCGTCCCTAGCGTCTCTTGCTCGGAGGGCTTGTTTTCCCCCTACAGAGTGCCACTTCGAAGTCGTAGCCGCGGGGGCGTAGGCCGTAGTACCTTGGACCGGGGGAAATAGCCACGAGGTGGATAGCTTGGTCGGTCGGAGTACGGCTTAGGGTAACGACTTGTGCGCTTTTTATCGACGACCGGGGTCGGTCTATGCTGACTGATCAAGTTGCCTTCCGCTTGGGCAACCTCTTTTTTGCGCGAAATGCTACTCGGGAGCCGTGGCCGCTGGGGCTTAAACTGTAGCGAGGAGGTTGCTTCGAGGGAGTTTGTTTGATCAGTCGACTCGCCGACCTAAATCGAAAAAGGCTCCATCCGACCGGTGCTTGGCCCTTCGCTCAAGTAGCCTCCCTTTTTGCGCAAAGTGCTACTTCGAAACCGTAGCCGCGGGGGCGTGGGCTGTAGCATTTTGGTTTTGAAGAGGTTACTATGAGGGGGGGTAGCTCGGTCGGAGCGGTTACCGAACATCGATCTAGGTCGCTGACCCCTGGGGTCGTAAGGCAGCCCCCGAGTGGTGCGTGGGGACCGAGGTGCGATCGCCACGCACCGCTTCGCCACAAGTTTTTTGAAAGAGATTTATGTTTTCCTTTAGAGATAAGGGCGGATTAACTCGCCTTGGGGGTCGCGCCGTCTTTGAAGGCCCAGGGCCGGCTTCGCTCCTCTGCAGCGCTCTTGGTAACCGTCTTCCGTGCCTCCCACCTGTGAGGTTATAAAAGGAGAGAACGCCGGTGCGTTCGCTATTCTCGCCAAAGCTTCCACAATACTTCCTTCGCGCCATGGCGGACCGTTATGCTCACTCCACGAGGAAGTAGGCGCCCATCGAGCTTGGCTGCAGGAGGTGGCGGAGGCCGAGGCCGAGGTCGCGCGAGGACGTCTGGCGAGTTGGCGTCCTTGTCGTGGCGTTCTCGCGGGAAGTGAGGGCGCCACGGTGCAAAGGGCTGTTGAGAGGCGCCACAGATTGTCCGCCAAGCGGGCGCACACCAAGACAACGGCGGGCGGTTTGTTCTTGGTTGGGGTGATGCGCCTCCGTGAATGAATAAAGTGTTTCTTTTGCTCTCTGCTCCCTTCTCTCTCTTTTTTTTTCGAGGATTTTTCACTTTTGCGATCGCCCACATCCGTAGTCTTTTGGGACCGCAACGGGTCCGGCGCAGGCTGTGCTTGTCACCGGAATGGGTTGGTCCGACCAACTGTAGGTCGGTTATTCGTGGTCTTCAACATGGGTAGAGTACTATTTCGGGACCTCTGCTTTCGGGGCGGAGGTCATAGTACTTGTGGTAGATCAAGGGCGAGAGAGAGAGAGAGAGAGAGAGCACTCGGTCGATCTTTCGACAGTTGCGACTTCTTTTGTTTTGGAAACTTATCGCGCGGTACAGAGAAGGGGCAGGCTGATTAGGGATAGAACCTTCTCAACTTCTCTATATTCCACGCGTTTGTAAGGAGATTTCCTTCGGTGTCCTTGAGACGGAAGGTGCCGGGCCGGAGGACTTCCGTGACGGTGAAAGGGCCCTCCCAAGGCGGGGAGAGCTTGTGCCTGTCCTTCGCGGATTGGACTTGACGCAGTACCAAGTCGCCGACTTCGAATGAGCGACCGCGAACTCGTCGGCTGTGGTAGCGGCGCAGCGCCTGCTGATATTTTGCCGACCGTAAGACCGCGACGTCTCGAGCCTCGTCGAGTCGGTCGAGGTCATCTTGCTGTTCCTCGATTGCCCGTGCGCCGTTGTAGTTCTGTACCCTTGGCACACCGTACTCAAGGTCGGTCGGGAGGACAGCCTCTGCTCCAAACACCAAGAAGAAAGGAGTGAACCCGGTCGACCGGGTCGGCGTGGTTCGCAGACTCCAAAGCACGGGTGGTAGCTCGGCCCACCGTCCCGCGAATTTCTTCAACGATCGAAGATTCGCGGCTTGAGTCCTGGAGGATCATGCCGCTGGCTCGCTTCGGCCTGGCCGTTGGCTCTGGGTGTGCCATCGCCGCCCGATCGACTTCGGATATTGAAGTTGTCGCAGAACTCGAGGAACTCCTTTCCCGTGAACTGCGTCCCGTTGTCGGTGATGATGGAGTTGGGCACCCCGAACCGGTAGACAATATCGCGGAAGAAGCCTGCTGCCTGGGCCTACGTGATCTTTGTCAACGGCTTGGCTTCGATCCACTTTGTGAACTTGTCCACGGCGACAAGCAAGTGAGTGAAGCCCCCGGGCGCCTTTTTGAAGGGTCCGACCAGATCGAGCCCCCAAACCGCGAAGGGCCACGTGATGGGGATCGTCTGCAGAGCTTGCGCAGGAAGATGCGTTTGTCTGGCGAAGAATTGGCATCCTTCGCAGGTGCGGACGATTTGGGTCGCATCTGCTACGGCGGTTGGCCAGTAGAAACCTTGTCGGAAGGCCTTTCCCACCAGGGACCGCGGCGCGGCATGGTGTCCACACACCCCGTCGTGGATGTCCAGCAGAAGGTGCTTCCCTTGGTCGGTCGGAACGCACTTCTGAAGGATTCCGGACGGGCTCCTCTTGTAGAGGGCGCCTTCGACCAGGACGAAAGACTTAGCCCGCCGGGCGAGGCGCCGAGCCTCGGTGGTATCGGCGGGGAGCGACCCGTTTGTCAATCGATCGACAAACGGTTGCCTCCAGTCGGTTCGGCCAGTCAGGCGCCTTAAATCCGCCCAGGCGGTGAGCATCTGGCCGAAGATCGGCGGAGCGCCCGCTTTGGGGTCGGTAGCGCCAAGACTTGGGTCCAAGCGGATTGATGGGTCAGCGAGGTCGGAAACGAAGATCCCCGGGGGAACCGGCCCTTTTCCGGAGGCGAGGTTGGCGAGGGAGTCGGCTTCACCATTGTAGCGTCGGTAGCTGTGATGGAGCTCGAAACCCTTGAACTTCTCCTCGAACTTGCGGACCTCCAGGCAGTAGGCGGCCATCCGAGCGTCACGGGGCTCGGTGGCTTTCATCACTTGGTCGACAACCAGCTTGGAGTCGCCGTGAACGTAGAGCCGTCGTGCGCCTAGGTCGGCGGCGATTCGAAGGCCGTTGACGAGGGCTTCGTACTCGGCGACATTGTTGGTAGCGTCAAAGAGTAGACGGATAGCATACCGGAGCTTGTTGCCGAGTGGGGAGATGATGACGATCCCCGCGCCGACCCCATTCTTGGTGTAAGACCCATCAAAGTACATCGTCGATCTCGGTCTTCGACCCACCGCAGGACTTGCGCTGTCCACTCGGCGACGAAGTCCGCCAAGACCTGGGACTTGATCGCCGTCCTGGGGACGTACGATATGTCGAGGCCACTGAGTTCGAGAGCCCACTTGGCGATTCTTCCGGTGGCGTCGCGGTTGTGGACGACTTCTCCGAGCGGCGTGGAGGTTACCACGGAGATGGGGTTTCGATCGAAGTAATGGGCAAGCTTCCTCTTGGTGATGAGTACTGAGTAGAGCAGCTTCTGTATCTGAGGATATCGGACCTTTGTTTCGGAGAGCACCTCGCTGATGAAGTAGACCGGTCTCTGCACCTTGAAAACGCGACCTTCCTCTGCTCGCTCCACAACAAGTGCCGCGCTGACGACCTGAGTTGTGGCGGCGATGTAGAGGAGTAAGGGTTCCTGTGGCTCCGGGGCGACCAGGACCGGAGGTGAGGTCAGAAAGGCCTTTAGTCGACTAAAGGCTTCCTGAGCTTCGTGGGTCCAGGAAAAGTGGTCGGACTTCTTCATCAGTTTGTAGAGTGGCATCCCGCGTTCACCGAGGCGGGATACGAAGCGACTTAGCGCCGCGATGCACCCCATCAGCCTTTGAACTCCCTTCAGATCATTGATTGGCCCCATCCTCGCGATAGCGGAGATCTTGTCGTGGTTGGCTTCGATACCGCGCTCGGAGACAATGAATTCCAGCAACTTGCCCTTGGGGACCCCGAAGACGCATTTCTCGGGGTTGAGCTTTATGTGAAACCGTCAGAGGTTCGCAAAAGTCTCCTACAGGTTGGTGATGAGGTCGTCGGCCTTCCTGGTTTTGACAATGATGTCGTCGACGTAGGCTTCGATGTTACGGCCAATTTGGTCCGAAAAACACGCCTGCATACATCGCTGGTACGTGGCGCCTGCGTTTTTCAGACCAAAAGGCATCGTGACGTAACAATACGAGCCGTACGGGGTGATGAAGGAGGTCGCGAGCTGATCGGACTCCTTCATCGCAATCTGGTGATAGCCTGAGTAGGCATCCAAAAAAGAAAGGGACTCGCACCCAGCGGTGGAGTCTACGACCTGGTCGATGCGAGGTAATGGGAATGGATCTTTCGGACAGGCCTTGTTGAGGCTCGTGTAGTCAACACACATTCTCCATTGCCCCGACTTTTTCTTTACAATGACTGGATTGGCGAGCCACTTGGGGTGTCGAACCTCCATTACAAAGCCGGCTGCCAAAAGTTTTGCGATTTCTTCCCCAATGGCCCGACGCTTTTCTTCGTCGAAACAGCAGGGCTGGCGACCGGTCTAGATCCCGGTCGAATGCTCAGGAGTGCTCGGCGACCTCCTTCGACTCCTGGCATGTCCGAGGGTCTCCAAGCGAAGACGTCTCGGTTTGCTTGGAGGAAGTCGACGAGCGCGCCTTCCTATTTGGTGGTGAGGGCGGCCCCGATCCGCACGGTCTTGGCGGGATCTTCGGGATCAACCGCGACCTCCTTCGTGTCCTCCGCGGACTTGAAAGAGCTAGGCCCCGACTTGCTGGAGTCGGGGGCGGATCCGGAGACCTTCTCCCTGAGCTGGGCGAGCTCGGCGGAAGCGACGACCGCCGAGGCCAATTCACAGCTGCTTTGCTCGCAGTTGTAAGCGAGCTGGAAGGATGCGGCCACGGTGATGACACCTTGTGGCCCTGGCATCTTCAGCTTGAGATAGGTGTAGTTGGGGACTGCCATGAACTTCGCGTAGCAAGGTCGTCCCAGGATGGCATGGTAGGAGCCGGGAAAGTCCACAACCTCGAAAGTGAGGCTCGGTGCGGAAGTTGTCAAGCTTCGAAGGTGACGGACAGCCGACCGCCCGAGGGATGGGCCTGTTGGCACTGGCACGACGCCGTGGAAGGGCGCCCGCTTCACGGGAGGGCGGAGCGGGGACCCCAGGGCATCGAGGGTCTCAACATACATGATGTTGAAATTTCTTTGCCGCCGATCCATGAGCACCTTGGTCAGCGCCGTCCCCACGATGGGGTCGACGACGGCGGGTAGCGTCCAGGTGCGGGATGTGGTCGGGTGGTCGGTCCGATCGAAGGCGATCGGGCATTCCGACCACTTCAGGTAGGAAGGCACTACCGGTCGCCGTGTGTACCTCTCGGTGGGCGAGTTTCAGCCGCCGCTTGTCGGCGTAGTACTCCCCTCCGAAGATCATGAGGCGGCCGTCGAGCCGTGGGAACTCGTCGGTGGCTCATCGCCCTTCGCCGGCTGTCGGGGGTCGTCGCGCTTCTTCCCCTTACCCCGTGATGTCGTGGGGTTTCCTGAGAGAAACCGCCAGGACTTCGCAGCCTCCGATACTTGTGTTTGATGGGATAGTCGTGGTTCGGCACGGACTATCCATCAACTTCTCGAATCGGTCGGGCGTCTGCCGAGCCTCTTTGTTTGGCCGGTCGGTCGGCGGCGACCATTCGGCCTTCGCGTTCGCTTCCTTCCGCTTCCTTTTGTCGTATGGGCGGAGGGGGCGCCGGCTCGAGGTCGGGCCGCCTTGTGGGCCGTCTTCCTTTCGAAGATGGCCCCCACGTCCTCCTCGCCGGAGGCGTGGTTTGTGGCGATGTCGAGGAGCTCCTTGGTGGTCCGGGGTTTCGCCTGACCCAACTTGTGGACCAGGGCCTCGCCGCGTGGTGCCGTAGATGAACGCCCCGACGACGTCGGCGTCGCGGATGTCGGGGAGCTCGTTGCACTGCTGGGAGAAGCGGCGGATGTAGTCCCGGAGGGTTTCCCCCGGCTGCTGCTTGCAGCTCTTCAAGTCCCAGGAGTTGCCAGGGTGTTTGTACGTGCCCTGGAAATTCCCGACGAAGAGGTTCGTCAGGTCGGTCCAGCTGCCGATGGTGTCCGCGGGCAGGTACTCGAGCCAGGCTCGAGCTGAGTCCGCAAGGTAGATGGGGAGGTACTGGATGATGAAGGAGTCGTCCGTCGCTTCCCCGCTTCTACAGCGAGCCGGTAGTCTTCTAGCCAAACACTGGGGTTGGTAGCCCCTGTGTACTTGGCTATGTTGGTCGGAGCCCGGAATCTGGTCGGGAAGTCGGCGTTGCGGATGTGGCGGGTGAACGCGCGTGGCCCAGGGCCGTCGAATCCCGGGTCGGGATGGTTGCGTCGCCCGCTATCGGCGACTTGCGAGGGCGCTGCTGCATCGGTAGCTCTCCTTCGCACCTCGAGGGTGGTGCGAAGATCATACTTATCCCTCAGGCGATGACGCACCGGGGTGTATGATGCCTGGGAGCTCGTGGAGCGGGGCCGTCTTGGCTGGCTCCATCGACCTGCGAGGGGAGTGGTCCAGCGGCCGAGGTGGCGCCCGTCCGTCGGGGAGCCGAACCTTGGGCGTGGCCGAACGACAAGACGCTCTACCACCGGAGGTTCGATAGGTGGCCTTGGCTTCGGCTCCGTTGGCTCAGGCGACCCTGAGCAAGATTGCCGCCCGCAGCAATGTTACGGTTGGCGTGAGGGAAGAACGGAAGGCCGTTCGCCTCCTCACCAATCGCCGATGCACTGACGCGCAAGACGCGCTGCGCCGGAGACGGGCGGTGGATTAGGCTGACGGCGCTCCAGTTCGGCCTGGAGCTTATCGAGCTCGGCCTTTCGAGCTTCTAACTCCTCGCGGCTGTTGCGAAGGTCGAGGCGTTGTAGGTGCTGTCACGTCGTCTTCCGCCGGATTCCTCCCGCCGCGCTTAAATCGCGGGAGGAGGGTCCCGAGGGTAACTGGTGGAGGATGGCTCCGCCGCACCGTCATGTTGCACTTCGCGAGTAGGCCCTACGAGGGGACACTCCGTGTCGGAGCTAGAGCCATGGCTGGAGGAGTCCGCCAGCAGGTCGTGGAGGGAAGCCGGCGCGTAGCCGGCCATGGCCACGAGCTGCGAGCTCGTGGAGGGTGGCTCCGCCGCCACGGAGTCCGTAAGCGGTGTCGCCAGAGCAGCGCCGGCCAAGACGACGGCCCGCCGCCCGTCGCGGGGCCTCGAGGCCGAGGTTGCCGAGGACGCCAAGAATCGCATCCAGCTAAGCGAGGGCGCCCGGTCCCGGACGGTAGCGGGAATGAGAACAAGCTCTCCCGTCGTGGTGACGATGAAATCGAGGGCGCCAAAGCGGATCCAGCCCCTCGACATCGGCGAATCGTGGTGGGAGGAGGCCATCAGGGAGGAGAAAATGGGAACCCGAGGATGAGGATGTCGGCGAAGGCGCGCGAGAGCCCCTACCTGGCGCGCCAACTGTCGGTGTTTCGTGCACCGGCAATATGAATTTATGGTCGGATGGGGTCGCGCGCTCCCTCTCCCCGAATGGTCGACTCAAGGAGTCAGATGATGTATACTGGTTCGGGCTGAATGTCCCTACTCCAGTTCGTTCGGTGCGGATGTATTGATCTTTGGGCGATGAACAAGGGGTGTACAAGCGAGGCTGGCCTACCGTCCGATCCCCTTCGTGCTTTGGCTAGGGAGTCGTGGCTTCTTAGAGGGCCTTTTTCTCTGTCTCCTCCCCTCCTTCGGCCCCGCCTCCTTATATAGACGGAGGAGGCAGGTTACACGGTGTTTGGGAAATCCACTAGAAAGGGGCGTCGCGTGTCTCGAGTCTGCTCTGTCTTGTCCGACCGTCCCCGCCGTCCCCGAGGCAGGTTGGTGGCTCTGCGATGTGTGGTCTTGCGTGATGATGTCGGATGACGCCTGCGCATGGTGCTCCTGTCTGCCTCGGCGGCTTTAATGGCGCTTGACTTTACCTTGGCCTCGGGAGTGGCGCTCCTCTGCGGTGTGCCGAGCGATGGGGCGAGGCTTGACTCCTTCGGTGACTCTTCGGCGGATCTTGGGAAGGGGCCGCCTACCCGATGCGGACGCGCCAGGGCGTTGCGCACAAGGCGGTTATCGACATCGTGTGGGCCTGGCTGCCGTCTTGCGCAGTGGAGCTTGAGCTCCAATATTAGGCGATCGAACCCGCCATTGCCGAAACGAGTCCGCCGAGCCGTCGAGTCGGCCCTGCCTGGTCGGGGTTCGCTCCCATGACCCAAGTACCTTTCGGCGTCTGGGCCTTCGCCAGGTTGGTCGACCCGATTCGCTTAGGGCTGATGGGGGTACCCATGGCATGGGTACTCGTCATGTATAATCTTCATTTGACACTAATAAAATTCAATCAAAAATATTTGTAATACATAAAACATAAGCATATCAACATTTACAATTTAAAAACATGAAATTTCAAATTTAAATTTAAAATTTTCAAAACATGATAAAATTTTCGAAGCCTCTCATGTATTTTTCTATCTTCAATAATATGGGTTGTACTCGTGTCCCTGGGAATTGGGGCTGAGGAGGCAAATTTAGGGGTCTCCTAATTTTAGGGGCTTGAGTTGGGGCCCCCTTGGAATTGGGGCTGAGGGGGCAAATTTAGGGGCCCCCTAATTTTAGGGGCTTGAGTTGGGGCCCTGCTGGATCTGTTTTTTTTTACTACACTCCCTATTTTAAGGTTTAGGGGCTGGTTTAGGGGCTCTGCTGGAGATGCTCTTACATGCCGCTGAATAGCTTTGTATGCCTACAATATGCCATTTATATCTTTTTGACATACGGTCCAGACACACATTAAGCGGCATATTTGGATTTCTCTTGTTATTGACAAGGTGGGTTGACTTGGAAGTTGGAAGTGGTGGGTTTCCTTGGAAGCAGGGGCGGAGCTAGCCTAGGCCCAAACCCCGGGCTGGGCTAGCTGACTTTAGATTAAATATCTGTTTTCAATGATTTTTCAATAATTTTTCGTATAATTTTAGTAGGCTTTTGGTATCAGGCCCCGAACTACAACCTACTCTGCCCGGGGCCTGGATCCGCCCTTGCTTGGAAGTCTTATTTTCTGGAACATAATTTTGACTAGAGATGATCTAGTAATGGAGCTTATGTGAGACATTGTTCTGTGCAAGTGTGCATGAGTGTGTGTGCGTGTTTGCTTCTTTTCTTTCTTTCTTTCTTTCTTTTTTTTCCTGAAACTTAATTTAATCAAAATCCATTCTGTGATTCTGTTTCCGTTAAGCTATTTTGTTACACTGGCTACAGAGTTTCAATGTTTGTACGGCCAGGTTTGTGTGTTGCATTGCTGTATGATGGGTAAGAACAAACAATAAGCTGGTTTCCATTGTTTATCTACTTCGGGACTCTTGGTTAACTTGGCTTGGTGCCTTGGTCAGAACTGTTTTTAGAGTAAGTGGCAAGCATGCAAAGAAATACTTTGTTGTTTGACGCCATTATACATGAAAAAAATATATGCAACAGCTGGAGCAAGTTGTATATATCGCGCGTTCTGATATAATGTGAGATTGCAAGTTATAGTACACCGGATTTCTTTTGGGCAGGTAGTGCGATTTTTTGTGTGCATTTTGCTGATTAATTTTATATGATTCTCTTCATAATTCTCTACGATCTTTTATTCCTTTTTGGCATATTCTTCTGCTAATGCAATATGACCATCTGGTTCACACTGCGCACAAACAAATCCATCCATCCATTGATCAGCGGGGCCCTAAAACCCAAAGCGTTAAGGCCATTCACAGTGGGAGTTTCATTTTCATTAAATGATGTGTGACACATCATCATGTTTGGTGACATGACAAGATAATTATGAAGAGAGAGATAGAAAGAGTTTCATAGGAGATGAGTAAGTTTCATCTGGATGAAACCTGAGATACACGGTTACCTAGACAAAAGCTAATGTGACACTCTTGAAAACTGGGAAATACACTCTATTGTGAATGGCCTAATGCCACAAAACACAGGCCAGCACGTTCGTCGGTGGTCACCATGCTCTCATAGTGGGCAGCTCGCCCAAGGGAGGGCCGGGCCGACCCTAACCCTTTGTTTTTCCTCTCGGGCCAACCCATCTTGGAACACTGCACTCTAATGGCCTGGAACAGACCGGTAACGGCCCAAAGTATTGGGCCCGCTTTTGGAAACAGGGCCACAACCCGCTTAGTCAAATCGGGCGACTCGAGCGAGGAAAAATATCAGGTTCGTTAACGCCCACCGGGAGCGTGCGGCTCAGTGCGAGACGTACGCTGGTCTCCCCTTCTAAAATCTCGTGCGACGCTAGCATCAGAGTCCGAAGTCCAAAGTCCACACACGCATCTACAAGCTCCACTCCCGAGTCCCGACTCCCCCCTCCCGGCGGCTGATCTCATCCCATCACAGCGCCCGCGTGATGATAAAAATCCTCCTCCGAATCGAATCTTAGGTCGGAGAGCTCAAAACCCTAGCGAGTGCCGGAGATCGGAGCGGAGCGGAGCCCGCCGGAGCCAGATCGCGGCCGCCGATGGAGAGCCCCGTGAAGGAGGAGGCCGACGGGGAGCTGGCGATGGAGATCGAGTCGACCGTCACGGCGGAGGACTGGCGCCGCGCGCTCTCCCGCGTGGTGCCCTCCGTCGTCGTCCTCCGCACCACCGCCCCGCGCGCCTTCGACACCGAGCTCGCCGGTGCCAGCTACGCCACCGGCTTCGTCGTCGACAAATCCCGCGGCATCATCCTCACCAACCGCCACGTCGTCAAGCCCGGTAGGAACAACCTGCCAACCGAACCCCACGTCTCCTCGTCGTGTGTTCGTGTGATTTGCGAATGACTCGTGTGTTGTTGTGGCTGTGTCGTACTCGTAGGGCCTGTGGTCGCGGAGGCGATGTTTGTGAACAGGGAGGAGATCCCTGTGTACCCCCTGTACAGAGATCCTGTGAGTTATTCTTCTATTTGATTCCATCCTGTTATGTTTTTTTTTGGCTTTGCCTGTGTTAATGGCGTATTATTAATCCAAAATTTCCCCTCCTTCTCGAAACAGGTACATGATTTTGGCTTTTTTCGCTATGATCCAGGTGCCATCAAGTTCCTTAAGTACGATGAGATCCCGCTAGCGCCTGAAGCAGCATCTGTTGGGCTAGAAATCCGGGTTGTCGGCAATGACAGTGGCGAAAAGGTCTCCCTAAATGCTAGCCCAATCTCTTGCTGAGTTGATCTTGTGAACTATCCCCTAAAGTGCAATGCAACATATGGGTCTTGTTAGCCTCTACTGGTTACAACAATTCTCTATTGGATTAGGGAACAAAACATTTGTAATTGCTTTCTCGTTTCTACCAAGCCTTTGTTTTTCTACTTGTGCCCTGTGAAACAAATCTTTGGCGCTTGAAACATTTGAGGGAATTGACCACCCTACCTGAATCTTTATTTCTCTTTGCTGCTATTAGCCATCTTATTCTGCAGTGTGAATGTGATGACGTGCCTGTCAGAGTTTGGCATGTAAGCAAAAGAACGGCACGTACTCCTGCTTTTTATGCGCCTTAACATAAATGTTTAGGTGCTAATTAGATGAATGACATGTGCAAGTGCTTTTGATTTCCATCCTTTCCATGCTAAGACCATATCTTACCACTAAGTAGTAGTTGTACCGGTGAATATTTGTTGATCCAGAAGGCACATATTCAACTGCTGGCACCCAAACATTTGGACATGTGCCAACAAAGTTGTATTTAAAAACATTTGACATGACAAGCTAGAAAATGGACATTGGAACAAATTGTTTTACTTTAGAATTGAAACAGAGTCCTGTTTAAGCATCACACGTGTCCTATATGACATGCTGGGGTGGATGACTGGATGTGAATTTCTAGTAACACTAGAAAGTGATACATTACGATGTATATGGTGTTTCATCCTTTATAAGGATACATCATACATATGAGGATAATAACCGTTGAAAGTTGTCCCATAAATTGTGTTTTGTGTTGCTATACTTTCTGATTCATCTTTATTGGATGCAGGTGTCAATTTTGGCGGGAACACTCGCTCGACTTGATAGAGAAGCGCCTTACTACAAGAAGTATGTCTTCATTTTTACTTGGACAAGTCCTTATAATAAATGTTTATGATATTAGTACTATTTGTTTTCTCATGACGTCCCCTTGTGCTACAGTTAGACATAGTGAAAGGAGACAGAATAGACAGAGGAAATTGTCTCATTTGTTGGTTACTATACTTAAAGTGGCAACAAAGCATAAGGAGATAGGGAAAATAGAGGTGATAGTTTACATGCTATAGTTCACTTCTATTTGCTCTCGAGAAGTGAAGATGCACGGGGAGATATAACCTTTCTCTTCATTTGTTTTACAAGCCTCTTCAATTTACCAAACTGGATGGAGGAGACTTCTTAATTCATATTCTCTTCATGTTCTTTCTCCATCCAAATGGAGCAGCTAGCCACCCGACGCTTGTACTATTGTACATAATATATAGGATCATTACATTATGTATTGCTGCATATATTCTAACCTTTGTTTTTATAATTTCTTGACAGGGATGGGTACAATGATTTCAACACATTCTATATGCAGGTCCTATTCTTGAGCTACTTAATATTACATACATATATAGTTAGTTCAAATTGGTGATGTTCATGCATCTAAAATGATGGTTGGTGATTGGGTCTTCTGATAATGAGTTTAATCTTCCATTGCTTTAATGTAATAGAGGACCTTGATTGTCTTGTTGCCAACGCTCACAATTAATGTAATCATATTTGTTTCCTTAGGCTGCATCTGGTACAAAAGGTGGTTCTAGTGGTTCTCCAGTTGTTGATTGCCAAGGAAGAGCTGTTGCCCTGAATGCTGGAAGCAAATCTTCCAGTGCTTCCGCCTTCTTCCTTCCATTAGAACGTGTAAGTTGTTTATAAATGAATATTAACACATCACTAACTCTCTGAGATGTTCCGGTGGAGATAACATATTATATGAGGAAAGGATACTTCTAGTTGAAATGATACAAGGCAGTAGAAAATCACCCATATGTAATGAGACTAACATCTATACTAGATTAGCTGGCTTACAGAAAATTTCATTTCAGGTAAAACTATACGAGTTTAACATTGTCCAGCATCTTAGATCATATAAACAGGAACATCAGAAGGTTCATTAATTATCTGTGGCGCCCTTATGTTTGTTAACATTGTTTGTCTGAACTGTTTCCAGGTTGTTAGGGCACTCAATCTGATACGTGATAGTTGGGATGCTTTCGGTAGCAAGGCAGAATCTGTTTATATCCCTCGTGGCACACTTCAGGTGCGCATACTTTCTGATGATCCCATTGTTTTATTAGATGCTGCTGTTGTTTCAGTGTTCCTTTTTGGAGAGCTAACCTGTGGTGAACAAGTAAACTTTGTAATCTGTTAAATCTTCATGCACTTGACCTTGAACTTCAAGAGTATAAAGAATTGCCTCCTGGCCTCTTTGCTTATAGTTTATTTTGGAGAACATGAGGGTGAAATGGGTCCACAAAAATCTAGTTTGTATGTTAGTGCAATGTCAAGTAGCTCAGAATTACAAGTGCATGCCACGTGGAAAGGAAGCTGGGCGTTTCAGTGGACTAAAATTTTCTTTCAACTTCTCGACAAAGTTGCCTTGTGGAGAATGCAAAAACATTGCACGCAATCAATATTGCTACTGCAGGAGTGGCGCATCTTACTACTTGTGTGTCAATATCTAAATTGGTTGTGATACTGGTTCCCGTTCAACACTTGAAACCAATGTTTTAAGTAGTTTGTAGTGGAAGCATAGTGGCAACATGCTTTTATTGCGGATAGCAGAAATATAGCGGGTGCAACATGCTCGCTTATATTTGCGAGAATATGTAGCTAACCAATCAGTTTTGAAGTAAAATAACTTTTCTTGTATTATGATTACTTATTATTGTGCTTGTGTTAAGTGTTGGGGGTAAGGATTCAAAGCTTATAATATGCAAGAAATTGATCGTATGAAATCCTGAAATGTATTTGACTGAAGCGCTGCTACACACTGGATGGCTGGATGCTATGGTGGCCGTAGCAGTCAGGTACCGCTACGGCGCCGCACAACAGCAGCTGTTGTGTAGCGGTCGGTACTAGGTACCCCTTGAACGATATATTGGTGCTATAGCGAGCGCTCTATTTAAACATCACTGGAATCATTGCAACGTGCATAATCTGTCCAAGAAAAGAACATTTGAGTTAACAAATGCTAATAATCTTATCATTTGTTGCAATTTCTGTTTGTTCTTGTCACTGTTTCTTTACCCCCCCCCCCCCCCCCTGGAGCCTGGCCCTCAGATTACCCCTCATCTATTTTCGGTCCTTTCGAAAGGTGACGTTTCAACACAAAGGATTTGAAGAAACTCGACGTCTTGGACTCAGGAATGAAACAGAGCAGGTATGTTCTTACATCATTGGTAGTTTGACTAGAAAGTATTTCCTTTTCTCCGTCACTTTTAATTTGAATGGACAGCATCAGCAATCTATCACTACAGTCAAGTTCAATATGTTTATATTGTATGAATGTGAATTGATCTATTGTATGAATGTGAATTGATCTGTACCTGCTAGTTTTGACTTGTTACTGGTAATTTGTGATTATTATTTGTTCTACTTCCAGCCATTGTTTATCTGGAGAAAATCTAGATTACTTTTTCCATGGTAATATACTTTTGAGTGTCAATCTCCATTCTCTATGATTAGGAACTGCAACTTGCTATTTCTTTTTGTACAGATGGTGAGACTTGTTTCTCCAGCAGGCGAGACTGGAATGCTGGTTGTTGATTCTGTGGTAATTTGTTGTGCTTCTCGAATATTACATTTCTAAACATGTATTTTATTTTGTTTCTTAGCTGCCTTGCTGCTTGTATTACGCTATTCTATGTCTTTTACTCTTTTGATTTCTGAAACTGGAGAGCTCTGTCCTTGCAGGTGCCAGAAGGCCCCACACACAAACGTTTGGAACCTGGTGATGTTCTAGTTCGCATGAATGGGGAGGTAAGTAATGAAGTTTTGTTTTCTAATGGGTATGGGTTGCTTTATTTGATACTCCACTATGCAGCATTTTAACTTCAGTTGCAGCGGTAATAAAGTAGCAAAAAATTGATACCCAACTCTAATTTTGCTGTATACAAAATACGAAAAACTGAAGTTAATATTGCTGACATGATATAGGCAAGGTGATATGTTCTTCTTACAAAAATGTCAAAACACAAACAAATCTAGGCTATAGACCATCGGTTGAAAAGTATAATATTGTCTGTGTTAAGGAATCAAGGCTGTATCATTTGTTTGGGACCTGTCAGACTGTGCACCCTTGAAGTGCCAACACAACTGGCTGCCAAAACACTTCAAACCAGTTTCTCGATTTCATTATAGTACCCAATCTCAAGGAAGATGTCATTTCTCCTTTTTTTTTCCCTTTTGAACCTCATATCCTGTGACTTCATTGGTTGTACTACCGAAAATATTGCCATCGACGATGTTTGTGTGGGTGTTTAATGATGGCTTTTCAAAGTTCTGCAGTTCATGCACCTGATATAACTAATAAATTTTGTGTTGGAAGTATCAGTTGTGAATACTTTAGAACTTGTGCTGATGTTTGCAGACAAGAATGTCCTTGGTTGCTGTTGTATGAAAAGTAGTTTTCTAGTTATCAAATGCCAAAACTCTGCTTCTGAATGCTATTGATATGAGTGCTCCTGAATATGCCTCGTTTCTACGGCCGTTAGCATGACTATGAGGAAGGGCGCCGTGAGAGAAGTGCGTAAGAACGGTAATGCCGCTTATCGATGGCGGCGCTGAGAGTGGATTGGTGGCAACTAAAGCGTCCCTTTCTCTTTTCCCTTCCTCTCTTTTTTTATTCATATAGGCATGGGAGTCTGGTTGATTACTGAATCCCCTAAATTAGAGGATAACATAAATAGCATGAATCGTTTTAGGAAGACTAAGGATAGGAAAGCTAGAATTATGGAAAGGATAGAACTATGGAAAGGAATAACAAATATATCTCTAAGCCTTGGACCAGGTTCTCTGGACTCTCGTGGACTGGATCCCGCCGATCCTCATGGCCCCTCCTGTCCCTTACTTGCGCCAGAGACAGGCCCAGCTTCTATCAATACTTCCTCGACATTCAGCTTGTCCTCAAGCTGAAAGTTGGGAAATGACTGGCGGAACTCGATGGCATCATGCCAGGTCGCCGCTCTCAAGGCGATCCCAATCGGGACCAAGAATCGGCAACCCGGACGAACCGCTGAGGCAGGAGCTTGGAAGGAGGTATGAGACCATCTACGATGCAGCGATGAAACGTCGACGCCAGGTAGTGGCGGAGTGCTAGTTGGGCGAGTACCGCGGAAAGGCTTCAACATGGAGACGTGAAGACATCGTGAATTTTGGCGATCGCCTAAGCAAAGCTAACCTAAGCAATCGGGCCGATGCGCGACCACGATAAGAAGCCGTAAGTAACGGGAGCGACTTGTGTTGGGCATTTTGGCGCATGGAGAGCCGACGATGTTTCGGCGGCCAAACCCAATCATCGGTGGCAAAGGAGACTTCCGCTGATGGCGGTCATGTTCTTCCGCTTCATGCGGTTATCGGCACCAGGAGATGTTGACGTCTTGCCGAGCAAGAAGGTCCTCCCGATCTACCAAGGAACAAACGATCGCATGGGCGAGTGGCGCCACAGAGTAGGGAATTAATCGGTGGGGTGGCCTTCCATAGACCAACTTTCGAATCAGCGTCATCCCAGGGCCGAAAGTGATAGGAAGAGTTGTAGCAAAACTCCGCCAGGGTAACCATTTGACCCACGTTGATGGCTTGCTTGGCGGCCAAACAATCGGAGGTACATCTCGATCGTCCGATTAACCACCTCTGTTTGGCCATCCGTCTGGGGGTGATATGCCGATGACATGAGAAGCTTGGTGCCGCAACGCTGAAAGAGATCCTGCCAGAAGGTACTGAGGAAAATCGGGTCCCGATCCGAGACAACCGTTTCGGGCATTCCATGGAGCCGAAACAACCTGATCAAAAAACAAATCCGCCTTGGTGGAGGCGGTGAATGAAGCGCCGATAGCCAAGAAATGGGCGTATTTGGAGACGATCGACCACCGCCCAATAGCGCTGTTTTGCCCTGTGACTTTGGCAGGCCAATCACAAAGTCCATGGACACGTCCGTCCAGATGTGGTGCGGTATGGGCAACGGTTGAAGGAGGCCAGCCGGTGCCAATGTGCTCGCCTTATGCTGCTGGCAAATCTCGCATTGCCCCACGTAGCTTTCGACTGTTTTGCGCATGTTAGGCCAATAATATTGTTGCTGCACTCGGTGCAAGGTTTTGCTGATGCCTTCATGTGTCAAATCATGGAACGCGGCCACCACCTTTGCACACCACAGGTGATCACGGCGAGTGGCAAGACACCCTATTCGGCGGGTGCGCATCCATGTGGAAGTCGTGGGCGGTGGCGTTGAGGCGGTGGTCGGGCCGCGGCTATCGCATCTCATGTGTAGGCGGCGCCGCCAGAGTTGGCATCACGTTTGACCTCCGGATCCGCAGGCGCCCTCCTATCAGGTGTGCTTGTAAGTTGGTCGGCAGGATAACGCTAGGCAAGATGCCGGGGCTTCATAGATGCGAGATAGAGCATCCGCCGCGCGATTACTCCTGCCGGGTCGGTACTCCACCGTGAAATCGAATCCCATCGACTGGCGAGCCAATCGCCAGGGTGGAGTAACCAGGCTGGCCGAGGAGGTACTTCGAGGCTTGCATGGTCCGTCTGGAACGGTGAAGGCGACCGGTGCACGGTCGCCAGTGGCGGATTGCCTTTGAGAGCCCAATGAGCTCGCGCTCATATGCGGCCAGCTTGGTATGACGCTCGGCCAATCGTCGGCTGAAGAACGCCACCGGGTGGCCCTCTTGCTGTAGGACAGCGCCAATCCCAACTCCCGATGCATCACATTCGACCACGAAGGTGGAATTGAAGTCGGGAAGACATAATACTGGCGCTGACAGGAGTGCGTCCTTGAGTCGCTGGAAAGAGTGGCTTGCTTCGGCCGTCCACTTGAACTCTTGTCGACGAAGAAGGTTGGTCAAGGGCTCGGCGATTGTTGCATAGTGCTTGATGAATCGGCGATAGTAGCCCGCGAGCCCTAGAAGGCTGCGGACGCCCAACACCGACGTTGTGGCGCCAACTAGCCACCGCTTGTACTTTGTTTGGGTTAGCGGCCACCCGTCGCCGAGATGATATGCTCCTAAATAACTCAGGTACTGCGTAACGCACACTTGGAGCGCTTCAAGAATAGATGATGGTGACGGTCGCCCCAAGACCCTTTCGAGTCAAGATGGTCCGCGCGTGATGCACTATACACGAGGATGTCATCAAAGAAAACCAAGGCCGAACTTCCGTAGGAAGGGGCGAAGGACCTTGTTCATGAGAGCTTGAACGTTGAAGGGGCGTTGCGAGTCCAAATGCCATTACCGTAAATTCATAATGGCCATGGTGGAGTGCGGAACGCCGCTTCTCAATATCACCGAGTGCATCCGCATACGATGGTACCCTGAGCTTAAGGTCCAATTTGAGAAGAACTTGGCGCTAACATTCATCCGTAAGTTCCTCCACTGGGATGGGGAACTTATCTTTGACCGTCCGTAGCGTTGAGCTCGCTGGTAGTCCACGCAGAACGCCAAGAGCCATCCTCATTTTTGACCAATAAGACGCGAAGAAAAAGGAGCAAGCGAGCGAATAATACCTTGTGCTAGCATCTCTTCACACCGCTCAATCTCGCTTTTTGGCTGCATTTATCTGGTACAACCTACCACGGGTTTGTTCCTCCGCAAATGCGGTGATCGCATGCGGCGTGAGGTGGTAACCCGCGTTCTTGGAAGAGGTCGATTGAAGGTGGCAAGCAAGGAAAGGGTGTCTCTTCTTCTTGGGCCAAGTATGTACCATATGCATTCATGCGGAGGGCGCCAAGGCCGATATCCACCGAACCCCTTGCGCGAAAGACATGTGAGGAGTCAAAGTTCCAATTTATGTCTCCGGAGTTTTACGTAACCATTGTACCCCCAGGATGACGTCAAACCCATCCAGGGTGGAATGACGAGGAAAGGTGCGCATGAGTGGCCTTCGATGGAGAAGTGGGCGCCGGGGATCCTTCCTGAGCACGGCGATGGGTGCCATTGGCAATCTTCACCCGCCGCCGTCGCTGAATCCCTGGAATACCCCACCTCGCTACGAAGAACTCGTGAAATTATGTGTGCTTCCGCTTATCCACCACCCCACGAGCTCTCTCCCATCGATCACCCTGATCTCGATGCAGTGCTCCTTTAGCAGGCCCTCGCAACGCCATTGCCGCGACAGGCTTCTACTTCCTCTGGTTCCTCGCTATCTTCTTCTTCTTCATCAAGCACTTCTAGGAGGAAGAGCTTTTTGCAGCGGTGACCCCGGCTGTATACCTCATCACAGTTATAGCAGAGACCCTTCTCCCGTCGATCTGCCATCTCCTCGGGGCTGAGACGGCGTCTGTAGGGAGCAGAGGCGGTCGACGACTTGTGAGCCGGCGTGATCCGCCCGCCGCATTCGCGCGAGGACTACCAAAGTGCAGCCCACGCGTGGAAAGGCGTCAGCTGCCTCTGGCGTGGGGTTGCACTGGCGAACAATCCCGGACCCCCGCATGTTGCTCCGGACCCCGCACCCCTGCTGAAAGATGATCGAGACCGGTTGCCCTGGGGAAATGCTTGCAAGGCCCTGGCGATCCATTGTTCCTCCTCACACAATTTCGGCCCTCCGGGCCAGGCCGGCCTCGGCCGAGATCGCGCTGGGACGATCGCGCCACGCCCGTCATGAGTGTTGAGGCCAAGCACGCCATGAACATCTCGTCACAGTCGTCCTTCTTCATCCTAGGAGCAGGAATAACAATCTCTGGAATTCCTTGGCATAATCATCCACACAGGACTCCCCCTGTTTCAAGTTTACGAGGTCACCGAGGCCCCCGCGAGGAATGCCGTGTGAATCTCTCGATGAAGGTGTCGAGAAATCGGCCCATGAGATGACCCGTCGGCCTCCTGGCTTCCCGGGTTATCCGGACTCTTGCGCCGCCACGGAGATGGAGACCACCATCTCGACATACTGCGTTCACGGAATATCGTAGCGCGCAAAAGCATGCCAGACCGACGCAACCATAGCAATGGGTCTTCACCGCCATCATACAACGGCAGTTCATATCTAGGAGCTCGTGGCGTCGGCGGTGGCTTTGCGAGATCGCGCCTTCCTCCATCTTCATTCCGATCATCGGCCGCGATCGCCCTGGTGAGAATTCCTCCCGGCGATCGTGCGCCACGCTAGATGTCTTTGTCCGATCCTCGCGAGCGCCAGGGTCCAGTGGCGTTTCCCGATCTCTTGAGAAGATCCGCCATCATGTGCTCTGGCGGGTGTTAGAGCCTACAAGGCCCTCCACCGCGTGGCTCTGTTGGCGAGACGATCTTCGGCTCTGCCATGGCTAGAGGATCGACGGCTCACGATACGATTGATATGAGTGCTCAGGGAATATGCCTCGTGCCGGCCGTTGCGCAGCTATGAGGAAGGGGCGCCGTGAGAGAAGTGCGTGAAGAACGGGTAATGCCGCTTATCGATGGCAGCGCTGAGTGGATTAGTGGCAACTAACGTCCTTTTCTCTTTTCCCTTCCTCTCTTTTTATTCATAGGCATGGGAGTCCTGCTGATTACGAATCCCCTAAATTAGAGGATAACATAAATAGCAGCTAACTGTTTTAGGAAGACTAAGGATAGGAAAGCTAGAATTATGGAAAGGATAGAACTATGGAAAGGAATAACAAATATATCTCTAAGCCTTGACCGGTTCTCCTGGACTCCCGCTGGGACTGGATCCCGCCTGATCCTTGCGCCGGTCCTCCTGTCCCTTGCGCCGGTAGAACACCCGGTCCAGGCTTCTATCAGCTATAGAGCTTCGGAATATGTATTTTAAGTAGCTTATGAAGCAGGCAATGTTCCCTCTGGGCCACATGCCATCAATATTTAAAATTTTGCCTGTTGTTTCTCAAACCAACAGGCAAAATCTTCAACGATCAACCTTAGCTGCTATTGTTGACAATGTTTTGTTTGGATAGTGCATTTTTTGTGCTATTTTAATTTGTCGTATCACATAGATTTCTGGCTCAAGGATGTCCTTATTTAACAATTTTACTAAAGTAATTGCAGGTTGTAACACAGTTTCTCACAATGGAGACTTTACTTGATGATAGCGTTAGTAGGGAGGTAGATTTGCAGATTGAAAGAGGTGGAACACCTTTAACAGTAAAACTGGAGGTAGTTTGCAATTCTTGACGCATCTTGTTTAATCTTTTTAGTAGAAAACAGTATATATGTATTACTCCTGTAGTCCTATCACATGATACAGTGTTTGCAACTTTCCTTTTTCTATTAAAAAAATTAACATGTCACATGACTCTTCAGGTTGAGGATTTGCACTCTATAACTCCAAATCATTTCTTGGAAGTTAGTGGTGCTGTCATCCATCCACTTTCATACCAGCAGGTAAGTTACCCGTCGTTTCGTTGTTCCTTTCCGAACTGATGATCTCCCTGCCCCTTCTCAAGCAAAGAATATGTATTTGTTTCTATAGTATGCTGCTTCCAAAATCTTCATGCAAATGGAAAATCTGGACAGTGAGCCAGTGACAAATGTATTCCTTGTTCCCAGACTATAGTATGTAGTCAGAGTATATTTTATGTTTAAGTATGTGAAATCATCATTTGTACATATCTTAAACCAACAACTAGAGCAAAATGTTTTTCAGTGTTTTTAATTGCAGATCTGTTTACTTTATAGACTGGCTGCGCTTTCGTTAGTGGAAATCCTGAGCTCTCTGCCCTATTAGGCTATTACACCCGTAAATCCCTATTATGTTACTAAAGTCAAATGGACTCGTGTTTAACCTTTTGCTAGGAATGTTACTCTCGCTACTGCGGCCTCATGTCCTAAATAATTGAAATTCATTGAGTTGATGAACACATCACATCTTCCCTCCTATTTGAGCTTAAGTTTAACAACATAAATGTATACTGTTACAGTATTATTGAAGTTTCAAAATGTTACTAATCTTGTTATTGTGTTTCAGGCTAGAAACTTCCGGTTCAAATGTGGTCTAGTATATGTTGCTGAGGCAGGGTAAGATATCTAACCATAACAGTTGACGTTCCATTTCCTGAAAGAACATTGACATATAGCTGTGATTCTAGCCAGTCTTTTATCAATTTTAATCATGTGATAGATCCCTTTGGAATAGTCTAGAACTAACAGATCACAAGATTTCTAATGAGTTTTTTTTGTTCCTGAGGTCTCCACAATTTTTGAACATATCATCTCTGGCCTTATTGTTGCCTTTTCAAGCTTCTTGTAGGAGCCTTACATTTAGTGATTTTCCCCACTTGTTTGTTAGCTGTTTTCTAAAAATATGTACAATTGGTATAAAAACAAGCTTACCTTTTTTCTATGACTTACACAACACCATACAATACAGGTACATGCTCTCCCGGGCATCTGTTCCACGCCATGCCATTATTAAAAAGTTCGCCGGAGAGGACATTGCACATTTAGGTGACCTTATTACAGTTATTTCAAAATTGTCTAGGGGAGCACGAGTGCCTCTCGAATATGTAAAATACACTGACCGTTATCGGAACAAGGTAGGAAAATGTACCATAGCAGCTTCATCATGATCCTGTCCACTGTAGTAAACTTTGACTTTTCTTTTTACACTAAGCGTCTGTCTTATTTATCTGTCCAGTCTGTACTGGTGACAATTGATCAGCACGAATGGTATGCGCCTCCTCAGTTATATACTCGAAACGACGCAACTGGTTTGTGGACTGCAAAATCAGCTATACCACTGGAATCTCCATTTATATCATCAACTCACCATGCTGGGCATATGGATGTGAGCTCAAATTCTGTTTCATCCTTGGCTGAGTCTAGTCCTATGGATCTCAAGTGCCAGCATGAGTCTGAGAATTTGGCAGATGGATGCATCAAAATGCAAACTGATGATGAGATTGTCGTAGATGGATCCCACTCCAGCGAAGATTCTCTCGTTGAGAAAAAAAGGCGGCGGGTGGATGAGGAAATAGCTGTTGAGGGAACTGTATCATCTTGTGGAGATTTAGATGACATAAAAGGTGGTGCTTTGAGGCATCCTTCCAGTTTGGAAGGCTCGGACCTTGCTCGAACAATATCAAGTAATGCATCATTGGCAGAACAAGTAATTGAACCAGCTCTTGTAATGTTTGAGGTGAGAGCAATATCTATAGTTTAATTTTAGAAGGAACTTTCAATATAGTCATGGTTTGGATCGGTTCAGCCTTTTCAGCTCCAGGTTATAGTACTAGACGTGTTCTGTAAGCTAGCGTATATCATATATGGTTTATGTGCATAGGGTCATGCTGTAAAAAGGCATTTGGCAAATGATGAAACAAACTTCATGTATTGGACCTTTTGTGCCATGCTGAAGGTCAAGTTAGACCAGATGTGCCCATATTATATTGTCCTCTAATTTGATTGTGTGGACCCAATGGTAGTGTTTCGGCTTAAATTTACCATAATCTTAATCTCCATGTGTGTTGACTATTGAGAGGTTTAAGTCCTCACCTAGTTTTTTCTGAGATGTACATCCTGAGGATTCCAGTAGAAGCTCGACCCTCCAAAAGTGACTCATGTTTCATGTCACAATAACAAACTTTGTAGTAATGACTTGGACTTGTCAGTGCTTAGCATTTTGACTGTTCCTTCTGCTGAAATTGATTTTGCATTTTAACTTGGAGTTTTATACACAGTTCTTTCTTTGTTGGACATATTAAGTATATACCTTGGTTTTATCAAAATGAGGATTTTCTCCTTGTCTTATTTTATTTATTACGCCTTTGATGATGATATCTCCTGAGAAATGTGGTTTACAATTTTACACTTGATAGTCTATTTATTGTCTTTGACCGTTAATTATGGCTTCATCCCCCCTACTCTCTGTGCATCTAATGGTGTCACTAGCCAGAACAGATGGCTTCATCTTCTTTAGAAATTCAGCAAATAACTTGAGCATATTGATCATAGTTACAAGAAACGCAGTTCGTCCGAGTCGCGGTATGGGATTTGGGTTCATGGTTCACCACTTTTTCTTCTAATTTCTACTGCGAACACGAATCTATGTGTATTACAGTGCAATGTAACCTGCAGTTATTGGTTTTCAGCTGGTAGTTTTTCCGTGTTTCGTACTCGAAGCCATCTTACTCGTATGTCTGCTTTTTGTAGGTGCATGTGCCGCCAGTATGCATGCTTGATGGTGTGCATTCTCAACATTTCTTCGGAACTGGTGTGATAATACATCATTCTGACTTTCTGGGTCTGGTTGCTGTTGATAGGAATACAGTCGCTGTGTCTATCTCTGATATAATGCTTTCTTTTGCTGCATATCCCATTGAAATACCTGGAGAAGTATGAGCTTGTCCCCCTTTTTGTTGATTATATCTAAAGGCATAAAGAATTCCAACTAAATAGTAGCTTCCAAATCTTGGTTTTCAGGTTGTATTTCTGCATCCTGTTCACAATTTTGCATTGGTTGCATATGATCCTTCTGCACTAGGGGCTGGAGCATCTGTTGTCCGGGCTGCTAAGCTTCTTCCTGGTTTGTCTTCTTTTAAGTGCTTCCATGTATTTCCAAAAACTAAATTGCTTGGTCAAATAAAGAAAAACTAAATTGCATAAAGTCTTAAGTAATATGGTTAGCGATGGATAGTTTTATCAGATTGCTGCTTTCCTTTAAATGTTTTTCTGACCAAAGTACCAAACATTGAACATATTGTTTTATCTTATTTTTTCAGTTTTTATTGGTATTTTATGATCCTTTTTACTTGTTTGTTTTCACTGTTTTGGGTTACCTTACAAGACATCACACTTGTAAAGACCATCACTTACCCTGGATGCATATTTAAATATAGACATCAATTAGACCAATGTTACTGGATATACTTGTTCAGTTATATTTCACTTTTGTTGTATTAATAAGCTTAATTATGTAACACTAAAAAAATACAAAAAGACTAAATTTTTGTTTTCCATTCGGCATAAGTATTTTTGACCAAGTGATCCACTTACAATTTTTTAAGAAGCTCATTAAATTTGGATATATGCAGAACCTGCCTTGCGCCGAGGAGATTCTGTCTACCTAGTTGGGCTAAGTAGAAGTTTACAGGCTACATCAAGGAAATCAATCATAACTAATCCTTGCACAGCTGTTAATATTGGGTCAGCTGACAGCCCGCGATATCGTGCAATAAATATGGAAGTCATTGAGCTCGATACTGGTACTTTCTACAAACATTTCAACTAACCTATGATCTTATGTCTCAATTTTCGGATTACCTATGCTATGTTGAAAAATGTTTATTCTAGATTTTGGTAGCACATTTTCGGGTATATTGACGGATGAGCAAGGAAGAGTTCAAGCATTATGGGCAAGCTTTTCCACCCAGGTTAGTTTGTGTTGGAGTTGTTCGCTTTACTCTGTTTTGTAAGTAATGATGCTCGCACATTCCCAGGATCATTTATTCAAAAGAAAAAAGAAAAGAACAAAACGGCGGCTTACATGCAAGGTTAGCCGCTTGATATCTCTAACAGCAAGTAAATGGGCAACAGAAGAAAAATATATTCACTACATGTAAAGGCCCTAAATTGCTGCACGTTTTTTCAACTAAAGCTGATGAATCCTTTTTAGTTTTTACCTGCCATTATCCATTATGAGCCATATCCTCTACATCTAATGCTTGTAAATAATGTTGTAATAGTACCATCGTTAGTTGTTGACTCATAGTCCTATACTCCTATGTATTAATTTGTTTGTAACTTCATCAATTATTTTCTCCAGCTCAAATATGGTTGTAGCAGTTCAGAGGACCATCAGTTTGTTAGAGGTATACCAATATATGCAATAAGTCAAGTCCTTGAGAAGATAATCTCTGCTACTCCTGGACAATTAAGTCTTGTCAACGGAATTAGGAGGCCAATGCCATTTGTCAGACTTCTGGAGGTGGAACTTTATCCAACTTTGCTCTCAAAGGCTAGAAGTTATGGATTGAGTGATACCTGGGTGCAGGTAATTAGATTGGTCTTTCTTTTAATCTTGTCTGAAGTTGCTCTTTCTGATCTGACAACATGATTATATTGTTTCTTAGTGGCTTGTGGGCCTGAATGTTTTATGTGCTTATATCAAAGCGATATTTTTTGTATGGAGAAATGTAATGCCATGCACTTGAGGTGTTCACCAACAGAACTACAGGAGAGTTTGTAAAAAAGAACACCTCACGTGATTGGCCATTTGGTCCCTTTTGTACCTGTGTCCAATTCTCAGTATTTGGATACATGAAATGTAAATGTTCAATATGATTATCTGTGCAGGCTCTCGCTAAGAAGGACCCTGTGCGAAGACAAGTCTTGAGGGTCAAAGGTTGTTTGGCTGGATCGAAAGCGGAAAATCTTCTAGAACAGGGAGATATGATTCTTGCCATCAATAAGGAGCCAATTACATGCTTCCTTGACATTGAGATTGCTTGCCAAAAGTTGGACAAATCCATCGGTTCAGATGGAGTGCTTAACATGACCATATTCCGTCAGGTGAGGGTGGCCTATAAGAAATTAACTTTTTTTGTTTTACAAAATATGATGTAAATCTAAATATTTATCAGTAGTATGACCGTTTCAACATTCGAGCAGGGAAAAGAAATCGACATTATTGTTGGAACCGATGTAAGAGATGGCAATGGTACAACACGGATGGTGAATTGGTGTGGATGCATAATTCAGGATCCTCATTCGGCAGTGCGTGCACTTGGTTTTTTGCCTGAGGAAGGTCATGGAGTTTATGTTGCTAGGTGAGAGACATGTTATCCTTTACAAATTTGTATGTGCAAATATTAGAACCATCTCTTGTGATTAAGGAGCTTCAGCTTTAATCTTAAATTGGCACACCCTTACAAGAAAATCTTAAATTGGCACTATAACTATAAGCATGTAGCTACTAGAGGTTTAGGGTTGCCAGATTTGAATGACCAGCTAGAATTCTCGAGAGCTATGCTGTTTTTCAGTTGTTCTAATATACTTATGATGTTTGCAAGTCATTCTGGTCATTGGCTGTATCTAACTTCAGTGGAATTTCGAACCTGAAGGCTGATGCAGCCATAAATACAATAGTGCACCATGTAGGAACTGTAATTCTGCTATGCAAATATGTAAACCAAGCAACAGATGTCCTGAAGAGAGAGAGAGAGAGAGAGAAATGGAATAGTGGTCAATTTTTGCCTTTTTCCTCTTTTAGTATGCTTAACAAGTCCATCTCTACCACTTCAATAAAAAACAACGGATTGCGATTTCTCTCAGTACCACCATTTCTTGATAGCCACTGTCGCAAAGTCATATTGATACTGTTTCCTCTAAATCTTAGTATAGAAGTTCAAGTCCACATCTGGTCTGCATACATTATATTTCTCTTTCCTATTTGAATAACATGGCAGGGTGGCCAGAATCTGTTATTTACATGATTAATTGATTAGGTAGTTTTTAGATTCGCAGTCGTAAGCACGTTTTAGATACTAATTGGGAATGAGGTATGAGCAGCAAGTATTTTATGCAGATGGTGTCATGGAAGTCCCGCACATAGATATGCTCTCTATGCTCTCCAGTGGATAGTTGAAGTAAATGGACAACCAACTCCAGATCTGGAAACCTTTATACAGGTGGTGAAGGTATGCATTATGAATAGCAGTCTTTCTTTGGTATATCCCATTCTTTTCATTTGTGGTGATCGGCGCACTAGGTTCGTACACAATTTATTTAAATTAATACGGTTCAATTAAACCTTTTTTTCAGGGATTGGAAGACGGTGAATTTGTTAGGGTGAAGACTGTCCATTTGAATGGAAAACCTCGCGTGCTTACTCTGAAACAGGACCTTCACTACTGGCCAACCTGGGAGCTCAGGTTTGAACCAGAGACTGCCACATGGCAGAGGAGAACAATAAAAGCGTTGCAACCAACTGCAGATTGATCTCTAGGGACGCTAAGCATGGAGGTGAGGAAATTGGAAGTGCGTGTTGATGTTGGTGAGCAAGAATCCTGCGTGCAGGATGAACAGTGAGCACTAGAATAGGGTGCTTGAAGGATAGGGTAATTCACAGAAAATATATGGATTCATTGCCTGTGGATAATTGGACTGCGGGATGTGCCTTTTGTATATCTATTGCTACATTTTTGTAGAAATAATAAGTCCCTTAGCTTTCTAGCGCTCATTTCACAATTTTTCCGCATAAGTACTTGGTTTGTGGCTTGGGTTACCATGTATGCAGCAGATATCGTGCCATTCAACTCCTAGACGTTGCTAGGTCGCATGGTCCAACTGTTGTGCATCGGCTATGGAGTTGAACAGTTCCTGGCATAAGTACATTGTTCACAGTACACTGTGCTTTCTCTTATTTATACAACACTGCGAGTTTATCTTGACAAAGTAATGTATTTCACCATTTCACATGATGTTTCTATTTTATGATATATCAGTTTGACTGCTTAACGGAGCCTTAGAGACCAGTGCAACACTGGCAGGTCTTAGGAACTGCTTACAACAAAAGAAGAATCCTCAGCTCCACGGCTTCATGCTCCAAACTTGTACTGCATCCGTCAATTATATCGCTCTTATGTACCGAAATTTTGCTTTAAGATTTTTGCCTCGGGTCACCAACGCCGGTGTTCGTCACCAACGCATGAGCATCTTAGGTTGGTTGCAATACAACATACCCCTGACGACAGAGGACATGCGACATAGCTCCTTTGATGTGCATCGAGTTTGTCACGGCGAACCGAATGGTTACGCCTCGATTAAATCCATTTCTTTCTCTCTTTTTTTGGCAGGGAGACTAAATTCATTTCTCAAAGCCCTGAGCATAACCAAAGTCGTTTTCTCGCGGTAAGAAAATAGGACGACACTTGCAATGCTCCTTTAAGAGAAAAAGTTTGCTAATCTTTCCCGGTTGAAGCTATGTTAGCCAGCTGCGCCATTAAGCTATCGTGGTACTGGTACCATACCACCGGCTCTGTTTGGTCGTGCCTAAATTCGGGGCAAACCAACACGGAAGCGGAACGTACAGCAGGCGAACCTATGCAAGCTCATCACGACCCTTTCGTGCAACGTATGCCAAATGTAAACCATGCAGGCACGCACCTTTTACTTAAGAGAAGGCAGGCAGGCGTTTTCCTCCGCTCGCAAACGCATATCTTGGGAGGAATATATTCCGCCACCACTTTGTTAGCTCGGACCTGTATCCACGAAAACGAGGGCCACCCTTTATCCGTGTGTCCTGCCGCTTGCCTTCCCCTCGAGGAAAAAAGAACCGTTTAGGTAGGAGCTCCTCCTTGTTGGATTCCTCCTTCCTAGCACTAGCACCAACCATTCAACCAAACAAGTACTCCCCTTTAAAAGGGCACCCTCCTCCTTCCTCCATCTCGCCGCCGCGAACTGAAGGAGCCGAGGGGCTAGCATGTACTCCACGCACAGGCGAGCACGGGCACGCGCGCAGCAGCGCCACCACCCTGCGAGATAGGGGGAGACATGGGCTGCTATTCCCTGGGCAAGAAGATCGCATCGAAAGCGCTCGGCAAATGCAACGGTAAGGACGAAGTAGCTCTTTGCTCCCCCTTGTTTTTTCCCCCTTCTGATAATACGATCTAAGTGGTAGCCCTCGGTGCTGAGAGCTCACGGTTGCATGGCTCGGTGTCATCAATCAGCAGTCGGTCTGTCATGTCCTGTGTTGTTTCCCCTGCTAATCCTTAGCGTATGTTCGGGGGTGCCATAATTCAGTTTTTGCTACTACGATCATCTAATCTCACGTGCAAATATAATATATATATATGACTTCAGGCTTGTGTAAAAACTGTCGATTTGAGAGTTGTGACGAAACTGCCTTGCTTCCTCACGTGCACGCAGGGCGCGAACGATGGAGGGAGGAGAGGATGGACTACGCCATGGCCTACCCGCCCGGCCCACCCACAGAGACGCACTACATGCGGCCGGTGGCCCGCACGGTGACCTTCAGCAGCACCAACGCCGCGTGCGTGATCCCACCACCGCAACAAGGCCCAGAGCCGCAGCCCCAAAGGGCCCAAACGCCGCCGGCCCAACACGAGCCCGACCACCACCCGCCCCAGCCCCAACCGCAGCCCGCGCCGCCGGCCGAGCCGAAGCAGCCGAAACGAGGCAAAAAGAAGCGGCCGGGCCGCGTTCGGTTCGGCCCCGAACAGCCACCACCGCAGCAGCAGCAGCAGCAGCAGCAGCAAGCGCCGAGCCCCGACAACAGCGCCGACGCGACTGGCCACGGCCCGGCGCCGGCGCCGCAGCCGCAGGGGTACTTCCGGTACACGCCGTCGCCCCTACCACGGTGGGAGGCCACGCCGAGGCGGCACGAGTACTTCTCCGGGGAGTACCGCTACAGCTACCCGACGCCGGTGCGCGAGGGGATCTACAGCATCGCCACCGACGCCAACAGGCTCACCACCATCTTCAGTGAGGAGAACCCCAACGCCTGCGCGATCGTGTGAGTGGGCCGGCGAGGAATGAGATTCGTGCGCGCCCCGTTTCATTCGTTCTTGGCTAATTAGAGCAAGAATCTGGTTCTTCTTGTAGCTGCTGTAGATAAGGGATGGGAATACTTCTGCTCGCCTGGTATGATGTTCTTTTGCCGATACATTCGTATTGTACTATGTTCTTTTCGTGTGTTTTCTTGCAAAAGTAAAGAGATTAGTCAAAACTAGTTGGCTGCCGAAGAGAGACGAATGGTGATGTTTCTCCGGTGCTTGGGAGAATGCATCGGCAAAAGCAACAAGTATCCGTAAAGTGGTGGGGACTATGAAATTTTCGTTGGATACAATTTTATAATTTTGTACAATAATTTCGCAACATTATAAATCTAATATATGTATTTAAAATTTAATAAAAAGTACAATACAAATAGTTTTAGGGTCAAAATATCCCAAACCACTAAAATAAAAATCAATTCAATTAACAAATTTAATCCATCAAACAAGTGATCTTGTAGCACTTTTAAATTTTTTTAGGTGCCCTCTTTGTGTGTGTTTGGTTGCTTATACCAAGTGGTACATATATGAGATGGTTAAAAAAAAAGTCATCTATATGTTTTTTTACTTGAATAAAATCATTCCATTCTGGATCAAGTGATACAAATTTGAGAAATATTCTTTATAGATGCTGAACCATTCTATTCATCTAAAATAATAGAACCCAATAGTACAGGACAGCAGGACCATTCCATCTTATTTAACCTCATCCCATCAATTAAACGCACCCTTAGTATCGCCCCTGATCCCATGACTAATGATCGATCAATCTTTCTCTGAACGTCCATCTACGCCCTAGAGGCCTAAGATTTCCTTTTCTTTTTACCCCTTTGTGCGATTTCAGACGAGCATATTTCACTTTAGTGCATCTTTTTTACTGATACCTCGAACAATACCGCCGCGTAATATCTTCATAAATCGTATCAGCTTTAGGAAAATGGCCTCATTAATTTTCCTTATATGGGATCTTTGGGACGAATATCATCGTATCAGGTGTCACCACTCGAATATGGTTCCTGATATAGCACCTTTGAATGTTCGACCGGTAATTGGCCGCTTACTGGCAGGAATTGATCGGTCACCAGCTGTTTACCGGTGAACAGAGAAATAAATTTGACACAATTTTCATGTTTAAAAAGAAATGAAAGCTATCATTTGTTTCTTTATTGCATACAATTTAACTTCATTACAGTAGCTATAGTATTTTCGTTAGCTTGCAAACAAGCATAGTAATTTTTTTTGCTAGCATTATAAATTTTGAATTAAAATTTTGATTTAAAAACATCTTGCACCAATTTATTTTACCGGTCTAGTCTGGTATAGCCAGTAACCACGATAACCAGCCAGTTACTGCCATTTTTTTGGGAAATTTTCGTTTTTGTCATTAGTTGTAGCTCATTTCTTACTTTTACCACTAATTTTTCTAATATCTCACTTATGCTATTCATTTGTTAGTGCTTTTTAGAGCATCTCCAAGAGAGATTCCTAAAAAAGAGCTGTAAACTTCAATATAGGATCCTAACTAATTAGATTTAAGGCTGTAAAGAAATGTTCACTCTAGCAATTAGGCCCTAAAACCCAAATACCATCTAATTAGATAGGGTCGAATAACAGAGTTGCTAAATACAGCTACTCGCCCAGAGGTCCTAAAACAATTTGCTAAATTTTAACAATTTAAGGTTCTTGCTGGAGTTGATCTTTTCCCTCAAAAACCCTATAATTCAAGTTAGGATCATATTTAGGGCCTCTCTTGGAGATGCTCTTAAGAAATGCCACTCCGGTCCGTTTTCTGTTGATTCCAAGACCAGAACGCCCTTATCTTTTGACAACCCCCTAGTGAAAAGTTTGGAAATGCAACTCTGACCAGTTTCTATCAATTTCATCGCATGTAAAAGTTTTCAAAAATTCCCACAAAATTTGGAGATATACGAGAAGGAATATTCTATAGCCATGCTGCCCATGCACAAATTCAAGATCAAACTTGATCACATTTGAAAGATATAAAATTGGCTAGCATGTCAACGACAAAGAGTATTATGAGGTTTCTCGAAAAATATGACACGCAAGTGGCCGAAAATGGCAAAGGCAAACAAGGCACTAACGGATGGATGGTATAAGTGAGAGGATAGAGAAATTAGTGGCAAAAGTGAGAAGTGGACCCAGCTAATAGCATAAATGAAAGTTTCTTATTTTCTTTTTATCTTTGCTATCAGCCTATCACCACCGTCAAATGTGCCTCGAGAGTCCAGGTTAATGTAAACTTTGAAAATTCAAACCATCGTCCAACCTTCTAATCACTACAATAGCGCATTTTGCATGCATCTATAGGCACTTGGGTTACATTTACCTAAATGTACGTGTGGTTTTGCATTTTTTTTCCTCGAAGAGTGGCCACGTATTATGTGCAAGATTGCTAAATAATTGGAGTTCGTTTTGGTTGCACCGCTGCAAAAGGAAGTAGGGAGTAGGGAATTCTCCAAATTGTGGTGAATGTGCACTCTGTGGTCTTCAGTCGCCTGTAAGTCGAAGTACTAATCTGTTCCTGTGTCCCAAACTAAAATGATACGGAAGGAACCTGTATGTCTAGTATAGCAATAATAAAGACTCTGAAATTGATTCTAAGATACTTCAAAGCGATTTTTATGAAATTTTTTATCAAAGTTCACTCTTTATAGCATAATTTGTGTGCATACTCATTTTTTATATGAAAAAGGCCATATAACAAAAAAAAGGGTTTCAATGAAATTTTTTCAATCAAATCATATTGGAGTATCTTATAATTACTATTGAATTATATTGAAGGTGATAAAGGAGTATAACTCATTCATTTAAGTGATATATTACATGTGGGAGTATGTACACCAGGGAGTACAGAAAAAAACTTCATACACGCACATGAATGCATAGAATTTCATTTCAATTTGGTCCATAACAGAGCATATAACCACTGCTCTTACTTCAGATCTTCATATATGAATTCGCCCCTCTTTTCTCCGAGATATTCTTTAAAAGAATTTAACTACAGCATTGGCTTTTATGTCAGTTATGGTTTCACAAGAGTATTTTTTGAGATGTGCTTCTATGCATCTCTTCTCAATAAAAATTATACAAATTTTGAAGCAAATAAAGAGATAATTAATCACTATCTACCTTTATATATATATATATATATATAAAACATAGAAATACATATCGTTTTTTTCCTTAAAACACTCTTGCAAGTTGCAAGTAACATAGATGTAGTACGCTTGTAGCGAAGTGCTTCAATGGCTACTTCAATTTACATTATGGTTGGCCGGCAATATCTATTTTGGAATTTTTTTTCTGTTCTAGCTCGGTTGTTTCATTTTTTTTTTGTAACTGGTGTTGATCCGATAAAATTATGAAAATAGGCCCTAAACAGTGCAAAATAGCGAATCCCGTTCGTTGAATTTTTTTTTTTTTTTTTAAAATATTTCCTGCAGTCCCTAACCGTTGAACTTTTTTTTTTATTTTAAGCGGTCCTCGACCGCTGAAATATATATATATAATTTATTTATTTTAATTAAACGGTCCCCAACCACTGAATTATTATTTTTATTTTTATTTTTATTTTCTCCAATTTTTTCAAGCGGACTGCGTCCTCTGAATTTTTTTTTATTTTGAGCGCTCTGAGTCGGTTTTTATCTCAATTTTTTTCGTTTTTTTTCTTCTATTTTTTAATTTCTTTTTTAGATTTAATTAATTCAAAAATCTCAAAATTCCAAAAATACATTTTCTTAATCAGTTCGAGCCACTAAGTCTAAAAATGACATCCACTCCGTCAAACCAAGTCTCCAAAATCTCCAAAATGACTAAAATACCCTCCCAACCCCTTCTCCAGCACCTCTGTCCAGATTTCTCTGTTTTCCTTTCTTCTTACTTTTCTTTTGTTCGTTTATTTATTGATTTCATTTGTCTGCGTATTTTAATACTAAAAAGATAATTTAGAATGACATGATGCTTGTGAAATTATAAAGAAATTGATGTACGTGGTGCATACAATACGATACAAATAGCGACTAGTACGATACAAATTTGCAGGAAACAAACTAGTTCGCAATTGAAGCATAAAATACAATAAGAATAACTACATACATAATCTTCTCTAACCACTTGATATGATCTAAAATGCGCTCCACCTTAAACATTAGCCTGTTAAATCTCTGCTCGAGTATAGGGTCCATCTTCTGCTCTAGCCCGTGTTGCATCCCTTGTGGTACTGTGCTACTAGGACGCTATATCGATATATTCATAGTGTCTGCCTACTGGAAATATTGGTATCTTGCAGCCTACGTGACGATGTGAATATGCTTTGAAGCCGTGGAAAGAAAGAAGATCTCATAAGAAATATACAATCGAACAGGAGAATAATCATCAAAACCTGAAGAAATCGAACTACTTTTTCACTTACAGAGAAAAAAGGGCATTTGTGAAACACCCGACCGTTATTTTCCAGAGTGTTGGTGTAGAACACATTAGCTTGCATATGGCAGTTAGGGCAATCGATCCGCCTTTCAGTGGCAAGCGCAAGGGTCCTCCGATTCACTGAGCTCGACATTTCAGATATGGCCTTCACACAAGTGACGAACGCTGAAGTGGGATGAGGAAGAAGAGGATATGAGGAAGAGGAGGAAGAGGAAGAAGTGAAATGCTCGACGTTTTAGTGTGGAATGTATATGATGGGCATGGCTCCGTATTTCTAGCAAGTTTTTGGTGGCAGCGTGTTGTCCAAGTGGCCTGAGAAATCTGCTGCCAGTGTGTTGTCAATTCAAGCTGATAAAGGAGTACTCAGTGTGTTGTCATTTTACCCTGAGAAAATTGGTCGTGCGTGTTGTCCAATCGGCTTTTTCATATCAGCTTTTTCAGCGTGTTATCATATCAGCTTTTTTAGACCCATTTGGCAACACACTGGCACCTATTTTTACAAACCAATTTGACAACACACAAATAATAGATGTGTCCTACTAATTGGACAACACTTGGTTTAAAGACTCTTGCTGCAAATATTTATTATTTGTTTTATTTTTATTTGATTTTTTAAAATAACTTTTTTTTTTGAGGAATCACTATTGTTTGTTATTAAAAATCACTGCTATTTGTTTTTTACAAAATTATTTGTCAGTTAATTTTGTTTGACAAAAAATTCAAATTTCGTTGTTCCTCGTTTTTTTTTTCGGTGTGCGACAAATTTGATGACAAATCAAAGTTTTAATAAAACCCAATATTGATTTTACAAAGTACAGTAAGTACAATAACTACAATAGCATAGCTTGTGAGCAACACTTAAGATACAAAAAGAATTCATAAAACTTGGATACAACATAGGTACATACCTCTGGTGAAGGACTAAGTCGCAAAACCATACATTCTATGGCAATGGTTGTCGGAATAGGGTTTGGTCAAATGGACAATAGGGGTATATTGGTTCCTGATGGGGTACTACGTATGGATACCTGAGAGGGTTTATTGTAATATCATCGTCAAGATTTGGAGGACTTCGAGGATGCAAGGTGTCGAGCTGTGCGCGCCAGTCCCCACTCAAGTTGATTAAAAGGTCGCCAGGGCGTGGTCGACCCGGGGCACGCTGCCACGCCCTGGCGATCAGAAGGTGGTCGCCGGGGCACGTGGCGGCCAGGCCACGCCCTGGCGACCGAGTGGTCGCCAGGGGCACGTGGCGCCAGGCCACGCCCCTAGGCGACCAGGAAGGTGGTCGCCGGGGACACGTGGCGGCGAGCCACGCCCTGGCGACCAGGAAGGTGCCGCGCCGGGGCGTAGCGGCCAGGCCACTCGGCGACCAGGAAGGTGGTCGCCGGACGCTGCGGGCGCCAAAGGCCACGCCCTGCGCGACCGTGAAGGTGGTCGCCCGGACACGCGGCAAGCCGCATACGCGGCGACCAGGAAGGTGGTCGCCCGAAAGGTGGCACGCGGGCCACTCCCTGGTCAAGGGCATTTAATGCAAGTTGTGCGCGTAAATGCAAAGCTGCGGAGGATGCGATGGGCGGCCCGCCTTTCCTCAGCACGCATTAGTGCGTGACATCACGGCAGACCTTACCCCGACGAACGGGGAAGCGCTGAGGACGTAGGGGCCCGAGGTGGGATTGTGCCGGCGATCATTAATGAAGAGTAATAACGACGTCACGCAATAAATAATCCCATGCCAGGGTAATGATGGTGGTCAGGTAAGCCACCCATCGTCCCCGTCGACACTTAGTATAAAAGGAGCCAGGTGGCATGGGAGAGGGGTTCGAAAGATTGTAAGGCTTTCATTTCCTTCAAAGAAGAACACAAGCAATACCAAAGAAAGCGGGACTAGGGCTATTACTCTTATGAGGGCCTCAACCTGGGTAAAAGCTCGCGCCTCCTTGTTCCCACACAGTTTCCGGCACCCGGTCGTCTTCTTCCTTTCCCCTAATTGCCCCGAAGCCCTCGTTTGAACCTCATAAGCACCCAATCGAGGTGCCTGTAGCCAGAACAGCGATGGCGCCCGAGGTAGGGGCTCTTGGTGGTTAGATTGCCCTCTTCCTTCCATCTCCGGCTCGGCTCAACAGGCGTGAGCGCTTTGTCTGCATGGCTGAGTCGCACTCAATCGCGTAATTTGCAGGAAAGCGGCGCTCAGAGCCGATCCCGACGCTCGGGGAGGGAGCCGGGCCACCCGGTCCCTCCGCTGGGGCCGCGCATGGCCTTACGCCGGGTCACTGGCCCGTCCGCGCTGGCTGGTGACGACACTCCCGCTAAGCCTCCATGCCCGATCAAGCCTGATCATCCTCAAGAACTCGAGCGAACACCGGCCACTGGGTGCGGAGACATCGCCCACCTGGTGGACGCCGCGCAACAAAGAAGTTGAAGTGGCGACCACGAGGCTTCTGCCAAGCGTGGCAGGGAACGCTACACTGACGTGCTGTGTTCCACCACACGCACGACGACCCTCCCGCCAAGGGTCGGACAAGGAAGGGGGTCCTGGTTGCAACCCCTCGCCATTCTGAGGGACATGCACATGATTCCGCTTCTTCCCGCGGTCCCGAGTCTAGGGGGAACCGTGAAGACCTCCGACGCGCCTCGGCGAAGGCGGCGTAGCTTGCGACTGCGTCATGTCCTCCGCGAACGTCGCTGGGGCATAAGACAGGGTCTCCCTCGGACTCTAGGGAGAGCGCAGGTCGCACTCCTCATCCTCTCCTCAGATCGGGGTCGGGCGACAGCCGCTACTCCCCCTACAACGTTGGGTGCCAGGGCGTTTCTCCGCTTCTGCCGCATGGCCGGAGAGATTCCGCCCTCCATCGAAGTATGATGGTACCACCAACCTGCAGGAGTTCCTTCCAGATCTGCAGTAGCGCTTACCGCCGGTAGATCAATCGTGCAAGGAAGGACTTTCTTCCGGCCCCGACTCGCCATGGCGGCATACGCGAGGTCGTGAAGTTGGAAAGGCATTTCAAGGATCGATACACTCACATCCTCAGCGTGACAACCATTCTGGCGGACGAGCTCGCCAGCCGCTTCGACCAGGTCTCTCAGTCGGTCTTTGAGGAAAGGCTTCACGACCGCCCATCGCAGCTCCCCCATTGGCGGGGGACGATGGTGATGCCGCTTCGCTACCTGGGAAGGCGGTTCGCTGGAAATGCCCGGCCAGGCGAAGATTTCGGACGACCACCTGGTGGTCGCCAGATTCGTATGACCAGGAAGGCACATGGATGGATCCGATCCTGGCCTACTCGCGGATCAAGTGTGCCCCCGATGATGATCGTCGCAGAGAAGATAGCACGAAAGGCCAAGTGCGTTATACCCTGGTGGGCGGGACTGTATCACGGGTAAGAATGGAATTCTTCCGAAGTGCATCACTGGAAGAGGGGAGCGCTTGTTTCCTGGATATCCATGGAGGCGTGCGGGGAGCCATGTGTCCCGGACGAACGATGGCGGAAAAGCTTTCGGCCAAGGGTTCTATTGGCCAACCGCCTCCAGGATGCTTATGGCCGGTGAGGAAATGTGAAGCGTGTCGACGCCATGGCAGTCCACCAACCAGCCAAGCCTGGCAGACTATCCCGCTCTCTTGGCCCTTCGCGGTGGCCGATATCTGGGCCCGTTCACTGGCGGGCCCGCAGGCTACACCCATTGCTTCGTCGCCATCGACAAGTTCACCAAGTGGGTAGAAGCCGAGGCGAAGATCCATCACCGCCGCTGCGGCTGTCAAGTTCATACGAGATTTTTGCCCGCTTAGGTCGCTTAACCGTATCATCACCGGCTAACAGCGCCCGCTCACTAGCGGCCTTCTTAGACTTCGTGAAGATGGGCACCAAGGTCTGTTTTGCCTCGCCGCTCACCCCAGGAGCAACGCGGCCGGTCGAACCGCCAACGCTACCGGCATCAAGGCGCCTCAAGACCGGGCGTTCGACCCAGGCTCCACAAGCGTGGCGCCCCGGTGGGATCGAAGAGCTCCGGCCAGGTTGTGGTCACTCAGGACCACTCCTAGTCGGCCACTCTGGAAACCCTTTCTTCCTGGTCTCTGGCCTTGGTCGCTCTCCCTGAGTCGAACTGGGTCACTCGTATCGCGTTTGTGAAGAAGACCAGGGAGAGCGCGTCGAGACGACATCAACCTCTTGGAAGAGGCGCTGGATCGAGCGGCTTTGCGCTACCGCAAAGTACCGCAGAGCCTCAGCGGTACCACGCCCCGTTAATGAGAGAACGCCGCGAGGCGCGACCGTCTTGCGAAGAGTCCCAGGCGCATGTCGCGTCGCATAAACCGCTCCCTGGAAGAAGGACCTTTCAAAGTGGTCTCGCCTCGTCCCCGGCGGTCGTTGGCCATCAAGACGCGAGCTAGCAAACTCTCGAGAATATAGAAAATCTACGCAAGTTCTACCCTTGATTGGTTGTAAGTCCTGGTTCCGCCTCCCACCGAGTATGTCTTCCGCTCCGCCCGCGGCCTGTGGGGAGGCCTCTGCTTAGTTAAATACTCTTTTTTCCTGTCCTAAACACTTTGATCTTCCCCGCCTTTTTTCGATCTTTTGCCTTCGGTTTCGATAGTGCCGGCGATTTGCCTCCGGTACCTGGTCCCAAGATGGCTTGAGGTAGGATCACTAAGTGTGAGCGGGCCGAGGGACGGAGTGATTGATGGTTAGTTTGGCACGATCCTCAAGACGTCATGACACTCGGGGTGTCCCAGTGGGGGTCGGCGACTAAACACCACCGCCTAAGAACCTGGGGCCCCGCCCAACTCGCTAAGTGATCGTTCCTAGCTCAAGACCTTAAGTCTCCAAGTGTTCACGGAGCCGTAAAGAATAAGAACAAAGAAATCTTTGGTTATATAATGGAAGCCCGTGCTTCCATTCCATTTGAACTGCCTTTGGCGCTCTGAAGTTTTTACAGTGCAAAAGTAAAACAAACTAGCTAACTACGCTGCGGGGATCTCGGCTCCTCGCCGCGCCGCCGCATACATCCTCAAGAATCGAGAACGCGCCCAGATGAAGCGCCACGCCCTCGGCCTACCGCTCGACCTGAGGTTCTCCATCGCTACCGAGTCACGACTGCCGGGAGCGTCGTGGACTCCGGCTCCGTCGCTTAGCGCCGATCGCCTGACCGCGGGTCGCGGATCGGTTAGTCACGGCTTGCGCAACAAGCCGCCGCGATTCCGCCGTGGCGCCGCGGCGCGCCTCCTGGGCGGACCTGGCGAGGGCGGCGAGAGCGCCAGAAGGAAGTTCATGCGGTCCGCGTAGGCGAAAGGCATAGTGCCGTGGCTTCTCCTCCTCGCGGACGGCCGCTCCAGCCCTAACGGAAGCAAGGCGGCCATTGCTCTTGAAGGCATGGCGCAAAGATTCGCGAAGGTGTCCATCGCCTGGACCGGGCCCTATCGGCCTTCTCCGCCTCCACCGCAGAGCCTCTAGCGCGGGCGCTTTGTTCCCATTTGCTCGCTTCGATCCGCCCCGATCGCAGATCTTCTACCTCTTTATGCGGAGCGGTTAATCTCAGTTCGCCTCGCGTCAACCGCTTCCTCGTTGTCGCTAGACGACCGCTTGTGCCGGAATAAAGCTCGCCGAGAGCTGCCAAAGAAAGCGCTGCGCCTGAGGAACGGAGGCAGGTGGTGGATCCGGTAGGCGAGGCCAGCGGACCTGATGCCGAGCGGCACGGCCAAAGAATCGCCGCTTGGGGGTCGCCTCCGCCTCGGCCGTCTGAGGATCGGCTACCCGGGATATACGACCCTGCACGACCTCGCGTGGCCGCTCGGACCACCCGCGCGCAACGGAAGGGTCCCGGGCGGGAACCCTAAGAAAGAGACGTGAAAGGCGTAGGCAACGGCAAAATGCCGCTCAAAGAAACTAAATTCCGTCAGATGTGCATTTTTGAATAAGTACTCTAGGTGATGGCCTCGAGGGCACGCCGGAAAGGGACCCGGCCCCAGCGCGGTCTTTAGCCGGTGCGGTCTGTCGGCCTTAAGAACCGGCACAAGGCGACCGCGGCGGGCGGCTGGGTGGCGGCAGCGGAGGAAGATTCGGCCGCCCAGTGGTGGCGTGGCGGCCTGCGCTACGCAAAACACGCGGCGGTGGTCGCCGCCCACCACCCCGCCCGAAGGCGAGAAGGCGGCGGCATGGAAGGTTTGTTGTCCCACTCGGCCGGAGCAAGGAGGAGGGCCCGGTGGTCGGGCAAACCTCCCGCCACTGAGGAAACGGCGCGCGGCGTAAGAAGTCCGTCGCCGCCGTAGAGGTTCCCCGCCTGGCCGAGCCTGCGGCGGGGCCTGGGAACGACCACCATTACCGTCTATCATCATGTCTATCCGGACGCTGCGCCTCCTAGGTGCTCCTCCCTGGCCGCCCGGAGGGAGGGTCCCGGATTATCAAGGGTGCCGGCCACGTCTGGGCGTGCTCCATGGCGCCCATCGACGGCATGGCACGGATTATCGTGCCGCCTCACGGCGACAACCGGCAGAGCGGACGCCGTCAGGAATTCCGGAATGGGGCGAAGCCTGGGCTGCGCCATCCACCTGTCGATCGCATCGGAAGACAGGTTCCCGGCGGCTGGCACACAAAAAAAAGAGGAAGGGGAGAAGCCCCAGAGAATAAAAACACTGTCAGCGCCAAAATTCGACCCATAGCGTAGAAGGGAGAGGGATGGCTCAAGGTGAAACGAGTTACCTCCAGGAATGCTCGGGCCGTCAGCTGACGCCCATGTACCGCCAGCCGGCGACGCGGCGCGAAGAGGGCACACCTCCGGAACGGTCCGAATGACCATGGGCTCGGCTGTCAAACCCGCCCCGTCCGCGGTGGTCGGCCAGCGTGCTAAGCATAGCCGTAAGCTTCGCGCTCGCTCATGGGCCCCCCAGGTTGCCGATCACGCCGCGAAGCTCCAAGAGCTCTCAATGCCACTATCGCCTTGCAGACATACAATCTTCACGCCGTTCCTCCGATTGGATCGACAGTCCGAGAGGAAGGTAGCGTGACAAGGACGATCCGGGCCATGAGTCAAGTGACTCCCTGCCAGCGAGTTGCGCCGCGCGTGAGGGTGTAGAAGAAGCGAAAAAGAAGGAGGTTGGGGAGCACTCCTATGAACATTTCACGAAGTGGGCTAAAGCAAAGCAAGGAGAACGACGGAGTCGGGGAAGATGGATGTGGTGAATAGCATAAAAGTTGAGGACTGAGAGATAAAATCCGAAACCGGTGGCAGCAGTTCGCAAGAAGCCGCCACCCGAAAAGATCACCTCCCCGGGGCACTGGCTCGGACGGTCCGTACAAGACTGAGAGATCCGCCAAGTAGCGGTTATGTTCCGAAATGCAGGCGGCAATCTCCTCCTCGGCTACGATTTAGGGAAGAACGGGAGCCATCGCGGAAGAATGTCGAAGTCCGCTTCAAGAAAGACAAAGGAGAAGGGAAGCTCTAGAGCCAGGAAGAGAGGCAGGTGAGGAGAGTTAGAGGAAGGGAGTTCCTCCCGTCGGTCTTTTTTATAAGGCTGCAGGAAAGCCAGCGGAGAACCAAAAGGACGCCATGTTCGGGAAAGAGAGGAAGTTCAAAAGCCCGTTAAGAAGGCGTGTCCCAAGGATCGTCGGCAAGGTTGGCGGGAATGACGCAAGAAACCGCCACGGGAACCGAAGAAGCGTAAAGTCTCCCAAGGTCGCGGGGCGAGCGGGCACTAATTAATGACACCACCCGGAGGCTGAGCGGTTCTCCGATTGGTATTCAAAAGAGAGAAAAAGGAAGTTGGTAGGTCAAAAGCGCTCACTGGTGGACCCGGCCACTGTCGTTTACAGATGGCGCCAGTGGTCCCCACTCCCAGCTAAAAGGTCGCGGGCGTGGTCGACCGGGGCACGTGGCGGCCAGGCCCGCCTGGGGCGACCAGGCAGGTGGTCGCCCGAGGGGCGCGTGGCGGCCAGGCCACGCCCTGGCGACAGAAGGTGGTCGCCTGGCACGTGGCGGGCGAGCCAGCCACTGGGCGACGGTCGCCGGCAGCGTTGTGCCACGCCCAGCGACCAGGAAGGTGGTCGCCCGGGACACGTGGCGCCAGGCCACGCTGGCGACCAGAAGGTGGTCGCCGGGCGCTGGCGGCAGCCACGCTGGGCGACGAAGGTGGTCGCCGAGGGCGCGTGGCGGCAGGCCACGCCCCTAAGCGACCAGAAGGTGTCGCCGACACGTGGCAGCCAGGCCACGCGACCAGAAGGTGGTCGCCAGGGACACGCAGTGGCAGCACACGCCACGGGCGACCAGAAGGTGGTCGCCGAGGAAAGGTGGCACGCGGGCCACTCCCCGAGGTCAAGGGCATTTAATGCAAGTTAGCGCATTAAATGCAAGGCGTATGAGATGCGGTCACGACGGCCCGCCTTCCCAGGCATCGCATTAATTGCGTGACATCACGGCAGATCTACCCCGACGTAACGGGAAGCGTTGGTGGGCCAGGGGGCGGTGGGATTGTGACAGTGCGGCATCATTAATGAAGAGTAAGAACGAGCGACGCGGCGCAATAAATAATCCCATGCCGCGTAATGATGGTGGTCGGGTAAGCTACCCATGCGCCCTGGCCACCCTAGTATAAAAGGAGCCAGGGTGCATGGGAGAGGGGTTCGAAAGATTGTAAGGCTTTCATTTCCTTCACAAGAACACAAGCAATACCAAAAGAAAGCAGGACTAGGGCTATTACTCTTATGAGGGCACTCGAACTGGTAAAAGCTCGCGCCTCCTTGTTCCTCGAGTTTCCCTCTGCCGTCTTCTTCCTTTCCCCGGCAATTGCCCCGAAAGCCCCCCGTTTGAACCTCATAAGCACCCAATTCAGACGTGCCTGTTAGCTAGAACGCTGACACAAGGTTCGTGGTCTAGGTGGCATGAAATCGTCGTCATCATCGTCATTGTATGGTTCGCAGCTAGCCCTCCTTTAGACAGACAAGGTTCGTTTGTTTTCCTTAATTCTCAGAGAGAAGAATCGTTGCAGTCGATTGAACGTCCTCTTGCATTGTTGCTTTAACGGCCTGTTGTAGTAGTGTTTGAACGGCTTGTAGTGATAGTGGTTGAATGTCGAGGTTTAGGTGACACGAAATCGTCGTCATCATCATCGTCGTCATTTCTAAAGTTAGGAGCAAGCCCTACTTCGATGGTGGTTGAATGTCCTCTTGAACTTTCTGCTGCAACAATACTGGGTGGAATTCTACCCCTCCAGTTAGATCCTCTTCTGCACGAACCAGGCATCACACTACCACTAAAGAGCACATGCATCGCTAAGAAATGTGGGATATCTTTGTTTAGCAACTCTTTATCTTCCCGGAATGACTAACACATAAGACGAGCATACAAATTAGTGAACTTATGGATAACGCTAAAAAGATTAGTAGGATGAATAAATAGGAAATAACTAACCTTAATATGCTCTGCATACTGCGTGGGCTGCATCAGTATTCTCGTAGAGAAATCTGTAGCGGAAGGGTGGTTGGCTAGTTCGCGCACCCTAAAATACCTTTGAGGTCACCCTTGCAAGTGCGCCTTGAGGTCATCGGAGGTCACAAGGTTCAGGCCAGAGGTTGTTACGTTATGCCTCGATGATGTCGAACGCCACTCCTGCAATTTGAACACCACTTTATGTAGGTTCTCCTCCTTGAACGGATCATCCTTTCCATTCCGTGTAACCTTCAATGTATAATGAAGGGCTACGCTACTCATATCGGGTGTCCACGAGAATGCTCTGCTAGAGGATTCAACCATGGTAAAGTGTGAGTGATAGCTGTGTATGTGTGCTTGCGATTTGGCCTTTTATATATCATGCTATGTACCCTTATATATTTACGCACGTTCCCTTCATTTGTAGAATTGCAGTGGATTCATTCATGGTAATAAACAAATGTTCAAAATGGGGGCTGAAGGAAATACCACATTGCATTCAGCATGACCCCTTAAGGCTTACAATAATTACACATACGGACTTCATTATAGCAATACAACCGCTCGCTGTCATTCATGGTAATAAACAAATGTTCAAAACGGGGGCTGAATGAATACCACATTGCATTCAGCATGACCCCTTAAGGCTTACAGTAATTATACATACGAACTTCATTATAGCAATACAACCGCTCGCGTCCTCGACTCTAACCCGATCGCTGCTTCCGTTGACGGCGGAGTTGTTATTTTGGGAACGTGAACCAATCAGGTGCGTGCGTGTTGCTCTGCAAGTTGTACTGGGTGTCCTGTGCTGCGCGAGGGTCCTCGTCAAGTTGGGTAGGTCCTATGTGTTGTTCGCGGATGAAAGTGCATCTAAACACTTATGTTGTTTTGGTGATTAATGATAAACGATTAATGACAAACGCATGTAATGTCAATCAATGTAATTGTACAAATGCTTAACTTAATGCTTAACAAAAGACAAACCTCTAATATGTTTATATTGTTATGAGACTAACATGTTTATTGCCTAGTTGAATATTAGTCTCATATATTTTAGAGGAAAATCAATTGGGATGGTTAAGCAAAAATGAGGTATGCAATCTCGGTATTCCTTCCATATTTGTCATTGCATTCCTCTTTAGCAAATGCATATTGAACTCTAAGTAATTTGTTGATTTCATATGTGCACATTGATTCATGTCATAATTGCTTGTGCATATATATATTCATTTGAGTTCATTATGTGTTTTGTTTTTAATATGCTTGTGTTAACTAGAGTTAAACTTCATTGCTTCATATTGACTTGGTGCATACATGTCTTAGTTGTATATCTTCTAATGCACCTCTCCTAGTGAAGTTTAATCTAGAATTGGATCACATCATTTACTCTCATTCCAAATATTATTTGCACATGTACAATTCATGTATATTCTATCATGTGTTTCATTTAAGCAAAGTATGTGATCCTTGCCTTGATTTAAATGATTCATCTTATTGGCAATTATCTCTCTAAGTGCATATAGATCAATCACATATTCATCATGCTGCACTTAGTAGAGAACAATTCTTATGTCAAGTGTTTTCGTTGATATCATGCCTATTTATATGAAACACTTGTTGTATTTCATCTCATTCATTTAATTCTAATTCATATCTTTTGAGCTTGTGGGACTAATGTGTTTTGCTGAGTGCTTTGATAAGAATTAGGTCCCAAAGCTGTGTGTATGATGACCAAGTGGTTTGAAGGATGATAAGCGAGTCAAAGTCAACAAGGCAAATGTGTCACCAACAGCTGAGGACTAAGTCAGATTCGACTTGATGGAGGATCGTCTTGGTGATGATTGAGGTCAAGGTCGAGAGGACGAGAGTCTCATGAGGTGAAGCGCGTTGAGGTTGACAAGACGAAGGGCATCATCAATCTTTGTGGAAGCGTCGTCATGCACCGTGCATCCAGAAGAAGTCGGCAAAGCTTAGTGTAAGACTTAGATTTTGTGTTTAAATTTGAATCTAAGGATTGCCGTACTATTAAGAGGGATGCAATCGTTGAAATCACTTAGACAAGTCTCAAGTGCTCAAAGTGGTCTATCCTTGTCTAAGGTTGAGAAACCCAAGTCACACTTTGTTCACCTAGGTGTAGGTGGGTTGGTGTGAGGGTTAGAAGTGTTGTTAGTATCGGAAAGTGAGATTTTGAGGTCACCTTGTGGATTCTTTGTGCAATCAAATTTTATCCTTTGGGATTTGGGTAGTGAGACCTTGTTAGTTGGATAGCCATCGTTCATAGCTTTCCGAAAAGTCCGAATTTGCCGAAATCGGAGTCCGGGATCAAAAGTTATGCCCGTTTTCGTCGGACTGCCGTGTGCTGCCTGGGAGATCCGGAGTATCCGGGTTGTAACCCGGAGTCTCCGGGTTATCCGGAGTATCCGGATGATTCCGGAGTATCCGGATGATCCAGAGTCTCCGGGGTTTTTTTCCAGAGTCTCCGGGTTGCCCAGTTCGGTCCCAAACGGCTAGTTTTTTGGGTTCCTCTATTTAAGGCCCCTTTCTTGCCGACTTCAAGGTAGCCGTTGGGGGGATGTTTTTGCTGGGATTAGAGGTGTTCTAAGTGAGTTCTTGAGCCCCCAATACTCCTCCCTACTCCTTAGATCTTAGTGATCCCCTTTTGAGTGAAGGGTTGGGTAGAGGAGAGAGGTGTTTGGATTGAGGATCGATTTGAGTTGTTGAGCACTTGAGGTGGACTCTAAGTGAGTTCTTCGGGAGTATTTGTTGCTCTTGAAGGTTGAGGTCTCCTAGACGGCTAGGAGTTGGCGGTGAGCTTCCAAGCTTTGTGTGGAAGGCCACCGGAAGTTTGTGAAGGCCGATTCCGCCTCCGCAAGGAAAGGAATCAAAGAAGTGAAGACCGGCGAGTGCATTGTGCAACACCGGGAGGAAGAGGGTTGAAAGAGACCCCGGCTCAAGTGTGACCGAGCCGCCTCAACGGAGACGTAGGATCCCCTCAAGGATCCGAACTTCGGGATAAAATCTTCGTGTTTCCATCTTCATTTCGGTTTCATCTCTTTCATTACTTGTTTGAATTCATTCCTATATGTGTGATTGAGTTGACTGTATAGGGTTGATTTATTTAGGAGCCTCGATCTATCTTGTTTTTGTGCTTGGCTCCCGTTCTCCACTTGATATAGGTTCTTGGTAGTATTTACTTACTTCTTGTTCAAGTGGATTGCTTCTAGATTGCTCATATCTTGAATTCTTGACCGAGACACTCAACCCGGAGTATCCGGTATTTTATCCGAACTATCCGGATCATCCGGAGTATCCGGTACATTGATCCGGAGTATCCGGATAACCCGGAGTATCCGGACTAAATATCCGGAGTCTCCGAGTTAATTGTCTCGGGCTAAATTGTTTAAGTTGCAAAACTTAATTATACCCTTCGCTTCCGCATTATCTCTGTTTGTTTAATTTTAATTGGGTATAATTTTGTAATCGCCTATTCACCCCCCCTCTAGGCCGACATCCCGGTCCATTCAGCGGAACATGTCTTCCACCCACCCATGAGGCTGCATTGAAATGTACTGTTAGTGTAGGGGATAAAAGAGATTGCAACAAGTAGTGCAGTAGAACCCTCCTCGATGATACAGTTTGCACGATTGAACTGCACAAAAACATGATTAGTAAAAGAAATATAGATTGAAATATAATGTATGTTCGTACCGCGTCATCCTTGCATGTTGCGCAGTGTATAGGGTGGCTGAGGGCCAATCGCTCGGCGTGGGTAACCTCCTCGACCCTGGAGGGAGGTGTCGCAGTAAGTCTTGCATGTGTACAAGGCACATACCACTCCAAGTACGCGACGTACGACTCAAGGTCGTACGGTCAACCCACTACTATTACGTGCTCCGTGGCGGACTGCTCCCATGCAGTCGTCCATGGTAACTAAGTCGTCGCTCCTTTGACCCCTTCGAGATTGCCTATGGAAATGAAAGTTGTAAGTTATAAATTATAATTATAAATTACAAATTATATTTACAAATTAAACATACATATGCATTTTTAATAGCAAAGGCGGGCCAACTGAAGGGGGGATTTACTGATGAAGTACGAATTGGCGCATCACTCTAGCTGGGCAGTACGCCTCCACCATATGACAGAACACAAGGTGACACGTTGTCAACCAATAAGCATCATCCTGCCCGCACTGCTGTGACAATACATGCGGCGCCATAGTGACCAACGCATCAGTACGCCTCCACCATATGACAGAACACAAGGTGACACGTCGTCAACCAGTAAGCATCATCCTGCCCGCACTGCTGTGACAATCAATGCGGTGCCGTATTGACCAACGCATTGGTACGCTTCCACCATATGACAGAGCACAAGGTGGCACGTCGTCAACCAGTAAGAACCATCATGCCCGCACTGCTGTGACAATTCATGCGGCGCCGTAGTGACCAACGCATCAGTACCCCTCCACCATTTGACAAAACACAAGATGGCACGTTATCAACCAGTAAGCACCATCCTGCCCGCACTGCTGTGACAATCCTTGCGCGCCGTAGTGACCAACGCATCAGAAGTCCACAGGGTTGCCATATAATTTCATTCTCATAGAGGGTCTCATAATAGTTGTGAAACTCAGGATAGACTCTCCAAGGCCTATCCCTTACCTGTCGCAACATGTAGTGCGTCCACCGAGTACCCATGGTGGGACCATCATTCGGGTGTCAACCGTAGAACTGAGCCACCAACGGATACGGGTGAACGGGCTCCCAGAAGTACAGCCCGCTAACAGGAAAGTGCTTCCAAGACCAGATCTATAGCAACGTGTAGCAAACTGCAAGAATGGGCTCCTCCACGTTGTCTTCATGTAGGTTGCATGTGTGTCTCAGCTTTCGGCACACGGACAAGACATAATGACGCACTTTAATTACGTGAAACCCGGCCGTGCCTCCACTCCAGTCCCCCTTCCTGCATCCCTTTCTCAGTCGCCACGTGGAGAACCCGGTCATTCTTCACGTCATTTCAGTCATTCAGCAGGAAAAGTGGTGGTCCCTATGCAGGTTCCAGCGGACTCAGAGCGCTGAAATTTTTTTTAATAAAATTTAAAAAAATCTCGCGGACTCAAAGTGCTCGAAATAAAAAAAAAATGAAAAATAAATAAATAAATTCAGCGAATGCAGTTCGCTTGAAAAAAATAATTCAGTAGTCAGGGACCACTTAATTAAAAAATAATTAAAAATATATATTTCAGCGGTCGAGGTCCGCTTAAAATAAAAAAAATTCGGCGTTCGGGGACCGCTGGAAATATTTTTTAAAAAAATATTTGAGCGGATGGGATTCTCTAGTTTATACTGTTTAGAGGCTATTTTTATAATTTTATCGGATCAATGGCCAGTTACAAAAAAAAAACGGGCTAAAACAGTAAATTAAAACATCTCTATCTAGCACCACGGCACTATAGCAATCGATCTGCGCTGTTCATTTGGAATCGCCAAAATGGCACGCGCTACACTACTCTCTTCATTTGCTGTACCTTTCATCTTGTCAATATTCTTTCGGAATTGCTAGGGATCAGACGTCTGATTTTTTTGCAACATTTTTTTCTACGTAGTGAAACATTTTTTTCTACGTAGTGAAACATTTTCCTTCGACAAACAGTAAAAAAATTATTTCATACGTTAAAAAATGTTTCATACATTCAAAAAAAATGTTTCATACGTTCAAAAAAATGTTGCGCGGCATCTGAGAAAAAAACAAAAATCAGACATCCGGCTGCTAGTTTCTCCCATATTCTTTTCAGGTACAAAGGGCATGCACACAATCTAAGTACACCATACTTATACATCACACAGACGCACACGCATGTGTCATCTACACACTAAAAATGCATACTTATACATCCAACAGTCCTAAACTCCACCAAATGACACAGCAAATCACCTCCCTAATGTAGAGATCTAGCATAGTTCACCAAAAAATTCCATGAAAACTACTTATAGTTGATGATTAACATTTAACAACCTCACATCCTAAGTTTAGGCAGTCACGGTCAAGGTAAGTGACTGTCGATGTTCAAGAATCGAGGGTCTCTAAATTGAGCTTATAAATTAGGATTGCTTTTGCATGGAGAAATCAAAAATTGAAAAAGTAGGAAATGGTATTGCTTTTTATTCAATCATGTGTGTTTTATAGGGTGCAGACTTCTGAATTGGAGAACTAAAAATCACTAATACTAGTCTCTTGTATTTGCGATTGTATATTATCATCCTTCTTGCATGGGTCTCCTATTTACATCAGACGAAGGAATGGCAGTTGTCATCTTTCGAGAAGTGTCTTCCCGCCAAAATGTGTCTTCTCGCCAAAAAGTAACTATTTATTGGGAGTTACTTCTGATCGGTTGTCTATTTCTGTCAGAGAAAGTGTCTTCCACATGCTAGTCTTGTGCGGAGATAACTTCCTTCCCAACCTCGAGCAGGTTAGGCCGAAGGTTGTTTAATGCTCGACCTGTATGCTGGTCGGATCAACTGAATGAGCTATCCCCGACTAGCGTGTTTATAACTAGTCGGGATTACCTCCACGTGACTTATTTTGAATATGGTTGAAGCCATAACCAAGTAATGGACTTCGGGCCTTATCTTTTCATATGGGTCTTTTATTTATAAGCGCATAGGCTCATAAATTATTTAGGGCGTATTAATCGTCGTTAGTGACCTTCAGTGCAAGGCGCTGCAGATTGGATAGGTCCTTCTAGAGGAGCTTGGCCTTGGTGCGGTGGATATCAGCGTTGAACACAACTATTGTGGACCAGTTCTTCTCCTGCTTTGCCAAATCCGCTTTCTGAAACAAACCCTGGAAATCGATCAGATTTAGATCGACGGGAAGAAGCCATAGATGGCCGCAAACAGAGGAGAGAAAGGAGAGGAGGGGAGATCTACCTCAATGCATTGGGCGATGTCGGAGGGAAGCCGACGTCAAGGACGTACCTCCGCAGCGGAGGCGGCCAGTCGGGGCTAGGAGGACGGTCGGATGCGGTTGGGGACGATGGAGCTAAGATAGATGACGATAACGACCAACGGGGGACATAGTCGACACTTGGAGATGAAGCCGCTGGAGTAGCAGCCTATCATCTCCACTACTCCATGTTGGGGGATCCAGATCTATGGCCGCTGCTACTCCTGGACATCGGTGTCGGGCCAGATGTCCATGTCTGTGGATGCTGGGCCTCGGGGCAAGATGGGAGGGAGGGGGCGACATGGTGGGTTTGATTGGATTCACTCGGGGGCTTCGGGGTGGGATGGGAACCGAGGAGGATGGGAGAGGAGATAAAGAGATATAGCCAAAGCCGATAGGATTAATTGGTGTTCGGTATAATAAATTTCTAGAATTAAGAAAAACGAATCATACATCGAAAACCAAATAATTCAAAATAAAAACTAAACTGAAAACAAAAAGGGAGCGTATATGCATCTTCCGGATGTTTTTGTTTTAAATAACATCCAAATTTTAGATTATAGTATTAAAAATTCAACCGTTAGATCAAATCGTAAGATCAAATGTAATCGATACTCCCGAATCTCAACAATGATCCAATGCTCTCAGATTTGGGTGATTTCAGCAAACAAAAACATCTGTATGATGCTTATCAAATCCCAAACAAAAAAACCGAAATAATCAATTAATTCACTTTAATTTTTCAGTTTCTTTTTAAAAGTGCCCACCTTATCGATAATAGTTGGTTAAGCTTGACAGTCAATCCTGTGTACCCACTCCAAAGTGCGTTACTTTGTTTGGGCCTTGCTGATCAAAAGACAGGCATAGTTCCCATGGAATCATCAACCACAAGCGAACACTTAACGAAACAAACCCGCCTGACTCGGGACAATCCGAGACCTCACGATCGGTCAACCAAGCTCTCGGCCATAGACGAGTCGAGTTGGCAGCGTTGACTTGACGTGAGGTCATACGGCTACGGAAGATCAAATCACGGCGACCGTCAAATGGGAATGAACACGAGTCTAGACAATAGCAGTCCGACCTGGCTTTCATCCGACTATACCCGAGTGGCCATCCTTGCGCCATTACTATTCTCCATTCTCCAATCTCCAATCTGGTTTAGTAAGCATCCAGTCAACGCTGGCCTCCTCGGCTTGTCATATCAAACGACCTAAACATCTAGTACTATCTATCTATCCCCCGTCTTAACTTTCCGTAATTGCTGTACGCAGTACTACGCACTAGCGGTGCCATGCGACTAAACTAAACCAGCCACGCCTCTGGCCGAAAGAGAACAAGGAAAATACTAGACAGGTTCGGATCGTCGGCATCCATGATCGCGCATCAGTCTTGCCGGTCACTGTCGGAACAGCAATAAGAAATCGAAGAGAACTGCAGGGCAATGACCACTCTCGTTATTGGAGTACAAAACGTGGCGTTGCTGCGTTGCTCTCTTTATTTTCGCCGGGCGGCGTTGCTGCGTTACTCGTCAGCCATGCGCTCCGCGGCTGCGCGGCCGACCTTGGGCACTGAGCTGGTGATGTTTTCCTCGATCTGGCGGACGTAGGCGCACGCTCGCCTGGAGCGCTAGTATTTCATCCGCGCGCGCGCGTGCAATCAAAGATCGGTCGCGCGCTAAAACTAATCAGGATCGGTCGCGCGTGATCCGACACAGGGAGCACGTCCGCGCAAGCACAAACAGAGGCTGAGAGGCAGGTTGGACGTGCGCCCAAGGGGATGGGGACTCTTCGAGTCATGGGAGGGGAAAAAAACAGAATTTCAAGCGGCAAACTGAAACGACCCCGACCTCTCCATTTTTTTAGTCGCAGGGCACATATTCGATTTGCTTTTCACCTGTAGAGCCGCCCCAAGTTTGAAGGGAGCTTCTAGAATCCCCAGCCGCCCCCAAGATTTCAAATTTAGAAATACTAGGGAACGGTATACCGTTCCCTGACTTTTCAACGGTGGACGACCAAAGCACCATCACCACCAGAGGCCAAGCACCACGCGCTGCAATATCCGTCCGTGTCGCCCGTCGTTTCGTTGGACGCCGCTGCCGAAACCTACTAGGCAGCAGGGCAAACCCACCACGGCCGTCGTCGCCAAGGGCGCCGTCGGGCGCGATCCGCTCGTGGACCGCCGCTGCGCCAACTGCGGCAGCACGTCGTCGCCAAGGCCAGTTCAATTCAGCTAGAAGAGAAACCTGGAATTCTATTTATCTCAGTCCAATTAATTCAGCTGGAAGGATATGTATGTACCATACGTACCATGCATAGACTAAGGATGTATACATACGTACGTATTGAGACATTTGCTTGCATGGTATACTTGTCATCTGGAAGACTTATCTTGAAACCTAATGAAGCTTATGCATGAAATAGTAATTTATCCGTGAAACCTGATGAAACTTACATGTAAGACCTAATGAAATTATCCTTAAAATATCATGAAACTTATCTGTGAAACGTGATGAAACTTATATGTAAAACCTAATGAAACTTATTTATGAAACATCATGTAACTTTATTCGGGAATATCCTGAAACTTATTTGTGAAACCTAATGAAACTTTATTCGTGAAATTTCATGAAACTTATCCGTGAAACCTAATGAAACTTATATATTAAACCTATGAAACTTTTCTATGAAACCTAATGAAACTTATCTGTAAAACATAATGAAACTTATCTATGAAATAGCATGAAACTTATCCGCGAAACCTGATGAAACTTATCCGTGAAACATCATGAAACTTATCTGTGAAATCTAATGAAACTTATATATGAAACCTATGAAACTTTTCTATGAAACCTAATGAAACTTATCTGTAAAACATAATGAAACTTATCTATGAAATAGTATGAAACTTATCCGCGAAACCTGATGAAACTTATTCGTGAAACATCATGAAACTTATTCGTGAAATCTAATGAAACTTATCCGTGAAGCCGAATGAAACTTATACGTGAAATAGCATGAAACTTATCTGTGAAACCTGATGAAACTTATCTGTGAAATATCATGAAACTTATTCATTAAATATAATGAAACTTATCCGTAAAACCTAATGAAACTTATTTGTGCAACTTAATGAAATTTATCCATGAAACAGCATGAAACTTATCCGTGAAACCTGACGAAACTTTTCTGTAAAATATCATGAAACTTATCCGTGAAACGTCATGAAATATATCTGTGAGTTGGTTCATACTCATGGTTGTGTCTATCGCCGTGTTTCGCTCGGGATATTTCATGAATAAGTAAGCATGGTGTTTTGCTCGGCGAGAGAAACAACCAGCATTTTGAAGTACTAGTTGTCCCGTCAAAATTGGTTCCGACGGTATACCATACTGTAGCTGCGTCCATTCAAATTTTATTTGCGGTTCATATCTTGTTACCCTCTGAAATATAAAATTGCAGCAAAATTTCGTTATTTCAGATAAATTTCATACGAAATCTAAAAAACAAAATTCAAATTCGGAATTTTTTGAACCGAGAAAACCGAGATCTCGCCGAGATTGAACGAAATCTTGGCAAAATTCAAACGAGTGAAAAATGGTCGAAACGATGTTAAAAAATTTTGAATTTTTTTAATGGTCCTAACACATCACTAATGTTCCCGTATAAAATTTTAGATGATGATCAAGCTTGACGAATTTTTAAAAATTCTAACAGTAGTACTATCCTAATAAAGGCTGACCGACAAATTTCAACCGAATAGAAAATGGTGCAAACCACGTTAGAATTTTATTGAGCACGTTATATGTATTGCTTTTATAAATTTGATTGAGCAACTAAAATAATGTTACAATTTTAAAAACTTCTATAGAAAGGTGATAAGAAAATTATTAAACTCTCCTAAAAATTCTGAATTATGGTCACACTCGAGCGAATTTATAAAATTCTAACATAGTTATTGTCTCAATTGTATTCATTCTGCTTTTGAATTTTTAAATATAACAAATAAAGTTCAATTATTTTGCAAATTTTTATGTATGATGCTAGATTTCTAAGGATGGTACCATAATTTTTTCAAAGTATGATCATTCTTATACAAATTTTATAAAAATATGATAGTGTTTCCGCTATTTATAAAACATCTCAAACATATGATTGTTCAACAAATTTTCATGAAAGATGACATTATTAAGGGTTATTAATCCAAATCCGGTCCTTACAATTCAAAAGCAGGTAAAAATTCCCAATTGTCGGTGATATTTACCAAATCACGAGAAGATTTCTGAAGTTACTGTAGCATTTTGAAAACTTTCATTTATCCAAGATCTAGAATCTCATCCGCAACTGAGATCTGAGATTTTACCGAGATCTTACAAAATTTCACCACGATTTTTTTCCCTGGATGAAACTGCTGAAGTTGTATGGGCTAAACTAAACATAGCTTGGCCATGGGGTTACTTATTTATTTATGGGTGTTGCATTATTTGGCCATAGGATCTCACTATTTTAGGCCGGATGTTTAATAAATTAGAGGTTTTACCGTTCATAGGAGGTTCCATGAGGTATCACTAAATTCTCTTTAAATTCTTATACCACTTGGTATCTCTACTATTTAAACTTTTTATACTGACTCAATATATATTTTGGTACCTCGTAAAGATGATAAAAAGTCTCTTAATAAATATATTTGCACAAATGAATTAATCATCTGTTCTTACCATCAAGACAAAAAAAGGAATCTAGACATATAACACATGTGCAATCGCATCTCTGTTGTAAAGATTCGTAGGTCCAGTTCGTTTCAGCTTCTGGATTATGTATTCTGGATTATGGGAGAAGGGCCGAGTCAGCTGCGACTTCTAGGTTCCGGACTAGGGCAACGAGAATCAGCAAAAATCAATGAAAGCCGGATTCTGATTCTATATAGAGAGCAGCTTTTGATAATCAAAGAAGTTATCTAGAATCCTTCCGTTTGGTAAATAATTAGTTTTTTCTAAGCAGAAGCTAAAACAAATGGGCTACTTATTCCCCTCTAAGGAGTGACTTGTGGATCAAAAACAAAGGGGAAAAAAAACACAAAACTCGCACCGAACTCGACCATTGCAGGCTCGCACACGTATAGAGTATTGAGATCTTCTGACGTCGAATTCTCTGACGTTGAGTCACTGACACGTGGGGCCCACGTGCAGTGATCCAACGTCAGTGACGTCGACGTCAGAGCAACGATCCGCGTATAGACGACTTGCACTGACGGTGACAGCATACGAGAGTCTCGGCACAGGAGCAAGAAGACTACATACGGAAATCTCCAAGTGCACGCTCAATTGAATTCAACCGAACAATCAACTGGTTATACTAGCTTAATTAGGTTGTCTTTTGCGAACAACTTAAATTGCTGTTCTTCAAATATTAAGTTCGTGTACGGTGGCCGGTACATCCCCTATTAAATCTGGACCCGTGCTTGCTGACACCTATAATGTCTCGAGACCAGAAGAGAGTCTGAGAGTGGACAAACACCTTCATTTTGAAAACAATGTTACAAACAAGACCGGGATGTTGATCGACCACCTTACTTGGTCCTAATTCATGCAAGATGGGGTCACATTCGTTCCTGTACCAGGTCGAATCCCTCTTAACTTTTCTCTTCGCTATATAGCAAACGATTCGAAGAACTGCAAAAAAACGCACACACGCACACAAAATTTCGAAAGTTGAACAATGTTGTCAGGATTGCCACTGCAATAGTGCAATCACACTCGCATCGATTGTTGCAACTTGCGGACACATTCAGACTCATCGTGGAAAGTGGAAACACTGCTGTTCGATGATCCATGGAACGGATCAGAAGATTTCATGCACGCATGAGGATTGAGGAAGCGAAGCAAGATATTTTATCATTGTGCATCCTGCGATCCTGGTCTAGGGGGTGCAGGAGCAAACAAGATGAATACCACGTTATGGTTCAAAATTCCAGCGAAATTTCGAAAATCTCGACTGCGATCTCAGATTTCAGACCCGTGAAACCTAAATTCCAGCTGTATAATTTTTTTTTAAAAAAAAATCAAAATACTACAGTAATCTCGAAATCTCGGCAATTTTGGCCGACATCTTGGATATTTTGACCGGATTTCGATTTTTGTGGATCTGATTTGATTGGATTTGGGGTCAAGACTATCAACAAAAAATTTTAAGAAAATTTGACGTGTATTTGACCATTATTTCGATCAGTTCAAGTTGACTAAGATCTTGGTAATTTCTGCCGAAATCTCGGAAACCCCGGTTAAGAAAATAGCCTAATTTGAAATTTAATTTTTGAATTTTATTCGAATTTTATCCAAAATTTTAAAATCTGTGTAATTCTGGATTGGACAACCTCGAAGATGCATATAAAAAACGACGCTACAGGCAAGTGGCGTTGGCAAATGGAAAGCCACAGTGCTGTCATTCAGTCACCACCACTCGGTCAGTCACCGCTCATCCACCACTTACACAGCCCAGGCCAGGGCAGTAGACTAATAGTACACTAGTACTATTGAGGTAAGGCTCACATCAATAATGCACAACTAGTGGGCATCATGCGCACGAGTCACTTGCTTACATGAACTGGGGTGATCAATTCGGGGCCGGCTAGATGCGAATGCGGTATCTTCCCCAACAAAAACCTGGGACCTGAAGTAGCGAAGGAAGCACAGCTGACTGCGTCGATCCAACCTGTAAAATCGGCTGGAAGCAGTGGCGGATTCAGGAATTTTTTAAAGTCCGGACACATTTAAAGAAGGATAACAAATCTAAAATTATTTAAATTTTAGTTGCTAACTTTTTATACAATTTAGGATGTTTTTTACAAGACGCTAGTAAAGCTTGTAGATTCAGACTCTATATTTTCATTTCTAATCGGGAGATTGTACTTGCCAGGTTGCGTGAATATGAGATTTAGGACGTTTGTTACATGGGTTGAGCCCGGGCCCAGGCCCAGGCTGGCCGGGCCTTGGGTCCGCCCCTGGCTGGAAGTACGAGTGTATCTCGGCATTTGCTTCATGCAACGCTCATGTAGCTGTCAAAATTTCACGAAACTACGCTCTGTTTTTTTTTACAAACCCATGAGAAAATATACAGTTTTTAGCTTTTATTTCACAAAACTACAGGTTTTAGATGGATCGTTTTTTGTAACGGGCCTGCAACCTCACACACGAGTGAAACAGGAAATAAGGAGTTTTTTTGTGACACAAGTTCAGTAGTTCTGTGAAATAGAAACTAACGACAGTGGTTCTGGAATGGTTTGTAATAAGTCTGGCAGTTTATAAAAAAGGAAAAACTCATAGAAAATTTACTTAAAAAAAAAAGGATGTGAATGCGATAAGCGTTAGTGGGCTAGCTAGATCATTCCACCACTACCAACACCAACATGTACTCATGTTGGCAACTTTCTGGGCTAGAAATGGACAGCAGGCGACGAGCATTTGTGCGCCCACTATATGTGGCGCACTCGTAGCGGCAGGGAACGCAACGCCGTTGCAACACCAACACCACGCTTTCCCTAGCCCCAGTCACGCACACCCCAGTGCACGCGCAACGCAACGCATGTAGCTAGCAGCAGCAACTAGCATGCATATTCGTAACGAAAGCTAGATCGATCGACTCTATCGACGGCGTTAAAAATCTTCGTTGGTAGGTAGATCTTGTCTAACACTGATCCGAAGCAGGGTTCCAAAAATCATCGATTTTCACTCGAAAATCATGATTTTTACCATATCAAACCGGTTCGATAAATAAAATCGCTCAATAAATCGGTCTAATTAAAAAGATTCAAAAAGTTTAAGAAAATTTATGCGACGTAAACCGGTAGAAAATCATCGATTTTCAATGAAAATAGATCGAAGGTCCGTTGTTGGAAAATTTCAACTGTTTGGTCGATTTTTTTTTGTGAAAATTGCAGGAAAATCGGTGAAAAATTGGTGAAATCAGTTGACTTTTGATTTTATTTATTTTTTGACAAAGTTTGACAGTCGATTTTAAAAAATGCATTGAGCCACGCAACTGTTGCACCCAAGTGGGGAGGGGCCGAGATCTATTTAAGACGTTCATTTGGGAGAGCTGATATGGACTATTGAAGATGCGATCGGACGGCTGGGACGCGCTGGGCGACGTGGCGCGGGGAAATTGCCTGAACTATACGAACTTTAAGGAAGCTCTCACGTTAACCAGAAATATTTCTCTATCTATCTGTCGGGCCTGAGTTATAACGGTTTAGATTAAAAAAAGTTCATGTCAAATATAATCTAAACTAACTGATATTCAGAATAAATAATAAAAATAGCAAATTGACTTCCATACGATTTTCAAAGTAAATCCATAAATAACTAAAATTTAGAATAGTAATTAAATAAAAACCTATACTAATTAAGCACTCTGAGGAAGCGCTCACGTTAACTAGAAAAGATATGGTTGTTTATCTGCTGGGTCTGAGTTATAATGGTTTAGGTTAAAAGAAAGAGTCCATATCAAATACAATCTAAATTAATTGAAACCTATCTATCTATCTATCTATCTATCTATCTATCTATCTATCTATCTATTGTCTGTCTGTCCTAATTAGGCACTCAAAGGAAACTTTCAGTTAACCAGAAAGATATGTCCGTCTATCTATTGGGCTCGAGTTATAATGGCTTAGATTAAACAAAAAAGTCCATATCAAATACAATATAAATTAACTAAAATTCAAAACAAAAAATAAAAATAGTAAATTAACTTCCATACAATTTTTTAAAGTAAATCCATAAATAACTAAAATTTAGAATAATAATTAAATAAAAATTTACAAATTAAAACAAAGAGTTTATGCCAATTATAAGCTAAATTAACTAAAATTTGGAATAAAAATACTCGCATTATAACAGCTTAGATTAAATGAAATAGTTCATATCAAGTACAATATAAATTAGCTAAAATTCATAATAAATAAATTAAAAAAATAGCAAATTGACTTTCATACTATTTCCAAAGTAAATCCATAAATAACTAAATTTAGAATAATAATTAAATAAACATTAGCTGATTAAAACAAAAAGTCTATGTCAAGTACAAGCCAAATTAACTAAATTGAGTTCCATACTATTCCCAAAGTAAATCCATAAATAACTAAATAGATTTGATTTGTATACGAATTAAAATGCTAAATTAAAAAATATTAAAATTCATAATAAGTTCTATTACATGCACTAGTTATAAACAAAAAAATTTCATATTAATCAAGAAAAGAAAAAGATTTAGTGTGAATCTAACATAATTAACGAATCAAAGTAATTTTATGTAAGAAGATAGTCTATGCAAATACACGGATTAACCACTAGTGATTCTAATCAACGCTGGCTTGATGTATCGAGACACAATAACTAGTATCCGCCTACTGTTTTTTTGCTTGTTCCGATAGGGCGTGAATTGTATATTGATCCGGTTATTCGACTTGACCGACTCCAAAGTTGACTCGAGTTATGTAAAGTATAGTTGGTAATTACAACCGTAGATTAGTTATTTATTTGGGTATTTAGGGAACACATGAGTGTTTTCTTATTAAATAGCACTTAAATTCACTACTACAAAATCGGGCATCACAAACGGTCTACTAGAAGCGGTTTGGTGCGAACCGGTTGTAATGCTCTCGCACCAGAAGCGATTCATGGCAACAGGTCGGAGGGGATCTCTAGAAGCGGTTCGTGGCACGAACCCCTTCTAAAGCCTCACCTTTAGAAGGGGTTCGTGACACGAACCCCTTCTAAAGATCTTTACAAGCGGTTTGTGTCCCCAACCGCTTCTAAAGCTTTAGAAGGGTTCGTGACGAGAAGGGGTTCGTGACACGAACCGCTTCTAAAGACCCCCTTCAGAAGGGGTTCGTGTCACGAACCGCTTGTAGAAGCCCAGTTTTAGAAATAATAAAAGGAATGCGTGCCCTACTCTATCAGAGAGCACGCGTGGGTGGGTTGGCTAGATGGATGAGGCGAGTTACGAGGATGGAGTGCTGGTCGTGGGTTCGAATCCCGTTCCCACGATAAGTTCCCACGATATTATGACTGTCTTTTACCGCTTGGTGTCACACCACCACAAGCGGTTCCTAGAACCGCTTGTGATACCCTTCGAGGTATCACAACCGGTTGCTTAGAAGCGGTTGTAAAACCGCTTCTAGAAGTGGTTCCGAACCGCTTGTAGAAGCTGGTTCTGTAGTAGTGATTTTGAATCGTTAGATCTGGATTCAGTTAATGAAATCAATTTGTCATCTCTCCTCACATTTTACGTACTCCATAGGCAAAAAAATTTTTTGAATACTCAGAAAAAAAAAAAACACTCAAGTGCCACTTCGCTATTCTCTATTTTTTCTTATGGACAGCTACTATGGAAGATCTAACAAAACAGTACGCTACACCTACACATACACTAATACATAGTACTGCCTGTCACATTAACTTGCGCTTTCGCTATTTTTTGTTTAAGCCACCTCTTTTTTAAAAAAAAAAAAACTTTAATGCTCCTTCCATCTTGGGGATATATAGCCAAGAAAATCATGGGTTTATTTCTCTATTAATTTCAGCCGCTAATTTCCAAGCTTTCAATCAGCAAAGTTACACGGGTTAGGCTTAATTTACACGCACCTACCAAAACGGCCACCCATGACTCGTGATCTTGTCACCCACAAACACATCCATCGATCGTCATCACTCCATTAATACGCTCACAAGTACGTGTATTTCAGGCGCAAATCCACGGCCGTTGATCTTATCTCGACGCCTATGTACGGTTTGGTTTGGCCACCCAGCCATCCATTAGCGAACACAAGTAATCAAATTAAAAACACGATCGCATCAGTTAGCCTTTAAGGACTATGGAGTGATGATTAATTTAATTTAACCAATCCAACCGTCCCGAACGGCTTGTTTGACTCGGACACCGGCTGCTCCGCGACCGCGCTACAAATACCCGCGAAACGGCGGGCGCAGCGACACACGAGCGCACGAGAGAAGCCATCCAAAAACGGAGCAGAAGAAAGAAAGGAACAAGGAGGAGGAGAGGAGGGAGAGCTGTGGTTGAGGCCAATGGGCGTGAGCCTGGCGCAGGCGGTGGCGGCGCTGATGGGCACGTGCGCGCGGCGGCTCTCGCGGGTGGCGCGGCGGCTGCACCTGCGGCCGCTGCCGGGGCTCGCGGCGTCCTTCTCGTCGCGGGCCATCGTGCCGTTCCTCGCGGGCGGCGGCGTCAAGAAGGCCCTCTCGTCGGCGTCGTCCAAGTCGAAGCGGAGGAGGAAGGCGGCGGCGGAGGGGGAGGGGAGCTTTGAGGCGGAGGACGGGGTCGGGGTGTGGAGGAAGGAGATACTGATGGGGGAGCGGTGCCAGCCGCTGGACTTCTCCGGGGTCATCTACTACGACGCCGAGGGGCGACGCCTCGCGCAGCCGCCGCCGCCGCGCACGCCCCTGCGGAGCCCGATGCCGGCGTCCGTCAAGCTCGCCGCCAACGCCGGAGGCTACTAGAGAGCCCCTGTGATTGCAGTCAACTTTTGAAGCCATCGCGCCATCCTCTGTTTTTCTGGTGTATATAGTTCATGGTTTTCTTTCTTTCTTTTTTTTCATTCCCGTCCTTTTATTTCCTCGTAATAACAGGTCTTTGCTTTTCATTTTTTCCCCCTTTGGCGTGTGCAGTGAGTACCATGTAACAGACTTTATCGAAGCTTAGCTTGCTATTCTCCAGAATTTATAGTATTCTTGCGTTCTTGCGCTTGTGAGTTTTTCTTTTTTTACTTCATGGCTGGACGAAGTAGCAAGGAGGAGGAATCTTATGGGAATCTTATTACTTAACTACTATAATTTTGCGGCACCTAGAGGGCATGAGATTTGATAGGGATAAAACCGTGGCTGTTACTTGTCTGTCTGTTTGTCCCTTTGGCAGCACAGATTGTGTCGAGTTTTAGACTCGATGTCTACGAGTGTATAGCCCTGACACCGACTCAGAACTTAAGTTTGTACACTGATATGTCACAAAAGAACAACTGAACAAGTATTACTCCTCTCCCTGTACTTGTTATCTTCGGAAGGAGCTCAAATTATCCAAGACCAAGATGAAGCGCTGAAGCACCGAGCGGTAACCGGGAGTCAACAAGCTGGTGCTTCAAGGAGGTGATGACAACAAGCACCCTGGAGCATCTCCAACAGACTCCTATAACTTGACTCCCAATAACTTTAGATTGGGAGCTTTTTAAAGTTTTTGGATCTTAAAAAAAGGCTATTCTCCAACAGTTCCCATTCCCCCCCCAAAAAATAGTGATTGAGAAAGCACACGAGTGTCCAATATCTGGCCACTTCGGCCGGAGTTTTTGGGCGTGTAGAGAAATTGGGATTCCGATAGGGTAACTGTTGGAGCGGTAATTTTTTCATTTATTCTTAAAAAATAATTTTAGAAATAAGTTTTTGGAACTATTGAAGGGTGTCTGCTATATACAAGACGTCGCTAGCCTCAAGTGACTTGACTACTCGAGGCCCAGAAAGTTTGCTTGGCTCTGAGCTGAAATAAAGGAGATTGTAATAGTTTAAAACTAGTTGAATGCTTGGTACTTAAATACTTGGTTCTTCTGTAGCTTAGTTTAGTTTTTGTTTTGATCGCAGTGCACAGGTTGGCCCGGTTTTTTCTTGGTGCAAGCTACTCATATCTGGTGTCATGAGAAAAAAAACTTGTTAATTTTGGAGGATTCTCTCCCTGTACCTAAACAAGTCTTTTTACGTAGTCAGCTCTAATCTTATTACCATCGCAGTTGCTGTAAACTGGACTGACCAAACCAAAGGGCGGCTTAAGTAGTTAAGTTTCCTTCTTCGGCTGGAACCACCCATTATGCGTTCTGAATGTTTGTTGTGATTTAACAGGCTCAAGCAAGCAATCCAACATCTGAGACCGAAATTATTAGCATAACAGCATAACCTTTTCCCTACATGGTTCAACTACAACTGAAATTTTCTGAGAGCAAAATAAACTCAATTGGAGCCAAGTAAAAAAAATGATTTTGACGTACTGCTTGATTAATATTTTCGAGAAATCCGTTACTCTCTCTCTCACACACACAGTAAATTTGTGATGCCTACATTGTTTTTTTAGTAGACACTTAGGCCCTGTTTGGAAGCAAAGTTTTTCAATACCATGGTATTACAAAACTGACATGAAAATTGTTTTCGTATAAATACCATGGTATTACAAAACCATAGCATGGAAACTGTTTGGAAGCAAAGTCTTTTGCATGATGAAGTGATGCCAAAAACTCAAAAGTTCACTATGAGTGGAGTTTTTAATACTCCAAAAATACTCAAAACAGAGTTTTTTTTGTTGCTTCCAAACACCTTATGGCCAAAAATACCATGATATTCTTCAAAACCATGGTTTTACCTAAAAACTATGAAAATACTTTGTTACCAAACAGGCCCTTAGACATTGACATCACAGACTCACAGTTGAGCTTAGCAGCACACATTGATGTAACACCCCAATCTTTGAAATTTTTTTTATGTATTTTGGCCTTTTCAAAAAAATTATATTTTTTTGTAGCTAATTAAAGCTTTTTAGAATTTTCCTATATCAAAAAGGATTTAATATGATTAATATTCAAGTGACCAATTATGAAAATTATTTTATTTGAGTTCTATATGCTCTAAAGTATTTTACAATTTTTTTTGGAATTTTTCCAAGTTCATTTGCTATTTATTTACTGTATTTTTGTATTTTATGTATTTTATAAAATGGAAAGGCAAATAAAAATATTCAAAAAGCTTTTGGGCCCAAACCTAGCCCATTTGACCCAAAGACTAGTGCCCAAGGCCCATCTACCAAAGCTTGCGTCAACCCAGTCGTTCGTCTCAACCAAGCCCAGCCCGTTGTGGTGTGAGACACTGACACGTGGGGCCCACTTGTCAGGTCCTTCATATTTCCCGTGCGCATGACACTCTGTTTTGAATCGTGGCCGCTGCGGACCCCAACTCCATTTCGTGTGATACACGGATGCCAAGGGGTATTTAAAAGGGAGTAGCGGGATCGCCTTGAGCTCATTAAGCGAAACCACCCTAACCTTGGAAGCCGTGAGGAGCCAAAGTTTCGCCGGATTTGAAGTTTCTTTTGAGAGTGTCGCTGTGGGAGTGCACGCCAGATTTCTTCGCTGCCGATGAGTGATTGAGTCCTTGGTCTGCTCCGTTGTCTTCGTCGTTCCACGTTCTACCTTATGCGCGCACTATTGGAGTTCCACGTTCCACGTTGTCTACACCTGCTTTGGAGGATGAGTTCCACAAGGAAGCGTGTTGCTAGGAGTCGAACCTTATTAGATGTCTGTGGTATGTTGATGGGTTATCTGCTGAAGTTTTCCGTTTCGCTGCTCTTTTTCTTATTGTTAAATCATGTAAGACTTAACAAATGTAAAATCGACCTTAAGATTATTCAACTAACGTTTACTTAATAAATATATTCTTTTATTTTGTTTTCACTGCGTATAATTTTGATATGAGAGGTGAGGTGATTCTATGCTCTTCTTTTTTAAAATTGCACAAATATTAAAGCATGAATGAAGAGTAGATGAGGATTACTTACCCTTTTATTTGCTTTAAGATTTGTGCAACTGTATTAGGAGGGAAAGCAAAGAAGCACCTCTCTTTTAATATTACATTGATAATATAATATGATCTTAAACTAGTGTAATCTTACACCGGTGGAGCAAATAATTGGAGCTCGCATCGCGTCATCACCAACCGTCTCCCTGTCACGCGGTCACGCCCAGTACGATGGACGGAGGGCCCAGATTTTGCTTGCTGGGGCGCCCTGGCCGCGGTCGAGACGTCCGAGACTCGGAAGCAAGAGCCGGAGGTGGAAAGCTATTGAAGAAGAACGTTAAATGAGCAGAGCGGCTACCTAACGTTCACGCCTTCCGCCTCCACAATCAATAAGGCACGGTGCGTTAGGATCTATGTATCATGCTGAAGGAGACTTGCTCGACAGTGAAACGAAAGGCCTCAAATCGCAAGCTAAATTATGCTGCAAAGCAGCAAATGATAGGTACAGTGTAGGTCACACGCTTGCACAGGAGATCCAGTCCAGTTCACTATAGCACAAAGCACGAATTTGACCTATTTACATTGGCACACGCGTGCACCAAACCAGCTTTGCAAAGACGGAAACAAGCGCACGTGTACAGGCTCGTGCGACTCGCGCATCTCGCGGTGTCATGTCACGGCCAGAACCTGCAGCACACGGGCTTGTCGCCCGCCGCTTTGCCGTGCCGCCGCCCTTCCTCTTGGGCGCGGTCACCGTGAGCACGCCGTCCGCCATGCCCGCCCTCACCTCGTCCGCGGCCGCGTCCTCCGGCAGCCGGAACTCCGTCGCGAACGCGCGCCTCCCCGCGCCGGCGGCCCTCTCCCTGCAGTGCCACCTCACGGCGTCGCCGTCCTCCTCCTCCTCCTCCTCCTCCTCCTCCTCCTCGCCGCCTTTCCGCGCCTCGGCCGCGTCGTCGTCCTTGACGACCTCCTGCTTGCCGCCGCGGACGCGCAGGATCCGGCCGTCCACCACCTCCACGGCCACCTGCTCCTTGGGAAGCCCCGGGAGGTCCATCTTGAAAACGTGCGCGTCCGGCGTCTCCTTCCAGTCCATCGGCGGCCGTGCTTCGCCAACGCCGGCGGCGTCGGAGTAGAACCTGTCGAGCAGCATGCGAGAGCGCGCCAAAGACATGCTGTTTTCCAAAACTGCGCTTACGCGCGTGATTGACCAGTGGCTTAACGGCGTCTGTCCTGCGGATTTACTACCGCTTCCGCTTGTCGCGTCCACGCCCGAGTGGCCATTTTTATAGTAGACGCGAGCACAGTGGCGGAGAATGATCGAGAATACGCCATACGTGCACTGGCATTTGCGGTTTTTCTCCGTCTAGTTCTCTCCGGACGCTGACGTCGTCGCAGAGGATTGCGCGCGAGGGTGTACGGGATTTTTCTGGAACTCTCTCGGGTGTTCTTCAGGGTGGTAGAGAACGGGTCGGTGGGGAAGTGATCACCTTTTTAGGCTATATTTGCAATTCTATTTGTAAAGGTGCCACATTTGAAAAAAAAAAATGGCAAAAAGAGCTTTAAAAATCCATCACTTCTCGGTGGGACAGGACTTTGTCAAGGGATCCGAGCGATCAACGGCTCTGATGATCCCACGCAGGCTGTAATAACAAAGCCTGGAACTGAAGACAGTGATCAGCCAATCAACCGACAGTCCAGATCAAAATTCAATAGGGCCGTCTCACTTCGCTACGTAGCTAGGGAAAACTTGACCAACTTACTAGTATCGATTACTTCTGGTTTCATAAGCTCATTGTGAAATCTCACTGAGTTTACAGCAAACGAGAAAACAGCGATTACCAAGATAAGCAGGAATCGAAGACGAGCCGTAGCTCGGTTGGTCGTGAGCCAGGTGCGCTCACTACCGGTCGTGACTCGTGAGTTCGAATCCATGGGTGAAACGAGTACACATGCGTGTACGTTCAGTAGGATAGTGTGTTTCCAAGCTACAAAGGTCATGATATCTCTAAAAATTTCTTTAGCTTATATTGTGAACGCTACATGTGGTGTGTGTGAGGTGTGCGTGTGTTATGTGTACGTTTTTGTACCTTAAGAAGAAAAAAAGATAAGCAGGAATCGGTCTAAACCGGGCTTAAAATGCTGATTCTCTACCGGTTTGGTTCGCCGAGCCGGTCTTCCGAATTCTTATCACTGAACGCCCTACTATCGAATGCTGTCAACGAACTTGGAGCCCCCCGACCTTCCCCTGCATCGCCAGTGGCAACTTTATAATGCACCTCTGGTCTCCGGCTTCGATCAATAGTTCTGAGCCACCTCTATACTGCATTTCAGATAAAAAGACAAGTCAATATAATCTCGGCATTGACACGAACAATCACACACAATTATATCAGTGATCATTAGTCTTGCAAAAAGCTGAAAGTCTCTTGCGTACTGCTGGCTAACACCTTAGATGACTATGAACGAAGTGTTCCAGCATAGTATACAACACGGTGACCACTTGGAAATATGTTTGAGATCATCTTGGTCATTTGAACTTAAAATCACAAAAAACTAAGAGAGGTGCTTCTATGCTCTTCCTTTTAAAAGTTGCACAACTATTAAAGCATGAATGAAAGGTAGATGATGATTACTTACCCCCTTCGTTTGCTTCAAGATTTGTGCAACTTGTACTAGAAAGAAGAGCATAGAAGCACTACTCAAAAACTAATTAACCTTTGACCTAAAGTACAGTACTTCTCCAACCGAGTTTTGGTGTTACGCACTATATAAGAGCTTCTTTTATGCTGCAAGCAAGAAACCAAGTTGCCCATGCCAGGTTCATTTGAAATTCTCTTAGCATCCATGGACGAGCAGACAGACAGATCGCAGCATCAGCAATAGCGAGAAAGAAATACTTCAGTTTTCATATAAGCACATTGGATTTCGGGAACTGATAAGAAAAGGTTGGCTAGCTTGCAAGGACTTAAAAAGCTGAAAATGCTTGGAAGTTAATTTGATACTAAAAAGTATCTGGAATCAATTAAGCCCTTCCACTGATTTAGTGCCAAGGATGAGTGATTGTTTCATGTCACCTGATAGGGAAGATCCACTTTGTACCAAGAGTTGGCATGGCTACTGATGTGGCAGTCCATGTGTACTGCTGTTAGCATTAAACTAACTGAACATTCATTTGAACATTATCAGGTATAGTTCAGGGCCCAAGTCACACTTTTCAAGTTAAGGGTTTGGTCCAGGCTTTTTGTCATCGCTTTGGGGGTTCTACATTTGTGGTTACAAAAGACTCCAAAAACCATGTAAGTATGTATCAAGACAGCACGATCTCTGAAAAAGTAAATCAAACTAGAAATATAATTGACGGAATTTGACTTAATTAGCTTTGACTAGAATATACAATGAAGGTAATGAAGAGGGGGATTATTAGTCTTACTTGGTATAGTTTGATTTCAGACTTATCAAAAGCCTGGCATGAAAAGGGTTACCCATTTCTGCACAGAATCAAAACTGACTGAAGGATACACCTGATTGCTTGTATTCCTCAATAGCTCATTTGTATTTTGGCTCAATGAATTTAGTGCTCTGCCCCAAGCTGCAGTAGAATCAATCGGTAGAAACGGCAGAAATGAGAAAGACAATGGCAAAAACTTCTCATAAACTTCTTGATGCATTTCAGAAGGGTCTTCAGCATAACCAAATATTCCAGATATTTGTGTGCCAGGTGTCCAGGTTGGTTGGTGCATCCCCAGTACCGTCATGCAGAGGGCACAGAGATTGATCTCCTAGTGTCCATGATGAGGAAGCATGCAAGTTTTGAGGGATCGGCAAGCCAAAGTGAGATTCTCTACAAAATTTAGTAGATTAACCTTTTATTTTGCTAATAGTAGAATATGTATGCACTGGACAACATAAAATAATTTTATATTGGGATATGACTTACCTCAAGAAGTTGTTCGATTTCATTCCAAATCTCTGTAGTTAGTCTTCTTTCACTGGTTATACCATTTAGCCTTGCAGCATCATAAATTAGCTTCAGTAATGATGGACAAGCCAGTCTTCCTATGTCAGTCTTCTCTGCTAGTTCCCTCACATACCTCAAGTAAGATCTGTCTTTTGTATAGCACCAACATTAAATTTAGAGTACCGAGTGAATGTAACGTTAAGGCCAAGGAGAACCTATACCTTGCCCTCTTAGTAGCGCCTATCAGCTGTATAATTTCCTCTGTATTGTTGCAGTCATACACTACCACATCAAATTCCCCTTGTGAATTTTTCCTTCCAAGCTCCTCTCCTACAATCTATCCCATGAAAAACAGCAACCCAAATGACTGCTTTATCCTCATCTCCCATATTATAGCAACGTTAATCACCTACCCCCTCAAGGATTCCTTTAGTAAAATTGATCCGGGCATCTACTTTCTTGAACCGATCAAGGGGTTCAAGTAGAATCTGTGGTTTAATCACAAATCATTCTTCAACATCAAGACATATTCCAGTGTGTGATGCAATTAATATCTAAAACATCAAAAGATCCCTTCAACAAAGTAATTTACTTTACTAGTCTCCAGCTTTATGGTTGAAAGATTACAAGCACACTTACTCAGCGAGTTCCCAATCTTACAGCCCATCAACTGCTCCGCAGTCGGATCTTGGGACTGTATAACCAGGCATGTCTTCAAGTCTTCACTTGCATAATACTACAACATGGAGAGAACGATTTTAAAGGCAATTCCTTCATGAACTAACATGTGGGGAGAATGGGAGATGATCTATATAACTCAATGGCAACACCATTAGCTAATACGACCCCGTTGTGCAGGCTTTTCTACTCGCATCCTACGATGCACTCAGTTCAATGCTTGGAGCAGCGGAGCAGCTAAATCGTACCCATCATCTAGGGTAATTAGTATCTAAACTGCAGTCCAGCATTGGCTGTTACCAGCGCAGTAGCGAGCTCACACCAAAACTATTCACTTTCTCTATCAAATATAATGACTAACACAATCGCGGGAGAAAGTAAGTTGTTACCTGAGCGGCGATGACGGCCGCGGCGGTCTTGCCGGAGCCGCCCTTGCCGAGGAAGGTCACCAGCTTCGGAGGAGTGCCGGCACTGCAGGAATTGGCGATGACCAGACCCCGGCTCCGGCCTCCCCGGTGGGCAACGGCGAGGGTTTGCCTCGCCGAGACGGCCAAGGAGAGCTGCATCCGCGTCCCTGTAGCTTCCCTCGCGATTGGGTTAGTATTTCGGTGGTTTCGGCACGGCTTTGGTCTCTTCCGCTGTAAGCAGTCTATAAGCTTAGGTTAGGGTAAAAGAAATAAATAATGGGGGATTTGATCATTTGTTTTTTTACAGTGTAATTGTGTCACACCTTGATATCTTTGAGATGGGTCCACATGTAAGAGTAAGAGGAGTGAGAGAGATATATAAGAAGTGGAGATTGTACTCAGGAAAGGCAGAAAAGAAATAGATTGAAACTAGTTTTCCCCTTTCCTTCTGCTGCTTCTTTGTTTCTATCTTTTACCTGTTCTGTTGATTTGTTGATCTCACACCGCGAATCCTCACATCGTCGGCAAGGGGACATGACAAATCGATTATTGATTATTTGTTTTATTTATCTCACTAACATGTGACTTTCGGATCTATATATTAATAAGATATTATAAGACAAATAATCAAAAATCATCAATTTAAAGATAAATCATCAATTTTTCTATAAAGAATAGCCAACAAGGGCAAAAATCCCCCACCTTGGCTGCCTCTCCCCCAAATTCCACCCAGACCCGAGCCCCCGAGGCAGCGGCGCGGCGGCACCCAAACCGGCCGCGGCGATGTCCGACCACCGGCCAAAGCGGCCGTCCGACGCCGCGGGTCCCCCGGCCGCGAAGCGCGCCCGCGAGTCGTCCGCCCCGACGTTCCCCACATACAAGGACGCGCCCGACCTGCCCCCCAAGATCCGCCTCCTCTGCGAGATCCTGGCCTCCTCCGCCTCCGACGTCGAGGCCGCGCTCGATGACGCAGCCGTCCGCGTCACCAGCTCCGACGTCGAGCAGGTGCTCCGCTTCTCCTACGCCCACCCGCGCACCGCCGTCGCCTTCTTCCGCTGGGCGGGCCACCGCCACCTCCGCCACCACCACTCCCCCTACTCCTGGAACCTCGTCGTCGACCTCCTCGGCAAGAACCACCTCTTCGAGCCCATGTGGGACACCGTCTCATCCATGCAATCCCAGGGCCTGCTCTCCCTCGCAACCTTCGCCTCGGTGTTCTCCTCCCTGGCGGCCAATCCCGCCAGCTCCCCTCTCAAGGCGTTCGTGGAGATGCCGCACTATGGCTTGGAACGCGACACGCCCGCGCTGAACTCCCTCCTCTCCGCGCTCTGCCGCGCCTCCCGCCTCGACGACGCCCGCGCCGCGATCCCTGTGGCGCGCGCCGAGGCCGGCACTCGCCCCGACGCTGACTCCTACGCCATACTCCTGGAGGGTTGCGAGGCTGCCGCCGACCCTATCGTTGCACGCGTGGTGTTCGACGAAATGGCGCGCGCCATCGGCTTGGATCCTGCCAATGTGCCTGCGTACGACTCTTTCCTTACAACACTAGTTTCAAGTGGCTCCCCCACGGCGCTACCGGAGGCGATGGACTATCTGGCTATCTTGTGCCGGCACAGGTGTTCACCGGGGGAGAAGTTCTTTCGTGCGGCACTAGCCGCACACCTTGAGGCGCGCAAACTGCACGGCGCGGTGGCGCTTTGGAATGACTTCGTCGGACGTCGGCGGCTCATCCCAGATAAGGAAATGTACAACACAATGATCATGCTGCAGGGCACTATTGGGCATGCTGAGGTGATTGTGGACTACCTCGACGACATGGCCTTCTATGGAGTGTTTCCTGACGCAGACACATATAATGTGGTTCTCCAGTTATTGCTGAAAGGGAGGAAACTCCGGGAGGCATCGGCAATATTTAGCGAGATGGTCAAGAATGAGTTTTGGCCAAAAGAGGAAAATTGCACACTTGCACTTCGCATGTTCTTGGATACACGTGACTGGGAGACAGGGATCAAGGTGTGGAACTGCATGGTGGCGAATGGCTTGCCACCATTAGAGGGGAGCGGTAACATGCTTGTGTCAAAGCTGAAGGATGAGAGGCTGCCTGAGGCTTGCAAGTATGCGGAAGACATGATCGATCGGGGTATCAAGTTGAGCTCGTCAACACTGTCAAAGCTGAAGCAGAGTCTGATAAAGGTTAACAAAGGAGCCATCCACGATCACCTACTTAGAAAATGGAAGGCACACTAAGTTTTAGAGCTCTCTTATATGGGTTAAACAGGAGAGAGAACTTTTCTTCAGTAACAACTTCATGGTGACTTTCTGGCTGCGACTGTAGGTAGCTTGCATGTCTGGTATTTGCATATGTGGCAATGCAATCTCTGAAAGGTAGGTGTACAATGTAACTTACCATGTAAGAATGGTTTGGTAACTGAAGAGTTCAATCTCCTAACATGTTTGGATGCATCTTTATTTTCTCTGAGCTTTTGTAGAAATTTTAGTATTTCTTTTGAGTTTGGGTTTTCTCTTTCCCCCTTGGATAGGGTATGATTTTGGACATGGCATCCTGGTGACTGGAAGGGTCATCAATGACGGTGAGCAAGAAGTTGACTGTAGTTAGATTTGCAATACAGGTAGCGAAAATACGAACGGTGAGCAAGAAGTTGACTGTAGTTAGATTTGCAATGCAGGTAGCGAAAATGCCAATATTATTATTAGTGTTGAAGTATAAGTGAATTGCCTGTCTTTTTTTATCAGCTTAAGCTTTTGGGTGAATTGGCTAGTGCATGCAACTCAATATGGTATCAGAGCCAAGAGGTCTCAAGTTCAAGATCAACTTCTATTCCACGTCTTAAGCCTGAGGGAGTTTACACGTGAGGAGTGTTGGTTGAAGTATAAGTGAATTGTCCGTCTTTTCTCATTAAGTTTTTGGGTGAATTGGCTGGTGCATGCAACTCAATAATTAGGAACGATATGTAGTAACTAAGAAGTACAACGGGAATGTGCATCAAATACTATCTATTGTATTTTGACTACGTTTTTCCTTGGTTGATGAGAAGGGACCTCTATGCGATGGAGTAACTACTGTCACCAGAGCACTTATAGTTTGCAAGTTGCAACCAAGTCAATATTGGGCACAATAACATCAAAGTGGTCGTGTAACAGTAATTCGAGGGACTGCATTACCAAAATCTGATAGTGATATTTGGTGTGTCACTGTGACAGCTTCGATAGTGGGTTTCTTCAGTTTGAACGTTTCAGAATCTGAAGCGATTGGAGCTTGAAAGGTGTTTCCGTCCATAATATTTTTTTGAAACAGAGGACAGAGCCTCCAATTCCGGTAACGAAAAAGCGATTTCTACAACCCAGAGTACCTATCACGCCAAACCAGGGGAAATTTCGCTCTTTGACACTCAATTCATCGACCTCTCTTCATTTGACACCTAATTCGCTTGCCTTTCGGTATTTGACACCGAAACCATCAATTTCTTCGTTTCATGATACCCATCCTATTTTCTCAATTTTTCCTTTTCTCTTTTTGTAATATGTTTTTCATGTGCTAGGACCGAATTGCCCCCTGCATGGCACTGTATGGCTAATTAGTCCCGACTAATTGTCTAGCCTGTTTGACCCGTGCTGCGTTGCTTCGTGTTCATCCGCGGGCGACGCTGACGCAGCCGCTTATTGACCCATGTGGACGCCGGATTGCAATCCTGCTGGCGTCGACGACGGCGGCGCGCCTGGAGGAGTCATCACCGGTCAGGCCGGGGGCTGCGGCGGCACCGGGCTGGGCTGCATCCATCAACAGGCGGCTGCGTCGGCGTCGCCCGCGGATGAACACGAAGCGACACAGCACGGGCCAAATAGGCTAGACAATTAGCTGGGACTAATTAGCCATACAGTGCCATGCAAGGGGCAATTCGGTCCTAGCACATGAAAAACATATTACAAAAAGATAAAAGGAAAATAAAAATTGAGAAAATGGATGGGTGTCATGAAACGAAAAAAATTGATGGTTTCGATGTCAAATATTGAAAGGCAAGTGACTTAGATGTTAAATGGAGAGAGGCCGATGAATTAAGCGTCAGAGAAATTTCCCCACCAGATTCTACGAAAGTATTTAGCTGCAAAAAACACAGCAGCCAGCAAACTGTCCAAAACAAAGCTGCCAAACAGGAAACCAACCAGAACACCACCAAATCGACAGTAGATGAATACAAAATAGTAACTCTTCTACACCCCAGTTGTCCCAGATGCAGAACCGCGTCCATCTTCCAATCTTTAATTCTTAGTACCGATTGATGCAGTTTAATATGGCCCACCCGCAGTAATTTGTCAAGAAAAGGAAATAGGCAAAGTTTATCCTCGGTAGAAAAAATGATTAATTTGGATAGATATTAGGACCCAACTCTATTGCCTTGCCAGAATCCATATTCCATATTTGAAGCGAGTTGACTTGATCCTCTTTCCGTTGAACCCCATTTCTCCTCGGCCCATAGAGAAAAAAAAATGTAGAACTGATGTCGACAATTCATCACGAAAAGGCTTACCATTGGAGTGATGTTGCAACAAGGTAGCTGTACTAGAAGGTGCGGTTGGATCACCTCTTTTTCAAGGAGAACTAATGATTATGCTTATTAGGTATTTTGATTTGATACTGCTTCACATCCGAAAGAAGATAGTTATGTCTAAGCTAAACTTGAATATAGAAATCTTCGTTCGTTTATTTAGGATGAAGTAAGACTAAGCTTATGTCTAAGCTAAACTTGATTCGTTTATTTATGAGCTTAGTATCCTAAGTTAGAACAAAGCTAAACTTGAATATAGAAATCTTCGTTTGTTCAGGAGCAGGACCAATACATATCTTTTTAAAGTCCCATCCCCTGCATCCCCCGCCCCCGTGCGATGTGGCAATACGGGGAATATCAAAAGGAAATGGGTGGATTCTGAATTCAGATAAAATATCCGCCAGGTTCTCTTAAAACCGTCTCTGATTCACCGGTTTCAAAAAACCGTCGGTTCATTTCCAATTGCGTGAACGGTCTTTGGGTTGAGCCGAGCCGTTGAGCACTCGAGGTTCTGTTTTCACCCTTTTCTAGTTTAACTGACGGTCCAGTCCGACCTTTTGTACTATGTAAACAGGGAATATAAACCATGGATCGAATTCTCGTCGGCCGTATAGCACCTAGCCTGCCTTGAAATCCTACACAGCCTCATATTTTGGCCGTCAAAAAAATTGTGAAATTTGAACCAATGTTTAGCCTCTCGTGACAAACTGTCTTCTAGGAGTATTGTCTTTCAAACCAGTCCGACGTCGTGTTCCAGAGTTGATTCTAATAATCACAACTCGTCATGAGATTCTGGTTCTGAATCGTTAATGTTGGCTGATGTAGATCGATCCTCTTCCGGGGCATCTGATTCCGAAGACGTTTCAGTGGATTCAGTCTCGCTGGATGCAGATTCTGAAGAGGCGGTATTCTCCTTGTTAGCAGGCTCTTCTTCCTTTGGAGGTTTCTTCTCAATCTTGGGTTTTGGTTTAGGAATCCTATTGACACTAGAGACCTGCACACCAATTGAGTTCCCATTGTATTGAGAAGTTGACTAAAGTTGTGCCTAGTGTTCTAGGATGCTGGTGAGTACTTCCTAACCTTATCTTGTAGGTCCAGAACTTTCTGATAGACTTCTTCAGATGTGAAAGTAGGTGGGCTGTAGACAGGGGTGCTGCAATATGTTCGATGGGAGTTAGCCACTTAGAAGGTAATTACAATTAGGACTCGAGAAAGTTTGTTGGCTCCAAAAGTGGGCATACCTTTTCTGCAGGGCTTCCTTCTCCTCTAACCAAGTTTTTATTTTCTCTGCTTCACTTACAACCTAGACCCAGATAACATTACACAAAAACAATAAAATGAGCATTAAACATAATCAGCTAAATGAAGACCAAAAAACAATCTGATACTTCATTAAGCTCACAGGTTCACCTTATCTATTCTCTCTTTTGGAAGCCATGGTTTGTTCGTCTCCCAGTTCTTAACAATCTGCAAGAAGACCAAAAAACAACTCTTACTGAGAATAGAGTAACACAACAACCATGCACTTGACGACAATCTACATTTTTGTACAACTAAGCAGTTCTATAATACAGATGAAATAAAAGGAAAAGTGAAGGTTTATTTTGTGGATATAGAATTCAATGACTTCATTTTTTATCAGGCAATCTATTTGCAATATAAAACAAGCATGTAAGAATTGTGCATATTTGCATGATCTGCATCTTGAAATACTTCAGCACGGTAACAGCTTTAAGAATTCAGGAATATTTAAAAAAACAGGAAGTAAAAGTTCAAAGAGACGAACTTTTCCTTTTGGTTACAATATGTTTCACCAACGACGACCTTTCCTGAAGTTTTTTCTGTTGTTACACTATGCTTCTCCAACAATGACCTTTCTTAGTAAATATCTTGTATTCGAATCAGATAAACTTAACAGAGCATGCATGCATATTAGCATATAACGAATGTTGGCACTTTTCCTTTTAGAAAACAAGCACATTTTTAAGTGTAAAAATGAATGAACTTTCTTGTTTCTTACAAAAAGGAACTATTCAAGTACATTGTGTCAAACAACGTAAATTAATATAGTTAGAAAAATCATTATTAAAGTTTGTTTGAATACCTTTTGCAGCTCAGCAAGATACAATCGAGCATTTTCGCAAGCCATCGGACGGGCTTTTAACTCACTCAATCTGGAAGTAAAGAAAATAAACAATCTCAAATGCTGACCTATATCTATATGAACTTGAATGGATCAAAAATTACTTACCTGAAAAGAATTGGGTCGCCAATGGCCTTAAGTTGATCAAGGCGTTCTTTAAATTCGTTTGCTTGAGCGTCTTCACCATCCATATACAACCAATCCTGCACCTGCACTTGTCATACAACAACTTCAGCATGACACATTCTAAACAAATGAGACCTACAGCAAGACCAATTATTTAAACTGACCTCACTAAGTTTCTCCGTGAAAGAATCCCTCTCCTGTTCAGTTGAGACAGTCAAAATATCTGTGCTTTCTTCCAGCTGTGATGTGTCAAATGGCAGCACACAAAACAGTCAATAAATAAATAAGGCGTGGCACATAATCACTGTGATGGAAAATGATCAAACTTCTGCATTTTTCCAAGTTTATGTAGATATGGAGAATATCAGTGTGAGCTAAAGTTCAGTGAAAAAAAAACACCTTCACATTTTCATATATAAGGAAACAGGAGGGATCATCCAACTTTCTAAGATTCCATTAGCAGAAGGCATGAGACATTCACATCAATGTTCACAAAAAGCTAAAAACCACACCTTACATGCTTCTCACAAAGCTTAAAGAACAAAGGCAGAAGCAAAAGTACCTTTTCCTTCATAGAGTATATGTAAGACTCTAGGTTATTTTTCAGTTCAGCAGTTCTCCTCCGTTCGGCATCCTTCTTATCGAGTACCTCTAACCTACTTTTTGCTTCAGAATACAACTCCTTTGAAAGAATCGATCCAGAACCAGCCGTTTTTTCCACAACCTATATTAAAAAAAGATATAGAATTAAACTATGTTCTCTCAATAATAGGATCAGATAACAGAACAGCGCTATTTTACCTTCAATGGAACCCTAAATGTTCTTTTCTTGAGCACCTTCTCTGTAATAGTATCTTGGACATTACTCTCATCTGTGGGTGTGCTAGAATTATTTGCATCACTGTCAGAAGTCAAATTCTCCTTGGTATCTGTTGTACTGTTAGGTGTTCCTGCTTCAGAAGACAAATTCTGATTGGTGGCATTACTCTCTAGTGTCAAATTCTTCTTTGGAACTTCAACCCATTCAGTTATCTCAATCACAGCTTCAGCCCTATCAAGGGAAATAATTCCGCTTCTACTCAAAGAAAAATGTAGATTTGCTTTGATTGGTGCAGATAAATTGCGGTTTGCATACCTGGTTAGAAAAGCACATGGTTAAATTCATGCAGTAAAATCAAACATATGGTGGGTACATATAACATGATAGAAATATCGTTAGGGAAGCTACAGTCAATATCAATTAATTTGTCAAAAGGTAGATCGTTTTTCAAATAAGTTTAATTGGCATGACCATATGTACTGTAACCTCACAGATAGAATATTTCAAATGAAAATTGGTTCACAGATAAGGGTATATTACTTTCAGAGTTTGGTTAATTATGAGCAGGACTTGAGACTATGCAAAAAAAGGGAGTATTATGCTTGCTTACTTTCCACTGGCATCTGTCAGGCCTGATACGGAATAGTCCGCAACCTTGTGTGATGAAACACCTGGAGGCAGTTCACAAGCTTTGTCATAGTTGAGAGAGACATCGAAGTCCTTTGCATGTCTGATGGACCTGAACATCTGTACATAACAAACAAATAGCAAGCCAGTTTAGACATATTTGTTCAAATATACTAAGAAAAGTTCACCCAAAATTATAACTCTACAAGGCGAAAGAATAGTGAATTTTCTAACCTTTATTGGCATTTTCTTCATCCTTGGCACCAGTATTTGATCAACACTTTCATCTTTGACATAATCTGGGCCATCTATTTCAAGCATGAAACCATAAGTAGAACCATCGATCATCCCCAGCTTACGGTTTAACTTAATTCCATCACTTAAGTTAGCAGCGTGCAGTGAGGCACCCAGAACAATTGCTTCATCAGCATCAAGATGCTTATCGAGCTCACTCCGTCCCAGGAATTCCTGTAGCTTGGCCTATACCAAGAGAATACAAATGTACTCAGTGAGCTAAAATGTGGCAAATGATAGAAACACTGCACTAAAACACTAATAAAAGGTGAATTATGGAATTAGATAAGGTGTGCAACCCTATTTCGGAAGTAAAATTCAGTCCTCTGATGTGATTAACAGTGGTTTAAAGCCCCTTTGAGAAGTGACAATAAATACGAGTATATGACAAGTGCCAAAACCGAATTGAATTTATGATGAAAGCCTCTTAGTGAAAAAGGTGACATATAAAGCAGGCAACCATGTGTTTCACTTTCACATGCACACATGCACCAGGTTATAATATTACTTTAGTTTCTATAAGCATGACGGGGTGCAGGGAAAATGCTCTCAATACAGCGCTCAATGCAAAGTCAAGTAGAAGCCTAAAATTACAACTAAATTTACTCACCTGCAATTTCGGTACCCGAGTAGCTCCTCCTATTAGCTCTACAGCATAGATATCATCAATCTTCATGCCAGAATGTACGAGCACTTCTTTAACTGGAGTTAGAGCTTGCTCCCATAAATCTTCACAAAGCTCTTCAAATTTCTCACGCGTTATCGTGCTCCTGTAACAAACAGAATGCATTAACTCAACAGGTGGAATCACAAAGTTGTTCTGATCACCATTTATTATTTAAGACTAAAAGTTCACACTACACTGAGTAAACAAATAAAAGCTGAAAGCATGAGCTGGGGAAAAAAATCAACCATTACAGAACAATGTGGTACGGATGAGATTGCATTACTTCAAATTTTCAAATGTGACAAAGATATCAACTTCAATCCTACACAGGTCAAGTCATTTGACAAAAGAGGCAACAGGGTCCATCATCCATGCTACTCCAGACAAAGTAGGTTTGTTTCTGGGCCAGAACTTGCTGGACTGAAATAAGCATTTCCTTTTAAAAACATCATTTGTTGAGGATCGATTTAAGTCAGAATGTTAGATTGGACAGCAAATTTGACAATGTTGGGTACATTTTCATCTGTCTTGAGTTTTATACATTGTCATCCATATTTCATGACCATAGGTTATGCATATATACTGTGTAAGATATAGCAAGGATGCACCTGAAATCGAGGTCGTTGTATAGAGATTCAACTGAAATCGGAGCAGCGGAATTTGCACTAAGAATTTCTTTGGTGCGCTTAACTTGCTTCTTTAACTTAGCCATTGCCTTGGGAGACCGACGGATGTCAACTCCATTACCGAGCTGTTTATTAAATTGATCGGCAAAATAGTTGACCAGACGCATTTCCATTTCAAGGCCTCCGAGTTTGGAGTTCCATCTAACCTCTTTAACCTGCCGATAATTAATTAGCTAAAAGCATTAGCAGTAGATTGTGCAGTTATCTCCTCAAGATAGCAGCTCATTCATATATGTTATTTTTCAGATCTACTATCTCTTAGGCATGTCAAATAAAAATTAACAGAGCATTTTGAAGACCTTACAAGCAGGCATCTGAGAGAAGCACAATTGAACAGCTACAAGACCTGAAGGGACATGGGTATACCTGGAACTGGTTCACGGACACTGTCTTCCCGAACTCCTTGGCGTTGTAAGCCGAGTAGTGCACGAGCGCGGCGTAGGTGCTACCTGAGCCCATGTCGTAGAAGATGACATGCCGCGACCCGTTCGAGAAGTCCTTGTCGATCCCGTACTGCAGCGCGGCCCCGGCGTGCTCGTTGATGAGCGCGAGCACGTTGACTCCGGCGAGCTGCCCCGCCTGCATCAGCGCCCGGCGCTCGGCCTGCCCGAAGTAGGGCGGCACGGCGACCACCGCGTCCCGCACAGGCGCCCCGACGTGCGCCTCGGCGAGCCCAGCGGCGTAGTGGAGCACCATCGCAACAATCTCCTCCACGGTGTAGACCTGCCCGTCGTCAGCGCGGACAGCGGCGGCGCCGCGCGCGTCTGGGACGAGGTCGTAGGGGAGGAAGAGCGACTGCGCGACGGACTGCACGTACGGGAAGGGCTTGGCGAGGAGGTCGCGCGCGCGGGCGAACACCTTGGACGGGTGGCGCGCAGCGATGCCGGCCGCCTCCTCGCCGGCGAGGCGGTTGCCGTCGGCGAGCGCGGCGAGCGCAGGGGACTTGCGCTTCGACATCTCGTTGATGGCGACGGCGATAGGCACGCGGCCCGGGGCGAGGTGCACGACAGCTATCTTGAGCCACTCCGACCCCAGGTCGATGCTCGCCACCGCCGCGCTCGCCCGTGGCACGGCGACGGCCGCCGCGACGAGCGCGAGGAGGAGGAGGTGCGAGATGCGAGGCAGCGCCATGGCGAATGGTTAGTAGAATGGCATATGGGGGCTGAGGGTTTGGAGATCTGGAGTGGGGTGTGTGGATGGAGCACGCGGTGGAAGAGGATCGCAGGGGAGAACGATCTCGAATTCTCGACGGGAGGGAGGAGTTCAGTAGGGGGCGTGCTCTATTTCCTATTCTAATTGGGTTTTTTTTTGGTATTGCATTTGGAGATTTTGAGTTCGGGACCCTATGAGATTTCCGGATCACGTGTTACAGCCCTTCTACTGTGGGTGGTAAAATGGTGAATTCTACTGTTCTATCTCTAAAGGGTTTTGTCGACGATTGGGGAGCAGGCCCCCGCCGAGCTTACTTGTTGGTGGAGGGACCAACTGCGACCCCTTCTCACGTGATGGGATACTCAGAGGAGTGACTCACTGGACTTCAATGGGCAAGGACACTGTGATTTACCCTGGTTCGGGCCTCTCAAGAAGGAGATAATAGCCCTACTCCAGCTCGTGTATATTTTTTGTAAAGAAATGTGTGTCTGTCCCCTTCATGGTGGGGATGCTTTTATAGCTTACAAAGGGGCGTGCTTGTTCAAACCCACTAACTCCACGTTCGACCAGGTCCAACGTGGTAACTAACGGATCCTATATTCCTGCCACGTTCCCGCAGAGATCGCAACGAACTAGCGGAGGTTAAGCAACGGGTGACTTCCGACCTCGGGATCAAACCAGGTCGGCTAACGTTTAACTCCGAGCTCGACCGCTTCCCCTGAGCACGAGCTATCGATCTACCAGGTTATGCGACCTCCTAAAGGTTCCAGCTAGGCCGCCCTTGGGAACGGCCTCCTCGTGACCAGTATGAATGACGTGTTGCTCGTGGCGCCTAGCTAGGTCGTCTCCGAGAACGGCCTCCTGGTGGTTCGCCAAAGATTGAGCCCGTGCCGCTAGTGGCACCCGAGGTAATTTACTGGTCTACCCGACTTCGACACCAAATTTCCGAGGTCCGAGTGGAAAAGGTTTTAGGAAAAGACCTTCCTCTCTGCCTACTGCCTCCCGAGCCACCAGGTTGGTCGCGGCGAACATCCGCCGACCTCCGAGCTATCGGTCCATCCCGAGGGACGAGCTCGGTCTTGCCGTGCCCTAGCCGTCTGGACTAGCTCCTGCCCTACGGCGGTTCCTTCCTCGAAGCTTCTTTGCCAAGACGAACCGCTTCCCCTTGGGAACCGTCGCTGGCGGGGCTTTCGATTCGCGTGTATACGTGTCGCTCCCCGTGTGGCGGACGTCTCAATCGCCCCCAGCGCCTTTAGGGCTTCCTCGATCACAACTACGGGAACCTCTTCGCTTCCACACTTGGTTTTTAAACACCGTAAGAGAAACCCTAGATTCACTTGGCCTTTTCACAATCGCCGCCTCACACTTCTCCATTTCTCGCTTCATCCTTCTTTCCGATCATCTTCTCCATCCTCATGGCAAAGTTCGGCGCCAAAGAAGCTTGATAGGCGCAAGTCGGAGATTCTCGAGCGCGAGCACCTTGACGCCGCCATGGAGAGCTGGTGCCGAGGAGAGCCCCGAGCCGGAGGAAGGAGAGATCATCTCCACCGAGCTCTACGCCATAAACGGGCCAGACGCCCGAAAGCGAAGTTCGTCGGCCGCACTCGCTTCTGCGAGTGCGAGATCGCCCACCTCCACCCAAATTCCATCCTCATCATGGCCATCTTCGCCCATCTCTGTGAAGGGTTTGTGGGCGTCGAGCCTACTCCCGCCTCTTTCTTCACTTCTACACCCTTTCGCACCGGCACCCCTCGCAGTCGGGCCGCTTTACTTCCGCCTCCGACCTACTCCGCCAGATGCAGTACCCGAAGCTTCACGCTCAAGGACTCCGTGTCGGGTGGGCCGACTCTTGGTTCTATCTCGAGGAAGGCCGAGGCGGCTCGCTTTCCTACTCCGCGCCAAGGGTCGTCTTGCCGAGACTTCGACTTCCGCATGACGAGGAGGAGAAGGTGCTCATGCCGATCAATGAGCTCACTTGCTCTGGTCGTCCCACGGATGTTGCCCGGCTACGCCAGAACCGGTGTCGCCTCAAAGTGAGGGTGCACCCCTTCTTCAAGGTTGAAGGGTGGCAGGACATCACCCGAATCACACTCAGTACATTACCGCCTCAATTTTTACTTTAAAATAAGGGACATTCGAGCTCACTATCCTTTCTTGTCTGTAGCAGCTCACGAGGGTCAGTGGATATGAGGGTGTCCGAGATGTTCGGCACTCCCAAGGCCAAGGAAATCCTGCAGGGCCGCCAGATCCCGAACAACGCCCTTAACCTGACCGAGGCGGTAAGTCCCTATCTCGGACCCTTCCGAAGGTCCGTTTCAGCCGGTTTCTTCCGAATTTCCTCGACTTATTCGAGCCCACTGCGCAGAGAAGGTCGCCGAGGTCGCTGCGTGGCTCAATCAAGGCGCAGAATGGCGGACGAGATCGAAAGACCAAGGAACAAAGCGGTCGTAAGCGCCGCGCCCGATCTCCGCTTGCCACGCTGTCCTCGCCTAGCGCACACGCAGTATCCTGCCTCGGCGACCGCCACCCCGCCATCACTTGGAGTACGCCGACGGCAGGAGGTGAGCGAACTAAAATCGTGGATGGATGAGTACACCAGGGATAACCCCGAGCCGATGGCTCGCTTATGCGCCACCTTGCCGCGCGGCGAAGAAGGAGGCCGCGTACCGGGTCCAAATATGGAAGGAGGCACCGAGAGCCGGATCGCGGCTCTTGCAGAGCTCGCGCGGTGAGCTCGAGCTCGGCCCTCCGATGACGAGGAGGAGAAGGACGAGCCGACCCCGCCCCTGGTCCCGAGGTCCCGCAGTCGCCCGCCGCGCTTCAACCACGCCCAACGCCGACCATCATCGAGGCCGACTTGGGAGAGGTCGACCTTCCGCTGCCCAGGCCGACAAGGCACGCGAGGACATGGTCGCCTCCTCGTTCGCGCCGAGGCCACCGGAAGATGCCGAGCGAGGTCACCTCTTATCCCTGTCTCGCTTGTCTCATTCCTCCGGACCACACTAACCCCACATCGTCTCAGAGTGGGTGTGGCCGGTGCGGAGTTATGGGATTTTGGAGCAATGGTCGACGATATTCTTGACCTCGCATTGTAGAGAGGAGCTTGCTCATACCGCCGAGGTCAAGTGGGCGACGAGGTCGAGGTGGGAATCGAGGCCGCGGAGGCCCGCTTTCCCACGGCCGCCGATGGTGATGACGCCGAGGTAGAGGAGCCTCGCCGCGGAGATCCGGCCCCAAGCTCGCCTCTCCCGAGGAGGAGACGCGGAGGAAGATTGCGGCCGCCGATGCTCGGCCGCGCGAGGGCATCCCCACATCATAATTGAAGACGACGACGTGGAGGAGCATGGTGGTGCCGAGCACGCCGGAAGCTCCTCGTGAGGACTCACGGCCGCGAGCGACATCATCACCGCCACGCTCCAAGAGATCGCCGAGATCTCTCCCCGAGCCCGCGATGCTCACGCCGACATCAACGCGTCGGCCAGATCGTGAATCTTAACCCGAACGGGCTCGCCTGGCGAGGAAGAGCCGCCACCCTGTCGCCGCGGAGATGAGCCCGACCACGCCAGTGGGTGGGCCAATTTCTAGGCGAGGGGAGCCGTGGTACCGAGGCCGCTTTGGTCGAGGTCGACCTCGCGGTCGACCCGATTGACCCGATCGATCTCGCGCCCGAAGACGCCGCCACGGCCCAATCTCGGGTGCAGGCCTTCCGATCGCCGACCGGTGCCTCCAATGACCTCGCGCCGAGAGGCTGTCACGGCCCAAGCTCGGTGCCGGACTCTCCCGGCCGACCGATGCCTCCAATGACCTCGCGCCGGAGACACCGCCACTACCAGGCTTGCGAGGAGGCAGGCCTATCGGGAGGGAGTTCCCCACCAGATCGCCGTGCCTCAAGTGAGGACCCCACGGGCCCAGATGCCGAGGAGGAGGAGCCCCCGAGCGCAACTCCCGCCTCGGGAGGAAGAGGAGCGGGAGGTGGTCCTTGCTCTCGAGGCCGCCCCTCCGCAGAGATGGAGGTCGACCCTCGTGGGCAAGGTCTCCCGCCCCAGGGACGGGGAGCTCGAGCTCAAGCCCCCGCCCAGGGAGTAAAAACGGGACGGAGGACCCCGCCGAGCCGCTCCAGAGGGGCCGAGGCTCGGCTCTGTTGGGTAAGTCTCCTAACACTTATGTGCTTTTGTCCCAAAAATCCGGTGCGACCGAGATGCCTTGTTGCGCAGTGTTGGAGACCACCATGAAGGACTTCCACGCCGCGACCGTGCCACCGTAAGTCGCCGCTAAGCACCAGTGCCGAGCAAGACGCTAGGATCGCGAGCTCGAGCGCCTGGTCGCCGAGCCGGTCTTCCGAGGCCGAGATCCGGCAGAAGATGGAGGAGTCCGTGCACTTTCTTAAGGAGCGCCGACCAGAGTGAAGCAAAGTAGGTCGGGCTTGAGGTGATGGTGGCGCCCTCGCGACTCCGCTCGAGCGCCGAAAGGACGATCGACCAAAGAACGGGAGGAGTCCAAACGGCTTCGTCAGCGGCAAAGTAGGGTCGTGAAGCTCGTCGGCGGGTGCTTGACCTCGAGTCCGAGCTTGAGTCCGTGCGGGACGAGCCTGCCGCTCTGCAGACGAGAAGCGTGCCGGCCTCTGTAGCCTATTCCTTCCTGCAAAAGACTTTAGCGAAAAAGCGACCAAGTTGGACATAATATGATCGTGCTTAATAGATGTCTTTTGTTTTTCTCTGCTTTGCTTCCCTGAACGACAACGACATGCCCTTATCCCGTTGCTCCTATTCGACGAAGGTTGACAAATCCGCGACCTAGCAAACGATCGTACTAAGGAGTAACTACCTCGCGGAAGTCGCACTAGGTCGTAGCCACACGGCACCCATATACCCCCGCCAACGGAGGTCGTGGGCGAGGGTCACACGACCTCGCTTGACGGAGTAGCGCCTCATGGAGATCGTGTGGCCTTTTGTGTACGGCGTCTACACCGCCCACCGGCCGACCGAGCTCGGAATCGTCCGAGGGTGTCCATGCGAATCTTTACTGCGCGCGAGGTCTCGCCGAAAAGATGATCGCCTTACAAGGAAGGAAACCTCGAGGTCGAGCTCGTGGCCCGATGTTAGGTGGTTGTACGCCCATCCATCTTGCCCTCGACGACCGAGCCTCGCTTCCTCGACATTTGATCTCGGATCGAGCTTGATCACTGCACTTCGCGTGGGGTTAAAGAGAGAGAGAGAGAGAAAGCGAGAGAAAGGGGAGACCGGAGGCCAAGGTGTCGAATTTTATTAAAGGAGCAAAGTTGGTTTAGTTAGATATGGAACTTACGCAGCTTGGTCGATGTTCCAAGTGCTAGCTAGTTCTCGACCATCTTCCATTGCAAAGGCGACAGCCCCGGGCGTCTTTGTTGAGACGACCGTAAGGACCTTCCCATCTTGGCGTTAGCTTGTTGGCTTTTGACAAGTCTTGGACCCGTCAGAGAACGAGATCGCCGATGTTCAAGGTCCTTGGTCGCACTGATTTAGCGGCGTGTCTGCGAAGAGCTTGCGGTGTAAATCACGGATCGCAATGTAACTTCGTTCACGAGTTGCTTCCGCGAGGTCGAGGTCGAAGGCGCCGCTCGCTGCGCCGATGTTATCGGCTAGGTTCACCCTTAGGATCCCAGGGCGACCTCGACGGGTAGTACGGCTTCCGCGCCATATACGAGCCGAAGGGGTCTCACCGTAGCTCGGCTCGTCGTGGAAGTGACCGACTGCAGGACGGGAGGTAGCTCGTCCACCCAGGCCTGACCATGCCGATCGAGGTTCTTGAAGACTCTCTTCTTGACTCCTTGGATGATCTGCTCGTTCGCGCGCTCGGCCGCCCCATTGCTCTGCGGGTGGGCCACGGATGCGAAGCATATCTTGGTCCCGACCTCCTCGCAATAAGCCTGAAACACCTCGCTTAGAATCGAGTGCCGTTGTCCGTGATGAGGCGACTCGGAACGCCAAAGCGGGTCACTACGTTATTGCGGAAGAACCTTTTAGCCGCCTGTGCCGAGATGGTTGATACAGGCTCGGCCTCGATCCATTTAGTGAAGGTGTCGATTGCGACGAACAGGTATTTACAACCGTTCCTTCCCCTGGGAAATGGACCGAGTATGTCGATGCCCCAAACCGAGAACGGGCAGGTTAGGGGCATAGTCTGCAGTGCATATGCCGGCTGATGGACTTTCCAGGCATGGTACTGGCAAGATCGGCAAGCGGTCACTATTGAGCGCGTGTCGGCCAGGGCCGTCGGCCAGTAGTAACCCAACCGAAAGGCTTTGCTCACCAAGGTCCTAAAGGACGAGTGAGCTCCACATATCCCGTCATGGATATCTTTGAGGAGATATTTGCCTTCCTCTTGGGTGATGCACTTGGAGAGGACGCCAAGCGCGCCTTTGCGGTATAAGAGGCCCTCGACCATTTTATAGGCTGAGGAGCGTCTTACTAGCCGGGATTTCTCGCCTACCTCCTCGGCAAAGGTCCCGTGCACGAGGTATTGGATGAATGGCGTCATCCAACTCGCACCCTGCTCGAGGAAGGAGACGGTACCACCCGTCTCGGTTGCCTCCTCTTCGGTGGGTATGGAGGGCTTATAAAGGTGCTCGACGAGCACCCCCGCCGGGGCGGGAAGCTGGGCGGAACCGACCTTCGATAGATGGTCGGCCAGGGCATTGTCCTTCCTGGGATGTATAGTACTTCGAAGTTTCTGAAGTACTTTTCCATCTTCCTTACTTCAGCCAGGTAAAGCGCCATCGAGTCATCGGAGCACTGATACTCCTTGTTAACCTGGTTGACAACCAGCTGCGAGTCGCCCTTCGCAGTTAGTCGTTGGACTCCGAGCGTCTTGCACGCCCGAAGTCCGACTAGCAGACCCTCATATTCTGCTGCGTTGTTCGTTGCGCCGAAATGTAGTTGGAGGGCGATCGATTCGCTTCCCTGGGGATTCGAGGACCACTCTCCACTCTCGAGCAATTGTAAGCTCGGGATCCGTCGGCGCATGACCCAAATGACCGTGCTCTGGCCTGGTCGGGTTCAGACTTAGATGGGGTAGGATTTGTCCATTCTGGCTAGGAAGTCCGCTAGGACCTGGATTTGATCGCCGTCTCTGGCCGAGAATTCGATCTCGAATTCGGCGAGCTCCATGGCCCACTTCGCGATCCGTCCGCTTGCGTCCTGATTCCCTAGAATTTCTCTAAGCGGGAAGTTGGTCGGGACTCGAATTTTGTAGGCCTGGAAGTAGTGTCTTAACTTCTTCGAGGCCACGAGGAGCGCATAAAGGAGCTTCTGGACCTCAGGGTACCGCTCCTTTGGTCCGTAGGACTTCGCCGATGTAGTAGATCGGCGCCGCACCCGCCCCGTTCTCTGATTATGACGGCGCTTACCGCCTGGGGTGTGGCGGCCAGGTAGAGCAAGAGAACCTCTCCCATTCTCGGCGTGGTCAAGACCGGGGGTCTCGACAAATATAGCTTTAATTCTTTGAAAGAGCGGTCGGCTTCCTCTGTCCAAGCGAAACCGTCGTGCTTCCGGTGCGCCTTGAAGAAAGGCAGTCGCGTTTCGATCCGCGAGATGAAGCGACTTAGGGCGCCATCCTCCCTGGCCGTGGATCGAACCTCCGCGTGCAAGTGGGTGGCCGCATGTTCTCGATGGCCTCTATCTTCTCAGGGTTGGCCCCGATTCCTTGTGGACCGATCATGTAGCCGAGTACCTTGCCAGCCTTGACCCCGAACACACATTTTTCAGGGTTCAACTTTATTCGATGCTTATTGAGGTTATGAAAGGTCTCCTCTAGATCGGTACATGACCCGAGGCCATCTTGCTCTTGACGACTATGTCGTCTACATATACTTCCGTGTTCCGACCTATTTGGTCCGAGAAGGTTTTCGCATGAGGCGCCGGAAGGTCGCTCCAGCGTTCCTTAGACCGAAGGACATGGTCGTAGCGTAATGTGCCAAACGGCGTGATGAAGGAAGTTTTCTCCTCGTCGTCGGGCGATATGCCGATCTGGTGATAACCTGAATAGGCGTCCAGAAAGCTCATCGCCTCGGAGCCGGCCGTTGCGTCGACCAACTGGTCTATCCGAGGTAGCGAAAAATTGTCTTTTGAGCATGCGGCATTCAGTCCTGTGTGATCGACACACATGCGCCACTTGCCCCCCTTTTTCTTCACGATAACTGGGTTGGCCAACCAATCAGAATGATCGACCTCCCGTATAAAACCGGCTTTGAGGAGCTTGTCCAGCTTCCTCTCGATGATAGCTTGCTTCTCCTCCGGAGAAGCGCTGAGCTTCGCCACACACGTGCTTTTTGTCGTGCCGAATCGCTAGCTTTGTGCTCGACGACCTCCCTTGGGACTCCGGCATGTCGGACGGTTCCCAGCGAACGTGTCCGCGCTTCTCCGGAGGAAGGTCACGAGCTCGAGTTCCTATTTAGGATCCAGGAAGCCCCACGTGTACGACCTTGCACGGCTCTGCGTCGCCGCAATGGATGACCTTAGTTTCTCCCGGCCCGAGGGTAGCCTTGGGCCGGAACTCCTCGGCTCTTGGTCGGGCCCGCCGGGCAACGCCCGACCATGTCTAAAGCCCTCTCGTCGCAGCTTTAGGGTCGCTTTCGCTTCCTTCATCGAGATCACGCCGCCGGCCGGAACCTTCAGGCATTGGTATCCGTGATGCGTGGCGGCCATGAATTTGGCGAGCGCTGGTCGGCCCAGATGGCGTTGTAGGCCGACTCAAATCGACTACCTCGAAGGTGATTAACTCCGTCCGGAAGTTGCTCGGCTTCCGGAAGTTACGCGCGGGACAATCTGTCCGAGCGGCTTGGACGAGGTGCCGGGGACTATCCCGTAGAAAGGGACTACGACGCTCTTGACTTTGGACCGAGGAATTTGCATCTCGTCCAGGACCCTGGCCGATATCAGGTCCAAGGAACTCCCGCAGTCCACGAGCACTCGTCCTACCGCGGTGTTGCAGATCGTTGGACTCACGACCGTCGGGAGCCTCTGGGGTTTCGTCATCCCCGGGGGGCAGTCGTCCTTAGAGAAGGTGATGGGCAGCTCGGACCACTTAAGCTGGCCGAACGGAGGCTTCCCTTGAGTGACACGAAGTACCTCGCGTGCGGCCTCCTTCAGCTCCCGACGAGACCCATAGGCGGCGGAGCCCCCGAATATCACGGCGATGTGGTTTCTCGGCTCCTGGTACTCCATGTCCGTATCTTCCTCCTCGGCGGGCTTCTTGCCCTTGACGTCTCCTTCTTGCTCTGGGAGCGTGGGCATGGGACCCTTGCCATTGTAGAATTGCTCCAAAGTGAGGCCCATGTTCGCACTCGCAGTCGTGTCCATGCGCCTGGTGGAGCGGCAAAAATAGGCGCTAGCCCGTCCATGGCTACTGGTCGCCGCGGTCTTGGTCGTCCGGTTTTGCTCGTTGTTCCATTGAACCGGCCGGCCTTTTCGTTTCGCGGCTCCTCCTTTATACGATTGCGAGGTCGGCCGTTGTCGTCGTTCGATGGCCGCCACCATGCTCGGAGACGGAGGGTTTTTCTTCTTTTGATTTTTCTCGATCGAGCTCACGCTCTTTTTCGCTTGACGCCCTTCGAGTCCGGCCGAGGGGGCTTCCTCGCCCGAAGCCTTCTTCCATTGGGCGGCCTCGTCCGCGTTGGCATAACGGTCACCATGCGAATACGGCTCGTTGGCCGTGATGTCCGGTGAATTTCGAGGTCCTGAGTAAAGCGTGACGTCTCGGACCCCAAACTTGAAAGCCGGACAACCGCCTCATCCGAGATGCTTGGGATGGAATTGGCGTACTTGCATGAAGCGCCGACGAATCGGGCGCAAGGTCTCGCCCTCCGTCAGATATTAGACGCTCAAGGTCGCGCTCCTTCCCGCGGACGTAGCGGCTCCGAAGTTGGCCCGAGAGTGCCGCCACCGTGCTCAGGACCGGATCGAAGTTTTCCTTTTGGTTGAATAGCCACGTCCGAGCCGCCTGGCCCAAAGATCAGAGGCGTAAAGTTAGCCATGACCCTTTCATCACCTCCAGCGCTAGAATGGCCGTGGTGTAGATCGAGAGAAACTCGTCGGGGTTCTCAAGGCCCCATCGAATCTCTCGATGTGACCCAGCTTGAACCTTACTGGCCAGGTCACACGTCGTAGCGACGTCGCGAACGCCCTGCACCCGAAAACGGGACTGTCGGGACGGTCATTGCGAGCGCGGCGATCGGGGCGATCCCCACCGGCCGAGCCCGAGGTTCAGGCCCAGCGAGAGAATATCTCCTATGCCTCAGAGGGACGAGAGTGGCCCGAAGAGGAATGTTCGGCCGGTTACGCCTGTGGCTCAGATTCCGTTGATCCCGAGGAGCCCCCGAATTGCTCCGGTGCCTCCTCGAGCCCGGCCGCGTTCAGCGCCGGCCACTCCGGTATGGCTGCGTGAGTCGTTGGGGTGGAGGCGCTCGGGCGCTGGCGGCGGCGTTCGTGAATTACTCTGGGCATCCCTTTCTCGAGGCTTCCGCCGCTTTTATGTCTGCGGGCGATTTCCTCGAGGTCGTCGGCCACCGCACTCCATGGCTTCTAGGTCGACTTGCTCAGAAACTCTCGAGGTTGCGCACCACCGCGCCAAGGCTTGAAGGCGTTCCCGCTCGAGGAACGCGGGGTGACGAGCTCGTTAAATCGTCGCCGCGAACTCCGGTGTCCCGTCTGGCTGCGGAAATTCTCACGAAGCCGGCCCTGGTCTTGTCGGTAGGGCCACCACGGACTTGCCGTAAGCCGGCAGTCCGATTCGAAGATGTCTGCAGGTGCTCCTTGGCCGCTTCATAGCGGTGAAGACGCTGTTCGCCCGGGATTTGCTCCTCGACATTTCCATCCTCCTCCGCAACGAAGACGTTACGGGATTGGACGGATCGCGAGGGTGACATCACGGTGTCTCCGTGGACGCGTCCCCTGGTCGAGCTCGAAAGGTCGGGGATGTCCGGACCATCGTAGAGCTCGCCATACTCGCTGTCCGAGAGGCGCCGAGCCGAGCGAAAGAATCGCTTCCGGCGGCGGTTCCCATGGAGAAGCTCCGGGAACCGTCATGATTCTCAAGGCCAGCGACGTCGGCGGCCCCATTGTCGAAGAACTACTTGTCTTCTTCCTCGATTCCGGGGGCGCCGAGGCCCTGGCGATCTTGGGAGCTTGTCATCCTCCGGGATTCCTCACGAAAGGGAAAGTCGGTCCCCACGGACGGCGCCAGCTGTCGACGATTAGGGAGCAGGCCCCCGCCGAGCTTACTTGTTGGTGGAGGGACCAACTGCGACCCCTTCTCACGTGATGGGATACTCAGAGGAGTGACTCACTGGACTTCAATGGGCAAGGACACTGTGATTTACCCTGGTTCGGGCTCTCAAGAAGGAGATAATAGCCCTACTCCAGCTCGTGTATATTTTTTGTAAAGAAATGTGTGTCTGTCCCCTTCATGGTGGGGATGCTTTTATAGCTTACAAAGGGGCGTGCTTGTTCAAACCCACTAACTCCACGTTCGACCAGGTCCAACGTGGTAACTAACGGATCCTATATTCCTGCCACGTTCCCGCAGAGATCGCAACGAACTAGCGGAGGTTAAGCAACGGGTGGCTTCCGACCTGGATCAAACCAGCTCGGCTAACGTTTAACTCAGAGCTCGGCCGCTTCCCGAGCACGAGCTATCGATCTACCAGGTTATGCGACCTCCTAAAGGTTCCAGCTAGGCCGCCCTTGGGAACGGCCTCCTCGTGACTGTATGAATGACTTCGTGTTGCTCGTGGCGCCTAGCTAGGTCGTCCCGGAGAACGGCCTCCTGGTGGTTCGGCCAGCATTGAGCCCGTGCCGCTAGTGGCACCCGAGGTAATTTACGGGGTCTACCCGACCCCCCGACAGGTTTATATGAAAATGTTTAGAGATAGAACGTGCATGAACGAAGGATTCGAAAAATCGATGAAAATCGCACGACTTTTGCTATTTTCGTCCGTATTAACACGGTGTGAATTCTAAAATTGCTCGATAAATCGGTTTAATTAAAACAATTCAAAAATTTACGTGACAAACGGTTGAAAATCGCTCAATTTTTGACAATTGCTCAAAAAATAGACCGCAAAAAAGCCCAACTAGTCTATAGATTTTTCACAAAAATTATTGAATTTTAATTTTTTTTTCAAAAATTTGGATCGTAAAACTCTACGATTTTTGACCCATTTTTGGTTATTTTTTTATTTTCGAATTTCGTGCAATTTACACTGTTTTTTAACGAACGGCACAAGTTGAGTCCTCTATCCAATGAAAATAGGCCACGTGGAAAAGTATCCACGTGGCCGTTGGTGGTGAGCCCGGTGCGCTGGAAGCGCGAGGGGTGACGAGAAGCCTGCTTTTGAATGCGCCGAGCTACCCAGTAGGATCTCTTCACTATGACTGACAAGTCGACCATGCCTCGTGAGGCCAACGCAACGAGCATCGTGGAAGACTCGGGTAAATGACACATCACCTCACCCAGAGACGACGCTACGTACTGATTGTCAACGGTCAACCTTACAGAAAGTTACATTACTTGGGCAAGCAAGCATGGCGGGAAGCTATGCATTTATTTTTCTTTTGTTTCATACGCCGGTAAAAAAAAAAACCATTTTTATTCGACATTTTGAAAGAAAAAAAATACCTTCTTCTTCTATTTCAGGTACTGCTATAAAATGATTCTGGAAAAGCATACTGGCAGTCGGGAACCGGAATTTGCACATTTCGACCTTAGGTATGCAGCAATTTCCCCCAAAAAAATTAGCTTGCTCCACAAGTACTTACTTCATCATTTTGAAAAATATGATGGGCGTTTTCCCTGTTTGCCGCACTGCATCATCGGTTCAGTGAAGGGCACAGGCCAATCTCCAAGAATGCACAATGGTCGCCTCATGCTGAGCTGCACTTTCAGCCGTGGATATAGTGCTAGGTCGTTGCTTGTTCCCAAAACGTTCTGCATTGTAACAAACAAGTTAATACAAGACTTGTCTGATTAATGCAAATGGAAGAAGGTTTAGGGAAAGAACATACTAGTGCAGCAAGATGTGCTTCTTGTAGTATACTCCCATCAATATTTTAATTCACCAACCTTACCACTGACATAAACAAGATCCCCCTCTATGCACTTGGATAATATACAATTAAGAAAGGATTGAAAAGAGAAATGTGTGCCACTGAAAATTTTCTTCAGGTGCAAATGAATCATCTTCTTTTGCTCCGCTTCAGAGTTACGACTCTCAACTGAAGAGCTTTCCTCGGTCTCAATTATTGAACCACCAACAACAACCTCAATAAAACCTAAAGTATACTTAATCCTGATTCCCCAGAGAAAACAGATACAGTATTTATAAGACAACATAGAGAAAATCAATAATGATGTGCTGCTTCCGCGGTGAAAGAAACTGAAAGCCACAAAAGAAATTATAAAACCAATAAGATTATAATATAAGCATAACTATCTAAATATATGTTAGTATGCAGGAGCAGCGGGAATTTTAGAACAAAATGAAATGCTGTTTTTCTTTTCTTTTGTATTGCATAATTGAAAATTGATCGGACTCTTCTACTGTTTTTTAACCTAAAGTAATCAGCAACATTACGAAGCAGTTTCATATCTACAACAATAATTTATACCCTATCCGTTTGACCCACACACAAACATGAATTTGCTTGCTGCACACAACATCCAAAACAAATCAACATTTCAGTCCCTTACAAAATTGTACTGCAATAGACTAAACGCCACCACCTGAGCAATACCAACGCCATGAGGGCGTTTTTTGATAAATGTGTTGTAGCACTGAATCACTGCCTTGTCATGGCAGTCAAATGAGCCCACAATATTGCTGGGAAATTATTTGGATTAGGGGCAGTGACAAAATTGAAATAGAATCATTAGATGTTCGATGAACAAGATAAAGAAAAGAGGTTGGAAGCAAGACTAACTGAAATATTAACTCTGTGTTGGCAATGCCATATCCAAATGATCCCAGGAGGGGCAGTAGTCCCATGATTTTCTGAAAATTAGAATAGCATTTTAGGGTGCAGACGCCACGGAAGTACCCGGTAGCTGGTAAGGTGGCTCACTGCTCCGGGGGTTTAGGATCGAGAACCTAACGCCGCGGCGGGCGGGCGATGGTTTCCCGAAATTCGCCGGAGCGCGCGCGCCATGCGGCGGCTGCGGCGGACGCGAATGGAGGCCTCGAGCTCCAGGCCACTAGCGGCGCAGGCGTGGGGCGCCGTCGTGGATCGGGGGCGTGCGGTGCGATGAGTAGCGGCCGAATGGGTAGGGACAAAGAGCAAGGAGAGACGAGAGGAGATGGAGGAATCCGAATCACCCCACTCAGAGACGAAGTGGCCACAATTTTGGGCCGGTTTGAGTTGGCCCATTAACCAGTGCGGGGCACGATCAGCCCAGCACGCTATTTTAGTCTTCTTTCGGGCGCGGCGATCAGGCCGACCGGCGATTTTAGGAAATCTCTATTATTCTAAAGCAGCAGTTGGTGGCAGTGATCCATTTTTCACATGTCATTAATTGCCGCTTAATTGTCCTGCTTAATTGCCCTACTTAATTGCCCTACGCAAGAAACGAAGCGTTGCTTTAATTAGCAAGCTTTCGCAAGAAACGAAGCGTTAAAGATATATGTTTGATCTTGTGAAATAATTTTTTTATTTTTTAATCTTTATTTTTCGTTCTGAATTTTGTTTTTCGTAGCAACGCACGGGCATGTAACTAGTAAATTTTACGCAGCGGTGCTGCAAAACGAAGGGAGTGCAGCATCATTTCGATTCGTGCCATCTGTCCTCGTATAACAATCAAGCGAAAGGATCTTTTGATGCAGTTAATAGTGGTAATACGTTGGGGCAGTTAATGTATTGAGATTGTATTGAGATTGCTGCGCGGGGACAGGTGGCACGAATCAGGATGGTGCTGCACTTCCTTCGTTCGTTGCGCAGCACTGCTGCATAAAATTTATTTCCCAATTTTAGGCTTCTTTCTTACGCACTAGGTCCGCACATCAGTGAGTAAGTGAGTAACTCGTAACTCGTATCTTCCTCCCCTCTCGTTCCCCTTCTCTCTCGAATCAAAACTCCGGGAACAAGCGACATGTTTTTTGAATTGGAGGGATTGTATGGCACTAGTTCTCACGATAAGTACCATGTTATACAAAACAGCACGAACCAGGGAGAGGCAGTAGACCATATAGCGAAATTAAATTCAATCACAAGGTGTTACGGCGAGTAGACAACGCTGGAAATGGCAAGCAGGATCAGGAGTGAACGGTACATGGCAGATGAGCTGCTGGCCTTGTTGAACTGCGGGTACTCGGCCGGGAGTGGCATGTCGTCGACGGGTAGCGAGCACGCGGCCGGCCCGGCCGCCGCCGCGACGCCAGCGGCGGACGCCTCGTCCGCGGCCATCAGGGCCTGGATCACGGCCGTGGCCGCCGTGCCGTAGCGCGTGGCGTTGCGCTGCAGCAGCCACATGAGCCCCATGAGCTGGCAGTCTCGTTCGCTCGACGCGCCGGCCTGCTTCCCCGCAGCTCCGCCGGCTCCGGCTCCGGCCTTTATCTGCAACATTAAGACTCGCATCAGACATGGTCCGGGCGGAGACCCTGACAATCCAAAATGGACAGTTAATTGGCATTTTTTTTTTCTTAGATTCCACTCTGGTAATGTATGGGCCTCTTACAAGTTTGCATGATTGGTGTTAATCCACAATGGACAACAACCAAGTAAAAAACATGGAATTCACCTTACGCTTACAGTTACAGACGTCGCTGAAGTTACGTACGCAGGAAGGTGACAAAAACGGAGCCTGAACTCGTTCGTGGCTCGTGTACTCGCTCAACTTGCGCTCGCTACCGCTGGCACACATGGCTTTATGCGTGCCATGCATGCTACGACACTCAGCCGACACCCTCGGAAGTAGCTAGCACTAATCTCCATGTGCACACGCTCAAGATTTTCTTCGCTGCTGGCCCGTATGACTCGATCGGTTGCTAATAAATCATCAGCGTCCATAGAACGACTCGAGCAAATGATTCGGTCGTTCTAAGTGCGCTGAGAGATTTTTAGGGCAGAAAAGGGAGGGTCGAGTTAAATTTCGGGCCCAAACGCTAATCAAAGAGGCAGCATGTTCTTCTCAAATCATTCTCCAGGTCCAGGCCCTACCCAACAGGCCCGGATTTCAGATCTCATCATTTCGTGCCACTCGCACCCAATAATGCCAGCGACTAGGGCACACCAAAGCTATAGACCAACAAAGATGGTACCGTGGTTGTAGTGGCTGTGTCCGTGGCTATAGTTCCATCCAACGCCATGTCTGCAAAAGCATATCCAACAGCAACAGCGTTTGGAGAATAATGCACAATGCAGCTAGTCATGCATACAGCTATGCCTGCATTAATGTATGATGAAATGGTACTCAAATTGCTTGTGGACTGCTCTTCACGACAGCACGCATGCATTTGCTAGATCGAGATGCATGAGAGACGCTTCGAGGACCTAGCTGCCAATCTGAACTGGATATGAACCAAGCAGTTAACGCGTGATAAGCAGGGACATCGTTAAACGTTCGTGTTTAATTTAGTTTTCAGTTAACGGTTATGTTCATGGGGCTTCGTGCATTAAAAGCTTGAGAGGTGCTAGATCTCACCGTGGCAAGAGCACGGAGGCACTTGGAGCAGCCGGGGACGCCCGGCCGCGCGCAGTCCCTCTCCAGCCTCCTCGCCGCCGCGTCCGCCGGAGCCCACTGGCCGCCACCAGCCGGCTGGGCCCCGCACGTTAGCCTCCTCAGCCTCACCCCGCAGTAGCAGAACGCCACGTCGCACGTTCCGTTGGCCCCGGGCGGGCGCGGCAGAGCAGCACCCTCCGCCCGCAGCGCGCGGTCCGCCGCGCCCGCGCACGCCTCCGAGTCGTCCGGCGGCACCGGCATGTCCACGGCGGCCGCGGCCGCCGACTTCGCCGGCTTCTGCGTGAGCGCGGTGGGCGCGTAGGCGGCGAACAGCCACGCGGCCAGCGCAGGGCAGCATCGCAGCCTCGGGGGCAGCGCGCCGCGGGCGTTGCACGAAGTCTGCACGGCCGGGAGGAGCGGCGGGGAGGGGGTGAGCGGGCACGTGGAGGATGTCCCGGCCACGGCGTCCGACTGCTCCGGGAACGCCGGGATCGTGGCGGCGCCGGGCTTCGCCGGGGTGGCCGAGGGGAAGATCAGGGCCGGGTCGAGCGGCGCCGGGTCCGGCAATGCCGACGAGGCCGCGGCGGCGCGGTGGACCAGCGAGCACAGCACGATGTGGGAGGCGGCCACGTAGAGGAGGAGAGAGCGGTGAGGGGCAGGCATCTCTCACTCTCGTCGCCCGCGCGCGTGGTGGTTTTTTTGGGTTGGTTTGAGAGAGTGGGAGAGGGAGTGACCGAGTGGGCGTGGCGAGTGATCGGGTAATAGGAGGGCTGTATAGATGGTATGGTATGATGAGGGGATGCTTTGTGCTTTGCTGTTTCTGGTGCCAGAAAACGCATGATGGGATGGCTCTTATAATGGCCTTTCAGAGGGCAAACCAGCTGCGGCCTTTCGCAGAGCTTCTTTCATCTATGACTTATTTGAGAATGTACAGTCTGGTAATTCTTTGATTACTTTTTTTTTTTGTCAAATTGGGTGGTTAGATCGAGTTGAGCACATAATTATCATTTGCAGTATAAGTGCATATAGGTTGTTGAATGATGAAACCCCACCAACGGTATATGAAGGGATATGGATAATTTGCAGTTTTTGTGGGGATTGTAACTTAAACAGTCTCCATAGGTGTGAGTTGTCCGATAGAGCAACCGAATGGGTTAGATCTATAGTCCCATTTGCTACAGTGGTTGCTATAGTCCCATTTGCTACAGTGCTTCAGAGTGATCTGAACTGTCGCTTTTTGATCCGACGTCTCACACGTAACTGCTTAAGTTACGACTATAATAGCAACCGCATGTGATTCTATCCTATACTATGTTATGTACCTCATTTTCGTGATGTTTTTTTATATGACGGTATGTGCCTCATTTTCGTCATGTTTTTTTAGTAAATGCTGCCGAAGGCTGGTTAGGTGACTTCACTACTTATTTCAGCTTATCCAGCAACTTGACTTTTATTTGGCGTTTTTTTCTTTTTGGACGGCACTTAAAATGCTCTGTTGTGTATCTACCTTAGCTGATAATACTCTTAGTTAACAACCTCTAGTATCTACTCATTTGTTTCTTCTTTCGGCAAAGCATATTCATTTATCCACCAAGTTTATAAAGCGGACGTTTTCAAAGAAGAATCAAAGGCCCGGGGCTAAAAGAACGAAAAAGGCGAAACGAAGAACATAAACTCCAGAGAACAATAGACGCGTCATCCAAGAAGATAGAAATGGAGGGGACACACCCAGAGCATGGAACAAGCCTGCCGCAAGCAGCGCTAAACGAATGCGCACAGCGCTGCTGTGTTAGGTTGTATTTGGTTGGTGGAATGAAATTAAATAAAATGAGATGGTTCTGTATTATTTGATTTTATTGTTTTGGATGAATGAAATAAATCAGTATATATAGAGAATATTTCTTAAATTTGTATTCTATTATGTGGAATGTGATGGTTTCATTCAAACAACCAAACACATGAATGTCAACCAACTCATACATGTATTATTTGGTACAAACAACCAAATACACCTTTAAATAACACCACCTAGCTGGCCAGCTTTCACCCCGCAGACAGGTAGAACCTTGTGGCAAAAGTGACACGCGGAGCCTAAACGGCTGAGCTATTTAACCCTCTTCATATTTTTTTTAATTTTTAGTTTTTTTAAATAAAAATGTAAATCTAGTCTCATTCTTAATCGTGGAAGTACCGATAGATAACATGTATTGCCTCCCACAGCAGATCACCGGCACTACCACGGTACTAGAAGCACAAGGTACCGGTGCTAGAGCTCGGCAAGTACCTGCTGCGGTACCCAAGCTCGGTAGGTACCTATCGAGGTCGAGGGTACAGTAGGTGTAGTGTTTACATGATTGAGAAGATGTTAGATTTGTAATTTTAGAGGAAGTCAAAAAATAAAATGAAAAAAAACTGTGTAAGAGTGCCAAATATGCTCGGTTCACAAAACCGACCAATTTTCGTGAAAATCGAACGTATCGAGACGGTTAGAAACCCTAAACCGGTCCAATTCAAAAAATTCAGAAAAATTCACGCGACATAAACTGGTTGAAAATCACTTGATTTCCGATGAAAATCAATGAATATCTCTCAAAAAAATTGACTGCCAAAAAGTTCATTTGGCCAGTCGATTTTCGGTAAAAATCGAGCGGTTTTCGAGATTTTCTCTTTTTTTAAATTGTTTCTCAAAAAGTTTGATTTTCAAACCCTTTGATTTTTTGCAATTTTCACGATTAATCAGGGCTACCAAATTTTTGCTTTTCAATTTTGATTCAGTTTTGTAAATCTTGGTACCGACGCTTCGGCTGATACCAGTGTAAACAAGTCTCCGTTTTTTACCCGGGGCCCCGGGGCGCGCGCCTGCGGCCGGGCCTGCGTGCTTCTGTTGATGTTTCTCACTTGGCGCGCGTGAGCGGGAGCGAAAGACGGGGGACGCAGCCGCGAGCGAGGCGAGCTCGCCTTAAAGGAAAATCGCGAGCCACGTCGCGCCTTGGTTTGATTTTGTGCGTGGCTCCTGCAGCGGCTGTCGGTCACGGGGGCAGGCCCCGGCGTTTCAAGCGAGACGGATGGAATGTTTTGGTTGGTTCTAGCCCTGTTTCCTTCCTATAAGCGCATGTATTATAAAAACATATATCTCAGATAGTTCTTAGTCTGTATATATCAGTTTTATTTCGTATGAAAGAGTGAGAAAAAAGAAGAGAAGGAAGCTGGTTCATAAATAAGTGCCAGCTTTACACGAGAACATAGATAGATTATTTATGTACAAGAGAGAAGAGATAGTTATTGCACAACATCTAGAAACAATTTTTAGATATAATTATTGTACAAGCCGACTTTTAGTTTACTCCAATTAAAATAGATAAGAGTTAAAGTAAGTAGTGAGTTTTACTATTGTACTTACTCTAAGATTCCTTGGTTGCTCTAGTTTAGGTTTATGTTCCTTTCATTCTACGGCTCCGACTCCTCCGAGCATGCATGTTGGAATTATCATGCGTATTCATTTGTGCTACTACCTCCCTTCTTTTTGGAATAATTGATAATTTGCCATCACTTACATGTGTCATTGATCATTTGTCCTATGATGTCTCACTGACATGCGGGCACTAAGGCCACATGTCAGTGAGACACATGGGGCAAATGATCAATTGCACCATAAAAAAGATGATAAATTATCAAATCTCTCCATTGTTTCACTAGACGTATCTCCAACATTCGTCTTTTATTATTATTTTTTCTAGTTATATATTAGTATATTAGTAAAAACTTATTAATAATATAATGATATGAAAGTATTTTTTACGACAAATCTAGTAACAACATTTCGATACAATAATTCAAATGCTTTTGTATATATTAGAGTTCAAAGTTTTAAAATATTGATTGCATGTATTTAAAACGTTATTTAGAAAGCAGAGGGAGTATAAAAATTGAAAAGGGGTAGTACATGCTAAGGCAATCTTGAACGTGAGTGAGGCCTCCACAGATAATGTATCCGGCCTTGTCTAAGGCAGGAGACAATGATGTGGCTTAGAGTCTTTTGGTATAGTTTTTACTCTAGTTTTTTAGTTCTATGTAATACCTTAGAAAATCAACTAAGCAAATAATAGAATTAGTGAGTAATTAGAGCAGTAATTAACGTAAATTGTTTGCGAAAATTTTAAATTGCGAATGGAACGAATAGAAGTAGAAAGGGGATTGCAGTCAGACCCGCAGGCGAGGTATTGATCACCGAGATACCAGACCCGTTGGGGCTGAATCGGCACCTCTCGCTAGATCGGGTTCATCCTTCGGCAATCGTACTTACCTGTTCGGATTGCGGGTATCCGTAGCAGTAGAACCATTTAGTAATTCGGTAAAAGGAGCCAAAGGGGTAACTTGGTAACTCCGTAGAATTGACCAAGTAACCACACAGTCATTCCAACTTTTGTCTAGTCCTCAAGCCAGCAAGAGGTTCTTTCCCCTTGGTCAAGCACAACGATCGAGGCACCCCCAGCCCATGCCTTCCCCTTCTCGGTCACAAGGAGCAAGCAACCAGCTCCCATTCCTTTTACCCGAGAGAGGGCGAAGCAAGCCTCTCCATTCCTTTCTTCCTCTCCAACCAAGAACACCAGAGCACAAACCACCGAAGGTAAAACCGAAGAGAATCCCCAAGAGCCGCTAAACCCGGAGGAACCAGAGGAGCAGGACGGAGCTAGGAGGAGACGGCGAACCGCAGCAAGGGAGCCATAAGAGGAACCTCGACCACCTCTACTTCCTCTACGGCACCAAATCCATGTAAGTTCAAGCCCTATTAGTTTTGGTGATTGGTTTTAATTTAATGTTTAATCATTGTTTAATAATAAATCTAATCATTATAAGACTAACATATTTATTGAGCTTTATTCCTATTAGTGTCAAATTTGGATGGAAAATGAAAAACTCAAGGTATGCACTTGTATTCATTCTATTATTTAAATGCATATTTAGGTTTTGAGTTAAAGGATGAACTCTTATATTCCTTACACCTCAAAATGCGTATTATGTATCCAAATCCATGTATACGTGGATGCACACATCTAGGGGAGTTCATGCTTTAACTTGAGGTTTCAATAATATTAATATATTTCATCTTTCCACACAAATCAAGGATCAATACTTTCAAACAAACCTTGAGAATAGTTTAACTTGCCAAGTTTTAGTATACTCATAGTAATATAGGATTAACTCCAATGCAATCAAACTTGAATATGTGCATATTGTTTCCAAACCAATTATATATATGCATATCTATATGTGGAGTTAACTTTATAGTTGATGGTCTAAATAGTATTGATCCCTTTCCACCATTGCATACAATTTGGATTATTACTTTTCATCAAGATGAGTATATGAAACTTGTGTAGTTAATATATACTCATAGCAATTTAAACGAAGTTTAAATTGAGTTCGGTTGTCTTTTAATCAATCAAGGAATGCTTCATCATGTGTTAGTGGTGTTCCTTTATTGAGCAAAGAGAAAAGCTAGAGAAGGTTCATCATGTGTTGATGAACAAGACGAAAAAGTCGCTACTTGAAGAAAGTTTGTTGCAAATCATAAAGGCTTCAAGAGAATTAGTGCGCGGCAAAAGGTATAACTAGATAGAGCCAACGATGTTTCCTAGTCTTTTACCGGTCTCGTTGTTTGGATGGGAGACCGGGTTGCTAGTATAGCTGCCGTACTATTAAGAGGGGTTGAGTCTTATAGGTTGAGCTTCATCATGTATTGATGAACTCAATCTGGTTCACTCTAGCTCACTCTCTTTCGAGTTGGTGATTTTGCATATGCTAAGTATTTGCATGTGTTGCAAATAAGGGAGCTCATGCTTGCTTCTTATATTGCTTCTTAATTGAATTAGTGTTTACATAGAGTTATGGATTTGCATGTGTTGCAAAAAGGAGATAGCTCATGCAATTTAATTAAGTGAATTTTGCATGGAGCTTTGGATTTGCATGTGTTGCAAAGAGGAGGAAGCTCATGCATTTAGTTTAGTTGGTTTATACATGGAGCTAAGTATTTGCATGTATTGCAAATAAAGAGAGAGCTCGTGCATTTGATTTTATGGTTGTTGTTTGCATGGAGCTAAGATTTGCATGTGTTGCAAGTAGAGAGCTTATGCATTGGGGTCTTAACTTGTGACTTGATCGTGTTTTGATCATCACAAGGCTAAGAAATATTTTGTGTTTGCAAAATGTTGGATTGATTTGTTATTTGCAAAAATGTTTTGGGATTTGATCCTAGAGCATGTGAATAAGGCTTGCAATCGTGATTTGCAAGTTGACTTGGTCTCGTGTTGATCATCACATGGTTAAGAGGATAAATCTCATAGGTTCTTGGTTTATTTGCAAATGTATTTTGCAAATAAGTTAGAGTTTGAATGCAATTTTTTAGAGCATGTGAATAGGATTTGCAAACGTGTTTTGCAAATTGACTTGATCATGTATTGATCATCACATGGCTTAAAGAATCATTCATTATTGGTGTTTCATCTGAAAAGGAATGATTTATGTGTGAAATCATATTTTTGCATGAGGGTCGGCACTACCGCAGTGATATAACTAGTACTGCCAGAGGTCCGGCAGTATCGCGGGCAGAGGTCGATACTGTCGGAGGTCGACAGTGCCGTCTCAGTGGAGTGTTAGTCATTTTCCAATGGGCGTATTTTTGTGCCCATCTCTTGGCTGGCACTACTAGGGCTCAAGGGTGGTACTACCAGAGGTGTGGTAGTATTAGCCCTAAGCCACCGGCAGTTATTTTCTAGAGAGGTGTCTCTGGAGGTAGCCTAAGGCTGATAATACCGCATGTGGGGGCTGGTACTACCGCTCGGGTGGTACAACCAGGTGTTTGCTGTGTAGTACTGGGAATATAGATGTTGTCGACTGTTACTCTGTTAGAGGTCGACAACAGTACTATGGGCCTCAGAGGTCAGTAGTGCTAGCTTTGTTGATTTTTGCCTATTTGGCCCCCTACGACTAGTTTTCGTGTAGGAGGCTATAAAAGGAGCCTTGGGGCTAGCATTTGGGTTAGTTGGCTTTGTTGAGACTTTGGGTGAGGTAGTGCATGTGTTGCACTCTCATATTTGCTTCTTGAGTTAAGAGTGAGTTCTAATTGCATGTGTTGCAATTAGGAAGATAATTGAGAGCCTCTTGTGCATGTGTTGCACTTGAGGGAAGCCATCCGCATGTCGGCATGTGGTGCACTCAAGGTTCATAATTTTGTTTTGGTAGAAATCTCAAAGGTGACCAAAATCCGAAATCTCGGTAAGATCTCAAAATTTCAAACAAAATCTAATGAAATCCAAAAACCAAATTTTAAATCCATTTTTTCCAACCGGGAAATCTGACATTTCGGTCAAATGGTTTTAACCAAAATAGGCCAAAAACACGTCAAAATTTTTTGTGAATGATCTTGACCCTAAATGCAATCAAATTCACCCAAAAAAATAAAAAATCGTAAAATCAAAATTTTGGCCAAAATCACCAAGATCTCGCTGAGATTTTGAGTGGGTACTGTAGCATTTTGAATTTTTTTTACCCGGCCGAGATTTAGGATCGGGGGGGTTGTTTGAAATCTCATCGGGATTTGGATCCATGGTTGCACTTGGTGATCACCTTGTGCATGTGTTGTACTTGGTGAGGCTCAAGCGGAAGGCTTGACTTATTACTCTTGGTGTTTACCGACACCTAGACGGTGTATGGAGGCATCGTGCATGGTGACCTTCTTAAGGAGATTGTAAGAAGGCCCAGTAAAATTGTAAAGGTTGGTGCTCACCTACCCGGAGGGGGAAAGAGTAATCACTAGTGGATTCGAGGCAGGTGCTCAATTCATGGAGCCGGTCCAAAGAGGTTTGGGCTTGCCTCAACGTGAATTAGGGGAGACTAGCATATCTCCGAGACTACGGTAAAAATATCGTTGTGTCCCCTTATGCTTTGCAATTTATATTCCTAGAATTAAATTGCTGCTTGTCTTTATTTAGAGTCATAAATTGTTAGTGCACTTAATGAGCCTAGCTGATTTAGGCTTTAATTGTCAAAACCTTATTTTATCGCAACTAGCAATTAATTATAAATAATTTTTTTAAAGCCGCCTATTCACCCCTCTCTAGTCGGCATCCTCGCCCCTACAAAGAGGTTCATAGAAGATCTAAACATCCACGAGCCAAGAACCGTGTCAAAATTATTTGACATGGCTGGTCACTACTCCAACGCTTACAAAGCTGTAGAGTGGAACCGTATGGTTGAAAAAGGCCATCCACTACGACAACTAGATCTGGAAGGCTTTGGCAAGAAAGAGTCAAAGAAGATGGTCATATCTGAAAATTGTAAAGGCAAAGCCAAAAAGAAAAATAAGATGAAGCCTTCATCAACAAAGGTCACCTACGTAAAGCAGCACCTAACCTACAACAAGGGCAAGCGCTTATAAAGGAAGTTGGCTGGTCATTCTAACAGCCAATCTGGATCCAAAAGCTCTAGCATGACTAGCGGAAATAGCCGTTGGTGCCCACTACATAACACATCTGGTCACAATTTGTGTAACTGTCGCACCTTGCAAAAGTGCATGGTGACTTCTACGCTATTAAGGGGCCAATGCCTACATTGCACGAAAGTGGTGGTCCCAACAACACCAAAGATATTGATGGAGATGAAGAGATGGCATATCAGAAGCCCTACAGCCATGTTAATGTCTTCATATGCTCACCTGCATATTCCTCAAAAAGACAGTTCAAATCCACATGGAGGGAAATCGGCAATGTCGATGTCTAACCAGGGAAGCCAAGCTACCCAAAGTGGTCAGATGCGGTCTTAACCTTCAATAAGAATGACTGTCTAAAAGGTATCTCCACACCTCAAAAACTTCCACTTGTCGTTCCTCCTATAATAAGTAGCTGTAAAGTAGGAAGAGTATTGGTTGACGGTGGTAGTTTTTTGGGCTAGCATTTTATTAGCCTTCTCGAAGAAAAATACTATCGAGCACTTATCAGGTTAGCAGCCTATCTGAAATGGTTGTGTCGTTACTACAATAGAAGGGTTAAACCATAATCACTTAATGTGGATAACTTGGTTCTCAGTTGAATTTAGAATCAGTCTAATTTGAACTCTCGACCGCTAAATGGGAAGGTTGTTTTACTATAGTTAATATAACACAACCTAGTTCTGTTCGACTAGCTATAGAAGGAAGGGTTGTATATAATGCTTGGAATATAGAACATCTTCAGAAATATTATGTGTAAAACATTCTATATTATTAATAAAGTTTGTGATACACATTCATTCTTTGATTTATTTGCTGTGATTATGTCTATGCAACAATGGCTAGAGCATTGGTCGGTACATTAGTGACTGGGGCACTAGTTGGTGCAATAGTGGTGGGAATGCTAGGTAGGGTTGTTGCTGCAATTATGGCCCTGGCTTTTGGTTTCCTCAATACCGCTTGAGAGGGTCTAGCTACAGTAGTTTTAGCTTTCTTGGCTAAAGGTACTTGACTGCTTTGACTAGCCTGATAGCCAGACTTCTTCTTACCTTGCATCTAAAAGGGAAAAAAAGAGGACTTGTCAAGGTGCAAGTCTTACTTAGAATTCAAGATTAAGAAATTATTTTCCTCACATACCTATATGCTCTCCTCTTGGAATTCTTTTGAAGCCTTGATCAGACCAGAAGGCTGGTCATTGAGGGAGATGGGCTCTAAGCCATCTTTTGTTAACATTAACATTTTAGGAGCTCTTTCCACTGCTTCTTGTTGTGACAATTCTAAAATAAAACATAAATATATTAAGTAATGCATTTGCTACTAAAATAAAAAAACGATAACTTTATAATGTTCAAAGAATAAACATACCTCTAGAGCTATCTTTTGTTGTGTCAGCGGCCCCTTCAAGCATCCAAGCATAACGACCCTCTTTGTTAGAGGGATGATTTTGTACTAGAGGAAGTCGTGCATGATCTTCCGACTAGTTAGTCTAGTTGCAACTAGGGAAGTAACTGTAGCAGCCAACCTTTTTTCTCTTTGGGTGTCAACTTATGGTCCTTCTTATCTTTATTCGTGTCTTGTGTTGTTCACATCGGAGGAGCATTCCCAGTGAATTTAAGGCAACTACCTCCAGGGAGTTCGGAGCAGAACCACTCTTTTTGATAATCGTGCCATACGTCTTTAATCGGAAGGGGAGGGTATTCTTTTGCTATGTTATGATTCAACTTAAAATATACATTACCACATATCTCTAAGCCCCTGTTGTTGCGAGTAAATTGATAGAGATGGTAGAAAAGGTGAATAGAAGGGGGAAATACTAAAAGAAGATTCACAAAGATGCAAAAAGACACTAAGGATCAAAACCAAATTTGGTCTAAGGTGAAAAAGTTTGATCTTGTAATGATCAAGAGCATATGCTAAGAATTTACTCTCTGGTAGGCGCAAACCTAATTTGACGAAAGAAGCAAAAAGAATAACCTGACCTTCACATGGCATCGATATAGATTCCTCACTAGTAGGAGTCCACTTGATCTTGATTAGACTTAGGTGGGAGATAGTCTTGATCTTCAAGTACTTTAATTTTGTTTTGTGTATCTCTAGATTTGCTCAAAATCCCCATAGTTCATATTGTGAGGAGCTCGAAAGAAAGGAGGAGATGAAGAGCTTCGAAACGGAAGGGTTGTAAACGAAGACGGTTGTGTAGGAAGAGTAAGTAATGATGGTAAAAAAAAGGAATAACGCCTTTTTATCCCCATTTTTACCTCAACTGTTCCTCATTTACCGTGATTTTTTATCTCCATTGTCATTAAAAGGGTGTTGTTATCAAGAAGGTGAAATCTTTTCCTCTCTCCCATGCTCCTATTAAATGATTAGAACGATTATGTAGATAACAAAATCTTCTTGATGCACATTTCGAAGCAAGAAAGCATTAAGTAGAAAAAAAAAATTCTTCAGCCTTGGGGACTAGCTGACAAGGATTATTAACTGAGTCAATATCTCCCATAGAAAGCAAGTCTATATGTTACGAGTCCACTTAGTATAACGGTTATGTCTACGGCCATGATTCAAAGGAAGCATTACCCCCTTTAGCAACAAACTAGTCGAAAGCCTACAACGACTAGTTATAACCAAGAGATGAACAATCGTGGGCAATGACGATCAGTCATATGGTTCTGTAAACCCCAACCATTAAACATAGGAGTTTCCCATGTGATTAACATGAAAACAATTATTGACACATCTGACAACTTATGACGGTTGATCAAAAGGCACAATAGTTTAAGAGTTAATGGAGATACACGCATGAAGGCAAAAGGCATCTCTAGTGGCACTAACTCCAACTTCTTAGATATGCATAAATAAGGTGGCATTCATGATGCATGCCCCAAAACACAATGATTCATTCCTGTAATATTCTTTTCGTCTAGTTATGACCAAGAGACGAACAATCGTGGGCAATGATGATCAGACATACGGTTCTATAAACTCCGACAAGGTAAACTGGTCGAAAGACATGGGACTTTCCCATGTGATTAACATGAAAGCAGTTATTAAAGTAATCTGATAACTTGATCAAAAGGTACGACGATTCAAGAGTTAATGAAGATATGCGCGTGATACAAAAGGCATCTCTAGTGACGTTAACCGTAACTTTTTAGATGCATAAATAAGATGACATGCATTACTCAAAACACATCGAGTTCATTCCTATAGTATTCTTTTCGTTTAGGACAATTTGACTCTACTTACTTGTAGTATCTTATTTTTCCTTTTCCGTAAGTTGGATAGGGAGATCCGAGCCCCCGATCATCGACAATACGTCTCGACGATCTTACAAGTCAGAGCAAACGATGGCGCTGATGACTCGGGTCGCTGTTAGCCGCTCGCGTCAAAGAGACGATGGCGATGATACTCGCAGTCTTCTTTGCAATATATATTGTTCTTGTATGGATATATAGGGGGTGTTTGGCAGAGCTCCAGCTCTAACAAATTCTTGGAGTTGGTAGAGTTGGGTATTCCTAGCTTCATCAAATTCGTAGAGCTGGAGTTGTGGGTATATTAAGAGTGTTTAGGTGGGTCCTCTTGTTTACATTTTAGAATAAAATTATAAACTTAAGTCACTTTATTTATTTGAGTTTCACCTGGTCGTTCTGATCCTGAGCTCTACCAAACAGGGTCATAGACGGCTAGTTGCAGTAGGTGGGCATGTATGTGCGTGTCGTGACAATGGCGTCATGAGGGCGTCAGATGCGAAATTAGCTCAAGAATTAATGACATCTAGGCTCTGATGATGCGCGTGCTTGTGTGCCTGTGAAACTTCTTTGACCTGGTGAGAAAACAAGGCCAAGTCGGCACCGCATTCTCGCTTTTAGGTCCTACTTTTTCAGGTCTCTGTTTCTTTCAGATGCAACGACCAAAGGTCCCATTTCCGGTTTACAAAGGAGAGATCTTCACCTTTACATCAGAATGGGATCCTTTTCTTTTGTAATTTCAAAGCATCGTCTTGCTGTATATGTCATGGTGCAAAGTTTTCCAAACACAAAAGTTGATTCCTCTCTTTCTCTATGCATGCAGTCACAGGCTCACAGCTCGCAAGATGTTACTGAAACAATCTTGCATATTCCCCGTGGACTTGCTATGTCGACAGTTGCGGAACGAAGAAAATTTTGATAGGGTTTCTAATATCAACAAAAATCAAGATTTTCAATGTATCCAGTCGGTTCGATAAACTATACCGGTCGATAAACTAGTTCAATTCAAAAAATTCAAAAAATTTTATGCGACATAAAACACTCGAAAATTGGTGAAAATCATTCAAAAATCGGTTTCCGAATTGTTGCGCTTAGTTTGCCGATTTTTCAAAGAAAACCGGTCGAAAATTGGTGAAAAACGCTCGAAAATCGGCAAAATCAGCCAATTTTCGTTTATTTTATTTTTACCACCGAGTTCAAAGAGTTTGACTTTGAAACCGTTCGGTTTCTACCGATTTTCGACGAAAATTGGTGCGGAGCGGTGAGCGATTTCTGAGCTCGAAACGGTATTGTAATCCCTTGGTGTGCACACTTCATACGTACAAATCTATATTCTTGTATAATTATTTTGTAATATCATAACTACAACATATATATTTAAAATTTGCTAAAAATAATATAAATAGTTCTAAGATCTTAAAAATCTGAAACCATCAAAATCAAAACCAATTCAATCAACAAATTTAACCTATTAATATAAATATATAGCATTTCTAAAATTTTTTAGGGTGGCGGGGGCATATCCGGCACCCCCTGTACCGCCCCTGTATGTCGATGGTATTATTTTTCTTCCAACCTCCTGATCATCTTGTGTGGAACTGTGGACATCTCCCCCGTCACCAGAAACTTGTCAAAAATCGATAGAGTGAGAGAGAGGAAACAATTTCACCGTGGCTCGATCATGGAGATGGACACGTCGTTGACAGACCGCGTCCTGGTCGTTTCGGTCTTCATCGCCAACGAGAACTCCGACGCCGAGACATTCCGCAGCCTCGCGAACAGCGGCGGCCGAGTGGGCGCCGGCAGCTGCATCTGATCGCTGATCAGCATGAGCACGACGTTGGACATGGTCGGCCGGAGCTGGGGGTTCTCCTGCACGCAGAGCAAGCCGGCGTGGTAGCACCGCCACGCCTCGTCTTTCGAGTACGAGCCAGCGAGCGACGGGTCCATCAACTCAGCCGCCTTGTCCTCGTTCCAGAGCTTCCATGCCTGTAGTATGTACCATCAGATCATATAAGTTCAGCCAAGAATCGCACTACTCTGTTACGAGGAAGACTATGCAGTTGTGATTGATTCAGGAGAATGGATTTTACGTCTTGGATCAGGGTTTGCTGGTGCTCCTCAAGGTACATTGCGCCATTTCGCTGCCCGCTGAGGATCTCTAGTACCAGAACTCCGAAGCTGAACACGTCTGACTTCACCGAGAAAACGCCCTCCGTTGCATATTCTGGTGCCATGTATCCGCTGCATTTTGTTATTTATTTTAGTTCAGGTTAGCACATATCTTTATCTTTACTATTCTAAAGCAGCACTTGGTGGCAGTGGTCCGTTCTTCCCACATTATTAATTGCCGCTTAATTGCCCTGCTTAATTGCCCTACGCAAGAAACGAAACGTTGCTTTAATTAGCCAGCTTTCGTAAGAAACGAAGCGTTAAAGATAGATGTTTGATCTTGTCAAATAATTTTTTTTATTTTTTAATCTTTATTTTTCGTTATCAATTTTGTTTTTCGTAGCAACACACGGGCATGTAACTAGTATACTCAAACTACGCGGCTCGCAAGTTGTGTACCGTGGATGAATCATGAGAAAGTGGGCTGTTGCATTGCACTTACTATGTTCCGACGACCTGCCCGGTGCTAAACTCGTTCCCCTCCTCTTCGAAAATCTTGGCCATGCCAAAATCGGAGATCTTAGGGTTCATCTTGTTGTCGAGGAGCACGTTGCTCGCCTTGAGGTCCCGATGGACGACCTTGAGACAGGAATCCTCATGGAGGTAAAGCAGGCCGCGAGCTATTCCCAGGACGATGCTCTGCCTCATCTTCCAGTCCAATTGAGCACTCTTTCTAGCATCTGATGGTGCAAAGTTGGATCGAGTTAACTCATGATAGCTTCAATTTCCGGTTTCGGAATTTCTATACCAAACAGAAGCTAGTCAGATTAGTTAATCCGAACATTTAGAATTCTGATCGAGGTTACACGCATGAAGCACGTGGACGCTGCACGACTTCACATGCTGCTTAGCTTACCATTGACCTATTGTGCTGTGCATCGATCCAATAACTTGGTGAATGGTGCTCCTATGCATCTCCTTTTAAAAGTTGACTCAAAATATGTATATTGTGCAGATTTCAGAACCCAAGAGTTAGAAATTGCATGGTTCAACCATGTGCATGATTAGCCTCTCACCAACCATTAACCAAAACCAAACAATCCCTGCACACTTCTGCAATACCAATCGAACTTATCTCAACCATAGGCGTGTCCCGTGATTCTAGACACATAATTTCGCACGAGAATTGCACCGAAAATTAACAAAGGGAAAGCAAATTAACTTACTGAAGAGGAAGGCATCAAGGCTTCTGTTGGGGAGGTACTCGTAGATGAGCATCTTATCATCCCTCTCCACGCAGCAGCCCAACAGCCTCACCAGGTTCCTGTGCTGCAGCTTGGCGATCAGGTCCACCTCGTTCCGGAACTCCGCCACGCCCTGCCGTGACCTCGCCGACAGCCGCTTCACGGCGATCTCTGCGCCACCGCCCAGAACACCCTGAACGTACATACCCGAGAACCGAAAATTTCATGCCCAAGAGGCAAGAATAGTATTACTAGAACTAAACGAGTGGCATTTGGCAGTGTTCGTACTCTATAAACGGGCCCAAAACCGCCTTCGCCGAGCTTGTTCTCCTTGGAGAAATTGTTGGTGGCGGCATGGATGGAGGACAGGTCCATGACAGGCAAGTCCGAGTTGGACAGTTTTTTCAGGCTCTCTATCTGAGCCCTCCTGATAGCTGCAAGAACAAAGAAACACTCTTAGCTAGTACTAATGTAACAATTGCAGCATGTAGCTAGCACTAATTACTTAATTAGAGCTCAGCTCACCGTTGCGCTTCCTCCATCTCCAGCAGTACGCACAGTACAGAAGAGTGCAGATGATGACTACCACCAGGATGGAGACCATTATAGGCATCCCATTGGAGCTCGAACGTCCTGGTGCGAGAGCACCCACACCAATTAATTCAGCCACCTTGATTCCTTAATTAACCGAAGAACATTGACATATCCGCAACAAGCAAGAACTGGATGTACCTGGATCACCTGCAGGCGATGTATCCATCAACCGGCGATGTCGAAAGCGGTGCGGCGATCCAACCGTGTGTTCTTCCCGGCGCTCCATCTTGGAGCTCTGAGAGAATTGCTGTGCTTTGTAGGAATAAATATTTCCTGTTGCTATTGGGTTGTTGGAGAGGTGTTGCATCTAGCCAGCCATAATTTTGGAGATTCGTTAGTGCTGCTGTTGTGCTCGCACAAATGTGTACAAGGCATACATGGACAGCTCGGCGAGGAGAATAAGAAGGATACGCAGCTGCAGGCATGGGGATGGAGAGGGAGGGGGCGTTGATGGCTGCTGAATGAATTAGTTTTCAAAGGTTCCATGCCAATATTTCATGTTTGTCCTTCTAGGACTGCCAAATGTGGTGTTCGACCATGCGAGGACCATAACGTCTAAGAGCATCTTCAGCAGAGCCCCTAAACCTTAAAATAGGGAGTGTAATTAAAAAACAGATCCAGCAGGTCCCAACTCAAGCCCCTAAAATTAGGATACCCCTAAATTTGCCTCCTCAGCCCCAATCCCAGGGGGCCCCAACTCAAGCCCCTAAAATTAGGAGGTTCCAAAATTTGCCCCCTCACCCCCAATTTCCAGTGACACGAGTATAACCTCTATTATTGAAGATAGGGAAATACATGAGAGGCTTCGAAAATTTTATCATGATTTGAAAATTTTAAATTTAAATTTGAAATATCATGTTTTTAAATTGTAAATGTTAATATGCTTATGTTTTATGTATTACAAATATTTTTGCTTGAATTTTAGTGGTGTTAAATGAAAATTATACATAGTGGATATGTCAAAATATGAGAAAAAAGTAAAATAGGGACTGTTGCTGGACTTATCCTCTGAAAACAGAACCCTAAAAAATAGAGGGAGTCCCTAAATCCAAAATAGGGGCCCTGTTTTAGGGGCCCTTGCTGGAGATGCTCTAAGGAACCCCTTTTCTGTGCCCAGCCGAGGCTTAGTTTTTTTTTACTTTTATTTGTTCTGGCTTTTGTTCTTGTCCATTGCTTTCGAAGTCAACTCTGACCATTCTTACTGAATTGATTTGGCTTTGTAATATAACCATGCACTCACTTGTGATAGGGATCCATGTCGATGTTAAAGCTCAAGACTTCTCACATGTCCACATACACAATTTGGTGCTGTCAAGGGGGCTGGTGTGCAATAGAACACCAAATACATTATCTTTTTACTACCTAAAGTTTTTAGCATATATTTCGGTACTCCTTCCGGTCACAAATAGTTATCGTCTTGGATATAGATACAATCTAACTTTTAAATTTTTAATTGTGAATATATTTTTAAATATTTAAATGTGGTACATAAAAATCATACGCTACATTTATCTTGAAAAATACTTTCATAAAATTATAATTTTATTGGGTTTTATAAAAATATCATAATAAAACTTAGTGTCCAAAGTTATGTTTTAGAGATTGTTTATGTCTAAAACGACAACTATTTATAACCGAAAGGAGTATTTATCGAGGATAGTGAAAAGTCTCTTTTCTACTTTTCCATCTAAGTTTCTAAAGTTTATTTTTTGAATGATCTTCATAAATATAAAGTTTGTACGTAGGTTAATAAGGCATTTCCTTCTATACCCCTATTTATTCTCACTAAACCATATGCATTTGTTCATTACCATCCACATAAAACATAATTTTCACCTTCCAAAACAATTAAGCAAAGATATCTAAGCTATTTTTTCATATTTTTTTTAATTTAAACATAATCTTAATTTCATATAAAATTAAAATACATCGTATATTTTTAGACGGAAGGAGGGCCGTATCTGAAAGAAGGGTAAGGCTTGTCAGCTGCTCCATAATGAAATGGGAAATGGGAAATAAGGAATGGGATTTTTGTTTTTTTCCCTTTTGACAAACGAGGATACCATGGGAAAGAGAGCACTGCATTTATGGATGGTGCTACATGTGACGAACCGGAGGGCCCTTGGATGGCCACCTCATTGGCATAGGAATTTGTAGCTCTCTGTGTCAAATGGTCAAACCACCTTGGCATTTTGTATTAGTGGGACCCGGGTATGGTGGTGCGCGTTTCGCTTCGCTTTTGCCGGTGGGCTCGGCCGGGCTGGACCGCAGAAAAACAGGAACGTGACGGGTGCTCCGTGTACGGCATAAAAATCAGGCGTAAAAGGCTTAATTTATAATTTCTGAAAAATGTGGGTTCTCTTTTCGGGAAAGCAGACCCTTCTAGTAAAAAAATAGAGTAATCTGTAATTTCGAAAACTTTCAGCCATTTTTTTCGCAAAAATTGCAAAGTTTCGGGGCATTCCTGTTCTATAATTTTGGTAAATTTTGGGTGCTATTTTGTGAAAAAAATGAAGTTTCGGGGTCTTCTCGCAAAAAAAATAAAATGGGAGGCCTATTTCTTGAAAAAAATTGAAGTTTCGGGGGCCTTTTTAAAAAAGGTTTTGGGGGACCCCGCAAACAAGGACTTGAATATAATTTTAGAAACTTTCGGGGGCCTTGACGAAAAAACCACGCCCACGCATCATCGCCACATGTCGGTCAAAAAAAAAACTGGACCGCAACACACGAGCGGAGGCAAGACTCGAACAAGGGTGTGCAGCCTCGCAGCAAAGCGTTGTCCCACCGCGCCAAGGGCCTGCTCTTGGCGCACTCGTGTTAAGCGAAAGTGACAAAATACTTGAGCTAGATAAGCAGACGAGAAAAGTGTCGACGTGGCGCTCAGCGGAACAAACACACCACCCCGAATCGACGTGGACACGGCCTGAAGGCTGAAAGTCTTGGGAGTTTAATATGGTCAAGACAAATTATATTTAACTAATAGGGTCTGCATGCTAGCGATAAAGATGTAAACGGGCCGAATTCGAGCGGGCCTAAGGCTGTCAGGCTCGAGCTCGGTAAGGCTCGAGCCGAGCTCGAGTTGGGGTCCAAGCCTAGATCCAGGCTCGAGCTCGGTTCGGTACAAGCTCAAGTAGGCTCGAGTTCGGCTCGAGTAAGCTCGATAAGCTCGAATAAGCCCGGTAGGCTCAAGTAAATTCAGTGAATCTGGTAGGCTCGATAACAAGCTCGAGTAAGCTCGATAACAAACTCGAGAAAGTTCGGTTCACGGAAGCTCGATCCAAGCTCGAATAGGCTCGCGAGCTATTCGAACTCGGCTCGGTGAAGCTTGCGAGCTCGAGATCGAGCTCAAGTTCAGCTCGTTTGGAGCTCGAATTGGGCCTAAACCAAGCCGAACTCGAGTAGCTCGTGAGCTCGAGCTTTTTTTTACAGCCCTAGCTAGCGACTATGTAACGATTTTAGAATGCCGATCTGTGTACATCGAGGACAGCCACGGCCACACAAAGAGGTATCACCGACGTCGCATCTCATACGGTTCTTAACTTCGCTTAAAAAGCTATCCACGAAGATCAGAAAATATTTTGCTGTAACTTTCACAGACAGTTACATAAAGAAACCATTTATAGAGAACAACCGTATGTGAAATAATAAAGACTTTTGAAGTTAGCAAGCCATCAGTGATGTACAAATTAATCACAGCCGGTGCACTTTTATGAGCCGTTTGTGATATAACGCAGACAATTGATATCTCGTAGTCGTCTGTGATTAATCAACTTATCGCATACGGTTATATTTGTTCGAGAGTTTATTTTGCATCACACACGATTTTGTTCCTTTGCCACCTCGGATGTATTAATCTTTCACAAGGGAGTGTATAGGTATCATCCGGATGTTTTTGTCCCAAAAACCATCCAAACTTTGGACCGTATGATCAAAACACACATCCGTAGGATCAACCCATTTCGAATTCAGGGGGGCGTGCATTGATCTGAAAGCAAATCTAATGGTCAGGAATTTGGATGATGGTTGTTAAAGAAAATATCCGGATGAAACTTATCAAAACCCCTTTCACAATTGTCATAGTTTTTAGAACCGACTACGATGACCTCTGATTATCACTCTCTTTTTGCAGGCAGCTCATTAACTATCTATGAGGACAGTTTTTAACCGTCTGTTATGTATCTCTGTGTGTTAGCGAGTGCTCACATAATTTGGCGCTAATATCAGGTTGGTGATCACATTGTTTAATTATTTTATGTCTTGCATCTGAAATAACCGCATTTTTAATAAGCACCATGCATCGGATTGGGCAAGCAAGGGGATCAAATCCTCATGGTCCATGCAAGTCGTGCGGAGTAAAAAAGCGGAACCCGAAGAAACGGAAGTAGAGATACCTTGCAGTGGCGCAGTTTAACCGTCTAAAGTTCAGGCGTACTGAAATTTCAGAAATCCCCACGAGCACCTTCAGTTGAACTTCGAAACCAGTGGAGTACTCGAGTTGGATGGTGAAAGAACAGATATGCTTCGGGTCGAAACCGTACCGTGCCACGATAGCACATCGTGCCCACCGTGCCGGCCCAACTCGCCTTTGGCGAGTCTAAGTCCGGCCCATTTGCGCTTCGTGCCTGCTTCATGCCGTGCCGACCCAGGCCCGACCCATTTTCACTATTGTGACGAGCAAAGAAATAAAACACATCACTACTACTAAACTACCTATTTTAATTAATTAAGAGACTACTCACATCAACAAAATGTCAAAAATAAATGCAATGCTTGAAGATGCCTTGAATCAACAATATCTGCCAACTTTTAGGTTTTAATCCGTGATTTCGTGCCCGTTCGTGCCGTACCAACACGGGCCCAGCCCAAACGATCGTGTCGGATCGTATCGCCCATCATGCCCAGTTCTCAGGCCCGGCACGGCCCGTGCTACAGTTGCATGCCGGCCCGGTCCAGCCCAGAACCGTGCCGTACCGGACTTTGCACCGGGCCATCCCGTCGTGCTTCGGGCCGGTCCAAAAGAACCCGACTAAAATGCCCACCTCTAGGCCAGACTAGCCATGGCCCCTACTAGTTTTGCTAAATTCGATGCTGAGGTGTACTACTTATTATATGTTCACTTTGCAATCCTGTTACGCCGGTCTCTATAATTTGGATGAAGCTTCGCCATTGGCTAAGTAGACATAATTTGCATAATTTGTTTTTCTGTTTTTTGCACATTATCATAGCCCTCCCGCTTCACGCAGAACGTGTGTGAAAAGATCAAATACCACTATGAAGCCCTTCTGCGCACACGTCGCTAGCACAGTCGCGCAACTCGTTGGGCTGATCACAATGCAAGGCCCGCTGTTGCCCACTACTGCAACAAGATTTTGCAAATATTGGACAACTGGTCCTGTTTTACATTCTCCAAGTACGGTTGCGGCGGTGGGAAATTCTAAGTGGTCATGTTCCAGGTGTCAGGCTTGGTTGAAGAAGGTGGCAACTCTTCTGGTGGCTACTTTGATGGCTGCGGTGGTCTCTGCTGTACGCATCACCCGTAGAGAAAAGGTTCAATGTGTAAACATAACAACAGAACCAACAATGTAGTGTACTCCCTGTCATCACAAATAGATGTTATTTTGGATATCGATATAATCTTTAAAATACTGTTTTGACCGCTAATTTCTATTGTAATATATTTATAAAACCATGTAATATTATAATATTATGATAGAACTTTTCGAGACAAATATACACATATAATTTTCGAGTGGTGCTTTTATGTTTTTCCTCCTAATACAAGTTACACAAATCTTGAAGCAAGCGAAGAGGTAATTAAGTAACCACCGTTTACCCTTCATTCATGCTTTAATATTTGTGTAACTTTAAAAAGAAAGGCATATAAGCGCCTCTCATAATTTTCATGTATCCAGTTTAAATATTTAAAAAGATATTAACAGTTAAAGTTTTAAAATTTTGAATATATCTATATTTAAAACTATAACTATTTGTGATCCGAGGGAACAATTGAATGTCCCTAGGATGATTGAGTCTTGTATCCCAATGCTGATCTCGATAAGAATATGACTGCAGATATTCAACCCGGCCTAGAGCAGGAAAACAATTGCGATGGTGTTGTAGATTTGGCACTTCCGGAGCCTTCTCTCGAGTAGTAATTGTGTATCCTCAACAGCACTACTATGCGTAGGGTTGAGATAGTGTGAAAATTAAAGTGGCTATCATGCTGGAAGCCTGTCAATGGCCGAGTTGAGAAGTGAACCACCTCTTTTTTGGGCGCTAGCTAAGTTTCAGTTCGTTTCAACTTTTAGATTATGAATTCTGAATTACGAGAGAAACTGTTTCTGATTATGAGAGAATCGGGTTGAGTTGGCTGCGACTTCTATGCCAGTGAAAATCAGTAAGAACCAGTGAGAATCAAGTTTCAGCTGGATTCTGATTTTATGTAGAATGCAGCTTCTAATTCTTAGAGAAGCTGTCCAGAATCATTTCGTTCGGCAAATAATATGTTTTTTTTCAAAAGTAGAAGTTGAAACGAATGGACCATAAGTAAGACAGGGAGCTATCACTCTAGCAAGCCAAGGAGGCCATGGAGAAGAGATTCTTCAATTTACTCCCATCAAGCGATATGCTTAACCGTGACATGTAAATACCGCCGATGCCAATACTTCGAAGGCTGTCGCTTGCCCACCTATGCTGCACAAGTGAGTTGCACTGCAGGGACCCACGCTTGCTCGGTTGGCTCGGGAGTTGGTGAACTCCCAGCTGGTCACGTGTTCGATCTCCATAACCAACTCGTGGACCTCACTCACGCGTGCGTGTTCAGTGGGATGGCGTGTTTTTGCGCTATGAAGGTCTTAAGCCTGCGTGTGTAAGTGCAATAGAAACGCACGCATATGTGTACATAAGAGTGGTGTGTGACGTGCGCGCGCACGCAGATTACGTGTCTTTGTACCCTCGAAAAAAAAGTGAGTTGCACTGCCCAGAATCACACGACGACACTACTGGCGCACTGAATGACGACCTGGACAAAGTCGTACAATAGTGTCCCAGGACGTGGTTTGCATTTTTTCGCAGGGCCTGCCCTCTTCTGAACCTGCATCCTCAAAGATGCGCAACAATGCTTTGAAGGGCACAGATGGTGTGCCAACTTCAGTGTGCACATGGTACTCTCCCCCAAGCATCTTTGGAACCAACGGTCGTGCGCGTCGGTGCTGATGACACCAGTAACAACTCTGAGAATTCTCCATATCGATGATCCGAAACAAGTACCGTATTATGTTAGAGTTAGAGTTCTTTTACATGCACAACAATGAATATGGATCGTTTATTGATTTTAATCCAAAGGTTAAAAATAGATTAGATCAAATTATACTATCATATGTAGTATGTGTAGTAGAATGTAAAGAGGGATAGAATGGTAAAAAATTTCAATACAACGGAGGTAAAACGGTTAATAAATTTTTTCACCTACCCGAAGCCCATTTCTTTATCCCCACCGGAAGCCCTCCCTCCATCAGTGCATCGCGCGTCGAGGGACCTCGACGACTCGCTAAAATTACGTTAATACCTTTTTAAAATGTAATATTTTTATTTGTAAAAGTTCATAATACCCCACCAAATCAATGGTTAGATCTAATTTATACTATCATAATATACTACAAGTATAATCCACTAAAAGAGCGCTAGAGTTATATACTAGCTGAAAATAATGGCAAGCTAGACATAGGCCTAAACTGTGGAATTGTTTTAATTAAGTGGGAGCCTATTCATGCCCATCCCAAGTGACCTCTTCGTGGGCGTTTGCGCAATTTTCCGCCACGACAGTCCGCTTTTTATCGCATTGTAACCTCATCAACTTAAGACGAGTGCTTCATTCTTTTTTACATGGGAATTAAGGAAGTGGATATTGAATACTTTTTATTTGTTCTTTGTTCCTAAAGTGGTAAACCAAATATGATCAATTTCAACGAATTACTAGGTTCAAAAAAAATTGCTCAAATTATTGTTCGATAAGTTGGTCTCAAGGGATGCAATGGACCCAAATGAATTCCGTACCACGCTACCAAAATCTGTCTGTTGAAATTCAATTACAGTGTTGGTATTATTTGGGGACAATGGCTTCCTAAGATGCATCAAGTCGTCCCCGGTCCAATTCTTAGCAAATGAAAGGGATAAGAAATGAATTTAGGACTGACACGGTATTAGCAGAAGTTTCATATGGATGTTGCAAGACTAACGGTCCCTCCCTTACATGCATGCATTGATCTCAATAACGTACATCAAGTGTGATTTGAAGAAAAGGGGTGGTGGTAGTACAAGTACACAAGAGCAGAAAGGATTAACAAAATATTAAACCTCTCTTCTACATCAGGTACGTAACGCTGGTTCCCCTAAAAAAAAGGGTACACACTGGTAATGATCGGTTGAGAAAACAAAAGGGTGTACGTATGCATATGCCTCCTTATTTATCTTCGAACGAGGTGGTTCGTTATTGATTTCTATCATATCCTTAAAAAGTGATGCAGAGCTGCTAAGTGTTTTCTTCTAGCTAGTTCAATTGCCCCCTCAGCGACGACGACAAGATGGCGTCCAGCGCCTCCTTCACTTGGGAGATCTCCGGCGCCTTGCCCCCTTGCGCCGGCCAAAACTCGTCCGTGGCAAGAACCTGCAATTCATTACTCAGTTCGGTCAGAATTACTAGCTCCATTTGCTGTCTAGATGACAGATAGTTATCGTTTTGAACATAGGTACGATTAAATTTTTAAAATTTTGACTATTAATATTTTTTAAAATATTTAAATTGGACAGTGAAAATCATATATGTAGATTTGTTTTGAAAAATACTTTCATAATACTATAATTTTATTGGATTTTATAAATATATTATAATAAAACTTAGTGATCAAATTTATGTTTTAGAGACCATTTAATATCTAAAGCCATAACTATTTGTGAGAATAGCTAAGCATGCATGCATGCTGATACACTGATACACATACCTTGACTTGCAGCTGGAGGAACTTGACGTAGCTGATAGCCTTCTCGAGCATGGTGACGAGGTCGACCTTGGTGCCGTTGGGCACGAGCTCCTGCAGAATCCGCAGCCGCTCGCTGATCCTCTCGCGCCGATTCTGCCGCAGAGGCACAGAAGAACGGTTCGATTCGGTTCAGTTCAGTCCACCGAAGCAAAAACGCGCAGAGAATTCGAGCACATATTGGCAGTGGGGAAAACTGCAAGCAATTTTGGCGCCGAAGTTACCTTGGCCGCGAGGCTTTGCGGGTCCTTGGGTGGGGTGGTGGGCGCCGATTTGGCCTTGCTCGTCTTCCTGCTCGCGCCGCACTGCTTCTTGGTAGGGCTGATGGCCTGCGGCTCCGCGCTCTGCACGTGCGCGCGCGCCCACGCAACAGTGGCAAAACTCTTGGTGAGCCACGGAAATATTCAAAGCGAAATGGCTAATGAATTTGACCGACATGTTGTGCGGAATTGTACTGTGTGTACGCACGCACCACGTTGGGCCGCTTCTGCGCGCCGCGAACCGGCGACGCGGCGTCGGGCGAGCCGCACGACGTGCTCGGGAAGAGCAGCCCGAACGGCCGCCCCGCGCCGCCGGCTCTCTCCATCAGGCTGAAGCAGCCCGTGGCCGCGTCAAAGCCTATGGACGCCGTCGCATGGTGCGCCCCCGCGGCGCCGTAGCTCTGGTCCATGGCGTCGATCCACGCGTCGCACTCCTCCTCCTCTTCCGCCACCGCCGTCTGGGCGGCGCCGTGGCCCCGCGCTGCGCGGTCGAACGCGAGCACGGACGCCCCCGCGCCCGCCCAGCCCCCGCTGCTGGCGCCGGCCGGCCCGTGGAAGCCCCCGAACAACGCCGCGGCGTCGGCGTCGAGGAGAGCGTCGTGGCCGTAGCCCAGCGCGTCGAACCCGGACGCCTCCGCGGAGTCGAAGCCGTTGTACACCATTGGCTCCCTCACTAACGCCATGGCAACGTATCTAGCTAGTTTCGTTGGGCACACGAGAGAGGTGCCCAGCTAAACCAAGTGTGTTGCCGTGGTACCGTTGTCTCTGTACTCCCGGTTACCAACAGGCGGTTGATCAGGGGCGGTGAGGCGTGCTGCTGCCTTCGCGCCATGCGCCAACTTATATACATGCACCGGCGCGCCCCGATCCACATGGGGGCAACGGGTGCTTAAACAAGCCCGTACAAACATTGGGCGTGGGGAGGATTATACTAAGAGAAAAACGCGGCAGCATTTAATGCTCGAGGTAGCTCGGTGATCGAGCTGCCGATCCTTGCCGAAGCTCTGTTCCTCTCGTCTCTTCTCGGAGCCTAAACTCTCGCGCGCTCCCGGCCGGGTTCCGGGCTTGAAAGGGCTCTCTGCCCCCGGAAGTCGTACGTGTTGTCATGGTGCGCGCGCCCGTGCGGATCCGCCAATCCACCTGAGCGTGACCGCGACCCGTTTGGGCCGCGGTTAATGAGCAGGGGAGGCAGGGAGCGGAAGGCGCGGCGGAGCCGTCGGGCTCTCCCACGCCTCAAGATTCCCCGACTTCCTCTCCTCTCACGTGGCCATGCCATGCCATGCCATGCCATTTCATGCTGCGGCTCAACGGCAGATGCCGCTTCGCCGCGCCTTTATTGCGTGCGGCAAAAAACAGCCAACTTGTGCAGCTGTGCAGGGCTATCGGCAGTACGTGCCGTAGTAGAGCATGGTTGATGGTTGGAAGTCAGTTCGGCCAACATTTTTTCATTTCAAGCAGACCTATTTTAATCTTAAACTCGTTAACTAACGTAATTAAAGTAATTTTAATTCGAGCTTTTTTACCGGCCCCTGTGTCTTCCATGCTCCTTATCCATCTTTCGCCATGGTTGAAGCCCTGTTTGGTATGGTTCCAGTCTTCTAGATTCTAGTAAAAACAAAAACAATTCCAAATTCTTGGTAGAAACGTTTCAGTGAATTCTATGAATCGGGTGGAACGGGGTTGAGACCGATTCAACTACAAAGTGGAAAAAGAATAAACAATCTAAGGAGAATCGTTCCGAGCTTTAGCCCATTTGATTGGGTTTCTTCCAGAATCTAGTAGAAACGGCCTGGTTCTAAGTTGCCAAACGGGGCCTAAGTCCAACTATCTTAACTAGCTTCTATGACTTCACTGGACTTTGGCTCATCGATCGAGGAGTATTTCAAGGGACTTATTACTAAGAATAAAGTACTACTAACATGAGCAACAGTTATGAGATGATGAAAGTAAGTAAATTAATCTGCCAAAACTAGAACAAGAGAAACTAGGTTTAACCAATATACGAGAGATCCCCCCAAGGTTAGATTCACTTATTGCAAATATGATGTGCTTTAACATTTTTCATGTACATCATTATAATATCCAACATCTTCATCATTAGGGTTAGTTGCCAAATAGCACAATTAAGCATAGAATATCACATAAAATGATGATAAATAGGGTGAGAAAAGTATACAAATCGAGCACCAACAACAATCCTTCACCTATTTCGAGAACAGCTCTCAATGTCCAGCAAAAAAATCGCCAAAGCCGGTTTACGTGTTCCATGTCCGTCATACCACCGTGGTCTGAGAGCCATGCAACTTCCGGTGAGACCGGTTCCCATGAACCGAAACAAACACAAAAACACTCTCTCGTTCTTGAATTTTGCTTCAAAACCTATCTACTTTGGAATATTTTCAGAATTTGACACTCAATTCGCAAGCCTTTCGGCTCATTTGGATGACATATGGGACCGTCTGTGTGTATGACAGTGGGCCAGAGTGTCAAATTCCGAAATACGAATTTTAAAGAGTGTCAAATTCTGAAAACTCCCATCTACTTTTGGCTCGACGCTCAAATTGCCATGGGACTTGTACCAAAATTCTCACAAGAGGTTAGGGATAATCGACTTTTGGCTTTCCATACTCTTTCTCTTGGCCAGTCCTACCAAGGTTTCAAATTTCTATTTTGGATCATATCTCGGAGGTGACCAAAATCCAAAATTCCAACGAGATCTCAAAATTTTAGACGAAATCCAGAAAGCAAATTTAAAATCAAGCTTTTTTGACCCAAAAAACTTAATAACTGATCAAAATACCTCATATTCACATCACAGACGGTTTTAAACAAAAACCGTCTGTGATGAGTTTTCAAATTTCGGTTTCGGATCATATCTCGGAGGTAACCGAAATTCAAAATCCTGGTGAGATCTCGGAATTTGGGACGAAATCCCAAAAGCAAATTTAAAATCCGTTTTTTTATTGGGATTTCCGAGATCTCGAAAAAAATTGCCTAGATCTCGGCGAGAAACACCGACATCTCTAACCGTCTGTGATGACACATCACAGACGGTTTTTGGCTAAAACCGTCTGTGATAAGTCATCCCAGATGATTTTAAACAAAAACCGTGATGGCTCATCATGGATGGTTTTTATTTAAAATCGTTTGTGATGTATATTTTTTAAAAAATTTAATTTTTTCTCATTTCACTTGGGTTTAAAATCTCGTCTCCAATCGAAATCCGAAATCTCGACTGAGATTTCCGAAATTTCGGCGGGATTTTGAACCTTAAGTCTTACTGCATACAAAAGGCCAGTCAGACTTCATACCCTATGGCCTATGCCGGTCTGACCGGTTAAGTCGACTGAACCCAAATCTCATTTCCTGGGCTTGTCTTTTGGCAACTCAAACTTCTTTCAAACTACCTAAATAGTGTCATATACTTATTACAGCAATGGAGGGACCTGTCTCACTTATTTGAAAATTGACATTTACTACTGCTTGTGAAATTATTTTTGTGTGTGTGTGTGTGTTCTCACCTTTTGCTTTTGAAGTGCATGAATTTGTAATTTATAACCCTTCGGAATTGTTCAGAGTAGATTCTGGCATAAGCCATCGGTGGTATATGGGTCGTCTAATTTGAAGTGGAATATATACAGTTGAGATTTAGTGAGTTTGGAACTTCTTATGCTCATCTTGATCATTGATTTTCGATCGGAGGGTGGCCGCGCGCGCACATGCCTAACGACTTCCTTGCAACTTGGCGGGCCCATGGAATGTTAGCAACTTATTAGCATATCAGATTAGGATCCTAGATGACATTGAAAATTAGCGAGACAAGATGCTTCGGATACTGTTAATCCTTGTCTTTGATGCTGGCTAATCAAGAGTGCCTGAGGGGGCAGCTCTCTGCTGCTCGTGCTCTGCTTGTGCTTCGCTTGTCCGCGAGATAAGAAACTCGCTGTTCCCTGGCTTGGTTTTTTTTTTTATTGCACGTACACGCTCTGTGATTAATGCAGTGCGTTAATAGCATCCTCTCTGTCTCACACGCACGCACGCACACGCGCTGTGTCCCTCCCTCTAGGATAATTGCAAGTTGATCCAACCATTCCTTAACTGCGAGTCAAGAATGGAGTAGCTAGCGTGCATGCACGTCGAGGTGTCGAGAGCGAGATTAACCTCCTCATGGCTAGGGTTACTGGGACTCTGTTGGTTTTGGATCTATACATTTGATTCACGTACGGATTAAAAAAAAATTATATCGGGTCCATCCAATTCTGTGCTGGTTTAATTCGGAGCAATTATCACTGAAGCACATGCCATCCTTGATTTGCCATTTACAGATATGCAATCATGCAATACGTGGTTGCAGCTAGAGGTCAATATCTGAGAATAATCCAAGAAGAAGAAGAAGAAAGTTGGTAGCACAAGCTTAAGGGCGTTCCTTTACAACTGCTAAGTACTCCCTCCGGTTTGGTAATACCTGTTGTTTTGGACATAGTGATGATCAAACTTTCGAAACTTTGACTAACAATATATTTTTAAATATTTAAATTGGATACATAAAAATTATATGTGTAGATTTGTCTCGAGAAGTACTTTCATCGTATTATAATTTTATTTGGTTTTATAAATATATTTTAATAAAAATTAGCGGTCAAAGTTGTGTTTTGAAGACCGTGTTGATATCCAAAACGACAGATATTACCAGACCGGAGGGAGTATAATCAGCTTAAGGGCGTTCCTTTGCAATACTTGGTGCAACTGGTGCTTGTGCAGCTGGTTAGGTATAATCAGCTGCTAACGCTGAGGAAACTCTGTTACTAGTAGTATTAGCAAGTCATATCGATGGGGAGAAGGTGAAATGAATACTCAATTAACTAACCCTAATGAACCACCTTTACAGCTAGTAGTTGACTACACCATTGCAGATGCCCTTAAGTTATTCAAAATCTAGAGTTGGAGCTCGGAAAGTTGGAAATGACTTTTACTACTAGCCGGCCGGGTTGGTCGGAGAACTGCACAACAATGGACCCCCTTGCTGGTCAACTTGACAATTACTAATCCCCAGCTAATGTGGGAGGATTAGGCAACTAAAAACAAATACAATAACAAAGCCTACGACATACTCTATCTCTCATCTATATCATCTAGAGTAAGCAATATAGACAGCTTATACCATAATTATCTTCAAAGATTGTCTCTAGATGCTATGCAATAACTATCTCTTCTCTCTTATATTATACATAACTAATCTATTTTGTTTCTGGTGCCATACTGGTTATTGTATGATAGCCGACTCTCTTCTCTCTTTTTTCCTCACTCTTCCATATAAGACAAAGCTGATGTGTATAGACTAAAAGTGACTTGAGGTGGCCTTAGGGTATGTACAATAAGGCCACCTCAGCTGGCTTTTAGCATATACACATCAGTTTTTTTTGTCTATGTGGAGGAGTGAGAAGAGAGGACAGAGAAGAGAGATGTCTCTTATTTAGTAGACAGTTTTGCACGGGAGCATAGATATATTATTTATGTAGAGATGGTTATTGTACGATATCTAGAGACAATTTTCAGAAATTATTATTATACAAACTGATTTTTAGCTTATTATTATCGTGTAGTAGATTTTACTATTGTACTTGCTCTTATTGTACATGCCTTAATGGCGTACGTGCCAACCTGCATGTGGGGTTCATTAATGATTGGGCAACTTGCTCATTAACTCCCTGACCAACGAACAGATCATTACCCTTACCGATTTCAGCTGGGTGCAACACAGCACAGCAAGCAGGTCGATCCGTTTTAAGTTACTGTGCCATTCGTTCACCTCTTCTAGGATTCTGATGCTCTGATCACATTACGATGGCACCAAAAAATAAGTAATAAAAAATAAGCTCCTGAGAGGGCGAACCGACTGCCTGACAAAATTAGTAAGCGGTTTTGTTAGGTTATCTTGATCGCATGTGGGGTTCATTAATGATCGAGCCGTGCGTGGTCTGTTTGCACCTTGCACACGTGCATCGCTGACATTTTGGGGGATGGATCCGACCACGCGCCAGCTCGCATTGTTCACCACGCGTGCACCGTCGGATCCGTTGATCGGACGGTCAGGTAATGGCGCAGCAGCTAGGGATGGTTATTTGGTCCAAACGGAGAATGCTAGCGGCTAATCCTACACTATGCAACTAGTATATGAGTTAGCGTAGTGCATGTGCACTATCCTTGAATAAATAGTTAGTGCATGTCATGTTCTGCTTTGCACTAGGAGTGGTAGTAGTACTACTCCTACTTGTTTGTGTCTTAGGGCATTGATGCCCTGTTCAGGACGGCTCTATACAGTTTCTATTTAAAATAAATGGATTATTTGTCGAATGGGAGTATTTTGGACAGCTTCTCTTACAATCAGAAACAACACTCTACGTAAAATCAGAAGCTGGCTAGGGGAGATTCTCACTAATTCTCGCCACACGCAGAGGCTAGCCCCTCCATCCGTCGCCCGAAGCCGTTCACCCATATCTGCTTGGCGGCCATGGAGAGTAGCGCCACGGCGTTGACACCGCCCGTGAGGCGAACTTCGAGGCCAAACAGGAGGCCATGGAGAGGCAGGTCAAAGGCCGAGACTTAGTGCTTGGAGAATAGCAGGGCGGGGGCGAAGCGAACGTAGGCGAGGGATTAATTAGGCGCGGAGGTGGAGCACGGGGGAGGAGGGGGACGAGTGCGCGAAGTGAAAGAGGAGGTGGGAGGAGAGGAACAGGAGTGCGAAGCAGGCGATGGCCATGAGCGGGGTGAGGACGACGGTGGGAGCGAGCAAGTTGGAGGCGGAGCTGGGAGCGGGGAGGTAGGGGAACAGGCGAGCGGAGGAGTCAGGGAAGAGGAGCGTGAGTGCGCGGGGTGGAGAGGGGGGTGGCGCGAGGGGGAGCAAGGTGGGTCGTGGGAGGCAAGGGGGTGTGCGGGAGAGGGAGGCGGCGGGCGTTAAGAGTGGAGGTAGGGGAACAGCCCCGACAATCTAGATTGCCGAACGACTAAATTCTCTAGCAGGCAGATTCTTTAGGCAGTTGCTTCTCCAGACAACTGATTATAATCTAGAATCTGCACAATTAGAAGCTGTTTTGGACTGGGCCTAAGCCTTCTTTGCACAAATTTTAAAGAAGCGACGGGACAAGTAATCACTATCTAATTTTTATTCATGCTTTAAGGGCAGCCGCAATGGTGCCAGATCAGCTCTCTATAAGAGAGTCCATGTCATCATCTGTCCTATGTGGAAGAGATTAATTAAAGAGAGAGAAGACAACGATCTACAGATCTGGCGAGAGCCGATAGAGAAAAACGAGGCACCTATCGGTGAGTTAACGATGCACAAACGACTCTCCCGTCGCTCCGCAACGCGTTTTCTCGCGCATATCGATCTGGTGCTCCACCTCCAACCCTTCTGGTTCCATCCCCAGATTTTTCCCCACGCCTGCTTCTTCCCCGCGCGCGCCAAATCCCTCCTTCCTCCGCGGAGCCCACGCCCCAAATCGTTCCTTCCGCATCACCCACGCCCCAAATCCCTCCCTCCACAGCACCCACACACCAGTTAAATCCATTTCTTGCCTCTTGACCTCCCAAAAACCTAGCATCCCCAATCCCTAAATCTCTGCAAGTGATGAGCCATCGTTCCAAGCGGGAGGTTGCTCCTCCAACGCCTCAAGCTATATGTTCAATTGGTCATTTTGCTTTCGACTTTGTTAATTTAAACATGATTGTTGACGAGGACGTCACTAGCACACACGAAGAAGATTCAATTAGCATGCAAGGTCCAATGACACGAGCTCGTACACGGTGTCTTGGACAAAAGGTGAATTCATTCCTTAAGCAAAATAATTATTTAATCACAGAACAAATGATACTACCTAATGATTACTTTTTACTGATTACATGCAATGGCGTTTCGAAAGAACTTTTGGGAGACAAGGGAGCACATGAATAAAACAGAAGTGGAGTATTTTCTTTGTTTGATGCTGCCATGGGAGGGAGACGCACTAATATTGTTGCATGCAAGAAAGGATAGATGTCCAATTTTGTTTTATGGCATGCCATTAATTTTCAGCCATGCAAATTCTATTTTTGTGGAAGCGCATGCAAGGAAGGTCCACCATTTTGTCCAGCCGTGTGAGGAGGATTTTGATTCTATTTTCATGGCGTGACATGCATCATGGTGCACACAAGAAATCAGCACTTCCTATTTTTGTGGCTGCACAAAAAGGAAATTCGCATGCAATCCATTTGGGGTGCACAACAACATGTTTTATTCAATCCTTCGGGTGAAAGAAAGACAGACTTTGATTTTGGTTTAGCTACTGCTATTGTAAGGCCTCTTGGCCCCAAATACTTGAAGTCTCAAATCAATCATTCATCTTGGAGTGATTATTCTTCCGCTGTTGCTCTTTCAATTCTCATCGAATTGCTCGGGCCGTTCTTCGTGAACAGGTCAATCGTGTTTTGACACGGTTGATAACCAATTGAGGAGTGGTTTAGCGATTGCGAGGCTACTAGTCGCGTTCTTGATCGTGGTTAGCCGCCCCTTCGTCAAGGTCACAACTCGCCTTCAAGAATTTCTCCTACGACGAAAGATCTGGACAAAATTTGTGCGCACGCATCTTAAGTCGAGGCGGGTGCGTATCAAGTGGTATCAGAGCCTTCGTTGCCGGTAGGAATTCATCTATCCGTTAGTAGTAGATTAATTTTTGTTTTACCTATATCCTGAAAATTGCCATACAAACTATCCAACTCCTAGCCCGTTCTAGTTGTTCGATCTGTTAATTTCAATTTGCTTTATTGAGTTTTTGTTCGTCTTGTCATGTCTAGTTGCTGGTCTATTATCTCTTGATGCATAACCTAGAAATCCTTCCAAACAACGAAACAACTTCAGATCGGAAATCCAATTTTCGTCCAGGATTTCCCCCTCCGTGCAACAGTCACCAAAACGTTAATATCTTTTTCTCTAGAAGTCCAAATCCATCCGAACCACTTTTGTTGACTTCATGACTCAATATCCCATCTGCTTGTAAAATTTCGTGGTGATCTGCGGAGTGGTTTGAAATCTGCTCGTGTTACAAGCTTGATCATCTGCTGCCATTTTCGTCTGGAATTTTTTTTCCCTCCGTGCAGCAGTCACTAAAACGTTAACATCTTTTTCTCTAGAAGTCCAAATCCATCCGAACCACTTTTGTTGGCTTCATAACTCAAAAACCCACATTCTTGTGAAATTTCGTGGTGTTCTGTTGAGTGGTTTGAAATCTGCTCGTGTTTCAAGTTTGATCAGTTGCTGCCAATTTTGTTTGCCCCTTCTGTCCAAATCTGCCAAGTGGCCGCAAAGAAAAAAAAAGGTGAAAAAAAAAGAAAGGAAAAAAAAGAGAAAAAGAAAGAAAGAAGAGAAGTGCCAAGGTTGCATCCAATTTTTCCAAGTTCTGCTCTTGCAACTAGTTTGAGTTTGCCCTGAAACATTTTCCGATCAGCAACTAAGACTAGTACTTGAGCGAACGTTTATTCAATTTCGCAAGTTTGGGATTACAGATTGCTTATTCCTTTGATACAAAATTTTCCCACCTAGAGCTCCACAAATTTACCATTGATCAGCGTGTTCTAGCACTTTGCAATTGCTTCACTAACTCCCTTTTGAAGTTATCACGAACCAGCAAACACGCGAGCTTTTTTTTTCCGAGGAGGGTAAGAGCTTCGGTTGGTAAGAATTGAGAGCCTGTGAGTTCCACATATATACATATATTAGCATTATTAGGGTTCTTTGTTTTTCTCGCTAACCATGTCAGGTTCAAGAATTGCCCGTGATGGAACGCATAGCGGATGATGATGCCGATGGTGTGGATCAACATCCTATCACGCCATTGTCCCTCGCTCTCAAGCATTGATGACTCAATTTGCTAGCACTTTTGAGCGGATCTTGTTGATCAAGTAATAGTTCGTTTGGATGGTTTAGAGCATCGTCTTGGTGGGCTTGAAGGCCGAATTGAGCAGATCGAGCATACTCCTCCACGTCAACACCCTCCACCTCGTGTTCCCGAGGTCCTGATGCAAGATTTCGCCATGTTGCCACTGCCCCATTTCATCCTAGAGAAAATTTAAATGTTGCATTTCAAGAGGTCAGCCGATGCAGAGGTAGTTGAAGATTATGTTGCTGAAAATGAAGGTGTTGATATGAGGCGCGACCTGCAACGCCTTATGCGCAAGAACCGACAGGTATGGGGAACATGTCGGACCTGCACATCACCGCCAAGAAGCCAGAAGAGATGATCCTCTCGGAAAGATCAAATTTACTATCCCCAAATTTGATGGCAAATTTGACCCAGAAGCATATCTTGATTGGGAGTTGCAAGTTGAACAAAAATTCAATTGTCATCACTACCAGGAAGATTGCCGCGTACGTGCTGCCACAAGTGAATTTGTAGATTATGCCTCTATTTGGTGGAATCAGATCCATCAAAGAAATAGAACCCCCCACACATGGGATGATCTGAAGCGCTTGATGAGAGCCAGATTTGTGCCCGCTTATTTTGGAAGAGATTTGCTCAACAGAATGCAGAGATTGAATCAAGGTAGCAAATCCGTGGAAGATTATTATCAAGAACTACAAGTGGGCATGCTTCGTGCTAATGTGCAAGAAGAAGAAAATGTGAAAATGGCAAGATTCTTGGGAGGCCTGAATAGAGAGATACAAGATATACTTGATTTTCAGAATTACAACTCCTTGGATGAGCTTTTTCATTATGCATGCAAAGCCGAAAGACAAGTTCGAGGGAAGAGACAGAGTTACAATAAATTTGGCCGCACCTTCTCTGGCTCTTCCGCACCTTCAAAGGGGACCAATCAGCAGCAAAAAAGTGATGTTCCAGCTGCTCGAGAGAATTCAAGAGTCGAATGACTTCGTCATCACACAAGCCTACTAATTCCAACAAGTTAGCTGCTGCCCCTACCAAAAGTTCATCTTCAGTTGCTTCTACAGGAAGAACAAGAGAGATCGAGTGCTTCAAATGCAAGGGAAAGGGTCACTATATGCGAGATTGTCCAAACCAACGAGCACTCGTCATACGGGAAGATGGAGAGTATACATCGGCAAGCGAAGTGGAGGAAGAAGAATCTGATCATGAGGAGTTCAAGAACAATTCCAGTTCTGATTCAGAAGAGATCACCTTTGATACAAGTCATGCTAGCCTGGTTGTTTGTCGAGTTCTTAGTTCTCAAATGGAGAAGGCTGAGGGAGGACAACGACACAATTTATTCCAATCAAAATTTGTGATCAAGGGGCACTCATGCAAGGTGATAATTGATGGCGGGAGCTGTAACAATATTGCAAGTACAGAGATGGTCGAGAAGCTTGGCTTGACCACACGCTCACACCCGCAACCATACTACATCCAGTGGCTCAATTCTTGTGGCAAATTGAGGGTAACGGCAATGGTACGTGTGCATTTCTCCATTGGGACATATGCTGATTTTGTGGACTGTGATGTGGTGCCGATGCAAGCTTGTGCTTTGTTACTTGGGAGGCCATGGCAGTACGACAAGGATACTACCCATCATGGGCGCTCCAACAAGTATTCTTTCATTCACAAAGATAAGAAGGTTTCATTGGTTCCGATGTCACCAGAAGAAATTCTCAGAGATGATTTAGATAGGGCTGAGCGTGAGAGAAAAGAAAGAGAGGTGAGTGACATCCACAAAAGAGGGAGCGAGAGCCACCAGCCCAAAATGAGAGAAAAGAAAGAAAAGAGTGAAAAGAAAAGTGAGATACCATGTAAGGGGCATGTTCTTTTAGCCACAAAAAGTGAGATGCGAGAGTTCAAAAACCAGCCCCGAGAGTGCTTTGTACTTGTGTGCAAAGACACCCTTTTCTCCACTAATGCTTCACTCTCTACCTTGCCAGATTCGGTTGTTTCTTTAATGCAGGAATTTGAGGATGTGTTTTCGAACGAGATACCAGCGGGGCTGCCACCGTTGAGAGGGATAGAACATCAAATTGACTTGGTTCCAGGAGCCTCTTTGCCTAATCGTCCTCCATACCGAACCAACCCCGAGGAGACGAAAAAAATTCAACGCCAAGTGCAAGAACTTCTCGATAAAGGGTATGTACGAGAAAGCTTAAGTCCATGTGCTGTTCCTATTTTACTAGTGCCAAAGAAAGATGGATCATGGAGGATGTGTATTGATTGTAGAGCTATCAACAACATTACTGTTCGATATCGTCATCCTATTCCTAGGCTAGATGATATGCTTGATGAATTCAGTGGCTCTATTATATTTTCTAAAGTCGACTTGCGTAGCGGATACCACCAAATTAGAATGAATCCAGGTGATGAATGGAAAACTGCTTTTAAGACTAAGTTTGGTCTTTATGAATGGTTGGTCATGCCTTTTAGTCTTACTAATGCACCTAGCACGTTTATGCGCTTAATGAACGAAGTATTGAGAGCTTTTATTGGAAAGTTTGTGGTGGTTTACTTCGATGATATATTAATTTATAGCAAGTCTTTGCAAGAACATCTGGATCATTTGCGCCAAGTCTTTACTGCTTTGAGAGAGGCACGCTTGTTTGGTAACCTCGAAAAGTGCACCTTTTGCACAGATCGAGTTGTTTTTCTTGGTTTTGTTGTGACTGCGCAGGGAATTGAAGTGGATGAACAGAAGGTGGATGCTATTCGTGCATGGCCTCCACCTACAACAGTCACACAAGTGCGAAGTTTTCATGGACTAGCTGGGTTCTACCGTCGGTTTGTAAAGGATTTTAGCACGCTTGCTGCTCCCCTCAATGAGTTGACAAAGAAGAATGTACCTTTCAAGTGGGGAAAACCACAAGAGGATGCCTTCAACACGCTGAAAGATAAGTTGACAAATGCACCGCTTTTACAACTTCCTGATTTTGATAAAACATTTGAGATAGAATGTGATGCTAGTGGTATTGGAATTGGAGGTGTTCTTATGCAAGATAGGAAACCAATCGCTTATTTTAGTGAGAAACTCAATGGCCCAACTTTAAACTACTCAACATATGACAAGGAATTATATGCTTTGGTTAGAGTGTTAGAAACATGGCAACATTACCTCTGGCCAAAAGAATTTGTCATACATACAGATCATGAATCATTGAAACATATTCGTAGCCAAAGTAAATTGAACCGTCGGCATGCTAAGTGGATAGAATTTATTGAAACTTTTCCGTATGTTGTGAAACATAAGAAAGGTAAGGACAACATAGTTGCTGATGCGTTGTCTCGACGGTACACATTATTGTCTCAACTTGATTGCAAAATTTTTGGCTTAGAAGGATTAAAAAAACTATATACTGCTGATATGGATTTTAAAGAAATATACGCAAAGTGTAAAGAAGGAAGATGTTGGGATAAATATGTGTTGAATGATGGCTATTTGTTTAGAGCTAACAAGCTTTATATTCCCGCAAGTTCTGTTCGACTTTTGTTGTTGTAGGAATCCCATGGAGGTGGATTAATGGGTCATTTTGGTGTTCGCAAAACTGAGGACGTGCTGACCACACACTTCTACTGGCCCAAGATGAGGCGCGATGTTGAGCGCTATGTAAGGAGATGCACTACTTGTCAAACAGCTAAGTCTCGCTTAAACCCGCATGGCTTATATACACCCCTTCCTATTCCAAAAGCACCTTGGGAAGACATATCTATGGATTTTGTGTTAGGGTTGCCTAGGACTAAGAGGGGGAGAGACAGTGTATTTGTTGTCGTTGATAGGTTTTCTAAGATGGCTCATTTTATACCTTGTCATAAGAGCGATGATGCTACCCATGTTGCTGATTTGTTTTTCAGGGAGGTTATTCGCCTGCATGGAGTACCAAGGACTTTTGTTTCAGACCGTGATGCCAAATTTTTTAGCCACTTTTGGAGGACACTATGGGGAAAACTAGGAACAAAGCTGTTATTTTCTACAACGTGCCATCCCCAAACCGATGGACAAACAGAGGTTGTCAACCGCACACTTGGTACAATGTTGAGAGCAATACTAAAGAAGAACTTGAAGATATGGGAGGAGTGCTTGCCTCACATTGAGTTCGCATACAACCGAGTTGTTCATTCAACGACAAAGCTCTGTCCATTTGAGGTTGTTTATTGGTTCAAGCCTATAGCGCCGATTGATCTATTGCCTTTGCCGCCTCCGGAAAGGGTAAATATGGATGCTGATAAAAGGGCTGAGTATATTCGAAAGATACATGAGACCACTAAAACAAACATTGAGAAGATGCAGGGCCAGTACAAGAAGCATGCAAATAAGGGTAGGAAAGAAGTTTTATTCAAGGAGGGTGACTTAGTTTGGTTGCATTTGTGCAAGGACCGCTTTCCCGAACAGCGCAAGTCCAAGTTGATGCCCCGAGGAGATGGCCCGTTCAAAGTGATTACAAAGATCAATGACAATGCTTACAAGTTAGAGCTACCCAAAAACTATGGAGTGAGTGATACATTTAATGTTGCTGACTTATCTCCATACCTTGGTAATGAGGATGAGCTAGAGTCGAGGTCGACTCCTTCTCAAGAGGGGGAGTATGACGAGGACGTCCCTAGCACACACGAAGAAGATTCAATTAGCATGCAAGGTCCAATGACACGAGCTCGTACACGGTGTCTTGGACAAAAGGTGAATTCATTCCTTAAGCAAAATAATTATTTAATCATAGAACAAATGATACTACCTAATGATTACTTTTTACTGATTACATGCAATGGCGTTTTGAAAGAACTTTTGGGAGACAAGGGAGCACATGAATAAAACAGAAGTGGAGTATTTTCTTTGTTTGATGCTGCCATGGGAGGGAGACGCACTAATATTGTTGCATGCAAGAAAGGATAGATGTCCAATTTTGTTTTATGGCATGCCATTAATTTTCAGCCATGCAAATTCTATTTTTGTGGAAGCGCATGCAAGGAAGGTCCACCATTTTGTCCAGCCGTGTGAGGAGGATTTTGATTCTATTTTCATGGCGTGACATGCATCATGGTGCACACAAGAAATCAACACTTCCTATTTTTGTGGCTGCACAAAAAGGAAATTCGCATGCAATCCATTTGGGGTGCACGGCAACATGTTTTATTCAATCCTTCGGGTGAAAGAAAGACAGACTTTGATTTTGGTTTAGCTACTGCTATTGTAAGGCCTCTTGGCCCCAAATACTTGAAGTCTCAGATCAATCATTCATCTTGGAGTGATTATTCTTCCGCTGTTGCTCTTTCAATTCTCATCGAATTGCTCGGGCCGTTCTTCGTGAACAGGTCAATCGTGTTTTGACATGGTTGATAACCAATTGAGGAGTGGTTTAGCGATTGCGAGGCTACTAGTCGCGTTCTTGATCGTGGTTAGCCGCCCCTTCGTCAAGGTCACAACTCGCCTTCAAGAATTTCTCCTACGACGGAAGATCTGGACAAAATTTGTGCGCACGCATCTTAAGTCGAGGCGGGTGCGTATCAATTGTGGTGGCTGCTGTTGTTGCTTGCTTCCAACTCGAGTCGCAGTGCTGATGATGGATTGTTTCTCATGTAGGTTGGTGGACTGCCCCACCGCCGCAGAACAACTCGATTGTTCCCCCATATGGAGCTTGGATGGGCGCCATACCCACACCAGATGGCCATAGCAATCTAAATATGTCCACAAATTCACCAGAGTGGTAAGAAATTGATTTTCTTATGATGTTAGGTATCACAGAATAAATTTATCAAGCTACATCAATCTCGGTGTAATTTTTACATCATTTATCTAACAACTATCTTGCAAATTCATATAAATTGCAGTCCACCTGGCGGGTTTCTAAACTTTCTCAATAATAGCATTACTTCATTCCCAGCAATACAATCTGATTCAATCAATCAACAGAGTGCATCAAGTTCAAAAGTTAAAACTATCATTAGCATTGATGATGGAGATGATGTTAGGACAGAGAAGCGCCTTTCATGGACACCAGATGAAGATGTGCGATTGGTAAGTAAATTGGCACTTAAATTTCTGTGTTTTTTTTTCATTCACAAAGATTTGAGCAATCTCCAAACTTGCAATCTATGTTGTAGGTGAGCGCATGGTTATTTCATTCAAATGACCCAATTAATGGGAATGGCAAGAAAAATGACCACTACTGGGGAGATGTGCATGCAGACTACAACAAGACCACACTTTCTAATAGGAAAAGGAAGGTGAAGCATCTCAGAGAAAAATTTCAAAAGATTAAGAGATGGGTCGGGTTTTTCTGTGCCTCGTGGAAGAAGGCTAACTTAATTTATGTTAGTGGTCAATCGGATGACCAGTTGAGAGAAAAGGCACTGCAATTTTATTTGGATGACTACGAAAAAGAAGGTCCATTCACTGTTATGCATTGCTGGAAGATTATGAAGGATGAACCCAAGTGGCTAGCAATTCTGGAGGAACTTGAGAATTCGAACAAAAGGAAGTTGGATGATGAGGGAGGAGTTAGGGACAGAATAGAAAAGCCTAAAGATATTAGCGAAAAGGAACGTCCTATTGGAACAAAAGAAGCTAAGAAACAACGTTGTGGCAAAGGCAAGATCAAGGTGCAAAGGTTGAGGCAGCAAGGCTTAGAAAGGAGACAGCCTTGCTGGAATCATACAAGGCTTTGATGAGCATGGACACTAGTGTCATGGATGAGGAGATGAAAGCTGAGCACATGCTAGACTTGAAGATTCTGCGTGAGAAGATGGTTGGCAGCACTAATTGAGGTACTTTATGCTTGTAAAAATGAATTGTGCTTTGCTTAAAACTGAAAGAAAAAGAAAGAAAAAGAAAAATCATGTTGTCCTTTTGTTCAAATTGCCATCTACAAATCCAAATTGTCATCTGCCAGTCAACATGCACAGTAAATGTAGTTTAAAAAATCATGTAGTCCACAATTATGCTTTGTAATCATGAATATGCACAGAAAAATAAAAAACAATACACTTTATTCCCACCTGATTGCCATGTTGAACATCTAACTTCTGTTGCCATGTACAAAAGAGTAAGATATAAAGGCCATACTGTATATTGTCAACAAAATAATATAAAGGCCATATTGTATATTGTCAACAAAATAATATAAAGGCCATATTGTATATTGTCAACAAAATAATATGCTAGTGGTAACCTGGCAACGTTGTGTTTCATTGTTTCTTTAAACCTACTGTATAAAATATTTAACATCTTTTTCTATTTTTTCGACTAAGTGATTGCTTCGAAAGGATTGCATCACTAAACACCATGCTAGTAATGCTATAATGGAAACAGTGTCCCTGTTTTCCAGAATATAAAAGAGTGCAAGCATGAAAGGGATCATTCCAGTTCCATCTAGAGTTGTCAATGGGAAGTTGAATGCTAAAGGGGAGGGATGTTAGGAGGAGACCATAGACTGGGACACTAGAACCTTAGGGAGAGACTAATTTAAATCTTCACTCTTCTTGCTTGCTTGATAATAGCAGAATTCAGCTCCCCTTATATTTCCAATCCATAAGGCTTCCTAATAGATAAATATCATATTCTATCTATATCTATAACTAAGTCAAACTTGAGGGCTATGTAATCTGTCCTCCATTGCGTCACTTCCATGGGCCCGTACGACCAGACCAGTGGATTAAAGACAAATTTCATCTGCCAGTCAACATGCACAGTAAATGCAGTCCACAATTATGCTTTGTAATCATGAACTGCAAATAACTAGGTATGCTTTGTAATCATGAACTGCAAATAACTAGGAAGTCAGCTTTCACTACCAAAAAATAATTACTCCCAAGCCAAACTTTTATGCAGGCTGCATCTATATATGCAAGCTGTAGCTCCTTCCTTTGTATAGCAGATCCTTCCTTTGTTTAGCTATCCCAAAAAATTTCGGATCAGTCCGATGATTCTATAGACCCAGCCGAGATATACACTTTAGAAGAGTACATGGCCGAGCAAAATGTCCTTGACTCTTTTGCTGGGCGGATTGAAGCGAAGATCAAGGCCAAATTTGAAGCTGGTCCATCTAGGCGTCGAAGTGGTTCAAGGCAGTACATCGAAAGGAACCGTGAGGCAGCTCATGCACAACTTTTTGCTGATTATTTTGCTGAAGATCCTCTCTACTCTGATGCATTGTTCCGTAGAAGATTTCGGATGAGAAGGCATGTTTTTTTAAGTATAGTGAATGCCCTAGGTAGTTGGTCTCCCTACTTTACTCAAAGGGTAGATTGCACTAAACGCTCAGGGCTCTCACCATTGCAAAAATGCACAGCAGCAATCCGTATGCTTGCGTATGGGACTCCAGCTGACATGCTAGATGAGTACTTGAAGGTTGCAGAGAGAACATCATTGGAGTGCTTGGAAAAATTTGTGGAAGGGGTGATCGAGGTATTTGGTTCTAAGTACCTGCGACGCCCCACATTTGAAGATATCGAGCATTTGCTCCAAGTTGGAGAGTCTCGTGGATTCCCTGGAATGTTAGGTAGCATTGACTGCATGCACTGGTGGTGGGAAAATTGTCCAACAGCATGGAAGGGTCAATATACCAACGGTCACCATGGAGTCCCAACAGTCATCCTTGAAGCGGTAGCTTCACATGACCTCCATATTTGGCATGCATTCTTTGGTGTTGCTGGGTCCAATAACGATATCAACGTGCTCAATCAGTCCCCTTTGTTTATCGAAGCAATAAGGGGTGAAGCTCCTCGTGTTCAGTTTACTGTCAATGGCAAACAGTACAACACTGGATATTATCTCGCCGATGGAATTTACCCAGAATGGGCAGCCTTCGTTAAGTCTATAATGGCACCTCAACTAGAGAAGCACAAGCTGTATGCAATGGAACAAGAAGCTAAAAGGAAAGACATGGAGCGTGCTTTTGGGGTGCTACAAGCTCGCTTCAACATTGTGCGTCGTCCAGCACGTTCTTGGAGCATGAAGATTCTTCGTAAAATTATGAAAGCTTGTGTTATTCTCCATAACATGATAGTGGAAGATGAGGGGGAAATGGCTGAGGATCCTATTGATCTGAATTCTATCCCAGGCACATCAATTGTACTTCCACCAGAAGTGCAAAAAGCCACTAACAGTAACCCATGGTTTGATGACATTCGTCGTAGAAATTCTGCTATCCGTGCTCACTCAGTCCATACCCAACTGAAAAATGATTTAATTGAGCACATTTGGCAACATAATGCCAGGAGGAAAAATGACTAATCAATTTTTCCTTTACCTTCTCATGTAAGCTTTTATCTGTACTTCTCATCTTGTTAATGCAAAAAGTTATATTGAATATGTTGACTTACATCCTTTTGTTTTTATTTTTTCAGATGTGCTACTAGACTGCTGGTGTCATACTTAAATGAGGTTGGTTTTCTTTCTAGAACTTTGTTTTGTTTCTTAGAACAACTGATTTCGAATGAGAGTTCTCAATGGAAGTTTCTAGTTTGAGCTTGCCTTGCCTCACCTCTTTGGCTTTGGCATGAAAATACATCACTGGAAACGGATACTCTTCTAGTGAACAATTCATCTATGCTAATAAAAGAGTACTAATTTTGGTTTGTGATTATGTACTAATTAATACACATGAACAATTCAGCTACGCTAATACTAGAGAGTGGAGTACTTTTTCACCCCTGAAATATTGAAAAAGTCCAAATGACCCGCTCAACCTCAAAACCGGTTATTTAACGCCCACATCTTCTGAAATTTGCAACATGGCATCTTGTTCTTCCCATTTTGTTTGGCTAAAAAAGCATCAGGGGCTGATTATTCCTTCTGGCAGGTTATGAAAGAGGTTGTTGTTGTCAGATGGTGATGGACTTTTGGTGGCTATGGGCATTTGGTGGTTCTTTGGCAAGAAAAACATCTTCTAGTTGCTGTGTGGTCTAAATGGAACTAGTCTAGTCTTAGAGAGTAGTATCTGGAGATCATGTTTACTACTTTATTCACTATTATGGGCTTCTAAGAACTAGTTTTCTTATTTCTAATTCTATTTTACCTGCACTTCTTGCCTTTTTAATTGTTGCGATGCTACAACTATATATTTCCAAACATGTCGACGAATTTGGTATGAAGTTTATCTTTGACAGTGGTACCAAGTTTTTCTTTGAAAGTGGTGAAGTATTGTTTCGCACGGTTGTGTTTCTATGGACATATACTTAGCTACAATGATGATGTGCAGTATAGATCATTGTCATTCATATGTACATGCGAGAATTAAAAACAGCTATAAACATCTGTATAGACACACCATTGCATAGATTCACTATAGTAAAGTCTATAGATGACATGGACCTTACTATAGAGAGCAACTCACTTTACCATTGCGGCTGCCCTAATATTTATGTAATTATTAAAAAGAAGAGCATATAAGTATCTTGTCATTCATTGCATGTGACGAATGGAGCTGTAGATCCATCGAAGGCAAAACTTGGCAAAGTTGTTTAATTAAGGAGTACATGCTTATTTTATTGGAGGAAAAGCTCAAAAAATACAGGATTAATTTGTACTTATCTCAAGTATTTAAATTTGGTCTGTCAATAAGCACAGAGGTTCATTGTCCGAAATGTCACCTATTCAATGTATTGCAAGTAATTAAATGGATCCAGCTTAGACTATCTCCAGCAATTTTCCTTCATTCCATTCCCTTCCCTATTCCCTTCTCCATATCCATTCCCTTTATTTTCTACCATCTCCAATAGCATCCCCTCAAAGGAATTTGTGAAAAGATTGGAAAGAGAATCCCTTTCTATCCAGATTCTCTCTCCAAATCCCGTCCGAAGGGCATCGCAAAGGGAATCCGTTGGAGCACTAGGGATCTGTTCGTGAAAGGATTTGGAGACTGAAGGGAAGCTGCTGGAGATAGTCTTAGCTGGAAACAATCGATTATCTTCGCTGCTGCTACTGCTACGTACAAGTTGCGGTTTACTCTGAATAAAAAGAGCACAACCCGTTAATCAGGTGGTAAAATATTTGTGAAACTTTTCTTTCATTATTTGGTCGTGTAAATCGTTAATTACTATACAGTATTACAAATCCATATCTCGTAATGCGCAGTACTATATATGTATAGCTCAAGTAGTCAACAGTAGTAAGGCCTGTAAGTACATCAGATATTTACTAGACCACAGTTGATCGAAGTATACATTCATGCGATCGAGCCTCGGCTTGACTGGTTGAGTCGAGCAACGCTCGCCCAGCCCGCTCGTGTTCGAGCGCATCTCGACACGGGCGTGTGTGTGTAGAGGCGGGTGTGTGTGTGGGGTGCGTGTGTGTGCACGTTTGTAACGCTGAAAGGACCAACGATGTCGCCTAGAGGGGGGTGAATAGGCGGATTAAAAAATCGCAGCGGATTTAAAGCAGACCGAGCTGGTCAACCCGGAGTCTCCGGGTTTTGGTCCGGATACTCCGGCTTGTCCGGAGTGTCCGGTCTTGTATCCGGACTCTCCGGGTTAGCTGGCTCGGGAGCGCAAATAAAACTACTCTAGTAAGCACAATAAACCACTAGAAATAGATAGCAAGAACAACCTAGAACAATTGCTAGTAAGGATTTGAATTAAAGCTAAGCAAAGAGCTAGATCTAACTTTACAAATTCAAATCCAAATAAGCAAGACTAGGAAGTAAAAGAGAATAAGAGAGACACGAATTTTCACCGAAGTTCGGGTTCTTGAAGGGAACCCTACGTCTCCGTTGAGGTGGCTCGGTCGCACTTGAGCCGGGGTCTCTTTCAACCCGCTTTCCTCCCGGTGTTGCACAAATGCACTCATGGCTTCACTTCTTGTCTCTTTCCTTTCGGAGGCGAGACTCGCCTTCACAAACGACCGGGGCTCACCACACGCGTTGGTAGCTCCCGGTGACTCCTAGCCGTCTAGGAGACCTTCAACCTCCAAGAGTAATAATGCCCCGAAGAATCGCTTGGAGGATGAACTAGTGCTCAACAACTAGAAATGAATGCACCTAGCACTTTGCTTCTTCCTCTCCTCACCAAAATGGATCAACAACCAAATCTAATGGTGGGAGGAAGTATGAGCTCTATTGAATGCTTGGAAGAGGTTAGGAGTGGCTTGAATGCTGCAATGAATGAGCTCAATAGAGATTCTAGCCGTTGGAGGGGAGTGGAGGCTTTAAATAGTCTTTTTGAAAACTAGCCGTTTGTCCCCTTTTTGAACTGTCCGGAGACTCCGGACAAAGAACCCGGAGACTCCGGGTTGTCCGGACTCTCCGGACAAAATGTCCGGACACTCCGGACTATCTGGAATTCGTTTTGCCCGAGAGGGTTAACCCGGAGACTTCGGGCCAAATGTCCGGATACTCCGGACTTAGTGTCCGGACTCTCCGAGTTAACTGGCTCGGTTTGAAATCCAGTTTTTGGAAAATGCAAGTGTTTGAGTGCTAGTTTGAATGCAAATTTTGATGTTGAGCACATGCACATCCTAAAATTGATTTTCCGTCGCATCCTCTTAATAGTACGGCTATCCTTAAGACTCAAAGCAATATAAAAATTACAAGTCTTCGTCTTGATGCCGTTTTGTCGAAATTTGACGCACTTAGGAGTGTTCAATCTTGTTCCAAGCTAGAAGTGATCTCGATAACTGCATTATTCTTGGTTGAAGCATTAGATCACTTTAATTGTGTCATCATTAATCATCAAAATAAAATGAGGGGCCTAGATGCACTTTCAATCTCCCCCTTTTTGGTGAATTGATGACAACACAATTAACAGCAAATAAAAGGATATGAAATTGACTTTAGCAATTCAAAAGAAAGGTGGAGCTCCCCCTAAATGTGTGCATTAGAAGTATTGAGTGGAATCAAATGCACATATTTAACGAGAAATAACCGAGAGCTCCCCCTCAAACATTTGCACCAGAGAATACATCACAAGTAACTGAAAGCAATCCATGCATAAAATAAGCAATAATGTCAATACATGGATAGAGAGAGGAAATAACAGAGTTCTCGACAGCACAAGGATAAAGAAAAGACAATAAGCAACAATAATAAAAAGCAGTGACAGCAAAACGCACGCGACAAACAAACTAAACGACAACGCTCTAAAGAAATCACTCCCCCTTTGGCATCAAGACACCAAAAGAGGGAGGACACGAGAAATCACTCGTTGTCGCCTTCGTCGTCGGACGCTGAATACTCGCTGTCAGGATCATCAACAGGAGGAGGAGGAGCAGCAGAAGAGGTGATGCCAAAAAGCTGATCTGCGGAAGTGGCATCGCTACTCTCCTCGGAAGACCGGAGGAGTCATTTGGGAGAAGCGCCTCGCCATTGTGGCGGCGGATCTTTGCGAATGTCCTGACCATTCTTCTTTATCTGCCTGCTCATCTCCTTCTGCCGGGTGGAGATATCGCGGCACAGACAGAAAACATGCTTCAACATCCTCTGAAGCACACTACTCGAAACCTCAGTCTGCTCAGAAGGGGTACCCGAAGGCACAGTAGGAGCCGGAGCAGACGTAGAAATCGAGGCACGACTGCGTCGAGTCCTAGGAGGAGTAGGACCGAGCGGCGAGAGCAATTTGGAGCAGACGGAGGACGAACCTTGTATGAAAGGTGCTCCTCGTCCCTGACAAACTTGAGACCGCTGACAGATGTGATCAAGGCCATCACAAAAGGAGCGTAACTGTAGATGGCCATGTTGCTCTGCGCGTTCTGCCTCATCGTCTCCCAAATGAAATCAGCAATGTCAAACGGATGAGTACGCTCAACCAGGTGATATAGCAGGTTCCGTCCATAGGAACTGATGGCAGAAGCATCTCCCTCCTTGGGCTAAAGAGTGACCCTCAGCATCCTGTTGAGCACGGCAGGCACACCTTTTAGTCCCTTGATGGTCCCCACTGTGAAGCTCTTCGAAGTATCATACAAGGACTCAATCTGCTCGGGAGTCAACACCTTCTTGTCATGAAGCTTAGGACTGTCATTGTACCGAAGGCTGAGGGCTCTAGCAAATCTCTTATTGTTGGCCTTGTACCACACCCTATCTGTCATCCACCAAATGGCATCCTCAGTCTTGTCATAATACAGGGTGGCGTAGAACTGCATGATTATCTCGTTGTTCCAATCACACTTGAAAGACATGATGTCTTTCACCTCATGCAGCTCACAAATCTCAAGAACCTGAGCGAAGACTGGATGCTCAGCAGCTGCCATATACTCCCAGTCGATGGTCTTCATCCTGACCACTGGGTGCTCAAGTGGGTAGAGGACCGTCTCATAGTAGTCCGACCAAACCGGTTCAGGCAAGCGGTCCACATACTCATCTTGATGGAAGTCGAGCGGATTTTTCTTTTTGTGCTCAACTATAGCCTTGCCCTTGCCTGAACCTGTCCTGTAGTCAATCACTCTCATGGGGATGACTAACATAGGATACCTCCACACAGGCTTGGCCTTGGCGAAGGGGCCAATGAAATGACCCGAAGTGCGAAAGTCCTTTCTCTTCTGATCCCTCAGCCTAGCATGAGTATCTGCAGGATGCTCATCTGGATTGGGCTGAGGCTGAGCGGAGGACGAACTGGTGAGACTGCCGCCGCTACTTCGAGATCTGGCTGCCGCCTCCGAGATCGCTGCTTCTTCTGCCGCCGAGAAAGCCGAGGCCGGGAAGAGGATTGGATAGGAGGTCAGCCGAGCGATGACGTCCCAATGCTCAGTCCACCCCTTCTCTTTGCCACGGCGTAACGCGGCCTCTTGGGTGCCGGACGAGCAGACGGTGAACTGGAGGGACTGTCAGGAGACGGAGGGTCCCTCGGCAGATCACCACCACCACCAGCAGAAGACCCCTGAGAAGGATCCATCTGACCAGACAAAGTGAGAGAAAAGGATTAGCCGCGAGGCGACTTGAAATTCAGCGAGAAACAAATTTTGGCCGAGCTACCCAACCCGGAGAGTCCGGACAAAATGTCCGGATACTCTGGATTGCATCCGGAGACTCCGGACAAATTGTCCGGATACTCCGGACCAACCCGGAGACTCCGGACCAAAAGTCCGGATACTCCGGATGTGCCAGAAATCGCGCACGGGCGGGCCAAAATTGGGGAATCCAATCACCGCAACAACTCGAAAGGAATCTAGATTGTCTCAAGAAAGTAGGAATGAAGTCTAGGACACAATCTAGCAAAAGATTTCGCGGGATTAGGGCACGGAATTGAACTCACCTCAAGAGATTTGAAACGGAGAACACGGGTGAGATAGGGTGAACGATTCTCCGATTCTTGAGGGCCAAAGGAATAGAAACCACGTCCCCTAGAAATAGGAGAGAAAGAAGAGGCCCTAAGATGAGAAACGAAATCAATCCCGGAAGGAAAAACGGTAGGGCACCAAGATTCTTACCAAGATCTCCAAACCGAGGGAGAGGAGTCCAAGAACCCTTGGAGATGGAGATGAGGGAAGGATCAAGCCCTAGCCACAAGACGATCACGGGAGAGGGAGAGACGCACGGAGGGAATAGGAAAAAGAAACTGAACCGCGCGGGATTTTTGGGGTTTAACCGACCGCCCCAACCCGGAGACTCCGGACTCCAGTCCGGATACTCCGGTCCAACCCGGACACTCCGGACAAAATGTCCGGAGACTCCGGGCTAACCCGGAGAGTCCGAATAGAAAACCGGATACTCCGGGTTCCCCAGCTCGGTTAGGAGAAAGGGAAACCGCACGAAGAATCTAGGAATTTGGCGGAAAGAGAGGGAGAAAGAGACCCTAAGATGTCAACTTGATATATGACCAGCGAACAATTAAACAAGCGAACTATGGTCACATAGCAAATGACAAGATCGAAGGATCAAAAAGCCAATAACACAGAATAAATTCAGAGAAAAAGATGAATAAGTTTTTGAAATTCATTTTTCATTCACCAACCAATATATGAGCACTTATCAAGCCACGTTACGAGAATCTAGAATATTTAGACCACTTCTCAATTCACAGAACCTTTTCTCGTCAAGGGGCTTGGTGAAAATATCGGCTAATTGATCATTTGTACTCACATGTTGGATATCAATTTCGCCTTTGGTTGCGTGATCTCTTAGGAAATGATGGCGAATATCTATGTGTTTTGTACGGGAGTGTTGGACGGGATTGTTGGCAATTTTTATGTCACTCTCATTGTCACACAGTAGTGGAACACTTTTGTAGTTTAGGCCATAATCACTCAAGGTTTGTCTCATCCAAAGTAGTTGGGCACAACAACTCCCTGCAGCTATGTATTCGGCTTCGGCAGTGGATAAGGCTACGGAGTTTTGTTTCTTGGAAGACCACGAGACTAGAGACCTACCCAAGAATTGGCAAGTCCCCGAGGTACTCTTCCTATCCACTTTACAACCGGCATAATCCGCATCGGAATAGCCAACAAGTTCAAAGGAAGATCCTTTCGGATACCAAAGTCCGAAATGAGGAGTGTGCACTAAGTATCTCAAGATTCTCTTAACGGCCACCATGTGGCACTCTTTTGGAGCGGCTTGAAACCGTGCACACATACAAACGCTAAGCATGATATCGGGCCTAGATGCACAAAGATAAAGGAGAGAACCGATCATCGAACGATATACCTTTTGGATGACCGGTTTACCTTCTTTGTCGAGGTCTAGATGTGTAGGACCGAGTAGGCAACTAGAGGGGGGGGTGAATAGATGCCGAATAAAATTCAACTATTTCTTTCTGAAAATAAAAGACCCCTAAATAGCGGAAGAATAATAATGAAGAGATCAAAACCCTAGATTAATTAGCGAGACAAGTCGAACAAAAATCAAAACTAGTTCTATCAAAAATCGAACAAACCTTCTAATCAAGAATCGAAGCCAAAAAAAAATAAGAGAATATTGCATAAACTTATTTATTTTTTTTTATTCCAAAACCATCTTCAACAAGATGACACCCAAAAAAAAAATTCTTCTAATCTTCGATGATTAGAAAACCCTAAACAAAATCTCTAATCTCACAAGATTAGAAAACCCTAAACAAACTAAAGAGAGCACAAAAGCTTTTCTTTGTTGTAGGCACCTTTTGCTTCTTGCCCTTTGCATTGGATGATTCTCTAAGCCCCTAGAACCCCCTATTTAAAGGGCTCCATAGCAGTTGATTCCTTCTTGTATACGGCAAACCGGCTGGCTCTCCACGTCCTTGGCTGCAAGTCTCATACTCGGACACTACAGCGTCTGAGCCATGCAAAGCGGCTGTCTCACGTCTCCTTCTCGGACTCGTATCAATCCCACCTGCGTTCACACACACGCACAGCATGCAACTCACGCCACGCACTCTCTCCTGCTCGACGCACACACACATGCATGCAGACACACGCACACATGCAACTCACGCACACACACATGCATGCACCACTCACACCATGCACACACACACTAGTATGCACACACACATGCATGCATACTCACACACTCACATGCATGCACACACACATGCACGTACACACACACACTTGCATGTATGCACACACATATGCACACACACACTCTAAAAATTGTATACACACGTACGACCACCTGCCGCTCTGTGCAAGCGATCTCGACCTCACGTGCACCGTTTCTCTAGTCCGAAACATCTCGCATGACACCCTCGACCCTCACGACCTCAGTTCCTCCCTGAACCTAGTCTCGGTCCCGTCATCGACCACGTTCGACCTCGAGCAACACCTGCACGTGAACAAAAATACAAAAACAATTTCCGAGCCCAAGTCCACGACTTGACTCAAATTAATCCATACACCCAACTGGTTTCAGATCTTTTTCAAATAAAGAAACCAAAAAATAAATCGGTTCAAATTGGTTTCAAATCTTTTTCAAATACTGAGCCAAAATCAAATCAACTCAAATCTTTTCAAATCTCTTCGAATATTCAAATACTCATCATCAAAAACACATGGATCAAAAAACAATGATCCTTCAATCTCCCCCTTGATGAGTAATTTGACAAAACACAATATAAGATTTGACAAAGGTAAAGAAAAATACCAAATGAGAGTTTGAGACCAAAAAGATTCCAAGACCAAGTAAAGACCAAGTAAATCCAAATTCTCAAACAGTTTGAATTATATTCCTCTCCCCCTTTTTGACAAAATAGTCATCAAGATCTCAAAACTCCCCCTTAATGAATGCAGTATCTCAAGCTTTGAAGTATATTCAAGGTATATAATCAAAATAAAGCATTTGGAGAGTTTTCACATTTTGTATCAATTTATCAAATGAGAAAGCAAATTGTGAGAATATGGAGGCTCTAACACATAGAATAGTTGTTGCATAAGCAAATTAGAGCAAACAAGTAAAATGTCATAAACTGATTTTGCCAAAGCTAAAAAGAAATCTATCATGAGCAAAGAGAGACTTTCAAATTCACTAATGTTTGTCTCAAGCCTTTTCAAAAATTTGAATTTCCTTTTTCTCTTTTAGCAAGTTTGACAATTTTGCTTTGTGATCAACAGGGATGACAAGTAACTGCACACTAGCCCATACTTGTGTATGAGTAGGTAGTTCTTTCTTGTATCTTTCTCCGATTTAAATTGGCAAGTGGCTTCACATTGTTCTGAACTTTTGTTTAGACAAGTAGCCTTTTCTTGCATCTTTTGAATTTAAATCCTGGCAAGGAAGTCGCACATTGTACTAAACTTGTGTTTAGCCAAGTAGCTTTGCTTGCATCTTTTTCAACTTGCTTTTAATATTAAAACACTGATTTTGCTTGAGACTCATAATGATCATTTGAAGTCCAACAAAAAGCTCACACATAGTTTCTAATCAGCTCTAGCCTTTCAACAGAAGACAAGAAACTTTTAAGCCTATTTCACAAATGTAATACCATAATGAACAAGAGCCAAAATATTCTCAAAAAGCATCTCAAATTGAATTATTTTAGTCTTTTAGTCTTTTAGTGAGAAGTGAAGCAATGTAGCATTAATTTGACTATATACACAAGAATAGTCAACAAAGCTTTGTACTACATGATGCAATGAAAGCAGGGAGTTTTCTTTAAGTGTAACGACAAAATAGCTCCTTGTAGTAACCAAAGTCAAGTAACACAAATGAAAGAGTTAAAATCAAGACTCCCCTCAAATCAACCCATGGGGATGAATGATCCCAAGTTAGCGTAAGAAAGCAAAGCGAGAAGAATCAAGCGGCTTAGTGAAAATATCAGCAATTTGAGCATCCGAATCAACAAATTTCAGTTCAATAGCTCCTTTTTCAACATGATATCTAAGAAAATGATATCGAACATCAATGTGTTTAGTCCTTGAATGTTGAACAGGATTTTTAGCGATGTGAATTGCACTAGTATTATCACAAAGAAGTGGAACACTACTAAAGTTAATGCCGTAATCTTTAAGAGTTGAAGTGATCCAAAGAGTTTGTGAACAACAACTAGCGGCAACGTATTCGGTGATAGATTGAGCAATCGAGGACTGTTTCTTAGAAGACCAAGAAACAAGTGAAGTGCCAAGAAAATGACATGTGCGGAAGTACTCTTTCTATCTAATCTACACCCGCAAAATCAGCATCAATATCCTAGGAGTGTAAGCGAAGAAGAACAAGAATACCAAATGCCAAATTCGAAGTGGAGCGAAGATACCCAAAATTCTTTTAATTGCTTGTCGATGTGATTCTCGAGGAGAGGCTTGAAATCGAGCGCACAAACATCTTGCAAAATGTATGTCGAGGCCTCGGCGATCAAATCTGAAGTGATCCAATCATGCTTCATATTCTTTTGGTCCATCTCGACACCATTCTCGTCAAGATCCAAAATTGTTGTTGTGCTCATTGGAGTAGATATCACTTTCCTTCTCCCATGTCGAATTTCTTTAGTAGCTCCTTTGTATACTTGGATTGGTGCAAGAAGATCCCTTCTTTTCGCTTGCTTGATTTGAAATCCAAGGAAGTATGTCAACTCTCCCATCATACTCATCTCGAATTCCCTGGACATCACTCGGAAAAGCGCAACACAAGAGAGTGGGAGGATCCTCCAAAGATAATATCATCCACATAAATTTGCACCACAAGGAATTGATCATTTGAATTTTGAGTAAACAGAGTTTTATCAACTTTTCCCATCTCAAAATTATGTTGAAGCAAGAAGCCTTTTAATCTATCATACCATGCACGAGGAGCTTGTTTTAATCCATAAAGAGCTTTTGATAAACGATACACATGATAAGGAAATTTTTATATTTCAAAAACGGGGGGTTGTTTCACAAAAACTTCTTCTTCTATAAAACCGTTTAGAAAAGCACTTTTCACATCCATTTGAAATAACTTAAAACCTTTTGAAGCTGCAAAAGCCAAGAGGATGCGAATAGCTTCTAAATGAGCAACAGGAGCAAATGTTTCATCAAAATCAATTCCTTCAAGTTGAGAAAATCCTTGAGCTACAAGTCTAGCTTTGTTTCTAACAATTATTCCATCTTCATTTAACTTGTTCTTAAAAACCCATTTTGTTCCAATAATGTTTTGATTTTTAGGAGGTTCCACTAAAGACCAAACTTTATTCCTTTCAAAGTTTTCTAATTCTTCATGCATCGCATCTACCCAAGAACTATCGATTAAAGCATGAGTAATGTTCTTAGGTTCAAAATTAGCAACAAAGGCAGAATGCATGCATAAAAGAGTTTGAGATGAATTAGAACGTGTCACCCTTTCATGAAGACTTCCAATAATTTGTTCAGGAGGATGGTTCTTCAAAACAGTAAGGGGAGGTCCATTGTTTAGGTTGTCGTGGGAGGTGTAGGAGAATCAAGTAGTAGTCACATCAATTTGTTCAGAACATCTTCCGCTCTGTAGGTATGAGCTCATCATCATCATTATCTTCATCATTTTCTTGAATTTTTTATCCAAAAGATTGGCTCTAAATCTTCTCGTGAACCTGAAATATCGGGTCTAGCTCCAGGGCTAGCCTCATCAAAAGTAACATCGCATGTCTCCAACAATTTGTTAGTCGATAAATCAAGTACACGATATCCACGAGAGTGCAACGAATAGCCAAGAAAAATACCATCTGTACTACGAGCTTGAATTTATCAAGATTTCCATGTTTAAGAATAAAGCATTTGCAACCAAACACTCGTAAGTGAGAAACAGATGGTTTACGATCAAATCTTAGTTCATAAGATGTTTTACCAAGTAAAGCTCTGAGATAGACCCTATTTGATATATAGCAAGCAGAAGAAATTGCCTCATTAAAATTTTCTTGAAGTGTTGTATTCATCTAGCATAGTTCTAGCCATTTGAATCAAAGTTCTATTTTTCCTTTCTACAACACCATTCTCGTGAGGGAGAATATGGCGAAGAAAATTGATGTTCAATCCCATTAGTTTCACAAAAGATTTAAACAATGCATTTTTGAATTCTGTACCATTATCATTCTTATGGCTTTCAATGAGTTAGGCAATCATTTATCAATCTCTTAATGAAGACATGAAAGAGTCCAAAAATCTCATCTTTTGAAGGCAGAAAAATGCACCCAAGAGTATCTCGAATAATCATCAACTATTACTAGAAAGTACCACTTACCTCCGGGATTGTACTTGAGATGGTCCTCTGTATCCATGTGAAGAAGTTGGCGGGGCCAGTGGTCATTACAGAGAGACAGAGCATGAGGAGCTCCAACCATCTTACCATGTCGACAGAAGCACAAACAATGTCTTTGCAAGATTTTAATTTTGGCAAGCCACGAATTAAGTCTAGACCACTCAATCTAGATAATGAGATCAAATCCCATGTGACCTAACCGACGATGCCAAAATTGAGATTTCTAGATTCTCAAGCAACAAAACAATGTGAACTTGAAGCATTGCTAAAATTTGCTATGAAAATTTTTCCAAGTCTAGATATCTCAAGAGTCAAGTTTCCGAAGCATCGAGTACTCTACATGCATTTGGTTTAAAACTCACTTCAAAGTTTTCATCCAACAATTGAGATACGAGATAGAAGGTTGAATTTCAGTTTAGACACCAAAGAGACATTCTTTAAAGTAAAGTGATCATTCACCTTCACAGACCTTTTTGCAATGGCCAGCGTCAGAGTAGCATCTCCAAAAGTGATCGTTTCATTCCCGGATGCTTTTGTTAGGGAGGAGAACCAACTTGGGTTGCTGTCATGTGTTGTGACATCCTGAATCAACAACCAGATGTTCTCCTTCCTTCTCGTACCACCTACATGTTATGAGCGAGAAGATGTTGAGGATTGGGGTTAGAGAAATATGATTTAGGTATCCAGATCTTTGAATCACTCGACGAGGAGGTGATCGTACAAAAGCTTGTGAATGCAAAGTAAATGAATTTCCAGGTATTTTGTTTGCTTTCACTAGCGGAACATGTGGCGAAATGATACGTGTTTGTCTAAAGTTAGACTTAGCCTTTGAATTTTCCTTTCTCTGTTGTTTGGCTAGTCTAAAACAAAAATTCATCAAATGACCATCTTTTCCACAATGAGTGCAATTGTACTTAACAAATGGTTTGTCTTTAGAAGCAGAAGCAACATTTGCATTCATCATAGTAGAAGATAAAATTCCAGCAGATTTGAAGACAGTTTTCTCAGGTTCTTTGACAATTTCAAACTTTCCACTTTCAAGAGTTTTAACAATAGTAGGAACATATGATTTGTGATGAGCATAAGGATCAAAACCTAAACCTTTGTGATGAGTGCTGACTTTTGATTGATCCAAAATCATGTTTAGGTTCTTCTTTCCTTTAGTGAAACGTTCTAATGATTTTTCCAAGTAATCAACTTTTCGAGAGAGTGTTAAACAATTAATACAGGAAACATCTTCTTTTTCTTTTTGCTTGCGACAAGTTGAGCATGAAAGAACTTCATGTGTAAGCAAATCATTAACCAATTGAGTAATCTTAGCATCTGCATCATGCAACTTCAATTCTAGTATGGGACATTTAGAACAAGAAGTTTGACCATGTAAACCATCAGTAGAGCAACCAACATTTTTCACAAGTTTTTCATTTTTCAATTGTTTGGCATAAACTTGTTCTAGTTTAATCATATGTTCCTCTTTTAGAGATTTAATTTCAAATTTGAGATCTAAGCAAGAATCACATGCCTTTTCAGAATTTGAATTTCTAAGATCAAAGTTTTCAGTTTTCAGCATGGATAGATCTTTCTCTAGGTTTTTATTTTTGAGTGAAGATTTTCTTAAAGATTTTCTCAATATGACTAAAACTTCACAAAGCTCATCATACGAAGGTATTACCTCATCACCGTCGCTGGAGGTGCTGTCGTTGTCACAAGAATCACTAGTGTTCCCTTTCGCCATGAAGCACAGTCCGGTGAAATCTTTCTCGTTCAGCTTTGTTTGCTTTGCTTCCTTCTCATCGTCAGTTGAATCATCAATGTCGCTTAAGTCTAAGCGACCAATTGCCGCGAAGACTTTGTTGAGCATCTTCTTTGTCCGTTGCTTATTTTTGTCCTTGCTCTCTTTTGGCCTAAGGACTTGGAGGGGTTGCTTTGCTCCTTCTCCTCTTTATCTTTGTTCTTGAAAGCAGTTAGCACGGATGTGCCCGGCCTTACCGCAGCTTGTAGCAGTGGATGGAGGCTCCTCTTCTCTCCCTTGATCTCATGTAATTGCATTGACACGCTTGGAAAGAAGAGCAAGTGTATCTTCCGGTATTTGATCTAGGCTCATCACTAAGATCACTCAAGGCATTAATTGAATATGATGATGAATAACTTGTAGCATTATCATATGAAGAATTAGCATTAAGAGCCATAGAGTTATCATTGTAAGTTCTTGAAAAGATGTCTATCTCAAAAGTATTGAGACTAGACTATAGTTTATCCAAAGTCATTTCACTCATCTTATGAGCTTCCTAAGCGATCACTTTCATTTGCCGATTTTAAGATCAAGAGATGATAGGAAATGTCTAGCATTTTCAGTCGATGTACTTTACATCTACAGCTCTAAGATTGTTTAAGATTCTATTAAAGCGAGCAAAACAATCATCTAGAGATTCTCCAGAGTTCATTTCAAATCTAGTGTATTCCTTTTTAAATTGATCTTGCCTAGCTTCTTTTACAGAGTCAGTGCCCTCATGATAATCTTGAAGAGATTTCCAAATTTCATGAGCAGTGAGTAAATGACACTCTATCGAATTCTTTTCTAGCAAGTCCTTGAAGCAATATGTTTCTAGCTCTATTATTGTTTTCAACATCTTTCTCAAACTCGATTTTATCAATATCATCATTAGAAGGAAGCTCGTACGAAATTTTTACCTTGCGCCAAATCGCGTTACCTTGAGCTTGAAGATATGCAGTCATCCGGATCCGCCAGTGGGGAAAGTCTGTGCCATCGAAGATTGGCGGCTTGTTTGAGTATTTCTCTGTTGCCATAACTTACCGTTTACTAATCACCTGTTAAGATGGATTAGTAGAACCTTGCTCTGATACCACTTGTAGGACCGAGTAGGCAACTAGAGGGGGGGGGTGAATAGATGCCGAATAAAATTCAACTATTTCTTTCTGAAAATAAAAGACCCTTAAATAGCGGAAGAATAATAATGAAGAGATCAAAACCCTAGATTAATTAGCGAGACAAGTCGAACAAAAATCAAAACTAGTTCTATCAAAAAATCGAACAAACCTTCTAATCAAGAATCGAAGCCAAAAAAAAATAAGAGAATATTGCATAAACTTATTTATTTTTTTTTATTCCAAAACCATCTTCAACAAGATGACACCCAAAAAAAAAATTCTTCTAATCTTCGATGATTAGAAAACCCTAAACAAAATCTCTAATCTCACAAGATTAGAAAACCCTAAACAAACTAAAGAGAGCACAAAAGCTTTTCTTTGTTGTAGGCACCTTTTGCTTCTTGCCCTTTGCATTGGATGATTCTCTAAGCCCCTAGAACCCCCTATTTAAAGGGCTCCATAGCAGTTGATTCCTTCTTGTATACGGCAAACCGGCTGGCTCTCCACGTCCTTGGCTGCAAGTCTCATACTCGGACACAGCGTCTGAGACCGCATGCAGGCGCAAAGCGGCCAGGTATCTCACGTCTCCTTCTCGGACTCGTATCAATCCCACCTGCGTTCACACACACGCACACAGCATGCAACTCACGCCACGCACTCTCTCCTGCTTGACGCACACACACATGCATGCAGACACACGCACACATGCAACTCACGCACACACACATGCATGCACCACTCACACCATGCACACACACACACTAGTATGCACACACACATGCATGCATACTTACACACTCACATGCATGCACACACACATGCACGTACACACACACACTTGCATGTATGCACACACATATGCACACACACACTCTAAAAATTGTATACACACGTCGACCACTGCTCTGTGCAGCGATCTCGACCTCACGTGCACCGTTTCTCTAGTCCAAACATCTCGCATGACACCTCGACCTCACGACCTCAGTTCCTCCCTGAACCTAGTCTCGGTCCCGTCATCGACCACGTTCGACCTCGAGCAACACCTGCACGTGAACAAAAATACAAAAACAATTTCCGAGCCCAAGTCCACGACTTGACTCAAATTAATCCATACACCCAACTGGTTTCAGATCTTTTTCAAATAAAGAAACCAAAAAATAAATCGGTTCAAATTGGTTTCAAATCTTTTTCAAATACTGAGCCAAAATCAAATCAACTCAAATCTTTTCAAATCTCTTCGAATATTCAAATACTCATCATCAAAAACACATGGATCAAAAAACAATGATCCTTCAAGATGCCCGTTGGCTTGCATAGGTGTCTTTATAGGCTTGGCGTCTTCCATTCCGAACTTCTTGAGCATGTCCTTGATGTACTTGGTTTGACAGATGAAGGTTCCTTCCTTGAGTTGTTTAACTTGAAAGCCGAGGAAGAACTTCATTTCTCCCATCATGGACATCTCAAACCTTTTTGTCATAATCTTGCTAAACTCTTTACACAAATGCTCATTAGTAGATCCAAATATGATGTCATCGACATATATTTGGCATACAAATAAATCATTATCAATGTGTTTAGTAAAGAGAGTAGGGTCGGCCTTTCCGACTACAAAACCTTGTCCGAGAAGGAAATCTCGTAAACACTCGAACCAAGCCCTCGGTGCTTGCTTAAGTCCATAAAGGGCTTTGTGTAGATAGTAGACGTGGTCCGGGTGTTTTGGATCTTCAAAGCCGGGTGGTTGCTCGACGTAGACCATCTCGGAGAGTGGTCCATTCAGGAAAGCGCTCTTCACGTCCATTTGATAAAGCTTGAAATCATGGTGAGTAGCAAAGGCAAGTAATATTCTAATGGATTCAAGCCTAGCTACTGGAGCATATGTTTCACCGAAATCCAAACCTTCGATTTGAGTGTACCCTTGAGCAACCAAACGAGCTTTGTTCCTTGTCACGATTCCATTCTCATCATGCTTGTTCCGGAAGACCCATTTTGTGCCGATCACGTTTTGATTTGGTCTTTGGACAAGCTCCCAAACTTGATTTCTCTTGAAATTGTTGAGCTCCTCTTGCATGGCCATCACCCAATCTGGATCATCAAGCGCTTCTTCTACCTTAAGAGGCTCAAGAGAAGACACAAACGAGTAAAATTCACAAAAATTTGCAACTCGAGATCTAGTAGATACTCCCTTGTGAATGTCTCCGAGAATGTTGTCAACTGGATGATCCCTTTGAATGCTTTGATGAACTCTTGGGTGAGGAACAGTTGAATTTGGAGCTTGAATGGGTTCTTCATCTTGGGATGCGTTGGAACCATCTTGAGCTTGAATGGACGAGGAGGGAATATCACTTGAGCTCGACTCCATCCTGAGACTCAGATTTGACCCGAGACTCGGACCAGTCGGACACTCGGGTTTGGTAGGAGACTCCGGGTTGGGGTGCTCGGGTGAGATTCCAGATTTTGAGGTCTCACCTCCCCAATTGCCATTTTCTTGATAGCTTCACAAGGAGGTTCTTCCCTGTCAATCACGGCACGATCAACTTGTTCTATTTGAGAACCGTTAGTCTCATCAAAAGTTACGTCACGCGAGATTTCAACGACACCGGTGGTATTGTTGAAAACTCGGTACGCATAAGCATTAGTTCCATAACCAAGTAAGAAACCTTCATCTACTTTAGGAGCGAATTTAGAAGACTTAGCCTTTTTGTTAAGGATATAGCATTTACTCCCAAAGACTCGAAAGTAGGAGACATTTGGTTTCTTCCCGGTGAGCAATTCGTATGCCGTTTTCTTCAAGATCTTGTGAAGGTAGAGGCGGTTGGAGCTGTGGCATGCGGTATTGATGGCTTCCGCCCAAAAGCTATCGGAAACCTTGTACTCGTCAAGCATCGTCCGCGCCATCTCGATGAGGGTTCGATTCTTCCTCTCGGCTACCCCATTTTGTTGAGGAGAATAGGGAGCCGAGAATTCGTGCTTGATTCCTTCTTCATCGAGAAACTCCTCCACGCCTATATTCTTGAACTCGGTACCATTGTCGCTTCGAATTCTCTTGATCTTCACTTCAAATTCATTTTGAGCTCTTCTCATGAATTTCTTTAACGTCACTTGGACTTCTCCCTTGTCATGCAAGAAAAACACCAAAGTGAATCGAGAAAAGTCATCAACAATAACCAAACCATACTTACTTCCCCCGATGCTTATGTAAGCTACGGGACCGAATAAGTCCATGTGGAGCATTTCCAACGGTCTTGAGGTCGTCATCACATTCTTGGCGGGATGAGAGGCACCAACTTGCTTGCCCGCTTGACAAGAGCTACATACCCTATCTTTCTCAAAGACAACATTGGTTAGTCCAAGGATGTGGTTGCCTTTGATGAGTTTGTGAAGGTTCCTCATACCGACATGGGCTAGTCGGCGATGCCATAGCCAACCCATGCTAGATTTAGCCATTAAGCACGTTTCAAGATTAAGTCTATCCGTATTGAAGTCTACGAGATAGAGCTTATCCTTCAAACGTCCCTTAAACGCTATTGAACCATCAAGCCTCTTAACGACTTCCACACCCTTTTCATTAAACAAACAATTGTAACCCGCTTCACACAATTGTGCAACGGACAACAAATTGTAGCTTAATGAATCAACAAGTAAAACATTACTTAAGTGGAAATCATTTGAGATAGAGATTTTACCCAAACCAATTACTTCTCCCTTTCCATTGTCTCCAAAGACAATGCTTTCACTATTTGATCCATTTTCATCCAAGTGGGCGAACATTGCCTTTTCTCCGGTCATATGATGCGTGCAACCGCTATCCAAAATCCAACTCGTTCCACCGGAGATATAGGCCTTGTGCCCCTTTGCCATGAGGCAAATAGGAGCATCTCCTTCGCCGTCGCTTAGGTTGTGAAAGAGACCCTTTGACTTAGTCAGTGGTGTGGCAATGGCGACGGTGGCAAGTCCTCCTTCATTGTCGGAGTCGGATTCGGACTCGGAGTCGGAGTCGGAGTTCCACTCCTTGCCGATGTAAGCATGACCCTTGCCCTTGTATCTCTTGCTCTTGTCCTTGTCTTTCTTCTTGAACTTGTCCTTCTTGAAGGGCTTGTCTTCCTTCTTTTCTTTGTGAGGACACTCGGCAATGAAATGACCGGGTTCCCCACACTCATAGCACTTTCTTGAAGAGTGCCACCCTCTTGATTTGTTGCCGAAGCCCTTGGAGTGACTTCCCGGCTTGTAGCCCTTCTTCTTCAAGAACTTGTTGAATCTTCTTACGAGCAAGGCCATATCTTCATTTGTCAAGGGGCCGCTCGACTCTTCTTCATCGCTTGAGCTCTCTTCGGCTTCTTGTGCCACTTTGACGGCCTTCAAGGCGATGCCCTTCTTCTTGCCGGACTTGAGCTCCTCCACCACCTCCGCTTCCTTGACCATCATCTCATCCGTCATCAACCGCCAATCACATCATGAGGAGTGAGAGTGTCAAGTTTGGCTTGGCCGCGGATGAGTTGCACAAGATTGCGGTTGGTGGGGGTGATCACTCGAAGGATGATCTTGACAATTGCTTTGTCGGTGAGCTCGGTGCTTCCAAGTCCTTTAGCTTGATTTACTAGAACCATCAAGCGATCAAACATCTTGGTGTAGCACTCTCCTTCTTCCAAAGTGAATCGGCTTAGTTCTCCAATGATAAGCTCGATCTTGGATTCACAAACACTTGATACACCTTCATGAGATACCATCAATCTTTCCCATATATCCTTGGCATTGTCAAGGCCATCGACCTGGTTGAATTCGGAGTCGCTCAAAGCATTGAACAAGGCATTGACGGCCAAGTCGTTGAAGTGTTGAGCTTTGTCTTCCTCGGAGGTGAGATTGTTGGGGTTTGCGGGCTTGAAACCTGTTTCAACAATCTTCCAAATGCAAGGGTGAAGTGATCTCGAATGCATCTTCATCTTGTGTTTCCATGCCGCATAGCGAGTGCCATCGAAATGAGGCGCTCGACCAGACGAGACGGAAACATAAGATGAGGAGTTTGAGACTCCAAAGGAGGAATAATCTAAAGGAATTGCAACCCCTATACCGGAACCCGTGGCCTTGTCTTGGGCATGGGTTTCGGTAACTTTCTCTATGTCCGACATCTTTGATTCTCCAAGCGGTTAAGCCAAAATAAAGGAGATTTGGCTCTGATACCAATTGAAAGGACCAACGATGTCGCCTAGAGGGGGGGTGAATAGGCGGACTAAAAAATCGCAGCGGATTTAAAGCAGGCCGAGCTGGTCAACCCGGAGTCTCCGGGTTTTGGTCCGGATACTCCGGTTGTCCGGAGTGTCCGGTCTTGTGTCCGGACTCTCCGGGTTAGCTGGCTCGGGAGCGCAAATAAAACTACTCTAGTAAGCACAATAAACCACTAGAAATAGATAGCAAGAACAACCTAGAACAATTGCTAGTAAGGATTTGAATTAAAGCTAAACAAAGAGCTAGATCTAACTTTACAAATTCAAATCCAAATAAGCAAGACTAGGAAGTAAAAGAGAATAAGAGAGACACGAATTTTCACCGAAGTTCGGGTTCTTGAAGGGAACCCTACGTCTCCGTTGAGGTGGCTCGGTCGCACTTGAGCCGGGGTCTCTTTCAACCCGCTTTCCTCCCGGTGTTGCACAAATGCACTCGCCGGCTTCACTTCTTGTCTCTTTCCTTTCGGAGGCGAGACTCGCCTTCACAAATGACCGGGGCTCACCACACGCGTTGGTAGCTCCCGGTGACTCCTAGCCGTCTAGGAGACCTTCAACCTCCAAGAGTAATAATGCCCTGAAGAATCGCTTGGAGGATGAACTAGTGCTCAACAACTAGAAATGAATGCACCTAGCACTTTGCTTCTTCCTCTCCTCACCAAAATGGATCAACAACCAAATCTAATGGTGGGGAGGAAGTATGAGCTCTATTGAATGCTTGGAAGAGGTTAGGAGTGGCTTGAATGCTGCAATGAATGAGCTCAATAGAGATTCTAGCCGTTGGAGGGGAGTGGAGGCTTTAAATAGTCTTTTTGAAAACTAGCCGTTTGTCCCCTTTTTGAACTGTCCGGAGACTCCGGACAATGAACTCGGAGACTCCGGGTTGTCCGGATTCTCCGGACAAAATGTCCGGACACTCCGGACTATCTGGAATTCGTTTTGCCCGAGAGGGTTAACCCGGAGACTCCGGGCCAAATGTCCGGATACTCCGGACTTAGTGTCCGGACTCTCCGAGTTAACTGGCTCGGTTTGAAATCCAGTTTTTGGAAAATGCAAGTGTTTGAGTGCTAGTTTGAATGCAAATTTTGATGTTGAGCACATGCACATCCTAAAATTGATTTTTCGTCGCATCCTCTTAATAGTACGGCTATCCTTAAGACTCAAAGCAATATAAAAATTACAAGTCTTCGTCTTGATGCCGTTTTGTCGAAATTTGACGCACTTAGGAGTGTTCAATCTTGTTCCAAGCTAGAAGTGATCTCGATAACTGCATTATTCTTGGTTGAAGCATTAGATCACTTTAATTGTGTCATCATTAATCATCAAAATAAAATGAGGGGCCTAGATGCACTTTCAAACGCGCCTGTTGTTTCTCTCATTCTTTACATCAATGTCAGAGTTCTTGGCCAATTTTCAAAAAAAAAAGTATACATTCATAAACGCATCGTATTTCTAAAAACGTATTTTTGCAAAAGCTCACCTGCAAGACAAGTGACGAGTACCCGTACCATGGGTACCCCCAGCGGCCCAAAAGGACGCACGGGCCGACCCAGGCCACTCGAGGCCCGAAGTCACGATCGCCGGGCAAGATCCGAAATCACGACCAGGTCTCCGATATCCCAGAGAAGCGACGGCATTTATTGCGTATCGAGCGCATTAAATGCCGGCCATAATAACGATGACGTAGCGGCACAAGTTCCCGACCCTCGCATTTACTGCGAACGACGCAAAGAACTACGGCGACCAAAGCAGGCAGGGGAGTCGGGCGTCACCCCATCAACCCGCCACTTTCGGACGACCGAAAGCAGTCTTTTCCTCTTTTTTCTAACCAACAGTGTAACCTCCCTCCTCGCCTATATAAAGGGGGGAGGGGCGAGCATGTAAAGGGACAAACGAACAAGAGAAGAAGATCAATACAATCCAACTTACACGAACTGGAGTAGGGACGTTCTGCCCGAACCAGTATACATCTTGTGCTCACCCGAGTCAAGCCGTTCGAGGAGAGGGAGCGTGCACCCCCGTCGACCTATACAAATTCACTAGCCGGTGCCCGAAACACCGACAGTTGGCGCGCCAGTAGGGCTGCGCCGCGCCGTCATTGCTTTCCCACTCAGCTTCCTCGACGGTCCTTTTCTTCAACACCGCCATGCCGATAGCATCGATCCGCTTCGGTTCCCTCGACTTCATCACCACCGCGGCGGATGATGGTGATCGCCCTCGCTGTGTGCTCGCCGCCAACGCTTCGTGGACCTTGGCGCCGTCTCAGTTCTCAGTGACCTTCGGCTCGAGGCCCCCACACGGACCCCGACGCCGAAGCACGCCAAAAGCTCCTTCGCCCCGGACGACGCGCAGGGGCGTCGAGTAGCGGCGGTTGCGCCCGCTGCGCCTTCACGCTTCGTAGCGACGGTCGGCCACGCGCCCGACGACGACCATTCGGACAACTCCTCCGGCCACGGCTCTAGCGGAGGGAGAGATAAGAACAGACCGCGCTACCGCGAGCCCGACACCGCGGCAGGCGCGAACAACCCCTCCGCTACCCCGGTCACGCCGAAGACTCTCCTCCAACGCACCGAGGAGGGCCACCAGACTCGCCGCGCCGACCTTCAGCGACGGCGCGAAGAGCTGGAGGTTCAAAAAGCCGAGCTCGACAAGCTCCAAGCCGATCTGGATCAGCATCCACCCGCAGTTCTACCCGCACCTAGCGGCGCACGTGCTCGCACACGCCAGGTTCACCACCTGCTGGCCAAAGGGACCGACGATTCGTCGTTCTTTCCACACGCCGGCCAAAACATCGCCGCGGCGGCAATGTTGCTCCGCGGCATCCCTGAGCCAGATGATCCCGCGGCCAAGGCAACCCACCAGAATCTCCGAGTGCTGGTGGAACAAGTAGCCGCGCAACATGCGCATGGCTCCGGGTCACACCGTTCGGGCGCCTCTTCAGACGGCCCGCACCGCGACGCTTCCCGGGGCCACCGGAGCAGAAGTTCAAGGGATTTGAGCTTCACCATAGCTACAGACGGAACAACGGTGAGGCCGACCGTCTAGCCAATCTTGCCTCTGGCAGAGGGCCGGTCCCACCTGGGGTTTTCGTCCTCGACCTACACCAAGCGTCCATCCGACCCGATCGTCCAGACGACCGGATGGGCGACTCGCTAAAAGCACCTCCGCCAGACGACCACCGACCGGAGGCTGAGATGACCAAGCCAAGCCGCAACGTCCTGATGACCAACACCGATTAGAGGAAACCCTTCGTCGATCGGCTGACCGACGGCTCCCTCCCTGACGACCCGACCGAGGCCCGCCGCCTCGCTCGACGGGCAAAATCCTTTGTACTGGTCGGTAACGACCTCTACAGAAGGAGCCCCTCTGGGATCCTCCAGAGGTGTATTCCGGCCACCAGGAAGAGAGCCGCTCCACGACATCCACGGGGAATTTATGACACCACGCTGGGTCGCGGAGCTTGGTCGGGAAAGCCTTCCGACAAGGCTTCTACTGGCCAACTGCTGTGGCCGACTCTGAACAAATTGTCCGGACATGCGAAGGGTGCCAATTCTTCGCCCGGCAGACTCATCTCCCAGCACAAGCCCTCCAGACGATCCCTATTACCTGGCCTTTCGCTGTTTGGGGACTCGACCTGGTCGGGCCTTTCAAGAAAGCGCCCGGGGGCTTCACCCACCTGCTGGTTGCGATGGACAAGTTTACCAAGTGGATAGAAGCTAAGCCGATCACGACCATCACTTCGGCGCGGGCGGCGGACTTCATCCGCAACATCGTCTACCGGTTTGGAGTCCCGAACTCCATCATCACCGACAACGGAACGCAATTCACGGGAAAGGAGTTTCTCGAGCTCTGCGACAGCTTCAGCATTCGCGTGGATTGGGCAGCCGTTGCCCACCCACGGAGCAACGGCCAAGTCGAACGCGCGAACGGCATGATCCTCCAGGGGCTCAAACCGCGGATCTTCGACCGACTGAAGAGATACGCGGGACGTTGGGCGGCTGAGGTGCCTCCCGTACTTTGGAGCCTGCGAACCACCCCAACCCGGTCGACCGGATTCACGCCATTTTTCTTGGCGTTCGGGGCCGAGGCCGTCTTGCCAATCGACTTAAACTACGGCGCCCCAAGGGTTCGAGCCTTCGACGAAACCCGGGGGCTCGAGTCTCACCAAGACGCTGTCGACCGGCTCGACGAAGCGCGGGATGTCGCCATCATCCGCTCAGCCAAGTACCAGCAGGCACTGCGGCGCTACCACGACCGCAAGGTTAGAGGTCGAGCGTTCAACGTAGGCGACCTGGTTCTGCGCCAGGTTCAGTCCAACAAAGACAAGCACAAGCTCTCCTCTCCTTGGGAAGGCCCCTTTACTGTAGTAGAAGTCCTTCGACCCGACACTTACCGGCTCGAGGATCCCGATGGCAACATCTTGTCCAACGCCTGGAATATTGAAAAGCTAAGAAGATTCTACCCTTAGTCCTTTTCTCTTTTACCTCGTCTACTATCAGGAGCAGCCCGACCACCGGTCGGGCCTACGCAGATGCTTCTACCCGACCCGGCGAGCGAGGTCGGGGTGCGAACGCTCGTGTTAAAGTTCTTCGCCTACTTTTCGGAAAAACACTTGAACACGCTTGGTCATCGCTTTCGGATGGCCCCTTCGGACCGAGAACAATGATCCCGCCGCTTCATCGTAAAAGCACACCCAAAAGATAGCGAAAAGCGCATTACCTGAAACCTCCGAAGAATTCAAACACCTTTATTTCTTCCGATTCGACAGCATTTACATTCTTTAAGAAACGTGAAGTCTAAAACCAAAAAAGTTTATCTTATTCTAGGGTCCTCCTCGCCTCGGTGATCTCCGGACTTATCGTCCCTCTCCAAGCGCGGCTTCGGCTTCCCGCACAATTTTTGCCGCAAAACGCAGCAGAATCGGTCTGTCGCGAAATCCGCGACGGGAGAGCCCCGATCTGTCCGAGTGCGACGCCAAGAGCCGGAAGCCCCCTGCGCCCCCCCTGTGTGACCTCTATGGTTCCCGGGGGAACTCGGGGCTCGCCGCGGAGGGGTCCACCGACGGAGAGGTGTACGGCAGCGTGATCGGGGCGACCGGCAGCGCATTCATTAGCACGGGCCTGGATGTCGCGGTGGACTCTGTGCTCCTGAGGGAGAAGGGGCACGGGGAACGGCGCCCTGCCCCCAATCGCCGGGCGCCATGGCGGCTTCCTCACTGACGACCGCACTCGCCTCCTGCTCCTGCTTCTCCTCCTCCGCCCCGCTTCCAAAGAGCCTCCTAATCAACCCCGTCGTCCGACGGGGCCGCTTACTACAAAGCGGCCGGCTCGCCCGCTTCCAACTCCTCGTCCTCCGCCTCTTGTTCAAGGGCGTCCCAGTCGATCTCGTCGATGGGTGGGCTCTGGACCTTGGGGCGAGGTTGAGAGGGCGAGGCAGCCATGAAAACAAGTTAGTAGCAAGCCTCAACGTCGCTGGATGAAGTCCCAGCGCCCACCGCTCGCCTATTTATAGGCGATCCGTAGCTGCATTTAAGCGACGCTACCGAGGGGGCACCCGCCAGCATTAACTACGACCGCGCCTTTCCAAGCTGATGGCGTGGAAGCCGAAGCGTCAAAACTGACGATACGAAAACCGAAGCGCCGCCGATTCTCCGCGTTGAACAAAAAACGCCTCGAGAACCTCGCCAGCTGCAAAGAAAGATAAGTGAATATCTTCTTTTCCTGCACTCGTTGTTACTCCTTCAAAGTGGCGCGCGGCGGTAACAGCCAAACCGCCTCGCCCCACTCGGGGGCTATAAGAGTCCCGTGGGTTGGTGACACGACCAATTGCCGGGTCCTCCCAAAATCGCCAAACTTTCGACCAAAAGTACTACGCCACTTCCGCCGGCCACGGTTGTGAAATAGTACTTAATCTGAAGAAGGAAGCGCCAAGCTGGCGACCCACGATTGGTCGAGCACTCCTCCCACTGGCCGCACCGACCGACGGGCGTTCTCGAAGCGCCTCAGAGTTTTCCCCGCTCCCTTACTTTGTAATGCACACACCAACCTACGCCCGACCCTGTGGTCCCCAAGGCTATGGACGGTAATAGTGACCATCACAAACAAAGGGTGCGAAAACAAGCACGGGCAAAACACATACCGATTCCTTACAAATCTAGAAAGAGCAAAGAAAAACCGTTTAATTTCCCTTTATTATTCATCTATGAAGGACGCTTGGTCGAAACTCTGGTCGGCAATCGCCTCGGGCGTGTGGTTCGACCAAGCTCCAAGGCGTCGATTTCCTCCTCGGACGGTTCGCAAAGAACCCCGCTACTAACAAGATCAAGGTCGATGCCGTCGTAGTAGGAGAGCGTACAAACCAAAGGCCGAGGCAGCCCGAGAACAAGACCGGCCGCCATCAAGCCTCCACGTGGTCGGGCACGCGGGCCAGGGCACTCCCCAGTGAGCTCGAGCCTGGTTGAGAATCCACCGGCCCCCGCACCCGATCACGGATCTCTCGGCCCACCGCCCGCAAAGACGCTACCGGGCCGATCCTCCTCCGATACCGGGCGCTGGATAGGGCCACGCCGCGACGCAACAGCCTTCGCTGCGCCATTTAACGCCGCCACGCGCCTCCTTCGCCACCTTCCGCGCCTCCGTGGCGCTCCCGAGGTTCTTCTGCAACTCTGCAAACAAGACCAGTGGAATCAGGAGGCCACGGCAAAGCAACCCGAAAAATTAAGGACGTCAAAGCTAAGGCACTTACCCGACACAGAGTCAGCCAAACTACGAAGATCCTCCTCAGCCTGTACCCGAATCGCCCGATCGCGCTCGACTTGCGCCAAAGCAGCGTCGCGCTCGATAGCCGCGTCCTGGGCAAGCTTCCCAGCCGCTTCAAGCTCCCTGCTAAGACGAGCGGCGTTCGACTCAGCATCCCCCTTCGCTCGGTTTGCCCCCGCCAAGAGGGACTCAAGATCAGACACCTTCTCGTCCGAAACCCGCTTCGCCTGACGCTCCCCGAGCAAGGCGTCTTTTGCGTCCACACTCTCTTGGCGGGCCCTCGCCGCTTCAACTCGCTCGCGGTCCAAGGCACTCCGAGCCTCCGATAGTTCAGAGCGCAATGGCCGTCGACTCAGGCTTCGGCAGACAACCTCTCAGTTACGAACCGGATGTACCAGACTTGAACGCCGACGGGTCTTCGTGAGTCTAAAGGACAAAAGACACCCATCAGCCCTCAACCCGACCGACCAAAAGGGAAGACACGCAACGGAACAAGCAGATCACCTCAACTCTCCGAAGCGCCTCCCCAGAGACAACCCCCAGCCTTGCGTTAAAGGATCGAGCGAGCCGAGCGCCTCATGGACCTGCCGCTTTCACCAGAATCTGGCAGATCTCTCCGATCAGTCCACTCGTCCCCCTCTCGTCATCCAGGACCACCGGCGACGAGCCGGGTAGGACCAGCGGGGGGATAGGAACACGAGCAGGCGCCCCGGCTACCCGCGAGGGCTCGACAACCACCTCCTCCTGCACCGCCCCGGCGACCGTCTCCATTGTCGTCTCCTCCGCAGCTTCAACCGGAAGAGAGGGCCCCGGCGACTGCCAAGAACGAACTCCTGGCGCCGAACTGCGCGCCTAACGGGGGTTCGCCGGGCAAGGGAGCTCTTCCCGGCCGCTTCACCTCCTGGAGCGGATCCGGCCGACTAGAACGCAGGGTCCTCCTCGGACCTCGGCGACTGGGCCGCCCCACTTCCGCCTCTGCCGCCGAACGATCGGCGGCCCGACGGTTGCTCGGTCGCTAACCTCGACACCACGGCTACCGCCTCGCCGGGCAGCTGCACTTCGACCAGTTGGGGACCACCACGACCTCCGGCTGGTCTGCCTCGACCGACGAGGCGCCCGCCGACGGCGGCGGCGGTAGTTTCGACCTCTACGCGGGAGCGGCCGTATGCGCACCGGCCACCGCGACCGCCCCTGTATAGACCCTGCACACGACGACAAGTCGAGAAACGGCAAAGACAGTCTTAAAACCCGCAGACTGACCGGCAGGCGGGGGGAGGCACTCACCGCGTCGAGCGCCTGCGCGGTACTTTTGCCCTTCGCGTCGACCCCCCCGGTGGGGATGCATCGGCCCTCCGTTTCCCCCGAACGTCCGGCGCCACCCCCACGGCGGGCTCGACAATGGCTATGACACCGCTATCCCCGACCTCTCCACCTCCGGCCCGTGTCGACACAAGGGGCCCACTGCCGCCATCTCCGCCCCTAACTTGGGGACGACCCGGTCGCCTGATTCCAAGACGGCCGACGGAGACATCTCACCACGGACCGCCTCGCGTCCCCATCGCTCTTTTTTTTTCGCCGCAATCCTCTCTCTCTTCCTTGCGGGCGGCAACTCGCGCCTCCTTGGCCTCCCGAGCCTGGGCCCTCGCCTCTTTTTCCCCCGGCAAGTCCGGCCGGGAAATCATCCGTCCCAGCCCCTGCGAACAAACCAGAGAGTCGGTCATACCGGCCGGAGAAAGGAGAAAAACAGGCAGAGGAGCCCATTTGCATACCAAATCGGAGCCACGACCCGCCATTAAAGGAGCAGGAGCTCGAGACACCGCCACCAGCGCACCGCCACCCAGGACGGAGAGGACCCGGGCATCGACCTCTGTCGAAGGAAGCTCGGGTCCCAGCATCCTCGTGGGCCTGACGCCTGCTACTCAAACATGGGGCGCGCTTCTCCGCAAGGGGTCAGACGCGCCTCTCCATGAACGCTGCTGCACAACGGCTTCGCTGCCTGCCGTGGCGCCTTGTAACCCGGATCTCGACCGACGATCGCCTCCACTCTTCCGCCGCTCTCTCCGATCAGGCCCCAAACCCAAGATTCTCGCTCAGAAACAGCCGAGAAACGCGAGCGCCGCTTTCCCACGTTCCGACATAGAGCCACTCGGAATGCCACCCGATTGGACTTAGGGAGCTCCAGTCAATATACTCCAACGCCCGCTGAGCGCAGTACAACGCGACGCCTCCAAAAGGTGCCCCACAACTCGCCCCTCGCCCTTCACCAAATGGCAGGAGAAGAAGTACTTCCACAACGCCCAGTGCGGCTCGATGCCAAGAAACGCCTCGCACAACGTCATGAACACCGCGATGTGAAGCACACCGTTCGGGTTGAGTTGGTGCACTTCCACCCCATAGTAGAAAAGGAGCCCCCGGACGAATGCGTGGAGAGGAAACCCGAGCCCGCGCTCAAAAAACCAGGTGTGCGCCACGATCTCGTCGGCGTGAGGCTCGGGGACCGCCCCCACCGCCGGAACCCGCCACCCGGAGACATCCCACGGCGCAAGAAAGCCTTTCTTCTCCAGGCCGGCCGCACGAGAAGAGCGAGTGGAGCACTCCTGCCACATCTTCGAAACGCTGAGGCGACGGCGGCGGCAGTGGGAAGCTATTAAAACATCTTGTCGACGATTGGGGAACAGGCCCCCGCCGAGCTTACTTGTTGGTGGAGGGACCAACTGTGACCCCTTCTTACGTGAGGGATTACTCGAAGAATGGCTCACCAGATTCCAACGAATGTGGACACGTTAGCTTACCCCGTTCGGGCCTCTCGAGAAAGAGATAATAGCCCTACTCCACTCGCTTACTCTTGCAATGTGTCCGAGTTTTACAAATGTGCTGCTATCAAGAGTTGTTATGTGTCCCCTCACGATGGGGACCCTTTTATAGCTTACAAAGGATCGAACTCCATGACCCACTACGCACGCTTGGACCTCGCCCAAACGTGGCAACCGTGGATCCTATCTTTCCGCCACGCTCCCACGGAAACGTAATTCGCCAACTGAAGTTACGCCGGTGGTTATTCCCACCGACCCCGAGACCTCGTAAGGTCGGCCGATGACCGGCACCGAGCTTGACATCTTACCCAGCTCGAGCTCGAATCGACCGAGTACGTGGCATTCTCGGTCCCACCCGAGCCCGAGCTCGAATCGCCTAATGCGTAGCCTTCCAAGCTCGATTTAGACAACCCAGGTAACGACCTCCTGGTGGCTCGGGCGGGAGCGAGCTTGGTCACAGGCATCCGAGGTAATTTATGGAAATTACCCGACTTCCGACAGCTAGCCCCGAGGTTCAAGTGGGAAAAGGTCTAAGGAAGGCCTTCCCTTGGGCCTACCGCTCTACGAGCATGTCGGTTTTGCTGCGGACATCTGCCGCGACTAACGAGCTATTAACCTCCTTCGAACGAAGCTTGTTCCCCACTCGCGCTTCGAAAGCTAACAAGTGGGCCCTTCTTCGGTTCCTTCTCCTAGAAGCCTGAATCGCCCTTCCTGGGAACCGCTCTTTTCTCGCAGACGGTTTCGATTTATGCCCACGTGTCGTTTTCGATGGCGAACGCCTCAATCGCCTCCGTGCCTCTAGGGCTTCCTCATCTCCTGGAGGAGTTTTTAAACACTCAAGAGAAAACCCTTAGACTCACTTGGCAGACATGATCGCGTCGTGTCTCATACTCTCTACTTCCAGCTCATCATTCTCGCCAGATCATCTTCCTCATCCTCATGGCGGTTCAAGGCGTCAGAAGCTCGACAGCGCAGTGAGACCCTCGAGCGGGCGAAATACCTCGGCAGAGACATGGAGAGCCCCTCAGCGCGAGAGCCCGCAGACCAGAGGAGGGAGATCGTCTCCACCGAGCTCTACGCCATAAAGCGGGCTCCGTGCGCACCGGGAAAAGTGAGTTCAGCCGAGGGCCATTTACTAGCCTCCCCGCGAGTGCGAGATCGCCACTCCACCCCAACTCGCTCTCATCATGGCCATCTTTACCCATCTCTGCGAAGGGTTAGTGGGCGTCGAGCCCACTCACAGTCTCTTCTTCCACTACTACACCCTTTCTATGCACCAAGACGCAGCCCAAGCAGTGCTTCTGCCTCTATTTCGCTGCGTCCTACTGCGACCATACGAGTGCACCGAGCTTCACGCTCAGGACTCGGTGTCGGGTTGGGCCGGCTCATGGTTCTACTTGAGGAAGCGGAGGGCGGCACGCTTTCCTACTCTGGTGCCGTAGGTCGCGCTGTCGAGACACCGACCGCTTCGTGGAGCCCGAGGAGGAGAAGGTCCTCATGACGATCAACGAGCTCACGTGCAGGGGTGACCGGCCGGACGTTGCCGAGGACTACGTCGGAGGCACCGGATATCGCCCCTAGGAGGAGGGAGCATCCCTTCTTCAAGGTCGAGGTGGCGGGACATCGCCGGGAATCACGCCAGTATGCTCGCCGCTCGATCTTCTTTTTTCCGAAGCAGAGGATGCCCCTTCTCCACGACCTCTCCCTTGGGTGGTATGCATCCGTGAGGAGGCCCAGGTGGATGCGAGGTGTCCGAGATGTTCGCACTCGAAAGGCAAGAAATCATCGAGGCCGCCAGATCCGGAACAACGCCCTTAGCAGAGGCGGTAAGTTTACGATTCGGACTTTTTAAAGCCCTTGTCCCGACAGGCTTGCCGAGGGCCTCCCGAGCCTCATTTGAGTCTTCTCTTTTTCAACAGAGAAGGTTGCCTCGAGAGTCGCGTGTCCTCAGGACCCTACCAAGTGGGAGACCAAGGAGGCAGTCGCAAGCGCCGCCGGATCTCCGTCGGCCACGCCGTCCCATGCCAGCGCGCAGCGCTCCCTGGCGACGACCACTCACCCCGCCAACACTTGGAGTATACGGGCCGTGAGGTGAGTGAACTGAGATTGTGGATGGGCGAGTACACCGAAACAATCGAGCTAATGGCTCGTTCGCCCGGCTGCCTTGAGCCAAGAAAGAGGCCCACAGCGGTCGGTCCAAATATGAAGGTTGAGCCGTGGAGGGCTGTGATCGCGGCCCTTCAAAGTGAGCTTGGCGCGAGGTGAGCTCGAGCCGCCTGGGGACCGCGAGGAGAAGGCTGAGTGGACCCCGCCCCTGGTCCCGAGGGTCCGTGGGTAAATGCCACGCCTCACCGCATAACGCCGATCGCTCCGAGGTCGGGCGGAGGAGGTCGACCCTGCCGTCGCTAGGGGTCGACAAGCGGCGCGGGACATGGCCGCCTCTGGCCCGCCAGCTCGAGTGGACGCCGCGCAAGGTCGGGCCTCTGCTCTCTTCTCGTTTGTCTTTTCCCCTCGGCACTCATTCTAACCCCACATCGCCTATAGTGGGTGTGGCGGTTGGTGCGGAGTTATGGGATTTCAAGCGATGGTGGACGATATTCTTGACTTCGTGCTAGAGGAGCTAGCCAGGGCTGCCGAGGTCGTCATGGGCGACGGAGCCGAGGTGGGGCGAGGCGCGGAGGCCCAGCCCACGAAGGTGGCGGCAGCCGAAGTGGGGCGGCGAGGCCCGCGAGGCCCAACCCCAGTGCCGGTGGTAACGACGCCGAGGGTGGGGAGCCTGTTGTGAGCCCTCGGACTCGAGGTCGTGTCTCCCAGAAGAGGAGGCACGGAGGAAGATCGCGTCGCCGATGCCCGGGCATGAGGGCATCCCACATCATAGTCGTGGAGTCTCGGACGGTGATGAGCGGTAGGCGAGACTCCGCGAGGATTCTTCCGTGCGGCCGACATCATCGCCGCGACTCTTCAGAGATCGCCGAGGTCTCCCTGTTCATGACATCCATAGCCGGGTCCCAGTAGCCCGCCGTCAGGGGACCTTAATCCTGGTGGGGCTCGTCTGACGAGGAAGAGCCCGGCTACCTCGGCCGGTCGGGGAGACAAGCCCGGCTACCGTAGGTGGTAGGCGGCTCGAGGCGGAGGGGATCTGCACCGAGGCTGCTCGATCGAGACCGACCTCCCGATCGTCGACCGTGCCGGTTGATCCACTTTTCGGGCGCTACGCTGCGGCCCAAGGGCCGGATCTGGGCAGTGTCCCCGGTTGCTCCCATGGCCGTGGACGCGAAGTGGTGGAGCCCCCGATCGAGGAGAAGGAGCCCCTGGCGCAACTTCGCTCGGGAGGAAGAGCGGAGGTAATCCTTGCTCTTGAGGCCGTCCTCAGGGCAAAGTCCATCGCCGGAGGACGGAGCTCGGGCTCAAGCCTCGAGCAGATCAAGGAGAAGGGACTAAGGCGGGGATCTCTTACGCCCGGGCGAGGTGGAGGACCCCGGAGTTGTTCCATCAGAGCTGGACCCGACTTTTGGGTAAGTACTCTGACTTATGTACTTTTACCGAGAGCTTGACGATTACGACTGAAACGCTCTTGTTGCGAGTCGGAGTCCACCATGAAGGACTTCCATCACGCGACCTTGGCCGCCGTGGTTGTCGCGCAAGCCTGGCCAGCAGGGCCTTATGGAGCTCGAGCGCCGGGTTGCCGAAGTGACATCTTCCGAGGCCGAGATCCGGCGGAAGGTGGAGGAGTCCGTGCGCGAGCTCGAGCGCCTCGACCGGGCGGCGAGCAAGGTTTCCGCCTTGAAGCCACGCAGTGGCGACCTTGCGCCGCCGCGGCGCCGAAGTCGAAAGGACAATCGACCCAGCACGGGAGGAGTCGGCAGCGACAAGCGGCAGCGAAGGTCGAAGTCACCGGCGTGTGCTCGACCTTGAGTCCGAGCTTGACTCGGTGCGGGACGAGCTCGTCGCTTTGCAGGACGAGAAACGTGCCGGGCTCCTGTAATTTTCTTTTTCCTGTCTTTTACCTGTAAAAAACTTAGGGAGAAACTATCCAGTTGAATATAGAATGAGTTGGTTTAAATGGACGTTTTTTGTTTTTCCCCGAGATGACAACGATTTGTTTCGTGCCGCGGTCTTACGCGACTTAGTGGTTAATCGTACGAGGAAATGACTATCTCGCTCGAAAGTAGCACGAGGTCGAGGTGACCATTTCGCGCGAAAGTTGCACGAGGCCGAGGTCGTGGCCACATGGTACCTCTATAGCCGCCAACGGAGGTCGTGGGCGTAAATCGCGAGCACGTTGGCGGAGTAGAATTCATGGGCCGTGGCCCTTAGGGTTATGGTATGTTGGCGCCACAAGACCGCCGACTGAGCCTGGAACCGCTCAGAAGGGTGTCCTGCGCGAATCTTTACTTGCGGTGGAGGTCTACCGCGAAAAAAGATGGTCGTCTTACGAGGAAGGAGGCCCTCGAGGTCGAGCTTTTGTCGTACGGTGTTTTGCCCCAACGACCGACTTGCCCCTGACACTTTGTCTAGGTCGAGCTTAATCGTAGAATGGGGAAAGAGAGAGGAGAGTGAGAATGGGAGGGTAAGGGGATATAGGTTCTTAAAGAGGTACACAAACGGGCGAGGTTAGACATGGTTCTTACGCAGTTGGTCAATATGCCAAGTTCTAGCTAGTTCCCGACCATCTTCCATTGCAAGGCTGACACCGGGCGTGTTGTTGAGACGACCGTGTAAGGACCTTCCCATCTTGGCGTTAGCTTGTTGGCTTTTGACAGGTCTTGGACCCGCCGCAGAACGAGATCGCCGACGTGTAAGGTCCTTGGTCGTACCGATTTGGCGGCGTGCCTGCGAAGAGCTTGCAGGTAAACCGCGGATCGCAACAGAGCCCGTTCACGAGTCGCCTCCGCAAGGTCGAGGTCGAAGGCGTCGCCTTCGCGTCGATGTTATCGGCCAGGTTCACCCTCGGGATCCTAGGACAACCTCGGCGGTAGGACACTTCCGCGCCATATACGAGCCGAAGGGGGTCTCCCCGTGGCTCGGCTCGTCGTGGTCTTGACCAAAGGATCGGGGTAGCTCGTCCACCCAGGCCTGACCATGCCGATCGAGGCTCTTGAAGACTCTCTTCTTGATTCCTTGACGATCTGCCTGCTCGCACGCTCGGCCGCCCCATTGCTCGTGGGTGGGCCACAGATGCGGCATATCTTGGTCCCACCTCCTCGCAATAAGCCTCAAACACCTCGCTTGTGAACTGAAAAGTGCCGCTTGTCGGTAATGAGGCGACTCAATGCCAAAGCGGGTTACTACATTATTGCGGAAGAACCTTTTAGCCGCTCGTGCCGAGATGGTTGATATAGGCTCGGCCTCGATCCACTTAGTGAAGGTGTCGATTACACGAACAGTATTTACAACCCTCCTTCCCCTGGAAATGGACCAGTATGTCTATGCCCCAAACCGAGAACGCCAAAGTTAGCGCATGGTCTCAGAGCGCCGTATGTCGGCCGATGGACCTTCCGAGCATGGAACGGGCAAGATCGGCAGGAGGTTACTATTGAGCTGCAGACGGCCAGGGCCGTTGGCCAATAGTAACTCCAACCGGAAGGCTTTGCTCACTGCTGTCCTAAAGGACGAGTGAGCTCCACACATCCCGCCATGGATATCCTTGAGGAGATATTTGCCTTCCTTCTGGGTGATGCACTTGGAGAGGACGCTAAGCGCGCTTTGCGTGTATAAGAGACCTCGATCATTTTATAGGTCGAGGAGCGCCACTAGCCGGGATTTCTGGCCTCCTGGCAGTGTCCCGCACGGTATTGATGAATGCGCTATCCGGGCCGCATCCTCGCCGAGGAAGGAGACGCATTTCCACCCGCCTCGCTGCCTCCTCCCTGGGGGTATGGAGGGTTGTAGACGCGCTCGATGAGCACCCCACGAGCGGAAACTGCGGCGAACCGACCTTCGATGATGGCTCCGGGCCAGCATTGTCCTTCTCGGGATGTATAGTACTTCAAGTTTCAAGTACTTTTCCATCTTCCTTACTTCAGCCGTAAAGCGCCATTGAGTCATCTGAGCATCGATATTCTTGTTAACCTGGTTGATCATCACCGCGAGTCGCCTTTCGCAGCTTAGTCGTTGACTCGAGCGCTTTGCATGCCCGGTCTGGCCAGCGCATCTTCGTGATTCTGGCCGCTTTGTTGGGCGCCAATGCAATTGAGGGCGATCGATCCGCTTCCCCCGAGGGGATTCGAGACCACTCCACCCCGAGCAATCGTGAAGCTCTGGATCCGGCTGGCGTATGACCCAAATGACCGCGGTTTCGCCGTCGGGTTCGGGTTCTGGACGGGCGGGTTTGTCCATTCGCCTAGGAAGTCCGCTTAGACCTGGATTTGATCGCGTTCTAGCCGAGAATTCGATCTCGACCTGGCGAGCTCCATGGCCCATTTCGCGATCCGCCCGCTTGGCGCCCCGATTCCCGAGAATTTCCTCAAGTTGGTTGGGACTTGTATTTTGTGTGCCTCGAAGTAGTGTCTTAATTTCTTCGAGGCCACGAGGAGCGCATAAAGCGAGCTTCGACTCTGGTAACGCTTCCTTTGGTCCGTGCAAAGACTCCGATGTAGTAGATCGGGCGCCAGACTCGGCCCCGTTTCATCGCGGATGACGGCGCTTACCACATTGGGGTGTGGCGCAAAGCAAGAGGACCTCTCCTACTTGGCGTGGTCAAGACCTGGTCTTGACAAATACGCTTTAAGCTCTTGAAAGAGCGGTTCATCTGCCAAGTGAAACCGCTGCTTCCGAGCGCTTGAAGAAAGGTAGGCCGCGTTTCGAGCCTCGAGATGAAACGACTTAAGGCCGCTTATTCTCCCGGCCAGGATCGACCTCCCAGTACAAGTTTCGGTGGTCGTGATGTTCTCGATGGCTTCTATCTTCTCTGGTTGGCCCCGATTCCTTGTGGGCCGATCATGTATCCGAGCACCTTGTTGCCTTTGACCCTAACACACATTTTTCAGTGGTTTAACTTTATTCGATGCTTATTGAGGTTATGAAAAGTCTCCTCTAGATCGGATACATGGCTCCGAGGCTATTTTGCTCTTGACGACTATGTCGCCTACATACACTTCCTGTGTTCGACCTATTTGGCCCGAAGGTTTTCGTGATAAGGCCGAAGGTCGCCCAAGATTCCTTAGACCGAAGGACATGGTCGCTTAGCGTATCGTGCCAAACGGCGTGATGAAGGAAGTTTTTCTCGCTCATCGCGATATGCCGACCGTGATAGCCGAGTAGGCGCCCGTAAAGCTCATCGCCGAGTCGGCTGGCCGCGCCGACTAACCGTCTATCCGAGGTAGCGGAAATTGTCCTTCGGCATGCGGCATTTAGCCCCGTGATCGATACATGCGCCACTTGCCTCCTTTCTTCATCACGATGATCGGGTTGGCTAACCAATCGGAATGGTCAACCTCCCGAATGAAACCGGCTTTGAGGAGCTTGTCCAGCCTTCGATGATGGCTTGCTTCTCTCGAGAAGCGCTCGAGCTCACATAAAGCTTTTTGTCGCCGAATCATAGCTCAGGTTTCGACGACCTCCTTGGGACTCGGCATGCTCTGACGGTTCCCAGCGAACGTGTCCGCTTTTCTCCTGAGGAAGGTCACGAGCTTGAGTTCCTATTTAGGATCTAGGAAGCCCCACGTGTCGACCTTGTCCGGCTTTGTGTCGCACAACGGATGGCCTGGTTTCTCCCCGGCTTGAGGCTAGCCTTGGGCCGGAACTCTCGCTTGTCTACTCGGTTCACACAAGCTGACCGATCATGTCTAACGCCTCTCGCCGCAGCTTAGAGCGCTCTGGCCTTCCTTGATCGTGATCACGCCACGGGCCGGGACCTTTCAAGCACTGTAGCCGCGGATGAGTGGCGCCATGAATTTGGCGAAGCGCCTGGTCGCCCAGGATGGCGCGTTATAAGTCGACTCAAATCGACCACTTCGAACGCGGATGAGCTCCGCTCGAAGTTGCTCGATTGCCGAACGTGAATCGGGCAGACGATCCGCCAAGTGGCCGACCGACGCTTTCCGCACTATCCCGTAGAACGGACCACCATGTTTTTGATCTTGGAGCGAGGGATCCTGCATCTCGGCCCAAGACCTTGGCGTATATCAGTGTCTAGGGAGCTTCCGCGAATCCACAAGGACCCGACTCTACCGTGGTGTTGCAGATTGTTGGGCTAACGACCAACTAAGCCTTTGGGGTTTCGTCAGCTATCCCCGAGGGCGCTGCCCCGGAGAAGGTGATCGGCACCGACCACTTGAGCTCAGCCGACAGAGGCTTCCCGAAAGTGACACGGAGTACTGCGCCTCTTCAACTCCCGACGACCCATAGGCGGCGGAGCCCCGAATATCACGGCGATGTGATTTCTGGCCTGGTACTCCATGCCTGCAGGTCTTGCTCTTCGGCGGGCTTCTTGCCGACGCCCCCTTCCACCTCGGGGAGCGGGCATGGGACCCTTACCATTGTAGAATCTGCCAGTGGGAGGCCCACGCCCCGCAATTCCGAAGGTCATGCCCATGAGCCTGGTGGAGCGGGCGTAAATAGGCACCAGCCCGCCCGCATTGGTCGCCGTTTGGTCGCCCCGGCTCGCTCTGTTCCACGAACCGGCCGACCCTTCCTTTCGGGCCTCTCTATACGATCATGCAGGTCGGTCGTTGTCTTTCGATAGCTGCCACCATGCCGAGACAGAGGATTTTTTCTTCTTTTGATTTTTTCTCGATGAGCTTACGCTTCCGGGCCGATGCCCTTCGAGCCCGGCCGAGGGGCAGCCTTCCTCGCCCAAAGAAATTTTCCATCGACGCTGGCCGTCGCATTGGCATAGCGGCCACCTACGCGCGGAATACCTCTGGCCGTGATGTCCGGTGGATTTCGAGGTCCCGAGTAAAGCGACGCCTCGGACCCGAACTTGAAAGCCCGACGATCGCCTCATCCGAGATGCTCGGATGGAATTGGCGCACTTGCATGAAGCGCCGGATCGAAGCAGGTTCGCCCGCTCAGACGACGCTGAGGTCGCGTTTCCTTCCCGGCGACGAGCAGCCTCGGAAGTTGGCTCGGAGTGCCGCCACCGCCCAGACCGGATCGAGTTCTCCTTCTAGTTGAATAGCCACGCCCGAGCCGCCGCCCCAGGATCAGGCGTAAAGTTGGCTATCACTCCTTTCGCTACCCCCCGCTAAATGGCCGTGGTGTAGATCGAGAGAAACTCGTCGGGTTCCGAGTCCCGCCTGATCTCTCGATGTGGCCCTTGGCTTAAACCTTGTCGGCCAGGTCACTCGTCGCAATGACGCCGCTGAACGCCTGCACCTAACACGGATCGTTTCGGGCGATCACCACGAAGCCATGGGCGGTCGGGCGATCCTCACCACCAGCCCGAGGTTAGGTGGGCCCGGCGAGAGAAAGTCTCCCTACGCCTGTAGGATGGGAGTGGCCCGATGAGGAATGTTCGGGCTTCGTCTGGTGGCTCACATTCCGCTGGTCCCGAGAGCCCTCGAATTGCTCGGTGCCCTCCCGAGCCCGGCCGCCGCGCCGCCACCAGCGGCCGCTGAGTCATCTGGGTGGCGGCGCCGACGCCTGGCGGGCGTTCCTGTGAATTGCTCTGGGCGCCCTTTCGAGGCCTCACGCGCCTTATGTCTGCGTGGCGATTTCCTCGAGGTCGCCGCGCCACGGCCGCCGCCCATGGCTTCTAGGTCGACTTGCTCAGAAACTCTCTCGAGGTTGCGCACCACCGCGTTGGCTTGAAGGCGCTCGCCGGAACGGGCGACGAGCTCGTTTCGCCGTCAGACGGCCCGAGTTCCGTGACGCTGCGGAAATTCTCACGAACTTCTACTCGTCTTATCGGGCCAAAGCCACCTCGGACTTGCCGCGCAAGCTGGTCGGGCCCATTCGTGGATGCTCGCAGTGCTTCTTTGGCCGCCAGAAGCGGTGAAGACGCCGCCACCGGGATTTGCTCTCGCGTTTATCCTCTTCCGCAACGGCGACGTTACGGATTGACGGATCGCGAGGGGACATCACGGTGTCTCCCGCGAAGCGGTCCCTCTGGTCGAGCTCAGAGGTCGGGATGTCCGCACCATCGCAGAGCTCGCCGCACTCGCCGCCGGCCGAGAGGGCGCCGAAGTTGGGAGCGAAGAACGCCTGCAGTAGCTAGCCGCTTCCAGGGAAAAGCTCTCGAACCGTTTTGATTTCTAATGCCGCGACGCCGCCGCCCCATCGTTGAAGAATCGCTTGTCCTCTTCCCGATCTCGGGGCGAGAGCCTCTCGTGGTTCTCGGGATTCTCGACATTCTCCGATTCTCACGAAGGGAAAAGTCGCCCCACTGACGGGCGCCACTGTCGACGATTGGGGAACAGCCCCGCCGAGCTTACTTGTTGGTGGAGGGGACCAACTGCGTGACCCCTTCTTACGTGAGGATTACTCAAGAATGGCTCACCAGATTCCAACGAATGTGGACACAAATAGCTTACCCTGGTTCGGCCTCTCGAGAAAGAGATAATAGCCCTACTCCAGCTCGCTTACTCTTGCAATGTGTCCGAAGTTTTACAAGTGTCAGCTATCAAGTTGTTATGTGTCCCCTCACGATGGGGACCCTTTATAGCTTTACAAAGGATCGAACTCCATGACCTCACTACCCGCACGCTTGACTCGGCCCAAACGTGTAAGGCAACCGGTGGATCCTATCTTTCCGCCACGCCCCACGGAAACGTGAACGGGCCAACGGAAGTTACGCCGCGTGGTGGTTATTCCCACCGACCGAGACCGTAAGGTCGGCCGATGACCTACACCGAAGCTTGGACATCTTACCCGAGCTCGGAGCTCTAATCGATCGAGTACGGGCATTCTCGCCCCACTCCGAGCCCGAGCTCGAATCGCCGAATGCGAGCCTTCCAAGCTCGATTTAGACAACCTGTGGTAACACCTCCTCTGGTGGTTTCGCGGAGCGAGCTTGGTCGTTGGTGGCATCCGAGGTAATTTATGGAAATTACCCGACCCCCCGACACATCTCTTCTCTTCTTTCTCTCTCTCTCTCTATCTATCTCCCGTTGCAGGCAAAGGCAGGGGGAACCGCAACTCCTCCCACCCTTCCTTTTGTATGAGAAACGGGCCGATGGGAGTCGAGTGGACGCGGGTCAAGCCAACCATGAAAAGCGGCACGTCCTGACCACCTATCCACGTCGCGGTAAGTACGCCAGTTACCAAACCCCCGCAAAACGTTAAATGCTGTCAGAAAACCGTAGGAAGAACAGGCGCCACCTCGAAAGGCGCCCTCGCCTCTCGCCTCCACTTCCAGCCGGACCGGGGACACGATTGACAACACCAAAGCCCAGTGGCCGTCCAAGAGTTCGACGGACCGCGCCTAAGGCCCGGCCCAGCGCTGAGGGGTGCGAAAAACCAGCCGCAAAAACGAATCCGGCTCCACCATGGCGAAAAACGAGCAAGAGGTGAGGGCGAGGCGAGCCCCCAGCGGGCCCCCAGTTGGGTCGGCGGACGACCCAATCGCCTTAACTCACGTCCGGGACCATACCTCGCGCTCTCATGAGCCTGGCCGACGGCGGCAGCCACCGCACTGGATCGGCGAACGATCCAAGGTCCGATACGGGATCGAGTAAGGAAAGGTTCTTCATGGATCGCCCCCAAGTGGGGTCGGACACCCGCGCCGGGATCGTCCGCTAGGGGACTCCTCGCGAGGGCCTCTGTGTTCCACCGGATCACTCGCTTGAAGCTCCACGAGAGCGGCGCTTGAGCCAGCGAAGGCAAGCGCGCGTCTCTCACCCCCTCCAGGTCCCACACCTGCGGACGGGGCGTGAACACGGGACAGACCGTAAATCCCTCCACCCGACAGCAAACTCGCCCAGCTCCGGCGTGAAACGAGCCACAACTAGCCCCGCCCCGGGTCAAGCGCAAGCGTGCGAAGCACGGGCGCCACGCGTGCCGGCGACCACCATCAAGCGCCGGCAGATGACCGGCGCCACGTGGCGATCGCCTCGCGCGGCGACTGCGCCACGTGCGACAAGCGCTGCCGGCGGATACGACCCGGCGCCACGCGACGCCGGCGACCATCATAGGCCCGGCAGATGACCGGACGCCACGTACCATTGGGCGACCAGCATCGCGCCCGGCCACGGCCGAACGCCACGTGCTGGCCGGCGATTACCATCAGGCGCCGGCGGTACGCCAGACGCCACGTGCTCGCCGAGGTGACCAGCCCATCGCGCGCCCGGCGGTATGGTTCGACGCCACGTGTCCGCTTAGACGACCGATCATAGGCGCCACGCCCCAGCGCCACGTGTCCGCCGAGGCGACCATCGCGATCGAAGCGCCGATGCCGCGGCTGCGTGGCGCCGGGTGCAGAAATATATCGCGATTGACCTCTCTCGACACAAAGAAAGCAAAGAATCGGACAAGGCGTAACCCCGACCTGCTCTCCAACCAGCTCGGGGCTACACTCAGGTGCGCCACACAAGACCCGGCCAAGACTCTCCCGACCAAACCCGATCAGTGTCCGAAAGCGAAGCAAAGAATCGGACAAGGCGTAACCCCGACCTGCTCTCCAACCACTGGGCTCTGGTTACACCCACCGGTGCGCTCGCCTTACCGGTCGAAGACTCGATCAAGCCAGCGTACCACGGCACGGAAGCAAAACCCCAGGCATCTCTCCGATCTGCCTGGGGCTCGGGCTATTGGCGAGTACCGTACCATGGGTACCCCTGCCGCCCAAAAGGACGACGGCCGACTCCAGCCACTCGAGGCCCGAAGTCACGACCGCCGGGCAAGATCCGAAATCACGACCAGGTCTCCGATATCCCAGAGAAGCGACGGCATTTATTGCGTATCGAGCGCATTAAATGCCGGCCATAATAACGATGACGTAGCGGCACAAGTTCCCGACCCTCGCATTTACTGCGAACGACGCATCAACTATGGCGACCAGCAGCAGGGCAGGGGGAGTCGGCGGCCAGTCCCATCAACCCGCCACTTTCGGACGACCGAAAGCACAGTCTTTTCCTCTTTTTTCTAACCAACAGTGTAACCTCCCTCCTCGCCTATATAAAGGGGGGAGGGGCGAGCATGTAAAGGGACAAACGAACAAGAGAAGAAGATCAATACAATCCAACTTACACGAACTGGAGTAGGGACGTTCTGCCCGAACCAGTATACATCTTGTGCTCACCCGAGTCAAGCCGTTCGAGGAGAGGGAGCGTGCACCCCCGTCGACCTATACAAATTCACTAGCCGGTGCCCGAAACACCGACAACAGGAGTGTGTCAAAAATCACCGGCATCTTAAAGATACTTAAAAACCAACTCACAAATCCTATTTGGTTGCAAATTCTCCCTCCCAAGGGCCAATGTACTCATTGAAGCTCCTAATGGCATTTGCGTGGCAATCCCAGTGAATGCTTTCATGGACTATGAGCAGAAAAAATGTGCTAGCACAAGGTAGGACACATAAGACGAGCGGGGGAGAATAATGCGTGACTCAAGAGTGAGAGGATACAGGGACAACGAAGAAGGCGATTGACGACGTTGCAGCAGCACGGGAGGATTCTCACGGCTTGGATGTACTTGGACGCAATCCTCTCATCGGGAGATAACTAGATTAACAGTTCTTGACTTCTAAGAACTTCAGCGAGTAAATTAGCTTTTGAAACTATGGTTTTTTATGAACTTTAAGATGCTGATGGCTTTTTTGATAAAACTCACCCACATGTAGGTATATTTTTCCCAAAAAAATCCTTCTAAAAATTCAACCCAGTATGTACTAGCTAGGGTTACATTGCATGTATCTGCCACTACTCTCTTAGTCTCTTGTAGTCTTTGATCAAATCTGAATTAAGTTACACCCATCAAATATAACTGCATGCATATGGATACCTAGCTGCTGCTACACCATTTTAACAAAACTAACTACATGAATTGCCTTGCTCGTGTGGATCTGACACTTGTGCAAACAATTAATACTCAATTAATACAAGAACATGAAACGACATGCTGCGCACACATGCTCGCGCGGTAATATGCATTAATGCGTGATCGTTTTAGCTGCCGCTCATGATCGATCTCTCTTATTAACAAACCAAAAGCTTTGTAAAGCCAGCTAACTTCATTGATTAGAGGGGTTAGCTTCTTTGGCGTTCAATTAAGGAGCTATTGGGTGTATATAATGGGTCAACTAATATTTTACTGGGAGTTCATCTTTCAATTTTTTTAAATAGTATTTTTAATAAAAAAATTATAGAAATAATAAGCCAGTTAAAAAAATAACAAAAATACCCCTCTATAACCATTTGAAATAGTGACAGACTCTCTATCGTCATTTCAAATGGCGACAGACTCTCTGTCGCCATTCGGAATGGCGACAGAGAAAACTGAAACCAAAAAGAGAGAGGGGAAGATAAAGAAAGAGGGGGGAGAAAGAAGAGGGAAGCGTATATTAATTTTGTTAAAATAAAAAAAAAATAAGTATACCAAAAATAGGGTAGCGCGGCCTAGGTTTTTTAAAAAAATAGAGAAATAATATACGTGTTAACAAAATTTGACTGAAATTTGGGAGGGATGTTTGTTAAGTAGAAAATAATAAGGTGTGTAGAAATTAATAAGAAAAAATTCGTACAAACAACGTTTAATGTTGGTAGAAACGGAATAAAGGTAAGGGGTACATGACATTTTTTGAATTTTTTAGTCCACTGTTGTAGCGAAAAATTAGGGAATTTGAATCGGTAGTTTTTGATTTTTTTTTTGTTCAGTGATGTACTGTAAAATTATGTGATTTTAATTGATAGTTATTGTTTTTTTTTTGTTGAGTGTTGTACTCTAAAATTTCGAAATTACAATGAAATAGATGTATACGTGATAAATATGAAGATGCACAAAAGGCATACAAAATGATAAAAGATAGATGGTCCATATGGAACCGTTGCATTGCATAAAATATAAAACAAGTAAATGTACGTGGCGTATACAGTTCGGTTCGTTGCCTATTGTAGGATCGAAGTATACGAATATAGCAATCAGAGGGGGGTGAATGATTGTGCGGAAGCTAAAACCAAATTCTTGATCTATTAAAAGTTCACCCCAAAACAGAACCAAATAATTGCCTCGTTTTTGACAAAAACAGAATGACAGAGGTTCGGTAAAACGCGAATTCCCGGAGATCCAACCGTCGTAACGATCTGAAATTTGGACACAAGAAACTATATTCCAATACGAATCAAACCCAAAAAGAATCAGCTCGATCGGACTTACGGATCAAAAGTTATGAACCTCACAAGCTTGCTGTGACAGAAGATAACGAGAATAGATCTAATTAGAATTGTAGCTCGCCGAAAGATTTGAATAACTTGATCTTTATTTCTCATTTCTTTTGTCTAAAGTACTCCAAACAAAAGAGTACAACCCTAAAGCTTGCTCAAAGCTTGATGCGATTGATGCCCTTCAACAGGAGACACCCCTCCTATTTAAAGGACCAACCCACAAGGAGTTCTGAATACGATTCCTATTCCCTAGAAGGAATCTGTATCCAACACAACTCTACTTGGCCCAACCTGGCCGAATACAACTCTTGCACGCGTATGGCAACCCTACCATACTCACGTGACTAACACTTTGCACGCGTATGGCCACCTGCCATACTCACGTGACTAACACTTTGCACGCGAATGACCTCCTACCATTCTCACGTGACTAACCATTCTTCATGTGCACCATTCTCTTAGCCCGAACGTCCCGCATGACATCCTTGACCACCAAGACCTCAGTTCCTCCCTGAACCTAGTCCTGAACCTCAGCTCCTCCATGAACCTAGTTCCGGTCCCGTCATCGACCACGTTCGTCTTCGAGCAATACCTGCACATGAACAAACCACAAAACAATTTCGAGCACAAGTCCACGACTTGACTCACATCAATCCATGCAAATACTCACACGAGCATTGCATAAAGTCCACTTCAAAAGAAGCATCATGAAATTCTCACAAATTTCATAATCCCAAAAATGAATCAAACACAATTCCAATTTTGCTCAAAACCCTAATCGAGCAAAAACGCATTCATGACGGACAAGGAAATATGGTCCGGCGTACACATGAAAAAGTCACTCAAGAAGCCATTCACGACGGACCAACAAAATCGGTCCGGTGTACAAGTGAAAGTATCGGTTTCAAGAAGAAATCATTCCGCGAACACGCTCACGACATGTACTAAAAGAAATCATCCGTCGTACATGCGAAATCAATCCTCAAAGCCGTTCACGATCGACCAAAGAAATTGGTCCGACGTACATGCAAAACTTACTTGGTTTGAGAGTTTGGTCCTAAGCACAAAAGATGACTTCACTGTTTCTTTGTCAAATTGTCGACACAAGCACAAACACATTTTGCAAATTCAATTCTAAGCCAATTTTTCAAAGACATGATTTCACAATCTCCCCCTTGATGAAAACATTGGCAACACCACTTAGAATTGAACATTTGGCATTCACTTTACAAAAGATTTTAAAATCCAAAGGATCAAAGACCAAAGTAAGAAAACACAGAATTCCCCCTTTGACCAAAAAGCAAAACAAAATCTCCCCCTGAGAAGGAACATGTGTGTGAATGTGCAATGTGCCCAAAAATTCCAAAATTCTCCAAACTTCTCCCAAAATTCTCAAATTTCCAAACACAACTCCCCCTTTTTCTTGTCCCCCTTTTTCCTTAAACTTTTCAACGATTCCCAAATTTCTCCCCCTTTGACAATGGATTCATCAAGAGTACAAGAGAGAGAACAGGTTCAAAATTTTTCCTGTAGCAAAGATTTCACAAGAAGAAACAAGGGAGTGCCAAGATAGAAAAAGATGAGCTCATTCGATCATATAACCTTATATATCACATAATATGCAAAATACATGATCTTGATGTGATTTTAACAAGTTAGGGAATGACATGCATCTCAATCTCAATTCAGTCAACTATAGCCAAGTACTAAGCAAAACCTTTAGTAGAAAAAGGCTCAAAGTTGAAGCAACTAACAAATCAGGGCGAGCAAGTAGTTTCAACTCCAATCTAGTAGACCAATTTAATCTTTAAACAGTAAACGGCATGTGGCATGCTTGAAGCATACTTCTTTTTTTTCTTTGGAGTGGCATGCTTGAAGCATACATCTTGTCTTTTGAGGGAATGGCATGCTTGAAGCATACATCTTATCTTTTAGGGAAAGCATCCTGAAGCACATAACTTGAGGTTTTTGCTTTTAACAACCCTTTTTTTTAACTGATTCCCTTTTCCTTTATTTTTTGATTGTAAACATGCAAGGAGAATAAAAGGTCTTTTGAAAGAGTAAAGCTGAAAACACACTTGCTTCATAGCCCAAATTTGTCAAAAAGGTTCAATAACAAGCCTAGAAGAGTAAGATATCACAAAGTATTTAGCTATAGGCAATCAGTCCAGGGAATTCCACAATGTCATTTTTAGTTCAAGTGAGACAATTAGATTATCATATATTAGCTCAATTACATAACATATAAAGAAATATGATAAAGTGAGCTCATCAAGTGAAAGAACTTGGCAAGGAAACTCCCCCTCAAAACAAACCCATTGGATGAACAAACCCAAGTTCTCCCCGAATAAAAGCAAAACGAGAAGAAGACAAAGGTTTTGTGAAAATGTCTGCCAATTGATGTTCAGTATCCACATGGTGAAGCACAATTTTTTCTTTTTCAACATGATCTCTAAGAAAGTGAAATCCAATATCAAATGCTCAAGAAAGAGGATTACTCAAGAGGTGGCACGAACCAAATCAATTCAACATCCTCCAAAGTCAACATCAGAATAAGCTCTTAAACTAATGCATAAGGAAGCAAAAAGCCAAATGCCAAAATCTTGAGTACCATGGAGATACCTGAAAATTCACTTGACCGTTTGTTGATGTGAAGCACGTGGGAAGAGTCTCTCATGTAAACCTCCAATTATCTCATCCTCAACAACATCATCATCTTTATGAACAAAAGACACTCTCCCCTCGAACATATGCACTGCACTGCATCATTAGTGCCTTTTATAAAAACAGAGGTGGAAGAAGCATCTTCGTAAGATAACACTTTTAGCACGAGATGCATGAGTAAAGGAGAACCAAATCTTATCACTAAACATATGAAGTGAGCATCCAAATTCACTAGCCACATGTTCTCCTCCTCGTGAGAAGCCTACATAGAAGCAGAAAGTGTCGAGGTCTCGGCATCGGGTTAGAAATAAGATGTTTAGGAATCCAAAGATCGAGACACCCGACGACAACAAAGAGGCACAACACGAGTATTCTTATGCACAAAATCAGATTTGCCTTTTCCCGTGTTTTTAGCATCAAAAGGTGTTTGTTTCACCCTAGGCACATAATGAGAAGTGGAGTGTGCCTTTCAAATTAGACCTAGCATTAAACCTTTCTCTCTTTTGTTGTTTAGCTAGTCTAAAGCAAAAGTCTACTAAATGTCCATCTCTACCACAATGAGTGCAAGTGTACTTAACATTATGTTTAGCTTTGGAAGTAGAAGCAACATTTGCATTCATCATAGTAGAAGATAAAAGGCCGAGATTTGAAGACAATTTTCTTAGGCTCATTTGAAATCTCAAGTTTGTCATTGCAAGGAGCATAAACAACAGAGCGAGGTTTAGTTTCATATGAAGCATGAAGATCAAAACCTAAACCTTTCTTGTTTGAGCTAACCTTAGATTGATCCAAAATCATGTTCAACTTTTTCTTGCCATTAGTGAATCGTTCCAAAGAGTTTTGCAAGTAATCAACTTTATTAGCAAGAATTAAACAATTATTGCAGGGATCATCCACTTTTCCTTTTTGCTTGCGACAAGTTGAGCATGAAAGAACCTCATGTGTAAGAAAATCTTCTGTCATTTGAGAAACCCTAGCATTTGCATCATGCAACTTCAATTCTAGTATGGAGCACTTAGAACATGGAGTTGTATCATGCAAATCAATGGTAGAACAACTAGCATGTTTAACAAGTTTCTCATTTTTCTCATTTTCAACATTGATTTGCTCTAACAAGTTAACATGTTCTTTCCTAAGCAAAGTAAGATCATTGTAAATTAAGTCACATGATTTGCAAGCATCATCATCAAGAATCAAGGTTTTAAGTCTAGCAATTTCAGCATTCAATGACTCCACAATAAAATTATGTTTCTTAATTTTCTTGTCACGTTTATCAAGCAATTTACCAAGTCGAGCAACAGCAATAGCTAATTCATCGTAAGAAGGATCTACCTCATTGAAGTCGCTGTCGTGGTCGTCCTCAGTAAAGCTGTTGCTGCTTTTAGCCATGAGACATAACCCTGTCAACTCATGCTTGCTTGGAGTTGCATCGTCCTCACTGCTCTCCGAATCCACATCGCTCAAATTGACTTGTTCAAGAGCGGAAAGAACTCGGTGGACAACTTTGCTATTGATGAAGCTCTTCTTCTTTCTATTACTTGAAGAGAACTTCTTCTCTTTTCTTCTGTCGTTGTCCTTCTCCTCCCTTGATGCTTTACCTGCAAGTTTAGGACAGTTTGGACGAATATGGTCGAGATCACCACACTCATAGCATCTTGGAGGATCACCACCACCTCTCTTTCTCTTTTTCACATTTTGCAAAGCTTTGTTAAAGCGAGAAGAGAGTAGTGATAAGTCTTCTTCTGAGAATTGCTCAATCTGTTCATCGGTTAGTGAAGACAAGAAAGATAGAGCAAAACTTGAAGCAGCACCATTATGAGATATGCTAGATTGAGATGTCAAAGCAATTGATTTATGATCATTCTTTCTAGCAAAAACATCTAATTCATGAGTTTTCAACTTAGAATAAAGAACATCTAAAGTAAGTGTACTCATGACAGTGGATTCTTGTATAGATGTTACTTTCATCTCCCACACCGACATGTCCAAAGCACTAAGCAATTGTCTAGCATTTGCCGCATTAGTATAGTTGACTCCAACAGCACGTAGATTGCTAAGAATTTTATTAAAGCGTGCAAAAAAGTCATCTACCGACTCACCCGGTTTCATCTCGAATCGCATGTACTCCTTGTAGATGTCTTGGCGAACCTCTTTCACAGTGTTAGAACCCTCATGGTAATCACAAAGAGATTTTCATACCTCATATGCGGATCGAAGATGAACCACACGATCGAAGTCGCTGCGTCCCAAGCCTTGGATAATCAAGTTGCGCGCCTTGCTATTTGCTTCAACATGTGCACGATTGGCGTCGTTGACGTTGTCGTTCTCGGGAACATCATATGGCTTGTAGACCTTCTCCCAAATTGTGAAGCCCTGAGCTTGGATGAATGCCTCCATCTTGGCCTTCCAAAACTGAAAATCAACACCATCGAACACACAAGGTTTTGTCGAATAATGATCCATTGATCTAATCACCGATTAAGATAGATTAGAAAAACCTTGCTCTGATACCACTTGTAGGATCGAAGTATACGAATATAGCAATCAGAGGGGGGTGAATGATTGTGCGGAAGCTAAAACCAAATTCTTGATCTATTAAAAGTTCACCCCAAAACAGAACCAAATAATTGCCTCGTTTTTGACAAAAACAGAATGACAGAGGTTCGGTAAAACGCGAATTTCCGGAGATCCAACCGTCGGAACGATCTGAAATTTGGACACAAGAAACTAGATTCCAATAAAAATCGAACCCAAAAAGAATCAGCTCGATCGGACTTACGGATCAAAAGTTATGAACCTCGCAAGCTTGCTGTGACAGAAGATGACGAGAATAGATCTAATTAGAATTGTAGCTCGCCGAAAGATTTGAAGAACTTGATCTTTATTTCTCCTTTCTTTTGTCTAAAGTACTCCAAACAAAAGAGTACAACCCTAAAGCTTGCTCAAAGCTTGATGTGATTGATGCCCTTCAACAGGAGACACCCCTCCTATTTAAAGGACCAACCCACAAGGAGTTCTGAATACGATTCCTATTCCCTAGAAGGAATCTGTATCCAACACAACTCTACTTGGCCCAATCTGGCCGAATACAACTCTTGCACGCGTATGGCAACCCTACCATACTCACGTGACTAACACTTTGCACGCGTATGGCCACCTGCCATACTCACGTGACTAACACTTTGCACGCAAATGACCTCCTGCCATTCTCACGTGACTAACCATTCTTCATGTGCACCATTCTCTTAGCCCGAACGTCCCGCATGACATCCTTGACCACCAAGACCTCAGTTCCTCCCTGAACCTAGTCCTGAACCTCGTCCTGAACCTCAGCTCCTCCATGAACCTAGTTCCGGTCCCGTCATCGACCACGTTCGTCTTCGAGCAATACCTGCACATGAACAAACCACAAAACAATTCCGAGCACAAGTCCACGACTTGACTCACATCAATCCATGCAAATACTCACACGAGCATTGCATAAAGTCCACTTCAAAAGAAGCATCATAAATTCTCACAAATTTCATAATCCCAAAAATGAATCAAACACAATTCCAATTTTGCTCAAAACCCTAATCGAGCAAAAACGCATTCACGACGGACAAGGAAATATGGTCCGGCGTACACATGAAAAAGTCACTCAAGAAGCCATTCACGACGGACCAACAAAATCGATCCGGTGTACAAGTGAAAGTATCGGTTTCAAGAAGAAATCATTCCGGCAAAAACACGTTCACGACAGACTAAAAGAAATCAGTCCGTCGTACATGCGAAATCAATCCTCAAAAAGCCGTTCACGACTGACCAAAGAAATTGGTCCGACGTACATGCAAAACTTACTGGTTTGAGAGTTTGGTCCGGCACAAAAGATGACTTCACTGTTTGCTGTCAAATTGTCAGACACAAGCACAAACACATTTTGCAAATTCAATTCTAAGCCAATTTTTCAGCACATGATTTCACACCTATATTAGCCATCGTATTTGTACGGTACAAATGGCGATACGGACGAACGATGAACGGGAAGTACAACTACGATACATGAGTGTCTTTTGAAATTGTAAAGAAGTCATGTCGTAGATTTTACACGAAAGGATTCATTGGTGTCTTCCCCTTTGATTTGGTGAGGCTGTTGGCCTTAGCTTTATTCCAATTAGGTCCGTAGACATCAACCCAATAGTAGTCTTCTGGAGCGATCTTCGGCTCCTCCTAGAAACGACCCGCCTCGGCTTGCTCATTCAGCTCTTTTCTTGTTCCTAACGCTCATGCAGGGGCTTCGAGAAGTACACATCTTCTAGGCGGTAGCGCGGGTGCTGTGGTTTCTCTTCCGAGGATGGTTTCCACCAGGTGTAGCGCCCGGGCGCAATTGCATAGTGCAAGTACAATTTGTGCTCGAAGTACTTATCGGGGCTATCGATCTACTGGAAGAAGTAGCAATTGTCATCTTGCTGGCATTATGCGTGGACGAAGTTAGAAGTACGAAAAACACATTACAGAATGTGCATGCATGTCATTAACCACATACCCCTTCGTTGTTGCCCGTGTAGTGTGTCCGGCCAGTGGTGTTATGATGTCTAGACTACATTATCCATGCTAGAGCACCATAGCCGCAGTTTGGCCTGGAAAACTCCGGTGGCATAGGTGCATCATTGCAAGAAACATCTGGGTAGTTTTTCGCATTCTTGGCAAGCCACTTCCGCTTTTGAAGAATTGTTCCATAGTCGGTCATCGTGAACCCATTGGTGAAGGGGTCTGTGGTGATGGTAGGGATGAGGTGTTCGGTGTAGGGTTGCCTTGGTGTGGTGTGAAATGTATATGATGGGCATTGCTCCGTATTTATAGTAAATTTTTGGTGGGAGGGTGATGTCCAAGCGACCTAAGAAAGCTGCAACCAACGAGTTGTTAAATCGGCCTCACAAAGTACATGCTAGTGTATTATCAATTTGGTATGAAAAAGCAGCTGTTAGTGTCTTGTCAAATAGGGCTAACAAACCTACGGGCAGCGTGTTGTCAAATCAAGACAGTGTGTTGTCACTTGGCTCTGAGAAAGCGGGGTAGAGTGTTGTCAAATCGGACTAACAAAGCTACTGGCAGTGTGCTATCAAATCGCACTGAAAAAGCTGATATGTTGTAATTAGAAAAGTGTAGAAATAATATACGCGTTAACAAAATTTGATATAAATTCGGGAATGAGGTTTTATAAGTACGAAATAATAAGACAGAGAGAAATTAATAAGGAAAAAAATGGTAGAAACGACGTTTAATGTTAGTAGAAACGGAATGAAGGCAGGGGGTACATGGCTCGTATGGAACAAAATGGCATAGCATAATATAAAAAACAATAAAAGTAAACGTGCATAAATATATAATATTACATAGCATGACATATAAATAATAGGGTACATAATATCACATCATGGGCATAACATGACATAAAAAATGTGAAAAGAGATATGGCGCGAGGACATAGAGGAACCATGAACGAAAACTACATATAAGGTACATGCACGCCTTTTGGAATTGTAAAGAAATCATGTTGATTGTCGTAGACCTTATTCGAAAGGCTCGAATGAGTAACCATACGGCATCCACATGGAGTATTGATCATCAGGATGGCATGGACGGGGTTGCTGGTCATGGTAGTGGCAAGCACAACTGTAGGTCGCATTGCCGCAGCAGCAATAAGTGTGGTAATCGCTGCCAAGGTGGATGACCTCCTTATTGTTCCTCTCCCTGATCCATTGGCGGTGGAGGTCATCGCTCTATGTCTGGAGTTCATCGTTCAGCTTGCGGAGTTGCTCGTTCTCGTTCTTCAGCATGGTGGGGTCCACTCGCATGTCATCAATACATATCAGCAATGTGTACATGTAACATTGGGCATATAAGCGATACAATGGATCCACCCATTGAGTGAATTTGCAATGTGTGGTCTGCAAGTAAGATTACGTGTTAGCGAGCGATGTATTGAGATATGATTATGTCAAATGGTATATAAGACTTGTAGTGTTTACCATGAATAGAGGGCAACAGTAAAAACGACATCTTGGGTGGCAATGAGACCCATCTCAAACCTGAACTGTGGTGTCGAGGTTGTGTTTGCATTTCGTCCATGGCTCGGGAAAGATCTGTGTGATCTCATGGACTGGATTTCTGGGCGTGTAGTAGTCTCTTGTTCTAATAGAAAGATCATGGTTGGGGGATCGTAGTCTACGGGACCGTAGATTTCATTGGCCTCGAAACCATGAAGGGTCGGCGGCTGGACGTGCGGTATGACCCTATCTTTCCTGGCTACCCTTCCCACGGCTTGAGGTGCCTCCTTTGTGTGCCATTGCAATGTAGTGGAGGTTGGGCTAGAGAAGAAGTGCTGCCTGGGTTGCCAGTGCTATTTATAGGCCGTGTTTAATGTAGGTGGTCGAGTTGGCATGGATTTGTGTTATCACTTCGCCCTAAGAAAGCAGGTGGCAATGTGTTGTCACTCCACTTCTGGTGAAAGAGAAATAGGCGGTGTGTTGTCATTTCACAGTGCGCAGAGGCTGAATCGGGCCAAGAAAGCTACTGGCAGTGTGTTGTCAAATCACATTAAAAAACTGATATGTCATAGTTAAGAAAGTAAAAAGATCATATCCGAGTAGTACATAAGTTAATAAAAGAAAACACCACATCCAAAAAGTACATAAGTTAAGAAAGAAAAATACCATATCAATTAGTACATTTGAAAGCAAAAAAACTAGCTGGCGCCCCTGCACGGTGCGACCCATTGTGTGGTCCCAGGCCTCCTACAACATTGAACATGTCTGGATGGATACATCAGGTGGTCAGGGGGAGTCCATGAGTACTCCTAGCAGGCCACACCGGTGCTATCGGAGTAGCAAAGGCAACCTATGACAGTTGGCTCGGTCCGGGTGCATCGGTGAGCTGCGATGGACCAAGGATGACACCTGTTGGTGGGGGTTCGTCAATCACTCCTCAATAACAACATCGTCGAATTGGAATGAGTCATCCCAGTGGGTCACGCTTTGGTTATTGACGACTCTTGACAAACATTTCACGTTAGTACACCACATAATGTAAATAATGTAATAGATGTAGGGAGACCACAAAGGTGTACCTACAATCACGTGGACACCCGATGTGGAACGGTGCCAGCTAGAGCCCCCAGCACGTCGGGAGGAGGGGCGGTCTGCATGTGCACCATCCCAGGTGCAGTATGCAGCTGTGTCGCCCACGTATAGCGGAGGAACGGCTGTGGACCTGTACTAAATCGTCGCCCCTAGGCCTACTGTAGGACGTAAGCTGAACGATGCAAGTGGTCTTCTGGTAAGCACATTGCAACGCCCCTCACAGGTAGTCCATGGTGACCTCCAACTTGTCCCCCTAGCCAACTTCGTCCATCCGTGAGGCCAACTCCTCTTAAGCTTACCTGTCAAGGTCGCTCTGCGCACGCATTCAAAGGCTAGTTATTTGTTACAATTGTATTAACACTACATTACATGAATATAAAAGGAAGTACTAACCGAGTGGTGAAAAGTAGAGTCCGGCTGCGTAGGGTAGGTGTCCGTTGTGGAGGGAACGTGCCTCAGGGGCGAGTCAATGACACGCACAGCTCGAACGTATGTGCGTGGGCTGTACCATAGGACGTACTCATCGTACGTGTCATGGTCGTAAGGGGTAACCTCCTCATGCACGTCTGTCAATGTTTGCGCCCACTGCTGAGCATTAGGTAACATGTGTGCCACCTAGCTCGCAGTACCAATAAAGCCCTTACGTGTCTATCTGCATAAAGATATTCGCAACATAATCTCATCAGTAAGGACATCATAAAAAGTGATGCAATTAAAAGTGATATAAAAGAGAACTAACGTGTGCACGCTCGGCGGGACGATGTCACCAGTGGGGATGGGGAACGCCTGCCGGAGATCGAACTGTCTCATGACACGGTGGACATCATAGTTTCCCATGAAAATGTCGAAAACCAGGTGACGCCGTGTTTGCCAAAAGGCGGCGTCACTGGTGCACTACAGCGAGAGGCCCTAAGGTGCTCGTGCGCTAATGAGCTCTGCAAGATATGGGCGCCATATGACACTACCATCCATCAGCTAGTCAAACATCCTACGTACTCGGGATATGAAGCGTGTGATGTAGCTGGGATGAAAGTCGGCTGCACAAAAGCGAAATAGGTGACCGTTAGTACAAAGCATGGAAAATCATTATATAATTGACGATAAATGTGATTGTACTAACCCGTCAGTGACACCACAATGCCCCCATGGTAGGACGGTCAATGTCATCTCCGGAAGCCCGTAGAATCTCCGCCGTAAGGTGCCAAGTTCATCTGTGACTGTTTGATCTGGAATTTCTCGAACAACCACAGCCAAAGCAGTAAAGGACACCCGACGAGAGTGGAAGAGTCTGCCACACGACGTCACCCATCACAAAGAGCCCGGTAGGTGGTAGCGAGTATAACAAATCCCCAAGCTAGCCGCAGCATCTTCTCTAGGTCGGTGTCCGCGATCGTCCTCACAAATTGGATTATGTGCTTGCCAACGCTATCATCGTAGGACGAGCAGAACAACACCCAGTCGAACAAGTACTACTTCAACTCGGTTTTCCTTCTTTTTCCCCCCTTGACAATCTTGTAAAAATCCATGTTATAAAGCATTTCTCTGCATTTCTCTCTAGAAAAAAAAAATGCATTTGTCTGCTTTTGTAGACAGCTTGTTTCCCTAGAAGCTTGTGATGTCGTACAGGTCTAAAAGGCTCCGTTTTTTTTCTATACCAGAATCTATAATTGTTATCACGAGATCTCCATGAGAGGAGGATCCTCTCTTTGCGCAGCTGCAGTAGCTTCACAACTGCTAGTTGGCCAAATAAGAGAGAGAGTTTCTGTCAGGTTTGACCATATGGTGTACTCAATAATACAACCAAAATATATTTTTTATGTTAAAGTGCAACTTTGTTTTGTATTTGTTTTTAATTCAAACCAATGAGTTTTAATATCGAGGAACATTGTGGATGTGTAGTAGTACCGTCGAACTACTATGAACAAATGAGAAGCAATACTCCAATTCTAAAAAGAAAAAGAAAAATGGTGTAGCTCGTGTAGGAGTACCATTAAACTCAATATGTCGACACACAACATTATGGTTAGTTACCAGTAGTACTCCCGTTTGGTTTTTCATTGTTCGGCTTCCCGTTCTCGCAAGAGCTTTTTTTACCCGTTCCTCGACATCAATCTAATTCATCGGTATTTATTACGCCTGTGATCCTGTCTGTCATCGGATGGATTAAGGTGAATTAATGATGCCATTTAAATAGCAATCAATAATACACAGAGAATATTAACAAGTTGGGAAATTTAATAGGAGGAATAAACGAACAAGAGATACTGAGGAGATATGATGCGTCTACAGTCTACACCGGTATCAGACCTGTTCATTGGCGGGCCAGCCCCGGCAGTGCGGCGTGAGCCTAGCCTGATCTTTTTGGGCTTTAGGCTGGGCAGGGCCTGACTCGGGCTGGGCTTGGGCCCTGATTGTTGGTCCACAAACCCAGCCTGAGGCAAGGAAAAATCCTAGTAGCAATAATAAATTAATGAGTTTTAATATTATTTTATTCTGAAACATGGATTAGGCAATAATGTTTTATTCAGAAACTAGTTGTCACGTGTTGCAACGGAATATAACTAAGATGTCATTATACAAATTGAAACTTTAGATGTTCTAGGGTTTTTCCATAATTATTACATCCAGAATGACTTATTTTTAATAAAATGATGACCTAGAGTAATTTCAAAAAATCCAAGGGTTTTTATGCAAAATAGCAATGACAAAACTAGCCGGTCACTAACACTAAACCTAACCTTATCTACCTAACCCTCACTCTGTCTCCCGATTTCACTCCCTCATGTTGCCTCACTTCCCTTTCTCGCTCTATATGTCTCGGGCGTCGCGACCTCCCCGGCTCCTCTTTATCCTCCTCTGCTCACCCCTCTCACTCTCCTACAACACCACTGCCCGCAAGCACATCACTGCGGCCTCCCTGGCTTCCCCTCGATCTCCCCTATCGATACCCCTCACTCTCATGCGTCGCCGCCTTCCGCAAGCATCATAACCAACACAACCTAGTACATTGCGCTGATGAGCGAAGTCTAATGGGAGGCAGATCTCCCTCTCACTCTTCTTCACCGATAGTGGTCGATGGTTGGTGGCACGACATAGAGGCTAGGAGGCTGTATCCAATGTTTGTGCGGGAGGGGGGATGCAACGGCGGTAGTGACCAGGGATAGGACTTTTTTCTCTCCCTCTCACTCTTCTCCACTGATGGTGACCGGCAACAAGTGATGGCGTGGCAAAGCTGTTTAAAGAAAAGTTAAAGAAACGGTGGTTTGATATGGTTGTTTAAATAATAATTCTTTTTTTTTTATATATCATGAGATGAGTTTGTTAGAAAAAAAAATGCGTGGATTGAGTTTGTTAAGAATTTTTTTAGTTAGTTTGGTACGATTTCTTCTCTCATTTTTTAGAAATAGGATGTGTGTGCAAGGGGCAACGCCCACATGTCGTGATGAGTTTGGTGAGAAAGGGAGGGGGAGCAATACTTTAATTTGAAAATGGATTTTTGGTCTTTGCACCTGGTTTGGGCCTAGCCTATGTCGGGCCGGGCTCGGGCCTACTCGCGAGAGGCCAGTCTTTTCCCGGCCCGGGGATTTAACAGTTCTATTCTAACCGATACACCGTCCAAAGCTAGCCTCCGGGGACATTCCCAACACCCTGGCGCCTTGGCACACCACGCTATAAAGCTCAAGGAAAGGCTCGCGCCGCCTCGCCACGCACGTGACCATTAATTGGGCGATGGCACGTCTGCCAGCCTCTCCGTGGTCCATAGCAATTACGCGCACCGCGAATATTCGAAAAATCGAAACCCATCCCAATTAGCCCTGGCCCCACGAAGCAATATTGCCGCGCGATTTTACGATACTACCCTCACTTGATGGAAACATCCACGGCTGCGATAGTGCGATGTTGCTCACTGTGTTTTCCCGGGGTACAGACATGATCTTTCGAGTCCAGTCAAAGTCAAATTCTTTTGCACATCGATCGTCTTATACCAGGATTGAACCAGTGTTTTATGTTTCTGGCTTTTGCCGACGTCTTTTCTTCTAAATTATGGTCTTCAAGTTGGGTATCTAAGATTGTGACACAAGCATCATCATCTAGTGTGGTCTCTCCTGGGGCATAGACCAAGCATGCCGTACGTCGTTGCACTTGCTTACGGGCATTTGGTTGCCGCTTGCTATAGCACTTGGGTTTGAGTGACAGAACTGATGAGTAAGCGTTTTAGGTAAATGCCACACGGGGAATGCCACGAGTAAATTTGTTTAACCGCATAGAATTGTCCATTGCCCATCGATTTGGTGGAGAGCTGGGAGTACGACTCTACGTCAATCTCTAGAAGTCTACTTTTTATGCGTATCACACGAGAGCGTCATAGTAAAAAAAAGCGCATGTGTTGGTGCTTCCTGAGGTTGCAGATTTCAGTCGCGGTATTTACAGACCTACGCTAGTAGGTGCATTAACGTGTGTAGTTTACATGCATGCCACTGATGCAAGACCGTATCAAGCAAAACATGCCTAAAAACAAAACCACAAACAAAATACAGTTCTAAATTCTAATGTGTCAGCGACTGTATCAAGTAAACAGTGCCTAAAAACAAACCGCAAACAAAAAGACAGTTCCAATGTGTCAGTTTGTAAGTTCATTATATATGAATTGTTTCTAGATCACAAAGAGAGTTGAACCATTTCATAAGAATTTTTCACTGATCCTTGCATTGCAAATAGGCATTTTGAGCTTAAATCTATCCATTAACATTAAATCTGACGGTAATCTAGTAATAATAGTCCAATAAGAGAAGCCCAAGTCGTACTCAAATATCATCCATACTTCCAAAAGCACAAATCGGCTATTTGCTGCACAGCACGCTCCCCACAGCGCCCCCCGCGAGGCCGCGAGCGCCGCTTTTTAGCCAGATCTCGTGAAGTTACCGCAATACCCCCGCTCCCCCTACTCTCTCTCTCTCTCCCCCACAACCTTCCCCAAATCTTGCCGCCGCCGCCCGACGCACCAACCCAGCCCCAGCCCCAACCCCGACCCAACCCGACCACCGAGAGCCCCCCGAGAGCCAGGCCTCCCCCCCCCGCGCCACCGCGCCGCGTCCGGCCGCCGGGAGTGAGCCGGGCACCTCCCGGTGAGTACCCTCCTCTCAGATCCGTGGGCGGATTTGCTGGCGTTTCTTGATAATTAGGGTTTCTTTGCTGGGTTTTCTTGGTGATTAGAGTTTATTCGAGCAAGCTTGGTTGGTGATTTGCGTGCGTCTTTTGGCTTGCAATGTTGTGAAATTGCAGGGGAGGGGGAGGTGCCTCGTTTATTGGATGCACTGTGAAGGAATTGGGAGCAAGAAGCCACGATGTTTACTCCGCAGGGTAAGGGGTGGACCGGATGGTCCACGCCGGCTCAGGCGAACCAGCGGAGCGGTGGTGGCCCTCCGGCCGCCTCAGCGCCCCTCGGCAAGGGGAAAGGAACTTCGCAGAGGGTTGTTGAACTCGAGCAGGAGGTTTGTCCCAATCTTTGCTTTTTTCTGTTCAGTTAATGCAATTTGTGAATCTAATTTGTCAACATGTTTCTGTACCCGTGTTTATTTCCCCGGTTTGGAACTAGGACTCCGAAGTATGATCAACTACTGCAATATGTACTATGCGTGTTGCCAGTCTCTGAAAAGTGAAAATTTTATCATTTAAACCAGTAGGCCTCCAAGTCCTCATTTTAAGCCAGAAAGCATTTGAAAAATTGGATTTTGGTGACAATTTTTATTTGCGTGAGGAAATTTCGGTAACTGGAACTATTGTAGCATTGTTATTGATTAAACAAACGTGGTTCTTGAAGAAGTCCAATTTTCACGTTGCCCAAGGAAGAAATTGTGTTTTCTTACCTTGGTCAGGCAGTGTGAAGCAAAGCACTACTGAGAGTGCTAGATTGTCTATTCTTATTCCTATCAGTACTTTTGTAGTTATATTAGTGGTCAATGATTTGAAATTCTTGACCTTTGGGTTCTTTATATTGTAGAAAGAACTGTAATAGGTGTTGCCTATGCCATTTTAACATAATATATGTGCCAATACTTATACAAAGGTGAAAGTTCTTATATGTAACTTCTATTTGCCATTTCCTGCACTTTGGGTAGGTTTTGCTTCCAATTTCTTATTTCCCCCTCATTAAAGTGTATACTCTATTTGCATTTTAACCATCCCATTTTATAGTTTGATCATACCCTACCCATATAGTTATGGCTATTTACTTGTGTATTTTCGTGTTTATGTCTGCAGTTACATGAATATCAGTACAATATGGGGCTGCTCTTGATTGAGAAAAAAGAGTGGGCAGCCAAAATTGATGAAGTGAGCCAAGCGCTGACACAGAAAGAGGAGGTTTTAAAGCGGGAACAAGCTGCACATTTGAATGCTATATCAGAATGTGAAAGGCGGGAAGAAAGCACGCGAAAAGCCCTGGGTGTTGAGAAACAATGCGTAGCTGATGTATATTGGTGTCTATCTCATAATTTCTTATTCTTGTTGTGTATCAGCATTGTTCTGATCAAGTAATACCGTTAGTAGTGGATGATTGAGGACCAAATAGATTATTTTATGCTATATTGTTAATGATATGTTATTCTTGAAGGTTTCTCAAATCGTCTAATCTTGTTTGTGTTAAATGGTATCTTAATTTTGTGTACAGCCTCGAATTGTCAAAATAAGCTGGTAGAATGATTGCTGGGGAATAGTTTCCCCACTAGCAGTTTTTGCAGACTGCATCTATCGGAGGCATCAGCGTTACGTTTAGTTGTTTACATTCAGTAAAAGATTGTTGTACCCGGCATTATGCTGCACTTGCCTTTCTAATGTTCAAATCATCCTATCTGCAAGCTTGCCTGAAACTAACCTTTTGATTATACACTTAAATGTTTCCTTCTACTTTTCGGTTTTTCTTATAGCTTGTTCTTCTTTGAATTTGCAGCTCGAAAAGGCACTACGTGTAATCCGTGCAGAGATAGCAGAGGTTAAATATATGTCTGAGAAAAAGATAACTGATGCGCAATCTCTTGAGGCTAGTTTGGAGGAAAAATCTTTGGAGATCGAGGGAAAGCTTCATGCTGCAGATGCAAAGCTTGCAGAAGCAAATCGTAAGAAGTCACAAGCTGACAGGGATTTAGAGGAGGCAGAAGCTCGTCAACGTAGATTGGAGAAGGAGAAGCTATATTTTGAGACCGAGTATGACAATTATGCCCATTTTCTTCTTTCTCTTATCTCTACTTTACATTGTGCTATCCAAGTGACTATATTGTGATTCGTTGTTTTGGCATGTCTAGGCGGAAGGCACGAGAGAAGCAACTCAAGGAGCAGGAGGAATCTCTGCAGGATTGGGAGAAAAAGCTTAAGGAAAGTCAGAACAGACTTGTTGATTTGCAGAGATCCGTAAATGATCGAGAGGAGAGGGCAAACGAGAATGACAAACTTTTCAAGATAAAACAGGAAGAGCTGGAGGAGGCAAGAAAGACAGTGGAGTCCACTAAAATTACTTTGAAAATCAAAGAGGATGATATTAACAAAAGACTAAATGAATTACATTCACAAGAAAAGGTAACCCAGTGATTAGTGACTGCCTTTTCTTTTCTCCCCATTTCAAATTTATTATAAGTTGATGGTTAAATAAAAATACCTGTGTTGTTTAATTCCTATTCAATTGCAGGATTTTGATTCAAAGCACAGGACATTGGAAGAAAGGGAGAAACTATTAGCCAAGAGGGAAGAAAAAGCTAGTGCAAGAGAAAAGGTAAGTGTAATAGACTAATAGGTTATGTTTTCTTTATTTTGGCCATTATCAATAAATGGATACACTTGATGTCACTGTTTACATTGGTGTTGTTATGTGCTTTGTTCTAGCCTAGTTAGTGGGTACCCTGTGGTAAAGTTGATTGCATATTAAATATGTAGCTTTGATAGTTTTTGTTCTCGTGGGGTTTCTGTAATCTTATGTGATGTAAATTTCTCTCATATAATTTTTTGATGACATAAAGTTGCTTAGCAACTTACAGTTCTATATCTCTAGTTTTCTTTTTTTTTTTTTAATGTGCAACGCCACTTGCCAACCTAGTTAGGTCCAACTTGGCTATGTTGGCCACTATCCTGAGTCCTTACTCCTTAGCACTTTCCAGCCACCATGCTTTTCGTACAGAAGATAGGCTATGCTCTTCTTTATAGCTTATCTTACATGTGAGCTAAAATTTTCATATTCTAAACATCAATCTTCATAATATTTTGGATGCATTATGTTATGTGTGCTTACATGCATTTTCTTCAGTTATCCGATCTCGTCAACCAATTCTGTTTCAGGTGGGGCTTCAGAAGCTTCGTGAGGATCATAAAGCGAAGCTTGAATCCAAAAGACGAGATTTTGAATTAGAACTGGAGATTGAGAGGAAATCATTTGATGAAAAGATCAAAGAGAGGGAAGTTGATTTGGTGCGGAGGGAAAAACATGTCAGGTCTTGGGAGGATAAACTTTCTGCTAGTGAGCATGCATTGAACGAAAGCAAGAAAAAGTTGGAAGAATGGCAGAATGATCTTGATACCAAATCGAAAGCTCTAAAGAAGTGGGAGGAATCACTGAAAATTGACGAGAAAAAGTTATTGGAAGAAAAACTGCAAATGGATCATGAAAGAAAACAGCTTGAGATGTACAAATTGCATCTTGAAAGGCTGAAAGCCACAATAGAAGCTGAAAAGGATAAAATATTAGAAGAGCAAAGCAATTTGAAAGTTGCGGAGGAAGAGAGGCAGCATCATAGCATGCTGACAGCACAACTGAAGAAGGAGATAGATGAATACAGAATGCGAAGCAACTCTCTCTCCGATGAAACTGATGATTTGAGGAAGCAGCGGCAGAAATTTGAAGAAGAATGGGAGCAGCTTGATGAAAAAAGAGCTCGCCTAGAAGAGGAGGCCAAGAAGCTCAATAATGAAAGTATGACTCTAGAAAGGAGGCGTGACCATGAAGAAAAGAGGTTAAAGGATAGAGCGGATGAAATGGATGCAAAATACAAGGAGCAGCAGGAGAATCTTGCACTCAAGGAAAAAGCTTTGATGAATGACATACAACACCAACGCATGGACATTGAGGAATTGCTGAAGAGAGAACGGGCTGATCTTCAGCGTAATTCGCAGCTACATCGACATGAACTGGAGATGGAGATGGAGAAGAAACAAGCAAATAAAGAGAAGGAACTGGAGGAGAAGGAGAATGAGTTAAATAAGAAGGTGGATTTTGTAGAAAATAAACTAAGACATGCAATCGATTTGAATGAGTCCAAGATTCAGAAGATAATATTGGAGAAACAACAGCTGCAGAGGGAAAGAGAAGCTTTCGTGGAGGACAGACAAAAACTGGAAATTGATAAGGTGGATATTAGAAAAGACATCGATAGTCTTCATGCGCTCAGCAAGAGCCTGAAAGTTCGTCGAGAAACATACAGCAGGGACAGGAATAACCTCGTTGATACGTTTGAAAAGTACAAGGTGTGCAAAAACTGTGGGGTTTCTATTTTTGAGGGCTTAGAAGCTCTAGCTCTTAAAGACAGCACTGATATTGAGTACCCAAGTTTGGTTGTTGAGGGAGATGATTATTCCCATAACACTGACGCGTTAGCTCAAGACACAGGAACACTTGTTAACTCAGGTGGTCATTTATCATTGTTGCAGAAGTGTTCGAGGCTTTTCAAGTTTTCTCCTAGGAAAAAGGCTGAGCTGTCATCAGAAGAGCAAGCGGAGAAAAACGTACTTTTTAGTGCAAGACTAGAGGAAGCATCACAGAGTGATGAGGATTATGAACCAACCCCTGTCTATCAGGTAGCAAATGATTCTTTTGATGCTGAGGATCTCCCATCTGACAGTGGAGTAAGGGAGAATGAAGAATCTGAAAGGCATGATATAGTAGATGGTGTTCAGATGGAGTCTTCTGTTGGAGTAGCAGATAATTGTATAGATGTTTATGGAACTCAGGCTTTTGATGACACCAATGACATGGCAGTTGACACAACTATTGCTTCTGTTGACCAAAATGGAAAGGGCTCTGCAGCTCCACCTGAAGTAGATTTGCAACCTGAAACATTGAAGGAAGGAGAGCGCCAACAAAACTGGAAGGGTAGAACAAGAGGTGGTGTGAAAAGGACACGATCTGTTTGTGCAGTAGTTGAAGATGCTAAAGGATTACTCGGTGAGAATTTTGGGGAAAAGAAAGATGGTCCGGGAGATTCAGTTGCTGTAGGTGGTGCACGGAAGAGGCGCTTTGCTGGAGCCACGATTAGTGAGCAAGATGAAGAAGACAGTGAAGCACATTCTGAAAGTGTTTCACTTGGAGGGCAGCGTCGCAAGAGGCGGCAAACAGCTGGCGCAGTGACGCAAGCCCCAGGAGAAAAGCGCTACAATCTCAGGCGCACTACAGTGTAAGTTTCTGTACTCTGGGTTGTCTTATTTGTCTACTGAATTGTGGAGTAAATCAATATTTTTGCTTTGTATTGTGGAAAAGTGCAAACGCGGCCACGGCAGCTCAAACTGGCAAAAAGAAAGCTGCAAAGAAAGGAAGTAAGCAGAGAGTAGAAGCTACTGCTGATGACACAGAAGGCACCTCAAAGGCTGAGGAACCTGCTGGTGGGAGCAAGAGGGCCTCCGAATCAGCTGATGGTGCATCCCAGTTGCAAGAGTTCTCCCAGGTAGGAAAGTGCTCCTTCTGCTTTCTATGCTATCGTGTGTATCAATGATGTAATACTAGATGCCTTTTATTTCCTTCTTTGAAAGCCTTTCATTAACATGTCTTTTTGGGTTGTGTGCATGCTTTTTTTTGGGGTGTGTCGTGTGCCGCACTTATCCAGGACAAGAGCTAACTGCGATATTGTCTTCATGTTAGGCCGAAGCTGGTGATGCCCATGCTCCTGCAGAGGGCACCGGCGAGGAGGATGGTGATATTGTGCATAAAGATGCATTGCCGGATGCGATGCCTATGACACCATCTGGAAGTGAGCTTGGGGCTGAACAGGACGATGAGGATGACAACGATTCGGAGAGGCGGAACCAATCAGTTGGGAAAAAGCTATGGTCTTTCTTCACCACATGACAATTGCAGAGGCTGCTGAATAGGCTGTTTCTAGTGTTTCTGTTTTTCAATTCATGATATGCCATTCTTGGAACTTTAGGGGGTGTGCTTGGTGATGATGTGCTAGTAGGTTTTCCACTTAATTGTGTCCTCTCTTGTAATTGAAATATATTTGTGGTAGACATAGCTTGATGGCGCTGACAGAAGTAGCTGATGAGATGTACGATGGCAGTGGTGCCTGTAACAGTTGGCGTTGAGGTTTTGTAATTCCAGGTTCGGATTACTTGGCCGTCCTTACAGTGTATTGTGGCATTTGTCAACGAGGGAAACATTTTCCTGTTCATTATGTCTTACATGCCAATGTGTTTCTTGTATTTGCGGGTTAGGAGGCCAATGATGATTTTTTTTTTTGAGATTACCAACTGAGAAAGCACATCTCACTCACCTTGCACCACATGGCACATGCATATGCAAGCACGCGCGTCTTACCACACGTGCTAGGAGTCAGCAGAGATCATTGGATAAATCTTGAAGATAACAAAACAGCTTATTTTAATAAGCTCAAACTATGACTCGTTGAATTCGACATTGCTATTTGAAAGAAAGATTGTTGTTGAGATTATACGGTATACTATGTGTTATTATCTTTGCTTCACACATATATAATTATAATTGTCGATTTGGAGTACTCGTTAAACTCACGAGTTGGCTCGTTTAACTCGTTATCTAAATAAGTTCAAATTATGGTTCAACTCATTAAGGAACGAATTTGAATCGAGTAAAACCGAATTTACGAGGACTCGTTTAACGTACGAGTTTCGATTTTTTTTTTCCCTATCCCTATATGTGTTACTATTGACGCATGGCAGTACAAATCCATTTGGAACTTGTTACGGTGGGCGGTATAGCCGCACAGCCACATAGGCACCTTTTACATACAGCGGCCAGCATAAATGAGTCCAGGACTTGTTCGAGTCATGAGTTTTCCTTCTATCGTACTACAAAGCCTTCTGTTTCACTATATTTATTCACTGTTTACCACATGCACATATTTGTTCACGTAAACCTGAGAGATAAACTATTAAATGACATAACATAATCACCAAACCTTTTACAAATCATTTAAATATAGGGGTATTGAGTAAAAAAAATTATAATAATTACATTCTAGATTCCCTCAATAAATAAATATATTGAAATGAATACTCCGAAGGTTATGAACAACTATAACCAAACAGAGGGAACATGTCATAAAATAAATAAATAAACATATAAACACTACTACAGTGAAGACAGAAGAAGCACATCACAAAATAAATAAATAAAGGAAAAAATCCATATAATATCTTCAAACTTTGTTCAAAAAGTCCAGCACCCTAAACTATAAAAACAGACATTTGACCACTCGAACTTTGCAATTCTGTTTAAATAATACCCTGACATAGTTTCGTATAGTGGTATTGCCCATGTGACATGATGAATAAACGATTTTACTATATAAGAGAACAAATTAGATAAATTTATGTGAATAATAGGTGAAGCCCATAAGAGCTTCTCTCCCAAATTAAAATAGAGAGGGAGAGAGCTACACGCCCGACAACCATGGAAGCATGGCTCCGGCGGGGGAGAAGCCCCTGTGGGCACACCAACTATTGTCCTAACTAGGCCAACATTTCATATATATAACAAAATCGCATGCTCATTGCGTCACACAGACAATATCACTATACAAAACCGGATGAGGGTGTTATTTGAATCGGATTGCAAAATGATGGTCAAATATCCGGTTTCATACTTCGAAATGCTTGATGGACTTTCCACCAAAATTTGAGATATATAGATTTTTTCCATAAATACATAAGCACTTTCACCCATCATTCTCAACGGTTGTTCTCCTCGTCAGGGTTAACCAAACTTATTTAGGGTTGAAAATTAAAGTCTCGGCGGCATCGATTTACCGCGAAATTCGAGCAAAAATCGCCGAATTGAAGGGTTTTGGAAATCGATCGTTTTGAAAAAATAAAAATAAAATAAAAAATCGGTGATTTTCATTGAAAACCGATCGGTTTTCTCGAAAATCGACTGGCGAATTGTTTTTTTTTTGTGGCTGATTTTTGAGTGATTTTTTGTTAGTTTTCACCGATTTTCGACTGATTTACGTGATATAATTTTTTCTAAATTTTTTGATTTAATCGGTTTATCAATCGATTTAGATTTTAAACCAGTACAATACAATTGGTTTTCGCGATTTTGGAGTCGGTAACCCCTCGTATATCCCATTTATCCAGCCTAACAAAAACACCGGGACTACTATAAAGAATCGATCCATTATTACGAGTGACCAAAACTCCGAGAACCGAATCTAACAACCTCGTCGATGCGTGGGGAAACAGCTGCTGCTGCAGCAGCAGCCGAGGCGGGGTCCCCGCGCTTGCCGGACCTCCACGACGACTCCGACGACTCCGACTACGCCGCCGCCGCCTCCTCCAACCACACGGTACGCGCCCGCTCCGCCCGTCGATCCGATGCTTCCTTTGCTTGCCCCCGAGCGCGATTTGGGGGGCAGCGCGAACCAATTGTTCGATTAGGTCGCTGGATTTCGTTTTGGGCTGGATCTGGGGTTGCTTTACACCCCCTCCCGTTGTTTCAGCATCAGATACTTTCTGTTGTTGTTTCGGGAAGTGCTCCTGTTCCATGCATAATTGATTCGGCAGCAGCAGCAGCTGCTCTCTCTCTCTCTCTCTCTCTCGTATTGGAGCGGTTAGGGCTTGAAACATTTGTGGATATTGGTTGGGTTCGTTGGGGTGTGCATGTTACGGCGATGTATACAGCCGTCGACGTTTTCCCTTTGGACCATTGAACTGATGCTATTTGGTCGGTGATCGAAGGCGATGCGGGACGATTTGGCGGACAGAGGGTCGGGCGAGACGGCGAGGGTGGACGTGGTGTACGAGAAGGAGCGCGTGACGATCCACCCGACGCAGTATGGCTCCGGCCGGATCAGCGGGAAGCTGCGCCTCTACTTGCAGCAGGGCTCTTTGTTCCTGGTGAGGTTAATCCATATCTACATGAGTGGTTGGCTGTTCATACATTAGGGCTAGAACATGTTATAGAACTCATTTAGCAAGCAAATTGTCACCATACAACTGCTAGGGTGGCCAGTGGGCAATGGCGTTACTACATGGACTACATGTTGGCTGGCTCATACTATGTATCTTTGCTTATTATCTGCGCTAATGATCCATAGGACCATAGCATGCTACTATTACTGCTTGCTGTTTCCATTCTATATTTTCTGTTGTATATGTGATATTAGACTTGGCGAAATGAAAAATTGAAAATCAAGATGATTATTGCTAGACTGCTAGTTGTTACCTCAATATAGTTTTGCTGATGATGTGTGCTACTCCCAAGTTGATTAATTTTTTTCTTCTACTTTTGCTTATGTCTCGCTCAATCTGTGTGACAGAGTTGGGAGCCAAATGTGGGAGTTGATTCTTTCTCAACCAGTTCAGCCATGGTGGAAATAGAAAAGTGTAGGAAAATATAGTTTTTAAATTCTTTAGTTTTAATGATGTTTGGCAATTGAAGCACGGCAGTGATGATGCTTGAGTGCTTGACTCTTTCTTACCTACCTGATTATATGCAGATAGAACTCTGTACACTATCAAGGCCTTGCCTTTAAGTGATGTACGCTTCATCCGTAGGCACACCCCGACATTTGGATATGAGTACATAATCATTGTTCTGTCATCAGGTGAAATGATTTTCTAGTTTGTTTCTCTTGTAGTTAGTATGAAACTCCACGTGATTTGTATATCACATTAGCTTTGAGGTATTTTCTTGTTTACACATAGCATTTATGTTTCTGCCAGCTAGTAAAATCATGGGATAAACGTACTAACATAAAATTGGAAAAGGTGGGATCACTTTATTTACCTAATCTGTTAACTTCTGCAGGACTGGCTTTTCCTCCATTCTATTTCTACAATGGTGGAATTCGTGAATTGTTTTCAACACTAAAACAGCATGTCTTTATTATCAGGTTTCCTATTTTGCTCAATGGTTCTAAATACTTGATCTTGTTGTTCATTGTTTTGTTTATTAGTGTCTAAATTGCTCGTCCTAAGAAACATAAAAGAAAGTTGTTTGGACTAAAAGTAACTGAGAATGCCTTTATGGCAAATCATCCATACATGAAGGTTAAGTATATACATAACTACAATTTTTCAATGGATGTTTTGTTTTCCTTCAATTGATAGGATAATATCTTAATACCATTCAAGGAGATAAATTAGCTGTTAACTTTGCAACCTATCTAGGAGAGTTTAATTGCGAACCTTTAGCATCAACTCACCCTATCAAAAAGTAATTAGGTTGTAAAAAATTAAAGCCTCCAAATACCACGATCAAGATCGCAAATACGAAGACTGTTTTAACTTCTTCATGCAATGTTTGCAGAAGATTTTTTTTCCTGCATATGTGATTCAAATGTTCTCTCCTCTATTTGAAGGTCGGATGACGATCCTAATGTATTTCTTGTCAACGACTTTCAAGATCCTCTTCAGGTGTGTTATCCTATTGTAATTTCTTGTACCCAATACACCATTCTGAACTGATGTTTTTGAGTTTTGTTCTTCTGTTGGTAGTTTACTCTATAATACTCAAAAAGACCACTGTGCTCTTGATAGGAAGTTTTGTACTGTCCTTGCTTTCTTCCACTGCAGCCACCTTTTGAATCTGTTAAGCTTGGAGTCCAGTCTTTCAGTTAAGGTTTACATTGGTTAAAATACCATGCACCTTAATCCTTAATCCATTTCTTTGGATGCCTTGTAGAAAAGCCTGTCTTCTCTGGAGCTTCCAGGGGTTGCCTCTGTGGCAAATGCCATGTCAAGACAGAGTTCACTCAGTTTCAGTGGTTCAGTTGGTGAAAACAGACATGGGAATGATGTTAAACATTATGCATCTTCTAGCATGTCCGAATATGGTTCAAAGCAAAAGCACAAATCGAATGATCCAGGTCGTGATCTTTCGGTTCACGTTTTGGAGAAATACTCATTGGTTACAAAATTTGCCCGAGATACCACATCAAGCCTCTTTAGGGAAAACCACAGTAGTGGTGCTCATCCTTATGGACAGCAACAACAAGAACATGCTTTGGATAATAGAGCAAGTGATAAGTACAAAGATCAGCAAATAACACCAGACAAGGCTTCTTTGCCCTCAGATTCAATAGAGGTAACATATCTTGCATGAGATTTGTCTTTGTATTCATTCAAGCACTACAAATGTGGCATTAAAGTACTACTTCTTGAAGCAGTCACTTACCAGTAGTGTACAAACACCTTTTAATTCAAATTTGGCACTAATTTTACATCGGCGGTTAGGATCACCGGTTTTGTCTTCTAGCCTCAGACGCTGTTCAAAGCTTTAACCTGCTTAAACTTTCATGATTATAAACTGTGCATACTTCATTTTGTGTAACACCAGTTTCCCTACTCTTTTGGCAGTCTGATCGTTTACCTCTAGTATGGGGAAAACAAAGAGATCGCCCATTAAGTGTTGAAGAGGTACCAATCTCCCGATGTTTGATATATTTTATTGAGTAGTTTATTTCACCATCTATATATTTCGTTAGTCCAATTGACTGATCCTGCTTAAAGTCTATGCTGCAGTTATTCTGCTAACATAGCAATCCTGATTATTGCTAGATCTGTAACTGAGTCCACATAATACATCATTTGTGTAACTTTACAATGGGATGAGTCCAATATTAGATTTCTGGTGTGTTTATTAGCGTAAAGTATTATGATCCTCAGGACAACCAGATTCCTTTTCAATCTTGAGACCTGTGATGCTTGAGTTGGACGTATACATTTCCCTAGATTCACCTAGTCTCAGGTTCAGACTCTAGGCACCCTCAGTTGTAACTTTGGTTTTAATGTATGACTTGGATTTCAAGGGAACCTTTAATAAGTTCTGCTGAGATTTTACTGGAGCTGTTGCACCGTAAGTTTCAAACCGTGCTTTTCATGGCAGACGAACTAACATTAGGATCAGATTCCTAAACCTTTGATATGAACAACACGGTTTCTGAAGGTATAAATATATAGTTACATGGGCCATTATCCCTTTTATCCAGTGCAGACCCCTAGATATCTGATCGTGTCGCAAGCTGACCTGCATGGTGCTGGATACTTTTTCGATGAGTTAAAAAGATTGGCTTTAGCAAGAGCTAGTCTGAATTTTTTCAGCCATTAAGAACTGTGTGACTTTATAATGAACATCTTGTTCTTAGTTTCACGGATCTTCATCACCAACCATCTAGCAATTATTCCTGTTCTGACCATGTTGACACTTGTCAGTATCATTTTTTCTCTGTGAAATCTTCTGTTATTTGTTGGAAATATCTTTGGGCAGTGGAGAGCTTTCTTAGATCCTGAAGGTAGAGTTATGGATTCGAAGGCACTGAGGAAGAAGGTGTTCTATGGGGGAGTTGATCATGTTCTAAGAAAAGAGGTTTTTATACTTAACCACTGGTTTGCTATAATCACTCAGCAAGGCATTCTTATACATATATTCTGATATTGAATATGTAGGTCTGGAAATTCTTGTTGGGGTGTCATGAATATGATTCAACATATGCTGAGAGGGACTACCTTGCTGCCATAAAACGAGAAGAATATGAAGCCATCAAATCCCAGTGGAAGGTTAGTCAAGGTTTATAAGTTCACTGTTCTGCAATTCAGTGTGCCTGAGGTTGTTTTTTTAAATGCATAAGTTATTAATGCTGGCCGGGGCATATTCACTTGCACTACATTTTAGATATTATATGATTTAGTTTTTTATTATATGTTTTTGTTTCAACTTTGAATGGACTTTTTGTAAGAAGATGGAAACTAAGTCATGTATTTTTGGGGTTGGGCATCAATGATCACATTGCATTTTCTTGGGTCATTTGTGTTAATTTTGGTAGAGAAGAGAGCATAGTTGTCACGGCAACGCCTAGTCGTCGCGGCGGCCGGAGGGGGACGCCAGGACAGTTCGCCTCGACTTGAGGCGGTTAGATAGTTACCTGACTCGCGGCACGCCGTTTCCATGGTAGCCGTCGCCATTGTCTCCATCGAGCAACCGCGGGAGGCAACGAGCAAGGGAGGCGAGTGGCTGGCTTCGGGGGCGGCAGCGCGGAAGGGCGGCTTCGGCGGCGACGGTGTGGAAGGGAGGCGAGCGGGCGTGTAAGGGCTCGGCTCCCTAGGGTTTAGTGCGAGAGGCAGTATATTGTGTGGACGAAATTGCCCGGCTACCCCTGAGCCAAATGTTTTGGATCAACCCATCTATTTGGGCCGCATTGGGCCTCATCCAGCCCATGGTCTCATCCCCTCTCTTTTTATATCTTTTATGTTATTGATAAAGGATCTTCTGTGGCTATCGTCACATGTATTCATTGTCTAATCACCGCCTAGGCGTCCTAGCACTCCGGGCTTGCCGCGCCTAGCCGGACCGCCGTGACAAGAAGAGAGGAATTGCGGGCTAAATTGTTACTTGTATTGTGTTACGCGCACGGTCCGCGCACGCAACGAGGATGAGATAGGGCCCTTGACGCGGACGAAACGAGCTGTTGTCGAAGCTAGCGCCTTGGCTGTACGGAGCCACCGGCCAGTTATCGATGGCAGCGCCTGATCTACTAGAAACTTGGTTTACTCATTGCTTTCCCCATAAAGTGATACATGTCATCCCTTTTATAGGATGTCTAACTTGGAGCCTAAGAAAACAATATTCTAATCTATGGTAACTAATCTGACTTAATCCTTGATTTCTTATTCTCCAAGCAACCTTGACCGTGTGCTACAGTACCACGGTACTGTTCACGCGCTACAGTACCATGGTACTGTTCATAGGCTCTGTCGACCCATAACGTATTGTAAGAGCACAAAGGGCGGTATATATAGAGTAAATGAACTAAACACTATACTAGACTACAATACCACAACTACCCCTAACACTTACATGACTATCACACTTCTACCCTCGACACATTACACTACTACCTTAACAATTTGAACTTTTTGATCCATAGATAGGGGTTTTTGTACACATTTACTGCCCATAATGTAGAGTTTGAGTTTCAGAACTATAGAGACTTTTAGTAGGTTTTGTTTTGGCAGGTGTTTTGTGAAATGGATCTACTATATGTGATAACTTAATGGCAAGTTACAGAGTTGATAGTTCTGACTTCTGAGGAAGACAAAACACACAGTGCTGACTTCTGAGGAAGACTAAACACGTAGTGCTCATTTAGGCTGATGGCAGCCCCTTATCTGTAAGGCATTTCTGGTTTTGACAGGAGCAAGAAAATGGTTAGATATTAGCCTTTGGGCAAAGTTGCTGATCGTGATATTCTCCTTTGGCTGGTTCTTTAAAAGCATATTCCGGTTGGCATTATTAGCACTCCACTAAAAGTTTTGCTAGTTACTTTCAGTTCCTTTGGTTTTCACTTTTTATCATAGCAACGCTTCCACATTTGGACATACATCACTCTTTATTTTACATAAGTAATCATGATTCTGCTTATACCATGTGCAGAGTATCTCAGGCAAACAAGCTAAAAGGTTCACCAAGTTTAGGGAAAGAAAAGGCCTTATTGACAAAGATGTGGTATGACTAACAGAATAAGTTTCCTCTCCTTTCTATTGACCACTTCCTGTTTGTAATTCTGTATTATACCATTTTAGCTTACATGTTGATGTTGTATTTTTTTTCCTATTAAGGTGAGAACAGATAGATCCGTTCCCTACTACGAAGGAGATGACAATCAAAATGTTGTAGTTCTACGTGACATCCTGTTGACGTATTCCTTCTATAATTTTGACCTTGGTTATTGTCAGGTAAGTGTGCGTCTTACATATTGCCCTGCATCTGCAATCCCTCAACATCATGTAATGATTAAAAGCTCTGTCATTTAAGTGTAAAACATAGTGTCCACTTGCTGGTTTGTACTATTTATCATGCTTGAAGATATGCTCATTCTCATGCTTGTTTAAGAAAGTGCATCACAGACCCATACTGAATTATTAAGGCCCTGACAGATTCATTCGTTTAGATACCTTTAGTTTTAGATCTATCACTACTAGTATTAAAAGAGTTAGACATGCTATCCTAGGAGATGTTCACACCTACAAGCGTGGAATTTCTTGGACAGTTGTCTATATCTCTGCTGTGTTGACTCATGCTGCAGGTTCACATCGGTAGATTGGCTGTTTGGTAGTTTTTTTTCGAGTGGACTGTTTGGTAGCTGGCACTAACCCAGTAAGGCTTGCTGTTATTAACTTGTTGTTCATACAATTTTGTTCAATGATCATTTGAGATGCAAAAGTTGAACACTAACGCTTACATAGATTTATCTTTTTTTAATGGTGTCCATGCTATTTTTGTCTATTGTCCTAATGGAACTGTACTACAATATATGGTGTTCTGTCTTCCAGGGAATGAGTGATTTTTTGGCACCTATACTTTATGTCATGGAAGATGAGTCCGAATCATTTTGGTGCTTTGCTTCTTTGATGGAACGACTAGCAGCCAATTTTAACCGCGATCAGAATGGCATGCATGCTCAACTACTTGCATTATCCAAGGTGTGTCTGGACTCTCCATTCATCACGCTAAGTGCTGATCAATTAAGCAGTATCATGTTGCTCTTTTTCCACTTCTGTTGTTATGTGATAGATATTGCAGTTAGGAGTCCATATTAGTACTCATGGAATTTTTTTTAGTTGGCATATCTTGTGCAAATCATGCAAAACAACTTTGCTTTAGGAATATCTATTGATTGTGTGTTTTTTATTCTTATATGGTCACCTCAATTCCTTTTCCTTTGATTTTGAGCACTGATATTATGACCCAAAAAAATTTGTGTAGCTTGGTACAAATTTGTTGTTAAAATGCTAAGGAGCTCTATGTTATGAATATCACTTGTATTCATCATGAAGCCGATAAGCCAGAATATATAGATGTACAAGCGGGTATAAAAGGAAAAGCCTATACAAAGCAATATATGCCTTAATACCACCCCCCTCCTCTCAAAAAAAATGCAAAGCATATGCAATAGCATTGCATTTGGAAGGGTGACCCTAAAATAGGGAAAATCCAAAGTCCTAGTCTGAAGTTGTCCGGCTCTTGGAAAATGTGTCAACGATCCCCCATCCGGTCGTGCGGCAGCCCATAAAGCACGGTGCAAGGGCTGAGAAAGCAGGAGCAGAATTGACCACGATAACACGACAAAGAAGACGATGAAGACGACACAAATAGAGAGCTGTCAAATCAATCCTAAGAGGAATAGATAGATGGCGGCGGCGTAGTGCACTAAAAGTGCGACAGAGATGCGGTGCGGAAGAAACATGGTACCCTCATAAAGACTTCAATGTTCTGCAGCGGTTCAAAGAGGAGCGACGACTACTGCCATGCAAAAGGAATTTGTGGACTCACAAGGCTTAAACGAACTCAAAGATCCAATTGAAATCCGACTCGTCAATCGGTCGACCGCCTTTCCTTGGCCGGTGCAGCCGAAGAGGTGGGCGGTCGAGGGAGAGCACGAGCTTTGGCAGCGAGCTGCGCACTGTTAGGATGCGAGCAGCACAAGGTGAAGATCCCGACGAAGGTTATCACCTTGTGCCTCCCGCACGATCCGATTGAAGGCGACGCCGGGAGCTCTACTGCGGAGGTGTTTGCAGCATCCCCAGGGTGCCGGTCCCACGTGACGGAGGAGGAGAGCGAGGAACCCGACGAGGCCGAAGAGGATGCAGGTGGCAGAGAAGGCCGGAGAAGAGCATCCAACGGAGCTAGGAACGCCGGGAGGACGAGACGGAGGAGAGCGACGCGAAGACGAGCGTGAGGATCTCGTCCGGCAAGGAGAATCTGAGGTGGCCGCCCCCGGGAGTGGAGATGGCTCCTCCTGGGGGCAGCGGCAGTTGAGATCGACGAAGAAGACGACGACACCGGTGGAGACGCGGCAACGGAGAGAGCCTACCAACAAGGATGGTTGGATGATGCAAGTGCAATGCTGATAAAATCCTAACCCTAACATTGCTCTGTTACCATATTATGAATATCACTTGTATTCATCATGAGGCCAATAGGCCAGAATATATAGATGTACAAGCGGGTACAAAAGGAAAACCTATATAAGGCAATATCTAAATAAGGCAATATATGCCTTAACACACTATATCCTTTGAAGGCTTTAAAGCTCTTAAAACATTGTAAGATGTTGCATTATAAAACTCTTTATTAATTTTCATAACTCTTCATCAATCCCATGGTATTGTATTGAAATACCTACCATGTTATGATTATTCAATATACCACTGTCTTTGATGAACGCCATTCAGCATACTGCTCACAGTAACTAGTTTTTATCAATATATTAATTTTTAACTTTTATGAATACAATACTAATTTTGTGTGAATTTTTCTATGTGCCTCATAGCTTGTGGAGCTTCTTGATCCTCCGTTGCACAACTATTTTAGGCAGAACGACTGCTTAAACTATTTCTTCTGTTTTCGTTGGGTTCTTATACAATTCAAAAGGTAATATTTTTCTTTCTGTTTTTAAGCTGTACATGTTTTGCTTCTCACGCACTTGAATTTTTTTGAGGTGTCACTTGTTATACATCTGTCTCAAATCATTTTAGCTTCCATTTGAAACTTTTAGCACTATGTTCTAGGTTCTTTGAGCTGCTTATGTTGTATATAATTAATTAATTAATTCTACTGAAATCTCGATAATGAATTAATGAAGTTTTTTCCATAGCTTAAATCTTTGGCTACTGAGGAAATCTAAAGTCTTTCAAAGTTTGTCCAGAAAATGGAGCGATATCTTGCTTCTAAAGAGTAAGAAGGCCAAAAATTCACCAAAGATTAGTAGTCACATCTGGGCTGATTGTATTACATTACCTCAATTGCTACTTATATTTGGTAAAGCTTTATTGGTTGGTACGGCCTGTAGCTCAGCACCTTCCTGTTACTCTTATCAGCCCTCTTACGTGGCAAAACTACCAATGGCCATCAATCATCATGTTTAGTTAATTTGAGAGTTTGAAGCCAAGTTATTTATGAAAAACTTCCTAGGTTTTGCTGGTGCTCAATTGAAACCAGCAAGCTTTTGACTAGGCCCTATCTGAGTTGACTTGATTTAGTCGTTTGGCAGTTTACTGTACCTGATTTTTGTTTGGTTACCACTGGTCCCCGGTAACTGATTTATATGCAGATGTTTCTCTGTAACGTGAACTGTTTTCTATTATCAGTTTCTTGTTTTTTAAAAATATTTTTGGTCGACTGAAAAAAATATTTTGGGTTGACAAAGATGAATCGTACAAAAAATCAATTTATTCAGTGAACTCCCAAGCAATTACTTATAGTCGGGGAAAATGTGGCTAGCAGTCACCCGCCCTCTTCTAAATTCTAAGTCGACCCAATTTCTTATGGATTGCAGGGAGTTCAGTTTTGATCTGATCATGGTCTTGTGGGAAGTTTTGTGGACCCATTATTTGTCAGAACACTTCCACCTGTACATGTGCGTGGCAATCTTGAAAAGGTACCGCCAGCGGATAATTGGGGAGCAAATGGACTTTGACACCCTTCTCAAGTTTATCAATGAGCTCAGTGGTGAGATCAATCTTGACCGTGTTCTCCAGGATGCTGAGGCATTATGTACTGTTGCTGGTGATAATGGAGCTGCTTGCATTCCACCTGGAACCCCGCCTTCTATGCCCATCGAGACCGACAGCGTTCTGTATGTACAACAAGATGAGGTCTTGTGAGATATCAGCGGTTACCTTACAGAAAACATTTGCATAGAAAGTATTACATTGGTTTCCCGTTCTGAGCTTGGTCCGCCGATATATCATAAATGTGATCAGTTGCAAGTTTATACCTGTGGAAGAATTATGAAATCTTACAGCTGTATATATGCACCTTTACTCTCGATGAACCTATAGTTGACACGACCCTGCTTTTGCTTAATGGAAATGGATTCTCAAAGAGGCCCTGTTTTGCTTCACTGCCCGTTTGTCACCTAAATACTTCAATGGTGATCGGCAGGCTTGATACGACTATCCATGTGTTCCTGCTTACGGTGCCTTTCTGTTACTTTGCAAAGTCTACTAGCGCTATAAGCCTTCAGGCTCTTTCAGATGAAGTTAAGGTGACAAAGTAACTTCTGTAGTATTTTGGGAGTTTGAAACTTTGAATCTAGCCAATCTGCAATCTGATGAACAGCAGGAATATACTTGGATTTATATGAAAGGCCAATAGTGTTGTCAAAGGGCCATTTGTTTGGGCTAGTTCTGTGCTGTAGTTTAGCCTGGACAACGACGTGATGGCATCAGGTTGAGTTCTTCCTTTCACTAGCCTAAGCACAAAATAAATTAATCGCCAAAGGCGGCTCAAAAAAAAAAAAAACATTGCATTGATGCACGACCCTATTGGGAAACATCACAATTCACACATTTTAAAGCATTGGGATGGCGGACGAGCGTTGGGTCGTTTGGCTGGTGTGAGCATCCCAGCCCGCCTGCGTTCGAGCGCTGGTTCGGCCGGGCGTGCGTAGAGGCGGCTACAGGCGCGGGTGCGCGGGTGTGAGTGCGTGAGTGTGTGAGGGGTGTGTGCGTGCGTCTGTAGCTCGTCTGTTGTTTTTTTTTTCTTAATGAAATGCCAGAGCTCCTGACCAATATTCAAAAAAAAAAAAGCATTGGGAACGTACTGTCGTACTCTCTTTCTATCTTTGGTAAGAGCAAGATGTGGGCAAATATTTGCACACAGTCTAATCATAAGTGTGGAGCGTGCCAGATGCCCAGATGCCGCTACCGGCCGCACTTGGTACAATCTTGCTTCAAGCTGACCCTTTTGCCAAGCTGACCCTTTTGCCCCAGTAAAGGAGAAAGGCCAGACACATGTTGCTACTAACCAATAAGTTTCGCGAATGACATTGCCACCGAAACTCGTGAACAATACGAGGCCACGGCCACGAGCGATGCGTGCCCTTTGGGAACAAAGTGGAATCTTAGGCTGGATCTCTTGGTCTGTCCAAGGGACTACACTGTAACTTTCCATCCGTCCATCCATCCATCCATGAGCCCCCAACAAGCAATCAAGCATTTGCAGTGCCCGGACAAGACTACATCCCTTGGGTCCACAAAACATTCTTTCTTCTCTTGTCATGGTAAATGAGGAGGAATCAAACAACCTTCCTGGATGCCTCCTGTGCCAGCTCCTCTTTTCCTTTCCTTGAAAAATGGGCAAACTCTGTTTCATCTAGATTTTGCTCATAACAATGGCGATTGGACAAGAGACGAAACGACAAGATATCATCCGTGCCTTCCTCTTGTTCACCTTTTGCATTTGTTGCCGTCGACGTCCGGTGAGCCATGGCTTTCTTCTTTTTTTTCCTTGTCGCCGTCTTCAGATGAGCTGAAATGCAGAGTTCTTCCAGACAATAAAGTACTGCAAAATGCTGAATGTGTTGCAGTGTCGACGCCCCATGCGGTTCAGAAAATAGTACTGCTAGCAATGGCAAATTAGATGTTTACCGTTGAGCTTCCAGCCGGGAAGACAACTAGCTGATTGTATCAAGCAGTATTAAAACTGTGGATAACAGAGAAAGCTGCACATTCAGAGGCAGTCTTTAATCTGAGGGCTAAGGTGCCGGGCAATCGTGCACAAACTCGTAACTGTATCATACTTTCTGAAGGACGAGAAAGGCATATAATGCTTTACTATTTACAACTTGCACTGAAAGGCACTACTATTGCCATGAATTGCCTTTTTCTGGGGGTTAAGGGCATAGCTGCCAGCCTTTCCTTCAAGAACCAAATTAGTGTGCCCAAGTTAGTCCTATATAGTACTTACATGCAGAGGATGATCTGTTGATTTAATACAACCGGACATTGAAAAGGAGTTTATTTTTTCCTTCTTTTCAACATAATGGTGGCTTACCTTCAAAAAACAACATAATGGTAGCTCCACAAAAGGAACGTGGAAGAGATTATTAGAACACATAGTGAACGGTGACGAAAGAGATCATGAACGAAACTGGGTGGGAATAATGGAATATTGTCACCTTTGAATGTGGAATCCTGAGGCAAGATTGGACGGTGGGCTATAATGTTCTTGCATGTGCAGATCCCACTTATGAAAAAAGAGCTCGAGGTCGTGAGATTAATTAGTGGCTACCACCACTAGCTTAGTAGCTGATCATTGTCGCCGGGTTGCGAGTAGGCTGCGACACAAGGCCTACCCTGATGATACACATGGTGATTAGAAGTTCCAACGCTGAGACGGTCGGCCATCATATTATGCTGTGATCTCTGAATTCTGAAGTATCGTCGACACACCCGGTCCTCTGTACACATCCGTTCATGTGTTGACATAGGTCGTTTCATACGCCGTACGGCCTTTTCTTTTTTCCTTTCCTTTTCTTTGAAAAATGATTAAAAGAACTGACATTTTATTTAATCATAGAAAAGAAGCAGCCAACCGAGCCAGGCTCGGTGCTCCGTACAGACTTTTCTTCCCTAGAAAAGAAAGACATGAAGCCATCAAGGCATAGATGCATGCTTGCACTTAGAGATTCAATTGGAATCACTAGCCACAGCCGTTTGCATACACGGCAGACCAGGGGCGGACCCAAAACACAGGGTCGGCCGGCATCCTCCATCTCTAGAGGCACTGTGATCGAGTAACCCTCGTAGCATCTCCTACTCTCGGATAATTCGATTTTTATTTCGTTTGCTTATCTTACGTTGATATTATCTTATTAACATCACTGAAATTTCAGTCTTAAGCCCGCCATTACAGCGGACCATCCACACGAAAGAAAAATCAACCTTTCAGACTAGTGGCTATCCAGGATTTTGAGTATAGGTGGTTCAACTTGGCAGTGGCGTCAACAGAGTCGAATCGACGCCGTTTACGGAGGAGTTTTTTTTCTCTCTCCAATGTTAAGCTTTGAGCTGAGAGTTTTTTGGACCACCTTCTAGATACGCCATTGGTCACTCCACGCCATACGCTCTAGCAAAAAAAATAAAACACACAATTTCAACCGTGAGAAATCGCCGATTTCCCAATCCGACAGCCGCGCGCACGCTCATCCACCCATCCATCCATCCCCAGCTCATCAGCGCCCCCACTCCATTTTTTTTCTTCTTCCCAAACACGATACGACAGCGGGCGCCACCACAGCCGGGGAAAAAAAACCCTAAGCAGCGCGGAGTAGAGGGCAAGCGATCGACGGCTTACTTTTTACGCGCGGCGATGGTCGCACGAGCGCGAAGCATCTCGGCCGTCGGTTGGCGCCTGACCAGATAGGCTTTATTAGGCTAACTCATGCTTACTACTACTAACAGTTTAAAGATCCAGTTGGTCTCTCCATGGCCCGACCATCAACCTGGGCGCTCTCATGACATTCCCCTGGGCCATTGCCAACGCCATGCGGCTCCCCCAGTGCCCCTAGCTAGACCTGGTCCACCGGCTCTCTGCCATGTGTGGCCCACCTTGTCCATGCTTTTGTCCAGCCAGCAAGAGAATAAAGTTGGCATGGATGAATGGAAGAAAAAGCGGCAGTAAAAAAATGAGGGGGGCGAAAAAGCGAGAGGCAAAAGGATAGTTCCATTCTTAAGCCCTAATGATGAGGAATAAGTGGGTTCTATTACTTGTGAATATGAAAATGCTGAGGTCACTTTCTGTTGTGTGGCACTGTGACTTGTGTCTACCTTTAGGATTAAAAAAATGTTCAGGACCCATAGTCTTGAATAGTTTTTTTTTTAGAGAGAGAGAGGACCATGGTCTGGAATAGTTGTAAAATACTAGACTGAGTCGCACGCCGTGTGAAAAAATTTAGTCTGATTTTTATTTTGAAAAAAAAAGTAATTTCGGTTTTCTTGGTGGTGTTTTTTTTTAAAAAAATTAGCTGGATAGGAGTCCTTGGCGACTTTGCATAAACATGGGGTTCTTTGTTAAAAGAATTGTTGGGAGTTTGTTCGTGTTTTTTTTTTAAAAAAAAATTTGGCTCGCTAGTAGTTGGCATGTTTTTTTTTAAAAAAAAAATTGGCTCGCTATGAGCTGTTGTCGAATTTATGTAACCAAATCTGGTTCTTTTTTTTGCAATCCTTTTGGAAAAAAAAAACGGTGGAAAGGTCTATTCGTAATTTTGGTTTACTGGTGGAGGACCTCTTGGCAAATAAGCCGAACTACAGGGTCTTTTTTGCAAAACAATCAATGAAAGACTCGAACATAATTTTGAATTTTCTGAAGGATCTAACTGTGAAGCCAATGACGTGGCATGCGCTGCTGGCCTCTAAATCCATGTGGCAACGTGGCATGCATGGCTGGCCTCTAAATTCATACGGCTTAAGTATAAGTATATATTGGTCGTCGTAAAAGAGGCTTCAGGTACATGTCTTTGAGACCTGCCGAAATATTTTCAGATATCATTGATGTAAATTTCGTACTGTCGTCCAAGATTAAGCCGTACTGATAATCATTGCCTCGTTGGTGATACTTAGTGAGGTCTGATAATGATAAAGATAAACAAGGACAACAGAATATCATATAGTATTTTCATATTAATCATGACTCAGGAATGGGAATATACTAATTAAAGGTTCCATGCGTTAGGTTTTGTACATGAAAATCTCCATAATATTTGTTTGTTAATATCTTTCAGTGAATAAACTTCTATCTAGCTGCGCCCACAAAAAAGATGGGGAAAAAGCGTTGTATCCTACCATCTATTTTGCTTTGCTATCACAGTTCACAGTTTAGGAGCAATCACTACTACAGAATTAGGCTTTACTATCGGTACATCACTACCGATTGAATTTGAACCGGTACTGATGTCACTATCAGTACCGGTTCAAAGGCTACAGGACTGTAGTGGGCTTTTAGTACTGGTTCGTGTTACCAACCGTTACTGATGAGTGCAACAGTACCGGTTCGTGTTACCAACCGGTACTAATGCCACGTTTCATAAAAGTTCAAAAGGAATGCATATTCTATGTATATCAGTACGCGATGGTGGGTGGATTGGTTAAAAGGGTGAGGCTAGAGTCACGAGGTTGCGGGTTCAAATCCCGCTTCTCCCATACAACCTTGACATATTTTGAAACATTTCTAGTCTACTATGCTCAATGGGCATCAGTCTCGGATGCTCTGTACCGGTTCAAAAACCAGTACTGATGGCTGTTATCAATCGGTACTGATGGTCCAATCTGTAGTAGTGAATTCAGAAGAGTAATGACTGGTTTTAGTATAAACGAAAAAATGGAGAGAGTTTCTTGCTTCAGGCACTTACATTATACATTTCTTAATTGTAAGTAATTTCCCCATACACTTGGTCTGAGATACTCTGTAACGATACGTTTTTGGGAGCAAAACAAGCGGGAGTCGCCACTCGCCGGTGACTCAACGAAAAATTACTGACCGACGTTATAGCTAGCCGCCTAGCGTTTAGTGGAACAATCGAATGTGAGTTAGGGATGGCAAAATTACCCGTGGGTTCGGGTATCCGTGGGTACCCGACCCGATGGGTTCGGGTATGGGTTTGATTTCAGACCCGCGGGTTTCAAATTTCGGGTTCGGGTTTGGGTTCGGGTTCGGGTTCGGTTCTGCGCGTGGTACCCATGGATACCCGAATTAATTAATATAAATTAAAAATAATGGAAAGTTAATTCAAGATTTTCAAGCATCGTTTGAGATGTAAGATGCGGTAACTTTCATGATTATATACACCATATATTTTTCCTTTAAACATAGAAATTACAAATGAATTGATTGACAATTGATGGTTGAAAATTTAATTGCAAGGTGATTAGGTGAATTTAATTTCGGGTTCGGGTACCCATCGGGTTCGGGTATGGGCGTGGGTATGTACCCGTGAGAGATTTCGGGTTCGGGTTCGGGTATGAATTTCGGGTTTCGGGTTCGGGTCTGCGGGAGGTCTACCCGCCCGAACCCGCCCGATTGCCATCCCTAATGTGAGTGCATAAAACAGGGGTGAGTTAGCCATGAACAGCCCTCAGCCATTAGATAGATAATAGTTTTAGCAACTGGGATTAATGGCAGAGACATTAATCTTCAGCATATATATGTCTCATATATAGTGTCATGCATGGCATCACACTACCCAATTAGTTAATTACCAAATCGATCGATATATTAAGCACGTAAGTGATCACTGATCAGTGATATTGTACATAAATCAAGGCCTCCAAATCACATGACACCCAAGAAAGAAACACAAGCGCAAGCTGTGCACGCATGCATGCACATATATAGTTATATACGCACAAAGTCAACCGCAAAAACAAAACAAAAAAAAAAAAAAAAAAAAACGAGATTTTTGGCCTGATCCATCGTCAGACTCTGAGCAGGTAGATGCTGAGCTCGGGGCCGCCGTTGCCGTCGGGGTTCATCATGTAGAATGCCTCCGAGTCCCTCGACCCCACAACCCGCTCGAACCTTGCGCGCATGTACATCAGGTCGCCCTCCGCGGCGCCGGCGCCGGCGCCGTCGTCCGGGAGCACGCCGGCGCCGACGGACACCGGCTCGACCGCTCCCAGAACCCTCCATTCGTCGGCGCCGCACTCCCGGCGCACCGCGTAGCCGCACTTGCGGCCGTTGCAGTACGCGCGCCACGTCGGCTCCTCCAGCAGCGCCCGCCGCTTCTCACCTGCGCGTGCCTCGGATGGATAGATATCTCGCTGTGTGAGTCTCAGAGCGCGCGCAGATGGAATAAATCTCGGCGTATGTACGAGTGAGTGGTATATGTACGTACCTGCGTTGAGCGGCGGCTTCTCGTACTCGAGCGCGAGGCGCACGAGGCCCGAGGACATCTCCCTGACGAGCGCGCCGGTGGAGTAGGCGGCCAGCTCAACCAGCAGCACCGGCGCCGAACGCGGGTCCGTCTGCAGCGCCACGTGCACGCGCCCGCGCCGCCGCCCGAAGATGGTGCCCGTCACGCACGACCCCAGCTGCCTGCGCCGGCGCCGGTGCGTGATCGCAGCCAGGAACGCCGACCGCAGCCGCGCCAGCGCGTCCGCGCGCTTCCTCGACGACGAGGACGAGGACTGCTCGTCCGTGGACGACGACGGCGCGGAGAAGCGAACGGCGGTCCCCGCTTCCTCAGCTCCCTCGCCCTTGCTCCCCGCTTCTTGGCCACTCTGCCCGCCGCGCTGCGGCGCCTTGCTCGACCGCTTCTTCATCAGCCACGGGAAGCTGCCGCCTCCACCCCCACCCTGGCCGCTGTTCGCACCGGCGCCCCTGGAGCTGGAGGGGAGGGGCAACGGGGACGCTGCGCGGAAGGCCCTCGCCATCATGGCCGGCACTCTCTCTCTCTCTCTCTCTCTCTCTCTCTCTCCTGCCCTGCGTGCGTGCGTGCGCGCGCGTGATGTTAATAATGGGTGGCCGCGCGCGGCCGGCTCGAGTATTTGATAGGGTTTCATCAGTGCCAAAGCGGCACGCTTTAAGGTGGTTCGCACTCGGCAGGGTGGCGCACGCGCCTTTGGCAAAGCGGCCGGGCATGCAGTGGCGCGCGCTGGGGGGTGGGGCAACCGGCGTAAATACGGGCACGAGAGCGAGACGGACGCAATGAAACGCAACGCCGAGGAAAGCGAGGTCGTTGCACGGCGGTGACCTGACCGGCCGGCCGAACGACGTACGAGACGAGATGGGCGCGCAGGCGGAAGACGGGAGGAGGAGGGCACGGGGCGTGTCGCCGTCTCATCGTTAACACTGACAGGCCGGTGACATCACTACTCCTGGCTGCGGTAGCTGTATACTAGTAATAGTTGGGCGTCGTACTGATCACTGCTCCTGCCTTATGCCTTCTGTCACCTATATATGCCGTGCAAATTATTCCTCACACCTTAGTAGTGACCGATGGCTCGCAAAAATCTCGTGAAAAGACCACTTTGTGCAGGCGATCGATGTATTCAGGGCGTCGACAACCCACCCACCTACGTGTAGGAGTTTAGCAACGAGGAACTGCTATACGCATGTGGAGTGGAGTTTAAAAACCGTTGCTCGCACGAGTACGTGTAGAGGTGGGCATTGGGCCGGGCTTTTTTGGGCCGGCCCGAAGCACGATGGTATGGCAAGCAAAGACGGCATCAAGACGGTTTGGTCGGCCGGGCACGCGAATCAGCACGACGCGTCGCCCGGAACCAGGCACGACGACGGCAAGACGGCACGCACGCCCGCTTGTTTGCGGGCGCACGGCACGAACGGGCACGAAATCACGGATTAAGGCTTAAAAGTTGGGGAGATATTGTTGATTCAGGGCATCTTCAAGCATTGCATTTATGTTTGACATTTTGTTGATGTGATTAGTCTCTTATGTAATTAAAATAGGTAGTTTAGTAGTAGTGATTTGTTTTATTTTTTTGTTCGTCACAATAGTAAAATGGGTCGGGTTTGGGCAAGACGGCACGAAGCACGGCGTAAATGGGCCGCTTGGGCTCGCCAAAGTGAGTCGGTGACGGCCCGCACGGCGGCACGATGGTCGTCGTGGCACGGCACGGTTTCGCCCGGCACGATGGGGCGGCCGGCGACAAGACGACGCCCACCTCTAAGTGCGTGCGTATGCGCCAGCGAGCTATGTGTGGCCAGGTAGCGGCCGGTAACCCAAATGCATGTAGCCGTGGTTGCATGGACATGCGTGCGTGTAGGGGTGAAAACGGATCGGATACGGACGGATAATGGTTTTACCATATTTGTTTTCATATTTTTGTCTCGGATTCAGATACGAATACGGATAGTCCGGATACGAATACGAATACGAATAATATCGAATACGAATACGGATCGAATACGAATCGAATCGGATACGGTTACGAATATTTATTGGAACATAATAATCCCTTAGATTGTACATAAAAAATCAATGAAAATACATAACTAGTTGATTTGATTAAAACATTATTGAAAATTGAATAAATATAAGCATTTTCATTCACTTTGACAATAGTTAGATACCATGTTGCAAACAAAATTATGTAAGATTTAGTTCATCACGTACATACGATTAATTCATCATACATGTAGATCAAAACACAAAATAAATGTGATCCTTGTTCAGAGATACAAATGGAAACAAATATAGAACATACAAAAAGTTTGATAATACTTAATTACCATATCTCTAGAAAATATATATAACACTTACATGTAATGACCCCAAGATTTGTATTATTTGTTAAATTATATTTAAAATAATAAATTATATGTTTTATGAGTTTTTATGCATTTTAGCTACTTATTTAAAATATTTTCCTATTAAAGACAACCGTTTTTGAATTTTTTAGAAAAATTAAAATATGACAAAATTTTAAAAATAATTTTTTAAAAAATTATAGACTATGTTATGAATTTTATCAAAAAATTTCATAATTTTTGGAGCTAGTTTGCTAATTTTAATAATTGAAACTCGATTTATGGATTAATTAAATTAGAAAATAAGTTAAAATTTAGTAACCTTTTTGGGCCAAAAGAGTAACTTGGCCCAGCCCACATGTATATCCAGATATCCGATCCATCACTATCCGGATTATCCGAATCCGTATCCGTATCCGTATCCGACGGATAGTGAGCTACCGAATCCGTATCCGTATCCGTATCCGACAAAAAATATCTGTATCCGTATCCGATCCGATACTATCCGACAAATATCCGATCCGACAGAATCCGTATCCGAAAATTATCCGGATCGGTCGGAAACTATCCGATCCGTTTTCATCCCTACGTGCGTGACAGTATCCGCAGGAAGCAGGGAGCCCTAAGTATGACGAAAGCAAATACTGTATTTTCCACAGGGTCTAGGGTCACGACCTGCGAAACTGCAGGGCGTGGCAAATCAAGTTAGAGGCTTTCTACAACGGGCGCGGTGACATGCCCACGATCCCGAAGGAAGGCGATTCCCCTAACAGGGTAAACGCGGGAGCAGGACTTTGGCCCCAGAAGACGGCTTGGCTGGGAGGACTCCGGGAACCTGGTCTTCGGTTGGGTGAGTCCAGTGAACCAGCAGGAAGTCTCCTGTCTCCTCCTCGGACTCAAACTCTACCTGGACGACAACTATGGTCAAAGGATGGCGAGAACGAACTTGACCCCTCGACGTCTGCAGGGGTGTAGGGAGCGACGGACGTAAATAATTATTTTTAGATAATCGGTATTCGCCGACAGTGGCTGTAGATGTTACCGATAGCAATCATGAATACCTCAAGAATAATCACACAGATGAACACCGGTTATACGGAATCTCAACTCTTTCCTCTTTATCGATCGTAGATTGATTATTTTGTATAATTAATGTCATGTTTATAACTAGAACTTCGCAGAGATAACTTCAAAATTCGCCCACCAAACCCTATACTGTGTCATGCATATGCATCCTCAAAAGCTCCTCCCAAAAACCCAGTGAGAAAAAGAATGGAGAAAAGAGTACATTGTATCCCCATGTGAGAAAACTTCAGAGAAACTTACTAAGCGAAAAAGAGTGTAACTTGTAATTTTTTGGATTAGGGTAAATCTTTACGATCACACTACAGGTTATGGTTCAGGCATTTATTCCCATAAACTATGCATTTCTCTAAGTCATCTCATTCCAATACCACGAACACATCTTTAGAAACTGGATGTTGGCAAAGACTTATTGAATAAACCAGCTAGATTTTCATATGACTTACTTTGCAGGATCTTTATCTCATTATTCTTCAAAAGTTACATAAGGGAAGAAAAGTTTGGCGGAAATATGTTTTGTGATATTGCACTTAACATAACCCATGTGAGAAAACACAAGAATCATTATCTCCATATATAATTGTGGGGGTATGAATTATGTTAATGCCACATGATTTGTGGATATGGTTAGTAACACGTTTTAGCCAAACATTCATGTGAGGCTTCATATAATGATGTAATCTCTGAGAAGCCTCATATAGTGATGTAATATCTGAATGGTTGGTCGAGGTAGCTACCAAATCCTGCTTAAAAGACCACCAAAAAATGGTTGTACCACAATAGAGAAACACAAACCTATTCTAAGATTTAGCACTGTGGGGATCAGGCAGATAGCCAGCATCTGTATATCCCACCATGGTTGAGTCCTGGTCCTTTCAATAAAATAAGCTAAGATCTTGTGTACCTTAAAAGTATATATCTAAGTAAAGTCTTAACACTAACCCAATACCTTTTGGTTGGAGTTGCACTTTGTCTAGCTAATAAATTTACTGCAAATGCAATATCAAGCATGGTGCAATTCACAAGATACATAAGTGCTCATATGGCACTTAAGTGTGGAACTTTAGGTCCTAAGACTTCTGCATTTTTCATCTTTGGCATGAATGAGATTTAATCCACATCAAGGAATCCTACTACTATGAGGTTTTTAAAGGATGAGATTTATCTATATTGAATTTTTTAATACCTTCTTGATATAAGTATACTAGGGTACAAAGATTCCTTCGGGAAAATAATCAAGTTGTAGGCCTAAGCAATATTTGGTTTTACCCAATCTTTCATCACAAACTCCATCATAAGGTAAGAACTTGTTCCTTATGTCCTCCGCGGTTTCAACTATAGTTAGATCATCGACGTAAACTGAGATGATACAGAATTTATTCTGGGACCTCTTTATAAACACATAGGGATAATAATCATTATTAGAATAACCTTTCTTTAGGAGAAACTCACAAAATCGGTTGTGCCATATTCTCCCCCAACTGTTTTAATCCGTAGAATGACTTCTGTAGTTTGACACTATACATGTTTCAATTGATTTTATTAGGGTTTAAAATTTTAACCCCTTCAGGAACCTCATATAAATATATGTATCTAGTGAACCATATAAATATGCGGTCACTACATCCTACAGTGAACCCTTGTACTACAAGCCTCGCTTTATATCTCATCATCTGGTTGTTCTCATTTCTCTTCCGAATGAAAACCCATTTGGATCCTACAGTGAACACTTCAAAAGGCATTCGGGCAATTGACCAAATGCTTTCTTTCTTTTTTTAAGCGAGTGCAATTCTGCCTCAATTGTTTCTTTCAATTTGACCCAATCTGAACGCTCTTGGCACTCTGATATGGACTTTGGTTATTGATCCAGGTCAAGAGTTTTTGCAATTTTTGAGGCAAAATATTTATCGATAATTATAGTCTTTCTATTATATAACTATCCCGAATCCACATAATTAGTGGATATTTCTTCATTAACCAGCTACTCGTGATTTCCAACAACAATATAGTCTGGGTCTTTCAATCTCCCAACGTCAGATTGTATGTGTAAATGTTCGCTGGTGTTGCCATCCTCAGAATGGCTCGGTTCAAGGATTTTGTCAACATCAGGTTGAGCTTTTTTCACTATCTTAGGGAGTGTTTTGACTTGTTCGATTCTATATTTGTGCGAACGTGTCTGCCTATTTCTTCTTATGACGGGTAAGAGTGTAACACCCCGTCAATTAGTATGCCCGAATGCTACCAAACATAGACTAAACAACATCTAAAGGTAAATTACAGCAAAGGAGTACATGCAAAAACCGAAAATTTCGGCAGCATCTCCTTTGTTTTTCCATGATACGGAGCATCAACAATAATATCACAAATTATATCATAATGAGAAGCATCTAAAGCAGCAATAATAGGTGACATAGCAACTATTTAAGTCTAGCATAATGAATTTAACCACTCCATGATCTAAAACGAGGTAAATAGTATGACCAAGCACACAAATAAGTCATACTTCAAGTTCTCAACGCATTAACTTATAATCACAACTACAGATGGCAAAATTGTATATATCTTAATGGGTGAAACTTTGTGAAGATGTGCCATTAAGCCCCTTTCCTGCATGTCGGTTTCATGGTACCTAAAAACAACATAAAACACAAGCGTGAGTTCATCACTCAGCAAGTATATTGCAATGGGTCATACAGAACAATTCAATATCATCATCACTACATAACAAACTTAACATCAGGATTAAGTCATACTTCATATGCAACATCATATTCATATCTCAACCTCACTGAAATCATTTCATCATCATCATCATCATCATCATGTATGCAATGCAATGCAACGCAACGCAATGCAATGCACATGTCTCCTCGACGCAAATACCGATATTGCCGAGTGCACACCCGTCGGCGTGCACCCACGTCCCCCTTCCATCCCGTAGATGGAGGGTGCCTACTCCTCGCTTCCACTCACCGCGTGGGTGGAATCACGAGGTAGGTCTTACATCCATGGCGCTCCAGAATAGTCATAACTTTCTCACCAACCTTACCGGAATAGTTATGACGTTCTCACCGATCGGGCCAAGTTTCATGCCATGTATGCAACATATGCTATAATCATTAACCATAAACCATTGTATAGCATCTTAACATACCCTTTTATCATATAATGGCAAACACTCAGCATGGCAAGATAGCATAACATGGAAACAATCACATCTAGTCAAGACAAGCAAATAAACCACATGATACCCATCCCAATAAACTTGCCTTAACCTCGGGCGACGGATTGGCGGGATGAGGAGGGCACTCCCAGGGTCACATCACCTGCACATAGATGCCACACAATCACAACGTGCCCACAAAACAGTACGCCATTGCCCATCTACCCCGATATCGCAAACTACTCCCGAAAAATGAAAAACAGAGAATCTGTCCCCCCTCCCCCCCCCCGGGACAGCAGACTTCAAACTATCATAACTTTAGATCTAGGACTCCGAATCGATTAAATGAGTACATCCTCGCGTAGCTTAGGAAATTTCCTAACTTTTTCTAAGTATATGGAAAAGCTGATTCAGACTCTAAAGTGGTTTAATCTACAGAATACCGTGATCTGTTTCAATCTCGTCACAGTTTTGAACACGTTCGGTAAAACGAGCATAACTTTCAAACGGCTGATCGGAATTAAGCATTCTTTACGTCCAATTAAATGTATTTCAATTACCTACAACTTCCTCAACAGGTGGATGACCAAATTCCGAATCTAAATTGGCGAAAACTCAAACCCTAGGTCGACTGCACAATCTGCCTGAAACAGAGAACTTGGCAAACTCTAGATTTCATCTAATCTACCCAATCACAGCACCACCAATTGATATAAAAACATTATAACAACCCCTAGAACAATACCTAGACCAACCCCAAGGATTCCCCTAGCCATACCTTCGCCCGACGAACGAAGATCCGACGAATCTCCTCCCGGTTGACGCGATCTCCTTCCTCGCTCCAAATCCACCAGATCTCGTCGCGGAGCGCTCCAATGGACGGATCAGTGGGGTGGTGAGGTGGAGAACTCCCCTAGGGGCAGCAAGGGTGGTGGAGAGGAGAGGAGAGGGGTGGTGGTGCAAGGTGGAGGATGGAGGGGGCGCACGGCCATGGGGGGTGGCGGCTAGCTTGGGGAGAGGAGGGAGGCGCCACAAGGGGGAAGGGGCGTGTGGGGGTGACTAGGGCAGGGAGGGGGCGCCCCAAGCCCCCTTATCCTGGTCCCTCCTCCCTCATGGGCCCTTACCCCTTCCACAAAAGCCCACGACTCGTCCCCCTTAGGCCCAAACTTCCCCGGAAAGGCCCAGACTCCCGAAATCGGCCCGGAAACGTGATTAAACCTCATACCGTATGGTTTTAAACTCCGATTTCATATTTTAATAATGTCTTGACATCCCGTAGTGTCACAAAGAGCATATTCAATATCCTTTTGGGGTATTTTCATTCTTTTTGATGCGTTTACTATAGGTATATGATATTTTTCACTCTCTTATGATCAATGAAGGCATCTGGTAGATTATTAGCTATTTGTTGTAGATTTATTATCGTTCGAATTTTACGTTCATAATCTTTAGTGTGTGGGTCTAAGGAATGGATTCCCGTGATATTCCAATCTATTTCATGGCATTCATTAGTGTGGTATTTTTCTCCCTAATGTCGAGAAATTTTCCATACCAAAGATACAATTAGCACACCGAGCCGTATACAGATCCCCTGTCATAGGCTCTAGGTATTTAATAATTGACAGAGATTCATAACTACATAACCCCCCCACCACCACCACCACTAACAAATTTTCACAGATAGGAAATCATTGGTACTTTCCTACTCACTAACTACAAGTGGGAAAAGGTGTGGTATGAAGTTGGTTTGAGTTGAATTAATGTAGCAGCGTCCAGCACTGTGTGGCCTGAATAATTGATGGGTAGCCTACAATTCTATAAGAGTCACTACTACATAAATGCTTATATTAGACGTCTTATCACAGATGATTTTTGAAAATCGTCTTCGATGAGGAACATCACTGATGGTTCTATAATGAAACCGTTAGTGGCATCATCACAGACAGTTCTATTCATAAACCATCAGTGATATACATAGATAACACAGACAATTTTAGTATAAAACTGTCAGTGATGACTCCTGTAGCTATCACACATGGTTTTAAAATAAAACCATCTGTGATATTAAGTTCTATCACCGACGGTTTTATTATAAAACTATTTGTGATAGCTACAGTAGCCATCACTGACGGATTTACACTAAAGCTGTCTGTGATTTCAATGTATCACTGGCAGTTTATGAGTAGAACCGTCTGTGATATCTCCCAACAGTATATACTATAGAGCCGCGAGCCACTTAGCGTTTTTAGTGTTTTCAGAATATCTTTGAGGTGGCTACGGCTGTGAGGCAATTTGGTGAAAGAAAACAATTTATTTCGAAGGGTGATTGCAGATCCATTTGATTTTGGTTATCTAAGGTTAGTAATTGGTTCTCATTGTATTATATTAAAGATCTAGCTAGTTTGGTAAAAGGGTGATCAATTTGAAGATTGTTTAGATCTAGCTTGTAGATTATGTGTTCTTAGTTATGTAAGGTTAGTAATTGGTTCTAATTGCTATATTATATTCAATTTCTACCTAGTTAATTTGGTAAAGGGAGAATTTAAAGATTGTTTAGATTTAGCTTGTAGATCCATATGTTTTTTTTGTGATCTATGGTAGTAATTGATTATATAATTGCATTATATTGAAGTTGTAGTTAGCAGTGCATAATTTAAGACTATGTGCATGCGCGCACCTAGTGTACTTCAATATTTAATACAAATTGTTATATGCATAGCGTAGATGGACTGAAGCTAAATGTACACTAAGAACCGTGTGAGTGCCGAGTACATTATGGCGTCTTCACTTTTAGAAGAGCCGCAGAGGAGGATAGTTTTAACAAGGGGGTGCAATTTATGTCTTGTCTGTGCATTGACTTCGAGAATCTGAGGATGTTTCGAAAGTCAGCGCAAATCGAAGCACACTTGATTCTGAAGGGTTTCAAAAGGGGGTATACATCTTGGGCCAGTTACGGTGAAGAGCAGAATATACAGGAAGCAGGTAGTATTAACATCGTCGACAAAGTCAACGATATGTCGGATGATCATATCGATTGTGCTTCCCATGAGGATAGGTTGCAGGATGACAATAGGAATCAAATGCTATGTGATACAGAAGGGAATCGTGATGACAGAGAATATGGTAAATTTCAGACTTGATGGAGGACTTGGAGAAACCTTTCTTCCTGGGCTGCAAGTCGAAATACACAAGGTTGTCATCCGTGTTTAAACTACTAAAATTGAAGGCAAGCAACGGTTGGTCCGACAAGAGTTTCATGGTGCTGTTAGATCTATTGGTGGACATGCTTACAGAGGGAAACTAGTTGCCGACAACAACTACAAAGCCAAGAAGAATCTTTTTCCCTTGAAAATGGAAGTTGAAAGAATACATGTATATTCGAATGACTATATTCTGTACCACAAAGAGTACGCAAACTTGCATGTATGTCCGGTATGCAACACTCCCGGTGCAAGTGTAAGAGCATTCAGATGATGATGACGAGGTGAAGAAAGGACCTCCTGCTAAGGTGGCGTGGTATCTGCATGTAATTCCCCGTTTGAAGCATTTATTTGCAAACCCAAAGGAAGCAAAACTGTTATACAAGCTAGGAGAGCCTTTAGTAATAGGATATTGCCTAAAAAACCTTTCTATGGCTTCTATTAGATTGCATGCTTGGTACATGGAACAAGCTAACAAGCTAATGCGAGAACGTATAATGAGTATCACGGTTAGCTTCAAGCCTGAGCATCTGTTCAACCAATCATCGAGGGGCTTCTTTGGGATCAACTTCCATGACCTGTTCGATCTCTTCAACCTCGATGCCCTCGACGCCGCGCTCTTGAGATGCTAGACATTATAAGTGTGTGCAATCACAGCCTACATTCGTATAATACCGATAAATGTCATATATATAACTCCTTACTTTTGTATATATAGATACATGATCCATGAAGCAAAACAGAATAAACAATCGATGGGTTTTCTCGACCCACACATAGTCTCGAAGCAAACAATGGATGAAAATATAAACATCATCAAGGAATACGTGGAGCTGGCATTGGTAGCTCGAAAACATAAAAGTTCCTACTTTTACCCCCCCACAAACCGATGTAAGTGCTGCACTACTTGCTATACTTTGATTTGTACTATGCACGAAACTCAGTTTTGTTAAATGACCATGGCGACAGACCTGTGTAGGTTTCACTAGTTTCTAATTGTAATTCATTCAACCACGAACCAGGTTATTTACCTTGATTTCTTATAGAGCAGCAACCATGACTAGAATCCTATAGCAAAATTACTCAACAGGTAATCACATTTCTTCCATAGATAACATGGTCATGTAGGTTGTTCAAGGTGTACATTGCTCTTAAAATGGCCGAGTCTAACCTTTTGCAATCGTGTAAGTCGTTCAAAGTGTACAAAGCTCTTGGAAGGCCTTCTAGTAAGGACAGGACGAAGCTGAAGCACAATTTTAAGTTTTTAGTATCCACTATACACAATAATCCTATATCAAACTTCGTAATAATGACTTTGGAACTAACCAAAATTCTATATTTGCAGTACCACCAACAGGGAAAAATAGCCGATGTGGATTTTACGTTTGCCACAACATGCAACTCCTCATCTGTACAAAAAAGACCAATGGGGTTATCACTACATTGGAAGACACCAATCTGATCTGAATTTGAGGATAGTTTTATTCCTTCTTGCTCAGTCACGTCATAAATCCAAAAGGTGAGTTCTACTCTGCTTAACTTTTGGGGTTGTGTTATTTCTTAATTACCAATGGGTTAATTTGTGAAACTTGTTTTGTGGATTTGTGAATTGTAGTTATGCATTCAATTAATTGGTTAATACAATTGAGTTTAATTGGTTAATATATCTGAGTTCATTTCTGAAATGGATGTGCCATGCTGTAATCTGTATGTAATCTGGTTACGCTGTGATGTAATATGAGTTGATTGTTGAAATGGATGTAAGCTTGTGATGATATGTAATATGCTTTTTTCAGAGGGCATAGCTAGCATTTCCTGAAGTTAGCCAATAAATGAAAAAAGGTCAATTTGTAGAAAAACTTATCACAGACGGTTCTAATTAGAAACTGTTTGTGATATAATAACATCACAGACGGTTTCTAAATAGAACCATTTGTGATGTTACTATATCACATACGGTTCTAGTTTGAAACCGTCTGTGATATCGTATATCACAGACAGTTTGGAAACCATCTGAGATATACCATAACATCATTGACACATTGTTACAGATGGTTCAGAAAACCATCTGTGATGACAGTTTTGAATCATCTGTGATGACTTTTTCTGAAGTAGTGAGTGGTCTAGCAATAAGTTTTGTTCTTTTATTTAATGACTCTGCAATGCCATTTTCTGTGTGGACTTGAGGTATTGAATATTCTATATTAATGCTCACATACATACAATAATCATAAATTTTTTTGAAACCGTCTGTGATATCGTATATCACAGACAGTTTGGAAACCATCTGAGATATACCATAACATCATTGACACATTGTTACAGATGGTTCAGAAAACCATCTGTGATGACAGTTTTGAATCATCTGTGATGACTTTTTCTGAAGTAGTGAGTGGTCTAGCAATAAGTTTTGTTCTTTTATTTAATGACTCTGCAATGCCATTTTCTGTGTGGACTTGAGGTATTGAATATTCTATATTAATGCTCACATCCATACAATAATCATAAATTTTTTTGAGGTAAACTCGCCAATATTGTCCATTCAAATAGATTTAATCCTTTTATCTAGAAATAATACTCTTAATTTAATAATTTGAACAATTAATTTAGTAAAAGCATGGTTCGAAGTAGATAAGAGGCATAGATGGTACCATCTAGTTGAAGCATCTATCAATACCATAAATTATCTAAAGGGGTTTAATAGGGGTTGGATAGATTCACAAATATCACCTTGAATTCTCTCTAGGAAACTCGTTGATTCTTCCCTAAATTCCAAATAAGAATGTCTAATTATGAGCTTCCCTTTATCACAAACAGGGCATAAAGAATCTTTAAATCTAGGGAAGTCTGTAGTTTATATTATGCCAGTAGAATTATTAATAATTTTTCTCATAATATTCAATCGAGGATGACCCAGTCGCTCATGCCAGATCTTAAATATTTTAGAATTTTTAAGTATTATTTTCATTGCAACATAACTTTAGGTTTTATATATGTATAGTATAATCTTGAAGAGAAGGAATGAGGTTTTTCAACCACACATTTATTGTACCCATTAAACTTAGTCATCAGTAGGTATTATATACCATACTCATTTTGTGTCTTCAAGTGGAAACCGTTCAGACGAATATCTTCGAAGCTTAATAGAGACGATTGAACTCAAATACAAGAGAGCGTCCTCTATTATTATATGAGTACCTATCGGGAGAACTATGATGGTTGTTCCAATGCTAACAATTAGGGTGTTGCTTCCACCGATGGTCATAATATTTTCAGTTTTCTTAGTCAAAGTATGAAAATATTTAGTTCCCTATGATTGAATTTGTAGTGCAACTATCTATAAGACATATTTCCTCCTCTACCATTGGACAATACTTTGTTTTATATTAAAAGTATGATTTAGCAATCAAACAATTATTGTATTAGGAACATATTATAAAATTTAGAACAAACATAACACAATAAATAAGTAATCAAATATCCTAGAAAATAATAGTTTATTCAACTTAAATGACAATCGCTCAACAGGTTTGTAGACCAATGTTTATTCATGAACTAATACTAAACTGATGAGGAAACTCTTAAGGAGACTCATAAAAAAAATGTGACATCGACTAACAAAAAGGAGTCTAGAAGCCTACTATAGGTCTCCATATAAATCATGGGTGTCCTTTTGAAACTTCTTGAGCTCAACACCAAAAAGATCGTCTTGCTCCATGGGAGTGTTTGTGTCCTCCATGGGATTCTCTGTCTCCTTGTCAACAACAGGTTGAGTAGTAAAGTATGCCTTAGACTTGTTTCCCTGGGTCTTCTTGACTCTTCTAGTAGATTATATGTAAAGATCCACCAAATGCTTCGGGATACAGCAAGTTTGCGACCAATGGTCAATGCAGCCGCACCTAAAGTAGTGTTGTTGAGGATGAGCCTTGCTTCTGAAATTTCTCTGGCCCTTTATCTTTATCTCTCATCTAGGGTTTGCTTCTTTCCTTTTGTATTCCGTCATTCTTTTATTTTCCTCCTTGATGTCTTTGACCTTTTCTGTGGCCATGGCTATTGCTAGCTTGCTGAGCTTTGGCATACGCTTCAGGCATTACTTTCCCATTAGAAAAATATGATAATTATTCTTAAAGAGTTCATCATACTTCTCTGCTTCTAGCAAAGCATATATAATCTTAGAGTACTTCTGATACTTGGAATGGCAGTACTGTTACTACACTATCATTATATTGGGGTGGAAGGTGCATAATGTCTTGCCTATCATCTCGGCATCTGTAACTTTCTCATTACAGAAGCACATCTTGGAGACAAGCTTGTGCATAGTGAAGTTGTAAGCTGCCATGGTTTTGAAATCCTGTAAGCTTAGGAGGGTCCATTCACGTAATGCTTCTGGTTGCAGGACAGATCTCTGCTAGTTATAACATTACTTCTAGTAGTTCGATAATGCAAGCAGATCCTCCTCCATCAAAGTCAACCTTCAAGTCTGCATGGAGATGGTGCCTTAGGAAGTGCAGAGCCGCACGTTTTGCCGCTTCAGAGAGAGTAGGAGTGCCTGCTTCGGGCTGGGTGATAGCAGCTTCAAGAGATCAAGCTGTTGTTGATCTTGGCATCCATTGCCTAGGTGAGGTAATTACTGCCATTCAAGACAAGCTTAGCAAATTCCATCTTTGTGATGTCCAACGTATCCTATATATATAAGTATGTATGCAAGATTGAATTTTACAGTTGGTAAAATAAATATATTGCATGCTCATATTTGAATCAGTAAAGATTGGTCTATATATATTCAATAGATAATTAACTAAAATTTTCCTAGCATTTTTTTTTTGGTAATTTTATGCTAATTTATCAAGCAATTTTCAGGATTACCAAAGTAACAAAAAAATAAATTCAGCATATATTATCATGGAATTATGCTAGGAAAATAAACCAAGGGATATAAAACTTCCAATGTGTGCTAGGTCTAATGTTCAACAATTTACAGAAGCACATATACATAAAAATTCAGTTTCTATGACTCAATGAAAATTTTCATAATTTCTAATTTTTTTGGAATTACCAAAAAGCACAAGGGTTAAATTGCAAACTTTCTGCTACCATCAAGACTTACTGCAATTAACCTATTCTCTATGGGCTAAAATAAAAAATAGCACAACCCATATAATTTTCAGTCATCGGGGCGAAAAATGACGGGCTGTACGGCCCGTGGTGGCCTATGGGCCTCATCAGCCATGGGGCACACATGGAGTTGGCCCATGGTCAGGCACCTGCATGGGCCTGCACACACGTCGCTCGTGGTTAGGGGTGAAAACGGGTCGGGTATTTCCTGCCCGATCCGGAGCCAGAGCCGGTCGGGACTAGATTCAGGAAGACATTTGGATATCTGGTCGGATCCGGATATCGGATCAGGTTCGGAGCATGAAGTATCTGACAATCTAGGATGGGATTTGGATATCGGATAATTTTCTATTCGGATATCCGGATGATCCACATCTCGCATCACCCAGATCTCCCCCCGGCCCCCACACCTCGCCCAGATCTCACCGCTAGCCAGACCAGCGCTCACAGCTCGGTGCCTTGCCGCCAGCCTGACCCCGCTGCCCCCTGCGCGCTCAGCACCACGTCCCCCGTCCCGCATATCCACGGCGCGCTCCACTTCGCTGACTCCCTCCCCGGCGAGTGGCTTGCCATCTTCCTCCTCTTCGCCCTCACCCGTGCCTTCCCGAACCTCGCCGCGCACGCCTGGGACTCTGATGGGGACTTCCTCCTCATCAAGGTTATCTTCGTACTCCCGCGCTGGCTCGACCCTAACACTGCCCCCAACCGCATCTTCATCTTTCGCGGCGAACTCCACATCCTGCCTCCCTCCTTATTCCCTGAGACTCCCTCCCTTGAGACCGCGCTCGCCGTTGTCTACGACGACTCCGTCGACACCCGGGCCTCCGACGTCATGCAGGCAGCGATACAGCGCCTCATCACCGAGCTACCAGAGAGGGCGGCAGAGAATCTCCACATGGTGCACATCGCCATCCTGGCGCTTGTGGGAAGTTTATAGGAAGAAGTTGGAGTTGACTGGGTGCTTCAAGAGGTTGCTTCCTGGGTTGAAGGAGTATAAGAGTGTTATGGAGGATGCTAGATATGCATTATTACAGGAGCTAGAGTTTGTTCTTGCAAACAAGGTAATTTTTGTAGCTCGATCTAGTCATGGAATTAGCTGTCAGAGCGTGTGTGTAGAGTAGTTTCAACCCTTCAAAATATCTGTCTAGCTTGATGATCATTTATTCATTTCTTTTTGTCTAGCTTGATGATCATTTATTCATTTATTCATTTCTTTTTGATGACCATTTGTAGTGAAAGGAAAATGGTAGTGAATGTCCAACATAACATGATTCTTTGTGATACCTGGTTTACTTTATTGTTTCATGAACACATGTTTAACAATGCAGATAATTGTTCATAAACTCAATAGCAATGTATAATGTGAATGCTGAGAGCAGAACTGGTCTAATATCTCTTGTGGTATTTTGCAGGGAGAAGATAAGTGCACTGGTGCATCAAATTGATGAAATCCTAGTGATGCCATACTCAGCTGGAGATTTTGAAGGCATTGACCTTCCTCCCCGTGATGACGACTTGGTTGTATAATTGGGAGGACGAGTTAAGTGCAAACTTTCTGAAAGGTAGAAGGAAATGGAAGAGTATGAGGCTAAAAAGAAGCATAGAAAAAGTCAAAAGCAAAATGTCTCCCGCAGTTCTAGTTTCCAGCCAAACGAATTCAATCTTGGAGAGATTATAGACTCCATGCAAGAATTTGTTTGCAAAATGTCAAGATTTGAGGGAGCTGAAGTTCCTGGAAACAGGTTTTCCTATAGACTCAGGTATTTCTTCCATGCTGTTATCAGTTGGTCATATTCTTTAACAGTTCACTAATTTACTTTTGCTTGTTCAAATCCATATCGGTATATAGTGCATTATCCGCATAACATGTATGGGTGCATTATCCGTATTCATGTGCTTTGATTCAATATATATTACTCTATGTATTTGTGTATTATCCGTATAACTTTATCCATTCCCAACCCGAATCCGTCACATATCCGTCACGTATCCATATCCCGAATAACCCAGATTCGTATCCGTATTCGGTTAACCCGTATTGGGTTCCGAATTTGGGGAAAAAATAGATCAGGATACGGGAAGAGTAATATCTGCTCGTATCCGACCCGTTTTCACCGCTACTCGTGGCCCGGTCCGGTCAGGCGAGTTAGGGTTAAAAACCCTAGCTCGCCTGGGCCAACCGCATCTTGCCCCGATTATGGCGACGCGAGTGGCGGCAGCTGTTAGGGCACTATCTGGCAGGGGCGGCGACAAATACAGATAGAGGCTTCGATGGGGCCGTAGCGGTGCTCATTGGGCTCATAGCGCGGACAGGCAACAGGTGTGCGGTGGGCGCGACTCTTGGCTAGAGTGGCGCTCGTCGGATCCAGCCGGTCAACTCGTCGGGAGTGGTGGTGCTCCTCAGCGGACCTGGGCGGCGCGTTAGGCGAAGTGCGAGGAGGCGCTTGATCCCAATCTGGGGAAGGCGACGACAAGACTGGGTCCTCTGGTTTGGTCAAGGCGGCAACCATTACGCTCGGCGGGTATGTGTGGCGTATGTAGCAAGTGCGCGTCAATTCTGGCTGGTGCATGCGGTGGGGCAGTGCCAGATCTATTGCAGCTAGGGGTGTAAAAAAAAGCTTTAGGCTCGCGTGTTGCTCAAGCTCGGCTCACTCGATTCGAGCTCGGCTCGAGCTCTAAGTTCCCGAGCGCGCGAGCTTCACCAAGTCGAGCTCGAATAGCTCGCAAGCCTGGTAAATTTAATAATCATTTGTTCAATATTACTATGTGTTAATTATTACCGAGCTTACTCGAGTCGAGTTCAAGCTTGAGCATTTATTATTATTAAAATATAGTGCATATTAAATTATTTATTGTTACCAAGCTTATTCGAGTCTGGATCTAGATTCGAATCCCAACTCGAGCTCAGCTCAAATTTTTATCAAGTTCAAGCATAGAAGATCAGGCTTGTTTGAGCTTGGTTAGTTTACAGACCTAGTGGCAACCTCACCGGTGCGCTGGGCGGCATGATAGGGCAGTGCGGCGGTGTCTGGCCGGAGCATCTGGCTAGCGGCACGCATGTCGCAGGCGTTCTGGCCAGCACGGTTTGGGTAGGAAATGCGATGGCACGTTGGCCGGCAGCAACGGTGATTGTAATTTGTAAGTTTCAACCCTATCATGCACTGGTCCAAATTTCCATCTACCTGATCAAATAAGATGGTACGCTAGTGCAGGAATAGACTGAGCAATGGAATTCACAGGATAGATTGCTCACGGTAGATCAGATGCTCAAGAAGTTCTCCTTCAGCCCGATAACTTAGTACTGATAACGTTTTAGACAATCGGTAGGTGCCGATTGTCGCCGTAAATTAATTCCGATAGCAGCCAAGAATACACAAAGAATAATCACAAATATGCTCGCCGAATATAGGAAATCTTGATTATTTCTTTTTTATTAATTATAGATTAATTCTCTTATACAATAACATGCTATATTTATAACCAAAATTTCGCAGAAGTAGTTTCAGAATTCGTTCACAAAACGCTAGAGTTCGGTTGTGTACGAAAGATGATCACCTACATCAGCGGCGCCATATTATGGCGTGGGATTGCCTGCCAGGCAGAGTGGCGTTAAGGCGATCGAGTGAGCACTCCAAGTGATGTAGTGGTGTGTACCGGTGTTTTTCTGCTATCACCCGGTACGTACGGATTACGTATTTGTTACTCGTATTTAGTGCCGTGTCGTCGTATGACCACACACGTACACTGACACGCAGAGAGAGTTTGCCGCCATCGCTGTACGTGGTTGTTGACGGATATGAATTTTCATTTGTATAGGATGATTTTGAAAAGAAAAAAGAAGAAGAAGAAGCAGCAGCTGTGAGGCCGATTGACCCCAGAGCTTTAATGTCCGCCACTGGTGGACTTGTGGTTGGTATCAATGCTAGTTATATTTCAACTTGCAGAGTAAACTTTTACAAAACGTTGCACCAAACCATGACCAATTTTAATTTGCACTAGTATAGTCTACCTGTATTGATTGTTGGGTAGGCTACACTAGTGCAAATTGAAATAATGTTCTATTAATGTGTTTTTAGTTTTTATAAGGTAGAAAGGTTTTAGAACCAAACTTGCTCTTACATGCAAATATGTCACGCTATAGCTTACGGTTTGGTGCGTTGTTCCATAAAACTTCACTCCGTGTTTTCAGGGCTACACATATGTCTTGCGCGCATGCTTAAAAGACAATTTTAGCCTTATTTCCAAATTTCAATGGTTCAACACTGACTTTGTCCTATGATCACGGTAGTCTAAGAAATTTAGTTTAATTTGATGTATGCTTTAAAGTTCAAGGTCAAGGTTAATTGTTCTCAAATGGAAATACTCCGTGCTGGTAGATTGCAGTTCCAGCAACTCTTGCAAGCGGAGACTTTCTCGGGACAAAGCTTTACGTCCTGGTGGCAAGCAATCCACATGATTACTCCCAAGGAAAGCCGTAGGTGTCTGGATGGGTTGCTTATTTTTGCTTGTTGGAATATTTGGAAAGAGCGCAACGCTCGGATTTTTAACAAGTACTCGACAACGATGACAGTAGTTCAGGTGGCTTTACAAGATTGTTCGAATTATCTTGTGGCGAGGGGAGATTTGGCCCCAGAGTAGTACCTTAGTTTCTTTGGGCCTTCGGGTCTTTGAGCCTGGGGGCTGTTAGGTTTTCTGGTTGTTTTGTCGACAGGATCTACACTGTTCGGAGTCCTGTTTGTTTTCCTGTCTCTGGTTTTTCTTTTTCTGTAATCCGTTAACTTCTCTACTTAATTGAGCGGCAGAGCTCCTGCCTTTTATTCAAAAAAAAAAAATACTCCGTGCTAAAGCTCGCGATTTTGAGACATTTTTTTAAGAAATACATTTTAATTTAAAGGTCAGATTTTCTTTGCTGTAGCTAATTGTTTACACATTTTAAAATTTGTTCTCGGATGCAAATATGTTATACTATATTTCATGATTTGTTGCGAATTCTTCTTTTTTGTGAAGCTTCACTCAGCTGTTTCAAGGTACGATTTGTCTTGCTAAAAGGCTATAACTCACAATTTAAGGCAAATGTTGCTCTCTTTTTTTTCTAAATTTTTATGCTTACATCGTATTCAACGTAAATGAGAAGCTTTTCTATACCAAAAAAAACATTAGAAGTTGATTGAACGCTAGTACAACAGCAACCCAGTAGCAAAGGTACTCTTCGACGGTGTGTGATTTCATTCTGGAGGAGAAAACATAGAATCACCGCACTATAACTCATGGTATTGAGACATTTTATCTTAAAAATTCATTTATTGGTTTAAGGGCCAGGTTAGCACATGGTTTTGGCGCGATGGTAGTTTTTTTCTTCTTTTCAAAAATCAAAGTTTTAGAGAAAACTACCAAATTTGCTCTTAGATGCAAATATGGCATGCTATTAGCTCATTGATCGGTGCGATGTTTCTGTAAAACTCCGTTCAGTGGTTTCAGGGTCACACATTTGTCTTTGCCTTATCTCAACACTTTTAAGGCAATTTTGGCCTCTCTAAATTTCAACGCTTCAGCGCTGGCTTTATTGTACTGATGCTCACAGTTCTCGTGAAATTTAGCTTTGATATATGCTTTGAAGTTCTAGACCAGAGTTAATTGTTCTCAAATGCAAATGTCCTTGCAATATCACATTTCTCATTGACGGTAACGCTAGTATCCTGCATCAGCTGTCTTGCTTCGCTAACAGCATGACGCACACTGCCTGGATCACGTACACCATATTTCAGCAAAGCTTGCACGGCATGGCACGATACCCTATGCTACCAAAGGCAGCTTCACAGGATACCAAAAAATAGCTTCCACTGAATGAGATCAGATTTGGATTTACATACAGGGCAATCAATGAAAACAACTATGGCCGACTACTTCCAAGTTTGGATCAGCAAAACTGCGGCTTGCCAAGATGGCATTTCCAAGCTGCACAATAGCTCTATGCGCTTATAACAACGACAGGCACAAGGTTAATTCATCTAACTCTATAGTATGTACAGGGTAACATGGGCTACCTATACACAGGATGGGGCTACTAGATCTAAATGTTAGCTGCCACCACTATCTACAAGCATGGACTAGAAAACAGCCACAATTCTTCTCATCCAGCACATGCACGGTGATCAAAGTGTCATGAATCTGATGCATCAACACCATGCAACCTGCTGACTGGAAACATTGCCGTCTCTCCCTTTCTTTTTAGCAAAAGAGGCATTGCCTTGTCTATCAGCTCTACTAAGCAATGAGGCTTATATGTACTTGCATGTAGCGAGGCCTGATGAATTCCAGCATATTCAAGTCGAAGAGCAGGGCTGCTGCATGATAACTCCCAGCTGCAGGTGTATTGCTATAGCAAATACCCTGAAATGGTTACAACGTCAGTTAGCTCAGTTCTTCATTTTGCATCTGAATTAATGCCTGAGCATGTAGCTGCACATGACATAGGCTGTTTGCACTTTGGAGCAAACCGTAGCGTTAGACCCTGACGTACGAGGTTAACAGTAAGATCCTTTCAGACCAGGCAAATAGGAAACAGGGAACTTCCTAGACGATGGGAAAGATCGGATAGTTACCATTTTCTGTTCCTCTTGAGCCCACACCTGGACTCTGCATCACTAGGACCCCAAGGAACCTGGACCAGCAGCCATCAGACACAGCTATCAACAGCAAACACATGGAGTCTCAATCTTGCATTATACAGCTTCTAGTTTGATTGGTGCTTTTGTAAAAACTGACAAAACAAACGGTGCTTCCTCCCCGGGATGGATGGTTGTTGGCACAATTGTGTATCCTTTCGGATAAGGCTCCAAGACCAATTCACATGATATTTCTCTCGAGTTAACGTAATCTGTTCCTCCTACTGATTCATGCATGTAGATATTGTAAGCAGCACGACAGCCCCGTGTCTTGAGTATCCTCATTCCAATGTAAAACATAGAAGAATCATGACTAGATTGGTAGTTCCTGAAACCATTTGTCTTTCTAGAGAAACCAACACCCTGACAAGCAGAAGAGTGTTCGTATCAACATCATAGTGATTTATACAAGTCTTACATTAACATGCAGGTTGGCACATACCTGTGTAAGGGTAATAAACACATGAACAGGATACAGCGCATCATGTCCTGTTACTCTAAGCCGATACTGAGGATTTTGATGCCATGAGTCATAATCTTGGCAACCACCAGCAGAATAGCTACGCCATTGCCCATGGACAGAGTAGCGCATCTCAGGTGGATAAACACGACAAACATATATTGACCGAAAGTGGATCTGAAAATCTTGCCAAGACATCCAGAATACCCCATTCTTCGACTGCAACAAGCGTAAGAGATCATGAGAGATAAGGGGGAAGGATCAGAGCTGTAAATGAAAATGAAATTGGAGCTATATTTTGTTTCTTATTGGTGCAATGCATTAACTTAATAACTTGTAACCCAGAATTGTAGGGGTGGCAATTGACACTACACTATTTTCACATACTATTTCAAATTAAACTGCAGATTAGTCACCAGAAAGCTTAGGCAAAGAGAGGGGCTAGTAAAAAATGGTGAAACAATTTTTGTCTTACTAAAAATATATCGTTCGTACCATCAAGATAAAAAAAACATCAATGATAATCCGGTGTATGGTGGAATCTAATCACCAATGTACTTTGATACAGGCAGGGGCGGAGGTTAGTGCAGGCTAGCTGGGGCCATAGCCCATAGCATCCCCTCTATTTCAATATTTCAAGTAGTATATTTAGAGTTTTAGACCTATGTGTTGTTGGGTCCTATAGATTGACACCCCTGGCTCTCCCTTAACTTCAGCTCAAGCTCCGTCACTGGATACAAGCATTTTTTTTTCTAACCGCAGCTAGTGCAATACCGTATACCCAAGTAAACTGATAGCAAGGAACAGACAAGTGCCTCAAGCTCCGTCACTGGATACAAGCATTTTTTTTTTCTAACCGCAGCTAGTGCTACCATATACCCAAGTAAACTGATAGCAAGGAAAAGACAAGTACCTCAAGCTCCGTCACTGGATACAAGCATGTTTTTTTGTCTAACCGCAGCTAGTGCAATACCGTATACCCAAGTAAACTGATAGCAAGGAAGAGACAAGTACCTGTGGAACATGCTTGAGCTTATGCTTTATTCGTTCAGTCCACTCTTGTGAAGAGTCTGACCATGGTCCATTCCATTCAACTTCATTTGCCCATGGATTTCTAATTTGGACAAGCTTGTGGCCATCAACTTCTCTCACCTGAAAATACAGTATAAACATGTCTCCCATAAAAGAAACGTAGAACTGACTATTTGCCAGAAGCTCACACACAAATGAGAGCAGACCTGCAAAATTGAGTAAGCATGTCCCTGAACAATGCCACTTGATGAAATATGAGCATCAGAGCCAGAAGGACTCCCAGCACCAAGAAGAAAACCTTCTTGTTTAAAATGCAACAACTGAGACCACAATCTTCCACTAGCAAGATCAATCTGCGCTTGGGGGCTCCGCATATCAATCTCTTCGCCAGCCCCTCCTGTGAGGTCCACTAGAGCGTCTTGCACAAGCCCACCTTCCAACGCCTCATAAGAGCCATGAAGTTTTGCATACGCCTTCTCAAGAATGGATACCCAGAGCTCATTTTGTTTTCTACTAGTAGCAAATGCTGGTTTACCAGGAGACTCACAGGGGATCCAGTCATCAACCACCACGGCCACCCACTCACCCTTGTCAAAATATATATAGTGAAATATAAACTCAGAAAGAGTCAAATTGGATGAAAAAATGCATAAGCTCTGTTGTTCACAAGACGAAGACAAATCTTCAATATTGGTAGAAAATAATGCACAGGTCCTAGAGAAAGTATGTTGCATGCACTCTTCACGTGATATTTATCTTTCTTTCAGTTCTCTCAACTACCGTCGTGTTTGATAGTGGAACCTTGCAGGCATGTACAACATTAGTAGCAGTGCACTAGTGAATTCTTTTCACATCTTTTGGACGTACTACGTGCAGTGGATAATGCACTACATGTAATATGGGCAGCAGGCTATCTATGATATGATAATAAGGAGACATTAAAGAAAATATGATATGTGCTACATAGATCAAATGGTCCATGATGGTCATCATCAGCATCTCCTAAATCTAACAAATATCCTGTGACTCCAGTCATTCCATTTAGGAAAGATTCCTAAATGCTGAGCAAAATAAGGGGTTATATTAATGTTTCTTCATGATGGTAAGTCCCCTTATGATTAACTAAGCTTCTGACACTAATGGCATCTCAGAAGAGGTGACATACATATTAAGAAAAGCAGGCAGCCAATCTGAAGGAAATCAGGCTACCTCTCCGCATAAATGTGTAATATAAGTTTTCTTAAGGTCAGTGCTAAGAGTGTCTAATTTGTCAGCTCTAAAACAGTACTGGCTGTTAAAATATTTAACTAAGCTTATGACAATAATGGCATCTCAGAAGAGGTGACATACATATTAAGAAACACGAGTAGCCAATCTGAAGGAAAATCAGTCTAGCTCTGTGCATTAACGTAAAATACAAGCTTTGTTAAGGTCAGGGCTAAGAGCGTCTAATTTGTCAGCTCTAACAAAAGTACCTGCTGTTGTTTAAACTCCTTTTAGCAACAATCTAATATTAGTGCTTTCAAAGGAGTAGCTGAATTTGTCCCAACTCTAATTTGTATGTCTAGGTTGCACTGAGCCTCTAACAGCACCAGTGTTCAAGAAAGCGCTAGGCGCTAGTCGGGCGGTGAGGTAGGGCCTAGCGCCTAGACGGATTAATCGGGGATTAATCGGATCTAGGCGGTCAGTCCTAGGCGGTCGGATAAAATAGAATATAGTAGATATGTAGGATGTAAAGAACCAAATAACTAAGGTCAGTCCTAGGCGGTCGGAAGGTGGGGAGAGACAGAGAGAGCGAGAGGGGGGAGAGGCAGAGAGATCGGGAGAGGGAGGAGAGGCAGAGAGATCGGGAGAGGGGGAGAGACAAAGAGAGACCAGAGAGTGGGAGAGCAGAGAGAGATTGGAAGAGGGAGAAGCGAGAGAGAGGCGAGGGGAGAGGCGAGAGATCGGAGAGGGAGGAGAGCGAGATCGGAGAGAGGAGAGGCGGCGAGGTGAGGAGAGGCGGCGAGAGATAGAGATCAAGGGGAGCAGGGAGGAGAGGCGGCGGAGGGGCGGAGCAGAGGAGTGACTTTGTGCGGTGGCGGCTTGGGGACGGCGAGCGATGGCTTCGCGACGGCGGAGAGGCGGCGGGAGGTAGACGGCGGGAGGCTAGGTCTTCCCCGCGCCTGTCTCCACTCTCACCGAAGGTTCTCCCGTGCACCGAGTCTCTAGGGTTAGCTCTTATTCTCCTTTGGCGCGGCTCCATCCGAAGTCGGTCGCCCGGCCGCCGTTTCGCCGCGCCGAATACCGCGCGCTAACCCGCCCGTCCGCCTGCGACCCGCCTAGGCGGCGGAACCGCCTAGAGGCCCGCCGAGGTCGGAATCGCGGCGGCCGGTGCCCGCCGACCGCCTAGGCGGCGCCTAGGCGGCGCCTTTGTCCGACTTTTTGAACAGGGAACAGCACTATTAGGTAGCATATGTATGTCCATCACAAAATGGACATCTGACATGACCCCAGCACAGCTCCAGTACATGTTGCAGACTGTAGGAATATCTCTGACAAGTTATTCTTCTAATACAGCAAAATATGCTTTATCAATACATGCGGCAAACTATACAACAAAGAAACAATTTGTTTGTTATTTTTAAATTTGCTTGTTTGCTTCACCACTTAAACCCTGGTATTGGACTGGGTAGAAGAAAGAGTAAGGGGGTGCTTGGATTAGGGGTATTTCATTGGAATGTTTTAGGATTTAGTTCAAATTTGAACTAAATCCCAAAACCTCCCAAGAAATTACCACTCATCCAAGCAGGGCCTAAAATGTTAAATCTGACCAAGATGTACCAGTATGTGCTACAAAACAAAAAAAAAAACAACCCAGGTGAACGGATATTTATTAAGCAGATGGTTCAGAGCAGCAGATCATTGAATACCTGAATGCAGAATCTGACAGTGTAAATCCCTTCTTCATTGTACTCAGGAGTGATAATAACTTCATATATACGGGACATCTCCGTTAAAACTGCAACTGCACTCAGGAACCAGCAGTCTCCCAACCGACCCTGAAAAGAACAGTTGGGCAAATTGGATATTACTTCAGATTCTAATTCCCACTACAGAGAAAGATATCGGATCAGCGCAAAGCAAACATTATATACCTGACACACGTCCGAGGAATTCACAGAACCAGAAAACAAGCATGGCTGAGAACTGATAGATATCTCCTTTGCTATGTCAGAAGGCCTCATCCACTCAGAAACAACCTAAACTCAAAAAAAAAAAAGAGATCAATGGCAAAGATTTAACCAATACTTAGTGCACAAATACTAGAGAGAATGTAGACTGTAGAGTACCTGCAATTTCAGAGGAGGATTCATTGGATTTACAAATAGAGAACGATCATCTGGAGGAAACTCTTGATCAGTAAAATTCCTCTCCCCTTTTGTAATAAGAGCTTCCCTGACAGCCCTTTCGACAGACAGCATACGCTGGTTGACATCTTCTCGTGTCTCAAACCTTGGTTTCCGTGGTCTTCGAGCAAAGGAATCGATGTCAATAGCTACTGCATCACGCATTGGACGTTTTCTACCACTTGAGTACTGCCCATCCCATTCAACGTCCTCCTGATCATACACCTCAAAATTTGCTTCTTCACTTTCCCAGTCATCTACCTGAATGAAAACACAGTAAATTCAAGAAAATCACATTTGTAGTTGTGTATTACCTTCAAATTCATGACATCACAAAAAAGGTAGGAATAAACAATTGCTTGGTAGAAGCATTCCTACCCTTGCAGAATAACTTCCATGCCAAGCATCTTCAGCTGCAAGGTCAAAAAAGCCATACTCAGCAGGACACATGGCTGTATGTAACACAGCAACCTCATCTTCAGTCAGACATCTTCCCCACAAGAAAGCATCCATGATCTGCATCTTTGAGTCTGAACCTTCGCTGTCTGACCTACCAAAGGCATCCAAGTCTGTGGGTGGCCTAGCACCAACCCAAATATCTGTCCCAGGTTCCCAAATGCCGTTATTTCTAGGCAATGGCAACCCATTCTGATATCCATCGTAAACTCCGTCTATGAAAGAAGTTGCTTCACCTAGGTCAGCATCTATAGTCACAGTGACAAGATGCCACCTGCAAATTCACATTGGCAACTATCAGATATTACTAGCAAAAGAAAATAGATGTAGCAGGAATGAACAGGTCTGAACCCAAAAAAAAAAATGTTGGTATTGACGAATGTTCATCAAAAACATCCTTGCTATTCAAAATACAAGTAAAAACACATAAATAAGCAACAAAGTACAAACAGCAAATGTTCATCAGGCACTTCAGTGGCAAGAAAAAGCTGAACAGATGGCTACTTTTGAATTGCTTCTTTTTCTTTCTTTACAAAATACGACAGTTGTGAACAGCTGGTACCTGCCATCTGCAATACTCGATGCACCAATATTCCACTCTTTAGCAACAGTAGTCATCCTTTCGCCCTTAGTCACCAATCGAAGACCAACCTGTCCAGCTTCCATTCCCTGTTCTGACCCTGCCACCAAGATTTCCCAGCAAACCTTCTTTTGGAATTCGGTTCCAAAAAGACATACTGGACCAGATACCGGTTGAACCATTACTGCAATGGAGAAGCTAACTTTTTGACTTTGACAAAGACACAAGTCAAGCTCTCCACAATGACGGCCAGTACTCCTTGGTTCATCATCAAGTACGCATATAACACCTGGAATGCCAGTCTGTTTGATAGTTCATAACAATGTCAGAGATCTTAATAGTATAAGCAAAAAAAGCAACTGTAGGAATTGTGCATATAAAATGTGCTACTAGAGTTAGAAACAAAAGAAAATTTCCCAAGTTTTATTATGTAACTTAAATTGCTCCATGAAATTGATGTGTTGTCTGGTGAACCACAAAACAGGCAATAAACTCAGAAAGGATAGCTATGCCCAATTCATGCACTCAAAAGTACATTATTAAGCTATATCGTCCTGAAAGGTGTGCTCTAGAAGTTAAAATATAGTTGTTATGGGAACATAACCTGCTCTGCTCGCCGAGCCAATTGTGACTTTCTTATGTGACGAGCTATTGACGAGACCCTATCCCTCGCAAAAGAGTCTTCCAGAGCAGAGTCACCACCCACAGCTCTGACAGCTGCTGCCATAGCCGCAGCATCCCTGCTTCCAGCATTGGGAATAGACGACAGCAGTGACATTTCAAGCTCCTTCCATTTACGTTCCTCTCTCTCCAACAATGCCTTCCTTCTTTCCCTTCCCTTCCCTTCTTCCTCTCGCCTTTGCATCAAGACCTCCTCTTCCATTTCTTTTTCCCTTATGTAGCTACAGACACAAGTAGGAGCAAAATTTAGATAATGAGCCCATGACTCAGAGAGCTCTGCACACAACCATGGTATAATTAAAAATCATTATAAATTACCTTTCTTGAATGAGTTCGAATTGCCTCCGATCTTCGGGTATCCATTTCTTAATTTCTTTGGCACTTAAGTCAGAAAGACCTATGCTGTCCAGAAAAAGTCTAAGACGAACTTCATCCTGAAACCAAATAGAAATACACAGCGTTAACAATGCTAACGAACCAATGGGGAAGAGAAGAATGATAAAAGAACCGAGTTTATACCTGTATTTGTTCAGCTTTGGCGGTCAAGCCAAGCAACAGAAGCAGATAACCGCCAAATTTGTCCCACATATACACCCATTCAGTATCAATTGCTTCTTCTAAAGCCAAAATGCGTGCATGGGCACACATATTCCTCCGATAATCGACATCTGCCGGGGAGCCAGGGCAAATCATTAAACAATTTTTCACTCCACAAAAGAAAGATCCTGCAGTGATTTCTTCATTTCTCAAACGATCTCTCAGCTTCATAACATCAGCCCTAGGAAGCACAAAGTTCCCAGCCCTATCCAATGTGATAGCAGGATCTCCAACCAAAAGAGCAGCAGAACTTGCGGACCTCTGAGGCGCTGAGTAAGTCCCAGATATAGCATTTCTTGTCTGTGTTGCACATAAAACAAAATATCAACAATATACAAACAACAAATATCATACTGTTATAGTAATTTCATTGTTATGTACAGATACTGGAAATTGGTGGATTAACTAAAAAGATTCTGATCTTGACAGGCTACAAATGAAGAGCTGCCGAAATAAATTTAAAATACGATGCCATCTCGGAAACATTTATGTACTTCCCAAGGCACAAGTAGGAGAGGTACACGATAGAACTTGGATGCAATAGACTAAGCACTAAAATGCTGATAGCTCTCAGCGTTAGATGCTAATGAAAAAGAAAACTAGCAAGGCTGGTTGAAACTGGTTTAACGGAAGTAGCACACAAAAAGCTACATTGGCCAATTTTAAAAGCAGGGATTTGTTGAATAATACAAATTTACGGTAGACTTACTTTGTTAGCAGACCGTGACATTGCTTGCACGACTGTATCCTTGCTAAGGAAATGAACAGCATCCTCCATCATCTGATTCAAATTTCAAAATTATTATTACTTCAAATCTACAGATGAAAAAGGGAGCAAGAACAAAGAATGTTTGTTTGAATAAAGTTTGCTGATTTTGGCTGCATAAAGTACCAACCTTAAGAGTCAGGCATGGTCGAGAAACAGCAAAACTGAAGGCAATTACAAGAGTAATAGCAGAAATAGCAGCCCCGACAAAAGGAGGATTTATTATTAAACTAGCAATAACACCCCAAACTTCAGTTGCCACTGCAATCCCATACAAGATAAGGAACGCATAGCTGTAAAGAGAATGATGTTAGGGCATTTTCTCAACTGCCTACAGCACATTTAGGATAGGATAGGACAGAAACAAAAAGGTAATTATGACCAATCCTGAAAACAAGAAAGATATGTGAATAGGTATATTAGAAAGGCCACTTCCATACCTAACATTTTTAGCGGAGTCTGCATGAGCATCATAAACATATACAGGTAATACCCTTGGTGAATACACGACAATTGGTGGCGATAGAAGGACCTGAGAAGTACAATCATTCAGCGTTACAAGATAATCAGCAAACATCAAAAACTAGCACCTGATGGCTAACAGTTATCTTAACATATATCAAACTTACAGTCAAAGCCCTTCCCGTGAGAAGAAATAGAAATGAGAAATAACCTATAGATGCTCCAAGAAAAGGCTTACCTGCAAAATTCATAAGCTAATTCAAGTTATGTGTATTTAATGTGAATATAGGACAATAGTACCTCAACAGATAAAAATTGTGAAACAGTTTGAAAGACACGCAAGGAAGAACATGCAGTCACCCTGAAATAAACCCATCAGGAAGGCAGCCAACGCGAGGAGAAAAGCAAGTGAACAAACAAGTAACATCTGTGTCCTTGTTAAATAGAAGTTGTTAGATGTCCAGTAGTGAATGACCCCAATAGCAAATACAAGGAACAGGATGGCTAGGAGGCATGCAACTCCAACCTGTATAAAGATGAAAGGTCAATTATACTTTGTTACAACACAGATGAATTGATATTACTATGAAGCTATTAGGAAGATCTAGGTCACAAAAACTTTACTTACAGTCCAAGGTCTAATTGTGGCAATAACTGCTGATATTGCACCGAGCAATAGCAACATTCCCATGCCAATAAAAAGGTAAACTCCACGGGAGATCTTCCAATCATCATCCTTCCTGAAATTTTTTGTAATTTCATCTCAGCACTTCAGCAGAATAGAAATACCAGTGGAAATGTAAATGTTAAAGATGGTCTTTATACCATTTGTACAGCCCCGTGAACAGCGAGAACATTGCAGGAATGCAAAGCAAGGGAAGTAAGGCTGCCAGGAAATCAGCCTTCAGAGGAACCCCATCCCCTCGTGAATTTACCACTCCCCAATAGGATGTGCCACAAAAGGATACAAGAACAGCTGCAGAAAGTCACAACTCAGAAGTCAGTTATCTGAAAGTGTACGGTGTTCCATTCAATATCCAATGAGAACATGGAGAAAAGATCAGGTAGGGCATACTTGCAAAAAGGCCAACACATATAGCTGATGAAGGTGAAAATCGGTATGTGGCAAACCAAGCAACAATAGGTATCACCCCAGTGGCAAGCACAGCAATTGTTGAAGATAATGCCCATCCAAGATACATTGATGTTGCATAGGGTGAATAGAAACTCTTTTTATCAGCATCCCATCCCTTGTAGCCTAAAGCATCTAAAGGTTTTGCTGATACTATTGCACCAAGGCCAATAACTGATGCAGTGAATACAGTTATGCTGATTGCAAAGAGAGCCCGCTGACAACATAAGACCAATGATGAGCAGCATGAACATAACTTTAATGACCATTGCTGGAAGGTTGAAGTGCATTCCAAACTATCTAGAATAATATTAGAAAAGTAAAATAAACTTAAATATGTGCTATAAATTTGGGATAAAAAATTGTTCATATTTGGACATGCTACAAAACAAGGTGCAGCAGTGCTGATAGGACGAGCACAATATGGGGAAAAAAACTGATCCCAAGTAAACACATTCAGCTATCCATCCAGGTCCTGCTAGTGGTATTGTTGACATAAGACACATAATATGAGACTGGGACACCGTTCGGCATACCTTATAAGTAATAAGTATGCAAGGAACTTATATAGATGAATACTGCATATTGCTTATTTAAATATATAAATGTAAAAAAGTGGCCATTGCTAAATTTACAAAGAACTGAATAACAAACCTCTTTCTTCCCTGGAGCCTGACGTATATTTTCACGACTATCAAGCTCCCCTCCCGGAATCCAGAAACGGTAGCCGTTACGCATCCATATAGGAATAGCAAATGAGAGGCAAGCCACCATAAGTGGGACCGTGAGAGACAAACCCAATATAACTGATGACTTGCTGCAGAATTGCATAGGTAACTTTCAGACCAAAAACATGATACATTTCTCCAATGAAATGCGTTAATTGATTGTACACATCCAATTGCTACAGAAACCATATATATGTAAAACAGGTATAGGCAGAAGATGATTTGAATATGTCGAGCCAGCGGGCCCAGCACCCATTATCCAGCCAGAAATATCAATCAACCTAAAGCTTTAAGTCTTGTGCATGGTTCTTATTTTTAGACCATTCTGAGCCATTTACGAACATTACGTAAAATATACCAAAATTATATTAGTTGATCAATCACAAGGTGAAACTAAATCATAAATCAGTCTGCGAGACTAAGACCAGGCAAAACCTACATCAGCGACACCATCATTAGACTTTGTTGCGGGTACACGTGTGCTAGTCTCGTGTTTAGTCCCATATTGTCTTTCCCTTGAGACATGTGTTCTTGTACCTCTATATATTAGCCCATTGTGCACTTGGAATACAACAGTTGACTCTATTTTACAATACTTTATGACAAAGCACCTTAAAGTATAATTCTGTGTGCATTGCATCCTGAAAAACACAAAAGTAAAGAGCCAGTTTTAAGCAAGTGAACAAACACTTTACTTATACTAGAGCTGCACATGTAACAGGCAACTAGCTGTGTGATCGGTACGACAGTACCCAGTGCTGAAAATTAACTTTCACTAGTAAACACACCAATCCATTCCACAAACATAACAAGTCACATAAGTTTCAAAAAAATGATAAGTCCCATATATACACGATTCTCCTGTGCAGAAGCCAATTGGAGTTGCAATAAAAAGCTATGCAAAGCATATATGAAATAATAAATACAATAATGTATTATAACTTAAAAGCATACACAAAACACATGATTATGACTAGCATGCTGCGCAAATTTCATTTGATGCCCTTGTCAAATAAACAAAGCACACAAACAAGCATGAAAACTAATGAGTAGTATTCACATATGAATAAAGTTATAGTAGTAACTGATGTTTCAAATATTAAGCAGCATACCTCAAGAAAGAGAGAAATAAACCAACACATGTACTCAGCAGCCACGCAATGAAGCCATACTGAAGATGGGGAAAAGAAAGGCAAGTTATTTTAGCTGAGAATCCAGTAATTTTTGAAGTAAAGTTAAGAAACATAATACCATATTCAATGCAAGATAAAGCACGCATGACACATCAAAAACTGATTCTACAGACGAGAGTTAGATCCACTGCAGCATGTCTAGTAACAATACCCACGGTAATCTTAGAGGCACACACCAGTAAAGTTATTACTAAAATCCTGTACAATAAGAACAATCTATTTGCCAGTAGCATTATATTCATTTTGCGTTACATACCATTTCACTCACAATGAACGTTCAAACAGAAATAATACAAAGCAATTGTTCCAATATGATAAAAAAAAAATCCTGTATTAATATGACAATCATATCATGACATGGCACGTTCATTGGAAAACAATGAAAAATATTCTATTGTTGTATATCACCTTCCGGGGTTTGGATGCCATCATCTCTTCCGCGCGCAAGGACCAAATGAATGCCATGACAGAGCAGACAACCGGCGATAGAAGCAGTATCGAGAAACCAAACTCAAACTGCTAATTCAAGGAAAAACAATCACACTCTTAATCAAAATTAAAATTGGCCTTTCAAAGCTATTATAGTGCCTCTGCAGCAAAAATTACCTGTTCATGCGTTGCATTTATCACCTTGATGGGCTCTGGTTGATGGACAGCGACAGTAACCGTCTCTATGATGAACATTAGCGTAAAAACAACAAAGGCTCGTATTGGAGTACCAGCTACTTGATGGAATATCAGCCTTGAAACGTTCAGCCAATTTTCTAGCCCACTTCTCCTAAGTTCTTCTGACAGCGAGATCTGGTTTGCAATAGTTGTATCCAATCTATCTGAATCAGTAGCAGTAACATCTACATCATCTTGATGCTCTCTGTCTGCATCTAAGCTGCTTCTCTGTAGCAAAGCTAAAATCCGTGGATCCATAACCTTATCTTTCAACATGTAGGAAAAATTTGGATCGAGGCCTTTATCCTGAAGAAGATTAGCCAGTTCCACATCTCCAAATCCACCATTCCTTTTTAGCATAGATGTGATCCTTGGGTCATTCAGTCTGTCCTGAAAAATTGCAGCCAAGTTCAAATCCAATAATTGCTGATTACCTGAGGCAGTAGCTGATCCACTAGACTCGCAGCCTTGACTTTCCAAACCGCTACTAGAACAAACAACAAGCGAAGCAGTGGGATCCCCATGCCTATCTGCTGAAACTATGGCAGTTTCAGAGTCTTGGACAGCAGAAAGGCAAGAATTACTGCGATGGGCTAAACTTGCACGTCCACTATCTATGTTCTTATCAAAGCTCCGGCCTTCTTGGCAACTATTGGATCGATCAAAAGGAGCATTGTTCCAATTGACACCATCGCTTTGTGAATTGCTTCTGTACATAGAATCAGCAGCATTACCATGTTGACCTGCTTCAACACTACCACTACTACGCTTCACACTAGATCCACAACCTTCGGATGAATTTGAAGAACTATTTTGTCCCTTTCTTCGAAATCCTTCTCGCAGCTTTATCACCGTACTTCTTAGCGCATCTATCCTTGCAACTGAGGGGTTCGAAATAGAAAGCCAGCCAGAGACAGCAGCAGCTAAAAGCACAGATGCTACAAATGCATAACTGATGCAATGTCCAAGGTACCTAAGGTAACACCTTAGTTAGCAAATAGGAAAAAGGTACTAGATTTTAAACATGTACCAACTATAAAAGCACAAAAATGAATACAAACCAGTAATGCACCCCAAAGCATATAAGAAAAACCCTTGACATTCCAGCCACAAATAACGCTATTGTCCGACTTTTAAGAATCTCAAACCTAAATGAACACAAGCCCATATTCCAATCTGTACAAAAGAAAATATGATGTCAAAGGAACAGATACAGAGTACAACGACCAATGATACAATGAAAAAACATTACCAAGAATCACTACTGCAACTGAAGTTAAAGCACCCAACCAACGTGCTTCTTTTGAGGTCAGACCATACAAGATGGAATAGACAACAAGCACAAGCAGTGAGCAAAGGTAGAGAAGCCCAAGATGCAAGACCCTACATTTTGAAGGAGTAAACATCTTATCAGAATTGCAAGAAAAGATATATTATCCAAAGCAACAACATAGAACCTATTTAAGTTGGCGGCAAAGTCAAGTTAGTAGTAATGGGTATTTGAGTGGTCTTATATATTTAACAAAGTGGGGGAGAAAGTGGACTCACCTGCTAGATTTTGTCATGTATAACTCACTAGGGTCTGGAGGATCAGGCGAGCATGACACAGGGGCCACTTCGATACAATCAGAATATGCATACTTGTACGACCTCCGCACGTATTCATCAACATCGAATCCACTTCCTGTAAATCAAATGTAGGAAGAATTGAGGTTTCCCAAATTTCCGTATTAATGAGTGGTAAGAGATTCTCAACTAAAAGTGAAGAAGAATAGCTTTACCATTAAACAGTATTTTACATATAAAGAGCATATTGATGGCCAATGATATTGCAGATACCCCAAAGAAGAACCCAGATGGGGAATTGAGCTCAGAAGCAGTAGCACCAGCTGTAACATAAACAGCACAAAATTCATAGGCACACAGTAGACCTACTGCCAGGAGGAGAAGATACGCAACAGCCTCTGCATCAAACAATACAGTTGTTATATCGCTAAGAGATCAACAAAGAACCAGCGTGTAAGCTCAATAAAGAACAAAGAGATAATAGAGTGACCCAATTTAAAAGAAACAGCACACACAGGACAAAGTGAAGAAAGAGCTGGAATAACTACTGAAAACATAGTTACCGGATTCACTGTAAACCCCCGCGAATCGTGAACCAGATTCATCGAACACGAACCGATTTAGGGTACGGAATTTGTGTTCACAGTGAAAATTAAAAGAAAAAGTGGCGAACCGCGAACCCGAATCCTGCACTGCGACTCGAATGAATAGCGCTTCTGGTAACTATGACTGAAAACCCTACAAAAACACATTCTGCGGATAACTCCTTTTTCGAGGGAATTGGTGATAATTTTTTGAACCCCCCACATGACTTTAAAAGTTTACCCTCTGTGCATGTCTTAATGTTTTATCCATACATTTGGTTATGATAATCTAACAAATCAATTTGACCATCTTTTATCTCATTGAACATGTTTTGAAACAATTTCCTTGGATTTCAATTTTCTAAGGTGACTGATCGCATCCTGCCTCAAGAAATTTTGATATGACTATTATGATGAACATCTTCATGCAAATTTAATACAGAACATCGTGTCAAACTCATGGGGTCAAGTAACAATTAACGTTTATAGCTAGAATTCAGTAGGGTCTATTCTGTGTTCTAGAGAGAGAAAGGCAATGCGTCCTAGAAGTCTAACGAATTTCAAGAGCAGCCACGCTCACACAAGATGACATTCAGGAAAAAAAAAAAGGGTAGACAGACAACGTCTTCATGTAGTTTCATTTTTACTCGAAATAAATCGGAAGTTTGTAATACACGGACTAATACATTTCACTAGCAACATACACATTAAGGACAAAATATATAAACTATAACCTACCAAAGAAAAGCGATAAATAAAACTGCCCGAAAAGCATCACCCTGAGAGAATGACAAGACATCACAATGTATAGAAGATAATACAGAAGGTCAAAAGTAGATTTCCAAGAAAATAGCAGGAAAATCATAGACAAAAAAAAAACACTTATCAGAGTATCAAATTCAATGAATCCATGACCCATGGGTATGTATGAACATAAGATTCTAGTGAAATAATGCCAAGGTATAAAATCACGACAAAGAATAGAAACATACTTGAGCTTTGCCATTGTGTTCTCCACCAAAGCATTATAGAGTAGAATGACAGGAGCAAAGCAACGCCAGCCATTATAACAGCTACACCAATTATGTTCTTTTCCAGAAGAGCAATAAGGACGGTTCCCCATACTAGCAGAATTGCTATAGGGGAAATGACGACAAGCCACACAAAAAGAGTCAAAAAGCTGCACAGTGTGCTTAGTTGAGGTCCTTGCGCATATGCTGGCCATTTCCTAGCATATATCCAGCTGAATAACAAAATAAATGGAAAAGGTTAACAGGTAATGGGACAGATGCAAATGAGAGAAACGCATTGTGAACACAATGAGCATAAATAAAGATGCATATTTGCCAGGCCAGTACTTCTGATAACACAAAATCAGACATAATTACAAAATCATATTCCACATATGAACAGTAGGATTAAAATAACCAGAAAGTACTATGCTAGATTGGTGATTAGTAAACTAATTCCATGTGTTAGTGTATTAGTGATACCAACCCTACATACTTTGCTGTCTGAATATGCAGTATGAGCAAAACGCATTTCATTGGTTGAAATCTCTACAGATGGAGCAACAAATCTACTACTAGCATACTGCTACAAAGATGGGCCTCGTGCACAAAAATAGTAGAAAGCACAAAGGTAACATTCACAGTACAAAAAATAGGAGAAAAAAGGTTTTCTGCTTTACCTATGATGAATTTGATGAGGCTAGTAAACTGAACTTTGAATCAATCATGGTATTCAATTGTACAACGACAAAACACGCATAATTTCAATAGGAAAAATAGAGTCGGCAACAAGCAATAAACACAGCAGGATATTGGTTGAGCCCAATTAAGAAAGATACAAATGCCAGATGCTATTAAAAAGTACACTCAATATCCATCTTACCTATATAACCTCCATGGCCTCCAATTCACAGCCCATAGGACCCAAAAGCTGAGAGGGCCAAAGACAGCGAAGAGGAACCCGCAGATGCTGCATGCCAAAACAACCCCACGGTGTTCCTCCTCTACCATCCTCCCCCTCTGTGATCACCTTCTGAAAGCTGAAATCATGGATGCAGGCTCAACGAAACCTGCTAAAAATACAGAATATAATAAGTCCAATAATTACATTACCAAAAATAACTAAATGTCACTCAATTATATAGGTCGGTGTTTACTATCCACTACAAGAAGACACTGTTAGAAGCCCGAACCATATGGTGAATTTTTGGCTCACCATACTGGCCCTACGCTAGCCCAGTTACCAAATACATTGCATCAGATGTTGTGTAAGTACCAAATGCAACATTGCAGCATCAAAGTCCCAATATGGACATGACTTTGGGGTCTCATTACCAAACCAGCAAAGAATGAAGAATGAAAAAAAAAACTATAGTTCAATCCCATCTCGGTGAAGTCCATTACCTTACAGCTAACATACGCCAAAAAATAATATTCATTCCAAGAACTATTGCACCTAAATCAGCACCTCTATGGACCCATGAGAACCGGAATGAAAAGTATGAAAGATCACTTTTGGGTCTCCCATGACAACAAAACAAAAAAATCCCAAGGAGAAAAATAATAGTGTTGGCACCAGTAACAACTTCATCACCTAACAAGGAACTATTTTGCCGCTTCTCCACTGCAAGTTCTCTGGGCCTTATGATACTGAGCAAAGAATTTCCCAGAAATTTCAGTCTTTATGTGAAATAAACGTACAGGTTAACTTATGGAAATGAACAACCCAATTCCACCAAATGTTACGAATACAGGGTTGCAGAACCAACAAGCTGCTCAGTAAGCACCAGCCCACGCACTGGAGTTAAACCATTAACACAGACTACTGAACTTAGCCAAATCTCCCTATTGACCCCAACCAAGACTCAATCCCTAAAATTTATTGAAGCACCTCCAGTTCAATAGTCGAACCAAAATTTTTCCATGACTGCAGAAAAATTACCAAAATCAGATCTTTAGCCTAAATTACAAAGAACTAAACTACAAGGAACATTAATATCACTCGATGCATCATTCATCCTTGGCAATAATGGAGCCCAGCACATAAAAATATCAAGGAACTATACATCTTGAAGCTACGAAGATCTAGGGGATCGGGTCGCATAGGAAACACACCAAATACAACCGTTGCCCCCAAAAAGCAATGAAATAAATAGACCACCCTATCCACAGCAGAATCAGAAACAGCAGGCTCCGTAGATTTGAGATCAAACCATACCAATGACCTGTCAGGAGTCAGGACAAATCCAATCCTCCCCGTCCAAACCTGCCCAATCTCTACACCCAGTGTATCATAGAAAGTTGAAACAAGCTAAATTTCACGAAGCCGTTTGCTACAGACCCTACAAAACGGCCACCAAATCACACCACGCCAACGCAGCCTCAGCAAGTGGCATCGTTCCCAGGCTCCCCCAAGGGAGAGGTCGAACAGCCAACCAGCCATCGCGACCTAAAAAGCCCTCTGTAACCTCGACCATTCCTCCACGTACCCCCAGGCACGCCAGGAAAATCTCTCCAGGAATTGGCACCTCGCAGCACCACGCGGACGCGCCACGCACAGGAAGCGTCCCACCCAATTCCACCAACCCCGCCAATGCGGCGCCCCGGAGCCCGCAATTCCCGCGAATAGCGCCCCCGTTCGCCCCCCAGTCCGCCCAGATCCGGAAAACCCCACCGAATTTCCGCCCGGAAAACCCTAGAGCTGTATTGTAAGAACAGCAACACGGACGAGCGCGTTTACCTCAGCGGAGACGCCGCCTCCGGCGACGGCGGCGGGCTCCCAGCTGGCGAGCGAAACCCTAGGTACGGTCCTTTTTTTCCCTCTCGGGCCTCGATCCGATTCTTCTCCGTGCGCTCGTGCGACCTGTGTCGTGAGCGAAGGGGGAAGAGAGACTCGAGAGAGCGCAGGGTGGGGGGACAGAGTGACGTTTGTCAACTTGGGTGGGCTGCGTGCTGACCAGTGTTTAGTTGGTGCGTGTGCGCGTCGCGTCGTCTCCTGCGCGACCGCTTCAGCGTGAGTGGCCGGCTACTCTGCGCGGTGCGTGCGTGACCCCCCCTCCCCCGGAATTGGACCGAACACCTTGCTTCCAGGGACGAGTAGGATCTAGAGAGACCGGCTAGATTTTGCTTCTCGCAAGAATCTACTCGGTCGGTCTCGACCTTGAGCCGCCTATAGTGCCTCACGATACTACCAACCGCCGCCAAGCCAGGTATGGCCAAATCTAGAACCTAACTGAACATTTTTCTTCGAAGCTTTCGATTTTTCAGAATATTCGGATTCAAAAGAGTTAGAGCAGAATCAAGGAAGAGTTGTAGATAGGCCTTATTTCTCTTTCTTAGGGCCGGTACAACACACTCAGTGCAGTAACACACAGGTGATTTTAGTGCATTCTTGCTTACTAGTCCGGAGAACCCGTACCTTGTTGCGAGTTGGCATTTGTGTAGCACCTGGATTTTCTTTTTATTCTTAGGTTGTGAAGGGTGCAACACGGCAGCGAGGCTGCATAGCACATCAGATCTACGCTCTTTTTGCATACTGTGCTATTGATACACTAGTCAAAACAAAAATGGCATTGGAAGGAGCCAAATCACGATGTGAAATGTGTAGTGGGGAAGGTGATTGGAAGAGAGATATATGTCATGGAAAAGACATACGAGGGCAAGCATAGGTGATGATGAAGGAAGCGAAGCGCTTGAGGTATTGATATTGAGTGAGCATATGGATTTATGTCATGTTTGGTAGAATTCTAGCTTCACTAGATTCGTGAATCTGGTGGAGCTAGGTATTCCTAACTTCACCAAATCTTTAGAGCTAGAGCTGTGGGTGTATTAAGGCCTTGTTTGTTTCGGCTTTTTCACTGGCTTAAAAGTCAAAAAACCTAAGCCGAAACAAATGACTGTCTTTTCAACCAGGCTTTAAAAAAGCATAAAGCTTCTGTATAACTATAAGCCAAAAGACAGGCAAGATATGCTTTTTTAAGCTTTTTTGGATGAAATAACCTTTTGCCACTAAAAATCTCCAAAATTACCCACCAAATACCATCACATATAAACCAAAAATTCCTCTCCCATCTCATTTAGAGTATTTTAAACTTTCCATTAATAAAGTACAACATCCAACCTATCAATAAACAAGGATACCAAACAACATGTCTTGGCTTAAAAGCAAACGACTTAAAAGCTCATTAAGCCAAAAGGTTAGCTTTAAACTAAAAACCAAAAAGCCGAAGCCGAAACAAACAAGGTCTAAGAGTATTTAGGTGAGTCATTTTGTTTACATTTTAGAACAAAAAATAAAGTTAATTCACTTTATTTTAGCTTACAAGTTTCAGATCTGAGATGGGGCTGTAGGGTCGAGGATGCGCCTAGAGGGGGGTGAATAGGCGTTTTTAAAAAATCTTCTTACTAATCGAGGATCACCTCTAATTACCCCTAAGTCAAAACCTACACAAAGATTATGCGCAAGCGGAAGATTAAGGTTTCGACAATTAAAGCCTAAATCAACTAGGCTCACTAGTGCACTAACTAAGTTATGTCTCTAAGCTAGAATTGCTAGGTTGATCAAGCAAGCTACACTAAGCAATTCTATTCACAATCAAGCAATTGATAATATTGCAATAAAGTAAATGCTTGAATGTAAAAGAGACAAGGAACACGTTACTTTTTACCGTGGTTCGGAGCAAACCCTCCTACTCCACGTTGAGGAAGTCCAACTCACTTTGGACCGGCTCACTCACTTGAGCCTTCACCTCGAATCCACTAAGGTTGCTTTTTACCCCGCCGGGTAGGCTAAGCACCAACCTTCACAAACTTTCGCCGGGGCTTCTCACAAACCTCGAGAGCTCCTGCGCACGACGCACGGACGCCGTCTAGGAGGCACCGACCTCCAAGAGTAACGAGTTGAGCACCCCGCTCAAGCTTCACCGATCACACCTCCGTGATTCCGGTGATCACCTAGTGCAACCAATGCAACTAGGATCCTCTCACACTCCCTCTAATTGCCACTCATGCAATTAGGGTCACTCTTGAGCTCAAAACCAAATTGGAAGAGGCAAAACCATCAAAACCCTCCCACAAACTCAAACCTAGCTCAAGAACACTTTAGAGTGTAGCAACAACTTTGCCCTTGCCCCCAAGGGGTCTTATATAGCCCCACAAGCCAAAACTAGCCGTTGGGGCAAAACCCACAACTTCAAAGAAAGTCGGCACTACAGCCCTCATAGGGTAGTGTAACTGATCGGCTAACGGCTATATTCCCGGCACTACCGCAGTAAATAGCCGGTAGTGCGCTCGAGCGGCAAGACGCCCCATCAGGCGATCTGCGACCTGGCAACAGAACACCCTGCTTACGTAAAACAACTAATGGGTTCAACCCCCGTCTGCCGTCAGCATCCCCACATGGGCGGTAGTGCCGGCCAAAACTTCAGAGCACTCTGCTCTGGAAAATCAAGCTCGACGTAATAGGGCCGGTAGTGCCGATTGAGCGGCGATCGCTCCCATAAGCGATCTTCACCTCACAGTACTAGCCATACTACCTCCCAGTCTGGCCCACAGGAGAAAAACCAGATTTCAACTAAAATCTTTTCTCCAAATCTCAAACCGACGATTCTTTGAGCCAAGAGGTGATCAAACCACGATCACACTTAGTTGCAAAACACTTTTGCAACACCACTAAACCATGCTCAAAGAATTCAACAAAACTCCAAATACTTTGCGAAAAACACCTTTCGCAACTTTTCAAAGATTATATTTGCAAGAACGTATTAAGCAAATAAAACCCGAGTCTATAAGGTTTATCCTCTTAGCCATGTGATGGTCAAACCACGACCAAAGCGGACTTGCAAAAACCACGGTGCAAGTATCACATGCTTTCAGGACCTAACTCATAGACATCCCGTTTATTCGCACAACGGACTCGCAAATAAACAATCAAAACATTATATGCTTGAGCATTCTCTGTTTGCAACAAATGCAAAAAAACCTGGCTCCAAGCAAATTCCAAACACTTTGCGAAAATACTTTTCGCAAACAACTCAAAGACGTATTTGCAAAAACCATTAAGCAAATAACCAACGAATCTATGAGTTTGATCCTCCTAGCCATGTGATGGTCAAACCATGACCAAACGGACTTGCAAACACCACGGTGCAAGTATCACATAACCTCAGGATCGAAACCCATAATCAAATCAAATCAAATCAAATCAGAGTGCATGAGCTCTCTAATTGCAACTCCTGCAATTCTCTAGCCCCATGCACTAAACCAAACACATACTTGAGCTCTCTCCATTTGCAACCCGTGCAAATATAGCTCCAAGCAAAAACTCCAAATCAAATCGAATCGAATCGAGTGCATGAGCTCTCTAATTGCAACTCCTGCAATTCTCTAGCTCCATGCAACTAATAAACCACAACGCATGAGCTATCTGCATTTAGCACCTCACGCAAATTTATATCCTCATCCTCACACCAAACCAAATCAAATCAGAGTGCATGAGCTCTCTAATTGCAACTTCTGCAATTCTCTAGCTCCATGCACTAAACACTTGCTTGAGCTCTCTCCTTTTGCAACTCGTGCAAACAATAGCTCAAGCAATACCAAATAAACGCATGAAGGATTTTGTTTGAAAAACAAAAACAAAACATGAAGCTTCATCTATTGCAACACATGCAAACAAATGAACTTCATGCAAAAATAACGCATTAACTTATCCTATTTGCAACTAATGCAAATCAAAGCTCAATCACGAAAACTCCAAGCACAAGCTTGACCTATTTGCAACAAATGCCAAATAGAACTTATGCAAAATCCAAGCACGAGCTTCACCCATTCGCAACACATGCCAAATGGATAGCTCCATGCAAAAACCAAATCCAAATAAGATTTGAGCTCGAGTGACTACAGGAGTTGAGATCACCAACTTATGATAAAGCTTAAAGCAGAACTCAACCCCTCTTAATAGTACGGCGCTAAAACTAGACACGAAACTAGGAAAATCCTTAGCCTATCTAGTTATACCTTAGCCGCTAGCAATCCCCTTTGGGGTCTTTATGATTTCCAATCAACTTGTACCCCGGGATCATCACTCTGGCTGTCTCTTGAAGTCTTTATGATCTTCGATCATCTTATCTTCAAGATCATCACCCACTCTATAAGCTTGTTCATCTCTTTCATCCTTGGACTTAACCTGGCTCATTTATCACTCATGAAAAATGGTTAGTCCAAGATGCATGGTTGTCTCAATCATCTAAGCACTCCATTAACACATAATGGATACCACTTATATCAATTGAGCACAACCTAAATCAATTCAATGAATTTATATGTGTCTTGAGCACATGATGCAACTAATGCTTCATAATACTCAAGAACTCTTCATTTGCCCTTAATCAATCAAAAGAACACCATCAACACATGATGCAATGTTCTTTGATGATTAGGAGACAAATGAACTCAATTTAAACATTCATTTAAATTGATGTGGTTCAATGTATTGATCCTTTATATATGGAGTGAAGAATAGATCAATACATCGATATATCAAGTTCAAGTGTGAACTTCCCCTAAATATGTGCATCCATGTAATATATGGATTGGGAAATATAATGCACATTTTGTGGTTAATGCAATGGAGAATTCAAACTTAAACTTAAATCCAAAGTATGCAATTAATACTTAGAATGAATATGCATACATACCTTGGGTTTTCCATTTTCCATCCAAATATGAGACTATTGAATGTAACTCAATAAACATGTTAGTCTCAATAAGATTAGATTTGTCATTAAACAAAGATTAATCATTAATCTAAACCAATCACCAAAACCAAATGGAGCTTGAACTTACAATCTCCCCCTTTTTGGTATTGATGACAAATCCACTATTAATTCACTATTTGGATGAAAAACGCTGCAAAAGGTTTTGAATATCAAATCCGAATAGGCAAATAAATTTTAAGGCAAGATAAATTTTTCTTTTGCAATAAACACTCCTTCTTCTTGACAAATAAAACAAATTAAACACAAAGAAGAAGGTGGCTCTTATACCAAAGAAAATCAAAGAAAGCGGCTCTTATACCACTTAAAACTTTTACCATTTGCAAAAACAAAGAATGTGGCTCTCATTCCACACTTTGAAGATAAAGCAATTTTAAACACAAGGGAGGTGGCTTTCATACCACACAAACCAAATTTAAAAACTTTTGCACAAGAAGCATAAATTCTCCCCTTTTGGCAACTCCCCTTAATCCCTTTACTCCCCCTTTTTGGCACAATCCCCTTTTTCAAAGAGGCAAAGAACTCAATTTCATCCAAAAGGCAAGTAGGGAATTAATAGCACTCAAATTCTCCCCCTTTTGGCATTAAACACCAAAAAAAAAACCAATCCAAAAAGGAGATACCACATGTAAACACGAGTGCCAGGGAAGTAGAGAAGAAATCAATTATCCCCCTTTTTCAAATGAAAGTCATAAAAGGATTATCGAGAAATCACATGACCTTGGCAAAGAATTGAAGGAATTAAATGCAATAAAAGATTTTTGCAAACTTGAGATTGATACCAATTTTAAAACTTGATACCAATTGCACGAAGTCAAGAAGGTTTGCAAATTTTGAAATATGACCTTAAAGTCCAAAACCAAATTAACGAAGGCCATATTTAGAGTTTTGGATACCACTTTGTAAAATTAAGCTCAAAGAGTCAAGTAAGAGTATCACACGGGTTATTTGAAACTAATTCAAATAACGAACCTCATTTTATTAGGCTTTACAATAAACATCATGATTCTCTTGAAGAATCTTGAATTTTGCCTAATTGGGTAATATGAGAAACCCATCACACAAGTCACTTGAGAAAAGGATATCATTTTAAAATCTATCTCAAGTGTTGTGCTAGAAAATCTTCTTTCAATAAAGAGCATTCGAAAGATTTCAATGAAGAACAATGCTCGAAGGAAATCTCCTTTATGTGTAATTCAATTCATAAAGAATCTCACACCGAGAATTCTTAAGCGAATGAACTTACAATTTAAGATTAAGGAGAATTCAAACAAAAAGAATTTGGGTATCGAAGCAATGCTACAAAGGGGCAATGAATACCACTTGTAGGAAACAATAGAATACATTGATACCACTTGTGAAATTGAATTGCAAATAAACAAGGATATCACTTGAAGGAATAAACATTATCCTCAATAATACCACTTGTTGGCCTGATACCATTTATAGACATCAATCATAAATGATGCCACTTGTTGAGATCAAATAGCCAGTGATACCACTTGAAAGAAAAACGATAAGCTTGAAGGGTATCGAGCAATAAATCTTGGCCGATTATCAGAGCAAAAGCAAATACAGAAGAAATCTAAATCACAAAGATTTAGAAAGGTATCAGAGCTGAAAACCTTTGAGAACTAGCAAAGGGGTGCAAAGAAACCACTTGTAAAGATCAACCCTTTTGCAATCAAATTTAGCTCAAAACTGATACCACTAGAAAACACTTCAAATAATTTTCAAATATTTTGAAATTTTGCAAAGAGATGCTTTGGGATAGCAAGAATCTTTTCCAAAAAGAATTCTTGAAAAAGGAAGTACCAATTTAAAGTTATCCCAAAACAAAATTAGAAAATCGAGATTTTCGGACTTTTCAGGCTTTTGTTCGCCAGGCACTACAAGACACAACGCCCGGTAGTGCCGAGTCCCAGATTACCGCCATCAGGTCTTGGTAGTGCCGACCAATGATACTACCGCCAATCAAAGGTCTTGATAGTGCCGACTTTGGCACGACTGAATCTGAAACTTTTGCAATTTTTGTCAAATTTTGTCCAAATGAAGTCCAAATGATTTGAAATTTTCAGGAAACCAACTTTGGACTATTTTGAAGGTTTTCAAATAACTTTTGCTTCACAAGAAATTTTCTTTTAGCTCAATTTTGGCGAAATGCGCTTTGAGGCATAAAATTCCACTTGAGCGGCAGTACCGGGACCCACAAGCGATACTGCTAGCCTCAGCGCAACCTCAAAGGACACACCTCTGAAAAATAAACTACCGACGGCTTGGGGCTGGTACTACCACATCTCTAGCAGTACAACCCTTAAGCCCCGGTAGTGCTGGCCTCCAGAAATTTAGATCAACACATGCTCTTTGAAAAATAACTAACGCCCTCATTAGGGCAGTAGCACCGGCCAAGTGGCAGTACCAACACCCATAAGCGGTATGTGCACCATCGGCTAAAGAATTGTTTGCCCAACTATGCTTTGGTTTGCATGATACTATCTTTGAAAAGTCATAGGATGATCATCGGCATGTAAGGCTGTTATATTTGAAAGACCACATCAACGGTAAGACGATATCAAGGATGCTGGTAGACGGTGGGGCAACTATTAATTTGATGCCTTATTCAACTTGCAAAAAGTTGAGCAAGTCCGATGAAGATCTCATCAAAGCCAATATTTTATTGAATGACTTCACCGGGGACCACACGGAAGCAAAAGGCGTCATAGTAACCAAGCTCACAGTCAGCAGCAAGACTTTGCTGATGGCTTTCTTTGTGGTTGATGCCAAATGAAGTTACAGTATGTTGCTTGAAAGAGACTGGTTACATGCTTTATTGTTGCATTCCATCGATTATACATCAAAAGTTGATACAGTGGAATTGCGACGAAGTTGAAGTTATCGATGCTGATACATCAGCTCACATAGCCATGGCCAGTTCAGAAGCTAATTAGTAGCATGATGGGGCTGAGTGCATATTTGGTAAGGGGCTTGAGGATTGCGACTTCACATGTATCAATCAGACATGTGTGATCCCGGTTAGTGTAAGGCCAAGCACCTTTGATTTGGCAAATGAGATCTTATGCCGATAGAGTTCAAATCGGTAATATGAGCTCTACAAGATAAAATGCAACACTATTGGCAAAAAATGGATAGTTGTGAAGCCATCAATGATTTCGAAGACATTGAGAGATTTGGGCAAGGTTTTATGTCTTCGGATCCATTAGAAGATGTAGATATAGGTAATCGTGACAGGAAGAGGCCAATTTTTATTAGCTCAAAGATAACAGATGGGTATCAGAAAAAATGGTCGACTTGTTAAAAGATTATAAAGATTATTTTGCTTAGAAATATCATGAAATGCCTGGTTTGAACCAAAAGCTTGTTGAACATCGGCTACCGATAAAACCAGGCTATAGACGGTTTAAATAGTCTCCTAACACTACCATTCTCTAGGGGTGGTACTGCCGGAGGTGCGGCAATACCACTCACAAAAGGGCGGTAGTTATTTAACAAAAAGTAAGTTTTGGTGTCTCTTGGTGGCTGGCACTACCGCGCCTTAGGAGCGATAATGCCGAGTGAGCGGCAATACCGCCCTAAGACAACGGTACTTATTTTACAGTAAGCACTTTTTTGTGCCTAGGCCCCGAGTGGCATTACCGGCTCCAAGGAGTGGTACTGCCAGGTAAGCGGCAGTACCACACCATTAACCCTAGTACCTTTTTCCTAAAGTGCATGTTTTTGCCCCATTTTAAAATGCGGCACTACTGGCCCAAGAGGGCGGTGGTGCCAGACTTATAGAGGCAGGTGGTTAACAACTAGAACCTAGTACATTTAATGCACTAGGTTTGTCATTGGTGCCCTGGTCAACGCTACCGACCCCAGAGCATTTCTGGAAAATGCCTCCAACGGATAGTTTCTTGGTGGGGGACTATAAATACACCCCCACCTGCATTAAGGGATTCTTTAGTGACTCTATTGAATACATCTTAAGCCCTTGCAAATTCCATTTCACTCTAGAGCATTAAATTCTCAAATTATGAGTTGTTGCGAGAAATTGAGTGCATTGCATTAAGTTGAGCCATTAGAAGCACTCAAACACCTTCAACCAAGCATCAAGTCTATTCTCTTGAAGGTTGTTGCCTTCTAGATAGCTTGGAGGCGGGAGAACTAGTGCTCTTCTCAAAGGAGCTTGTGAGAAAGCCTGTATTTTTGTGAAGGCAATGAGCTCGCTTACCCGGTGCGGAGAAGAGATACCACTAGTGATCGAGCAAATGATCATTTGCGCAAGGAGCCGCTTGATTGGATGAAGTTTTCTCAACATGGATTATGGGAGACCGGCAAGTCTCCGAGACCACGGGATAAATTTTCGTGTCCCTATCTTTGTGGTTTCATCACTTGAATTTCTTTGAGCAAATTTACTTTTATAGCTAATTTATTCTTGCTCTTGAAAATAGAATTGTGTAGTTGCTCAAACTTAGAATTGTTGGTGCACTTTAGTGAAACCTAAAATATTTAGGACTTGATTGTCAAAATTCTCATTTCTAATATTACTTGTCTTATGTTGCAATTAGAGCCGGGAATTTTAAAAACCTCCTATTCACCTCCTCTAGTCGGTTATCCTTGATCCTATATGGGTACAACCAAATATTCATGACTAAAGCCGACGTCCACAAATAGCCTTTAAGTGCCTTGCAGTGCTAGTGTTATTTGAATGGGTTGTGATGACATTCGGCTTGGAAGCGTTGGCACCACATACCAAAGAGCTATGAATTTGATCTTTTACGAATTGATCAGCCATATTGTGGGAATTTATATTGATGATATTGTTGTGAAGTCCAAGGGAGATTGTCGACACCTAGCCAATTTAGAAGAGGTGTTCAAGAAAACAAGAGCACATAATTTAAAGATAAATCCATACAAGTGTGTTTTTGGGGTGTCGATTGGGCAATTTCTTGGGTTTATGGTACATGAGAGAGGCATTGAAGTTAATTAGGAACGTGTCAAGGCTATAGCCGATACACAATCCCCAGATGCAAGAAGGATCTTCATAAGTTGATCGGTAAAATAGATCATTGAAGGATGTTTATATCAAATTTGTCTGGTCGGATTGACGTTAATCCACTGCTGAGGCTAAGGGAGGATCAGGAGTTTGTGTGGGGGGCGATCAACAAATAGCCTTTGAAGATATCAAAAAATATTTGTCTAAACCTCCAGTTTAGGTATATATATCGGTTGAGGAATTGACAATTGGAGCGGTATTGGTGCAAGAGATAAATGAGAATGAACAGGTAATTTTCTATTTAAGTCAACAGATGAGACAAAGTATCTTCCCATTGAAAAGCTTTGTTTATCTTTATATTTTGTTCGCACCAAATTGAGACATTATATATTGGTTTCGGCTTGTGAAGTCGTATGTAAGGTCGATATAATAAAATATACGATATCAGCTCCGATTTTAAGAGGCCGACTTGGAAAATAGGCTTATACATGTATTAAGTTCGACCTAACATTTAAATCGGCTAAAATAGTCAAGGGACAAATGGTAGCCGATTTCATAACAGAATATAGTGTCCATTGTGGAATAATTGCTATTGCTCCATGGCATCATTTGTACTTTGATGGATCGGTGCGTAGAGAAGGTGATGGCATTGGGATCGTGCTAGTATCCCCAGGAAAGTGTAGTTTTGAGTTTGCATTCAAGCTTAATTGTAGGTGTTCAAACAATCAAGCCGAATATGAAGCATTACTTAAGGGTTTGCGATTGCTCGACAATCTTGGTATCGACTCTATTGAAGCTTATGACGATCCCAGCTTGTGGTATAGCAAATAAAAGGGGAATACAACTGTTATGATGATATTTTGTTCAAATACTTAGAACGGTGTCATGATATAATCGATCCGTTTTGTTACTCTTCGATCGATCATATCCCTCGTGAGCAAAATGACAGGGCCAATTCATTGGCACAATAGACTTCAAGATATAAAGTGTTTGGCCGATTGGTAGATTGCGAATCGATCGAGAAGATGGTCATGTGTACCGATATAGCCGATTGGCGATTGAAGATATCTAATCATCTGTCTGGCCCCTCGAAGCCAACAGAAAAAATAAATAAAAGACAAGCCTTAAAGTATGTCATGCTTGATAATACACATTATTATTGGACTTTGAAAGGTTTGTTATTGAGGTGTCTTGGGACAGAAGAGAAAATCGGCAATGGGGAAGTGCACGAGGGGATTTGTGGAACACAACAGTCAGCTCATAAGATGAAATGGTTATTAAGGCGTATTGGTTAGTTTTGGCCAATGATGTTGGAAGATTATTTCAAATACTACAAGAGATGTAGGCTTGTTAGGGATTAGGTAATGTGCAATTAGTATCGGCCTCAGTTTTACACCCGATTATTAAACCTTTGCCGTTTAGATGTTGAGGTATAGACATAATTGTAAGTACAACCTCCATTAGGTTGATCCATTAAGTTGGTTTTGGTGATTAATGACAAATCCTAATATGAGACTAATGTTTAGGTAATTACTATTTTCATCTCATCAAGGATGATTGATGATCATTGACAAAACTAATTGTTAATGAGACTAACATATTTATTGAGCTTATGTTTAGTAGCCTCACATTTTGATAGAAAATGGAAAACCCAAGGTATGCATTGTATCAATGTTCATTATTTTATTGCATACTTAGGATTTAAGTTGAAGTATGAATTTCTCCACTGCTTTAACCAAAAACTGTGTATCATGTTTCCCAATCCATATATTACATGGATGCACACATTTAGGGGGAGTTCACACTCTAACTTAATGTTTCATTGCATTGATCTATTCCTCATTACAACATATAAAGGATCAAGACATTGAAACTAGATCTTTGAGTATACATTTAACATGCATAGTTGTAGTATACTCATGGTATCATAGGATATGCTCCAAAGAAATAAAATTGAATATGTGCATTTTGGTTCAAAGTCAACTATATGTATGCACACATACTTGTGGAGTTTATTCTATAGTTGATGGTTTAGAGTAATGATCATTTCCATACATTCCATATATTATGTATCATTACTTTCCATCAACATGAGTATATGAAAACTCGTGTAGTTGTTATATACTCATATCAATTTACATGAACATTTAAATTGAGGTCGTTTATCTCTTAAGCATCAAAGAATGCTCATCATGTGTTGGATGGTGTTCTTGTGATCGATTAAGGATAATCGATAGTTCTTGAGTATAACGAAGCATTAGTTGCATCAATATACTCAAGATACAAATATTATTCATTAAATTGATTTAGGTTGTGCTCAATCATTATGGAGGCATTCATTATGTGTTAATGGAGTGCAAGAGTGATTGAGACAACCATGCATCTTGGAGTAACTATTTTCATAAGTGATGATTGAGCCAGATTAGGTCCAATGATGGCTAAGATGAAGAAACGGAACAAGGACGACATCATGAAGTGATGAACGTCAAGAGGAGATTCCGATAAGAAGAAAAGAAAAGAATGTTCATCAAGAGGAGATGAACAAGATGTTGTGAGAGCCGGGTAATGATCCAGTAAAAGAGAAGTAGAGCTGGGTGACAATCTTGAAGAGAAGATGATCGTAAATCATGAGGACTTCAAGAGAGAGCAAAGTGACAATCCCGGGGAAATGAGTATGCCTGAAGATCATAAAGACCCCAAAGGGGATTGATCACGTGCGGCATCAAAGGTAACTAGATAGAGTGTCTTGTTATAGGCGTGCCGTACTATTAAGAGGGATGCAACGTGGATGATTTAGAAGTGTCTCTGTGCTCAAGTGTTATCTATCCTTAAATAGATGAGAGACACAATACACATCACGTACACCGGGATTGTTTGTTTTTTTTGTCTGGATCGGATGTTCCGATCAGGGATCGGATGTTCCGATTCATCGGTAAATCCGGTGGTTTGTTGGTGAGAGTCTAGAACCTCTCTGGATTGATCGGAAGTTCCGATCAGGGTATCGGAAGGTCCGATTCATCGTAAGGTCCGGTGCTAAGTTGTCTAAGTCTCAGGTGCTCCTCTGTGAGGATCGGAAGTTCCAACCCGTGTGATCGGATAGTCCGATCAGGACTTGGAAACTTTTCGAGCTAGTTCTAGTAAGGGTGCCTCTCTGTGAGGATCGGATGTTTCAATCTTTGGATCGGATGTTCCGATAAGTATTAAACTCAAAAAGGGTGCTCTCTGGTCAAATCGGATGTTCCAATCATGAAAATCGGAAGTTCCGATCAGTGTTTTTAGTCTGCAAGTGTGCTGAATTTTTTGCCTGATCGGAAGTTCCGATGCAAGTTCCGATGTATAGGAAGTTGTGAAATCATGTGCTGAAAAATTGGCTTAGAATTGAATTTGCAAAATGTGCTTGTGCTTGTGTTTGACATTTTTCCAAGAAAACAGCGTTTTTCCCATGTATGACGGACCAAAAAGTTTGGTCTGTCATACACATGTTTTTGGCGACTTCGATTTTCCCATGTATGACGGACCAAAAAGTTTGGTCTGTCATACACATGTTTTTTGGCGACTTCGTTTTTCCCATGTATGACGAACCAAAAAGTTTGGTCTGTCATACACATGCTTTTTGGCGATTTCGTTTTTCCCATGTATGACGGACCAAAAAGTTTGGTCTGTCATACACATGCTTTATGGCGACTTCGTTTTTCCCATGTATGACAGACCAAATTATTTGGTCCGTCATACACATGTTTTTTTTTTGAGCAAAACTGGAATTGTGTTTAATTTGATTTTGAGATAATGAAATTGGTGAGAATTTCATGTTGCTTGTTTTGAAGTGGACTTTATGCAATGCTCGTGTGAGTATTTGCATGGATTGATGTGAGTCAAGTCGTGGACTTGTGCTCAGAATTGTTTTGTATTTTTGTTCACGTGCAGGTGTTGCTCAAGGTCGAACGTGGTCGATGACGGGACCGAGACTAGGTTCAGGGAGGAACTAAGGTCGTGAGGGTCGAGGGTGTCATGCGGGACGTTTGGACTAGAGGACAGTGCGCGTGAATTCGTTCGTTGCAGCGTGGTGGCAGGTGGCCGTACACGTGTATACGAATTTTTCACACATGCATACAAATACATGTGTATATGTTGCATGCATGTGTGCGTGGTCCGTGTGTGTGGCGTGCGTGCGTTGTGTTGCGTGCGTTTTGCTGGGAGTCCTTGCAGGCAGCCGGCGTATGGAAAGAAGAAGGAAACCGAGTCAACATCTGAAAGAAAGAAAAAGGAAACGGAAAGCGCGTGTGTTTTGAAAGAAAAAGGAAACGGAAACGGTTTCGGTTTGGGTTGGAGTTGAATCCAAATCGGCTTGGTGGACAGATTTTGGTGCACCTCTTGTCCTTTAAATAGAGAGTTCTAGGGGCTTAGAATTATAAAAGGCAAAGGGCAAGAAGCAAGAGGTGACTACAACAAAGAAGAGATTTTATGTTTTCTTTAGTTTGTTTAAGGTTTTCTAATCTTGTGAGATTAGAGATTTTTGTGGTTTTCTAATCTTGTGAGATTAGAGATTTTGGTGTCCTCTCGAAAGGAGTGGCTTTGGAATAAAGAAAAGGTTATGCAATTCTTTACATACTTTTTTGCTATGATTCTTGATTAGAAGGATTGTTCGATTTTTGATAGAACTAGTTTTGATTTATGTTCGACTTGTCTCGCTAATTAATCTAGGGTTTTGATCTCTACGATATTAGATATTCTTCTGCTATTTAGGGGTCTTTAATTTTCCGAAAGAAATAGTTGAATTTTATTCGGCATCTATTCACCCCCCCTCTAGTTGCCTACTCGGTCCTACAGAAGTTCCGATGTTGGATCGGAAGTTCCGATGTAGACTTAGAAACTTTTTGAAAGGTTTCTGTAAGGTGCCTCTCTGCCCAGATCGGAAGTTCCGATGCAAGTTCCGATGTATCGGAAGTTCCGATGTTAGTTCCGATGTGTTTATTGGATTGAGTTTGTTCTGGAGTTTTTGCTTGGTCGGAAGTTCCGATGTTGGGATCGGAAGTTCCGATGTGTGTAAAACGGCTAGTTTTCTTGCTCCAACGGCTAGTGTTTGGGTGTGGGGTATAAATACCCCCCTTGGCCGGTTGAGAGATAGAGTTGAGGATATTTTTGAAGGGCTAAACAAGAGGTTGAGCTAGTTGAGTAGTGAGATCACCTTGGGATGCATTTGTTGCTCCTTGGTCATCTCATTGGCTAGAGAGAGCTCTAAAAACTTGTGTTGTGATTAGGAGTGGATTGAGTGTTCCTCCTTGCTCCTTCTCCTTTGATCTTAGTGATCCCTCTTTGAGTGAGGTGTGGGAAGTGAGAGTTAGTGCTAAGAGTGTTAGATTGAGATACATCTTGAGCACTAGAGTTCATGTCCTAGATCATCCATTTGTTGGATTCATTACTCTTGGAGTTTGAAGACTCCTAGACGGCTAGGCGTTGCTCACGAGCAACCAAAGTGTGTGATGTGCCGTGAGAAGTTTGTTGAAGGTTCGATTTCGCCTCCGAAAGGGAAGAAATCAAGAAGTGAAGCCACATCTCAAGTGTGACCGAGATTGGCGAGGAATAGGGTTGGAAAAGACCCGGCTCAAGTGTGACCGAGCCTCCTCAACGAAGACGTAGGAACCTCCTTGGAGGAAGTCCGAACTTCGGTAAAAAAATCATCGTGTCAATTCTTTACATGTGCTTATTGCTTTACTTTGCTATCTTGTATTGAATTGATCTATCTAGTGTTGATTATTTCTCTAGCTAGCTTTACTACTAGTTGCTAATATTTGCCTGTGCTAGCTTCGAGTAGAAATCATTTTGTGTATAGGCGTAATTAGTTTTGCAATTCACTAGACTCTGTTCTAATCGGATATTCCGACCTCGTATCGGACATTCCGATTAGACACCGGAACCTCCGACTACATATCGGAAGTTCCGATCTCTTTTCCGCTGCGTTGATTTAGAAAATTGTAAATCGCCTATTCACCCCCCCTCTAGGCGTCCATCCTCGATCCTTTCAATAATCGGTTAGATATATCATGTGCCACCTAAAGGACATAAGTACATATTAACTACGACTGATTATTTTTCTAAATGGGTTGAAGCTATACCACTAAAAAAGGTAACTAGTGTTGAAGCAACCGGATTTGTTGAGGAACACATTATTTATCGGTTTGGGATCTCTCAAACTATCATGACCGATCAAAAAACTGTGTTTTATGTCCGGTGAATTTCAGAGTTTTGCAAAAAGCTTTAGGATTAAGTTGCTAAGTTTGTTGCCCTATTATGCACAAGCTAATGGTCAAGCTAAGTGATCAAATAATATATTGATCAAGTTTATTAAGAGGAAAATTGATGACAAGTCGAGAAATTGTCACGTAACATTATCGGACTCATTATGGTCTTACCGAATTGCTTACCATCGAGCAACTAAGTTGTCACCTTATCAGCTTGTGTGTGGGCAAGAGCCTGTATTGCCGATATTAGTTCACCGTAGGTCGCTAAGCAAAATGAATTATCGGCTCAAGATTATAAAGATTTAATAGCCAATAATTTAGATGACTTGGTAGAGATAAGATTGCGAACGTTGGAACCAAGTATTCAAATTTTGTTCTCGGACCCTATCTTAGAAGTGGCCAAAATCCGAAATCTTGGCAAGATCTTGGAATTTCAAAAAAAAAAATCCGAACAAAATCCAAAAAAACCAAATTTCAAATCCGACCATTTTTCAACCGAGAAATCGGAGATTTTGGCCGAAATCACCGAGATTTCGGTCCAATTGAACAGACCAAAAAATGGTCAAAAACACGTCAACGACTTTTGAATTTTTTTGTGCATGATCTTGACCCTAAATCCAATCAAAATCCAGATGAAAAAAAAATAAAAATATGGTGAAAATACCCGAGATTTCGGCCGAAATCACCGAAATTTGGATGGATATTGTAGCATTTTAATTTTTTTACCCGACCGAGATTTAGGATCTCGGAGGGGTCCGACACCCGAAATCTCGGCCGAGATTTTCAAAATCCAAAATCACTGAGATCTCGCCGAGATTTGGATGGATATTGTAGCATTTTTTTTACCTGATCGAGATTTAGGATCTCGGAGGGGTCCGACACCCGAAATCTCGGCCGAGATTTTCAAAATCTCAATGGGATTTAGATCCTTGGTTGTTACAAATTCAAAAGAATAAAGCTAGGATTGCAAGTGCCTATAATAAAAAAAGTTGTCCCTCAATCATTCGATGAAGATGAATCAAGAGAAAGCCGATATGGAAAATGGTCTCCTACATGGGAAGGGTCATATAAAATTAATCGGCTAGTCCATGGTAATTCCTATATGTTGGAAACTTTGGACAAAGTGTTGTTTACTAAGGCAATCAACGGAAAGTATTTAAAGAAATATTACCCAAGTATTTGGATTGAGGCTTAACCGGCTAGAAGTGTTACGTGACATGTTGCCATCAAAAGAATTTTTATTAGCCGATCACAAATAGTGATCAAATTAACTCGTTGCGGTTAATTTTGTTACTAGTGTATATAAGATATGGCCAACAAACACATTGTCCTTAGAACAAAGATAACACAAAAACAAGCATAGGTTAAGAACATTCAAACATTACAATTGGTTACATAGTCGATTTATAAAGTTACAAACATTCAGATCAAGGCGAAAAATGTTCATCCCTAACATGCCAACAACATTCATTACATAGCATTTGAAGGAGCATAGCAGGTGTTGGTTCGAAACTTCAAGGATTGATTCCAAGGCCTAAAATCACAACCAAGACACTGGCTATGATTTTGTCAACTTCATCAATGATATGATGATATTCTTCAGCTGTACCGGGAATAGGAGTGACCTTGGCCGACTATACTCTGACCGACGCAATTCCTTTGGCCAAGGAAACCTTATGCTCCTTGAGGTATGATGAGAAGCTTGTCATTTTTGGAGCTGCATAGGCTAGGTGCTTGTTTATCTTGATCAGTTCCTCTTCCAAGGATCTCTTGGATGCCTCTAAAACCGATACAAATTCGTTGATTTGTTTAAACTCCTTGGTCTCCTCATCAAACTTGGCCTTTTTGCCATTATTTTAGTTACTAATTGATCTAGTAGCTTTTGATCTTTCCTCTGAGTAATTCGACGCTCAAGCCTCTGCTTCACTTCGGCAACTGATTTCTTCTTGTCGTCTATGAAGCAAGCATTGAGCAGGGCGACTGTGGCATGTTTGGAGAGATCGGCTGAGAATCTTCTAGCAATTTGGCCAATGGGCTGAGCAGTACTTAGCAAATATGTTTAAGCATGTCCTTGGTGCCTGGTGCCGACATAACATGAGCTGATGCGCCTTCCGCTTTCGCAAGAATGGTGTCTATCATAATTGGGATGTAGTCCTCCTTCTCACTCTTGATATCCGATAGATCAAAGCCAAGCATGTTGGCAACTGAGGATGTCGGCTTTGAAAAGATGAGAAGGTTGCCTAGAGGGGAGGGGTGAATAGGCAATTTAAAAATTAAACTCAATTTGTCGCAGCGGAAAGAGTATCGGAACTTCCGGTATTGGATCGGAACTTTCGATACCAGTTCGGAATGTCCGATCGACTTTAGACACGAACAATTAGCAGCTGAAAGTAATGAACTTGAGAAGCAATCTGAGAAAGATAGATCAACGAAATACGGAAACAAGCTTAAGTAAAGTGAAGTAAAGACACGGATTTGTTCCCGGAGTTCGGATTCTTGAGGGAATCCTACGTCTCCGTTGAGGAGGCTCCAAAGAGCCGGGTCTTTTCCAACCCTTTCCTCCCAAACCTCGGTCACACTTGAGGCTTGGTTCCACTATTGGTTCCTTTCCTTTCGGAGGCGAGCTGCCTTCACAAACTTCTCACGGCGTCCCACAATCCTTGGGAGCTCGTGAGCAACCCCTAGCCGTCTAGGAGTCCTTCAACCTCCAAGAGAAACAAATGCACCATTGATTGATCTTGGAGGAACACTCTAAAGCTCGAGATGAAAGACACTTGCTTTTTACTCTAGCTCCAAATCTCACTTCTAGTCCTCACTCCTTAGATGATCCCTAAGATCAAAGAGGAGGGCTCAAAAGTAGACTAGAGAGGGCTCAAAGTGCTCTAGAGTTCTGCCAATTAGTGTGTCCTCCTCAAATGAGAGAGGAGTGGGGTATTTATAGATTCTTGCAAAAACTAGCCGTTATACACCCACTCAGCTGCATATCGGAACTTCCGATTTCAACATCGGAATGTCCGATATGTGCAAACAATCAGAACTCGAGCGCACTTCAACTGTCGAAAAAGGTGCATCGGAACTTCCGATGTCATCATCGGAACTTCCGATGTTCCCAGAAAAACCCTTGACAAAATGCTTCTAAGTCAATATCGGACTGTCCGATACAAACATCGGAACTTCCGACTTAACATCGGAATGTCCGATATAATATATCGGAATGTCCGATAATTCCAGAGAGTTCCCTTTTTCAGGTTTGAACACATCGGAACTTCCGATGTCAAATATCGGAACTTCCGATATTTACAGAGAGCACCCTAGAAAGCTGTAGCAACGTATCGGAACTTCCGATCGAAAATATCGGAACTTCCGATGCATCTACCACGCATCGGACTGAAGCAAGCATGCACACCGGAATGTCCGGTCACATCGGAACTTCCGATATTACATCGGAATGTCCGACTTGAACTTTGATAAAAACACATTCCGGTGCATGCGCGGTGATTTAGGGTCTCAACAAAAATAAAGTAGCATTCATCTGAGCATAGAGACTATCCTAGATCATTTACGATGCATCCCTCTTAATAGTACGACATTCCTACGACACAAAGCATAGAAAAATAAAAATACACTGCCGTTTTACTCGCTTAAAATCGTTTGAGGGTGTCCTTCGCATGTAGAATATCTCACATTTATCCTTTAACCTGCTCATAAGCTCATTGAAGACATTAGTCTCTTTAATCGTTTGTCATTAATCAACCAAAACTAATTTGGGGGCCTAGATGCACTTTCAATCTCCCCCTTTTTGGTGATTGATGACAACCCGATTAAAGCTTACAATTAAAAGGATATAATGAAAGATTAGTCTAGGTTTAGCTCCCCCTGAAGTTGTGCATTGAATAGGAAAAGATCGCGAATGCACAATTTTGAAAAGAATTTCGCAGGAGCTCCCCCTAAAACTGAGCATATAATGAAACAAACAATATGGAGGCTAACATTTGAGTAACCATTAATATTAAAGCATCCATGATAAGAGAAACAATAATCCATCATAGCATGAGTAAAGCAGTAAGCAGTAAGCAATAAGTCCCAAGTTCACGTCAAGCAAAGTAGAAACAACGCTAAACGAAGGATGATACTAAAACGAAGGTAAGCTCTCTTAGGTAAGCTCTCTTCTCCCCCTTTGGCATCAAGCACCAGAAAGGAGAAACAAAAGGAGAGAGAGAGAACTAGTCCGACTCCTCGGAAGCATCATCAGAACCAGATTCCTCATCGTCCTCGGACTCATCTGAAGCTGCAGGCGCTGGAGCAAAAGGATCCTCAACTTCTTCTTCACTGTCCTCATCCTCTGAACACTCCAGATTTAAATGCCTCTGAATATCTTTCAGTCTCTTGGTGTTCTTCTTGTCTTGTTCTTTGCATTGCCCTTGCACAGACAAAGATAGACTTCAAAGCGGAGAATTGGAGAGGATGATCCACCTGGAGGCTGCATTGGAGGAGCGATGGTGGAGGAGGAAGCGGCTACAGTCGAAGCACGTTTAGCGGTGGTGGGGCCTTGATCGCCCTGATCTGCACTCCAGTATGTCTTGCATCATACTCAAAATGCTGGTGAGTTATGTGCTCAATCATATGCATGATGAAAGGAGCATAACCACAGCTTCTCTTTGGCTCCTGAGCAGTCAAGCGGATCTCATTCCAAATGAAATCAAATACATCAAAAGGACGCTGTCCATCTCGCATCCTACTCAGCAGATTTCTTGTATAAGATAGAACATGAGAAGCATCACCTTCTTTGGGAGCTAGCGTCTTTCTGAAAAGCCTGTTGAGACAGGCAAAGAAAGGCTTCATGCCTTTTGTGCTTCCCTCCTCAAAGTCTGCATCTTCATCATAGAGAAAATTCAAGTTGGAAGCACCGAGAGATGCTTCATTGTGAATTTGATCCTTGTCACGGCAGTCAGCTTCGGTGAATCCAAGACAGCGAGCAAAATTGACATAGGAGATTTCATACCATACTCCTTCCGTCATCCAATGCAAGGTGGAGACTCTGTCCCTGGAGATGTACAGGGTGGAGTAGAACTGAGCAATGATCTCAACGTTCCAGTCGTGCTGAAAACTCATTATCCTCTTTGTCCCAGTTCTCTCACAAGCTGCAATGACCTCAGTGAAGGTGGCATCATCAGCTGCGGCCATGTAGTCCCAGTCGACCCACTGCATCAGAATGACTGGATTCTTCCTAGTCAGAATGACAGACTCATAGAAGTCCTGCTGGAAGAAAGTCCAGAAGCGATAGTCAGTCGAGAACTGTGCACTTGCCCTGGGGTTCTGCTCTCTGGCTTCGCGCACTTTGGCGGCTTTCCCTTTATAGATCATGGGTTTCCTCTTGAGACGAGGATTCCTCTCTGCCTGTCTGAGCTTTGGAACTGCTGGGTCTGGAACTGGCTGAGGTTGAGAAGCCCCTGCCACAGCTTTGCCCTTCCTAGAAGGCAATGGCGCTCCTCGAGGTACATTCACTGTCTGAGCAGGAGGATCAGGTGGGGGGTCACTGATCTGAATGCCTGGGCCTCCACTGCCTCTACCTCTTCCTCTACTCGCAGCCTTTTTAGTTCTTGCACCTGTCGGAGTCTGTCTTGGCCTCTTGGCGCTTAAGACAGTCGGGTCCGGTTGCGGCTGGGAGCCACCTTGATCAGGATCCATTTAGCTAAGGACAGAGAGAGAATCGATTAAGCTTACGAGAGAAACAAACTTGGTTTGGCTTTTATTCAGTTGACATCGGAAGTTCCGATTTTATATCGGAAGTTCCGACATGAGGTCGGAAGTTCCGATGTTTTCAATCGGAATGTCCGATGTCTACGGATTTCAAGCAACACAATATTTCTCCTAAACCAACCGATGGAAAGAATTGAAACTTGACAGTAATGAACCAAAGGAATAGATGAACAAGTTCACCGAAACGATTTCTCAAAAAGATGCCCTAGATCCAAAAGGAAAGGATTGAGCCCTAGGGTTACCTTCACGAAGAACGAGGAGAAATCGCACGGAGAGGAGGGTCCTCTTCAAGATGGAGTCCTTCCCAAGCGAAGATCGGAAGTTCCGAGAGGTCGGAATCTCCGATAACGGCAAAAAGGCGAAAAGGGAAGGAGAGACCTAAGAGACAAGAAGAAGAGGACAAAAGAAAGTGAAAGGGTACGGGCACTTTCTTATGTGCGGAGGAGACATCAGAAGTTCCGATGTGGAAAGACTACCAGACATCGGATATTCCGATGATTTGATCGGATGTTCCGATGTGTTGATTTTTCCAGCAAACAGAGAAAGAAACAAGGAATTTGAGTGAAGTCTGAAAACTCTGAGTCACGTGAACTTAAGGAGGATCACTCCACTTGTCATCAGCAAGCATCCAAGCAATCAAAACTATGATTACAAGTGGATTGATCCGAGATTAAGATCCAACAAAAACATTTTGTAATACACTCAATAAGTTTTTCAATCGTTTTGTTTCGAAATTGAGCTAACTAGCAGCAATCAATGAGTGCAATCTTTCAAGACACATTCCGATGGTCTAGGATATTTAGCTCGCTTCTAAGCTCGCAAAAGCGTTTCTCATCTAGAGGTTTGGTAAAGATATCGGCCAATTGTTTTTCGGTTCTCACATAGGTAATATCTATATCTCCCTTAAGAGAGTGATCTCTAAGGAAGTGGTGTCGGATATCTATGTGCTTGGTCCGAGAGTGTTGAACGGGATTGTTGGCTATTTTAATCGCACTCTCATTGTCACATAAGAGTGGTACATTTTCCATATTAAATCCAAAATCCTTCAAGGTTTGCCTCATCCATAACAATTGTGCACAACAACTTCCTACGGCAATGTATTCGGCTTCCGCGGTGGATAGAGCCACTGAATTTTGTTTCTTTGAGGACCAAGACACTAGTGACCTACCTAGAAATTGACAAGTCCCCGAAGTGCTTTTTCTATCCACTTTGCAACCCGCATAATCAGCATTCGAATAACCAATCAAATCGAATTTTGATCCTTTAGGATACCAAAACCCTAGACTAGGTGTGTGAACTAAATATCTAAGAATTCTTTTCACGGCTACTAAGTGACACTCTCTCGGAGCGGCTTGAAATCTTGCACACATACACACACTAAGCATAATATCAGGCCTAGATGCACAAAGGTAAAGCAAAGAACCTATCATGGATCGATATACCTTTTGATCCACAGGGTTACCTTCTTCATTTAGTCCTAGATATCCGTTGGTTGTCATTGGTGTATGAATTGGCTTGGCGTTCTCCATATCAAACTTCTTTAGCATATCCTTTATGTACTTTGTTTGACATAAGAACGTCCCTTCCTTGAGTTGTTTGATTTGAAATCCGAGAAAGAATTTCAATTCACCCATCATTGACATCTCAAATCTCTTCGTCATCAACCTACTAAACTCTTCACAGAAGCCTTTGTTAGTGGAGCCAAATATAATGTCATCGACATATATTTGGCACACAAATAAATCATCATCAACATATTTTGTGAAGAGAGTAGGATCGACTTTACCAATTTCGAAACCCTTTTTAATAAGAAAATCCTTAAGGCATTCATACCATGCTCTAGGTGCTTGCTTAAGCCCATAGAGCGCCTTATGGAGTTTGTAAACATGAGAACGGTTCTTATGGTCCTCCATTCCCGGCGGTTGCTCAACATAGACTAATTTGGTGATTGGACCATTTAGGAAAGCACTCTTGACGTCCATTTGATAAAGCTTAAAATCATGGTGAGTAGCAAATGCAACCAATATACGAATTGACTCTAATCTAGCAACGGGAGCATAAGTCTCACCAAAATCCAAACCTTCAATTTGAGTGAATCCTTGAGCTACCAACCGAGCCTTATTTCTTGTGACAACTCCGTTCTCGTCTTGTTTGTTGCGGAAGACCCATTTGGTTCTTATCACGTTTTGATTAGGTCTTTCCACTAGTGACCACACTTTGTTTCTAACGAAGTTGTTGAGCTCTTCATGCATTGCCATCACCCAATCCGGATCCTTCAATGCATCTTCTACCTTCAAAGGTTCCAAAGTAGACACGAAAGAGTAAAATTCGCAAAAATTTGATACCCTTGAGCGTGTAGTTACCCCCTTTTGGATGTCACCAAGGATGTTATCGACGGGGTGATCTCTTTGGATACTTTGATGCACTCTTGGATGCGGCATTTGAGAGGTATGTTGAATTGGTTCATTATCTTCAATTTGATCATCCTCCACGAGTTTGCTTGTACTCCCTTGAGAGATGTCTTGACTTTGATTCGAGGTAGGAGGCTCGACTTGTGTAGATGAATTGTCTTGGTGCACCTTTTCTTGCGGCCTCACTTCACCTATTGCCATCTTCTTGATTGCAATGCTTGGCTCTTCCTCATTTTGTAACACATTCAAATCAACTTGCTCTACTTGAGAGCCGTTAGATTCATCAAATGTCACGTCTCTCGCTATTTCAACACAACCCGAGGTTTTGTTGAAAACACGATAAGCGTAAGCATTTGATCCATATCCTAGCAAGAAACCTTCATCGATCTTTGGAGCGAATTTGGAGTTCTTAGGCTTCTTGTTTAGGATAAAGCATTTACTACCAAAAACTCTAAAATATGAAATGTTTGGTTTGTTACCGGTGAGGAGTTCATATGCCGTTTTCTTCAATATCTTGTGGAGATATAATCGGTTGATGGCATGACAAGCGGTGTTGACGGCTTCCGCCCAAAAATGGTCGGAGATCTTGTACTCATCAAGCATTGTTCTTGCCATCTCGATCAATGTCCGATTCTTTCTTTCTACCACTCCATTTTGTTGAGGGGAGTATGGAGCGGAGAATTCGTGTTTGATCCCTTCTTCATCAAGGAATTCTTCGACTTGAGTATTCTTGAATTCACTCTCATTATCGCTTTGAATCTTCTTGATCTTCAACTCGAATTCATTTTGGGCTCTTCTTGCAAACTTCTTAATTAACCCTTGTGTTTCACTTTTCTCTTACAAAAAGAATACCCACGTGAAGCGTGAAAAATCATCAACGATGACCAAACCATATTTGTTACCTCCGATGCTTATATAAGCAACGGGTCCGAAGAGGTCCATGTGTAGAAGCTCCAATGGTTTTGTAAATGCGTCATGATGTTCTTCGCGGGATGTTGCGCTCCAACTTGCTTTCCGGCTTGACACGCGCTACAAATTCTATTTTTCTCAAACTCAACATTGGTTAGTCCGATGATGTGATCCCCTTTGAGAAGTTTGTCGAGATTTCTCATGCCAACATGGGCTAGCTGGCGATGCCACAACCAACCCATGCTAGACTTTGCCATAAGGCATGTTTGAAGTTTAGCGCTATTTGCATTGAAATCAACCAAATAGAGCTTACCCTTCAAATATCCTTTAAAGGCAATTGAGGAATCATCTCTTCTCAAGACGGTCACATCCACATTAGTAAATAGACAATTGTAGCCCATTTCACACAATTGCGATACGGACAATAAGTTGTAATTTAAAGATTTAACTAGAAGAACATTTGAAATGGAATGATCATTAGAAATAGCAATTTTACCTAATCCCATTACCTCACCTTTACCATTGTCACCAAACACAATATTTTCATATTGTGACCCTTTCTCATCAAAAGATGAAAACATTTTCTTTTCTCCGGTCATGTGGTTTGTGCAACCACTATCAAGCACCCAACTTGATCCACCGGAGGTATAATCCTACAAGATCACATTAGACTTTGTTTTTAGGTACCCAAATCCTTTTGGGTCCTTGCATGTTAGTGATCAATACTTTCGGTACCCACACCTTCTTTTTGCTTGCATCAATAGAGTGGCGGGCACCGACAAAATGAGCAACCACTTTACCATGGTGGTTTCTCTTCAATATATAAGAAGCAAAGTGAATAGAATGAGATGTATGATGTTGAAGATGCTTCTTAGATTCTTGCCCGGTCTTGATGACATGTGTGGTGGTCAATGGTTGTTTGTCATTTCCTTTGACAAACTTGATGCATTCCTTACCTCTTACCACCACACGGTCATTTCCTTTGCACTCGTACTTATCATATCCAAGCATTTCTTTGTTTTTGTTGCCTCGACTATTTATGGTCTTATATAGGGCATCCTTGGATTGATAAGTTTTCATGCAACCGTATCTTACCAAGGCACTTAATCTCTCGTTTTCGCTTTTTAATACTTGCACAAATTGGGAGTTAGTAGTGCAAGAATTAACATCAACATTGTAGCAACGAGAGCAACCATTGCTAGTGGAAGGAATATATGCTAACGGTGAATCAACAATTGGAGAGTTAATATCATTAAGAGATTCAATTTGCACTTCAAGAGCTTGAAGATTGTTTTCCAGACTTACAACATTCTCTTGAAGTGACTCATTTGAACCCTTAAGCATTTCAATTGAATTATTAGCCAAATCAAGCTTTTTGGTTAACAATTCAATAGTCTCCTTTTCTTTTGTGAGGATCTTCTCGAGAGCAAGAGTTTTCTTCTTTTCACAAATTAACAACTCTTCTTGCTTCTCGAGAGTCTCCTCTTGGCTATCTATTCTTTTCATAGCTTATGAATCTTTGCAATAGCCGATTTGCTCAAATCACAAAGTAGAGCATCATCATCATCATTATCATCACTATCTAATTCACTATCACTACTAGGAGGTTTTGTTTTGGCCATTACCTTGCGCCCTTTAGCCATAAGACAAATAGGCGCGTCGTGGTCAGAGTCGTTGTCGCTCAATTCCCCGAAGAGTGACTTGGTTGGTGGAGCGGCTTCAATGGCGAGGGTGGCGACTCCTTCATTATCGGTGTCGGAGTCGGAGTCGTTTGAATCCCATTCTTCTCCAATGTGAGCTCGCCCCGAGTACTTCTTCTTGCAGGTCTTGTTCTTCTTATGCGGCTCATTCTTCTTGGTCTCATTTGGGTTGTTCTTCTTCTTTGGACAATCGACGATGAAGTGTCCAACTTCACCGCACTCATAGCAAGCCCTCTTAGTGTTTCTTCTTCCTCTTGATTTGTCGTTGTAGTTCTTCTTGTATTTGCTTGAACCATCATACTTGAGGAATTTTTTGAATTTTCTTACAAACAATGCCAAATCTTCCTCATCTTCGCTTTCATCTTCCTCTTCATCACTTGAGGTTGATTCTTCCTTTTTGCTTGCCTTCAAAGCTATTTGCTTCGATCTAGAGCTTGAGCTTTGCTTGGCAAGGTTCTTCACTTCTTTTGCTTCTTCCTCCATAAGCTCATGTGATAGAATTCTTACTAGCACATCATTAGGAGTAAGCCTTTTAAAATCTTTTCGCTCTCGTATAAGAGTTACGAGAGTCGAATTCCTTGGAGTAAAGGCTCTCAACATCCTCTTCACCACGACGTGGTCCGTCATATCCTTGCTTCCAAGCCCTCGGATCTTGTTCACAAGGATCATCAAGCGATCATACATTTGTTGAGGTGTTTCATCATCATTCATGACAAATCTCCCCAACTTTCCTTCAAGCAATTCAATTTTTGATTCTTGTACACTTGATGTTCCCTCGTGAGCTACTTGGAGAGTGTCCCATATCTCTTTTGCTTCTTCTAAGTCATCCACTTTGTTGAATTCCTCGGGACTCAACGCTCCAAGTAGCACGCTCGCGGCTTGAGCATTTCGGTGGATGTTCTGTTCTTGTTCTGGTATAAGCTCCATGTCATCTTCCGGCATATCTAAGCATGTACACACAATCTTCCAAACACTAGGATGGAGAGACATCAAATGCATTTTCATTTTGTGCCTCCAAGCAGAATAGTACGTGCCATCGAAAAATGGTGCACGCCCGGAGGGCACAGTAATATAGGAATGCGAAGAAGAAGTATTTAATTTTTCGTAATTAAAAGGAATTTGAGCTCCCTGCGATGACATTGAGGTGTCACCTTCCTTGGTCCTCGCGGGAGTTCCATGTCCAGCCTTTGGACTACCTTCTTCCCCCGACACGACAACCTTCAATCCGGTGTTTGCCATCACGTTCCCTTCAAGCGGTTAGGCCTTCGAGAAGGTCAAGCTCTGATACCAATTGAAAAGATGAGAAGGTTGCCTAGAGGGGAGGGGTGAATAGGCAATTTAAAAATTAAACTCAATTTGTCGCAGCGGAAAGAGTATCGGAACTTCCGGTATTGGATCGGAACTTCCGATACCAGTTCGGAATGTCCGATCGACTTTAGACACGAACAATTAGCAGCTGAAAGTAATGAACTTGAGAAGCAATCTGAGAAAGATAGATCAACGAAATATGGAAACAAGCTTAAGTAAAGTGAAGTAAAGACACGGATTTGTTCCCGGAGTTCGGATTCTTGAGGGAATCCTACGTCTCCGTTGAGGAGGCTCCAAAGAGCCGGGTCTTTTCCAACCCTTTCCTCCCAAACCTCGGTCACACTTGAGGCTTGGTTCCACTATTGGTTCCTTTCCTTTCGGAGGCGGAGCCGGCCTTCACAAACTTCTCACGGCGTCCCACAATCCTTGGGAGCTCGTGAGCAACCCCTAGCCGTCTAGGAGTCCTTCAACCTCCAAGAGAAACAAATGCACCGTTGATTGATCTTGGAGGAACACTCTAAAGCTCGAGATGAAAGACACTTGCTTTTTACTCTAGCTCCAAATCTCACTTCTAGTCCTCACTCCTTAGATGATCCCTAAGATCAAAGAGGAGGGCTCAAAAGTAGACTAGAGAAGGCTCAAAGTGCTCTAGAGTTCTGCCAATTAGTGTGTCCTCCTCAAATGAGAGAGGAGTGGGGTATTTATAGATTCTTGCAAAAACTAGCCGTTATACACCCACTCAGCTGCATATCGGAACTTCCGATTTCAACATCGGAATGTCCGATATGTGCAAACAATCAGAACTCGAGCGCACTTCAACTGTCGAAAAAGGTGCATCGGAACTTCCGATGTCATCATCGGAACTTCCGATGTTCCCAGAAAAACCCTTGACAAAATGCTTCTAAGTCCATATCGGACTGTTCGATACAAACATCGGAACTTCCGACTTAACATCGGAATGTCCGATATAATATATCGGAATGTCCGATAATTCCAGAGAGTTCCCTTTTTCAGGTTTGAACACATCGGAACTTCCGATATTTACAGAGAGCACCCTAGAAAGATGTAGCAACGTATCGGAACTTCCGATTGAAAATATCGGAACTTCCGATGCATCTACCACGCATCGGACTGAAGCAAGCATGCACACCGGAATGTCCGGTCACATCGGAACTTCCGATATTACATCGGAATGTCCGACTTGAACTTTGATAAAAACACATTCCGGTGCATGCGCGGTGACTTAGGGTCTCAACAAAAATAAAGTAGCATTCATCTGAGCATAGAGACTATCCTAGATCATTTACGATGCATCCCTCTTAATAGTACGACATTCCTACGACACAAAGCATAGAAAAATAAAAATACACTGCCGTTTTACTCGCTTAAAATCGTTTGAGGGTGTCCTTCGCATGTAGAATATCTCACATTTATCCTTTAACCTGCTCATAAGCTCATTGAAGACATTAGTCTCTTTAATCGTTTGTCATTAATCAACCAAAACTAATTTGGGGGCCTAGATGCACTTTCAGGCTTGACGGCGGCGCTAGAGGGACCTGAGCCCACAGTAGGCTATGTATACGGCGTCAGCTGAGATGGCGGCGAGGGCAGGTCGTTGGTTGTGTCTTTCGGTAGGTCAACGTTGGATGGCGTGGAGAATGGAGGAGGTGTAGAAGTGCGCTGTAAGTACATGAAAAGTTTGTTAGGCGATTGAGTTGCAGGTCAATTCAGTTTTTTTGATTCACTAAGTTAGAACACTTGCCGCACCGATCGCAGAAGTCTTCGGCGAACTCTCAACCAATTCTTTATGTGTAATTGACTGCTTCCTTTGAGCTGCCTTTTTATAGGGTTAGCCTTGCTTTTTTTTCTGCAAAATGGCATCAATTGAGTATATTCAGACTTAGCATTATTACAAGAGTTTTGGGATATACTTGAACTTACTTGGTTGTTGGTGTTGCCTCTCAAGATCGGAGAGGGAAGGGGATTGAACCCGAAGGGTTCTCGAGGAATGTCCCGCCAGCTTTTAAGTGTGAGGGATGCGGGTTGGGAATGAGGGTAAGAGGAGTGTGGTTTGAGATTTTATACTTAGTGGGAAGAGGTAATTTTCTTCGAACTCTAGTGGTAAAGTCATAATCCCAACCCATCAAAGTCGTAGGAAGCTACCTCAGATCAGCTTTCAGCTTATTCTAGTACAAATGAGCTGCTGGCTGCAAAAAAGCTTGCCGTTTAGAACAGCTTTTGGTTTCCAGAGGACAGAAGCCGAAGCTATTCCAAATAGGACCATAATTACCACTGGTGTGTGTTGTTGCAATCGAAAACACACACACACGAGAGGATGCAACATTTTTTTACGCCAACCAGTGGGAGAGGCTTATGACTCGATCGATGGTCATAATAATACTTATCTTTAAAGCGTTTAGGATTTCCAGCCTCCCAGCTCAGCCACGTTAGCATCCTCGCAGGGAGGCTTTTCAGAAAATCCGAAATTGTATATAGGTTCTCCATCGTTTTTTTTCTGCAGAGAAGACCCTGTGGTTTCATACATTCACGATTGGATCATCCACTCGTTTCCCCATCCCCCAAAAAAAATTCCGAATTTGTGTTTATGTTTATGTTTTCCCACCGGCTTTTTATAAAAAAAGACCCTCGTAGTTCTGTAAATTCGACGATAGGTCCTCCATCAGTTTTATTATAGAAATGACTCGTGGTTCCGCAAATTCGCCAATGACTCTTAGCTAGCACATTTTTTGAAACCCCCAAAAAATGAAATCACGTTTACGTCCTCATGCCATTTTTTCAGAAATAGTACGTCCTCCCCCAGCTCTTTTGTAAAAAAGACCCGTAGTTCTGTAAATTCGTTGATAGGTCCTCCACCGATTTTTTTTAAAAGGACCTGTGGTCCCACGAATTCACCGTCGACTCATAGCTAGCACATTTTGAAACCCCCCAAAAACCAGAATTACATTTAGATCTTCATACTATTTTTTTTATAGAAATAATCGCCGGACCAAATTTTACACAACGCAACGTAACGCACGACTTAGCTAATTGACTTCATTGGCCAAGAGAACCCTAGGCGACAAAATCAGCAAGCTCCCCGACGATAGCGAGCTCATCAGCATGATCCGCAATATCGTAGAGCCAAAAACTTTTCGTTTACATGTCGGGTGTCGAGCCTTTTGTGCAGAAAAACAATCAATTCCGATGTCGTGCCCAGGGATTCAAAAATTATTTTCGTAATTTTTGGATGAACAATAATGTTTGATAATAACAAAAATCGAGTCGAAAATCGTCAAAAATCGCATAATTTCAGAAACCAACATTTTTTGAATTTTTTTTTTCAAAAAACGCCGATTTTCGTGGAAAATCAACATCATTGTTGAACTTTTCTGCGGTCAATTTTTTGTAGCAATTTTCGTCGATTTTTGACGAAAATTGAGCAATTTCCACCGATTTTCCAACCTGTTTATGACACGTAATTTTTTTAATAGAATCGATTTATCAACCGGTTTTTAAAATCGAACCACAGCGATAAGAACGATTTTTATCGATTTTTTAATCCCTGGTCGTGCCACGAAATGGAGTGTGAAATTGTCAATTCCCTGTTTTGCGGACAACTACGATAGAAGGCGCTTTGACGAGGGCCACAAGAACTTGCCTGAGAGGGCGAAATAGGCGTAACAACTGGGCCGAAAGGGCCCAAAACGGCCTAAAAGACGTCCATTGTTGGGCCGCTCCGGAGTGCTGCGGTGCTGGCCTTGCCCTGGTAGTTCCCCTCCCCTGCGCCCCTCGAATCGCCTCCATCTTTTCCTCGCGTTCTACGAAGGGAGAATAGCGAGACCAACCAGCCTCCTCGGCGTCCTCGCCTCCTCCTCCTCCTCCTGCCCAGCGCACCCGCGGGTTTCGACCCCCACCACCGCGGAACGAGCCGAGGAACCGGAATGGCGGCGCGGCACCTCAGATCCGGCCTACCCCTCCTCCGCGCCCACCTCGCGGCCTCCGAGTCCGCGGCCGTCGCCCAGGTCCTGGTTCCCGTACCCGCTCCCGCCCCTCTCTCTGTTTTGCTAGATTTCGATGCTCCTGCTGAATCCCTTAGCCGATCTGGGTTCGTCCTACGTTCCTGGTATTTTCGGTATATTTCCCTGGGATTACAGTCTCTCGTCGTCTGTCCGAATTGTTTTCCGTGTGGTTGTTGCGTGGGTTTGACGTGTTAGTCATGGTGCAGAGTTCAAGGGGATTCGCGTCGCAAGTGGCTAAGCCCGCCGGGAAGCAGATCAAGGTAATGCTGAAATCAAGCGTTTCGTTAGATTACTGCTTTTCTCGTGGTGTGCGGATGTAATTTAAGACTGCCAGTAGACATTCCTTATATTTACATTCGTCGTGAGTGGGGGGGCAGACTACTCTGATCGATCTTTTTTTTTTTTTTTTTTTGGGGGGGGGGGGGGTTGAATAAGAATCTTGCAGTTGTTTCTTTTATCTAGCTTGTTATACATATCAGTGCTTTTTTTCTTCTTTCAATGCGAGGCTATGGCCTTGAATGTTCTGTTGTTGGGAAATGTAATGATGTACTAGTGTTAGATACTGTTTGATTTTCTATTGAATGTAATTATGTTTACAACCATCACGGATTGTGGTCGTACTCATATCCGAAGTGTGGATCAGTGTATCATTGTACCCAACTCATTTATCTGCTGCTTCAGCGAATGAAACATTGTTCATCCTCATCTACTGTTCGCGCCAAAAATGTGAAGGGGGTTTTCGGCCTCGAACACACAAGACAAACACCGGGTTTGCAGAGCGTGCCAGTCGAGTTGAACTGACAGCGACAAGGTAGAATTGTATGGTCGATCAAAGAAACAAAGATCTATCGGCTTTTAAGCTAATCGGCGAAATCGATTAGGAGATAACTAGATCAACGTTAAATTGATCAGGATATAAGGTAAAATCGGCGGAAAGCGTCATAACAAAAGCAAACAAATCAAACTGGGTGAAATCGGCCAAAACCAACAATCGGCGTGCTGATATGTTGATTCGTCGACTTGCGAGAGAAATCTATGAAGTTAAAGCAATGTAAAAAAGACTTCGTAAAGTAGGTTTTGTTGGAAATTGATTGATTTCTTTGCTTAGCGTCCACCCCCTTTATAACACGCCTTTAGTAGGTTAAGTCGCACATGGATACGGTGTGTTTGCAAAGTGATCGACCTCTTATCAATTTCCTTTCCTTTTTTAGAAAGCAGTTCCTTTTAAAATTAGTTTCTGGATTCCTTTCCATTATGAATACTTCTTTTACTATTTTTAGACCGATTTCAATACATCTGAATTTTGGTGCAAACATATGCCTACTTGTTTTTGGAAAATAACTTGTTATTTTCCAAAAAGAATATATCGGCTTTTCATTAAATATCGGCTTTTATGGGAGAATCCTTTTTGGGAACCACCCCATTAATTATGCGTAGTAAAAATCTCAAATTAACGCTTTAAATGCTCAAGCCGATCCACTTTGCTCTTCTTCTTTCATGTCGGTATAAATATGGGGTCCCAGCGGTCATTTCACGCTTTCAAGCTCTCGATTCGCATCATCCTTTTATGAAGCCCAGTTTGATTCTTGACTCATGGATTTTTGTAAACAATGTTTTAATCGTATTTATGTTTAAGCGATTTGGTTGACTATGCCCAACTTTATATATATGTCTTTGTGGTTGATCTGATGTCTTTCTCCGGTCGAGGACCACCATATGCTTGGGTGATATGCCTTGAGATATTTTCCATTGATTGCTTTAGGTAGGGACGAACCCTAAGGACTCTAATATATGCAATTTAGTCAATCGGTAGATTGATCTTGTAAGGTCCTTCCCATGTCGGAGACCATTGCCAAATCGATTATCCTTAGATCCGATCGGCAACACGGTTTTCCATACCAAATCGGCTTGGTTGAGCGATTTTAAAAGCACCCTCTTATTATCATACTGGCAACCCTCTCTTTATTCCTTTTAAGCCCGATCTAGTGTGATCGGCCTTAGTTCAACCAAATCATCCAGTTATTTCGAACATTGCACATTTGTATTCATCGGTGATACCTTATCTTGCTCATATAGCCTTCTTGGTAGATGTTGATTTCCGCAGGTAAAACGGCTTCTTGTCAGTATACCAATGAAAAGGTGACAATTTAGTTGATCGTCTTTGAGATAAGCCAGATAAGCCCATAAAGCTTGATAGTATTGAGTGCCATTTCCTTGGTTCTTCCTCAATTCTTCTTTTTATTAGTTTTATCAATGTCTTGTTCGACGACTAAACATCCATTGGCTGGCGTAATAAGGGGAGAGTTGAATAATTTTATCCCAAGACTTTCACTTAAAACCTTTGAACTCGTTGGACATGAACACGGTCCCTTGATCATAGTAGTTATTATGCAATGGAATTCCAAAGCCGATGGGACGATGTGTTCATTTACAAACGCGATTAGCTCTTTGCTAGTAACCTTCTTGAGTAGTACTGACCTCAACCCATTTTGAGAAATAATCTGTGCGTTATAAGGATAAATTTATGTCCTTTCTTTGGATGATGGAAATATTTGGCCGGATTATGTCTATACCCACGTCCTCTAAATGGCATGGCTTGATGATCGGATACAAAGCGATCTTTGTCTTATTGTATGTTACCAAACTTTTGGCACGTTTGGCACCCTTTATAGTATTTGAAGTAGTCTTCCAACATCGTCGGCCAAAAAATATCACATTAGCCTTAGTACCCATTTCATCTTATGGGCGATTGATGTGATCCACAAATGCCTTCATGGACTTTCCCATTGCTACTTTGGCTTCCCTCGGTTCCCGGACATTTTAACAACAAACCTTCCATAGTCAGAAAGTACAATACATCTTCTAGTAAGACATATTTGAGTGCTTTACTTTGACCTTCGCTTCGATCGGCTTGGTTTGGATCGACAAATAATCCCTTATCTCTGTTCTCCATTCGACAGGTGACACATAAAAATCGGCCAAGCGTTTGCTTCGATTGGTCACATCGGACTTTCAATCTTGTACCACGATGCACATTGTGCCAATCGGTTTGCTTTTATTATTAGCTTCTCTGCGGGGATATGTTCTATGGAAAATGTAGTGAACATCTACGATGATCTGAGGCATTGATTGCCAAATGCAGTTGTTAAGCGCCAGTCGTTTGCATCGGTATTCACGGTGACTTGGCTATGCGATTAACATCGAGTCTCCAAAAGCTTCAACGTCTTTTACCCCGTGCTATCTAACAATTGTAGGCCTCTTAGTAATGCCTGCCGTGCAGTTATTTGAACATCGGCTATTTAACCGAGTACATGAAGTCATACTCACCTGCTTCCTGAGGTGAAATTAATATCACCGATGCCTTCTTCTTGGCAAGCAGGACCCATCAAAATACGGTTGCCAGGAGTTACACTAGTTGTCCCTAATGTTTCACTCCTGTGATAAAATCGGCCCTGACTTGTCCTTTCACCAGTTTGAGGCTCATAGGATAACTCGAACTCTGTTAGAGGCGTCGCCCGTTTACCAAACCGTCCCTTGGGATGGCGCGATAATATGTATTTAACTACATCGGTTTGCATATTATAACGCATTTTGGAAGCTTGACATATAATGTCTTAACTTGGTGCAAGCAAAATATAATGATAAGCATAATTTTTCTACTAGGGGATACGGTTTGCATCTAGAAGGCGTCGGCTTAAGTAAAATATTGCTCGTTCTTTCCATCGGCTTCTTGTGTTAAAAGCTGCTCAATTGAATCACCTTAGATAGATATAGTCTAAAAGGTATCAAAGTGTCTTGAGTGCGGTCAATCTGGTGGACTCATCGGATAACCTTTTATGTCGTCGAAGGCTTTTTTGTTGATCGGCTTCCCCATTTGAACTCTTGGTCATTTTTAATTTTGGCGGTGTGAAGGCATGGTCGATCACGACAAGTTTGAGATAAAGCGTCGCCTAGTAGTTGATTTTCCCCAATCAACACAACTCCTTTTTACTTGTCGTGGTTTAGTATCGGCTATGGCCACTTTAGTTTGGTCTACTTCAATCCCTCATTCATGCAGTAAACCCAGAAATTGTCGGTAGATACTCAAAGCACATTTGAGAGGGTTCATTTTTAACCCATGTAACCTTGTGCTTTGAACATTTTTCGGATCGGCTAAATGTTGCCCGATCTTCTTTGGATTTTACCGCTCATTCGTCAATGTATATTTCCGCAGTATTAGATCAAATCATGGAAAATATGGTTCATGAAAGTGCGTTGATAAGTAATGCCGGCATTTTTAAACCGAAGGTCATAACTTTCCATTCATATAGCCTAAAGCTCGGACATCTGAAAGCCGTCTTGGGTATATCGGCCCCGGCCATGAGTATCGATTGTATCGGCGTTCGGGTCAAAAAGCTTATTATTTTGTTCCCGAATCTGACATCGATAAGCATATCGGCTATAGGCATCGTAATTGCACGTCCTTTGTGTAGCTTTGTTTAAATCTCTAAAATCGACACATACCCTAAGTTTTGCCATTTTCTTCTTCACAGGTGATGTTTGAGACCGCTCGTATCGGCAAAGGCCAGGATAAACTTGCCTCCAATGCGTCCTACTTCTTCCTTTATAGCGTCATACAACGTAGGATTAAACCCTAAGTCTTGTTTGAATGGTAGATACCAGGTTTTATGGGCGTGATGTTCGACTAGGTGTCGGCTTAAACACCGGCATTCGTAATACTCATGTACAAAAGCAATCCTTGTATTTCTTGAGTATTTAGACCAACTTTAACTTTATAAGCGGGTTCTAACAGCGCACTTACAAGCGTTGGTCTTTTATTATCACCTTCCCCAATATCAATCTCTTGAGCAAATCGTGATAAATCCTAACCCTTTTCTTTCTTCTTCAAAATCCTCAACGACTTCTTAGAAGTTACGTTTGCGAGTAAGCTCTGCCCTTTTCACGTAGCTTTGCTGGTCTTGTACTCCATCTTCTTACTACTTTGCCCGTCTGTCCAGATCAAGCGTGTTGGGTTTGTATTGTCCGGCAGAATCCTGACTTCTGCGGATAAAATCAGCAATTGTCCAGGCTTTTCTGATATACACTCGGCTTCTTAAAGTGTGGCCAATTGAGTATCGGGGCTAGCCATGGCGATGTGCCGATGTGTGTCGACTTCTCTTGTATCATCGTTCCACTACTCAATTTTTGGTGCATAGTTGATAATTGCTCGACCAATTGGCATGGATCGATCCAGGCGAGCCTGTTGTAATTGCCTTTGGCTTCAATCACAAAAAATGCGATCGGCAAAGTTTTATTACCGGTATCGATTCGGCACCATCACGCCTTTAGCTTGGTTGGATCTCTCCGTGAAGTCATTTAGCACCATATTGGTCTTGATCAAGTCTTCGCCGGCTTTACCCAACTTTAGAAAGTACTTAACGGCATTAGATTGTTATCGCCGCCATCGACCAACATCTGAGATATCGGTGGCCATTAATATACCCTTTTAGATATAATGGTTTTGAGATCTGATGCATGTCTTGTGGCTTTTCGAACACAACGTCACGGTGCTCAGAGACATAGCCAGCGAGAACACTTCTTGTGCCGATTCCTCGGTTTGAACTCGGCGATGGCGAATACCATGTTTATATCCATCGGTGGTGTATCATCCGGGATCATCGGAGAAGCGGATTCAATCGATTAGTGCGAATCACTGCTCGATTTGTTCCTTTTCTCACTCCTTTTTCAAAATTAGTGGGTCTTAATTTGTTGAACATCCAGATCCTCTCGCTCTCCTTTAGGCCTCCACTTTCTTCTTGTGTTTTCAATCATTTGAAGCCTTGCGTTGTGATTTGCTAAGACAGGAGGCACCGCTAGGATTTAGGTTCTATCGGCTTTTCGTATCTTTCCGGCTAAATTGCTTTCGTCTCGGCGCCGGATTCCATTCTACGTGTTAGCCGAGTAGTTCTTGATTTTTGGGAGGACTCGCCTTGCTCGATGTTGACAACCTTCTATGGATCGACCTCTTGCTCATATACGGATAGTATATCGGTCTAGACAACCTATCTTTTACGGCCAGGTTTGGCCTAGATATGCATTGAGTGTTGCATAGGACAAGACACTCTACATTGGTAAGGTCATCCCTTTCTCAGCAAAGCGCCAAAAGGGACATTGTCGATGTTTCTCTTCCTCGATGGTGGCCCGACATGACATATCGGCATGGCCTTCGTCCCTCTTAGTTGATGCAAGTTAGCGGCGTTGAGGGTCACGCCTTCGACTTACCCTTTCATACTTCCCAGGAGTTGTGAGAAGGTCGGCTTTGGTTTGAAATCGGTTTTTCTTGGAGCCTCTCGGCCGATACCATTTCACTGAGCCTCCAAGTCCCTCTTAGTTTCTGAGTTCTCAGTTACTGTCCATTCCTATCGGCTTATTTGTATAGAACCGATAGTGATCTGCATCTCGTCCTGTAATACAACTCCCTAATAATCGGCTTATCTTCTTATGAGGCCTCTCTTTTAAGTGAACATTGAACCATGTTGACTTGAAAAGGGCTCATATCTATCTGCATAGCGGATTCTTGTAAATTTTAGCTTTGCCATGGCGATAGCCGATTGAATCTGTTGTCGAAAAATATTGCAATCGTTAGTATTATGGGAGAATGAATGATGCCATTTGCAATACCTTAAGCTTTTTAATCTCCTCGTGGATGGTATGATGTGCCCATACGGTAACCTTATGAGTTTTTCTTGTAGTAATAAATCAAATATCTTGTCACACTTTGACACATCATCGAGTACTTGACTTCCGCCTTATTCTTTGTCGGTTTGAGCGAGAGAGCATCACAGTGGCTTTTTAGAACCCTTGGTCCGCTCGGCTATGTTTATTTCGCTTAGTCCTCGGAGGTGTCGCTTGAATTGTAATCCACCATGTTTACTTTGGCCCTTTCATTACCGGTTTGGCTTAAATCTATCTTTAAATCCTTTATTTTTACGCATATCGGCTTTCATGTGCCAGATCTGTGATGGAGTAAGTGGCCTAAGTCAGGGAACTCTTGGCTGATAATTTCTCTTTCAATGGAGGATTAATCCTGGGCGCTAAATCATCCAGCTGATCATCGGGTAATGTTACTGCTTTGTAGCACCTATTAAAATGCGCCAGAAACCTCTTGATATAACTTGAGACCAGGTCGGTAGTATACGCCGGTGAACTAAGATCGAAATCCTAAGCTCCATAGTTCCGAAAAGTACTCATGGAATCGGCTTTCAAATCGTTCCATATATGAAGCTGAATTAGGTGGTAGATTTGTGAACCAAGTGAATCGATTGCGAGATAATGATAAAGGAAACAATCTAATTTTTAACCCATCGAGTTTGTGCGGCCTCCCACATTGAGCCATGAACCGTCAGATATGCTCAATTGTGGATACAGAATCGTCACGAGAATTTAGCAAAGCCACGGTATCCTAAAGTTGTGGGGGTATGGCATTCGGTCTATGTAATCGGAGATCTGACTTCCTATAAGCCGATCACCCTTCCTCTGGTATAAGCCAGTATTCTCAAAACATTGGCGATTTGTTACGCCCAATTAACATTGTCGGCTTGTGGCGCGGTAGGACATTGCCAATTTTCATTCGTGCCACGCCCTTTTAGAGTGCAAACTCGGATCTTTATCCAAATCGCACCTCGGGAGGTCTTGGCAGCATGTCATAATCACGATTAAAACCTAATGCATCGTGTATGGGTGCGTGCGGCACTACTCTATATGGCGCTTGTTTCATGGTTGTGGCTCACGTATTTGCGGAACGACTGTTTAGATCGGTGATAAGCGATATCCGATGCTATTGGAGGCCCATCAGTGATTTGATGCGTTTATTTTGGCCCATCAGTGTGCCCGTGGTAGTGTGTGAACCCATCTCTCTGTATGCTTGGTTTCAAAAGCATTGAGTTGAGTTGGCATCATAATAGGTGCATGGCCGAAACCACGTTCTTGTGTTGGTGTTGGCGTTATGGAATATCACTTTGAGTGCGTAAGGATGGTTTGTAGTGGATCTAGCGGGTTTCAGGGCGGCTAATTCTGCAGCAATTGTTTTCACACTATTTTTCTATCATCGGCTTTAATGTGGATACTAGAGCCGATATATGGATAATCAATGCGTGATGGGATTGCTCGATCATACTTGATAAATCGGCGGCTTGGCCCAGTGCGTATCGGCTTGGAATTCGATAGCGAATCTCAGATAGGATTGATGCTTGGGAGTGCAATCTTTTGATAGCATACGGCGTGTTTTAGAAACCGTAGCATCATTTCCTCGAGCCGCCTTTCGGTCTTGATTTCTTTAATTGCTCGGGGTTAAATCGGCCATCATGTGCGATTATGGCATCGATGTTGATATCGGTGGCCAGCGGGTTTGTCGATTGACGACATTCTTTTGTGGTCCCACGTGGTGCCAAATATGTTGCGCCAAAAAATGTGAAGGGGTTTTCGACCTCGAACACACAAGACAAACAACGGGTTTCGAGGCGATCACGGTCGATTTGACTGAAATCGACAAGGTAGAATTGTAATTGATCAAAGCCCAGATAAAAAGATCTATCGGCTTTTAAGCTAATCGGCAGAATCGATTAGGAGATAACTAGATCAACCGTTCTGATTGATCAGGATATAAAGGTAAAATCGGCCAGGAAGCGTCATAACAAAAGCAAATCAAACCTGGTGAAATCGGCCAAAACCAACAATCGCGATCGCAGGCTATGTTGGTCCGTCGACTTGCAGAGAAATCTATGAAGTTAAAGCAATGTAAAAAAGACTCGTAAAGTAGGTTTTGTTGAAATTGATTGATTTCTTTGCTTAGCGTCCACCCCCTTTATAACACGCTTTGGCGGTCGGAGTCGCACATGGATGCGGTGTGTTTACCCATAGTATCGACCTCTTATCCAATTTCCTTTCCTTTTTTAGAAACGGATTCCTTTTCCGAGTCGTTTACCGATTCCTTTCCGTATGAATACTTCTTTTCTATTTTTAGACCGATTTCAATACATGCCGAATTTTAGTGCAAACATCTACATGTATTTGCTTGATATAGTAATTGCATGACAAAAGAGTTCCACGGCATTGCTTGCTGTATTTTCTTGATCTTGTATATCTACATAGTTTGTACCTATCGCGGACTAGTACTTCTGCGCTCCAGTTTATCGGTTAGTTGGCAGCTTGGGCCGTGATTATTTTGCCCTTTTAGATACTCCTTGTAATCTTGCAAGTTTTGTTCTTTATGCCACAATAGGTTCCGGAAGCTCTGTATGGTGGCACAGGAAACTATGCTAGTGCACTGTTCCTTTCAGCAGCCAAAGCAAATGTGTTGGAGAAGGTTGAATCTGAGATTCGCGATGTTGTACATGCATCCAAGAGGAGCCCGGTGTTTTCTCAATTCATAAAGGACTTGTCAGTGCCAAAAGAAACCAGGGTGAAGGCTATAACTGAAATATTTGCTGAAGCTGGTTTTTCGGACGTCACAAAGAATTTCTTGGGTATGCTTCCCATCCACTCAACTTATGTGCAATAATATTGTCAAAAGGGTAGTTAACTTGCTAATTAAAGTATTCCTCCTCGAAGGTTGTTTTGACTTTTGAATGCAGGTCCCAGTATCACTGATAATGTGCATAGAATTTACTCCATGATTATCAGGTATTTGTTTGCTTCTAATTTTGTGTCTCTATGAAGCTGTGCTGGCGGACAATGGCAGACTGAAATATATTGAACGCATTGCGGAGAGATTTGTTGATTTGACCATGGCACATAAGGGGGAGGTGAAGGTGGTTGTTAGGACAGTTATTGTAAGTACATTCCATACCATATTTTCTTGCAACCAAGAATACAGTGTGGTTGATCCACAAGTAGGATGCTGGTAGAATAGCTCAGTTCCCTTTCCATGTTAAAAGAGATGTTTGATGCATGCACCTATAGTTCTTTTGGGCTTGATTGGATGACAATAGGAAATGATGAGTTGATGCTCACTCTTTTTGTATATGAATTTCTGAAGCCTTTTCGTCTTGCTTGTTCTCTATTGGTGTTTTTGTTGCTATATTCTATATTTTTAGCCACATTCTATTTCTTTTAAGCTGAAAATTGAATTGCATTAGACATAGAGGTGAAAAGAAGCTTTTTGTTTGTTAAAATGTGTATCTGCAGATAAAATTTGAAATATTAGCATACATCAACTGAAATTTATTTCCTTGAAGTTGCAAACTGGAATTAAATTGATCTAAAACTATTCATTATTGGCAGTAGGAAATAAATGTATTGAAAGGTGGGTTAAAAAATGTTTTTTTAGACTTAGTGCAAAGTGTTGAAAGGTGGGTTAAAAAATGTATCATCTTTTGTTGTGCATATTTTTTTATAAAAAAAAAGCCAATTACAAACTCTGTTAGAGTCAACCAACTTGACAGGCTTATCTTGAAATTCAGATATAACATCTGGTAGCCAGCTGCAACCATTGCATTGATAATCACACAAACTGTTGTTCGTTTATTCCGCCTTGACTTCTACAAAATGTGGAAATTTTGGCTATTAGTTTTTTTTAAGCTTGTTTACCTCAGTTTGTCAGGTGGATCCGTGGATGCATACTGACTGCATGTGCTATTATATCCACTTGAGAATGTATTGAGATCAGTTTATTTTTCTTGCTGACTTCTCTGTTTTCTGCTGTTAGACACTCCCTGAAAAGGAGGAGAAAGAACTAAAGGAGACCTTGCAAGATATCCTTGGGAAAAACAAAACTATCTTGGTTGAGCAGAAGGTAGTTACTTGATCCACAAGTCGTGTTCATAGCCTGTTCAAAGGATTTCGCTTCAATTGTGCTTTCTCTGCAGATTGACTACAGCATCATGGGAGGACTAGTGATTGAATTTGGGCAGAAGGTGTTCGATATGTCGATCAAGACTAGGGCGAAGCAAATGGAGACTTTCTTGAGGCAACCCCTTGATATCTAACTGCCTTTTGGAGATCAAAAGCAATACCAGATGCAGTGGTTGAGCTGCTGAAGGTTTCCTCATGTCTACTACTTTGACCTGGCCTTGAAATAAAAAGCTTTCCTTTACAATAGAAGGTCACTGTTTTATTTTGTCTTGTGGGCTAGAAGCCCGCCGAACAATCTTATGTTCATTTCATTGTTACTAAAAAAACCCTGAAGGGAGGTCATGCAAAGTTTTTAATTTCGAAGTGATTGGAATATGTGAATTATTCTCTGGAAATGCTATCTCTTTTCCTCGTATCGAGTAAGGTGTGAAAAATGGTTTGATGACAATATATTTCTTAGCATTTTTTTCCATGTGAATAGCCGTATCCAGTCCTATATATGGATCATAACTGGCGGCTCAATCTAGCTCGGGAAACACACATGAAAATGGTGTTTAGATTTCATCATGCCATATCAACCATTTTGCAAAACGCAGCGGTCGCAATTCGCGCATGATTGGGAAAAGGGTAATTTTGTTGAATCTAAACTCCCTGCCGACCGAAACATTATGCTCAAGAGAATCTCATCCACGCAACCCAACCCACGACTTCACATTTCTAACCTTCTATGTCGGTTCTTTGCCATTGGCAGCTATTCTACTAGCCTAAGGAGAGCTTCGACACCGAATTGGCAGAGATCCAGATCCCAGCTTCACTCCAGAGCTGAAACTTGTAGACTGAAAAAAAGTGATTTAAGTTTATAATTTTATTTTAAAATATAAACAAGATGACACACCTAAACACTCTTAATACCCACAGTTCCAGCTCCACAAATCAGGTGAAGAGAATACCTAGCTCCACCAATTTCACGGATTTAATAGAGTCGGAGCTTTGCCAAACAGCCCAAGACGTCTCAACACTGGGAAATCGGTTAACCATATTGGCTAACAGAAACGCTCGTAACGACATGTGACGCACTCACATAATACGTGTGGCTGCCCCGACGCGTGCCTTGCTTTCGTGCATGTCTTGATGCGTAGGCCAGGCTTCAGTACAAGAAACACCTAGATAGTCACCGATTTAAGGGGTGAGTTGGCTTGAAAGAATCAACGAAATCGATCCCTCAAGCTAGCCGGTTGAGCAACTCAAGCAACCTAAACCTCTTAACTCACTCTTCCAAGCAAGCCATGCAGTTAGGCTAGCTCTAGAGCCCGGTTAAGCTCTCCTCCTCCTAGTCGTCGTCATCCTCCAACTCCATGCCCTCACCATCTCGCCCTCCTCCTCCTCCCTCCTCTCCGTTGCCTCTCCCTCCCGCATTCTCCGCCCTCCACGGATGTCGTCATGCGCGGCGGAGACTGGCCTGGTGGCCATGGACTGCCTGGTGGTGTGCTGCTGCTGCCCGTGCCTGGTGCTGCAGATCACCGTGTTCCTCCTCGTCAGGCTGCCCAAGAAGGTGGTCGTCAAGTCCAAGAGGATCATCCTGAGGAGGTGGCACAAGAGAAGGGCGGCGAAGAGAGGCTGCACGCTCCCAGGCATGAAGCTGGAGGAGCTCCTGGAGAACGATTTCGAAGGTGCATTCGGGATCGGAGGCGAGTGTAGCGACGGCGGCGATGATTGGGAGAGATGCTTCGCCGCCGCCGCCGCCGCCGCCGCCGACGGCATGTGGGAGGCGCTTGTCGAGCAAGAAGGACTCTTCTGGTTCGGGAGCTTCTGGGGCCGGCCGGCCGAGCAGGAGGATCCGGTTTCTGGAGATGATCAAATGTTTGCAGCTGGCCTGAGGTTACCTGTAGTTTTAGAGAGAGTGTGCGACTAGGCAATACGTTTCAATTCAAGCTCTGTGCACGGCAGTGTCTGAATGATCGAGGATTCTAGCCAAGGATTTTTACTCAGAATAGTTACACATCGATCTGGTTAGTGCACTAATTATCGATCGATGTACATATCATGGTATACACCAACTATCAAATTCAAAGGAATAAACCTGAAGAAGAGCGGCTAATCCACAGCAGAAAGAGTCAGGATCGAGATATACACACAAAAAAGCACGATCGTCCATATCTAGAAATAGAAACGGCCTTGATTCCTTGAAGAGATCATATAGACCTGTTCTGCTGCAATCACCTTGTGATGCCGCGAAGTCTGGTTTCTCTCAATTTGGATGTATCAATTCCGGGATATCGAATGCAAATGATATATCGGCCTAAACGCCATCGTGAAATTAACGTGCTATATACAGTGGATCGAGTGTATTGTAATTACCAGCCGGTACGTTTCGTCCCGCACCGCACGCAGTTGCTGCGGTCGGCGCCACCGGTCAAACTGTCGAGAGGATCCTGACAAGTGACACAACCTGCAGATAGCTGATGATGGTAGGATCACGTCTCCAAATCGAGAGTTTTCAGAATTTGACACACTTTAAAATTCGCATTTCGGAATTTGACACTCTGGCCCACTGTCATACACACAGACGGTCCCATATGTCATCCAAATAAACCGAAAGGCCTGCGAATTGAGTGTCAAATTCTGAAATTACACCTCCAAATCAGGACGAGAAGTATATACGACTCCAAATCAAGGGAAACAGACACGACTGATCACCCCCGCGCTAAACCGGCCGCGATCTCAGGCCTCGGCCGCACGCCTAGCTAGATCTCTACATGACAGCAGCACACACACATTACACAACAAAGCAGGCGCGAAAGTTGGCAGAAAGAAGCGACTGGAGGTCGTGATTGCATGCAATGGTTCGCTTGAAGTGAAGTACACGTACGTCCCATGGCCAACGAACGACCGGCAGCTAGCTTACTGAAGACGTGAACTGGTAAGCGCGCGCGCTTTCGTACCGTGGTAAGACACTCTTCTTTGGCAGTAATATGCTCATCAATCAGTTAATTATTAATCGCTTAATTACTGTCTTTAGTTAATTAATCATTTTATTCGGAAAAATGCTTGGTAAGGGCTGCTGCCGAGCTCTGTTATACCTGTCGTGATGGACTATGCTGTCGTGATACAAGAGCATAACAAATGATATTTGTCTGCTGTAATTGCTTCCGTGATCAAAGATAGGACAAGTTTTTATAAATTAGCGTTTCTTTCGGAAAAAGATACGAAAGGGAGAAAAAAAACCCTAAAGATTCGTTCACAGCGCCCAGACGGCCAAGCCGCACAATGAACATGACTCGAGCAAATCGAGGCATTTTTTCTAACTGCTAGCTCGCGTCTTGCAATAAGCAATGGCATGAATCACAAAGCGCAGGCAAAACGAGAAATGTTCATCTAAATAGCTCCGTAGACCTTTTTTCTTCTTCAAATCTAGCCCCTATATGACTAAAATTGCAAACATAGCCCTCTAACTGAGCGTGAAAGGAGCTCTCACGCCCACGCCTTTCCGCACGTCGCCCGCGCCTCGGCCCGAGCGCTCCCCGATTCCGACACAAAGTGGGCCTTGCGCGCATGCTGCCCCGCTCGGTCCCGCACCCGACGCCACATGCCTCCTTGCGTGCAGGTTCGCGACCGTCCAGTGCATCATCCCACGCCTCTGCGCCCGCCATGCATCGCTTGCAAATTATCCGTGGTTGCCGTGCGAGGGAGGTGCTCCCGTGATCCCCAACCACGAGAACTTCGTGGCTTCTACACCCGGGACCAACCACTCCCTTCCGCACTGCCAAACCGTGGTAGATGACACGTGTCACCTACTGAATTTTCTGTGGTGGGGAAAGAGACTATTTTTGTAAATCTTATAGCATGGAGGATACTTTTGCCAAAAAAAAACAGTGGGGTCTATTACAGTAAGGGTCTGTTTGGATCTATGCAGCTAGTTAGCTGCTAAAAATTAGTTGGAGTGGATCCAAACATAGCCAGCTAATAGATTAGCTAACTATTAACTGAGCACCCAACTAATGGTTATCTCATTAGCTAGCCAAACCCAACTAATTGCAGCCAATATGTTACATTTAACAAAAATACCTTTTGCGTCTGCCACCAATAGCAGTAATAGCAGGGGTATTCTGAACAATTGATCAACCTAAACATCTGTTAGCCACATATTAGCTGGTGAATCTAAACACCCGCCAGCTAATAGTTAGCCTAATGGTTTGAACCTAAAAAAAACTTAGCAAAACGAAACATTTCCGTGCGTGGGCCGTGGGACCCAATGACGGGTCTCCTCTCCTCTTTTCTGCTTGGTTAAACTTGGTCGGCCGACTCGGCCCTCAGCGCACGAACCGGCCGAAAAGCTCCCAACTGGCGCCGTCAGCTCGTTGATGGATTTTTCCGTCCGAGCCCGCATCCGAAACCTGTCCCCGGCGGTCTCCCACTTCACCGGCGAGGGGCCGCGCCGCCTTTCGGCGAGGGTGTACTTCCGGACCATGGCATCCGCGGCTCCGGTGGAGGAGCCTGCGGCGGCGGCGGCGGCGGCGTCTGTGACGAAGCGGCGGCCGAGCGGCGACTCCTTCATCCGGCACCACCTCAGGAGTCTCGCCCCGTACCAACCCATCTTGCCCTTCGAGGTACTTTCCATCCCACTCTTGGACTTCCTGTGTTGTAAAAAGGCTGCACTTTTCGCTGTGCTCGCGTGGTGCTCGTGGAAATGCTCCGTGGCGACGTGCTTGTGTTTTGAGAACGAAATGTAACATAGTGCAAATTACTGAGCTTATCTAGTATCTTAGGTTGTCAAGCTGAGTTTTGAATCTTTTGATGTTGCAATGCCTTGATACCTTACTATGGTTCCACCAAAATGTGAACTCTTGCTAGGTGCTATCAGCTCGGCTTGGGCGTAAACCAGAGGACATAATCAAGTTGGATGCAAACGAGAATCCATATGGTCCACCCCCGGAGGCGAGTACTTGTATCTTTGGCATATAAAGATTAATCTGAAGATCACTACTTTTAGTACATGAAACAAGTCATTCTTAATAAGTAGTGTTAGCAAGACAAGGACAGCGGAAACTTAGCTAACTTTCTTTATAATCCTAAAAAAAATCAAACTCGAAACAATAATATGCTTAGCACACTAGTATTAGATATCTTTGAACTTATAGTAGAAAATAGCATTTCTGTACATGTGCAACAGAAGGTCCAGATTCTCATTGTACAAGATTCATGCCTTCGCCTTGCTCGACTAATGCATACCTGTATATGGACAGGTAGCTACAGCATTAGGAAATTTGAAATTCCCTTATGTGTACCCTGATCCTGAAAGCCGCTGCTTGCGTGCTGCTCTTGCTGAAGATTCTGGTCTTGAATCTGAGTATATACTTGCTGGATGCGGTGCAGATGAACTGATTGATTTAACTATGAGGTTAGAGTGTAGCACATTTTGTACATATTTTTTGGTTAAGAAATTCATCTCAGAGTTGAGTGATCATCTATTTCATAAATGGTGCAAATGCAGATGTGTCCTTGAACCAGGTGACAAAATTGTAGATTGCCCTCCAACTTTCACAATGTATGAGTTTGATGCTTCAGTTAATGGTGCACTTGTGATCAAGGGTAGCTAGTTCTTTTGTACTTTTGTTCGTTGAACCATCTATGCTTTGTTGGTTTGGTCGACACCTTTTTTGATCCTGATTGGTATGCAATTCGCCATTCTTTAATGTAGTTCCAAGACTTCCCGATTTTTCCCTAGAAATTGCACAGATTATCAAAGTGGTTGAACAGGAAAAGCCAAAATGCATATTTCTGACATCCCCAAATAACCCAGATGGCAGGTATATTTTTCTCATTGAATAGGGGGGGGGGGGGGGTTATTCTCTGTGTCTGTTGTCCAGATGCCCGTATTTTACTGAATTACTTTTTATTTTTATTTACCAGTGTAATCAATGATGAGGATCTTTTAAAGATCCTTGATCTTCCGATACTTGTAGTGCTGGATGAAGCATATATCGAATTTTCAAGCCTTCAATCAAGGATGACATGGGTTAAGAAGCATGATAATTTGATTGTTCTCCGAACATTTAGCAAACGAGCAGGTCTGTCACTTTTTATTTTATTTTTTTAGCTGACATAGAAAGGTCATGTGTTCTGAAGAATCGAAAAGCATACTACTTCAAGATTCTGAACTCAACTTGTTATTCTTCTCATGACATTGCATGGTAATCAGTAATCACCAATTTGTTACTAGTTTTCAGATTCCATTTGTCCTTGGATAAGTTTGTTTTTTTGTTGCACATTATTATGTGATGTGCAGACATAGCTAACGAGCAAGAAACTGTTAAGACAATTTCCAAATATACTTCTGTTGCTAACTCATTTAAGCCGCAATGTGTCTATTTAAAACTACTGAATGATTATGTTTGAGCCAACTAATTGAAGCATTTTTGTTACGCAATTATGAACCAAAAGGGAAGGAATGTCTTCACAAGTTATTTATGATGCAGGTTTAGCTGGGCTTCGCGTGGGTTATGGAGCATTTCCTCTAAGCATTATTGAGTATTTATGGCGGGCCAAGCAGCCTTATAATGTTTCTGTGGCGGCAGAAGTTTCAGCATGTGCTGCCTTGCAGAACCCGGCCTATTTAGAAGTATCTCTTATACAATCTTTTTTTACAAAGATAGTACAAATGTAACATCCTTTTGACAATTGGATTTTTGCTAACTCTGCATCTGTTGGACCTTGCATTCTTGAAGAGTGTGAAAAACCTGCTAGTACAAGAGAGGGGGAGGCTGTATAATCTTCTCAAAGGAATACCATTCCTGAAACCATTTCCTAGTCATTCTAACTTCATTCTCTGTGAGGTTACGGCAGGAAAAGATGCAAAGAAAATAAAGGTTTGCTTTGCTTATTATTGTATGTTTTAGTTTATGCCTTATTTTGTTGAGATATTACAACCAATTTCATTGTGATCTTGAGGTGATAAAATGTCAGAACTTGCAACTTGAAGATTGGTTGTATGTGTTTAAGATAATTGCAATTCACATTCTGAAAAGAAGTTTACAAACTAATTAACACAATAGAGTATATGCAACATATTCACATAAATTTGTAATATTTTCAGGAAGACCTTGCGAAGATGGGAGTGATGATCCGCCACTATGACAAGAAGGAACTGAAGGGGTATATTCGTATTTCAGTTGGAAAGCCCGAGCACACTGATGCGCTAATGGAAGGCCTCAAAGCACTTCAACTGTGACGACTTGCACACCTTTACTTTGATGGGAACTGAAGAACTTGAAGAATATGCATGTCCCCGTGGCCAGGCTGGTCTGGATGCAGTATATCGAGTAGAGATTGCTGCACTCCAACATCGGTGAAGTGCATTCTTCAGAGTTCAAACCAACCAGGGTCAATTAGTTTTCAATAAGCTTTTAAGGTTTAACTACTAGTGTGAGTCCCTTTTTTTCGATTCACTGACTTACTTTTTTAACCATCATTTTGGATTAAGAGACTGGAATTTGAAATCCTGGTTGGTATTGCCTTGCTATGCATGTGTTTGGCCGTTCATGAGAAAATTGAAAATTATCTTATTACCATAAACTTATCTTATCGAACTTTTAGCAAGGTTAGCGTTTCACTGCAACATCTCAAAGAGCAGAACTCTGCAAAGTTCGAAGTACCAAATGCAGGCATGGAAGCTGAAGTACGGCAAATCAAAGTTACTGGTTTTTATTCATAGGTGCTCATAGGTGCTCGCTAATACTGGCTGGCGAGCTTGCCTTCCTTGACGATGTACCTCTCCAGCATGTCCTTCACTCCGGCCGCGAACCTCAGCTGCACCGGACAATTGTTTGCCAGGAACGTATTTGCGATCAGTGCATTCAGCCATGGAACATAGCCTTAGATGCAGAGCATGCTGTGCAAACTGACCTGGCCATCGATGGTGGTGCCGCCGTGCCGGAGATGTCAGGGGTCATGGCTGTGGCGACCCGCATAATTAGCATAGGGTAATTAACCACCTCTTGGTCATCACCCTAAGTTAATTACGCAAAGTCTCAGCATAGTGACCAATAAAATAACGGAAGTACCGGTATTTTCTCGACTACTATGCTGTATTCAGAATATTGCAGCAGAACAATAATTAGAGACTGAACTGAAATATATTACATTCCAGCCACGCATGGCTTACATAGTCCAACTTAACTAGGCATTGGTTCCAAATTACAACAAAATCTATAATACAACGGTCTCATCCCATGACGACCGTCCAAAAGTAATCCTTTCTACCCAATCATCTATTACTCCTGATTGTAGTAGGCGTAGTAAGCATCCTCCTGAAGCTCTGAGTCCTGCACGTCACCTTCGGTCCACGCCTCAACGGTGGATCCATCAAGCTCGCCTTCTAAGCAAGGGGGATTTAAGCAAGAGTGAGTACAGAGTACTCAGCAAGTAATAGTAGAGAATGCAATACATGAGTTTTTCTTTCTTTTTCCAAATCCAACTTACCACCTCCTTCAAATCTGTTTTTTTATTGGAAATAGGTTTTGATTTTCTTTAAGAGTTGCCAAATTTAATTAAAAGAGCTACTAACACCCATATATGAGGCAGACTTAGCTTCCGTAGCCTCCAATCCAGGAGACAGGCATGAATTCATGATTTAGACCCTGCGCAGGTTTGTACCACTTTACCCATAGTGACCTCCACGAGTGAGGCTTCAGAATGTTTATCACTAATCCGGTAGTTGTGATCTTTACCCTGTTACTCGAGTGGGGGATCCTCTCAAGGCCATCCCACTACACTCGCAGCTAACAGTTGTACTCCACCCTAATGTGGCAGTACTTTCCTGGCTTCAAATATAGCGCCATATGGAGAAACTCAAAAAAATGTTGGGTTTCCATCTGCCACCATCTCTCTGGGGTTTCCGGCACCCCCAGATTAGGTGCCTATTTACTAATTAACCACCATGCAAAGATCACAATACGTTCATAGGACAACCTTTTCTGTCTGATTACTCACACTATGGTTGATACTGGATTTACGGCTCATTGCCTGAGTATTAGTTGTTTATCCTTATATAATAACTTATGTAGAGGACCCCCCGGCCTTTTCACCTTCTCATCGGCGTCCTCTACCCACCACAATAGAATATAACTTTACGTCATAATGAAAACAGTGTTAAGCTTTTGTTACCAACAACACCGACTTTCACAAGTCGAAAACAGAACTGATCACTTCCTCATCTTAAACCACTTTCACTTTTCAACTTAGTTACTTTGCTTCGAATCCAACTGATCACAATTTAAGTTTTTGCAATTTATATATATATAGAACTTTTTGATGCATGAGTGATACAGATAATTATATTGAAATCAATTTTAAAGACACTTTAATGGAATTTGATCAAGGGAAGCTTGCCTGGAATAATACTGATAGGTACGCCCTCGCTCGTATACAGGAGTGGTTGGTCTGACAGGTTCTGTTCTGGACCTGACAAGGACCAAGTATCAAATCTACTGACTTGCCCAAAGCAACCCCTTTTCAATCTAACCCACCAACTTACCCATAGCATTAACATCTAGCAGCAAGTAATACAACAATTTACTTAACACCAGATTTATCACTTTTATACAGGTTTTAATTAACAACTCGCAGCTTAGAGAAATTTAAATACATCTTTTTCCTACGACTCAAATACAATCAATTTAACCTACGCGAAAGCGCGAAGGAACCAAATTTCTTATTTTTCCTATTTTTCTTTTCTTCTTTTCTTTTCTCTTCTTTCCTTTTTCTTTTTCTTTTCTCTCCTTCTTTTCTCCTTTTCTTCTTTTCTTATTTCCTCTCTGTTCTTTTCCCCTTCTTCTCCTGGCCGAAGCCCTTCGGCTCCTCCTCCCTCGGTCTCATCGCTGCCTCCCTCTTTGCTTCGCTTCCTCCGCTCGAGCGCTCACCCTGGCGACTCGTTCCCCTCGGCTCCCCTGCCGCTGCGTCGGCCGGCGCAACACGCCGCCCCCCTACACTCTGCTCCTCTCCTCTACTCTCTACCTTCTCTCGGCTCCCCTCCTGCACGCCGCCGACCGCAGCTACGGCTCCCCCTGCCGCAGCTAAGTCTCCTCTACCTCTCCTCTCTAATCTCCCTACTAATCCTCCCCTCTCTCTACTCCTTTCTGTTTTCCCTACTGCCTCCCTCTGCGCTCTACTGCCGAACCTTTCTTCCTCCTCTTCTCTAAGACGATAAGAACAGATGCTATTGATCTATTTGTTGCCTCTTTTTACTGGTTGTTTTACCTTTGATTCGCATCTAAGGTTACTGATAAGAACAGATATTACTTAATCTGCTTGGTTTTCGGTTTTGCTTGCAAGTTCTTGGGGTCAATGATGTGACGATCTAGTGGGACGGCAGGCTAAGGTCTAGCAACCCTAGATCAATCCACTGAGACTACAATCCCCTAATCTATCTACCATGGTAGCACGCTAAGGAGTAGTACTGCTATCACTACTTGGGTGGTTCGATGGCTGTGCACCTGGTGTTCGGTTAGGGTTCAGTTCTTGGGGGAAGATGATGTTGGTGCTGCTCGGTTCTTGGAGATCCTTCTGGCTCCTGCTCGGTTTGGTTCACTTGATCTTGGGGATCTCCTTGTTTAGTTCATCTTGTGGACCTCCTTGCTCCTTGATCGGTTCAGTGGACTTTGGGGATCCTCCGGGTTCGGTTCGTCTTGTGGGTCTCTTCCTCCTCCGGCTTCTGGACCTTCACCCTCCTGCTTTCCTTGCACCTTCGTGCTCCTTGGTCCCTCGAGCTCTCTCTCTCTCTCTGGACCAAATGTGGTTGTGCTTGCGTGCTCTGTTGGTTGGGAACTGAGGAGGAAACGAATGCTTGCTTGCTATAAGGAGAAGGGAAAAGAGTAGGGCCGGCCTGTAGCCATGCCCCCTCCTTGGCTGCCTCGGTTGCTGTGATTGGCTGAGAATGGCTCTACGTGGCTGCTGGCTGTGAGCTGGCGGTATGCTGGCTGTGGGCTGTGCATTGAGTTGGAATGGTCAAAGGCAGTGAGATGACCAATGGGTATTGCAATGGCTCCAATGGTTCACTGGACAAAGCAATGGCTTCTGGTTGTCTACTGAGTAAACGCTGCTACGGATACCCGCAATCCGAACAGGTAAGTACAGATTGCCGAGTTATGAACCGATCTAGCGAGAGGTACCGATCCGGCCCCTACGGGTCTGGTATCTCGGTGATCAATACCTCGCCTGCGGGTCTGACGGCAATCCTCTTCTATTTCTAATCGCTCTATTCGCAATTTAACTCTTTTGCAATTAGTTTACGCTAATTATTGATCTAATTACTTGATTGCGCTATTATTTGCTTAGTTGATTTTCTAGGTTATTACAATGGCGTTGTTCGGCATGTAGCCCCACGGGTGGTCCTTGGGCGCCGGCTGCGGGTACCTCACGTCGCCGCCGTACCCTGGTCAGAACAGGAGAGAGTTCAGTCTGAGACTCATGAATGAGAGAGAGAGAGAGAGAGAGAGAGAGAGAGATGACTCTGGGACAGTATGTAAGCTAATGTTTCCACTTCTTCATGTGTGGGAATTGAGTGGAGGAGCCATGGAGGGATATATATGATCTCTCAACGTTTGCTCTATATATGCTGTCAGTCTTTGCATGGCTTACCTGTATTTTTATGTTTCAGGGATCGATTAGAAATGGGCGAGAGGTTGCAGTGAAAGCTCTCTCTGCTGAATCCAGGCAGGGTATTAGATAATTTTTAACAGAAATTGATGTTATTAGCAATGTGAAGCATCCCAACGTTGTCGAATCAATTGGCTGCTGTGTCGAAGCAAATAACCGAATTTTAGTGCATGAGCATGTAGGGAGGGAGTGTATAGGCATTTTTCGGATATTTTTGTTTTAAATAATATTTAAATTTTGGATCGTAGGATCAAAAATCCAACCGTTCGATCAAATTACAGGATCGGATATAATTGATACTTCTGAATCTCAACAATGATCCAATGCTCCCAGATTTATGTGATTTTAGCAAGCAAAACATCCGGATGATGTTTATCAAATCCCATATAGGAAACAGCAGTCTGGACCGTGCACTGTTGGGTATGAATATATTCTTATTTCATTATATTAAGATGATTATTTTCTATACGATTGTATTTCAATATTTTTTTTGCTGCTTAACACTTTACAGTGTGCTTCTGTAGCTTCTAACGGTGAACATGCTGATTTTACTTGGAGCATAAGATCCGCTATATGCATGGGTGTTGCTAGCTAGAGGTCTAGCATACCTTCACGAAGAGATTGCATCGCCGATTGTACAGAGATATCAAGGCCCGCAATATACTTCTTAACAGAAATTACGGGGCTGTTTGTTTTGCTTCCATGGTTATTAATATTTGTCTTATCAAATTTTGGTAGTGTTGATCAAGTTTGGCAAATATTTAGTTTGCTACCAAATTTTGGCAAGATCCTCTTCTTCTTTAATTATCTATTTTATTTTCTTGCTAATCTTTAACCAAAATATTAGTAGCCAATTTTTAACAATACCAAATTTTAGTAAAATTTAGAGAGACAAATTTACCATCAAACCAAACAGGCTCGACATCCTCAAGATTGGGGACTTCGATTTGCATGCCCATACAGGTTATATCCCCAAGGTACAAGATTGAGGGCAGCTGAAGAGAGCTCGCTGTGTCTTCTATCATTGCCCCGTGCCTCTTCATTTCGATCCCCAATCTCAGATATTATTCTCGATCGCACATTCATTTTTTTTAGATAATAAAAGAATAAAATAGACTTCCGGCCTCTGCATACTGAGATGCACACAGCCAGACAATATTACATAGTTCATGATTTCAGCTAGAAAGCTGCCAATTAAAATCTTAGTAAAATAAGAAATAAGAAAACTTGCAACAAGCAAGAAATGCTGCAAGTGAGTCCCAAACTGCAGTGAGACTTCTTTGAAATCGCCAGCCATGCCCAATGAAGACGTCTCTAGCCACGGCAAATAGGCAATAGCAAGCTATTGACACCATATCCTGAGCCTCCTGACGCTGCAAAAGTGACCATTTATCGCAACCAATTGATGCACATAAAAATAACCTGCAACGGATTAGATATTTGTTTATCATTAAAGACCACATCATTTCGACATAGCCAAAGTGACCAACATAGGGCGGCAGCACCAATTAAACATTGATCATGTGCCTCCTTTTCCAATCCTACTAGCCATATCCCAAACATATGAGCCGTGCTATTAGGAGGAGACAAAGTAAAAACCACTTGTACAATGCTCCATGCAAAGCAAGTAAACGGACACTCAAAAAAGAGATGTTGAATAGTTTCTTCGTTGTGACAAAAACAACCGTTTTTATTCCCACTCACTGAAGTTTACTCAGATTATCTTTTGTCAAAATCATGTCTGTTTGTAACTGGGATATTTTGATAAGATAGAACTGTATAAGTCGAATGAACAGAAAATTATCCATTTTGATGAAGATTCCATCGAAAAGTATCCCTCTCTGAAGACAACTGAATACCCATAATCCTTGTTTGAAGGTTATGCAACGCCTGAAGATTAGGCCCCACAATGGCCCTACGGAAAGACACATTAGGATTTCCAGAATTTAATACTTCAGACACAGTGACATGTTTTTGTCGGACAATATTAAATAATCGGGGATATTGAATGCTAAGTGGACTGTTCCCAAGCCAGGTATCCTGCCAAAACCTTATTTGAGATCCATCATGAAGTTGAAAGGATCCAAATCTAAAAAAATACTGTTTGACCTTCATTAAACCTGACCAAAAGTGCGAGTCTCGTGGCTTCTTTTGTACTTGAGTAAGGGTATTACTGCCCAAATACTTCCTGGAAAGGATACTTTGCCAAACACCCTCCTCATTTAACCACTTGAAGAGCCATTTACAAAGTAAGCAAATATTTTTGGCATTAAGGTCCTGAATACCCAAACCACCCTGATCCTTAGGGTTGCAAATAATATTCCACTTAGCAAGTTTATATTTTTTTTCTTATGATTGTCATTTTGCCAAAAAAATCGCGATTGGAACTAATCTATTTTTTTTAAGAATCCCTTGTGGTACTCTGAAAAAGGATAACATGAACATAGGTAGACTGGTAAGCACCGAATTAATCAGGACTAATCTGCCTCCAACTGACAGATGTTTTCCTTGCCAGCTACTCAACCTCTTTTCAAAACATTCTTGTACCCCCTTCCAATCAGTATTTCTCAATTTTCGATAATGGATTGGTATGCCTAGGTATTTAAAAGGGAAACTACCTAACTCACAACCAAAAAGGTGAGAGTACTGTAGTTCGGCATCCTTAGTTGTACCAAAACAGAAAATTTCACTTTTATGGAAATTTATTTTAAGTTCCAACAAATGTTCAAAGGCACATAGCAAAAGTTTTAAATTTTTTGCTTGTTCAATGTCATGATCCATAAAAAGAATGGTATCATCGGCATACTATAGTATAGACAATCCATTATCAACCAAATGAGGGATTAAGCCTTTTATTTGTCCATCCTCTTTAGCACATTCTAAAATAATAGTTAGCATATCAACTACAATATTGAATAAAATGGGGGAAGAGGATCCCCCTGACGGAGTCCCTTTCTTGATTGAAAATAAGGCCCAATGTCATTATTAACCTTAATACCTACATTTCCTCCAACAACGAAATTTTCTATACTGCATAGCTTCTACATATTTTCTATAATAGGTATATAGGGCATATTTGGTAGGGCTTTAGATCCTACCTTTTCGTATATAGATCTTACTTCCTGGATCTATTTCATTGAGGTGCTGAATCCGTCTGACAAAAGCGTTTGGCTATGAGGTTATCTCAATAGATCTTGAATGGAGGAATGAACACAAATACATCATGCTATCCTTGGTTGTAACTCTTCATTTTCCTTTATTTCCTGTTTCTTGCTATTTGTGTACTAATTTCTGTCTATGATATTTTTAAATTTTGCAATAACCCTATGGCCGTTCTCTCGATCGACAATTGGTAGGTCGTCCGATTAGCCACCGTGCCGATGGCGAAACGCGAGGGTTGGCTCTTATACTAGAGTAACTAGACAAGAACGTTGGTGCTCGAGATGTCTGCAAAGAGCAAGTTTGGCGCCATGGTTTCTTCCAGGACGATAAGAGATTTCGCTTGCAAGCCATTGCAGACGTCCCAGGCTACTCAAACAAACGTGGCCATTCCTTCTACACACATAAAGTTATGGCCGAACTCGATCACCAGATTTTGTGCGAGAACACACATTCTAACAGCGTAGTAATTAAAAAGTTGAGCTCCAGGTCAGGCATAGTATCAGTCAATAGCACCAACAAGTTTCACAACATAATTATAGAACAATCATCAAGTGCAAAGCAAATGATGATTATAGAGCGACACTCATCAGCCTAACACTGTCACAGTACAAACTACCTGGTAGATTTGTAGCATGGTTCTAACAAGAATCTCCCTTAAGTCTCAAAACTATTGGAACAGAGGTAATAAGCTTGAGATATGAGCACCAAGAGGCCCCTTCAACAAAAAGCGAGAGTCCTGTGTTTTACAGCTTAATTAGTTGGCTTCCTGTTCTTCTTCTTGACACCGGAATTGGCAACCTGGAGGCTACGTTAGGCTCTCTTCAAGGATGGCTTTGAAAATGGCCTGTTTAGATATTTGGAGGTCTATTTAGGCCTGTAGCCATCCAAGGGGGTGGGCTATGTGCGCCTCTATTGAAGAGGTCGGAGGGGTTCATACCTATATAGAGAGGTTGTTCTCGCGTGTGCTATATGCGAAGGAGAGGTTTGTCTGATGGTTGATATATAGGCAGGGAATTCAGGCTATAGTTAGGAATCAACTCAATATAAAGGCCCAAACCAGATACATGCCGCACTGTTCAGGGCTTGTACAGTCGTTGGTTCAGTCTTACATTGAGCTGAGCCTAGCAAGAGCCGGCCTAGTTAGATGACTAGATCAGGCATGTAGTAGTTATTAATGACCTGGAGGGCAGACAAACAACTCATTAAAGCCCACACAATCTAAGATACCTCCCACCAAGTAATTTGATGATCCAGAAAATTCAGAAAACGGTAAAAGACTGAAGCACTTCTGTGAGTTAGCAATGAAAGCAAAACAGACAAACAAAATAAATTCTCTTACAAGAACAACAGCTCTCACAGTGCACAAAGCAAATAACTGACATCCCAAAAGACAAACTAGTATCAACTGATGCAAACATTGGCGTTAGAGCTATTCAAAGTTCCAAATAAGAACCACAAGATTTTAGCGATAAATCAACAAGAATATGATGCACACAGCAAAAGACTGAAGTACAAACAATTTCTTCAAAAAGATACATGCAAGAATGCTATTATACAATAAGACAAAGTGGCATGCAGGTTCAGCTCAGAAGCCAAGCGTAACAAATATATTTCATTGAAGAACCAGTAGATCAGTTGGTCTTCTTACATGTTATGGCTCATCATAGTTACGGTACAACTCACAAAACTGATAACTATCTTTCGACACAAAGGAACATCAATTAATGTACATATTGGTTGTAAAGCTATAAATGTTCTATAAGAACTGAAGGTTCCAGGCCTATTTATCACATCGTAAAAGTAGTTTTAACATGGATCAATTGATTATTTGCTACAAAGTTGATGTTAATTGATGATTTGTCACGTCCTTGTCTCACTAATATTTGGGTCCTGGGACTACTTATCGGTGAGATAGGGACTCAATTCAACATATGCAGGTAAACGATGTTGCAGCTCAGAAGCCAAGTGTAACAAAGTATTTCATGGAATAAATAAACATAAATAATTTGCAAAGACACTATTCGATGAATTACATCAATAACTTACCATTATGGCCCCTAGAATCACAAAGTAGCATCAAATCGTAACAGTGACGAGAGGTGTTTCTATGCCCTTCTTTTTAAAAGTTGCACAACTATTAAAGCATGAATGAAAGGTAGATGGTGATTACTTACCCCTTCGCTTGTTTTAAGATTTGTACAACTTGTATTAGGAGGAAAAGCATAGAAGCACTGCTCAACAGTGACACTGGTGATCTATGGGGACTGTTCTCATAATCACCCTGGCAAGATTGGACAATAATTTCCATAATGCAAAAATGATTTTCCACTGCATTATTTATGTTGCATAATACATGCAAGATACACATTTCCTTAAATAATTTGGGAAAAAATTGCAGCAACTAAAGAAAAGCATATCTCAAATAAAACATAATTGTACAGACGTCATATTGGCTGCTTATAATTTGGTCCCAAACAATGGCAACGAGATTGAAAACTGAAAGAGTTCCTCCTTTACGTATCAACTAGATTGGAAGCTCAAGTGACAAGATAACACTGGATCCTGTCATAGCACACTATCATATAATCTGCTACTATGCCCTTTACCAAGTACAACAGATCATAACATCCTGGTGCTCAAGTGTTGCACTTTACCATATTGTAAAATTCTTGCATGGATAAATCATCAAAAACATCCTAGTTGCTCAAGCATTGTAAACAGTTTAGTGGACGCAAAATTGTAATTCTTGGAGTAGTAAAATCCAACACACAATACCTAGGATGAACCACACAGGAACCAAATTAGGGATTAGGATTTACCTTCTACTGGCATGAGGTCGAACCGCCGCACTGGAGGGCCACCGGCTACTTGGGAGATGCTCTTCCTCCTAGTCACGAGTCACCGCCGCCGCTGCCTGGAGCCCGTGGGTCGCCGCAACTGCCGCTTGGAGCCCGTGGGAGTCCGCCCACGATTCGCCGCCAGAGTCGCCCGAGCGGAGATGTGAACGAGATGCGGTTGGGCACGGGTGGGGGACACTCGGGGTGGGGAGAATTGAGGGGGTAAGTAAGTGGCATTGCGGGTAATTATGTGGAACTCCGATGGCATTTTTCTTTCCGTGCGTTGGCTCCGCCCATGGATCGCCCAAAAGGTTCTGCCACGCGTACAGTACATTTTCAGCTCTACTCCTCCCCCTGATCTATGGATCATTTTTCCGGAATTATAGAGTTTGATTTGACTCAACTCTCCTACATGAGAATCTAGAAACTAGAGCCATACCAAACAGACTATAGTAAGTTAGTAACAATGAGGCCCTCTCCATACGAGCCGCACTCAAGAGGCCCGTTCACAGTGCAAAACCCACTATGCATCTCTGAAGAACATAGAAAACACATCCTCACATACCAAGGCCAGGTACAACAATAATGGTTATACAACATATGGAACGTAGCGTACGTAGGATAGCACGTATACACTAGCTAATACTATGATCCATATCAACACGATAGAAGAAACATGGACGCATGTATGTCATTGACCACTTAATCTATGTTTAATCAATGTTAGTTATGATATATAATGCATGTCTATATGTATAACATCTACGACGACCGTATGTATCATACCTTGTTAATTCTCTTATCTTTACAATTATTAGTTAAACACACCCATTGATTATCTTACTGTATATCACCTATCTCAGACTATACGGCCTTACGTAGCACGCTACCCACCCTAATCTTACTCCTATATATGTTGCCAATGACGGATCCAGAAATTTTTTAGAGTCCGGGCACGTTTAAAGAAGGACAATAAGTTCAAAGCTATTTAAATTTTAGTTGCTAACTTTCTATACAATTTAGGATGTTTTTTACAAGACGCTAGTAAAGCTTGTAGATTCAGGCTCTATATTTTCGTTTCTGATTTGAAGATTGTACTTGCCAGGTTGCGTGAATATGAGATTTAAATGTTTGTTATATGGGTTGAGCCCGGACCCGGGCCCGGGCTAGCCGGGCTTGGGTCCGCCCCTGTATGTTGCATAAACTATCCAGTTGATATCGAACTTTTGGGCCTTTCATTTTTTCTTCGACGGTCCACCCATGTAATTCGTTCGAGAATGGAGATTGGACTACCGCCACCATTTCGGTAGGCTTCATGGTAGATCCACTACTACAGATCTACTTTCAGTACCGATGTGTAACTGCTATCAATACCGATTTTTGAACCGATACAGGCCATCTGGGACTGATGCCCATTAGGCCATCTGGGACTGATGCCCATTAGGCATCAGTACCGTTCCACCAACAGGTACTGATGGCACTATAAATATTTTAAAATATATCGAGGATGTATGGGAGAAACGGGACTCGAACTTCCAACCTCGTGACTCCAGCCTCACCCTTTTAACCAACCCACCCATCATCGCGTACTAATATACATAGAATATGCATTCCTTTTGAAACTTTCTTGAAACGAGGCATCAGTACCGGTTGGTAACACGAACCGGTACTGATGCCCTCACATCAGTACCGGTTCGTGTTACCAACCGATACTGAAAGCCCACTACAACCCTATAGCTAATGAACCGGTACTAATGTTACTATCAGTACCGGTTCAAATCTAATCGGTAGTGATGTGCCGATAGTAAAACCTAGTTTTTTAGTAGTGATCGCAGCCTAACTTATAAGTAACTAGACGGGTTTGTTTAGATCTTGTTTCGATTGATCATTACGATAACTAACTACACATCTCCTAAAACAATCAGAAATATTCTTATATTAGGATCAAGCCAGTTGCTTTAGCTGTTGCCATTTCCGATTCATAACATAGCAGGACTAAAACGGAAAGCCTAAATCTTCCACATTAGTATATAGAATTAACAATTTCTTTAGGAGAAAGCCCAAATATTCTTATATTAGGGTAATGCTCCTGTATCAACAATTTCTTTATTATAGTATATAGGATTAATAAATACTTACGTAGAAATAGAATTAACGAAGAGAGATAGAATCTATTTCTTGCATGAGAAATAACTTAGGCACACAAACCAAGGAAGATACGACAAAAATATACATGTGAAGATGAGAGTTGTATCTAACTACATTATATGTCTTGCATAATATTTAGAGAGGTGCTTCTCTAATATTTATTTGATGTTCTCTATGTATTTATATTAAGATACAAAGGGTTAAAAGAGTAGTATCTAGTACTATTTATTGATGACATGTATGGTTTAGATATGACTATAGAAACCATGCATTAGGGGTGCCTTTAGAGGACTCTTCTCACATCGTAACACCTAAACTAGCATTAATCTTAAAAGAGGAAATTTCATAAAACTACATGTTTCTTGTGTAAACTATGAAAAAACTATAGGTCTTAGCTATTATTTCACAAAACTATAGACTTTAGGAGAACTTATATCGTAAAACTATATATTTTAAAATCGATCGTTTCTTGTAACGGATCTGACAGTGTGGGCACACATGGCAGCCTCATACGTCCCCATTTTTCATTTCACTCACGTGTGAGGCTGCCATATGAACTCATATTGTCAGACCCGTTGTAAGAAACAATCAATTCTAAATATATAATTTTGTGATACAAAATTTTTTAAAATCTGTAATTTTATGAAATAGGAACCCCGCGCGCTGATCCAATCCTTTCTGGTTAAGTGTAAGGAATCGCTGAATCAATGCAGAGATTACAGCCGCTGCCCCAGCGCGGACATGCATGGTCACGTTGAGCTTCGGGCATTTCACTCGCCTGGAGTAGCCGGTGGTGGCGAGGTTAGGGAGAGAGAGAGGACGGGAGGTGGGAGAAGAAGACACGGCAGAGGTGGGCATCGGGCCCGACCCGGCCCAGCCCACGGCACGACACGAGATTGGTGCCGATGCCGGTGCCAGTGCCAGGTGTCACAATCTGAAATGGGCCCTCTAATGCTGAGGCTTCGAGACGTCTTCTCACATTGTAACACCTAAAACCAGGAAAGGAAGCATCACCACATCTGATCGGCTGATCCTTTTCGTGTCCTCGTGAGGCTGAACGCTGCCAAGAGGGAGAAGAAGTTCTTTCCATGTGAGCAAAAGAATCAAGTTCCACACGGCACAACATCCCATCCAAAACACGTAAAGCAACGAACCTCCCAGAGAAATCCATCTTCTTCCAGCCTTCACTCCACTGCCTCCCTGTGCCAAACTGCCAATGCGACGAACAATTTCACCTCAAATCCACACCACGTGTTTAAAACAGTGATATACACATTCCAGCAAAATAGTGAGCACTTGCTCATCAAACAGGGCACAAGCAACTGATCAACAGTCACCAAGGTCTTTCAAAAAAAAAAAAAATCAATTAAATAATTGGAACTCGAAAGGTAATTACGCTTTCTTTAAGGACAAAAGATAGTTACCCTATCTAAATAATTTATCCATGTGTAATCATGGCTTATTAAAAAAATATAATTAATACACCGTGTTCAGAGTATTGCAACAGAAACAATAATTAGAGGTTGAAATGAAAAATTATCACATTCTTTTGCTACGCAAACTATATATTCAATACATTATTGAAACATATGATCCAAGTATAACATAGATGTAATACCAAAAGTATTAATTACTCCACAGACTGACGAAATTGATGCACCATCTATCCAACCCTCTAACCTTCTTGGTAGTCCTCAGCCGCCTCATCACCTCCAACCAGATGCTTGGACATCGGATCCAAACTCTAAGCAAAGGGGGATTTAGTAAGAGTGAGTACAAAAATACTCACCAAACATTAATAGCAAAATGCATTATATGAAGTTTTCATCCATATCTATCTCAAGTACTTTCCAAATCCATCTGGTGCAACTTTCCTCGAAAACCATTTTCAGAAAATAGAGTTTTTAATAAAAAATTATATTGTTGATTTTAATTATCCAAAAATGGTACTAGCACTCGTATACGAGGCAGACTTATACTTAGCTTCCATAGCCTCCAATCCAGGAGAAAGACATGAATTCATGATTTGACCCTGCGCATGTTACCATTTTACCCATAGCGAACTTAACTGTAGTTGAGAACCCAGAATATGTATCACTAATCAGATATTAGATCTCCAACCTTGACCACTTACTAGTTGTACTCCTCGAAATCGGTGGTACAATTACATGAGGTGGCCAGTTGAACTCCTTGAAATCAGAGTTACTCATCTCGTGGTGTTTAAATACAACGCCAAATAAGGCAACCAATACTATTTATTAATTGTGTCCCTCACTAGGTCTCCGGCGTATCCCAGCTTCACACCACTCTTAGTTATCTATGCTTACCTAATGTGGATATCAAACACCGTTATAGGACAACCTTTTCTAGTCATTTCCACATATTATGGTCGATACGATTAATACGGTTCATTCCCTGAGTGTAGTACCTTATCCTTATATCATAACCTATGTAGAGGGCCCCCTTGAAAATGCTCAAACATGGCATTCTCTACCCACTTCATACATACATATATATGTATATATATGGCAACGCTATTCTACTCCTAAGCGTTGAATAGGCTATTCTGCGCTCTGGTCGGAGAAGCACATGCAAAGCACACCGTATTGATTGCTAGCAATTCTATAGTAAATCACGAATACATTTTACTATAGGACAACAAATACAACTACTACTGAATCAATTACATGGTCAAACCAACTATTTAATGCGTTTTGTAGTTTGTACATGAATATGTTTCTTTTTCATTTTAGCCATATATTTTTATTCGCAGCTCTGATTCACGAACGAAATTCACCCTTAAATTATTGATGATGAGAGGAACAATACGATATAAGCCTCGCTAATAAAGTCATTACTATATGATAGTAATTTCATGTTATAGATGTAGTAATTCTTAGTTATAGATATAGTAATTTCTGTTATCAGTTGGTAAAATTACTATTTATTAGCGAAATTTATATCATTATGTTCCTTTCATTGCTAGTAAGCTACTAGTGAGAACCATTTGCAAATCGGGGTAGATGAGCGAGTGTGTACTGTTTTGTGTGCACGTTTTGAGTATGTGGTACTTATGTGCAGGTGGTGTGACCCCGGGAGTGCCCTCATCCTCTCGCCAATCCGCCACCCGCGGTTAAGGCAAATGTATTGGAATGGGTATCGTGTTGAATGTAACTAGACTTGACTAGATGCAAATTGTTTCATGATATGCTACCTTGCCATGATTAGTGCTTGCCCATGTTATGGTGAAAATGGTCTTTTATGATGCTATGCAATGGTTAATTGTTTATGTTTATGGCATATGTTGCATACATGGCATGAAAATTGGCCCGGTCGGCGAGGAAGTCATAACTAGTCCGGTAAGGTTGGTGAGAAAGTTATGACTAATCCGGAGCGCCATTGAGTAAGTCCTACCTCGTGATTCCATCCAATGTTGTGAATGGAAGCGAGGAGTAGGCACCCTCCATCTACGGGATGGAAGGGGAAAGAGGGTGCACGCCGACGGGTGTGCACTCGGCAATACCGGTATGTGCTTCAAGGAGACATGTGCATTGCATTGCATTATATGATGATGTTATATGATGAGGTCAATGAGATGCATACAATGTGAATATGAGATGATTATGATGTTGAATATGAAAAGTAGTGATGAAGGTATTGGAATGTGTTTTCTTGTTCCATTGCAATACACTTTGCTGAGTGATGAACTCACGCTTGTGTTTTATGTTGTTTTTAGGTACCATGAAATCGACATGCGGGAAAGGGGCTTAGTGGCACATCTTCACAAAGTTTCACTCATTAAGACATACACAATTTTGCCATTCGTAGTTGTAATTATAAGTTAATGCGTTGAGAACTTGGAGTATGCCTTATTTGTGTGCTTAGTCATATTATTTATGGAGTGGTTAAATTCATTATGCTAGACTTAAATAGTTGCTACGTCACCTTTTTGCTGCTTTAGATGCTTTTCATTATGATATATCTTGTAATATTATTGTTGATGCTCCGTACCATGGAAAAACAAAGGAGATGCTGCCGAAATTTTCGGTTTTTGCATTTACTCCCTTGCTGTAATTTACCTTTAGATGTGGTATTTAGATGTTGTTTAGTCTATGTTTGGTGACATCCAGGGCATACTAGATGCCGGGGTGTTACATGGTCACTGTACCAAGAACACCTTTTCTACTTTGTACATAAATCGGTTTTTTACATTGTTTTAGCCATATCTTTTTATTCGCAGCTTTGATTCACGAACGAAATTCACCATTAGATTATTGACGACGAGAGGAACAACATGGTATAAGCCTCACTAATAAATTCACTACTATATGATAGTAATTTCATGTTATAGATGTAGTAATTTATGTTACTAGTCGATAAAATTACTATTTATTAACGAAATTTATATCATTTTGTTCCTCTCATCGTCAGTAAGCTACTAGTGAAAACTTTTTACAAATCGGAGCTTCCAATAAAAAATTTATGGCTAAAACAAAGATACAGCATATTCATACAAAGAATTAGATGCGTTTACTAGTTGATCACCGTACCGAGAACACCCTTTCTAGTTTGTACAATGTGGGTATGTCGGCTCGGTTGGACTATGTAAACTGGCTGGCGTGTAGAATATACTATTCTATACTCCCTCCGATTGGAAATGTAAGGGGTTTTAGGTCTCTATACTATTTGTAAAATATAAGGGGTTCTAGTATCCCAAGGCTAAATTTAGCCCATTTCTTCCAGTTTTGCCCTTGTTCCATTTATTACCCTTGTACAATTTTCCATGTCTCTTTTTTATGCCAACGTGCTCTTTAATGAACAATAACTAAGGGTATTTTAGTCTATTCACCAAGCTTCTAAATATGTGTGCACAAGGCTAAAATCCCTTACATTTCCAATCGGAGGGAGTACTATTCTACACGTAGTTGAATAATAACGTATATATATCACACCGAATCCACAAATTATATCATCACTGCACCAATATCCATTTTTCCAACAACTTGATTTAGGTTTTCTTTAAATAATTTTTTTTCATGCATTGATGATATTTGAAAAATATTTAAAAATGATTTCACAATATGATCAAAGGAAGCTTGCCTGAATTTTGATAAAAGTAATTGTCCTCATACGGTTGCTGAAGACGATCACTGGTCGGATTGAATTTAATTCCTGAAATTAGAACAATGCCATAATTTAGTAGCTAATAGATTTTTAAATGTTTTATAGTGTCCAGCCCCTTTTCCCTGACTTTTGTTAAATTGATGCATGTATACTGCGTACTTTAATTTGGGGTATTCTAGTTGACGTGTTTTAACAGTGCTTATCTTAGGTACAGATATTTTAATTTAACATATTCACTCGGCACATTTTAATTCGAATATTTTAACTTGACGCATTTTACCTCAGTGTATTTTGATCTGTTTTGCTTATTAAAATTCTGGATCAATATTTCATTCCATTAGATACATTATTTTTCTATTTTTAATTACTATGGTGATTAATGGTTGTACCATTATTTTGATTTTTGTTAGGGAAAGTCTAAAGAACGGTATACCGTTCAAAGACAAAATAACGGAATGAGTCAAGCGCATCCTCAGCCAATGTGTGGTTCCAGAAAAAGCGAAGCTTTTCTAAGTGATGTTTGTTTTTCAGTCCTGCCCCATAAGCAGATGAAACCTAATGAAACTTATTTGTGAAACTTATCCGTGAAACTTAATGAAACTTATTTGTGAAATCTGATGAAACTTATCCGTAAGATAAGTTTCATGAATTTTCCTAGTGTTTCATGAAATTTAACACCGAAACTCATGAAACTTATCACCGAAACTCGTGAAACATTATAACGAAACTCGTGAAACTTATCATTGAAACTGATGAAACTTATCACCGAAACTACACTGAAACTCATGAAACTAAACACTGAAACTCATGAAACTTATCATTGGAACTCATGAAACTAAATACTAAAACTCGTGAAACTAAACACTCAAACTGATAAAACTTATCACTGAAACGAAACAATGTTGTATGCACGTCGTACATATAGATGAGCAGAGAATTTCATGCATGTGTGTGTGTGTGTCTATGGAATTTCATGCATATATTTTGCTAGTAAATTTTGCATGCGTATGTACGTCGTACGTACATGTAGATGAGCAGGTCTAAAGCAGAGATGAGGAGTGATGCGATTCGGGATCCTCTCATTGTGATGCGATTCAGATTGCATCCGAACGAGTGGATGCAGTTCAGATTGCATCGCTGTGATGCAGTTCAGATTGCATCCGTACGTACATGTTGGCGTGAAGTTCCAGAGTGGATCCTATACCGTTCGGATGCAATCCGAACGGTATAGCGTGGTATAGTTGCACTGTTTTTGTTAATGTATACTATATATATACGTCAATTGATCTGCATTGTAAATTACATTTGATCAAGTTTTTCTTACCCCATTAAAGGATTGTTATTTTTTTATAAGAGGATATATTTAATTATTGATCTATGCCTAAACGGGATTTTATTCGGAGAAGATATTTTTTAAATTTACCTTTTTAATAATAGATTATTGGTTTGGTCAATTGAGTAGCACACATTACAGTTTAATTTTGGGGTTAGATTTATTTGGAGAGGAATAAATTAATAACCGATTTCTGACGAATTTTCCAAAGGGTCTAAATGAGACGAAATTTAATCAATTTTTAGGTAAAATTAATTATTGTGTCTAATTTGTTTATTTAAATCATTCCATAGAATTTAAATTTTAATTATAAATTTTCTTTTCTTCTCTTTTCTTTTCTCTTCTTTTTTCTGTTAATGCATTTAATTGTAACTATTTTATTATTATTATTACTATAATCAATTTTGCTGTAATTTTTATTTTTACCTACTTATTATCTATTTTTATGTGCTTCGAAAATCTACTCCTCCTCCTCCTCCTCCTCTCTCTCTCTCTCTCTCTCTCTCTCTTCTCCTTTCTTTTCTTTCCCCTCAACTAGCTGCCTTATACATTCTTCTCTGTTCTTTCTTCCCCACTTCTCCTTCTTCTCCCGATCTGGTCTCCCCACTGCTCCTTCTAGACACCGTCGCCTCTCGGTCCCGCCAGCCTACTGCCTCCAGCTCCTTCCTCGCTGGGCCTCTCCCTGGCCTCCTTGAGCCTACGCACCTGGGCCACTGCCCTGCTTGGACCATCACGCCTTTGGCTTCACCCGTACCTCCCTCTCCTCCAAGCCCGTCGATCGTCCACCGCCACCAACCACCTTGGTCCTCACGGCCATTCTATTGGTCCCGTGTCTCCTTGCACTCGGCCACACCAGGCTCATGCCTCCCTCACCCGCACCTTTGCTGGTGACTACCCATGTCAGCTCCCCCGCGCCCTTGGGCTTCTTTGCTGCGGCTGCCCTGCGGTCTAATGATGCGCCGACCAGCCTTCGATCCGATCTCCCCTCACCGCTGCTCGAGCCGACACTACCCCCATGCCTCCTCTCCAGTGGTTACTCATTTTCCTCTCTATTTTCCTTAACCTCACACCCAAATACGTCTTCACTTTACTTTGATTTGCTGCAAGTTTTCGATTTAAGCTACTAATCTATGGTTGATGATGAACATGGGGTGTGCTATTGACGGAAGGTGCTGTGGTGACACACGGTAATAGCCCGTATGCTAGGGAGTGCGAGGAGATCGTCAAGGATGCGCGGCGCAACCTCTAGCAAATATACCTACTGAAACCACTAGTATATTTATTTCTCTCTTCTGGTTCTCTACTGCTATGCCTATGTCTGTGCTACTAGAAATGAATGCGAGGTACCTGTGGTGTGGAGAATGAAATGATATGCAGGGGCCAGGGGGTGATGCTGTGGAAGGGAGCTGCTGATGGTGGTGATGGAGATGTAGCCATCTTCCTTGCCCCTGTCCCTCCTGACCTCTCCTTCTCCTAGCCTCCTTTTGGCCTTCTAGCTCCCTTGGCTTTGGCTTGTTCGAGCTCCTAGCGTAGTCATGTTCTCTGGCTTGCCTGATGCTTTGCTTTGGGGCTTTGCCTTATGTGCTTGGGGTATGGTTGCCTTAAGAGCGAAGGCTCTGGGCTTGGGGAAAGGCTTTTACTAAAAGGCTTCTACCCTTTGTAATAGTGGCTCAAGTCTATCCAATTCACTGTTGGACTTACCCTTTTACCGTGGGAAAATTACTTCTCTATCACGCGATATTTTTACTATATGTGTGCCCAAGAAATAATTTACATGTTTGTTTAAATGCCAAGTGATAAAACTCTAATTCGTGAGAGGTGCCGATTTGGTCTCGGACGAATCTGGTATCTCAATGCACGATACGGGTCTGACGGCAACTCTACTATTTAATTCTTTTATAAATTTAATTTATTATCTCTTTGATTCTATATGCATGATTGACAGGTATTTTTTAGGGATTCAAGTCGAAGATCAATTGAAGCTTAGATTTTAGGAATTTAACTATTCTTGTAATATTTTTTTTGATGTAAATGAACATTCGAGTGTATTGGATTAATACCATTGTATCGATATTTGTAAATGAATAAAGTGTGTAATTAATCTTTGTTGCTTAATTTAATTATGTGAGCTATTAATTTTTGTTAATGATTTCTTTTGCCATGATAATAACCGCTGTTGTTTCAATACCATTGCTCCACTGCTCGCTGGCCGCTGGGTTGCTTGAGCAATGGTGCGATTTAATATTTGAGAGAATATCCGAGGGTGAAAGCGCCACGCAACACACATTCTGTACTCACTTAAACAAAGATTAGCATCTAAATAGGTTGTTCTCAACGATCAAAATTTGTTTTGTATTGGCTTCTAAATAGTTTGTACTACTTTGTAATGATGTACAAACCACCCCTATGCTTATATTCCATTCTTCCTCGCCATGCAGCTTCATCTAAAAGATAAAACTTTTGTCTTTATTGGCCCGAAACCTGTTCCAAATCTTCCCAGAGACTTGGCGTTGCGCCGTTACGGAATAGTAATCGTAACACCGATGCACGATTCTATCCGCTACAATCCCTCGCGAAATCCATTATTACAAAAGAGCCCCCCTCAACTCCCCCTCGCGAATGCACATACCACGGCTGCCCCTCCTCCTCAAGATCGCCGCCGCGACCGGCGCCGGCGTGTTGGCGCTCATTGCGGTGACACGCCTCCGCCGGGATGACGCCGTCGCCTCCCTCCGCCGGGAGATCCGCGAGACCGTCGCCGCCCTTGTCTCCAGCAACGAGGACGGCAACGTCGAGGGCGATAAAGGAGAGGACGACGCCCCGCCGCCGTCCGTGCTGATCACGGGGTTCCGGGCCCAGGGAAAGAGCTCGCTGGTGAACACGGCGTGCCGCGCGCTCGCCGCCGAGGAGGGCCCGCTGCTGCTGCGCGCGGAGGCGTCGCCGCCGGGCGGGAGGTCCGACGACGCGTGGAAGCTGAGGAGGGTGAAGGCAGTGGTTTCCGGGACCGACGGGGAAATGGCGGCGGAGGAAGCGGTGGTGGAGCTGCTGGACGCGCCGCCGCTCCCCGAGGCGGCGAGGCTCACGAAGAAGGAAATCGAGGCGGCAATCAACGGCGGGGACCCGGAGTGCGTGGTGCTGGTGCTTCGCTGCGACGCACCCGCCAGGGAGCGGAACGCGGCCGTGAAGAGCTTGCCGGAGATCTCTGCCGCCGTGAGGGCGAAAGGTCAGTACGCCACTGGAAGGTTCTAGAACTTCTGACGTGGCTTGTTGTCTCACTGTTTATATAGGGCCGTGAGCCCGTGACGCCACCAATGACGAACTCCCGTCATGCATTTGCGGCCCAACCAATACAGTAGTAGCATTCAATCCATGAATCCAACCATATAGCCCCTTCAATTTTTGTGATTATATTTTTCACGTAGGCATCTCGGTGGCACTATAATTTTAAATGAGTAAATTTAACCTAAATTTGAATATTTTTTGTTGTTGAAAATTTCAGTTTTAGGGTATATAACCATCTATAATAATTCAAATGAAACACATACATTTGAAAACATATACTCAAATTCAAAAATTTTGAACAAATTTAGATTACATACTTTGCTGATTTATATATCAAATTAGCACATAACTGCAATCAAACTATTATAAAAAAAAGAAAACTCTAGTTTGAATTTCAGTTCAAACTTGTTTGAACGAGTTAGTAAATTGGTTAAGTTCAATATTCTAAAAATTTCGTATGTAATACATAGGGAAAATATCCGTTTTTGGATCATGGTGCCTCACGTAATTATAATACACACACAGATATATATATATATATATATATATATATAGACACATATAGGCACTATGGTTTAGCTTGTTATTCCTCTTGATTGTCTCTTGTGTCTATAACAATTCAGAATAGTTCAATCTAATATATTTGTTGTTTCTGTTGGTCAGTTTTATATCGCACTCTTGCAATGCAACTTAGGTTGATATGAGGTAATTTGAGTTACAATTATTCATGCCAATCTTTTGATCAACATTATAGTGGTACATATAACACATTATGATCAAAAGTATTGGAGGGAGAGAATATCAGTTGTCGAGACCCTCCCTTTTGGCGTGGAATACCAGAGGGTCTCATGTGCATACCATACTGGTCCCATGATCAGTGGTGACATATATTCACAACATTGTCATCATATCCATATAACATAACATAGCTCATATTTATACAAGGACATAATTGTTCTTACAACAAAAGGGACTTCGGCCAAATAAAATGCAGCGGAAAGGTAGCAAAATAAAATAGTAGGTCCAGCGGTATGCCTCAACCCAAAATTTTCACAGGCAACCGACAAGGATTAAGCCTAGAAAAAATTGTCGTTGTATTACATGTAACCTTCAACAAAGTATGGATCTTCAGGGGCCTTAGTTTTTTCGCCCACTGAATATCAACAAGCAAGAGTGAGTACATTTGTACTCAGTAAGACTTATAGTGTATCATAATTATAAATAGATGCTTGGCTATGTCAAGAGAAATGGCTATCCTACGATGTTCTTTTGCATAAAACGAAATTTAATCAACAATAACAAGTAGTAGATTACAAACGGGATTTGTTTTACAAGTATGTAAATAACAAGTATATAAATATTATAAATATGAACAAGTCACAACTCTCCATGATTGTGATCAACGGTCTATTCCATGCCATACCTGCCATATCATCTGAAACCATGGCTACCCACCATTTTTCCAATACAAGTTTTTGCATAAAAGACCAAAAGTTAACTAATGTCAAAGCACCAAGTCTCTCATGACTATGAGCATGGATTTTTGAAAGGATTTACACTTTGCAGAGGAGTACAACTTTACCCACAAGATATGACCAACTCTTATTGTCGGTATTTTCACACTTCCTTAGGTGTGCGGTAGAGAGATCATGACAAGAACTATTACATCACCTAGACCTAACTTCTCTCCAGCCTGGTGATGTTTGGCCCTTGCTATGACGCGGAAAATATTTTTACACACAGTACCAATGACAATTTACGTCCTGTCGTGATCATTTCCTCCATAGGCATGCACCGCTGTATTGGCAAGCTTTATTCTCAACACCTCGGTGAAGGCACCCCTTTGAGCAAACCTATTCGGAATGCCCGTACTACTTCGACCTTCCAATGTGCAAAGCTAGACCTAAGCAACTTAATGGGTTAAGGCTACCCCATAATAGCACTTGTGGTTGCACGAAATGTTTGGGATTATAGCAAAACTACATTTGGTCCTTAATGTAGTCCTTAATCACCCTGAGCGAACACTCCTCCAACACTACATGGAAATCCACACTTCACAGATTATATAAATAACTCACCTGTGTCAAAACTAGTTTGCACTTTTGATTTTATACCAAAGTAACAGAGGTACCTCCTCTGGTTCATCATATAAAAAATTCCCATTTCTGAACAAATGTCTCAACCACTCATTTGTTCTTTCCAAATTTAAAGCATGGCTAAGCAGGAGTATGTATAATCGAATATACCTAAAATTAACATTAGATATTGCCTAACCCTTATCTTGTGGATTTCAAGGTTAAGGATTATGTATTTATCAAGAAAATTCCATGCAACAAGTTAGAATACCTACCAATACCTACAATATAGCCATTTTACAGAAAGTACACGGAAGCATACATAAATTTGTAAACACAACATAAATTAAGTGAAATATCAGGATCAATATGGTCAAAGGATGTTCTTGCCTTTCTCGTTGATTTCATGAGTTGGTTTGGGGCCGATGAGGTAGATTTCCGGAGTGTCGGTATCTACACACAGTATATCATAAAGAAATAATAAGAATCGAACAAATTCAAATAGACCAACTTCAAATATTTTTGCATAATTAGAAAGATAATGATTTTAGAAAAAATAGAAACTGGTTCCACACAATTTGGAGTTTATTTGCAAAAGTTATGAGCATTTGAATTTAAATCGGCTAAAAAATCCTAAAAATTGAAAATAAGGGTGACGTCGAAAGCGTATTCCTTACTGAATTGAAAGCGTATTTCTCATTTTTGAGATTTTAAACTCTATTTTTCATATACTAATAAGAGGGGTCCACTTTTAGCATTTTATTAATTTTTTGAAATAACTAACACGTGAGATCCATTTGTCAGCGACTCATAACATAAATACCGGTTTAGTTTATAAATTGAGCTATTAATTTCACCCGCGCCCACATGTCAGTGACTCAATTTTCAAAAAATGGTTTTAAAAAGAAATATGGTGGGTGGGACTGGCCGGTCAGTGACTGGGTGCGAGAGGGAGGGAGATGTCAGTGGCTGACAAGCGGGGCCTGCTTGTTAGTGACTCAGAACAATACGGTGGCTCGGGCAGGGCTAACGGCGGCGAACGACGGCGACTTATGTGGCAAGGGTGCTTGGGTTAGCAAGAGGGGATGGAGGGAAGGCTTGGGGAGTGGTCGGTGGTGGCCGGAGTTGGCCAGTGAGAGCTGGCGGCTGAGCTCCGCGGCGGACATGGCGGGCGGTAGGGAAGGAAATGTTGGGGTTACGGTGCTTAATTGAGGGAGGGGAAAGCATATGGGAGTTGGTAGGGTCTCGTTTTGAAGATTGGCGGTGGTGGAAACTTCCCGGGAAGTTTGGTGATGGTGACCGTGGTCGGGGGAGAAGACGATCGAGGCGGCGGCGTTCTCAGCAACTTGTGCTGCAAAGAAGGTGAGCAACGTGATTAGGGCAAGCTAGAGGGGGTCCGACCTGGGGGAGTTCGAAAAAGGCTCACCAGGGAAAGCATTCGGGCTTTACTTGGTTTGGTAGCTCTCGGGGGCAATTGAGCTTCCCTGCAAAGCGATGCCACCATGAGCATGGGAGCGAGGCGCAGCAGGAAGGTGCGTGGGTGGGATACAACTGTGGAGGCTCATTTTATAGCTGTGGGGCAAGGCCTTCACCTTGGGGCCTGAGGGCATGGCAGCGCAGCCAAGGGAAAGAGGATAAGGCGGCCATGAATCCAGTTTTTTTGCAAGTTTGCAGCACACGCAGGCGAGGAGCATAGGTGGAGACGATGACGCTCAGCGGGAAAACCTTGCGCAGGTGGTGAAGCGGCGTGGGCAGAGCCTAGCGGACGAGATAGGGCGTGACATAAGTCCTGGCCGGTGTCACGGCACAGCTGGCCCGAGGGGGCGTGGAGGATGCTGGTGGCGACGGCCGATCAAGGGCGGCAATGTGGTGGCGACGGCCGATCAAGGGCGGGCACGGCGTGGGCATGCACGACGCAACGTGGCGTGGCCTGGGCGCGAGCCATTCAGAGGGGTGGTTAACATGCGGGCTCGACGCGCTAGAGAGAGGAAAGGGGAGTCCAGTCGCGAGGGAAAATGTAATTTGTCAAAATACGTCTTCTCGTGGTAGAAACGGTTTTTTGCCAGGCGCCTTCCTTTTTTTGTTTTTAATTCAAATTCAATCAAGTTTTCAATTATTCAATCAAGCTTTCAATTATTGCTGGGAATATCTGGAATTCCTATAGCTATCAAATTAGCTCCAAATTTTATGAAATTTTTTGAGGTGATACTAATGTTGCTGTAATTTTTTTTAATTTTTGCAACCCACTTTTCTGATAAATTCTTTTAGTGCCTCAGATTTAATGACAAATGAGAGTTCAGATTTTTCAAATATAGCAATTCATCTCAAAAATTCCTAGAACTTTTTGGAGATGCTCTCCAGACTATTTGAAACTTCAGTTAATTATTTCCGGACTTTGTGCTAATTTTAGTATGGAGTTCAAAATTTAGAAGCATCAACTAGGAAATGAAAATATTTTCTTTAAATGCTAAAAATTCTAGAAAAGCCAAAACAAATTCTGAAAATTCATAATAACTCAGAAAATAACTTGGCAACTTATTATTCCAATTGGGTGCAAAGAATTGGGAGGTTAAATTAGTAGATGCAACCATCTCTTGCCCTCTTGGAAGTTGGAGGCTTGGAGCAGTAGTGCGTTCATAGTTTCATGCCACGCCATCAAAGACATATATCTTTTTTTAGAGAAAAAGTGAAAAACCTATTACCTATCTGATGATGTTAGACCTAATAAAAATGATTTGGGATTAACTTACAAATCCCTGCACTAACAGCTCATCTCACTTATTAATAGGAGGATCTTAGGATGTTCCCCGATCCCCATGCTAAGCCTTCTGTGAGGATGGTCAAATCTGGGGCTTTTGTCAGCACAACTGGATGTCTCCTTGAAACTAATATTGGTAGACATATCAGCATTGTAGTTTCTCAAAGCAAAGAAATATGCATATTGCACCATGTAGGAAAAAAGTGATTGTTGCTAATGTTACCAGTTGAACTTCACTGTTTAGAGTAGTGCGAAAGAGCTTATTGTGATTTTTTAAGTTTGGTTGTTAGAGGGAATGTCATAAAATTGTCTGTCTTGGGTTGTTTTCTATGGTCGGAGATTTGAAATGCATATATATATATATATATATATATATATATATATATATATATATATATATATATGAAAAATACTTTTTACTTCCGGGAGTAATTACTCTCATATCTGAAATACCACCCAAACGAACTTTAAACACTACTTTATCACTTTGGAGTAGAAAAGAGGCTTCCTATATATATACATATTCCTTTGAATCTATGTATCATGATTAGTTTGGACTGCTATGCAGTGTCATGACTCATGACGATTTTTAAATGTGACCTTCAGTGGTTATTCTAATCGATTAACATGGATGCTCTGCTAAATGCTATAGCATATGCGCATACTTCTCTAGATCTCGGACCAGTCAGATATGTGGAGTTAAGTGTGTTGGAAGATGACCTTTTTTAATCCAAACTCATGTTAAGTTGGATGTTGTTAAGATAGAGGGCTTTATATTGCTTTTATTTCTGTCACATATATCTGTTAACAAGGCTGAGTCTGATTATTGCTTGATATCTGTTAATAGGGCTTAATTTGATTATAGTATTGACCTTTAAGAAGGCCGTGAGATCAGTAAGGCAAGCTGAAGAGCTTCTACGAGAGGTTTCGTTCAGGGCCAGAACAGATTGCGTCTACTTCATCGAGAACTACACCTGGAGCAACAATGGCCCCAACCTTCGCCATCCTCCTGTCATCAAGAACGACTTCGAGACACATTTCACCGTGCTGACAATCATTCGACAGTGTCTTGAGTTCATCAAGTTAAATAGGAGTAAATCCAAGGAGAAAAACGTGAAGCAGGTAAGCCCGGGAGAGTCCAACCCTAAGATTCCACCGGCTGATGCAAAAACAGGGCCGAAACTTCAATGAATCAAATGTAAGACTTTCTAAACAGTTTGTGCGTACACTCGATCATCACTAGATTTACACAGGTATGGTCTTCTGCAGTATGCTCATGTAATGGTCTTCTGCAGTATGATCAGGTATGTATAGTACCGAGATAGTCTGACATGCTGCAAAAAATGACGATTACTCGTTCATTATATACGAAGCTGTAGGTCTGTTTATTTGCCCGTGTGGCATATAGTTGATGTGCTGGTTTTGTCATTTTTTAGATACATAAAGCAAAGTGGAAAGCCTCTTGCAATATATCATTGCTGGTAAATATCACTCCATACAGCTGTAAATCACCATATTATATGATAGCATTACATAGGACGTATTTTATACATTATACTCAATCCCACCATACACAAGTCCAAACATACTTGTACATATGCAAATATTATTATTATGGACGGAATTTGACTAAACCAACATCTGTTGGCCCTGGCTTATTCTCTTTAGCTTATCAGTTTTATGAGTCCAGGCACCAGCAGTAGTAGTCTGATCCTGAAAGTGCCAGGAGTTCTTCTGGGCTCATCCTCTCCAGCTCCCTCTGCCTCCAGGCCGGGTAGTTGTTCTGCACCTCACCTGAACCGGAGGCGTAGTCCCTCGGGTGAGCTTGTAAAGATCTCAACCTACTGTATAACCTCATTGCTGCAACGCAGTCCTCGTAGGGATCCTGAATGCCGGTATGGATATCATACCTGCAATGGCATAGGACATTCTCTTCAGCATTGTGCAAAGACTAGGGATGTAGAGAAGAGGTTGTATAGCTAGCTAATTGACTAGCAAGTGGCATACCCAAGATATGCTTGTGCAAGATACTTCAGGGAGTTGCTCAGCTTGCTCGTTTTCATCAATGGTGGGTACTTTGCAGTATCCCTGCACAGCCGGAGATAAATCTTGTCAAGATGATAAAAAACAACTGTCGCAAGTGTGACTCCTGAACCATATAGCTCAGTAATCAAAGGTTAGAAAGAAGAAAGATTGTTCTAATAACTTATTTCGCCGGCCTGTCCTGCTCACCTGATCATGAATGCCGGGTACTCCAACCCTAGGCGCTCAAGGTCATGGTCCAGGCCATGGCCAACAAGGATCCTGGCCCTGCCGGAACTCCTTGGCCGTATCTTCCACAGTGGCTCCCCATTGCACAGGATGTCCTGGATCCTCCTCTGCACAAGCTTCAGTGGCATTGCGTCCCTCAAGTACTCTGGCCTTATTCCAGTTACCTCGTACCTGAACAGACAAATAATATAACCCATAAACCCTTTGTTTTCATTTCAGAAAATGTTTTGTTCACATATTTTCTTGCCGGCCCGGTTTTAATCAGTATGTTTACTGCTTGGTTTGTTATCTTACTGGTTTTGATTATCTGAAAAGTTCTCTTCTACCATCAACTAGAAATGCTAGTAACAGAGACGGTAAGCAGGATAGCGGTAAGGGGTTGCAAGGTAATGTCACCTACCTGTAGTTTGTGATAGGTGCTGTAGGTTTCAGATAGGTCTGGAAGATGACGTTTTCATCTTCTCCAATAAGGCACACACTTGCACAAATGTCCTGTGAGCCGTCACTTCCTCCCCCTACCATTTTGCAGGCCATGGCAACCACACGCCCACCTGAGTCACCCCTAGGCATCTGAGATAAAACAAGGCCACGTAAAAAGAACAAAAAAGAAAAGGAGGCATTAGATTCTGATTTATTTCGCTCATGCTAAGTAAGTGCAAGTTATAACAGTTCGCCCCAGGAAGGATTATAGTGTGTACGTAACATCATAACAAGATGCTGAAGGATTACATATACGTGATCTGAAACAAAACTGAACGAGAATGAGTTAAAGAGTGAGGGGAAAAAAAACTTTACCGGAGCCGCACGAGAGTATTGGCAGGAAGCACGGTGGCATCTGACGGTGGCCGAGCTGTCGAAGATGTTGAGGCAGAGGCTGCAGCCGCGGGCGCTGAAGACGCGCGCGCATTCGACCTTGGGCAATGGCCCTTGTCGAGATCAAGGCGAAGAAACATGTGTATTAGTCTATCAGATCACACTCGAAACGATGGAAGAAGAGAGAGAGAGAGAGGATATATAAACCGTGTGCATGAACGCAGCCTGTTCAGCTAGCTGTTCACGGTGCCATATTTTCATGCCAGTTTCTTCGTCTTACCGATGAGATGCTCCCTGAGCGACTCGAGTGAGCGGCAGTGCTTCCTGCAGACGCCGCACTTGGGCTCATGGACCGAGTGGAACGACACCTTCATGTGCTCCACAAGGTGCTCCATCTTGTTGTACTGCCTGAAGCAGGCTGCACATTTGTTCCTGATGGCCGGGGACACATGCATCGATGCACATACATATGCTTTAGTTTCATAGCGCAGTTAATTTCCAGCCTCCCAATTACAAGACAGCACACGAATTTCTTTCTTCCTGTAGCTAGCTAGGTTGGATCAAATGCAGTAGAAAATGGCACCATTTCTTAATTACATCATCGATCTTACCTCAGGGTCTCCGAGGCCAGCTCTCTCCTGCTGTCCATCGATCGTTTCTGAGATTCCTAATGCAGATCGATCAATGTCTCTGAAACCTCTAGGTTGGTGGGGATGGGCGGTATGGGGAGGCTATTTATAGGCCGTGTCGAAAGATAGAACCTTCACGAGGAGAGACCCATGGAATGCACCCACCGGCCGCCTGTCATTTCTCCGTTCTGAAGGATAAACCTGAACTTTATCCTAAGCCAAGTTATCCTGCAGAAGATAACTGCAGAATTTTTATCTCCCCATCAGTTGAAAGTTGAAAATGCTGGCTGTCGTGGCTACTGATCACCGCTTGCCCAGCTGCCCGGCCTACAGTGCCGATCGGCCTCTCAAACGGATGTCAATTTGAACGTCAGAAAATGCCACCACCACGTACGTACAGCAGTAAACGTTTAACGTCACGGTCGCGTACTTCACGTCATTTTGATCAAGAATATACATACATAGGCCGTGCGCCTTGCGAGATCCAAAATACGAGAGAAATTTTCAGCCTCTGCTGCGCTCAAGTTGGCGACAATGGAATACATCAGATTGCTAAGTCTGCTTATAAGCAACGCAGCCGGCCAGATCCTGCGTCCCTGGAGCCTGGATTTCCAAGCACCTCCGGCGAGCTAGCTAGGCCCATCTGTCAGTCTCAGTCTTCGCACCTATTTTGACTTGTAGCTAGCATCGATGGTACGTTCATCTATATCCCGGAGGAGACAAGCAGCTGGCCGGGCGGAAAGAAGAGGAGAGGAGGAGCCGTACGTGCATGGAGATGGAGGAAGGCATAATAGGAGCATCGATTGACTTGGACAGGCATGGCTTTTGCCCTAGCGATAGTGTTCTTTGGGTCATGGGGATTGGGGAGAGCAAGCAAGGAAAGAAAGGAAAGATATTCCCGGTCAAAAAGATAGCCGTGGAAAGCCGGAATGAGATGAACGATCGACGGCGACGGATCTCCGGGAAAGATATGGCGCCCCTGGCCATGTCTAGCCCTGTAGACATTGGTGATCAAGGGGAGGAAGGGACGTCGTAAAAGAAAGAATTCCGTCAGAAACCGCTGTGGCCTAGTCAAAGGAAGCTCCGTGACGACGACGGCGCCGGATTCCTGTCCGGCGTCCGCTGGTTGATATTAAGCTCGATCGGCCGGCCGGCTGCTCGTGCGTGGTGATCGCGACGCGCCCGCCGCGGTATCAAAATCTCCAATTCTTTGCTCCTGCAATGATAGGAAGGTAGGCGGTAGGCCCCATCCCTGCCTGTTCCTTTTACATAGTATTATTGTACCGCCTTTAATGTCGATTATTCTTGGTATATTGCTTGCATAGTTGCATGCTCCATTTTCATCTAAGAACGAAACTTTTCGATCTTAATCAGCACTACATCTTTTGTTTGTCTCCACTGCACTCCTGTACGTACTTGTTAGTTTGTCGATATATAGTAGTCATTTGCAGTTGAGATCTGCTGCAGTTGACCGCACATCTCTCTCTCTCTCTCTCTCTCTCTCTCTCTTATATTACAAGGATATACATATAGTTTGAGGTTACCCTTAAGGGTTTTGATAAGTTTCATCCGGATGTTTTCTTTAGCAATCATCATCCAAATTCTGGACCATTGGATTTGCTTTCAGATCGATGCACACCCCCCTGAATTCGAGGTGGGTTAATCCTACGGATGTGTGTTTTGATCGTACGGTCCAAAGTTTGGATGATTTTTAGGACAAAAACATCTGGATGATGCCTATACACTCCCTACCCTTAAACTAAAGAATCTAAAATCGCCACATGCCATCTTTTCCATACATTTCCCCTCCTCATGTACTTTCTCCCCTCCGCCACCCCTCTTCCTTTCCTCTCTAACATAAAATTTTCAAATCGAGAAGATTCAACTCTAAAAAATTAAATCAAATGGAAAGAAATTTGAATCGGGAAAATTTGACTCTGAGAGGGGAAGGAAAGAGGGAGGAAGGGGATGCCGGCACATGCTGACATGCTGTGATGTGAGAGCGTCCTCACAAAAAAATTGGTGAAGGTAACATCAAATTAGCAATACAATTGTTAGAAACTATAGAAAAAAAAATCATCACGTTCGTCCTCAATACTAGAAATCCCACATTAATCAAAGAAAAAGAGAACGATCTACACCGCTTATTTTGGTGGTCCAAATTATAACGGTGCAGATTAACCATAAATCTATTAGAATTATTGTTGTTGTATAAGAAATACAATTGTATATTTTCAATCATAAGTATTAGATCAGTTGTATAACAAATACAAATTTCTCTTCAATAGAAATATATGTACTGTAGTAGCGAGAAATTCGGCTAGTTTTGATTTATTCCCGTGGTGTCAACTGCGGAACAAAGAAAGTGGAAGACTGGGTGGGCAGTGAACAATTATTATTAATTGAACACAGAATCGTGATGCATACCGTCAGTAGCAGTTCTAGTTCTAGCTGTTTTGGGCCTTTTCGCATCTGGGCAGCGGGCATGGTGGCTCACAAGATGGCAAATTAGCAATACAGTGGTTCCTCGCAAAAACGTCTAAATTATGTGCCTCCAAACCTATTTATTTCTTGCAATAGATGCAAGCGGTGCATGCAGGTTATAGGCTTACAGCTTCTCGATCATTTTCACAAAGATCAAATTTGTCACACCCCCACTGTACAAATGCACAAACTCCTAGTTACTAACAGATATCTCACTACGAGACACAAAATATCAATTCACCACGACAATATATCAGTAAGTCTAAAAAATACTCCCTCCGTTTTCATATGTCTGGCACTCTTGATCATCGCACGCATACCTGGACAATCATTTCTTTGGTAAAATGTGACCAGAATACTATACCCTCCAATCTCAAGCACGTAAAATGAGTGTATAGTATAAAGTCGGGAGAATGTGCATGTTTAAGAGGGATATATATGGAGTAGTATAGTTTGGTAGAGTACGTCTCAGGATTGGGAAAGTGCCACATATTTTAGAAACGGCTGAGTATCTTCAATTCTTCCAAGAAGATTTACATACTTCGCATATCATATTCCATTTGCCGCTCGCATGTCCATCTGGCTGAGAAGGAGGCACGTACGCCACATGTGCGAGAAGCGTTCATCGTGTGCCTTTGTGACCTGCAAGTTATAAATGAATTACCGCTTAATGCATTTTACTAACTACCTAAATATGCAATTTCAAAGTGCCGAACCCAACTAACCAAACGCTACAAGTTTAATGACTCGACCCACAATGTAATTTACTCGATTGATATCCCATCGAGTTCCTGTCTTGATTACACGTGACACTAGTTGATGTGGTTGCATGCATGTAGCCTTCAATATATATATAGTATATTTACCTTGGAACCATGATCTAAAACGTGTATTTTCCTTATGTATCGTGTGTGAAAAAATTTAAAAAATTTTAGATATAGTTTAACTTGTTTTCTAACAAGTTCAACCAAATTTGAACTAATTAAAATTCAAACTAGAGTTGCCTTCTTTACGATAGTTTGATTGTATGTATGCGCTGATAATATATATAAATCAACAAAGCATTGATCTAAATTCTTTGAATTCGAGTACAATTTCTCAAAGGTATGCGTTTTATTTACAATGTTATAGATGGATATATATACGCTAAAATTGGAATTTTTTGAAAAATATACTTAAATTTGGCTTGAATTCACACATTTGAAACATGGTGTGTGTATTAAAATTGTTTGGTATGATTTAGTACCATGGTACTAGGTATCCGTACTATGAATTTTGCACTTGGAATTGTGTATTGAGGAGAGAGAAAAGGTGATGGGAGTGAATGGTGTGGATAGCTAGTATCATGGTACTAGCTCATACCAAATCCCCTTCTTATATAAAAGGGGATTGTAGGGCACCATGGTGCTTGGACACTATGATCCAAAACGGGTATTTTTTCTATTTATTGGATGCAATTTTTTTAATTTTTTTTACGATGTTAAGTTTAACAAGTTCACTAACTAGTTCAAACAAGTTTGAACTGAAATCCAAACTATTTTTTTATGATAGTTTGATTAATGCATGTATATGCTAATTATATATGTATAAATCAGCAAAACATGTGATCTAAATTCATTCTTAATCTTTGAATTTAAGTATTTTTTTTCGAAGGCATGTGTTTCATTTGAATTGTTACAGATGGCTATTACCCTAAAACAGAACTTTTTGAAAAATATATCCAAATTTGGCTTGAATTTTCTCATTTGAAATCATGGTGTCCCATTTCGCCGTACTAAATGCATACCTACAATTTGAAATCATGGTGCCTACGTATCATGGTGCACCATGATTTTGAATGCGTGAATTGAAGCCAAATTCGGGCATATTTTTTAAAAATTTCAGTTTTAGGGTATATACCCATCTATAACAATTCAAATGAAATGCATACCTTTGAAAAATATTCTTGAATTTAAAGATTTTGAACAAATTTAGATCACATGCTTTCCTAATTTATATATATAATCAACACATACCTACAAATACAATACCATTAAAAAAAGGCAACTCTAGTTTGAATTTAAGTTCAAACTTGTTTGAATTAGTTAAACTCGACATTACAAAAAATTCAAACTTTTTCGCATGCGATACATTAGAAAAATACCTGTTTTAGATCATCGTTCTCAGGCACCATGATGTGCTAGGAAATTATACTATATATATGTATATATGTGTATATATATTCCATGTACTATTATATATTTCTGTCTATTACATGTGCCAGCATTGAGATGATTCATTGTAAAGCAAAAGATTCATACTCTAGCAGATATGCAAAGCGTGGGTGAATGAGATTCCCGCCACGCCCTTCAAAGTGGTGCTTTGCATATCTTGTTTTTCCCTAAAAGGTTTTCTGGCTGCTATGCAAATTTGGCACGGGTAAAAAGCTCTCTGATCAAAGGATCTTCGTTTGGATTTGGCGAATCTGACGGTAAGATCGAGTTTTACTACGTGATATATGGTATTCACTGCCGACCGGCCGGCCGGAGCTGTAGGAAGTTTACTTTGCTTGGTGCTATCTTGACTTCGTTTTAGTGCTTTTGGTTTCAAAGTTGCCACCGCATGGGGGCACATGCATTCTGTTGCTACGAGAGGGAAAAGTGGTCAATGAGCATCTCCGAGCCGCTTTCTTCTTCAGTTCCGTTCCCACCCGGTGTCGGTATCGGATCACTAAATCCAAAATCATCTGCATATAATATATTAGTCTAGAATCATAATAATATACTCCCTCCAGTTTGATAATAGATGTTGTTTTGGACATAGTGATGGTTAAACTTCTAAAACTTTGACTATTGATATATTTTTAAATATTTAAATTGGATATATGAAAATTATATGTGTAGACTTGTCTCGAGAAGTACTTTCATAATATTATAATTTTATTGGGTCTTATAAATATATTATAATAAAAAATAGCGGTCAAAGTTGTGTTTTGAAGACCGTGTCGATGTCCAAAACGACATCTATTATCAAACTGGAGGGAGTACATAATAGCAACATAGATAAAAACAAATTTCATTCAACAAATTAACAAAGAAAGAATCAAATTATTATTAAATAGAGCAACCGACCTCATAGTCAAAGTTTGCACAGCTATCACAGGGCTTAAGAAACAAATAAACTCTCGTAGCAGAAATAAAATAACTCGGACCTTTTGACATACCACAGACAATTGTCCGGGGAGTGCACTTCTAATTCGCAAAGTCTTCATAGTACTCCTCATAAAATTCTTCTATCCTAGACTGCGGACGAGCTTAGAAAGGTTCATCAGTGGCTTGGTTATGCTAATTCAACGGGTGGGTTGGCCAAGGCATTGGCAGTCTAGTTTTGCTGATTCATCATGTTGTTCATGTTCTACATATTGTTTATGAGCTGTGTTTGAGCTGCCAAAAAGTGTCCCATGTTTTGATCTATCACTATTCACTACAGGTGCTGGTGGTGATTCATTAAGGTTGGTATTGGCACTTGCACTGGCATGCACTGGTGAACTGCGATCGGCTACGGAGTGGGTGGGCAGAGCAAGGGTTTGATAGGTAAAAGGGAAAAGCAGTAGACGAGAGGTAAGTTCATCTAGGAGAAGTAGATAATGCCTCAGAACAGAAGTCAACAAGGGACATAGCTGAAAAGGCTACAAAAAATCAAACGGCAACAAACTTTTTAACTAGGTATGGATACAACACAATGCCTAGGGAAACTGTACAGCACACAAGCAACAAAAATCCTAGTACACACGGACTATATGTTGTTAAACTGAAAAGAGATGATATGCTCCAACGCAACTAAGCATTATTAACTTATCTTCTATGGGAGCCATCTCAGACACACTCTCGACGATTTGATCATTCCAATAGCTCCCACTCTAGTCTTGAAAGATATATATTATTCTTTTTTGATTTGAATCGTTGTAGAAGACTAGAGGCTTTGAGAAGTTGATGAGATAAGGTCAAATTAAACTTTTAAAATAATATTTTAGCAACGAAGAGGAATAAGAACCTAAGAATGATATGAGAGGAGATAAACTATTAAATACCAATTTGTTGGTTTGATTTAGAAAATAATTTTAAAATTCTTGCTAGGAAGACCATGCCAACTACGGTTGTGACCTACAATCAATATGGTTCTGATACCATCTCTGTTTGGACATGGATTATCAAATCCAAACCTTCTACGCATACTATACTAGTTCAGGATCACACTAGTGCACACATTGATAACATAGATGAAATATCATACCATTCAGTGAATTAACTAAGGAAATAGCAAAATATTATTAAATAGTAGCAATGGCCTTTATAGTCAAGGTTTACACAACTATGTTTCATAGGAATTAATAAACAAATAAAGTCTTACAATGAAAATAAAATAACTTGAGCCATTCAGCATACCACTGCAATCGTATGGATAACGCACTTCTAATTCATAAAGTCTTTATAGTACTCCCTCTCATAGAATTTTGTATTCACTAGTCCTTCCTTAGCAACTGATCAACAAAGGTATGCAGCCATGAGTACATAAAGTACTTAGCAAATCATAGGAAAATGATGGAAATGTATTCATGCAAGGCTTGACAAAGGAATAGATATGTGGTTCTTTCGTAAAAAGCAATAATTATTTGAAATACATTAAATAGATTCAAAGTGTATTTAAGAAATGATAATAAATAAATGATAGATAACATAAATTGATAGGCGAGACTTCACTTATCACCATCTAAAACTATCATCAAACCACTCAACTCAACAGTCCTAACTTCAGACATCAAAATCACCAGTGTACTCCTCGTTCACTTTTCAACCATTCCACAATCCATCATTTTTATGAAAAACTTTATATCCCATGTGAAATTTTCAGGTAAATTCATGAACATGGACACGGCTATTCATATAGTTTTACACTCTATAGAGATTATACTACTTTACCCACAAGATATGACCAACTTGTACTTCCCGCTCGCACTCAACATGATAGTGCCAGCTAAGAAAATCACAAGATGGCCTTTACATTGATGCACACTAGCACCAGTGCACCACCTTGCCTAGTGGGTCTATCCCATCAACCCTGGTACATGACATAGCCGGTCTACCCCCATCACGCATCCCACGTCTTTAATGAGAGGCTCACCATTGTGATAAAGAATGGAGTAACCCTCTAATCAGCAACGTATACTAGGTGTCTCATCGAGTTAAAGTAATCTTTTGCTTGCACATCCACCAGAGTAACCCTCCAATTCAACCATGGCATAATAAATTTTATAATAGTGACTACCCGCCATAATCCCATATCTCATTAAGTCAAGATTACCATGATTCATCATGTGATGTAAGCGCATCGTACAACTAAGCATGTCTAATCATATCTACGGTAACCTAATATTGGTAGCAAGGATCCAAAAACCGGAAAAATTTTGGATTTTGGACCCCCAAGATCATAAATCTCAGCCGGATAAAAAAATTAAAAAATTCAAATTGCTACAATAATTTCGGATTTCTTGACGAGATCTTGGCGATTTCGGCCGAAATCTCGGTGATTTTGACCAAAATTTGGTGGGTTTTTTTTGCTGGATTTTAATTTTTGTGCATTGGATTTGATTGGATTCAGGATCAAGATCATCTACAAAAAATTTCAAAAATTTTTGACATATTTTTTATCATTTTTTAGTCGGTTCAATTTATCGGTTAGGAATGTCTGAATTTTTTAAAATTTATCAAGATTGATCATTATCTAAAAATTTTATGGGAATATTATGGATGTATTGATACCATTCACAAAAAAATTTAAAATTTTCTAAAGTGATTTGAACTATTTTTTCATTAAGGTGAATTTTGTCATTCCGTCTTTAGTAGCACTATTTAAATTATTGAAAATTCCTAAAGATTGATCATCATCTGAAAATTTTATGAGAATATTATTAATATATTAGGACTATTAACAAAAATTTCCAAAAGTTTATAACGTGGTTTGCACCATTTTCCATTCGATTGAAATTTGCCGACCAGCCTTTTATCAGGACAGTGGCACCGTTAGATTTTTCAAAACTTCCTCATGTTTATCATTATCTGAAATTTTTATGGTAACATTAGTGATGTCTTAGGACCATCCAAAAAAAAATTCAAATTTTTTTGACATCGTTTGAACCATTTTTTGTTCAGTTGAAATTTACCGAGATTTCTTTTCGGTGAAATTTCGGATTTCTCGGTTTACAAAAAACCGGATTTGAATTTTAGTTTTTGAATTCCGTCCGAATTCCGTCCAAAATTTCCGAATCTTGCCGAAATTTTGGATTTCGCTCTCTCCCTAGATAGGATCCAAAAACAAAATTTGAATCCTTGATTGGTAGTACAATTATGTCTAACTATTAATAATCCATCATAGGCTGAAAAATGATTCATGGCATTTCAATAATCAATATGGCATAAAGACAAGTAGGCATTTAACTACTCCTAGCAAATAACATTGTACAAGAAGTAGCATGTAATTTGTATGAAATAAAATACTTTTGCAAAAATAGGTTTAAAATAATCAAATGTTACCACTTGCCTTACTCGTACATTATTGTTGTTGCTGAGTCTTTCTTTTCAAATCTTTCGCTTGCTCTCTACATACAATAAGGAAAGCAAAAATTACAAATAAATAACAAATAGAGACTCAAACAAACTTTAAATTAAAACTACATAGCTCAACAATGAAGAGCTCGATTTTAGATGAATTTAGGAATTTTAATGGGTTCAATCAGAGCTCGTATGAAGGAGAACAACCTTCCGCAAGTTTGGACGAGAATTGAGACAATAAAAAGGAAGAGAGAATATAAGTGACAGACAAGTGGGTCCCACTAATTTATGGAATTTTGGAATTATAAGAAGTTCGAGAAAAAGGTAGAGAGGCTGACATGTGGGCCATGGTATATGCACCAAGTCCACGGGAAAACTCATATCATGGACTGGGTACAAGGGAATAAGGGCCGACAAGTGAGGCCCACATTATAGACTCAAGATTAGATCTAGCAACGCAAGTTGCTGACGTGGATGACATGTCGGTGATCTACTAACATGGCAGTGAGGTGGTTGCACACGTGAGTGACCACATCGGTTGGCTCCAGCGATAATCGGTGATGCGGCGGCAGCAAGGTGGATGACTCGGTTCTGGGAAAAGGGATTGTGGCGAAAACCATGACACAGTCGGTTTCCTCCGGCTAACGATGGCAAAGAAGAAAGCGGCAACGCGATGGGCTTGTGGCGGCGACGGCGGGTAAGTGCATCTCTAGGAAATAAAAGGGAAGCACCGCATAGAACGCGACGAAGCGGAGCTGAAGGTGTGATCGGTGGCAAAGAAGACTCAACAACGGCAATGAATCTCGGTAGAGAAGACGACACCGGTGCACGGTTTCTCAAGCTCTAATCAGTGTGGAGGCGACGCAATCCGGAGTGGCGTTCTTGGGTTCGGAAGATGAGATGATGGCGATTCTCATGCTGCAGGTGGGCTCGGCTATTTATGCATGGACAACGCGCCCTGTGTGCACACCGGACTCTGTGTTGGAGGGGACACGGTTTCTGCGGGGAAGAAAAACAGTGCGGGCTAGGGTTTGGCCGGGCTAGGCTAGCATGGCGGACAGGCCAAGTTCAGGTGGGCCGCGGAACAAGCTGAAAAGAGATGGTGGGGGTGGCTAGTGGGCAGCGGGCCGGAAAAAGAAATGGGCAGGCCGAAAATTCTGTCCGAATTAGAAAAGGTATTGGAAATTCAATAAATGGCAAATTAATAAACTCCAACAATTTCAAAAAAATACAATTTTTTTTCCTACGGCACAAAGATTTCTTTTATTTGATTTAGAGATTAGTCATATCAAATCTTTTTATTTTAAAAAATGAAATTAAACTTTATTTAATTTGAAAAAAAAATCAAAATGGTTCCTTCGACCACACACACAAATATCCGGCAAGACACCCTAGGCTCCGATTTCGCCGGTGCTGCGCTGTTGAGTCTTGAGACAGTAGTAGTTGATAAATCGTTCGACACACTACTTAGCTAACTAGTTGTGGGGCCCCGGATCGGCTATCCGGAGTCCCCTGTGTATTTCTGTACTAGTCCCAGATCAGTAGCTAGTACACACAGTCAAACAGTGATGAATCAACAACCATATCACGAGTACAAATAACTAAATAAGAATAATACCAAATAAAAGCAAAGACCTTAAGGTCAAGGTTTACCATTACGGCCCGAACAGGCTGAACAACTTGAACAACTGCAGCGGAAGACGAAAACGCCAATGCGACCCATCCAAATGCCCACAGGCAATCGAGTGGAGAACGCACCCTAGTCGTTGGAAAACTTGAACAGCTTCTTTCACTTCTGAGAGAGGATTAGAATGTAGCACGTGAGTACATAAAGTACTCAGCAAGTCTGGGAAATTATGCACCATGTAGGCTATTCAAAGATGGCTTAATATGGTTCTTTTGCATAAAGCCAAGTTTCATCAAATCATACTTGTTAATAATTTTCACAAAGCATATTTGAGCAATTCTTTTTAATAATTGAATTATGTAATATTGTAGTGAAGGTTCTAACCACCACTCACTAATATACAGGCTCTATCCGCCACAGCTCAACAAAATCAGGGTTCAATCCAATCACATGGCTCTGTCCGCCATGGTTCACAAAATCAGGTTCTTTCCACCTACCTGGCTTTAACTGCCAGAAGCACACCCGAGAGTTCTAACCGCTCTCGGATCCCAAAACGAAACATTGTTTAGTTTGAAACCAAAAACCAAAGTCTACCAGTATGAAAGCATTCCTTGCTTTGCCTTTGACCGTAGGCACGGCTATTCAAATAGTTTTAACTCTGCAGAGGTGTACAACTTTACCCACACAACACGATCATCTCTTAATGCCAAGCTATTAGCACACTTCCTTTGGTGTGCCGGCAGAGAGATCGTGACAAGGCCGTTACAATGTATCTACCTAGCTAGACCCACCCGCTGAGGTTTCACCGCTGTTAGGGTTCTCTCCACCCAGTACAGAAGCCCCCTCTTGCGCCGTGTGAGGAAAACAACAACAACAACAACAACAAGGCCTCCTTCCGGCTCTCACACAACATCCGAGTGGTGAGTCTAAACTAGGCTTCTACAAATTAGTGGGCCAGGTCGTACCATTATAGACATGTGGTAGTACGGTTATGCTTAAAAATAGCAATCATAAGCGTCGGTCCTTATATGACTTGGGGCGGTACTTGCACAAAAGGATCAAGGTTTGATCCGCTCCCACCCGACATTCCATGCCGCCCAAGTCGAAATCATTTTTCCTTTTATTTTTATTTTGTAAACCAACGGCAATACTCCTTGCCTATAACTTTCAACACAAGGTTTTCAAGAGATAATTGAAATTCCCACCCATAGGTGTACATTGATCGATGGCGAGTCTAAGCATTTCTACCGAACTATTCTATTCCACCAAGAGTTTATTTTATAAAATACAAAGCTCAGGGTTTGATGACAATCCTTATAATCAATTCTGTAATCTCCAATAATCATTAAATCGTCCTAGTGGTACAATCATATGAATAATCCGATTCAATATCGTATCCATCAAGTATTGAGTATATCCTGGTAATATCCTAACTCTCAAAATCATATTAAACCCCAATTAGGGGTGTCTATTTCCCCTGAACTATGACTATTATTATTGATTTATCCACCACTCATAGGGCGATCAATCTTATCATCCACGAAGAATATCTCACAAAGTCATCTAGTAAACCATCGGGAATACTTCACAATATCAACTCTAATCATCTAAAATACAATCCACCGATAATACTTCATAATATCGTATATTTAATCCTTCACATTACCACCTTTAAATCATCTACTAAACCAGTGAAAATACCTATTATTATCATTTACTAAACCACCAAATATTATTCCATTTAATCCATCGAGTATGTTAGATGACATCATTTACTAATTCACCAAGCATCATTCTCAACATCATCTAACTACCCTTTAATTGACATCTCTAGATCACATAGTATACTGGTTAAAATCTCCCGAATATGTTTCCCCAATTACTCGGTTTGATCCACAAGTAGGACTCTCAATATTATTGATTTAATTTACCGACTACTATTCGTAATATCATACATCTTTCAATACTCCCGCAATCCATACAAATTATATTGCGAACTGCTATCACAATCCAACCCCTCAATATTTCAACTATCACTATTCATAGATCCATTGCATACTGACTAATCCCCATCAACACTATTTTTCAGGTTATCTCCAATCAAGTGGGGTCCTAGCTCCAATCTATGTTCTATACTAATATGTTCCAACCGACATATCTTCCAAATAGTCATCCCCCCTAATAAAATAATATTTTCTCAAAAGTATTTATTATGGTGGATCACTGTACTAGGGCGACAAAGGGTCATGAATAGCAATTTCAAGGAGGTATAAACAACAGGTATAACTAACAACCTAACGTTTAACATCATCATTTTATGTAAATAGCAGTGCAATTGGTAAAACATTATAAAACAGTCATAAAACATGGGTTCAACATGCGTCAAGGAGACTTGCCTCGGTCACAGCGAGAAGGTTGAACTCTTTGAAGTCCGACGGCGGGGTCGGCGGTCTCGGCGGAATCGTCGACTACGCACAAAACGAGACAACAAATAAATAAAAGAAAATAAATAAAATCCAAAAAAAATACAAAAGTAGTACTGGCAGGTAGATCTTGATTTTAAATGAATTTAGAAATTTGAATGGAGTCAAACGGAGTTCGGATGAGAAAGTTATGAGCTTCCGAAGTTTGAATTTCGAATAAATCGGAAAACCGGGAATATTCGCGGAATATTCCTTCGTTGACTGGGTCAACGTTTGACCAAAGACTTTGACTTGGACTGGTTTTGACTTTATGGCAAGTGGGCCAACTTGTCATCCTCACAAGGTTGTCTTCAACCTTGGCTTGCCATGGAAGCCATGGCCATGGATGTGAGGAGGAGCTCAAGGGACAAGGAAGGGGGTGACCGTGGCCAGGGCGGCGGCGGGCGCAGGGTCGCTGGCGGCGGCGCGGCGACAGACGCTGCGTCTGGCTGACGGCGAGGCTCTGGGCCGGCCGGCGGCTTCTCGCCGGCGGGCAGCGGCGGCGAGGCGCGGCGGCAAGGCAGTTGGGGCAAGACGGCCCAAGCCCAAGCATAGTAGCTCCATGCACAAGAACAGAGAGCAACAAAAAGAAAACAAGGAACTCCACTTCATCCAAAAACTTGATTTTTCAACCAATTTTGCATGGAATTGATCCAAACAAAAGCCTAGAATCTCTAGAGGACATCCTTAGCAACATCTAGGAGGAAGGAATTGAGCCAAACCTCGTCGGATTTGGAGAAATCGACGACGAATGGCGTTTCGGCCGGAAGCACCAAAACTCGTAATTCGTCGCCCACGGTTGATGGAACCTAAAATCGATGGATGAGTTAGAATCTCAACAACCCCACGAACACGAGGAATCACACGGAATAAAGAATGGATCACCGAGGAGAAAGATATGGAGAAAAATGCGACGAACACGAAGAACGGCGGGAGTTCGTCGGTTTTTCTTGATCTTCCGGCCAAATGCGTGGAGTAGAGGGAAAGGGGAGCACACTCCCGGAACCGGGATCCTTATACGGAGTGAATGGAGGTGGTGGTGCGCCGTTTGGGGAAGAAACGGGCGAGAAATGGCCATTAATGCGATTTTCGGTTTCTTGAAAACTTCGCGTATTCCGACGAGGTGGGAGCGGAAAGGACACCGGGAATGGAAAGGTATCGTCGCTACGGACTCAACGGATCCGGTCGTGATGGATTTGGATCATTATTGGGGAAGTTACATGCATTTGAATGAGGGAAGGAGAGCATAGAGGCTTGCTGTTCTTTCCTCCCAGGCAACCATCGTGCAAGCTCTCCAAGGTTGAAGAAGCCACTGTAGCATCGCCACGTGGCGAGCCCCGGTTGGTTCTCTTTTACGCGAATGATCCGCCCTAGAGAAAAATAAGGAAAAATGGCCTAAAAATTCCGAAAAAATTCCTAGAACCATTTTAGAATATTTGGGACCCAATAAAATTGGTTCCACTGAATTTGGATGATTTTCGTGGAATTGAATATTCTGGCGCCGATCGCAGGCATTAAACAAAAGCCGCGCGAGATAAAATAGGAACGGAGGTCCAAAAATCTGGGGAACGATTCCTAAAATCATTTCGGAATATTTGGAACCTTTTGGAAGTGGTTTGGAGATTTTTGGAGCAATTTTGGACTCGGGTGAATTTTCGGGTACCGGCGGGACTGGAAAATCCGATTTTTTGCCCGGGAGGGAATTAATTCTCAATTTCGGAGGGGAATGGATGCCAGGTTAATATAAACACCAAAGAAACTCCAAGTTTTGAATTTAACTTATTTAAATTAGATTTTCTCCAGAAGGCGAAAACTAGGGTGTTACACTAGTACGCACGGTGTTATCCATTCCTATCCTGCATCCTATGTTTGTTAAGAAAAGCAAGCAGGTAACAGATGTTTCGTTAATTGGAACGGAGAAACGTTTTAATTCTGCATCCTAACCAGTACACGATTATCTTTAGATCACTTGCGATTTTCTCTATGCACTTAATTGTCCAAGCGTGTACTTCACTAACTTTCTTTGAATCTTTATCCATCTATATGCAAGAAAATAGTACACTAAGATGAATACATCCCGGTGATCAAATTCAATTTCGACTTATGAACTTTAAATCATACTAGTAGCAGTAGTACTTAAGTATAAGTGGTGCAATTTACCTTTCGCAGAAGTCTGCTCACTGGAGCAGTAGGCTCAACCCGGCGGACAAGAGCACCCTTTAATAACCAAGTAAAATGGCATGTTAGGTTCCGGGAGGGAATATACTAGAACAAACATGCTTGCATTGTGATGTGAAAGGGTAACATTGCCTAGCCCTCAAGCATTGCCTAGCCCTCATATCTGTACAATTGTATAGCAGCAGCAGGAGTACAATTGCATCTATCACAGAATAGCAGCAGCAGCAGTACATATGCATCTGCTATTTTAGTTTTGTAGTACAAATGTAGCACACATATCCATTACCAATCCTTTCATACTGGAGTGTACAATTGTAGTCATGTGCTGTTTAAGTTTTGCCGAAAAGCAAACAAGATTAAAGGAATGGTACACTTGCTAGTAGTTTACAGCAGGCAATTCAATGGTATACTGACAAAACCCTCTATCATGTTTCTTCAGGTGATGCACTGTGGGCAAATCAAGGTGTCGGCATACTAGCCAACAGGCACCTCCGAGACGGGTGCTTATGAGGTTCCGACGGGGGGCTTTCGGGGCAATCGCCTCGGAATGGAAGACGGTGACGATCGGGGCACCGGGAGGCTCAAGCTAACGGGGGGGGATGCGGAGTTTTTTACCCAGGTTCAGGCCCTCCGGAGAGTAATAGCCCTAGTCCTGCCTTTCTTGATATTGCTTGTGCTCTTGCTAGAGAGGATGAAAACCTTACAGTCTTTCGAACCCCCTCTCCCATGCACCCCGGCTCCCTTTTATACTCGGGCTGACGGGGGCGCATGGGAGGCTTACACTGCCAGCCATCATCATTACACTGCTACGGGCGTATTTAATGCGCCCGTCACTATTCTTATGTCACATTAATGTCTGCCGCATCCGTCACAATCCTGCCTCGGGCCCCATGTCCACTGCGCCGCCCGATTCGTCACGGGGTGAGGTGTAGTCGTGGCGTCTCCCATAGCCATGATGCGCCTGGGAAGCGCGCCGCCACGCCGCAGCTTCCATGCTTCCACATTTAATGCGCACGGTCGCATTTAATGTCCTCGATCTCGACAGGACTATCCGAGATGGTGCGCCAAAGGCCAGGATCAGACGCCACGCGCCATCGGGCGACCACCGCTGGCCAGGCGTCTGCGGCCTGGCTCAGACGCCACGTGTCCGGCTGGGCGATCTCTTCTTTGGTCGCCTGGGCCGCCTGGCTCAGACGCCACGTGTCCGTTGGGGCGACCACCTTCTTTGGTCGCCCAGCCGCTCAGACGCCACGTGTCCGTGGCGATCACCTTGCTGGTCGCCAGCCTGGCTCAGACGCCACGTGTCCATTGGGCGATCACCTTGTGGTCACCAGCCTGGCTCAGACGCCACGTGTCATTGAGGCGACCACCGTATGGGTTTTTATCTTTCCGTGGCAGTGGGCCCAAGCACGCCCTGGCTGCCACTTGATTCCTTTTTTAGCGCGGGGGAGCGGGTACCTTGGTGTAGAATACGCCGACAGTAGCCCCCGGGCCCACCTAGGAGCGCTTTTTGGTCTTCTGCTCTTCTTCTTCTTTAATTGGCGGCTTGAGAACTGCTCCGGCTCCTGGGTGGGACCCTTCAAAGGTCCGCGCGCCTCGCAAAAAAGATCTTCCGGCTTCTCCGATTCCCAAGCGGTTTGCGCGGTTACTTCCTCCTTGTAACCGCCGCACGTTCCTTGGGATGCGCCCCATTTATGAGGCTCTTAAACTTCCTCTTTTTCGAATCGCCGCGCCTTTTCGGTTTTCCCGCCGGTTCGCCTTCCGCGGCCTTATAAAAGGCCGATCGAAGAGGGAGTAGTTCTTCCCCCTTTCAACTCTCCGCATTCCACCTCTTTCCGACGTTTCAGGCTTCCTTGCTTCATCCCCTTTGCGGTTGCGCTTCGAAATCCCTATCCTCCCGATGGCTCCGGTGCTTCCTTCTTCGATCATTGAGGAGGAGAGGGCCGCTAGGTTCTCCCAGAACATCACCGGGGGCGCCCTTCGCCTCCGCGCCCGGATCGCCGAGCCCCACTGTCGGCTGGGAAGTGGTTTTCTTGGTGGCAGCTCCTTGCCGGCCTACTACCGCCGGTCTCTGACTTTTATCTTTCTGTTCTCAACTTCTACGCCATTCACCACATTCACCTTCCTCCCAACTCTGTTATCCTCCTTTCTGCCTTTGCTCACTTCTGCGAGATGTTCGTGGGAGTGCTGCCCAACCTTCTTCTTTTTCGCTTCTTCTACACCCTTCGCGCCGCGGGCGGTACCCCGCCGGTTTTCGGAGTCGTCACCGCGGCTCGTGGCGGGAGCGTTACGCTATATCCCATTGGACTGCCGGTCCAAGCTGGAGGGATTGGCGCCAGAGTGGTCAGACGTCGAGGACGACAGCGGCATTGAAGTGCTGGATCTTCCGCCCGGCCGGTCGGCAAGAACCCAACTGGGGCTCCGATGGCGATGCGCCCGAGCTCCAGCGATCTTGGCCGCGTCGACCCGATTCGACGGCGGGCCTGACGGGGGCCATGGTAATCCGGGATTTTATTACCTGGAGGCTGTGCCCCCTGCGCCGCCGCGTCCACCCAGCCTGGCAGTACATGGGCGTGGGCGATGGGACCCGGAGTATCCCCGGAGGTAACCTGCTCCGCTCTGCGTCATTCTTTGTTACTTCTATTTCTCTTCTGGCAAAACCTGATTCTTACAGCGTTTCTTTGCTCCTGCGATTTCTTTTCCTTCTCGTGCCGACAGCCGCCGGGAATTTGGCTGATGACGTGATCGACCGATGGATGCTGCAACTGGGCCTATCCGGCCCCGTCCCGCCGTTTCCGTGGCGCGATCCACTTTGCCGGCTGTCCCGGGAGCGCGGCAATAATCCGCGCCACGCCTCGATGGACGCCATGGGCTCGCCGTCGTGACACGCCAGCGCCCTTAACGATCAGGATCCTCCTCCATGCGGTCGAGGAAGCGACGAGTGAGGCGCAGCGCCAGACGATGACGACGGCTCCGCCCATCCTTCCCGAAGGCCCCGCCTCCTGGGCGGCCGGCGAGGACTTCCACGTCGGCCGCGGGGGCTTCCACGTCGGCGCGGGGCTCCTTCTGCGCGGCAACGGGTTCCTCCGTGGTGGCGGGGGCTCGTCGGCCGGAGGGGGTCGCCCACCCTTGCCCTGCCGGGCGCGACGCTGAACCCTCATTGCCGATCCTTTTGTCCCGCCACCGCCACCGCCGGTGGTCCTTCCTCGCCTCGCCTTCGCCGCGCCCGGCGGTGGCGGATGCCCCTGCCTCCGTTGGCTGCGGCGGATCCGCCCCGCCTCGCGGGCCGGGTCCTCGTTAAGTGTGCCCCGCTTCCCAAGGCGGCGCCAGTACTCACCTGGAGATGCAAATACAATAAAAATTTCGTTAAGATTAATCCTTACCGTTATTTCCTCCTTTGTCCAGGGTTCTGCTCGGATATCCTCGCTGCTCGTCAGGACGGCCAAGGTGCCGCGGGCCGCCGTGCGTCGGCCGGTCGCCGAGTCCCAGGACGGTCGGGCGGCGGACGATTCTCGTAGCTGCCATGTCGTCGTTCGAGACCAAGGCCCGTTCGCCCCGTCCCTACCCACTGACCGCCCACCGCCTCCGTTCCTCGGACGCCGATGCCTCTGGCGGCCCTCGGCGAGCTCTACTCCAAAGACGAGCAATCGTCTGGTGACGAGCAGGGAGCGGTTGACGGAGGCGGGAACCGAAATCAACCGCCTCCGCAAGGAGGTGGCGGACTACGATCGGGGTGGGCTGGGCTGCAGTGCGGAGGGAGCGGGAGCGGTAGGAGCAAAGCACCAGCCGCGCCGAGCGTCTCTCCGCGGAGCTGGAGGCGGAGAGAGCTGACCGAGCTCAGTCGGAGGTGGAGACACTGCGGATGCTGCGCCACGCCTTCGATCGGGCGGTGGCCAGCCTTGCTCCATTGGGGCTGGAGCAACCGGGTCCGCGGGAGGAGAGGCCACGGCATTACGCCTTTTGCCTCTGCCAGACCGCGGACTTCCTCACGCGCCTGCCTGCCGCTCGGTCCGCCCAGGAGGGGCGCGATTCTGGCGGCTACTGGCACGTCGTCTTGCTTCTGCGCCAGCCGTGACGCCAACTTCGATCCCGCGGTTGCTGTCCAAGGGCTAGAGGGTGACTGGGCGCAGGCGGAGGAGCGAGTTCACGAAGCCTCCGAGCGGGTTGCCGCCCAGCTAGCGATGGAGAACCCCCAGATGGAGGCGGTGGCGGAGGACGTGGCGATGGTGCTGGACGTGGCCCCCCTTGCTGAAGATGCGGCGGCAGCCGAGGAGGCGGCAGATGACCCGGAGGACCCTCCAGCGCCCCCTCAGTAGCTTTTCTTCTTTTCTTTTTCGGTGGTGCCTTTGTCTGCAAAACTTTAGGCATTTATCATTTCGAATGAAATAGTAGTGTAAGCTCCCTGCCAAGTTGCCTAAAAACTTGCTTTCGCCGTAATTTTTTCTGGTTCCACACGAACGAGCACATAATCGCTTAAAGACTTAAAGTCTTGTGCCGCGGGACCTCGGCCCTCAAACCCCTCGCCTTAGCAAAATTTGCCTCCCAGGTAGCCTCTAGGGAACGAACACTTAGTGAGTCATGACAGGACCTTGGGCTTTTGGCAACGGTGCTCGAGGCGCCGACCCCACTGAGGACACCGAGTGTCATAGCCGTCTTTGGGGTCGTCTTTGAACCAGCCCAACCGCCTTGATTCTGCACGCCGCTCTCACTTAGCGATTCCATCTTTGCCACTGGGTGTTTGCAAGGCGGCAGGCACCAGGCGAGTGCCTTGGCGCTGCCCAGCAGTGGGCAAAAGACCGAAGGGAGGGCAGAAAGAACAAATACTTCGGATAAAGAAAGCGAATATTTAATTTTAAACACAAGGTCTCCCCCGACCCACGGCGGAAAGGAAGACACACTCCGGCCGGTCGGGGACTGACCCTAGGACTTACAACCGATCGAGGGTAGAACTTGCGCAGATTTTCTATATTCTGGGAGTTTGCTAGCTCTTCACCGTCTTCAGTGGCCAGCCTGACCGCCCCGGGACGAGAGACTGAGACCACTTTGAAGGGTCCCTCCCACTGGGGAGACAGTTTATGCGACCTGTCATGCGACTGGATTCTTCGCAAGACCAGGTCGCCCACTGCCAGCGTTCTCTCATTGACCCGGGAGGCGTGGTACCGCCTGAGACTTTGTTGATATCTTGCGGCGCGCAAAGCCGCTCGATCTCGCGCCTCTTCCAGGAGGTTGACGTCGTCGGCGCGAACCCTCCTGCTCCTCTTCTGTGAATGACGCGACGCGGGTGATCCAGCTCAATTCGAAGGGAGAAACGACCTGCGCCGTGAACCAGGAAGAAAGGAGTTTCCCGTGCTTGGCTAGGAGTGGTCCGAAGTGACCACAACACAGCCGGGAGTTCTTTGGTCCACCGGGCGCCGCGCTTGTGGAGTCGGTCGAACGCCCGGGTCTTGAGGCCCTTCAACACCAGCGCGTTGGCCCGCTCGACCTGGCCGTTGCTCTTTGGGTGGGCGACCGAGGCAAAGCAGACTTTGGTGCCCATCTCTTCACAGAAATCCAAGAAGGTCGCACAGAATCAGGCGCCGTTGTCGGTGATAATGCGGTTGGCGACCCCAAAGCGGTAAAATCCCTTGCATGAACTTGATCGCACCGGCGGTGATGGATCTCACCGCCTCGGCTTCCACCCACTTGGTAAACTTGTCGATGGCGACGAGCAGTGGGTGTAGCCCCTGTGGCCAGCGAACGGGCTCAGATATCCAGCCCCAGCACCGCGAAGGGCCAAGAGAGCGGGATAGTTTGCGAGGCCTGGGCTGGTTGGTGGATCTGCTTGGCGTGGAACTGACACGCTTCGCATCTCCTCACCAGCTCGCAAGCATCCTGGAGGGCGGTTGGCCGATAGAACCCTTGACGGAAAGCCTTTCCCGCCATCGTTCGTCCGGACATATGGCTCCCGCGACTTTGCGCCTCGTGGATATCGAGAGCAACCGCTCCCCTCTTCCCGAGTGATGCACTTCGAAGAATTCCGTTCTTACCCGTGGTATAGATCCCCGCCCACCAGGGTATAGCGCTTGGCCTTCGTGCTACCTTCTTCTGCCGACGCATCATCGTCGGGCATTCTTGATCCTCGTAGGCCAGGATCGGATCCATCCATGTGCCTTCCCGGTCAAGCACAGCGACCACGAGGTGGCCGTCCGGGTACTCCGCCTGGCCAAGCGTTTCCGCCGGAACCACTTTCCCTCCAAGGGCGAGGGCTGAAGCGGCATCACCACCGTCCCCGTCAGAAATGGGGGCTGCGATGGACGGTCGCGGAAGCCTTTCTTCAAAGACCCCGACCGGCACAGAGATCTGGTTGAGGCGAGCCGGGCGAGCTCGTCTGCCAGATGGTTGTCGCGTCGGGGATGTGAGTATACCCCAACCCTTCGAATGCCTTTCCAACTTCCCGACCTCCGCCGTGCACGCCGCCATGACGGGTCAGACAGAGAAATCTTTCCTTGCACGATTGACGACCACAGGAGTCGCCTTTACTTGCAGCGGGGACGCCGACGGCGGGGCGGCCCGCAGCCACCAAAGAAGCCTCGTACTCGGCGACGCGTTGTTAGTGGCCTTGAAGTCGAGGACGACCACATACTTGAGGAGGTCCTGGTCGGAGAGACCAAGAACCCCACCGCGCCTTCAAGCCTAAAGGACCCATCGAAGAAGAGCGTCCAGGGGGAGGACGCGGGGACCTCATCGGCTTCGGGCTCGGCTGGAGTCCACTCGACGACGAAGTCCGCCAGCCTTTGACTCTTTATCGCAGTACGAGGAGCGAACTTGACACCGAACTCCCCCAGCTCGACGGACCACTTTGCGATGCGGCCCTCTGCTTCTCGGTTGTGGAGGATTTCACGCAAAGGATATGAGGAGACCACTGTGATCTCCCTCCCTTGAAAATAGTGCCGCAACTTTCTCGATGCTACCACCACAGCATAGACCATCTTCTGAGCCTGAGGGTACCTTGTTTCTGCGTCGTGTAGCATTTTGCTGATGTAGTAGACCGGCCGTTGGACACCTTCCTGCTCCGCCACCGGCCGCTCACTACGTAAGGGCTAGCCGCCACATACAAAGATAGAACGGCTCGCCGGCTCGAAGCGACCAAAGACTGGGGGAAGAGAGGTACTTCTTCAGATCTTCAAATGCTCATTTGGGCTTCGGGGTCCATTCAAATGAGTTGGTCTTCTTCAATAGCTTGAACAATGGCAGACTTTTTCCCGAGCCGGGATATGAACTGCCCAGGAGGCTAGCCGGCTGATCAAGCATTGCAGTTGCTTGAGCCGGGTAGGCGGCTGCATCCGCTCGATCGCTTCTATCTTTTCTGGATTGACTTCGATTCCACGGCTGGAGACCAGGAAACCGAGCAGCTTTCCAGATGAGACACCAAACACACACCTCTCGGGATTCAACTTCAGACAGTAGTTTCTGAGGCGAGAGAAGGTCTCTTCTAGATCCTGAACGAGCTCATCGGCCTTTTTTGTTTTTACCACCAGATCATCGACATACACTTCCAGATTCTTCCCTATTTGGGGCCGAAACACTATGTGCATGGCCCGCTGATAGGTGGCGCCAGCGTTCTTCAGCCCGAAAGGCATCCTCGACATAACAAAGATACACCGAGAGTCACAAAAGCGATCTTTTCTTCATCTTCTTGCGCCATGTCGATCTGGTGGTAGCCGGAGTAGGCGTCGAGGAAGCATAGAGCCGCACCCGCCGTGGAGTCGGCGGCGATGTCTATCTGCGGCAAGGGGTGCAGGTCCTCGGGCAGGCTTTGTTGAGGTCGATAAAGTCGATGCACATTCGCCACCTCCGTTGGACTTCTTTACAAGCACGGGTTGGCCACCACTCGGGTAGGTGGCCTCCCGCACGATCTTAGCAGACAAAAGTTTTTCCACTTCATCCCGAATGGCATCCTGTCGCTCAGGCGCCTGCCGCCGGATCTTTTGCCGAACCGGGTGCGCTCCAGGGAGCGTTGTTAATCGGTGCTCGATCACCTCACTGGGACCCGGTCATTTCAAGGTTCCCGAGCGAACACATCCAGGTTAGACCGAGGAAGGTGACGAGCGCGTCTTCCTATTTGGCGCTGAGGTCAGTGCCAATCTTGACGACCTTGCCCGAGCCATCCTCGCCTACGGGGACCGCCTTTGCCTCGCCCAAGGGTCTGGGCGGAGCGCGGGTCTTGGCCGAGGGGGAGGCCGGGTTGTCGTCCTTGTCGCGTCTTGCGGCGGTGGTGCCGGCCAGATCCTCGCAGCTGGCGAGGCGCAGGCCTCCGATCTATCCACCTTTACGTAATTGGACCCCAGCCCTGGGATTTTCACCGAGATGTAGGCGTAATGGGCCACTGCCATGAACTTGACCAGGGCCGGGCGGCCGAGCAAGGCATTATAGGGGAGGTCGAAATCAGCGACCTCAAAATCCACCAGCTCTGTCCGGAAGTTCTCCGAACTCCCGAACGTGACCGGCAACCGGACTTGTCCCAGGGGTAAGAGGCCCACCCCGGGGGCAACTCCGTAGAAACGGCCGGGCGGGCCTCTCGTACGGGATTTGGAGCGCCTGGTACGCTCCAACGGATAGCAGGTTGATGGCACTGCCTCCATCAACTAGGACCCGCCCCAGCTTTGCGTTGCGGACCGTGGGAGACACCACGATCGGGAGATGGCCAGGGCCGGAGGTGTTCTCCGGGTGGTCGGCCCGGCTGAAAGTGATCGGCTGCTCCGACCACTTCAACGGCCGGCTCGCCCCGGAGGATGACGTTGTGGCGCACACCTGCCTCAGATCTCGCTTGTACTGCGAGTTCGATGAGTAGGTGGCGGAGCCACCGTGTATGAACGCCACCGTGCGCTCCGCCTGCTGGAAGGCTAGCGGAGCCGCATCTTCGTCGTCTTCGTCTTCGTGGTCTTTCTCACGGCGCTTCTTGAGCCGCCTGTCGACCAACTTGGACACAACCTGGCAGTCCTCCAAGTCGTGTCCGCTTGTTCGATGGATGGGGCAATAGGGCTTGCCACCATCGTTTTCGCGGCGGGGCGAGCGACGGTCCCTGCGGTCGCCGCGCCTGCCCCGGCGCTCGTCCCATCGGTCCTGATCGTCATGACGATGGGATTTGGGCTCCGGCTCAGCGACCAAGACCTCCCTAGCGGTTGCCTCCCTCCGCTTTTTCTTTTTCTTCTTGCGGTCGGAGGACTTGGCGCCCGGCGTCGCCGAGTCGAGAAGGCCTTGTCGCGCGCCAGGGCCCGGCCGCCTGGCGCACTTGTGCGCCAGGGAGAACACCAGGCGTGGTTGAGATGACGCTGCGTGGCCATCTTTTCCCGCATCTTACGGTCTCGGACCCCCTCCGGAAAGCAATAATCACCGATCGCTCCATCAGGGGATCGTGTTGCGGCAATGGATGAACCGCCGGATGAACTCTCTCAGGGACTCCCCCTCTTTATGCTCCAGAGCGTGGAGATCGTCCTCAACTCCTGGTTGAGCGTAAGAGCCCTGAAAGATGGCGACAAAAATGTCGCACGACTCCTCCCACGAGTGTCTGAGCCTCGCGGGAGGTTAAGCGACCAAGGCAGGCGCGAGCCGTCGGCGATGTCGGGAGGTAGTTTGCCATTACTTTCGGACCCTCCGCGCCACGCACCACCGTGGTGTAGATCTGCAGGAACTCCTCCGGGTTGGTGGTACCGTCATACTTCGATGGAGGCGGGCGGAATCTCCCGGCCATGCAACTTGCCGAAGGCGGAGAGAGAACGCTGGCATCCAACGTTGTATGGGGAGCGGCGTCGTTCGCCCGGCCCCTCGATCCTGAGGAGAGGATGAGGAGTGCGACCACTGCGCTCGCCCAGTCCGAGGGAGGAGCCCCTGTCTTGCGCCCTCACGACGATCGCGGAGGACACGACGCAGTCACCGTCGCCAGCGCCGCCTTTCGTCAAGGCGCGACGGAGGTCTTCGCGGTTCCCCTAGACTCGGGGACCACGGAAGAAGCGGAGTCACGTGCCCATCCCCCCGTCACCGAGGGGGTGGCAACCAGGACTCCCTTCCCCTTATCCTGACCCTTTGTACCGGGAGGTGTCATCGTGTGGCGGCCGGAACCCGGCAAGTTAGGCGCACGCGTTCCCTGCCGCCAAGCGCCGGAAGCCCCCGGCTGGGTCGCCGCTTCAACTTGCTGTTGTGCGACGTCCACCAGGTGGATGATATCCCGCAGCCATGGAGTGGCTGGGGTGTTACCCCCCAGCGCTACTGGGGGATGATCAAGAAGAAGCCGGGCCGCATGAAGACTCCGCGCGGGAGTGTCATCCCCGAGCGCCAAGCGCCGATAGACAGGGTGACACCCAGGCGTGGGAGTCACGCGCGCTTCCCCTGCGGCGGGGGGACCCGGGTTAGGCGGTTCCCTCCCCGAATGCCTGGAGCGGCTATGAGCGCCACTTTCTTCAGGCAGATTGCCACGCTTGGAGTGCGAATCCGCCATGAAGACAAACGCCCCCTCTTCTGCTGGGCCTCTTCGCTGAAAGCGGAAGAAAGGGGGCGATCTAACCACCAATAGCCCCTACAGCGCGCCCTTTGCCGGCGTACTAGCCAATAGGCACCTCCGAGACGGGTGCTTATGAGGTTCCGACGGGGCTTTCGGGCAATCGCCTCGGAATGGAAGACGGTGACGATCGGGGCACCGGAGGCTCAAGCTAGCGGGGATGCGGAGTTTTTACCCAGGTTTAGGCCCTCAGGAGTAATAGCCCTAGTCCTGCCTTTCTTGATATTGCTTGTGCTCTTGCTAGAGAGGATGAAAACCTTCTGATCTTTGAACCCCCTCTCCCATGCACCCGGCTCCCTTTTATACTCGGGTGACGGGGCGCATGGGAGGCTTACACCGACCATCATCATTACCTTTGCTACGGGCGTATTTCATGCGCCGTCACTATTCTTATGTCACATTAATGTCTGCTTTGCATCCGTCACAATCCTGCCTCGGGCCCCATGTCCACTAACGCCGCCCGTTCGTCACGGGGTGAGGTGTAGTCGTGGCGTCTCCCATAGCCATGATGCGCTGGGAAGGCGCGCCGCCACGCCGCAGCTTCCATGCTTCCACATTTAATGCGCACGATTCGCATTTAATGTCCTCGATCTCGGCAGACTATCCCGGATGGTGCGCCGATGGCCAGGATCAGACGCCACGCGCCATCGGGCGACCATCACGCCGGGCGTCCTGCGCCTGGCTCAGACGCCACGCGGTCCGGGGCGATCTCCTTGCGGTCGCCACGGCTGGCTCAGACGCCACGTGTCGCTGGGCGACCACCTTGCTGGTCGCCAGCCTGGCTCAGACGCCACGTGTCCGCTGGCGATCACCTTGCTTTGGTCGCCAGCCTGGCTCAGACGCCACGTGTCCATTGGGCGATCACCTTGCCGTCGTCGCCGCCTGGCTCAGACGCCACGTGTCATTTGGGCGACCACTGTATGGGTTTTTCTCTTGCCGTGGCAGTGGGCCCAAGCACGCCCTGGCTGCCACTTGATTCCTTTTTTAGCGCGGGGGAGCGGGTACCTTGGTGTAAAAAACAAATTTCTAACAAACTTTTAGAGTTCAAATGCACCCCAAATTTGTCTTTTTTGTAACTTTTAGCATAGGACGAATTTGATCATGAAATTTTATATGTAGATGGGATAAGTTGAGATGTACATCCATGATTTTTTTCAGAATTTTTTGAAACTTTTTTTAGTTTGATTACACGGTGATTGCACCAAACTGTTGATTGCACAGGATATGCCCCCCATAACTCATTCGGCACAATCGTCATCTCCCCATATTTTCACCGTCTCCTCTCTCCCTCCTCTATCCCTGCTTTCTGTCCGCACTACCACCCCCTGCTGTCTCACATCATCCCCTCACCATCCCCGGTCACCTCGTTGCCAAATCGAGAGGTCTTCGGTCAAGCTACCATCGGATATGACCTTGCGGCACCATACCACCTGCTTCGTTGACTGTCCCGAGGAAGAAGACGGTGGCGACTAGAGAGGACGAAGACGGCGACGGTGTCTGATCTCAACGATCCTTACAGTTGGATCCAACAGTCTTTTTTCCCAATAAATAAATAAAATTTAGTTTTTTTTTCAAATAATTATGTGTACCAAATCCTCACCGGCGTGCCATCCACAATGATAGATCGACGGTAGCAGCGTTCACGACTCCCCACATTTAACGAGACAAAGCCCGAGCCGATATAACACAGAAATAACACGGCGTGGTTTAAATCATGTCTGAACCTCACCGAAAATGAATTACGGCACAATGAGGTGGTCATACCGTGTAAACACACGACGTCACGCCTAAGGCCTAACTACCAACTCTACGCACGTCCGTGCATGGCACAGCCGCAAACGGAAACACAACGTCCCGCAGCGCCACACCCCGCCGTGTTTGTGAGGAGCCTTCTTTTTACAATACAATGCACCGTAAAAGACATGTTATAATGTATTTCCTATGCTAGTCTCTGGATCAGTAGCTAGCACGCACATACAAATGAAAATCACAACCATACAAAATATCATTATTATTATGGTAGCTATTTTACAAGATAGCCCTACAACTTAGAATAATATTGCATCGGAAAGAAACAGAAGTCTTGAAGTGTGCCCATTCAATCCCTCAGGCAACTGACAAGGTATAATCCCTAGACAAAACATCCTCATTACCCCGAAACCTGCGTCAAGTATGATCCTTCGAGGTATTCTATTTGTCCACCTAAAAACAACAACGATAGCAAGGATAAGTACATTGCGTACTCAGCAAGACTTAAAGTGGTTGCAACACATATGATATATGCAAGCTGAATCAACAGGATGGCTATCAGGGTTATTTTTGCGTGGAGCCAATTAAATTGTAAATATTGAATAATAGATTGAAAGCGAAAATTTAAATAAAAGGAAACTAGACAGATAATTAAAATAACAGGTGTGCGAATATAACCAGTAAAGATCACATAACAGTAGTAAACAACTCAAAGTCTGTTGTGAGCATCGAATCTTCCATTCCCAACAGTAACTAAAATTAATTTATTTTGTCCACACAGGACACAACAAGTGAACTCAACCTTGCCAACGAAATGTCAAGTATTGAATTCATCTGTAAGGGTAAGCTCACTAGTTCCAACTTTTATCTTCTCAATTCATTTTATAAAAAAAAGAAGCTTTCTATCTAATGCAAGTTCACCAAGTGCTCATAACCAAGAGCGCGGTTAATCGATTAGTTTTAACTCTGCAGAGTGGTACAGCTTTACCCACAGATAATGATTTCCCTTTTTGCAATGCATAGTTACACACTTTCTTTGGTGTGTCGCCAGGGAAAAATCATATATAACCTTTACATTACTAAATCCCGACTTTGCACCAGCCCAGTAACGTTAACCCTTACTAATGGCGGCAAAAGAACATCGTATACACGGATCATTTCTCCCCATTGGTAATGGCGGCAGAAGAACATCGTATACACGGATCATTTCTCCCCATTAGTAAGGTGTATACTGTTGCATTGGTAAGTGTCTAACCCACACCTTTGTGTGGACACCCCTACGAGCAATCCCGCAGGAACAGCCCGTGCTACTACAGCCTTCCAACATGCAAAGTCAGTTTTCAGTAACTTAATTGGTTATAGCCGTCCCATACCGGCATTGTGGTTGTACAGTTAATCTTGGATCATACAACACTGAGTTCGGTCCTCACGTGAGTGTGTTTGGCTAAGATGTGTGATTAACCATATCCAGAAATCATGTGGTCTTAATACAGTCAATACCCCTACCATTATCTATGAAGATAATGTTGTTTGTGTTGCACAAATGCAATTGGGTTATGTAAAGAGCAATATTACGAAGTATATTGCCCCTAAGTTCTTCTATCCTCACGAACTCCAGAAGAATGGTGAGATAAAAATAATGCAAACTAAGTCATTTGAAAATCTAGCAGATTTATTCACAAAATCTTTACCAAAGTCTACTTTCTAAAGGTGCATTAATGGCATTGGAATGAGGCGACTTAGAAATTTGCAGAGTTCAGGGGATTAAATTCCTGAACCATAGCCTCTTTTGCATGATCCTGAAGATCATAGTTTATATCCTAAATATTTTGAGTTGTGCTCTTTTCCCTTAGTGAGTTTCCCTGAAGTTTCTCACATAAAGGTTTTTAATGAGGCAACCAGTGCAACACGAAGTGCGAGTGCAATGTACTCTTTTTTCCTTCCATTTTTCCCGCTGGGTTTTGGGAGGAGTTTTTAATGAGACATGTGCATTATGCGGTATTCGTCCAAGGGGAGTGTTATGATATGGTTAGAGTTTGTGTCCCTGTATGGAATGACTCTATCCATTGGTGAGTGAATCCAAGTAAATCTCCAAGGGGTTCTCTACTATATATAGGGCATTGCCTTGTACAGAAAATTCAATCTAATTAAGAGAGAACTTTGCCCCTACATTGTGTGTGATTATTCTTGTGCTTCTACTTCTGTTCGTATGATTGCATTAGCATGCTGTTGATTTGGTGTTGATGAACGATTACATTTTACAACATTTGTAATGTTACCGGGTAGATTTTCCCCTCAGGAAAAACTCTGCGGTTCCACGGCTTTCGTTCGTTTCCACTTTATAGCTTTAACAAGTATTAGCAAGAGTAGTACAGAAAGAAGTGGTGCTAGCCGATGTCGGCAAATGTACATGGCCATTTTGATTTTTGGAAATTTTTGTTCCTGCCACTCAAAATATATGCAATATTGTTTCTACCATCAAAATTTTGTTCATATCCTCTATGCCATCCTTCTGTTAGTGTGCATTTTATTTTGCCACCATGTCTAATTTTCTGTCAAGTCAACATGATTTGATCTTTAAAAATTATGATAAAAAATAAAAAAAATACTAGGGAATACAAAAAAAATTAAGAAAGCACTGTTGAAAATTTTTTTGCACAAAAGTTCTACATCAAAAATTTTAGCAATGTTCCTAAAAAAAAGTGTAGGAAGATTAAAACGTTTTCCTTAATTTAATTTTTTGAGAAATTTTCCTAGTGTACTTTTTCAATAAAAAAGTAAAATAAATTGTCCAAAAGTTATCCTTAAATTTTGTCTATTTTTTCTTCTAATTTTCTAGTTTTTTTATATTTTTTTCCATTTTTTTAACTATCAAACATGTTGACGAGACAAAAAAAAAAGTAGACGGAGTGGCAAAACGATATAGTCACCAACCCAAGTGAGCAAATTTTTAATGGCAAAAACGATATTGCATATATTTTGAGTGGTTGAAACAAAATTTCTCCGTTTTTGAAATATCAAATTTGCTACATGCCACTAGAAAAGAAAGCAGATTTTCCTACCATCACAAATTACAAATTTGATATTCTAACTTCTTTGACTTTCAAGATAGCATTCGAACTTGTTACATTGGTTTTCTGGTTAGCAATTCCATACTAAAATTGCAATCGCTAGTTCTTCCTCTCTGCTTTCTTCTATCTGCCTTGTAATAACAATACTTTCTGTTTTGTAATGAAATGGAAGAAATGAATTTCCTTGGTCCAAACAACAACGAAGTCTTTTTTGTTGAGGAACTGTGCTACCAGATGTAGTCTAGGGTTTCCCAGACAGATCTAAAACAAAGAACAGAGAGAGACAATGTGGAGGAACAGAGAATGATCTCTTTTTTTTCTGATGTGTGTACAATGGGGGAGACCCCCCTCCTTTTATAGCCTCCTTCTGGTGTTTCGGCAAAGGGACCATTTGGGGCTTTCATGGGCCAGGTGGTTTCCTAACACTCCCCCTTGGGTCTTTTGCCGCGAGATGTATATGCATCATCAAAACTCCAGAAAAACCCAGTGGGAAAAAATACTTGGAGAAAGAGTGCATAGCATACGCTTGCTGTGTTGCACGAATTGCCTCATTAAAATCTTACGTAAGAAAAACTTCTGTGAAAAACTTACTAAGAAAAAAGAGTACAATTCACCCAAACTTCAACGTTAATCTTCGAGATCCATGTTGGGTACTCAAACTTCATATTCAAGATTTATTTAGGAGTATGTGAAGATTCTCCCCTGAGATCTGCATTTTCCTAAGTCTCATCATCCCAATTCCTCGAATGCACCTATCAAAAGTAGATGTTGTGAGTGACTTAGTGAATAAATCGGCAAGGTTCTCACATGACTTGGTGTGAAGTATCTTAATGTCGTTCATCTTATGCATTTCATGAGCATAAAAGAATTTAGGGTTGATATGCTTCGTGAGGTTGCTTTTCACATAGTCCATTTGCATTTGAGCAACACAAGATGCATTGTCTTCATAAATGATAGTAAGGGTTTGCTCAATGTTCAAACCATATAATTTCTGGATATGGTGAACCATTCTTCAAAGCCATGCACATTCTTGGGAGGCTTTATATGAGCAATGATTTCCGAGTGGTTTGTCGATGTCAAGACAAGAGTTTGCTTAGACAACTTCCAAGAAATTATTATTCCACCACAAAGGAAAACATACCAAATTTGGGATTTGCTTGTATGTGGGTCTAATAAGTACCCAGCATCGGCATAACCAACCAAATTCAAATCATGATTCCTTCTATAAAACAAGCCAAGATCTTTGCTTCCTTGGAGATAACGGAAGATATTCTTGATCCCTTCCCAATGACTTTTGGTGGGTTATGCACTGTACCGGGCTAGCAAGTTCATAGCGAATGCAATGTCTGGCATGATGCTATTTGTGAGGTACATGAGCACTCTAATTGCACTCAGATATGGAAATTCCACTCCCAAGATCCCCCCTCTTCTTTAGGCCTATATGAGTCTAGGTCTGGTTGTAATGACCTTCCAACCATTGGGGTCTTTGCAGGATATGCCATTTCAAAACCAAATCTATCTGGCACTTTCTGCATGTAGGATGATTGGTGTACTAAAATTCCTCCTTGGACATGCTCAAGCTGTAAGCCTAAACAAAACTTGGTGCTGCGGTAGAAACCTTCACAAAAGAAATTCAAAGATCATATATTGTCTCTGTTTTCGTTGGAGCTTCATGTTGATAACGTGTTGAGAAACCATGCTCCCAGATGTAGTCTAGGGTTCTTCAGATAGATCTAAAACAAAGAACAGAGAGACAATGTGAAGGAACAAAGATTGATATATTATTTCTTTTCTGATGTGTGTACAATAGGGAGAACCCCTCCTCCTTTTATAACCTCCTTCTAGGGTTTCGATAAAGGAACCATCTTAAATCTTCATAGACCAGGTGGTTTCCCAACACCTTTGTCGGTGTTTCGGGCACCGGCTAGTGAATTTGTATAGGTCGACGGGGGTGCACGCTCCCTCTCCTCGAACGGTTTGACTCAAGTGAGCACAAGATGTATACTGGTTCGGGCAGAACGTCCCTACTCCAGTTCGTGTGTGTTGGATGGTATTGATCTTCTTCTCTTGTTCGTTGTTTTACACGCTCGCCCTCCCCCCCTTATATAGGCGAGGTGGGAGGTTACACTGTTGGTCTGAAAAAAAGAGGAAAAGATCAGGTTTCGGCCGTCCAAAAGTGGCGGTGATGGGACTAGCCGGCTCCCCACCTGCTTCTTTGGTCGCCAGAGTTCTTTGCGCCGCGCGATAAATGCGAGGGTCGGGAACTTGTGCCGCCGCGTCATCGTTATTATGGCTGGCATTTAATGCGCTCGATACGCAATAAATGCCGTCGCTTCTCCGGGATATCGGAGACCAGGTCGTGGTTTCGGACCTTACCCGGTGGTCGTAACTTCGGGCCTCGATCGGCCTGGGTCGGCCCATGCGTCTTTTTGGGCCGCTGAGGGTACCCATGGTGCGGGTACTCGTCAACCTTTGTCCCAGAAAAGTTGGGATAGGCTATTGCCCTGGTTCAAAAAGAAAAATACTAATGGGTGTTTGGCAAAACTCCAGCTCTACTAAATTCTTGGAGTTGATGGAGCTAGGTGTTCCTAGCTTCACCAAATTTGTGGAGCTAGAGTTATAAGTATATTAAGAGTGTTTATGTGGATCATCTTGTTTACATTTTAAAATAAAATTATAAACTTAAGTCACTTTATTTTAGTCTACAAATTTCAACTCTGAGGTGGAGTTGGAATCTATAGCTCTACCAAACAGGGTCTAACACTGCATGCACAGTTCCTACAGTACTGCCTAAACAGGCACTGCAACACAAGCAGAACTACAAGATCATCAGTCGAGCACAAGTACCAACTCTTTGGTTCAACTTCATGATGGAGCTTATGAGCAATAAAAATTGAATGAACGTATTTTACAATGACACTGACTTCTCGCCTACGAACAATGCAGCCTGAATTGCTTTTCATCTCAGGCTGCTTCTAACAAATCATCAGTTAAGCATGCTGGTGCCATGACCAAAATCAATGCTATGGTGTGCCTAATCACTGTTGTGAGTCCTATATCACAATCACTATTGGTTGCATGAAGAATAGATCCTACCCCTGCATTCAAGCTCTAGGAGAAACAATGTTATCCGCTGCTAAGTGATCACCATTGTAGGAGCTTCCGAAGATATGCCACTAAGCAATGGAGCATCCCTATCCAATTTCTCCCCCTGCAAATTCAATAAACACGGCCTCGGCAATTCTGAGTTCCACAATGGCAGGAGCAGCCATCGCCAGGTAGCAGCTTTTGTCGATAGTCATAGGCCAATTCTTCTCCCATAGCAATCTGGAGAACAGCGTAGCAACAATTAGCAAAACCAATATAAGTTTATATTGCTGTTAAACGATGACGTTGGAAGAGTACAGACAAATTCTTACATCCTGATTAGCAAACAAGCCAATGTGAGCAACCTGGCAATCTTTGCTCTCCACCAAAACCAAACGGGTATTGAGGTTTGGGGAACAACTGTCATGAAGGGAACAAACACACGAGTGTTGGTTTCAGAATAAATTTCCTCCAGTGTTAGATGCTCCTAAAATACATAAAATATCCAATTACCTATGATTAATAAAGCGGGACACATTCCCATATCTTGTGGCATCAATCATGTATGCGATAGTCCCTAAAGTCTGAACTCTTTCCCTGTCAATCTGAGAACTGATGTCAAACAAGTAGGTGCACCCGCTTTTTGCCTCCCTGAAATTCAAAAAATTTACCATCAGTTTATGAGCACAAACTGGACCTCAAGAATATAAATCCTTAACAATTCCCAAAGTATAACAAATGAGCATGACATGGTTCTGCACTAGAGGACAGATTATTGTGGAGTGACAATCCAGTCACAACCAATAGCTCATTCACCCAGCAATTAATTGCCATATCTTCATAAATGTGGACGAACTACCAACTGGATGCAAGATTGGGCATTTGGGTAGGCATGTATCTTGTGTTCATGTCCAACTGGATGTAAGATTTTCATGCCCAACAGATAATGGGCATCAAAATGACCATGAAAACATTCAATGATGCTTATATTCTGTACACCAAAGAACTTCAGTAGGTTCTAGTTTAAATAAAAAGGCATGAGAAAGAATCAGCAGACCTTTCTGCATTTCTCATGGCCTCATCATCCTTCAAAACCTCCCCAATATACTCACATACAAAAGTGCCCTGTGTAATAGGTTCTGCAGCTCTAACGGCCCAACCCTGCAACATTTGTCAACATTAAAATATGACTTGTATGTGGGCCTTATCCTAATAGCAAAGGGTTACGAGCAGGGTTCAGGGAGCCCAAACCCTGGTCACGAGTATTTCACCTTATTCTCAGTTCTGAAGAGTTCCAACTTAACCAGCAGCCCTCTCTGCAGTACTTTATTCTGACAGGATGTACCACAGGTGCATGATGAATTGCACTCATATATTGGATATCCTTCCTTCAAATTTGAGAACACAAGCACACACATCAAACTATATACTATAATGAAGATGTAAATAATATCTAGCAGATGGATATGAAACTTGTAAAAATGAAAAGGAGTAACCCGATCAGACAAGATCTACTAGCAGACATGCAGAGAAACACCACATCGTTCAGGCCCCAAGCCTTGGACCAGGAAAATCCATTTTAACATTGGCAGACATTTTGCCTTCTATGAAAAATTTTCTAAGATTGAAATCAGTCGAGTCACTAAAAAGGACATGGGATGATATGCTCAAGAACAGTCAGTGTGGATGTAAAGCAATGGTAAATTGTGGTTCAAGGACCTGCCTCTGCCTTCTATTGCTGCTGCTGCTATCACGAAGGGCGAAAGTAGGATTTTAACACAATTACAGGACACAGAGGTGGTTGCTTTCACAACTAGAACTAGTTGCACGGCCACCATAGTGGATGAGATGGTGTGCAAGTGTGCATGAAAATATACACATGAACATGATAGTGGACACACGATCACAAACCTTCATAGAATCATAGTTTATGGTAAATTTCCAGATAAGATGGTTCAAAATTCCAGAGAAAAATAACGTACTCCCTCCTTTTCTTTTTACAAGGCATATTTTGGCTAGGCATGGGGATTAAGGAGGTTGTAAAACCAAGAGAAAGATAAATACCTCGGAAATGTGAGGGAATAGTTTGTGAGATAGTTACTTATAAATGTAAGAGAGATAAATAATGAAAACAAAGAAAAACATCAATAAATTCGCAAGCATGCCTTATATTTTGAAACAAATTGGCAAAAACTATATGCCTTATATTTTGAAACAGAGGGAGTACTTGCATCACAAAATCGAGTTATATTACCTGCTAGTCACACATCGTGATACTGACCACCTTATCAATGGCATACTAAGTGCAGAACAAGAATCCTGACTTATTAATAAACTGAATTATTAAGGACAATTGTTTACTTGTTTAGTGCACATTTTTGCAGTTTTCCAAATACCAAATATGCCAGCAGACTTGACAATAAAAACATCTAAAGTAAAATGTGTGTCAATGCCTACAATTAGTACCTGCAAAATAATTTTGCTATTTTCATCATATGCAAATCTGCCATGCATGGATATACCGTGGATGTCCAACAGATTCTCATAGACACTGTTGAAGAGGTTCACATGATCACATTTCCCAGGAGAGCAATGGGCATGAGAACATGCACACCCGAACATAGAATCCTGCAGATGTGTATGCAATTAGAAAAATATTTTGCTGAGGATAAAACCAAATTACATGAGAAGTGAACCAGGTCCAAGGAAGACCTAGCCCCTTTGTTAGATCAATATTTTGTGTATTTATCCATTAAAAGAATCCAAAAAGAGTACCTCTGAATCAACAAGAGATGAATCCACCAAACGCTCTGTGATGTACTGAAAACCTTGCCAGGGCATAGAATTGTCATGCTGCAAAAAATCTTCAGGTTTCATATGGAGATATTCTTTTGCATCAACATCAATGGCACAGACTATTGGGACTTTCTCCCTGCCAAAGCTTACATCTTCACAAAGAACAACCCTCTCATTCTTAAGCTTCCACTTGAAGTGCTCTGAATCAATAAGATAATGGTATTCTTCCATGCCCCACATTTCATAATCATTTGGAGGATTCACAACAAAAGGAGCTTTGGTTAAATCAATTTGATTAGGCTGTAAAGGGAGCAAGGAAGGTGAATTCGATCTAGACTTGCAACCCTTAGGGCAAAGGAATTCCTCTTGATGCCAATCGATTTGGATGCCAATGTCACTACAAAGCTTTGCAGCTTTCACAAATATGTTCTCAGGCAAGGCTCCATATCCATATTTAACTTCCAATGCAGCAAGAAGACTTGTCTTACAGCAAACAGAACGGGCAACAGATAAAATATCAAGGTTGCTTGGATGGGGTCTTGTCTTTTGAATCTTCGAGAATAAAGTTAGTGCCACATCTGAGCATTGGAAATCCAGTAACTTACCAAGGCTGGCCGTTTCAGATTCCACCATTTGTGATGTTACCATAGGTAGATCAGAGCTTGGAACCTTAAAATGCTTCTCAATTCCAGAACTACTCCTCTTCTTTAATGTACTGGATGGTCGTAAGCTTTTCTTGAAGGCAGAATAATAGTGTCGACCACGGTTAAGCTGATACTTCCCACGTCCAGGTGGAATGTGACCGATGGTACTTGGGTTCATATGAGCAACTTGATGGTGGCGGCCAAGATCTGGCAGAAGATTAAATCTCAACCCACACAATCTACAGGAGAGCTTCTGTGAGCCATCATCCTTCTCAAGGTTATGGTTATCATAAAGGGCCTTACCACTCGTCCCTTTTGTTCTTCGAATTAATTGGCCATTAGGACGTTGAGGGACATCCAGAAGCCTGAACTCTTGGGCATGATCTGAAACAATGTGCTGCCATAAAAGATCCATGTTCAAAAAGTTGCTGTTACACGACATACATCGGAAGAGAATTGAATATTGGAGATATTGAGCACCATGTCTTTCCTGTACATGTCTTTCAAGAACTTTTCTGTTGGTAAAGGAGTCCATGCATACAGCACAAGAATACCCTCTGAAAAGCCATCGAGTTTCCTTTTTGTGGACCTCTGTCCAATGTATTCCAAGACAGTGATCATCAAAGAACTCCTGAGCACATATTTTGCACTTCGGGCCAGGTGAAGGATTAGTTCCCTCTTCATATAATACCGTCGTAGATCCCTCCCGGTTTTCAGAAGACATTTGTTTAGATTTATTTGCACCAAAGCCCCAAATATTTGTGAGTTTCTCTCTCTCACTAGAGATCAACTTTAACAAAAATTCTCCAGCATCAGGGTTTTTAGACACTTCAGCTAATATCTCAGGCATATAGTCACTACCAAGACCTGAACGTTGGCGAGAAAGGTTGCTTCTCAAGAACCAATAAAGAAACTCACACGCTCGATGTAAACATATTTTTTCTTTCCTTGATGTGCAACCCTTCAATAGATTGATAAAGACATCTTTAGAGATGAGCCGACTCTTTCCGTTCCTGGCACGTTTAAGGAACTTTGGAAGGTGCTTCTCACAGTAAAGAGTGTGTCGCTTGGCATAATCCTGGCATTCAACGATATTGTCATGAGAGATAATTCCAATGCAAAGAGGGGTATCTAAATTGGTGTTTTCCATGGAAGTCGACATGGGGTAGCAGAGATCAGTGTTCTCCGATACACGGGCTTTATCACCTGATATATCCGCAGCCATGGACGGAACCATTTTCACTTGCACGGCAACCTGGGAATTCCCAGCACTTTCTAAGCCTACGCTACATATTGCACCTGAGTTAGGACTTTTTTCCACTCCTTTATTTGGAGATTCTTCCCTCTTATGTAGACCCTCAGACGAACTTAATAAATTATCAGAGCTCATTGCATCAAGGTTTGACTGGAATCGGTGCTTTTTACAAAAAGTAGAACCATTCTGGGCTCGATGCTTGCATTTTCTACCCAGATTAGTCATACCACTGCACATTGGAGTTTCAACAGTAAGTGACTGGTCCTCCCTAGAAGAATGGTCAACAAAATGCATACTCTGATGCACACAACAGTAAATATCACCATCATTTGCCCATCTACCACACTGTCTTCCCTTTGCTTCTATGAATGCAGCACACTGCCTAGAACTCTTGAAGGGATCTAACTCATGTCTGACATTCAGTAAAGCTGGGTTGGCACTGCCTGATTCTGATATCTCCCGGCCCCCAGAATTACTGGGGAAGGTGACAGTGTAATTCGGATTCCTTGATTCTAATGCTTCTACAGTTTCATGGATGTCAATAGAGAGGTTATTTTGGTTTGGGCCCTTGCTTAGAGTGCTGCAGTTAGCTTCCTCCGTGAGTGAAAATTGTGTTTCTCCTCTGCGGACTTCGAGTTTGGGACGCTTTCTACGAGCATGTTGATCCATACCTGGATCGTCATAACAATTGCTCTGTTCAAAGTTGCCAGTATTACCTACTGGATGTGATGAAAAGAACTGTTTCATCACTTCTTGTTTCCATGTTTTCCACTCTGGGACTAATTCAGGCTGCATTGGTGCATTCCACAATTCATCAACCTTGTTCCAAAGAACAGATTGCCTAAGTTCCTGTGTGAAAGGGAAGAATTAACAAGGTCTACCAAGCTTTAACCAGCTTAAGAAATAGTAGCATATCAAATGTAACAAGGGAATAATCGATATAAGACAAAGGAAGTAGTGCAGAAAAATGCTGAATTTCCATACACAAATTCATCAGTAAAGCAACAATGGAACAATGGAGGCATTAGGCATATAGTTCGCTTCAATAATGTCATATAGCATAACACCAATGACATTATTGACAAATTTGATGGCACAAGAAGCTCAAGTTACTACATGGAATTTAACAGCTTGGTGTTCTCTTCTTGTCATCCATTTCAACCATAAGTGGGGAAAGCATTTCTACATATCAACACACATAAAAAATAGTGACAACAATCTGTGATGCTTTGAAAATTGAAACAATTTGCCAAATAACCAAAATCAACACAAAGATTTAGTAACCCGAATAGAATTACCAACCTCTACATGGTTCTAGGAAAGCGAATTAGCCTTCAAGTTTTGATGTACAAAAGAAAACAGTACCTCCTGGGTTTATTATTCATCTTAACGTAACACATGTGGATGCAGAAGGGAGAGTGAAATACCCATTAGATCAAAAAAATATTTCATGCCATCTGAACACCATTTCATCCCACTAAATCTAGAATGAGGTACTAATTATGATGCTAACAAATCTTGTGGTCGGCAAAGGACACTGAAAGGTTGACCATGGAAAAATATAGGCCCTGTTTGGAGGGCTTTAAGCTAGCTTCAGCTTCCGAAAAGCAAGCAAGCCCCCTCAAACAGCTCAACTTTTAAGCGACTTTTGGCATAATCTATGTCATATATAAAAGCTGAAAGCTGCGTTGGACCTGCTTTTGCAACTTATTATTAAGAGAAATTAGCTTTTTGTCAAACGGTCTCTTATAAAAAGCTACAGCAACTTTTCAGCCCAGAAAGCCAAAAAACAGTTTTTCAGAAAAGCTACAGCTCCCCCAAACAGGTCCATAATCAGCTAGAAACAAAAACAGCCAGCCCATGCACTCCATGCACCCATAAACTATAAGTTTAGGACATTTCAGGTGAATGCAAGGTGACAAGCCTAACTATAAGCCACAGAAGCAGCCTGTATTGCAAGACTAGAACTGACCTAGTTAGTGCACGGAACTCAAAAAGCTTATTAATGTGACTCATCAATAATGAAGTCAAGAACTAGGTCAACAGCGTATCCATTTTGATATGTGGACAACCATCCTAAACATTTTAGTTTATGGTGAAAAAGATAATGGACATAGCATACTAGTAACTTGAGATTTTGTAAGCGTGCAACTTAGTCACAAACTCAGTTACTCAAAAACTATATACAAAGAACACACTGTTCAACAACCTATTACTATTACTATTAAAAATCAAAGCACAACTAACTAGCAGCAGCAATTTGTACGCAAACTAAGTCACAGATTCTAAAATAAAAAGATGAAACCTGAAGGAGAACAGAAATCCGTATTACCTCGGTAAGGATTTCAACAGTCTCAGCATCACGAGCGTTCTTACAGTTTTGGCTCCACAAGTCAAAAGAATTTTGCAGCCAATGACAGCTTGTGTAGTCCGGAAGAATCATCTGAAATTAAACAACTAGAGTGAAACAATGCCAAGAAACACCAAAAGTGCTGTTGCCGTATTAGCTGTCAAAGGATTAGACATTTCCTTAGTCTTGTGGCATCACCGGAGAAAGTAAATTTGCTGAAACAGAGGTGACCCTAACGAACACTTGCTACCCAGCTGTACTATTAGAATTTTTGACCTCACACTGAACAATAGGAGAAGATTGATTGACCTCAAGCAATGAAAAAATATTTTATATGTTTTTCTATAATATCATAGCTGGCCTAAAGCCCTAAACAAAATAAATATGTATTAGGATAATTATCCACCAGCATATCATTGAGCCTTAAGCAATCTTCCAATCAACTGGAGATAACAGTGATTTAACTCTCCATATAAAGACTGCAAAGTAATTTCCTACCAGTATCGAGTAAAAAGGTTGTTTTTCGAAACCTGACATATTTATGGTGATTGAACTAGCAACATTTCATGATACATCCTACATAAAAAAAACATAAAATAAACAAATAAGATACACAAAAATGACTTTGATTCATCCAGAACCGACAAAAACAAAATTATTTTACGGTACAATATACCTAGAGTAATATACTGCCTGACTTACTGTCAATGATGCTGTAAACACATAAAAACACTTGGGGCCTGTTTGGATACGTAGTATTTTTGGAGTTTTGAGGGAATGCCATAGTTTATGAAAAAAAAAAACGTAATATAAAAAACTTCGAGGTGTTTGGGTACAACAAACTTCGTAGTTTTATAAACCATAGTATGCCCAATACCATAGTATTTTGGGAGTTTTTAATAATCTAGTCAAGACCTCTTTTTTTCTAAACCGAGCGCGCGCTTCCTGAGTCTCGTATCCGGATGCATGATATTTTTCCTCCTCCGCTCTCTTTTATCTGTTAGACTGCCAATCACTATGTATATCTATCCACAATATCCATGCATGCCCGTAGACTTCGACTCGTGTTGATCTCTCGTGCATAAAGTTCGTACGATACCGACTCAACATCATCGACTGGTGCTCATGTACCAAGCTTCTAAGATTTAACTAGTAAACTCTAGCAATACCAATAATATACATGCATGAGCATGCATCTAGCCATGACTGATATTGTTATAACCTAGTTAGCATAGCAAGTACTTTTTAAACAAAATACTATATGAAATACAGTGGTTCCCAAACACACCATGGTTTTTCAGTTTTTCTCAAAAACTGTAGTATTTGTACACTGTAGTATCTCATGGATAGTACGCTAAAAACTGTAGTTTTCAAAAACCGTGGTTTATAAATACTGTAACATCCAAACAGGCCCTTAAGGTGATAAAGGTACATATCACAGTCACAAACAAGAAGTTTCCATAATGGAATGAGTGAAAGTGAGGAAAAAATCCTAAACTATTTGCATCAAAGAAATAAAACAATGCGAAATTAAACATCAAACTTGCCAGGAGAAAATTGACAGGTTCCATGAAATATACATATGAAATAGGGTCCTTGGGTTTACGTTTTGGAGTTTGACAAGCATCTTCCCCAGATCATTATAATCTCTACAGCACGATGCTTCCTGAGCAAATTCTTTCCAAGCTGTGGCCTTCCGAGCATTCTCAATTATGGCCTATTAAACATATAAATAGTGTCAAGAATAACAATAATGCTACAGGAATACCAAAATGTGTAAAAGAAAGAGCATACCTCTGTGTGAAGCTCATCACTAAAATTAAGCATTAAGATAGCAAGTTTCTGCATAATGAATCGTCGAGGAACAGTCAAATCCTTCACCAGCTTTCGCCATTTGCGATGAGTTCCATTTACAAGTGGCACAGGATATTCCTCAATTGGACGAACAAGTAGCATGTCTACCCAAGAATAAGTTCTTGTTCGCGGAAAGAAAACAACGATATAGCTCTTCCTGTCATGTGTTGGTTTGGCCTTTAGAGTAGATAAAGGACAGTCCACTCTACAGCATCGAATTCCTGTTTGCCATTTTCCTCTCCACTGTTTTCAAGTGAAAAGGGTAAAATGACAGTTCAGCGAGGAGCCATTAGAGATAATGAGAGCAATTAGCATGCAAAAAAAAAGAAACAAAAAATATGAGCACAGTGCTAGGCAAATCATTAAGCTAGTCTGTTGTTGATGTTCTGAGTAGCTCACTCAGTGAACAAAAGCGCATTTTGTTTTGCAAGTAAATGTGTAGTTTTCCTCGTGCATAACAGGAGACCCTATTATTGCAATAGATAAGTCCATATGTTCATGAAACCTCGTTGTTAACTTGAATGATACAATGATCTAACTGAATGAAATGAAGTAAACAATAAACAGAGCATAATAATTGTACTATCTTTACTACTTAAAAAGAACCAGTTGGTGGTGGTGATAATGATGGCATGGTACATCGTGTGCTAACTTCTCAATTCCACCTCCCTAAAAGGAAACAAAAAGAGAGAGAGAAAAAACATCTACCAACAAACAAATTCCACCTCCCTAGATCTCTTAACAAAAAAAGGCATCTCCCAAAAGCAGATCAACTTCAAAACAAATTGTGATGTGTTTCACAATGAAGCTTGAATAGGCATTGTGGCGGAGCCAAGGACATGGTGTAGGCTTAGGCTGATCACGACGGCGTAGGTGCCACACCAGCTGAGCACAAAGGAGGAGCTGAGGATGTGGAGCAGGTTGATCCCAATGACGTATTGGGATAATATGATATTTTTTATTAATAGCAAAGCACAGGCATCAGCTAGGTTTTAGAGGGGGGAACTACTGTAGAATTTTATAACACCAAACCTAGTGTCATAGTCAAAGTAATAAAATAGATACTTTTTGTTGTATGATATATAGAGAGAACACACTAACAAAATTATACTCGGAAAAGATATGCCGTGACTTGGCAAGGTATCTAGTGGGTACTACCATTAAAATAAAAAAAACGAAGGATCAGATTACAATCATTGGATCAGATTCATATGGTGCAAAGAAGCTCCATGGCTCCATATATCTTTTTGCTTTCTGTAAGAGTAACTACAAACAGCCCTGTAGCAACATTCTTATCGTAGTGTCCAGCGTAGGATACTTAAATGTTAAAAAAAATTGCTAGTGTGTTCAGAAAGAAAATGTTTGTGCAAGTTCCAAGGACTTACATGGGCCCCTACAGTGTAGCATTTAGTCATAGAGCATTGAAAGGTTAATCTTATTATTTCCAATTCAAACTCAAAAAGAAAGCAAAAAAAATTTGTGTAAAGGTCTCAACAACAATGCTAAATAGAATGCACAGCCACAACCATGAGTTAAAAAAAGGCATACCTTTACCCAAAGGGCCACGGCATGATCTTCTTCTCCAACATTTCCTGTAAACAATTCACTGGCTTCATAATTGGTACATCCATTACAACTATTATGGACATGCTGATCAATGTCGTTTTTAGGTGAAACAGATGTCTCATTCTCTTCCTGTGGAGAGGATTTTTTAGGTACCAAATCAATGCTGCAAGCTATTTCTGATAGATCTTGAAGCGTCAACTGTAACTCTTTCTGCACTACATGAGATCCTACCATATGAGTCTGGGCTTCCTTACTTTCTGCATCAACATTGTCATCCCCTTTGGCTTGTTCTTCTGACATTTTCTTGTCTTGAGAACGAAGCAGAACATCTCCATTGGACTGGCATGACCTAAGTACTGCCACTGTACTGGGAGGTGGATGCACCTCTTCCTGAGAATGGTGCACATCCTCCTTACTAACACAATGTTTATTAAAGTTGGCATCGTTGCTTGGGGAGCCGTCATTTTCAGTGGTTACATTCAACTGAAATCTTACATCGTTGAAATAAGCATCCTCACCATTCTTTTCTTGTTGTGGTTCAGAAAGTGTTTTCTGAGGTAAATCATCCAAGTTAACAGGAGACTTTTCAGAAGAAACATCTAATTTCTCATCTATGCCCATTCGGGAAGAATTGTTAACTTCAACGGGGTTACAGCTTATTGCATCACTTGTTGGATGAACATCAGAGCCTTGCCACCCATAATCATCATGTGATAAAGTAAGTTTCCTATCATAGGCAATAGACGATGTTCTCTCCACATCATTCTGTAATTGGCATTCAACTTGCATAACAGGAGGATCCATCAGCATTTCTTTGCTTAGTTTTGATCTGCCAATCCACTAAGAAATAAAGCAGGAATTCTAAAGGCAGTGCAGCAAAAATCCTCTACTGGCTTATAGTCCATAAGCACTAGTGGCTTATTCAACACCTAGAAACAAAAGTTGCTGTTTAGGAGTACGAACAACATTTCAGAAGAAAACACATGTATGGCAGAACAAACAAAAAGAAATAAACATGAACAGATCTAACAGAATTGCAGTTCAAACAGAAAATTGGTGGAAAAATTGAAGATAATGTTTCCAGTGATTAAAGTGAAGGGACCACTGTACTAAATATGCATAAAGACTTGTATTTTCTTTTGATTCACCAAACGTTAATAATTTGCACTGAACAGAAACTTACTTTACAATTCAGCCATTTAGATGCTAAAAAATAAGAAACAGAATAAGTAGTTGCACTGCAACAGTTGGCAGTACATATAACAAATAACTTCTTGACGGTAAAGGAATTCAAGACTACATACAAGACACTAGCGCTGAGACTGATACCATGATCAGGTTCCTTTGAATAACTAGAACAAATAACCATCAGGATACAATCTAAACTCGGCCTGAAGAAATCAACCTCACATGAATTATAAATCCTACTCCCATGATTTCCAGGAAACAACTACAAAAAAATCACACCAGGAATGTGTGGGGCTGGTTAAACGTGCAAAACTGGCACAAAAGCACGGACATTGTTGTACAGGTGTCAGCGCCATTGACTATCAGCCCCATGAAAACCCTAACGGCCTGTTTCAATGTCCAGGAAAAAAAACTATAATGGTAGAACCAAAATCCCCTATGAATTTACGCACCCATAGGACCCTCCCTAACAGGGGCAGACCTAACAAATCCCCAAAAATGGGGTTTCATCTGAAGCCCAAAAAATTCAGGAAAATAAACTGCTACAAGTACTCCACCACGGAGCAAACAAATCCGCAACAAACTCCATGGACTGCACTATCCATCCCAAAAAAAAAAAGATTTGGATGAGATTGCTCACAGCAAAGAAAAGATCCCCATGACAAAGCCCACTCTTATAACAACAATCGAAGAAAGCTAGAGCTTCCTTACCAGCGAAATAAGAGTCAATCCAAGTAGGCACAGGTTTTTTAAGCCTGGCGCCCCAGCCCTGCCCGACCTTTGATAATGTCTACTTCTAGCGCATCATCCTCTTCTCCAGATCTCGTTGTGGCTACTGGCTAGGGCTCCCCGTTCGTCTCAAATTCTCTTATCTTGTAGGCATCCTCCTCCACTCTACCAACTGGGGTGGAGTGGAGATCCATCCGGACTTGGATTGATCTCTTATTTCGCTGGTAAGGAAGCTCTAGCTTGCTTCGATTGTTGTTATAAGAGTGGGCTTTGTCATGGGGATCTTTTCTTTGCTGTGAGCAATCTCATCCAAATCTTTCTTTCTGGGATGGATAGTTCAGTCCATGGAGTTTGTTGCGGATTTGTTTGCTCCGTGGTGGATTATTTGTAGCAGTTTATTTTCCTAAATTTTTTGGGCTTCAACTGAACCCCTATTTTTGGGGATTTGTTAGGTCCACCCCTGTTAGGGAGGGTCTTATGGGTGCGTAAATTCATAGGGGATTTTGGTTCTACCATTATAGTTTTTTCAATATGTAGGTTTAGTAACATCCAATGGCATCTGCTGCTCGGGTTCATTGAGTCCTAATGTTGCTTTTCGACTAATGTAAAATTAAGAATACTAAAATGCAAGAATCAGGCTGGGCATTTACAATTTGACGAATTTATTGGCTAGTTCTTAACTATTGCCAGATCAAAACACACTTCCATCCATAGGATCAGTGAAAGAAGAACCAATACAAGGGGTTTAATATCAAGCGGTGGAATGAATCAAAACCGAACAGCAGATCTACGCTCTTGTTAGCACTTGTACTAATTTCACACAGGATCATTCCAGATCTACGCTCTTGTTAGCTAGATTCATGAAAAAAACAAGAACTAACACAAGGGGTTTGCTCAGATTTGGAAATTTAGGGGTTAATCGGATGGGAGGAGAGGTCGGGGGAGTACGGTTGCCCACGAAGAGCAGCGCCGGAATTAGGGTTATGGGTGTTGGTGGTTAACCTCTGCGGGACGCCGTGGACGCCGCTCGCCGTGGACGCCGGGTCGCTGCTCGCGGACGCCGGGTCGCCGCTCGTCCCCCGCGGGTCGCCGCCCGTGGATGCCGCCGTGGACGCCGGGTCGCTGCTCGTCGCCGTGGACGCCGGGTGGCCGTGCTCGCCTGGACTCCTGGGTCGAACAGAGAGGCCGGATGCGAATGGGGATTGCGGGCAGGGCGAGTTCTGCGGACGCTGGAATACCTGTGGTATTTCACAGGTAAATACTACTAACTTGAAGGGGTATTTTTATTTCGGTGCGTCGGCTCCTCGCGGGAATCACCCAGAACGCCGCCTCTCCGGTGTTTTTTTTCACGGCAGCGTTCCGCCTGAATTCTATTCTTGAATCCAATTTCACGGAGCTCACCCGTTCGGCTGGGCCCCGACTGGAAAGTCAAGATTGGGAACAGTACCCAACAGGTCCTTAGATGTATAATTCGTTATCACAAACCCAAAGCAATACAATTCTATCTTTGTTCATGCACACAAATCGTCCAGTTCCTAGGCATGAATGCACACATAGAAGCATGGAGCTCACGAAGTAGGCTCATGCTTGTTCAGGCCTTACATGACCACGAGCGATGTGCTTGGCTTCCGTTGGGGTGACGGTGGCCTGTAGCAAGCTTTACGAGATGGCGTGCACCATCAGGACTTGGGGCTGCTGGTGGAGATGTTGTAGTGAAGAAGCAGAGATGCAGGGTCGACTTACTAGAGGCGACAACTGGATGGTAGATGAGGATTGAGGATTGGGTAGAGACTAGAGAGTTTTGGGATTGGATATCTAGGTGTTTGTGTAAAAAACGTGAAGTATGGTTTATTGTCTCAAACACACAAGACAAACGCCGGGCTTGAGAGCGTGCCAGTCAATTTGACCTGAAATTGACAAGATAGCGAAAAACGTGAATCTAAGCAGCCGATAGCGACAACTATCGGCTTGACACCGATCGGCTAAGGGCCGATAAGGAGATAACTAGACTAGCCAATTAAGTCTAATCCGAGGGTAAAAGTAGATCGACTTTGAAAGGCGATGCACAACAAGCAAAGAAGATCGAACCTGGAATCAAGTCGACAAAAACAACAAATTGGCGATGCACAACTCTTTATTGATCTCGACGGCTTACAGAGGAAAGATTGCTACGAAACTAGAAAAGCGTAAAACAAAGTGTATTGGTTGGTTGATGTGTTGATTGATTCATCCTTTTTGCCTTCTAGCTCATTTGATGCGGGTCCCCCCACGGTCATTTGCACGCTCTCAAGCTCTCGAATCACCGATCATCGGCTTCCTTCGTCTTCTCTTGTCCTCTTTGAAATTGGCTGAAATGGACCCCTCTCAGGTATTCATCCCAATTCCTCAAAGTACCGATCAGTTTTACCTAGGACCGATAGGTGCCATGCAAGCCGATACAGTGATCAATGAAGAAATCCCTAGGCTCCCTTTGTGGGCTGCTGGATATAATATCTCCGAATGGGGAAAAAGCTTTAGAGCCTAGCCCACGAATCTCAAGGGATGGAGGTCTTGGTGACGAGTACACATACCATGGGTACCCCCATCAGCCCGAAACCGCGAACGGGCTGACCTCTTTTTAGAAGCCCAGCTCTGGTAAAGGGCCCATGGTAAGTAAAGGGGGGGATGATCCCGTGGTAAGATCCATGTACTTGTATCCATCATTCCAATACAGAAAAACGCCACTAGGCGACTGGACGTAGAGCTATTATCTTGAATAGGGGTGAAAACGGATCGGATACGGTCGGATATTGTTGTTCCCGTATCCTAACCCATATTTTTTTTCCGGATTCGGAATCGGATACGGTAAGACCGAATCTGAGATCTGAATATGGATATTTGGAGTTTCGGATATGGTAATGTCGGGCGGATACATACCGGATTCGGTTGAAGCGGATAATTCAAGCGGATACATACTTGTTGAAACATTTGACAAGCAATAAATTCATATATATTACATAAATTTGACAACTCACACAACACAAGTATAACAAGGTATCAAATTCATACATAACTTGAACAACTAAGTCTCGCTCCAACAAGCCAACACTGAATTCATGCGCGTGGCGGAGACTCAAGCACTAGGGTTAGTTTTCAGGTTGGGGAATCGAATGGAGAGGCAAAGACTGAGGCTTGCGGGAATCGAATGGGAAGCCCTTGACTCTTGAGTCTTGACTTGAGTATGGAGTACCCTTGTTTTGTTGATTCGGATATCCGGTCGGATAATATCCGGTTACCATATACCGCAGATTATTGATCGGATATCCCGTCTCAGATCCGTTCATCAGATCCGGTAGCAAGTATCCGTCAGATCCGAATCCGTAGGATACGGAATTTTTTTCCCTGATACGGTTTTTAACGGATTCGGTACCGGATCGGTCGGGATTAACCCGTACCATTTTCACCCCTAATCTTGATCATCAGAGGCCTGAACCAGGATAAAATCCTTGTGTCTCTGTCTGTTCTAATGGACCGTCTCCCACATCTTCGATGCTACACCTTTGGTAGAAAGGGGCTTTGGTTGATCCCTTATTCGACAAGTAAGCTCGGCGGGGGCCTATTCCCCAATCGTCGACACCTCCTTACTATTATTTATGGTTTGTGTTTCAAATGTAAAATGAACTTAAAAATAAAACTGCATCCACGATACTTGAACCTTATGCCTATCCATTTGTTAATTCCCTACATGTAGCATTCAGTATTTTCCTGTGCGACTTGTTGAGTACGGTTGTGTACTCATCCTTGCTTAACCCAACCATTTCAGAGTTCTAAGAAGCTGGAGATTACCAAGAAATCATAGATTACGAATTGGTTTGGTTTTAAGGTCATAGTCTTTTGCTCAGGACTGCTTCTGCGGTGTTTTGGATGTAATCTATTTGGGCCCGCTGCGCTCTCCTTTTGTAAAAACTTGGCCGTTAGGCCTTATGTTCTATAAAAATAGTTGAATTCGTCCTTTTGTCTAGCAATGAGTGCTTGGTTCCAAACAACTAATCTTCCTGGATAGCTGTTAAGGTATTTAAATGACCCACCTGAAAAGGTGGTCCGTTACAAGGGTGATGTTGCATGTAAACAGCATGGTATATTTTATACCCGACCATGCACTTTGATTGACAGGGAAACACGAAAGGTTCTGAACTCTTCACTGGAGGATTAGCTCACAAAAGGGGGTGCATATCCTGTGCACATATCCATCCCGTGCACATATGCAATAATTAAATCCGAGCCGTCCAGATCTCATCCAACGGTGGTTTCATCGGGGTGAAAATTGTAAAATGTGCACAGATTTACAATTTCCACCCTGATAGAGCCACCGTTGGATGAGATCTGGACGGCTTGGATTTAATTATTGCATATGTGCACAGGATGGATATGTGCACAAGATATGTAGCCCACAAAAGGTACTTGAAACAAATTAATGGGAATGACACTGAGTTGTGAAAAGGGTTCACAAAACAGGTGAAAATTGACCATATCAAGTCGGTTCAAAACTCTAACTTGGTTAATAAACCGGTCCAATTCAAAAAATTCAAAAAGATTTATGCGCCGTAAATCAGTGAAAATCGCTCGATTTTCAACAAAAAATCAACGAAAACTGCTCAAAAAATCATTCGCCAAAAAAGGTTTAATTGGCCAATCAATTTTCGGTCAAAATAGACCGGTATTCGTGAAAATAGGTCATTTTTTTTTAATTATTTTTAGAAATTTTTTATCTCAAAACCATTCAATTTTTGGTGATTTTCATTCGATTTTCATGATAAATCAGTACCACCGGGTATTCGATTTTCAACATCGATTCGGTTTTATAAACCTGGTTGTGAGCAAGTTCTCTTTTTTGGCCATCATTGCATATAGCCAGATGTGTGCGCTAGACGCCTCATCCTCCTCTAGCTAGCATAGGAAAATCATATTCTTTTGTTGTCATGTCATCTCCTTCTCTCTCTCATTCCCGTCTTTCTTTTAACTAGATGGTTTTGTGCGCTACGCTGCGCCGAGTCGGATATACCGAATTTTCGAAACTTCAAGGGTCTTTTTGTGTAAAGTTGTGCAAGATCTTTTCATAATTTTTCGAGACCTTGAGGGTCTACAAGTAAAATTGCTAAAGGGAGCAGTACCTATTCATAAATTCCCAGAACCCCAAGGGCTTGCACGTAAAATCACTAGAGGGCGAAAGACCTCTTAGTAAATTTTTAGAATTTTCAGGACCCCGAGGGTCTATGTGTAAAATTGCTAGAGAGCGTATGACCTCTTTGTAAATTCTTGGAACTCTGAGGGCCCCCGTGTAAAATCACGTAGGACCTTTTTGCAATTTCCCAAACTCCGAGGGAAAAACCGAAACGACGACATGTGGTGCGCTCTAATTGGTGGACTAATTGTGAGATGCTCTTTGAGCTTTAGATAAGGTATATTAACTATCTATTAAAGCCGGAGAACTTCGGGCCCAATCAGGCGGCCCATGTGTCATAGCGCGTTTTGCGAAAAGGCACTCTGTAAATTTTGAAATTTATTTTTAGGCCCTTTCACCGGTAATTTTGCAAAAAAAACCTCATAGTTCGTATATTCACGAATAGGTCTTCCACTGATCGTTTTGGAAAAATGACCCCGTGGTAATGCAAATTCACCGTCGGCTCCTAACCAGCCTATTTTTTCACAAAACCCACTGAAACATGAAAATTACATTAAGATCCTTCTACCATTTTTTTTACAAAAAGAACTACCGAATCAAATTTCGCACTAAGCAACATAGTGCGAGATCCTATGTAGTATAGATTACAACAAAAGCAGCCAGTCAGCTTACAATGTGATGGATATTTGATCGGTACATGAGACGTCCAATCTGAGGAGAAATGATACGCACAACAGCGCAAACACAATGACTGGTTCAGTTCACCAACCATGCGTGTATGTAACCTGAATTTCCAGTAGAAAAACACAGACACTCTTAGCTAATTTTAGGAGCAATCCGGTTCCAAGGCAAGGTTTCAAATTTTGGTTTCGAGTCATGTTGGATTATTTGGGTCAAACCCATTTAATTGAGACAATAAATCCTAGAAAATCTCAAAGGCCCACCTCATGAGGAGGCATGTACACTAACAATAGTACCACATTGCTAACCTAAAGTGGTGAACACTAGTTTATATAGTGGAGTATGATCCACCATGGTAGAACCGTGTGGGAGAAAGGGAGAAAGAATACACGCACGCGCTCGGGGGCGGGGTGGGGCGGGGCAAAGGCGTGCGGCACCTGCGTGAATGGTCTGCCGAAATCTGATCCAGGGCCTTGTGCAGGCGCAACCTTCTTTTGCAATTTATTCTTTTGCTACGGACTGTTACCATGCTACTCCTTTATATAATGTGCCACGCCTAGGGTTTTCCTAGTTCCTCTCGCTGCGCCGCCATCCAGTCTACTCCGTTCCGTACGCTGGCGTGCACCAGCGAACGGGAGAGCAGGTCTCCGAAACCATCCGTCCTCGAGTTCTTGCACCGAGAGAGGACGAATTAGGTTTTTGGGAAGCGCTTGGCACGACTGCTTCCAAATCATCATCACGGCTCGTCTCCCTCGACATTCGGGCGCTGCTGCTCGTCATCGCGCTTGGCTGCGGTGTGCTTCTGTCCTCAACACTGTATGCACTACAACGGCTACTGCTTTCTCTGCACACGAACAGTACGTGCTCATTATGATGTTGCTGTTGTTTATTTCTATTCTGTTAGTTGTGAGCATATTAGATGGATATATGTGTAGTTTCCTTGCATATGCATCTAGGGTAAGCTCCTGTTATTCGTTATTAATCATCTATCACATGTTGTTCATGATTTACACTTGGATTAAATTAGACCTAAATGTGCCTTTATTTCTAACAAGTCATATTTTGTAAGTGATCGAAATCTGAAATTTCGGTATGATTTCGGAATTTCAGACAAAATCCAAAAGGCAAATTTCAAATTCGCTTTTTTACCGGGATTTCCAAGATCGCGGTAAAAATTGCCGAGATCTCGGCGAGAAACATCGGAATCTCGGTCCAATAAACTTAAAATTCAGTTAAAATACCTCATGTTCATATCATAGACGATTTTAGCCAAAAACTGTATGTGGCTAAAACCGTATGTGATAGTATTTTTGAAAATTTATTATTTTTTTATTTTATCAGAACTTAAAATCTCGTCCCCGATCGAAATCCAAAATCTCGATCAAAATTTTCAAATTTTCACCGGGATTTTGAACCTTGTTCCAAGGTGAACATCTAATAGGACAACAGATATTTAGGAGTTGACTGATGGATGATACTGATCATTGATGCTTCCTTGCATGTTATACATGGAGAAGCTAAATTTACAACAAAAAAAATGTACATGAGGCTATGCACAGTATTCTGTTCAGACGTCCGAGACTGCAGTTGGAGAGGCGTAAAGAGCTGGTTGGTCGCCGTTGTCCGTGAAGGAAATGGGATTCCACTATATCTGAAATTCAATCCAACATCTCTATTTATTTATTTTCATGATTTTATTATATATCTACTTTTATCATATATTTCCTTCACTTAAACACATTTTACATATAACCCCATAAAAAATTACAAAATTTCATACTTTAAGTGGAGGAGATGGGATTCCACCTAAATTTGAATCATTTAAGTTTGATTCAACGTTCCTGTTTATCTACTTTCATATTTTCATCATATATCTATTTTCACCGTATACTTCCTCTACTTACGTCTCCTAAGAAATGTAGGAATTCCGTCCTATCTCAATAAGAACTTAAAGTCCCTATTCGTAGAAATCATTTTCTAGAACCCCAAAATTTTCATAAGGTTACTCGTGCTCTATTTAATCACTCCATCCAAGTTTATAGTGTCTATTTTCTCGACACATATACTAAAAAGATAGTGAAAATGATTAGACTATCTTCTAATTATTATCTTAAGCACTATATTCAATGAACATGTAGAGAATATCAAGTAAATCTATATATTTATTAGGGTATAAAAGGAATTTCATACTCATTTGAATTGAAATATGAAATACATCATATATTTATGGATAAGATCATTACAAATACACCCTATAAACTTGTACGGAGGTGGCAGAATCACTATTCCCCTAGACGGCCACTTAGACGCTAGACCTCTCCCTCCCGCCTAGACATCTAGGCCAATTTTTCCGGCCTAAGAGCATCTCCAATGATACCACTTCAGCCACGAAATTCCTTCCTCTAGGCAAGCCCTAACTATTTCCTTACATTTCAAACAGGCCTTAATAATCGCTTGAGCAACTCCGTCGTGGAAGAGTTAACTTTAGCAGGCTGGGCCAGTTAGGATTGCAAGGTAGATTTTTCATCTCATCTTTTTCTCCATAATTAGCCAGTGCAATGCAAACAGAAGTACAGAACAGACAAATTTGAGACACACAACCAGAAAACCCGAATTTGCCCTCATCATGATCGAAGGACACACAGCATCCCTCCCGCACTTTTTAATACCGTAACGAAGGTATACTGATTTGGTTCTTGAAATGGTACATTTTGATACTGATCCACATCGATGTACCGTTTCAGGTTTAATATAAGAATATATATTTATAAGTATACATATATTTAATTATATGTACATCAAATCTCACTTATAATATTACTCCAAATACGTGGTAGTAATATCAAATATAATAATTCAATAGATGATATCATTAATTTCACTGGTATGACTGATGTTAATCGGCATCGAAGCCGGTATGACCGGTATTGATCAGTATTGAGCCGATACGATATATAATCAAATATAATAGTTCAATAGATCATATATCATCAATTCTACTGATATGACTGTGTTGATCGGTATCGAAGCCGGTATCAGTATTGAGCCGATAAGATATACAGAAGCAGCCCGGTAACGAGCCACAGCACGTAAATAAATACTGGGTTAATTAGCTTCGTCTTACCCTTCCCCCTTCTCCGTCTCCTTCCTGCAAATCGAGAGGACAGGAAGAGAGACTTTGAAAAAGCTCGGGAGCTTTGCTTCACCCGCACAAATGGCTGCCTTTTGAGGTACTGTACGAGTTCTTACCTCCTATTCTTTCGGAGAGCGTTCCGTTTCTCGCCCCTGCCAGGACCGTTTATTGGTGCAATTCTTGAGGCTTACCACCGTGTTCCTCCTTGCCTGGTTTTAGGTACAATACATGCCTCCTTTTCTATCCCTCCAAATTGCCTGGAGGTTCGGTTGAAATTTGCAGGAATCATTTCTTTTCCAATGGATTGTTTGTTTTCTTGTTCGATTGTGATGTTTTAATGGGAGTTATCTGGGTGAATTGGGTTGGGGTGAGATCTGGTCAGAATCAATGTGTATCCATCCATTTATAGAATTGGGCAATGGGTGGCCTGGTGGCACCTTTTGATAGATCTGGCGGTGTTTGCCTCTTGCTGTTGCCATTCTAGGTTGCAGTATTGGATTGTTGCGATCTGTCCCGTTCCTGACTTCCTGGTGCTTCTGCGGCGGCGGAAAAGTTGCAATTTTGTTGCTATCCATTTGGTCAATTCGTTCCATTAGGTGAAGAAATCTGACCTGATGTTTCTTTAGTTGTCCACCGGTTGTTTCTTGAGCCGGAGTTAAATCAGTTTGTTAGTCCGACATTAACAGCTTTGGAATTAGCCGATATCGGGGTTTTCATTAATTGATCCTTGCGGGTTTGATCGTGTGGAATTTACATCTTGGCTTAATTGATTCTGTTCGGTTTTGCAAGGTATTGTGGAGAGCTTGTTCATCTGCATCTGTTCTTGGGAGCAAAGAGTGGAATGAGCACTTTGGCCTAGTTGTGCCCCAAGATGCCTGGAATTATAGCGGATGGAGTTGTCACAGAGGAGGCGCCGAATGAGGTGAGTTCCCCTCAAAACAAGGAGAATTTGTCCACCCCAAGGTCGCCTGTGGCCTCAACCGCGATGGCAAGCGTGCAAAGTGAGGCACTTGAGCTCCATGTCGAGGGTGCTTGTGCTGGGAGGCCCTCGATTGAGCAGCTCTACAACAATGTGTGTGAGATGGAGAGCTCAAGCGAGGGTGGATCCCCATCACGGGAGAGTTTCGGGTCGGACGGGGAGGAGTCGAGGATTGACTCGGAGCTTCGCCATCTTGTTGCTGGGGAGATGGAGGCCATGAAGGTAATTGAGGAGGAGGAGAGCAGGAGTGCTGCCAATGCGGTGGCTACTGTTGGGAACGGGACCCCTGTCATGACACGGTCTTCTAATTCATCCAAGAAGTCGAAAAATGCTGCAAGATCACAGCTTGAATCTGATGCCTCTGTTGGCCCCAATGGCAATGCATCCCCCGACGAAGGCGAGAGTGAGGTCAGCAACAGCAAACCCGGAAGCCGAGTTGGTCGTCGCCGGCGAAGCTAGTGCCAATCCACAGAATGGAACAGGAGATGCCGGGCTCGATAACCACCCAGACCTTGGTCCGTTTCTTCTCAAGCGTGGAAGAGACCTGATCGCCTCTGATAATCCACGGCGGGCACTGAAATACGCTCTCCGTGCCGCCAAGTCATTCGAGAGATGCGCTGGTGGAGAACCAAGCTTGGACTTGGTGATGAGCTTGCACGTTGTGGCGGCAATCTACTGCAATTTGGGAAGGCACGAAGAGGCTGTACCTGTGCTGCAACGATCCCTGGAGATCCCTGTAACCGAGCAAGGCCAGGATCATGCCCTTGCAAAGTTTTCCGGCTGCATGCAGCTGGGGGACACCTATGGGATGCTAGGTCAGACTGCACTCTCACTGCAATGGTATGCTACGGGGCTCGAAATCCAGAAGCAGACACTGGGGGAGCAGGACCCAAGAGTTGGAGAGACGTGCCGGTACTTGGCTGAGGCTCACGTGCAGGCATTACAACTAGATGAAGCACAGAGGTTGTGCCGGATGGCTCTCGACATCCACAGGGAGAAGGGTGAGACAGCATCACTGGAAGAAACGGCCGATAGGAGGCTGATGGGTCTTATTTGTGACACAAAGGGTGACCATGAAGCTGCTTTAGAGCATCTGGTGATGGCTAGCATGGCCATGGTGGCCAATGGCCAGGAGACTGAGGTGGCCTCGATGGATTGCAGCATTGGTGATATTTATCTCTCCTTGGGTCGTTATGATGAGGCTGTGGCTTCTTATCAGAAAGCTCTTACAGTATTCAAGACCGGCAAAGGGGAGAATCATGCAGCTGTGGCTTCTGTTTTTCTGCGGCTTGCAGATCTGTACAACAAGACAGGGAAGCTGAGGGAGTCAAAGTCGTACTGTGAAAATGCCCTTAGGATTTACCAGAAACCTATTCCGGGTACTTCTCTTGAAGAAATCGCCACTGGATTAACTGACGTTTCAGCCATATATGAGACTATGAATGAGCATGAGCAGGCATTGAAGTTACTCCAGAAGGCCTTAAAGATGTACAGCAGTTCCGTTGGTCAACAGAGCACAGTTGCTGGAATTGAAGCCCAGATTGGCGTCTTGCACTATATTTTGGGGAAATATGGAGAGGCATACGACTCCTTTAAGAGTGCGATTACAAAGCTCCGCACATGTGGCGAGAAAAAATCTGCCTTCTTTGGTGTTGCACTGAACCAGATGGGGCTGGCGTGTGTTCAAAGATATTCCATAAATGAAGCCGCAGAACTGTTTGAGGAAGCTAGAACAGTTCTGGAGCAAGAACATGGGCCATATCACCCAGATACTTTAGGAGTATACAGCAATCTTGCTGGAGCTTATGATGCAATGGGAAGGTGAGCTCTCTACTGATTCCTGCATCAAGTTATTTCTTACAGGCTGCTCCAAAATATATTCTACACATCACCAGCTGCAAGTGCGCATCTTCTCCCTGCTTGCAGCATATATTGTGATTTGGCAAACTAACTTTTCATCTGGCTAATAGCCAACAGGCTTGTTAGACTTCTCGTTATTGCCAGCCGTCTAGGCCATAGAAAACATTTTCTTTTTCTGAAATTTTATACAAGTGAAGTGTTTCCTCGCACACCTCGCCTTTCTTATTCTCCATGATTTATCGCAAAAGTCAATATGGCAATCAATATGGTTGGTCTCAAGTAAGTCAATATGGCCGTTTTTGGTCTCAAGTAGGACCATCTTAAAACCATCTTTAGTTGCTTGTAGCTGACTTTTCTGTAAAAGGATTGCAAATACTTTATCCTCTTGCTTTATCTTTTCCATCTGCTTTTTTCTACTGTTCGTGTGGAAACTTCATGCTACTTTGTAAGACGTGGACTGTCATCTTTACAGTATTGTTTCTAATTACGATGCAGGTTTTGAGCTAACAATACAGCTGGCTTTGTGATAAGAAATGTTAGCACTCTCGTCTAGCTGGTTAGAATGCTAGATCAGATTTCTAAAGCGACAATGCTATCTTTCTGAGATACTTCCCAAAATCCCATCAGCACGTTTGCCAACGCCGAAGATGTTTTGTTTTGTTTTGTTTCTCTCAGGATGTATCAGCTGATGTATCTGCATTCTTTGTTAACCAGACTGGATGAGGCCATTGAGATCTTGGAATATGTTGTCGGAATGCGTACGTGAAGAGAAGCTGGGTACAGCAAACCCAGATGTCGATGATGAGAAGCGGAGGCTTGCAGAGCTACTGAAGGAGGCTGGCCGGGTGAGAAGCAGGAAGGCCAAATCCCTGGGAAATCTGCTCGAGAACAACCCATACACCGTCACGAAGAGAAGTACAGTTACAGCGTGAATTGCCTCTATGCAGGTATGATGCTAAGGTGCATCAATTGGTTTATTCAGATGTGGGGAAAACGAGGGGTAAATGAGAATAGGAGTGTCTTAAGAATCTAGAGAGATGAAATGTTCTGATTGATTGCTGTAAAGTTACAAAGCCTATCATTGGTTACCACTTGTCCAGTGTTCATAGCTCTTCACTGTGCTGGAAGTGAGTACTGCTTTTCGCTGCTGATGTGTGAAGGTTTTTGGCTGCCTGTCAGTCAGTATGTACAAGGTAGGTTTAGCCTGCGTCTGGTTTCGATGCGCTTAAATATTCGGAAAGCAAAATACAGTAACGACTGTATAATAAGAAAACATCCACATAGTGATTCATCCTACGTAAGACAGACAGACAGCGTAATAGACGAATAGGCAACTCAACAGATCAGAAATGTCCAGTTTGTACATGCTATCTATATCTTAACTATTATAAGAATGAGTTGGTGGTGATGGTGAGTCTGCCATGCCTTAGGCCAGAACAGTAGGGGCCCAAGGCCTAGTAGGTGAGTTACTATTGTCTTGCTAACCTATATTTATAAATCTGCAGGACAACTCAATATAGATTATTTGATTTATTTACTAGCTTACAAAGATATGTTTTGCTTGATATGTGTGTTACAAAAAATTAATTTATTGTATGGTTTAGGATCTTGCAATATAATTATGTATTATTCTCTTTTGAAATTCCGTTGCAACGCACGGGCATCTTACTAGTGACATATAGACGTAGAACAATGGTGACATGTCAGGTAGCTCCACAGCAACAGCACCCTGCATCATGAACAGGATGTGAACCCAGTAGCAAGCATAGATAGTCCAACGTAACACAATGGAAGTTTTAAGATTCTAAGAAATGTCTACTCGCATCTGATACGTACTCGACTACATAAAGTTTATCAATAAAAACATCCGGATGAAGCTTACCAAATCCCATATACAAATCAATTACACCCCGCGCGCACAGCCGAATAGAAGGGCTCAACTCCACTTGTCCAAGGGCCGCATCCTTGGAGGGTAGATTATTTGTAATATGTTTTTTACGTAAGGAAATCACATGGTGCCTCACTCTCCCAAGAATTGCTGTAGTAATTCATCTTATCGAAACATCAGCGCACGTTCTATGGCACTATTCGTAAGGGAATACACTACGAAGATGATCTTATATATGCAAAAGAGGCTGCATTACCTGCATGGAAGAGATTAGTTCCTCCATTCTATAAACGCAGTCCCCAAAACTGCATTTGGTCTAAAATATTTTAGAAGGTTTCGTTGTTTTAGACCTGCAAAGCCTAGCCTGTACAGAAATACGATGCATGGCTAATTTTCCTCACCATTTTTTTTTGTTCAGGCGAAAATATGTAGTTCCAGAGAAGGGAACTTAATTCCGATTGTCACAAAGGTTAACGAACCGTCATATGCATTGATATATTACATTATAGGTACAGGTGAGTTTTTTCCCCCTTCTTGAATTTACTCTAAAGCAGGTCTCAACGCTTCCTTTTCGTTACTTCAGAATTGTACTTCCTTAAAAATAAAAAAGTGTCCGTGGGTACTGCAGATATGAAGCACAACTGCTAAATTGAATGTGAAACGTCATACATTGTATATCTTCGGGGAAAACAGTGATTAATCCTAGCCTTGTAAGTATATATAAGAATACAAATAGCCTATTAAAATTATTGGAGCAAAGCAGCAGATGCCAGCAAGAACAAGATTCAAAACCTTTGGTAAAAACTCCATGCTATTCTATAACAATCATAGCAAAAACATAACATTTTGCCCCTAGTAGATCTTCCAAACACATTATCTACATGGAGCAACAAATCATAAATCAATTCATGGCATATCTGCAAATAATGGTGCGTATGAAATAGTGCACAACAAATTATATTTACTCACTGGAGAATATATTGGCATGTCTCTCAGAGTCTCAGGGTAGGTCTGCTCTCCGCCAGGTAAAGGTTCATAATCAGTATTATCAACAAGCACGTCATTCCTGATCGAAGTATGACTTGGATAGGGATCCAAGTCAAGCAGATAAAACACCATGGGAATTCCAAAGAAGAACTGCAAGAAAGATGCGTTTAGTATAGAAAAGAGATCACTGAATATGATTATACAGACCAAAAAGCTGCAAACCTGGCATATTATCTCACTGCACTATAAGTAAAATATTGAACTGCAAAAGAAAAATAAGGAAGTTAAGTTACATAAAAGAATTCTAGAGAGCACAAGTCTTTAGGCTATCACCCAACAAGTTTCATTAAGGAAAAGATTTTACAAATGTACTATACCTTGAACAGCAGTACTGCCTCATAGATAACGAGACCGAGTATATCAGCTTCCCCAACCATCATGTATATTCCCACAAATTGGATGCACCATCTAAACTCTTAGCTGTAAATTCTTGTCTCTAGTACAATAATCGTAAGCATATAGCACCAAGTAGCAGCCTCGATAATTAATGAAGTAGTCTGCAGAGAGGCAGAATTTCAAATGAGTGAAAAGTCCAAAGGGGCCAAGAATTTTGTAGAAGTAAAGGTTCAAAAGCAGTTCATATAGCTCCAACGGAAAACTGCTGTCGCACATCCTAGACCCGTATGAAGCTCTCTGTTTAAAGAGGAAATATTATATAGAGAATAAGCAGAAAAATGACAAAATGGGCGAGAATTGCTTCAATTTAGCAGTTCCAGTGAAGAAAAATGATGCATGCTAAAATAAAGTGAAAGCAATGCAGCAATATATCTGTTGATAGATATGCACAGTAAGATAACTATAAATGTTGGACCACCTACACAGCAAGGAACAAGCAATTTTTTGATATAACACCACAAGGCAGCATTAACCCACATTAAAAAATTGTCATAGATATGCTCATATGCACATGCATATTAGGTACAACTGTAAAATTACCTCTGTCACAAAGAATTTCCGAAGAATTCATGTATTCAGCCCTGCAGCTAACAGAGAAGCAATCTGGAGAACAGAGCACCGAACAAATTCAATTTGAGGGAACATTCTTTATATAATATTTGATTGTTACAAAAGAATTCCTTTTTTCCCCGAAAGGTACATGTATCTGGTAGTGCAGATAAAAGAATTCCTTTACATCCGACCAAAGACATCTATCACAACTGAATTTTAAAACTGAAAGTATAGCATTGTCATGACACATTTTTCAGAACTCGGAGCTAAAATATGAGCAGGTACTTGTATAACTTAAACAAATCAATTTCTAATAGTTTCAACAATGTAATGCCTCCTGAATGCCTCTAATCCCATGACAAAATAATGTAGCACAACACTGTAAAAGAACACCAATGTCCAATCTGCTGGTTACTGTAGATTACTAAAGAATGAAGTGATTATAGGAGCTCACTGTTTTTCACATATGAATGAAATCAATCGGAAGGCTAGAAGATGAATCACCTAGCCAGGATGCAACCGAAATAATCTTGGTCGAAGTCCTTCTGTTGACTTGACTACCTAACCATGACCCCCAGATTAGTTGCTTTGATCGATCGAATTGCTGCAGGGGCAGAAAGAATGAAAATAATCATGAGCAAGAAAATCCAAGTTAATGAAATAATCATTTTAACCAAGTCACACCATAATTTTGAAGACAAAATTGTGAGCTAAAGCATTTGACTCATTTTGTAGAATTAAGATCCATCTGTGCGCAATAAAGGAAAAATGGCTGGATGAGCTAACTGTTTTTCACAAATGACTGAAATCAATTGGAAGGGTAGAAGCTGAATCACCTAACCAAGATGCAGCCGAAATAATCTTGGTCGAAATCCTTCTGTACCTAACCGGGTGTATATTGTCCATTCCAGATAAAACGAACGAACTCAATGAGAAGAAGCACAGCAGACTTTGTATGGAAAAATCTCAAGCAGAGCTTCCTAGATGTTCTGAGTTCATGTTTTTCATAAACAAAAATCTATCAGTAGCCCAACGTAGTTCTAACGAACTACGTAACGAGTGAATCTAGGAATGAGAAGATACCTTCCCATAGGCTATTTGTAACTGAGTTCTGCGAACAGCGCCGTACATGACGTCAAAAATGGGAAATCAGGAACCTAAATCAATAAAAGCTGCGAGAAAAGAGAAAGGAATCATCTAACGTTGCATATGCGGAAAACAACATCGACTTTCCCAACCTGCCATCTCGAATCTTTACTAACAAAAATCCACACGCTTCACACCCTGACATATAGAATCCACATCATGAAAAGAAGCACAACTAGGGGTGGAATTTTAGCTCGAGGCTCGGCTCGGGCTCGGCTCGGGCTCGGCTCGGCTCGGTGCGGCTCGGCTCAGCTCGCATGGCCAACGAGCCGAGCCCGAGCCTACCGCTTGGCTCGCTTGGCCAACGAGCTGAGCTCGAGCCAGCTCGTGAGCGGCTCGTTAGGCTCGACAGTCATTGAGTCATATAAGGTATGAATTCACAATACAGTAATCAGTATACCCAATACTAGACATCTAATGAGCAATGCTTGTCTTACCTTACTTTTTGAGTTTACTCTTCTTAGTACTTCAAATGTCTTGTATTGGGTCTACTGATTACTTTTGCACAGATAAAAGTAAGCGGAGTATTCTTTACATGTTTGCAGTTTTATAAACTGAAAAAGCAGTCTAACCATCTGTGCTTAAAAAGCTGTCCCATAAATGTGAAATTGCTTCTTAACCGAACCCTAGAGGAGGCTGGAGCCTAAGAACGATGAGAATGGATGGAGGAGCTTCGTTTTTTTATGAGAATGAAGGGCATTTGGGCCCTTGCCAGTGCCCTTGTTGGCCGGCTCGCAAGCCACGTCAAGCCGACTAGAGGCTCGAGCGAGCCCGAGCCGAGCTCAAGATTGAGCTCGATGTATGCAACGAGCAGGCTCGGCTCAGCTCGAAAACTAGCGAGCTCGGCTGAGCCGAACCGAGCTCAGCTCAGCTCAGCTCGGCTCGATTCCACCGCTAAGCACAACAGAGGCGAGCAAGCAACCAAGGGAAATTAAAGTTAAAAAAAAAACAAGGAAACATTTTTTTAGGAACAAGGAGATAAATGCTCGTACCGGGCAAGTAAAGCAGCTTCGGTGCGCCGGGGACGTGAGCAAAACATCGGTGGCGCCAATCTAGAATCTTTTCATTCGGCAAATAATTTGTTTTTTTAAAAAACTATCCAGAAACTGAAACGATTAGAGCCTAACGTGGTGAGCGGTAGAAGTGTAGAACGAGCTATCAAATCATGAAGAATTCATCGTTACACAGCAAGTGCAAGCCCAGCGATTATAAACAATGTGTTTTGTGAAGCTGACATTGAAAATTTTGGGTACTTCAAAACAGAGATTACTTATTTAGAACACCTATGATGAGAATAGCATTATTTCACTGGATTAAGTTCTCTCTTTGGAGAACCATGAGAGGATTAACGGCATGACAGCATTTATCCTTTCTTGTGTAAAACTTATACCACTAGAAAATAGAAATAATGCAGTGATGCAGACACGAACTGGAGAAGAAACCTCCAAATTCACACTTAATTTCCGTAAGATCGAGATATCTCTCGACAGCTTTGGGTGGAAAGATTCAATATTTGCTGAACAGTACCCTAATGCCACAAAAATACATTTGGTTTAGACCAAAATTAAAGCCCCAGAAACATTAACCGTCCCTTGCCCATTCTTAACCATCAGTTATCACTAATACTAGTATTCAAGTACGAGAACAATGAAGCAGCTTCGCCCCAAAGCCATGACCGTCTAGTGACCATACTTCTGGAACTCCCACTCGCTATTGTCTGCAATGTCAAATTAGAACGTCAGAAAAGTGAACAGGCACAAGTAACAAGTACATTAAGCCTGGTGCAAATTGCCGAGGCTACCAACCTAGAGGGCACACTTGACGGGTCTTGAGCCAACGGCTGATGCAGTGGAAGTGGAATGCATGGTTGCAAACTCCTGAAAAATGCAAACAGATTATGAAATCATTATTTGCAATTCCTTGACCTCAAAGTTAGATGCAACTCTTTGCAAAATGCAATGTCTAAAGTAATGCAGACACAAATCAAAACAAGCCTGTCCAAGGAATCTGAAGAAAATAAGCACAATGATAATATTCCAGGAGAGAAAATTCACTACTATAAATAAAAGCACATAATGTTTGGCTACAAAACTTCTTTGAGAAAAAATCATCCAGACATATTGTGGCAAGTGTACAATGCCTACACGAGCAAGATGTCAGATGCACGATTAGACAAAGCAGCCAAACTGCAGACTCTGCTCTCTTGAAATCCATGAAAGATCCAGAAACTATCTTATCATCATACAATTATGCAATATTCTTGAAAATAACGACTGCTGATCTAAAATACACATCACTAATTGAAGTTGGTGCAGTTCAACAAATGGCAGGCTCCCCAACGTAAACTCAAGATTAAGGCATATCCTACTCTAAGGAGCAATTTAGTTCCAAATGGGATGATAAAAGAATTCACTTCCCATCAATTCCGTGTCACACATGATTTCCAACCTGTAGCATGGTTTTAGTTTGTGAAAGTTTGGAAAGTACTTTGTCGCAAATTTCCCCTCAATTCCTTATGCCAAACTAGGGAGCTGCAAAGTCCCAGCACTCAATCTACATTCTAACCTCTATTCCTTCAAAGTTCAAACTGTTCAAACCAAATGCCCTGTGATTACTTCAAGAAACTAGAAGTGAGTAACATATGGTTAATTTAGGACAAGTGAAGTCATTCAGCTAGTTCATCATAAGTGCACTGTAATTTCTTTCCTTTTGAGATCAATAAATACTACTAGAAAACAAGGAATGCACAAAACTAACTATTCATAGAAGATCCAGGAGGTAACGACAATCCATATAGTGCTCTAACCGCCCTCCGTATTAATAAGTTGCAGTTACAAACACATATTAAAACAAACTCGGCCTGATTTTTCTGAAGTGATTGTACCCTACAAATAACTAAATGCATCACGGCCACTATCCACCTCCAAATACATTCATAATAATCCATAATACTCCTGCAGAAATATATAGCATGATATGACATGACTACGACCAGAACCAGATAACAGAATGCAGAATAAAAGATGATACATTAAAACAGATGGCTTGCACCCTCTTAAAACTCTGAAGCATCCGTAATGAATTAATTGATATTGCCAGCTTCAATGATGCCAGAGATGACGTGACAAAATCACATGATCATGAAAGAATTCAGGCGGATACCGGCTAAATTATGAGCCCAGTCACCAGAGCATATAGGCCAGAACCATTCACCAATATACCAACCCCACAATTCAAAATAGTAAAGCAATATGTTAAAAGTGATGTTAGAAAAGTATTAGGCTTTTAAACATCCGAAGCATCCATAATGAATTAATTGATATTGCCAGCTTCAATGATGCCAGAGATGACGTGACAAAATCACATGATCATGAAAGAATTCAGGCGGATACTGGCTAAATTATGAGCCCAGTCACCAGAGCATACAGGACAGAACCATCAACCAATATACCAACCCCACAATTCAAAATAATAAGCAATATGTGAAAAGTGATGTTAGAAAAGTATTAGGCTTTTAAACATCCGAAACTACACATAAATAGTGTTAGGAAAGGATGCTGACAAATCATTTTCAAGCAAAAAATGCTATCTGACATCAGGTAGCTGTTGTAGCAGAGTGCACAATAAAAAATTGATACACAAGCAGCACCTATAACTTCACCTCAATCAAACTAAGAGATCAAGGGCAACCAGGGTCGCATTTCCAAATATATAACATGGCCCCAACTTATGCAACGAAAACCAGGCAATGCTGCAAACATTCTAGTCCCAAATAAGTAGACCCCCTTCAGATACACCAAGTAAACCCCCGTGAAGGAACCCAAAGGCCACATAAGTTGTATCTGGTGTTAACAATGCTATAATCACGGCAGACAAGCAATGTTAACCAAACAGGGCCTTATATCATGCAAAATAACACTAACGGCGATGCGAACCTACCAAAAATTACATTACATTGTAAGATAGTGGCAATCAAAACCGCAACCAACAAATAGCATGAAACACTCCCAGTAGTTTAATTGAATGCTCACCTGGTGAAACCCCTGATAAAACCCTTCCCAGAATAAACAACTTCTACCATGGGTCCCAAAAAGTACACCAAAAGTCACACCACAACCATCACCAAATCGAACAGCTACTACTCTACCACCACCACAGCACACCAAACAACCATAAAAATTAACAACTACCGCTCCACTATACCGCGTCATTATATAGCAGTAAGGAAAAAAGGAGCAAGGCAAGATGTATATTATACCCCAAGCGACGGTGCACTCCTCGCTGGTTGCGCTCGCCTGGTTCGCCTGGCACTCGATGCCTACACACACGCGCATCCACAACACCACAGGTCAGACTAACAATAAAAAACCCTAGAACTCTAGAAACAGATCGAATGGATCGTGCAGATGGGACGCGTGCTCACAGAGGTCCATGATGTGGTTGCGGCAGATGGCGCAGTTGTCCACCACGATGTCTGCAAAACACGAAATGCGAACAAATTTCAGATCAGACGATCATGCGGGATCAAGCGAACAAGACCAGAGAGAACGAGAGGGAGGCGAACACGGGCGGCATCCGCGGTCGCTTACCCCAGGCCCAGAGCGCGACGGCGTTCCACTTCTTGATCTCGAAGCGCTTGTCCTTCTTCACCCCCGCGCCACCGGCGGCGGCGGAGGCGGGGGTCTGGGCCACGGCGACGCCGCCCTTGTCCATCGCGAGCGAGGGAACCAGCCAACGAACGGACGAACCCTAGGAGTGGTGCGCAGGAGACGAGAGGCGGAGACGAGAAGAGTGGCAGCTTTCGCGTCAGGCGAACGGAGGCAGGCACGAGGCCTATTAAAAGGGCAATTGCCTTTGATTTGCGCCGCGGCCCAAACCCGATGGAATCGTAACAGTCGTTGATTACACAGCGCGGTGTGGGCCGGCTTCTTACCGCGAGTGGAGTTTTTTCTCCTTTTCTTTTTGCGACTGAACGAGGGATTTTGTTTTATTTTTTTGGTAAGCAATGTGTGATGGATTGGTTGGTGGTCACTGTTGTGAAAAATAATATGCCAATGCAATCATAAAAACAGTAGTAGGAGCACGTACAGTGTAAATGGAAAAATTCTCTCTCTATTAAATTGATATTTCTGTACAAGTTGATGTCCAATATATAAGCGAAAAACCCTTGGAGATCAATTTAGATTCGTCCACCAATAGATAGAGTCTTTACATACAGGATATGGATTCTATCCATATTATAACACTCCCCTTGGACGAATACCGCGTAATACACATATCTTATTAAAAACTCACATTCCATGTTACACTAGTTGCTTCATTAAAAACTTTTATGTGAGAAATTTCAGAAAAACTCACTAAAGGGAAAAAGAGTACAACTCATAATCTTTAGGATATAAAATACGATCTTCAGAATCATGCAAAAGGGTCATGGTTCAGGAATTTTCTTCCACTGAACTCTGCAAATCTCTAAGTCGTCTTATTCCAATGCCATTAACACATCTCTGACAAATAAATATTGGCAAGGACTTAGTGAACAAATCTGCTAGATTTTCACATGACTTAGTTTATAATATCTTTACCTCACCACTCTTCTGAAGTTCGTGAGGATAGAAAAATTTAGGGGCAATATACTTCGTGATATTGCTCTTCACATAACACATTTGCGTTTGTATAACACAAGTAATATTATCTTCATGGGGTATTGGCGGTATTAAGACCACATGACTTCTAAAGATGGTTAATTACACGTCTCAACCAAACACACTCACATGAGAATATAATCTCTGAATGGTTGGTAGAAATAGCTATCAAGGTCTACTGAAAAGACCGTCAAGAAATGGCTGAACCACCTCAAAAAAACACAAAATCAGTATTAGATTTGGCACTGTAAGGATCAGACAGATAGCCAGCATCCACATATCCCACTATGATTAAGTCTTGGTTCTTTTGGAAAAACAATCCAATATCTTGAGTACCATGGAGGTATATGAGTAAAGTCTTGACACTAGCCCAATATCTTTTGGTTGGGACTACATTGTCTCATGTTAGCAAATTTACTGCGAATGCAATATCAGATCTTGTGCAATTTACAAGATATATAAGTGCACCAATAGCACTTAAATATGGGACTTCAGGTCCTTGAACTTCCTCATTTTCCATCATTAATCTAAATGGGTCTTTATCTGCTTCAAGAGATCTTACAATCATGGGGTTTAAAATGATAAGATTTATCCATATTAAATATTTTCAATACCTTCTTGGTATAGATAGACTGGTGTATAAACATTCCTTCTGGGAAATGCTCTAGCTACAGGCCTAAGTAAAATTTGGTTTCACCCAAATCTTTCATCTCAAAACTCCATCGTAAGGTAAACACTTGTTTCCTTTATTTTATTTGTGGTTCTGATGACATTCAGTTCATCGGTTTATATTGAGATGACATATAATACATTCTGGAATTTCTTTATGAACACACATGAACAATATTCCTTCTTCAGGAGGAACTCACTAAGTCGGTTGTACCACATTATCCCCGATTGTTTAATCCGTATAACGATCTCTTCAGTTTGATGCTATATATGTTGCGATTTTAGGTTTCGGAATTATAACTCCTTTAGTGATTCATATAAATATCCGTATCCAGTTATCCATATAAATATGTGATCACCACATCCATCAACTGCATTATTAAATTTAAGCTTGCTGCCATTAATATTAAATTTTGGAATGTTATTTCATTCATTATAGGAGAATATGTTTCATCATAATCGATGTTGGGTCTCTGCATGAACCCTTGTGCTACAAGCCTAGCTTTATATCTCACCACTTTGATATTTTCACTTCTCTTCCGGATGAAAATCTATTTGATCATACAGAAAATATTTTAGGAAATGTTCGGTCAACGGGACCAAAAACTTTCCTCTTATTAAGCGAACGCTGCCTCAATTGCCTTTTCATTTGAACCTATATGAGCGCTTCTGGCACTCTGCCATGGACTTTGATTTTGGATCCATATTTTAGCAATTTTAGAGGCAAAATATGTCGACAATTGTAGTCTTTTCTTTTATACAATTCTCCAGCATCACTTCAGGGATATCTCTTCATTAATTTCTTCTAGCTCCTCGTGATTTTCCACAACGATGGAGTCTAGGTGTTTTGACTTCCCAGCGTTGGATTGTGCGCGCAAATATACGTTGGAGTTATCATCTTTAGGTTGGATCACTTCAGAAATATTACCATCTCCTGGATGGCTCACTTTAGGGATTTTCTCAACATCAGGTTGAGCTTCTTCCACTGTCACATGTAGTGTTTCTCAATTGTTCGGTTCCCTACTTCTACGGACGTCTCCGCGGAATTGAGTCCTATGCATCTGGAGGCCCCCCTCATTTTATAATTAGAGTCAAGAGTGGGTTCAATATCCTTCTATGATATTTTTCACTCTTTCGGGTGTATGAGATTTTTCCACTCCCTTATGATCAATAAAGGTATTTGGCACATTATTAGCTTATTTGTTGTAGATTTATTATCCTCCAAATCTTCAAGTTTGATCGCTTTAGTGCGTGAATATAAGGACTAGGCATTCTTTAATGTGGTACTTATCTCCACTTAATGCCGAAAAATATCATTAGTACAATCAACATATCGAACCGTATACAGACCCCCTATCATAGGCTCTAGGTGTTTAAATTATTCATGGAGATTCATAACCTACATAGATCCCCAACTTCAGGTGAGGTCCCATGGTGATACGTTGCGGTGGAGAGATTGGCACGAGTACAACACAGCCAAGTTTTCGCAGATAAGAAATACTTAATTCTCTTTCACGCACTATCTACAATGGGAAAATTTCATGATATGCAGTTGGTCTGAGTTGAATTATACCGTGGCGTGCAGCACTGTGTGGCCCAATAGCTGGTGGGTAATCTTACATTCTACAAAAGTGACCAAGCAATATGTTTTATTCCCTTAATTTAATGACTCTGCAAGGCCATTTTGAGCGTGAACATGAGGTACGATATGCTCTATATTAATTCCCAAAACATACAATAATCATTAAATGCCTTTCAGGTAAACTCACCAGCATTGTCGATTCGAATAGACTTAATCCTTTCGTTTGGAAAGGAGGCTCTTAATAATATAGGTAATTAATTTAGCAAAAGCATGGTTCCTAATAGATAAAAGACATACATAGGACCATCTGGTATATGCATTTATTAGTACCATCAAATATCTGAAAGGGCTTGATAGAGACCGAATAGGTTCACAGATATCACCATAAATTCTCTCTAGGAAATTAAGGGGTTCTTCCCTAACATTTAGGTATGATGGTCTAACTATGAGCTTTCCTATAGTACAAACAGGGCATAAGAAATCTTCAAGTCTAGAAAAGTCTTTATGTTATGACTAGTAGAATTATTAATTATTCTTCTCATAATATTCAACTCAGAATAACCCAATCGATGTGTCAGATCTTAAATATTTCTGGGTTTTATCGCAACATAAACTTCAGATTTTATATATGCACAGTATAACCCGGAGGAGAAGAAAGGAAGTTTTTCAACCACATATTTATTACACCTATTAAACTTAGTCATGAGTAGGTATCTGTGCCATCCTCTTTTCTATATCTCCGTATGAAAACAATTCAGACCAATGTCTTTAAAACTTAAGAGAGTGCGACTAGACTCAGGGTATAATGTGACATTCTTCCAACGCCAACTATGAGAACATTGCTTCTAGCGATAGTCATAATATTTTCAAATAACTTAGTGGGGTATGATTGTCTTCTAGACAGATTTCTTCCTCTGTCATTGGATTATACTGTGTTCTATATTAAAAATATGATTTAATAATCAAACAATTGTTGCATCAGGAACAAAGTGTAGAGTATAGAACAAACATAACACAATTAATCAAAATATCTAGGAAATAGGCATTTATTCACTTTTAAATGATAATTGCTCAACAAGAGTGTAGACTAAATGTTCATTCAGGAACTAGTGTTAAATTGATGAGGAGACTTACAAGGAATACGTGACATCACTAGCAAAGTGAAGGAATACTTAGGAGACTAATCTAGGTCTCCATGTGAGTCGTATATGTTCTTTTAGTACTTCTCAAACTCAATAATTTCAAGAGTCATATCATCATACTTTCCAACATCCGTGTCAACAACAGGTCATATGGTGAAGTATGACATAACATTATTTTCCTAGGTCTTATCGACTTTTTCAGTGGATTCGATGTAAAGGTTTACTACATACTTCGAGATATGATAGTTGCACAACAAATGGTCAGTGCATCCATACCTAAAGCAGGGTTATGCATGGGTTTACAGCCTTATTAGCTTAGTCTTGCTTCTGGAAGCCCCTGGCTCTTTACCTTTACTTTTCCACTATAGATTACCTCTTCCCCTAACTTGACATGCCATTCTTCCATTTATCCCTTTTATTCCTTTGGCCCTCTCTGTGGCCATGGCCATTGCTAGCCTACTGAGCATTTGCATGTGCTTCGGACATTCTATGACTCCCATTAACGGGTACGTGATAATTCTTCACGAGGAGTTCATCACGCTTTTATGCTTCTAGTAAAATACATATAAGTTCGAAGTACCTTTGGTACTTGGCATGACAATACTGTTACATCCGTATCTTTATATTGGGGTGGAAGGTGTATAATGTCTTGTCTATCATTTTAACATTAGTAACTTTCAGGTTACATAATGTTCATTTAATGACAACCTTATACATGGCAAAGTTATATGTTATCACAGCCTTTAAAATCCTGAAAACGCAGAAGGATCCATCCGCGCTGTGCTCCTAGCAACAGGACAAATCTTTGCTAGTTATATATTTTTCCTTCAAGGAATTCAAAAATAATAGTAGGTCCTCTTCCAACAAAATATACGACCTTTAGGTCCGTATGAAAATGATGACTCAGGAAGTGCAAAAACCGTACGTCTATCGGTTTCAGGAAGAGTAAAGGTACCAGCTTTAGGCTGGGAAAATAGTAGCTCCAAAGGATCGATCCATCAGATTTATCTTAATATTTATTGCCCAGGTAAGGTAATTGTTGCCATTCAGAGCAAGCTCGATAAAATCTCTCTATGCTATGTCCAACATATCCTATTCCTAGTTATCCAAAATGACTTTTACTACTTGTAAAATCATTACATTGCATGCTCACTCTTCAATCTGTAAAGCTAAGTCTATATCTATTCAGTAGATAATTATCTAAAATTTTCCACAATTTTCCTAGTATTTTCATAATTTTCTGTTGATTACCAAGCAATTTTCAGAATTACTTAATAACAAAAAAATTAAATTCCAACACATATCGACATGAAATAATGCTAAGGAAAATAAAACCAGAGGGCATGAACAATGTGTTACCATAAATTTCTAGAATTTTCTAGCAATTTTCACAATTTCTTTTAATTATTTAAGCAATTTTTAGAATTACTTGAACAACAAAAAAAATAATTTAGCACATATTAATAATGGAAAAATCTAGAAAAATAAACCCATCGTATGAAACTTCCAATGTGTGCTAAATAATAATGTATCAAATTTTTTAAAAGTTCATATATCTGTAAATCTAATTTCTAGCATTTATTGGCAATTTTTGGAATTATTAATTCTTATTTCTGAAAAAAAACCCTCAATGGGCCATTTAACCCACGGCCACCCGAGCCCAAAAAGGCCCATTTGACCCACGACCCTCGGCCCAAAAGGCCCATCCAGCCCAAAAAAGTCCATCCGGCTGGGATTAAATCGTCAGCTAGGGTTCCCAGCCCTAGCCGCCGTTTGCGTTGGCAAGGTTCGGAGATTTGGGGCGGTAGACGGCGGGCGGAAACCAAAGGACACAGGTCAGCCGGCAGGGCCGAGGCTAGGTCAGCGGCCGATGGGGCCGAGGCGCGGGTCAGCCGATGGCGGCAAGCGGTGGCCTGAGCGCAACACGGGAGCAGCCGACGGGGCCGCAAGGCGCAATGGTGAGCGGAGCAGTGGGTTCCAGCGGGTGCGAACATCTCCTCGGTTTGCCTGGCTGCACCGCTTCAGTTCACAGGCTGCGTCGCCTCATCTCGCGCGGGTGGTCGCCGCTCTTCACGCGGTCGAGCGGTGGCCGTTGGGGCTATTCGTGCGCGGCGTGGTCGTCGGGCTGGTCGCCGATGCATGCGGGGACACCAACGGCAGCACGAAGCCGCCGGCGGCGGGCTTCAGGCCGTAGGCAGCGCGCGAAGACCGAGGCCAGTGGTCGACGGCGTTTCGGGTGTGGCTTCAGGCCGGCGTGGTGGTGCGCGGTGTCTGTTTCATCTCTCGGCGAAATAGAACTTGCTTAAGCGAAGACAATGACAAAAGATTGTTCATGCTTACTCCATGTAGTATGTATCTCACACCATAAGTAGTACTATACCAAATTCAGACTTTAAGATGGAAACTGCTACAGTGTTCCTGCGATCTGTATAACTGTATTGTGACTCACCAATCGATCAAACCATCCATGAATAGGAGGGCACACGATCGGTCTGCGGTGGCCAGCGGGCCGACGGGCGGCCAAAGGCTTCGCCCTTCAGGCCGAAGATTCCCCCCTTTAAAAAGATGAATAGTAATTTTTTTGACAACAGTAGATTAGATCAACTGTTAAACTGCAAAATAGCGAAAAATAATCTGCGGGATTTGTTTACTGTTCACACGCGATTACTTACGTAGGGCTTAGGGTAGCGTAGATCGCATAATGCAGGGAGAGCTTTTGATGCCGTGTAGACTTGACGCAGGCAGACGACCAGCGACTGGCCACGATCAAAGTGTCCATGCGATGTAGATCGACGCCATGTAGACGATTCCGATCGGCCATGCGTAGAACGATCGTACTGATAACGTGTTGTGAAAAGTAGTCGTTCTCCCAACGCCAATCAACAGCACGCTATTGCAATCACAAAACAGTAGTAGGAGCACACACAATGTAAAGGGGGAAACTCTCTCTCTCTCTTTATTAGATTGATTTTTATGTACAAGGTGATGCCCAATATATAGGAGAAAAATCATTGTAGATCAATTCGGATTCGCCCACCAATGGATAGAGTTCTTCATACAGGGACATGGATTCTATCCATATCATAATAGTCACAACCAGGGATTAAAAAATTGGCAGTAACCAGCCCAGCTACCAGCCGTACCGATAAAAAAAATATGGTCCGAATTTTTTTGAATTTAAATCAACGAGCAGTAATTCTGCGGAAAATAATTCAAATTCAAATTTTAACTTTAAATTTTGTATGATAAAATTTAATCGGTTTAAAGCCGGTAAATGGCACCAGATGGGGTGTGATATTCTTCCCTTTTGAATACTTGGTCACAACTCACAAGCATGTTTGCGACTCATTTTAGAAGGAAAAGCATGATGCGGTAGTACACTAGCCTAATTTCTAGGCGTGGATATACTATCTATCTATCTACATTAAATTTGGGGGAGTTATTGTCTAGCACGCTGCTCCACGTTGCCCGTCGTGCCTTGCTCCCCTTTGCTCGGCACTTGTATCAGGACTGGTATCCAGTTTCTTTCGAAATTGATATAGTTTGACGTAAAATAATTTTATTTACATTTAAGTGGTTATTTCAAATTCGAGCTAACGAGCTATTATCAAGCCGAGCCTCATTGACTTTTTGGTTTGAAATGGACTCATTTCAATTTTAAATCTATTAAAAAATATAAACAAAGAAATTTTGATTTAAGCGTTTTTCAGCCCTACTTGCGTCCTCGGCCCAGTTCGTATTGCTACGCAGCTTTGCAGTTGATGCTTTCACCGATGGGCCCTAACCGGCCTAACCAAGCCTTTAGTCGGGAAAAAAAAGTTGGGGTACATTATGGACATCCAAAAGTTAAATGCCACTTGAAAATGTTAAGTATCAAATTTGTTTCTTACCAAAAAAAAAAAAAATAGATGCAGATATGTTATGCTCGCTGGCTTTAATATATTGTTTACCCACCGTATCAACACCTAACAGTTTCTGTGTGTTATGACAAGTTAACCGGTGCCTTCCTGTCATAGTGCGAAATTTTAGGGTGTGTTTAGTTCACTGTATCAAGTGAACGGAATTATCTCGTACGACGTATGAGCTCAACCCTGTGTTTAATTAGCTGAACGAAACTAATTAATACAGAACAAGATGGTAATATTCTCAAGAAATACTGTACCGACTGATCCAGCCAATTTAACCGAACCATTCGATACAGGATCGAACCGTCCCCAACTCACCAGGGCGGAACTAGAGAAAAAATCATTGGGATTCACCACTTCAATTATTCTTACCATTTGCTTGTTATTTGTCTTCCGGTGTCACAAGATTTAGATCAAGGAAATCCACATATACTGTATATAGACTAATATACACTAAAATATTTTTTTTACCCGGTGTCCTAAGCAAATCTACTTCCACCGCCTCGATGTTGTACTCTAATGAACAGTAGCAAGAGTGCTATATATGGGGAAACCTCTCCCTGCGCTTTGCCGCCACTCCCACCGCCGGCGACGGGTAAGCAAACCTACTTCCGCCCATGCCACTCGCCTCGCCCCACTCGTTCAATGCCTCCTCCATGTTGTACTCTAATGAACAGTAGCAAGAGTGCTATATATGGGGAAACCTCTCCCTGCGCTTTGCCGCCACTCCCACCGCCGACGACTCCGTGGCCTGTGTCTCGTTTCGCCGGCTCGTCACCGACGGCTCTTTCCTCCAGCGCTTCCACTCCCTCCACCCTCCGCCTTTGCTCAACTTCCACGATCACAACGGCTTCCACCCGGCCCTGCCACACCACCCCTTCACCCCTGCCACACGTGTCGTCTCCCTCGCCGTCAACTTCTCCTTCTCCTTCCTCCACTCCCCCGGCCGCGTCCTCCTCGACCGCGCCCCGAGGATCAATGGTGAGGAGATCCCGGTATTCACATAGCCCACGGTGTGTGACCCCTTGCACCGGTAGTGCCTCCTACTTCCCCTGATCCCCCGACGACCTGGGCGCCTCTGTGGAGCACCCACTCCGCGTCGAATTCAACGCTGGTGCGAGCCCTTCCTCGCTCCCCCCGCCGAGGCGTCAGCGGCGGCGGAAGAGACGTCATTCATAGGGTCTGGATGGCGCAGTGCAAAGCTAAGCTGGTCGCCTTCATCATCTCTTCGAGCACCGGGCAATGGAAGAGACATTAATTTTTTCTTTGCTTGTGGGAAACTTAATCAAGATCAGTGATATAATTGTGATTTATTTGTTTGTCTGTTCAGCGGTTATGATATATATTGCCATTTTAAGTTAACCAGACAAAGTAAAACAATGGATTTTTCATAGTATGAGTAGCATATCCATCCACCAGTTTGGAGACCTCGTGGAATTGCAAAAGTTACTAGATCTTCAAAATTCATTCCAGTTAAGCACGATTATCTTGTCTGCTTTTCTTTTGACTTATATAAGGAGGCAGAGAAGCCTTTTTTTGTCATGCACTCATCTATAAATTTCTCTCATGAAGTTGATTTGAAATAAATTTACATAACTGCTATGGTTGCAATTAAGAACCTGAGTCATTGTGCTGATTAGTACTAGTAACCCATCTCCTGTATATGACATGACATAAGCAAAATCGAAGTGGTGAGCTTGATTAATTGCTCAATGAACTTGCTATTCAAATAGCAAGAACAGCTGCTCGAAAACTGTTTGATTTGAAATCAACATGTCAAGATAAATTATGGGTGGGGGAGGCATGAAGCTACCAATTTTGTATGACCAAATTTGGTATGATTCATTTCATTGTGTTTACCTACCTCTATCTGGCTATGTTTTCCAACTTGTATTGCAAATTACAATGATAAACACATAAGTCAAGTGTTTGCAATTACATATTTATAATTCAGTTGAGATCAGTATTACGCATGGGGCAATGGCTAAAAGATTTCTGAAGGTGGACTTTTCCATTTATTGTATGTGGTTCATTTTAGGTCCTAGTATTTATCTCAGCAATTTTGCCTGTGTCTTTTTCTTCTAAGCAATTTACCAAGTTGAAATCTACCCCAATACAAAACATATAATCTGTTCATTTTGCTTCTAAAGTCTTAAATATGTGCAATTTGAGCTGAAAATTCTTCTCTACTGTCCAATTTTATTTCTATATGTGCTTTTTATTTAACTCTTTTCACTGGAATGAGCACTGATTTTATTTCTATGTGTGATGTTTTATTTACATACCATCTAGTCAACAGTGATTTTTTTTGTTCCAAACGTGCAAGCCTGACTACAATATAAGCGAAAAAATTGCCGGTATAATTTTTTTTCTTTAAACTATATAAAATTGTTACATACGGAACATATAATAAAAAATAGACTTATAAATTTTCATTGCAATATTTGTAAGAGATAAACCCACCTCCTCTAGTGAGAAAGGTTACCATACCAACATCATCCATCAAACCAAACAGCATCTCGAACCATCCAGGATCATTCCATCCAAGCAACCAAACAAAATCTTGTACCGTCCTATTCAGGCAACCAAACACCCTCCATGTACCATCCTATCCAGAATCATCCCATTCATCCTATACCATTCCATCCCATTCACCCTCGTACATCCAACCAAACGCACCCGTAGAGTGTGTTTGGTTGATGGGATGAGGTTGAATGGAATGGGATGGTCCTGTACTATTTGGTTCCATTATTTTGGGTGAATGGAATGGTCAGTATATAGAGAAAATATTTCTCAAATTTGTATCACTTGGTCTAGGATGGAATGGTTCCATTCAAGCAACCAAACACATAATAACTTTTTTCTTAAACCATTGGCCCAGGATGGGATGATTCTATTCAAGCAACCAAACACATAATGTCTTTTTTCTTAAACTATCTCATACATGTACCATTTGGTACAAACAACTAAACACACTCTTAGTGCTCCACTTGTACCACTACGTGACCATGTGATCACGTGCCGCACGACCCTTAGAACATGTACAATGGTACGCAGTCAGCTGTCTATAAGAGATGCCACAAAGGAATTTTAGTGAGATAGATACTCCCTCTGTCCCACAAAGAGTGCATTTTTAGTTTTTTCGGACAGATTAGTCTGCAAGGTAAATGACTAATGTGACCCTCATTACTCCATGCACAAACGTGCTGGTGCTTTGGTTTCTACCAGCACTTAAATGAGCATGCATACATTTACAGCTAGGCCCTACGGACTAAAGATGCACTCTTTATGGGACAAATTTTGAATACTAGAAATGCACTCTTTGTGGGAGGGAGGGAGTAAAGAGAGAAGAAAGAGAGAGAAAGAGGTCGTCTCTAATTCTATCGACGATCGATTCGCGCTGCTATCAATGACTTTCGTGCCATTGTACGCATGTTTCCTATTCCAATGCCTGCAGGTGGATCAGATAAATCAAACCTTGCTGCCAAACTCGCGATCCCTCATCTTCCTGCCCCAATGCTCGTGAAATCTTCTCCCTTCGTGCGTGATTTCTTCTCTTCCTGCCCGTATGCACGCGTGATCCTCTCCAATCTGCTCAAAGTCCGCTCGCTTCTCCATGGCCACGAAGCGCTCATCCTCCAATCTCGGGCCTCCCCAACGGTCATGGGTGGATTCCCCATCGCCACCGCCATGGGGATCTCTTCAGGCCCCCTCTGTGGAGCACGTGGATGCTGCCGCTTGCTCCAGTGATGCAACTTGGTGGAGAGGCGCATCCGCTGGTACCCAATCCGTTTCCTCAACTTAAGCAGTACGAAGGAGGAATGACGCAGTTGAAGCCGCTGCACCCAATTTCACATGCCCACCCTCAGATCCAGAACACTGGTATGAGTTTATTTCATCCTAATTTCCTACCTTGTACATTAGCAAGAGATTTGTTGTTCACAAATTCAGTTCTTTGAGCTGTTGTTATGACTGTATTAGTTGCGCCAATTTGATTGGATTTGCGGTGGCTAGCTAAATATTATGGTTCTGATGGCCATCTAATCTTTGCAATTGATTCGGTTCAACATAGTTTCTTGCACCATTGCCTACCTGTAACTATCATCAAAAGCTAAACTATGTGAGTGCAGAACTAAATCCACGCAATCTAATTGTACATGCATGCCTCATGGATTAAACCAGTACTCAATTAAGCCCTAATTAGGTTACACTTCAATGTTTAGTTTTGCATTCATTTCATATACTTTTGTATTTCATAACCAAATATTTGCATTACCACAATTTCATGTTTTGTTGAATTCCTATCTGAATACTGATAATACATAATGTGATTAATCACTCTCACTAGTGGTGTTTTCAGATGAGGCACTGATGAGAACTTGGGCAGTTGATTTGGTATGGAGTTGACCTCTGCCTGCATTCTTTTTTTGAACACTATTTTCTCCCCTAACCCACTTCCGATTTAACATTATCAATACAACTACGATCAGTTCTGGCACAACTTACATGTCTCCTTTGCGTCAAACTGATACCTACAATGGTTTCTAGTAGTTGACTTATTACGGCAATAACTTGTGGACCAGCCAAGCTTAAATCTCATAATACATCTATGTAGTGTTGCACTTGTCCAAAGCCGATTTAATCTAGTTTGAGATAAGTTTCTATCATTGTAAATGAACTCGACACACATGCAAAATACTCTCTATATGATTCAAAGCCAGCTAATTTGTACACAAATGTCCAAAATGCAGGGGCTTTTAACCCTGCCAACACTGGCATATTTAGTTTTTTTACCCCTTAGGCCTTGCTTGGATGAGTGGTAATTTCTTGGGAGGTTTTGAGATTTAGTTCAAATTTGAACTAAATCCTAAAACATTCCAATGAAATACCCCTAATCCAAGCACCCCCTTATTGGTGTCAGCTGGTTTGCACAGTTAGTGGCCAGCTACAATGGGATTTCTGAACCGTACTCAGTGCTATATTTTTCCTTTTATATCTCTTCCATATCATATAGTACTAAAATTTTGTATGCTTAACTAGTTTACAAATGACCTGAACTTCTAGATTTCTGAGAAACATCCTCTGTAATTTGCATCTTATAGTTGAATAACTGGTGTTTAATGCTTGTCGTAATAGTACCCTTTTTTGTGCTCCTTGTAAAATATGTGCGTATGAAAAACCTTATATATGCTTGATGTATGGAGCGACGATGGGATTTGGAACTGGGTTGTCAGGACATGGCTGCTACCCCATTATTATTGAGGCAAATTCTTGTAACTCAAATTTTGATTTATTTAAGTGAATTTCATTTTCAATGTATGCATTATGAAGACTCATGCTTGTCCAATGTGCTAATGTTACAGAGGACACTCATGGCCATGCCTCCGCTTGTCGTTGCCAGCCCGCATCAATGTGCCTCACATGGTGTGTTGTAATATGACCATTTCTGGTGGATCATAATCAAATCAAGATTTAGTGGAAATCCTCTATCTGAATTCTTGATAGTAGTGTTCTACAGTTCTAAACTCTGAATCTTGCATTTATGCAATTCTTGTTCAATTATGACAATTGGCAATATGTCAAATCTTTATTTATAGTCTCGTTTTCCGATTGACAATTGGCAATTGGCGAGCAAGTACAATAGTAAAGCCCACTGCAGGCTAATAGTAAGCTAAAAGCCAGCTTATACAATAACTGTCTCTAAAAGTTGTCTCTAAATGTTGTGCAATAATTATCTCTTCTCTCTTGTACATAAATGATTTACCTATGCATTCGTGCAAAGCTGGCTACTAAATAAGAGCCAGCTATCTTCTCTCTCATCGTTTCACTCTTCCACATAGACAAATGCTGACATGTGGAGTACAAGCTAAGAGGCAGCTGACGTGGCCTTATTGTACTTGCTCTAATCTTCTGCATGCAGAGCTATAAATGTATGCATACGTATTTAAATGCCGGTGAAAACCAAAGCACCAGCATGCTTATGCATGGAGTAATGATGATAACATTAATCATTTATTTTACACACTAATCTATCCTAAAAAAACTAAAAATACACTTTTTATAGAATAAGATGGATGGAGTCTTCCTTATTGAAGTGATCAATCGGGGCACGATGTCGGGTCATTGTTCACGGGTGAGAAGACGGAAAACGGCAGTTTTCAGTAAAATTTGCCTATGAATTCTCGGAATTTGATGACATTATGCCAGGACTACTAACATCTCCAAAATTTATTGATACTGGGGCTATCCAGTATCCATTACAGACATCGTATCTCTAATATACCATTATCGAGCTTTTCGGAGAAACTCTGCTGAATATCATGACTACTCTGTTGTTTGTGCTGGTATATGAGTTTATCTATCTTGAAGTTTGTAATCTATCAGAGATGGTACCCATCCCATGTGATTCTGATTTGAGGGCGGTCTATAGCTTGCAGGAAAACATCAGTTTGGAGTCTGGGCTCTGGGGTACCCAAGATCAGTTGAGACGGTTGGCCTCCTCTAGTTTGCCTGAACTTGACAGCAGCATGCTTTGCTGGATTAAATTTGGTCAGCTCCGGTTGAGACTCTTGAACATGAGATATCCGACACTGCCAATTGTGAGGATGATAATCGGACAGATGGCCATGTCGATATCCAGGATTCGGTTCCTGCTCACGGTGTTTCCTTGGCGGGTCAAGGCCAGATGCTCATGAAGCAGGTTCGTCAGATTGTCAAGCTGATGTATTACTTGGCGTTGACCTCTTGATATGATCATAATCTGCATAGGAAATACACCATCCAACAAATAAAATGCCGAGATTTGTACAAAATAATGTGTTATATTAAGAACAAAGGAACAAAAAGCACGGCCAGCACTCATGTACTAAGTATTTTTACATTTAACTTTAACATAATTAACAGAAAAAACAAGGGTTCGAAGTTAACTGTACCGACAAAATTAAACAAGTACAGAGTATAAATTCATTGAACCTAGACATTGTACAGTGCAATATATAAAAAATAAAATCATATGCCACTCAAAAGTTTCCATAGTTCTGTCATTGTAGAAAAAGCTTTTTGAGGGATGTGAAATTATTCAAATCAAATAGGCAAGATGAAAGCTGAACCCTAAAATATTGGGATCATTCACTTGCAATTCATTGACTTGTCACAAAAGGTGCATATAACCTTAAACTAGTTGTTTAGTCAGTTCAGTTCTTGGGAGTTGGGACCTTTCAATTGGTGCATGAATTGTGATATCACTCATGCAATTGGCCAGTATTCTCAAGTATGTGCAATTTACAATCTAGGCCCGATCCAACATCCATAGATCTACTGTCACAAACAGGGACGGAAGTAGATTAGAATACCGGTGTCACAGGACACCGGGTCAAAAAAATTTTTTTTACACTGGATCAAAAAAATTTTAGTGTATATTAGTATATATATAGTATATGTGAACCCCCTTAATCAAAATCTTGTAACACCGGGAGGCAAATAACAAGCAAATAGTAAGAACAACAAGTTGTTATCACTTATATGATAAAGTGGTGAACCCTGATGATTTTATCTCTAGTTCCGCCCCTGGTCACAAACTTAATTGTTGTTGATGGCTATATTATGTCACTATCTATAGTATATTAGCCGATTTTCTACTTATCTATTTGGAATGGAAAAACTTAAGTTAGATATGCTTCCCTGTTTATCTATTTGATTCGAGTCAAGCCGTGGCAACAGTGAACCTGTGCTATTTTTCCTCAAATAGTAGTAACTCATAGCTGAAGTTCCACCAACTATTGCTTCCGTCCAAATTCATGGATTTGAATTCTGAGTTAATTAAATACTCTGATTGCTACAATTTTTACAATAATTCTAATTTCTAATTCTAGTTGCCAACAAACTCTGAAAAAGTGAAGCTTCAAAATAGAAACAAACCCATCTTCGACCAATCTAGTGGGTTAAGTGAATGTTTGGTTTTATTTTACTAGATTTCTACTATTGTCAAGGTTATGAGTCTGATGACCTTTTTGGAGAAATAAAGTACTGTCGGCCTTTCTACAAATGACCATGCCAAAGTTCTAGGCGTTTCAAGGATGCAACTAGATAGATGGTCATGGCACTGGCTAGCCAACATCTTCCATCATTGGGGACTGATAATAATATAGTAATAACAGTAAAATACCTCTTCCATCATTGGGGACTCCTTTGAAAGTTGGTTTGATGATGATGAATGAGGTATCAGAGTACCATTGCCCAACTGAGAAACAAAGAGATTTGTAGGTGCAGAACCATTATAGCTTTCACTTGGAAGAGCTAAATTTTGCTGACTGGCTGAAGCTTTCTTCATTGCAAATTTTGAGTTGAGTTCTTCAACTCGAGAGGTAAACTCATCCATCCTCTCATTCAACGATGATATCTGTTCTGATAGCTGGGTGATTGCACCCTATCAAAACAAGAAGCAGCAAACAAGAAGAGTTTGCACGTTAGCATTTATCTATGTGAAATATCACCACACAAAAAAAGTTTAAAAATGATAAGCTAGTTATAACTCGTTACAGGTATCCTAGAATGGTCACCTGGTTAATCGCAGGAGGTTCAGGAGCTCTCCCACCACCAAACCTTCTGTTGCTTTCTGTCAGTTTACTCAATTTCACGATATTTTTATCTCCGTGTGTTGAATATGAGTGTGATAGACCACTGGACAGCATGCACAAGAGAAAGTCAGCTAACTTCATTCAAATCCCATAGTTTCAACAAATCATTCAATTTTATAGGAGATTTAATTGGTAACAGAGATGACATGGAGAAACCTTTTCAGAAGTTTGTTTCTCCTATCAGCAGAAGCCCGGGAAAGAGCTTCTTTTGGACTTGAAACCAGCTCATCATCAATGCTGAGCTTCGTCTTCAAATCATCTGGTAATGCCTGAACATCACCTTGACAGTCAGATACCACCACAAAAATAAGCAATACAACTGGCATTAAGGTGAACAATATATGTACAATATAGTATATAATTAGCAAAGCACATACCATAACATCGTTCATCAGTTTCTCCAGCTGAATTTGTTCGATATACGTGCGCGGAATATAAGAACCATCCAGACCTAACTGCTCCGCGACAAATTTGACATAAAGCCTCTCTCTTCCTTGCACCTTAATAAAAAAGAAGCAAGGTAAGAATGTTTGCATTTCTTAACAAATCGCAGGGCTACAAATAATAATGAACTAAGCAGTAGTCAAGATGCGCCCCAAAGACATCATATCGACAGATGTAGCAATCAAACAGCACATATGATGCTCACCTGTATGTACCTTCGGTTAAGTTGCTCCAGCCAGTCAATTTTAACAGTTGCCTTGCCATCAGAAAACACACGACTGCTTCTCTTCAGTATAGCTGCTATAGTATATCCCAATGCCATCAAACCACCAAGAAGACGTACACTGACTTCAAAAGTAATCCTTGGTGATATGATAAAAGGATTATCGGTCACCCACTCCTTCAAATTACCAATAACACAAGCCAGTTAGTGAACACCAAGGCCAACAACAAGGATTTGTTTAATGCATATAGGATAGGATAGTAAGAACAAACAAAGGTAAAAGTGGGCATATCTAAGCTAACTAGATCACCATAAATTTTCAAACAAGACTGAGCAAATGCACTAAGTTAAGAAGTTGGTAATGAATATAAAATGGGAAGAACAATTAAGTCTCAGCTGGTCTTTCCTTCTTTTTATGCTCAATAAATAATTAAACTTTGCCTTTATGAACTACAGGTGCTACTGTGGTGAAAATTTGAATATACAAGCAAGGTGAAGCTTCCTAGAACCTACATGTATCAAATAAACAGTGACTAAGAAAGTAAGCATAGATATAAAATGGACCTTAAAATGCAATACTTGTAACAGAACAACCAACGATATCTTTCACAACATATATAGTATGTAGCCATTAACAGAAAATGGCATACCTCAAACATCAGATTGTATTTCCCTTCCCTATTCCGCATTCTCAAATAAGATTGGCATGCTTCTGGATCTTCACCTGGTGGAAGTAGATATATATCATAAGTTTCTTCATTGCTTTCTATTTGATCTTCACCAAGAACAGCTTTGATTTGATCGGGTGTCAGAGACCTTGGTGACTGCAAGTGTAGAAATCCAAGAGTCGGGTTATCTTGATAAATCATAAGAAAACTATTTATTATTATAGTTATCCTATTGGTGAAAATTTCAACAATCAGCAATTTTGCCATCTGAAAACAATTAGATTGCCAGGACATGAATGACAAAAAATAAATAACATAATTAACTTACACTTACCTTCAGAATGTACATAGGATTTTGGAACCCTGAGAAAGGGTTGAACTTGTTAATAATTCGTATATGTGCTGTCTTCAAGTCCGGTTCAATGAAAGCCTTGTACATTGGATAAACCTGAAAATATCATCTCTCATCTTATCAAACCGCATGGATGGCTGAAAGAGGTACTATACATGGAAATATAAACCATGAAACTGCTGATGGATTTTCTATTTTGATTTTTTGATCTATTATAGATGAAAAAACTCAAGGAAAAAGCATATGTAGAATCAAGTTGAAAAGTTCAAGCACCGTTTCTGAGATCTGATGGATTATTTCCTCGGGCTCCTGGCTAGCTCGCTGTATGTCCCTTAGGACCCTCTTCACCAGGTCAAAATGAACACCACCAGTGACAGAAACACGCAGATTCAATATTGGCCGCAACTTTTCACTCAATGCATAGATACCTTCAATAATAACAATCCGGGAGCTAGGGACATCAACTGTTCTGTTGGCCATGAGAAAAAAAATTTAGAGCAGATATGATCATGATAAGATATGAACCGAAGTTATATACTATTGTAAGGTGGCAATGATTATGTAAGAAAGTAGTACCTGTATCCAGTCCGGCAGCTCATCTTGAAATCATATATTGGAACCTGAACCGACCTTCCTTCCTTCAGACCATGAATATTTTCCAACAGTGTGTCATAGTCCGTTAGACGTGGATCTGACCGAACATTGCAAAGTACAAAACCTCTAGTTAGAACCCGACGCCTCAATGAATACAGCTTCTAACAATAGAACCCACTAATACTTTCTTTTTATCATTAAACATATGCAATAGTGTGATGAGGGCAGAGGTATGCAGTTGCAAGAAAGAACTATTAGAGCATCGATAGAAGAATGTAATGTCAATTCTCTCTTGTTGATTATTACAGAAATCTTGCTATTGTGAAGGAGGTACCCATCCAAATTAGTGAATGATAAAACGAGATGTAAAGTGCTTGGAGCTTAGGGGTTACCATCAAAATTGCCGTCGACTATGCGACTTGCATCATTGTAGTTATCCATTGATATCACAGCGACACTAGGCAAGAAATTAAGCACCTTCTCAGTAAACACCGTCTTCCCAGCCCCAGATGGGCCGGCAACTCCCACAAATATCATCCCTTCGTTGTGCTGCACCAGAAGCTGGCATGCGCGGATCATAACAAAGAAGCCTTTCTCAAAAGACAATGGCTCGGGAAAGGGGACGATTTCATAGCTGTTCGTGTCCTTCCTTTTCACCAGCTGGACCTGGTCTCGCAGAAGGCCATGTCGCTTCCTTGGCGAGTCAGCCATGGAATCACTCTGCTCCATTCAAAGGCAGTCTTCAAGATAACAACGTAACCTACAATCAATAACCTTAGTTATCAAGAATCCTAATAACACGCTGAAACAAAGAACATAAAGTAACCATACATGGAAGCCACGCCCAGGGGAAGACATAACGTGGGGCATAGGGGTTCGGTTGAACACCCGAAAATTTAGGAAAATAAGCTGATACTAGTGCTCCACGGATCAAACAAATCCGCAACAAACTCCATGGACCGTACTATCCATCCAAGAAAGAAGGATTTAGATAAGACTGCTCACAGCAAAGAAAAAATCACAAGAACAAAGCTCAGTCTTAGGGCCGGGGAGTGCGGCTGGGCTGAAAAGCTACTGTGTGGTTGACGGCTGTAGCCTTTGTTGATATACCGTTTGGCAAACACTCATTTTTTTTGTTGGCTTTTTGAGGAGAAGACCAACCGGGCCGAGCGGGGCGGCGGGCGAGGTCGGAGCTCGATCGGGGCGGAGGCGAAGCGAGGGTGGGGCGGAGACGGCGACGCGTGGCGGCGGCGAAGCGAGGTGGCGCGGAGGTCGGTCGGCGCGTCGGCCAGAGGCCCTCGAGATCGGGAGGAGGCGGCGGAGACCGGGCGGTGGTGGGGCGATACCAGGAGGCGGAGAGGAGGCGGCGGAGGCGGGGCGGAGAGGAGCCGTCGGGGAGGAGGCGGGGAGAGACCAGGAGGCGGAGGCAGAGGCGGGGAGGAGGCTGAAGCCGACGCGCAGCCGAGGCAAACCACGGAGGAGGCGGCTGGGCTTTGTTTTTATTTGGGTGAGGGGGTGCAGCTTTTTCGGGGGCTTCTGGTTCCTAGAACAACAATCCAATTAACCTAGAGTCTTCTTAGCAGCGAAAGAAGAGATCAATCAAAGTCCAGACCAAATGCATCTCGACTTCCACGCCGGTCGGCCGAGCGCAGGAGGAGGATGCTTACGAGTTACTGTACGAGATAAGGATGCTTCCACGGCGAAACGATGTTGGCGCAGTACCCACAATGAGATCTAGAGAAGCGTCACGGTTGTGCTGCCTCAAACGCACAAGAGCTGGACTGGGCGGAAGCTGTAATAAATGACCAGCGGGTCAAGAGAGTAATAATAGATGCATTGTTATTGAGTTTGTACATAACTCCCCGGAGCGTTATTGTTTCTTCGTTAAAGATCTTCATCAGCTTTTTCATTTTATTTATCTCTTTTTGTGCTTTGGACCTCAATTCTACCAACTTCTTTTTCTCTGTTTCTTCTTAGGAGAACTGATGTTCCTTGGCTTTTATTATATTTGTTGATTCTAACAAAAAAAAACAAGATCAAATTTTTATTGTTTAAATAAACAACAAATAGCAAAATGTTATAAGTCGAGAAAAATTACTTTCTACTTTGGCCTCCATCTCAAAAATAATGACTTGGAACTCTTGACCAAGCTTCTTCACTCATTCACCATTTTTCTTAAAGGCCTGGTGGAGTCTAGAGTTCTTCTCCTCACTATCTTGATATTTTTCCTTAAGTTCAATGAGGTTAAATTCATAGCCCTTGGCGATGTTTTGTGTCACCAAGAGTTATTTCTCTAGTTCCATTATTCTATCTTCTGATATGTTTTCGAACAGATAAGGTTAGAATAAAATAATAATAATAATGCATAAGAAAGGAGTTATAATTAACTTACCTTTTTGCTATTTTCCACTTTCAACTTTACCTAAGTCTGGACCTGCTGACCAGCAGATCGCATGCCTCTTATGAGAACTACAAAGACAAGAAAGGAAAATGAATCAAACATGCTCTTTCTTTCTCTTAAGATTTAATAAAGAGAAGGTAAGAAGAATACTTTAGAAAACAAGTTATTTGTAACATTCCAAAATTCTGAGCTTTTGAAAAATTTCAAACTTAAAAGACTCATTTGGATTTTCCTGAATTAATTAAAGCTTAATTTGCATTTTTGACTAATCAAAAGTGTCGGGGATTGAGCTATTTACCATGAGGACCATCTCGACCTAGCAGCCCGAAAACCACCGACCATACAATACCCTCGGGAGAATGCCCGAGGAGAGCGTCCGAGCAACCCTATGCTCGGGCAATGAGCATACACACCCACTTGTTAAATACCGAATGCTTGTCTGCGAGCACGCTGGGCAGGTATGAGCAACCATGCTCGGATAAGCCTAGCGGATGCTCGGGTGGATGGTCGGGGGGCTCGGTCAAATCACCAGGAAGGAAAGTGGCAACCAATCCGTCGAAGATCCAGGGTAGGTGCGCCAGAAATTCAAAACGAGGCGCGATTCAAGGACTCCGGATCATGGGCGCGAAAGATATGGAAGCATAGCGTAATTATAGGGGGTAGTTACCATGTATACGACTTAGGACCTTGTATTTAAACCCTCCTGACCCCTGCGAAAGGGAGGAGAGAAAAACAGTGTACGCAGCTTTACGGAACTCAAACCATATACACTGGAGTAGGGTTATTATCTCCGTGGTGAGAGGCCCGAACCAGGATAAACACCGCGTGTCCCCGATCATCTGAGCATTGCTCGGACGCTAACCTCCCTCTCGAGCGAAGGGGCCCCTGTTGATCCCTAATTCAACAAGTAAGCTCGACGGGAGCCCGTTCTTCAATCGTCGACAAAAAGATTTAATTTAATTAATCTATGCATCAAATAAAAGATTTTTCTTGTGCTTTAGGGAATTTTTCTGAATTTATTTGCTATTTATTTGAATTTATTTGCTCTAAATTGAATTCCTGGAAATATATTAATTTGGAAAATGTTTTAATTGGAAAAAACCTCCTGGGCTTATTTTCCTTGGCCCATTGCCCCCAGCGGCACTTGCCGGCCCATTTGGCCACCTCCTCGGGTCGCCTCCTCCGCAGCTGCCCACTCGACCCGCGTGCTAGGCTAGCCGCACCAGCCCGCTCCGGCCCAGCCACCACCGCCTGCGAAACCCTAACCGCCGCCCCAGATTTGCGCCACCCTCATTGTTCGTGTCGCACACTCCTCCCGCGGCTATTTAAAGCTGAGCCGCACCTCGCTCGAGGTTCCCCTCGTCGTGCCGCTTCTACTGCCCCCTTCGCCATTGGCCAAGAGCCCGTCGTCGCCGAGTATTTGCTCGTCGAAGTTATGCAAGCCCCGCCGCCGTCATTTCGCGTGTAGACGACGTTGCTGATGTTCAACCAGTTCAACAGTCAGAGGTAGAATTAGCAGGAGGCAACAAAGGCAAGTCTTCCTTGACCATATTGATCCCAAGTTTATAAAATACATATGTTGTTTTAAATTATGCATGCATACTGACGAGTACCCGTACCATGGGTACCCCCAGCGGCCCAAAAAGACGCACGGGCCGACCCAGGCCGGTCGAGGCCCGAAGTCACGACCGCCGGGCAAGATCGGAAATCACGACCAGGTCTTCGATATCCCAGAGAAGCGACGTCATTTATTGCGTATCGAGCGCATTAAATGCCAGCCATAATAACGATGACGTAGCGGCACAAGTTTCCGACCCTCGCATTTACTGCGAGCGACGCAGCAACTACGGCGACCAGCGAGGGCAAGAAGTCGGCGGCCATCCCATCACCGCCACTTAGGACGACCGAGAAACCTGATCTTTTCCTCTTTTTTCTAACCAACAGTGTAACCTTCCTCCTCGCCTATATAAAGGGGGGAGGGGCGAGCATGTAAAAGGACGAACAAACAAGAGAAGAAGATCAATACAATCCAACTCACACGAATCGAGTAGGGACGTTACGCCGAACCAAGATACATCTTGTGCTCACCCGAGTCAAGCCGTTCGAGGAGAGGGAGCGTGCACCCCCGTCGACCTATACAAATTCACTAGCCGGTGCCCGAAACACCGACAGTTGGCGCGCCAGGTAGGGGCTGCGCACGCCGTCGCCGTTGCTTTCCCGCTCAGCTTCCTCGACGGTCCTTTTCTTCAACACCGCCATGCCGACAGCATCGATCTGCTTCGGTTCCCTCGACTTCATCACCACCGCGGCGGGACAGATGGTGATCGTCCCCGCCGTGCTCCGGCGCCAAACGCCCCCCGTGGACCTTGGCGCCATCTCCAGCGTCCTCAGTGACCTTCGGCTCGAGGCCCCCACACGGACCCCGACGCCGAAGCACGCCAAAAGCTCCCTCGCCCCGGACGACGCGCAGGGGCGTCGAGTAGCGGCGGTTGCGCCCGCTGCGCCTTCACGCTTCGTAGCGACGGTCGGCCACACGCCCGACGACGACCATTCGGACAACTCCTCCGGCCACGGCTCTAGCGGAGGGAGAGATAAGAACAGACCGCGCTACCGCGAGCCCGACATCACGGCAGGCGCGAACAACCCCTCCGCTACCCCGGTCACGCCGAAGACTCTCCTCCAACGCACCGAGGAGGGCCACCAGACTCGCCGCGCCGACCTTCAACGACGGCGCGAAGAGCTGGAGGTTCAAAAAGCCGAGATCGACAAGCTCCAAGCCGATCCGATCAAGATTCACCAGCTTCTACCCGCGCACTTAGCGGCAAGACGTGCTCGCGCAAGACGCCAGTCCACCACCTGGCGGCCAAAGGGACCGACGATTAAATCGTTCTTTCCAAGACGGCCAAAACATCGCCCGCGGTGGCAATGTTGCTCGCGGCATCCCCGAGCCGAATGATCCCGCGGCCAAGGCAACCCACGAGAATCTCCGGCGGTGGAACGAGCAACCGCAGAACACGCCGCGATAGCTCCGGTCACAGCGTTCGGGCGCCTCTTCGACGGCCGCACCGCGACGCTTCCCGGGCCACCGGAAGCGAATACAAGCGGCGTCGCCACCCGAACAACCCCAGGCATCACGCACTCCCGCGCGCTAACGCTTGGGTGATTTAACGCGACGCTCGCACCACCCTCCAGGCACGAAGAAGGGCAGGAACGACGGCCCGACGCACGTCGCCGACATACCACGATGGGGACCGCACTCGAGCCCCGATGGCCCGTCGCGGGCATTCTGTCAAGGAATCCGCGTAGCGAGGTTCCTGCTAGGTTCCGGCGCCGGTCAACATAGCCAAATCTGCGGGGCCACGAACCCGGCGTGTGGTCGAGGATTACCGGTTAGCATGCCGGCGAGGAGCCACAGACGATCTTTTCGTGATCCAAGACCTCCCATCTACTTGGCGGACTCGGCGAGCATGGCTCGAGTACCTGCCCGCCAACATCATCGAGGGTCGGGCCGACCTCAAACACCACTTCGTTGGCAACTTCCAGGGCACCTACAAGCGACCAGGGAACTCCTGGGACCTGAAGAGCTGCAAGCAGCAGCCAGGGGAGAACCTCCGGGACTACATCCGGCATTTCTCCCAACAGTGCAACCAGCTCCCTGATATATCCGTGACGCTGATGTCGTAGGGGCGTTCATCTACGGCACTACCTCCAAGACCCTAGTCCACAAGCTGGGGTGCGCAAAGCCCAGAACCACCAAAGAGCTCTTGGACATCGCCACCAACCACGCCTCGGGCGAGGAAGCCGTAGATGTCATCTTCGACAAAGGGAAGTCGAAGCGAGGAACTGGCGCCGAGCCCAGCCCCTCCTCCGACCGCCCCGACAAACGGAAGCGCCATGGCAAACAGGTCCGCGAGGACCGCATAGTCGCGGCCGCCGACCAGCCAGGGAAGCCGCAAAACCGGCAACCCCCCGACCATTTCGAGAAGCTGATGGAGAGTCCGTGTCCGAATCACGGATACCCCGTCAGGCATAAGTACCGGGACTGCGAAGTCCTAAAGCGTTTCCTTTCCGGAGCCCCCACGACGCCGCGGGGCAAAGGGAAGAAGCAAGACCCAGCGCCGACTGACGGGGACAAAGGGGCAGACGCCGGCTTCCCCGAAACCGACGGATGCCTCATGATCTTTGGCGGACCGGTGAGCTACGCCGACCAAAGGCAGCTCAAGCTTGCCTACCGGGAGGTGCTCGCGGCAAACCCTGTCATACCCAAATACCTTCGATGGTCGGAGTCCCCGATCACCTTTGATCGAACCGACCATCCCGACCACATCCTGCAACCAGGGAGGTACCCGCTTGTCGTCGACCCCATTGTGGGGACGAAGCGCCTGACCAAGGTGCTCATGGACGGCGGTAGCAGTCTCAACATTCTTTATGTCGAGACCCTCGACGCCATGGGGATTCCCCGCCCAAGCCTCCGACCAAGTAGGGCGCCTTTCCACGGGGTCGTCCCTGGCCAGGAGGCCCACCCGCTCGGGCAGATCGACCTGCCCGTCACATTCGGGAGCCCGGCCAACTTCCGCACCGAAACCCTCACCTTTGAGGTCGTGGATTTCGCCGGCTCCTACCACCCCATTTTGGGAAGGCCATGCTACGCGAAGTTCATGGCGATCCCCAACTACACCTACCTGAAGCTGAAGATGCCTGGGCCGCATGGGGTGATCACCGTGACCGCGTCTTTTCAGCTCGCTTACAACTGCGAGAAGGGCGGTGCGAGTTGGCTTCGGCGGTCGTCGCATCCGCCGAACTCGCCGGCCTCCGGGCCACGACCCAACAGTCTGCTCCCGACTCCAGCAAGTCCGGGTTAGGCTCCTTCAAATCCGCCGAGGACACGAAGGCTATCCAGGTCGACCCCGAAGATCCGATCAAGACCGTTCGGGTCGGGACCACGCTTCCTGCCAAATAGGAAAGCGCGCTCGTCGATTTCCTCCGCGCCAACCGAGATGTCTTCGCATGGAGGCCCTCCGACATGCCAGGAATCCCGAGGGAAGTCGCCGAGCACTCTCTGAATGTCCGGTCTGGGTCTAGACCAGTCGCCCAGCGTCTGCGTCGCTTCGATGAAGAAAAGTGCACGGCCATAGGAGAAGAGATCGCCAAGCTCTTGGCCGCAGGGTTCATCAAAGAAGTTCGCCACCCCGAGTGGTTAGCCAACCCTGTACTTGTGAAAAAGAAGACTGGGCAATGGAGAATGTGTGTTGACTACACAAACCTCAATAAGGCATGTCCAAAGGATCCGTTCCCCTTGCCCCGCATTGATCAGGTGGTAGACTCCACCGCAGGGTGCGATTGTCTGTCCTTCCTGGATGCCTACTCAGGCTATCACCAGATCGAGATGAAGGAAGACGACCAACCTGCGACCTCGTTCATCACCCCGTACGGCTCGTTCTGTTACGTAACGATGCCGTTTGGACTGAAAAACGCGGGAACTACATACCAACGATGTATGCAAACGTGCTTTTCCGACCAAATCGGCCGTAACGTCGAGGCGTACGTCGACGACATCGTTGTCAAGACCAAGAAGGCCCACGACATCATCACCGACCTGGAAGAGACTTTTGCGAACCTTCGGCGGTTCCGCATTAAGCTCAACCCCGAAAAATGCGTCTTCGGGGTACCCAAAGGGAAGCTACTTGGCTTCATCGTCTCCGAGCGCGGCATCGAAGCCAGCCAAGACAAGATCTCCGCAATCTTAAGGATGGGGCCGATCAGCAACCTCAAAGGGGCCTGTGAGGTCGACAGATGCCTCGCGGCCTTGAGTCGCTTCACGTCCCGCCTCGGCGAGCGCAGTTTGCCTCTTTACAAACTCCTGAAGAAATCCGACCAGTTCAGCTGGACGAAGGAAGCTCAGGACGCCTTCGATGCGCTAAAAGTTCTTCTAACCTCTCCTCGGTCTTTGGTCGCCCCGGCGCCAGAAGAGCCTCTGCTGCTCTACATTTCCGCCACGACCTAGGTCGTTAGCGCGGCGCTCGTCGTAGAGCGAGCAGAGGAAGGACGGGTCCTCAAGGTCCAACGGCCGGTCTACTTCGTCAGCGAAGTACTCTCCGAGTCCAAGACGCGGTACCCACAGATGCAGAAGATGATCTACGCGGTTCTAATCACGAAAAGAAAGCTGGTACACTACTTCAACCGGCACCGCGTCTCCATGGTGACTTCTCTACCACTTGGCGAGGTCATCCACAACCGCGACGCCTCCGGGAGGATTGCCAAATGGGCACTCGAGCTCAACGGGCACGACATAGCATACATCCCTCGGACCGCCGTAAAATCTCAAGTTCTAGCCGACTTCGTCGCCAAATGGACCGAAACTCAGGCACCACCTCCGCTCGAAGATCCTGAGTACTGGACAATGTACTTTGACGGATCTTTCACCAAAAGCGGAGCCGGAGCCGAGGTCGTCATTGTTTCCCCACTTGGAAACAGGCTCCAGTATGCCATCCGATTGCTTTTCGACGCGACCAACAACGTCGCCGAGTACGAGGCCCTCGTTACCGGTCTCCGCATCGCCGCCGACCTCGGAGCGCAGCGGCTATACGTGCACGGCGACTCGAAACTGGTCGTCGACCAAGTCATGAAGGCCGCAGAACCTCGCGACAGCCGGATGGCGGCCTATTGTCAAGAGGTACGCAAACTGGAGCAGAAGTTCAAGGGATTTGAGCTTCACCATAGCTACAGACGGAACAACAGTGAGGCCGACCGTCTAGCCAATCTTGCCTCTGGCAGAGGGCCGGTCCCGCCTGGGGTTTTCGTCCTCGACCTACACCAAGCGTCCATCCGACCCGATCGTCCAGACGACCGGATGGGCGACTCGCCGAAAGCACCTCCGCCAGACGACCAGCGACCGGAGGCTGAGATGACCAAGCACAAGCTCTCCTCTCCTTGGGAAGGCCCCTTTACTGTAGTAGAAGTCCTTCGACCCGGCACTTACCGGCTCGAGGATCCCGATGGCAACATCTTGTCCAACGCCTGGAATATTGAAAAGCTAAGAAGATTCTACCCTTAGTCCTTTTCTCTTTTACCTCGTCTACTACCGTGAGCAGCCCGACCCTCGGTCGGGCCTACGCGTAGCATTTCTACCCGACCCGACGAGCGAGGTCGGGGTGCGAACGCTCGTGTTAAAGTTCTTCGCCTACTTTTCGGAAAAACACTTGAACACGTCGGTCCTTTGCCGATGGCCCCTTCGGACCGAGAACAAGGATCCCGGCGCTTCATCGTAAAAGCACACCGAAAGATAGCGAAAAGCGCACCTGAAACCTCCAAGAATTCAAACACCTTTATTTCTTCCGATTCGACAAAGATTTACATTCTTTAAGAAACGTGAAGTCTAAAACCAAAAGTTTATCTTATTCTAGGGTCCTCCTCGCCTCGGTGATCTTCGGACTTATCATCCTCTCCAAGCGCGGCCGCTTCCTCAAGACAATTTTTGCCGCAAACGCAGTTAGAATCGGGTCGGGTCGCCGAAATCCGCGACGGGAGAGCCCCGATCTGTCCGAGTGCGACGCCAAGAGCCGGAAGCCCCCCGCGCCCCCCCTGTGTGACCTCTATGGTTCCCGGGGGAACTCGGGGCTCGCCGCGGAGGGGTCCACCGACGGAGAGGTGTACGACAGCGTGATCGGGGCGACCGGCAGCGCATTCATTAGCACGGGCCTAGATGTCGCGGTGGACTCCAGGCTCCCTGAGGGAGAAGGGGCACGGGGGGGAACGGCGTCCTGTCCCCCAATCGCTCGGGCGCTCGCGGCGGCGCTTCCCTCAGCTCGACGACCGCAGCCTGCCGCTCCCGTTCCCGGTTCTCCTCCTCCGCCTCCCGCTCCAGCAGCTCCCAATCAACCCCGTCGTCCGACGGGGCCGCCACTACAAAGCGACCGGCTCGTCGCTCCAACTCCTCGTCCTCCGCCTCTTGTTCAAGGGTGTCCCAGTCGATCTCGTCGATGGGTGGGCTTTGGACCTTGGGGCGAGGTTGAGAGGGCGAGGCAGCCATGAAAACAAGTTAGTAGCAAGCCTCAACGTCGCTGGATGAAGTCCCAGCGCCCACCGCTCGCCTATTTATAGGCGATCCGCGGCTGCAGGCGAGCGGCTACCGAGGAGCACCCGCCAGCATTAACTACGACCGCGCCTTTCCAAGCTGATGGCGTGGAAGCCGAAGCGTCAAAACTGACGGTGCGAAAACCGAAGCACCACCGATTCTCCGCGTTGAACAAAAAAAGCCTCGAGAACCTCGCCAGCTGCAAAGAAAGATAAGTGAATATCTTCTTTCCCGTGGTGTCTGAGTTTCCCGATGTGTCTGAGTTTCCCGATGTGTTCCCAGCAGAATTACCGGGGATGCCACCTGATCGGGATATCGAGTTTGTCGTCGAGCTTCAGCCAGGGACTGCTCCGGTTTCCAAGCGGCCGTACCGAATGCCACCCAATGAGCTAGCCGAGCTGAAGACTCAGTTGAAGGGGCTGATGGACAAAGGGTTCATTCGTCCGAGCTCCTCACCTTGGGGTTGCTCGGCTCTGTTTGTGACCAAGAAGGATGGTTCTCTGCGCCTCTACGTTGATTACCGTCCCCTGAATGCAGTCACCGTCAAGAACAAGTACCCATTGCCCCGGATCGACCTCCTGTTCGATCAGCTGACTGGTGCACGAGTATTTTCCAAGATTTATCTGAGGCTCGGCTACCATCAGATTAAGATCCGAGCCGAGGACATCCCGAAGACTGCTTTCTCCACCAGATACGGGCTCTACGAGTATACCGTGATGTCGTTCGGCCTCACGAACGCACCGGCATACTTTATGTACCTGATGAACTCCATATTTATGGAAGAGCTGGATTCTTTTGTCGTCATCTTCATCGATGATATTTTGATATATTCAGCCAGCGAGGAAGAGCACGCCAGACACCTTCGCATTGTTCTCGCGACTCGAGTGAGCATCGCTTTGTATCAGAAGTTCAGCAAGTGCGAAGTTCGGTGAGGGAAGTGTCGTTCTTGGGACACGTCCTTTACGAGCGAGCGTGGCGATTGACCGAGCAAGGTACGAGGATGTACTCAAATGGGAGCAGCCCAAAGATCGCTACGGACATCCGCAGATTTTCTTGGGTAGTGGGTATTATCGCCCGTTTCATCCAGGACTTCTCAAAGATTGCGAAACCGATGACCGAGCCGCCAAGAAGGGGTTGAATTCGGATAGTGGTCACGGATCGTGAGAGCGCCTTCCGGACAACGAAGCAACGCCTCGACTACGGCTCCTGTCCTCACTCAGCCGGATATCCACAGTCCTTTTGAGGTGTATTACGATGCGTCAGGCATTGGGCTCGGCTATGTGCTTATGCAAGAAGGCCGAGTCGTTGCCTACGCATCTCGGCAGTTGAAGCATCACGAGGAGCACTACCCCACCCATGATTTGTAGCTTGCAGCAGTGGTGCATGCCTTGAAGATCTGGCGCCACTATCTCCTGGGGAATAAGTGCAATATCTATACCGATCATAAAAGTCTCAAGTACATCTTCACTCAGGCAGATCTGAATATGAGGCAGCGGAGATGGCTTGAGCTGATCAAAGACTACTGATGCAGGTACACTACCACCGGGAAGGCGAATGTGGTAGCCGACGCGTTGAGTCGCAAAGCTCAATGCAAGCTGCTTTACTCTCCGGTCCCGAGTGTCTCTCTCTCGTGCGAATTCCAGAGACTCGGTTTGGAGATGGGCGGCGAGGATTCATAGCTAATATCGAGTTGAGATCCACATTGCTCGATCAGATTCGAGAGGCAATGCACCAGGATGGAGAGGTTGATCAAATCCGGATAAGTTGAAATTGGGGCAAGTCTTTGAGTTTCGCTGGATGATCGAGGAACCTTATGGTTCGGCGACCGCATAGTTGTCCCCGATGACCAGGAGTTGAAGCGAAGGATTCTCGATGAGGCACATAACTCTTTGCTTACCATTCACCCGGCGACAACAAGATGTATCAGACCTGAGACGGCAGCTTTGGTGGGCTCGCATGAAGCGCGAAGTCGCTCGCTATGTGTCGAGTGCGACGGCGTGCAGCGAGTGAAGGCCGAACACCTCAAGCCAGCCGGTACTCTTCACCTCTTCATATTCGGTTTGGAAGTGGGAGGATGTTACCATGGATTTCATTACCGGCTGCCGACCACTTCCTCGTGCCATGACTCAATCTGGGTGATCGTCGACCGACTGACGAAGTCCGCACACGTTCTGGCTGTCCGGACCACTTATTCGACCAAGAGATATGCAGAGCTGTATATCTCTCGGATCGTGTGTCTCCATGGAGTACCGAAACGGATAGTGTCGCACCAGAGGCTCTCGGTTGTCTCTCGGTTGCGAGAAGCCTACATGAAGCTTTGGGCACGGTTGCTCCACGATTCGAGATACCACCCTCAGGTGGCGGTCGAGGCCGAGAGGGTCAATCGGATCCTCGAGGACATGTTGAGGGCTTGTATCTTGTCCTACGGGAAGAAGTGGGAAAAGTGTCTCCCGTACGCCGAGTTCGCGTACAACAACAGCTACCAAACCAGTATCCAGATGTCCCCGTTTGAGGCACTTTATGGTCGCAGTTGTCGAGCGCCGCTGAACTGGTCAGAAAGTGGAGAGCGCTCCTTGATTGGGCCTGAGTTAGTTGTGGAGGCGGAAGAATAGGTCAGGACTATCCAGGAAAATCTGAGGATAGCGCGGTCGCGACAGAAGAGTTACGCTGATCGCCGTAGGAGACCCCTCTCCTTCGACATTGGCGACTTCGTATATCTGAAGGTTTCTCCTCTCCGTGGCACCTGTCGTTTTGGAGTTAAGGGGAAATTGGCACCTCGCTACATAGGACCGTTCCGGATCCTTGGGAGACGTGGCCAAGTGGCATATCAATTGGAGCTTCCTCCCTCTCTAGCGATGGTCCACGACGTTTTCCACATATCACAGTTGAAGAAGTGCCTCCATACTCCCTTTGAATCTCTAGAGGTGGATGACCTCGAAGTTCAGCCTGAACCTGATCTATCATACCAAGAGCATCCTATTCGAGTTTTGGAGGAGGCCGAACGCAAGACTCGTAGGAAGACTCTCAGGTTTTACAAGATTCAGTGGAGCAATCACACTGAAGATGAAGCCACTTGGGAGCGGGAGGATCACTTGAAAGGCTAGTATCCCGAGTTCTTCCAAGCCATGTAAGTGCTTCAACCCTATCCCTTCGCAGATGTTGTCTATGTGAAATTCCTTTCTAGCGATGTACTCGTTTTGAATCTCGGGGCGAGATTCCCCTAAGGGGGGAGGATTTGTCATGGTCCTGATTTTTTTTATGTGTGTGGCATGGGGGTAAGTAAGTAATTTTCCCTCCCCAACTTTTTCCCCATTTCCTTTCTTCCTCTCTCCCTCCCACTCATCTCTCTCCCCATCCCCACCCGGCTCCCTCCCAGCCCGAAAACCCCCCTGCTCCCTCACCCGGTTCCCACCCCACGCGCCGACGCCACCCCCCCTGCTCGGCCGGCCGGCCTGCCTCATGCGCCAGCCACGGTCTCCTCCACCCCGGCCACGGCCCCTACGCCCCCTCCAGTAGGCCACCTCCTCCTCTGCCGCGCCGGCTCGCCTCCGCCGTGCCGTCGCCTCCTCCACGCCGCGACCCCCGTCTGACCCTCTCCTCCCTCCTCTCTCTCTCTCTCTCTCACTCTACCTCTCCATGGCAATGGCTCCATCTAGGGTTTGAGTGAAATTTGGGGATTTTGCCCCAATAGATGTTTGTATGATCTTGATTGTGCATGCTTGGATGTACATGGATGTGTGGGTAATAGTGGTCCTTCTAGGGTTGTTGTCATGTTAGATGATGAATTGATGTTTGTGATGGTTCATACACACTCAATAGAGGTGGTTGTTGCAAGGTGTATGCTAAGTGTTTGTCAAAATGCCCATGGAGGTAGTTGTTGCTTGGGCATCCTTGTGAAGCTCGGAATGTGTATGGATTATTAGTATGGATGCGTTGCCTCATTGAGCTCCTTCTAGGGATTTTGGGCCATGTAAGTGATCGATGGTTGCGTGGTTATTGGGGTGATTTAGGAAGGGTGGGTTTGTGATCATACAAGTTGGGTAGGGGTATGTGTTCCGAATGTTTTAATGCATTAGGTGTATCCGCGACAAACCGAATGCAAGATGCAATCCATGCATTTCAGATTGTAGACCTAGCTTCCGTTCCTTCCGTTCAGCCCTTACTACTTATGCTCTATTCTAGTTCGTTTTCAGTGTTGCGCACCTAACGGTTAGTTGGGATTGGTACCAAATGGGAAAACTTAGTGGAGGGCGAGCAATCAAATCACTAGCTATAAGGTTTTCGAATTCGAGATAGTGTTGAGCCATTCATAACATTGTTCGGCTGTTTTTGTGGATTTTCGTAATCGTGTTCTCAATTTGGTTTGTCGATTGCTTGCATATTGTCATCAATTGTCGTTTCACCACATATGCATGGCATACATCTCATTCCATATGCATTTGTGAACGTGTAGAGAACGATCCCGCGGAGGGTGAAGTGGCCGCGATCGAGGGTGATCACGGTGGGCAGGTTGTCACTGAGGATCCGGCAGAAGCAGCAGGCAAGCACCTAAGCATATTTACCCCATTATATGATTTTATTTTTGAGAATTAAATTGCTTATTTAGACGATTAGGTATGCATTAGGAGTTGAATGGTGGTAATAGTTCTTAGAACCTACTTGCTGCACATACACTCCTTGATACTTGTAGAACACTTCCTTCGGAATCAATATATGGGTAATTATAACGAGTCTACGCTTAGTTTTGCTTAGATGTTGGGTTGGGCCAAGTGGGGAATGGTTCTCCCGCTTGAGATTATTAACAATTGTTTCACTTCACACATGATGGGTTGGAATGGGTATGTTTATGAGTTGTAATTGATAAATTGTGGACCGGGCGGGGGAGTCGGTTCATTTGAGTATGGAGACTCAAATGTGTAGCCCCGTCTGTGTCGTTTAAGGACCGATCCGTAAGTGGAATAAGATCGAGCACCCCCCGGTTGGTCGCATGCCCGATTATGGTACGGTAAGCCACTCTTTCTCTTATACGGGATCGATGGACCGTAACCTCCTGTGGTTGGACGTGGTTGAGGGCGAGGCTTAGGCCGACTCTCGAGCGCCAAGCCGGGCTTGGGGCTGCTCGAGGGGGTGCTAGGTTTTCGGCCACGAGGAGGGCCTTCAGCGATTGGGTATGATTGGGAGGGGGTTGACACTAGGCCCTTGTGGTAAGTGTCGTGCGATCAATGCTTCCCTGCAGGGTTAATTAAGCGATTCGAATTGCCGCGCTCTCGGATATGAGCAAGCTTGATCCGAACTTCTTCTGCGTAGTAAACAACTTGAACTTGTAGCTCGTCGTTGGACTTGAGCTTTAAATGGTTATGTATTGCTTTACTTTAATTGTTGTTACTTTTAACCTCACACTAGAAGTAAGTGCGGTCTATAACTGCTTTAAATGTGTAATTGGTCTAATGGTCTCACTTATATTACAAATGTTAATGCTTTTCCGCACTTTTACCCTAAGCTTACTCCTTGCTACGACTAAATGCATAATCCTTTGGAGTCGGTCATATATGGACCCCCGGGTAAGTCTTGCGAGTACCTTTTTGTACTCATGCTTCTGCTTTGTGGTTTTCAGGTGAGGATCAGGTGGGTGGATGCGAGTTCTGCCCGTACTGCCTCTCGGTGACCGGGCGGGGCACCGAGTAGAGGCTTAGCACGTCGTTGTCTGCGCCCGAGAGTGTTCAGGGGCAGAACACTTCCGGAGATGTCTTATTTTGCTTGATATGCTGGTTGATCTTTTGTTGTATAGATAGAGGCGGTTGTTGGGCTTTTGGGTTTGGTAATGGACTCTTACGCGTATGTCGGGTTCCGTTTGTGTTTTTCTTAGCTGTTGATACTGCTGTGGTGCTGTGGATGTCGCTTTTACTTTCCATATATATATATATATCAACTGTGTTTTCCTTGTATGCTGAGTGGATGTCCGTATTTATAGGAAGGTCATGCCGAAATTTTCTAGTTTTTGATGGCTTGGTTGATTTTTCGGGTTTTGGCTAGTCGTAGGGCTTTGTGGGTTGTTTTCCGTTTGGTCGGTGGTTTGTCGGGTTCGTCTTTGTGCCGTGTGTTTCCGCTTGCGTGTGGTTTGGAAGGTTTCGGGTTCGTTGCCCCCTTTGTGCAAATTGAATTGATAACGGCATTGGAAACCGGTATGTGGGGATCCTGGGCGTGTTTCGGGTCGCATACCGGGGGAATACCGGGATGGTTGTCGAATTGCTAGGATGTTTCTTGGAGTTGTCTCGATTGGGATTGGGTGTTAGCACTGAGATCACCTTCGGTGATTCGTTGCTAGGATCCAAATCCGATGGGAGTGACTGTTCATCCAACAACTCAAGGACGATCTGGGCGGCTCCTCACAGAAAAACAAGCACGGGGCAAAACACATACCAGTTCCTTACAAATCTAGAAAGAGCAAAGAAAAAACCGTTTAAATTCCCTTTATCATTCATCTGTGAAGGACGTCGGTCGGGGAAACCTGGTCGGCAATCGCCCTGGCGTGCGGTTCGACCCGAAGCTCCAAGGCGTCGATTTCCTCCTCGGACCGGTTCGCAGCAACCCCGCTATTGACAGTATCAAGGTCGATGCCGTCGTAGTAGGAGAGCGTACAAACCAGTGCCGAGGCAGCCCCGAGAACAGCACCGGTCGCCACTGAAGCCTCCACGTGGTCGGGCACGCGGGCCAGGGCACTCCCCAGCGAGCTCGAGCCTGGTTGAGAGTTCACCGGCCCCAGCACCCGATCACGGATCTCTCGGCCGACCGCTCGCAAAGATGTCAGCTCAGCCTGATCCTCCTCCGACAGCTGGCGCGCGGATAGGGCCACGTCGCGTGACGCAACGGCTTCGTCGCGCGCCACGAACGCCTCGTCACGCGCCTCCTCCGCCACCTTCCGCGCCTCCGTGGCGCTCCCGAGGTTCTTCTGCAACTCTGCAACAAGACCAGTGGAATTAGAAGGCCACGGCAAAGCAATCCAAAAAGTTAAGGACGCCAAAGCTGAGGCACTTACCCGACACAGCGTCAGCCAAACTACGAAGATCCTCCTCGACTTGTACCCGAATCGCCCGATCGCGCTCGACTTGCGCCAAAGCAGCGTTGCGCTCGATAGCCGCGTCCTGGGCAAGCTTCCCAGCCGCTTCAAGCTCCCTGCTTAGACGAGCGGCGTTCGACTCAGCATCCTCCTTCGCTCGGTTTGCCCCCGCCAAGAGGGACTCAAGATCAGACACCTTCTCGTCCGAAGCCCGCTTCGCCTGACACTCCCCGAGCAAGGCGTCTTTTGCGTCCACACTCTCTTGGCGGGCCCTCGCCGCTTCAACTCGCTCGCGGTCCAAGGCACTCCGAGCCTCCGATAGTTCGGAGCGCTTGGCCGTCGCACTCAGGCTCGGCAGACGACCCTGGTTACGAACCCGGATGTACCAGACTTGAACGCCGACCGGGTCTTCGTGAGTCTAAAGGACAAAAGACACCCATCACCCTCAACCCGACCAGGCCAAAAGGAAGACACGCCAGCGGAACAAGCAGATTACCTCAACTCTCCGGCGCCTCCCAGAGACAACCCCACCTTGCGTTAAAGGATCGAGCGAGCCGATGCGCCTCGCGGACCGTCCTGCTCAGCCAGAATCTTTGCCGGGCAGATCTCTCCGACCGAGGTCCACTCGTCCCCCACTGCCTCGTCGTCCAGGAACACCGGCGACGAGCCGGTAGACCAGCGGGGATAGGAACGCGAGCAGCGCCCGGCTACCGCGAGGGCTCGACAACCACCTCCTCTGCACCGCCCGGCGGCCGTCTCCATCGTCGTCTCCTCCGCAGCCTTCAACCGGAAGGAGGGCCGGAAGCACCGCACGAACCCTGGCGCCCGAACCGCGCTCTGGGAGTCCCAGCGGCGATGGGAGCTCTTCCCCGCCCGCTTCACCCTCCGGAAGCGGACCTGGCTCGACTGAAGCGCAGGGGTCCTCCTCGGACCTCGGCGTGATCAGCGGCCCCACTTCCATCTCGATCGCCGAACGATCGGCGGCCCGGACGGTTGCCGGTCGCCAACCACGACATCGCGGCTCGCCGCCTCTGCCGGCGGCTCGGTACCCAGACCGGTGGGGACCACCACGACCTCGGTGATGCCTCGACCAACGAGGCGCCCGACGGCGGCGGCAGCGGTCAAACCTCTGAGCGGGAAGCGGCAGTATCTTGCCACACCGCGATCGCCTGTATAGACTTCGCACCACGACGACAAGTCGAAACAAAGACAGTCTTAAAACTCAGACCGGCGGCGGGGGAAGCACTCATCAGCGTCGGCGCTGCGCAGATACTTTCGCCCGCCAGCGTCGACCCCGGTGGGATGCATCGCCTCCGTTTCCGAACGTCGGCGCCACCTCCACGGCGGGCTCGGCAATGGCCGCGACACCGTCATCCCCGACCTCTCCACCTCCGGCGTCCGTGTCAGACACAAGGGGCCCACCGTCGCCATCTCCGCCCCCGGAGCTTGGGGATGACCCCGGGTCGCCCGATTCCACATCGGTCGTATCGGAGACGTCCTCACCGCGGGACCGCCTCGCGTCCGCTTCTCTTTTCTGTTTCGCGACCCTCTCTCTCTCTTCCTTGCGAACGCGCCTCGCGCCTCCTCGGCCTCCCGAGCACAGGCCTCGCCTTTTTTCCCCGGCAAGTCCGGCCGGAAATCATCCGTCCCAAACTTCTGCAAAGAAACTGTAGCCGGTCACACCGGCCGGAAAAAGGAGAAATAGGCAGAGGAGCCCATTTGCATACCAAGTCGGAGCCGCGACCCGCCATTAAAGGAGCAGGGGCTCGAGACACCGCCACCAACGCACCGCCACCCAGGACAGAGAGGACCCGGGCATCGACCTCTGTCGAAGGAAGCTCGGGACCCAGCATCCTCGTAGGGTCGGACGCCCCCGTGTACTCAAACATGGGGCGCGCCCTCTCCGCGAGGGGTCAGACGCCTTTCCATGAGCAGCGCGCTGCGGCTCGCCGTTCAGCCAGCGCCTTTAGAACCCGGATCTGGCCGACGATCAGCTCCACCTTCCGCCGCTCCCTCCGATCAGGCCCCCAAGCCCAGCATTCTCTGCCCTCAGGAAGCAGGGTGGAGAAACGCGGAGCGCCGTTTCCCACGTTCCGAACATAGAGCCACTCGGAATGCCAGCCCCGATTGGACTTAGGGAGCTCCAGGTCAATATACTCCAACGCCCGGTTGGAGCGCAGGTACAACGCGACGCCTCCGAAAGGTGCCCCCCAACTCGTCCCCCTGTCCTTCACCAGCCGGCAGGAGAAGAAGTAGTTCCACAACGCCCAGTGTGGCTCGATGCCAAGAAACGCCTCGCACAACGTCATGAACACCGCGATATGAAGCACACCATTCGGGTTGAGTTGGTGCACCTCCACCCCGTAGTAGAAAAGGAGCCCCCGGACGAACGCGTGAAGAGGAAACCCGAGCCCGCGCTCAAAAAACCAGGCGTGCGCCACGATCTCATCGGCGTGAGGCTCGGGAACCGACCCCACCGCCGGAACCCGCCACCCGGAGACATCCCGCGGCGCAAGAAAGCCTTTCTTCTCCAGGCCGGCCGCACGAGAGGAGCGAGTGGAGCACTCCTGCCACATCCTCGAAACGCTGAGGCGACGGCGGCAGCGGGAAGCTAGTAAAACACCTCTTCTCTTCTCTTCTTTCTCTCTCTCTCTATCTATCTCCTGTTGCAGGCAAAGGCAGGGGGAACCGCAACTCCTCCCACCCTTCCTTTTGTATGAGAAGCGGGCCGGTGGGAGTCGAGTGGACGCGGGTCAAGCCAACCACGGTGCTGCACGCCCCGACCACCTATCCACGCCGCGTAAGTACGCCGCCATCGAACCCCGCGAAAACGTTAAATGTCAGCCGAAAACCGCAGAAGAACAAAGCGCCACCTCGAAGGCGCTCCCGCCTCTCGATCTCCACCTCCAGGCCGGGCCGGGGACACGATCGACAACACCAAAGCCTCAGGGCCGTCCAAGAGCTCGACGGACCGCGCCTAAGGCCCGGCCCAGCGCTTTAGGGGTTCGAGAAACCGGCCGCAAAAACGAATCCGACTCCACCATGGCGAAAAACGAGCAAGAGGTGAGGACGAGGCGAGCCCCCCGCGGGCCCCCAGTTGGGTCGGCGGGACGACCCAATCGCCTTAACTCACGTCAGGGACCATACCTCACGCTCTCGCTGAGTCCGTCGGACAGGCGGCAGACAGTACCGCACTGGATCGGCGACGATCCAAGGTCCGATCTGGGATCGAGTAAGGAAAGGTTCTTCATGGATCGCCCCAAGTGGGGTCGGACACCCGCAGGATCATCGCTAGGGGACCCCTCGCGAGGGCCTCTGTGTTCCACCGGATCACTCGCTTGAAGCTCCACGAGCGGCGCTCGAGCAGCGAAGGCAAGCGGCGTCTCTCACCCCTCCAGTCCCACACTGCGGACGGGCGTAAACACGAGGGCAGACGGTAAAACCCCTCCGCCCGACAAAGAACTCGGCGGCTACGGCGTGAAAGCGAGCCACAACTAGCCCCGCCAGGTCAAGCGCAAGCGTCTGAAGCATGGGCGCCACGCTACCGAGGCGACCAGCCCATCATACGCCGGCGCAGACGTCTGAACGCCACGTGCTCGCCGAGGCGACAGCTCCATCAAGGCCGGCGCGGTGACCGACCACGTGCTCGCTGAGGCGACCAGCCATCATACGCTGACGGTACGACCAGACGCTACAGACCGCTGGCGACCAGCCATCATAAGCGCCGGCGCAGACGGCCAGACGCCACGTACTGGCCGGCGATTGCCATCATAAGCGCCCGCAGACCCAGACGCCACGTGTCCGCCAGGATTTACGGCCGATCAGCGCCGGCGCCACGCCCCGGCGCCATGTGTCCGCCGAGGCGATCGCCGACTGAAGCGCCGATGCCGCGGCTGCGTGGACGTCTGGTGCGTAAATATACCGCGATTGGACCTCTCCGGAGCACCGCAGCAACAACCGAGCAGGCGTAACCCCCCGACCTGCTCTCCAACCAGCTCGGGGGCTCGGGGGCTACACCCACCGGGTGCGCTCGCGCGCACCCGGTCGAAGACTCTCCCCGACCAAATCCAGTCAGGTGTCCCGGCACAGCGAAGCAGCAACCGGACAAGGCGTAACCTCCCGACCTGCTCTCCAACCACTCGGGGCTCGGGGCTACACCAGCGGTGCGCTCAAGACGCCCGGTCGAAGACTCGATCGAGCCAGCGTACCCACGGCGGAAGCAAAACCCCAGGCATCTCTCCGACCTGCCGGGGGCTCGGGGGCTCTTGGCGAGTACCGTACCATGGGTACCCACGCCCAAAAGACGACGAGCGGTCGAGGCCGAAAGTCACGATCAGCCGGGCAAGATCGGAAATCACGACCAGGTCTTCGATATCCCAGAAGCGGCGGCATTTATTGCGTATCGAGCGCATTAAATGCCAGCCATAATAACGATGACGTAGCGGCACAAGTTCCCGACCCTCGCATTTATCGGCGAGCGGCAAAGAACTACGGCGACCAGCGGCAGGCAAGGAGTCGGCGGCGATCCATCACCGCCACTTAGGACGGCCAGAAACCTGATCTTTTCCTCTTTTTTCTAACCAACAGCGTAACCTTCCTCCTCACCTATATAAAGGGGGGAGGGGCGAGCATGTAAAAGGACGAACAAACAAGAGAAGAAGATCAATACAATCCAACTCACACGAACTGGAGTAGGGACGTTCTGCCCGAACCAGTATACATCTTGTGCTCACCCGAGTCAAGCCGTTCGAGGAGAGGGAGCGTGCACCCCCGTCGACCTATACAAATTCACTAGCCGGTGCCCGAAACACCGACACATACTTTTATGCAATGTATTTTAAATATAATTTTAAGGCTTAGTTAAATGCCTGAACTTGTTATAGCCCCTTGACATTGATTATTATGAACCTTTGTCACCCTAGATGATACTGGATATTTTATTTGGAGATAAACAGTAGTGTAGCATGGGACGGTAGAATTGCTTAGTCTAGCTTAAACGTTTCGGTATTGTGTCATTATGGGAATCATTTTAAATATTGTTTAAACTCTTCTGTGAAGTTGCGATAATTAGTATTGCTGTTGTTATTTAAATGAAATAAAGTGAAAAAAAATGGTTTAGACCGGGGTGGATGGATGTATGGTGGGTGCTGGATGCACGAGATCTTGTTAAGTGAATGTTCCGCCCTAGTCAATTAAGGACTGAAGCGTGTGTTACTTTGGATCGAGCACTACCGTACAACCACAAGTCTATATGGGTATAATCTAGTTAAGTAATTTATGCGTCTCATTATTGACTTTGCCATTTGGTGGAATGTGGTGCCGAATGGAGACACTCGCAAGGCACAAGAGGGGGCTTCTGAACTGGACTTTCTGACCCTATCAGCGGTGAAGCTTAGCGGGCGAAGTTAATAGTGAAGTCATACGCTGTAAAAGGCCTTGTCATGATCTCTCTATTGCATACCAAAGGAAGTGTGCTAATATCGATCGCACCAAGAGTTGGTCTTATCTTGTGAGTAAAGTTGTACACACTCTTCAGAGTTAAAACCACTTAAGTAGTCGTACCTACGATCAAGGGCAGGCAAGATACGCTTTCACATTGTAGATTTTATGGTTTTGTTTTAAATAAAATGATGGTTTGGGATTCCGCAATCAGATGGAACTCTCGGGTTGTGGTTTGGCGGTTGGAGCCAGTCGAGTAATTGGAATCTGTTTAGTTGTCTTACTAAAGTTAATGTTTACAACTTAATTTGTCTAATGATGCTTTATGAAATTACTAATGGTATTTAAAGTTAAACATTGCTTTTATGCTAAATGAGTCATATTATGCCTTCATTTGTTCAGCCTTGCATCTAGTTATTATGCATTAAGTTTCCAAGGCTTGCGAGTACGATTATGTACTCACCCTTGCAATATTCCCCACTTTCCACTAAGGAGCACGCAGAAACAAAAGGTGACTACGAGTATTATGCTTGTGGTTTCAATGAAGGAGATCTGGAATTCTAGGATACGCACCCCAGTCGATTACCTGTTGGGCACATGGATGAGTTTATCTCGCTATTATTTATTTTGTTTCCGCTGCTATTTTATTGAACTCAAGCCATGTGGCTATTTATTTGTAATCGTTTACCATAAGGTCGGTACCTCTTATTTGAATTTTAATATTATTTGATTCATGATATGGATGTGTTTTCATCACTGTTTCCACTGTGTATACACAGAGGGTTTGGATTCGAAAATCTGGTCCCCACATTATTAAAAACTTCCTCGAAATCCTTCTCCTGGTTAGCAACACCAGAAGAAGATGGGATTAGACTAACCTCGATGGTCATAGTCGTTGTTGTGATTACGTCCACTGGTCTCTCTTCGCAGGTCGAAGCATTAGCCATCTCCTCGGCTACCCCAACCTCTTCCTTTGCCATCTTTGGAGATGTATGAACCTCCTCAACAGTGGTAGATGCCTCGTCAACCAGAGGCTCATCTCCAAATATAAGAGAATGCTCAAGCCTGGCATTGGTTAGCTCTTCCCTGTACCTTGTGCAGTTGCAGGGACATCCTCAGCAACCTCTTCGGTAGGTGCCAAAGATGGCTCCACACTGGTCAGTGCAGTATCGACCAGGGGGCCCACCTCAGGATTTGCTTCAGTTACAATATGAGGTGTAGCTGGGGGACTAAAAAGAGAGAAAAATAGAAAAAGAAATTATACTAGTTCTGAAGAATAAAGTATTTAGGACTAAGAAAAATAAAAGAAAAAAGAAAAATAAAGAGAGACTTACTTGAAGGATATTCCCAAGTCTATGCTCCAAGACAACTAAGGAGTGTCAGTTGCCCTGATGTCTAGAATAGGAGTTTTTCTCCTCTAGAAAATGAGGGGAACGTTGTCCTCCTCACACTCATCCTCCTCACCCTGAATATATGGAAATAAGGGATAATTTTTATGTGGAGTGTCCCAAGTACTATATCATCTTCGGTTACATACTTGTAAGGAAGTCATTCTCGCCTTCTTCCGAGGCACCTTTGCTCACAGTCCTCTTGTTCTTCATCGGAGGAGCTTGGGCAGAAACCTCAGATTGGTCGGCAACATCTTCGGTTATATATATATGAAGCCTTTTTCATACTCCTAGGAGTACGTACTCCCACCTCTATTATACTACTTAAACTAATGTGTTATACTCCTTTATCACTTTCAGTATATTTCAATAATAATTTTAAGATACTACAATGCGACATTGTTGGAAAAAATCATCTGAACCCTTTATTTTTTTTTTGCTATATACCCTTTTCCATATGTAAAAAAAGTATATAAACAAATTATGCTATAAAGGGTGGACTTTAATGAATTTTTTTTAGAATTCACTTTGGAGTATCTTATAATCAGTATTAGAGTATACTCAAAAAGATAAAAAGGTATAATAACATCATTTAAGCGGTATATTGAGAGTAAGAGTACATACTCCCAGGAGTATAGAACCATTTTCCTATATATATATATATATATATATATATATATATATATATATAGAGAGAGAGAGAGAGAGAGAGAGAGAGAGAGAGATGATTGCTAGTGTGCTATCGATAGCACAAATCCTCTGTGCTATAGCGCTGTGTTTGCAAAATTCGAAGACGAAACTGTTGATCCAAACCGTGCATTCTGTTCATCTCATTGAAATCTCACTACCCACCAAATTTTATATTTTTTGAATTTTTTTCTCCTATTTATTTTGTATTTTTAAAAGGTATTGCTAGAGAGAGAAAGAGAGAGATGTGTGTGTGTAGATATAGTTAGGGGACCAAAATTAAAAGGTATTGCTAGTTGAGGGATTTGTTTTTACCCGGTTTTGCACTTCAAAGACGAAAATTGAACAAAGAAGAGTTAGCAACAAAAGTATACTTTTTCCTACATATTTCCTACGAAAATAATTTGATCCAAAGAGTCCGCTGCTATGCGCCTATGCCATTAATACTTTTAAAATAAATTCCCAGCGAGATTTCACTAATTGAAAGGATGTGTTATCTTGCTGTTACAACAAATAACTGAGCATTTTCTTGCATCAATAAATTAAATAAAATCAAACATTTTCTTTAGAAAAATGAAAAGACAGATTCTCTTAGAGACTTGCTTACTTTTTTCCCTGGAGATGTGAAGGGCCTACGATCTATAGCCATATATGGCTTAGTTGGTTTTAGCTTTTGGATTATGGATTCTGAATCATAGACGAAGTTTTTTTTCTATTATAGAAAAATTGAACCGAGTTGATTGCGATTTCTAGATTCTGGACCGACGAGAATCAGCAAATATCATGTTTCAACCGGATTTTGATTCTATATAGAGAGCAGCTTCTAATTCTCGAAGAAGCTATCTAAAATTCTCCTGTTTAATAAACAATTCGTATTTTTAAAAAGAAACTATGCAGGAGATGAAACCAACGGGCCAAAATGTAGACTCTGAATACTAGCTAATTGGGAACAAAAACACCTCAACCCAACTCTCTTTTCTGAATAGATTCTCCCAGGAACCAATGGACAGGACCACCGCCATCTGTCATGCAAAAAGTTAACCCCTTTCTCTCCTCTTAGCACCGTCAACCGGGTCAGAGCGAGCACCTCTTAATGCACTTCGGACAAACGAAAAAGTTCCTTGTCATGACCGGACGTTGGAAAAAAAGCTCGTTGAGCTGGCTCGGTGGCTAGTTTTAAAATTGCTCTGATTACATTCATTTTTCTTTTAAAATAAAAATTAGTTGATTTGGAACCAGAGTCAACTTCGGCTCGGCTCGTTAGGCTCGGCTCGTTAAGCTCGGTTCGAAGTTGGGTCTCAAACAATACAGGAGACTATAATAAATAAGAATAAATCAGTGTCGAAGAAAGCTCGAAAAAAAGTTCAACTGGCTCGTTATCCACCCCTACGGACGTACATCGAAAGTTCTTCACAGAGCTTATCCCCACCAAAAGCGTGACGATTTTCCTTCTTAAAATGGATAGCTGGCAACAAAGTTAGGCATATCCGATCCGTGTAAGACTATCTCTGGCAGCTTTCCTTTCCCTCCAAATCTCTTCGTGAATAGATTCTAAATGTTCCAGCGGATTCCCTTCGAAAGAGATTCAAACAAAGAATCTCTTTAGAAAGATATTCTCTCTCCAATCCCTTCACAAATTCCTTGAGGGGATGTTGCTGGAGATAGTAAGAAATAAAGGGAATGAATACGAGAAAGAGAATAGAGAAAGGAATGAAATGAAGAGAAATTGCTAAAGATAGTCTAGGAGCAAATTAGCCTTGAAAAAAAGGAGATATTCCCCTGACGAGGCATTGTTCTCTGCTGGTACAATTCCCTACAACATCTCGTGATGACCACCGACCAGCTTTGCTTGTGCGGCAGAAATTGGTAGGGTAAAACATCGCACGACTTACTGCGAATGAGAATGAATGGATACAAGTAAACTAAGTCTGTAGGGTGAAATATCTTTGCATAGACCGATTTAGTGGCACAAGACAACTTAGGCCCATTTAGTACGGTTCCAGATTTTAGTAAAAACGGAAACGGTTTCAGATTCTTGATAGAAACGTTTCAAGTAGAATCAGAATCACTTTCTGCAAACCGTTTCGTACGGTTCCAAATTCTAGTAGAAACTAAAGAAACGGGATTGAGAGTGATTCAACCACGGTGTGGAAAAAGAAGAAACATTCCGAGAAAAATCGTTCCAAGTTTTAACCCATTTGGCTGGGTTTTTTCAGATTCTAGTAGAAACAACTCGGTTCTAAGTTATCAAACGGGGTCTTATTCTCTAGTCTTTGACCAGTAATTCAGCACATAAAACCTTAGGAACTGTAAGGCTGCAAAGGAGCCACGATACAAGTGTTAAAAGCATTTTCCTGTACTCGTCTCCTCGCTCCTCACAATCTGTCGTTCTTCATCAGCTCAATAAATTCACGGAAAGCTGTAAAGCACAAAAGACAGTCATAACATCAACACAATCACAATCAAGATAGTACATCTGAGAACAGCTTGTAGGAGAGAGGAAATGTACCCAAGTCAGAGTCATGAGGCCCTGGGGAAGACTCTGGATGGTACTGCAGGGACATAAGTTTCATCTTAGGGTACTGAAGGCCGGCACAGCTATTATCGTTGAGATTGACGTGTGTTACTTTCACCCCTTCTGGGAGGGACTCTGGGTCGACAGCATAATTATGATTCTACAGGGAAAACAAAACATAATTTAAGAGAATGCAGACAATACAGGCTGAAATTCAAGTATGGCAATTAAATGAAACAAAAAACAATATTCAAAGTAAAAAATTAAAATCAAACAATAGAAAAACATCTGAAATAAACAACCTTTTGATCGCCACCCATTCCTTTGCTCCATTGCTGCTGGCTACAACCTCACAAGCAAAGTCGTGTCCCAAAGCGACCACCCCTTGCAAACCCGTCAAGCCCTCATAATCTACCTCACTTGGTTGCCTTGTGCCTTTGTTCGGTATGTTGAAAGTCGGCTGGCTGGCTAGTGGCCTCATGCCCTTCCAGCGATTATTTTGTTCTTCATTATTTTATAGCACAACAGCGACTTCTATAAGCACATTCTAGACTTAGAGATCATGGCACCAAATAGCATGCCTTGCTTATGTGGGCTGTACCCGAAATGAGCTAACTTGTATTAGCCAAAGCTAGCTAAAGATCCAAACGTACCCATAGTTTTCAGTCTAGCGGCTGGATTGACTAAATGGATATACTCAATATCCTAACAAAACAAAATCGCAATTCTGTGTAAAGAGTCTCAGCAAGTTAATAATTTCTAATGAAAAAGATGAAATCAGAGTGGCACCTCTTGTAATGATTAGACCATTCATAAGGCAGAAGGGTGAGAGGAGGTAACATAGTATAAATCAATATAAAACAACTCGTTAAAGCCCATAATAAACAAGCCCTCTAGTCGAAACTAAAAAAAAGAACTAACAAGTATTCTTGTACTGAAATTCGGAAAAGAGGGTTCTGTACCACATTAAGTATGAAAGAGGGTACTCAAATTAGACTTGAACAAATACAAATCACATTATGACAAATAGCTAGAAGTTGGGAACAAACCTGCGCACTTATGTCCACACGTCCACTTCGGAGGTCACAAACAGGATGATTTCCCCCATGATGACCAAATTTCATTTTAAATGTCTTCCCCCCAAGAGCTTGCCCAATCAATTGGTGACCCATACAGATGCCAAACACAGGAACCTTCCCTATTATTTCTTGTACTGTCTTCACAGCATAGGGAACTGCAGCTGGATCTCCAGGACCATTGCTAAAAAGAACACCAGTAGGCTTCAAATCAAGTACCTCCGAAGCAGGCCAATTTGCTGGGACAACAGTTATTTTGCATCCATATGATGTCAAGCGCCTCAAAATATTATGCTTGATTCCAAAATCATATGCAACCACCTACAGAAGAAAAGAAGCCAATGTCCGGTATGAGATTTATAATGAATGCACTGAAAAAAAAGGCAATGCCAATACTGACATGAAAACTTTCACTTGACTGATCCTTCTTGAACTCCCATTCTGAATCGGTCCTGTCTGACCATTCATATGGAGAGTCACATGTGACGCCACTAATCAAATCAACTCCTGCAAAATATCAACACCAAAGCTTCTTGTTTTACGAAGAATAGCTTAAGCAACATTTAAAAAGCCATTCTGCAACAGTATAATAATTAACACAATCTAACAAAACTTGATATAAGAGGTAAAGAGCGATAATGAAGAATTAACTACCTGTCTCATATGGCAAATAATATAACACAAATAGAAAAAAAGCCAGATATGTGTCTTGGATCCAACATCAACATGTACAGACAAGGGAACACAATCACTCCATCGAGGCAGTAGGAAATCTAGCTGCTCCAACTCCAACAGATTTAATTAAACCAAAAGTGGGTATTCTAGCTCCGATCTTCTCCCGTCTTATTTTGTTTTGTTTCTGTGATGTGTATTTGAATATTTGCAAGTAATGATTTCATTGTCAATATCCTCCAGTTTTCTAAAATGTCAAGCCAATGATATAAGAACCATATTTATATAATAATCCTGGCAAGCACAGCAACATAATAAAAAAACATCAAGGGCATAATCTAGTTCTAACTGGAAAATGTTAGGAAAAGAATACCTGTCATATCCAGTCTGGTCAGTAACTAGTCATGGAAAATGATCAAGATAGCAACTTCCATCTGTTGCAATGTTATTAAGTCGTCGACTAATCCACGATTAGTCGTCCAGTTGGTACATGGAGGGCGACTAGGGTGATTGACTCGACTTGAGCGACTAATCGTGCGATTGGACGACTAATCTCTGACTGACCGTGACTAATCGGGCTTTTCTAGCCGGGCAACTCATGGTCCTCATTCAGAGAGTGAATTAGAGAGAAATATATGGAGTCCTGACCCTAAAGCTTTCAATCCCAGATTGATTTCCGCTCAGCAGCCTAGGGAGCCGCCGCCTCCTCCTCCCGTTGGTCCGTCTCCACCTCCTCCCGCCCGACTGCAGTCGCCTCCGCCTCCACCTCGACCGCCGCCGCCCTTCTGCTTTGGCCCCAACCCATCTCCGCCTCCTCCCATCCGGTTGTAGCCGCCTCTGCTTGCCTTGGCGTCCTTCCCGTCTGGCCATCGTTCCGTCTCCGCCTCCTCCCATCCAACCATAGTCAGCTCCGCCTCCGCCTCCGCTTCCGCCTCGGCCGCAGCCTGTCTCCACCTCCTCCCGTCCAACCGTAGCCACCTCCGGCTTCGCCTGTCTTGACCTCCGCTTCCACCTCCTCCCCTCTGCCCCTGCCCCTACCCGTGCAGACTCTAGATCGAGTAATGCTCTTGCTCGGTTCTTCGCTATTCTATTGTGCTGTCTATTTCATTAGGTTTTCATTGTGAATCCGTGATGTTTATGAGGATTTTGCAGTGCACTACTGCACTGGTAAGTCCATATTAGGATTTTGCACATTTTGCAGTGCACTTCCGCATTGTCCACGTTGTTTTTCTCTTCATTTCATGAGTTACAATATGTATATGTGTTTAATTGTTTCTATAACTTAGTATGTGACATATCCTACTAACATACCTCATAGTCTGGAGATTAGTCGCCCCCCTGGCGACTCGACTTGACTTTACGACTTAATAACCTTGATCTGTTGTAGTATTTATTTTAACTGAAGGCCTTTTGCATGTTAGCGAACACCATAACCATGTTATAAGCCCGAAACTTTGCAACATTTAAAACATTTTGCAAAATTTTCGTTGTTCATGTTGATAATTCGGTTGATTGAAAAAATTGTTTTCCACCCCAGCCAGAAGTTAACGACTTAAGAGTCTGCAATATTATCATTGAAGACTAATAATGATGCATTTTTTTTGCATAAAATATTCTAAATTCTTTGTGATCATAAGATTAAAAAACACTACTATGCCACACAAGAAAAGACCTACAAAATATATCAACGATTGGGTTTAAAAAAGTGAATGACATTACACCAAGGACATCACTGAATAAAGAAATCTTCACATACCAATAATTTTCCACTTTCGGGCCATTTCCAACAGTTCATCATTTGTCTGAGATTGATCGGTGCTTAAGACACCAATAAGACTACCATCTTCTCTTAATCTTCGTGTTATGGCACGTGTATCCACATCATCTGCATAAAATGCAAATCCATTGTGAATTTAAGGAATAATTTTTTTGTATGTGTGAGACAGAGAGGGAGAGAAAAGGAGTCAAATTGCTATTACTTACATATTCCCATAATATTCCTCTTAGTCAGATACTCTTCAAGTGTTTCTGTGCATCGCCAGTTGGATGTACTACAAAAATAGAATGCCAATTTAACAACAATTGGCAGCTCTCTTAAGCTGTCAATCAATACCAAGCAGAAAGCCTTACCATATGCTTAGATTCCTTATGATTAGGCCGGCAAGGAAACATTGGTTGGATTCTTCGTCATCTGAAAAAGCATGCTAATTTATTTCATGCTTAATTGTGGAAAAGGCAGCTTCAATTGAGTGGAACTGTGGAAGAGTAACAAACCAGGATTAACACCAGTGTTTCCAATATGGGGATTGGTCATTAGGACAAACTGACCAGCATAGCTTGGGTCGGTTAAAATTTCCTGATACCTGCAACCATGCATATAATACAAAATAAGAAACTATTCACAATTCTACATGAAACGGGTATAAGAGAAATCACCACAATAGCCACAAAGAGAACAGCACATCAAATTAAAGCAAATAACCAATAACACTAAAAAGTAATAAACAGCAAGGTAATTCTGCAGCACAATTATGCGGCTCTCATTCAAATTCAATAGTACAAAAGACTTGATTAAGCAAAGATTCCCAATGCCAACTTTTAAACATCCAGCAAAGTCAGCCTAGCTCAATTCTTCACCAGATAACTGCTAACTAATTCTACTATCCCCAGTATCCTCTGGCCTCAGTGGCTCAATCAAATATAATAAATAACTTTACTATTGCCTGAATCTTCTGGTCTTAATCAAGGTACATATTCTTCGACTGTTTGGAGTTGTACTACCAGAATTTGCAGCTAATGGTTCCATTGCCCCCACAATCTTATGTAAATCCTTAATTTTTTAGCATTGAAAATTTCAAACACAATGAATTGACTGGATGCTGGGGGCATGCTTCTTAAGTTTGTTTGTTCATATGTTTAATGTAACAAGACGTACATGGTAGACATTAGGTGAACAATTTACAACTGCCCATTGCAAACAGCTACTTACTTCCTACACGAGGTTTATCAGAGTAAACAGCACAACTTGACAGAACAAATAAGCAGTCCTCATCCCAAAACAGGAAATAAATGTCATCAATAAAACAAAAATAGAAATAGTACTTGGCCCTAGATAATTTACCCTGTCAAAGATGTATTGAATACCACTTCACCAACTTGTGTTCCTGACGCACCAAAAGACTTAGCCCTCCAAACTGAACCATCTTCAAGAACAAGCCGAGCATCATGGAGTTTCCATGGTCTTGGCACTACACGAAGATTTCGAAATTGGTGAAACAGCAATCATAGGATTCTTGAACCGTGCTGCTGCATAGTTGCCTAATCGTAACAGAATCCCGAGCCTATATTCCACACTACGAATACAAAGCTAAAATTTTTGAATCAGTGAGTGAAAGGCGGCTCACCTCCATCATCCACCACGCTACTACTCTGCACGCCACTGACAGCCTGCATTGAACAACACAAAACAATAACTCAATTTCACGGAGGTAAAACAACCATCAACAGATGAAGACGCAGCGGATTCAGACATTCAATCCTATATTAGCATGAAACGGAACAAGAGCAAAGTTTTACTGGAAGCACGGAACCGCACGGAATGAGCGAGCCAAAGGAATCAAATAAATCCGCAAACAAAATCACTCAGGACTACAACTCCTCCCTCATCATCTATACACAAACCGCAAAGTGGAGCCGCAGAGGCAATCAGTCCAACTTCACTCTCACCTTGGCGCAGATGCCCATGCAGCAATTTCCGCCTGGCCGGAGGCCAGCGGGGGGCGCCGAGACGGCGAGCGAGCCGGGGCTCCGCTGAGCGGCGGCGCGAGGCTTGGCACCGGGCAGGCACCGGGAGGGCGCCCAAGCAGTACCCGGAGACGCCGTCATTGGAGAGCGCCGCGGCGGTAGCTTCAGCGCCTGCTTCCCCTGCGTCGCCGGAGCGCCCGCCGCCGCCTTAGGGTTTGGGTGTTGGTGCGCTGTCAGTGTCAAAGCTTTGGTGTAGCCACGGCCGACAGTTTAACTATAAACCCATTAGAGCGTGGCCCAAATGGCAAGCCAGACAATCTCGCCTCTTGCCACATTGGCCCGGGACCAAGGACTATCGCAGCGAGAATTTATTTTTATTTAATACTAGTTATATGCCCGTGCGTTGCTACGAAAAACAAAATAGATAACGAAAAATAAAGATTAAAAAATAAAAAAATACTACTCCCTCCGTTTCTTTTTATAAGGCGTATTTAGTTTCGTTAGGACAAGACTTTGACCAACGATTACTTCATTAATATATCATTTATGAAATACAAAATCTTTACTATATAAAGTGAAAGTTTCTTCCCATGTCACATTAATTGTCCTGCTTAATTGCTCTACTTAATTGCCCTGCTTAATTGCCCTACGCAAGAAACGAAGCGTTGCTTTAATTAGCCAGCTTTTGCAAGAAACGAAGCGTTAAAGATAGATGTTTGATCTTATGAAATACTTTTGAATACAAATCTGCTAATATCAAATTTGTGTCATAAAAATTATATGCTAATAGAGTAATTGTTGGTCAAAGTCTTGTCCTAACGAAACCAAATACGCCTTATAAAAAGAAGTACTTTTGAATACAAATATGCTAATATCAAATTTGTGTCATAAAAATTATATGCTAATAGAGTAATTGTTGGTCAAAGTCTTGTCCTAACGAAACCAAATACGCCTTATAAAAAGAAACGGAGGGAGTATTTCATAAGATCAAACATCTATCTTTAACGCTTCGTTTCTTGCAAAAGCTGGCTAATTAAAGCAACGCTTCGTTTCTTGCGTAGGGCAATTAAGCAGGGCAATTAAGTAGAGCAATTAAGCAGGGCAATTAATGTGACGTGGGAAGAAACTCTCACTTTATTTTTATTTAATATTTATTTTTTCAAAAATAATCAACAGATAAAAAATATTACGAAAATAGGTCCCCATCGCCCGGATATAGAGCGATCGCCCCATATTAGAGCGATAGGGACCTGCATGCAAAAAACGCAAATGCGAAAATGGACACATGAAGGAATTGATTTATCAACATTTTTTGCATCCAGTTACCTATCGCCCCATATTCGGGCGACGGGTACCTATTTTTGCAAAAAAAAAAATCCGTTGATTATTTTTGAACGCTGCATCAGTAGCTATTATAATATTATGAAAGTACTTTTCAAAATAATTTTATATATATATATATATATATATATATATATATGATTTTTATGTATCAAATTTAAATATTTACTCAAGCAATTGATCAATTGGAATAAGCGATACTACATTACCAGCTTCAACTAGAATTAATAGGCAATAGCACGAAACAAACTTGTTACGGAAGAAATACACAACACCACTTACGTTTACCAAACTCAGAAATATAAAAATCGATGTTAAAAATAAGCTCAACATATAGGGAAAGATGCGACGATAGGAGATCAGTAGTCGAGAAATGAAGAATAAATATGTCGAATTTATCAAAAAAAAAAAGATCAGTGTGGAGTAGAGACTTTATTGTCATAGAAAGAATATTGCAAGAATTAGATGAAAAATTAGATCGATCGTTTGGGGCACGCACGCCTCCGTATTCATAGCCACTAAATTTGTCAGTTCATTATATTACAGATGCCTTTTGTCTTCACGCATGAATTTTCGTTTAGTCTTAAATCGTCTCGATCTTTAGTCATCCAACGTATTGCCAAATACGCTAATAATCACATTCACGTTAATCACATGGAAAAACTGCTTGTTTTTTTGGGACTAGTTTACTCCATCCGAACTTGAGTGTATGACTGGTTGTCATCAACTAGGATTGGTCATCATTAGCTTCTAGCCGGTTCACTACTAAAGAGAATAAAGCTTCTTTTGAATAATGTTTATAGACATAATCCCTAAGTGGCCTACTTAGAGACGGTAAAAAATTGAATTGGTCAAAAATCCTCGTCACAATCTCTACTATTATAAAGCAACAGTTGGTGGCAGTGGTGAGTTCTACCCACGTCATTAATTGCCCTGCTTAATTGCCTTACGCAAAAAACAAAGCGTTGCTTTAATTAGCCAGCTTTCGCAAGAAACGAAGCGTTAAAGATAGATGTTTGATCTTGTGAAATACTCCCTCCGTTTCTTTTTATAAGGCGTATTTGGTTTCGTTAGGACAAGACTTTGACCAATGATTACTTTATTAATATATCATTTATGCAATACAAAATCATAATTATATATAAGTACTTTTGAATACAAATCTGCTAATATCAATTTTGTGTCATAAAAATTATATGCTAATAGAGAAATTATTGGTCAAAGCCTTGTCCTAACGAAACCAAATACGCCTTATAAAAAGAAACGGAGGGAGTAATTTTTTTATTTTTTAATCTTTATTTTTCGCTATCAATTTTGTTTTTCGTAGCAATGCACGGGCATGTAACTAGTAGTCCTGTTAAATTCTTTTGAAATGTTATATTACGATAAAATTCTCTCCACCGTAAAGAAACATGAACTTAGGTAGAATTGTTAAAATTCAAGCCAACGCCCCAAAATTGGGAGGCTTGTGGGCTTTCAATCAGTTGAGCTCCAAACAGGCCTTTTGCCATCTTCAAATTTCCCGCAATGCTTCCTCTTCTTCCTGCCGAGGAAGGCAGGCAAGCAGAGCGAGCGAGCGACGCGTGCGCAATGGCGTCGCTCAAGGGTTACCCTCACCCCTCCACCGGCTGCCGCGCCGCCTTCGACGGGACGCTCTCCATGCTCGTCCGCTCCAACGCCGGCGGCTTCCACCTCCTCTTCCTCCACGTTCAGGTCCCCGACGAGGACGGTACGTGTGCCCCCGCTCCGCCTCTCGTTCGTCCGGCGGAATGCCCCCCCTTGGGTGGATGGCTTGCTTCCCTTTCTGCGTGCTTGGGGTGCTCGATGAAATGCGTCGGTTCTCCCTCGGTCGCGCAGGGCGTTGATGCCGCCTCAGTATGCGATGTCGCGGTGTGGGTCGTAGCTCTTCTTCGAGCATGGTGTAGCTCGTACCACTCCCTAATAGTGTTTGATGATATGCGCGATAGTTTCTAGTATTGATTGAAGCTGTCCTTACTGCAATCTCGCTGTTAATGTACACGAATCCTTTCAACTGTTGCGACCCGTGTAGACTGTAGTGTTAGGTATGAGTCGCACGAGCTGTTTGGAACATAAGCCTGAAGAATCAGAGTACATGCTTCTGATGCATTCGGCCAATGGCTCTGTTCATAGCATCATTATTTTGGGTGCATGTGGTGTTCTATTCCAAGGTTTTTGCGGAGCTTGTTGTGTTGCAGGATTAGTCAACGTTATGTACTAATTGAAGTAGGCTACCCATACTAGGTGGTGGTTGTCGTTGTTGGTAGTTGGTGAGGCATCTGAATCAAGTACATCACTACCAACGCTACGATCAGAAGATTTGGGGTACCGCATATTGAGTTTCTGAGCCAAATGGTCGACCGAGACAGTGTACTCGTTGTGCTGTTTTTGCCGTTTCTGGATTCTACGGGGTACCGCATAGTTTTGAACGAAAGGTTGGGTGCTAGTGTTTAGTAAGTTGTATCAATGTAGATTGTAGAATTTTTCTCTCCTCTGATCTTAACAAGTATTCAGGCCAGGGGTACGCCATAGTTGAACGCATGGGCGGTACTAGAGGTGCTGGGTATGCCTCAGCACCTACAAAATTTTGAAAAGTGGTATAATATCATCTCTTTGATGGACCAAATTTATTGATTGAATTTGTTTTGGTTTTGGTTATTTATGGTTTTTAAGACCTTATAACCATTTATATTGTGCTTTTAAAAAATTTCAAATATATGTGATGGATTTATGATGTTACGAAATAATTGTAAAAGGCTATCGAGTTATACGCGTGAAGTGTGCATCCAATAAAAATTTCTAGTTCTGCCACTGATTGAACGGAAGGGATACTGCACAGTTCAAAAGAAATGCCATTTGATCGATGCCTCCCTGTTGGGTTCAGTATATGTTGAGTGTGGTCATTCTATACACTGGTGGTTTTTTTAATGCTTTTTTTTATGTGTACAGATGACACTTGGCAAAATGCATCTGAATATGGATGCTCATATTTTACCAACTTCTCCTGTCTGACCTTATGTTTCTTTGACTCCATAATTTGTATCATTACCACTCTACTAGGAAAATGCTCAATGATACTGCAAATATAGCTCCGGCAAATAGGGTATTGTTTCTTTCTTTCTTTTTTGCATGGGAAGGTGTTAATGTGCTATTGGCTCCATATCTTGCATCATTTGACGGAACAGTGCTCCTTATCACAGGCTTTTATCTAAGTTTCCTTTTGCCTCCTTTAGACGATGCTTTTGCAACCAAAGCGCATGTTGACTGGGTTTGGTTTCTGCAGGCTTACAGCCTACACTTTTCCTTTGATACATTATTTACCGCTACTTTCCTCTGTTTCTGATGCCAAGCATTATCTTTAGCGACTCTTTACTTGTTTCTACTGTTTGAAGAAATGCTGCTGTTGCAGAAACATTTGGCTCTTACTGCCTATTTCCTTGTAATATCCTATTTAGTCCATTTTGAGATTGACAGCCCTGTGAGTTGTTTACAAACTTGGCGTGATTCCCCCTTACTTTTTGCTATACCATCTGAACTAGTGTATGAGATGAAATAGTTTTTGTGCTTCCAAGTGATTTTACCTGAATCCTGCTTTTGTTTCTCATGATTTTTTGGGCCAAAAGACACTTCAGTTGATACCGGAAATTCAATAGAGGATGACCACGAAAGCTTAGGGAGCACTCTGTTATGGTTTCAAGTGCTTCTCCTTCTTGTATTTACCCCTTCTTTTGTCACTTGTTGCTATACCATATATGCTGTTGCTCCAGGTGAATTAGTTTCTTGCCTGTAAGTGATCTGGCCAGAAAAGTTGTTCAGCTTACTCTAGTACAGTATAGCTTATATAAAAAAAGTTAGTTCGAGCAAACAAATTGTTTGCCACAAAAGTCCCACCTTCAGACGCACTGTCAGGCTCAGGACTCATTTGGTGTGGATGTTTGGCCCAGATCAGTGAATGACTTGCGTCATGAAGTTAGCCAACTTTTTTTTGTAGAGTTTCGATTTTTGAACTCAACTAGACTCTTGGAACATACATTTGCACGTAGCAATTGTTTCCAAGTTTATCTTTCTGTGCAACAAGCAAATATCGAGTACTTGCTTAAACATTTGGGTCTTTGGATCATTATTTTTGTGTCTGCCTGATAAACTGTTTGTTTTTGTTTTTGTTGTCAATCAAAAGGATTTGATGATATGTACAGTATCTATGCATCACCGGCGGACTTGCAGAGAATGAAGCAGAGAGACAAGATAAGAGGGCTTCACTTGCTTGAGTACTTCGTGAACCAATGTCATCAATCGGGGGTAATTGACCATTGTGCTTTTTTCTTCAGTTCAGTATTGCAGGCTCCAAATCGGCAACAGTTACCAATTTTGGTGTCTAATGGTTTGTCTTTTGCCTAATTATGTTGCAGATAAGATGTGAAATATGGATTGATCCAAAGGAGGTTATCTGCAGCGAGGTGAAGAGAGTCCAGCCTGATCTTCTAGTTGTGGGAAGTAGGGGCCTTGGCCATTTCAGAGGTAACATATGTCAAAATAAAATTTAGATAATAGAAGATTAAATCTCTCAACCTCTGCATCCGGAGATGCACACAGCCGTAATTTATTACAACGTTACAACTTAACATCCTTACATCCTTCTTAAATGGAAAATGAATAAACAAGTTTGCAACAAGCTAGAAATTAGTAAGAAACAAAATGTCTCAATCCGCACAAATCCTGTAACTAGATCTCTACCCATGTCTGCAGAAGAAATCCTTGACTACCAAATTTAGTGTTCTGCAACCAGCTAACAGAAGAAATCCTTGACTACCAAAGTTAGTGTTCTGCAACCAGCTAATACCACTTCCTTGTCCTCCTTAGATTGCATTAGTGACCACGAACGAAGCCATCCGATGCACGCATAGATAACCTGCAATGGATTAGAATTCCTTTTCTTACCAAACACCATATCATTCCGAAATAACCAGATTGACCAACAAATTGCCGCAGCACCTACTGAAATGTGAGATTGAAAATTTTTTGTCATCCCATTCAACCAGTTTCCAAACATATTATTTATACTTGTAGGCATTGTCAGATTAAGGGCTACTTGAATGATTCGCCACACTAAATGGGCAACATGGCAATCGAAAAAAAGATGTTGTATAGTTTCCACCTTATTGCAAAAGCATCATGTTTTGCTACCATTCCAGTTTCTTTTTGCAAGATTATCTTAGTCAAAATCACCCCCCCTATGAAGATACCAAAGGAAGATTTTTTTTAGAGGTATCTTAAGCTTCCACAAATTTTGTTTGTAAAAGGAACATCCTGATTCATCAAAGTCTGATATAAAGATTGGACAGAGAACTGTCCATTCTGATAGAGATTTCATCTAAAAACATCTCTTTCTATAGTTAAATTAACCCAGGTAACCTTCGTAATGAGATTATGCAAATCCCTCAATTTTTTACCCGTGATAGATCGTCTAAAAGACAAATTTAAAATACTCGAATTCATGACTTCTGCACTGTTGCATTTTTTCCCTAACAATTTGGAAAAGCCGTAGAAACTGTAAGCTAAGGGGTGTGCTTCCATTCTAGGTATCTTGCCAGAAACGAATTTGAGTGCCATTGCCAACTTAAAAATAGCCAAATCTAAAGAATTGCTGCTTTACCCTCATTAAACTAGATCAAAATTGGGAATCCCCCGGCTTTCTTTCTACATAAGAAAGAGTCTTGTTTTGCATATACTTTCTTTTGATAAGGTATTGCCAAACACCATCTTCATTTAAAATTTTAAACAGCCATTTACTAAGCAAGCAAATATTTTTGATACCTAGGTTTTGAATACCCAACCCTCCTTGATCTTTTGGCCTACAAAGTATATTCCACTTAGCTAGTCTATACTTCTTTCTATGATTATCACTTTGCCAGTAAAATTTGGATCTGTAATAATCCAAACGTTTCAGTATCCCACGAGGTATCTTGAAAAGAGATAACATGAACATTGGTAAACTACTAAGTACAGAATTTAGTAACACTAACCGCCCTCCAGCAGATAAATGTTTACCCTTCCAACTACTCAAACGCTTTTCAAATCTCTCTTCTACCCTCTTCCATTCGCTAATTCTCAACTTTCTGTAATGAATTGGAATACCAAGGTATATAAAAGGTAACTGGCCTAATCCACACCCAAAGATTTGAGTATAGTAATCCTCTAACTCCTTCATAGCACCAAAACAATAGATTTCGCTTTTAATGAAGTTGATTTTGAGACCAAAAATTTGTTCAAATGCACAAAGCAACAATTTTAAATTTAAGGCCTGCTCAAGATCATTTTCCATAAAAAGAATAGTGTCATCCTCATATTGAAGAATTTATAACCCACCATCCACCAAATGTGGAATAAGGCCTCTTATTAGCCTATTATTTTTAGCTCTTTCCAAAATGATTGCTAACATGTCAGCAACAATATTAAATAAAATGGGAGATAGAGGGTCACCCTGTCGAAGGCCCTTTTTAGTTTGAAAGAAAAGATCAATATCATCATTAACTTTAATGGCCACACTGGCCCCAGTAACAAAATTCTCAATCCAGTTGCACCAATGCGTCTTTCAACCTTAAAGTCTGTTGTAAAAAAGGCCATTTAATGTTATAATACGCTTTTTCAAAATCAATTTTAAAGATTACTCCATCTATTTTTTTCTTATGCAATTCATGAATGGATTTATGTAGAGTAATCACTCCATCCAATATATTTCTGCCTGGCATAAAAGCCTGGTAACATATGTCAAAATGACTTGGTACTTTAGCTTGTATAGCACTTTATGTGAAAGGGTATATATAAGTAATGTTCATTGTGTATTAATATGGTTATGTATATATTTTGACAAGACAATTCATCAACTAGGTATACACCTCATTCAAACTAAGATATATTATTATCTACTCTTTATTTTGCGAAATTGGGCTAGATTGAGTAAGTAATGTGTTGTTGCCTGTCGTGTTTGAACTGAACTGAATTAACCAATTATTTCGGTTTTTTCAGTTTTTGGGTTTTGGTTCGGTTTTTGAATCTCAGAAACCGAACTAACCGAATAGATCGAACTAACTTTATTCGGCTACCCCATTCGATCATTTCACTAGTTCCCGCACAGCAGCACCGCACCACTACTCCATTCAGCCACTCCTTCCCTCTCCCCTCGCCTCCCTCCCTCGCAGTCGTCGCCACCGGTGCGCCGCCTCCCTCCCTCTCCCCGTGCACGGCTCGGCAGCTCCCTCCCGTAGTCCCACTCCCTCCCTCACCTCCCACTCTCGCTATCGGATGCCCGCGGCCCCACCCCCTCACCCTCTGCCGCCCCCCTGCCCCCCGCCTCCCCTTCCCCCCTCTGGCGCATGCGCGGTGCAGCATCCCCCACCTCCCCTAGTCTCTGCCACCGCGCCGACGCTTCCTTTGTAGCCGTCTCCTCCATTGGGCCGTCTACTCCATCGGCACCTCCTCCTTTAGCGATGGATGGTACTATTGATAAGTTGATTCATCATGTTAGGGTGGTGAATTGTTATGGCATTCTGGCCCAATGCACCTTCTCCGGCTGTGCCTTCCGAACATAATTATTGCCAAGGTATGCAAATCCCATTAGCAAGAATTTGGTAGTTGTGCCATAGTTCAAAGTTCTTTTTTTGACAAATATTGTTATGTTTCAACGCATATCTCCTCATGGAAGAAGGCAAATTTAATACTATTTGTTGGAGGAAAACCCACCAACTCCCAAAGAGGGAGGCTTCATGCTCCATGGCGGGTCATCAGGGTTCGTCACCGAGATGCTACGGGACATCCTTTCATGCTCCGTGAGATCAAGCTCAGAGATCCTGCACTCCGCGGGGGTCCTCATGTCCCGCAGGAGGCCTACGTCTCCCCGGGGCATACCCCGCAGGAGGCTCTCATCATGTCCCGCGGGAGGTCTACGTCTCCCCGGGGCATACCCCGCAGGAGGCTCTCATGTCCCGCGGGAGGTCTACGTCTCCCCGGGACATACCCCGCAGGAGGCTCTCATCATGTCCCGCGGGAGGTCTACATCTCCCCGGGGGCATACCCCGCGGAAAGTCTCCTCACGGGAGACTTGAGTGATGTCACCAAATCCCCTGTGGGGCCCGGATGTCAGGGGTCCACTCCCTCGAGACGATCCCTTGGGACCCACTACCTTCCAGCCAGAATGACTAAGATGCCCCCACTTAGGCTAGTCTAGTAGGGGTATAATGGTACTTTGATGTAACAGGCTAAGTGCCTATAAATACTCACTGTAACCCCCTCATGTAAGGGGAGCTCTCATTGAATGCAAAAACAAAAACTGGAGTGTTCCTCGGGGAGTCTGGACAAGGAGACATCCCTCTACTCCCCCCCGGGGAACACACCGACAGGAGTAGGGCGTCTTCCTTAAGCGCCCGAACCTGTATAAATCCTCGTGTCACATTTACTCTCGTGGACGACGGCCCGTGAAACGGCCGGCGTCCGCTCTCATTTCTGTGTCCTGTTTCCGAACCTACGACACTATTATTCTTTCTTTTGAGGAAGTTGATACTTCCTTTCTATTCTTTTGCATTGTTTTGTGTCATCCTTCCACTAACCATGTTCGTTCCTGAGGCTGAGCTACCTGTTTGGGTCATCCTTCCACTAACCATGTTCGTTCCTGAGGCTGAACATTCTGCCATCACCAAGATCATTTCCATTCATTGTGCCATACCTCCTTTTCGAGAACACTAATGGTATATTGATGACTTCAGGTAATCTTGTTGTGTTGTTATTTCACTACTATTGATAAGTTCAGAACTTTCAGTTAATAGTAGTGACTTATTTGATTGGGCCATTAAGCTAAGCTTAGCCTGATGTGTTCAGTGACTTGTTTGAATCTTTAAGCTCTTTTCATATCTTAGGATTCCAGTAACCGATCATGGTGGGGAAGTTTATATTATGGTGAATTGCACTGAAGCTTGAGTTTGTGAGAGTGGTGAATTGAACTGAAGCTTGCTGGAGGAGTGCTGGTTAATTCGGTTAAATGAAAAAATGAATTAACCGAACCAAATTTTTTCAGTTTATTCGGTATGGTTTTCGGTTTCGGTTCGATTCGATTTTAGGTTTTCAAAAAACGAAATAATTTAAAACCGAATGTCCACCCCTAGTTACCTTGGTATAGTGGGAGGAAAATGTTGCTGTATTCTAAAGCAAGACATACAAACATCTATTGTTACTCACATGCCAAACACAGCAAAGAACATCAACATCTTGCTAATTTTCTTGCAAATTGTACACAACTGTAAGATTAGCTAAACCGCTGTACTCCCTCTGTTCTTTTTTACTTAATGTTTTTTACTTTGCACTGTCTTCGAGATGCGACTTTGACCGCCAGCTTTTATAACTTTACATTAAGACGTATTAATAAAATTATATTATTACGAAAGTATTTTTAACGACAAATCTAATGATATAATTTTCATATAGCCAATCTATATAATTTTATAACTATTGACGGTCAAAATTTAGAAAATTTGATGGCACGAATTATAGGATGTCAAGTAAAAAAGAACGGAGGGCGTATTTCTTTTACCAAATGTTTTTTTACAATAACCTTTTTGCTTGCAATTATATTTAAACAGTACTCTTCATATGCATGTATAAAATCTCCATCCTTTCATCCTGAACTTGTTAGTTTTGTTTATATAGTTATGATGTAGATCTAAAAAGAGGGTAGAAACAATGGAACTCTGAATTAGAGCAATGGGATAACCAAAAGCTCCATCTTACAAAACAAGGAAAAGAAGCAATAAATTTTTGCCCTCAAATTTATGTTGAACACCTAGTTGATTAACTAAAGTATTTCCTTTAACACCTCAAGCACAGTTTGTAAGTTCAAGCTTTATTGGTTTTGGTAATTGGTTTTCGGTTAATGCTTAATCATTGTTTAATGACAAATCTAATCATTATGAGACTAATATGATTATTGAGCTTTATACTTATTAGTCTCAAATTTAGATGAAAAATGGAAAACCCAAGGTATGTACTTGTATTCACTCTATTATCTTATTGCATAGTTTGGATTCAAGTTAAAAAATGAATTCAGGTGTGAAAGAAATTTTAGGTTTATTACCTTTATAAATCTTCAAACCTGGTTGAGGTGGTGTATGGCCCTTGTCGACCACACGGTTTCATTTAACCGCCTCATGCACATCAGAATATCGATATGTCATATCGAAGAGTTCTGATATAGTAGATGGCGGGTTAATGTTGAGGTCTTCCGTGAAACGCTTGTAGCTGCTTAAATGCACGAATCACATAATCATCAGATATGTTAGGAATTGTGTTACATATCTCTACAAACCTCTTAATAAACTAACGTAAATTCTCGTCAGAGGTTTGGCGAAGATGATGCAGGTCATCTTCTTTACCGGGTTTTGCATAACAACTTTTAAAATTATTTAATATGGTATGACATAAATTTTCCCAACTAAAAATAGATCCTTCTAGCTGATTAAATAACCAAGTTCTTGCAGATCCTTTAAGAACAGTGGAGAGATAATTTTCCATTACCTTCTCATCGCCATCAACGGTTTGGATGGTGGTGGTATAAATTTGGAGGAATTCTGATGGATTTTGAGTTTCATCGTAGCTTCCAGAGGACCTGGCTTGAATTTTTCAGGCCAAATGACATTTTTGAGCCCTGAAGAAAAGGCTTTGCATCATGTATACAATCCCAAACATGTACGTACGTTAGGTACTTGTTTTGTATAATCAGGAGAACGGGGTTGTCGCTGACCACGGTTAATATTTTCACCTAGGCCAAGCATGTCAAAAGCACTTCTCCATCGTTGATTGCTCCTCTGTTGATGGTCAGTGCTCTGTTGACGCTGACTAGATGAGGAATGATCCACGCGGGAATCAGTCAAAGATCTCATGGTAGGAGACACGCTCTATAATTTTGCAGTAGTTTCTTGCACATCGGCAGCTAGGGATCTTATAAGCGGCACATTATCTCCATCAATGGGTTGGCTTAAAATCGCATTAGTGATAATGCGAATTTTATCCACAGGTGTTTCTTCTTGTGGACTGTTAGGAATTATGTTTATGTCCCTTAGTGCCAACCTTGGAACCTGTGGCGTGATCGGAAAGACAGATAGGGGACGACTTCTCGACGGATGCGGCCTACGCGAGGTTCCATGTTGACTGTCGTGGTAAAGACGTCTCCCCTCTTCTACATCCTTTTGTTTGGCAATCGCGAGGCTCTCGTGTTGCTCCTAGGCAGACCTTTTTTTTGATGTTCATGCTGTTCACGTTTCATTCGTTGTGCCTCTGTCTCCTCCATGACTGCGTAAATACAAAATCCGAAATTGATGAAATGGGTGAGCACTTCCTCATCGGAGGACGATGATGAGGTATAATCGAGTTCAAAACTTTCGCGAAAATCTTCTGAAGATGAACTCTCATGGAAACTATTGTCGTTCTTATGAGTTCGTACATTGTTGACTTCCATAGGGTATGCACCCTGATCCTCTGCCTCTGAGATAAGGGTGGGTACGGAGTTATTCTATTTTCCTGATTTTTCCCTCAGAAAATGGTGCTCCTGATGTGGCCTTATCCGGTTTGGATGAGGTTGCCAACTTGGACGACTCCACTTTAATAACATACTCGGAGTAGAAGTCACACTTACCTTCTTCTTCCTCTACGAAGTCATCGGCGGTGAGGTGAGCGTAGTCGGCGACATAGAATGAATTTTCTTCAACTATGGCTTCCGGTGACAACATATTACCTCTTTCAATCTTGAATTATAACGGAGGCCGTCCTTCTAGCGCCAACTGTCGCTGTTCAGGACCTAGGGGTCCCTAGATCGAGCTTACGAATATAATTTTGGTTACCTTTGTCTATAAAACAAAATTGAAAGGTGTAGAAAAGGAACGGGGATTGTATTATATCACGAATGTCTTTATAGTGTATAGATTACTCTTATCTATTCAACCACACACAACACACCATTCTTCACACTTTGAATCCTTGTGGGAGTATTGTATTTATAGTGTCAAAGGGATGGCAGTTATCATCTTCGGATGGGTGTCTTCCTGTCAAATGGTGTCTTTTGATCAAAAGACGTCTTTTCACCGAAGAAGTGTCTTTTCGTCAGAGGGGCGCCTCTTCGTAGGGAGTAATTTTCAAACGGTTGTCTATACCTATCAGAGAAAGCGTCTTCCGCACGTTATCATCACGCAAAGATTCGTTGCCGACCTGATCAGGTCGGGGTGAAAGTTACCCTTTACCTGATCTTGTCTAGGACGATGTGATAAAGAGCATTATGTTTATGTGCGACCTATAAAAGTTCATAGGCCGGGCCGTTCCCGACTTGATAAAAGCTCAAACCAGATATATAAGATTAGTTTTCGTCCGACCTATACTGCAGGTCGTGTGGTTGTTTAAATGGTCAACTATAACTTTGACCAAATAATCATGTGATATTTAATATGTCTCTTCATTTTATGGGTCGCATGTATGTAGATGAGATTAGCTTCTAAAAAACCGTAATCATTTAGGGGCTTCAAACAGATTAATCGTCGTCACTTGTGTCTTTATAATTATGAGAAGGGATTTTGATATTCGTGCACCCTAGACAAGATGTTGCCTTATAAATCAAGCAACAGTGAAGCGTGCCTATTGTGAAAAGCCTTATGGACTAACCCTAATGATTAACACTCTTTTGGTATTATTGTAGAATAGTGCACTACTGATAGAAAGACTTGGTGATTTAGTGGCCTATATGTGTAGAACTAATCATATCTCCTGCTTATGATGTACTGGTCTATCTGTGTAGACTTAGCCCTGTCTTCCAGGACAACTTTCATCTACGTGTCTGCTAAATTGCTCCGAGTCATTGAGCTATTTGGCTACAATTCAGTTGATATAGTTCAAAGAATAATTTATGTAGGGTTAGTACTGAATACTGATGTGCTAAGTGGCAAAACTCCAAGTATGGAATTTGATTAAAAAATGCTTGCCGACTCACTGCGTTTCTCCCAATTGGGGATAATTGGGGATCTAATGTAATTTCGTGATGTTGTTTCTCTGCAACGCTTTATAGGACTAATGTCAAAATTTTACTTGATTACTTGATTGTCAATTTTCATACAGATGGTACGAAGTTGCCATGGATAGTTTGAAGTTTTCTGTGGACTGATGTCATATGCACAATATGTTTGCATATATAGTTACGATAGTTTTAGGGGTTGTTTGGTTTGCTTCTAATAGTTGCCATTCATTTGGTTTGCTAAGTTGACAATAGATTGTCTTATTAAATTTTGATAGCGTTGATCAAATTTGGCAAGTATTTGGTTTGCTACCAAATTTTAACAAGATTCCCTTCTCCATTGGTTCTTTAGTTCATTTTCTTGCTAATCTTTGGCCAAAACATTGGTAACCAATTTGGTGACCAAATTTTGGTAAAGTTTGGTGGGGCAAATTTGTCATCAAACCACACATTAAATCAGAATATGTTCATCTTATTTTCTATCATTTGTTTGTGAATGTGCATCTTATTTTCTATCATTTGTTTGTGAATGAGAAACTTTACCACCAAAACTCGGTTGAGTGGTTTACCGTTTATGAGTCAGACGCATCCCTATCCGAGCAATAACATGGTCTATATTCAATTATATTCTTTAGCTTGGTCCCTTCTTAAGTGATCATAGTTTTTTTCCCTATGAAACTTAGATTTGTTTCTTGCCAAGTGTACACGCTCAAATTAAATATGCTTGGACGAATTTGGTTTTCCTTGTGCACCATATATTATCCGTGCCGTGCAATTTTTTTCCCCTGAATTATACCATGGTTCATTCCCGTGGGAAAATCAAAGAATTTTTTTTACTTGTATTGAATATTTGGTGCCATTACTTGTAGGGTTTTCGTGGGCACGGTGAGCGGGTTCTGCGTCAAGCATGCTGATCGTCCAGTCATCACCATCAAACGGAAGGCCAATGAAGCTCTGCAGGACCCTGTTGGTGTCGATGCCTCCATGCCATATAAATACTCGAGAATGAGATATTCTTCACCGCTTAAATGGGCCAATGTACAAAATACAACATGGAAGTGCCTGGAACTAGTACAAACGTTGCAGGGTGCGCCCCAAAACCAGCTAAGAGTGAAGACGGAGACGCTATTGCCGATGGATGATGAGAGGCGACTGTATCCTATGAGATACATCAAGTTGCATGAACCTGAGCTGCTTTGGTGATCACGTACTAGGCTTTGCAGGAACGAATGCTCCACCCCTTACTTGCCCTTGCATGACCACACCATTCGCAGGGTATCTGAACCCTGCGTACTCCTTCGGCATGGCGTAGTCTTTCGGCATGCCGAGCTGGGGATGATGTCGATGCCCCTTGTTGTCAGCCTTGTTGTCGTTCTTCCATGCCGCAGGTTTCCCCGGCGCGAACTTGATCTCGAAGCCATCCCCGATGTCGTGCATCGTCGCGCGGGAGCTCGCCATGGGCTTCATCGCCGGGTACTTGATCTCGAAGCCCTTCTCCAGGTCGCCGCCGGCCGCGTCGGAGCCGTAGAACTGGCGATCGGCGGAGGACCTCTTCTTGGAGAGCCGCCGGCCGCACAGCCGCCCGACAACGCAGGCGGCGACGGCGAGGAACGAGATCACGGCGAGCACGGCGAAGACCGGCCCGAAGGAGCCCTTGGACGTGGTGGCCGGCTGCGCGTGCATGATGGAGTTGGAGGTAGGGTAGTAATCCATTGGCTGAGGTAAAGAAGCCATTCCTTCTCTCCGCCCCTCACCTCTTGCAAACTGGACTACTCACTTGTCCGTAGTATATTTCCCAAGATAAATGGCTTGCGGTGAAGTGTTTCTTGAGCCCCGAGGGCCGAGGGAGTGTGGTCTTTTTATGACGGAGCTAAAGGCCCGGATTTGAATTGAACAAAAGCCCTTTTCGGTTTTACAAGCAAGTGCCGATATGATGATGTTGCCCATCTTTTTTTTTTCTTCTCTCGCAGAGATCTTTGAACGCATCGGACCACGAGAAAGGCCAGCGCTTTGGGATCTCTTGGGAGCAAGTTCAGTGCGAGCTTGGAATAACGTCTCCGACATGCGGCGGCAGCAGCAGCAGCTAACCTGGTCTCACTCTCTCTCTCTCTCTCTCTCTCTCTCTCTCTCTCTCTCACTTCCTGTGCTGCACTTTGCTTTTGCTTTTGGACGTTGCATTGGATCAAAGCAACCGTAGCAGCAGGGGAAGGCCTGGCTGGGACTTGACGTCGCTTTGGCTTGCTCGATTGCTTTCCCCGCCCGCTTTAGCAGATTGTGGGGCAAAGAGGAATGAGGGGCCACTTGACTGGACGCCTTTCTTGGGCATGCCAACTCGCCAGTGCCAGTGCCGCCCTTGCCAACTTGCCATTGCCAGTGCCATTGCTCCCCTTCGAATTCCTTGAGGTGACATCTTGGGGGCCCGTTGATCATAGGGTTTTGCTTTTTCGATGATGCGTGCTCACGACCGGAGTCCGGCCTGGATATGCCCGGTGTAGGCTCTGCATGGGAGAGAACTAGTAGATGTACCCGTGTGTGCACGATTATTATGTCTAGGATACGTAGCAACGTGGAAGTAGTCATCATACATGTACTCGATTGATTGAACCAACATGAAGTAGGCGCTGCAAGGTTACGCCTTTACCCAAAACAAATAAGGATGTTTCGAACCAGGACATTTGTTCCAAATCCATTGGCCAACGGATTTCGGCGAGTTCTAGATAAAAAAATAAATAAATAGAGGTGTCTAGAAATGACTCGAGTATTTGTTTACCAGTACTCAAATTTATGACCCTTGTATCCGCATCCAACGGATCTTCTATCTAGGGTTTGAAATATCGAAATTAGGTTGAAAATCAAAATTCAGTCGGAATCGATTATTGTCGATAATCTATCGATTATCGATAGAAATTGAACGGTTTGCAAAATCAAACGTATTTGAAATCGGTAGTTAAACTGAGGCTAGAAAATTGGATTATCAGGCGATATGGTCGACAATCGACCGATTTTGGGCGATAATTGACCGGTTTTGATGGGAAATTGGTAACAGAATGAAAAATAGAAAAAAAAAATGTAGGAAAATTCGTAAAATTGCTGAAAATGATGGAAAAATTGTAAAAAGTTAAAAAGGTCCCCCAAAAAACAGTGAAAATGTTAGAAATGTATTAAAAAAATGGAAAAATATGACAAAATTTCAGCATAACATTTGCTATATTTTAGACAATCTCAAGTGGTAAGTAGGCATTTAGCAATAATATCTCAACAAATAACATTTCAATTCAATACCATTGACAAATCAATCCAACAAGTCTATATTTCAATACCATGGCACATGACATTAGAAATCAACATTTCTCACCGAAAATGAATGTTCGCACTTGGCATAGCTTCGTCATCCTTCCATTGTTACACATATGTTATGTTCGACCTACATGAACGCTATGTTACTCCGATCACACATATGTTATGTTCAACCTACATGAACGCTATGTTACTCCGACCAGTTATACACACACTGATCGGGAATTATTTATTCAATTATTCCGACCAGTATACAAATTGGATATGAGATAATCTTTGCCCGGACCTGGTCGAGGTCGAGAAGGAAGTTACTTCTGCATAAAACTAGCGTGCGGAACATGCTTTTCTGACAGAAACAGACAACCGATTGGAAGTTACTCCTACAAAGAGACATCTCTTTATCAAAAGACGCCTTTTGGTAAGAAAGACACCTTTTAGAAGATGACAAACTACTATCCATTCGTCTGCTATAAATAAGAGGCTTTCGTAAGGATTCAGGGAAGGAGGCATAAGGATCAAGATTAATTTTAAGAGATTAGTGTTAGTTTTTTAGTTCTCCATTCGAAAGTCTGTACTCTGTGAAACATAGGCCCTGTTTGGCAGAGCTCCAGCTCCACCAGATCCGTGGAGTTGGAGTTGTGGGTATATTAAGAATGTTTAGGTAGATCATTTTGTTTACATTTTAGATTAAAAATTAAACTTAACTCACTTTATTCTAGCCTACAAGTTTCAGATCTAAGGTGGAGCTGGGATCTGGAGCTCTGCCAAACAGGGCCATAGTTATCAATACCGGTACATACTGTCCGGTATGGCCAGTATGTACCATTACGGCACCTAAACCGATATAAAGTAGCCATATGTACCCTATCGGCATCGATACCGGTCAATACCGGTAATACCAATCTGATACCGGTCAATACCGGCCCGATACCGGTCAGTACCAGTCATGCTGGTGGAATTGATAATATGGTCTATTGAACTATATGTTATATTTGATAGTACTACTATGTGTTTGGAGTAATATTATAAGTGAACTTTGGTGTACATATAATTAAACATGTATAAACTTAAAAATATATACTATTATACTAAATCCGAAAAGGTATGCTGGTATAGACCAGTACCGAATCGTACCATTCTAAGAGGCAAACCGGTATTACCTTCGGTATGGTATTGACAAGTTTGCTGTGAAACACACGCGATTCAATAAAAATACAATCTCATTTCCTACTTTTTCAATCTCTGATTTGTTAGACAAAGGCATCCCAAATTACTCTCTCCATCCATTTTTATAAAGCTTGTTTTGACTTTGCACAATGATTAATGTTATGTTGAAATTGAGAAAGGTATGAGAGAAAATAAATTAGATGCCCCCACTTAATTGTCTTAGAAGATGAAAGATATACTTCATGTGGTCTATAATGAATAAATGCATATGATTGAGAGAGAATAAACAGAGGTATCGAAGGAAAGATCTCATTAAATTTACATGCAAGCCTTATATTTGTGAACAAGATCATTCAAAAAATAAGCCTTATAAATATAAACAGAGAGAGTACAACTGTAAGCTCAATTTAGGGACCCCTGGTCTTGAACATCGACAGTTGGCGCTAGAAGGAGGGCATCCGTCAGAAATCAATATTGAAAAAAGCAATGTGTTGTCGCCGGAAGCAATGGATGAAGGCAATTCATTCGATCTCACCGCTAATAACTTCGTGGAGGAAGAAAAAGGTAATTGTGACTTTTACTCTAAATACATTATTAAGGTGGGATTATCAGATTCGGCAATTTTATCCAAACCAGATTAGGCCGCACCAGGAGATTCACTCCCTAAGGCCAAATCAAGATGACTGAGCGACCCAGTACCTGCCTCTATCCCAGAGGCAGAGAACCAGGGCACACACCCTAAGGAAGTCGATAATGTTCGAACTCACTAGAAAAACAATGACTTCCATGAGAGTTCATCTTCATAAGATTTTCTCCAAAGTCTTGAACTCAATTATACCCCATCATCATCCAATGAGGGAGTACTCACTCCTTCCGTCAATTTCGAATTTCACATTTGTGCATTCGCGGAAGAGACAGATGCACAATAAGCAGAACTCGAACAGCGTGAAGCTCAGGAAAAGGCTGCCTAGGAGCAACGCAAGCGCCTCGCGATTACAAAATAAAAGGTTGTGGAGAAGGCAAAGCGCCTTTACCACAACAGCCAACCAAGAACATCGCGAAGGCTAGATCCCTCTTGGAGTCATCCCCTACAAATCCTTCCGATCACACCACAGATTCCAAGGTTGGCGGTAAGGGATCTAAACATGGTTTCTAACAGTTCACAAGAAGAAACTCCTGTGGATAAAATTCGCATTATAACTAGTGCAATTTTAAATCAATCCGTGGATGGGGACAATGTATCGCTCATAAGATCTCTAGGTGCTGATCTACAAGAAGCTGCAGAAGTACAGAGCGTATCCCCTTTTATGAGATATTTGATTGATTCCCACGTAGATCATTCCTCATTTGGTCAGCGTTAACAGAGCATCGACCCTCAAAGAGAAACAACCCATGAAGAAGTATTTTTGACAGGCTTGGCCCAGATGAAAAATATTAACCATGGTCGACGACGACCTCGTTCTCCTAATTATACAAAACAAATTCTTAAGATACGAACACATTTGGGATTGTATACAGGATGCAAAGCCTTTTCTTCAGGGCTCGAGAATGTTACTTGGCCTGAAAAGCTCAAGCCGGGTCCTTTGAAAAGCTATGATGAAACTCAAAATTCATCATAATTCCTTCAAATATATACCACCTCTATCCAAGATTCTGGAGGGGATGAGAAGGTAATGGCTAACTATCTTCCCACTGTTCTCAAAGGATATGCAAGAACTTGGTTATTTAATCAATCGAAAGGATCCATCTTTAGTTGGGAAAACTTATGTCATGCTATTTTAAACAATTATAAAAGTTGTTATGCAAAGCCAGTAAAAGAAGACGACTTGCATCATCTTCGCCAAACCTCTGACGATAATTTATGTCAGTTTATTAAGAGGTTTGTAGAGGTTCGTAATACAATTTCTAATATATCTAATGATTATGTGATACGTGCATTCAAGCAGGCTGTACGCGACAAACGTTTCACGGAGGATCTCAACATTCACCTGCCATCTACTATATCAGAACTTTTCGATATGACATTCAGTACTCAGATGCACATTAGGCAGTCGAATGGAACTGTATGGTCGACAAGGGTCATACACCACCTCAACCAGACTTGAAGATCACCAAAGGTAACAAATCTAAAAAAATCTTCACACCTGTAGACCGGAAAGGTAAAGGTAAGAAACAGAGTAAAAAGATTTTCCAAAGAAAGGTCGCAAGCGTCTCCGAACAACCTACGTACTCCAAAGATAAAACACCTCGAAAGAAGAAACCTGGTCGGACAAGTGACCAGCTCATTCCCAGGAGTTCCTATGCATAATGCACTAGGACACGACTTGCGCAATTGTCGTATATGGCAAAGGCGCATGAATGAATTCTACTCTGGTAAGGGTATTATGCCAACCTTACAAGAAAGACAAAGTATTAAAGATGCAGATGGTGGCGAAGACATGGGCTATCAAAAACCAGACAACCATGTCAACATGATCTTCGGTGGATCATCAGCATATTATTCGAAGCGGCAATTTAAATTCACTTGGAAGGATGTCAATAACATCGACACTCGACGAGGAAGGCTGGACTTTCCAAAATGGTCGGATGTCGCAATCATCTTCAGCAACGATGATTGCTTAAAAGGTATGTCTACTTCTTATAAACTTCCTTTAGTAGTATCTCCTACTATTAGTAATTGTAAAGTAGGGAGAGTTTTTGGAGGAAGCTCATTAGACTTAATTTTTATCCATACTCTTGATGAAATAAAAATCTCTCGTTCTAAGATCCGACGTGTGACAAATCCCTTCTTCAGAATTGTCCCCGGTATGTTGGTAACTCCAGTAGGACAGATTGTGTTACATGTCACTTTTGGAGATGCCTGTAATTTTATAATTGAGTTGATTTCATTTGAAGTTGTCGATTTTGAGTCTACAAACAATGCCATTTTGGGTAGACCTTCCTTAATCAAATGCATGGCAGTTACTCATCATGCCTACCAGTGCATCAAGATACTTCATCCAAAAGGCGTGATTAGCGTGTAAGGTAATCCAATTATTGCATTGAATTGTGATCGGAAATTGCTTGAGATTGTCGATCAATTACCATTAAGAAATTCTGATGATACAGACAAACCTTGCAAGGTTGTTAAACCTAACGAGTCAAAGAGGCTAAAAGCCAATCCCCAGCCAAATGAGCAAGTAAAGCTTATTCCCATCGACCCCGCTGACCAGTCAAAAACTGTTCGAATAGGGTTAGGAATAGATGCTAAATAGGAAGACACGCTTATTGCCTTCCTCCGGACTAACGCAGGTGTGTTTGAGTGGAAACCATCCGACATGCCTAAAGTCCCAAGGGAGATGATTGCGCATAGGTTAGCTATCCGACCTGAAATACGACCAGCGAAGCAGAAGCTACGGCAACTCACTCTTGATCAGTAAGAGGCTATCCAATAACAGTTACACAAACTCTTAGAAGCTGACTTCATTCGCGAAGTTGATCATTCTGATTTGCTTGTGAACCCAGTTATGGTCAAGAAGGCAAATTGTAAGTGGTGCAAGTGCGTCGATTTCACCAGCCTAAATACCGTTTATCGTAAAGATGATTTCCCTTTGCCCCAAATAGACCTGATTTCAACAGCGTGTTGCGAACTGATGAGTTTCCTCGATTCATACTCATGTTATTATCAAATAAGCAAGGCAAGAGAAGATGAAGAGAAGACTTTCTTTATAACCCTGTTTGGAATCTACTGCTATCCGAAGATGACATTTGGGCTAAAAAATACTGGATCTACGTACCAACGCCTCATGTAGAAGAGTTTCATAAGTCAAATACGAAGAAATCTAGAAGCTTATGTAGATAATCTCGTTGTAAAGAGAAAGAAAAGCTCTAACCATTTGTCGGATTTGACCGAAATATTCTGTAATTTAAAAAAAACATAGAATAAAGTTAAATCCCCAAAAGAGTACTTTCAAAGTTTCTTTTGGCAAATTGCTAGGATTCCTTGTTTGTTCACGCAAAATAGAAACTAATCCTGAGAAAATCCGTGCCATTGAATCCTTAAAATGTTCTTCTTCGGTGAAGGAAGTACAAGGATTAACTTGTTGAATAGCTGTTCTCAATCGCTTTATATTCAGATTAGGAGAATGTGATTTATCTTTCTTTAAGGTAATAAGAAAGCGCAATAAATTCCACTAGTCGGATGAAGCAGAAAAGACTTTTAATAACATTAAAAATTAATTGTCAAGCCCACCCACATTAGTATCACCCAATCCAGAGGAACCTTTGACTCATCAGATGAAGCAGAAAATGTCTTTAATGATATTAAAAATTATTTGCCAAGCCCACCCACATTAGTATCACCCAACCCAGAGGAACCTTTGTTGCTTTATCTAGCAGCTACAAATAATGTGGTTGGTGTTGTCCTGTTCGTCGAACGACATAAGGTTCAAAAACATGTATATTATGTATGTGAAGTTTTACACGGACCTAAGGAGAGATACCCTCAGATTCAAAAACTACTTTATTCCCTATTAATGAATTCAAGGAAATTAAGATATTATTTTCAATCTCATTGAATTATAGTACTCTCATCTTTTGCTTTAGGTAACATTCTCCATAACTAGGAAGCAACTGGTCGAATTGCTAAATGGGCAGTTGAACTTGGATCTTTTGATATCCATTTTATTTCCTAATCAGTAAGTTACAAATTTTAGCAGATTTTATCGCTGAATAGACTAATAATGGGCCTTCTGTAGAACATAATTCCACCGATACCGACCACTAGACTTTATATTTTAATGGTTTCAGAGAACTAAGAGGTTCGAGGGCTGGTATAGTACTGGTTACACCTTAGGGTGATCAGTTACAATGCGTAATCCAAATATAATTCCCTGCTACCAATAATGTAGCAGAGTATGAATGTTTTCTAGCCGGACTCTGAGTAGCCAAATCTCTTGGAGTCCATCGGCTTTTAGCGAAAGGTGATTCGCAATTAGTCATAAACCATATTAGCAAAGAATACAGGACGTCCGATGAGTTAATGTCTCACTACTTGGCCGAAGTGAGGAAATTGGACAAATAGTTCATTGACTTCAATGTCCAATACATTCTGCGAAAAGATAATCTTTTAGTAGACTAGTTATCCAAACTGGGCTCCTCGCGATCACCTGTTCCAACATGTGTTATTCTTGAATATCTGTCCAAACCTTCTATAGATACTCCCATAGAAGGGTCCCCGACCAGCAACGAGGTCGGAGTCCTCGAGCAAGATTCAGACTGGGCTAAACCATTTAAATCCTATCTAGAACATGGGACATTGCCCGAGGATATACATAAAAATGATAGATTAATTCAAAAGGCGTGAATGTACAAATTACTCGACAATTCTTTTTATAGAAAGGGAACTCATCGAGTCCTGATGAAATGCATATCTCAAGGACAAGGGATATCATTACTCCATGAAATACATGGTGGCTTATGTGGAGCATACGCTTCATACAAAACATTGGTCGGGAAAGCCTTTCGATAAGGGTTCTATTGGCCCATTACTCTACAAGATGCTATGTACATTATAAAAACTTGCGAGCAATGTTAATTTTATGCTCGGCAGGTACATCAATCTGCTAATCAACTACAAACTATACCATTATCATGTCCATTTTTGACATGGAGTATTGATATAGTAGGTCCATTACCTAAAGCAACTAATGGATATAAATTCCTATTTAATGATATTGATACTTTCACAAAATAGTTAGGTGCTAAACCCGTAATTTCAATTACGGCGCAAGCAGCAAAGAAATTCTTTATGAAGAATATATTTACCGGATTCAGAGTTCCTAGTAGACTAATTAATGATAATGGATCACAATTCGTTAGTGGTCTGTTTCAAGATTACTGTAATGAAATAGGCACAAAGATTTGTTATGCTTCGGTTGCTCATCCGCAAAGCAATGGTGCAGTAAAACATGCTAATGGCCTAATCATGCAAGGCATGAAGAAACGGGTACTTGATCGTCTCAAAATATGCCCAGGGACTTGGGTAGACGACCTCTACTCAGTGTTTTGGGCCATACGCATGACAACCAATAGAGCTACCTAGGAAACACTTTTTTACTAGTCTATGGAGCAGAAACTGTTCTGCCCAGTGAAATTCATTTTGCTTCTACACGAACTATTTTTATGCACAAATCGAGCGAAAATTGACATAGCCGTAGCTCTTCTCAATTTTCAGTGCTTGGTATCGATTTCCTGCACATATCGAGTGATAATCTACTAAACCTTAGCGATAATAGCCATATACCGAGCGATTTCCCGATCTGCAGCCCTAGGAAAAATGACATCCCAACCCTAGTGATAATCGACAACCAATAGCGATAATTGACACTTACCGACCAATTTTCAAGGCGGGGATAGTGAAACGATGGTTGCGGCGCGTGGATCTGGTGGGGTGTGAATAGGATTGTCCGGATAGGGAGTTGCAGCTGTCATAACCAAGGTTGGAGTGCTAAATAGGTAGGTCACTTCATGGGCCGGGTGGGTTTGGGCCGGATGGGCTGTAGGCCTGAGCTCAAGCTATGCTTTTTAAATTTTGTTTTCCTTTTCTATTTTGTATTATCAATTTTGGCTCAAAAACATTCCACAAATGCGGATTTTCAAAAAAAATTGTTCCCAGATGTCAAAACCATATTAGTACTATTTTTAGGGAGCTTCGGGATAATTTTTACCAAAATGTTAAATTTTTTGAATTTGAATTTGCCCGATTTACCGACCAGTATATGATCTCATGCCAGCTTGATACATCCGATTATCACGATAATCATGCGATAATCGCTCCCTCCTCTCCCATATGAAACATTCTCTTCCACCTCTCATCCAAGCCTTAGCTGCCATTATAGAGGACTTAGTCTGAACCATGGTGGACCTAAAGTGTTTCCATTTTGGCGGCCAGTGCCTAACACCATGATGCTCGAGGAGCTAACAAAGCTCACTTGGGAAGTTCTACCATTGTGTGAGCTGTCCACCAGCGATCGCACACTGATTTATACTAGTGTCCACCTTTCTCCGATCTCATATCTCAATAGAAAACTTAGAAGTGATCGCTGTATTAACCTTTTAGATTTTTTTTTTTACAAAGCCTTGACGCAATTTTTTTTTAAAAAAATAGCTCTGTGACCCACACTTTCCGCGCTTCCGTGGTGGGGTAGCGTGAAAGTGTGCTCCTGCACCACCTGAGCGCTGTAAGCTTGCTCCCGCGCGCGGCGCCCGATTCCCGCACTTGGCGTCTGGTTCCCGCGCCGCGCCAATCCCCATGCGTTCACTCGCCCACACCGCCACGTGCTCTCGCCCGCCCTCTCACGCGTGTATGCGAGTGCCTGCTCATTGCCTGCGATCACCGCTCGTCTGCTCGTTCGGACGCGAGTGCCTGCTTGCTAGCCCACGCACGCCCGCATTTCCCGCATCGTTGACCTGCCTCGTGCCGCGTGCTACCGCGTTTTTTGTGTGCGGAAAAAACTTTCCACGCACCTTGTCTGCAGCATATCCTTCCGCGCTATGAGACCGCGACAGGTGATACATGTTACTTGCTAGATTTTTTGCGTTCAGTTAAGAAGCTATTTTTTTAATTTTAATAGTATAGGGGCTATTCAAAAAAACGTGAGAGGAGAGGAGCCACTATAGTAAAAAAATCAAAAAAATTACATATACACGTGATACGTTCACCGGTCCATGCGCATCTCCACGATTCGTGATTCACACCTCCGGTTTGGATTAAATGTGCTCTAGATACACCCACGCAGAGTCTTCCTGCCAGGCCCCAGGTGTCGTAATCCATGCCCGTGTTGTCACCTCACCAAAGGTTTGGAATTTCGATTTCGTATGATATCTTGAAGGGGACTGAAATTTAAAATTTTGATAAAATTTTAAAATTTAATATAAATCTCGAACAAAATACAAAAACAAAAATTCAAAACCGGTTTTTTTTCAACCGAGAAATCCAATATTTCGGACGAAATCGGTAATTTCACCTGAAATATCCGAAATCTCGTTTAAAATTAAACTACCTACAAATAATTGAAAACACGTCAAAAAATTTTGAATTTTTTTTGGATGATTCTTATGTATTAATAATATTTCCATAAAATTTTCAGATGATGATCAAGCTTTTGGAATTTTAAAAAATTGTGCAAGTAGTAATATCGTGATAAAAGTGTTATGTAAATCCCGTTTTTGATTTTTTAAATGTAACAAATGAAGTTCAAATTATTTGGAAAGTTTTCTATATGTTCGTACGTATTATAATGTAGCATACGAAATATTTTAACTGAAAAGAATGGAAAGTTAGAAATTTCGACATCATGTTGACTGATTTTCGGATTATGACATCGCTTCCTTTGGTGTTGTTGCTTGTACTCTTTCCAGCTCATGTCCCGTGATAGCCAGGTGGACTCTCAGTGTTCATAATGTGATACCCAGGTCGAAGGATTCTCTGACTAGTATAGGTACTTGACAGCCGTGTGTTGTGCGTACAAATCGGTGTAGGGATCAGTGCAGTCGAACTATGATAATATGCTTGATCCGTCGTAGGATGAATGTCTGTGACTGTACCCACCCATATCATCACCGTAGGGCATTGAGCCGTACTCTAACATGGGTACCAAGGGTGCTCACTAGGGAATCCCCAATGGATGGAAGACTGGCTACTAGATCACGAGCCCATGTCATCATGGGTCTGTCCTGTCTGCCGCCCACCCCCACCACTCATTGCGCTACGGGTCTGCCTCTGTGAGCTCTTCCTCGAGGCACTTCCCTCGTGTTGCAATCCTACCGGTGAGTGTGGCCGTGAACGGGCTCGGAGGGTGTAGCGGCTGTCGTCGCCTCCAGAGTCTATCGCCAAGCTGCTATCGAGGTTCATCTTCTGGGGGGTGTCTCGGAGGGTAAGCCTCCTCTTTGGAGGCCCTTATGGCCTTTTTTAGCTGCTCCTGGTCCGTACGGAGTCGGTCGCCAATGATGTCCAATCATCACAAACCTCCTCCTTACGTAGGCGCTCCGCCTCTTTCTCCTTCTTCATTTCCCGACCTCATCGGAGGTTCGCGAGCATCGCCTACCTAACCACTTTAGGCACGCTAGGGCAGCCCTTCACCTCACCGGAGCGGCCGACGAGATGTTCCTTTAAATGGGTCGCACCTTTTGCCTTCATTACATGCGGATAGTGGTTGCACTTTGACCCTATTCGACACGCTCCCCATACTCTCAGACGGTATCCATCACGAGAATCTACAACAAAAGACAATAATTAATAATCTATGTTGCATGCAGTATACATACAACAATTAAAAGAGTAAAACTGTATTTGAGAAAATACACTCATTTATAGTCCTCATCTCAATTACTTGAATCAAGTAATACACTCACTCATAGTTCATGATTGCCTCTCCAAGATGTTCTCTTTGTTAAAAGAGTAAAACTGTATTTGAGAAAATGAGCTAGACCGAAAAAATGATAAAGTAGGATTGTCATTGTCTTAGAACACCTTTAGTAATGCAAGAAGTACAAGCTACGAATTGTCCCTAGCATGTCAAATATTCATTACTTTGGTTCCAAACACTAAAAAACTAAAGGAACGGAACAATTTTAAAGCGCACAGAGTATATGCTTCTAATGCCATTGGATTCAGGAAAGTTAAACACTTTTCTCAACTTTGAGTTCAAAAACCCAAAACACATGTGTGTGCACAAACAGAGAAAATGGACTTCTTGTTTTGCACAATTAATGGCATGTTTGTTTCAGCCTTTGATTCTCTAAAAGCTGATTCTGGATTGTGGCCATAGAGAAGCTGATTCTTCAAAAGCTGGAATCCAAAAGCACATATGAAGTGGATTGTGGATTCTAGTGTATAGGGGTGAGTTGGACTGCGAGAATCGGATTCTAGAATCAGGTTGTTTGTTTTTTATTCAGCTTTTGAGATCAGAATCCAGAATCAAAAGCTGAAACGAACAGGCCCTAAGGATACAATCATACAAGTATACAACTAGCCAAAAGAAATTTTGTACATGTTCATTCCAAGCAAATCACCCAAAATTTGCTCTTATTTGACGAAATATTTTGCTGACAAAAGATATATTCAGGCCAACATCTCGGTAAAAATACCTGAAATCTCAGTTATTAGCGACGAGATCTCACTAATTAACACCGAGATGCACCTCTGGATTGCCAAAAATGGCTGGATCTGGCCGGAGATTGCTCGGCTTCGACGAAGCTCATTGTGTAGAGTGATATGAATGTGTTGGGATGCTGTCTGAGCTCGTGAGGGATCGTGGAAAGCTACTTATGTCTCTCGGTCAGGAGATTTGGCCCAAGCTACAAATATACACTGCCTCTACATGCTAACAGGAAACACAGCTTGGTGCAGTTGGTCATTGCAGTGAAGATAAGGCTCTGGTGGGGAGGTTGGGCCCAGGCTTGGGTTCGTTAAAAAAATCCGCAATGATACTACCAAACGAAGTCTATTTTAATGAAGATTCTAATGTTCCTAAATTCTATGGACTCTCCCAATCTCGACGATTTGCCAGAAAAAACTATTATTTTTTTTAAGTTCCCTATTATTTCAAGTTTGCCGCCATGGTGAAATTGGTAGACACGTTGCTATTAGGAAGCAGTGCTCAAGCATCTCGGTTCGAGTCCGGAATCCCACTTCCACCATATTTTTTTCATTTTGTTTTTCACTTTTTGTCAAATGTGTTGTTTATAGATGCCATTACAATGCTCTGGAAAAAAAATTCATACAAAATCCTGTCAAAATTCCATTCCATCCGGTCAAAAATGTTTAAATTTTAGCAAAATAAGAAATTGTCAAAATCACTGTAGCAATTTATTTATTTTTAAAATTTTTTTTGTTTGGCTGGGATTTGTAATTTTATCGTCAACTAAAATCCGAAATCTCAGACAAATTTAACGAAATTTGACCGGGATTTAAATCGGACAGCAAAGCTACTGGATCACGAGCCCATGTCATCCTCGGGGATTTGAATCGTTCAGTTGCAGACTCTCGGAGTTGGAGGCTCGGATCCCATCCCCCTGGTTCACAGACTGGAGTATTTTGCAGTGGTACGCACTACCGGGTTTTGTAGTACTTGCAAATTGTTACGAACTGCCATGTGGGCCTATCTATGGGTGTATTTTAGGGGTTCAACAAGGCAAGGGAGTGCGCATGTTTAGTCCAAGGAACTATGACATGTTTGTATATTTTGTAATTTGCCTCTCCGTAGGGGATGAGTGTATAATTTTATCAGGTAAGATGATATATTAATCAAGATTAAGTTAATAACAGATGAGTTTACTGGAGCTACTCTTTTAAATCAAGATAGAAAGGGAGGGAGCTTATGGGCCTATAGCCATGGAAGCATGAATAGAAGCTCGGTGAGGGAGAAGCCATGCGACCCCATATATCATTGATCTAATTTGATCAGCGTGTCATCACACAAGACAAAATCGCCCATTTATTGTGTCACATAGGCAATACCGCTATATGAAACCAGATATAGTTCAGGATAATGGATGAACCTTTGACGTGCTATATGAAGTTCTTCCTAGATAAACAGAAGATGTTCTTGACCAAAAGGGCTTTTACAAAGTAGCAATGTTTTCCCTTTTGATAGCACTCAAAAAAGAATGAAACCTTTGCATACGAGGTTATGAGCCATTTTGGAATATTTTCCGAGTGTCTGAATTTGCCAACTTTGGTAGGATGCAAAGCAGATGAATGAATGAATTTAGAGTGTGTTGGTGCCAAGGGTCCAAAATTCGGCGAAATCCCGGCGAAATCTCGGATTTCGGACCCTCCGAGATTCAAAATCCCGGAAAATTCAAAAAAATTTAAAAAATTCAAATCTCGGATTTCTCGGCGAGATCTCGGCAATTTCGGGCGAAATCTCGGCAATCTCGGGCGAGATTTGATGTTTTTTTGCCGGATTTTGATTTTTGTGCATTGTATTTGCTTGGGTTTAGGATAAAGATCATCCACAAAAAATTTCAAAATTTTTTAACATGTTTTTGACCATTTTTTGGTCGGTTCAATATGTCGGTTAGGACTTTTCGAATTTTTTAAAATTTTTCAATATTGATTATCTTCTGAAAATTTTATGGGAATATTATGGATGTGTTAGGACCATTCATAAAAAATTTCAAAATTTTCTAAAGTGGTTTGAACTTTTTTAGTACATAGGAACTTTTCTAGTGCATTGAAACAGCAGAGAGAAATGATATCTGATACTGACATTGATAGTTGGAATCAATCTGTGTATGACTATGAGAGAATAGTGGAGTGGAAACAGTGGTACAAAACCCACTTCAAAATTATTGAATGACATATATTGGAAAACAAAATTTAAAACCTAAGATAACATGTATTTATAAATGGGTACAATACTAACTCACCTATGTATATATGGGCGGAGATTCACATATACATGATCAGCGCTCATATTTATGGCATTGATCTTTTCTTACTGGTCAAAATTCAAAACTACAGGTGGTTTCAAAGAAAGAATCTCCCTCAGAACTGCAGGTGGTTTCAAAGAAAGAACCTCCCTTAATACATAGGAACATATATAAAACTTTTCAAATAACTTGAAGTTCATTTGTTACATTTGAAAAATCAAAAACTGATTTTATATACGATTTTTATCACGACTTTACCACTGTTAGATTTTTTAAAAATTCCTCATGATTGATCATCATCTCAAATTTTTATGGAAACATTAGTGATGTGTTAGGACTATCCAAAAAAAATTTCAAAATTTTTTGACGTATTTTGAACCATTTTTGAGCCGGTTCAATTTGGCCGAGATCTCGGTGATTTCGGCCGAGATCTCGGTGATTTCGTCCGAGATCTCGGATTTCCCGGTAGAAAAAAAACCGGATTTGAAATTTGGTTTTTGCAATTCGTCCGGATTTTGTCCGAAATTTCCGAATCTCACCGAAATTTCGGATTTCGGGAACCTCCGAGATTTGACTCAAAACGAGATTTGGAACCTTGGTTGGTGCCTTGGTGGTGTACGTATGGAACAGTCCTAGAAAAAAAAAAGCCTAGAAGAAAAGTCATAGATGGGTCTGGTCGTTTGAATTGACCATCTCTGGAGGGTGTGGGATATAAAACTTAAGGAATATCACTGGTAAATGTCAAGTCATCTTATAAACCAAAAGAATCAATCACGTGGTACAAAGACTACACATCACAATCAATCACACCCTTTGACATCGATATCAGATGCTGTAGATCGGAGCTCACATTCTTGTATTCAAGGTATATAATAAGCGCTGTGGTATGCTCCCGATATCTCCAGGAAAAAAAGAAAAAGAGAAAAAAAAATAGAGATGCTCGCAATATCCTTGCGCTACATAATGTGCATCGCATCATCTCATTCTCACGAAAGTCTGAAGTCCGACAAATCACTGCAGGCAGCGCCTATTACGCTCCTAAATAGGGATGGCAATCGAGCGGGTACGGGCGGGTAGACCTCTCGCAGATCTGAACCTGAAACCCGAATCCGAAATCTCTCACGGGTACATACCCACGCCCATACCCGAACCCGATGGGTACCCGAACCCGAACGGGTACCCGAACCCGAAATTAAATTCACCTCGCAATCAAATTTTCAACCATCAATTGTCAATCAATTCATTTGTAATTTCTATGTTTAAAGGAAAAATATATGGTGTATATAATCATGAAAGTTACCGCATCTTACATCTCGAACGATGCTTGAAAATCTTGAATTAACTTTCCATTATTTTTAATTTGTATTAATTAATTCGGGTACCCATGGATACCCACGGGTGCAGAACCGAACCCGAACCCGAACCCGAAATTTGAAACCCGCGGATCTGAAATCAAACCCCCGAACCCATCGGGTCGGATACACACGGATACCCGAACCCACGGGTAATTTTGCCATCCCTACTCCTAAACCCTAATATAGCCTTGGAGGCGTCCAAAATGTCAACTATTCTTAGTCCGGCCCTCTTAAGCAGGCTGGTAATGGGTTTATGACAACAACTCCTACCAAGTGATTCTTTTCAGCCCTTTTAAGTATTTCCTGGCCTAACAGCAACACCAATCACCATTCTATCCACTTTCCAGAGAGAGAGAGGATAAATTTCGAAGTAAGAACTTCAGAAGGTGCCAGATGTTTGTGGGGCTATACAAGTGAAGAATCTCCCTCTTTCTCAGAAGAGAGACCTAGTCGTTCCATGATTTATTTATTCACGTAGCTTCAGCCTTTCGGGGCACGAGTTTGCAGCAGTTAGCTAAGCTTATATTAATTGAGGAATATGATTTCGATGTTTTGCTTTATATAATCATCATAAAGGTTGTAAAGCAACTCGAACATATGCATTTTTCGTCTAAGAAACTTGCAATGGCGGGGCCTTCTCTGCTTTTCAGTTAATACTTGATGGATATATGTGTCTAAGCAGGGCGGAGCTAGCCCAGGCCTAAGCCCCGGGCTGGGCCAGCTGATCTTAGATTAAATATCTGTTTTCAATGATTTTTCAGTAATTTTTCGTAGAATTTTAATAGGCTTTCTATACCAGACCCCGGGCTTGTCTAAGGAATTTGGGGTTTTCTCTGAATTTCGAAAAAGAAAAGAAAAGAAATGGGAAAGGCTAACTAGGCCGGCCCAGCCCATGTGCCCAAACTAGCTCAATCGGTCCAACCGTTGAGGCCCCACTTGACGAGTGCACATACCATGGGTACCCCCATCAGCCTGGGACCACGAACGGGCTGACCTCCTTGAAGGCCCGGTTCTGGCAAGAGGCCCAAAGGTCGTAAAAAGCGGGTCCAGCCCGAATTCAGGACCAGCCCCTGGTGAATGGCAGGGTCCGACCTCTCGGGTCGGAGCGCGCGGTCGGCCAGCTCCACCAGCGCTCGAAGCGACAGGACCCGCGCTGGTGTCAGGCCAACTGCCCTGTGCACGCGACGTGCCCTGACGTCCGTACCGGGGTAGGCGGTCCCTTCCCGAGAATGTCAGGGGGTGTGCAGGGGAGTCAAGCCCCGGTCCCATCGTCACTGACACACCACGGAGGAGAGCGCTCCCTCCCGAGGCCAAGCTGAGGTCAAACACCATTAACTGCCGGAGCTGACGTTCGTACGGAGCGGTGCGTCACTTCGTCAGCCCGGTCGAAGACCGCTCGCCGCAGGACTACCAACCCAGCATGGGGTGGGCGGAGGTCGGTCGGACGACAAGACAGGAAACCAGACTCCAAGGCATACAGTATCCCTTCCTTTTTCTCTCCAAACACCCATGTAACCTGCTGCCTCCGAGTATATAAGGAGAAGCAGGGCTCCGGGACGGGGGACGATCGGAGGGGCAACCGGACGAACAAACAAACAGAGCGAGCAACCTAGCAAAACCAAATCGAGCATAAGGGAGTTCGATCCTTTCGGCCCTCTGTCTCGCCTGTAACCCTCGGTTCATCCCTCGAATACAATACACCCCAACGACCCGAACTGGAGTAGGGACATTCGGCCCGAACCAGTATAAATCTCTGACTTCCTGTGTCAACCATTCGAGGAGAGGGAGCACGCGACCCCCACTAACCAAAAATTCGTATTGCCGGTGCACGAAACACCGACACCACCTGACTGGCGAAATGGGGATACTTGAGATGGCGGCGAATGAGTCCCCTTGGTCGGCTGCCCCACTATTGGCGGCGTGGCGTGGCTCTTTCGACTGTTGTTTGCTCATCTCCCTCTTTCAGTGCTCCTTTACTTGCCAAAGGTGTAGGCTTTTTCTCGACGCACGGTGAAATCCTCATCCTTTTTCCTTTTTGCCGATTCCAAATCCCAAAAGTCCAGTTGAAGTTTTGGCTTGATTCTTAGTTTCCTGAAGCCCACTTGTGGTCCTTGGCATCGTTTTACTCTTGATTCACCCCGTGGATGCCGCTATCGTGAGTAACCTAAGGTGACTTGAGAGATTGATCAAGGACGGTCGCTTGAGGCTTTGAGTGGAAGTCAAGGCGCCAGAGGAACTCTCTGTTGTTGAGCTTGTGCACCAATTTTGCTTGCTTAGTTGGTTGACCCAGCTATTTGTGGTGTTGGATTGGTACTTGGCTGTGGTGTAGCCTTCTCTGGAGCCGGTCTTTTGAGGCCGGCTGTTCTTGTTGTTTGGCAAAATCACCCCCTTGGTCAGGGTGCTTGTTATATGGTCCTGAGCAGTTTCAAGTGCATCTTGGGCCTCCTGGTGAATTGCCTCACTTTGGGGGTTACGGTTTTGTATCTCCAAAATAGTTGCTGGTGATTTCTACGGCATTGCAATGGCGATATTGTTTTCTGGGACATCGTCATCGACGAGCCCAGCATGTTGCACTAATATTCAGTTGGTGTTTTATGAGTATAATCATTTTTTTGTCATTCCATTCTGTTTATATTGTGCAAAGGGGCTAGAAATTATTGTCTTTGGGATCTTGCATGTGGGGGGGGGGGGGGGGGGGAGGGTGTGGTTCAATGAAAATTAGGCTATAGAGAGACACTTTGTGACAACACTATTTCCATTTTCAGCTTTCATAACTACTTGATTAGATCAATTGCTATCTTCTTTTAAGTGCTTATATATGTATATATGCTGGATCATAATTGCTCACTGTTAACTCAATAGTCTTGACTGTTGTCATTGCTTCCTTGTTGTAGTCGGCAATCACTGTTTATAGCGTTTGTCGGCTGATCTGTTGTAGTTCAGTGAGCATCTTGAGTTCTGATTTTCTGATTCTCTTTTATAAATATATATATATATATATATATATTTATTTATATTGTTCGAAGATAATCAATTGATTAAAATTGTCAATTATAAATATGTGGTAAAGTTGTCACAAATTAATATATATATATATATAATCTTGTCCCTGGTGGCGAGGAGGTCTTTTATCGAAGGCAGCTCAACATCTGAGTACACTTATCAACTTGAGCAATTATTACTAGTTGTATGTCTCTGTTACGGTTCATGTCATATTAATACTTCGATACTTGATTATGATCTCTTATTCTTTGATATCATCGAATATCAAGTTTCAGTATCCTTCCACTTGCTTTTATGACAATATTATCTTATTGTTATTAATTTTGTTTGGAATTAAAGAGATAAGAAACCATAATATTTCCAACAATACGCAGATGTCAAGGCTTCCATCAACGAAGATCTCACGCAAAATCTCCTCCGTCGACTTGGCTACCTGTCTAGTCGGAACTATCTGAAACGCCACCACGAGCTTACCACACCACACGAGCACCCGACGACAAACACGGCACTGAGTGAGGACAAAACAACTCCCGTCAGATTACGATGTTTTCGTCTCCTCAGTTAGGCGGCCAGGTAGATAGCAACCAGAGCTCATGGTGTCAAACGTTTCTGACAGAAAATGACTTCACTGGAGATCGAATAGGCATTCACATGATCAGACATGCACATGGCTCAGAAACATCGCAGCACGGAACTTCGTAGAAAATTTTTAGGAAACAGTTTCTCCGGTGCTAATTGGAAGGTACCTTAGTTATCTTCTCTTGAAAAACATCAAGTACTGAACAGTACACACACATGTACATATTTTTCGAAGTAAAGAAGCAGTCGCAGAAACCTGAGTTGTTCATAGAGCGAAGAAAGGGAGGGGCAAACTTGGAGAGACAGAAACCAGGCAGCTTAGCGCTTGAATTCAACACAAACCGCACGCTTTGTCGGAGATGCTGAGTTGGTGAATGGAGGCCAGCCAGCAAACCAGCCCAAGATACCAGACATGGATTGCGATCGGATTAGGACATCTATCTATTATATATTAAAAATACCAAGATAGCTCTTTAAGAGCTGCTAGGGAAAAAAGAAATAGACTAGGAATTACAAAAAAAAAAAAAAAAAAATATGGTCTTTAGTCCGACGAACCCTTGCTAAGTTGAATTATAGCACTCATTAGATGTTAATATTTAAAAAATATATATAACAATCATCTAGCAGACCTAAGTTACAACGACTTATATTAAAAGAAATAGTCTAAGCCAAATACAATAAAGGAAAACAAAATTTTGGAATAAAAAATTAGCCATTTGAATTTCATACTAACTCAAAATTATAACCCATACATAGCTGAAATTCAAAATAAAAATATATGAAAATCAAAAACTAGATTTGTATAAAAATTCTAACCAAAAACTTAAATTCAAACATAATAAAAACAATAAAAAATCATAACGAAAATAGAGGAAATTAACTATTTGATTGCCATACAAACTACAAATTAAGACCCCAATCTAGCAAATATTTCATATAAAAATTGGATGAAAATAAGTGGTTAGATTTGTATAAAAGTTCTACATAAAACTAAAATTCAAAATTAAATTAAAAAAAAATCATAATGCACATAGAGGAAACTAACAATTAGATTATCATCCATACTCCAAATTAAAACCCCAACCTAGCTAAAATTTAGAATAAAAATTGGATGAAAATTAGTGGTTGAATTTGTATACAAATTCTACTTAAAACTAGAATTATAAATCAAATAACAAAATAAAATAAATTTGAAATTGAAAATAAAATGAAATTAGCAATTTAATTTCCATATGAACTCCAAAATAACACCCCTATATAGAAAATTTTGAATAAAAATTTGTTGAAAATTAGCAATTGGAATTGTATACGAATTCTAACCTAAAACTAAAATATGGTATTAAACAAAAATAAATATTAGATTTAAAGAAAGATTTCATCTCAAGTAAATTAAAAATATCACAAATTCAAAAAAAATAGTCGATGGATTTATATTCAAATTCCAACCTAAAATTGAAAAAAGAAATATATAAGAAGTACAATAAAAAAAAGCAAATTCATAATAGAAATCAAAGGAAATTAGCTATTGTTTTTCTAATTCCAAATTAAGTGAAAATAGAAATTTTGGTTCGATTCACAATTAAAAATCCAGAAATAAGCTAATTTGGTAAGGAAATAAAATAAGAGAAGGAATTTGATTTGTGTGTATTTATATGTGTGTGTACTCCTAAACGTAGAATAGTTATTCCGCGCTTCGGCCAGAGAACCATATTCAAACCATCTCGCGTATGTGTGTGTATGGACTAAACCAATCGCTAGTAAAACAATACATGAAGTTACTACTGAATCAGTACAACAACGAATGAAGTTACTATTGAATCAATAACATGTTCACCCCACTAATAAATGCATTTTATAGTTTATATATGAATATGTTTTTTTATTTTAGCCATATCTTTTTATTGAAAGCTCCGATTCACAAATGAATTTCACCATTAGACTACTGATGATGAGATGAACAACATGATATAAGTTTCACTAACAAATTTAATGTCATATGATATTAATTTCATGTTATAGATATAGCGATTCCTAGTTACAGATATATTAATTTCTGTAACCAGTCGGCAAAATTATTGTTTATTAACGAGATTTATAGCATTCTGTTCCTCTCGTCATCAGTAAGCTACTAGTGAAAACTATTTGCAAAGCTGAACTTTCAATAAAAAGTTATGGCTAAAACAAAAAAATAGATTCATGTACAAATAAATAAATGCATTTACGAGTTGATCACTATCCTGAGAACGTATCTTTTATTTTGTACATGAATATGTTTTTACTTTGTTTTGGCCATATCTTTCTATTGGTAGCTCCGATTCACAAATGAAATTCAACATTAGATTACCGATGACGAGATGAACAGAATGATATAAGTCTTACTAATAAATTTACTACTGTGTGATAGTAATTTTTAGTTATATATATAGTAGTTTCTATTACCAATCGGCAAAATTGTTGTTTATTAGCGAGATTTATATCATTTTATTCCTCTCATCATCAGTAAGCTACTGATAAAAATCATTTGCAAATCGGAGCTTCCAATAAAAATATAAGGCTAAAACTAAGAAACAACATATTTATGTACAAATAAGTAAATACATTGACTAGTTGGTCACCGTACAGAAAAAGCGTTTTTTAGTTTGTACATGAATGTGTTTTTACTTTGTTTTAGTCATATCTTTGAATTAGTAGCTTCGATTCATGAACAAATTTCACCATTAGATTCCTCACGATGAGATGAACAGAATTATATAAGCCTCGCTAATAAATTTACTACTGTAAGATAGTACTTTTTATTTATAGATATAGTAATTTATGTTACCAATACGCAAAATTACTGTTTATTAGCGAAAATATATCATTATGTTCCTCTCTTTGTCAGTAAGCTACTGGTGAAAACTATTTGCAAATCGAGGCTAACAATAAAAAGTTATGGCTAAAACAAAGAAACATACAAATTCATGTACAAACAACTAAACACATTTACTAATTGATCACCGTACAGAGAACACGTTTTCTAATTTGTACATGAATATATTTTCACTTTGTTTTAGCCATATCTTTTTATTAGTAGCTCCGATTTACGAATGAATTTCACCATTATATTACTATCGATGAGATTAACAGAATGATATAAGCCTCGCTAATAAATTTACTACTGTATGATTGTAATTTTTAGTTAGAAATATGATAGTTTTTAGTTATGGATGTAGTAAAATCTGTTATCAATTGGTAAAATTATTGTTTACTACCAAGATTTATATCATTATGTTCTTCTCATCGTTAGTAAGCTACTGACGAAAACCATTTGCAAATCAGAGTTTTCAATAAAAAGTTATGGCTAAATAAAGAAACAACATATTCATGGACAAACAAGTAAACGCATTTACTAGTTGGTCACCGTACTAAGAACACATTTTATAGTTTATACATGAATATGTTTTTACTTTATTTTAACCATATTTTTTTTATTGGTAGCTCCGATTCATAAATAAATTTTACCATCAGATTACTGACGATGAGGTGAACAGAATTGTATAAGTCTCGCAAATAAACGATAATTTTTCTGACTAGTAATAGAAAGTGCTATATTTATAACTAGAGATTATTACATTTCTAACTAGCAATTACTATCATACAGTACGATAGTAAAAATCCAAATAAACATAAATGTACTATTATATGATAGTAATTTATAGTTATAGATATAATAATTTTTTTACTAGTCACAAAAAATTATTGTTTACTAGCGAGAATTATATCGTTCTATTTCTCTCGTCATCAATAAGCTACTTGTGAAAATCATTTGCAAATCGGAGTTACCCATACAAAATTGTGGCTAAAACAAAGAACAAACCGATTTATGTACAAACTACGAAATGCATTAACTAGCTAGTTGATTTGACCACGTAACTGGAACAGTCCGTTTCACTTATTAGTGCATTGTATGGTTCGATCGGACTGGGTTAAATGGCGAGAGCGCATAATATGCTATTTTACATGTAGGTGAAGAATTGCGCATATATATATATATATATAGCGTAAACCTAACTTAAGGTGTTACCTATGCAATCCTCAATGTGAACTATCCGATCTAAACTCAAACGCACGAAATGAAGGTGGGATGGACTCCCACCTTGAGACGTTTTTGCAGAAAACCCCATAACTTTCAAACCATCTTACAAATATATCTTAAGTGGTTGGTATCCCACCTCTATATCATGCGTTGAGTTTAGATCGGATGGTTCATGTTGAGGGTTGCATGTGTAACACCCTAAGTTGGGTTTACACTAGATATGTGTCGCGTATATATAAACATAATCAAAACCTATCTATTACTCCCTCTAGCCATATTTGTTGTTTTGGGATACATGTAGTCAAACTTTGAAAACTTGAGCTATCGATAACTTTTTTAAATATTTATATTAGATACCTAAAACTGGGGGGAAATTCAGTAAGAAGTACAATAAAAAAATATATGTAGATTCATAATAAAAATCAAAGGGAAATAGCAATTATTTCTTTAATGCCAAACTAAGTGAAAAATATAAGTTTTGTTTTATTCAGAATTGAAATTCCATAAATGGGTTAATTCAATAAAAACAATATAAAGTAAGAAATTTGATATACACACACACAATTTAGGAATTAAAATTTAGTATATAATAAAAGTTGATGATAATTGTTTTTCGGTCGCTAAGATAAAAGAGAATATGATAAAAATTCTCAAAAAAAGAAAATATTTAGATCCTTTATTTGGAGGACCTCCATGACATGGAGGGATTGAGAGTGTGATGTGCTGATAGATGTTTACTCCGCTATACCGTATAAGCTATGTGAAATGCATATGAGTATGTAGTATGGACAAACATTATAATAATGAAAGAAAGAGATGATGATGGTAATGGTATAAATAGAAAATATTATATTATGCTATATTTATTCTTTTGTTGTGCAAGTATTTGGGAAAGAATGTTTTGGTCACAGTTGACAAATTTTGACACTACTACAAAACACCTAATAGGTGTTGGTCTATTTGTATTAGTTTTTTTTGGAATTGACACATATAAGGTTTTTCTGTCGGTTCTAAAACTCAAAACATCGGGAAGACTATTTTTGTTAGTTTTAATTGAAACCGATACAAATAATAAATTATTTGTGTTGGTTTTAGCCAAAAACCGACACAAATAATAATAAATTATTTGTGTTGGTTCTAGCCGACACAAATAGTCCAGTTTTTGTGTCAGTTCTAGCCAAAAACAGACACAAATAGTAGTTCTATTATTTGTATCGGTTCTACCAAAAAACCGACACAAATAATATGATTATTTGTGTCAGTTCTAGCCAAAAACCGATACAAATAGTCTACGCCTCTATGTGATAGTAAAACGGCTATAACTTTTAACTCGTAACTCCGATCGTGGCATTCTTTGGCTCGTTGGAAAGATAACGAGAAGATCTATCCGAAAATCAGTAGGTCTTTCAATGATTTACTTGTGTGGGTGCGAGCGCGGCGAAAGAATTCAAAAAAATATCGTTTAGGGCCTCAAAACGGCCTTCGAAGTTTTGTACCCGTTTTGGAGTATGACAACACTAAAATATATCTCAAACCGTGTTTGGAATATGAGAAGCACTAAAGCACTGGATCCTATAAGAACTCCAAAGTTAAGCGTGCTTAGGAGAGAATAGTTCTAGGATAAGTGACCTCTCGGAAAGTTAAATCCGCTCGATCCTATTAGAATTTTGAAATTAAGTGTGCTTAGGCGAGAGCACATACTAGTATGTGCTATGTGAGGTTGATGCGTGGCATGGAGTTGCCAAATCTAACACAATTACAAATAATAACAGATACATTTTTTATCATATTATTTGTGCCAATTCTAGCCAAAAAACGACACAAATAGTCTTTTTAATGTCGGTCTGAAAACCGACACTGATAATCTCCGATTATTACTGACGGTACATCTGTGTCAGTTTGAAAACTGACACTAATGTTGGTTCCGAACCAACACAGATGAACTTCTCCAAAGTAGTGTGAGAAACATAGTTAGTATTTTCTTTCTTATAATAGACAATATTAAAATATTACAGATAGAGTTATGCAACAATAATCTATTAAACACACAAATCAAGTATGTGTCATCAAGTCATTTAAATATACTTGAATGGTGATGCCCGTGCATGTTTGTAGGCCACCTCGCTAGTTAACGTACAACAAATACTCTTTAAACTTGTGCTAGTTGTAATCGCGGTCGCCATCTAATTAATGTCGATCGATTCTTTCTACATCTTTGTGCTGATTTGATCTGGACGCCAAGAACCTCCTAGCCTATACGGCGGTTGCGAGCCTCGCTGTTCTCCCCGTGAAACATGTTAGAAGCCGTTTGTCGTTTCCCTCCTATGCATAAGGCCGACGTTGAGATGTAAGTCTTATGTTTAGGTCCTGTTTGTTTCAGCTAGGGATTGTAGAAAGCTGCTTTTAAAAGCTGGAAGGTCAACAAACAGGAAGCTTTCAATCTGGATTGTAATAATCTGGAGGCCAGATTGTAGCAATCCCACAATCCACTCTGGAGGAGCTTTTCACTTTTGCAAAAGACCACAATACCCATCCAACTTAAAATTACCCACCATTGCCCCTCCACTGTTCACACGACTTTTCAACCTATAATTGAGGGCACTTTTGCCAAGCGAAATAGCAATCCAAACACACTATAATCTAGATTGCCAAAACATCGACTTTTCAACCTCCAGCTTTTAACAATCCAGCTTTTACAATCCAGATTTTAAAAGCTGCTTTCTATAATCCCCAGCTGAAACAAACAGGGCCTTAATGCTGTTTTCTGCAACGGCTTACGCGCCTGGAGCAGATGATTAATTCTCGAGAGGTGCTTCTATGCTCTTCCTCCTAATACAAGTTGCACAAATCTTGAAGCAAACGAAGGGGTAAGTAATCATCATCTACCCTTCATTCATGCTTTAATATTTGTACAACTTTAAAAAGGAAGAGCATAGAAGCACCTCTCTCGCGCAAGAACGTGGAAGTGGCACCGTCCGAGATACGATAGAGGGGGTATGGCATTGGCAGTACATGCAGATTAGAATTGGAATGGAGACTGCTAATAATAATAATTATTATTTGTTTGCGCCAAAATTCGGTACATGGCAAAATAGGTTTGAATCGGATAAAAGCAATTGTATGTGTTTGCATCAGAATTCGGCGTGTGTTGAAATCAGTCCGAGACGAAAAGGAAGCGTTCGCATGGAAAGAAATCATCAAACGAATCGGAAAAGGAATCCGTTTCTAGAAAGGAAAGGAAATCAGATAATAGGCCGATACGGATAAACGCACCGTATCCATGTACAACTCGGATCGGCCAGGCGTGTTATAAAAGGAGGTGGGTGTCAAGCGGCAAGCAATCAATCAATTCCAACAACACACCTTTTTACAGCCTTTTCTTTTACATTGCTTTAGCTTCATAGATCTCTCTGCAAGTCGACGGAATCAACATAGTTGCGCATCGCCGATTGTTGATTTTGGCCGATTTCACCCAGGTTTGATCTGCTTCGTTTTGTTGCGCATCGCCTTCTCGAAGCCGATTTTACCTTGTATCCAGATCAATTGTAACCGATTGATCTAGTTATCCCCTAATCGGTTCTTGCCGACTAGCGAAAAGCCGATAGATCCTTCTTTATCGGCTTTGATCAAATTACAAACTCTACCTTGTCAATTTCAGGTCAAATTGACTGGCACGCTCTGCAAACCCGGTGTTTGTCTTGTGTGTTCGAGGCCTAAAACCCTGCCTCACGTTTTTGGCGCGAACATATTTTGGCACGCCCGGTGGGACCCAAAAAGAATGTCGTCAACCGACAAGCCCGCAGTCACCGCCGATATCAACACCGATGCCATAATCGCGCCTCAGATGGCCGATTTAACCCCTGAGCAACGGAAAGAAATCGAAGATCGAAAGGCAGCTCTGGAGGAAATGATGCTACGATGCTTCCAGAAAACACGCCGTGGCGTTACTCAAAAGATTGCACTCCCAAGCATCAATCCTATCGGAGATTCAACATCTGAATCGGTAAGCCGATACGCACCCGCTCAAGCTGATTTATCAAGTATGATCGAGCAATCTGTCCATCACGCATTGATTAATCAATCATCGGCTCTAGTATCTACTTTAAAGTCGATGATAGAAAATAGTGTGAAAACAATTGCTCAAGAATTAGCTGCGTCTGGAAGCCTGCTAGATCCACCACAAACCATCCCTACGTACCCAGTATATTCCATAGCACCCAACACCAACACAGTAAACGTATCGGCTCAAGCACCTATCATGATGCCGGCTCAACCTACTGTTTTGAAACCAAGCATACAGAGAGATGGGTTCACACACTACCATGGGCACACGGATGGAGCCAAGATAGGCGCATCAAATCAATCAAGTGCGCCTCTAATAACATCGGGTTATCGGCTTATCAGCCGATCGAAATGGGACAGGTTCCACAATCACGAGGAGCCACAACCATGAAACAAGCACCATATAGGGTGGTGCCATACGTCGAACCTTTCGCGCCCATACCCGATGCATTAGGTTTTAATCGCGATTATGACGCAGAACCAAGACCTCCCGAGGTGCGAGTTGGACAAAGACCCGAGTTTGCACTCGGGGCGAAGCGCAAACAATGAGAATTGGCCGTGTCCGCTGCACCACAAGCCGACAATGTTAATTGGGCGTAACAAATTGCCAATGTTTTGAGAGAGCGATTCGGTTTACAACCCGGAGGAGAGTGATCGGCTACAGGAAGCCGTATCCCGATTACATAGACCGAATGCCATACCCCACAACTTTAGGATACCAGATTTTGCTAAATTCTCGAGGATGATTCTATTACCACAATTGAGCATATCGGACGATTCATGGCTCAATGTGGGAGGCCGCACAACCGACGGATTAAAAATTAGATTGTTCCCTTTATCATTATCCGCAATGCGTTCACTTGGTTCACGAATCTACCCCAAATTCAAGACACATGTGGAACGATTTAGAAAGCCGATTCCATGAATACTTCTTTCAGGGACTATGGAGCTTAGGATTTCGATCTTAGTTCAGTCCGAAATACGGTGAATCGGTCTCTCGATTATATCAAGAGATTTAGAGGCGCATTTAAACAGATGCTTGATGTAACATTGCCCGATGATCAATTGGCCGATCTAAGCGTTCAAGGGTTAATCCCGCCGTTAAAAGAGAAACTATCGGGCCAGGAGTTCCCCGACTTAGGCCACCTACTCCATCGCATATCGGCACATGAAAGCCGATATGCAGAGAGCAAAGGGTTTAAAGATAGATTTAAGACAAACGGCAATGAAAAGGCCAAAGTAAACATGGTAGATTACAATTCGGGCGACACCTCTGACGACGAAGCAGAAGTGAACATAGCCGAGTGGATCAAAGGTCCTAAAAAGCCACTCGTATGCTCTCTGCTCAAGCCGACGAAAAATAGGGCGGAGGTCAAGTATTCATATGATGTTTCAAAATGTGACAAAATATTCGATTTATTGTTACAAGAGAAACTCATAAGGTTACCAGAAGGGCATGTCATCCCATCAGCCGAAGAAATTAAAAAGCGAAGGTATTGCAAATGGCACCATTCGTTTTCACATAATACTAACGACTGCAATATTTTTCGACAACAGATTCAATCGGCCATCACTGATGGCAGGCTAAAATTTGCGGAAGAGTCGGCTATGCAGATAGATATAGGCCCTTTCCAAGTCAACATGGTGCAGTGCTCACAGAAAGGGAAGGGGCCTATGAAAGATATTAAGCCGACTAAAAGATTTGAAGCACGATCAAAAGATGAAACTAAGATAGATCACTATCGGCTCCATACAGATAGAAGCCGATAAAAATGGACAGAACTCAAGAACGGTAAAACCAAGAGGAAACCTGGAAATCGAAAAATGGTATCGAGCGGAGAGGGCTCCAAAAAAAGTCGATTTTAAACCAAAGCCAACTTTCTCACAGCTCCTGGGGAAGTATGAGAGGATAAGTCGAAGATATAGCCCTCAACAACACCAGGGTTTTTATCGATCAGGGCAAAGGAGGGACGAACGTTGGCGGCCGATGTGCCACATCGGCCGATTACATGAAAGAAGAGAAACATCGGCAATGTCCTTTTGGCGCTTTCTTGGGAAAGAGGGATGACCTTACCAACAGCTTGTATCTTGTCCTATGCAACACTGCTCGTATGTCGGCCAAACCAATCAGTAAAGACAAGGTTGTCCAGACCGATACACGATCGTCCAGAAGTAAGGAGCAAAAGGCCGATCTATGAAAGGTTGTCAACATCAGAACAAGGAGAATCCTCCCAAAATCAGGAATTATCGGCTAACGCAAGAAGGATAGAATCCGACAGCGAAATGGGCAATTTAGCTGGAAAGATAAGAAAGCCGATAGAACCCAAACCTAGATGGTGCCCTTCGGGTCTCGGCAAGTCGCAACGCAGAGGCTTCAGCGATTAAAAACACAAGAAGAAAGGGAAGCCGAAAGGAGAGTGAGAGGGATCGGACGTTTAATAAGTTAAGACCGGTACCGATTTTGAAAAAGGAGTGGAGAAAGAAGGAACAGATCGATAGTGATTCAGATCAATCGGTTCAATCCAGTTCTCCGATGATCCGAGATGATACGCCACCAATGGATATAAACATGGCATTCACTTTACCTGCCGAGTTCAGAACCGAAGAATCGGCTGAAGAAGTGTTCGCCCAATTGTGCCTCGGAGCACCAGACGCTGTGTTTGAAAAACCACAAGACATGCATCGGCATTTGAAACCATTGTATCTAAAAGGATACATTAATGGCCGACCAATATCCCGTATGTTGGTCGATGGCGGGGCGACGGTCAATCTGATGCCGTTAAGTACTTTCAGAAAATTGGGAAAAGCCGATGAAGACTTAATCAAGACCAACATGGTACTAAATGACTTCACCGGAGACCCAACTGAGGCTAAAGGCGTAATGGTGTCGGAACTGACAGTCGGTAATAAAACTTTGCCGACTGCGTTTTTTGTGATTGAAGCTAAAGGCAATTACAGCGTACTCCTTGGGCGGGATTGGATCCATGCTAACTGTTGCATACCATCAACTATGCACCAGAAACTGGTGCAGTGGAATGATGATACAGTAGAAGTCGTACCAGCCGACACATCGGCTCATATCGCCATGGCTAGCCCTGACACCAATTGGCCACACGAAGAGGCTGAATGCATATCAGGAAAAGCCTTGGACAATTGCGATTTTATCTGTATTGAGAAATCAGGATTCAGGCCGATCAGCGTTAAACCCAATACGTTTGATCGGACAGACGAAGTGATAAGAAGATGGAGCGCGAGACAATAGCGAAACTGCAGGAAAAGGCAAGGAGCTATCGGCAGGAAGAATACGAAGAAGCTGTTGAAGATTTTGAAGAAGAAAGAAAGGGGTTAGGATTTACTTCTGCCGATTTCCTTGAAGAAGTCAACATTGGGGAAGGTGATAATAAGAGACCAACGTTTGTAAGTGCCAAACTAGAACCCAGTTATAAAGCAAAGTTGGTCGAAATACTCAAGAAATATAGAGATTGCTTCGCATGGGAGTACTATGAAATGCCAGGTTTAAGCCGACAGCTAGTTGAACATCGGCTACCTATAAAACCTGGATATCGGCCGTTCAAACAGTACCCTAGGCGGTTTAACCCTACGTTGTATGACGCTATAAAGGAAGAAGTAGGACGATTGCTAGAGGCGAAATTTATCCGGCCTTGCCGATACGCTGAGTGGGTCTCAAACATCGTCCCTGTGAAGAAGAAAAACGGCAAACTTAGGGTATGTGTCGATTTTAGAGATTTGAACAAAGCTACGCCAAAAGACGAGTACCCGATGCCCATAGCCGATATGATTATCGATCTTTGCATCCGGGAATAAAATCATAAGTTTTTTGGACGGAACGCCGGATACAATCAGATATTCATGGCGGGCCGATATACCCAAAACGGCTTTCGGATGTCCGGGGCTTTAGGGCTATATGAATGGAAAGTTATGACCTTCGGTTTAAAAATGCCTGCTACTTATCAACGTGCTATGAACCATATTTTCCATGATTTGATCGGCAATACTGTGGAAATATACATTGACGACGTAGTGGTAAAATCCAAAGAAGATGGCAACATTTAGCCGATTCGAGAAAAATGTTCGAAAGCACAAGATTACATGGGTTAAAAATGAACCCTCTCAAATGTGCTTTGAGTATCAATTTGGACAATTTCTTGGGTTTACGGTGCATGAAGGAGGGATCGAAGTAAACCCAACCAAAGTGAAAGCCATAGCCGATACTAAACCACCAGCATGTAAAAAGGAGTTGCAGGTGTTGATTGGGAAAATCAATTACTTGCGACGTTTCATCTCAAACTTGTCAGGACGTATTCGGGCCTTCACACCGCTGCTGAAGATTAAAGATAACCAAGAGTTTAAGTGGGAAGCCGATCAGCAAAAGGCCTTCGACGACATAAAAGGTTATCTGACAAGTCCACCAGTATTGACCGCACCGAAACACGGTATACCTTTTAGACTATATATATCGGCTGAAGGTGATTCGATTGGAGCAGTTTTAACACAAGAAGCCGATAGGAAGGAACGAGCAATATATTACTTAAGCCGACGTCTTCTAGATGCAGAAACCAGGTATCCCTTAGTAGAAAAATTATGCTTGTCATTGTACTTTGCTTGCACCAAGTTAAGACATTATATGTCAAGGCGTCCAAATGCGTTATAATATGCAAAACCGATGTAGTTAAATACATATTATCGGCGCCCATCCTCGGGTCGGCTTGGTAAATGGGCATACGCCCTAACAGAGTTTGAGTTATCCTATGAATCGGCTAAATCTGTGAAAGGACCATGTGTGGCCGATTTTATCACTGGGAGTGATACATTAGTATGAACAACTAGTGTAACTCCTTGGCGCCTGTATTTTGATGGGTCTGTTTGCCAAGAAGGCGAAGGCATCGGTGTGGTATTAGTTTCACCTAGAAAGCGGAGTATGACTTCATGTATCGGCTAAATAGCCGATGTTCAAATAATCAAGCGAATCTGAAGCATTACTAAGGGGTCTACAATCATAGATAGCATCGGAGTGAGAGACGTCGAAGCTTTTGGAGATTCGATGTTAATTGTACAAAGAAGTCAGAGGAGAATACCGATGCAATGATGATGCACTAACCCAGTACTTGCATCAATGCCTCCAGATCATCGAGATGTTCACTACATTTTCCATAAAACATATCCCCAGAGAAGCTAATGATAAAGCGAACCGATTGGCACAATGTGCATCAGGGTACAAGATTGAAAGCCGACAGGGACCAATCGAGCTAAACGTTTGGCCGGTTTTATGTGTTCACCCTGTCGACTGGAGAACAGAGATAAGGGATTATTTGTCAGATCCAACTAAGCCAACCGAGCAAAAGGTCAGGCGCAAAGCGCTCAAATATGTTCTACTAGAAGACGTATTGTACTTTCGGACTATGGAAGGTTTGTTATTAAGATGTCTGGGAACCGAGGAAGCCAAAGTGGCAATGGGTGAAGTTCATGAAGGCATTTGTGGGTCACATCAATCGGCTCATAAGATGAAATGGGTACTGAGACGAACAGGATATTTTTGGCCGACGATGTTAGAAGACTGCTTCAAATATTATAGAGGATGCCAAACGTGTCAAAAGTTTGGTAACATACAGTCAGCACCAGCATCGGCTTTACATCCGATCGTCAAGCCATGGCCATTTAGAGGATGGGGTATAGACATAATCGGCCAGATATTTCCGTCATCCAGCAAAGGACATAAATTCATCCTTGCAGCCACGGATTATTTCTCAAAATGGGTTGAGGCTGTGCCACTCAAGAAGGTTACTAGTAAAGAACTAATCGACTTTGTAAATGAACACATCGTCCATCGGTTTGGGATTCCACAGACAATCACTACCCATCAGAGTGCTTGTGTTCATGTCCAACGAAGTTCAAAGGGTTTGCGGAAAGTCTTGGGATAAAATTACTCAACTCCTCCCTTACTACGCTCAGGCCAACGGACAGGCCGAATCATCGAACAAAACATTGATAAAGCTGATAAAAAGAAAAATTGAGGAAGAGCCAAGGAGATGGCATTCAACGCTATCGGAGGCTTTATGGGCTTATCGGCTATCTCATCACGGATCAACTAAATTGTCACCCTTTCAGTTGGTATACGGACAAGAAGCCGTTTTGCCCGTTGAAATCAACATCGGCTCAATAAGGCTACACGAGCAAGATAAGGTATCAGCCGATGAATACAAACAGGCGATGCTGGACAATCTAGATGATTTGGCTGAACTAAGGCTAATCACGCTAGATCGGCTTAAAAAGAACAAAGAGATGGTTGCCAGGTCGTACAATAAAAAAGTGATTTTTAAATCATTCAATCAAGCCGATTTAGTATGGAAAACCGTGTTGCCGATTGGGTCTAAGGATAACCGATTCGGCAAATGGTCTCCAACGTGGGAAGGGCCCTATAAGATCAATCGGCCGGTTGACGGGAATTCGTATATACTGGAATCCTTAGAAGGGTTCGTCCTACCTAAAGCGATCAATGGAAAGTATCTGAAGGCATATCACCCAAGCATATGGGTCGGGTCCTAACTACAGAGAGGAAAACATCAGGATCAATGACAAGCACATGCATATAAAATCGGTCATACAGCCGACCGAGTCAGTTTAAAACATCATCCACAGATTACAAACTTACAAAATCGGATGCACAGCCGATCAAGCAAGAGTTCAAAAGACGTCATCTCAAGTTTAAAGCAATATTAGATTGGCCACAACTGATCAGTAAATTAAAGTCTAGTGTAGTCCCGATCCGGGCAAATGAGCTCCCAAAGCCGATAGGGCCGCTGCCGCTTTGCCAATAGTGGCTTGGACACCATCTATAAGTTGTTGATCGACCGCTGCATCACCCGGAACTGGAACTATTTTGGCCGATTGAGTCTTAACTTGCGCAAAAATCTCACCAATCTCCCGCCTCTGAACGGCCAGTGAGGATGTAGAATCTGTGATGCCAATCTGGCGATGCAAGTTCTTTTATGACCAAGGCCAACTGTTCTTCAAGTTTAGTCTTGGTCGACTCCAGTTCTTGAGCTCTGCTCTTAGCCGATTTGAGTGTAGCAGCACCTTGATCAAATACGCTCTTCCGATGTTTGGCGTCTGCTATAAGCTTGTCCAAGAGCTGTTGATCGGCTTGCTGGGCTTTCCTCTGTTCGACTCTTAGCTTGGCTGACTCCACATCCAGCCGACGATTGTCCAAATGGCAGACTTCTAGCAGTGCATTCATGGCGGCAGGAGGGAGATCGGCTTGCATGGCCGCCATAGCATCCCTCAGAGGTTGCGTATTAGCCAGTAGAGCCGCCTCTGGTTGCATCACCTCGTCCAAAAGACGATCAAGTCGCTCTTGCATACCAGGCTGGGCAGTAACGGCGGCCGATGCTGGCGCAGAAGCTGCTATGATACGCTGAATGTCAGCTGGGTAGTCGTCAGTAGCCATGACCTCCGAGTCGCCCACTGCCCAAAGTAAAGCCGAGCGGATCGGCTAGATCGATTGGCGCTTTGAGGTCGTGGATCGGAAATCTCGATCGTCTGTTGTGGTACTACCGAGGTGGGGAAAGCGATGGAAGAATAGCTGATGTAGCACCTTGGGGATCGGCTATAACCCCCGCTATCTGTACTGATGGAGATTGCTAGAGAACAAAAAGCAAGTCAGCAACATAAGACAAAACGTAAAACAATATAACTACACAAGACTCACATCAGTAGCAGAATGCTCCGGAGAACCACCGGATGGATGCCTTGCGTGCCTTGGTGAACGCCTGGCAGATTTCTTCCTCCTCTCTGAAGTCGACTCAAGTTAAAACCTTGACAACGTCAATAACATAATAGTCGACGCAAAAGAAACTTACTAGGGGCACGCTGACGAGCTAAGTCCGTTAAAGATGGAGCTTGAATGTCTAAATTCCCTGAAGTATACCCCGTAGTGCCGACAGATTGACCTGGACGTCGTTGTCGGCCACTGCTCGCAGAAGCATGGGGATCGGTTGTTTGCCCACCAGCGCCCGTACCAACCTGAAGAGGCCAGAGGCATTTTAGTAAAAGTCGATAACCAATGTAAAAACAGACGAATACAAGACAGTGGTACCTCTACGGCTACCGAAGAATCGCTATAACCCGAACTCGTGCTGGAACCAGATACTACCGTCGGCTCATGAAAGTCGGGGAGAAATAAGTGGATTATAGCCGACGGAGTCCTGTCCATGAGTACATTTTCCGATATTCTCGTCCACCATCATGAAAGCGGTGACCGACGGGAATTAAGAACAAAATGTGGTGTTGATAGGATTTGCAATCCATCGGCTACTTCGAGAATAACCTCAGCGGCAACGCTGTTGGTTACCCGAGCTCGGGGCTCGACGCAAGATAGCAAAGGGAAAGATGGAATGGTTTGCCCAAAGCCTAATTGACGAGCGTAAACCGAGGGGTGGTAGAACTCGTAAGATGGCTGAAATGTCCGGTTGCGGGTATTCAAGCCGACATGAAAGATGCAAGGGGTAAGGATGATTTTGTACAAATCTAAAGTAGATGGGGGCATCGAGGAACTATCAGAATCAAGGTGAAGGAATGTTGGGTATGGACAATCGGCTACATCGGTATATCGAAAAAAGTCTTGTTGGCCGAAGGAAGTCCTATCTAGGGAAAGGAAGAAACTGAGGTATTTGTGCAAGCCGATCGAGTCCATTTTTAACTCTCCAGCCGAAGACATGATAAACCTCTCGCCATAGGATTGGCTAGCTCTATACTGTGGAACAACATGCTCTGGGTAGTCCTCCCGAGGGAAAGTTGAGCTCCCAGAGGGTTCGGATAAAATAGATCGGCTGAACATACAATGGAGCCATGTTTGAACAAACCACAGAGGACCTCCTATGTTGCCAACGACATGTTTGGCAAAACCAGAAAAGAGTCGGCTACGAATCACATACATCATTTGAAATACCGCCCCTAGGAACATCTTGCCAAGGGAAAGCCGATGACCTTCCAGCAGACGTTCTGCCACTAACTGAAAGGTTTGGGTAGGGCCGAGGGAAGCACCACAGAAAAGATATCGGTCTAACCAAAGATTGAGAAAAGCGACATGCTCTTCAAATCTTGGACCAAGAACCCTATTGTTATTTTGGATGTATTTATGCCACCCTTCGCCTTTTTGCGGATTAATTTGAAAGAAGGTTTTCCAACAAAGCCGATAATCGTCCCCGTCGGCCTAAGGCGTACAGTTGGGCCACATCTAGCGAGTAGGGCCGATTGGGCCGGACGGGAATAAAAAAGCGTTGAAAGAATCCGACCAAAAATAACATGCCGCAGCTACCAAGGGTTCATTGGCTTCAGGGTCGGCTAGACTCAAAGATAGAGACTCGGCTATACCCATCCTCTCCCATTCTACCCTCTTTTGAGCCGATACCCTAATGAACCAAGATCTCCATCCCTTCAGGCTAGTGGGCCATGCCCTAAAGCTTTTTCCCCATTCAGAAATATTATATCCAGCGGCCGATAAGGGGAGTCTAGGGATCTCGATTGATAATCAGTGTCTGCCGACATACTACATATCTGTCCTAAGTATAATTGATTTGAACTTTGAGGAATCGTAATGAATACCTGTGAGGGGTCCATGTCAGCCGATTTTGAAAGAACAAAGAGAAAAGATGACAAGAGCCGATGGTGCACGATCCGAGAGCTTGAAAGCGTGAAAATGACCGTGGGGGGACCCCATATTTATACCGCGATGAAAGAAGGCGAGCGGGCGGGAACAGTTGCTGCATTAAAAACGCACCGAGATTATTACGGCGCCATTTAATGGGAAGTTACCAAGAATTTCCGATGACAAGCCGATTGCAATTTTTGAAAAGTATCAAGTTATCTTTCCAAAAATTGGGGGGCATATGTTTGCGCCAAAATTCGGTACATGGCAAAATAGGTTTGAATCGGATAAAAGCAATTGTATGTGTTTGCATCAGAATTCGGCGTGTGTTGAAATCGATCCGAGACGAAAAGGAAGCGTTCGCATGGAAAGAAATCATCAAACGAATCGGAAAAGGAATCCGTTTCTAGAAAGGAAAGGAAATCAGATAATAGGCCGATACGGATAAACGCACCGTATCCATGTACAACTCGGATCGGCCAGGCGTGTTATAAAAGGAGGTGGGTGTCAAGCGGCAAGCAATCAATCAATTCCAACAACACACCTTTTTACAGCCTTTTCTTTTACATTGCTTTAGCTTCATAGATCTCTCTGCAAGTCGACGGAATCAACATAGTTGCGCATCGCCGATTGTTGATTTTGGCCGATTTCACCCAGGTTTGATCTGCTTCGTTTTGTTGCGCATCGCCTTCTCGAAGCCGATTTTACCTTGTACCCAGATCAATTGTAACCGATTGATCTAGTTATCCCCTAATCGGTTCTTGCCGACTAGCGAAAAGCCGATAGATCCTTCTTTATCGGCTTTGATCAAATTACAAACTCTACCTTGTCAATTTCAGGTCAAATTGACTGGCACGCTCTGCAAACCCGGTGTTTGTCTTGTGTGTTCGAGGCCTAAAACCCTGCCTCACGTTTTTGGCGCGAACATTATTATTATCATGTGCCGAAAAATCTTGATGTGTTCGATCGACACACGCATGCTCTGGTCAAAGACGTGAAACGACCTGCCGAGCAGCGACTCGCAACCAACCGCCTACTGTTCAGAGAGAGAGAGGGGCCGGGCTGGCATCTCGATCGATCGCGCACGGGGGGTTTTGGCCTTCCTGGTGGACAAAATGTGAACGAAATCCGACACACGTGCGTGCTTGCCCGTTTGATGCATGTAGAAAACATCATACTAATTTTGCATTCAAGCATAAAATATATCTTAGATTTACAGATAAAATTATTCAGAAAATTATTCAGAAAATAAATTTTATAAACTCGAACCATGAGACTAGCTTCGATAGCCAGCCGCACTCAGCACCAGGCGAACCGACCGCCACAGTCCACTCCACGTACGCTCAACTAAGATTACGCGCGATGAGGTAGACTAGAGGCGACTCCCGACCAAACTGGCACCTGGGCTAGCAGTAGCGTGACCATCGATCAGCAAACACATCAGACTTCACCGGTACGGTCACATGCAGCGCGGATGCATGCAAGCCCCTGTACATGGTGGTATGGTACAGGCTTGAGCCATGGAGAACGGAGACTAGAGAGCGTCGGAGCTGGCTAGCACGCCAATCCGGCGGACCGGCACATTCCGATCGAGTGAAAACGAGACCCGCGAGCGACCGTGACGCGCGCGCGGCGGCTAGGCCACCGCTTGCGCATGCCGACACGCCGGCGCGTGGAAGACCCGCGGCTCCACTGCCCACCCGTACGTCGTGTCACGCGCCCGCGCGCCGCATTTGCTCCGCCGCACGTTTTCACGTACGTACGATCGAGACGGTGCATGCACGCCGCCCGCGGCGGAGACGTGCGCCGGAGGGTTGGTCAGTGTGGTGGTGTGTTTTGCTGCTGCCTGGGCCCGGTCATGGCCCTCAGCTCGACCGCTCTGCGTGCCGTGGCCTTCTGGTACCGTAGCTACGGTGGTCCCGGACCCCCATTTGGGCTTGGGTCCAGATTTCCAGCCCGCAGGACCGCCCAGAAGCCCAACGGGAATAATAAATGACAGTACTTTTTTTTATTCCGAAATGCATTGAATAATGATATTTTTTACTCATGGATAAATTAAATAAGAGAGTGACTAGGGAAGGTATACCGTTGCAACGGTATAGCCATGAAACTTATGAAACTTATCAATTTTAGTGCTGGTTTCATGAGTTTCAGTGTTTAGTTTCATCAGTTTCATGTTTAATCAGTTTTTAGTGCTAAGTTTCATGAGTTTCGGTGCAAAAAATCATATGTTTTATGAGTTTCAGAGGCAACGGTATACCGTTTTTTAGTTTTTCTGATTAAATAATGCTACATGATTCAAAAGGGGGGGGTGGATTTTCCGGCTTTCCTCATTCTTCGGGCTGGAATGGGCTCGGGCTTGGCCTTTTAACGCGGAGCTTGAAGTCAAAATGAGCATTATTTCTCTCACACGAAGTGTCCCCATCTCTAACACTGTTTTTCTCACGCGAAGGTCGTCTCCAAATATTCTGATACAGTGGAGGTCTCTCACCCAGATAATTACCGATTGTTTTCTTGCATCTGACGCCATGCGCGGCGCAGAACAAAAGAATTAGACGGCGGCGGCATGAGGAGTTAACAATCGTAATGGTGTGGGGGATATGCAAGGACGACAAGACAGTCAGGCGTGTCGTTTCCTAAGATAGTCTCAGTAGTTATCTTTTATCCTTTTTAAATATAGGTATACTGAAACTTTTAACTATTTGTGATTATCAATATCTTTTGAATACTTTAATTGGATACATGTGTATCTTTTGAATACTTTAATTGGATACATGTGTAGATTTATTTCAAAAATAATTTTCATGATATTATAATTTTATCCGGTTTTTATAAATGTATTATTATAAAAAATTAGTGGTCAAAGTTATGTTTTTGAGATTGTATTAATATCTAAAACAATAACTATTTGTGATAGGATGTTTTTGAGATCGTATTAATATCTAAAACAATAACTATTTGTGATAGGAGAGGGAGTGGTTGAACTTCACCGCCGATCCACATGTAATCGACCAATCTGTGCTGATCGACGTTGTCACCAGTTTTTCAACCCGCGTATCGGCATTGTAGTGTATAGTATTGGGCAAGATCTTATGCTAAGATGGAGTGCAGGAGAGGTAGTGTTCACTGTTAAATAGTAGAAACTAAGACTCTGTCAAACTTGTTTGTCAATTGTTGTCTATATGGATTATATATATACATATCAAACTAGTTTGTCAATAATGTTTAAGGACGTTTCACAAGTGTGAGAAGCACTGGTTTTCTCCCATGGTTAATAAGAGTTGGTGCATCGATCCACAATTCACCGCCGCAGAAGAAAATATATGCAACTGACATGGTCGAACAAGGGCAGGCAAGGCAAGCAGTGGGAATGGACGCGTGCTACACACAACTGACTGACCGACTGACACCAAGCCTGACAAATGCATACACGGCCACAGAGGATGAGTGGGGAATGAGAATAGATACCTTGCTTGCGGGTGGCGAGCTCGGGAAAGCAAAGGAAACAGATTTTGAATCTGGAAAGAAAGGGAGCAAAAGACAAGAGAGAGAGAGAGAGAGAGATGCTTCGACTCTTCTATCTTTGTCTCTTCTTTGCTACCACATGCCTTTCAACCCCCGAAAAACATGCTTTTGAACGACCCCAGAAAAATTCCAAAACCATACGCGCGTACGTACGAAAATTACTGCTAGGAACCTGTGTCGCCGTACTCTACGAACGAAAATTACTGCTAGTGTTGCCAAGCAAGTTCCTGAATCAGATGGTGGAGTGACTTTTTTTTTTCATGCTCTAGGAATAGAAATTCCTTTTTAGTAGAGTACCAACTCTCCACTTCGTTCCTTTTCAAGGGGAAAAAAAACTCTCTACTTCGTGGTACGGCGGTAAAAAAAAAACCGCTGATAATTGGTAGGGTATGTTAGAATCATCACTTTTCTAGTTTTATGGGTTTTTTTAAAAAAAATTCTGGCCTCTTTTCGAATGTAATTATAAAAATAGTTGAGCAGTGCTACTATGCTTTTCCTTCTAGTACAAGTTGCACAAATCTTGAAGCAAGTGAAGGGTAAGTAATCACCATTTACCATTCATTCATGTTTTAATAGTTGTGCAACTTTTAAAAGGAAGAGCATAGAAGCACCTCTCAAAATAGTTTCATCCTCGATCGTAGAAGCGCTGGCAGATGACACGTGTCTCCTACCACGCTCCTGCACCGTAAAAACTCCTGCCGAGCTCCCGGAGCTCGATAGCTTCCGTGGCTTGCCAAGGTTTGGGAGCTCGGTAGGAGCTTTTGCGGGGCGGGAGCGCAGCAGGTGCGCTCGGTAGGAACTTCTGTGGGTGGGAGCGCGTGTCGTCTGCCGGCGCTTCTGCGGTTGAGAATGTCGCTATTTTTGTAATTGCGTTCGGAAGAGTGCTAGATTTTTTTAAAAAAAGTTACACAGGGGCTACAAAAGTGATGACATCGGGTATGTCTAGTTCATGACTAACTTATAGATTTTTCAAGCTCACCCAAATTCAAATAGGGTATCTTTTAAATATGGTGACTCTTATCTAGTCATTTAGAATTTGGAAAGATGTGATACATAAATTTTTAATAGGATTATAATTTCTATTTTCTTTCATAGTAGGATCCCAATTTGCTTTGGAGGACTAAGGGGTCATATAAACTCAGGGTGGTCATGGAGAACCTCAGCAACCAAGGAGCCACAAAGTAACTCATCCAAAGCAAGAGGTGCACAACAGGATTATAGACTGGTTATTCTTTAATACTAGACTATTATATAAGGCACAAATCTTAGAGTCCTAAAAAGTTTGAGAGGTTGTGAAAGAGCAGCAACACCTTGTACTCATTTGAGATTATGCTTAAAGAATTTGTTGTTGGCTTTGCCAAATCTTCTATCTCACCGTGGTTGCTTCAATGTCGTTATTTTGGTTCTCTAATAGATTCATCTCCTTTGTTCTTGAGACTGTGTATGCTCATGCCATATCTCATAAAATTTTGATCCGATTCAGAAATTGCTATGCATAAGAAAATGTATCAGAGCGTAACAATATCCGGTAAACATGATTAAAAACTGAAAGCAGCAAGTACTCAACGTAAAAACATAGGGGGTATTTGGTAGAGCTACAACTTCACTAGATTCGTGAATCTGGTGGAGCTGAATATTCCTAGCTCCACCAAATATGTGGAGCTGAAGCTGTAGGTGTATTAAGAGTGTTTAGATAAGTCATCTTGTTTACATTTTAGAATAAAAATATAAACTTAATTCACTCTATTTTAACCTACAAATTTTAGATCTGAGGTGGAGCTGGGATCTGGAGCTCTGCCAGATAGGGCCGTATGGTGCGGTGTTAAAACTCTTACATTAATAAGAGTCCAATGGATGATTAGATTATTTTGTTGTTTATTTAGAGGTTCCACATTGGCCGTAAACTGAACACCTGCCTAGCTTTAACTTTTCTACTTCTGCAAGTTGATTTAGAAATACGAGTATCTGGCTTTTTTTCATCATGTTTCGTTACTTTTAACAGCACTATCTACCTAGTTGGTTAAAAAGAAATCAAAGTGAGAAGCTAGGGGGCGAGAGAGATAAGAGTACTCATCTTTGAAGTACTGTTTTTTAGGGGTGGATCAAAATATAAGTTACTGAGTCATCATACAGAAACTTTTTTATTTAATAGAATAAAATTTTAATATATAATATACTACTATAGATTATACATAAAATCGTCGGATCTTTGTCAAGAGAGCACCTTTCGACCAAAATTTGTACGTATACTTTAAGCAGCTGCGGGGAAAAAAATAAGAAAAAAAGAAGAAGAGAAGGCTCGATCGAGTCAAGAAGAACAAAACATGGGGTCCCAATTGGAGTAAGCTTTCGGTTTCCTCGTCACCTTTTTTTCACGAGGACCAAAATATTCCACGTGGCTCTGGTGTCGTCATGGACACGCATTACATGCCACGCTGCCATGTTAACTCTTGTCAGCGTTGTCAAGGATTCTGCTCGAGTGCATCATCCATGTTTTAGTACAGAAGTACTATTTATTAGTAGATGGATTCGAATTAATTTTTAAAGATTTTTTTACTATATATTGAATATTATTTTGTACAAAAAAATCAATCTAATAAAGAGAGAACTTTACCCTCTATTTCTGTGTGTGCTCTATTTCTGTGTGTGCTCCATGTTCTTGTTCATGTGATTGCATTGGCGTGCTGTCGATTGGTGCGGGTGAACGACTACGTTTCATAACATATTATCAGCACGATTGTTCTATGTGTGGCCGATCGTGATCGTCGACACTGCATCGTCTACACGACATCGACCTACATCGCACGACATTCTAGCGTGGCCGATCGTGATCGTCGACACTGTATCGTCTACCTGCGACAATTGACATTGCATCAAGCTCTTCCTGCATCACGCGATCTACGCTACCCCAAGCCCTACGTAAGTAATCACGTGTGAACAGTAAACAAAATCCTGCATATTGTTTTTCGCTATAAACAGATTAATAGTTGATCTAATATACTATTGCGAAAAAAGTTATTCATTAAAAACACATAGTGACCCCAGCTGCCATGCCTCCCTTGGCGGCTACCACCGGCCGAGAAACGCCTCCGCAGACCGAAGCTGCCGGCCGACCATCTGCTCCCCGCATCTTGTCGGCTTTTGCGCACGAGCTCTACGCGTTGTAGCCGCCCTCCGCGCGTCTTGCCAGCCCAAAGCTACCGACGCCCGCCATGCTCGGCTTCCGCCGTGTGTTTCGCCTCAGCCGCTAACCTCGCCTCCTCGGCTTGTTCCCCACCACTGGCATCCGAGGCCTGTAGCGGCGCCGCCATGGCCCGTCGTCGCGCGCCGCTTCATGGTTGGCCACCGTTTTGCACGTGGACCATAGCTGCTGCTCCAGCCATGGCCTCCCGCCGCGTCGTCGTGCTGCCGCAACCTGTAGCCAAGGCTGCCGCCGTGGCCTTGGCCCCACCAGCCATGCCCGCTTCGGCCTAACCCACTGCGTCGCCTCGGATTCGCGCCCGCTGGCCACCTCGGCTTCACGCCCACCACGCCTCATTGGCTTCGCGACCGCCTGCGGCCCATAGCCGCACTATCGCCTCCGCCGTCGGCCTCCGAGCTGCTGTGCCCAGCTCTGAGCCAGCCTTCGGCCACCTGGCCACCTTCGCCTGGCGCCCACCACGGCCAATCGACCTCATGCGTGTGCAGAGAAAAGGCTGTGGCGGCTAGGGAAAACCATAGCCGCCGATTATATGCTGGCCGGTTGGGCCATGTGGGCCAAATAGGTCTATTCGGCCCATCCTTTTTTTTTTTTGAAAAAAAGGGAGAATCAAAAAAGGAATTTACATTATTACCCCTCATTATTTTCAGTATTTTTGGAATAAAGATATTATATCATGAAAATTCATGTTGATTCCTAAAAATTAGTTTTCTAGGTTTATAGACTTCCGTAAATTTTGGTAACTAGCACACTTGGGAAGTTTCAAACCCTGGGTTTATTTTTATAGCATTAATTAATATTTTATTCGCACTGGAATTTATTTTGTCATTTAAGTAATTCTAAAAATTGCTTAACAATTATCAGAAAATGAAATGCTAGAAAATTCTAAAAAATTATGAATGACATATTGATAATATTATGGCTCTAGATTTATTTTTCTAGAAATTATTCCATATTTTATATGTATTGAATTTTTTTTGTTATTTAGTAATTATAAATATTGCTTGGTAATGAACAAAAAATTACAGAAAATGCTAGAACAAAATTCTAAAAAATTCTAATTAGCATATTGAGAACCTTGTGTCTCTGGATTTATTTTCTTAGCATTATTACATGTTTAATTTATATTGAAATTTATTATTTGTTATTCTATAATTCTGAAAATTGCTTTATAATTAACAGAAAATTATGACAAATGCTAAGAAAATTCTGAAAAAAAATTAAATAATTATCTACTAAATAGATATAGGTCAGGTTTTACTGATTGAAGAGTGAGCATACAATATATTGATTTTACTAATAATAAAAGTTATTTTGCATAAATAGAAATATGATATGTCGGACATCGCAAAGTGAGATTTTTTTGAGCTTACCCTGAATGGCTGCAATTACCTTACCTTTCCAATGAATACTAAGATTAATATGACAGCTCGATCTTTTGCAGCCACTGTTTTCCCAGCTTGAAGCTGGTATCACTGCTCTTCCCCAAGCCGTCAGGTGTACGACTTAACACTTCTTGGGGCATCATCTTCATACGGATCTGAAGATCGAATATTTGATAGAAGAAGACCACCTAATACTTTTAAATTCCCTGAAGGAAAATATATAACCAGCAAAAATCCATCCTATTGCCAGAAGCATAGCGTGAATGGATCTGCCCTCGCTTTCTGTATTTTAAAGGCAGTGGCAGCATATAACTTTGCCATGCATAAGCTTGTCAATTGTGAGACCCTCACTTTTATGCTATAGTGCAACATACAAGAAAGATTCTAAAGTGCATACTATGCCAGTTCCATGATCAGTAGCTAGCACGTACTTCTACAAATTGAAATCACAACCACATGCAATATTTTATTTCATATAATAGCGACAGTATTGATATAATATGACTGTAAGGTTGATCAGAGTACAACGGAAGAATCAAAAGTCTTGTAGTGTGCCACATAATCCCTCAAGCAATTGATAAGGTATAAACTCCAGATAAAATCATCGTCGTAATTCCCGTAACCCGCGTCAAGGTATGATTATGCAGAATATTCTATTTCTTCACCTAAAAACAACAATAATCGCAATGGTGAGTACATTTCGTACTCAGCAAGACTTTAAGTTGAGTGTTTGAAATGCAGACTGATCCTAGAGTAAGGCTTCTACAGTTAATTTTTTTGCCTGGAGCCAAATTAAATTGTAATAGATTGAAAGCGAAAAGGAAATAAAAATAATTCGATGAATATGTTAAATAACAAGTATGTAAATATAAAAGTAATAAGTAAGAATAACATAAATGTAATAAATGACTCACAGTCCTTTGTGAGTGAACTCACATCCCTTCGTGAGTATTAAAAGTCCGTTCTCAGCATATGACATATTATCTAAAACAAACTTTTGCCAACACATGGCACACCAAATAGATGTCCTAGTTTTAGGGGAGGTGCTGCCGAAATTTCTAGCAATTTCGTAACTTGTTAGTATGTTAGTTTGCTTTGCTAAATTATTCTAGTGTCTTGTGCTAGTTATTGTTTGAGGGTGTAGCATTCAGGACACGTGCGGTGCCAGGGTGTTACAGCTATAACTATATTTTTCTCTGGAGATTTCATGCCATGGTATAGTTCTTCTTGGCTTTTTCTTGCCGCAGTTGAGAAAATAGGGGGGAGTCGATGGCATTGGCTCTAGCTGCTTGAGGAGAAGAAGGAACTAGGGGGAAGAGGCTGGGGGTCTTACCGACCTGATAGGCGGGACCCGGGATGAAGTAGTCCCATAGGGCAGTGAATTGAGTGCAAAGTTGGCCGATGGAGGTTATTAATTGCTAGGCCGGTAGGCCCCATGTGGCTGAGGCGGGAGTGTAGTTCAATGTATTCAGTGCTTAGGGAACTTAGGACAGCACGTGATCAAAATTAATTCACCCATTAGTATTTGTCCTAACACTTTTTAATAATATCCTTTTTTGTAGGTTATCTCCATATTGTTTTCTTCTCTCAGTAAAATTCTTGGGTTAAAATCTTTTACACAAATAAATTTGAATACTACAAACAAGCATCACTATACAAAAATTCTTTTTCTTAAACTCATAATTCAAGAAATGAGGAAAGATAATATTTTGTATAAGATTTTTTTATTCTAATTAGAATTTGTATTCAATTTTTTTTTTTGAAAATTATGGGATGTTACATCAATGAAATAACATTATGTAATTAGAAAGTTACTAATACTAAAATGATCGACGAGACATTATGCACCTTCCACCCTAATATGAGGATACTACCGTAACTGTATCATCATGCCAAGTACCTGAAGTACTCCGAGTTTATATGCATTTTGCTAGAAGCAGGAAAGAGTGATGAACTACTGGTGAAGAATCATCACGTACTTTCTAATGAGAGTCATGCAATGCTCGAAGCACATGCAAATGCTCAGTAGGCTAGCTATAGCCATAGCCGCAGAAACGGCCAAATGAATAGATGGGATAAATGGAAGAATGGCAAATCAAGATAGAGGAAGAGGCAATCCTTAGTGGAAAAGTAAAGGTAAAGGGCCAGGGTTCTTCCAAAAGTTTGGCTCAACTAATAAGGCTATAAACCCCCTGTATGACACTACTTTAGGTATGAGTGCACTGACCATTGGTTATGCAACTGTCACATCCCAAAGAATGTGGTAGACCTCTAAACGAAATCCACTGAAAAGTCGATAAGACCTGGGGAAACAACGTTAAATCATACTTCCTCATTCAACCTGTTGTTGACACGTGGCGTTGAGAAGTGTGATGATATGGTTCTTGAAATTATTGAGTTCGATAATACCCATAAGGACATATACGACTCATATGGACACCTGGATTAGTCTCCTAAGTATTTCTTCATTTTGCTAGTCGATGTCACATATTCCCTATAGGTGATCTCCTTATCAGTTTAGCCTAAGTTCCGGAATGAATCTTTGGTTTACGCTCCTATTGAGCTATTATCATTTAAAATTGAATAAATACCTATTCCCCAGATATTTGATTAATTGTGCTATGTTTTTTCTATATTCTACAAATTGTTCCTGATACAACAATTATTTGATTGTTAATCATACTTCTAATATAGACCAAAGTTTAATCCAATGATGGAGGAGGAAATCTGTCTAGAACATAGTTGTACCACACTAAGTGAATTGAAAATATTATGACTATCACCGAAAGCGATGCTCTCATAGCTGGCATTAGAACAATGCCATATTATACGCTGAGTCTAGTCGTACTCTCTTAAAGTTTTAAAGACATTAGTCTGAATGGTTTCCATATGTAGACAGAGAATCCATATGTAGACAGAGAAAGAGGATGGTACAGAATACCTACTCATGACAAAGTTTAATGGGTGTAATAAATGTGTGGTTGAAAAACTCCCTTCGTCCTCCTTTGGGTTATACTAGGCACATATAAAACCTGAAGTTTGTGTTGCGATGAAAACCCATAAATATTTAAGATCTGGCAGATCAACTAGGTTATCCTGAGCTAAATATTATGAAAAGATTAATTAATAATTTTACTGGCCATAGTATAAAGACTTCCCTAGACCTTAAGATTCATTATGCTTGGTTAGTACTAAAGGAAAGTTCATATTTAGATCTTCTTACCAAAATGATTAGGGAAGAATTATGGAATTTCCTAGAGAAAATTCAAGGTGATATTTGTGGACCCATTTTGCTCCTGTTGGGTCCTTTAAGATATTTTATGGTACTGATAGATGCTTCTACTAGATGATCCCATGTTTGTCTCTTATCTATTAGGAACCATGCTTTTGCTAGTTTAATTGCCCAAATTATTAAGTTAAGAGCCTACTTTCTAGAAGAAAGAATCAAGTATGTTCGAATGGACAATGTTGGTGAGTTTACCTCAATGGCATTTATTGATTATTGTATGGCTCTAGGAATTAATGTAGAGCATCTCGTACCTTATGTCCACACCCAAAATGATCTAGCAGAGTTATTAATTAAAAATAAAAAAAATTTATTGCTTGGCTACTCTTGCAGAATAGAAGGCTATCCATCAGCTATTGGAGCCATGCAGTGATGCATACTGTAGAATTAATTCAACTCAGACCAACTTGTCATGGTTCAAATTCTTCCAAGTGTGTGGATATGGGGGCATTTGAGTAATTTTCCACCTAGAATTTTTCCTCCACTCCTTTTTCTCTCTCTCTCTCCCCTCCCCATTTTTTTTTCAGCCCGAGCCCCCCCCACTCGCCCGACATCCCCCCCTGCTCCCACCCACCCGACGCCACCCCCTCCCCATTTCCCCACCCGGCTCCCACCCCTCGCGCCTCCACGCCGGCCGCTGCCCCTCGCCTCCTCCTCCCAGGCGCCGCCGTTCTCCCTCGCCGGCCGGCCCTGCGCCTCCTCCACCCGGCCACCTCCCTCCTCGCTGCGCCAGCTCCACCTCCCGCCGGCCGCCGCCTCCCCTCCACGCCGACGACCTCCCCCGTACGGCCCTCTCCTCCCTCCTCTCCCTCTCTCCCTCTCTCTCTCTCCCTCTACCTCTCCAAGGCATGGCTAGGGTTTGGGATTGGGAATCTAGGGTTGGTGGTAGGCAAGGTGTTTGATGAAATGCTAGAATGGGTGTATGCTAGGTGTTTGATGAAATGGCCAAGAGGAAGACATGTCTAGCTTGTTTTGGGGTTGGATGTTGCGAGTTAGTAGTTATTCCTCGAATTGAGATGTTTATTTATCGGTGGTGTTCGAGTCACTATGTGTGGGGTGCTTTCATTTGGGTTGAGGTCAACTTAGGGATGGTTTGGTTTATTAGATAACGAATTGAATCAATAACCATATAAGGAATTGTACGTACACGTGAGCGTGTCAACTGTGTTGACTGATGGTTGCGATAGTCGTTATATTTCAAGCCAATAAGTTCAATCAATGTGTCACATTAAGATAGCTATATATATCCTTTGTATTTGGAGATATGGCAAATATATTAGTACCTGTGGGAATACTATTGTGCACTTGACTATGCGCGAAAGATTAATGTCAGCGAGATGATTGGATGCCGATTAGGAGGGTAGCATTGGAAATCCTAGAATAGTGGATAATGCGCGTGACTGTTGTTTATATTGTCATATCCTGCTTCCTCTAGTGTTCATGTGTAAAGAGAGTATGGTCTAAGTCTCTATTAATCGGGGTGGAATGCTACCAGTAAACGTTTGAGTTGAGCGTGTTGGCAATGGCATTATCAAGAGTTCAATACATGGTAGGCGGTGTTTAGCTAGTGTTGAGCCTTTCCAAAAGTTGTTCGACTGTTATAGTAGAGTCTCGCTATTGTATTTCCTTTTGGCTTGTTGGATCTTGCATTTTTCCTTCGATTTTCATTCTATGTCATTTGCATTTCATACATCTCATTTCATATGCATCGTTGTCGTGTAGAGAACGATCACGTGGAGGGTGACGTGGCCGCGATCGAGGGTGATCGCGGTGAGCAGGTTATTCTTGAGACTCCAGCAGAAGCATCAGGCAAGCACCTATGCATCTTGAACCCGTATTAATTGTAATTTTGTGAATAACCTGCTTAATTGGTGACATAAGTCTGCATTAGGAATTGAATGGGGTTAGGGTTAGATCCTATTTCTTTGCACATTCATCCCTTGGATTTGTAAATATTTCCGTTGGAGCTAATATAGGTAATATGATGAGTCCACGCTTAGCATGCTTAGATGTCGGGTTTGGGCCAAGTGACGGAGGGTTCTGTCACTTGTGGTTGTGTCATTTCACACGTACTACATTATGTTGGACTTGGAATTGGGAAAGGGTTGGAAAGAAAAAGATGAATTGGAGACCGGGCGGGAAGGTTGGGACATTGGGTAAGGAGACCCGATGTGGTAGTTCCCGTCTGAGTCGATTAAGGACCGATTCGATGGTTGCCCTTTGATTGAGCACACCCCGGTTGGTCGCATGCCCGATTATGGTACTGCAGTAAGTCAGCTCTTTCTCTCATACGGAATCGATGGACCGTAACTCCTGTGGTTGGGCGTGGTTGAGGGCGAGGCTTAGGTCGACTCTCGAGCGCCAAGCCGGGCTTGGGGCTGCTCGAGGGTGCTAGGTTTTCGGGCCACAGGAGGGACGCTTCGATTGGGTATGATTGGGAGGGGTTGACACTAGGCCCTTGTGGTAAGTGTCGTGCGATCAATGCTTCCTGCGAGGGTTAATTGCGATTCGAATTGCCGCGCTCTCGGATATGAGCAAGCTCTTTCATCGCACGATCCACGTAGTAAATAACTTGAACTTGTGGTTCGCTGGGCTTGAGCTTTAAGATGGTTATGTATTGCTCTACCTTAATTGTTGTTAATTTCAATCTCACACTAGAAGTAAGTGCGGTCTATAATCGCTTTAAACTTGTAATTGGTTCGATTGTCGCATTTATACTACAAATGTTAATGCTTTTCCGCACTTTTACCTTAAGCTTACTCCTTGCTACAACTAAATGCATGATCCTTTGGAGTCGGTCATATATGGACCCACGGGTAAGTCTTGCAGTACCTTCCGTACTCATGCTTACGCTTTGTGGTTTTTCAGTGAGGACCAGGTTGAGTGCGAAGTTCTGCCCGTCGCCTCTCGGTGATTGGGCGGGGCACCGAGTAGAGGCTCGCCGACGCCGTTTACGCCCGGGAGTGTTCGGGGGCAGAACACTTCCGGAGTTGTCTTACTTTTGCTGATTACATCCCTTTTGTTGTATAGATAGATGCGGTTGTTGGGCTTTTGGATTTGGTAATGGACACTTACGCGTATGTCGGGTTCCGTTTGTGTCTTCTTTAGCTGTTGGTACTGCTGTGGTGCTGTGGATGTCGTTCTTACTTTCCATATATATATATCAACTGTGTTTTCTTGTCTACTGAGTGGATGTCCGTAGAATCTAGAAAGGTCATGCCGAAATTTTTTCAGTTTTCGGAGTCTTGGTCTTTTTCTCCGTTTTTGCCTAGTTTGGAGTCTTGGCGTGGTTTTTAATCTTGGTTGGTGGTTGTCGGGTTCGTCTTTGTGCTGTTGTTATCCGCTCGCGTGTTGGTTCGAAAGTTTCGGGTTCGTTGCCCCCTTTATGCAAATTGAATTGATATCGGATTGTTTTTCCGGTATGCGGTGATCCTGGGCGTGTTTCGGGTCGCATACCGGGGGAATACCGGGGTTGTTGTCGAGTCGTTTGGACGTTCGTAAGGTTGTCTCCATTGGGCTTGGGTATTAGCATCAGGATCACCTCCGGTGATTGGTTGCTAGGATCCAAATCCGATGGGAGCAACTGTTCATCCAACAACTCGAGGACGATCTGGGCGGCTCCTCACACAACTGCACAACATAGAATTTCCCCATTACAGATAGTGAGTGGGAGAGAATTAAGCATTTTTCATCTGCGAAAATTTGGCTGTGTTGTATACATACCAATCTCTTCATCTCGTATCTATGTAAGTTATGAATGTCCATCAATTATTGAACACCTAGAACCTTTGTCAGGCGATCTATACACAACTCGGTGCGCTGATTGTACTAAGGACGTTTTTCGGCATTTGGGGGAGATAATTACCACATTAAAAAATATCGAGTTCATAGATCCACGTGCTAAAGAGACTGAACTTGAAGTTCAAAGGATAATAAATCTGCAACAAAAAAGCTAAAAATATGCCAAATACCTTCACTGATAATAAGGGAGTGGAAATATCTCATATACCTACAGTATATGCATCTTAAAGAGTGAAAATATCCTAAAAGGATATTGAACCCACTCTTGACCCTTATGATAAAATGAGGGGGAGGCCTCTGGGTGCACAAGACTCAATTTGACGTCCACAGAAGTAGAGAACCGAACAAATGAGAACACTACTAGTGACAGTGGAATAAGCTTAACTGATGTTGAGAAAATTCATGAAGTGAGCCATCCAGGAGATGGTAATATTCCTGAAGTGATCCATCATGAAGATGATAACTCCAGCATATATTTGCTCGCATAATCCAATGCTGAGAAGTCAAAACACCCAGACTCCATTATTGTGGGAATCACGAGGAGTTAGAAGAAATTAATGAAGAGATATCCCTGAAGAGGTGCAGGATAATTGTATAAAAGAAAGACTACAATTGTCGACATATTTTGCCTCTAAAATTGCTAAAATCTGGATCTAGAACCAAAGTCTGTGGCAAAGTGCCAGAAGCACTCAGATAGGGTCAAATGAAAATAAACAATTGAGCCAACGCTCGCTTAATAAGAGGAAAGTTTTTGGTCCCGTTGATCAAGCTTCTCCTAAAGTGTTCCCTGTAGGATAAAATGGATTTTTCATCCTGAAGAGAAATGAAAATATCCAGGTGATGAGATATAAAACAAGGCTTGTAGCACAAGGGTTCATGCAGAGACCCGTCATCGATTACGATGAAACCTATTCTCCTGTAATGAGTGGGATAACATTTCGAAGCTTAATATTAATGGCAGAAAACTTAAACTTATTAATGCAGTTAATGGATGTAGTGATCGCATATTTATATGGGTCACTAGATACAAACATATATACGAGAATCTCTAAAGGAGTTACAATTCTGAATCCTAATAATCGCAACATGTATAACGTCGAACTAAAGTGATCGCTATAAGAATTAAAACAGTCAGAGAGAATGTGGTACAACCGACTTAGTGAGTTCCTCCTGAAGAAGAGATATTGTCCCAGTGCGTTCATAAAGATATTTAAGAATAGATTCTATGTTATCTCAGTACATGTCGATGATCTCAGTACATCTCATCGGAACCATAGAGGAAATAAAGAAAGTAAGTGCTTACCTTACGACGGAGTTTGAGATGAAAGATTTGGGTAAAACCAAATTTTTCTTAGGCCTACAGCTTGAGCATTTACAGAAGAAATATTTGTACACTAGTCTGTCTATACCAAGAAGGTATTGGAAAGATTTAATATGAAAAAATACCATGCTTTAAAACCCCCCCATGGTTGTAAGAACCCTTGATGCGGATAAAGATCCATTTCGACCAAGGTTGAAAAATGAGGAAGTATTAGGACATAAAGTCCCATATTTAAATGATATTGGTGCACTTATGTATCTTGCGAATTGCACAATGTCTGATATTGCATTCGCAGTAAATTTACTAGCAAGACACAATGCAGCCCCAACCAGAAGACATTGGACTGGTGCCAAGACATTAATCAGATAGCTCCATGATTCCCAATATCTTGGTTTATTTTACCGGAAGAACCAAGATTTAGTCATGGTGGGATATACGAATGCCGTCTATCTGTTTGATCCCCATAGTGCAAAATCTCATACTGGTATTGTGTTTCTCTACGGTGGTACAACCCTTTCTTGGCGGTCTTTTAAGCACACCTTGATAGCTACTTCGACCAATCACACAGAGATTATATCTTTATATGAAGCCTCACGTGAGTGTGTTTGGCTAAGACGTGTAGTTAACCATATCCAGAAGTCATGTGGTCTTAACACCATTGATACACCCACCATTATCTACGAAGATAATGATGCTTGTGTTACACGAATGCAAATTGGTTATGTAAAGAGCAATACCGCGAAGCATATTGCCCCTAAATTGTTCTATCCTCACGAACTCCAGAAGAATGGTGAGGTAAAAATAATGCAAACTAAATTATGTGAAAATCTAGTAGATTTATTCACAAAATCTTTACTAAAGTCTACTTTCCAAGGTGCGTTAATGACATTGGAATGAGACGACTTAGAGATTTGCAGAGTTCACGGGGAGTAAATCCCTAAACAATAATGCATTTTGCTTGATCCTGAAGATCATAGTTTATATCTTGATGATTATGAATTGTGCTCTTTTTCCCTTAGTGAGTTTTCCTGAAGTTTCTCATATGAAGGTTTTTAATGAGGCACTAGTGCAATGTAGTCTTTTCTTCATCCTTTTTTCCACTGGGTTTTGGGAGGAGTTTTTAGCGAGACATATGCATTACACGGTATTCTCTCAAGGGTGAGTGTTATGATATAGATAGGATCTTTGTTCTAGTATGAAATGACTCTATCCATTGGTGGGTGAATCCAAATTAATTTTTAGGGGTTTTTCTATTATATATTAAGCATTGCCTTGTACAGAAATATCAATCTAATAAAGAGAGATAACTTTGCTCCTATTTTTGTGTGCTCCCTGTTCTTATTCATGTGATTGCATTAGCGTGCTGCTGATTGGTGCGGGTGAACGACTACGTTTCATAACAATCTCAACTGATTTTTAGCTTGTACACATCAGTTTTGGTCTATGTGGAAGAATGAGAAAAGAAAAGATAGAAGAGAGCTGGCTCTTATTTAGTAGTCGGCTTTGCGTGAGAACATAGGTAGATTATTTATATACAAAAGAGAAGAGATAGTTATTACACAACATCTAGAGATAATTTTTAAAAACAGTTATTACATAAGTTGACTTTTAATTTATATATATATAAGCCCCTGTGTTAGGGTTGCGTACTCTAATTACAAACACGATGACGGTATGTCATGGTGCGTAACCCACGGATGTATGGAGTAATGTTATTTAGAGAACACAGGAAAAGCAAATAAAGGAGTATAATTAATTAGATTCTAATTAAAATGATATTTTTTTTAATCTCGTGTGAAATTCATGCGTCAAAAGTATGCAATCCTAGAAGAATAGAACGGCGGCGGAATGAGGTGAGTGCTGGTGGGGCCATGGCGTCGTTATAATCTTAAAGTTTGTATTTTAACTCTTTAGATTTCAATAAAATTTTATACTACCAGTACTAACTGGCTACTCTTATTAAATATTGTTGCATTACATAAAAAAACATTTGTTCCATTGTATGATTTATTTGATCCTCGTTATCTTATCTCCGCCACTAAAATCGAAACACTTTTATGTGCTATTATAAAATGAACATGAAATTAATCCAAAAGACAAGTTACAATAGATAGTGTCTTGATCACGAAAATGGGTTAAGATCATTTTTTTCATCCATAGCTAGTTGTAGATAAACAGTAGTACTCCCTCCGTCCTGCAATATAAGTCCAAGCCTACCACATGCACAAACTAAAGGGAACATTAAATCTAAAAAAATTAGTATCATTGGATTATGCATGCCCCTATTACTAAATGTCATACTACAACAACATATCTAGCTTTTCTGCATTAATATAGGGGTATTAACTGAAAATATTGCAATGCTCTCTCTATTCACAAATACATATTGTTTTGGATAAAGTGCAATCAAACTTTGGTAACTTTAACTATCAATATATTTTAAAATATTTAGATCTGGTCAACCTCCTCTAACTCCCCCATTCTTGTGGGAGAATGTCCCTCTTATGAGATTGATTCCATGATTTATGATTTAAACTTTTAGGTTTTCCATACCACTCCTTGCTCGATAATAAGCACTAACAGATTGGTGAAGCATAATCCTCGTGTGAGGGAATGCTATATGCTTGGTGGGTTCTCCTTCAAGCAGAATGAAGGATGTCATCGACGCAGCTATTCCGAGGCATATTGTGTGTGTGTATATATATAGAAATCATTTGTGTATATTTTTTTGAAAGATATTTTGTAATTTTAATTTTATTAGATTTATTACAATAGAAATTACTGATAAAAGTTGTGTTCAGAAGACTATATCAATATCTAAAACGACGTATATTTCTATCCGGAGGAGTAACAAATTAAGTTTGATTCCCTTTTGGATGTTTCGTGAGATGATGCTTTACGAGACAATGGACTTATACTACGGAACTACAGAATGGGAATGTTAGTACTGGCCAGGGTTTTAAAAACCTACAAAAACCGTGAAAACCATATGTACCATATGTACCATTCTGGTTTGAAAAACAAAATCGCTCGATTTATTGATCAAATTCAAAAATTCAAAATATTTAAAAAAATTACTAAAAAATTTCTAAAATTAGTATTAATAGCTTTATGACCTCTGGCATGAATATTTATTGAAACACGAAGTTTGGAGACGTTTTTGAGCAATTCAATTATATTTAGTAGCAATATTTGTTCAATTATATTTAGTAGCAATATTTGTTCAATTATATTTAGTAGCAATGGGCGACACCCGAAAATGGTACTATTTATTCAAGTAGCTATATTTGTATACACAAAAATTATCTTGCTATGGTATATTTTAATATATCAATGTTATCCAACATTGAAAAGCTTACTTCTCGTTATAGGCATGCATGAACTACCAAAATTTTAGTATGGAAGTTGTATTCCGTACCACTAGTTATATTATGTACTTATTATGTTGTACAACATGCAATTTGACACAAGCAATTTCTTGCAAATTATTTACATAAGTAATTTCTGCAAGATATTGAAATGTAAATGTTGTTGATATGTGAATGGTATTGGTATGTCATTATGTGAATGCATATTTTTGCACTTGTTGGATTGGTATGTGAGTAGTATTGAAATGAAAAATTATTTGTATAACTAATTTACAACTTGCAATTGTCTAAAATATATCAAATATTATATCGAAATTTTTTAATACTTAGGAAAGATCATGCCGGAATTTTTTTTCATGTTTCTCCATGCTACTTTTATATATTTCTTATATATTTCTTTTTTGGTCTTTAATGGCTTTTTTTTGCAAAATCCACAACATTTTTTTTGGCTATTTTTTACTATTTTCCCTCCATTTTTTCAACTTTCGCTAATTTTTCGCCAAAAATCGCTCAAAATTCGAGTCTTTTCAAACTGTTTTCGTCTAAAAACCGGGAAAATCGCTCAACGGTTTGACCAGATTTTAAATTTATTTGACTTTTAAACCATTCAATTTTGAGCAAATTTCAATTATTTTTTTTTTGTGAATTTTGATACCACCGAACAGTCGAAGTCTAAATTCGAAACATATCGTTAAAGCTGGTACCGGCCACCAGGGGCGCCTGGAAAAAAGTTTAACACTAGACACGGCGTGTACGTACATGCAAAACGTTCGACCAATTGTCTCGGCTCGGCCCGGTCAAGCAGAGAGCCAATCGCATTCCATTTATTTAACTCACCGTATAAAACTGCAATTCCGTAAACAAACAAGTACCCGACCCGCGCGTACATAGCTGTACATGCGCAGCGTGTTCACGCCATATTTTCACCTGGGGACCACGTACGTAGCAGGCGTACGTACGTAAATTGGACCACCCCACCCAAAGCATCGCGTACGTATACGTACGTAGAGATCGGAGGCTAGGCCCGCTAAAACTAGACCAGAGGCCGCCGGTGCATATGTGTACATATCGAGCCGGCCGACCGGCCGCCCACAGGCTAGCGCGCACGCCTCGGGATGCGAAGCCGAGCAGGGTAGGCCCCACGCACCGCACCGACCCCACCACCACGCCAGCGGGAGAAGCCGACGAGATCGATGGCCGTCTTCCCCTCCGCCATGTCTCCACGCAAAGCGAGATCGACCGATCGATCCATCACAACCCCCGACATCGTGGGCCACCCGTGCCACAGCAACATGCATGCACCACGCCACAGTACCGAGCTGCTCCTACCGCCCGGCACGCTGCTCTCTCTCTCTCTCTCTCTCTCTCTCTCTCTCTCTCTCTCTCTCTCTCTTCCTCCTTCTGGCCATGCAACTTTTCCCTCCCTTCATATTCACGTCTCCCTCGTTCACATCTCTCGCCAACCACCAGTACTACCAGCCAACATCAGCTTCTCCCCTCCTCCTCTCTCACCTTAGCTCCGTCTCTTCTACCTCGCTCCATTGAACAACCTTAACTTATTCTCTTTGTTCTTCCTAGGTAGTAGCTAGTAGCTCGCAACGTCGATCGATCGGTCGGTCCTAATCTGCCTTTCCTAATTACCCTTTAATTCGTCGACCAGCCAGCTGCAACAGCAAGAAGAACAAGGCACGCTGCATGGAGTAGTTTTCAGGCGTATCTGTATATAGGTTTTATTGCTCGATCTTTAATCCGGCAGAGCACCATATATAGCACTAGTTGTCAGGTTAATTAGGTTTCGGTGTTTATTTCAGAAGCTAGCTGTCGATCGATCGATGATGTCAGGAGCACCTCCGATGCATATCTGCATGGACTCCGACTGGCTCAAGGTATGTGTGTGTACATGCTATATGATGATATCCATCACAAGTACTTACTTTTTGCGTCTCATGCATGCTCTCCCAACTTCATCTGTTGTCTCTTCATGTTCTCAAAAAGACAAAAAAAATATATACTTGCTCCCTGGTCGTGTTCACATATGCTGATGTGTAGCTAGCCTTCTGCAGGAAATATCTGAGTATATGCTTACCATGGGTACCTAGCTTGTTTATGGAACGAAAAGTTGTAAATAATTGACCTAGCTGGATATGCAGAAACAAGCTTCTCTTCGTATTATCTTGGTATTATAGTATGAGTAGTGCTTCTATGCATTCCCTCCTAATACAAGACTGTTCGAGGAGAAAAATCTAGTTCTGCACTAATCTCTCCCTACTTGACACTGATAATTATGTTGTAGATCTTTAGGCTTGATCCCGTACCCAATTAGATCGCTATATAACGGGTGAAATTGAAGAGATTTCTGGTGTTGATCACATGAGCATATGCAATTTATTAATTGGTGTTTTCAGACTAGCTAGTAGTGCATATATACTGGTTTAAATTAAAAAGACTATATAGTAGTTCATATAGTTCTCATTGATTAGAATTTCATTTTTGTTTACTTCACGTTGTTTTAACGAGGATCTAATTAGTCCAACATGCTGGTACCCTTTTTGCCCTTTTAGGAGTTTTGCTTTCATATATGTGTTTGTTTCACAAAGATGTTACAGCTGTTCTTGTGATCTCTGCTTTCACGAGGACAATTGTTGGCCATAACTTTAATGAGAGGCGGCCCTTGGTAGTTCTGAAGAATAATTTACATGAACTTGACCTAATTTACTGTAGGATAGATGTAGTATGTTATGGAGAGCCTGTTCCATGTTGCACTCATGGGTATATGTAAACAGCATCTAGATGTTTCAGTTTTGGACCATAGATAGATACTTCTCATTGCAAATCACGAGCTCACAAGTGTTTTAATCTATCTTTCTGGAAGACTTGGCTTGTCCATGTTACGCAGAGGCTCTAGAAGGAAAACTAGCAAAAGATGTCACAAAAGCGTGTATACAACCAGACATTAACGCCCATTAGAAAGTGAATATTTACTCTCGATCAGAGACCCAGATATTGCAAGAAAAAGCAACAACAAGATAAAAGAGATTCAAACAAGTACAGTTTGATCATCTGACCTGTCTTACTTTAACTTTAGGACAAGGCATGCAAAAGCCGCGCTTGTTCAAAAAATGTTAATGTGGAGGAATACAAATAAGCAGTACGATTAAACTAGAGTTCGATTATGTTTATTTTGGGAGATTACCTTAGCATGCATGGTCTTGTACATGTTTGTCAAGTTAAGCTCTGATAGATGCATGCTAGCTAGGGTTACAAGCAGCACAATGCGACCATTCTTATGATCACTAGCCATGCACTACAGATCTAGTATACTGTGCCATACGTGATCGTATGAACTATATATGAAGTGCATGAAACATGATTAAGAGATCAAGAAAAGTACAGTTGGGCCTCATTCAATCTATACATACATATTTGACATTTGTTTGTAACTTTAGCATGTGATGAAAAGCGCAACTAAGCAAATAAAGAAGAGCACGCAGCTAAGCTAGCTGAGCAACACAGAGCAAGTGATCCATGTGAGTCTAAAAGTACGGAACACCATAGGATCAAGCCCAGATCTAAACTAGCTTTAATCCACTTGAAGCCTCCATCATAAGCTATCTACCTAGCTTTGCACTTGATCCGCGTCCAACATGCACGGGACCATGCACCAGCCAGAAACCCTTTCGCGCATTCCGAGGCTTCCATTCGACCTGTCACGGCTGATGATTACAAATCACATTACGACAACGTGTTCTCGTGCTTTCAGGGCATCGTCCCCGAGGAGCCCGGGATGGGGTCGTCGTCGCCGTCGGCGGAGCTGATCTCGTGCCCGCGGCCGATGCAGGCGGCGGCGGAAAGGCGGCTGCGCCCGCAGCACGACCAGCCGATCAAGTGCCCGCGGTGCGAGTCGACGCACACCAAGTTCTGCTACTACAACAACTACAGCCTCTCGCAGCCGCGCTACTTCTGCAAGACGTGCCGCCGCTACTGGACCAAGGGCGGCTCGCTCCGCAATGTCCCAGTCGGCGGCGGCTGCCGCAAGAACAAGCGCACCAGTGCCAGCAAGAAGCCCTCGCCCGCGCCCGCGCCGCCGCCGCCGCTCCACGGTCGGCACATGGAGACCGGCCTCCACCTGTCCTTCTCAGGGATGCAGCTGCCGCCGCCCGCAGTCGCTGCCGACCCGCTCTGCAGCCTCGGGCTCTTTGACTGGAAGTACGACCCCATCCTCGCGGGCTCCGGTGGAGCCGCCACCGCCGCGTTGGAGAGCGCGAACTCCGAGGCGCACTTCTCGGGTGCGGGTATGATGGGCCTTGTTGCCGCCGCCGGCGGAGCGGAGTGCCACGCGCTGAGCGCGCTCCGGTACGCGGCAGGCCTGGGCGAGCACCTGGCTCTGCCGTTCGGTGCGGCGCGGGCGGAGCATGACGCCGTCGAGGTGAAACCGGCGGCGGAGAGGCTGCTGTCTCTCGATTGGTGCGGCGAGGCGAGCCGCGTGGCGCCGGAGAGCTCCATCAGCTCGCTGAGCGGGCTGGGCCTCTGGGGCGGCATGATCGGCGGCGCCCACCACCACCATGGCTCCTCCGCAGCCATCTGAGGCGAAGCATATGAAAGGCGTATGGACGTACGCCCCCATGCATCCAAGCGTACGTACGTGCATGCGTTCGCGGTTTGCTAGTAGCGTTAACAAGTATGATTACGTAGAAGTGCTTGGCTTCTCTTGCTGTTGTTTTTTTTTATTTCATGCATGATCTGTGTTTCTTTTTCTTTTTCGTCGTTTGTTTGGATCGACGCTTGCAGCTTTTTATAATTCCAAGTGCTGGACAATGTTCTGTTGTTGCTCAACTTCACACATTCCTCTTGGTTCCATCAATTGAGTTGGTGGCTGTTGTTACCTAAGATTTACCACAAGAATGTTGGTTCAGATGCATAATGCATTAATATTAGTATATCACAGTAGCACCAGCAGCAGCTATTTTTCCTTTCTGAACTGAAGAAATTTACCAGTAGTAATTTCATTACGGTGTGTGATCTAGTGATGAAATCGATCCGTACGTGCCTAGGTGTTTGGTAGGTGGAAAAAGAAGTTTAAAAGTGACCCGTACAGGCCTAAGCAGAAAAGTACACACATGACACATATAACTAAAACAGCTCGCTACCGCGATTTGGCTCTGATGTACGAGCATGTATTTTGACACTGACGAAGTATTCGATGCCGAAGAAATATGCAAGGCCCCGTTCGGAACACATAAATTTCCCAAAAATTCAGAGGAAGCAGGGGCGGAGACACAGAAGGGTCAGCGTGGGCTGAAGCCCCTGCCACGGTGCTACCCCCGAACGGACAGTGGGTACCCCGGACTGGAGCCCTACCTTTGGCGCCATGGTGACAACAGTAAGCTCGAGGTTGAAGAAGAAGGGAGAAGCAGGTCTCGATTTGGGCCCAAATTAGTTATGTCGGCCGAGCTCTACGTAGTTACTAGGAAGATAAGCGTGGTGCACGACACGTGCGTGAACGGAAAACGAATTTGTGTTTTTTTCGGAAAAAAAATGGATCGAGATATATTTTCTAAATTTTTGGAAGGTCTTTCGAAGTGGTTTTTTTGAATAAAAGTTTTTTGGGGGGCGGAATGGAACAAGACGTTTAAAAAAAAAATCCGTAGGATCTTTTCACTTGGGGGGGGGGGGATGGATCGGGACGAAAAAATGAACAAAGACATAGTTTCCAAATCTTCGGAGGATTTTTTTTACGGTGGCACTTGGACACTCTCTAAGGTCCTCAAACCTCCCAACTTTAGTACATAATATATATTTTCTCGGAAAAAATAGAGAGGATCTTCTTTTGCCGAGTTTAACACTCTATACGTTCACCGGTCAATAATACATGCTTCGAAAAAAACTATAGATTGAGTTGCTAAAAAAAACTATAGAGATATAACTGTACACATATTTCTTATTCCGGGAAATATTAGAAATTGAGTTACAAAAAATAGAGAGATAGAGTTGTACATATATTTCTTTTGACGAATTTGGTTACACTCTATTATTACCCGGTTAACCTTCTTTTGTTGAGTTTAACACTCTATGTGTTTACCAAGTAATAATACATGTTTAGAAAAATATTAGATATCGAGTTGGGGAAAAAAGTCTAGAGATAGAGCGGTACACAAATTTCTGTCGACGAAAATATTTTTTTTCGGGAAAAACGGAGAAATGACCGTGTTCCGGGAATTATTAGAAATGCGAACCTTCTTTTGTCGAGTTTAACACTCTATGCGTTCACCGAGTAATAATACATGTTTTGAAAAATATTAGAGATCGAGTTGGAGAAAAAAGTCTAAAGATTAGAGATCGAGTTGGGAAAAACGTTTAGAAATAGAGCTATACACATATTTCTATTGACGAAAAAAAAATTCAGGAAAAACAGAGAAAGGACCTGGACGTAAGGGACGGGGGCCTGTTTGTTACATTTTTGGACTTGGTCGCTATTCCGAAAAATTAGAAAAAGGCTCATTTGAGATTTGTATTTGGCAGGGGTTTTTTCGTAAAGTAACGAACCAAGGACCTAAAAGCAATTTAGAGACTTTTTTCTTACCCTCACAAAAAATCGCGAAGGACCTCTCTGTAATTTACAGGGACCTATCCGTAATTTAAAGAAAAGGGAGGGACTTTTTCGCAATTTGGCATGGGGTACGTGGAGGCCCTGGTTGGCCTCCATTGTGTTCCCTTATAATAGAGTTAATATTTTCTTGCTTGGCGGGGTGGGCAAGCCTGGTAGGCCACCTAACCCCTGTTAGAAATAATCTTGTAATTATTAGAGCTTGGATTAAAAATCCGAATAGGATGAGGAGGATTAGAATAAGGAAATAGAATGTGGATTAGGACAAGAATAATAGAATCTTATTCTATTATTTGGGCTGTAGTTTTTATATAAATATAGAGGTAGGACTTGAGTTTTGTAAGCAAGCGAGCGAGCGAGCTAGAAATAAAAAAAAACAAAAAATTGTCCCAAATATTCGGTGTCATATTCTAACAATTGGTATCAGAGCACAAGAGATTGGATTGCCGACACATCTAGATCAATCCGGAAGACTTCATCAAGTCGCTTGGCGAGAGCGTCTCATCTCTCGATGACTTGCTTGGAGTCTAGCAGCCAGAGTGCACGAGCTACAAGGATATCGGCACGAAGCGGCGACACACGGGCGCTAGAGTGGAGAGGGCCGCGTGGAGACCAGCCGAAGAGGCACCGTATGGTCGTTGAAGCGGAGGAGGCGCGGGAGATGAAGAAGGCCCTGGCGGTGAAGAAGCCCGCGGAGGAGGAGCTCACGGAGAAGGTCGAGAAGGGCACCGACGCGGGAGAAGAAAGTGGAGGCTGGCGAGAAGGCCCGAAGGGCACTTGAGGCTACTGACTCAGGTGACGAGGGTGCCAAAGGCACAGAGGCGGTCTCAACCAGAGGTCAGGGGCCCGGAGGGGCGGCACATGGTCTTCAGAAAAGCAGTCGGAGTTGAGGCAGCAGTGGCCGGAGAGGCCGGTTGAGGCAGTCGATACGCCATCCAAGAAGCCGCATGGGGAGAACAACCACAAAGAAGTAGCGGGGAAAAAAGAAAGTGTCGGCAGCAAAAAAAAAAAGATACTGTAGCACCATGGAAAAAAAGTTTAAGATCATGGGTGAGAAGGCAAAGATTCAGAGTGGGGTCATATCCCTCCAGTACCCTCTCCTGATGAATGACAATTATCTAGTTTAGGCAATAAAGATGAAGGCAAACTTGCGTGCTCAGGGTGTCTGGGGTGCAGTCGATCCAAAGGAGAAGGTTAAGGAAGATGAAAAGATAGATTAGGCCGCACTTGCTGAGATCTATCAGTTGGTACCAGATTCGATGATGCACTAGCTCATCGGGAAGGAGACAACACGTGAAGCATGGCTAAGTGGCTAGCGCTTTAGAAGATGCATGTGGGAGTCGACCGCGTGAAAGATATGCGACTACAAAATCTACGGAACGAGTTTCAGAATCTCCAGATGGAAGAAACCCAGTCGATGGATAAGTTCGCCGGTAAGCTCACTTCACAGTACAGCTAGATTACTTCTCTCGGCAACAAGATGGAGAAATCTGTGGCAGTGAAGAAATAGCTGCGCATGCTACCAGAAAAGTTCGTATGTGTCATCACCGCACTCATGTACTCCCCTGATCTAGGGAACATGAAAATCAGGAGATCACCGGCTCGCTCAAGGCGCATGAGGAGCTATTGAAGGGGTATCAATCCCGTAGCGAGGAGTATTAGTAGTTGTTGCTGTTAAAGGGAGATATAAGAAATGGTGAAAATCAGTTCCACAAGGGACCATTGACCAAGGACGGTCATGGATCAATAAGTAGCCGCGGGCGTGGCCACGGTTTCGGTGGCTGAGGAGGCAAAGATGGCCGAGGAGACAAGACTGAACAAGACGGTCAAAACAGATAACGAGATAAGTTACATATCAAATGTTTTGGATGTGAAAAATATAGTCACTACGTGTCGGAGTGTCGCGGTCACATAAAGTGTTTCAACTGTGGCAAGTATGGTCACTATGCTTCGGATTGTAGGAGCAAGAAAAAGAACGAGGAGGTAAACCTCACCCAAGGCGGTGAAGACGAAGAACCGGCTCTTCTTTTCTCATTGTACAAAGAAGAGAAGCCGAACATACTGATGTTGAACGGCGATCAGAAGTTGTTCTCTGAGATTTATTATATACCGAGGTTGTGTAACATACTCAGTCTCGGGCAATTGGCAGAAGAAGGGTTCAGGGTGGAGCTGCAGGCAGAGTTCTTGCGTGTTTATGACAAGAACAAAGATCTGTTGATGAAGGTCAAAAGATCCCCAAACTGGTTGTACAAGATTTCCCTGAAAACTTGCAAGCAGGTTTGTCATGAGGTTGAAAATTTAGAGAAGGAGAGGTCCCAAACGGACACGTCAGGTGCGACATCCAGTGTTGGCTCAAACGCGACTTCAGAGACAGCGCAAGGAAAGGCACGTGAAGCAAAGCAGGCTATCATCATTGTGCAATGTGGTGGCGAGCTTGGGCGCAACGCTATGGCCAACGGCGCGCGAGCGAGGCATTCAGCAGGGAGTTGTCCGTATGGGGGAGGCATCGCACAGCAGCATCAGAAGAAATCGGTGTTCTGACAGCGTGAAAAAAGGTTGGCTTCGCGGAGTCGATTGCTGAGTGGCGTGATGTAAGAAAAGAACAGAGCGGCCATAGCAGATTGAAAGCGGCTAATATGGGATGTAATGGGGGACGAGGCGATGTTGTACGGGTAGCAACAGCAAGAAAGATGAGAGAGAAGATCGATGTGATCAAAGTCGGTGTTACAAGATTAAGGGGATGAATGTTAGAAATAATCTTGTAATTAGTTAGAGTTTTGACTAAGAGTCCGAATAGGATGAGAAGGTAGATTAGGATAAGGAAATAGGTGGTGGATTAGAACAAAGAAGTAGAGTGCTATTATATTATTTGGCCTATAATTTTTCGTATAAATATAGATGTAGGTCTTAAGTTTTGTGAGCAAACAAACGAACGAGGAAAAAAAAATTATCTTAGATATTCGGTGTCCTGTTCCAACGACCCGTTAATCTATTACCCCAATCCGGAAGGGCATTGGGCACAAGGCCGGCGATGGGCACCACTGAGCATCGAACCGATGAACCCTAAGGGCATCTGCAATGGTGTAGTCAATTACTGGCTATAAAAAATGTACATGTCATCTATAGATAGCTAATAGACAACCTCTCCAATGGACTAGCTATAACATTGTCTACAAAATTAAATATGGGCCCATATATAAGAGGTGATAAATGCTTTGAAATCAGCTATAGCTTGACTATAAATTAGTAGTAAGTCTATATCTCTCTCTTCTTTTTCTCTCATCCACCTAAACAAACTGCTGAGTTGGTACTTTTATAGTAAGCTAAAGTGACACTATTGCAGATGTCCTAAGCGTGCTAGTACGGGTGAGGTGGCGACCGGCAGCGCAGCGTGCCATGGCCAGAGCCTGCGTGCTTTGTTAGGCGGCGCAGGAAGGCCAATCAGTGGCAAAAGGTCGGATTGGACGTTGAACCACAGATTGTGCATACTGTAGCTTTGATGTACAGTGAGATCACAGTACAAGCGTACACTCAGCATCATCGCTGGAGGATTTTGATGAAAGCTGATCAACTATTTTGGTGTGTATTACTCTATTCCACAATAATATATTGCATTGAGAATAATGAATATTATATGTATGCAAAGAAAAAAAATAGTTAAAAATTATCTTAAAATTATAGAATAATGTGTATTTAAAAACAAAATTTGAAAGGTAGACTGGCATGTAACAGAGAGTACTCACAAATCATAATTTATAATTACATCACTAACTTGCTAATTTTGAGAGAGAGAGAGAGAGAGAGAGAGAGAGAGAGAGAGCTATTTATTGTTTTTTGGACTCACTTGCCAATATCGAGGTTTTACCTTCATTGTATTTGGCATTTTCATCGTGCCCCTCTCTTATTTATATATAGTTTTGGATCTATATTTCGTACGGCTGTCTTATATTAGCATAATCTCCCCTAAATTTTAGTCTTAGTCCGCCATTTCCAGGAAGCAGTTCAATTTCCATACGAATTCGGGGAAAAAAAATCTTGCATACTCACTCCCTTAATAAATATAAAACGCATTTTAATTTTGCATAAGGATTAAGGTTACGACGAAATTGAGAAAAATATGAGAGAAAGTGACTTACATACCCTTTGTGTCGGTGGTAATGAACAAATACATATGGTTGAGAGAGAATAAATAAAAACATAGTAGGAAATACTCATTAAATCTGCATACGAGCATTATATTTCTAAATAAGATCATTCAAACTATGTGTGTAATATGTTCAACGGAGGGAGTACTAAACTAGACATGAAATTTACGGGCATAAATAAAAGTCATGAAACATTTCCGTGATAAAGAGATAATACAGTTCATTAGATGATTTGACTAAGCCCGACAAGAGCAGCTTGAAAAGAGAAACTTCTTCCTGAGACCAATCAATCCGACTCAAGAGTAAGCACAGTTCTGCTGATTGACACGATGTAACTGGTACTGATGAATGTAGCTTCTGAGGAACTCAAAGGCCAACGCAAAAATGACTCATCGTGAAGACTACACTCCAGGCGGTTCGATGTGAATGAACAATTCTATCAGTAGCAGCTTCCTCGAGACATCAGGACTGCTGAGTGCAGCATCAGAGCAGGCAAGGAGGCTCCATGGTATTGGTCGCTCTTCGCTCCATACTCCGAGACCTCTGCCTAAACAGAACATCTGGGATCCTATATGAAATCGACATCCTTGTTTGCGGCGTCGCTTCAGTGCAGTATTATACCAGGAAATATCTGTTTTAATGTGGAATGCCTGCAAATTTGAAGCGATCAATATCTGAAGCAATATGCGCCAGCATGTACTGCACTTAGCGGATGAAAAAACAGTTCAACCATAATCTATATTCACATCAGATTGGTGATCCTAAACTTCTTACCGTGTGTTTTGAACGTCGGATTCTAGGTGCAACAGTTTATTGATGCTGACAGGATTCCTGTGAAATCAGTGGCGGACCCAGGAAGAAATTATAGGTGGGGCAGGCTTGAAGTAGTATTAAAACGCTAAAAAGAATGCAATGTACCGTAACAATAATAGTACTATTAAAGAAGCATAAATATAACGTTCAACTAATACGGTCAAAGAAGAATTAGCAAATAGGCAACATACCACTCAGTTAACAATTGGTGAGGGACGAGGCAATTGTATTCTCCTAGTTTTGAGGCGCTGAAATCGTCGGATGATGGCTTCATCATTAAGTGATTTGAAGATCTCTCTCCGTGTAGCAAACCATTAAGTCATTCATCCAATAGTTGGCAATCTTATTGCGTAGTTCAGTCTTGATATACAATATACCTGGGTCGCCGATCGTTTCTTGCTTGGTGCCGATTGTTTCTTGCTTGGTGGCTGATGCAACGTTTTAGCTTTATAATTTGTTAGGCCTATACATATACAGTATATACAACATACATGGGCTTGTAACTTGTAGGTGGGGCAGCAGCCCAAGCTGCCCCACTGGTGGGTCCGCCCCCGTGTGAAATACGGTAAAGGCGTCCTTTTTGGCTGCATAGGTGAAAAGGAATCAAAACAGCCAGAAAAGTGTCATAGTGACTGGAAGAAAAATCGGCTAAGCGAAGAAATCATATGATCATGCTGTTAGAGATAGAGTCCTATTCATTGTATACTTGGTTAGAGATAGAGTTCTATTCCTATTCCTTTTTCCTCATATACATGTATATATATACTGGTCCTTTGGCTTTATGATGAATACAAGTGCTATTCATAACATGGTATCAGAGCCAAAATTAGGGTTAGGGTTTTCTTCCCGGGCGTGAGCACTTGCGCCTCAACCTTTTCGGCGGCTCATCTCGTCGCCTTTGCTACTTTGCACGCCGGTCGGCTGCCTTGCCTGCGGCTGGGCTTTGTTCTTCATCCTCATCTATTGTTCTATTGGTGCCGCTTTCTCTGTGCGGTGGGCTGTTTCCACTGCTACCTACTTGACCAATATCCAACCTTCTTCTGCTCTGAAGGGTGGAATTTCAGTTGAGCGTCTTTGTGGCATGCCTCCTGATTATTCTGGACTTCATCTTTTTGGGTGTGTGTGCTATGTTCTTCTTGCACCTCGTGAACGCACCAAGCTGACTGCTCAGTCTGTTGAGTGTGTTTTTCTGGGATACAGTGCTGAGCATAAGGGATATCGTTGTTGGGATCCTGTTGGCCGACGGATACGGATCTCACGAGATGTCACTTTTGATGAGTCTCGTCCCTTCTACCCTCGTTCTTCTTCCTCTCCTACTTCCCTTGTTGAGCCACTGTCTTTTCTGACTTTTCCTGACACTTCAGTTGTCACTTTTCCTTCACGATCGGCGTCTCCTTTAGCGCCGGTTTCTTCACCACCGTCCTCTCCTACACAGGTCTCTTCAGATGTTGTTTCTCCCTATCCTCTCCACTACACTCGTCGTCCGCCAGCTGAGGACTCTTCTGATGTGCCATCTTCTTCTTCTGATGAGCCATCTTCTTCAGTGTCTCCTCCTCGTTATGCTTTTCGCGATCGACAGTCTATTCAGCCTCCTGAGCGTTTTGCTTTTGTTGGTGCAACTCTGGCCGAGCCGACTTCTTACCGTGATGCTGTTATTCATCAGGAATGGCAGCATGCGATGGCGGAGGAGATTGCTGCCCTTGAGCGCACTGGCACGTGGGATCTTGTTCCACTTCCTCCACGTGTCCGTCCCATTACTTGCAAGTGGGTCTATAAGATTAAGACTCGCTCTGATGGTTCTCTTGAGCGCTACAAGGCTCGTCTTGTGGCGCGTGGTTTTCAGCAGGAGCATGATCGTGATTATGATGAGACCTTTGCCCCTGTGGCTCACATGACCACTGTTCGCACTCTTCTTGCTGTTGCCTCTGTTCGAGAGTGGTCCATCTCTCAGCTTGATGTCAAGAATGCCTTTCTTAATGGTGAACTGCACGAGGAGGTCTATATGCAGCCACCACCGGGGTATTCTGTTCCTGAGGGCATGGTTTGTCGGCTTCGTCGCTCTCTTTATGGGCTCAAGCAAGCCCCTCGTGCTTGGTTTGAGCGTTTTTCTTCTGTGATCACTGCCGCTGGCTTTTCTGCCAGTGCTCATGATCTGCGCTCTTTGTTCACACCTCTTCTCGTGGTCGGACTCTTCTCCTTCTGTATGTTGATGACATGATCATTACTGGCGATGATTCTCAGTATATTGCCTTTGTAAGGCCCGTCTTAGTGAGCAGTTTCTCATGTCCGATCTTGGTCCTCTCCGATACTTTCTTGGGATTGAGGTTTCTTCCACCTCTGAGGGCTTCTTTCTCTCCCAAGAGAAGTATATCCAGGATCTTCTTGATCGTGCCTCTCTCACTGATGAGCGTACAGCTGAGACTCCCATGGAGCTCAATGTTGACCTTCGACCTACTGATGGTGAACCTCTTGAGGATCCTACTCGCTATCGCCATCTTGTTGGGAGTCTTGTTTACCTTGGTGTCACTCGTCCTGACATTTCTTATCCAGTTCATATCCTGAGTCAGTTTATTTCAGCTCCACTATAGTCATCTTCTTCGTGTTCTACAATATCTTCGTGGAACCATCTCTCGCCGTCTTTTGTTTCCACGGTCCAGCTCTTTACAGCTCCAGGCATACTCTGATGATACATGGGCTAGTGATCACTCTGATCGTCGGTCCCTTTCTGCTTACTGTGTTTTTCTTGGTGGTTCTCTCATTGCTTGGAAGACTAAGAAGCGCATGCCAGCTTCTCGTTAGTCTTGAGGCCGAAGTTGCGGGCTATGGCTCTTTTGACAGCAGAGGTTACGTGGCTACGGTGGTTGCTTGAGGATTTCGGTGTTTCTGTTTCTACACCGACTCCTCTTTTATCTGACAGTACAAGGGCTATCAGCATTGCTCGAGATCCAGTGAAGCATAAACTCACCAAGCATATTGGTGTTGATGCTTCTTATATGAGGTCACAGGTATAGGACGAGGTTGTGACTCTTCAGTATGTACCTTCAGAGCTCCAGTTAGCAGATTTCTTCACGAAGACACAGACTAGAGCTTATCATGACTTTTTTCTCTCCAAACTCAGTGTTGTTGATCCACCATGAGTTTGAGGGGGGGTGTTAGAGATAGAGTCCTATTCATTGTATACTTGGTTAGAGATAGAGTCCTATTCCTATTCCCTCATGTACATGTATATATATACTGGCCCTTTGGCCTCATGATGAATACAAGTGTTATTCATAGCACAGGCATGTGCAGTGCCGTTGTGGCTGTGCAGGTAAACTTACTGGTGACACTGAGACAGTATACAACATAACAGGGTTTACATTACCGAACCAGGTTGGAAAATCGCCACTCGGTCGGTACTGATTTTCGATGAAACTGGTAGAAATCGAACGATTTGCAAAGTCAAACTTCCGAATTTGGCGATTAAAAAATGGCAAAAAACCGAAATTCGATCAACTTTGTTTGATTTTCAGCACACTCAAAGAAATTTGGGAAAATTCAAGAAAAATTAAAAAATTGCAGAAAATTTAAATAAATCCCAATTAATCTATAAAACACTTTAAAGAAATTTCAAAAAAAAATTGAATTCATTTATTGCTTCTGAAAAATAGAAAACATCAATTAATGAAAACGAATAGAGACACTGTCATATTTTTATAAAACTTTATAAGCTTGATCATGCTTTGAAATTTTAATGGTATCATAAAAAGTGCCCTAGGCTCATGTAGTAAAATTTCCAGAAATATTATACTTCATTTAGTGCCCTTAGAAAATAAAAAACAAAAGAGCATATACAAAGACTAGTATCAGAATTTTTAAAAAATACACATATTTGGTCATCATCTAAAAATTTTATAGCATCATTAGCATTACCTCGGGACCTTACAATTTTTTTTTCAAAATATTAGGCTTAATTTAGTGCCACTATAAAATTAAAAACAACAGAGCATATACAAAGACAGTAGAACTGTTAGAATTTTTTTAAAAAATACACAGGTCTGATCATCTGAAAATTTTATAGCATCATTAACAATGCCTCAGGACCTCACACAAAAATTTTAGGTAAATTTGGATAATCTTTTTCCAAATTTTTTGAATTTTTTGAATTTAAATTTGAATTGAATTGGTTTACCGACCAGTTCCAAATCTCGAGCCGGCTCGATACAGCCGAAAATAGCGTGAACCAAGCCAACTAGATGCAAACATCGTGAGTCTCGTGACAGTTCCACATCATAATGAACTACAGAACTAGTGATGTTCCACCTTTTTTAGAGCACTACTAAGTACATCTGAGTGTTAAAAGTGATACAAGGGCTTGCTAGTTGCTACATAGGACAACGGATGCAAAATAATGATGATATATTCCACAAAGACTATGGGGTTCTTAGACAATTTATAGACAAGTTAATCCAATTGCATCATGCTATTTTTTATCGCACTTATTAGAACAAATGAATAATGCGACAGCAGGAAACTCATAACTGATTCCAGTACCTTCTCACTGCAGCGTGCAGATTAAACATAGTAGGAACCAGAGGCAAGCAATAGTTTGCGATTATTACCAGCATATGTTGCATATTGCCCTACACAAAACAAAAAAAGATCAATCAACTTTCCATTGGAAGGCAATATTAACTGTTTAAAGTTGCCTTATTAGGATAGATGTAAGAACCCTGAAATTCCATCTCCATTAATCACATCATTAGAAGTCTAATTATCATCTTAGCATGCAGATTAAATTGGTTAGGCAGCAGTAGGTTCAAGAATGCTATTGTTCTGTGTGGCTAGTGTTGCATTGGAATAGAATGAGGACAATTCTGCCCTTGCCCATTCAATAGAGCTCAAGGGGTAGAAGAGTAACTTCGCGTCAGTGAGTGGATAAGAGCAAAGTTACAGCCAGTTTCACCTCACTCAGTTCACTTTTCCCCTTTCACCACGATGGAGCCCTTTCCATTGCTTTCCTGCCAACCGAGTGAGAGTGATTGAGGGAGCAAGATCTGAGGGGGGGGACCGCAGCTGGTCGGTGGAGGAGGAGACCGCTGGAGCTGCTGGACCAGGGCCCCAAGCCGAACCGCAAGGACCAGGAGGAGGTGGAGCCGGGTGAGCTAGGGTTCAGCTACCTCTACTCCAGCTCCTTCGTCAGTCATCTTCCCCAACCAACCGAACCAAGCAGGAGTCCAAGTAAGCCAGAGCAAACCTCATAGCATTTCAGTAGAAAGCAGCAAGCAAACCCTAGGCTAGAGTGTAGCATGCTAAACCCTCCAGATCTAGCAAGAACTAGTGTAGATCAGTGTTCTTCTTCTAGGTCTCAGAGGGGGAGTCACCTAGGGGCTCTTGCAGCTCGTCCCTAGCCATTCCCAAGCCCTTACCTAGAGCTGGCCGGCCGGTATCGGCGCTGCAACCCCCAAACCTAGGCCATCTCACCCCAGATTTCATCATTGACCCAAGGCAACTTTGTAGCACCACTGTCTGAAGCCACCCAAGCAACCAAACTGTAAGCAACTCACAGAGCAACCACGCATAGTCCAGATCCCAGCAAGGCAAGGCAGCAGGAACCGAATCTCAGCATGTAGCGTCCAGCACCCAAGATCGGATTCCCAGCAGAGAACCAAGTCACCATCTAGCCACCAAGAATCCCTTCAACCTTCAGCAAGCAACCATGAACCCAAGAACCGAATCCAGCAGGGAACCAAACCCAGCAACCAAGAACCGAACCAAAGAAAGCAAGAATCCCCAAATCCATCAAATCATCAAAACCCTAGAACCTGGAAGCGAAGCAGCAGAGGAGTCGGTCTAGAGAGTAGGAGGAGGAGAGGGAGTGTGTTGGGGAGGTGCTGCCGTAGGAAGTTAGTAGGGTGGCAGCATCGAGTCGCCCTGAGGGAGAGGAGACGAAGGGGAGACCGAGAGGAGTCGGGTCGCAGGAGAGGCTAAGGCCCCTGTGTGGCCGTGAGTGCAGAAAAGAAGAGAGGAGGGAGAGGCTGGGCCAAGGGTCCAATCGGCTGTAGGAGCAGAGAAAAGAGAGAAAGAAATAGAGGGAAAGAAAAGAAAAGAAAGGGAAGAGAAGAAAAGGAGAAAGGAAAGAAGAGAAAAGAAAAGAGAAAATTAGGAAAAGAGAAGAAAAGCTGAGTTAGGTTTAGACCTTGGGTTTAGTTAATCCAATAACTTAATTAGATTTAGCTCTATCTCTGTTAATTGAAGTCTTTAGTTGTTGGATGCCATTATTCAGATTCAAAAGACTAAATATGAACAAAACTAATAGCTAGTAACTATATTTTCAGATCTGAACCTGAATCAAACAGATCTGAACCAACCCTTGAACGAGGACGTACTTTCCAATTCTATTCCAGGCAAGTCCCTTTGATCATGTGTTTTAAATGCTTTAAATGTTTTTGTATTATAAATGTCATCTTGCATAGAAAATCTATATTATAAATGAAACATGAAAAGATTGATGGTTGTGGAAATGGGAGTGTGGAACTGTTGGAAGATGGAATGTGGAAGAGTTGGTTGTGGAGTTGGTGAATGGTGTGGTTAAATGAAAGGGGCATTGGGGAAATGAATAGATATTTAGTTGGGTTAATATTGGTGGGTAGAGGACGCCGATGAGAAGGTTGTTGGCCGGTGGGGTCCTCTACATAGGTTATTATATAAGGTCAAACAATCTAACACTTGGGCGATGAGCCGTAAATGAGTATCAACCATAGTGTGAGGAATTCAGTCAGAAAAGGTTGTCCTAGGACAGTATCAATGCCTCCACCATGGGTAAGTTAAGGGGCGCGCCTCTGGGATATGCCGGTAGACCCAGAGGACTGAGGCCAATTGGATGGCGGTATATTTGAAGCCAGTGGGTTACTGCCGTTGGTGCGGAGTAACAACTGTATCTGCGAGTTGAGGATGACCTTGGTGGGTGTCCCCAACTCGAGTACAGGGGTGGAGAATTAATACTGGACTAGTGATAAACGTTCTGGGGCATCTAAATGTCGCTATGGGTAAAGTGGTACAAACCTGCGCAGGGTAAATCATGAATTCATGCCAGTCTCTTGGATTGGAGACTACGGAAGCTAAGTCTGTCTCATATACTGTGTTAGTAGAGTCTTTGGAAAGTTAAAATGAACCACTTTTTAATAAAACTATCTTTCTTAAAAAGCTAGTTGGAGGGAAGGTGGTAAATTGGTGGATTTCAAGTGATTAAGAGAGAAAACTCATCATGCATTCCTTGCTATTAATGCTTGCTGAGTACTCCGTACTCACTCTTGCTTAAACCTCCCTTTGCTTAGAAGGTGAGTCCTATGGATCCGCTTTGGAGGCAGAGGGTGAGGATCATTCGCAGGACCAGGACTTATCAGAGGCAGTCTACTACTACTACTATCTACAGGAGGACTAGGGTGTCTAGGGGGCCATCTCCTGGTGGACCGTTTCCCAGGGGACCGAGGCCTCGTTCTGAGGGGTCCCTGGGGTAATATTTATGTCTTATGTACTGTTGTATTAGTCTATTGTATAATTAACCTTTTGGACTTGTAGCCCAGCGTGGCAGGATGGTATGGAATAAAGGTACCAGTTTCCGCCTCTAATTATTGTTCTGCTGCAACACTCTGAACACGGCGTAGTAGCTAATAAAGTATCGGGCCGCTCGATATTTTGCTAGCCACTATGCCGAGATTCGAGTAATTAACCCCGCGTAATGACAGTGAAGCTGTTAATTACCAGGGCTAATTACCCGGGTCGTCACAATATACAAAGTGCTGAGAACTGTTGATGAATGTGCTCTGCAAAAGTGTTGGAGCTTCTATGCACGAAACTACTTTACGTCCAGAGAACAATCAAATAGTCAGGGGGGGAATTTTTTTTAAAATAATACTTTTTTTAAAAAATGTATTACGATATTAATATGCGGAAAACAAAAATTGTAAAAATAACACCTATTCGCCAAACGGTATGGCAAAATAGCTATTTTCGCCGAATGGTACGGCGAAATAGCTATTTTCGCCAAACGGTGTGGCGACAAATGCCTAATTACGCAGTTAACCGCTAGGTGATAAATTCTACAGAAAACAAGGGTATTATCGCCGCACCGTTTGGCGAAAATAGAGTTGTCGCCATACGGTACGTCGAAAATAGAGTTGTAGCCGTACGGTACGGCGAAAATAGTTATTGTCGCCATACGGTACGGCAAAAATAGCTTCTTCCCCCTAAACTCTAACGGTCGACTGTTAACTGCGTAATTAAGCAGTGGTCACCGCATTGTTTGGCGAAAATAGCTATTTCGCCGTACCGTTTGGCGAATAGATGTTATTTTTGCAATTTTTGTTTTCCTCGTATTAATACCGTAATTCATTTTTTAAAAAATATTATTTTAAAAAAAAATCGTCAAGGGGGGACATCAGAGACCAGCTAATGCTTCATATATAAGGACAAAGCCTGAGCAAATACATTCTCGATCTGATATGCAGCTGCGTACAAAACCCAGTAGTTAGTTTAAGACATTTGTGGTTTCATCATGTCAATGGCCTTCTTTCATCATGTCAATGGCCTTCTTTAATAATAAAAACTTCGCCATGCTCTGACCATCAGCAAGTTAAGAAATTTGCAAGACATAGATTATTGATCTTTAGCTGAAATACAACTATTCTTCTTGAAGTGTCTGCACTATACAATCTTAAAATCAGTGCATAATTTGCCTGCAATTGGCTATAAGTAAATTATGCGACTTTTTTTTTCGTTATAAGATGAATCTTAACCTTGCATATGCTGTTTTATTTCACCACTTCTCTTCTAGAAATCCTCCATAAAGTGAGGTGCACTCAAGGGCTACTTTTCAATTCAGAGAAGAGCAGCAATCTTCAAACACTGAGTGAGTGTCTAATTGCAAGAAGGGTATTGATAAGTTTCATCCGGCTGTTTTCTTTAGCAACCATCATCCAAATTCTTAGCCATTGATTTGCTTTCAGATCGATGCACGCCCCCCCTGAATTCGAGGTGGGTTGATCCTACGGATGTGTCTTTTGATCGTACGGTTCAAAGTTTGGATGATTTTTAGGACAAAAACATCCGGATGATACCTATACACTCCCAGAGCAATGTAGAAATTTTCTCTCAACCTCTGTGTGATCTCTCCCCAGTAATGAATGTGTGCACTACATTATTGACCTAAACTGCACTGTAACCTGGCACATTATTCAGACCTCTATCTCTGATAATGTCCCCGGTCTCCTTCACAATGTCCCCAGTCTCCTTTACACTCTCCCACTTTTCATCAAATGCGTATATATTGGTCAAGAGATTTTAGTAGCCAACCTGGTAAGGATCCAGCTTGAAGAGATTGTTTGCTACTTCTTCACCCATCTCTGTGTTGTGGTGTGCTCTGCAGGCAGCAAGCAAGGCACACCACGTATGAGCAACATCTCTCCCATCCATTTCATGAACGACTCTCATGGCCTCTTGCAGTTCACAGGCCCGGCCATGGAGATCAACCATGACACTTTGATGTTCTACATTTGGCATCACTCCATAAACTTGTCATGCTTTCATAAATGCGCCTCCCATCCCGGACCTGGTCGGAGTGGCTGGATGCTGACAATACTGATAGAAAAGTCACACTACTAGGTTTAACCGACGAGGCAACCATCATCTGGTACAAGGCAACAGCTTACTGACCAAGGCCATGGACTCCAAAACCTGCTATCATTGAACTCCACAGTACAACATCCTTCTCAATTGAATTTTCAAATATCCTGATATCTCCATCCAAATTTCCACATTTTGAATACAAATCCACAATTGCAGTTGCCACAAACACCTTAGTACAGAAACCAGTGTTAACCAGTTATCCATGGAGACAAAGAGCTTGGTGTGTAACACCGGATTCTGAGCATGCAGCAAGTGCCTTCACCATAGTGACCGCTTGAGGAACAGGACCATGTATGTAACAGCATGCATTTGAACGTTTGCATACACTCATCAGGGCGACCATTTTGGCATCCGCAATGCCGCAGCGCAAGCCACTGCATCTTTCTTTGGCATCCGACAAAAGAGGTGCATTGCCGCCTCATGGCATAAGCATTTCATGTACATATCAACCAGTGAAGTTGCAACAGCCATCTCAAGCTCACACCCAATCTTGACAGCAATGTCATGCACCTTCTTCCCTTCCTCAACACCTAGAGCAAGCGCACAAGCCTGCGCTGCATCAACCATCTTCTTATACACCCGCAATGCTTCACATGTGTCTCCATATTGCACAAATCCTGAGACCATACAGCTCCATGTGACGACATCTCTCTCCAACACTCCATCAAACATACTCCTTGCTGCTCGTACGGCGCCAATCCTCATGTAAAACCCAAGAATAGCATTCACCAAAGCTAACTTGTACTGAAAGCCATTTCTGACAACAAATGTTGGAGTGTACTTGACCCAATTAATATTCTTTATAAATCCTAAAAAATTCCAAAGTCTCACTCATGCTCGGTGGAAGGTGATAACTTTTACCATATTACTAGTCTAGGCAGGAGAAGACTAAAGAGTTGATCCAATCTAGTTGAAGCAAGTAAAAGAAGAAGCTTGTTTGGCCTCGCCATCGAATTAAAATAAGAGCAGTACTTCTATACTTTTCTTTTTCAAAATTGCACAAATATTAAAACATGAATAAAAAATATGATGATTACTTACCTCTTCGCTCGCTTCAAGATTTATACGATTTTTTATGCGACTTATATTAAGAAGAGAAACATAAAAACACCGCCCTTAAAATAAACACAAGTGTGCGTACTTCTAACAACAAACGCATGTCACGACTGCCAATTCCGGACATCCCACAACCTTGCCGCTGCAGAGATCACGCTCACAAGCGTGACTGGACTGGGGGCGACGCCCTGACCAACCACATTCCTTGCAAAGAACTCCAGTGCCTCCTCAGCCAGACCGCTCTGCCCGTACCCGGTCACCACGGACGTCCGGTCTCTCGAACCATGTCCCCGCACCTCGCGTACATCTGCACGGGCGCGGCGGCCACGAATGCGTCGGCCGACGTGGCTCAGAAGCGGACGGCGAGCGCGTGCACGGCGCGGCCGTGGGCGAGGGAGGGGAGCATGACGGCAAGGCGCCTGCCTTTAGCAGGAGCGGCAGGGTGAAGGCATCCTGGCGCGCGCGGAGGTGCAGCAGCAGGAGGAGGAGGCGGAGAGCGGCGCGCCACTGGCGCGCGCGGAAATGGTGCGGAGGAGCGCATTGGCGAGGCGCGGGATCGGGTCGGGGATTTCGTCGAACTGGTCGCGGGCGAGGCAAGGTGGGTAGGACGCGATGACTTACGAGGTAAGGTGGTGGGAGGAGCGGAGGTGGCCCGACCGGAGGAGGAGGTGGGCGTGGAGGCGGGCCGCGGCGAGGAGGGTGGAGTCGTCCACGGCGGCTTCTAGAAGCGCTTCGGGAGCGGTTGCCGACCTTGCATGTCCGGGGCGGTGAACTCGACGGGGTGATTAGCCGTCGTCTTACGATTATTTTTATTCAACTTTTATTTATTTACTTTTTATTAATGATCCTCTCAACAGCACTAAAACTTGCCGCACCATCATTTGTGCAAATTTTAAAAAGAACACATATGTCTAACGTGACAACGTTGTTTGTGGTTTTGTCACGATCGTGATTTAGACCCTGTTTGGTACGGTTTTAGATTGTAGTAGAAACAAAAATGGTTTTAGATTCTTGATACAAACGTTTCAGGTAAGATTCTGTGAATCGGGTGGAACGGGGTTGAGATCGATCCTTGATACAAACGTTTCAGGTAAAATTTCTCAATCTTGCTAATCATCTAAAATTTTTACAGGAATATCATGGATGTGTCAATACCATCCACATAAATTTTTAAAATTTTCTAATATGGTTTGCATCATTTTCCATTCAGTTAAAATATGCTGATCAGCCTTTCATCAGGATAGTAGCACTGTTAGAATTTTTTAAAAAATTCTTACACTTGATCATTATATGAAATTTTTATAGGAATATTAGTGATGTGTCAAAAGCATCTAAAAAAATTAATTCCGTTTGAACCATTTTTTTTGTTCAGTTGAAATTTACCGAGATTTCGGCAATTTTGGACGAAATTTTGGATTTTTGGCAGAAATTTCAAAAATCTCAGTCCAAAAAATTTTAGATTTGAATTTTGCCTTTTGAATTTCCTCCGAAATAACAAGATTTCAATAAAATTTTGAATTTCGAAGGATGAGAAGATATAAACAAAAACGAAATTTGGAACCTTGCTCACACCATGGATGTTGGTACGATGAAAATAAACTGGGTTAAATAATAAAAAACTTGTCTTATTAGAAATATGGTGTTTTTGTTTTTAATTCTCTCACAAATAAACATATATAACTTATGCCCGTTTTGAAACAAAACCTTGTATTTCTACCCCTCCAAAACAAGCATCCATTCCTCTTCTCACTTCCAAGTTCCAACACGCAGAAACATCTTCCTTCCATAGATTATCCATCTACAGAAAAGAAAAAAATTCAAATAAAATACCAAAAAATTCCACCATCCACATTAAGAACAGTGATTTTATGTTTCCTTTCTAAATATAAGTTACATAAATTTTAAAGCAAACGTAGAAGTAAATAATTATCATTTATTTTTCAATTATATTTTAATATTTGTATAATTTTTTTAAAAATAAAACATAGAAGCACCTCTGCCACGTTAGATTATCTCCAGCAGTTTCCCTTCAGCCTACAAATCCCTTCACGAACAGATCCCAGGTGCTTAGCGGATTCCCTTCGCGATTCCCTTCGGACGGGATTTAGAGAGAGAATTTGGATAGAAATAGATTCTCTCTCCAATCTCTTCACAAATTCTCTTGAGGGGAAACTGTTGGAGATGGTAGAAAATAAAGAAAATGAATATGGGGAAGAGAATAGGAAAGGGAACGGAACGAAACGAAGGGAAATTGCTGGAGATAGTATTAATCAACCTGACGTCACCCAATTTTCCTTGATCGCACGGGGAGGATAACAGACTTGGACTGGGCCCCGCAGGAGGAGAGGCAGGCAAGGCAAGCCAAGCCACCGCGGCGCAGCATCCTCTCCCCCGACCACACCTCGACCCCATCCGGACTCGCACAGGCCGAGGAGGTCAGAGAGAGCTACAGCCGCACAGCCATGGCCCGCATCTGAGGACGAGAACCGGATGGGGCGCGCGTTCGTGTACGTGATCCTGGGCGGCGGCGTGGCCGCGGGCTACGCCGCGCTCGAGTTCGCCCGCCGCGGCGGCTACTCCCGCGGCGAGCTCTGCATCATCTCCGAAGAGGCGGTACGCGCTCCCTTGCTGCTTCCTGAGTTTCCTCTCGTTCTCACCGTTGGTTGCTAGATAGAACAGCGCCGGCAATGCTTCGGATTGCTTCTATTCTTGTTCTTTGAACTGTATTAGGAATTGTTCTGGTTGCTCGAGCTGTGCCAAGAATGCTAGTGATTTTTGTTGCCTTGGGGATGATGATGTTTGGCTAAGTAGAGCCTGGATTTTGCCGGCATAAGTAGGGGTGAATCAGGTTGTCGTGGGCCAAGCGGGATGCTATTTAGGGAGCCATGGATTAGTCTGCAGTCTGCTAATGGAAAATTCATCGGTGAGCTGGTAATAACAAAATCTTGCCTATTCAGGATTGAATCCTCTATTATACCTTCAATTACAGGGAGTCTCTTTCACGGAGCAAGAAAGGAATGCCACATTTTCTCTGTGTGGCCTTTAGATTCAGAGGGAATGTACAATAGATCATAAGATCATTCATTACTGGGCAAATAGTTACCGAATAACTCTCGTATTGTTTTCAGACTAGATCAAGGTGAAGTTTTTTTGCGGAAGATGCGCATCGGCTGATTTTTTTTTGTGGGGGGGTTGGGGGGGGGGGGGGCAAACCAAGGGGACAAATACAAAAGCAAAATAATGATATCTAGAACGCAGGGATAAGAAAGTTTTTGCTTGTCGAACATAATTCAGAATTACCCCTCGTCCCCTCAGTTTCATGTCCTATGATTCTATTGAACACAGATTTGTCTGCTGATAATATCTTTTGTATTCTTTCCAGGTTGCTCCTTATGAACGTCCTGCATTAAGCAAAGGCTACTTACTCCCAGAAGGTGCATTTTCACACACTTTTGAGTTTTGGTAACCCACCTGGCATTCCACTGGCACACTTGTGTGTAGTCTAATTATATATGGACACATCAATACAATGATTTGCGACATTTTTCTGTCACTAAAATTGGTGAAGGTTAACATTGCTCCTTTTGGATGTTTTAAAAAATTGAAATGCCTCCCTTTTGTCACTAAAAAACAGGTTCACTTTGCATGTTCGTTCTTTGTTTTTATGTAACACATTGGCAGAGGGAGATGATCAGGCAGATGTTCACCTTTGACTGGTGAATCGAATGATGTCTGTCTTCTGCGCCTTTCTACTTTTTATCCAATTTAACCCCCGCAGATCAATAAAATAAAATTGTTTATTTCCATCTTGCTGAATTGCTCACTACAGCAGGGAAACAAGCAGATCCTGTTTACCGTGCATTTGTTCTTTTTCCCCTATGTAGGACCACTTTCGGCAACAGTTTCTTTTTCCTACACTGATCTCCTATGTGATGTTGCAAAAATGTGATATATATATATAAGATGGTAAAATGGAGCACAGACATACTGTATGCATGCGAGTGCTATGCAGTTCTATTTAAGGGCTAGAATGTGAAGTTGCATGACATTACAATTTTTGTTTCAATTTAACACCCGATAATTATTTGTAGTGAACAAAAAATAGATGACGGAGGGAAAATAAACTTTACTCTGTTTATTTTCAAAATAGTTTAGCATGTGATTAATTCATCATGCTACTGGTAACACATTTCAGCATTTTTTGTTTACCATGGTAACTGCAGATATGTCTTGTTTTCGAGCATTTGAAACTCATATCGTTAATCTCGCTAACTGTTAATTAATCCCTGGCTACTTACAGGTGCTGCTCGTCTTCCGGGATTTCATACTTGTGTTGGTGCTAATGATGAGCTACTGACAACAAAATGGTACAAAGAAAATGGTAGGATTCATTTAAGGTTTTCTACTGGGTTCTATCCTTCATCTTATATATTACATATTGGCAAATGAGATAGTAGATTAGATCAGTGTTACTTGGACACGGACACGGGAGTCGGATTCTGACTCGGATTCGAGGTGTTCGATTCGGCAAAATTTTTTGGACAGGAAATGCTACTTGGAATTGGACACAGGTGTCAGAATTCTACTCGAATTCGAGGTGTCTGATTCGCCAAAAGTTTTTGGACACAGGTGTTCGAGTAACACTAGATTAGATTTCTAAGTAAACATCATATCTGGTAAAAATCTATGCAAATTATTAGATGGATTTATGCATACGATTTTTTGTCTGTTCTTTGATCAAGTTATAAAGATAACTTTATCATCCAGTTACTGTTCTTGTCTTTCGTGTATGTGCCTATGTGGACATGATGTATTCTATCTACTAACTGTGAATTTACCTGACCAGGTATTGAACTTGTTCTTGGAACAAAAGTGATGACTGCTGATGTGAGGCGAAAGACATTGCTTACAGCCACTGGAGAAACTATCAGCTATAAGACTCTTATCATCGCGACAGGTGCTCGGGTATTGGATCTATTTATACTTCTTTTAGTCCATCTTCTCTTGTTTTTCATTTTTTTAATATATGCTTTTCTTTAACAAAAAAAATTGTCTGATTGTATGTATCTTTGTACATAATGTAGGCTTTGAAGCTGGAAGAATTTAGAATAAGCAGTTCAGATGCTGTGAACTTATGCTATTTACGAAATCTTGACGATGCGAACAAGTTAGTGAATGTGATGAAGTCATGTGCTGGTGGAAATGCTGTTGTCATTGGTGGTGGCTACATAGGAATGGAATGTGCAGCAGCATTGGTTACTAATAAGATAAAAGTAACCATGGTGTTCCCTGAAAACCACTGCAGTAAGTAGATGTTACATCTTTTGAAAAACTGTTCGATCTATTTGTATTTGGACCCCCAAGATATGCTTTAAAGACCTCTCCTGCTCATCTAAATACGACCTTGATTTGTTTTCTGCAGTGGCTCGCCTATTTACACCAAAAATTGCAGAATATTATGAAAACTATTACACTGCAAAAGGAGTTACATTTACAAAAGGAACTGTGCTTACATCCTTTGAAAAAGACTCGACGGGGAATGTGAGTTTCCATCCCATGCAACTGGCAGTGCTTTGCAGTAGATGGCTAGCAACTTTATATTGTATTAACAAGTAACAAAAACTCAAGTCAATGCCTAGAATTTTGTTTCCTTGCAGTCGAATTAAGGTGTTTGGTAGGGTTTAGGAGGGTAGGAGTTATGGCTAACTGTTGAATTCACAGACAAACTCAGCAGCCTAAAAGTCTTTTCGATAAAAACCGGTAAAATCCTGGCCAGTTTCTACTGATAACTGGCAATAAATTAATTAGGTTTCGGGGAGAATCTTTTTAAATCATATGTGTTAATGCATAGGCCCTAATCTTGTCCAATATTGACTTATATTTGCCTGGACCCGGCCTATATGTAATAGGGTATCTGGTTTATTTGTCTAGGCATGGTTTGCTTTGATTGTAGATAAGGCAACCCTGGAGAAAAAGTGGCTTGGTTTTCCAATAGCATGCTTTGGCAGCAATGAGCAGATGAGCTTAACAAGCTTCAATAATTCCTGATATTTTGTTTTGTTATTTAATGGAATGTGTCCAAACCAATCAATGCCAACCACTATTAGCTCTACTACTCCAGAGTGCACTTTTGCTACCAGGTCATTTTGAATCCTCCAACGATGTGAGAAACTTAAGTTCCTGTCTTTATTTGTTGACAATGCCAGTGAAAATAAAAAATATTACCGTGTATGTGCAGGTGACTGCAGTAATCCTGACAGATGGTAAACACCTTCCTGCTGACATGGTAGTGGTTGGTATTGGCATCCATGCAAACACCAGTCTTTTTGAAGGTCAGCTATTGATGGAGAAAGGTGGGATAAGGGTAAACGGACAAATGCAAACAAGTGACAGCTCTGTGTATGCTGTCGGTGATGTTGCCGCATTCCCTATCAAGCTTTTTGATGGTGACATCCGACGGCTTGAGCATGTTGACTCAGCTCGCAAAACTGCTAGGCATGCTGTTGCAGCCATCTTGGAGCCTTCCAAAACTAGGGACGTTGATTACCTGCCATTCTTCTACTCCAGAGTCTTCACATTGTCCTGGCAGTTCTACGGGGATAATGTTGGAGAAGTAGTTCACTTCGGAGACTTCTCAAGCAGCAGCCCGAGGTTTGGTGCATATTGGGTTGATAAAAGCCGGATTAGGGGTGCATTCCTCGAAGGCGGAAGCCGAGAAGAGTACGAGGCATTATCGATTGCTGTTCGGCGTAAAGCTAAGGTTGCAAACATGGCTGAACTTGAAAAACAAGGTCTGACGTTTGCTATTCAGGAAAGCCAGGAGGACATACCTGACAGTGGGCTTACTTTGGGTGAAAAGCCTATTTATGCATGGTATGCAACGGCTGGTGCTATTGCAGCTGCGTCAATTGCTGTATTTGGTTATTGGTACGGCAGGAAGCGCCGCAGGTGGTGACTTTGAGAGCGGTCTATTTGATTTGCATGCCAACCATCTGCTATGCCCACGGTGACAGTTTCATGGGATCTTATGTTGAGCGGATGGAAGAGGAAGATCTGTGATGTGCTATTAAGTACAGTTACTCAGAGGAAATCCTGTATAACTTGTATGAAAGTGTACTCTTTTTCAAATGTAAACAAGCATACAATTCTGCCTTTCCTACCTGAGATCCATAATATTTTTGCAAATTTTCTTGCTTGTTGCTGTTTTCTAACCATCTGTATGTTTTGAAAAGCTTTAGACACATTAGATTAGATCACTTGCAAGCCCATCCAATCGGATTTGGCTGAGTTTAAACTGTCAAACGAGCAGTGCTGCACTTTTCATTACATTGCAATGGCAGGCAAGGCACGCCCAAATAAACGGTAGAATTGATCATTTGCCTTTGCCTTGTTTTAGTTGGTGTAATTGATTATTTGACCCGTATGTGTTACTGACATATGGCTCTAGGGTCTGGAGATATTATAGAGCAAATAATCACTAGTATAAGTAGAAGGACAAATCATCAATTATTCCCAAATAAACAGAATATGTAAGAGCAGAGAAGAAGCGGAAGAACAGAGACTTTGACTTCCCCAAGAAGGATTCCATTCAGTATTTTTCTTGATGGCGAGGGAAAGAAGATGGCATGGGTCTGGTCCCGCAGGAGGAGTGAGAGGAAGAGCAGGGCAAGGCATTTGTTTCCCGCCATGCCCTCCACTTTCCTCCTCGCAAGTCAAGAACCAGGAGGAGGCGGCGGGGCCCGAGCTGTGCCGCGATTACGGCTACTTAAGCCCATCCATGGAGGACGAAGACCACAGCTCGAGAGATAAAAGGGAGAGAGATAGCACGAATTAAGCAGATGGGCCGCACGTTCGTGTACGTGATCCTGGGCGGCGGCGTGGCGGCGGGCTACGCGGCGCTCGAGTTCGTCCGCCGCAACGGCGCCTCCCCCGGCGAGCTCTGCATCATCTCCGACGAGGCCGTACGCTTGCTTTCCTTCGTTTGCTTTCCTCTTTGTAGCCTCGAGCCTCCCTAGCGCATACATACATGCAGAAAGATTTCGTTGCTGGGCATGAATTCTTTTCCTGCTTAATTATGCTATATTTTTGTTTCTTGATTCCCTCTTGGCTTGGCAGGTTGCTCCTTATGAACGTCCTGCGCTAAGCAAAGGCTATTTGCTCCCACAAGGTACCACTTTATCTTGGTTCATACTATTTCGATCATGAAGTATTCCACTCGCAGATCTTTGTGTATAGTCTGAATATATACATATACATATACATATACATATATATACATACATATATATATATATACATACATATATATATATATACATACATATATATATATATACATACATATATATATATATACATAAATATATATATATATATATATATATATATATATAGAGGATAGCTAGTGTACTATCGATAGTACACTTCCTCCAAATCTTTATAGGGTTGTGTTTGCAAAATTCGAAGACGAAACTGTTGATCCAAACCGTGCATTTTGTTCATCTCATTGAAATCTCACTACCCACCAAATTTTATATTTTTTGAATTTTTTCTCCTATTTATTTTGTATTTTTCAAAACCAGCTTCATTGGACGCCCCACAACTAATTAGATCGTGGATTTTGAAAAATACAAAATAAATAGGAGAAAAAATTCAAAAAATATAAAATTTGGTGGGTAGTGAGATTTCAATGAGATGAACATAATGCACGGTTTGGATCAACAACTTCATCTTCAAATTTTGCAAACACAACGCTATAGCACGGAAGATCTATACTATCGATAGTACACTAGCAATCCTCTATATATATATATATATATATATGAAAATGATTCCATACCCGTGGGAGTATCTTAGAATTATTATTAGAGTATACTAAAAGTGATAGAGGAATATAACACATTCGTTTAAGTGGTATACTGGAGGTGGGAGTATGTACTCCTAGGAGTACGGAAAAAGCTTCCTATATATGAAAATGGTTCCATAGAGTATGTATTCCCACTCTCAATATACCGCTTAAATGATGTTGTTATACCTCTTTATCCTTTTGAGTATACTCTAATACTAATTATAAGATACTCCAAAGTGAATTCCATGAAAAATTTCATCAAAATCCACCCTTTATAGCATAATTTATTTATATACTCATTTTACATATGAAAAATGGTATATAGTGAAAAAATAAAGAGCTCTGATGAATTTTTTCAATAATGTCGTATTGTAGTATTTTAGAATTATTATTAGAGTATACTAAAAGTGATAAAGGAGTATAACACATTCGTTTAAGTGGTATACTCCTAGGAGTACGGAAAAAGCTTCATATATTTATTTATTTATGCGTTGTTAGTACTCCAAGTTGTGTAGCCTGTTACTGCTAATTACTGTTGTTTTCAGGCGCTCCTCGTCTCCCGGCGTTTCATACTTGTGTTGGTGCTAACGATGAGTTACTTACGGCAGAATGGTACAAAGAACACGGTATACATGCATGCCTCTGCCGATGGTTTCTACTGGATTGTTTTTGTTCATGACACTATTTGGTTGCACGATAAGGGTAGTTTATATTGGATACGTGCCTTAGATTGATTCCCAGTGAGCCATAACTTCTGGTAACAATCGGTTTACTTCAGCGGCGGAACCGGAAAATATATATTGGGGTGCACTATTAACGCTTTGCAATATAGTATTACATAAATAACATAATCAGCTGTTGATAACAGTTAAGAACATTACTCGCTGATAACAATCCGTTGGTTTTTAATCTTGGTACGGCTGTTTATATATTATGCAAAAGTTTATATAGAGCCAAAATATTTATCATTTATTTTTGAAGTGGTAACAAATCGTAACCTTGATAAATAAATTATTATAAATATATAATTGCTCAATAGTATTCTATTATTCTAGAAAAAAAAATCCGTAGACCATCTTTTACTATATCGATGCTTAGTACGCAAGTATTGATGGTTGTATAGTATGAATTTTCATGTAAAATATCCAATATTTGTCTTGATACAATGCACTCGTCGTGATGATCACAACAACATAAATGAATGTTAGGAAGCTAAGTTGAGAAAAAAGTTAGCAACCATAAGGCATGACATGTAATTATTATCTAAGTCCTTTAAGTATTACCAAATTACGCTGAAGTCTAAATGCATTGAAATATCTACTAGTAAAGTTATATCTAGAATTTTTTAAAAATTTGAGGGTGCCGATACATACCTAGCACCCCAAATGGTTTCGTCTCTGGTTTAATCACCTGTATGTAACCTATTTAGATGGAACAGAACTTGTGATTTCTTTATGTGTTCTTCGATCCAACAATCTAAGTTGATTCTACTAATCACTATGTACTACTATTATAATGCTCAGTAAAATTTCTCATCTCTGTTCAGCTCTTTTACGATACACTAAATTCAATATAGATTGTTCATTTTTTCAATTTAACGGGTTATATTAAATTAGCCAGAATTTATTTATACTTTCTTCGGTAGAAAAGTAGTAAAAATACCTTAACAACTCAATAACTAGATCTGATTTTTACTGATCACCATATACTACCATTATAATAAACCGTAAAATGTCTCCCTATGTGTTACCTAACCAGGCATTGAACTTGTTCTTTCAACGAGGGTGCTTTCTGCTGATTTGCGGCAGAAGAAGCTGCTCACAGATAGCGGAGAAGCTATCAGCTATGAAACTCTTATCGTTGCGACAGGTGCTCGGGTACGCCCAAATCTATTTGCGGTTCCTTCTGTCCGTCCTCTCTTGCATTTAAACTTAACATTCTCCAGTACTTGTGTGTTTACATAGGCCTTGAAGCTGGAAGAATTTGGGGTGAGCGGTTCAGATGCCGACAACGTCTGCTACCTGCGCAATCTCAAGGATGCAGATAAATTGGTCAGTGTAATGAGATCATGCCCTGGTGGAAATGCTGTTGTCGTCGGCGGTGGATACATCGGAATGGAATGTGCAGCGGCTTTGGTTGCCAACAAGATAAAAGTCACCATGGTCTTCCCTGCAAAACACTGCAGTAAGTAGCCAATGCTATTATCAGAGAGGCTTTTTACCAACGTAAATTTTGATACTGGCTCCCAAGGCCCAAGGGTAGTAAAATGTAGAGGTGGGCATTGGGCCGGGCTTTTTTGGGCCGGCCCGAAGCACGATGGTATGGCACGTTGGAAAGCACGGCACGCACGCATTCCGGCCGCCGGGCCGACGCAATCAGAGCACGGCGTCTGCCGGCCCGGAACCAGGCACGACGGCCAAGGCGACGCGGCGCGGCAGTTGTTTGGCTGCTTTGACACGACTAACGGGCACCGAAATCACGGTTAAGGCTTAAAAGTTAGCGATATTGTTGATTCGGGCATCTTCAAGCATTGCATTTATGTTTGACATTTTGTTGATGTGATTAGTCTCTTATGTAATTAAAATAGGTAGTTTAGTAGTAGTGATTTGTTTTATTTCTTTGTTCGTCACAATAGTAAAAATGGGTTTCGTTTGGACGGCACGGCAGCACGGTTAAATGGGCGGCTTGGGCTCGCTAAAAGTGAGTCGGCCGGCACGGCCCTGACGGTAGCACGATGGGCCGTCGTGGCACGGCACGATTTCGGCCCGAAGCACGATGGGCCCGGACCGGGCCGGCACGGCACGGCACGACGCCCACCTCTAGTAAAATGTCCCATTATCTGAAGGAGACAGTCTGAACTCTATAGTTAAATAGTAGGACCATTCTAAGATGCATTTTGCAGTACACACGCACTCTTTTTTTTTTCCTCTCCTAATCTAAACATGAGCTGCGATCTATCCTCTGTAGTGGATCGCCTGTTTACGCCGAAAATTGCTGAATTTTATGAAAACTACTACATTTCAAAAGGAGTTACTTTCGTCAAAGGAACAGCAGTTACATCCTTGGAGGTCGCAGATGGGAAGGTGTGTATTTCCACTTAATTCCATGAAACTTTTGCCGCAGATGATTCGTAGTTCAGCTATATTCAGATTGCAAGTAGGATGCAAACTCACCATCCACTTGCAATGTTGCACAGGCGACTGCAGCCATCCTTCGAGACGGCAGGCGCCTTCCTGCCGATATGGTGGTCGTCGGCATCGGCGCTCGGGCAAACACCGGGCTTTTCGACGGGAATCTGGCCATGGAGAAAGGCGGGATCAAGGTGAACGGACGGATGCAAGCGAGCGACGCCTCTGTGTACGCCGTTGGCGACGTGGCCGCGTTCCCCGTCAAGCTCTTGGACGGCGGCGTCCGCCGGCTCGAGCACGTCGACTGCGCCCGCAGGACCGCCAGGCACGCCGTCGCGGCGATACTGGAGCCCTCCGACGCCGGGCAGGACATCGACTACCTGCCGTTCTTCTACTCCAGGGTCTTCGCGCTGTCGTGGCAGTTCTACGGTGATAACGTAGGAGAAGCAGTCTACTTCGGGGACTTCTCTCTCGGCGGCGGCGCCACTCCCAAGTTCGGTGCATACTGGGTCAGTGGAGGCCGGATCGCCGGCGCGTTCCTCGAAGGCGGGAGCCGAGAGGAGAACGAGGCGGTGGCGAGCGCCGTTCGGCGCGGGGCGGCGGTCGCGGACGTGGCTGAGCTTGAGAGGCAAGGCCTCGCGTTCGTCGCTGATCAGGAGAGCCGGAAGGGAACGCCTCGCGGTGATAGTAAGCTTGTCGGCGAGAAGCCTACTTGCGCGTGGCACGTCACGGTTGGCGTCGCCGCGGCGGTGTCCATCGCGGCGTTCGCTTACTGGTACGGCTGGAAGGCGCCGTACGTGGTGAAACTAGAACCCTGAATAAGTTTGCCTAGCTGATGGAGGCCGACCCTGTGTAGCATGAATTATGAAAGGAATAAGTCGTAAGTCTATTTTACATCTTCAAAATTTACAAAAAAAAAAAAACAAGATGGAAGGAGAGCGTCCCAGTAGGAGGGTGGGTTGGTTGCACCAATCCAAGCTACCGCGCACGTGTGCATTCTGGTAGATCACTTAACCCGGCTTCCGCTTCCCCTTGTCCCCATGCCGCTCCCTCTCGCTGCCGCCCCGTTCGTCCGTCGACGTCAACGGCCGTTACACCGCCCTCGTCGCAGCCGGCGCAGCCCATACGATCGAGCAGTACGTACACCTCAGTAGGGGTGAAACCGGGTCGGATACAGGCGGATATTGCTCGTCCCGTATCCTAACCTATATTTTTTTCCGGATTCGGAGTTGGATACGGATGTCCCGGATACGGATACGAATTCATTCAGGATTCGGATACGGAGCGGATACCTGACGGATTCGGGTCGGGATCGGATATCATAATCGGATAGTAGTATAATACATAATTGTGTACGTAAAAGAAAGAATGAAGCATTAACCTTACAACATTAGCTTCAAGCCATAATTATTTCAACGTAGGATAGTAGTATAGTTAGAGGTGCAAATGGGTCGGATATAAGGAGAGAGATCGAGACATAAAGAAAACAGAGAACAAGGGGAGCTCTTCCATCAAACTTAACCTTACGGAATAAATTCCTGGAGATATTAAATAGTGTTGAATTGTCACATTCTGACAAACTGAAGATAGACTTCTCTCATAATGAGGACTACTCGGATTTGTTTGCTATGCTTCAATTTAGTGACTCAACTAATTCCAGTAATTTGAATAGAAAAGAAGTTTATCAAATAAGTTGAACAAATCAATTTAGGTAAAAACATTATGTCATCACTCTATTTGTTTGTTGATAGATTTGTTGAAGTTCACTCTTAATAACAAAGTAGTGTTTTTTAGTGCCAATATCAAACAACTACTCTATCTATCCAATAATGAACCAAATTAATGGAAGAATAACTAATTTTATCCGGATATTCGGGTCGGATATTTACCGGATACCGGGTCAGATATTGCTCTTCCCATATCCTAACCCATATTACATGAGATTTTTCGGATACGGATCGGATATTGCTCTTCCCATATCCTAACCCATATTACACCGGATTTTCCGGATACGGATACGGATAACATCGGTACGGATTTTAAACGGATTCGTATCGGATCGAGCGGATATTTCCTGTCCCGTTTTCACCCCTACACCTCAGCTTCCGGTGACCCCTGTTCCCTCTGCTCCTCTATTAATATACTAGTCCCGCGCGAACACTCGACCTGTAACGTACGCACACTCGCGCGCAGCGCTGCTGCACGTAAGGTAGTTAGGTAGCTAGCAAGGCAGTGAGGCACCCAAGCCAAGAGAAGATGGTGAACTTCATCAAGGCGCAGAAGCCGCTGCTGAAGCGGCTGATGAGGATGGCCGGGCTCCGCCCCATCGACGTCGAGCTCGAGCCGGGCACCACCATGCACGTCTGGGCGCCCAAGCACCGCGTCAGCAAGAAAGGCACCGCTGCCAAGAAGCCCGGGAGGAGGAGCCCCAACCCCGAGTCCAAGCCCAACGTGGTCCTCATCCACGGCTTCGCTGCCGAGGGCATCGTCACGTGGCAGTTCAACTTCGGCGTGCTGGTCTCGCGCTACAACCTCTACATCCCGGACCTGCTCTTCTTCGGCAAGTCCGCCACGGGGAGCCACGACCGGTCGCCGGAGTTCCAGGCGGAGTGCGTGGCGGCGGCGCTGGCGCGGCTCAGCGTGTCTCGGTGCGACGTGGTCGGGTTCAGCTACGGGGGCATGGTGGCGTTCAAGCTGGCGGAGGCGCGGCCGGAGCTGGTGCGGTCGCTGGCCGTGTCCGGGTCGGTGGTGGCCATGACGGAAGCGGTCAACAGGGAGACCATGGCGCGGCTCGGCGCGGGGTCATCGGGGGATCTGCTCATGCCGGAGACGCTCGAGGGGCTCAAGGCGCTGCTCTCCGTCTCCATGTACAAGAAGATGTGGTTTCCGGACAGGTTCTATAAGGACTACCTCAAGGTAATTAAGCAACCATGCATGTATACGTAGTAGCAACATATAGCACAGTTCAATTTCTCGCTTAATCAATAGCTAAGTTCATTTTTTTTTCAAAATTTTACTAGGATTAGTGTTTCTGGATTTTTTTTTTACTTTTGACTGGTAATATTGCTTTAGTCATGGTTGGACTAGTGTTGTTCTTAGGAATGCCATATAATTGGTTGGGGTTTGGCTCGTTAGTTGACAGCACTTTTACGTTAATACTAAATTTAATATGAATCTTTTATTTTTTTTATACAATAAATCAGATTAGTTGGTATTTATTTTTCGTCGGGTAATAGAGTCGTAGGAATATTTTCAACAAATCAGTGACTAAATCTAATTTCTACTACTTATTAACTACTAGCGTAATACACACTGTAAAATTTCTCCGTTGACACATATATGTATTGCTTCGGTGATGAGTAGGCGATGTTCAGAAATAGGAAGGAGAGGATGGAGCTGTTGCAGGGGCTGATAACCAGCAACATTGACGCCAAGATCCCTACATTCCAACAGGTAAGTAGTACCTTTGTTAAGTCAAACCAACCAACAGCTACTTATTATTATTATTATTTTTTATCGAAACGGCTACTTAGATTGTTCACCAACCTAGAGATGCATGTTTTAGAGGTATGCAGGTGGCACGCCTGAACCCAAATCAGTTGACTAATGTGGGTGACCGGCATAATGAAAATATGTCATCATCACATTTACATATTTGCCAAAATTTGCTCATCCTTGGGACCTTCCAAACCTTCAAATATTACAATTGGTCAAATGGCGACCATTACAATCTACAAGTGACTGGCGCAAAATATTCAGATTCAAACCTTTATTTATTTATTTATTCTGTGAAAATCATCTGAACCGATGTGCGCATGATATCTTCAGCATCTTACTAGTATCATTGAGTTGCCTGTATAGTGCCATACTGCCATTAGGCCAACTAGTATTGACCAAGTGGTGATGCTTGTGAAGGGAAAACAAATTGAGAAGTGCTTCTATGCTCTTCCTTTTAAAAGTTACACAACTATTAAAGCATGAATAAAAGGTAGATGGTGATTACTTACCCCTTCGTTTGCTTCAAGATTTGTGCAACTTGTACTAGAAGGAAAAGCATAGAAGCAATCAGACGGACCATCTCCATTTAAGTTGAGCCCAAAATGGTTCGTTCCAGCCTGCTTAGGCAAGCTAAGTGTGTGTTTGGTTGGTGGGATGAGATTGAATAGGATAAGATGTCATACACCATCTGGTTCTATTATTTTAGGTGAATGAGATGGTTCAGCATCTAGAGAGAATATTTCTTAAGTTTATATCACTTGATCCAGGATGGAATGGTTCTATTGAAGCAACTAAACACATGTACGATTTTTTTCTCGAACCATCTCATACATATACCACTTGGTACAAACAACTAAACACCCTAAGTTTACTATTCTTTTTTCGATACATAAAGGCTACCCGGTTTGGGACTGGGTTTCTTCTATGGGATCTCTCCTAAAAAAAATGGAATTTCTGGCGTGGTTGCAGAAAATAATGCTGATATGGGGTGAGGAGGACAAGATTTTCGACATAGAGCTCGCCAAGACGATGAGAGAGTAAGCATCTCTCCCTGTCCTTCCCGGCTTGCCCACCTGCCGATGCCATCTCCAGCCTATTTCATTTTTGGGCGGTGAAAGCTTCATAAATAGGGATGGCAATCGGGCGGGTTCGGGCGGGTAGACCTCCCGCAGACCCGAACCCGAAACCCGAAATTCATACCCGAACCCGAACCCGAAATCTCTCACGGGTACATACCCACGCCCATACCCGAACCCGATGGGTACCCGAACCCGAATTGCACCAACCCAAATTAAATTCACCTAATCACCTTGCAATTAAATTTTCAACCATCAATTGTCAATCAATTCATTTGTAATTTCTATGTTTAAAGGAAAAATATATGGTGTATATAATCATGAAAGTTACCGTATCTTACATCTCAAACGATGCTTGAAAATTTTGAATTAACTTTCCATTATTTTTAATTTATATTAATTAATTCGGGTACCCATGGGTACCCACGGGTGCAGAACCGAACCCGAACCCGAACCCGAACCCAAACCCGAACCCGAAATTTGAAACCCGCGGGTCTGAAATCAAACCCATACCCGAACCCATCGGGTCGGGTACCCACGGATACCCGAACCCACGGGTAATTTTGCCATCCCTATTCATAAAGCAACCCACTCCAGCACGCTGGGACATCTGCTTGGAAAACCGATCGACTGCTGCATGTGTCTCAAACTTTATGTTCAATCAGAAGAATCACTGAACCAACATAGCACACATTGATGCATGCCAAAATCTCTATGGGTGTGTTTGGTTACCTGCACCATCCTAGCTTGTTTCGTATGAGCTATTCAGGCTAGCATTGGCCTGACTGAGTGGATGCAAGTTAAGTTGTTTGGTTGCTTGTTTGTGCATCTCATGAGCCTGCATTAGAGAGAAGTCTAATTTCTGTGTTTTCTTCATCCTGTATGAGTGGGTGCAATTGCATCCACCTGGCCAGGATGAACAGGAAACCAAACATGCGTCTAATAGATACAGTTGCATCCACTCATGCGATTCAGGCACCATGCAGGCAACCAAACACACCCTATGAGCATGCGCTGACGGTGCATGCATGCGTGCAGGCAGCTGGGCGACAACTGCTTCCTGCAGGGCATCCCGAAGGCCGGCCATCTGCTCCACGTCGAGCGGCCGTGCGCGTACAACCGCCAGCTCCAGAGGTTCCTCGCGTACGTCAACTCCCAGAAAGAAGAAGAAGAAGAAGCTAACTAATCAAGACTACAGGCTAGGGCTATTGTCTAAGTCCGTGCGTGGCACGGGTGGCGAAGCCGGGATAAAATTGGAGGTTGAACTTAAAGAATTAGGCTACATTGAGATAAATATGGTAAGCGGCTTGTGTTGTGTTCTTATCGGTTCGAGTGTCACTACTATTAATCCATTATTTTGATAAATGTTTGTGCAAATTTTGTTTATCAAACTTTTAGAAATATATGAACAAGTTAACACCAATCAATTGAATAAATCGGTTATTGCCACTATTCAATCTATTGGTACGGTTACAATTGGCAAAAAAAAAAATCATATATTAGAAAAAGGGCTCACATTGCCTATTTGTTGTTGTGATCAGTCCACTCCGCCGGTTAAGCACTCGCCAACGCACGTTGTGTCACCTTTCCTGAACGCTCACCGTCGCCGTTGTGGGTTGCCTATCATCGCACGCCCGCGCCCTCGCCAGCTTCATAGCATTAACTCGACACCCTCGTCGTGCCCTCGCAATTGCCGACTCTCCGTGACGTGCGTCAAGCGTCGGTGGGTTGCTATGCCCTCACAAAGGAGAGGTGTCAAGCCGTCCCCCTCTCACTATGGTCTCTGTGTGTGTGTTTAGGGTTCGAGTCTAGTTTTTCAGACAGCAAGCAAAGCTACCAATTGCGAAATTAGGCTTTCAATAAGCAGTGGTCCACCAAGTCACATGGTCCATGAAACAACTCACCACCCAGTAAAACTTTCTCCTTCTCTAACCGCACTAGAGTGCATGTGCATTCGCTGCTATCAAAAACTAAACATTGGTGCTAAAGAGGGTACTTAGAGTCTGATGATCGAAGGGTGGACTTGAGCCCAATGAAACCCATCCACTGAATATGGCACATCATCACAGACACCTGGAGAAGGAGAACCACGGAAAGGTATCATTTGGTTACAGGACTATATATCCTGCAGATCACTGATAAGTTGATACGGCGCGATCGTGTTTATATCTGTTCCTGTTGTTGACTGTCGTTTCGATGTTACTTAAAAGCAAGTATTGCCGAGCTGGCCTAGTAATTATGTAGGCTTAACTTCCTTGCTCTGTAAGCCAATAGAAAATATACTCTATAAACCTAGACGAAGGAAGTATTAATGGACGTTTACTGTACCAAAAGAAAATATACTTTATAAACTTGGACAAATCAAGAAAGATTACCAGACATGCACCTACTATATCAACAGAAAATATACCCTGACAAAAAAAAAGCCAGATCGGCCTAACTAGGAGGAAGTAACCACAGGGACAAACCGGACGCCTAATACCAGTCAGAATCAGCCGCGGGAGTACGTAGCACGCACCGGCAGGCACTGCAACAACAGACAGCGGCGCCCTAGCTAGCTAGGTCGGAGCATCCGATGCTGGCCCGGGCGGGGGCAAGTTTTCCCTGCGTCGCTAGCTAGCTGCTGGCTGCCGCTGCATCCCAAGACGGGCCTCAGCCCAGCGCATGCAAGGACACCCATGGCCGCCCGGGGCGACACGGCACGTAGGGGTGAAAACGGGTCGGATACAGGCGGGTAATAGGTTATCCCATATCCTACCCTAATATTTTTTTCTCGGATACGGGACGGGTACGGGTAATGAAAATATAGGACGGGTACGGGTACGGATACGGGTATTTATAGAACGGGTAAACAACGGATATCGGGTATTAACGAGCGGGTAAAAAACGAGTATCGGACATTTTGTCGGATAGTACGTGAAATAGGTAGAATGAGAACAAGTGATGAAACATATAGTTCAACAATCATGTAGTTTAACATATAGCAGTCCAAGTAAAACATAATCCAACATAGAGTTCAACAAGACGCATAGAGTCTAATTAATACATAACCCAACAAGACGCATAGAGTCCAACAAAGATGCATAGAGTCCAACAAAGACGCATTAGAGGTTAGGAATTTTAGGGTTAGGTGCAGGTGAGTAGGACTGGAGGCGCAGGCTATTGGGCCTGCTGGCTTGGAGGTCGGCCTGGTTTCCTGTTGGGCCTCTTTCGAAAAATCGGCACCAAAATGCAAAAAGATCGGTACCGTGCATTCACCCATTTTATCTCGGATAGTACAGGGTATTGCTCATTCAGATCCTACCCGTACAGATGCATCGATCGGCACGGTACGATACTACCCGCTTATTTTCTGATGCGTACTACCCATCTGTTTCGGATAGTTTTTCCTTCAAATACGGATACGGCTCGGGAATTACCCGACCCGTTTTCACCCCTAACGGCACGTACGGCTCATAATATCGCACCCCAACCCCATGGGCCATGGTACCATGCCCGAGAGAAAACAGCAGCTTGTCTTGAACACGCCTCGCAAAAGTACACGACCTCCAGGTCAAATACGCGCGACGACGCGACGCGGTCTTCTTCAGGCAGCTCGGCTCGGTCGAGGAGGACCACGCCACACACAGGGGCGAGAGGGCGGCCGTACGTACGTAGCCCGTGCTATCCATTGGGTGTGTGGGCTGTGTGGCCGCTTCGCGCGCGCTCGCCTGCGTGAGCCGCGCCGGCCGGGTCCGCGCTTCTTCGGGTTGGGCCCGTGCGCGGACCACCGGCCGCCCCATGTCCTCGCCGTCTCGGCGCGATCGTCGCATCTCGCGCAGGTGGTGGGCTGGTGGCCAGCGGGAGGCGTCACGACGGGGCCGGGGCATATTCTCGTCACGCATGATTCGGCCACCATTTATGCCGCTCGATCTCGGGTACGTTCCTTCGTTCGTTCGGCCGGGCCGCCCAATTGGGGGCAGCGCACGCGGCGCGACCCCGGAAGCACGCGGTTTTTACTGTTTACGCTAGCTATTGGAATTGGAACGTACTCCCTCGGTCTAATTTTACAAGTCGAATCTTTTTAACGTTTTTGTTTATAAATGTCAGGTGTATTTTGTATACTAATATAAAGTTAGTGTGACCTTCACTCGATACTTCTAATAAATATCAGTTTTTTACTTTATATTCTCTATATGAATTCATTGAATATAGTGTTTAGTGGTAATAATTAGGGATAATCTAGTTATTTTTATTATTATTTTTTGTCTATGTGCCAAGAAGAAATACAACTTATAAATTTGGATGACAGGAGTATGCGTTATAAACTTTTTTTAAAAAAAGAGCTGTCGTTGTTTTTTTCTCCCCTTAAGTGATCATGTATCTATTAGTACTACTATTCTTGGGGATGCACGGTAGCCAACCGACGTTCTTTTGTTTGAAAAATCTAAACAAAATATATTTTTAAAAATTATATACTTTTTAGATTTCAAAAACTTTTTAGAGGTTTTTTGTTTCTTTTTTTGGAGGTATTCCTAAAAAATATTTTATCTCTCTGTTAAAATTTTTGCCTATCTCGGTAATTTTTCCGCCCGCAATAACATGTGTGCCGTTGCGATAACCCGCTCACCTGCTCGCCATGTGTCACTTTGAAGTGTAGTTTCTACCGTGAAGTGCAACACATACTCATATGTTTATGACGCATAGCATTTCAGAAAACATGCTTAGCTAGTTGGCTGAGGGCGGGCAATTCATGCGGCACGTCTCAGATTCCAATCCCATGAAAGTGATTATTTTCAGTGTTTTCGTATTAAGTTCACTTATTTAATTGAGGTAATAATTCATGTTGTAACTTTTTGAAATTTTTTGAGAAAGATCCTCAGAGCATACCTAACCTTACCATAAAAAAATCCAAATCATGATGAAACTCATGCAATTTTAAAAAATTCTATCGTAAATTTTTCATATTATGATCAGATTTTTGCGATTTTCGAAAATTCCGATAGTGCTACTAATGCATTTAAAGCAGCTTCATTGATTTAATTGATCTACTATATTTGTAAATTTCAGAGTGTGATCAAACTTTTGTGATTTTTAAAAAATCTGACGACGGTGCTAATACATTTAAAACAACTTTAATGATTTAATTGAGCTACTAATTTTGAAAATTCTTAAAAATTTGTGAGAAGGGTCCTAAGAGCAAAGGCGGAACCAGCTGGGGTGTTGGGTATGCACCGGCACCCCCAAAATTTTTGAGATTCTAAAACTACCTTTACAATGTATTTTGATTTCAACATAAATTGATATACTTAAATGATTTAGATAATAATTACATTTCATACCTCATAGTTGCTAAATCTTTTTCTCAACTAAGCTACTAACTATATGGCACCATACAATTGATAGATAAAATAATTTGTTCTTTTATCACGTATACAAAGTTTTTCTCAACTTAGCTACCAACCATTAATTTATGTTGTTGTGCTCGTCACCATAAGTGCATTGAATCAATACACATATTGGATTATTTCATTTGAAAATTCATACTACACAACCATCAATACTTGCGAACTAAGCATCAGTATACTAGCGGCGACGCGGCAGGCAACGCGCGGCTCAGGTGGGCGGCATCGCGGCGGGCAATCTGCGAGCGAGCAAGGCAGCGACACGACAAGCGGCTCGAGGCGGCAATGAGTGGCGCAGGTCGGGTGAGCAGCGGTGCAGCGGCTCGAGGCGAGCGGCATTGTCTGAGGCAAGGGGTGGCGCAATAGGCAACACGCAAGCCGGGCGGACGGCACGACAAGCGGCCAAGCGGCGAGAGCGGCGGCGGTAGGCGACACAACAAGTGGTTCGGGCAGGCGGCGGAGTGGCGCGGGCCGGGAGAGCGACGACGTTGCGCGGACTGGGCAAGGGATGGCGCAATAGGCAACGCGCATGCTAGGTGGGCAACGCGGCAAGCGGCTGAGGCGAGCCGGGAGAGCGGCAGCGCGTGAGCCGGGCACGCGGCACATCATGCAATTCGTGGGCCGGACGAGCTGCATGGCAAGCAGCTTGGGCGGGCAATAGCGCGGTGTGGGCACACCCATTGTAAAATTTCTAGTTCCGTCACTGCCTGAGAGCATGCCTAAACTACCATAAATTTTTTGAGAAATGGTTTTAGTTTTTTTAATATATTTTCTCTTTTTCTAAACCGTCCACGGCAACGCGCGCTGTATTTAACTAGTTAAAGGTAATTTTTGGATACCTAAATTGAAGGCTTGTCTTTACCCATGAGTCTAGTTATATTAATTCATGCAAGGAGCTGTACCGCGTGTACACCATCTCTTGTATCCAGCTGAAGTGACACACGGGTCAAGTTGAAGTTAAATTGGATCGAGAGTAGCTGTGCGTAGGCAGTACATTAGTTATTCCATCTCCATATGTCAAGTGTATCAATCGGCGAGGCCGTTACTGTTTTGGGGCATCGATCGGAGCAGCACTACACGTACGGTACATGCCTGGTGCAGCGCAGTGCTCTTGGCCACTGACTTTCGCCGTGCAATCGATGAGCACGCCGGCCGGGCCATTCATGAGCTGAAACTGGCACGTACGTACGTGGTCTTTGTGCTTGCATGCGGTTTGCACTGCTACTACATGCTAATGCTACGTACGTACTACTTGCATGTGCTGCGCTGGACTGCTGGCCGGCCAGTTGTTCATAACTTCTGGCTCGAAATATAATGACAGGTTAGTTTTCTTAGCTTGTTTAAATAATCCAGTGGCTCAATTCAACCAAAAGAATTATGGAAGGGAAAGGAATTAACCTCGAACCTTTCTTCAAATTAACCGTTCTCAAAATCTCGAACACGCGCGTACACTAGCTACGAACAATGACGTGGCTAAGTGGTTCTAGAGTCTAGCTAGACTCACATACGCATCATGCATGTTCCTACAACTTCGGGCTAGCTAGGACAACAAAATATCTTCTCCTTTCCCGTTTGTTTTTAGTTAATCCTCGAGTGCGCTTCCTCTGTTCTTAAAAGGATAAAAACTAGATGCTGCCTTTTAGTGGAAATATAACGAGGTAGTTGAATAAGCAGTGCATGACAACGAGTTTAAGATTACCACAGTTAATTTCATGCTCTCACTAGTTTTCTTAGCTTAAATAGTACTGTTTCAAGTTAATATATACTCCCTCGAGTTTGATAATAGATGTCGTTTTGGACATCGACACGGTCTTCAAAACACAACTTTGACCGTCAATTTTTATTATAATATATTTATAAAACCCAATAAAATTATAATATTATGAAAGTACTTCTCGAGACAAGTCTACACATATAATTTTCATATATCCAATTTAAATATTTAAAAATATATCGATAGTCAAAATTTTAGAAGTTTGACCATCACTATGTCCAAAACGACATCTATTATCAAACTGGAGGGTATCAAACTGGAGGGAGTATGTGTTAGATTAGTCAAACAAATCGGCATGGCATGAAATAAACACGCTCGATATAGTTGATAGCAATAATTAACGTAGCAAGTGCATAGCATCTAGCTGCATACAAAAAAAGATGAACAACTATCACTTTCAGCAAGCACCCTACGGGCATGCTTACTTGGATTACCTTTCTTATCAAGATCTTTAGGTGCTGATCGGCATTGCTTTCTTTTCCAAACTATAATCACCTAGGATACCTAGCTATTCTTCAAAGCCAAGCATTTCTTTGGGTGTTGAAAAGGGGGAAGCCCAACAACAACCACCCTCTCCAACAGAGGAGAGGGTGCAAATGTGCAGTGGCAGATTGCCTTCCAAATGGGTTCAAGAATTCCAGGGCTAAATGTGCCCACATGCATGAGCATGATCAGAGGGGTTGGTCTAAGTGAGTGGTGCCCTTCCACAAAAAAACAGGCAAATATGAAACTTCAAAAAAATTTGGGTGGCTTTTCGCAAAAAAACAAGCGAATTTACCATGTTTAATACACAGAGTATGCATTTTCGGGAAGCCTCTCGTATTTTTTGCTCAAAATAAAACAAATTTAGGAAGTTTCGATGGTTTTTCTATAAAAATGGGCTAACACGTATTTTTGGAAAGCTTCTTGTAATTTTTTGGGGCCTTTTTGCAAAAAATTAGATCTGGATGTAATTTTCGTAATTTTGGGGGGCCTTTTCCAAAAAGCATGCCAAACCCGCTTTTTGGGTCCTTTTCATAAAAAAGGATATATATACGTAATTGTTAGAAATCTTGAGGCCTTTTTGTGAAGAATCGAGATGGCGATCAGGGGGTGAATGATCCCAAATAAAATTTTCCCCTACTCAAAGTGCTCCAAACAATCCCGCAATGAAAATTCGAAACACACAAAGATTTTCCTTCAAACTGGTGCTCCAGATTCGCAAAACCCACAAAAACCGAAACGACTAGACAACTATATGTACTCCTAGCTTGCATGGATGAGAGCTATGAAATATGTGAGAGATTTTTCAATCACAATCTTGGTTTTCAAGTGTCTAAACAAAGAGGATTCAACTCAAATACTTCTTTTCTAAAAGAGATCAAGCCAAATTACAAAATCTCTTTTAGAAAAGCATAAGCATATTTTTCAGAAAATGTCCTCACTTCGAGCAGGTGGTTGGTGGATTTCTGTTGCTCTAAAATTTTTGAAAATTTTTCTCCGCGTGAGCAAATGAGTCATGAAACACTCTACCAAAAATCACCTCAAAAAGTCTTGTAGAAAAATCAAGAAAAATCAAGAACTACAGATAGTCAGGAACTTCAATCGGGAAGTTTACGGCTCGATTTTAACCTCATAGCTCTCAAACGGTGCAACCAGTGGACTCCAAATTTTTTTCACAAATGGATATATGAGTCACACACCTTTTCTTAAAAGAATAACTCAAAAATGATTTTTCTATATTTTTATAAAAATCAAAGACTGACTGCTGCGCGAAGAAAAAGTTCAGAATAGATTTGCAATGTTGATTTAAACTTGATCACTAATTTATCCTAGGGTGCAAGAAAGATGTAAAATCAAATGAGCACCCTCAAGACATCATTGATCAACCGCATTTAGAAGGAGAAGAGGCAAATCCAAACCATAAGTAAATTGTAGGAATTTAAATACGGGAAGGTAAATGCTGAATTTAAATTGCGTAAAGTAAAGACAATGTAAATGCGCAATTTAAATTCACAAGAATAGTAAAGATAATCTTTGTATTTTCTAGATGGAGGATTTACAAAGCCTTACTTCATGTAGGCAAATCTCAAAAGAGCAACTCAAACCCTCAAGAGAGGGAGAGCACCCCTCCCCTTCTATTTATACTACTCTTGGGCCACCTACCACTTTTGGATGACTCCCAAACCATAGAGCACTCCACCAAGGGCTAGGATTAACCTACTCACTCCACCCCCGCACATGGGCTTTACATGGACCCACATAGGCCATACATGGGTGTTAAACAAAACTCGGTCAACCCGATACAACGGGCCTTCATCTGCCTGAATTGACCGCTCCGTGTCCTTCTCTTCGAGCCTCCAACCCGAACCAAAAATCTTAAGCCACCTTAAGTCCATTCCCATAACGTCCAAGTGATCCCGGTTTGAGCCCAACCATCTCGTCAACATCCTTGCTCGTTCCGGACCTTGGTTCTCCCAACCTAATCCTGGTACCCACCAACGATCATAGCTGCCTTAATAACCTGTACCACAAGGACCAAACCATTTTGCACATTCTAAAATACAATCTTACTTTTTTTCTTCCTGCATGGTAGTCCACATTTATCATGAATTCAAACATATATCCTTGCAATTTCAGATCAAATCAAACTCAAACCTGAGCACACATTGCTCAAATAAAATCAAATACTCATTACAAATATAGATGGACCTCCACATGATTCTTCATTTTGCAAAAAAACCAACGCCACAGCGCCATGCGTGCTCGCTCACGCCACGCGTCACCCTGGCAAAAATCGCGCGGGCAAGATGCGCGCGCGAGTGTGGAATCGATCGCGTGACCTCGGCTCGTGCCTGCGCAACCTCGGCTCGTGCAGGCACACACTTTAGCGCTGTGCCACGCGGCTTTTGCTGCAATAGTGACGACACGGTGCGCGCAAACGGACGACACGGCGTAGCGCGGAGCAAGCATGTCGTGTCTTGCTGCGGAGGCGGAAACTTGTCGGTTTAATATTGTTCTCCTGCAGTCTACAGCGTACGCGTGTAGACTGTAGAGTATATAGTAAGTACGAATGTCCGTGGTATCTGCCTCTGCCGACAAGTACTAAAAGCAGTGTGTCTATCTGGTCAGAAGAAGTGTAGCTACCTCAGCTTATCGTATAGAATCGGATTCTCGCGTCTATTTTCATCTTTGAATCCGAATGCAAAGACATGTTGCTTTTTCGGAAAGGGCGTATAAGTAATTAGCAAAGGGATCTCTACACGTTCGTGGAGAGCATTCTCCCATACGCATGTTGTCAAATGACCACACCTAGTGTCGACCGAAATCAACAGAACGTGATTTTGCAGGATTTTGTTCGTCGCTAATAACAAGTGAAAAACGCGATTTGATCGCATGTTTTTATACAGGTCGGCGATTTGTACCTTCTCTGCCGGCTTTTTAGTAGGAGTGGGTGTTCTTGGACCGAAGTTTCGAACTGAATCGAATTAGTCGATTATTTCAGTTTTTTTTATTTTTATTTTGGTATAATTCGATTTTTGGTGTTCAGTTTGGTTTTTTTGTTTTTAGAAACCGAAATAACCGAATAGCTCATATACAATACCACTTTTATAATGTTCTTCCTAAAAAAACCAAATAATTATCATGTTATAACATCTTTATACATATGTGTAGTATGTTCATATCTTCTACTATGCTTATCTGTAATGACATATGAATATTGCGTAGGTTTATCTCTACTTTGTGTTGCGATATGAGAAGGACCAAACCTAATCTACCTAGTGTTTATTCATATTTCGGTTAACCGAATTAACCGAACCGAAATATTTCGATCAAATAGGTTCGATTTTTTTTATTTTGATACGAGAAATTCGGTAACAAATTTCTAAAAACCAAATTAGTTTTAAATTGAATAAACCGATTGCCCACCCTGTTTTGGAGCCTGGCATGAGATTCAAAACTTTGTGTGTGCGTGTGTGTGGATGACCATACACACTTCAATTTTCCATCTACTTCGGTCAGATGTGAGCTAGCCAGCCGTGTGGTCACTGGTCACTGAGGGTTTCAGAATAGGTCCACCCATGCTGCTGCCTGCTGACCAAATCTGAACAATGGCGTAGATCCGGCCGGGCTCCTGTGAGGCGCGGATTTCAATGGCCGGTGGCAGCCACGTGGCCGCCGCGAGGCGCCCCCGTCATGGGACAGGGCTTGCTCGCTGAGTACGGTTATTCATTAATTCGTGCTAAAATTCAATCATAACACAATTATCGCCAATAATTGGGTTAACCATTGCAGGGGTCGAAGTCAAGGATGATTGTGCACTGATCTAGCTAGTGTTTAGGTTTCATTTCTTTAGCCCTAGCTGTACGTTGATGCGATTGGCGGACTTGTCCGTGGCGACGTCTCTGAATTGTGCTTTGCAGGCGTGCTACATGAGCTATCCTGCAAATTGGAAACTAGACAAGGCTGCTAACCCTCGGTACTTCGGTAGCCCCACTGGTAAGCATACGTGCGTCTCTAGGGTAATATAAGCTAAGAAGGGTGTTTCGCCTTATAGAATGGAGAGATCCGGATCACCATTTCTACCGGTCGTAGGAGACGGCAGCGAGGCTAGATAAAAATCGAGGATACGCTTAAAGGACTGGGCTAAAATAGCAATGTAAACGCACAATAGGGCTACGCCCCGGTGTAGTGCACACTCTATTCAACTAAGCAACGTTGATACTTACTATAAGATTATAGATTCAACTAATCGTAGGTTATGATTCTGAGTCACTGTGACCGGTATTAATTATGGTGACTCGTATAAAGTCTTTTAGGATTTAAAAATACGTACCAGATGAACCCTAGTAGGATTATGATTCCTATTTTATTTCAGAGTATGATTCATATTTACTTTGGAGGAGAACTAAAGAAGCTATATAAACCCATGAGATGGTTTTGGTGAATCCAAACAACCATGAAACCACAAACCAGTTCATCCAAAGTAACATGTGCACGAGAGAATTAGAGGCTAGGTTATTCTTTGCCACTAGATTCTTGTATAGGGTAAGAACCCAAAGATCCTAAAAGGTTTGAAAGATTGTGAGAGAGCAACAATCCCTTTTACTTTTTTGAGGTTGTGCTTAACAAATTTGCAGTCAACATCGCCAAATCTTTTCTATCTCGTTGTGGTTGTTTCAACGTCATTATTTTGGTCGTCTGTATGAGATTCATCCTCGTCGTTCTTAAGACTGTACACGCTCGTGTTGTATCTCACAAAACTTTGATCCGATATGGGGGCTGCTATGCATAAGAAGGGGTATCAGAATGTAACAAGTGGTATCGGAGCTAAGGCCAGATTAATATGATCTGTGAGAAGGTTAGTAAAGCATCAGGTGGCTCAAAATCAAAATCGATGTCGACGATATGGAATCAAGTAGAGAAATTTGACAACGGAGGAAATTTCAGCGTGTGGCAATGTGTGGTGAAGGATGTCCTTATCCACCAAGAGTATAACTGTTCTTGAATGGAAAAACCCGGAAAAGATGTTCGAAGAAGACTGGAAGGTGATGGAGTGGAAGACTGTCGATACAATCCATCTATGTCTCTTTGATAAGGTAAAGTACTCGGTGATCAAGAAGAATTCACTGAAGAAATTATAGAAAGATAGAAAGATTGTATATGGCAAAGTCGCTGACAAACCGGTCGATGCTGAAGTGACAACTCTATAGGTTAAGCATGGAGGAAGGTACACAGTTTGTTGACCATCTCAACAACTTCAACAAGCTTATCACACAGCTTATTAATGTGGATGGGAAAATTGAGGAGAACGATAAAGTCATCATACTGGTATTATATCTACCATCATCTTGGGAGCAATTGATGATTAACATTCTTGTCAGAAAAATTACTCTCAACTTCAACGAGGCAGTTGAATATCTATTGGAGGCGGAGTTCTTGAAAAAACCATTAGAATCTTCATCGTCGTGTGATCAAGCATTGGCTATAGTAGGTATTGCAGGCAAAAGCAAGAGTTACATAAAGAAGAAGGGCAAAAGCAAGGGCACACGTGTATGCTATCTATGTGACGAGTAAGGTCATATGATAAAGGATTGTTCGAGTTTGAAGCAAATGAGGGGTGTATGCTTAATGGCGGTAGCAAAAGATGATTCAGATGTACTTGTCATCAGTCAATCAGGTACTTCTCATAGATGGATATTAGATTCAAATTATTGCTCCCACATATGTTCGGCGAGGGAGATGTTTGACAAATGATCTCTATGTATGGTGCATGGAACTGTTCACTTGGCTGATTGCAAGGAGTATGCAATTACTGAGGTGGGAATAGTTACATTGTAGATGTATGATGGAGCATATCGTATATTTACGGGAGTTCGGCATTTACCTGGCATAAATAAGAATATAATATTTGTGAGGTTGCTTGAACTCGAAGGCTGTGAGGTATCATTTTGAGATGGAGTTATGTGAGTTACCCAGGTGACCATGAAAAGTATTTAGAGCAACGGAGGATACCAATTGATAGGTAAACCTAAATGAATGGAAATCAATGGGAGGCCTAAAAAAATCCTGATCATGAGAAGAAAACCGTGTCGTCAACAATAGATACTCATATCTCAACTGCACTATGTGCAAAACTGCAAAGACAGTTGCAAAATCTAGTGTAACATCCCAAAATTTAATAAAAGAGAAAAATAAAATTTTAAATATGTATTTGATTTATTCTTGAATCTCCTAGTTTTTATTATGTCTTTAGAATTATTTTTATTAAAAAGCCAGGTAAAATTTAATTGGTGAAGAGATAAAAGTAAAAATATAATAAAATTTGTAAAAATATATTAAACCATTTAATTAAATAAACGATGAATTTTATTAATGTGATGTGACCCTAAACAGTGCAAAGAATGATTTTTTATAACATTTTACTTAACTTTACTGTAGACAAAATTCTTACCATGTGATCATTATACTAATGTTCACCATGGGTAAAATTGATAAATAATAATAATAATATTTAGTGTCCTTTCCAATTTATTTATTGCAAATATAAAATTCTGCAAATTTGAGTAAAAATTTTATTATAAAATAATTTATTAATTTTTAAAATTTCAATTTTTAATAAAGTATCCTTATGTCATTTCCAGCTCTGAATTTTTTTTAAAAAATTATTAAGATAATTTAAGCCCTCAACTAAATCATTTAAAAAATTTAGAAATTTGCACACTTCACAGTGTCAGATTTTAGTAAATAATATACTAAGTATTTTTACCTAAAATGTATATATTAGGTATAAATATTACTTAGTATAGTAAATAATTTTTTTTAAATAATCATGATGATTGGACCCTGAATTAAATGCGTATTTATTGCTTTGTTCTGCTGTGTTGGGTGTAAGCCACCTCCCTCTTTGACTTACCGGTGGGACCCATGCAATTAATGCCTCCACCGACCAGCTCATGAACTGTGCAGACCGATTGGTGGCACTCATTCAAACCCGAACCCACCTGCCATTTGCCCATTCTTTTCTCTCTCTCCCTTTCACCTCCATGCGGGCCTAGGGCCCAGCCGTCAGGTTCTTTTGCCTCGGCTCGCCTCTCCTCCCTCTCTCCCTGGTAGAAAAAATCCCGAGCGCCACCTCACCGCTTATCCACATTCATGCCGTAACTTTGTGAAGCTCAAGGCCACATCAAGCTCCGACACCTCTCTGCCCATATCGTATGTTGAACCGACGCCCATGAGTTTCGCGAGAAGGACATGATCACCGCCAGCCACATTCAAGCAATACTGTGGCCAAACCGCCTCTTGGATGCCTATTTAGACCGATCAATGCCTCACCAAGGCTACACAAACCCGCGGCCACCCTCATTGCCAACTACACTCGAGAATTCCACTCTCTTCCTCCTCTCCAGTCAAACCGCCGCCGCAATCAAATTCTGACCCAATCTCCTCCACACAGCCCTACACTTCAATTACTTACGACCAAAGCTTCTACACCCACACAAAAACAAGACCCCTAGACCAATTTTGGGTTCCATCCATTGTAGCTCCACCACACAACCCATCTTCTTGAACTTCGGTGAACCATCGATCGCTCGTTCTAGGGCATCTCTCCCACGGTGAGACATCCCACTGCATTCCCTAGACCTCATGTGTGCTTGAACATTGGTTAATTGAAGTTAACAAAGCCTAGCTTGCTGTCACAACAACCTTAACGTTAGCTCACCGTCGGCCATCATCGAGAACTCGTCTCTGGCCACTATTGTTCGTCGTGAGCACGGCTTTAGAACCCACTCACCGAGCCTACGGCTCGCTGGACGCCGCCTGTTCTCACTGTTGGTGAGGTCCACCAGATGCCTCCCTGTCCTGGCTCACTGCCAGGTGGGACCAGGTGGACAGCCAGATGCGCGCACTCAGCTCGCTGCCACTCGGGGCCCGTCTGTCGGTCGCTCAATTGGACGCCCACTCATTGACGGTCGGGGCCCGCATCATTAGTGACCACAACCCAAATTAACAAAGAATGCGAGAGCAATAGTCTAAAAGACAACTTCATTCAATGAAGGTGTATTTTCGAATTTATTTGATTTTATTCAAACCAAATAGATTCAAAATGCCATATCTTTTGAACCATAGCTCCAAATTGAATGAAACAAGTTTATAAATTCATGATAAATCATCTAGTTTCATAATATGTAAAAATATTTAAGTTTTGATATATGGATAAAATTTAAATCAAATTTAAAGTGTAGGTTTGAAATATGCTAAATATAAATGTTGAGCAAATGAAGTCCAAATTGAGTGAGACCAATTTCATTAGAATCTTTGTATCATTAGTAACCCAAATATTCAAACAAATTTAAACCTCAACTTATTTTGCATCATTTTCTAAATATGAATGATTTAAATGTGCTAAATAGTCATTTGTGAATAACTTCTTCATATGATGTTTAAATAATGTGAAACCAATTTATTTGTGTTAGTTGGATAGTAAGGAACCTAATTTTGCAAAAATACTTAGAGTTTACCATGGAACTTATACCTGTTACTGTCCCTGTTGTTTTATGTACTAATTCATATTAGTATAAATAATTTTAGCAACTTAAATTCAATACTAAACATACTTGGATCCATAATCTTAGCTTTTTGAATAAGTAAAATAATAATAAAGAAAACATAAAGAACAAGTGGCATCATTGTTATGGAACCTAAGACTATTAAGAATAAATAAGAGAGAAGCATTGAATCAAAATACCAGTACATAAAATCACGAAACCCTAACTCACAACTCTACTTATTTTGTGTAGAAATTTTTATTTGATTTTATATTTGACTTCTTTTTGCCACTATTGAAAGTTGTTGTTTGCTATATTTTTATTTAACGACGTGTAGAATTCGACATTGCTGATGCTGCTGTTGACGACTTTGATGCCAAATACGTCGACGAACAGCAAGGCAAGCACCCTCTTGATCATATTGATCCCAGTTTTTAGAAATGATTAATTAAATATTTTCATGCATGCTCTATGTTCATAAAAGGTTATATTTTGGGATATGGTAGATTAAACCTGGATCGATGGATTTCCTTTATTAATATAGACATATGAACCTTGATAACCCTAGGCCATAGTTTGACACATGAAATTGTGAAATGGGTATACTCGCTTATTGTTACATATGCTTAGCTATGTTTTAGACTGGGATACGAACAGATAGTGTTACTATTATAATGCATTTGAATTTTTGACATATTAGAAATAATTATTGAACATGTTGGAACATTTTGATTAATGTTATTTTAATAAGAATAAAAAATAAAACTATAATTTTGACACGGATGACTATTGGCAATAGCTGGTGGTGTGAGGGTATACTTGCACGTAGATAGGGGGAGATTTATTGTCCTGGTCACATTGAGGACCGAACTAATGTGTTGTTATCAGGCCAAGATATCCGTTCAACCATAAGTGCTAGTATGGGATGGCCTTAACCTAATAAGTTATTTAGAACTTGTTTTGCACATTGGAAGACTGGAGTAGCATAGGTATTCCTGGTAGGTTTGCTTGTAAGGGGCTTCCACACAGAGGTGCGAGAAAATGCATATCGGTTCAACGGTGTACGCCTAGCTATCGGGAGAATGAGGGCAATGGAATGCGAAACCATCGTGAGTACTGTAGGTACGGCTATTGACTTCTACCACCATAGCAAGGATTTATCATCACCGGGCTAGTGCAAAGTTAGTGCTGGATAATGTAACTGTTATGTTATAATGTCTCTGTCGCACACCTAAGAAAGTGTGATAATCTTGTGGCAAAAAGAGTTGATTATATCTTGTGAGTAAAGCAGTACACCTCTGCAGAGTTAAAACTAGATTAGCTGCTCTCGCAATCATGAGCATTTGATAAAGTCATCACATAGTTAGATGTTTTCTATTTTCATAAAATGGGATAACTAGTATGGAACTAGATTATATTGTTAAATTTCTTTTTGTTACAATTAAATTCTACCATCTGTTGGCATTGGACGCTTCAATACTCACGAAGGACTTTGAGTTTGCTCACGAAGGGCTATGAGTTTGCTCATGAAGGACTGTGAGTTAATTGTTATATTTCTGTTATTCATACTTGTTATTTTGTATATCTATCAAATTGTTTTTGTTAAAGTATGCTTTCAATCTATTATTTAGTTTTTACATTACAAATTTAGCTTTATGCAAAATAACCATAATAGCCTTTCATTTAATTCAATATGCATGTATTTTAGGTTTTGCAAAAGTCTTGCGAGTACTTTTTGTACTCAACTTGCTATCTATGTTGTTTTTAGGTGAAGAATCAATTATTCTCGTTGAATCATACTTTGACGTAGGAAACGCGTTTGATAACAATGATCTTTTCTAGGGTTCACCTTGTCAATTGCCTGTAGAATACTGGGCTTAATGGAACAATACAAGATGAAAATTTTCCACTGCTGTTTTGCTTTTGTTTATATTATATGTAAAATAACTTCTGCTGTAATAAAATTATGCAACTTTTGTATGGCTGTGATTTCAATTTGTGGAAGTATATGCTAGCTACTGATCATGGGACTAGCACACACAAATGCTTTCTTTTATGTTACACTGTATCATAAAAGGGAGGATCTCACATCTAGCATACGCAAAGGTGAATGTGCGAACTGTTGGATGAAGGAAGACGTGGTGGGTCCAACCATGAAGTTCCATCGAGCAGATGGAGCTCAAAGGTGGAACAAACCTATGGCATGGATGTCTATAGGACCATAAGGTATGGTTAACTAAACTATACAAAGAAAATACTCAGGTGGAGGGTTCGGGTGGCCAAATCCAAATACCAAAACACACATTGCGGTGATGTGAATGAGCCCTTATGGTGGGGGCACTCCCAAAGGTGGGAGGAAAAAAATAGAGCCAACTTGGAGCGAATTCTTGGAGGAGAAGGATGATTTCAACAGATAAAAGTCAATGTAGAGATTGTTATTATGGTGACCTATGACTAGTCTTGTAGGATTTGAAAATGTGTGCCAGATGAATCCTAGTATGATTAGGATTTCTACTTTCTTTCAAAGTAGGATTCCAACTTGCTTTGGAGGAGAATTAAGATAGCTATATAAATCCATGAGGTGGTCTTGGAGAATTCAAGCAACCATGAAGCCACAAACCAACTCATCCAAAGTAAGAGGTGCATGGGAGGATTAGAGGCTAGGTTATTTTTTAGTACTAGATTCTTGTATAGGGCAAGGATATGAAGATCATAAAGGTTTTAAAGATTGTGAGAGAGCAACAATTACTTGTACTGTTTTGAGGATGTTTCTAAAGAATTTGCAATCAGTTTCGCCAAATCTTTTCTATCTTGTTGTGGTTGCTTCAACATTGTTATTTTGGTTCTCTCTATGAGATTCATTCTCTTTATTCTTGAGACTTTTCACACTCATGCAATATCTCAAAAAACTCTGATCCGATTCGAGGGCTGCTGCTCATAAGGTGTATCAGAGTGTAACAAGTTTAGGTCTCCGAATTTTTATAACCGTTAGTAGCTAGCATGGTAGGACCTCATGGAAGCCTCCAAAAATTAGTGCACACTGGTAAAGCAACTTTAGTGGTCGCTGCTACCCGGCCTACCCTAGCTCAACACTTCTTTAATCTTCAGTTCTTACCCAAATGGCTAGGAGCCTAGGATCAGTAGATGGAGCAAGCAGCATAGCACTGAGCCATTGGCCTCAGTCTTTCGTTGATCACCTCAGTCTTTCGCAGATAGCCCCTTAGATGCTCCACCGACCACTGCCTCAGACTGTTGACTGTCACCCTCACTTCCCTGTGTGTTCACATGCCCATCCCTGAGCTGCTGAGCACCTCATTGCACTAGAATGATGCCGACTGACCATAGCCGACTGCCTAGGAATTTTCATCTCACTCAGCTGCTTAGGTGCGTGTGATCCTCCTCCCAATTCCTCAATCATCCTCTTCCTTCTTGGATCTGGATTAGTGGATTGCATTGATGGCACAAGTCCAAGAAGAACACAAAGAGAACGCAATGTTTTGGGCCAATTTTCTTCTATTTTCTCAAGGTACGTAACAACTCCAAAGAAAAATATGTAACTTAAATACTTAAGCTAAAAAATTCCCCAACTAGGTTCCTGGATACACACCTCATACAGCAAGATCTAAACAACATGGACAATAGCTACGTACATACAGTCCCATGCACGCCATATCCCCTAATACTTGGACTACTTGATGTTGGCTAACAACTCCAGCTACATATTGATTATTTTGCCAACAATCTCCCCCCTTAAGCATGACTTGGTTGTTCAAGGTTCTTGACTCCCAATTGCTCACGCATTTCCCTAAAATTGACTCTCGCCAGTACCTTGGTGAGAATGTGTGCATGTTGCTCATTTATGCAAGCATGTTCCACAGCAATCACCCCTCCTTGACGTACTCCCAAATGAAGTGAAAATGAGTATCAATGTGCTTACTCCTTCCATGAAAGATAGGGTTCTTCATCAATGCAATCGTGGACTTGTTATCAACATAAAGGATGACTGGTTCTAGGTGGCGCCCAATTACTTCACTCAGCAAGTTCCTCAACCATTGTGCCTAACAAGCAGTTGTCGTTGTTGCCATGGACTCGGCTTCACAAGAGGAGAGTGCAACACTTTTCTATTTTTGAGATTCCCAAGCTATGAGGTTCCGATTGAGGTAGAAGGCCATCCAGCTTGTACTCTTCCTGTCATCGACGTCATCAGTTAAGTTACTATCACTAAAGCTGGCTATCTTTTCATCTCCACCTCGATCATACACTAAACCATAATCAATTGTGCCCCTTATGTACCACAAGATTTGTTTGACTACCTGTTGGTGTATAGTTTTAGGTTTTTCCATATCTACTAAGCTTCCTGACGGATACTCATACCACAGGTACCCCAAGCGGCCTGATTAATCAGTTGGGCCACTTGGGGCCCAGCTCCGACCGGCAGGCCTATGCTAGGCAGCAAAGGAGTCCCGCCCCCCGATCGAGGCTCGGACGCGCTCCGACCTCCTTGGGTCGGGGCGCCTACGACCCTGACCCGGAGGAGATCGTCCCCACCAACGACCACAACGACCACGGCATCAGGGCTCGCACCGGGAGTTGGCCGCCTACCCTGCGGGCATGACGTTCGAGACACCCCTGTGGGGGTAGATGGCTCCTTCCCGAGGCAGCAGAGGGGCCGCGCGAAGTCAAGCTCCGGTCCCATCCGCCTGACACGCAACCAGAGGACGCGCCCTCTGGTGGGGGACACCAAAGTCAAGCACCACCTCGTCAGCACCCCTGGGCAAGCGAAGTAGTGCGTCACTCCCCTCAACCAGTCCCAGAACCAACTCCCTCGACTGGTCTACCTGCCCGGCGTGAAGGACGTGAGGACCGGTCGGGCGACGAGACCCAAGAACGGACTTCGAGACATAAGAGGCACTACCCCTTTTTTCTCTCTTTTCTCTCTCTCTTTTCTTCAAACTCCGATGTAACCCGCCTCTTTTCCGTCTATATAAGGAGGGGCAGGACCCTGAGTGTAGGGCGCGTTGTCTCTGGATCGATCAAACCAGAGACCGATTGAGCATCCAAGGGAACACTCCCTCGTCTGTAATCCCCCGGCAGTTATTCGCCCCGAGAAGCAATACACATCCACAGCACGAACTGGAGTAGGGACCTTCAGCCCGAACCGGTATAAACCTCTGGCTTCTTGAGTCGACCATTCGGGGAAAGGGAGCGCGCGACCCCCACTAACCAAAAATTCGTATTGCCGGTGCACGAAACACCGACACTTCCCGACTGAATAAGAATGATCAGGCCAGGTTTGAGTCAAATACCTCAAACTCCCGATGAGGTGCCAATACTCAATCGGGTTCACAAGATCACTATCTTCATATTTTCCTAGCTTCAATTTTGGTTCCATAGGATATTTATTGGGGTTGTAATCTTCCATTCAGAACCATTGTAGGATCTTCTTAGCATAGGTAATTTGCTTCAACATAATTCCATGTTCTCTTTGCTCTACCACAATGCTGAGGTAGTATGACAAGGGTCTGAGATCACTCATCTCAAACTCCATCATCATTTGCCCCTTGAAGCGCTGGATCTTGGCTACACCTATGCCGATTACAATTAAGTCATCAACATAAACACCAACGATCAATACCCTAGCTCCACTTGTCCTTATGTAGAATGCATGTTCTTAAGGGCATTTTGGAAATCCTAGATCCTTTAAGCTTTTGTCAAAATGGATATTCCAGGCACTTGAACCTTGATGCAGTCCATACATCACCTTTGAAAGCTTGTACAACTTATGCTCTAGATTCTTCACGATGAATCCCTTTGACTGTGAGACATAAACCTCCTCCTGGAGTTTGCCATTCATGAATGCCATCTTAACATCTAGGTGATGGAACTCCCACCCACACTGGACAGAGAGGGCAAGGATCAGTCATATGGTCTCGAGTCTTGCCATCGGGGCGAACACCTTCTCGAAGTCGGTTACTTGTTGCTGCACATAGCCTTGTGCTTGATTACTCCCTTTGGAATCCTTCTTTAGTTTAAATACTCACTTTAAGACGGGTTCTTCCCACTCCTTGTGACCAGTTGCCTCTAGGTATGAGGCTAGTTCATCTACTCCAACAAACAGCAGCTCCTACTCAAGATGTATTGGTTCAGTTTCTGCATATATATATCATGAAGGGAGCGATAGGCCCTTGGACCATCATTAGTGGATGAGGTCGTAGAGGTTGTGGGTGATACATGTGACGTCGGTGATGCCACTGGTGCTGTTGCCGACGATGAGCATGGAGTTGAGGGAGATACCATGTCCTGCTAGTTTGCAATAGCCTGCATCACTACCATGTCAATACCAAGCGGTAGCGCTCCACTGGCAGCCATGCCATTTGGCACCGTTGCTGCAATTGTCACTCCCTATGGCACAGCTGCCGCAATTGCCCCGCCTTCTTCCTCTTGTGCAATCTCGTCCTCATCATCTAGGACCATGAATGTGACCCACGATCGTGGATCAAACTCGGCATCCTTCCCCTAGTTCTAGCTCCTTTCTTCCTCAAAGACCATGACCCTACTGACGTGAATCTTACCATGCCGTGGATCGTACAGGCGATGAGCCTTGCTACCTGCTTCTAACCCAAGGTACACCATTTGAGTATTACGGTTGTCAGGTTTCCTCGTGTGTACAATGGGCATCTTAACATGTGCAGTACACTCAAACAATCGGATATGATCCAAATGGGGCTTCTTTCTTAACAAATTTTCATAGGGTGTGACTCTAATCAGCGACTTTCTCAGTACAAGGTTCAATAGATACATCGCATGCCACACCACTTCTCCCCACATTCTTCAAGTCACATGCATACTTTTGAGTAGGCTTCGTGCCATTGCCAACATAGTGTGATTCCTTTGTTCAACGACACCATTCTGTTGTGGGGTGTATGGCACTGTCAGATGCCTCCAAATGCTCTCTTGTTCACAAAAGTAGTGAAATGTTGTGATAAAAATTCTTCCCCATAGTTAGTTCAGAATATCTTGATCTTTTGCTTAGACTCCGTCTTAGCCATTGCTTTGTACTTCTTGAATGCCATGAATGCATCGGTGTACGGTTGAGGATGCCAACTAATCATCTATGTCAAAACCTAAATAGTATGCGAAAGCGTAAATAAAAGGTTTTGACCATTAAAGTCTAAATCAACTAGGTTCACTAAGTGCACCAACAATCTAAGTCACTAACAAGGATTTGCAATCCTAAGAAGATAAGCAATTTAATTCTATGAATGTAAATTACAATAATGTAAATAAGCACAAGAAAGTAAACCACAACGCAACACTGATATTTTTACTGTGGTGTTCAAAGACATGCTGGTCTCCTAATCCACGTCAATAAGAACAAATTGTCAATAAGAACAAATGATGAGCTATGTGATGATCAACTCATGATCTCTAATTTTGTAAAACACATTTACAAATATTAGTCACATGCTCAAAAGCAAATGCATGAGATCCTACTATTTGCAAAACACATTCGCAAATATTGACTCAATGCAAAGTAGCAACCAAGATTCAAGCATTAAACACATGCTTAGCCATGTGATGATCAACACATGACCTTTGTAAAATACATTCGCAAATTTTAGTCACATGCTAAGACTCCAAATGCATGAGCTTTAACTATTTGCAAAACATATTCACAAATATTAGCTCTATGCAAAGAATCAATTCAATAATAATCAAACATGAGCTATGATTATTTGCAAAACACATTCACAAATAATAGCTCCATGCAAAAACTAATTTAGCAGTGTGAGCTAGAGCAAACAGGATTGAGTTCATCAACATATGATGTGACTCAAGCTACAAGGCTCGACTTCTCTTAATAGTACGGCAACCTAACTAGCAACCCGGTCTCCTAACCAAACACCGAGATTGGTAAAAGACTAGGAACACATACTTATCCCTATGCTAGTTATACCTTTGCCTCTAGCACATCCACTTGAATATTTCATGATGACTTTCATCTTCTCTCCAAGTGTGGGTCATTGTCTTGTTCATCAACACAATGAGCTCTCTTCTTCTTCTCTTCAAGATCTCATCTTGATGCTCATCAACGCATGATGACATTGTTCTTCCAAATCTTGATTTGATGGCTATCAACACATGATATCATCCAAAATCTTCATCATTGTTGCACTTAACCTATTTCACAACTCATTGAAAATAGTTAATCTAACAAACATGGTTGTCTCAATCATCAATGCACTCCATTAACACATAATGGATGCCCCAAGATCCTTTGATCTACTACTTTGATAATTGACCACAACCCAAAGACAATAGATTTAAATTAATGTTTGTCTTGAGTATACTAATGCTACTGGAGCTTCATATACTCAAGCACTTTCAATTGTCCTTTAATCAACAAAGCACACTATCAACACATGATGTAGAGCATATATCATTTGTCGGTGTTTAGGGCACCGGCTAGTAAATTTGTATAGGTCGACGGGGGTGCACGCTCCCTCTCCTCGAACGGCTTGACTCGGGTGAGCACAAGGTGTATACTGGTTCGGGTAGAACGTCCCTACTCCAGTTCGTGTGAGTTGGATCGTATTGATTCTCCTTTCTTGTTCGTCCCTTTACACGCTTGCCCCTCCCGCCTTTATATAGGCGAGGTGGGAGGTTACACTGTTGGTTTGGAAAAAAGAGGAAAAGACTGTGCTCTCGGCCGTCCGAAAGTGGCGGGCTGATGGGACTGGCCGCCGGCTCCCCCTGCCCTGCTGCTGGTCGCCGTAGTTGCCGCGCCGCTCGTAGTAAATGCGGGGGTCGGGAACTTGTGCCGCTGCGTCATCGTCATTATGGCTGGCATTTAATGCGCCCGATACGCAATAAATGCCGTTGCTTCTCCGGGATATCGGAGACCAGGTCGTGGTTTCGGACCTTACCCGGCGGTCGTAACTTCGGGCCTTGATCGGCCTTGGTCGGCCCGTGCGTCTTTTTGGGCCGCTGAGGATACCCATGGTGCGGGTACTCGTCAGTAGCCCCCGAGCCCCCGGGCAGGTCGAAGAGATGCCCGGGGGTTTTGCCTCCGTGCTGCGGTACGCCTGACTTGATCAGAGTCTCCGACCGGGTGCGCGCGAGCGCACCCGGTGGGTGTAGCCCCCGAGCCCCTGAGCTGGTCGGAGAGCAGGTCGGGGGGTTGCGCCTTGTCCGGCTGCTGCTTCGCCGTACCGGGACACCCGACTGCGCTTTGTCGGGGATAGTCTTCGACCGGGTGCGCGCGAGCGCACCCGGTGTAGCCCCGAGCCCCCGAGCTCGGAGAGCGTGTCGAGGGTTGCACCTTGTCCGGCCATCGCTTCGCCAGACGGGACACCCGACTGCGCTTTGTCGGGGATAGTCTTCGACCGGGTGCGCGCGAGCGCACCCGGTGGGTGTAGCCCCCGAGCCCCTGGTGGTCGGAGAGCAGTCGGGTTGCGCGCTTGTCCGGCCGCTTCGCCAGACGACACCCGATCGCGCTTTGTCGGGATAGTCTTCGACCGGTGCGCGAAGCGCACCGTGGTGTAGCCCCCGAGCCCCTGAGCTGGTCGGAGAGCGTGCTCGGGGTTGCGCTTGTCCGGCCATCGCTTGCCAGATCGGACACCCGACTGCGCTTTGTCGGGGATAGTCTTCGACCGGGTGCGCGCGAGCGCACCCGGTGGGTGTAGCCCCCGAGCCCCCGAGCTGGTCGGAGAGCAGGTCGGGGGGTTGCACCTTGTCCGGCTACTGCTTCGCCGTACCGGGACACCCGACTGCGCTTTGTCGGGGATAGTCTTCGACCGGGTGCGCGCGAGCGCACCCGGTGGGTGTAGCCCCCGAGCCCCTGAGCTGGTCGGAGAGCAGGTCGGGGGGTTGCGCCTTGTCCGGCTGCTGCTTCGCCGTACCGGGACACCCGACTGCGCTTTGTCGGGGATAGTCTTCGACCGGGTGCGCGCGAGCGCACCCGGCGGTAGCCCCGAGCCCTCGAGCCGGGTCGAGAGCGTGTCGGGGGTTCATGATGCTCGCGCTTACGCACGCTGCGCTTTGACCCGGCGGGGCTAGTTGCGGTTCGTTTCACGCCGAGCTGGGCGAGTTCTTTGTCGGGTGGAGGGATTTACCGTCTGTCCCGTGTTTTACGCCCCGTCCGCAGGTGTGGGACCTGGAGGGGGTGAGAGACGCGCGCTTGCCTTCGCTGGCTTGAGCGCCGCTCTCGTGGAGCTTCAAGCGAGTGATCCGGGTGGAACCTGGTGGCCCCCCTCGCGAGGGGGGTCGCCTAGCGGATGATCCCGGCGCGGGTATCCGACCCCACTTGGGGGTGATCCATGAAGAACCTTTCCTTACTCGATCCCGTATCGGACCCTGGACCGTTCGCCGATCCAGGGTGCAGCTGGCTGCCGCCCGTCGACGGGCTCCGCGGGAGAGCGCGAGGTATGGTCCCGGACGTGAGTTTTAAGGCGATTGGGTCGTCCGCCGACCCAATCAGGCGGCCTGGGCTCGCCTTGTCCTCACCTCTTGCTCGTTTTTCGCCATGGTGGAGCCGGATTCGCTTTTGCGGCCGGTTTCTCGCACCCCTCTGGACCGGGCTTTAGACGGCTCTGGGGCTTCGGTGGCGACCGGTGCTGTTCTCGGGGCTGCCTCGGCACAGTTTGTATCGTTCCTTACTATGACGGCATCGACCTTGATACTGTTAGTAGCGGGGTTGCTGCAAACCGATCCGAGGAGGAAGTCGATGCCTTGGAGCTTCGGGTCGAACCGCACGCCAGGGCGATTGCCGACCGGGTTTCCCCGACCGACGTCCTTCATAGATGAACGATAAAGGGAATTTAAACAGTTTTTTTCTTCGCTCTCTCTAGATTTGTAGGGAACTGATATGTGTTTTGTCCATGTGCTTGTTTTTCGCACCCTTTGTTTGTAATGGCCACTGTTACCGTCCATAGCCTTGGGGGCCACAGGGGTCGGGCGTAGGTTGGTGTGTGTGCCCTACAAAGTGAGGGAGTGGGAAAAACACGAGAGCGCTCAGGAACGCGCCGATCGGTCAGCGCGACCGTGGGAGGGGTGCTCCCGACCAATCGTGGGTCGCTCCGCTTGGGTACCTCCTTCTTCCGTTAAGTACTATTTCACAACCGTAGCCGCCGGGGCGTAGGCCGTAGTACTTCCGGTTGAAAGTTTGGCGTTTTCGGGAGGACCCGGCAATTGGTCGTGTTACCAACCCACGGGACTCTTATAGCCCCCGAGTGGTGCGAGGCGGTTTGGCTGTCACCGCCGCGCGCCACTTTAAAGTAACAACAACGAATGCAGGGAAAGGGGATATTCACTTATCTTTCTTTGTGACCGGCGAGACTCTCGAGGCATTTTTTGTTCAACGCAGAAAATCGGCGGCGTTTTGGTTTTCGCGGCGTTAGTTTCGACGCAACCGGCTTCCACACCGTCGTCTTGGAAAGCGCGGTCGTGGTCTGTTGGCGGGTACCCCTCGGTAGCGTTGCTTCGTCTGGCTGCGTGTCGCCTATAAATAGGCGAGCGGTGGCGCTCGACTTCATCCAGCGACGTTGAGGCCTTCTTGGCTTCGCTTTCATGGCTGCTTTGCCCTCTCAACCTTGTTCCAAGGTCGAGAGCCCATCTATCGATGAGATCGACTGGGACGCCTTTCAACAAGAGGCGGAGGACGAGGAGTTGGAGCGACGAGCCGGTCACTTTGAAGCGGCGACCCCGTCGGGTGACGAGATTGATTGGGAGTCAGCTGAGCCGGAGGCGAGGAGGAGGAGCGAACGGAGCGGCAGTCGCGGTCGTCGAGTGAGGAACCGCCGCCATGCGCCGCCGGCGATTCGGAGAACAGGACGCCGTTCCCCCTCGTGCCCCTTCTCCTTCAGGGAGCTTGGAGTCTTTCGCGACGTCCAGGCCCGTGCCAATAAATGCGCTGCCGGTCGCCCCAATCACGCTGCCGTACACCTCTCCGTCTGTGGACCCTTCTACAGCAAGGCCCGAGTTCCCCCGGGAACCATAGAGGCCACATAGGGGGGCGGGGGGCTTCCGGCTCTTGGCGCCGCATCCGGGCAGATCGAGGCTCTCCCGTCGCGGATTTCGGCGACCCGACCAGTTTCTGCTGCGTTTTGCGGCAAAAATTGTGCGGGAAGCTGAAGCCGCGCTTGGAGAGGGACGATAAGTCCGGAGATCACCGAAGCGAGGGGGACCCTAGAATAAGATAAACTTTTTGGTTTTTTAGGCTTTACGTTTCTCAAAGAATGTAAATGCTGTCGAATCGGAAGAAATAAAGGTATTTGGATTCTTCGGAGGTTTCGTGTGCGCTTTTTCGCTTATTTTTTTCGGGTGTGCTTTTCCGATGAAGCGCGCCGGGATCACCGTTCTTGGGTCCGAGGGGACCATCCGAGCAGTGATCGACGTGTTCAAGCGTTTTTCCGAAAAGTAGGCGAAGAAGTTTAACACGAGCGTTCGCACCCCGACGCCACGCGTAGGTTCGACCAAGGGTCGGGCTGCTCACGGTAGTAGACGAGGTAAAAAAGAAATGGGCTAAGGGTAGAATCGTCTTAGCTTTTCAATATTCCAGGCGTTGGACAAGATGTTGCCATCGGGATCCTTGAGCCGGTAAGTGCCGGGTCGAAGGACTTCCACCACAGTAAAGGGGCCTTCCCAAGGAGAGGAGAGCTTGTGCTTGTCTTTGTTGGACTGAACCTGGCGCAGGACCAGGTCGCCTACGTTGAACGCTCGACCTCTAACCTTGCGGTCGTGGTAGCGCCGTAGTGCCTGCTGGTACTTGGCTGAGCGGATGATGGCGATATCCCGCGCTTCGTCGAGCCGGTCGACAGCGTCTTGTTGAGATTCGAGCCCCCGGGTTTCGTCGAAGGCTCGAACCCTTGGGGCGCCGTAGTTTAAGTCGATTGGCAAGATGGCCTCCGCCCCGTATGCCAAGAAGAATGGCGTGAATCCGGTCGATCGGGTTGGGGTGGTCCGCAAGCTCCAAAGTACGGGAGGCACCTCAGCCGCCCAACGTCCCGCGTATCTCTTCAGTCTTTCGAAGATCCGTGGTTTGAGCCCCTGTAGGATCATGCCGTTTGCGCGTTCGACTTGGCCGTTGCCAGCGGATGAGCGGACGGCCGCCCAATCCACGCGAATCTTGAAGCCGCCGCAGAGCTCGAGAAACTCCTTCCCGTGAATTGGCGTTCGTTGTCGGTGATGATGGAGTTCGGGACTCCAAACCGGTAAACGATGTTGCGGATGAAGTCCGCCGCCTGCGCCGAAGTGATGGTCGTGATCGGCTTAGCTTCTATCCACTTGGTAAACTTGTCCACCGCGACCAGTAGGTGGGTGAGGCCCCCCGGCGCCTTTTTGAAAGGCCCGACCAGGTCGAGTCCCCAAACGGCGAAGGGCCGTAATAGGGATCGCCTGGAGGGCTTGTCTTTGGGAGATGAGTTTGCCGGCGAAGAATTGGCACCCTTCGCACGTCCGGACGACTTGTTCGTGAGTCACTACGCTGGCCAAGAGAAGCCTTGTCGGAAGGCTTTCCCGACCAAGCTCCGCGACCCAGCGTGGTGTCCGCAAATTCCCCCGTGGATGTCGTGGAGCAGCTCTCTTCCGTGGTCGACCGGGATACACTTCTGGAGGATCCCAGAGGGGCTCCTTTTGTAGAGGTCGTCGCCGATCAGTACAAAGGATTTCGCCCGTCGAGCGAGGCGGCGAGCCTCGGTTGGGTCGTCAGGGAGGGAGCCGTCGGTCAGCCGATCGATGAAGGGTTTTCTCCAATCGGTGCTGGTCATCAGGATGTTGCAGCTTGGCTTGGTCATCTCAGCCTCCGGTCGCTGGTCGTCTGGCGGAGGTGCTTTCGGCGAGTCACCCATCCGGTCATCCGGACGGTCGGGTCGGATGGATGCTTGGTGTAGGTCGAGGACGAAAACCCCAGGCGGGACCGGCCCTCTGCCAGAGGCAAGATTGGCCAGATGGTCGGCCTCACCGTTGTTCCTTTGTAGCTATGGTGAAGCTCAAATCCCTTGAATTTCTGCTCCAATTTGCGTACCTCTTGACAATAGGCTGCCATCCGGCTGTCGCGAGGTTCCGCGGCCTTCATGACTTGGTCGACAACCAGTTTTGAATCGCCATGCACGTACAGCCGCTGCGCTCCGAGGTCGGCGGCGATGCGGAGGCCGGTAACGAGGGCCTCGTACTCGGCGACGTTGTTGGTTGCGTCGAAAAGTAATCGGATGGCATATTGGAGCCTGTTTCCGAGTGGGGAAACAATGACAACCCCGACTCCGTTTTTGGTGAAGGATCCATCAAAGTACATTGTCCAGTACTCGGGGTCTTCGAGCGGAGGTGGTGCCTGAGCTTCGGTCCATTCGGCGATGAAGTCAGCTAGAACTTGAGATTTTACGGCGGTCCGAGGGATGTATACTATGTCGTGCCCATTGAGCTCGAGTGCCCACTTGGCAATCCTCTCGGAGGCGTCGCGGTTGTGGATGACCTCGCCGAGTGGTAGAGAAGTCACTACGGAGACGCGGTGCCGGTTGAAGTAGTGTACCAGCTTTCTTTTCGTGATTAGAACCGCGTAGACCATCTTCTGCATTTGTGGGTACCGCGCCTTGGACTCGGAAAGTACTTCGCTGACGAAGTAGACTGGTCGTTGGACCTTGAGAACCCGTCCTTCCTCTGCTCGCTCCACGACGAGCACCGCGCTGACGACCTGGGTCGTGGCGGAAATGTAGAGCAGCAGAGGTTCTTCTGGTGCCGGGGCAACCAAAGATCGAGGAGAGGTTAGAAGAACTTTCAACGCGCATCGAAGGCGTCTGAGCTTCGCCGTCGATTGAATCGGTCGGATTTCCTCAGGAGTTTGTAAAGAGGCAAACTGCGCTCGCCGAGGCGGGACGTGAAACGACTTAAGGCCGCGAGGCATCCTGTCAGCCTCTGGGCCCCTTTGAGGTTGCTGATCGGCCCCATCCTCAAGATTGCGGAGATCTTGTCTTGGCTGGCTTCGATGCCGCGCTCAGAGACGATAAAGCCGAGTAGCTTCCCTTTGGGTACCCCGAAAACGCATTTTTCGAGGTTGAGCTTGATGCGGTACCGTCGAAGGTTCGCAAAAGTCTCTTCCAGGTCGGTGATGACGTCGCTGACCTTCCTGGTCTTGACAACGATGTCGTCGACGTACGCCTCGACGTTACGGCCAATTTGATCGGAAAAACACGTTTGCATACACCGTTGGTATGTAGCTCCCGCGTTTTTCAGGCCAAATGGCATCGTCACGTAACAAAACGAGCCGTACGGGGTGATGAACGAGGTCGCAGGTTGGTCGTCTTCCTTCATCGCGATCTGGTGATAGCCTGAGTAGGCGTCCAGGAATGACAGACACTCACATCCCGCGGTGGAGTCCACCACCTGATCGATGCGGGGCAAGGGGAATGGATCCTTCGGACATGCCTTATTGAGGCTTGTGTAGTCAACACACATTCTCCATTGCCCGGTCTTCTTTTTTACAAGTACAGGGTTGGCTAACCACTCGGGGTGGCGAACTTCTTTGATGAACCCTGCGGCCAAGAGCTTGGCGATCTCTTCTCCTATGGCCGTGCGCTTCTCTTCGTCGGCGACGCAGCGCCGGGCGATCGGGTCTAGACCTGCATCGATGTTCAGAGAGTGCTCGACGACTTCCCTCGGGATTCCTGGCATGTCGGAGGGCCTCCATGCAAAGATATCTCGGTTGGCGCGGAGGAAATCGACGAGCGCGCTTTCCTATTTGGTAGGAAGCGTGGTCCCGATCCGAACGGTCTTGATTGGATCTTCGGGGTCGATCTGGATGGCCTTCGTGTCCTCGGCGGATTTGAAGGAGCCCGACCCGGATTTGCGGGAGTCGGGAGCAGACTGCTGGGTCGTGGCCCGGAGGCCGGCGAGTTCGGCGGACGCGACGACCGCCGAAGCCAACTCGCAGCTGTCCTTCTCGCAGTTGTAAGCGAGTTGAAAAGACGCGGTCGCGGTGATCACCCCTCGCGGCCCGGGCATCTTCAGTTTCAGGTAAGTGTAGTTGGGGATCGCCATGAACTTCGCGTAACATGGTCTTCCCAAGATGGCGTGGTAGGAGCCGGCAAAATCCACGACCTCAAAGGTGAGGGTTTCGGTGCGGAAGTTGGCCGGGCTCCCGAACGTGACGGGCAGGTCGACCTGCCCGAGCGGGTGGGCCTCCTGGCCAGGGACGACGCCGTGAAAAGGCGCCTTACTTGGTCGGAGGCTTGGGCGGGGGATCCCCATGGCGTCGAGGGTCTCGACATAAAGAATGTTGAGACTGCTACCACCGTCCATGAGCACCTTGGTCAGGCGCTTTGTTCCCACAATGGGATCGACGACAAGCGGGTACCTCCCTGGTTGCGGAATGTGGTCGGGATGGTCGGTCCGGTCGAAGGTGATCGGGGATTCCGACCATCGAAGGTATTTGGGTACGGCAGGGTTTGCCACGAGCACCTCCCGGTAGGCTAGCTTGAGCTGCCTCCGGCCGGGCGTAAGCTTGCCGGTCCGCCCAATATCATGAGGCATCCGGCGGTTTCGGGGAAGCCGGTGTCCGCCCCTTTGTCTCCGTCGGTCGGTGCTGGGTCTTGCTTCTTCCCTTTGCCCCGTGGCGTCGTGGGGGCTCGGAAAGAAACGCTTTAGGACCTCGCAGATCCGGTACTTGTGCTCGACGGGATATCCGTGGTTCGACACGGGCTCTCCATCGATTTCGAAATGGTCGGGGTTGCCTTCTGCGGCTTCCCCGGCTGGTCGGCGGCCGCGACTATGCGGTCCTCGCGGACCTGTTTGCCGTGGCGCTTCCGTTTGTCGGGGCGGTCGGAGGAGGGGATGGGCTCGGCGCCAGTCCCCCGCTTTGACTTCCCTTTGTCGAAGATGATATCTACGGCCTCCTCGCCCGAGGCGTGGTTGGTGGCGATGTCCAAGAGTTCTTTGGTGGTTCTGGGCTTCACAAGACCCCACCTGTGGACCAGGGTCTTGGAGGTAGTGTCAGATGAACGCCCCACGACATCGGCCGCGAATGTCGTGGAGCTCGTTACCGTTGGGAGAAACGCCGATGTAATCCCGAGGTTCTCCCTCGTTGTTCTGACTCTTCAGTCCCAGGAGTTCCCTGGTCGCTTGTATGTGCCTTGGAAGTTGCCAACGAAGTGGTGTTTGAGGTCGGCCCAGTCCCTGATAATGTTGGCGGGTAGGTACTCGAGCCATGCTCGAGCCGAGTCCGCCAAGTAGATGGGGAGGTACTTGGATGACTAAAAGATCGTCTGTGGCTCCCCACGCTTTCGGCATGCTAACCGGTAATCCTCTAGCCACACGCCGGGTTTGTAGCCCGCGTGTTGGCTATGTTGACCGGCGCTCGAAACCTAGCAGGGAATCTCGCGCTGCGGATCCCTTGACAGAATGCCCGCGGCCCGGGGCCATCGGGGCTCGAGCTGCGGTCGCGTCGTGGTAGCGCCGGCGTGACGTCCGGGCCGGTCGTTCCTCGCCCTTCTTCGCGCTGGTGGGTGGCGCGAACGTCGCGTTCGTCGCCCAAGCGTTGGCGCACCGGGGTGCGTGATGCCTGGGGTTGCTCGGGGGGCGATATCGCCCTTGTTTTGCTTTGGTGGCTCTGGGAAGCGCCGCGGCGCGGACCGTCTGAGGAGGCGCCCGATCGCCGTGATCCGGAGCCATGCGCGTGTTGCGCGGCTGCTCGTTCCACCAGCGCTCGGAGATTCTGGTGGGTTGCCTTGGCCGCGGGATCATCTGGCTCAGGGATGCCGCGAAGCAACATTGCTGCCGCGGCGATGTTTTGGCCGGCGTGTGGGAAGAACGACGAATCGTCGGTCCCCTTGACCAACAGGTGGTGAACCTGGCGTCGGCGCGAATCTGCCGCGCCGCTAGGTGCGTACAATCAGGTGGATGCTGATTCAGATCGGCTTGAAGCTTGTCGAGCTCGGCTTTTGAACCTCCGGCTCCTCACGCCGTCGGCTGAAGGTCGGCGGCGAAGTCTGGTGGTTCTCCTCGTGCGTTGGAGGAGAGTCTTCGGCGTGGCCAGGGGTAGCGGAGGGTCGTTTGCGCTGCCGCGATGTCCGGCTCGCGATAGCGCGATGCATTCTTATCTCTCCCTCCGCTAGAGCCGTGGCGGGAGGAGTTGTCCGAATGGTCGTTGTCGGCGCGTGGCGACCATTGCCACGGTGGCGTGAGGGCGCAACGGGCGCGACCGCTGCCGCTTGACGCCGCGGTCGCTTGGGGCGAAGGAGCTTTGGCGTGCTCGGCATCGGTGTCCGTGTGGGGACCTCGAGCCGAAGGTCACCGAGGATGCGGAGACGGCGCCAAGGCCCACGGGCGTTGACGCCGAGCACGGCGGGACGATCACCATCCGCCCCGCCGCGGTGGTGATGAAGTCGAGGAGCCGGCCGGATCGATGCTATCGGCATGGTGATGTCGAAGAAAAGGACCGTCGAGGAGACTGAGTGGGAAAGCAACGGCGACGACGTGCGCAGCCCCTACCTGGCGCGCCAACTGTCGGTGTTTAGGGCACCGGCTAGTAAATTTGTATAGGTCGACGGGGGTGCACGCTCCCTCTCCTCGAACGGCTTGACTCGGGTGAGCACAAGGTGTATACTGGTTCGGGCAGAACGTCCCTACTCCAGTTCGTGTGAGTTGGATCGTATTGATTCTCCTTTCTTGTTCGTCCCTTTACACGCTTGCCCCTCCCGCCTTTATATAGGCGAGGTGGGAGGTTACACTGTTGGTTTGGAAAAAAGAGGAAAAGACTGTGCTCTCGGCCGTCCGAAAGTGGCGGGCTGATGGGACTGGCCGCCGGCTCCCCCTGCCCTGCTGCTGGTCGCCGTAGTTGCCGCGCCGCTCGTAGTAAATGCGGGGGTCGGGAACTTGTGCCGCTGCGTCATCGTCATTATGACTGGCATTTAATGCGCCCGATACGCAATAAATGCCGTTGCTTCTCCGGGATATCGGAGACCAGGTCGTGGTTTCGGACCTTATCCGGCGGTCGTAACTTCGGGCCTTGATCGGCCTTGGTCGGCCCGTGCGTCTTTTTGGGCCGCTGAGGATACCCATGGTGCGGGTACTCGTCATCATTGATCTAGTTCTTGATGATTGAGTAACAACTGAACAAAATTTAAATTGTCATTGAGTATATTTCAACTACACAAGTTTCATATACTCACTTTGATGGGTTTCAAAGTAATGATCCAATTTATATGGAATGATGGAAAGAGGTCAATACCATTGAGACCATCAAACATAGAATAAACTTCATTAAATGTGTGCACATATATAATTGAACTTGAATCAATATGCACATATTCAATTTGAGATTGCATTGGAATTTATCCTACATTGATAGTTTTATATACTCAAGGATTTGTTTCAAAGTAAAGATCCTTAATTTATTTGGCAAGGTGAAATGGATCAATACTTTTAAAACCTCACGATAAATCATGAACTCCCCCCTAAATATGTCCATACATGTATTTATGGAATTGAAAACAATATGCACATCTTAAGGTTGAAACCACAGTGGAGTTCACCCTTTATCTTGAATCCAAAGCATGTATCTTAGAATAGTAAAGTCACATTGGATACATACCTTTTGAATATCCATTTTTAATTTAGATAAGACTAATAAAAATATACTTAATAAACGAGTTAGTCTCATAATTGGATTTGTCAATAAAATCATCAATTATATCTAAGGAATGCAACAATATAAATTCATGTAACAACGATTGCATACATTTGATTATTCCTTCCTTTCATCCAAATGAGACTAATAAGAGATAAGCTCAATTATAAAGTTAGTCTAGCAATAAATAGATTTCTCATTAAATAATCATTAAGCATTAAGCCAAAACCAATCAACAAAACCAAAAAGTGCTTGAACTTACAATCAGCCTTTGACGTGAGCATGCACACCCACATCATACGGTTGTAATCATAAACAAGGAGGAAAATATATTTGTTGCTAGTGGACGTAGACAAGGTAATTGATCAACAGAGGATTGCATGCACTAGCTGGAGTGGTTGTTTTGTAGCTTCCCTGGCTGGGAAAAGGAAGTCTAACATGATTGGCAATCAGGTAGCCTTTGTAAAGTTGTGTGGGATGAACAATCCTATGCAGATTGAGGGCCATCTCCCAGTTAGCCATCAACTTAAGAGTCTAAAAGTTCAGATGTTCCAACCGTGCATGCCAAAGTAATGCTGTAGGGGTGGAATTGAGCCGAGCCGAGCCAGGCTCGGCTCGTTCAAGCTCGCTGATAATTGAGCCGAGCTAGGCTCGGCTCAGAGTATGAATCGAGCTATAAATTAGGCTCGGCTAGGGCTCGATCGAGCCTCGAGTCGGCGTATTGAGGCTCGTGAGCCGGCCACCATGGCACCAATCCACCAAAACCTTTCCTCAATCCTGACCGACTCGAGTGACTCGAGTCTCTAGTCTCCAACCAAAGCTCCCCCAAATCCCCAATCCATTGAAGCCAAAATCTAGGGTTCGGGGCTTCGGCGCCTCCGCGACTCCGCCGGCAGGCCGGTAGCCATTGAGGCGTCGACCCTACTCCATCGCGACTCCGCCCCTCCCTCCACGGCTCCACTCCATCGCCGCCTCAGCGCCTCCCCCGGCCACGGCTCCGCCCCGGTGCCCCATCCCCTGAGCAGCCGAGCCCCCGACGCACCAAGCCCCCGACCTCCACGGTGCCGCCCCATCTCCCGACCTCGCCGGTGCCCCGTCCCACGAGCGGCTCCATCCCTCCACCCCTTCGCCGCCTCCTCTGGCCAGCCGGCCCTCCCTCCACCCCGTCGTCGGCCTCCCCCATGGAGCGACCGCAAAAGAAGAAGTGAGGCAGTGACGCTGGCGCACACCCGTCGCCGGCTGAGGCTCTGAAAGTGCATCTAGGCACTTATGTTATTTTGGTGATTAATGACAAACGCATATAATGACAATCTATGTAATTGTGTAAATGCTTAACTTAGTGCTTAACAAATGACAAACATCTAATATGATTATATTATTATGAGACTAACATGCTTATTGCTAAGTTGAGTATTAGTCTCATCTATTTAGAGGGATACGATGGGAAATCGCTTCTAGGGTATACTTGTGCTCAAAGGCTGGCCGAGTGGGTAAGGCCGGAGTATCCAGACATTTAGTCCGGACACTCCGGGTTGATACCCTCTGTAAAAGGCTGCTTACTCACCAGTCCGGAGTATCCGGGGTTGAGTCCGGACACTCCGGGTGAAGGCTGTTCAGAGTATCTGGGTTGTGCGCAGCCTCTCACAACTGTTGGATTTTGGAGCTCTCTATTTAAGCCATCACATCTCCACCTACCAAACGAGCAGCTCCATTATTGCAATCCTCTTGTGCAAATACATAGTGAACTCTAAGTAATATGTTGATTACATATATGCACATTGGTTCATGTCATAATTATTTGTGCATATATATTCATTTGAGTTCATTATGTGCTTTGATTTTAGTATGCATGTATTAACTAGAGTTAAACTTCATATTGCTATGGATTGACTTGGTGCATACATGTCTTAGTTGTATATCTTCCCATGCACTTCTCTTAGTGAAGTTTAATCTAGAGTTGGATCACATATTTACTCTCATTCCAAATATTATTTGCACATGTACAATTCGTGTATATTCTATCATGTGTTTCATTTAAGTAAAGAATGTGATCCTTGCCATGATTTAATTGATTCATCATATTGGCAATTATCTCTCTAGTGCATATAGATCAATTACATATTCATCATGATGTACTTAGTAGAGAACATTTCTTATGTCAAGTGTTTCCATCTCTATTGTGCTTCTTTATATGAAACACTTGTGGTAATCAATTGCTCACAAATATCAACTTGTTTATATATCTATTGAGCTTTTGGGACTAATGTCTTTCATGAGTGGTTTGGAAAGAATTAGGTCCCGTGTGTGTATGATGACCAAGGTATCTTGGAGGATGACCGTTAAGCCAAGGTCAACGAGACGACGGTGTCATCAAGAGTTGAGAACTAAGTCAAGATCGACTTGGCGTGGAGATCGTCGGAGAGGATGATCAAGTTAAGGTTGATAGGACGAGAGTCTCATGAGGTGAATCGAGTCAAGTTGGACAAGGCAAAGATGTCATCAATTATATGGTGAAGGTCTTCATGCACCGGCATTAAGAAGGAAGATGGCAAGTGATTATTTCTAGACTTGTATTATCTTTGATTTAATTTGAGTCTAAGGATTGCCATACTATTAAGAGGGATGCGACGTCGAATGACTTTTAGATGTGTCAAGTGCTCAAGTGATCCATCCTTGTGAAACTTAGAGAGAGAGAGAGAGTGGTGTTGGTGGTGCCGGAAAGTGAGAGTTGTAGGTCTCTTTTGGATTCCTTGTGAAATCTATTTTTTTCCTTTGAGATTTGGGTAGTGAGACCTTGTTAGTTGTGTAGCCATCGTTCTTAGCTTTTCGTAGAGTCCAAATTCACTGAAATCGGAGTCCGGAGTAAAAAGTTATGCTCGTTTTCGTCGGGCTACTCAGTGCCAATCTAGAGTATCCGGGTTGAGTCCGGAGTATCTGGGTTCGTCCTCTCGGTTTTGACAATCCGGAGGATCCAGGTGAGTCCGGAGTATCCGGGTTGTCCAGAGTATCTGGGTTTTGCGCAGTCCAAATGGCTAGTTTTTGAGGACCTCTATTTAAAGCCCCCTCCTCCCCATCTTCTAGGTGGCCGTTGTTCCACTAATTTGAGGAGATATTCTCTTGTTCTTGAGCCCCCCAAAACACCTCTTTACCCCTAGATCTAAGTGATCCCCTTGGTGAGAAGGGTTGGGAAGAGTTTGAGGAGTGAGGTGCTAAGTTGAGTGAGATTTGAGTTGATTGAGCACTTGAGTTCATCTCCAAGTTTGTCATTCGTGAGCATTTGTTACTCTTGGAGGTTGAGGACTCCTAGATGGCTAGGAGGTCACCTACGAGCCACCGGTGCTTTGTGCGGTTGGCCGTGGGAAGTTTGTGAAGGCCGATTCCGCCTCTGCAAGGGAAGGAATCAAAGAAGTGAAGACCGGCGACTGCATTTGTGCAACACCGGGAGGAAGAGGGTTGAAAGAGACCCCGGCTCAAGTGTGACCGAGTCGCCTCAACGGAGACGTAGGATCCCCTCAAGGATCATTGTCTCCAAGTTTGCTTCTTACTCTTGCTTTAGTATTTGATTTTGAATCTTGAAATTGCCCAACCTACTTTTCTAGTGAGTTTTCGGCTAGATCTCTATTTGCTTCAAGTATTCTAAGCTAACTAGTTGACATTTTTTACGGTGTTTTTGAGGTGGTACTGGCATTTTTAAAAAATATTAGAATATTTTAAGCTTGAGATTTTCATCAATAATTATTTTAGTGTTTTAGTTTTAATAAAGTATGTAGTGTTAGATTTTTCCAAAATAGCAACTCTCTCCAAAAATTCATGAAATGTTTTGGAGAGGTCCTCCAAACGATTTGAAGTGTAAGTAAAAATATTTGTCGGACTTGGTGCTGATTTGAATTTGAAGCTTAAAAATCAGAAGTAGTAACTATGTTATTTGAAAAGTATTTTCTTTAAATACTAAAATTCCAGAAAAGCCAGTGAAATTATGAAAATCCCAAATTTACACCAAATTGAAATATGTTACACTCGACGGTGTTCTGAACACCTTAAGCCTCAATGAAGACCTCCAACTTGATTGCCCTAATGGAGTAGTTGGTTGAATTCAACAGTGGGTAGTGCAAGGTGATGCTACCTTCCTTCGATGATCGACATATTATGGAATTGTGGTCCTTGGGCATAAACCTGCAAACTCTAATACCACGTGATGGCACAAGCCTAGGAAGAACACAGAGAGAACACAATGTTTTGGGGCAATTTTCTTCTATTTTCTCAAGGTTTGTAACAACTCCAAAGCAAAATATATGAGCTCAGTACTTAAGCTAACAAACTCCCTAACGAGGCTCCTAGATACACGCCACATACAGCAAGATCCAAACAACCCGTACAACAGCCAGATACATGCAGTCCCATGCACGTCATATCCCCTAAGACTGGGACTAGTTGACATTGGCTAAAAACTCCAGGTAAGTACCTATTATTTTGCCAACATGCCTCTTGTGGCTAGTGGGGTTGGCCTTAGTTGCCAATTTGGGCCATGTGGGGTAGTTGTAAACTCTGTAAATCGATTTGTAACTATTTTTGTCCCACAGTTCACCATCCATAGCTTTGAAGCTCCATGGCCATGGCAGTAGGGCCGGCCAGGGTATAGGGCAGAGGGTGGGCTCAAGCCTAACATGCCCACCTCATAGATTCGTCCCTGGTAGGAGAGGTTTTTCCATTGACTACTACACAATTTGCATGGCTAATTTTTTCAAACTAATTACTTGCATGATTAAAAAAATGTAGTTTATTCTACTCCTACAGTCGATAAATGCTAAATCATTTTTTTGTCGTACATCATGCGAGTCAACTGGTTTTATGTCACTCTCTTTCTTGTTCTTTCTTTCCTTTTCTCCTCCATATTCACAAGTACTTCCTTTTCTTCTCTACTTTACCAAGCAACCCCTTCTCTTCATTTTCCTTCTGATTCCGCTACTCCCTCTCAAACGGTCGAGCCATGCTACCGATGCCTCATACTCACTCCATCAATCATTACCCCTTCATTCCTTATCCTCGTCGAAACCCTAGGCACCCAAACAAAGCTACTATCGCATAAACTAACATGACCCACCGACGATTCGACCGCTGAATAACATGTACTCTCTGTGGCCATTGAGACACTCTTAGGCCTTCTTTGGTTATCATCACTGACTCTAGATGACTTGATCTGCCTTTCCTAGCATCCTTTTCTCCTTATCTTACTGTCTCCTAACGTGTTTTCTTTGGTCCTTTAATAGAATTCGCAGGTTGTCCTAGCTACTCAACACTATCGGATCATGCCCGAATCGTGTTGGCAAGATGCCATCTCCCTCCCCATGCAACATGAGGCACTTGTCTTCGCCAGTTTTATGTTGCAAACACACCAAAATTTCTTCAATGGGGAGGAAAGACTTCAATGTACACAGGTGATAATTTCTTTCAATCCATATGAATTAAAGTTCATAAATTTCTCCAAGATGCTATTTGAATGGCCAAAAAACTCTCTTAGAATGTAATTATTATTGTTTGAAACTTCTAGTATCATATTTGAAAGCTTGTCACTACTACAAAACCTCAAATATGTGACGGTCTATCTATGTCATTTTTTTTGGAACCGACACAGATAAAGTTTTTGTGTCGGTTCTAAAACTCAAAATGGTGGGAAGACTATTTTTGTCAGTTTTTAATTGGAACTAACACAAATAGTCTAATTTTTTGTGTCGGTTCTAGCAAAAACTGACACAAATAGTAGTCATAATATCTGTATCGATTCTAGCCAAAAATCGATACAAATAATATTATCTGTGTCGGTTCTAGCCAAAAATTGACACAAATAATATTATCTGTGTCGGTTCTAGCCAAAAACCGACATAGATAGTCTATGTCGGTTCTTTGGCTCGTTGGAAAAGTATCATAACTTTTTACTCGTAACTCCGATTGGAGCGTTCTTTGGCTCGTTGGAAAAGCATCATAACTTTTGACACAAATCATATTATCTATGTCGGTTCTAGCCAAAAATAGAAACAAATAGCCTTATTAGTGTCGGTTTGAAAATCGACACTGATAATCTCCAATTATCAGTGTCGTTGTATCTGTGTCGATTTGAAAACCAACAAAGATGTGTGTTCAAAACCGACACAAATGTAGGTTTCTAAGGTACTGTGTAATTCTTCCTTTTTCATCCATCCGCATTGTTACAACCTTCTCGGGTGTTTGGTTGAAAGTTCTCAATCATATTTCAAAAGTTCATTGCATCAACTAAACAAAAGTTGGAACAAGAACAATAGAAGATTGTGTCCACTAGTAAAGTTTCTAGCAGACACACATATTATAGATATTCCGAAAGCAATTACACTTTATCAAACCTATATTTGTATAATCCATGACTCTATCTACGTAAGCAAGTGAAACATTGGACAGTGGGCATTTAGTAAAAATCATTCAAACAAGAGAATTCTCCACAACCATCTTAGAACGGTCTTGGATTCTACAAATGCATATGTTCCTGTGACACAATCGCTAAAAAATACTACAGATATATGCAGGTCATCATGTAGGCAAGCATTTTGTGATATTAAGCCCATGTAGAAAGACATTTACGTAGTCTATGACTCCACCTACATATACCAGTAAATCAAACATAATAATTTCAGTTCATACTTTTACTTAATTGGACTAATGAAAGAAGGCTCCACAACTAGTTCATTTAACAACTTTGGTTTCTACACATGCAACCATTCGTGTGACATAGTCCCTAACAAATGCTGGAGATAGATGCATCTCACAGCATGTAGGTAAGTATTTTTGTTTTGGCACTAAGCCGAGCTGATTTAGGAAGACATTAATTTGTACAGCCTACTCTATGTATGTATGTATGTATGTATGTATGTACATACGTACGTACGTATACATAAGTGAATTGGAAATAAACTCTTAGTTAATTGCACTCAGCTAAGAAAAGTCACCACACCCATCTTTAAAAAATTTTTGGTTTCTTACGTGCATCCATTCCTATGACGCAGGCGCTCAACCCCTTATAATTATGAAGATATATTGATGCATGTCAACATGTAGGCAAGCATTTTTGGCTGTGAACCCGTGTAGGAAGACATTTGTATAGTACATGACTCCATCTACGTATGCAAGTGAACTGGACATAAAATTTTTAGTTAATTGAGTTCAAACAAGAGAAGCCTCAACGACCATCTTACAGCAACATTTTAATTTTTACACATGCATGCATCAATTTAGTGACTCAATCCCTAATAAATGTTGGAGATAGATATGTGTAAGCACACACTACTACAGAACAAGCTTCTACAAGCGGTTTGGAACCACTTCTAGAAGCGGTTTTACAACCGCTTCTAGGCAACCGGTTGTGATACCTCGAAGGGTATCACAAGCGGTTCTAGGAACCGCTTGTGTTGGTGCCACACCAAGCAAGAAAAGACAAGAATAATATCGTGGGAACGGGATTCGAACCCACGACCGGCCTCCATCCTCGTGACTCGCCTCATCCATCTAGCCAACCCACCCACGCGCGTGCTCTCCGATAGAGTAGGGCACGCATTCCTTTTATTATTTCTAAAGCCAAGCTTCTACAAGCGGTTCGTGACACGAACCCCTTTCGAAGGGTCTTTAGAAGCGGTTCGTGTCACGAACCCCTTCTAAAGCCCTGCTTTAGAAGCGGTTCGTGACACGAACCCCTTCTAAAGCTTTAGAAGCAGTTGGGGACACGAACCGCTTGTAAAGACCTTTAGAAGGGGTTCGTGTCACGAACCCCTTCTAAAGGTGGGGCTTTAGAAGGGGTTCGTGCCACGAACCGCTTCTAGAGATCCCCTCCGGCCTGTTACCACGAACCGCTTCTGGTGCGAGCATTACAACCGGTTCGCACCAAACCGTTTCTAATAGACCGTTTGTGATGCCCGATTTTGTAGTAGTGACATAAGAAAGCATTTTGGCCTGTTGAACCCATATAAGAAGACATTTGTACAATCTACAACTCTATCTAGGTATTCAAGCATACTGGGCATAAGACTTTTAATCAACCACACTTAAATAAGAGAAGCCTCCACAACCATCTTGGAACAATTTTGGTTTTTGCACATCAATGCATTTGTTTCTTGTGAAACTAGAACCCTAATAAATGTTGGAGATAGATGCATGTCAGCACGTAGGCAAGCATATTTGGGTAGATAGCCCGTGTAGGAAGACATTAGTATAGTCCATAACTCCATCTTCATATATAAGTGTGAAGATTTTTTTAAAAATAATAATTTTAAAAAAAATTACAGTAAAAGTATGCCAAAGCAAAAATTTGCAAAATACCCACCTATCACCATTTGAATTAGCGACAGCTCTTTGTTGCCAATTGAAATGACAATAGAAACTCTGTCGTTAGAGAGCTCTATCACCAACGGTTACACGAGTTAACCGTTGGCGATAGAGCTCTTTGTTGCCGATTCAAATGGCGATAGATGTGTATTTTTGCAAATTTTTGCTTTGGTATACTATTTCCGTAAACTTTTTTTTTTTAAAAAAATATTATTTTAAAAAAATTCCAAGTGTGAACATAGGATTTTTAGTTAGTTGTACTCAAATAAAAAGAAGTCTTCACAACTACCTCAGAACAATAATTGTTGGAGATAGAGCATGTCAACCTGTAGGCAATCAATTTTGGCAACAAGCCTACGTAGGAAGACATGCATTTGTATGGTGTTTGCTGTCATCTACGTGTATCAATGAACCAGACACAACACTCTTAGACTTGTAGTGGAATGCATTCAAACAAGAGAAGCCTTCGCCACGACCTGATCAGGTCAGTCTTGGCTCTTCTGCACATGCATCCAATATCCCTGTGAGGTATCCCTAGCAAATGCTGGAGATAGAGCATGCCAGCATACGGGCAAGCGGTTTTTGGCATCCAGTTCGCGTTGGAGGACAGCCGTTGTGCACAACGCGCGCGCATGCCAATGTGTGATACCAGCAGGAGTACGTGCCAAAACAGACACTTCTACTCCTAGCTTTTCTTTCTTCCATGGGAGCGCGCGTGTGAAACTTAAAAGGCACAGGGTCAAGCAGCGGCGGATCTAGATTAAATTTTTTTTGGTAGGGTCACATGGACGATGGGCAAATAATATTATCTTAAGTTGCCCCGTTACGTGATACCGATACGGCGATACAAATATGACGCGATACATGTTTCTCAAAAAATGAAGATATCTAATACGTTGTAACGATACAATAAGGTATATACGTATTTAACGATATGACTTTAATTAGGGCGTCTGACTATAACAAACTTCTACAACGCTAATTTCTAAGGGATATAGACTTTTTCTAAACCTTTTTCTCTCCTCCCCCTTCGTCTCAGGTGCACTCTCTTGCACCTTGTAACTAGATTTTAAACTTTGTTTTCTATCCTTCTAATTAATCACCATCCTTCTAATTAATCACAGCTTTAGCTGCTTTCTAAAGGTATATACGTATTTAAAAATAGACAAACCAACGGAAATTTTTGTATTTGATACAACATTCGACTCGTATTTGCAAAATGATACAACACTTTTACGTATTTACAAAAAACCCACTCATACCCGGAATTTAAAATTCTATTTTTGAATAACTCGAATTTCAGAACTCGTTTTTCACGTATTTGGAAACTGGAAAACCGAATGTGCCATACCCGGATTTTGAAGTACCGAGTATGCCATACTTGGAACCTTTTGGTCCAAAAAATTCGAGATTTGATTTTTGAATTTTGAATTTTGTCCGGATTGTATCCGAAATAACAAGATTTTGTCGAAATTTCATATTTCGGAGGGTGACAAGATGTGAACCAAAAACAAAATTTGGAACCTTCTTAAGCCATCAACCCCATTAGATCATCGAGCCATCAGTCCCGTTGGATCAGAAATAGCTTCATGCAGCTACGCAGGCACTCTGTCGATATATTGTCTCAACAATTACTTTTAGGCCCTGTTTGGCAATTTGGAACCTAGATGTTTCTACTAGAATCTGAGAGAAACCCAGTTAAATGGGTTAAAGCTTGGAACGTTTTTTCTTTTTCCACGCTAGGGCCGAATTGCCCTCAACCCTGTTCCACTCCGATTCATAGAATCCAGACAGCTAGCCAAATGGTTTTTAGACAATGATTCTGATTCTACCTGAAACGTTTCTACCAAGAATCTGTAAGTGTTTCCGTTTCTACTAGAATCTGGAACCGTACCAAACAGGGCCTTATATTACCATCTCTAATTTCAAACGTAAGTCGTTTTATACAATAACAGTCTCTAAGGTAATATCTTAACCATCAATTTCTATAAAATCATGCTGTTCCAAATAAAAATAATAATACATAATAATACATTATGAAAATATATTTCATAATAGATCTAGAAGTACCAATTTCACGTTATCAACCTAGGTAATTTTTTATATATTGATGGTCAAACTTAAAAATGTTTGACCAGAAGACATTCCAAATTGATTGAATTTTATAAATATATTACAATAGAAATTAATATTCAAAGTTGTGTTTTTTGGAACTGTGTGTCGAGTGACCGGAGGGAGTACTTAACTCTAAGTAGTCCTTAACTCTAAGTACTATGTATCAATAGTCTCTAACTTCCTTCGTTGATAAATATAAGGTATATTTTGACTTTGCACAAGGAATAAGGCTGCGATGAAATGAGAGAAAATGACTGGCATACCCCTCTTAATTGTCTTACAATAGCACGCCTCGCAAGGCAAAGACTCAAATATAACAAAAACTGCAGCAAAAAAGAAATAAGACTCGTAGTAACCCATCAATATGCTACAGGCAACTGACTAGGCTCACACCCTATTTGTTCGGCTCTTCCTAGTACTCCTCCTCAAAAGCAGGTGTACACTCCTTTCCAACTGGTGTTTAAATTGTTGCAAGGAGGTAAGTACATAAAGCACTCAATAAATCATGCACAGAATGCAAGTCGATTATCTACATACATGGCTTATTCCAAATGAATGGCTGAAGCGGTTGTTTTGCAATAAAGCAACATTTACGAGAGTTACAATTAATAGATTGAAAAGCAGTGAAACAAGTAATAACAATAATAAATTTCTCAGTTATTTCACAAGTGAACCATTTCTCATCCTTAATCCAATTTCCACTTTCCAGAGACAACCTGCCTCCAATTCCAAGTTTATTTTATGAAAATCTAACCCTTGACAGTAATTCCCGAGCATTATCTAATACCGCGGACACGACTATTCGAATAGGTTTGACACTCTGCAGAGGTTATACACTTTACCTACAAGATATAATAAATTCACCACAAAGGCGTATGACTGTAACAAAGCCTTTCAGAAATTTCTATCCTAGCATATGAACCTCTCCAGTATTGTCTTCATTATTCCTTCCCTCACACAGAGCCGAAGTATAGGACCGACATATACTATTGGATCAATATCAAGCCGCAACACAGACATCCTCCCCCACACAGTTACACCCCTGTGTAACCATCACCCTGAGGTATCACATGCCAAGACATCAGCAACTTACTAAACTAGGTATGTCCTATTCCAAACATGTGATTGTATGTTTGGCCCAGTTCAAAGGCTTGCAAGGTTAACTCCTTAATTGACCAAGGCAAAACTTTCTTCTCTCAACATTTGGCACACAACCCTCATATCACTCATCAACCCATTGCCACACCGGCCCATCATGACACACACTCTCTTGCCACTTGCCCAGTCTAAATCATTTCCCACCCCAGTTGATTATTGTGCAACACATGTCAACAACAATTCAATATCCATGTAGAACTACACAGGCCTCTACATATCAACATCATCATGTGGCAACATCACACCGTTTTAGAAACACATTCCACATTCCATTAATCAATATGTAGTTTATATTTACAAAAAGATATCAATATCATGTTGCATGTCTAAGCATACTAGTTACGCTCTAGCAACCCATGTTGGCAAATTAACAACAACCAACTAATAAACAACAATCCTAGAGTGACAAATGAATAATGGCATACAATTTATAATGACAAGGTGGGCATAAATCAAATAGGTTGATTAACTAATACCAAATTAATTGAAATCACTTTTAATTGAATTAGCATGCAATAATTTGAAATAATATAATTTTAAAACATGGGATCAACATGATAAAAGCACAACTTGCCTTGTAAAAGCTCTTGTTCTTGATCTAGACCTTGCTCTTGTACTAGCACTTCTCCCTCAAATCCTTCGGGCACTTCAACGTCTACGTGTAATGAATAATTAAATAAATAAATACCAAAAACAGCAGGCAAAGCAACTCAAAAAATCAAATAAAATTTACCATTAAATAGAGCACAATTTTATAAATTTTTAGGCTCTAGAATCACCTCAATCGGAGTTCGTATGAGCAATAACGAGCAATTTGAAGTTTAGAAATATACTAAAAAGAATAAATCGAATTATGCCAATTATTTTTCAACTGAAAAATCCAGATTATGATGTCACGCTTACGTCAACACCTATTTTAATTTCGATCGGATTAATTTTTGAAAAGAAAAAACCAACTTTATGATGTCATGCTGACATCAACAAATTAGTAAATAAAATAAATCTTTTTATGGAAAAACTCTATTTCACTAACACGTGGGTTGCTGACGTCACATGGCACGGTGCGATTCGGCTGACAAGTGGGCTCGCTCGGTGATGTCATCATGATATCACGGATGATGTCAGCATGCACGCGGCTGGCAGGCGACGCTTCGTAATCCGTGCGTTGTGTGGCGTGCTCCGGTTGGCCTGGTTTGCGGCTGGATCTGCACCATTTATTTAGAATACAATGGCTGGGATTGCATCCATCTCGCAGCATCGAGAGTACATCTGGAGAGCTATCGTGTGTCCACATGGCACAATCTGGACCGCCCATCTACAGATCTAACAACCTAGATTGGATCTAATCGCGACACTAAGATGCAAACACGTGGCTCAATCTGGTACCTTAATCTAAGATCTAACAGTCCAAAACTAGATCCAGTTCACAACGATTAAGCACTACGTGGCAGTGCCTGAGCCTTTAGATCTCGATCTGACGGTTATGAAGCTTCGCGAATCTGCTGGTGATGGCGCGGTGAGGTCATCCGCCGAATTTGGAGTAGAAGACCCATGCGACAGTGTATCTGTGTCTTCCCGACGAGGTGGAATAGCACCCTAGATGCGCCTTAATGCGGGGATTCCAGATCTGAGATCGATTCAAACCGAAGCGGCTTGATGGCGGCAGAAACTAGCAATATCCGCAACAGTATACGTGCAACTCCGATGAACAATCAGCGACAACCGACGGAGGTTCAGTTCTCGATACCTAAAGCAATGCGTAGAGCGTGACATGGCGAACCTAGCTAAGATATTTAATACACCTAGGCATGTTTGTAACATCCTCAATAATTAGAAGTATTAATTAAATATTAAGTTATTGATTTCGGTCTTGATTGGAGTTCAACCATTTTGAAGGATTATTTGGATTTTCGATTTACTTAGATTATTTTTTTGCTAGCTATTTGAAGGTTCCACTTTCATGCATTTCTCTATTTAGCTTTTCATCGGTAATCTAAGTATGTTCTATTTACAACCAAAACAAGCAACACCAGCTTGAGCCACTATCAATTAGAATCTAGCAATGACTGTTCTAGCTTTGATCGACCATATTCAGAGATTTAAATATCTCTTCGCATTAATGCAAGGCCTGAGCATGTAGCTCATTGTGCCAACCAGAGGGGAAGCAATCGTCAGTATCAAGCAATTGTGACAAAGCAATGTAGTGCATTGACTGAACCCTGGCAAAGCAATCTAGGGCATTGGTTCCAACCCTACCAGCTAAAGGATTTGCAAATCCCTCTGCACCAATGCGATGCCTAAACTTGATGCTTCACTGAACCAACCAGAGGGATGGAGCAATGTCAGATTGCTACAGTGCTCGAGGGGAGAGCCTGAATGGACTGAACTTCGTTTCCTTGCCGCCATTCCCACCTCCCTCTCCCTCTCTCGCTGCCGTGTGGACCCGAGGCCCACCGGTCGGCCTCCTTCTCTTCTCTTCTTCTCCCCTCTGCTCTCTCTCTCGCGCGGACGCTCGGCCGAGCCGTCGCCCCAGCCAATCCCTCGCCTTCCCTGACGAAGCGCCTCGCTCGGCTTTGATCATTGCCTGACGACGCCCTCCATTGGCCCTCCTCGCTCCGGCCGAGATCCTTACGTCTCGCCTGCCACGCCGCCCAATCCTTCTCCGCCGGTGTCGGCTCGCGCCATTGGGAGGAAATCTTGACTCGATACCCCTCTACAGCTCGTCCAAACCAACGCCTGAGCCGTGCCTTGCGAGCACTTGTAAGACCCTCATTTTTTTATGTCAGTAAATAACATAAATATGAGGCTCTTTAAGTGCATTCTGCTATTCCTGATGATCTATGGTGCACGCATAAACACAATTTGGAAATTACAACACAGATACACATTTTTATTACATCACCGGTTTTATAGTGTTATTACAATACCAAAAGTAGCAGAAATTAAAACCATGTCTCATAGTATGCCAACTATTCCATAACTCCACAGGCAACACGAGATGAACTTAGAAAGATCGCCGCTAAAATTCGCAGGTTCCTCATACTCATTCCTCATTATTATCGTAAATCTTGCTCATCACCTAAAAATATTTGTTGAAGCAAGTTGAGTACATTGGTACTGCAAGACTTTGTAGTGTATGCAATTCTGGAATATATGCAGCTGAAATAGAAAGTGGGTTTCTACGGTTTTGTTTTGCATAAAAGCTTAAAGTTTTGAATGAAGTAATACTTGAATAGTAATGGAAAGTGTAAATAAAACTTTTAAGACAGTTTGATAAGTAATTGAAATAACAAGTAATAAAGATAATAACATTTTACTCACGGCCCTTTGTGAGCAAAATAACGATCAAGACCCTCCATGGTCTTACATGAACAAATGTAACGATAAGTGACATAAAAGGTATAAATCATTTCTCAAATCATTTAATTAAAGGTTTTGAAAACAGAATACAACTATGTGATGACTTTACCAAGTGCTCATGATCGAGCGGCTAATCGATTAGGTTTAGACTCTGCAGAGTTTGTACTTGCTTACCCACAAGATATGTTCTCCACTTTGCAAGCTATAAGACACACTTCCTTTGGTATGCCCAGGAGTTCATAACGAAACCTGTTCGACATTTGAACCTAACTTTGCACCGACATGATGTTTAACCCCTACTATGATTGAAGCTAAAAGGTAAAAGGAATTCCGAGTCGGAACTCCACCAGAATAGAAATTCGAGTTAGTGACCCACTGGGAATAATAACAAATGACCCAAATTCATAATCACGACGTCACCGTATCGCCTACCAGTGCAAAGCTAGTTCCAAATAATTTTAATTGGTTAAGACTGGCCCCATTTCAGTACTTGTGGATGTACGGTTATCTTGGCCTCGAAACAACACATTAGCTCTCGGTCCTTATTGTGACATGGGCGATACTCCACTCTATCTACGTACACGTTAAAACATGTACAACCGGTTATTGCCAATAATCACCCACATCAAATCAGTAGTTTTATTTTCATTTTTAACAAACTTCCAGATCTCTTATCGCTTAAATAAACCATAAAAGATTTCATAAAGAAGTGTGTATGTGGGTATAGATGTCATTGTATCATTCTAAGCATTGCTAAGGTATGAAATTAATAATCGTTATAGCCCATCTATGGAATGAATCTACCCATACCTATGGTTATCATGGAATTCATGTCAACATGATTGAAGTAATCCATCAATTTGGGTTATAGCTACCAGTGACTTAAAATAGACATTTATATCATAAGCATGCAGGAAGATTCTTAATCACATTTTAGTTGTTTATGAAATCTGGGATCAAAATGATCAAAGGGGTGCTTGCCTTGCTCCTCGACGGTGTAAGTCTCTCAGGTCGCCGATAGCGTAGTAGCCTCCTGGCTCTATACGCCGATTAAGAATATGGCAAATAGAATACTTCAATATCAATGAAGAAGCAAATACACATACCACAGAGATAGCAACTAAAAGATTCAAATGAAATCAATTCAATTCAATCAATGATGACAATTACCTAATCAATTCATGCATTAGCCAAGTTATAAGGTTTTGGGCCTAAGGCAAAAGCTTAATGACATACAACACGATTACCTTTCTTAATGTAATATTTCATTTTAATTTACGAATTCAGGAAGCTAAGATTGTAGGATTATATTTAACAAAGTTCATTTTCAAGGTATGGGATCAATTGCATTAGATTTGATTTAATACCTAAAGCAACATTTAACATGACCAATAGAAACAACATGGTACACCCTAACTATTATATTACTATTCGATCCTAATTAGTATAATGAGCTCAAAGAAACAAATTTCATTCATTTTGGATCATTTTTGATCAAGTTATTGTAATCATATTAAATTTATATATATTAAATAAAGTCCTAATATGAAATTTTCACAAACTAGTTCCAAATCCAAATCTAATTACATATTTGGACAATACTTGACCTAAGGATTCCAACAAAGTTTGTTTTACTAAATTTGGACTTTATTTGCAAAAATCCTACATGGAACATATTCAAATTTCTCTCTTTAAATTTAAATTCAAGTTTAAATTGCTAAACAAGTTTCAAATGTTTTTGCATATTATGAAACTAGAGAATTTATGATGAATTTACAAACAAGTTTCACTTGATTTGGATTTACAGACAAAAAGTTATAAGCATAAGAATCATTTCGTTAAATAATTCAAGAAAAATGGAAAATGCGCTTTCCACCAGAGAAAGCGATTTCTAATTTACGAGGGCTAGCTTTGAATTCAGGTCATAGTCGCTAATCGACCCAACTTGTCGGTCGGCGTCTTGGTTACGCTTATTGCGCGAGACCGAATGTGCCGCACTAAGCGCGGTGCTCCGTCGCGCGTAAGGGTAGCGGGCCCATTACGGCGTGAGCAGTCAGGGGAGCCATGGTCGAGTTTCGCTGGACGGCTGGCCGGCAGCGATCGATTTTGGCCGACGACCCGGCCTCACTAGGTCAGCGAGGAACCTAGGGACCACTTGAACATGGTGGTGTTCGGAGGTTTTGGGCTCGGCGTTGGACGGCGTGCTTCACTCAAGCGCAAAGGTGCGAAGAAGCTACAGGCAAACTAGGCTTAACCAACATGCGCAAAACATCTAGGGGTGCTCAAGGATGCTAGTGCATACTTTGGCCAAAGGAAAGGTCTCGGCTTAGGTTCTCACCGTAGAGGCAATGGAGAAAAAAGGCGCACTGCGGGGTTCTCCGCTGATTCGGCCGGGAAGAAAAGGCGCAAAAGCTTTGTGAGTACCCAATGATGCTCTAAGACCATTCAATTTGGATGCTTCCTTACCGAGTCAAGTGAATTTGGAGTTTCCCCCAAATCGGGTCTCGCCGGCAACGAAGAAGAAAGACCCGGCTTGGTCGGTTTTGGGCGTGAAAAGGTAAATGAGGGGTTGCTCCAGGTTTAGTTGGGTTTGTATGTGTTCCTCATTCCCTTAAATAGGCATGGGAGGCGGTAACGAATGGGGTTTGATCGGGGAAATGGCGGCGGCTCTGGAAGCTCTCCCCTCGGCTCGGCCAAGGGTCAAAGGCACAGAGCAAAGCATGGGCAAGGCGCTCCGTGGCAGTGGCCAACTAGGGCTCCTTCGGGGCACGCGAGATTACGGCGCGGAAGCGACAAGAATGAAGGCGGTTTAGTGAGCTCTGTCGGCAAAGAGAGCGAGAGAGAGCAGAGAGGTGGCTGAGGGAGAAGAAGGCTCTGGCCTTCGGGGTCCACAAGGCAGAGAGGGAGAAGAGAGATAGAGAGGAATCTTGTGGCGATGTACGCTCGGGAAGCTTCGTCCCGGCCACGGCGATGACTTCGCCCACGCCACTGGAAACGTGGCCCCCACGTGTAAGGAATGAGAGAGAGAGAGAGAGAAGATTTCTGGACTTCTCCTTTGGACAGCGTAGCAAATGAATTAATACCGAGGTCATTTCATGCCCAGATTTTTCGAAACTTTTTAAGGGTGAAGGTGATATGACTGAGGTCCTATGGTAAAAATTCCAAAGCCTAGATTGTTCCACAACTCTCTCTAAAAATCTGACATTGGTCTGGACAGAAGTGAGAATTATCATTTTAATTTGTTTTGCTCACTAGTAAAAGCATGCACATGGTCTTTTGACCAACTAGAGACGTTTTCCAGAGCTTAGCAAGGTTATCCAAAGATTTACTATGGTAAATTTCGTTTCTTACCCTTTTACCATTTTATATTTCATATTCTTCCTCTTTTTTTTTCTTTTTTTTTTTCTATTCCAATAATCACTTCAATCAAAAATCAATTCAACAATGCACAAGAAATCATAAAATGCAACACAAGACTGATTTCACATTTTATTATTTGATTTTAAACTTTTATAAATTTGAGGATGTTACAGATCTACCCCCCTTACAAAAAATCTCCTCAAGAGATTTGCGAGCTAAGGAAAACTAAAAGAAGTCTGGAAATTCTTTCATCAGGGATCTCACGCTCCCACGTAGCTTCTTCTTCGATATGATTACTCCATTGAACCTTCAACATTCTGTGGATCTTGTTTCTTGTATGCCGCTCGGCTCTCAAGAATGCAACAGACGCCTCGATAAGATAGATCGGGTTGTAAATCGAGATCGCCGAGATTTGCGAGATCGATCGCACACGAAGACACTTCTTAGGTCGGGAGACATGAAAGACATTATGAACTTCCGATAAACGGGATGGCAGCTCCAACTTATATGCCATCTCTCCATCTTCGCGATAATTGGAAACGGTCCAATATATCGAGGGGCTAGTTTCAGCGCGGATTTGGAAACGAATTAACTCGCGAAGAGGAGAAACTTTCAGATAGACATGATCTCCGACTTCAAAGCTTAATTCACGCCGACGATTGCATTTGTAATCCTTTCCGAGCGAGATTGGGCTTCTTTGAGTCGACTCCTAATCATGTCAACTTGCTCTTGAGCTTCTTGGATAATGTCTCGGGCGAAGAAATTTCTTTCTCCAGCTTTGCACCAAAGAGAGGGGTTCGGCACTTTCTTCCGTAAAGTGCTTCAAAAGGGGACATCTGAGACTCCGCTTGAAAGCTATTATTATAGGAGAATTCAGCAAAAGGCAAGCTTTTCTCCCAATCCATGCCATAAGATAGCACACAAGCTCTTAGCATGTCCTCCAGTCTGATTGGTCCGCTCAGTCTGGCCCATCCGCTTGGGGATGATAAGCCAGATCAAATTCAGCTTTGTCCCTAACAGAGTATGCAAACTTTCCTTAAACGAGATGTGAATCGGGATCCACGATCGGACACAATTGTCTTGGGAACTCCATGAAGGACGAACAATATTTTCAAGATATAACTCTGCGAGTTTATCTCCGGGTGAGTGGTTTTGACTGGTATGAAATGGGAAACTTTGGTTAATCGATCAACGATAACCCAAATGGAATCATGTCCTTTTCTGGTTCTCGTAATCCAACAATAAAATCCATACAGATATGGTCCCACTTCCATTCGTGAATTTCAAGAGGTCGGCGTAAACCACCTGGCGTTGATGCTTTGGCTTTTACTCGTACCGACATATATCACATTCGCGATATACTCGCGATTTCCTTCTTCATGCCGTGCCACCAATATTCCCGCTTTAGATCTTGATACATCTTCGTATACCAGGATGGATAGATAGAGGTGATTCATGAGCTTCACTCAAGATTAACTTCTTGATTTCTAGATCACTGGGATATAGATTCGATTCTTGAATTGGAGTACACCATCCGATTTTCGAGAATTCCAATTCTTTGCCTTGTTCCAACTCTTTCGGATTTTAGATATAGCTTCGTCTTTAGATTGAGCTATCTTAATTTGGGTCTTCAGATTTGGTTGCATTTGGAGACTAGCAACAAATCCTTTTTCAACAATTCCCAAATTAAGCTTCTGAAACTCCTTTATTAATTCAGATTGATCAGTGTATGCTGACATCACAAACAATGAAGCTTACTACTCGAGCATCCGCTACGACATTAGCTTTACCATGATGATAATGAATACTAAGGTCGTAATCTTTTATTAACTCTAGCCATCTTCTTTGTCGCAGATTAGATCCGCCGAGTAAAAGAAGTATTTTAAGCTCTTATGATCTCGTGTAGATGTCACACTTATTTCCAATAAGATAGTGACGCCGATTTTGAGGGCGCACTACCCAGTAACTCCAGATCATGAGTTGGATAATTAAGTTCATGAGGTCGGTCGACGAGAAGCATAAGCTACGACTTTCATCTCTTGCATCAACACGCAACCAAGACCATTGCGTGAAGCATCGCAAATAGACATCGAAACTCTTATGGATGTGGGCAACACCAAAGATCAATGTGGTTAATCTGCTTTCTTCAATTCCAAAACTTGCTTCGCATTCGAGTCCATTCATATTTCTTTTCTTTCTTCAAGAGCGAAAGTCAAAGGTTTAGCGATTTTGGAGAAGTTTTCGATAAAGCGCGATAATATCCCGCTAAACGAGGAAACTTTGATTTGAGGAACAATTTTGGTTGCTCAGTTTTGACTGCTTGAACTTTCTTTGGGATCAATAAATTCCACCTTTGGAAAGGATATGCCCGAGAATGCAACTTCCTTCAACCAAAATTCACATTTCTCGAACTTGGCATATAATTTATGTTCTCGGAGTTTCTCCAACCAAGTGTAGATGTTGAGTATGATCTTCTTCATTTTTGGAATAGATGAGGATATCATCTATGAATACCACTACGAACTTATCGAGATACTTTCCATAAAGACTTTATTCATTAAACTCATAAAGCTAGCCGGAGCATTTGTAAGTCCAAGGACATTACGACATATTCATATGTCGTAACGAGTGGTAAAGGTCATTTAGGAATATCCTCCCGAATTTTCAATTGATAATAGCCATGTCTAAGATCGATTTTGGAAAAGATTTGGCGCCCGTTAATTGATCGAATAGTATCATCGATACGGGGTAGAGGATATTTGTTTTTGATGGTAACATCATTGAGAGCACGATAATCCACACACATGCGACTACCATCCTTTTACTAACAAAGAGAATGTGGCTTCCCCCATGGAGAAGTCTTGGGTCGAATGAACTTTTGTCTAATCGTTCTTGAATTTGCTTTTGAGTTCTACTAATTCATTTGGTGGCATACGATAAGGTCTTTTGGAAATTAAGGGCTGTTCCGTATAAGATCAATGACGAACTCTAAGTCACGATCTGGTGGCAACCTGGCAATTTTTCTCCGAAATACATCGGGAAAGTTGAGACTACTGAAACAGATTGAATCTTTTCTATTACCAATGCATTTAAGTATGACCTTGATTCGAAAGATTCAGGTGGAACTAAAATTCACTTCATCTCCATCAGATTAATAAGAGATATGGATCTATTAGCACAATCTATACATCCTTTATTCTTAATTCAACTAATCCATACCAAGAATGATGTCTAATCCCGGTTTCTATAAGAATAAGATCAGCATAAAATAAGACTTCATTTATTTCAATGCTAACCTTAGGACACATTTTAGTAGTTCTCATTTTTGCTCGGGAGAATAGATTATCATAGATATGGGTAGAGAATCGGTTTTGATTTGATGTGCTTCTACGAACTTTTTGGATATAAAGGAATGAGATGCACCGGAATCAAATAACACCAAAGTGGGAATAGATTGACGAGGAACATACCGAACCACATCCGGTGCTTCCTGCCGCTTCTTCACGCCACATGATGTAAACGCCCTTGATTGGCGGCTTGAGCGGTGCAGGTTTTCCACCTTTGTTGTCCTCTAGCTCCTTGAGGACGCAGGGGTCGCCGAGGACTCCCTTTGCTTGGGCAATTATTGGCATAATGTCCAAGCCGCTTGCACTTGAAGCATGTAACATTCGGAGTCCAGCCGAGGCTCGCGTGGGGGCCGTGCTCAGAGGGTTTGCTTGGACGTGACAAAGGTTGTCGAGGCTCGAGGCGGCGTGACCTTGACGCTTTTGTTTCGTGGCGGGGCGGGTGGTGGTCGCATTACCCTCGAGATGCGAGGCGAGGCCTGGACGGGCTTGCATCGCATTCTTCCTGTGCCATCCATTTCCTCTTCACGCGACTCCATGGCAGCTCGAGTGCTATGTTCCACTCGAATAGACTTGTCCACCAGAGTTTGGGAAGTCATTGATATCAATGGCGGCTAATGCACACTTGATTTCTTCATTAAGGTTATCCCGAAGCGTTCGACCTGCGCTTCAGGGGTAACTTCTAATGGTGCATAGCGGGAAAGGTAATTGAAGCGATTAAGATACTCCATTACCGTCTGATTCCTTGGCGGAGATCAAGAAATTCCCCGCCTTTTGATATCCATCGATCGAAGGAATATGGGTTCGTGAAAAGTATCCTTGAAGGTCTCCATGAAATCGATCCACTGGAAGTATAGCTTGGTAGTTTTCCACCATAATGCAGCAGCTCCTCCCAATCGATAAGATGCATAAAGAACTTTCTCGATCATTGCACTGCAATGTTCAACTTGCTCTCCATTGTTAGCGCTACTATCTCGTCCAATGGGTCAAGAAGTGAGAAAATGTAGGAGGCCGAGTCTTCAAAACTTCAGACAACCTTGATGGTGGAGCACTACCACCACTTCCTCCAACAGGACCCCTTGATGGGAAGTATTCTCAACCAATCAGGCGTAAGAAGTGTATGGGTTTGACGGTTTTGCTCAATCATTGCTAACTTGCGCCATTGTGGGCGGACCGCAATTGCTCCTCCGAATTCCACCTTGGCCGATTAGGATTTGAACTGGATTGGGTGGATCTCGCACTTGATGAGAAGATGAAGCCTCTGCGTATGGGTGCATCGGATTAGGTTGCGCTGGAGTGGGCAATGTCTCGCGAGGAGGAAAAGGCTCCTGCGATGCCTCACTCTCCAAGATCCTGCGAAGAGATCTGGTTACAGGCATCCTGAAATTTCAATTCAGATGAGAAAATAATGTATTGTAATTAAATGATTTAAGCTGGTAGAATGAAAATTTAAACTCAAACTCATTGGTTAATAGGCAACATTTCATTCCCTAAAATTTTATTATTATTAAAGAAATTCATTAACGAGGAAGGTGTGTTATTATGTTATGTTATATTATATTGTAAAAGATAAACACAAGGGATCACATCATCGTGAAATTGTAATAAAACATTAGAAAGTCACGAGAAGGAACCAAAACCAACAGAAATAAACAGTAACAGCACTTTTATTCAAACTGCATATTAACAACATGTACAACAAAAGTATGACAATCTCATAACTCAACACTACATGACCACATGTGCTGCTATAACTCAAGGTAAACCTACTCCAAACCTGGCGCTACAACGTCCTCGCTAGTAGACTCAACAGGATCCGCAGGGGTAGAGTCGATCCGTGGCGGGGAAAGGTACCACGACGTCAGAACTCAAGGCTACACGGGACGCAGTGATACACCGCAGCCGACTTTGTCCAAGTCTAACCCGCGATGCACGTGGGCGACGATTAACTCTCGTGGACATCCTAGCCCGCCGAACGCCTAGTGGCCCCTAGCGGACCTAGGTGTCGAGTACTGTGCACCTCTCGACTCGGCAACAAAGTAGCCGTCGCTACTAAGTGACCTAGAGAACAAACCCATAGCCACGAAGGAGCTATGGCGTTCTCTAAAAAGGCTACTCTCCCACGTGCTACGTAGTACTCTAATATCGCCTGACGGTGGTAACGGTCGGCGAAAGATGAAGGAACTCAACTATGATCCTATAGTGCCTCATTAGGCGCCGAATCGATCTATGTAACTAGTGTCTCCTCGCAACAAAGGTATCTCCGCAGAAACGCCATCTCTCGAAGAGCGTGGGCGCCCGATTTAACGATGGCCATATAAGCAACATCGCTCAACGCAAGACACCAAGCTCCACGACCATCAAAAGTACGATCTCGCTTCTCCGAATCAGGTTCTAGCCGGGATCTCAATCTAGCTACAGCATTTCATCGAATCATTTAATTAAAGGTTTTTGAAAACAAAACAGCCAACTATGTGATGACTTTACTAAGTGCTCATGATCGACAGCGCTAATCGATTAGGTTTAGACTCGCGAGTTTGTAATCGCTTTACCCACAAGATATGTTCTCCCTTTTGCAAGCTATAAGACACACTTCCTTTGGTATGCTCCGCGAGAGTTCATATAACGAAACTGCTTGGACATTTGAACCTAACTTTGCACCAAATGATGTTGTTTAACCCCGACTATGATGGAAGCTAAAAGGTAAAAGGAATTTCGAGTCAAGAACTCCACCAGAATAGAAATTCTAGTTAGTGACCCACCAGAATAATAACATTTAAATTCATAATCGACGTACACCGTGATTTCGCCTACCCGAGTGCAAAGCTAGTTCCAAATAATTTTAATTGGTTAAGACTGTCCCATTTCAAGATTGTGGATGTACTGGTTATCTTGGCCTAAAACAACACATTAGCTCGGTCCTTATTGTGACATGGGCGATACTCCACCTATCTACGCACACGTTAAAACATGTACAACCTGGCTATTGCCAATAATCACCCACATCAAATCGTAGTTTTATTTTCATTTTTAACAAACTTCAAGATCTCTTTTCTTGCTTAAATAAACCATAAAAGATTTCAGAAAGAAGTGTGTATGTGGGTATAGATGTCATTGTATCATTCTAAGCATTGCTAAGCAGATGAAATTAATAATCGTTATAGCCCATCTATGGAATGACTCTACCCATACCTATGGTTATCATGGAATTCATATCAACATGATTGAAGTAATCCATCAATTTGGGTTATAGCTACTGTGACTTAAAATAGACATTTATATCATAAGCATGCAGAAGATTCTTAATCACATTTTAGTTGTTTATGAAATCTGATCAAAATGATCAAAGGGGTGCTTTGCCTTGCTCCTCGACGGTGTAAATCTGGTGGTCAGCCGATAGCGTAGTCGGTAGCCGTCATACGACGATTAAGAATATGGCAAATAAGAATACTTCAATATCAATGAAGAAGCAAATACACATACCACAGAGATAGCAACTAAAGGATTCAAATGAAATCAATTCAATTCAATCAATGATGACAATTACCAAATCAATTCATGCATTAGCCAAGTTATAAGGTTTTGGGCCTAAGGCAAAAGCTTAAAGACATACAACACGATTACCTTTCTTAATGTAATATTTCATTTTAATTTACTTAATCGTAGGAAGCTAAGATTGTAGGATTATATTTAACAAAGTTCATTTTCAAGGTATGGGATCAATTGCATTAGATTTGATTTAATACCTAAAGCAACATTTAACATGACCAATAGAAACAACATGGTACACCCTAACTATTATATTACTATTCGATCCTAATTAGTATAATGAGCTCAAAGAAACAAATTTCATTCATTTTGGATCATTTTTGATCAAGTTATTGTAATCATATTAAATTTATATATATTAAATAAAGTCCTAATATGAAATTTTCACAAACTAGTTCCAAATCCAAATCTAATTACATATTTGGACAATACTTGACCTAAGGATTCCAACAAAGTTTGTTTTACTAAATTTGGACTTTATTTGCAAAAATCCTACATGGAACATATTCAAATTTCTCTCTTTAAATTTAAATTCAAGTTTAATTACTAAACAAGTTTCAAATGTTTTTGCATATTATGAAACTAGAGAATTTATGATGAATTTACAAACAAGTTTCACTTGATTTGGATTTACAGATAAAAAGTTATAAGCATAAGAATCATTTCGGTTAAATAATTCAAGAAAATGGAAAAATGCGCTTTCCACCAGAGAAAGCGCGATTCTCTAATTTACGAGGGCTAGCTTTTGAATTCAGTTGCGACACACTGACCTAACTTACGGCCAGTTGCACGCGTTATGCGCTTATTGGCGAGACTGTAGCCGGGCTCGCGCACGGCTGGCTCCAAGGCGCGTGCGGCGTCATTGGCGGTAGCCCCCACACGGCAATGAGCCGGTAGGGGAGCCATGGTCGAGCTTCGCCGGCGGCTGTCCACGGCGTCGATCGATTTTGGCCGACACTCCGCTTCACTAGGTCATGAGGAACCTAGGGGACCACTTGAACATGGGGGCGTGTGTTCGGAGGTTTTGGGCTCGGCGTTGACGGCCGGCTTCACGGCGCCAAGAAGGTGCGAAGAAGCTACGGCCTAAACTAGGCTTAACCAACATGCACAAAACATCTAGGGGTGCTCAAGGATGCTAGTGCATACTTTGGCCAAAGGAAAAGGTCTCGCTTAGGTTCTCACCGTGCAGAGAGGCAATGGAGGAAAAAAGGCGCCGGGGTTCTCCGCCAGTGATTCGGGCTGAAAGAAAAGGCGCAAAGCTTTGTGAGTACCCAATGATGCTCTAAGACCATTCAATTTGGATGCTTCCTTCACCGAGTCAAGTGAATTTGAGTTTCCCCAAATCGGGTCTCGCCAAGAACGAAGAAAAGACCCGGCTTGGTCGGTTTTGGGTGTGAAAAGGTAAATGAGGGGTTGCTCCAGGTTTAGTTGGGTTTGTATGTGTTCCTCATTCCCTTAAATAGGCATGGGAGGCGGTAACGAATGGGGTTTGATCGGGGAAATGGCGGCTCGAAGCTCTCCTCTACGCCAAGGGTCAAAGGCACAGAGCAAAGTGATGGGCAAGGCGCCTCAAGCACAACTAGGCTCTCTTCTGGCACGCGAGATTACGCTGGGTTTAGCGACAAGAATGAAGGCGGTTTAGTGAGCTCTGTCGGCAAAGAGAGCGAGAGAGAGCAGAGAGGTGGCTGAGGGAGAAGAAGGCTCTGGCCTTCGGGGTCCACAAGGCAGAGAGGGAGAAGAGAGATAGAGAGGAAAGGGAGATGCTGACGCGTGGGCGGGAAGCTTCTGGGTCCCGGTCGGCAGCGATGACTTCGCCCACGCCACTGGAAACGTGGCCCCCACGTGTAAGGAATGAGAGAGAGAGAGAGAGAAGATTTCTGGACTTCTCCTTTGGACAGCGTAGCAAATGAATTAATACCGAGGTCATTTCATGCCCAGATTTTTCGAAACTTTTTAAGGGTGAAGGTGATATGACTGAGGTCCTATGGTAAAAATTCCAAAGCCTAGATTGTTCCACAACTCTCTCTAAAAATCTGACATTGGTCTGGACAGAAGTGAGAATTATCATTTTAATTTGTTTTGCTCACTAGTAAAAGCATGCACATGGTCTTTTGACCAACTAGAGACGTTTTCCAGAGCTTAGCAAGGTTATCCAAAGATTTACTATGGTAAATTTCGTTTCTTACCCTTTTACCATTTTATATTTCATATTCTTCCTCTCTTTTTTTTTTTTTCTATTCCAATAATCACTTCAATCAAAAATCAATTCAACAATGCACAAGAAATCATAAAATGCAACACAAGACTGATTTCACATTTTATTATTTGATTTTAAACTTTTATAAATTTGAGGATTTTATAAATTTGAGCATAGAGCATTCCCCTGACCTCCTAAGTCCTTTCCCCACTCCGGATTGCAGTGAGAATCACCGGAGCCCCACTGCACCGAGCTTCGTCTTCTTCAGCTCCGGCGCACGGTGCCAAGCGTCTCCGACTATTCTTCCTCCAGTCCAAGGTATCAAACCGCACCATTAGGCCCCACTGATGCTCACCGAACACTCGAACAAGCTCCGATGCCACCCTAGCGTCTCCACGGCCAAGCGCCATTAGCGCCGCCGCACTGCTCCGTCGCGAGCACTACTCCGGCCACTCCCGAGCCAAACCAAGTAGTGCCCTAGGTTCCCCGTACCACGCTCGTCCTCACCAAGGCCTCGCCCGGGCATCTCCGGCCTTGCTCCGGCACCGGCGAGCCCACCTCCGCCACTCCCCTGCTCGGTCTCGCTGACGCGTGGGACCAGCTTGTCAGCCAAGCGCGCCCACTGACAGTGGACCCGCCCCGTCAGTCGCTCAAGCGTGCCCCAGCACAGACCCGAACCGAGCCAAAATACGCCTTCGCTTTGGGAAAGCGCATTTTCCATTTAAATTCAGTTTTTCCAAACCGAACCACTTCAAATGCCCATAACTTTTGAAATACAAATCCAAATGAGGTCAAACCAGTTTCTAAATTTTTATTAAATCATGTAGTTTCTGAATATGCAAAAATATTTCAAACTTGTTACTGGAAAATGTTTAAATTTGGAAAATAGCATTTCGGCCAAAACCTTGCTCAAATGCAAATTTTGTGCAAATAAACTCCAAAATTTATGAAACCAATTTTGTTGTATTCCTGATGTCACTAGGATTCTAAATATGTAAAAACATTTAAATTTGGACTTGGTTTGTATCAATTCCTTGATTAGGTTAGTTTCAATGCATTTAAAATTTGAAATGTATATACTTAGTGCAAATAAATCTTGAAAACTATAAACTAGGTTTCTAAGCTCTTTTAATATAATACTCATACTGGTTTATGGAATTATTTAGGATTAAACCATGTATAATCTTGAAATGTATAATGGGATGATTTCATGCAACCTATGTATCATGTATATAGAGTAGATGTGTAGATGAAGCTTGATGAACTTTGTAAGCACAAATGACAGCACCAAGATGTTAGAAATAACTGGATTAAAAGCTCGTAGTAATGATGTATTTACCACTTATTCATGTATTAGTTAATCACTTACGCATATTCAATAACTTATTTAAGGTTTCGATCAACCATGCTACTTGGTGATATTATTTTAACTCTATAAATCTAAACAATTTTAGCTTCTTGAATTCAAAAAAAAAACAAATATGATTGTATAAACAATTTTAGCTTCTTGAATTCGTAAAGTAAATTGGTGTTCTAAACCATCAGTTGGACCCAAACCCTAATTCCCGCCAAATCCCAAAGCACACACTCACTTGTTGTATGAATGCTTTTATTTGTAATTATATTCGACTTCTTTTTGCCACATGTATTGTGTGTTTACTTTTCGTTTGTTCTTTTCTGGATTTGGATGTTGCTTCGCTCTTTTGATACGGCGTGTAGACACCGATACTCCGGATACTTTCGTCGACGACCCCGACTCCACGCAGGAAATCACTGAGCAAGGCAAGCACCCTCCTTTGACCATATTGAACCCACTATTTTAAGATAGTTTACTTTGTTTGTCAAAAATTATTATGCATGCGCTATGTTCCTTAAACTTGCTATATTGTGGGATGCGGTAGAACTAAACCTAGCTTGTGGGATTTCCTCGATTAATTGTTGACATGAGAACATTGAAACCCTAGGTTATGGTTAGACAAAAAGATAATGTCAAAAGGGTATAATCGATCAATTATTTGCACATGCTTAGTATGCTCTAGAAATGGGATCACAAATGGTCGGTAACATTGTTCATGATAATCACTGAGATTGGACATGTTTTGGAAGAGACAAGTGTTGTCTCATAATTTGAAAAGATTGGTTATGACAGTAAAGGATACTGGTAGTTTGATAAAAATAAAAATAAAACTATGTTTTGACACAGGTGGATTATGGCAAATAGCCGGGTGTGTAAGCTTTAACTTACACGTAGTGTAGGGGGAGTTTCCACCTGGGTTAATTTAAGGACCGAACATATTGTTGTATAATCAATGAATTACCGTACAACCACAATTGCTATTTATGGGATAGCCTCAACCTATTAAGTTGTTTAAATCTGGCTTTACACTTTGGAAGGCCGTAGTAGCACGGGTTGTTCTTGCGAGATTACCCGTAGGGGTGTCCACACGCGGGTGTGGGTTAGACACATACCAATGCAACGGTGTACGCCTTACTATGGGGAGAAACGGTTGTTGTTGTCTCGCGCAATGAGAATGTTTATGATCCATATGATTGTTGTTTCTACCATAATAGGGGTTTGTCGGCACCAGGCTAGTGTAAAGTCAGGATTAAATGATGTAACAGTTGTGTATGATCATTCCGCGGCACACCTAAGGAAGTGTGTTAATTTTAATGCATAAAGGAATTGATCATTATTTGTGGGTAAAGTTGTACAACTCTGCGAGTCTAAACTTTTAAAAGCCGTTCCACGGTTATGGGAATCTTGGTGCACTGACACTAGTTAGAGTTTTGGTACTTTTATAAAACGATTGGAAACTCAACGATGGTTGGAAAAAGGGTCTTGCTAAAATATGGTTGTCAATAAAATGGGAATGGACGATACTCTACCTACAATCATGGAGGATTGTGAGGTTGTTACTATTCTTATACTTACTTGTTATTTACATATCTGTCAATTGCTTTACAAATTACGCTTGCAATCTATTATTCTGTATTTACAATTCAATTTCGCTTTATGCAAAACAACTTAGTAGCTTACCCATGACATAGCCTGCATTTACCTTATACATTTGTGATACACTACAAGTCTTGCGAGTACATACGTGTACTCAACCTTGCTATTGTTGATATTCAGAGAATGAGGAGAATGAATACCCCGATCCAGACGCAGAATATGGGGACTTTGCTAACGAATCTTCCTAAGGTTTACCCTTGTCAGTTGCCTGTGGTATTTTGGGTAGAAGGCATACTGCCAAGCAATGTATCTTCCGCTGCAAACTTTTAAATTCGGCCAATAGGCCATGATGTAAGACTTTATTTTTATCAATGTATTATGAACTTGTATTTGTATGGATGTGATGACAATGTTGTGAATGTGCGTGCTAGCCACTGATCATGGGACTAGTACTGTTTGCACATAGGAATCCCTCTTGGTATTCCACGCCATAAAAGGGAGGGTTCCGACATGCATGAATGTCCCAAAATCTACGGCAAAACCATCGTGGCAGTGGAGTCCAACCGCATCACGGCGAACCAACGTGGCATAACCCCTATCATCGACGCGTCCGAAATCGCGCGGTCCATGTTTCACGAACACGCGGCGTAATCCTGGTCGTAGGATCACGATCGGACGGCTACGCGACTAGGGTTAGGGTTACACACGGTGCGGGTTTGGGCTAATGGGATTTGGGTCGGGACCAGGTCCACTGTGCTTCGGCCCATACAATTTCGGATTTTCTAGTGTTTTCTATTTAAAATAATTACAGTAATTCAATTAATTCGAGGATCACGATCGGACGGCTACGCGACTAGTGTTAGGGTTACACACGGCGCAAGTTTGAGCTAATGGGATTTGGGTCGAGCCCAGGTCCACTGGGCTTCGGCCTATACCAATTTCGGATTTTCTAGTGTTTTTCTATTTAAAATAATTACTATAATTCAATTAATTCGAGATAAATAGCAAAAATTACCAGAAAAATTCTAGAAAATATTTTTAAATATTTTGGACTCAAATAAAATATTTTCAACAAAACTTTATATAAAATTTTCAAATATTTAATTAATTCAATAAAGCGCTTAATTCAAGTTAAATACAAATAAATTCTAAAAATTCTTAGAAATTCCAAAAACACATTAAATGAAATAAAAGCAAAAATTGGGATGTTACACTATTCCAGAGGTCACATCGGTTTGGCTATTGGAAATGGTACATTTCGGTACCAGGCCATGCCGGTGTACCGTTCTGGTGTTTAGTATAATAACATATTTATAAGTATATATATGTTTACTTATATGCACACCAAATTTTAGTTGTGATATTACTATAAATACATAGTAGCAGAATCCAATATAACATACAATTCAATAAGTTTAAATAGATGGTATTATCGATTCTACCGGTATTGTCTGGTATTATATATGGTCATTATTGACCGGTATAAAAGGTGGTACAAAACGCAGGGCTATTTGTTCGAGTAATATTAGTACATACTGCCGGTAACAATATAGCTAGTATCGATAAGTTTGATATATATTCGTGTATCACCGTATTGGTGATTCTTGAGAAACGGCGTATCTTTTTATCACTGTACTCGGTATTATGTATCGTGGTAGGTAGGTTTAGAGAATATACTCGTGCAAGTGACTCCGATAGATACTCATAATTTACCCACCGTCATGGTGCTCCAGTTCATATGCAGCCGGTGTAAATGTAGCAGAGACAGAGGTGAGGTGCAAGGGTTAAGAGTCGGAGACATGGGTGTGCTTGGAGTCAGTCTAGGGTGGTAACACGTACGCCACGGCAAGCACTTATTGCGGTGTGGTCGGTCACTGCAAAGTAAAATTAGGGCGTGGTGCAATTAAGGAAACCAAGCTAGGACAAGCGGGAGAGAACGCCAATGGAGGTGGAGGAGGAGGTGGTGGTGATGGTGGAGGAGATGGTGGGAGGGAGTGGGATGCAGTAGGCCATAGTGCAGGCGTGGGAGGGGGTGAAAAAATGGCCCTGTCGGTGGGCATGGGTTTCTCTCTCTCGTCTCTCTCCACCTCAAATCACCTTCACCACCGTTCTGGGGCAGGCTCCTCCAAACCCATCCTAGCTAGCTGCTTTCTCTCTCTGTGCTGTCACCTCCCCCTTGCTCTTGTTGTTCTCTTCGGTCTTCACCCCCTCTCTCTTGCTCTTGCTTGGCCTTCTTCTTCCTTTTAGGATGCATAGATGGATGGATGTATGGATTGATAAGATAGCTAGGTCGCTCGCTCTCAAGGAAACATTCCCTCTTTATGCCATATTATTGTTGTTATTAATATCACTAACCAGCCATAGTACCATCCATCCTTTGTTTCTATCTAGCTAACCAAGCAATCAATCCCCCCTCCTTGCCTCTTTCTTTCCCCCTTGAGGCCAACACAACACCAAGCCCCTCCTCCTACTTGTACCTCAAACCTAGAACTATAAGCCAGTAGAAGTTCTACAACCCCACAACCCACTCCCGGAAAGGAGGAGGAGGAATCATCCCAATAGCACCCACCAAACCCCAAGCTCTCCAAACCTAGCCAAACCCCATGGAGTACAAGAGATCATCGCATGTGGAGGAGGAGGAGGAGGAGGAGGAAGACGATGAGGAGGAGGAGGAGGAGATCAAAGGCCACCACTATGCGGCGGCGGCCGCCGCCGGCGCTCCGCAGCAGCTGCACGCCCAGGTTCTTGGCTCGTCTGCCTCCTCCGCGTCCTCCTTGATGGAGTCTGCAGCCTTCTCGAGGCCCCTCCTGCCTCCCAACTCCTCCCTCTTCTCCCCGCCGCCGCCGCCGCCTCCCTCCTTCCTGTCACCGCACCGCCACCTCCATCCGAGAAGGGCGGAGAGGGAGAGGGGGAGGACGGTGGACGCGGCTGTGGAGGCCCAGCACCAGCTTCAGCTCCAACGCCATCAAGAACCGCCCAGAAATGGCGTTCTCGATGGAGGTGACACGCCTCCCCCGGCCTCTACGCTTGCCCTCGTCACAGGTGGTGGTGGTGCCGTGGGGGCGGCGCCCTTGAGGTACAGGGAGTGCCTGCGGAACCACGCGGCGAGGCTGGGCGCGCACGTGCTCGACGGCTGCGGCGAGTTCATGCCGTCCACCGGCGACGGGGCCGCCGCGCTGGCCTGCGCCGCGTGCGGCTGCCACCGTAGTTTCCACCGCCGCGAGGCGGTGGTCTCCTCGCCCTCGCCCTCACTCGCTGCCGTCGCCGCTGCGGCGGTGTCCCCCTCGGCGACCCCAACCGGCGCCAACTCCTCCCGGTTCATGCCGCTCCGCCTGGCCCCGCCGCACATGCAGAAGCGCCCGTCCGTCCCGGCGTCCCCGTCGTCCGCCCCCGCCGCGCTGGCCGAGTCCTCTAGCGACGAGCTGCGCCCGCCGCTGCCCCCTCCGCCTCACGCGCAGGCGGCCGTGGCGTCGGCCTCCGCACCGCCGGCGCCGAGCAAGAAGCGGTTCCGGACCAAGTTCACGGAGGAGCAGAAGGAGCGAATGCGGGAGTTCGCGCACCGCGTGGGTTGGCGCATTCACAAGCCCGACGCCGGCGCCGTCGATGCCTTCTGCGCCCAGGTCGGCGTCTCCCGCCGCGTCCTCAAGGTGTGGATGCACAACAACAAGCACCTCGCTAAGACCCCGCCCCCACCATCTCAGCCACCGCCGCCGCTCCATCATGACCCTCTTCCTCCTCCTCCTCCTCACCACCACCACCCACTACAACACCATCAGCAACAGCAGCAACAACATGATGCATGAGTGAACAGAGTGAGTAGCATCAGTACAATGCGAGGGGATGCATTAGCTATTAGCTTTTTCCTTAGCCTTTTTGTTTTTTGTTCTCCTGTGTAATTTCCGTAACCTCCTTGTTAACTCATGCAGCAGATCAGCAGTTACTTAGGGAGCAGTAATGTGAGGTAATCTGAGGCATGCATCCTTCCTCTTCCTCCTTGCTTTCTTCGATAAACATGATTAGGTTAGCATGATGAGAGCCAAATGATTCCTGCTTCTCTCTCTCCCTCTCTCTGTCTCTCTCTCTCTCTCTCTGCTGGTGCATGCGTGGCTGTGTCTGTAACTCTGTATGCATGTAGTTGCAAACTTGCATTTGTGATTTGTTGATGCAATGCGAAATTGCAAATGCATTCTTGGCTTGGGCACTCTCTTCTTGCTTTTGACTTTTAGCCTTCTGGGCTTGTTGGATTCCTTTTGGCAGGGTGTATTATGCTGTGGTTGCTGCATGCATTGCGGTTTGGTTTGGTCCTTTGGTGAGGGGTCCCTTTGCTCGGAATGTACTTAGGCATGGGGGTTTGTCATTTGGTGTGCAAAGTACCATTAGGGGGGGTCGTTAAAGGGGGGTTTGCTTCTGGCTTCTAAGCTTCTGTGCTAGCTTTCTGTCCTGAGGGGGTGGGACCATCTCCCCTGCTTGCTGATAACCCCCTTTCTTAAGAGCTTTTGCAGCCTTTTTTGGGGGGCAATTTTGTTTGAGCTGCTTCTAGCCTTCTGCCAAAGCTGTGGTTTTATTTATTTGTTTGTTTATTTCTCTCTTTTTTGGTCTTGTACTGTTGGCCTTCGGCCAGAAGGCAGGTGCATGTGAGAGTGGGCTGTTGTGTCAGAAACTGATCAAAGAGAGAAGCCCTGTGTTTGAGTGCCTATGTTGGATGGACGGCAATGCAAAGTGAATGATGATATGTACATTGTCGGCAATTGAAGGCTTCGATTGGAGCCATGCATTCAACCATTTGATGTGATAAGGAGAAAGATGAGTTTTTGGTAATGACATTTCATCTCATTGTTTGTTTTATGCCCACCAACATGATGATGCATATTGTTGTTTCTATCTCCATAGTCTTTCTGAATGGCGAGTACTTTACATGACATGTTTCAAGTGTGTCTGTGAAGTGAAAGATTGATCATGAGTAGCATTTTTGCACAAATATATGCTCAAATTTTATAGCTGGTGCATCAATCTAAAACTTTATGCCGTCATTCAAATAACACTTGGAACTTAAAACTTTGATGTACTGGGAGGGCTCCTGAAGGTCTTGCCTTGTTGTTGCTATTAGTGACTGGAGGGAGTATGTTAGTCGTAGGGATGAAAATGGATCGAATATAGACATATAATGGTTTTACCATATTTGTTTTTATATTTTCCTTGAATGCGAAAACGAATACGTATAACCCAGATACGAATATGAATAATGTCAAATAGAGATAAGGAGCAAATACAAATCAGAACAAATACGACCACGAATATCTATCGAAACATAAAATTCCTTTAAATTGTATACACAAAATTATTTTGAACAAAAAATATAACTAGTTTGTTTGATCGATCCAAACATTCATGAAGAACATGAATGATCCAAGATTTGTATTCTTTGCTGAATTATGTTTAACATAATAAATTATGTATCTCTAAGTTTTTTTTATGTGTTTCTACATATTTAAATTGTTTCCTATCAAGGATAGTAGTATTTGAATTTTAGAGAAACTTTAAAAGCTAAGAAAATATTGAAAATAATTTTTAAATGATAGACTGTCATAAACACCCCCAAAAAATTCATAATGTTTGGAGCTGGTTTGTCAATTTTAATAATTAAAACTTGATTTCTGGAATAATTAAATTAGAAAACGATTATGACATTAAGAAACTTTTTTTTGGGACAAAAGAGTAGCCTTGGCCCAACCCGTACGTCTGAATATCCGGATAATTCGGATCCGTATCCGTATTTGACGGATAGTGAGCTACCGAATCCTTATTCGTATCCGATAGAAAAAAAAAATCCGTATTCATTTTCTATTCGATGCTATCCGATAAATATCTGAACCGACAGAATCTATATTAGAAAATTGTCTGAATCAGTCAAAAACTATCCAATCGATTTTCATCCCTAGTGACTGGTAGCGGCCATGACAACAAACTGATGAGACTAATAAATATGACCCCGAGGGCTGCAGGCACTGTGTACTTACCTATAGTTCAGCTTTGATGGTTCCAAATGAGATATTTCAGAACAATAGTATGTTCCTAAAGATGTGTGAGAGACCAAGCTAAATTTATTTGATCGGAAACTACATTTATATGAACTATCATTGATGCTGGGGGGACCATACTGTGATGGTACTGTTGTGTTCTTTACTCTTTGTAGTTTTGGTTTCTCTCAGTTGCATCTGGCTATGAAGGAAATAAAGTAACTAATAACAAAACACATTTATCAGCTCGAGAGAACCTATGTTGCCCAAGTTTCTGTGTTTTCCACTGTTAATCTAGAGTGAACTATACTTGTTCTGAATTTGAAATATACATTGTTCTGAGTTTCCCATGAGAAAAGTCAGTGCAATGGAAACACCAGAAGACAAGATGGTTCCAGTGGAGAGACCGGAAACGAGTTGCGACGCACAAATAGAACAAAGTTCCCGTCAATCCGTACACAGACGCCTTGCAGGTCAACTGGTCAAGTTTAACCGCTAACCCCACATTACGAAACTATTCGTCTTTAGCACAAACAAGCGTATGGAGGCCATGGTCCCCTACTCTACACGTACTTCATTTTGTACACACCATTTAGCCATGTTGATGAGTAGAAAAAATTCTAGCATTTAACGCATGTTATCACATATTTCTACCATATGGCCTCCTGTACGAAAATTACTAGCTCCTGGGATTGACAGACAGACTAGCTCATGGGACAAAAAAAAAACAGAGAGCAAACCTAGTTGGACAAATTAACTGAACTACTTTCAGTCAGAAAAATTCTACACCATACGAATATCTCCACCTATTCGCTGTCCGTCGGGTAACAACTCGGGCTAAATTTGCTACAGGCAAGCACATCGAACAAAATTGACGGGAAGAAACTAGCGACATAGAATATTTTTTGTCTCCAGTGTAATTCGAAATATCGACTACTATGGAAGTCAGTCGTAAGAAATTTTATCTCTCACTACCATAGCTCATCAAAGAACATATGAAGACAGTCGATCTGAAAATTGTGGCTTTCAGATAAATCTACAGCACTGCTCAAGTTGTAGCCTCGTAAGCAAGTTCAGGTCCACAATACCGGTCTAATTAAAAAATTCGGAAAAATTTATGTCACATAAACCAGTCGAAAAATCGGTGAAAACCGAGCGATTTTCAACACAAATCGACGAAAATCACTCAAAATCAGAAAAAAAAATTCGATTCGCCAGTCAATTTTCAAACAAAACCGATCGATTTTCGAATTTTTTTTCCCAACATGTTTGATTTCGAAATCCTTCGGTTTTTTTGGCGATTTTCACGGTAAACCGGTACCGTCAGGACTTCGATTTTTAACACTAAATCGGTTTGGTTAACCCTAAGCAAGCTTGATGCGCTGGTGACGCTCAGCCACTTTGTATTCAACTATCTCCGTAAACAATTGGGGATCCAATATGCAGTCAGGACGGTCGTAACTCGTAAACAGCAGCTTGCACACTGGCCATCAGCTTAGCAATCTCTCTGCCAGAGAAGCCATTGATCTTCCGTGCAGCCTCCCTGAGCAGATCATCAGTTATGTCCTTAACATGTATCTTCTGCTGCTGCTTGTTCGACAGTGAACCCCAGGAAGATCTTTTGCCATCTTCCTTAAGCATAATAGTGGTTCAAGTATAACTTGAGTATCTAAAACCGCTCCTCCTCCCGAGGAATTGGGAAATCAATAACTTCATCAATACGGTCAGTAATAGCACCATCAAGATCACCAGGTCGGATTGTTGCAAAAACAAGGACGATATCCCTTGACTAGTCACCCATTGTTATTAAAGTGTCGCCTGCGTCCGGTCGCCGGAGGAGGGCCGCCGTGGAATGTCGCCTCGCCTGGAGAAGGAGATCCGCCGTCCTCACCGTCGCCTGTCGCCAGCACAACGCAGTGCGAGAGGAGAACCAAGCGGCGGCGCTCGCGGAGGAGATTCGAGCGGCGGCACTCGCAGAGGAGGAGATTTGGGCGGTGGCACTCGCGGGAGGAGTGGCGGCGGCGCGGCGAGGGAGGAGTGGCGGCAGCGCGGCGAGGGAGGAGTGGCCGCGCGGTGCGGCGCGGCGTGGGAGGAGCCGCGCGGGAGCAGAAGAGGGGGAGAGGCGCATGACTTGGGAGGGGGATGGAGTGAGGGAGAGAGAGAGAGAGGCTGGGGTAGTTTAGGGTTAGGTTATGGAGGGGGTGGATGGGCCAGGGCCTAGGCCGAAAAAACAGGGGAAAAATTCAGATTTTATCTATTTTTCTTTTCTTTTTTCCCTTTTTACCTTCGCCTAATCCTCGCCTAGGCGTCCAGGCGGTGGGCTGGCATCTCGCCTCGTCTTGTCGCCGTGATAACCATGTAGTCACCTATTCGAAACATTGAGAGCATTCTGCTGAGCTTCACTCGTATGGGTATTGTTGCGCCTAGTAAATTGAAGAAAAAACAAGAGATTAAGGGAGACAGATGGAAATTGATGTATTGATGTTATTACACACCTACCATATAAGATGATGAAATTACAAGTTTAAGTTTGTTGCTTGGGTTGTAACTAAGCTGGGCAGAAAAAATAAGCTTTGTTCAAATTCAGCAGCTAAAAAACCTGGTAACAGAATTTGAATTTACCTTTAGGCTCAAAACTACTTCAATCAAAGCTTGAGAATTGACGAAATGTGCTCAAGATCAGCTCATTTACATGTTACAGTTAATTACAAAAGTTACTAGTAGTCAAGACTGAATGTAAAAAATAAGCTTTGTTCAAATTCAGCAGCTAAAAAACCAGGTAACAGAATTTGAATTTACCTTTAGGCTCAAAACTACTTCAATCAAAACTTGAAAATTGACGAAATGTGCTCAAGATCAGCTCATTTACATGTTACAGTTAATTACAAAAGTTGCTGGTAGTCAAGACTGAATGTAAAATTGCAAACTTACTCGCATAATAATGCATCAACCTCATCAATGAAAAGAAGCATGGCTTTTCTGGACTTCTTAGCCCAGTCAAATATTTGATGGATCTTAATAACAGCCTCTGATCCTAAGGGTGCAACATCTCCTGTCATCATCGCATAATCCAGGCCCTGTGGTGGAGGTTACAACGGTCTGAGTACCAATAGATACCTGAAAGCATGTTCATGAATAAAATATTTAAATATTTTCAATATCAAAATGAATTCACAGTGGTCCCCTCTCAAAAACAAACAGACCCCACTAGCCAAAATCCAGCAACTTCATAATGTTGACAAGGGAACATCCACCAATATTACTCTTATTGAACCGAACCGTTCTTCAACCTTAAAGTGATCAACAAGAAAAAATCAAAGGATAAATGGTACAGAGTTACGCACTTTAGATTCTCAAAGCATATATTTATAATAAAGAAAATTGTCATATAACTCAAGTTGACGGACGAAGATTTCTACCATGAATATTTATAGTATGTGGTTTTGAAAATACTGAACAGTTCTACCAACAGACAAGAATCTTTGCAAAAGAGGATGGTGCAATAGAAATTAGATCTATGGAAAACTTACAGATTTGCGAGCTAGCTACTAAAGTTTTCCCAGTTCCAGGAGGTCCATAGAACAAAATGTTGCCGAATGGTGTATCATGAGACTTTGTATTTGCAGTTGCTTGTGCAAGATGTTCAATCCTCCGCTTGAGTGAAGGGTGAAGAATAACATTCTCAAAGCCTGCCCCTCCCGACAGAGAAGCCAAGCTCAGTTTAAGAGCCTTAAATCCTAACAATAGAAACTTTGGCATAGCTGATTCATGGATCAGTGAGGGCTGACCCAAGATTCTATTGATGTAACCCCACATAACGCTGGCTCCTTCCCTGAGTGTAAAGCAAATAAGACCATCACATGTCTCTTGTCATTGTTCATGAAAAGGGAAAAGATACGGTTCTTGTTTTGTGGTTTCAATATGATATCCAGACAAACCTAGTAGTAAATTCCTGCAGCCAGTGCAGTAACTCCTCCAATACGCGTTGGTAGTTTACTCCTATCAGTCAACATCATCCTAAACCCACCTGCAATTTCACATCAGAATGGAATATCAAAATTATTGATAAAGTGACAATCATCACGATTTTCTTAATCAATTTTTCCATTAAAAAACTGAAGGTTAGTCCATATCTGAAATCCAAAGCACATGCACAAATAAGAACGGCTAAGCACTAATTTTGGTACATCAAAAAAAGCAACAGAGTTTAGCGTAGAAAGACCAATGTGGTTTCACACAATATGATGTATTAGTTTCGACAGAGACCATAGTGCCTCTTACAGTAAAGAGTATGTAACTTCACGTGATGGCATTTCAAATGATTGAATAAGTACCGGAAAGGGAAGGAATCCAAGCTGAAAATGCCAGCACCCAACGTTTTTTGTAAATTAATAAAAAAACATAGAATGATAGATTACAGAAACAACACATTTTAGTTAAGCAGGAACAAATTCATTGAAGTATGAAGAAACACTCAATATAAGGATGGTGATCAAATCATCAAATAATTGAAAATGGCATGACTGGCCAAAATAGACATGCATAATTTCAATGAGTAACTGACAATATTTTGGCAGAATGAAAAAGGACTGGCGGATTAACTTTTTAAGAATTGCTACTGGCAAGAGGCATAAAAGCCTTCGATATGTGAAAAAGTTGTATTTATTGCAGCAAGCCACTTTTCTCTTTCGTCATTTATGCATTCCAAAAGCATTCTTCTGTTGTAATCTTCTCACAACTTTGCTTCAAGAGCACGAGCTTCGGCTTCGGCTTCCCCTAGAGCTTTCGCTTTGGTTGTATCGCGATCTATTTCAGCCTTTTCTTGCTCAGTCTTCAGCATTTCTTCTTAAAATCTTCCGTTCTGTGGCACGCCTAGCTTCTTCTTTCCTCGTGGCAAATGCCTCTTGCATCTTCACAAGTTCAGCATCTTGTCGCCTTTCACGCTCTGCCTGTGAAAATAGGTGCTTAAACCATGTGTCGCCGTTATACTTGTCATCCAAGGCACCAAAAGTAAAAGCATCAGCAAGCATATAGATATAAGCACTAAGACTCTGTTTGGAAGCAAAGTTTTTCAATACCATGGTATTACAAAACCATGGTTTGAAAATTATTTTGGCATAAATATCATGGTTTCAACTACCACCATTGAAACCATAGTTTTTCTTGGAACTACAAACTGTTTGGCTACAAAGTCTTTTGCATGATGAAGTGATGCCAAAAGCCCAAAACTCCACTCTGAGTGGAGTTTTCAATACTCCAAAAATACTATGGTATTGGCAATACCATTGTTTTCAAAATAGAGTTTTTTTGGTTGCTTCCAAACACTTTATGGCCAAAAATACCATTGTATTCTCCAAAACCGTGGTTTTGCCTAGAAACTATGAAAATACTTTGTTGCCAAACAGGCTCTAAGAAAACAGTTACAGGGGAAAACTTCAATACGTGCATTCTTTTCCTAGCTAATTCATCGTCATAGCGTAACTTTTGTGCCTATGCCTTTGCTTCTTGTTCTATATTATTTCATATCCTTCACCTACCTTCTGTATCCTCTCCTGTAGATTAGATATTAAGGATCAACAAAGAAACATGAGTAGATTGCCGGTCAATATACCATAGCATCATAATAGTTGGATGCAACGGATGAAAAAAAACTCACTGAACACAAAAAATTCGCCTTTTTAAATTAACACGTTTTCCAATTATATTGCCACCAAGTTTGAAATTTGCAGTCCTTGCTATTCGCAAACATCAAAGCAGATGTAAATCATTTACATGTCCACCACTAGGATATCTTCAAACCTACAATGTTTTAAGGTGAGACTGGTAACTGGTATGCTTTATTAAGACGATTGATTATGGTGGTGAAGCTGGATACTCTTTCATTCTAGAGAAGTCATGAACTCACACACTCAAGAAAAAAATCGATAAAATTGGTTGTTACGTAAATTAAACGCCAGTAATCTAACTTCGGAGTTGCGTCAACAAACAACCTTCTGGCACCATGTAACACCTGTGCCGCAGAAGTCATTAGATATGTGGTCCCACATGTAAGAGGGAGAGAGAGGACCTATTAAAGAAGGGGAGTGCCGATTGTAACGGGAGAGAACAGAAATGAATTGAAACTTGTCTTCCTTCTCCATTCTGCTGTTCCCCATTTCCTTTGTTCCGTTTTGCTCGTAAAGCTTGGCTGTGATTACCTCACGCACCGGCGAGCCTGGCCAGATGCTCACGGGGCATCACAATTGGTATCAGAGCAAGATCGATCCGCAAGAAGGGTGAAGTTCGAAGAAGGTTTGGGAAATTCTGAGCGCTCTGCGATTCCCTGTAAAATCCCTTGCCGAACTGCACCGCTGGAGCGAAGCAACACGGCACCTCCAAAGCCCTCAGTGCAGCTCACCCGCACGCCGGCGCAACCATGGCGACCTCCTTCGAGCTCGGTTCCGCCGCGCGTCATCACCCTTCTCCTTCTCCACCGCTCCATCCGCCTTCTCAGTCTCCCGCGCTTCCGCGTCGCCTCCCTGGTCCTCGTCTCCGCCTGCGCCACGCCGGGAGCCGCCGCCTCTCCTAGATCTTCACCGTTTCCTCGGTCCTCCGCCTCGCCCACCTCGCTGCACCTCGCGTCTTCCGCGATGGCGCCGCTGCCGACCTTCTCCTGGAGCACACCGGGCTCGACGACCTCAGCCCACGCTCGAAGCGCCTCTTCGCCGTACCCGCCGCCGCGACCACCGCCCGCCGCCGCATCCGCTCCATCCCTTTTCGGCGCATCAACCACCTCCTCTGTTGCGTCCAAGCCGAGCCTCTTCTCTAGCGCCACCACGGGCATCGGCTTGGGCTCATCCGCATCCGGCACCACCGCTACCACAACCGCCGCCATGTCACTGGCGCATACCAGCTGGCTGTTGGAGCAACTGGTAGCCTTCCAGCAACTATTGGCAAGGCAGATGAACTTGACGGCTATGGCGGTAGCCCGGATCGCTGATTATCAAGCTTTCAAAGGCGAGGATTTGAAAGACATCAACCCATTTAGTGTTTTGTCAAATTCAGGTGGCGTCATTCCAGCTAACTGGGCTGATTCTGATGCGGAAAATGATAGCGTTAGCAGAACATCGCATAGCAACAGTGATGAGAAGGAATCTGGGAATCTAGTTTCTGACTGGGAGGATTTGGATGACAATGTTCTTCACAACCAACTTGCTTCTTGTTCAAATCCAGATGAGGTCAATCAAAATTCTTACAAAACTGTTGCTGAAGGAATGGAGCTTGTGGAATGCAATCATCTGGTTGTCAATTCTGTGAACGGAGTAAATGATACTTCTGATGAAGTCATGCCTGTGAACTCACATGACGTGCATTCAGGTGTTGTCAGTGTTGATGGAATAGGGAGTGAGGTTCAGAATGAACCAGATGGTGTTGGGGTACAACCTAAAAGATCTTCTATCCTGGCAAAACTGAAGGAGTTGTTTGTTCGACAACAGGCAACATTGTCTTCCCAGTATCCCGTTGATTCTAGTCTAGATCAATACGTACCTGAAGAAACACTAGTGAATGCAAGCCTTTCTGGTCCAGATCTGTGAGACCCTCACTTTTATGCTACAGTGCAAACATAAAAGCAAGGTTCTAATGTGCATACTGTACCATTCCCATGATCAGTGGCTGGCACGCACAAAACACAATTTGGAATCACAACCATACAAAAGTTTCATATTTTATTACAATGAAGTAATGATACATTATGACCGAGAAGGTCAACTAAACATAATAAAAGAATCAGATGTCTTGTAGTTTGCCACATAATCCACAGGCAACTGACAAGGTAAAGCCTTAGAAAGAACTATCGTTAATAATCCCGTAATCCTGCGTCAAAGTAAAGTTCATCGAGATACCTGCATCTTCACCTAAAATCAACAATGATAGCAAGGGTGAGTACATTTCGTACTCAGCAAGACTTGAGTTGTGTGTTTGAAATGCAGGTTGATCCTAGAATAAAGCTTCTACGGTTAACTTTTGCTTGGAGCCAAATTGAATTATAAATACTGAATAGTAGAGTGAAAGCGAAACTTGTAAAGGAAATGAAATAACAAGTATGTAAATACAAAAGTAATATGTAAGAGTACCATAAAGGTGATAAAACTCACATCCCTTTGTGAGTGATAAAACGTCCAGTCCCATCATATGAAATATTATCTGAAGATTAAAGTTTTGTCCATTACAGTGGCACAACAAATTGAATTCAACCTTGCCAACGTAATGTCAAGTATTGAATCATCTGTAAGGGTAAGCTCACCAAAACATTTTATATAAACAGCTAACTAGTGCTGGTTAGCCAAGTCATCCATGACCGTGGATACGGTTATTCGAATAGTTTTAGACTCTGCAGAGTTGTACAGCTTTACCCACAAGATATGTCCTCCCCTTGTGCAATCGATATAAGACACACTTCCTTTGGTGTGCCCGCAAGGAGTTCATAACGAAACCGTTCGTTACCTGGACCTTAACTTTGCACTAGCCCAATGACGTTACCCCTGACTATGATGGAAGCAAACAAACAGTGAAGCAATAGTATTCAGGAGCCCGCGGCTCAAATGGTACAACAACAGCCCCAAATTCATAGCCAGGCGTACACCGTTACAACGGCAGATGCCAACACCTCGGTGATGACACCTCCCTCGAGCAAACCTATATACGGAATGCCCGTGTTACAACTGCCTACCAATGTGCAAAGCTAATTCCCAAATAATTTAATAAGTTAAGATCGTCCCACCGAGACTCGTGGATGTACGGTATACTTGGATCATGCAACACTACGTTCGGTCCTCAAAGTGACATGGGCGATACTTCTATCTACGTACACATTAAAACATGTACATCCGGCTATTGCCAATAATCACCCACGTCGAAATCATAGTTTTATTTTAAAAGAAAGTGTCAATAACCACATTATTCCAACAGGTTCAAGATTAATGTTCATCATGTACAACAATTTTAGTTCATCACGAACAGTATAACCTTCCGTTCGTGTTCCCAATCTAAAGCAGGGCTAAGCATATGCATGTAATAATCGAATATACCCATTTTGTGTGTCCATTAACAATCTAGGGTTTCATCTATCACTACTGATTAAGGAAAACCATCAATGAAGGTTATATCTACCATTTCCCATAATATAGCTGTGTATGCAAAATATAGCATATGCATGCAAGTTTTAATTAGATTCTTCTTGTTAAAGAAAATTGGGATCTACATGAGTGCTTGCCTTGCTATCCATTGCTTTTAGCGACGAAGTCGAAGACATGATCTTGAAGTCGTCGACGATGAAGTCCGAAACGTCGGATTCTACACGTCGCATAACGAAAAAGAATAGCAAATAGCAAATAACACTTTTAATAAGGGCAAAAGGAAATCAGATGGAAAATCAAATAAGCAATCACTACATAAAACAAGCATGGATCGCGGTTTAGGGTTTTGAGACCGCATGAGCGAACGTACTACTTTCACATTGTAATCTTATTACTGATTTAAGGGTTTGAAGGTCGCATCGCATACAATATCTATTCCTTATGATTCATTCTATTTTATTTTACGAATTCAAGAAGCTAAGATTGTGTATGTTATTATAAATCAATACATAACATAACCGGGTAAGGGTAGGTGTAACTTGCACTATTGAATATAAGCAATAACAGACGTCACAATTAATCATTTGTGCATGCAGGGTTCAACTTAAGCAAATGTCAGGTGTCTAACAATTAATCATTAATGCAGGTAAAGCTTAACTTATAGTACTAATTACTGAGCAAAGTTATTTACATATATATATATATATTATGGGATTTTAGGGCTCATAAAGCGCATGGTTATCTTTTAAATAGGATTCAGATGCAAAGCAAATTGTAATAGAATTACTTCTACATAATGAAATAGGCTAGTTTTAGAAAGTTATTCTAAAGCTGATTTTATTAGTACTCATTGGTGATGCCCTATTTACTTTTCAAGTTATGGATAGTTAATCCTTAAGTTTGCAACTAAAAACGATATGCAATCAAACATGATATGCAATCATTCTTGTAGATTAAATGGTCACGCACTATGAATCATACTAAACAAACTTTATATGCATTGCTATCTATATTTATGCATCATATTCTAAGTATATGTCATACAAGTATGATTATTTATTAACTTAGTTCAATCTTAACTAATCATGATATATTTTTATATCCTAGAAATATTTATATGACCATAGGAACATTTTAGGAGTCATTTTTATGATTCTAAGAGCTATGGTTTATATTAATTATAATCGGACATAAAGCATCATGATTGGTTTCAATATTGCATGATACACCCTAAGTGCTTTTGTAGAATCATGTTCTATATTGTCTAACTAGCATAGCAGAACAAGTTCCATATCAATAGGATGAAAAATAAACTAGTTATAGCAATTTGAATAATCTATACATTGAAATCAAACTAGAAAGGAAATTAATACAAACTAACTTCAAATTCAAATCTAATTGCACAATTAGAGAGCTTATGATATAAGGATTCTAACAAAATTCATTTTATTCAATTTGGGCAAGATTTGCAAAAATTGTACATGCCACATATTCGGAACCTATACTTTAAATTTGAATTTGAGTTTAAAACAGAGATCAAAGTTCAAATATTCTTGCAGATAATAAAGCTACATGATTTAACATGAATTTAGAAATTTGTTTAGTTGGATTTGGATTTGAAACGCAAAAGATATGGACATTTGTATCCTTAGGGTTTGAAATATACCAGAAATGGGAAGTGCGCTTTTAAGCCTTGAAGGCGGATTTCGATTTTCAACTTGACCAAAAGGAACTGGCTGCCAGTGGGCCCCGTCAGGCGGCTACTCTGGAGGAGCTCGGAGACTGACCGGGTGTGTCCATATGGCGGCGAGGCCGAACAGAGGAGGCAGCTAGGGCTCGCCGGCGATGATGTTCCGGTGAAGCTTCGGCCCGGGCGAGCACATGAGGAGCGAGAGCTTGCCGAGGCGCGCCGGATGGTGGGTCCCACACTAGCCGAAGGCGACCAGAGTTGGGCGGTCACCGAGGTTGAGTGGCGGCGCAAACAGGTGCCAGCCGGAGAGGTTGAAGGAGATGGCCTTGCGTTTGGGTGCGACTGGGATGAGCACCAGCGGCTCGAGGTGGTCTCATGGGTGAGCTCAAATAGGCTTCGACGGTGGCCAGCAGGGCTAGCGGCGAGCGTAGGCGGAATGCGTGGTGGTGGTAGTCGCGATGGTGGAGAAGGGCCGAAGGGCGGTGACTAGCGGCAGGGTGAGCATCAGGGGAGCTATGGGATGCCGTGGGAGGCCTTAGTGGTGAAGATGAGTGGCCGAATCGGCGTCTCACCGTGCGGCTGGAACGTAAGACTCTGATCAGATTTTTGCCCCTCCTCCAGATGTGCTGCGGAAATTCAATCGGAGTTGGAGATAGGAGCAAGAATTTGACACTGGAAAGAACTAGGGTTTGTAGAGAGAAACTAAATGGAGGAATTTGACCAGTAGCTTATGGTGACGTTTGCTGTAGCTTTAATTGGAAGGTGATACATAAGTTTTGGCAATAGAGCAGAGGGATAGCAACTGGGCTTGGTTCGAATGGTTTGGCTTCTCAGGAAGGAGATGAAGTGGTAGAGGAGCTCATATCTTATTTAAATAGGCCATTGAGGCGGTGCCGACAGTATATAAATGGAGGGAGTTTGTTGTGGTGACCGGCTGAAGGCTCGACATCGCTAAAGGGCGCGAGAAATTTCGTTGTGACAACAATATTGATGTCTGATGAGCACTAAATGTTGTGGCAGAGGATTTAAGGGAGAGATGATGCCACGGCAGGATGGAGTGGAGAATTGCGGCGCTTGACCCACGTGAGGACAAGGGAGAGAGGCGGTGCTTGGTACTTGGTGGCTTTGGATGGAGGAGCAAGGAGGCAGTGCTGGCTGCTCAATTCTTCAGGCATCTTCGGGAGGGGGATACAAAGATGGAGAAGCAATTCAGTAGTGTGAACAAGCCAAAAGCAATGCCGGCTGGGTTCAATTCACTCGGTTGCCAGCTTCTTAATTGCCCTGGTCCATGCGACAGACAAGAGGGTAGTAATTCCCAGGGAATGGATGACGTGTGGGTCAAATTTAATAGGAGTGAATCCACTTGACATTATCTTATTAAGTGAAATCCTCAATATGATTTGATTTGGACAGCTTGGTCAAGAGAGGAACATAAGGGAGTTTCCAGAGCAGACTACGTGTGGGGGTCTCATTTATGGGTGGGCCCACTCGTCAGCTATACAAGAAGCGCAAATAGATGTTCAATGCACTATCTTCTCTCCTGACAGCCAACGTGACGCAATTAATTGAGGGGCCAATACGATTCAGGAATTTTCTAAACTTTTTGACCAAGCTAAAGGGATGAGATATCTACCACCAGTAAAATTTTGGAGTTAATATGACCTACGGTTTAATTATATAAATTCAGACAATGTTCGATGCACAGGAATTTATATTCGGAAAAGTATTTATCAGATAGTCTAAACTAGCTTATTAATTTTTGATATTTTTACACAAGGTCTAAATTAGTGTCAGTGAGCTACCATAAAAATTTCAGAGTCAAAATCCTAGTATTTATTTTATTAAAATTCTTTTACTTCATTTTACAGATTTTCAGGATTGGAAAGATTAAATAAGAATAAATAGTAAAATCAATTATTTATTTTTGTAAATTTTCGTGGATGAGGATAAGGTTACTGATCTCACATGATAAAAATACTAGGTGCTGGAAAGATCTAGGGTTTCCTACAAAATTCTGGCAAAGGGGTTGGTCAAGGATAAGCTTCTTCATTTATTTTACCTTATCAACTTGCAAATGGTTTCACATTTTCTTTTTGACCAGCCAAGATGGTTTCTAGAGCACTCTAGGGTTATCCAAGATTTACTATGGTAATTTTAATCTTTTACAATTTTACCATTTTATCTTTTACCTCTTTATCTTTTACTTCTTATCTTTTTATCAATTCCCTTTTCAAAGAAGGAAATCAATAAATGATTTTAGAAATTTAGAAAAGATGTTTATTAAAAATTAAGATCATCTTTGAATCTCATTTTAATAATTTGTTCTTTTGGAAAAGAATTTTCCAAATTGAATTTACTTTTTATCAAGTTTTAGGAAAACGATATGAGGATATCAAACTTCAAATTAAATTCTTGATTCCAATCTAAAATTTCTATTTATTTTTATTTTTATTTTTTTTAAATTATCATTTTTCTAATTTTTGAAAATTTGTGGGATGTTACAAGATCAATACGTACCTAAAGAAATACCGGTGAATGCAAGCATTTCTCGTCTAGATCAATATGTACCTGAAGAAACACAGTCAAATGCATTGCAATTTGTCTTTTTCATATCTTCCAAATGCAATTGAGTTTTGTCTTCAAATTTTACAGGGTTGTAGAACCACACCTCCCCTACGTCATATATATATATATATATATATATATATATATATATATATATATATATATATATATAGGGGGCATATTCAGTGCAAACCTTCCTTGCCGTGAAAACTCCGTGAAAACCACGTGTAAAAGTTTTGAAAAATTCTCAAAAAATTACCATACATAGGGGAAGTGATGTTCTACAACCCTGTAAAATTTGAAGAACAAACTCAATCGCATTTGGAAGATATGAAAAAGACAAATTGCAAAATGAATAGTGCTAAACAATGAAAAATCACTATTCATACTGAATTTGTCTTTTTCATATCTTTCAAATGCGATTGAGTTTGGTCTTTAAATTTTACAGGGTTGTAGAATATCACCTCCCCTACGTATGATAATTTTTTGAGAATTTTTCAAAACTTTTAAACTTGGTTTTCACGGAGTTTTCACGGTAAAGAGGGTTTGCACTGAATATGCCCCCATATATATATATATATATATATATATATATATATATATATATATATGGGGAGATATCTAGTTCAAACCCCCTTTACCGTGAAAACTCCGTGAAATCCACGTGTAAAAGTTTTGAAAAATTCTCAAAAAATTACCATACGTAGGGGAGATGAGGTTCTACAACCATGTAAAATTTGAAGACCAAACTCAATGGCATTTGAAAGATATAAAAAGACAAATTCAGTATGAATAGTGACTTTTCACTATTTAGCACTATTCATTTTGCAATTTGTCTTTTTCATATATTTCAAATGCAATTGAGTTTGGTCTTCAAATTTCACAGGGTTGTAGAACCTCACCTCCTCTACGTATGATAATTTTTTGAGAATTTTTCAAAACTTTTATACGTGGGTTTCACGAAGTTTTCACGGTAAGAAGGGTTTTCACTGGATATGTTGCCTATTTATATATATATATATATATATATATATATCACTATTCATACTACATCAGTATCATCATATATATATAGTCCTCTTTGAAAGGTTACTTTCGTATGCCGCGACAATTATTTAGATCTATGATCTATACCTACCGCGACAAGTGATTAGCGCAGTAGGTTCCTGCCATACTGACCTAGCTCGGCAGCATCTATTGCATTCTTGTGATCGAGGAGACTAACAATTATGTTTGTATGTGGACTAAATTTGAAAAAAAATGTGACAAGACAATAAAAAGATTGAGCTTCGAGTGGAGAGACCATAGAGTAGTAGAATTTGTTGTAAAATGTAATCGTTTAACCACGATTAATCAACAACACGTTAACGAAATCACAAGAATAAACTATAGAGCACACACAAAATAAAGGGGCAAAGCTCTCTTTATTATATTGATTTTTCTGTATAAGACAATGCCCAATATATAGCAAAGCCATTAGAATATAGAACAAATATAGCACAATTAATCAAATATCCAAGAAATAGCTATGTATTCAAATTTAAATAATAATCATTCAACAGGAGCGTAGACCAATGTTCATTCAGGAACTAGCTCTAAATTGATAAGGAGACTCATAAAGAATGTGTGACATCAACTTATCAAAGTGAATGAATATTTAGGAGACTAGTCTATGTCTCCATGTGAGTCGTAAGTGTCCTCTTAGGACTCCTCAAAATTCGATAATTTCAAGAACCACATCATCACACTTCTCAGCATCCATGCCAACAAGAAGTTAAACGGTGAAATATGACTTAACATTGTTCTCCAGATCTTATTGATTTTTCAGTAGATTTCAAGTAAAGATCCACCACATGCTTCGTGATGCAATAGTTGCACGACCAATGGCTAGCGCATCCATACCTAACATAGGGTTATTCAGGGTTTGCAGCCATATTTAGTTGAATCTTCCTTCTGGTAGCCCCTTGATCATTTACCTTTACTTTTCCACTATAGCTTGCCTCTTCCCTATATGATGCCTTTTTGGCCTTTTTTGCGGCCTCGCCTGTTGCTAACCCACTGAGCATTTGCATGTACTTCGACATTATATGATTTTCATTAGGAAGTACGTGATGCTTCCTCACTAGGAGTCCATCATGCTTTTATGCTTCTAGCAAAATACATATAAGCTCGGAGTACTTCAAGTATTGGCATGACGATACTACTACATTAGTATCATCATATTGGGGTGAAGGTGAATAATGTCTTGTCGATCATTTCATCATCAGTAATTTTCTAGTTACACAATGTTAGTTTAGCAACAAACTTGTGCATGGCAAAATTATATACTGCCACAACCTTTAAAATACTGAAAGAGCAGGAGGATCCATTTGCGTTGTGCTTCTGTCAACAGGACGGAAATTTGCTGGCTATATTTTTCCTTTAGGGAATTCAAAGGTGCTAGTTGGTCCTATTCCATCAAAAATTTGGCCTTTAGATCCATATGAAGATAGTGCCCCAGAAAGTGTAAAGCCGTTCACTTGGCAGCTTCGAGAAGAGTAGTGGTACCAGCTTTAGGCTAGGAAAACAATAGCTCCAAAAGATCGAGTTGTCAGATTAATTTTGGTATCCATTGCCCAGGTGAGGTAATTGCTGCCGTTCAGGACAAGCTCGATAAATTCCCTCTTTGCGATGTCCGACACATCTTATTTCTGTTTATGCAAAATGACTTTCATTACTGGTAAAATCAATATATTGCATGTTCACTTTTCAATCGGTAAATCTCGGTATATATCTATTCAGTAGATAATTATCTGAAATTTTCCAGAATTTTCCTAACATTTTTTCATTGTTTTTTAATAATTATTTAAGTAATTTTTAGAATTACTAAATAACAGAAAAATAAATTTCAATATATATAAACATGAAATTACACTAGGAAAATCAATCCACACATATGGAGCTCTTAATATGCTATCTAGAATTTTTCTAGGATTTTTCATAATTTTTAGTTAATTACCAAGTAATTTTCAGAATTACTTAATAACAAAAAAAAAATTCAAAATGAATTAATCATAGAATAATGCCAATAAAATAAATTCAGAGACACAAGGCTCCCAATATACTATCTAGAATTTTCTAGAATTTTTCTAGCATTTTTCATAATTTTTTGTTAATTACCAAATAATTTTTAGAATTACTTAATAACAGAAAATTAATTCTTGTGCACATAATCATGGAATAATGCCAGGAAATAAACCAAGAGATATGAAACTTTCAATGTACAAAATATCAATGGTCAACAAATTTACAAAAGTCTATATAACTATAAAATCTAATTTCTATGATTTAACATAAATTTTCATAATTTATTAACTATTTTTTTGAAATTACAGAGAACTCTAGGGGTCAATATGTAAATTTCCAGTTCATTTTTCTTTTTATTATTTTTCTTCCGAAAAAATTGACGAGCCGTACAGCCCATTTGGCACTCATAAAGGCTCGAGTCAACCCACTCTATGAGGGTGACAAGGGTTAACAACCCTAGCCGCCACTCGGCTGATGCAGTGCAGGGTGGTTTGGTACGGATGGTGTACTACGAGCGACCGCGCGCTTGCACAGGGCCGCCATAGGCCGCCTTGGGCGCACGTGCCACGGTCTCACCACCACGACATCGAGCGCGGGCACTACGGACGCCGCTTCAAGTAGGCGTCGCCGCCGCCTCGGGCGCTGTAGGGTTAAGGATGCCGGCTAGAGGGGTGAATAGGCAGCTTTAAAAAATCTCTACGATTAATTGCTATCTTCTAAGAACCCCTATGTCAAAACCTTAATAAGAAGATAATGCGGAAGCGATAAACTAAGGTTTTGACAATTAAGGCTTAAATCAACTAAGCTCACTAAGTGCATTAACAATCTATATCTCTAAACAAGAATTGCAATTCTAAAGACAAGCAATCAACATTTTCATAATGAACATAAATTGCTTGAAAGTAAATAAGGAATTGCAAGTAAAACAAGTAAAGTACAAGAGATACACCATTGTTTTACCGTTATCTCGGAGACTTGCCGATCTCCCCAAATTCACATTGAGGCAAGCCCAAACACAATGGACTGGCTTTTAAAATTGTTTAAAATGGCATGGCATAAATTTTTTCAACTGAAAATAGATCCTTCTGGCTAATTAAATAACCAAATTCTTGCAGATCGTTTGAGAACAGTGGGGAGATAATTTGCCATTATCTTCTCATCGCCACCAACAGCTTGGTGGCGGTGGTATAAATTTGGAGAAATTATGATGGGTTTTAAGTTCCATTAAAGCTTTCTAGAGGATCTGGCTTGAATTTTTCAGGTAAGTGACATTTTTTAGCCCTGGTGAAAAGGATTTGCATCCTTTATACAATCCCAAACGTGTTCGCATGTTATGTACTTATTCTATATAATCAGGAGAACAAAGTCATCGCCGACCACGGTTAATGTTTTAACTTGGGCCAAGCCTGTCGAAAGCACTCCTCCTTCGTGGATTGCTCTATGTTGGTGGTCGGTACTCTGTTGACATCGATCAGACGAGGAACGATTCACACGGGAATCAGTTAAAGACATCATGGAAGGAGATACACTCTGTACTTCTGCAGCAACTTCTTGTAGATCAACAGCTAGAGATCTTATAAGCTGCACATTGTCTCCATCCATTGGTTGGTTTAAAATTGTACCAGTTATAATGTGAATTTTGTCCACATGAGTTTTCTTTTGTGGACTATTAAGAACCATATTTATGTTCTTTACCGCCAACCTTGAAACATGCGGCGTGATTGGGAGGATATGTTGGGATTACTCTTTGAGGGATCTAGCCTCCGCGAAGTTTCTAGTTGGCTATTGTGGTAAATGTGTCTTGCCTCTTCCATAGCCTTCTGTTTGGCAATTGCGAGACTCACGCGTTGCTCCTAGGCGGCTTTTTCTTGAGCTTCATGATGTTCGTGTTACACTCATTGTGCCTTTGTCTACTCTGTGACTGCGCAAACGCGAAATCCGGAATTGACAGAAGGAGTGAATACTTCCTCATCAAAGAACGATGATGGGGTATAATCGAGTTCAAGACTTTGAAGAAAATCTTCTGAATATGAACTCTCATGGAAGTTATTATCATTCTGGTGAATTCGTACATTGTCGACTTTCATAGGGCATGTGCCCTGGTCCTCTGCCTCTAAGACAGAAGCAGGTGCAGAGTCACTCTGTTTTCCTGATTTTTTTTCCTCAGGAAATGGTGCCCCTGGTGTGATCTCATTCGTTTTGGATGAAGTTGCCAATTTTGACAATTCCGCCTCAGTAACATACTCGGAGTAGAAGTCACAATTACCTTCTTCTTCCTCCACGAAGTTATCGGCGGTGAGGTGAGCATAGTCAGGGAGATCAAATGAATTCTCTTCGTCCATTGATTCCGTCGACAACACATCACCTTTTCAATCTATAATTATGATGGATGCCCTCCCTCTAGCATCAACTGTCAATGTTCAAGACCCGAGGGTCCGTAGATCGAGCTTACAAATATAATTCTGATTACATTTGTCTATAAAACAAAGATTGATAGGAGTAGAAAAGGGGATTGCTTCTTTAATGAGCCATGAATGGTTTACAGAATATAGACTTAAGCGAAAAACTAAGAACACTAATGCTTAATCTTAATTAACTTCTCTAATCTCCACCCTATTTCTTGAATCCTTGCGAAAGCCTCCTATTTATAGCGTCGAAGGGATGGTAGTTTGTCATCTTCTAAAAGGTGTCTTCCCGCAAAAAGGTGTCTTCTCGTCAAAAGACGTCTTCTCATCAAAACGTGTCTTTTAATAAAGAGATATATCTTTGTAAAGAGTAACTTCCAAATACCCATATGTACCTGTAAGAGAGATCGTCTCCCGTACGCAAGCCTTATGCGAAGGTAACCTCTTCCCCGACCTCAATTAGATCGGGGTGTAAACTTATCCACGTCCGACATGTATGCTGGTCGAAATTATCCAACCAGCATGTATCTATCAAGTCAGGATTTTTAGAGCATATCATATCATCCAATAAATATTATTTATACTGGTTGGGGATATTTCCTTGTGACTAAAATTAACTCTGGTTGAAGTCATAACCAGTTAATGATTCTTAGATCTTGTTTTTATTTATAGGCTTTTTTATGAGACTTTAGACCCAAAGAATAGAATAAGGTATATCAATTGTGTTGGTTTCAATCTTAGTGATTGAAGATTAGAATAGGTTCATAACATCCATAAGATGTATACAAAGTTTCATAGACGTTAGACGTTGATCTAGCCGACCTAAAGTTATATCAAATTTTATTTTGCAATCGTACTGTGTTGCTCTCGGTTTTTCAAGCCTGCACTACCGCCCAGAACGAGCAGTAGTACCGACATCCGGCACTACCAAGGTGCCCCCTGTGCTGCGCTATTACTAGCCAGAACAAATTTTTTGCTTTACTCTTTTACGCTGAATCGTTTGAAGTGAGTTTTTGGTTGGAATCATCTTAAGGAAAAAATTTATTTGTAATCATTCAGCCCCTGTGATCGCGCTATTTTGATCTTTTGTAAACATGGATGTGAACAGGATTGCCAGAATTACACGTTGGTTTTCCTGGGAACACTGAGATCCAGAACCAAGTTGCTGCCTCAGGATAAAGTTTACTGAAATCTTGCAGTCTAGTTAACCTGCTACTGACCTATATTACAACACAGAAGGGGAGAAAAATAAGAGGGCAAAAACACGCAATGCAAATGAGCAGGACGCCCAAGCCAGGTGTACCTCAGCAGCCTTGGATTGCAAACGGGATGAAAGAAATATATCAAGAAGCATATGCAACTAGACGGTAGCACAAGTTAATGGGCTGTTTGGTTGCCTTCTCAACTCAGCCAGGCTGTATGAGTGAAGCTAAGCTGGTGGGATCCAAGCTAAGTGGATGCAATGAGATGTTGTTTGGTTAATTGTATGAGGTGGTGCAGACTGAGAAGAGATGCTGCAGTAGGCCTACAACATGTGGAGTTAGAAGTCATCCTCATCGTCGAGGTCTGGATCATTAGATGGTCGTATTTTCTTGCTGTCTCTTCCTCCAGGACGCCCTCCCTTCTTTGGTTTTCCTCTGTCGCAATGCACAAGGGATCATAACAGGGCAGCTATGCTAACAAATTCCCCGTGCACATTAGTTTTTACTCAAAACCTTAAGACAAACTTTCTACGCTGTGTAGATATTAGTAAAGTTCAAAAAGATTGATCGAAAATTGCAGCAAAAATCATCTGAAGACTTACTGCCCATTTGCAGGAGTGCTTGCGCCCTTTGAACGACCAGATCCATACTCTCTTCCATCTGACGGAATGAATTGAACTCAATTACTTAGCTGTTGCTTTCAACTTAAGTGAAAAAACAAAGAATGCTTACCATCTCTTCCAGTCAAATGCTCATCAACCTAAAAATGTACAGAAAAACAATAGTAGTGCACATTAGCAAAATCTGCAATTTGGGGGAGCGAGATAGGGGAAAGAACAACCAAAACAGAACAAAAAAGGTGTTTGGTGGTGTTGGCCACTACTGCGCGTACCGCTGGAGAGGTAACTGACGATAGAGAGAACAGCCTCTCATCAGCCTGAAATTTCCTGGAGCGCTTGAGGCTAAAATAAATCAAGCAGAATTCGTTGTGAATAATTCTATGTGAATGCCCATCATCTGACTTGCTTAAACAAAGCAAAACAGTAAAGATAAGGCGTGCTGCTTGTGCAGCATAATGAACTCAGACCGTAGTCTCAATAGCCAATGATTGTCATCAGGCCAAAACAGATTTCATAAATATACATCTCTCATGCTGAATTGCTGATGCTGATTATAAAGTGCTCATGTAATAGGGAAAGAAACTGGCGCAACATGACATAAACTAGCATAAAGTATCTGTTCTATCTGGATTATAAATCTCTTGCCGTATATCTAACACCGTAGATTCTTTAACCAAATATTAGTTAAATCATGTGATCAGTGACCTGAGTATAAAGTTCAAATGGAGGTGACATCTTGAGTCTTGACCATTAAAAAGCCTTATTCTGAGAATTGGAAGTAGAAGAAATGAATGGACTTCTCCAAATAGAGAAGACTGCATCAGTTTATTCAAAAGTCAAAAATGAAATAACGAAATATGAGGTCTCTTACTTAACAGTATTTTTTGACGATGACAAAAATGATTCGAAACCCTTTAGCACGCTTCCAAATTGATTAGACTCTTGCAGGTAGGTGGTCTCCATATCATAAACCTGGTAGTATATACACATTACCATAAGTTGTACTATGCAAATAATAATAATAATAATAATAGCATGAACAGTAAAAAGCTGTCTGCTTGCTTCAAAATTTGCCCAAAGCCAATCAGTAAATGATATTTTTCCTCATCTGTTAAATATAATTGCACAGCTAGTTATTACGTAGTAACAGAAAAAAAAAAACACCATAACAAGAAATTTTATAAGTATTTCAACATGGTTTGGTGCTTTTCAGCTATAGAGGTGTCCCTTATAATCACCAATAGATTTGGCTAGATGTCTGGTGACACTACAGATCCTGTGCTGTGCCTAGGATTACAGAACACTTTGATCAATTTACTAAATGCTACCAGGCATTGTGGTTTTCCAGCTGGATTGAAATACTTGAAATAAGACCAATAAAACTCCATTTTTGGTTAGAAACTTCTCCTTTCTGATAAATCAACTGTTCCTCTGATTGATTCACTATTCGTACCACAAATTTGGACCATTTTATGCAACACAAGAACACTTGAGACTTTCAGGGTACCCCAAGAAAGAGTACACAGAAAACAGCCTAGAAGGTTCTTGGCCATCGTACAAAGTAATTAAATGCAAATTTGTGACTTGATGATCAAAACAGAGGATAATGATATGGTTAACTAAGTGTTAAGAGCATCAAGTGTTTCATATCACTTGATCTTAGAACAATCATTATTTTGGACGTCAAGCACACTAACCAATTTGTCCCATCGCATAATGAAGCAGTAATCTTGACGCATTCAGAAAACAAGCATGTTTCAGCAAACCTGCAAATTGTTCTCTCTCTCCGTCCCTGCCTAATTTAACGCGATCGGACATTTCAATTCGCTGCAGCAGGGCCTTTGTCAAATTGAGCTCACAGTTCACTCCGTAGAAAAACATGGAGTGGTCCAACGTATTGGCTGTGAAGTCAATTATTCAGATTTCTAATGTTATTGAGGCATTGTTAAGATAAATTCAGAGTAGCCACAGATGTCTACAACTCGGGTTCTGCAATCTCAATACCGTCTCAAAACACAATGAAAAATTAGCAGCTTTCATGGAGCGGGGTTTGGCACCTTGAGCAACGGTGAAGTCCCCAATTCCCAACTGAAGAAAGATCGCACCTTTAGAACAAGAACCGCGCCCGCGGATACAAACCCTGACGGCCCAAGACTGAGACAGGGACTGGGAAAAAAAAAACCTAACCTGACGCTCGATGGAGCGGAGCTCCTCCTGGAGCTTGGCGCGCTTGCTCATCAGGGCCGAAAGCATCACCGTGGGGTTCGCCGGCGCCGGCGCCGAGGGCGCGGAGCCCGACGCGGCCTTGTGCGGTCCCCCTCCGCCTCCTGAGTCCATGGCTGCGGCTCTAGGGTTAGAGTTTCTGTTTCGGGGCGTTCGGTTTCTGCTCGGAAGCTAAGGGCCTGTTTGGGAGAGCTCCACTTCAAAAAAATCAGCTCCACTCCACCAACTTCACTATAGAGTAGCTCCATCATAAAGTTGAAGTAGGAAAGGGAGGTATTTAGTTTGCAAATTAGATCTAGCTTCAAGAATAGATGGGTTTGATGTGGATACCCATTTGTGCCCTTGGATGTTGAATGGAGATGGGTAATTACCTCATATGTGTAACTAGTGGTAAAGATGGGTAATTACCTATGAACTTCACGAGTGGGTATGAAACAGTGTTTCTTGAAGTACCCCTTGAGGAGCTCCACAAAAATCATGAAGCAGCCCCGTAGATTCACATTTTTTCTAAAGCCGGAGTTTTGTGTAGCTGAGGTGTTTGGCTACACGAAGTTAGAGTGGAGCTGAAAATTGAGGAACAGACCTCTCCCAAACAGGCCCTAAGCTGCGTGCGATAACAGGACACAGGTTCATTGAGAGGACGTACACTCCGAATCCTCGAACAAGCCTGCGAGGCGACGGACATCATGGAGGGGGAGCTGTTGAGCCTGTAGCTCTGCTAGGCCTGGAATGGGCTTCCTATGACCTTTGCGATTTTAGGCTGCAATGGGCCGGTGATAGGCTTTTACGTGGGCCTTTAAGCCAGAAGAACAATCCTGAGGTCCTCCTCGAGCTTCCGTGCTGCCGATTCGACTCGGACCGACGACTCGGCCAGTCGTCCTCCTCTTCGTCCCCGCCGCCGCCGCCGATGTCCCGCTCCGGCTCCATCCTCTCGCGGGGCCTCCATCCTCTCGCGGGGCCTCGATCTCCGCGGCCGAGGAATTGGAAGCGGCGAGTTGTGCTAAGAGATGGAGCAGTGGAACCGGCCATCACCGCGTGCGAGAGCTGAACTCCAGCACCACACATACACGTGCTACAACATGGCGGCATGAAAAGCGACTACTAAGCTAGCCATGAACGGCACTGCAGGTCACAAAGTTTGATTGAAGCCCTAGAATCGCCGAGTTGTATATAAGTATATTGGGCATTTGATTATTTATCATAAAGTTTACGGTGATTGAGTCATAGTTTTACTCATATGTGACCCTAGGATCCAAATATCAGTGAGACATGGACATAACATATCATCAATTACCATCAACTTTGTGGCAAATAATCGTAATTTGCAAGTTGGGCTTATCGGCTCTATTGACACTTATGTTGGTATCAACCCTGGTGAAGTGACTTCTCCAAAATAGGTGAAGTCCGAAGTAGGTGAAGGCTTTTAATTATCGATGGAAGATACTAAAATTTACATTGAGCTAATATCAAGACTCTAAAGCATGTTAAGCAAAACAAAATTGTGTATCTTAGAATTCTTTTCAGAAATGTTGCTTTTAAGATAACACTTTTATTTTGAATGATAAAATGAGTATGAACTGCATAAGCCAAGAGTGTACTTCCTATTCAGATTTCTGTTGGGATATGCGAGGAGAGATATTTCTATGCATCATTTTTTAGAAGCTACATAAATATTAAAGCATAAATAAAAAATAGATAATAATTATCTATCTCTTTATTTTATTTATTCTAAGATTTATGTAATTTATATTGCAAGAGTCTAAAATCAGCAGGTAAAGTCGCACCTTGGGCTCTGGCTAGAATATGGAGCCCGAGTGCGCGCTAAGACTGTACCCGCGGATATGACAAGTCACACTTACGATTCCTTATGCAATCTTTAGCCGCTAAGCCGGCAACCTGGTGATCTTTCGTTGTAGTGCTTTGGGCCACTCAACAAAGCTCTCTCTCTCTCTCTCTCTCTCTCTCTCTCTCTCTCTCTCTCTCTCTCTGCCTGGTCAACAATGCCATGGCAACCGTCCTGGACAAGTCAAATGCAATCTTTTGCTTCCATGGTCTAGCTTTTACCTTCATTATAGCATCTGCTGTTTTGCTTACACATGCCTCTTACGCACACTGATGATCATCGAGGTGTTCTTCAATCTAGCTGGGCACTACCGCACTAGCATACAATAATCGATCGAGTTTGACGCATCTTCAATGGATCATAGCTAGTGATCGATGGATCATGTGTGGATCTTGTCTGCAACTGCTGCTTAGGGACCACGCTGCACGGTTCATGGCCTGGTCACCCGTCCAACATGGATCATATGAATATTGAGTAGTTAGATTTGAATTTGGTACGCCAGAACGGCGTGAATTTGGCGAGCGGCCAAATCCAGCGTGCAGTAAAGAGAGCAGAAAATAGTGGTTGCCCAACAAATTCCAAGCTCCGTAAAGAAAGAAGAAACGCTTCCCTTTTTCGTCTGTACTTCGAGACAGTAGTAATGCATCGATCGAGCTTCGGCAATCCAGGATCATAGGTATGGCAGTATGTCACAGATTGATGAAAAGCTTGGAACAAGCGACAACGAGCACAAAGAGCAACCATTGGTTTAATTAATTTTCATCAGATAATATGCCCCATATGGTATGGCCATATCACATAGATGAATACACCAAGCCAGCCATAGCCCTGTCAGTACCACCGAGCTAGTACTGCTAAGTACTACTAGTTCTGTTTCTATACCAAATCTCAAGATGACTTGTGCGGGCACGCACACATACACAAGAACACGTACGCATAAGCTCGAATGAACTAGCACAGATTACATCTTCGGAGAGAGTCGATAATGCTCTTCCAAAATCACGTTCACTGAAGTTTGAGGTGCCTTCCCCTGGAACAAGAAACCACAACGCAACACCGTCATCCATTAATACAAATAAAAAGAAGAGGATCGAGGCTAACAGAAAAACTAAAAAACGGTATACCGTTGCAACGGTATACCTCTGAAACTCATGAAACTTATGATTTTTTGCACTGAAACTCATGAAACTTAGCACTAAAAACTGATAAAACATGAAACTGATGAAACTAAACACTGAAACTCATGAAACCAGCACTGAAACTGATAAGTTTCATAAGTTTCATGGCTATACCGTTGCAACGGTATACCGTTCCCTAGTCATTCTCCGAGGCTAAAGCTGGTAGTCTTTTTTCATTCAAGACAACAAAATGGCCACTATTCAGAAAGGACTTATCTGTTCTACTACGAATAGTTAGTGATTAGGTCATGATTAGATATCAACAATTAACTAGGAGCACTAGAGTTTCTCCATATCTTTCCCAAGATAATTAAATTTTAAACTGAAACTAAAGTGGATCAGATAGTGACCGTAGTAATCCACTAAAGATGAGACCATGGACAGGTGATGTTGTCTGCTGTCTGAAATTTTGCCATACTGACTGTTTCTGGTGTATCCTCCATTTAGCTGGATTTGCATGTCACCAAACAAAGCGGGCGGTGACAACTAAATAAGGGAAAGTAAATAAAAGGAACAGGTTGGATTTTTCTCGTTGATATGAAGTCTGAATCAACACGGAGCATAAAACAGGAAGAAAGGGCACAACACTGTATCACGTTGGAACGTGGAAATGCTCCTTATATACGAGGCCCACATGCTAAAAACGTTTTATCATCGGATGGAACACGACAGCGCTGTTATGTAGATGAGTTGAGAAAAAGGGCAGTTTGCAGAACTACTAGTCAAATTTCTTACTTTACCAAGAATGTCAATCGCATGGGTAAAATGTTGAAGAAATAAGTCAACTCCAGCAAAATCCTAAGAACAATGGTTTTGACTTACCTTTTGGAAACAACATGATAAACATAATCAAGGCTGGGCCCACGCACACCGGAAAGCGACAAAGGGAACATAACAGAAGCAGCAAGCTATAAAAGACACTAGGTAGAGTCGCCTGGATGAATTTGATAAAAGGGTTTTGATAAGTTTTATCCGGATGTTTTCTTAGTAACCATCATCCAAATTCTGGACTATTGGATTTGATAAAATGCAAAAGGGCTCGGTCCGGGATTGCACGCGAATATGCGGAACCACAATTTTGTTTTGTTTTTTTTGCAAAAGATTCTGTGGAAGGAACCGGACGTAATTTTAAAATTCGCGGAGGACCTAATCGACGGGAGGTTTTTTTTTTTTTTTGCAAAAGCAACGGCGGATGCCCCGACACAATTTTATAACTCACGGAGGGCCTTCTATAATATGTCGCAGATTAGAGGGAAAACATAATTTAGGTGGAGAACGGAATATAGAAAGTTAGTTGAGAGTAACTGCATCCAGAAAAAAAAAAAAAAAAAAAAGCTTCCAACTCAAGCGACTGCATCCAGAAAAAAAACAACACAGTTCCTTCCTGCACATATATACCCAACACTACAGCGTATAACAGCATGACAAGAGGATGTACGTACAACGCGACGATGCATATACGGAACAGTCATTAAGAGAGTTACGGGTTACTTAATTAACTACCTCTGGTCCTCATTGGCGGCGCTGCCACTAGGGTTGCTGCTGCTGCAGTGGGATCCTCGACGGCGTCCTGCTGACTCAATGAGCTGCAGGTCCTTGAGCAGCTCTTCGTAGTGCCTCTTCACCTCGCCGGCTGACTTCCCACCACCGACTGCCCGTGCCACATTCTGCCAGCGGTCTGGTGTATCCTTGTCGTAAGTCGCCAGTGCCCTCTCGAACAGCTCGTTCTGATTTGCTGTCCAGGATGAACTCATTCTTTTGCTGTTTTCCTCGGCAAGAAGAAAAGGAAGGCCAAGGGAACAGTGATGTCCACTCCTACTTATGGCTGCCTGTGTTTCCTACGGAACAAGGAGTGTGCGCAGCGCTGCTATTTATACAGAGGGGGATGAGAATAATAACACCCAGTATTGCCTGTATTGGTGGGGGTGTATTGTATTAGCATTAGGCAATGAGTTGACTCGCCGTTTTTATAGGGGAGAGAGAGAGAGAGAGAGAGAGAGAGAGAGAGAGAGAGAGAGGTCATTGTTTCATTAATTTGGTGCGTATTAAAGTTGTCGGGAGGAGTTAGAACTTTACCACACCTCGGCTTTCCTGGGGAACATGAGATCCCTTTAGTCCTTGTTTGGGAGGGCTATTTCCGGCGTTGGTAGACCAAGAATTTGAACTAAAATCTTAACCCATCCATGTGGATAGGTCGGGATTGTGGTGCGGCCAAATAAGGCCCTAATCTCTCTCCCCCTTCCCCAATCTGTATCCTTTATTCTCGCTTATTGATCGGAACCATGCTTTAAGGGTGCATGTGGTACTTAACATACGCTAGATATACCTAAAATCCTACAATGCACGAGTGGTAAGGTACCCCTGCTATAAGCACTTGTGCTTTGTAACCAGCAGATAGTACCATGCTAGCATCCTTATTGATGATACCAACTTGCAGAGTATTTTGTGTAAAGGTGTTGTCCCGTACTGATTTCCAGTCAATTGTTTGGCTGTAGAAACCACATACAGTTTACACCATCAATGGTAGCAATGATTATGAGAAGCAGACCATTGCTGGAACAGAAGCCCCCACTATTGCACCTCCGAGGCAAAACTAATGACTAGCAATTTGTGTTGACATTCTCCCCTCTGAAGGAGATATCTTCAAAGATTTGAGGCAAAACTAATGACAAGCAATTTGTGTTGACATTCTCCCAGATATCTTCAAAGATTTGAGGCAAAACTAATGGCTTGCAATTTGTGTTGACATTTTCCCCTCTGAAGGAGATATCGTCAAAGATTTTTCTATCACAAGCTAATGATGAGATTTGTTATGTGTAAGGCCCAACCAGTCTATGTATGCATAATGTTCTACCGTTTTTTTGGTGGTGTAAGAACCTTTACACTCAAAAGGGCAAGAGAAGAGGAGCAGATTCTTTTGTGCAATCCATATTGTTAGGGTTAACACGGCATACGAAAACCGGAGATAAGATTTAACGTGGAAAACTCCTTGCGGGACAAAAACCACGGGAAACAATCCACTAATAGGTTCAAGGATTACATGTATAAGGGGTTAGCTTATAGAGCAAAAAAGTCCTAGTTGTAGAAGATATGACTCCTAACAAACTAGGTGTGAAATCATGTGATGAAAATTTGGCTTAGTGATGAATTTGATATTGCAAAGTGTTTGTGATCATGGTATGTGTGGTGCATGTGCATGTGCTGTTTCAGATGATTAATTGGTATGCTTGTGATAGCACGGTTATTGTTTTGCTTGATGCAATGCGCTCGTGTGAGTGGTTGCATGGACTGATCTTGAGTCAAGTCGTGGACTTATGCTCGGAATATTGTTTCGTGTTTTGTTCATGTGCAGGTGTTGTTTGAGGTAAAACGTGGTCGGTGACGGGACCGGGACTAGGTTCAGGGAGGAACCGATGTCTTAGTGGTCGAGGATGTCATGCGGGATGTTCGGACTAAAGAACGGTGCACGTGAAGATGAGTGAGTCACGCGGTAGCGGCAGGTGGGCCGTACGCGTGCATGTGTGAATTTTGGGCTATGTGCATATATTGGGCCATATGTAATTGAGCCAGGTGGATATGCATGCTTGCATCTGTATACAAACTCTTTAGGTTTGCTCATTATTAATAGGGGGAGGTGTCTTCTGTTTATGATGAGCTGGGTATTAGGGTTTGTACTCTTTTGTTGGGAGCACTGTAACCAGAGTAGACAAAAAGAAATAAAAATTATTTTCTTCAAAGCCACGCGTGATAAGGAGGCCAGGTCGAGCGACAGAAGCGGAGAAAGCTCTCGGCGCTACAATACCTCGCGTTGTTACAGTACCTGCTACAGTAATCTATAGTGTTGCTACAGTAAATCGTGATTTGCTGTTCATCCGGCTTTCTGCTTTTCGTTTTCTCGCCCGGTTTTCGGTTTAGTAGATTGATTCATTGTCTATCTTGATTCTTTAAGTTTCTTCTTGATTTGATGCATCCAAAACCTTTCTAGGGCATTAATTTAGTGTTCCTTTTGTAGATTTTGTTTAGTCACGGAATTAAGGTTAGATCAATTCTCGTCATAATCTGTTACAGTAAGCTTGTGGGGTCCATAACTTTTGATCCGTAGGTTCGATCGAGTTGATTAGTTTTTTGTTAGATTCATATTGGAATCTAGTTTGTTGTGTTTAAATTTCAGGTCAATCCGACGGCTGGATCTCCAGGAATTCGTGATTTACCGAACGCATCTAATCTATTTTTATTGAATACGAAGCAATTATTTGATTCCGAATTAGGGTGAATTTTTAGAAGATCAAAATTTTGTTTTTAGTTTTCGCGCAATCATTCACCCCCCCTCTGATTGCTATACTAATATATATCAATCCTACACTAGGGATAAAACCATAAGACATAGTAATTAGAGATATTTGAGTTATCTTCAACAAACCTCTCTTTAACTCAAAATCTATAATAATATTGTCTCTGAAAAACCCCGAATGGTAATTGAGCATTGAAAGTCCAAAGGACAGTGCGAATATGAAAGACTGGAACAGTCAATCCAAACACTTCTTGCGAAACAAAACTGAGCAAACCACCAGTAGGTTGTGAGAACAACTGGAACAGTCAAACCAACACAGCTATAACAAAGCAGACGAAGAATTTAGGTATTCAACTCATAACCCCAATAAAATATGAGTCTGTACAACTGACCTAATGCTCAAAACAACGTGAGCCAAAACACATATATCGTGAGCCTGTCTTCACTACTGGCTCTGCATCTTCATTAGAACTTTTTAATGGAGATGCCACCCAATTTAGTAGAACTTAATACACATTAAATATATGACCATCTGGCCTTTATCTTATTCAGGGAAAAGAAGCCTTTATTGGGTCAGAGGATAGGAGTAATTAGCTCCCTCCGTATTTCTTTTCAACTAATCTGTAACAGTATATGGATTGCAATGGACAGAGAAGAAAGATAAGCAAAACTGATATATATTAATCAACCGTGATATATGGTCGAACAAATTGGACAACATCCAAATCCATCCCTACTATCTGCCCAGCGTCCACTTACAGTGTAATGATGACAAACTGCACATATTATTCAGTCAAGTGTACACAGTCAGAAACAGTACTAAAAACAGTTGATTCATTCAAATGCTGTTACAGATTTCTTCTAATTCCAATTCCAGTATACAGTGAATTGACATAATTAGATTTGAGTTTCATGGGAGCTTTTTGTTATGCGAAAGGTTACACATTCAATTTTCACGAGAAAACAACTGGTGGTCTGTTAGTGTACCACAAATCTCCAATTTTCTAAAGAACAACAAAGTTCAGAAAATAAATCATAGTAAAGGTAAATGAACTTTATTTTTATAGTAATCCGGTAGGATAATTTAGCAGCAATTATTATAACAATGATCAGCTTCTTTTACAACTTTGCATTGGATTTCCACTAATTCTTGGTGTAAATTGACGAGAGAAAGAGCAAGGAGGGAATTCGGTACACACTTGGGCGATTGTATTGCCCCTCAATATATGAATAACATGCCTTGATTGTCTAGACCTCAGCTCTCCTAGCCTAGTCCCAATCTCCTCCACCTCACTACGACCTATCTCTGAAGTTCTACAACCATCAAAGATAAGAAAAACACATCACAAAGCATTGCTCAAAAATGATATGCAAAGAGTAATCAGCTGAACAATCACACATCTAAGGATCTCACCTTAGCTCACAAACAGTCAAGTCCATGACCACTTAAAATTCTGACCTGTCACGACCTGACCTATCATGACTCCAGCCTGTCAAGGCCCGATCTATTAAGACTCCGACATATCAAGACCCGACCTTTTAAAGCTCCGACCTCTGGTCATAGGGCAACTCACAGCAACTCAAATTGCTCAAAATTAAGGCAAGCTCCATTCAAACTCAAATATAAGCACCACAAGCTCAAATGCAGTCAATTACTCGTCACACACATGGATAGACCTCCACATAGTCTTTCAATCTCACCGTTGATAAGTATATTGATAAACACCAAAAAAGCACAAGTTGAGTTTGAGAATACAAAGAAGAAAGCAATTTGATTGCAAAGTCTCACTTAGTCCAAATACAAGAGAAGGTAAGATCATGACCAAGTTGGCAAGAAAGATTTTAGAGCAAGCCAAGAAAAGATAAAGTTTTTCACAAAAACTTTAAGAATCAAGAAAAGTCAATAAAAGCTCAAATTTGCAATTTTGCTCATGATCCAAAGAAAATAATAATTTTTCACCATGATCATGAGAAAGCATTTTCTCCCCCCCTTTTTCTAATAATGCCTTTTCACATTTTCTCCCCATTTTGACAATATATGCATCAAAGAAAAACATGTATGCATGAAATACATCCTAAATGAGCTTTGAAGATTATCCAAGTGACCGTTTCGACATAGTATGACACCAAGCTACTTAAGTTTAGATTATGCAAAACTAAGTCATTCCAATTGCATATTTCAATATTTGCTAGCTAGCACAAAAGCAATTATGCTATTTTTTATGATTTCGACAAGAGTAGCACTTAGCATAATTTCAAAACTAAAAGCAAAGCTATGTAAGGATCAAATGGATATACTAGATTTCAACCAAGTCAACTCATTGGGAAGCTACAAATACATAAGAGAACCCTCTTACTCAATTATCTTTTAAATACAAATTTGTTATTCTAACGCACACAATGCGGTTTAGAGAACTTATCTTAGTGAAGCACATTTGCCTAGGTGCTATCGATAAAGGCTTTTTAGGCTTCACTCTCCTCCACAAATTTTGTTATGTATTTTATAATGTAATTGACTCAAGTCATATTCAACCATCTCAAGCATGAAGCTTAAAAGAGTCTCGCGAATGTAAGGTGTTAAGATCAATTTTAGCATACACATGTCAATTTTTTTAACATTTTTGACACTCAGATTCATGAGCATTTTGAGGATTCCGGAATACAACAAATTAGCTTAACACAAGTTACTCCAGGGACTTTAGTAGAAACCCAAGATTACACAAGGCATGACATAAGCATATAGTAAAGAAATATAGCAAGTAAAAGCTACAAATTTTCATCAAGATTTCATTAAAGTTCAATTTTAAGATTCAGCAAGCTTAGCATGATGAATTAGTACAATTTATATAAGACTAAGCTAGCAATAATCTTAAAAAAAAGTAGCAAGGGACATAACATCATAAGTTTATCAATTGCATAATTGATAAAGCTCAAAAATAGAAATTAAAATCTATATGCAATGCATAATGATCAACTTCAAAAACTGTCCCTCAACATGTGAGTCAATTTTAAGCACAATTCTGATTCAAGTTGAGTTATTAGCAGAATTAATATTCAAAAAATCCCAGATGAACTCAACTAAAATCAGAAACATAAGATGAGAAGAGAGAGTCAAGAAACTGACAATCCGGGTGACTATAAAGCATAGATAAGATGGTGAAGAAACACGACGGCTTAGACTCGCTCTCACCTTCCCCATATGACTAACATAGGAAAGCTGGCTCTATAGACTCGAGCTAGGAAATACACACAGATCCTGTCTACCCAGGAGGTCCAACACTTGCTATACCTACAAGACTATGAGGGAACTCAACCTAGAGAGAAGAGAAACAACTAATTAAGAATGATAACAACCTATAGCATAAAACGAAAAGTCCATGTAAAGCATGCCATATGTCTAAGTGAAGTGAACTTCTGAAATAAAACTCGGCCCAAAAACACATAGAAAATGCACAAAAATAGATGCTGGAAATAAACATATAATACATATAATACAAACTAGCTCCCCCTCAAGGTATGTCATATGGGCTTATGACTCCAAGCTCCCCCCCTTAGGGTAACAAACCTAGAGCTATCCATTGGCTTGGTAAAAATATCAGCCAACTGGTAGTCACTCTCCTTAAAATGGAGCACTATATCTCCCTTCTCCACATGGTTTCTAAGGAAGTGATATCGAATATCAATATGCTTGGTCTTAGAATGCTGCACTTGATTCTTAGCAATGTGAATAGTAGATGTGTTATCACAAAAAAGTGGAACACAATCTGCTACTAACCCAGAGCACCTCGCTACAGCAGTTGGTTGCAGCAACATACTCGGCCTCAGTGATGGACTATTTGACTCCGTATTGCTTCCTAAAAAACCATGAAATAAGAAAAATGCCAATAAATTAAAAAGTGTCAGAAGTGCTCTTCCTATCTATCCCACAGCTAGCAAAATCTGTGTTGAAAAAGGCTCTAAGGGACATACATGAAGATGAAGAGTATCAGATACCATAGTCAATGGTAGCTCGTAGGTACCTGAAAATATGCTTCACCGCCTGGCAGTGAAAGACACAAAGAGAAGCCTGAAATCGAACACATAAACATACAACAAAGTGTATATCTAGTCTCGAGGTAGTGAGATACAAAAGAGAGCCAATTGAAGCATCTAGACCCCCCAAAATTTGATTAATGTTTTGGTAATTAGCGACAATCATGCTTAAAGGGCTAACAATTTTTATTTGAGTATATAAGAACAGGTTGGTCCATGTAGATGCACATAAAAAGATGAAAATGTGATGATAGAAATCAAATATTATCAAGTATCCAAGATCTGGGCCAAGGTATATGTATTTAAGGACCTTTTATAGCTTTTACCGATCTCGGTGTTTGGAGAAAAGGTTGGAATGCTAGAATAGGTGCTGTACTATTAAGAGGAAAATTTTATAGCTAATAGCTTCATTTTTAAAAAAAACAAAATTTCATTCAAAAAAACTAAAATCTCGGTAAAATTCAACTGAACGAAAAATAGTTCAAACAACGTCAAAAAATTTTGAAATTTTTTTTGGATGTTCCTAACACATTAATAATGTCCTCATAAAAATTTTAGGTTATGATAAATCCTGAGGAATTTTTAAAAAAAATCTAACAGTGCTACTGTCTTCATAAAATGCTAACCGACAAATTTCAACCGAATGAAAAATAGTGCAAACCACGGTAGAAAATTTTGAAAAAAAATTTGGATGGTCCTGACACATCTATAATATTCTCACAAAATTTTTAGATAATTATCAATCTTGAAGAATTTTTAAAAATTTGGACAGTGCTACTGAAGACTAACCGGCAAATTTTAACCAAATGAAAAATGGTACAAACCAAGTTAGAAAATTTTGTAAATGGTCATAATGCATCAATAATGTTGTCATAAAATATTTAGAGGATGAGCAACCATACAGAATTTTAAAAAATTCTAACAGTGCTACTGTCCTGAGAAAAATCCGAGTAGTGAGCCACCAATGCCTGAAGGTAGTGAGCCACTCAAAGAATTGTTTGAAAGATTAATAAATGATACATCATTAATGTTTCCATGATCTACCGAATGTCCCACATGGAAAACGAGTTGTAAGTTTTAATCAGATTGCAAGGTTGGGAACATGAGTGATAGAAGCGTTAATGTTTAATGAGATAACAGATTGAGTTACAAGTTTGGATTTGAATGATTCAACTTTGTAAGTTTAGAGATATGATCAAATCAAATTGCAAGTTTACAGACCTACGTGATAGGTTTAGGAACTCATGACACATATCATCCCAACATATATGTTGATTTCATTCATGTCTAACAATTTACCCATATTGCACATGTGCCCTAATGGGCTAGCTAACCAATCTTGGTCAAACACTCAAACTTAATTCAATTAAACCAGTTTTATTAATTTATTCTTTAAGTACACAGATAAGAGCTAACGAAGAGACATATTTCAACCGAATGAAAAGTGGTTCAAACCACGTTGAAAAATTTTAAAAAATTTTGTGGATGCTCATTACGCATCACTAATGTTCTCATAAAATTATCAGATAATGATCAAGCTTTAGGAATTTTCAAAAAAAATAAAAAATTTCAACTGAATATTTTTATTTATTTATTTATTTTCGCTTTTTCCCACATGTGTTGTTCATAGAAGGCATTACAATGCTCCCAAAAAAATTGTATAAATCTGGTCCTGGAGCTATGAAATCCGATCATTTTTGTGCAAATTTCGCTGAGATTTACCGAGATTTCGGGCTATATGGGCGAAATCTCGCCGAAATTTTAATACATTGTAGCAAATTTGAATTTTTTTTTTTTAAAATTTTTCTATTCCATCGGGATTTCAAAATTCGGAGGGAGCCAGGAACCGATATCTCACCGAAATTTCTATCCCTGGGCACGGGACGTGGGCCGAGGACACCCTGCACCAGCCACCAGGCGTGCTGCTCCACCGCGTGGGCATGCCGTGACCAAACGCACCGCACCACTACCCCGGTCCAAGCACCAACAAACCATTCCAGGGGTTGACACAAACCCATGGTATGGTGGTGGGCGTGTCCTGGCATGTGGCGTTGCTGCGGTCGTCGGTCTTGTCGCTGCTGCGATTGTCACAACCCTTTGTCGCCTTAATTTGCTCCGTGGACAGTCCTAACGAAGAGTGATCGCCGCACCCACTCTCGGACGGGCAGCACCAGGACCACCGGGTGAGGAGGGCGGTGCCGGCGTTCACTTTGGTAGCATTTAACCCGCGCATCTCCTCAAAAAAGAAGGATTGAACGAGTGCGCACAAAGGAGGGGGATGGTGGTGTCTGCTCTGACTGGTGCTTTGAGTCACCACTCACCATGTGGGAGAGCCCGTCGTCGAGGTCGCCGAGAGCGTTGAGCACCAGCGTTCCGGTTGGGGACAGGCTGCCATTGAGGTGGTGGAGAAGAGCAAACTCCCCGAGCATGGCGGTGAAGAAGGTGCGCCATTTTGGAGATGCTTGGGGTCTTGAGATCGAGGGTGACGGGTATGTGTGTATTAGTACCAGCGACATTGATTGCCAGCGATGGAGATGCAAGGTTGGAGGAGCTGGTGGCAGGGCTGCTCACGCCTGAGGTGGCAGAGGTGTGGGACGGTTCAGTCATGCCGGGCAGTGGAAGAGAGACGGGTGTCATGATCCATCACAAATCTACCTAGATTAAAATTTCTCCTTCCAAAAAACTGTGCAGATATTTAAATGAAAATTTTAAATATTTTTTTTAAAAAAAAAAACTTGCTATTTTTTCTTTATTCTAACAGAGAGAGAAAAAAAAATTTAAAAAAAATTCTCCTTCCAAAAAACTGTGCAAATATTTTTATGAGAAAAACTAAAATTAAAAGGTACTGTAGCCTGCTATTTTTCCTGTATTTTTAAAAATAAAAAAATGTTGTGGTTGTGCTGCTGTAGTGCTAGAGTATGAAGAGAAAACTAGCTACAGTATTACGTGGCCTCGGGACTCAAAGCCAAGGCACTAGTTGCAAGCGAATGCTTAAGCTACGAATAATTTGTGAAATATAAAGGACAATAAATATATGAACCTATATAGCGTTGTACTGTAGAAACCACAATGAAAAATGCCACGTGTCGGGCAGGTGAAAGGCGGGGCCGTACCTCTCCAAAAATATAGATTTAATGCAAAATAAAGAGAAAGCCGAAAAAGGGAATTACGTGGGGAGAATGTATTGCCTCTCAACATGAGTTACACATTTTGTATAGGGGTGGATATGCTTGGACCCCAGGGGTGGATATGCTTTGGACCCAAGGATTCAAATTTCGTTTCCGGGTTTTATCTCGGGCCTGGCCGGACGGCGAAATCTCGACGAGATTTCGGAAATTCAAACCAAATCCGGTCGTAATCCAAAATTCAAATTTGAAATCCGTTTTTTTTTCTACCGGTAAATCCAAAATTTTGGCCGAAATTTTCGAGATTTTGGCACAATTTGAACCGACCAAAAAATGGTCAAAACTCATCAAAAAAATTTTGAAATTTTTTGTGGATGATCCTGACCATAAATCCAATCAAATACAATGCCCAAAAATTAAAATCCGGTCCGAAAACCCGAGATTTCGGCGAGATTTTCGCAGTTACTGTAGCAAATTAAAAAAAATATAATTTTTTTTACCCAATCGGAATTTAGAATCTGGGGGGGGTCGGAAATCTCGGCCGAGATTTCCGGATTTCGTCCGAGATTTCTATCCATGCTTGGACCGATATGTGTTTTAGGTGATTTTTCAAAAGGTTTTTTGAGTTTTTTATTCTAGACCTCGGGCCATGGCCCGCTTAAATTCAAGCTGAACAAGTCCAGATACCAGTCTTCATGCAGAAAAGAGAACTATGCCTAAGAAAATATGATTCAAATTTCATTCCTATGACTATATTAGGTAAACTAAAGCATATCGGTTGATAAGAAAGAATAAAGAGAGGTGCTTCTATGCTTTTCTTTAGTACAAGTTGCACAAATCTTGAAGCAAGCGAAGAGGTAAGTAATCACTATCTACCATTCATTCATGTTTTAATAATTGTGCAACTTTTAAAAAGAAGAGCATAGAAGCACCTCTCAAGAATAAATGGAAGCAAATAGTGAAGACCGTTTGTAATTTACAGCAGGCTCAAAATATTCTTAAGATCATTGATTTAATAAAGGACGCTGTCTCTTACGCAACATCTTATTGAAATTTTAGTATAAAGCACATATCATGACTTTTTGAAAGGTGCAAACCGTTTATGTGTCATTTGCATGCTAACATGGTTATTCTGTGTAAGTTAGCACCAATGTTTTGTTGAAGTTTGTAGACAATTACATGGTTATTGGGTGTAAGTTAGCACCAATGTTTGGCTTGAGCTTTATTATATCAAATGGAATAACTTTCCCAAACCAGCATTGTTCCAAAAGTTTTTACTACACAATGAAGATTAAAATATGCTTCTAGTTTTAATCTTGCCTCAAGTTGAGTACAAAAGGATGCACGGAAGCAATCCCTGTAGTGTTGGACAATACAAGGTCAGAACGTAGCCTGTCAACCAGTACTCACTATTTAACTTAATAGAAAGCAAATAAAGAGCATAGAGACAGTAATGACAAAATGAAGACAGAATGACCATTTTGTATTAACATGACAACTACCGACTGCTGAGTATATATTCATTGATACTGGGTAGAAGCATTGTTCCCTTGCATTCTTATGTTTCCTATTTACAAAAACAACATGATGAAAAGATGCCTCAAGAAGGCACTTAACATTTGCAAAATAATAATTTATTGTCAGAAATTTATATAGTTGTCATATCTTAGTCGTCATGACTTGTTTCAATTAAGAGCATGGCACTACAAGCTATACATCTTGGCCAGCATCCTCACAATTGACTTGGGACACATTGGAAGCTTCTAACAAGAGAGATTTGTGAGAAAGGAAATTGTCATCAAGTTGTAACGTTGAGAGGAGTTCAGAAGTAGATTATCCCATGAAGGTACGGAATACTACTGCTCATTTACATCAGTCGCATCAGAAAACACAAAAGGCTCTTGCACATATGTGGATCTCCCACGTGATAGTTCAAGTTCTCAGCATCCTAAGGGCCGAGGTGTGGACAGGTGGATTCGAGACGATGGGAAAGACACCCACCATAAAAGTTGATAGGATTCTCAACAACTTGGAATACACATATCTGCTGTCAAGTAATATGATGCTCTCATGGCAATGAATCTACTTTTACAAATATGGTACTTAAACAAAATTGGACTCAAAATATTTATTTGAATCCTTATCATCTCACACCCATACCAGGCAAAGGTATGACGCTAGATTTCCTCTTTTCAGTATTCAAAGGAAGCAAGGTTTGCGAGTCGCAAAGTCGAGTCGAGTCGCTAGGGTACCGACTTGTAGACTAGTCGTGACTAGGACAGATTAGTCGCTGACTAGTCGATACAAGTCGATGACTATATAATTTTATATAAATATACCAACATACTGCATACCTTTTTTTGCCATAACAAATCATCATCAAAGGAGATCAGTAGAGCACAACTGCAGAAGAGTAGAAGAAAAAGGAGAGTAGGAGGCAGTGAGACACAATGCTTGAGAGCAGAGGCAGAGTAGGTCCAATAGGAGCAGACGGCAAATCGGCGGTGATCGGAGATGCAGAGGTGGAGTAGTGAGGGGAGAGTAAGGAGTATTGGAGTAGGGCGGGAGAGCCGCACAGCAAGAGCAATGAGGGAGAGGAAGGTCCGGCAGAGAGGAAGAGAAGAGGCACCTGTATGGTGGCATCCGGCGGCGACGCTGCTTCCACCAGGCAGCGGCGTTAGTGACATACCGGCGATGACACTACTTCAACTGGGCGACGGTGGTGTTAGAGGGAGGCTAGGGTCTGCAGCACGTGAAGTAATGAATTGGATTGGGACCAAACTAGCAGAAGGCAGGCTCAAGTATTGGCTACGCGGGCCATTTTTCTAGTCGAGCGACTTGCCAGCCTTGGCTAGTCGAGACTAGTCACCTAGTCGCTCGACTAGTGTGGCAAGTCGAGTCGGTAGCAGTGACTAGGTTTGCTGGACCGACTTGTTGACTAATCGATGACTAGTCGTGACTAGTCGCCCGACTTTAAAACAGAGAAAGGAAGGTATTTGCTTTCAATTATTTAGCTATTTTGATAAAAGTAGGAGAGAACCGCGACAGTCTTCGAATCTATATCTTAATGGAATTTGTGTTGACCAACAAAAATCAAGATTCACTACACTATCAGCCTGCCGTGGTATGTGATGAATGGAAAAAAAACGTGTCAAATATGAAACAAATAGTCAAAATCCACAATTACACAAATGTAAGTGATGGATGGCACCAATGCTTTTAGTTTATGACAGAGACCTAATTGTCTAACATATGTCCTTAAGCATGCTGGCCCATGCAAAAACAAGGATGTGTGCAAGGATCTTATTAAGAAGAATGGTATATGCTGACCTCCTAATCTTCTGACACTCAAAAAAAGAACGCAAGAGCTAGATTTCTCTGGTTTAAGTATGTATTTCTCTACATTAATGAGTATGGAACTATGTGATAGTGATGTCATAAGGATAAAAGAAGAATCAAATATAGCATCAGAAAGATTGGATTCTCAACACAGATGTGCGCTTGATGAAAAGTAGGGAGCCCCAAAGGAAAAGGTATCGGATAATGGATCTGTGGCATAGGAGCCAAAGAATGATGCCTAGATAAGGTATGATAAAACCACTGTGAGAGGAGGAGGTGATGAAGTAAATAGATAAAAATAGAATAAGATCTAGCTGATCTCCAAGCTCAGATGTTCCTTCTGCTAACAGAATAAGTGGTCCAGTTTTCTGTAGACAGCCAATGGGCACGTATGTTCGTAATAACGGCACAATTAAGTGGACAAGAATGACACAAGAAAAAGAATTTAACTGTTTATGGAATCGATGTGCATAATATGAATCTTGCGTACTTTAGTGTAAATTCAGATCACAGATAGAACCTGCAGTACACTTCTACAGTGTAATAATTATACAGATGGCATGTTTACAACGCTATGCTGATCCTAAGATTGAAATGAATGTAAGAACATTTGCAATATAGCCTTTTATCATGAATAAGATAATACTCCGTAAAAATTGCTATGATCCACTTAGATGTTCAGAACTTGGACTTAGCAGAAACAAATGAAACGTGTTTTCAAGTATCGTGGGGACAATAACATGGCCTGAATAACCTGAAGTTAGCTTGATAATACAATAAACTACCACACTTTTCTACACCTGATCTTATGTGTGTAAATAAACTTTTCTACACAAAATGGCTCCCTTTGACTAGCACGGACTTTTGGCCGTTATTCTGTCCATATTCATCCCTAGACCAGATCATGATGCCAGGATTAGCAACATATCCAATACTATGAAAAGTGGAGTCATCTCAGACTTAAAAATGGAATCTGGGGCCATAGTGAGGGCACCATGTATTCTAGAGCTATGTGGTTTTCTTAGTTGTCGGAGACTAAAACACTTAACGTGAATGAACGATCCCACGGATCTAAAAAACTGAGCATAAACTTTAACACGATTCTCATTTTTGTTCTGAATCTTGACCATGAACATTGGATGTAAGCAGATGCGTGATCTCAAATGTTAAAATCCATTAGGTGCCACCGGCAGATTTTCCCCAAAAATAAACGCAACACCGTGCATCTCGCTCTATCCATTCCATCGTTACGGCACGACACACCTGGCCCAGTGAGCTCATGCATGAAGATCTCGGCCAAGGAATAGGAAGCCAACACGGGGTCGTTGTATACGGACCTACTAATTCGCTTCACGATGCATTCTACGCCGCCTCACGAATCGCAATACAAACATTTATGCTAGACACATCCCAAGTATTTCTGTTAAACACATGGGTCGCCAGCTTAGGAATGCCATTGCCACCCCCGCCCCACCGCCGGTGCCTTTCTTCTCTCAGAGGCATACAAACAAACACCTGGCCTACGCGCGTACGAGCGGGGGCGGGCCGGGGAGGGGGGGGGGGGCGTGTATGTATCCTCACCTCGCGGTTACCTCGGCAGGGCCGAGGGAAATCCACGGAGCCTGCGAGGACGCATTGGTCATCTCGTAGAGCGCTCCGCATTTGAAGAGAGGCGGCTCTCAGGCAGGCCGCAGAGGTGAGGTGGAGTGGAGGGGAAGGGAGGCAGGAGATGAGGAGAGGCTGAGACCTGAGAGTAGGGGTGGATAACGAGCCAATTGAACTTTTTTTCGAGCTTTCTTCGACACTGATTTATTCTTATTTATTATAGTCTCCTGTATTGTTTGAGACCCAACTTCGAACCGAGCTTAACGAGCCGAGCCTAACGAGCCGAGCCGAAGTTGACTCTGGTTCCAAATCAACTAATTTTTATTTTAAAAGAAAAATGAATGTAATCAGAGCAATTTTGAAACGAGCCACCGAGCCAGCTCAACGAGCTTTTTTTCCAGCCCTACCTGAGAGGCGCGATGCGGCGGGGAGGGAGGCGGAGCTTCCGGCTTCGTGCCGGTTGCGTAGGAGTCCAGGAGATGATGGCGTAGGAGGGGGCAACGGCCGGGAGCGCTGGCCCGGCCCGGTCCGCTGCTTACACGAGCCAGCGCTTTTCTAGGCCCCCTCGTAGACATTTTCTTTTCAAATCTGACCCTTCCAAAGTATGTTTCATTTGTTGCGTTTATGTAGTACCACACAGCAGAAACTTGGGAGAAGCAACCCGCTAAACAGTACTACCTTGATAGTATTAATTAAATGATTTAATTAAACAAAGTCATTAATTAAGTGGTTAATTAAATAAAGTAAAATTTAATTGCAAATTTCCACTAGCAATGCTACCACGATAGAAACGGTTATGATATAGATAATCTCTATCCAAGTATGGAAGGACTCTATCTATTGGTGGGCGAATCCGAACTAATCTGCAAGTTAGCTTTGCTATTTACTAGGCACCCATTTGTATAGAAAGATCCATCTAATAAAGAGAGTACTTTGCCTCTTTATTGTGTGTGCTTCTACTTTTGTTCGTGTGATTTCGTTAGCGTGTTGTGATCGATCGTGAGCGAACGACTCATTTTACAACACGTTATCAGCGCGATCGTTCTACTGTGGCCGTTGGTGATTGTCTACCTGCATCGATCCACATTGCATCAAATTCATCCCTCAACACGTAATCACACTACCGCAAGCCCTACGTAAGTTTGATCTGCGTAAGACAATCGCATCTACATGTTTTAATCATATAGATTATCACATCTTAGTTGTAGATTAAATTGTCTAATCTAAATTGACAGTATACTTTGATTACTATTCATCAAAAAAAGTTGATCCCGAAGACCACATGCTGTCAACGCCGGCGCCGACCAACGCGCGCCTCACCTTCATGCTGGGCCAGAACATTGTCTTGGCTTCTGCGCCGACGATCCGTATCCCGCGTCTCGTAGAACGCACGCAGCACGCGTGCGATAGACCCTTCAGCTTCCACGCTCCTCGTCAGCCTTGTCTTAGTTTACGCTCTCGTCGGAGACCGCGCCTGCAGCGCCTTTATTTGTGCGCTCACCAGAGAGCACGGTCACCCCTTCGGCTTTCGTGCCTATGCAGCGGCCACACCTCAGATTCCACGCTCAACATCGGTAGCGGCGATCGGGAAAGCGCTCCCAAACGGTGGCAGCGACGCCTAACTGCATCGATGGAGATCACCCTCGCTCACTCACACGGAAGGTGGCGACCAACCCGCGTGTCACGGCCCCAGCTCTCGCATGGCGGTGGCGCCCGACGACGATCGCCCTCGCTTGCTCGCCCGGAAGGCAGCGAGCTCCCATGCGATGCGGCCCCTCGACTCCCGTGTGGCGATGGCGATGCGACCCCTCGGCTTCTGTGCACCGACGGCGGTGCGGCACTTCGAGTACTGAGCGGCGGTGGCGCCATCAATGGCTGCAAGCAGACGCGAGAGGAAGATGGCGGCTAGGGTTTTGAGCTAATAGATTTCCTGAAATAAAAAATAAAAATGGTAAATTATGATTATCGCCCTTAGATTTTCCTGTAATATCATAAATTAGTTAATAAATTCTAAAAATTGATGTTAAATACTATAAATTATATTTTTGGATTCGTGGGCTTCCAAAAAATTTGGTAAATTAATATTTAGCACACATTGGAAGCTCCATACTCGAGATTTATTTTCTATTATTATTCCATGTTTATTATCAATTTAGCCCTGGTTCTTAATGAACATTTGGTCTACGCTCTTGTTGAGCGATTATCATTTAAAAGTGAATAAGTGCCTATTTCTCAGATATTTTGATTAATTGTGCTATGTTTGTTATATGTTCTACAATTTATTCCTGATGCAATAATTGGCTGATTGTTAAATCATAATTCTCATATAGAACAAAGTATAATGCAATGACGGAGGAGGAAATCTGTCTAGAAGACAGTTCTACTACATAAAGTGAATTGAAAATATTATGACTCGCTAGAAGCGATGCTCTCATAGTTGGCACTGGAAGAATGCCATATTATACCCTGTGTCCAGTCATACCCACTTAAATTTTAAAGACATTAGTCTTAATGGTTTTCATATGCAGGCAGAGAAAGAGGATGGTACAGAATACCTACTCATGACTAAGTTTAATGGGTGTAATAAATGTGTGGTTGAAAAACTCCCTCCGGATTATACTATGCACATATAAAACCTAAAATTTGTGTTGCGATGAAAACCCCAAAATATTTAAGATCTAGCAGATCGATTGGGTTATCCCGAGTTGAATATTATGAGAAAAATAATTAATAATTATTCTCGCCACAGCAGAAAGACTTTTCTAAACCTGAAGATTTCATATGCCATGTTTGTTCTATAGGAAAGCTTATAGTTATATCTTCTTACCTAAAAGTTAGGAAAGAATCAATGAATTTCCAGGAAAAAAAATTCAATGTGATATCTGTGGACATATCCAGCCCTTATCGGGCCCTTTCAGATATTTTATGGTACTGATAGATACTTCTACTAGATGGTTTCACGTATGTCTCTTATCTACTAGAAATCATTCTTTTGCTAAAATAATTAATCAAATTATTAAGAGCTTCCTTTCAAAAGAAATGATCAAATCTATTTTGAATGGATAATGCTAGCCAGTTGACCTCAAAAACATTTAATGGTTATTGTATGACTCTGGGAATTAATATAGAGCATTTCATATCTTATGTTTACACTAAAAAATTGCCTTATAGAGTCATTAATTAAAGGAATAAAACTTATTGCTTGGCTACTCTTACAGAATAGAAGGTTACCCACTAGCTTTTGAGGCCACCAGTGCTGCACGCTGCGGTATTAATTCAAATTAGACCAACTGTACATCATGAAATTTCCTCGTAGCAGATAGTGCGTGGAAAAGAATTAAGTATTTCCTATCTACAAAAATTTGGCTATGCCATATACATGCTAATCTCTTCACCACAGCATACTACCATGGGACCCACCGAAAGTTGGGGATTTATGTAGGTTATGAATCACTATCAATTATTTAAACACCTATAGCCTATGACAGATGATTTGTACATGGCTCGGTACATTAATTGTATTAAGGATATTTTTAGCATTAGGGGGAGATAAGTACCACATTAAAGAATGCCGAGTCTTTAGATTCAAGCATTAAAGAGACCAAACTTGAAGTTCGAAAGATAATAAATCTTCAACAAATAAGCCAATAATCTGCAAAATGCATTCACTGATCATAAAGAAATGAAAAGATCTCATATATCTGCAGTATATGCACCTGAAAAGGTGAAAATACCCAGAAGGATATTAAACCCACTCTTGACCCTCATGATAAAAAGTGGGTGAGGCCTCCAGGTGCATGAGACTTAATTCCACGGAGGCGTCCACAGAAGTAGAGAACCAAACAAATGGGAACACTACCCGTGACACTAGAAGAAGCTCAACCTGATGTTGAGAAAATTCCTGAAGTGAGCCATCTTGAAGATGGTAACATCCCTGAAGTGATCCATCTCGAAGATGATAGTCCCAACGTATATTTGCGGGCACAATCCAATGCTAGGTAGCCGGAACACCCAGACTCCATCGTTATGGGAAATCACGAGGAGCTGGAAGAAATTAATAAAGAGATATCCCTGAAGTGATGCAGGAGAATTGTATAAAAGAAAGACTATAATTGTTGACATATTTCACATAAAAAAATTGTTAAAAGTTGGATCCAGAACCAAAGTACGTGGCAAAGTGCCAGAAGCGCTCAGATAGGGTCAAATAAAAAGAAGCAATTGAGGTAGCGCGCTTAATAAGAGGAAAGTTTTTGTCCCATCGACTGAACACCTCCTAAAATGTTCCCTGTAGGATCAAATGGGCTTTTCATCCAGAAGAGAAATAAAAATATCCAGGTAATGAGATATAAAAGCGAGGCTTGTAGCACCAGGTTCACGCAGAGACCCGGCATCGATTATGATGAAACCTATTCTCCTGTAATGAGTGAAATAACGTTCTAAAATTTAATATTAATGGCAACAAGCTTTAAACTTATCAATGCAGCTGATGGATATAGTGACCGCATATTTATATGGGTCAGTGGATATAGATATTTATATGAGAGTCCCTGAAGGAATTAAAGTTCTGGATCCTAATAATAGCAACATATATAGCGTCAAACTGCAGAGATCGCTATACGGATTAAAACAGTCAGGAAGAATGTGGTACAACCGACTTAGTGAATTCCTCCTAAAGAAGGGATATTCAAATAATGATGATTGTCCTTGTGTGTTCACAAAGAAATCCCAGAATAGATTCTGTATCATCTCAGTATATATTGATAAACTGAATATCATCAAAACCACAAAGAAAATAAAGGAAGCAAGTTTTTACCTTACGACGGAGTTTGAGATGAAAGATTTGGGTAAAATCAAATATTGTTTAAGCCTACAGCTAGAGCATTTTCTAGAAGAAATTTTTGTACACCAATCTACCTACACCAAGAAGGCATTAGAAAGATTTAATATAGATAAATCTCATTCTTTAAAGATCTCATGGTTGTGAGATCGCTTGAAGCGAATAAATATCCTTTTTCAGACCAAGGATGGAAAATGAGAAAGTCTTAGGACCTGAATTTCCATACTTATGTATCTTGCAAATTGCATAAGACCTGATATTGCATCCGCAATAAATCTGCTAGCAAGACAGTGTAGTCCCAACCGGAAGAAATTGGGCTAGTGTCAAGACTTTATTCATATACATCCAAGCTACTCAAGATCTTGGATTGTTTTTTCAAAATACCCACGACTTAACCATAGTGGGATATATGGATGTTGGCTATCTGTTTGATCCCCACGGTGCCAAATCTAATACTGATTTTGTGTTTTTTGAGGTGGTTCAGCCATATCTTGGCGGTCTTTTAAGCGGACTTTGGTAGCTACTTCTACCAATCACTTAGAGATTTTAACTTTATATGAAGCCTCACATAAGTGTGTTTGGTTGAGACGTGTGATTAACAATATCTAGAGGTCATGTGTTATTAATACCGTCAAGACTCCTACGATTATCTATGAAGATAATATTACTTATGTTATATAAATGCAAATGGGTTATGTAAAGAGCAATATCATAACGCATATTGCCCCTAAATGTTTTTATGCTCATGAACTCTAGAATAATGATGAGGTAAAGATATTACAAAGCGAGTCATGTAAAAATCTAGCATATTTATTTACTAAGTCCTTGCCAAAATATGTTTTTCATTCTGTGTTAATAGCATTAGAATGAGGCGACTTAGAGAGTTATGTGAAAATCTAGCAGAATCTGTGTTTATTGAGTCTTTGCCAAAATCTATTTTTTAAAACTGTGTTAATGGCATTAGAATGAGGTGACTTAGAGATTTGTAGAGTTTAGAGAGAGTAAATCCCTGAACTATGACCCATTTTGCATGATCTTAAAGATCATATTTTATATCCCGGAGATTATAAGTTGTGTGTTGTTTCTCTTAGTGAGTTTTCCTGAAGTTTTCTTATATGAAGGTTTTTAATGAGACAACTAGTGTAACATGAAGTGCGAGTACAATGTATTCTTTTCTCCATCCTTTTTTTATTGGTTTTTAGAAGGAGTTTTTTCACAAGACATGTGCATTACGCGGTATTCACCAAGGGGGAGTGTTATGATATAGATAGAATCCCTGTTCTAGTATGCAATGACTCTATTCGTTGGTGGGCGAATCCGAACTCATTTATAAGTTGGCTCTGCTATTTATTGGGCACCCATTTGTACCGAAAGATCAATCTAATAAAGAGAGTACTTTGCCCCATTTATTGTGTGTGCTTCTATTTTTGTTCGTGTGATTTCGTTGGCGTGCTGTGACCGACTATGTTTTACAACAAAAACTTTACCACGACGTGTCATTTATCACGTCTTCTTTGATCGATGACACGGTTTTTATAAATTTATTTGAAATGAGTTCAGATTTTTTTGTTTTAAAAAAAAGATTAAATGGTATAGAAAAGTGATGGCTTCCAAAAGCATGCCAAGAACGGCGAGACCCACCTATCCAGCCCAACGGGGCAACCGGCAAGCGCCACTAGCCGAACAACACGCCTACGGCCCACCCAGCCCGTCTCCACTGACCAAACAACCCGGCTCCCGCGGCGCGGCGGACCACCAGTCAACCGCATCCCCACCCGACCCAGGTCCTCCGTGTCATGGACACCGCAGTTCGTCAACCTCTCTTTCCTTTTTCACCGAGGCGCCCGGGGAGGGAAGCTTCGATCAACACGTTCAGAAACACAAACAAAGACGCGTCGGTGCTGCTACGTGATAGCTACTCTGTAGCACATATAGCTGGGGTAAGTGGTACTATATTAGAACGGGGCAACATATCCTGTGCTAATGCAAGTTCCTGTGCTAAGGTGATAATACCCATCTGTGGCCATTGGATTTCTCTCCTGCGGCTGAGATCTCAGTAGGTGGAAACCCACCTTGCCACTTAATCACTTTTCCTCATAACTCCCTATGTTTTGTTCATCACAAAAATACCCTCCCACCTCACCCCTCTCCTCTCCCTCCCGATCTCCACCGGCGCAGCGACTCACTCGTTCCCCATCTAGCCACCTCCTTCCCCACGGTCGACGTGGTGGCTTCCCGCCTCTTTCCCCAAGGCCGGGCGCGGCGGGGTCCCGCTCACTCCCCCACGGCCGGCGTGGTGGCTTCCCGCCTCTTTCCCCACGGCCGGGCGCGGCGGCATCCCGCTCACTCCCCCACGGTCGGCGTGGGGGCGTCCCCCCTTCTTCCCCACGCTTGGTGCTGCTGCAGGTCCTCCTTGTCCGCCCCTGGAGTTATGCCTTCATGGGGGAGAGAGGAGATAGGGAGGGAAGTAGGTGCTCCGCCGAGGGAGCATCATTGGGAATGAGGCTGTTCTTCCCCACGCTTGGTTTGTTGTTTTCAGTTGGGCAGCAAGCTAATGAGGTTGTTAAGGATCAGTTGTCTGCTCTCAGCTTCATTAGGTCAGATTTCTTTTCCCACAATTACCATATTCCTCGTAACCTGTTAGCACTGATGACATTGATGCAACACTTTTCTAAAATATCATTCAGGTGCTTTTGGCTCTGGAAAAGATCGAACTGAGGTTCAGTTGAATGCAGAGCATATTAGAAAGAAAAGAATACGAAGAACTTCAGGCCTTGTTGGTTTCTGAAGAGGATGCCAAATTGATGAAGAATGAGTTAGAAAGAAGAGGAAAGCTGTCACAATTTTTGCGTTGAAAACTTGTATGAGCTGAATGAAATCTGTTGCAATATATGAGGTTTAGTAGCATGACATTGTCAAAAGATAATGACTTAGAATTATGTAAGCTGAATGAAAACTCCAGAATGTGTATTTCAATGTGTATTTGAGCTCCACAATGTGTATTTGAATTCCAGTTTGTGGTTTTGAATGAGTTAGAAGAAAATGAGCTCCAGCATGTGTATTTCAATGTGTATTTGAATTCCAAATTGTGGTTTTGAATGAGTTAGAAGAAAATGAGCTCCAGAATTCAAGTTTGTGTTTTCATTGAGTTCTTCAATGTGTCAGAATGTGTATTTGAATTCCACAAAATGAGCTCCAGAATGTATATGGCATATGACAGACATGATCCAAAATACTCAAAATACCCATCTGTGGATCAAGTATGCTAAAATACTGCTCAGTATTTCAAAATACCCATCTGTGGATCAAGTATGGCAAGTAATATAGCCTTACATGCTCAAAATACTGCTCCATTGTTTACATGCTCAAAATACTGCTCCATTGTTTACATGCTCAAAAAAAATTCTAAGGCTGATTGTATCACTATCTGAGTTTGTTCTTATCTCATAACATTCTCCTAACCGCTTCATTGCTCCAGATCAGATCTGCATACAAAAATATATATTAAAACATGAAAGGATACATGTTATTCACTTGAAAGACATTGTTGCATTGAATTGGAAATTTTATAAGAAAACTTGTTACCTTGAGCATTATGCTGACTTTTTTCTCAAAGGGCAATTGCGGCTGTCGTGATACGTGATCTCCTTGCAGGACCTACACATACGCAGCCCTGTTTTGTTGTTCTCCAAACTCGTGGTTTTCTTCCCATCCTTCTTTATCTTTTGTCCCGGCCTTACTCTCTTGCACCTACCTACAGATTTGACATCACTAGGGGCTTTTATGGTTATTTTACTGGGAGGAACAACCTACGAACGATTCAATTTGTTCCGCTCGAGTTAGCACATTCTCAGAAAGTAATGGAGCCATGTCGTCACCAAATGCAGAAAACCTATCCCACAAAATCTGCAGGCCATTCTCCGTTGCTCCAGAATGGTGAATTAATTCTTCCATTTTGCTGCGTATTTTGGATGCTAATTTCTCTTTTCCTATTTGAACCACATCTCTTTGTTTCTCTATCAACAAATTGCCATCTCCATCAAAGACATCATCCTTAGTTACTAGCTTGGTCCATCTCTTTAACACAAATTGGGTTGGAACCTCTTTAAGTGAAGGACTTTGCAACACACGGATAACATGGCGGCAAGGAACACCAAATGACTCGAAGAACAAACAAGAGCAATTGGTCTCATTTGTTACTATGTTGCAACGAACAACTCTAAATTTTTGTAGCCCATCATTAACCATTGAAACCTTCCACTCCCCCTCAGTTGTGATGCTCTCCACATTACAATGGTCCCTAGCAGCAATAATTTCTTTCTGGAATTCAGTAAATATGGTGAATGTGAAAACCTGACCTCCATGCTTCTCTATTGCCCAACTAGTCTGTAACACAGGCATTGTATGCAATGTGGCATTGTCAGCTTCTAACTCATTATGACGTTGTTCTTCCACTGCATTCACAAACCTTATCCAAAATTCCATTAGTGCATTTTTGTATCCAATGAAGCGGTTAAAGAAAGAATTTGCACTTTCTGACCTAGAAGTTGTTCTAAGGATTCCAGCCAAAAATACATCTTTAAAGAAAGCCGGAACCCATGATGCACGAATTACATACCGAGTAGCCAACCATTCATTGCCTTCCAAACCGAAATCAGAAATAATGGAGGACCACTTGTGCTCAAATTCTTCTGGAGTTTCAGAAGCCCACACACAAGAGTTAAACCGCTGGTAAAGTAAAGGGTTATCCCTCATATGGGGTGGTACCTTTGCTGGGAGCTTTTGCAATATATGCCACATGCATAACCTATGTGTGCTAGTAGGGAATACAATAGCTATTGCATTCTTCATGCTTGTAGCTTCATCTGTAATGATAAGCCTCGGTGCAACCCCCATTGCTTTTAAGAAAGTACGAAACAACCAAGTGTATGTTTCAGTTGTCTCATTGCTTAACAATGCTGCACCAAACAAAACAGATGCCTTATGATGGTTAACTCCAGTAAATGGCGTGAATATCATGTCATATTGGTTGGTGTTGTAGGTAGAATCAAATGAGAGAAGGTCTCCAAAGTGAGAATAATTCTTCCTACATATAGGATCTGCCCAAAATACATGGACCAATCTTCCCCTGTCATCAACGACGTAGTCAAAATAGAAGGCGGGATTTATTTCACTCTTTTTGCTTAGGTTGTCAACAAACATCTGAGCATCCGATGTATTAATATAACTTCTCAACTCTTTGTGATAGTTTTGTAAATCTCTCCTCGTGCATCCTACATTCTCAAATCCACCCTCACTAATACGGAGATATCTATATGCTCCACTTGTGCCGATGCCTCCCTTGTGACATGTTATCAATGCGCGCTTGGCCTTCTCATTTATCTTTCTATTAGACCTTATCAAGTGTTGTTTGCTAGGTGTCACAAACTCATGTGTATGTGATTCCACAAATGTTTCTACTCTAAACTTATTATCTTTAGTGCGTTTCACAGCCATCATTGCCTCACAGCCACACCTAGTCAACTTTCTAACATGTTTCCCTTTGTTTGAATCCAACTTTTCTTTACCTTGTTCTGATCTAAAACCTTGCCGTGCGCACATCCATCGCTTCCATATCCTAAGGCCTTCCACATCAGTATGTGGACCAATACGGACTCCAAATCCAGATGAATGCGCATATGCCTTATAGAATTCCTCTGCACCATCCAAGTCATCAAAAATTTTTCCGACAAATGGCTTCATAGCTTCGTCAACATTAGGCGTGTAACAACCACCCTGCAATGCAACATAAACATTTGTCAACAACACAATCAAAGTATGTATGCTAGCTAGGCCTCAATAACATAATGGTTTAACACCTTACCATGAATGGCCGAATGCTTCTCCCTTTTTGTGGCGTGCCAAGATGGATCGCTTCATTCGACTGACCAAGACGGGCAAGGCTTTGAGGCTCAATCACGGTCAAATTAGGTGTACGTACATTGAGGACCATCGGCGCCATACTGGAAGGTGGCGGACATCCTGAATCGAGCAGTTCTGTTGACGTGTGTGTTGCGTTAGGGTATGCCGTAGATGCCGTCCCTTGTGGACTCCATGTATGGCCATCAGGCGCTGATGACCCAAGCACGCCGTGATCCGTCATCACGCGGCGATGAGATGAGTGCCTGATAGTTGGTGGTGCCCTAGATGATCACTATAGCCCTAGCCAATGCGGGAGGCGGTGTTGATCGACAGCAGGGTACGCGGCGGCGCGGGCGGCGGAGCTGATCGGCGGCGGGTCCCTCCGGCGCGGGCGGCGGAGCTGATCGGCGGCGGGGTCCCCTCCGGCGGCGCAGGCGGTGGAGCTGATCGGCGGCGGGGTCCTCGGCGGTTTGGGAGGCGATGCTGATCGGCAGCAAGGTCCCCGATGGTGGGAAAAGAAACCTGATCGGAGCCCTGCTAGGTTGTGGGAGGAGATAAGCTGCACAGAACTAACGAAGGGGTTCCGTGTAAAAGTTGGGTGGGTTTCCACCTACTGAGATCTCAGCCGCAGGAGAGAAATCCAATGGCCACAGATGGGTATTACCACCTTAGCACAGGAACTTGCATTAGCACAGGATATGTTGCCTTAGAACGGTGGGTTCATCCTTATATTTCGGACCATGAACGTATCAGCTGGTGTTTCTTGTACTGAAAAGTTCAGAGACGTAGACGTGATGATCGCCTGGGCTCGCTTTCTTGCTCCATTCCGCAGTGTCGGTTGGGATTGGGTGCGGTTTTCCTCGTGGCCCGTAGACCCATGGTTTGCCACTTTAATTTCCGATGTACTACGTCGGCAGTAGCTCAATTAGAAAAAATTTAGATGAGGATATACATTCTACATGTATAAATCTATGGTTCTGTATAATAATTTCGTAACATCATAAATCCAACACATATATTTAAAATTTATTAAAAATACAATACAAATAGATCTAAGGTCTTAAAAATCACAAACCACTAAAATCGAAACCAATTCAATCAACAAATTTGGTCCGTTGAAGAAGTTATTTTATAGCGCTTTTCAAATGTTTTTACATGTCCCGACCAATTCAATCAATAAAATTGGTCCGTTGAAGAAGTGATTTTATAGCGTTTTTCAAATGTTTTTACATGTTGGGGCATACCCAGCAACCCCTAGCTAGATCCGCCCTGTATGCCGGTGAATGTATGGGGTAATGCACTAATGCAAGCCTTGGAGCTGGCACATGGATTCTGGTCGTTTTGCTATACACACCTCTGCTTCCTTTAGGTCAAGTCGATTGTTGTAAACTGACATAATATCTAGAGAGAATAGGAAATACTTTTGCCTCATATTGGACAAGTACAAACCTGGTTGGGCTGTAGTTCCGACGGTCAAATTAAACGATCTTCTTGTCTTCAGAAAGAGTCTAGCATCTACTACGTGTTTTTTTTAAAAAACAAATTCGAGAATAGGATTTATGTATCCTAGTTTTTTTCGGTCGCTTGTATTTGAACTTAACTTTTTCTTCTTAATGAAAATATACGTAAGTTTTTTTTTTTGCATGTTTTCGGGAAAAAAAAGTGCATTCTACTACGCTTTACTGATCATTGTTGGTGGCATTCTTTGAAAAAGATGATAATTAACCCACCCACAGGTAACATCGTTCCTTGCATGCGCACCACTCACGTATACTACCTTCAAATCAAGAAGCGGTCATGCAGGGCGGAGCCTACCTCATCCATAAAAAGTGCTTTTGGTTCAAGGGCGGAAGCCGGAAGGTAAATGGGATGATCCCATCTATCTTTATCCATCAATTCAACTTTCATCCCACCAACCAAATTTAATTTCTCACCTTATCCACCGTACAACTTTAATCCTATCCAACTTTATCCCTCCAACTAAACAAAGAACAGGCTCATCCCATCTATCTCCCATCCCTCCAATCAACATGAGTCCGAATGACTTTATCCCAACCAGATTGAATGCCCCCATCCTATACAGATTCTCTCGAGAATTATAAAGAGATACAGATTCGGTTTAAACATAATCGGCTCATCCCGAGGCTTGCGATAGCTGGCTGCCTGGCTCTGCCCCCACTGTCATACATGTACTCATGTTTGAAGCGTTCGTAACCACCACAGGCTATTCGCTACTAGTGGTGGGCGTCATGCTGTGCCGTGCCGTGCCGGTCCGGCCTGGGCCCATCGTGCTTCGGGCCGGAACCGTGCCGTGCCACGCTGGCTCGTCATGCCCACCGTGCCGGCCCAACTCGCTTTTGACGAGCCCAAGCCCGGCCCATTTGCGCTTCGTGCCTGCTTCGTGCCGTGCCGGCCCAGGCCCGGCCCATTTGCACAATTGCGATGAGAGAAAATAACACAGAGACGCACGGAGCTGAGGCAATGAAGACAAATATTGGGAGAAAATATTAAATTTTATTCAATCATGAATATGTACAAAGTTACCGCCTCGTAAAAAACCTTACACCCCGGTAAGGAAAAGAGTACAGTAACTACGTAAACATACATTAATACATAAACTACCTAATAGTGAGATTGTCAAAATCAGCAACCGCCTCCGTAATCTCCGGATCCTCGAGCTCATGTTGTGTCCTGTCTTCTGCACGCTCCCAGTCCTTTAGGTATGTAATTGCCTCAACCAACTTAGACCTAAGAGACGACCTCCTCGGTTCAAGTACCCTTCTCATCAAATTGAAAGTGGCTTCCGACGAGACAGTGGACACCGGAATCGTAAGTACGTCCCGTGCAAAATGGGATAGAACGGGGTAAATACGCTCATTATTCTTCCACCACAAGAGCAAGTTGAGCTGATTTTCCTCGTCCACATCAAGGTCGGTCTCCATGAAAGGCGTGTCGAGGTAGCGGTTAAATTTTACTCGTGGATTCCACGTCGACCTGCTCCACGATTGGGAAGAGACATATGTCTTGCCTTTGAGTTTCTTTCAAATATTTGAAGCGGTCGAACTACCTCGTGCTTGTTGCGTTGTTGAGGTAGATCTTTTTGCTTCACTTCTAGTGCCAAACTTGTCGTAATATTTGTCAAAAACTCTGAAAAACTCATTATAAACATGAGTATAGGCATCAGAGAAATCAAGATTGAATGCCTCACCTATTCCGTGGAAGGCGCCCTGCAAGTCAGATAATTTTATCCGAGGATCCAAAATAGTAGCAAAGCAGTAAAGATGCGAAATAGCTTGAAAATATTTTAAATATTTTTCCTCCATTGGTTGTATAATGGGATGTAAAATATAATTATATCTATATTCTTTAAAAAAAATTAGCAATAGTCCAAAACTTCTCGATAACTAAGGAAGAAGTTGGGTAGTACACACCAGATAAATCTTTGCTTGCATTGTAAAAAGTTTGTAAAAAATCACGAAAATAACCAGCAATTTGCAATCCAATTCAGTAACCAACGGCTCACCATTATTGTAGTTGACGAAGACAGTGATAATATGTTCATAGCCTTTGCACCGGACTAGCATAATATATGTCGAGTTCCACCTAACCTTCATATCAAGGTTAAATTTTCTCGGATCCTTACTATTGGCCCTGCAATACTCTGCGAACTATGCAAACCTTACGGGCGAAACATTAATAAAATGGATAGCTTTGTGTATATTGTCCAAACTAGTTCCCATTACAGTCAAACCCGCATGCACAATGAGATTAATGATATGGCATATGCATCTCTGATGGAGTACAAAACCTCCAACATACGTTTCTAGATGCGGTGATAGATGCTCCATAGCCGTCATGTTAGACGATGCATTATCAAGGGTAATGAAAACAATTCTACCTTCTATTTTAAAGTTAGTAATAACCTCAAGTATATGGTTAGCAATAGTTTCTCCGGTGTGTGACTCGGAGATTGACTTAAAACCTATGACTCTTTTATTTAGTAAGTAGTTCTCGTCTAAGTAATGTGCAACAACACTAATATAGGCTGTTCTTTGATGTTGGGAAGTCCATATATCCGATGTTAAGGCAAAAGAAAAGCTAGTTGTCAAGAAAATCTGTTTTAGCATTTCTAGTTTTTTTTTGCAAACATTTTATAAATATCGCGTGTAGTTGTTCTTCTACTAACATGTTGGTATTGTGGACAAAAACCACGTTGCACCATTCTTTCAAAATTAGAGCTCTTGCCCATTCTAAGTGGAAGATCCTCTGTAACTACGTACCGTGCAATTTCGTCTCTAGCTACATCGGCGTTGTATACCCACGTACTTACCAAACCGTCAGTATTGAAGTTGAGCTGCGTCTGGACGCCCTTGCCCGCCCTCCGTCCTGCCGACATCTTCTTCAAGCATGCCTCCGCGTGTCTCTTCAGATGACCTGTTCCAGCAGATGCACATGCAGATAATTTAGTTTGACAGTATTTGCAAATAGCATATACTACCTCACTTCCGTCTACAATTTCGACGGTTCTGTCCATGTGTTGCCAGCACCACGCCCGTCGAGTGCCGGATATGGACGCCCGTCCCGGTTGCGGTTGCGTCGATGTCGCAGCATCCGAGCTCGGTGCTGATACCGACGCCCGTCCCGATATACCGATGCGGCGCCGTCGAAGCTCGGTGCGCTCGGAATGTACGAGGCATCCTCGATGCCGTGCGTACTATCCAGATGACGGTCATCCATGCCGTAGTCTCCCAAGCTGGGGGAGAGTTGGCGTAGATCGATCTCGTCATCTCTACGAGAGGGACTTGGAAAGCGAGGGTGTGCTCTTCTGTTCTTGCTCTTGCGAAACATTTTATTTCGTGAAGGAAGAGCAAAAATAGAGAACGGGTGAGATGTCGTAGAATATGCTAAAAAAAATGATAGCGCGAACGGGCTGTTTTGAGCAAAAACTGAAAACGAGTGGGATGTTGAAATGAGAGCGCGTTGGTAGATTTTATAGCGATTATAAAGCTAACGGCCGTTCGACATTCAAAATTTGAAATGCATGCGCTGCACGGGAATCACGCCTTTTTACGTCGTGTCCATTCATTTTATGTCAAATCGTGTCATTTTACGTCGCATTCAATCCTTTTATGTCAAATCATGTCACTTACTGCATGAGCGGGAGAATAAAATCAAAATTTTCACTCCCTCTCTCCCTCTCTTTAGCTACTTTTCCCACCCGGACGATCTCCTCAATCTCCTACTCTCCTGTCTATCTCTGTCCTCCTGTCCCCCATTGGCACCTCCCGGCCCCGCCGCCCCCACGCCTTCGCGGCCGCGTGGGCGCACCCCCCTGCCCCCTCAATCTCCGCCCCAGTGCGCCCCTGGCCCCCTGCCCCCTCTCGATCTCTGCCCCTGCCCCCCCAATGGACGCGCTGCGTGCCCCCTGCCCCCTTGCCCCTCGGGCCTCGGTTCACTCCGGGCTCCTGCCTCCATCATGCGGCCTTGCGCGCCCGATGCCAAAGACGCCCGTCGCTTTCGCTGGTCCGCCCCCTCGCGGTGCCTCCGCCTCCCTAGCCTCGCCGCCCCATCGCCCGCGCCTCCTTCCACCCTGCGTCGCTCGGCCATCTCGCCACCGCGCCTCGCCGCCTCCTCGGGCCCGTGCCTAGCCATCGCCGCCCTGCGCCTCGCCGCCTTCTCAAGCGCACCGCCGCCGCCCTCCGTCTTTGCCGGGCGGATGCGTCTGCTCCGGGCCGTCTTGGCCGGCGCCGCGGCTGTCTGTCGTCTGCCGTCTTGGGTGGCCCACCGTGCCAGGTTTCCCGGCCCAGCACGGCCCGATGCACAGTAACATGCCGGCTCGGCACAACTCACTTCGTGCCGAGCCGGGCTACGGACCGGGCCAAATTCCCGTGCTTGGGACCGGCCCACGTCGGCAACGGCCCAGACGCCCACGTCCAATCGCTACAGGCTATAGCACTTCTCCGTGTTGGCGTCACTAGATCACAAAATTAAAAGATTTCCACGTACGCCTGTCTTACTTAACTAATTAACCCAGCTTTATGGTCGAGACGATTCTCCGATGTTCACTTGCACCACCGAAAAAAACCTTTTTCCCGGTCAAGAAACGCCGCCTTTCCGCTACCGCAAATTCATACGCAAGTGCTGCATATCTACGACGATGAAGTTCCACGGCGTATCTCCCGACGGTGTACTAAAAAAATCGAAAACTTAGCTTTCCGACTCTGGTGATCATCTGACCCGGACGACGAACGACGACGTATGCGGGCATGCGGGTCAATCACCGAGTGAACCGCGGCAACGACGACGTCTACGCCTGATCATTCGCTGCTCGGGTCAGCGGTTTGAAGCGTGAACACAAGCAGTTACACAACTACTAATATATCCTCTTCTCTGGCATTTCTCTGCTGCGATCTCCATCGCCGCGCTATGAATGCGTCAGATGCTCGCAACAGCGCGCGCGGCTCGCACCGGCAGTGGGTGGGTGGTGATCGTCGAGCTAGCGAGCGTACAGGGGGGCACAGCACAACACGACGGCGACGTACGCCGTCTACGCCTGCAGGTTGCCGATGAGGTCAGCGGCTCCAACTTTGAACCGGCAACTCGTTCGGCTCTGCGACGGCGTACATTTCAGCGATCTCGAGCGTCGATTATTCGTCGCCACATACGCGCCAAACGACGCACGCAACAGCTGGCGACGACCCGCGCACCACCCGTACGTACGCTCTGATCGGTTGAAGGTGAGCAGCACCATAAACAAACGGGGAATGTTATGTCTCGAAGACTCGGACGAGGTGCATGGCGCGCACGCCGTTACAGGTGGACATTTGGGCCGGGCTCTTTTGGGCCGATCCGAAGTTCGACGGGATGGTCTCGTGCAAAGCTCGATACGGCACGGTTTCGTGCCGGGCTGAACTGGTATGCAACTGTAGCACGGGTCGTACTGGGCCTAAGAACCGGGCACGATAGGCGGCACGGCACGAAATCACGGATTAAGACCTAAAAGTTGGCAGATATTATTGGTTCAAGCCATCTTCAATCATTGCATTTATGTTTGACATTTTGTTGATGTGATTAGTCTCTTATATAATTAAAATAGATAGTTTAGTAGTAGTGATGTGTTTTATTTCTTTGCTCGTCACAATAGTAAAAATGGATCGGGTCTGGGCCGGCACGGCACGAAACAGGTGCGGAGCGCAAATGGGTCGGGCCTGGACTCGCCAAATGCGAGTCGGGCCGTGGCACGGTGGGCACGATGGGCTGTCGTGGCACGGCACGGCTCCGGCCCGAAGCACAATAGACCTGGGCCAGGCTGGCACGGTATGACACGACGCCCACCTCTACACGCCGTTGATGGTTAGCCGCCCTGTAGGGTCGGCAAGAAATTTTACTAATCATATACAGTGGATACTAAAAATTACAAATAGCCATTAATTTACGGGGATATTTTTACTATTGTACTATAAAAAGATATAAATAAATAATAACTAATCTAATTTATTAGATTGAAAAGAATAAATAATATATATTAAATTTAGTGTACCGCTCGTGGTCGCGCATGGGCTGCTGTCTCAGCCGGCGACAACCGTTGTTCTTACGGATGGAGACGCTCGATCAAAACGTACGTGTCGTCTGCTCTGCATTATGAACCGTGTGTAACAAGATGACCAAAGACAGTGCGCTGTACAAAATGTAATGATCACGATCTCATGAGGAGCCTCATGCATGATACATGTACTACGTGCACATGTGCCACTCTTCTAGCTAGCCAATTGCGCGGCCACAGCTAGAACCCAATTAAGCATTACTCTCGAAAGGCACAAGTGTCAGTGCGCGCATATGTATCTCGGAGAAGAAGAATCCAAAACTTTCCACGAAACGATGTATATTTACCGGCTTCTTTTCCTCTCACAACCTCCAGACCAGAAGGGCACGGAAGGACGCTGTCCTCGATGGAGATGGAGCGATCGATCAGAGGATTCGATCCACCAACCATGCCTGGCAGGTGGACCCGTCGTGTTGGCCAAAGCCAAGGCGAGGGCGCGCGGCACCGTTGGTTGGTTGGATGGCCTGAGCTAACCGAGATGTTACGGCCGGCCGGCGGACGCCCTGTCGCCGTGGCCCGTGGCGTCAATCGCCGTCGGCGAGCAACTTTCGCGTCATCTCATCGCCTGTGCATAAAGCAGCACATTTGATTGGTGGTGTGGTGTGGTGCCGAACAGCCGAGAGCATCCATCGACCATCGTTTGTTTGGTTTTCTTTCTTTCTTTCTTTCTTTCTTTCTTTCTTTCTAAAGGAACACGAGCGTCCTTTTGTTCCATGAGAGCAACCTCCCACTTGTCCCTGCCCTATTTGCGTTGCATGTGTGTCAGTTTGTTGATCACCCGTCTCGAATCAGTCGCCACTCTCCGGTTTGTGTGCTCTATCATTCACACCCAGGATTCCTGAATGATGGTGTTTGAATCGAGACGCAAGGTTCCCGAGCTCGCGCTCCCCACGTATGAATTTGTTATTGTCGTGTATAGTTTGTACCACAAGATTCTTGGACCTGTTAGGAGGTAAATCTTCTCATGGAAGCTGGCAATGGTGATTCCGACTTCCATTCTCTGTTTGCGAGCTGTGAATTCCATTTAAATTTGGATTAACTATATTTTATCCTTCTCACACGAGTTTGATTTACACCATCAACTACAAAACCGTCCACTTTTTACCCCCCCCTCAACTAGCAAAACTAGTGCAACTTGTCCCTATGATTGGTTTCATAGGTGATTTTTGTCACGTGATCAGGTTTTGGTACCGGAGTTGGCCACATAAACAGCCACATCACCTTCCCTCCCCTCCTTCTGATCCCCATCTCTCTCTCTCTCTCTCTCTCTCTCTCTCTCTCTCTCTCTCTCTCTCTCTCTCTCTCCAGCCGCCTCCTACCCCTTCCTCCCGTCAACACGACTCACTGGAAGTCTAGATAACCATCTCTAGTCGCAAACTTCACCAGTGACGATGGAGTGGCCGCCGATGACTCAGGCTCAAATCCAACTGAGAGGCGAGCGGAACGAGGTTGGAAGTGACTGGATCGAGCTCTGTCAATGAAGAAGGCAAGCCAACGGCGATGGATTCCGTCACGGATTGAAGCCCGCGGCGATAGAATCGAGTGGATTCGAGAAAGATGATGGGAGGCAAGATGGGGAAGGTGGATGGTGGCGTAAGTGAAATATGTCATGTCCCTCATTGGTACCAGAATTGAGGGAGAAGTGGGGAAGGAGAGAAACCTTGCGCCGCCGCCTCAGCATTTGCCTCCACACACCTCTGTTTGCACCAAAATTTGGCAAGGCTAATCTTATGGACATTGGTTTTGGTAAGAGATATATCGGTTATAGCAAATTGATACCGTTTTGGACTGGAGGGCCACGATTCAAAGGAAACTGAGTCTGATACGGGTAGGATAAGAGATTGAGTCGGATACGATCGAACTTAACATGGTAAGGAGAGATTGAGGCCGATACGGGTGATGGAAGAGACCGAGGAGGATACGTTCAGGCCGAGTGCTATATAAGAGGACCAGAGGCGAGGAGGAAAGGCGTCCAGAGCCAACCCACAAACACGTTTTACTTTTCCCTTATTTTCCTGTCAACTAGGAGTAGTCTTTTAGTTTTAGAATCTTTCCTCTGTAATTCGTTTTGATCAATAAAGTTGCGCATCGCCGATTGTTGATCTTTACCGATTACACCCAGTTCAGGTTTGCTTTGTTTTATTGCGCATCGCCTCTCAAAGCCAATCTACCTTTATCCTTGGATTAGCCCTGATCGGCTAATTTAGTTATCCCCTTATCGGTCTATAGCCGATAGGAGTCAAGCCGATAATCTCGTTATCGGCTGGTTGTACTTACAAATTCACTACCTTGTCGATTACAGGTCAAATCGACTAGCACGCTTTGCAAACCCGACGTTTGTCTCGTGTGTTCGAGGCTGGGAACCCTACTTCACGTTTTTGGCACGAACAACCTCCTTGTCGCAGCATAGGGGGTGGCAAGCAATGCGGTTCATTGGCGGTGGAGGCAGTGTGTGTCTGGGGGAGGAGGGTGACGCGGCTTGCGGCTAAGAAGGCCACGACGCAACTCCTAGTCGGAGGCGGCGCGTGACTAGGGGACGAGGTAGCACAGATCATGTCAGAGCTGAGCCGCCAGTCTTGTCCTCGGTCCCTTACTCCTTCCTTACCAGCCGCCATGTAGAGAGAGCAAGAGTGCCATGGTGGCCTGTTGCTTGGGCTCGCGGCGGTGCTCGATTCCCGGAGGCTGGTTGAGATTGGCGAGGTGGGAGAATAGAGCGAGTGTTGATAATTTAGGGGAAAAAACAGAACGTATATCGATGAGACATGACGAGGTAAATCATCAATTTTTCTCAATAATTTGTAATATAAATTACTCCCTCCAGTTTGATAATAGATGTCGTTTTAGACATCGACACGGTCTTCAAAACACAACTTTGACCGCTAATTTTTATTATAATATTTTTATAAAACCCAATAAAATTATAATATTATGAAAGTACTTCTCGAGACAAGTCTACACATATAATTTTCATATATCCAATTTAAATATTTAAAAATATATCGATAGTCAAAGTTTTAGAAGTTTGACCATCACTATATCCAAAACGACATCTATTATCAAACTGGAGGGAGTATCTAATACCTTGAAATCAGGCATGCCACGGAGCAGAGGCGAAACCAGTCTAGATCCATACCTTAGACTAGGCTACACCTTTTTAAACCAAGTCATAATTTATCATGGTAGACCTGGGACCTAAACCTCGGAGACCTGAAACCCACCTCCACCATTGTCGCGGAGAGAGCAGGAAGGATGGGGCAGTAGGGGTGCAAACGGAGCGGATAATTCCCGACCGATCTGATTCCGTATTCGAAAAAAATCCGTACCGATGTTATTCGTATTCGTATCCAAAAAATTTGATGTAATATGAGTTAGGATATGGAAAGAGCAATATCCGATCCGTATCCGAAAAATCTCATGTAATATGGGTTAGGATATGGGAAGAGCAATATCCAACCTGATATCCGGTAAATATCTGACCCAATACCCGGTAAATATCCGATCCGATACCTTTGCAATATTGTTCATAATGTGTGTATTTGAATTACAGTGCTTGCTAGCTGTATTTTAGATGTTGCGTGTTGGTTATGTGCTATCTGATTAGGCAAGTTGTAATATAATGTGAAACATAGTGCTGTTGTGAGCCTGTGATATAATGTGAGCAAGTTGTAATATAATTGCACTACTTTATGGAGCAAGCTCTTATAATTGCACTACAAAACACTTGATTGTAGTTGGATGTGCTACATCATATAAGTGCATATGTTGATTAGAATTGTACTTGGTTGTATATTATTCTTATGTAAAGAATGCAACTATTATTGAGTCTGAAACACTTACATGTCTTAAAAGTTATAGTAAAGTTTTGTGTATGGTTGATTGATCCTAATATATGTGGCATATATGGTTTCTGCTTTCACGCATTATCCGACTAACTATTCGTAACCGAGACTAACCGTATCCGGAACGACATGTATTCGCTCCGTATTCGTAACTGAAGTAATCCGTATTCGTATTCGAATCCGACACTGTCCGTATCCGATTATGTATCAGAGAAAAAATTTGGGATAGAATACGAAAAGAACGAAATCCGTCCATATCCGTTCCGTTTGCACCCCGTGGGGCAGATGGCCAACCGCCGTGGAGGTGGAGCGGAGCCGTGTCGCGCCCGCGTTCGGGATGCATGCCCCGCGTGCATCATTGTGGACGCGCGCGGCCACAAAAATCATTGCCAATAGCCAGGCGGGCCCCCACAAACTATCTACCCACTCTTTCTCTCTCTACCCGGGCTGTAGGGTCCATAGGGAATCAGGGATAGTCTCCATAAAAAAACACGATGGAGATAGGAGAGAGAGAGAGGGAAGAGGAACAGGTGGCGCCATCGCGGGTGGGCTCCGCAAACCGCTAAGGCGGAGATGACCGCCGGCCGGCAGGAAGGGCCCCGAAACGAATAGAAAAGCAATTGTGTGCGCGGGTGGTGTACCCATCTCTCATCATTTCCACGGTGCCTCGCCCTCCCTCCCTCCCTCCCTCCCTCCCTCCGTGCGCGCCATCTTTATCCCTCTGGCTCTGGTCCGGGAAAGAAAACCCATAGCCTGCCTTCCTTCCTCGACTGCTTCTCGCGTGCTGATTCTTAAGGCGGCCATGGCTCAGTGAGCCAGGAGGGAGGGACCCTTCTTGTGCTGCGTTGGCAAGAGTCTCCTTTTGAGAGGTTGGTTTCTCTCCTCCTCCTCCGGGCTTCCCCTTCTCCTGTTGTTGCTGGGAGAGAGGTGGATAGATCAGTGGGTGGGTCTCATCTTGATTGCTTCTTCTTGTGAGTGCAGGAGAGCTAGTATCTTCTTGTTTCTGTTCAAGGGACAAGAAAAAGGAGGTTCTTTTCTCTCTCTGATTGCGTCGACTGGGCTTTAGATTCTCTCTAGCTTGATTTCTCCCAACAAGTGCAGCGAGAGAAATCTTCGCGCAGGAAGTGTTTGGCGAGCAGGTTGGTCGCCTTCCTTACTTTCAAGTTCGTCCTGTTTATGCTACTACTATTGATCCTGATAATCTTGAGGATTATTGCCGTTTCCATGTACAGCAAACACCACTGTTGAGAGATTTTGTACTTCTACTGAGTTATTAATTGTTTGCTTACTCATGCCCTGTTCTTTCCCGGGACCAAAACCCTCACCATCGTTTTTGTTTTGGTTTGCACCTTTGAGGCCTACCGCCTTTTGTATTATTCTCTTCCCCTTCTTTCACCTTTGTATGAATAGTCGGTGAGGTTGGGGGGATGTGCCTCATGGTGTAGTATCCTGTCATATAGGCATGCTGCAATAACATAATATATAATAGCACTATTTAGACAAGAGGAACTTATCTAGCACTTGCAAGATGTAGGTATGCTTGGTTGATACAACTGCAAGTTTGTGAGGAGTGCCTAAGCTGAAGCACGCGTTGGCACAGTTGGTGCAATGTGAACTCAGAATGTTTTCTAACTTCTTTGTTTCTCCTATGATTTATTTCTACAACCAATCGTACAGGGGCAATGAAATTGTCCAATGGGCTATAGAAACAATTAATTTGTTAAAACCGAAAAATCAAATGCTTAATGCTCTTCTTTTGACAATACAGGAATCTAGAAATTACAAACGACCACCTATGTCTTGTCTCAAGGAGAGGAATTGCTATAGTGAATCTATAGTCAACTTAAAAAAACCATTTTTTAATTTTATTTGATGTCAGTACAAAGAACAAAAGACGGTTTGTTGGCTGATTAGTTGACTTTCACCAATGGTGGGAGTTCAACTGAAAAGTATCACGTTTCTTTGGTCCATTTAAACGCCTTCACTTTAGAAAGAACCACAAGCAGTATGTTGACCAATTAATTGACTTCTGGCTATGCTGGGAAACTGGGAGTTGGCATGCGACTATAACTTCTCCATTCACAAAGGATATAACTTGGCCTCTTGGGGAATAGCCATTGTTCATAAATTTGATTTTGGTAGACAATTGACCCTGTAAGATGAGTTTGATTTGATAGTTGAGTATAGCACATTCGCCTTGCAAATTTATAATAACATTAGTTGCTAGAAACAGTATCGAGATGAACACTTTCTGAGATATCCAAATGCGAGTTGCTGTTTACTTCATCTAAGCTTAAAAATGGATAACATCGATAAGGATAAAGTTTTTACAAAATGCATGCAATGAATAACTCATATGAAAGAAAACACAATTGACTAACCCTTGATGCAATGAACCACCATATCGTTTGAGATTAGACATTTGTGTTTAACTGAAATAGTCTGCTTTACAGCTTGTTAAGCACGCATTTATCGTATGCACTTGGATTTGATCCGATCTTAACAAATTAACATTCTTCAGTGTCATGATATGATTGGATTTCCCCTGACTTGCTTCCTGGCCTTTTCTTGACATTATTATCTTGTGTGTTGAACAGTTGAAGATCTTTGAGATTAAGATTTGCAGTCATTCGTCGTGGATGGAGAACATGAGTTCATCTCAGCGTAATTCTTGCCCAAAGGTGGAATACTGAATTCCCCCTCCTTTTTTTTACTACCATTTTACTTTTTATTCAAACATGAAGTTTGTGGTTGTATGCAACTATCATGCAAGGGGAAACCCTCTTTGCATATGGTGAGACAGTCATGTTCTTTCTCATGATCCCAGTTTGTCCTCTGTCATGGTTAGTCATGCTATGTTTAGCACAAGTAAACCATTGAACATATTACAACATTTGGCCTAAAAATGTCCATATAAAGGGAAAAGAACAATATAAGGTCTGGAAACCTAACATTGAAAATAGGAGCTCATTTCGCTAGGAATGCTTAGAATAAGTAATAGAGCTTATGCACATGATCTAGTGTGAACCTAAATCGTCGAGCTCAACAAATGTGGCAACAACAGTTCTGTTATCTTGCTGTACGCAGTTCATGGTTTGTTCTAGCTTACTGTTAGACCTATTTTACTGGATGTGTATGAGTGTCATTCATTTGTCCTTTTCCAATTCATCTTTTGTACCTATTTGTTTATGTTTATTTTTCAATTGCATTGCTTTGTTAGGTTCACAGCTCAATGTGCAGTGAGCTGAAAATGATGTTAGATAAAATGTCATCCATTCTTCCATCAATTGAGGCAGCTCGACCAGGATGTAAAGCGGGCATACAGGAATTGTGCAGCCTATACAATATAGTTGAGAAAGGGAAACTCATAATTCAGCACTGCATTGAATGTAGTAAGCTCTACTTGGTATGTTATTCCTTTGTTCATGGGAAACTTAAGATTCTAATATGCTACATTTATTGTTGATTTCTGGACTTTCTTTTGTGATTATTTGATGATTTGTTGTATTTGTGTTTCAGGCTATCACTGGAGAGGCAATTGTATCACGGTGCGAAAGGATCAGAGACTCACTTAGGCGTAGCTTGTTCCTGATTCAGAATATGGTCCCACCAGCATTAGCTAATCAGGTTAGTTTATTTGGTTTGATGTTTTAGTCTGTATTTTGTCGGTGTCACGAACTCAATTTATGCTACGATGTATAGATTAAAGAAGAAAATGATCAGCTTCTATCATGCGCACACAAATTGCACATGGTTTTCTTATATCTTATAACCTAAAAAACAAAGTACCACTGAAATACCTCTAGTGTCTTAAACTTCGATTTCATCTTCCATGGCCGCCAATGAACTGTTCTTTTTTAGGTTCTCTAAACCTACTTCTGTAAAATAGTATAATTTAACTTGAAATAATTTGTAGAAGCACATATGCACATGCAGTAAATGGCAAATCAAGCAGAATATGCTTCTGTTCACTTGCAGGTGCTCTGTGGGCCTATGCATATTGCATTATCCTATAATTTTGTGTATTACTAGATAGCATATTCACTACTTCTCCGTACTGGGTTGTTTACTACATTTCTATTTAACACAGATTGCTGAATTTCATAATGATCTTCGGGATGTAAAATTTGTTGTTGCTCCAATGGAAGAAGAGGCTGGCAAAGCCATTTTAGAGATGCTTCGGCAGTCTGATGCAACTGAAGAACTTGAACTCGAGACATTCCTGCATGCAGCTTCAAAGTTAAACCTGACATCTCCTAAAGCTATCTTAATTGAAAGAAGAGCAATCAAGAAACTGCTCGATAATATTAGTGGTACAGATCCAAAAAAGGAGGGGGTCCTCAAGTACTTTCTGTATCTTTTTAAAAAATATGGAAAGAACATCAAACCAGACACTGGTGAGCGGAATGAAAATTTGCAAGGTGAAAATCAGTCTCTGACTCCAACCTTAAGTTTTGCTAGCGATGCTAGTACTCCTGGAAAATGCTACACACCCACAGACTTTCAGAGATACGAGGATCAGAGTAGTATTTCTGGAGCAACCACACCACCTGCAGAGTTCTGTTGCCCAATATCAACAAAGCTAATGCATAATCCTGTGATAATAACATCTGGACAGACTTATGAAAGAGAGTGTATTGAGAAATGGTTCAGCGAGGGATATGACACTTGTCCCAGGACACAGATAAAGCTAGAGAGCTTCTCAATGATTCCAAATACTTGCATGAGGGATCTTATTTGCAATTGGTGCAAAAAGCGTGATTCCACAATCTCCGATTTTGTTCCTCCCAGCAAAAATGCTTACAGTTACTTGCCAGATCTATTGCATGGTCACTCTGTGTCAAGTTTGCACAATGTTTCAGTACCTCTCATTGCTGGGAATGCCAGGGATTTTGTGATCGATCACAGCAGTTCATCTGTTGCGTTATCTGATGCCAGCTATGTCTCAGATTCATCCCATGTGAGGGATATGGAGGATCTGAAAGATAGTTTCTCTCAGTTCTCTTGGAATGCAGATTATCAGAAGTATCTGTCGTTCCACAACTTCAACCAGGACATGTTTCTGAATTTCTTTTGTGAGCTGTCCAACATCCCATTAGAACTCCAAGGCAGCTCCATTAAAGATTTGAAGATCATTCTTGATGATGAAAATGAGGTTTCATGTGCTATGGTTTCCAATGGATTTGTAGAAGCATTCCTCGAATTATTGATAAACGATAGTGGCAGCTACAATATGCAAGCTCAGAAAGCTGGCTTTCGGTTTTTCCTTGCTTTTCTTTCCAGTAGCAGGTAAGAGCACTTTGCCTGATAAATCCGCATCATCCTTTCAATAATTTTATAGATTGGGACTCGAGTACCATATATGCTTTTCCATTTTTAAGAGAAAAGGGCAAAGTAAACTTACTGTCTTCCTACTCTATTGCTTCTGCTAGTTGATTGATCTTGGTTAGTTTTTACTCATACCTAAGGCCCCACGAGAACATTTTCAAAAGACATTTTTCTTTTGACATGTAGGACTAAGATTCCGCCTATGAATGAAGAAGCGCTTGATCTGATCACGTCCTTTCTTGATTCCGAGTTAAAAATCGAAGCTTTGTTGGTACTCCATGAACTGGTTCGACACCCAAGTTGTTGGCAATCCCATCTGATGGCTTCTGTTGTTACTCCAGTGTTCAAAACATTGGCATCTGAAGATGCCGAGGGCCTTGAACTTTCCTTGAAGATTATCTGCGATCTTTCATCTGACGCTGATGTAAAACCTCACCTGATTTCTCTGGGAATAGTCTCAAAGCTGTCTCCCATTTTAACCGAAGGAAGCTTCGCTGAGTGCTGCTTGAAGATTCTGCGGAACCTATGCGATGCGGAAGAAGCCACACTGCTTATTACCGGAACCGATCGGTGTCTTGGTTCCATTGCAGAATACCTGGACACAGGAAGTCCTAAAGAACGAGAGCATGCAGTGGTTATCCTTCTATCAATATGCTCCCATGCTATTGAGGATTGTTTACTTGTAATGAAGGAGGGTGTGATCCCTGCCCTTGTGGACTTATCAGTGAATGGAATTGATGAAGCGAAAAGTTGTTCGATCAAGCTACTTCATCTTCTCAGGGATCTGAGGCGAAGCGACCAGTTTAGCAACTCGTGTTCAGGAGAAGCGTCTGTCACAGATGCGGTGGAGGATCCTCCTGACAGTTCAGCTCACAAGAAACCAGTATCGAAGTCATCTCGTTTTTTTCAGAGAAGGTTGAACATTTTCTCTAAACCTCGGTCACTTACGCTGTTTTGAAAACCGGCGAAGGTCGATTGAGTTGGTAGTCCTTGTACATGTTACAACACTAACCTTTTTTTTTTTTTTTGGTATAGATTGTGGCAGTTGTGTTGCCCAAACGAAATGCTTGATAAGTTAATATTTTTCATCCTCATGTATTTCAGTAGAGTTCGATTAGCAGTTGTTGTGCATCTTGCCGATTGCAGTTAAGTATCTTGCTGTGTGTAAAAAGTAAATACCGTAGATATTGTTCGTATTTTTTTTTTTGGCAAAAAGTTTGCTTTTTTGTACTCTGCTGTTCCATGGTAGCAGGAAAGCCTGAAAAGAGGTTTTTGTTGGAGCTGTTTTACAGTTCACTAAATTAAATATGAACCGTTCATTCTTTTCGATCTAATGGATCAGATTAATTATAGTTTACTTATACTTTATCTGGTAGTAGAGTAGTAGAAACACTCTTAACAAATCATCGGTCAGATGTGATTTCTACTACGCATTTTATACTACCGGTATAATGCACTGTAAAATTTCTCTTTTGTTTATCTTAAGAAACAAGGACAAGTGGCTTATCCTTTTGTTTTAAGCGCTCATCCTTTTGTTTTAAGTATTTTTTTTTCTATTTATGCCTGGTATGTGCGGATAGTAGCTGATTTGGCCGACGGTCTTACAGGATTACTACTGATCACTGATGTATTTTCCAACTTTGGTAATTTTAAGCGGTCATTTGCTTTTCACGGTGTTATGTTGTAGAAGTAGTTTAGAAGTTCGAAAAAACACACCATTTATTACTCATCTCGAGCGTGTCCTTACGTACTCTGCATTTTTTTCAATGCTGTTCCTGATACATATGCACAGGGCACCATTGGTCAGCTGGAGGTGTTCTGCTTTACTCTTAAAAAACTGGTAGCATCATCACCATATGAGAAATGCAATCACGCAAACCCTTTTGAAGTCCAAATTTGCCTTTCTTGTTACCAACCGCTGAATGTATAGACGCTGGCCTTTGGAAGAAAAGAGCGTACAGATGTTCCGAATTTTATCTTTCGACGGTGCTTGAAAGATTGCATATTTGTTCCTTTTGTCACTGCACGATCGCTGGAAAACAGAGTTCTGTCAGATTCGCTCATCGTGATGCCTCAGGCTAGTACATCCAGGTGTAGCTCAATATCACCAGGCCGAGAACATCGGTTCGATCGCACCTTCGCCCACTGATCATTTCTTGTCGGAGTTCGATTCATGGAACCCAAGCTACACCACGTCACCACCCCTCTCTCCATTCCCGGTGGTTCAGAGCTAAGGCACGCCACCACATTCGCATTCCGAACCTGGTAGTATGTGCGTGCATGCATGTCGCCGGAGTTCTGAACCTGATTTCATTCCATCTTCCTTCCTGAATGTTCCTTTTCCAGTCTCATTTCATGACAAGGAGGGCACCCTCCAGTTGTGGTCACATGGTGGCTACATCTTGTCCAATTCGGCAACTTTGAGACCATCGCTCAGTGGACAGCGGATGGATATGCCCTCCTCCTCCTCTGCCTGTCCAGGTGCGAAGTACAGAGTTCCATTTGGGGGCTTATTTCTTCAGTGCAAAGGCATCAACCATGATGGTGTCATCACCTTCGTCCTGGCAGCAGGGGAAGGAAGAAGTTACGAACAGGAACTACAGTGCCCAAGCACGGTCCATTCTCCATGGACATGTTCCAAAAACACCGCCTTTTCGTTGTCTGTCCATCGACCTCGTGTCAGTCGCCTACGCCGCTTGACTGCCTGCCCGTATGGTTTGATGCTTCGATCAGTCTCTCCGGCGCAGATCCTGCCTTGTCAATGTGCAGTGGAATCGCCCAGCTGCTCAGTGCAGCGCAATACCTCCGCATTACTGTAGCTGGTAGCTGCATAGTACGCAGATTAGTACCCGATCTCATCGGTGTTCAGTACTGTCATGTATGTTCAGACACTGCTCTAAACCTTACACATGTCGCACTGGTTGTCTCTGCGTGTTCAAGGAGCTGAGTTAAAACTTTGATCATCTGCTCAAGGGTTCAGAGTGGATCACAATTCACAACAACAAAGGTTTTTTTAACTCTGCCTTTCCTGATCTTCGTGTAAAGATCCTGCAATAATTATCGCTCTTCTCCGGCCGGCTGCTCCTTGATAGCTGGAGCGCAGAACGCTGTCGGTCTCACCCAGTGAGGGCCATTGTAGTAGCTACAAGCCTAGCATCGCTGCCTGATGGACGGACGGATAGAAAAATTCCAGAATGGTTTGGTTGCTGCTGTGCTACCTGCCTCCTTTTCTCCTGTGGCAGTGGAGCCTTCCTTTCCTGCTCTCTCTCTCTCTCTCTCTCTCTCTCTCTCTCTTGATGCCAAGTTCACTGCACCGAGCCCAAGCATCCCTTTCGTTGCCGAGTGCGCAGCAAACACGCTTGCTTTCGTGCTTGCCCCTCTGCGCCTGCGCGAGTGACGGAGGAGCAAGCAGTGGTGGTGGCAGCTGCGAAGGATGACGTGACCGCTTCTGCCGATCAGGGAGGTGATTAGGCGAGCACAGTACTGAACTGGGAGGCCTAATGGAGGTGTGGGTGGCGACATGTTCCGTCTTGACGATGACTCCGGTTGAGCGAAATGCAGAGGCTGCTCTGTTAAGGTCGATGGGTGGTGTGGGGTGGTGCAGGATAAGATTTTTAGTGGCAGACGCGACCTTGATGGGAGGACGACTCGCTCTTCAGCCAATAGTTGTGCCGACACCGTGATTTCGATTATATTTGTGGGAACGAAAATGAGATGCCCTGCAAATCTGTTGATGGAAAACGTGGTGCGCTCAAATGGAAAAAAAAAGGATTTTACACCATTGAAAATGACTCGTAATACCTGCCTCTCAAGACTTATATACCGTTGACGCTATTAGATCCACCTCTCTTAATTGATGTAATCAATTTGCATCACATTCTCACATTCGAGTACTTTATAGATGGAAAAAATTAATTACTCACGAACCAAAAAAAAAAAAAAAACACGCAGCTAACGTCTAGCAATTCTCTTATAGTTTACTATCTGAGGCGTCAATGGGTAGCTCGTATCGTACGGTTGTTTGACCTTGAAAATCTTGGCACTCAGGAGGACCAAACTGGTCATCAACCTGCCGGCTATCGGAATATTGCATTTGATTATTACAAAAAATTGCATTTGTCAACAGGAGGACCAAACTGATCATCAACCTGCTGGCTATTGGAATATTGCATCAGGAAATAAAAGTAGAGTTACAAGAACTCATATTCACCTTTCAGGCTTCTCCTTGATGGTTTTGTGGTGAGCATGGCAGGGAGAGCCCCCGCTGGGCCTGTCGCCGCATTCGGACGGACCCCATGCACGGGAACTATTGGAACCCAAGTGCCAATTTGGAACCTGTAAGTTTTCCTTTTCAGTAGCTGGAATCGCTGTTCCCGTAGCTGTGACATTGTACCTATCCCTTATCTTCACAGCTGTGGAGAGGCCATCGGAGCATCGGACAGGAGAGAAGAGGGGGGAAGAGAGGAGAAACCACCCGAAAGGACAGCAGATAGCTACCCTTCATCCTGGGGCCCCAGTTTGGAAGCCAACAAACTTGACGAAGACCGGATGCTGTGCTGCTGCCCCTTATGATTACTCCTCGAGTCGTTGTAGATTTCTCAGGCTCGCCTCCCCTCCCCTCCCCTCCCCTCCCCTCGAGCAAATTCAAACATGGATCAACTCCCAACCAATGCGGGGGGAGGGGCTCACGTGAAGGGTTTCGTTGCTCTGCACCATAGCAGGTGGTGTGGTCGATCATGGATGTTAATCCTTTGCGGGTTATCTATGCGTGCATCGATTTTGATCGTGCTCATGGTCTGTGCCGCAACATCAGGAAGCTCGAGAGATGTTGTTACTGGCATACAGCTCTTTACTGGTCGTGGTTCGAGAACTCTTCGTAGCTCATGGAGGGAGGTTTAGCACAAGATTTTGTGCTTACTGAGTTTTTTTATTAGCCTATTTATGGCTTGTTCAAAATATTTTCTTCGTTTGATTGTCGCTTGCTTAGTCGTTTTTTTATGAGTCTTTTGATGACAACTTTTTAGTTGTAACTTTGTAATAAATGATTGGTTGTGTGCATCTCACAGTACGGAGGTCGGAAAGGTTATCTTCCATTATCTAAAAAAAGCACACCATCTGTACGGAGAAATTTTACGATACATTCTACAAGTGGTAAAAGGATGGTGCTAGAAATTAAATCTAGCTATTAATTTATTAAAAGAATAATAGATTTTTTTATTTTTCCTGAGGATATTGCTCATTGATGGCCATGATTTGTATAGTACCAGGTGGTTTGCTATGATCTGTCAGTACCGATAGCATCTAGCAGTACCAGGTTTGTGCAGGTTCAAGGTTGTCTACTGCAATTCCCAAAATTTCTCAATTGTTCAAATAATAGCAACTCTTTTACATTCATTCACAAGTACACTGTGAAAATATGAAGCATCCAGAAAATTTGAAGAATCGGGAATTGAAGCATTGCAGCATCTTGTCTATCTATGTCCACAAGGAAATATTTCTCCTTTGTGTTACGTTTTGTTATCTTGTAAATTTCATCCAATATTCATCACCGAACATACATGCACTTATTATTCTCAATGTCATACACGATACATTTCAGATTTCATATGGCATAAACCATCCAATTTAACTATTATTAGATGGTTTCAAAAGGTCGACAGCAACTTAACCATGCATCACATGTTATCCGTGTTCCTAGTATTTGCGCCACCGAAGCCGGGCCTTTGGCACCACATTGTTGCCAATTGCATCACTTACACACTTCAGCGCCTCTGCCAACTAATGGACATCAAAATATATGCCACCACATCCTTGTCAAATTGTGGCGACCCGCATAATTAACCAAGGGTAATGGCAGTAAATATGTCATTAACTCTGAGGTAATTACGCTGATCTAGGCATATTAGCTAATAAGACGTCGAGCGGATCAGACACTTTATTAGATAATACGCCAATGTGCCACGCAGGATACCGTCATAAGGTTCACATGTCTACCATTATATTTACAACAAAAGTTTATAAATACTATGTACACAGCATTATAACCTAGTAATCTGCGACCTCTGGGTAGTCTTCTGGCTCCTTGCAACCCTGATCTTGCAGATTACCATCTCCCCACTCCTCTTCGGTGACTCCATGGCAATTGGTATCTAAGCAAAGCGGATTTATACAAGAGTGAGTACAAAAGTACTTAACAAGCATTAGTATCAAAATGCAGTAATATATATATATATATATATATATATATATATATATATATATATATATATATATATATATATATGAAATTTTCTTCCCAAAATCACCTCAACTTTCCTCCAACCACTTCATATCATTTTACATCCTCCTCAAATCATTTTCCAGAAATAGGTTTTACTTAAGAAGATCTGTTTTCGATTTTTATTTATGAAGATTCTACTAGCACTCGTATATGAGGCAGACTTAGCTTCTGTATCCTCCAGTCCAGGAGACAGTCATGAATTCATGATTTAACCCTGCGCAGGTTTGTACCACTTTACCCATAGCGAACTCAATCACAGTTGAGAACTCAGAATGTTTATCACTACTCTGGTATCAGATCTCCAACCCTGTTAACACACAGCTAACAGTTGTGCCAGGCTACCGCAACAGCCTCGATACTCAGCCCAGGGCTTTATATATAGCCCTAAAAATCAACCGCAGCTGATTATCACAATTCTGAAGGAGTCAAGACGCAGCTGACTATCCACAATGTGTTCTTCACTGGGGCTCCAGCATACCTAGCTTCACACCCCTAGTTATCTACTTTTATTCCATGTGGAGATCATAACAACATCATAGGACAACTTTTTCTAGTCGTTTCTACACACTATGGTTGATACAAAATATACGGCTCATTGCTCGAGTGTAGTGGTTTGCCCTTATATAACCTTCAATGTAGAGAGTCCCACTGGCAGTCTTGCTCACGATGGACCCTCTACCCAACACACACACACACACACACACACACACACACAAATAAGCATACTTCACATCAATCTACTGCCTCAGCAGTTTATCCTCAAAATCAGCTTATCAATGCTCAAATCCTGCCGCAGCAATTCACAAATTTCTATCTTTCCAACCACATCCAATTTAGGGTTTTTCTTTCAGAAGATATTTTCTCATGCAGTGATGTTTTCTTAAAACACTTAAAAATAATTTACAAATATGAACAAAAAAAGCTTGCCTAGATTTTGGTCAAAATACGCGTCTTCACCCGATTGAAGATCAACGGCCCGATTATTTCCTGAAATTACATAAATACTATATTTTAGCGGCAATAAGTTTTTCCATATTTAAGATGTCCAACCTTTAACTTTGATTATTTTAAGATTTATAAATTTTACTTTGCGATTTTTAGGATTTGCTAACATTTTCTTCTGTCGCACTTTAGTTAAATATTTGATTGACTGGAATTATTGATTTAATGAGTTTTTAACCACTTTGGCCTACGGGTGAATTGTTTACATGAACAAGTTGATTCATAGATTTATTAATTTAACCAAAAAATCAATCTTTCTTGTTTTTGTCTTTTCTTTTCTCTCTCTTTTTTTCCTTTCCTTTCTTTTCCTTTCCCTTTTATTCTTTCTTTTCCTTCCTTATCCTCTTCTCCTGGTCATTCTCATCTCCTCCCCCCTCTCTCCTCTTCTTTTCCCCAAAATCCCTGGCTCCTCCTCCATGCCATCGTCCGCCCCGCCGCCAGCCTTCTCTGGCTCGGCCCTGTGCCGGTCGCCTGCTCACTCCGGCACCGTCTCCCACTCGGCTCCGACCGGCTCGCCGCTGGTGCCTCCCTCGTCGGCCATCCTGGCCCTTCCTCCCGATCGGCGTCGCCCCGATCCTCCTCCTGCCGGCCATGGCCATGCCAACACTCGGGGTCTCTCTCTTCCCCCTTAATCCGGTGTGATGCAGTGCCGTGTTGTTCCCCTCTCTCTTTTTCTCTAAATTGCTCCCATAGCCGGCTTTGTTAAATGGTCATACTAATTCTTCTATTGCTTATTGGTTGATTCAGAGATTAAAGGTGAGATTTATCACTCTTATCATAGTTTTACTTGTACTAGTGTTTGCCTACTTTGGTCTGTGATGAATAATACGGGTGAGGGCACGGGTTGGATGACGCCGCGATGAAATCCATAATCCCCCCATGCGCCGGGGAGTATCGAGGGGATTAGTGGAGACACACGGTGTAACCCCCGATGCGCTAGCTTACTGAGACCATACTATTCTAGTTTTTAATTGATTAGTGCAGCTACTGTCCTATGTTGATCTCTAATCTGGTTTCAAAACTACGATTCTTGTGTTACTACTACTGTGAATCTGCTGGGTTATCTGTGATTGTGGTGAGTAATGCTTGTTGTGAGGGCTTGTGCTAGTAGAGGTGTTGCCTTACTCCTGTGAACCTCCTGGTTCCTTGGTGCTTGGTCTTGGCTTGGCTCCTCCCTCGTAGTCTCCTTCACCTCCACTTGCTCTTGGAGCTTGGCTCTGGTTCCTTGCTTGTTCTTTTGGTGTTGATGGGCTTGGTAGCTTTGCTCTTGTGGTATTGCTCTCTTGACTAAGGGTAAAGCTAGTGAGGCTTGTGCTAGAGGTTATGTTATATGGGTGCTTTGCCTTATGCCCAGTGAATGAGCTGTGCGTGCTGCTTCGGTTGAAGCTCTATCCTAAACTGCAGTACTGTGAGCTTATCCTATGCACTGTGGAGTTTTACCTTTCTACGAGGAAACTCACTCTTTTATCGCACGATATTTTCAACTATTTGAGCCCGCAAATATATTAACAGGTTTGTTTAAATTGCCGCATGATAATACCCGAAAAGTCGTGAGAGGTGCCAATTTGACCCGGGATAAATCCGGTATATCAGTGCACGATACTCATATAAACGGGTTTGACGGCAATCTAAAATTTAATCTCCCTTATTTACTTAATTTACTTCACTGCTCGATATACTTATGTGTATGATTTGCAATGCACAAGAATTGGTGATGATAATCGAGGAGCTACTGGCAGATAGGGATTTACATTTTTCGTAATCTTCTATTTTGAGAATGTAATGATCTGTGTATGGCATTAGGGATCACAGTTGTAATTAGACTTTTGAGTTTACAAAATTCGTGTGTACCTAATTTGTAATTATTCAACTATGTGATGTATTGTGTTGATTTGATTTAATTAAGCTGATTGCTGAAATTTAATTTGCTCTTTTATTGATTGAGTAATAGGGTTATTTCACAAATGCATCTTGAATTATTGCATGTGGAATAAACTGCACATGTACAACAATACCTGAAAACCAAAATTAAGTGAGAACCTTCTGTACTCCGTTCTGTGGTGAATCAACCATAAATACATAATGAACTTATTTGCTTGCAAACTACCAACAGTTAAAATGCATTTATTTTCTCACCGTCTCCCATAGAAAAATATTAACAAAGAAAAGCATGTCGAGGGACTGAAAATTTCTACAGATGCTGCGTTGAGCAAGAGTGTATTGAATTATGTAGGAACTAAAGTATCAGGGAAGATAAACAAGTCACACACACACACATAACTTCACCACTAAAATAAACACCAAATTACATATACTAATAGACCAGATTAATTAACAATCGAGGTAGGTAAAATTGTAAAGGAACACGGCTGCCTCTGGACGCTTCTACGCACCAATTCGATCCACCGAGCCGACGGCGACCTCCACCCGCGGCAGCGCTACCCCCGTACGACGCTGCATCGCGCTCCACCCACGGCGGCGCGGGTTTTGCTGCTCTATACCCGATTGGCTTTTAATCTGCCTTTTTTTAATGCTGATTTACACTCGCACGATGTAAAACTATCTCCAGCCGATTCCCTCCAAATCCCTTCGCGAACAGATCCCAAATGTTTTAACGGGTTACTTTCAACCTTCCATTCAGAAGAGATTCGGAGAGAGAATTCTTTTATTCTCTCTCCAATCCCAGAGAGAAATCCCTTCGAGGAGATGCTGTTGGAGATAGTAGGAAATAAAAGGAATGAATATAGGGAAGGAAATAGGGAAGGGAATAGAATGAAGAGAAATTGCTGTAGATAGTCTTAAGGAGCTTTGTGTATACGTGAGATGAAACTCCACTGAGATGTAATGCCAGTCGATCGATCTCTGACTTGCGACCACCTCCGAGATTCATCCGAGTCAGATAAGGTAAAGCTAAGGTTGATCTTGCTGCCAAGCTGAGGTTGCATCAGAACAAAAGTTTCAGTGCCCGTAATAATGGACGTAAGGTGAGGCGCATCATTAAACAGGGGATGATGAGGATTTGAGAAGGAACCACTGCTTGTGCAGTAATCCTGTCAATTTCAATCGAAGTCTTGGGAAAGGATAGGGCTGGATCTGTGATTGGAAATCCACATCTTTGGTCACTTTTCAGTGATAGCCTTAACCAGAGTTGGTGACACACATGCAGCAAACAGAGGATGGTGGAGCCATCTTCTTATTAATACTCCAATTAGTTCTTCCATGTGCAGTCATAAATTATTTATTGACAAAAAGACTCTACAAGGTATATTTTTGTTCCTCGTACACATATAAATGGAATCTACCGCAAACTCATCTCTAGATAAAATCGCTATACTTTCCCATGCAATGATATATATAAAAGACCTCAACTTACTAGGAGGGCCGCCTCCATGCATCCACCTCTCGTTGTATGGTAAACTTCAAGGCTTTAAATTTCATCTTAGAGTTTCATCTCGGCACCATTTGAAATCTAAAATTTCGACGAAATCTCGTTATTTCGAACGAAATTCGAACGGAATACAAAAAGGGAAATTTGAATTAGGTAATTTTTTAACTGAGATTTCTGAGATTTCGATTCAAAATACTGAAATTTCGGTCCAAAATGCTGAGATCACGGCGAAAATTTAGGGTTTAGGGTCCTTTGAATTTTTTAGGGTTTTTTAAATTTCGCTGGAATTATGATATACCGACTGTCCCACACGGAAAACGACGTGAAGAATCCAATTCGGCCAAAATCCAGTCAAGTTTTGTTCAAATCTCAGTCACATTTACCGGGACCTTGTTGAGATTTTATGCTATTGTAACACTTTGAATTTTTCTAAGGTTTTCTTAATTTCGCCAGGATTGTGAAATTCGGAAGGGTTCAAGATCCGAAATTTCGCCGAGATTTCGCTCTCCTCTCTCTCTCGCTGCTCCCTCCGTTTCTGAATATATGTTATTCCAACTTTCAAATTTATTTCTCAAATGCATGTTATTCTACAATTTCGATGTGATATTTTACCATTTTTTTCCCTTATATATCCCTCCCTTTTAGCTATTCCTATTTACTACCATGGACTAAAGTAAGACACACAATCTAAATAAGATAAGTAGTCTGACAAAGATAGGTAATATATATAGTCTTTTCTACGTATGTTATTATATCCTATAATAACACGAAGGAGCGCAGTGCCGTGTAGCTAATTTCTACCATCTGTCTAAGAGGAGAGGACGCCACATGGACGACGGCTAGTCAGCTACGGACTGAACTGGATCCCGCGGCGGCATGCATGTGGGGTGTCTGCTCAGCGGTGGTTTTCAGGCCCCTGTTGCCGGCATCGGCAGAGATCCCCTCTGCCGTGCCTCCCGCCGGCAGCGACAAAGAGAAGACAAGCCACAGCCCCCCCACCACCGTAGTGGCTCCAACAGTCCGTCCATGCATCTGCCTGCCCATCTGCGTGCGATACAAGATCAAATCAAGTCGCATATATACCTGCACACCCGCATAACATCTCCTCTCGGCTTGACTTGGGCGCCGCATCCGCATCGAGCACGACCTCCGGTCACGAATAGCCGCCGTGGCATAGATACAGTCAAACATTTGAAGCTTTATCCGTCGATATCTTTTGAAATACTGTATGTATTTAGATTGGATGCACGAGAATTATACGTAGATTTATCTCGAAAAGTATTTACAATTTTTATTGAGTTTTATAAATACGCTCTCTCCATCCATCCAAGTTTATAAGACTTATTTTTTCATGACACATCCAAGTTTACAAGCACTGTACTCACTGCATGTATGTAGGGAATGCAAAGTAAAGATAGATATTTATTAGTGGTATATAGAAGGAACATCACGCTAATTTTGCATTAGAATGATAGCTATTTGTGACCGGAGGGAGCGGATAAGCTAGAGAATGGAAGGCTAGCTCTGGATCCATGAATGATGACCCGTCGTGGTTAATTCAGTGACTGGCAGATGCTGAGATGGTGAGACGCACGCATATATTGCTTTCGCGGTGCAGTGGAGTGCAGGGCCAATTAACAGAGTAGAGGTTGGTGAGATGCGATCATGCATGGGCATGCATGTATGTACGGGGGCTACAGCTAGCGAGCACGCAGTCGTGGTTACTGCATGGGACATGGCGCTCTCGAGTTCACGGCCTGTGTGGACGCTGGCCGCGCACATGTTGCTGACACGTCGGCGCAGGTGTCTGCTTTCTCATCACTAGCTAGCTAGCTAGCTAGGATCGACTAATTGGTCTTCCCGGCCCCCTCTCTGTTCAGTACTCTCTCCGTTCCTGAAGAGACGATCGCTCGATCGGTACATGCATGTTATAAGGCTGTGTTTGGTTCACGAGATGAGGTTGAATGGGATGAGATGATTTTATACTATTTGATTCCATTATTTTAGGTGAATGGAGTGGTTCAATATCTATAGAGTATTCCTTCAATTTGTATCACTTGATTCAGGATGTGATGGTTCCATTCAAGCAACCAAACACATGGATGTTTTTTTTTTCTTAAACCATCTCATCTATGTACTACTTGGTACAAGCAACCAAACAAATCCTTTTATTTTGGGTGAATGGAATGGTTCAGGATCTATAGAGAATATTCCTTAAATTTGTATCACTTGATCCAGAATGGGATGATTCTATTCAAGCAACCAAACATATGGGTGACTTTTTCTTGAACCATCTCATGCATGTACCACTTGATATAAATAGCCAAACATACTCTAACCAGCTCTTATTATCCATTTGCTGTAGACCTTACCCTGAGTCGATTCTTTGGTAAAAGCTACCACTAAATGCACGTTTCATACGTTTTATCTTTGATGAATGGGGTTGAGGTGGGCTGACATCGACGGAACTAAGTTCAACTCCAACGGTTACATGATTTAATGGTGTGGCACTTTGGCTCTCCGACTGGCAAGCTCCCTACAATCACATGTACATGTGTGGGCACTGGCCGATCTAACTCTCATATAGGATGGACGACTATCCGGGCTCACCGGCGACGAGTCATGGATGTGCAGTGCAGTGTCGTCATCGTAAACGCTACGAAAATGAAGCCTTTTTTAAGTGAACCTTCATCTTAGACCATTAAATAATTATGTTTGTCTAGGCTCTTAAAATTTTCGGACCGTCACTCCGTGTGGGGGTTATTTGTGTGCACTTCTGGTTATGGTTTTTCAAGTTTTGAATCCCAGACATGTGGATTGTGAGCTTTAAGGTAACTACATCGGTCAATTGTCCTCTCTTAAAGATTACAATTGACCATTTGATTATTCTAGGAGTAGCTCAAATTAAGTTTGCACGATTGCTTCTAACAGTACATATGAGATCCAGCTAGCTGGAATGGGAGCTGTTCCACCAAACGGAGACAAATAACCTACCCTAGAGCAATTGTTTGGGAATATCCTCGAATCCTGGTCCATCCACATGAGTGGACAGGGATTAAATTTGGGTTTTCCAAATAAGCCTTAAGAGCTTTAAATCCTACAGGAAGATAAATGACTTGTCTATAATGCCCTTGCTACTCAAGAGTCAAGATTCAAATCGCATCATCATAAATGTAAACTTTAAAGGAACCGAAGAGCTATTGCATGCCAACTAATTGGGATGCAGACTTACGAAAACAAGATGGATATGATGCAATATCGACATGATGTTTAAATAGTTGTAATATACATCAACCATTGGGAGTACTTGTTTGTTTCGAAAAAAAAATACAGTAGCTAAAACAAGATCACGAGAAATTTCCAACGAAAAATTCATCCAGGTGAAAGTTAATTTAAGTGCTACTCTAGCCGCAAAAACAGCAGAACTAGTCAAGGCTTTAAAACAGCCTCATGCATGCATGTAATGTACCATTACTATCTCAGAACAACCACTAAACCATTGCAAGTTTTATCCAACATCACGCATAGTGACATACCACTGCTTCTAAAGGAACCAATTTCATTAACTAAAACTAATAATCTCTACTATTCTAAAGCAGCAGTTGGTGGCAGTGGTGAGTTCTTCCCACGTCATTAATTGCCGCTTAATTGCCTTGCTTAATTGCCCTACGCAAGAAACGAAGCGTTGCTTTAATTAGCCAGCTTTCGCAAGAAACGAAGCGTTAAAGATAGATGTTTGATCTTGTGAAATATTTTTTTATTTTTTAATCTTTATTTTTTGTTATTAATTTTGTTTTTCGTAACAACGCACGGGCATGTAACTAGTTTCCCTCAAATTTCTGCTCCCATAATCTGCAAGGCCACACCCAATGGAGTACTCTGTCCAAATTTATAAGGCTTTTTTTTAATGATCTTGTCCTTACATATAAGATGTACTTCAACTTCACTATTTCACTACTAGAAAACAAGACTTTCCTACCGGCACATAAGTCCAAATTAGATTTGAATCGGTACTGATAGTAACATTAGTACTGGTTCGTTTTGAACTTTCCTGAAACGAGGCATCACTACCGGTTCGTAACACGAACTGGTACTAATACCCTCACATGGCATTAGTACCGGTTCGTAACACGAACCGGTAGTAATGTGAGGGCATCACTACCGGTTCGTGTTACGAATCGGTACTGATGAGGGCATCACTACCGGTTGGTATTACGAACCAGTAGTGATGCCTCGTTTCAGGAAACTTCAAAAGGAGTGCATATTCTATGTATATCAGTACGCGATGGTGGGTGGGTGGGTTAGAAGTGTGAGGCTAGAGTCACGAGGTTGCGGGTTCGAGTCCCGCTTCTCCCATACATCCTCGACATATTTTGAAACATTTCTAGTGCCATCAGTACCGGTTAGTGGAACCGGTACTGATGCCCAATGGACATCAGTCCGGATGGCCTGTACCGGTTCAAAAACCGGTACTGATGGCCCTCACCAACCGGTACTGAAGGCTCTTTTTCTAGTAGTGATTACCCCTAACGTTGGACCGCGGATGGCCAATATTCGGCAAAGTCGGCTTACATGGCTCAATTCTTCGGGTCTATGCCAGACAACAATTACAGCTCGATCTGGAAAGCAAGGACCGAAAACAAATGCAAATTTTTCGCTTGGCAACTGGTGCATAATAGGATTTTAACCGCTAACAACCTGGCCCTCAGAGGTTGGCCTCACGTTGCAGGTTGCTTCCTTTGTGGCTCCAGGATCGAGTCAGCCTCCCACTTAATGTTGGCATGCCCGTTTGCAGAGCTGTTCTGGTCCACCTTTTTCACAAAGTTACACATCCATTCCTCGTCCGGAAGGGACGACAATTCGGCTACCACGGTCACTTCTTGGTGGCAGGACTTGCGTAATCTAACCTCAAGGGGGTCCCATGCGAAACTTGACAGGATCTTAATCTTTGGTTTCTGGAATATCTGGAGCAGGATCTTAATCTTTGGGTTCTGGAATATTTGGAAGGAGCACAACGCTCGCATTTTCAATAACAAGCACTCTTCGGTCCTGAACGTTGTTCAGCGAGCCATGGAGGATGTAGCCAACTTCGATTTCGGCCAGAAGCTAACCCCCTAAAGGCCGGCCAGCTTCATGTCTTTATTTTCGAAAATGTGTTGTTCGTTCCTTTTTCCTTCCGCGACCGCTTCTCCAGCGGTTCGTTGTAGTTTTCTTCGTGGACACTGTCTCTTGTTCTTTGCTCCTTCTTGAATAAAACGGTAGAGCTCCTGCCGCATTTTTGAAAAAAAAAAACTATTACCCCTAACAAATATTAATTCACCCTTATTTTGTATTTTCTACATGTATGCATTGAGTATAGTGATAATAATTATAGGTAATCTAGTCATTTTCATGGTATCCTTGTCTCGTGCCAAGAAGAAATACGTTTTATAAACTTGGAGGGGTGTAGAATGCTTCCAAATTCTACTGATCATTACTGGTCACTGGACAAATCACCGATGTGCATCTGTACTGCCCATTCTATTAACCAAGACACAAAGTTCAAATCCAACAGTAATGGCCCACGGGTTGTTATGATTAATCCGGTGATCATATTTCTTAAGGCAATGTACACGTGGCGGGTATAGTGAGGTGGAGCCGGGCCAGTGCAGAGAAGATTGAGCTGTCCATGCGGTTATTGGAGCAGCTGTCACCAATCGTCCTTTTGTAGCCTCAGCTAATGTTCAGAAGCCACCTCCCATTTCAGTGGATACACAAAGAGAACCTTGTTGAGTTATCTCACTCATTCTCCGAAAAGAGAAAGCTGTGAGCATATATCTGTAGAGAAGCCCTGTTGATGCTTGGGAATAGTATGATCTGCCTCTAAGGCCCAGCTAGTTTCAATTTATGGATTATAGACTATGGATTACGGGAGAAGTTGTTTTTTATTGTGGGAGAATTGGGTCAGGCCGGCTGCAACTTCTAGGTTCCAGACTGAGTTGGTTAGAATCAGGTTTCACCCGGATTCTGATTCAATGTAGAATGCAGTTTCCGATTATGGAAGAAGCTATCCAGAATCCTCTTGTCCAATAGACAATCCGCGTTAGGTAGCACAAAATTAAGATCGATGTTAATGATGTGGAATCAAGCAGAGAAATTTGACGGCGAAGGAAATTTTAACATGTGGCAATGTGTGTTGAAGGATGTCCTTGTCCAACAAGAGTTCATCACTACTTTTGAATGGGTCAAATCAGAAAAGACGTTCGAAGAACACTGGATGGTGATGGAGCTGAAGGTTGATAGTACAATCCGTATATCTCTCTCTCCGATGAGATAAAGTCCTTGGTGATCAAGGAGAATTCATCAAATAAATTATGGAATGACTTGAAAAATTGTATATTGCAAAGTCACTAACAAATTAGTGGGTGCTGAAGTGACAACTGTATAGGTTACGCATGGAGGAAGGTACATGGTTCGTTGACCATCTCAATATCTTCAACAAGCTTATCATACAGCTTATTGGTATGGATGAGAAAATCGAGGAGAATAATAAAATAGTCATATTGGTATCACTCTACCACCAGCTTGGGAGTAATTGGTGATGGACATTCTTGCTGGGAAAAGCACTCTCAAATGCAATGAGAGTTGCATATCGATTAGAGGGGGAGTCCTTGAAAATCTCATCAGAATATTTATGCTTGTGTAATCAAGTATTAACTATAGTAGGTGTTACATACAAAAGCAAGAGTTACAGAAAGAAAAAGGAAAAGGGTATGCATATATGTTGTGTATGTGACGAGGAAAGTCATATGACAAAGGATTGTCCGAGTTTAAAGCAAATAAGGGATGCAAACTCAATAGCGGTAGCAAAAAATGATTCAGACGTACTTGTCGTCAGTTAATCAGGTACTTCTCATATATGGATCTTAGATTCAGGTTATTGCTTTTACATATGTTCGGCAAGAGATGTTTGATGAAGGATCTCTATACCCAAGGCATAGAACTGTTCACTTGGTTAGTTGCAATGAATATGCAACTACTGATGTGGACATAATTACATTGGAGATATATGATGGATCACATCTCATATTGACGGGAGTTCGGTATCTACTTAGCATAAAGAAGAATATAATATCTGTGAGGTTGCTTGAACTTGAAGGCCGTGAGGTATCACTTCGAGGTAGAGTCATGCGAGTTACTTAAAAGGGTAAGTGGTCATGAAAAGTATCTGGAGTAACATAGATACCGGTTGATAGGTAAACCTAAAGGAAAGACAATCAATAGAAGGTCTGAAGAAACATGATCAGAAGAAGGAAATTGTGTCATCATATTCAGATCTCAACTATAGTTATGTGCATAACTGCAAAGATGGTTGCAAAATCTAGCAAACGCAAAGACAAAGATGCGAGCTATTGGAAGAAGGAAAACGTGGCGAAACCAACCACGAAGTACCATCAAGCAGGTAGAGCTCAAAAGCAGTACAAACCTATGGTATGAAGGGCTATAGGAACAGAAGGAGTGGTTAACCAAACTACAAAAAGAAAATACTCTTAGGTGGAGGGTTCAGGCTGCAAACCCAAACATCAACACACATGATGATGTGCATGAGTTCCTGTGGTGGGGGCACTCTCAAAGGTGAGAAAAAAAATACGAAGCTGACTTGGAGCGAGTTCTTGGAGTAGAACGATGACTTCAACGGATAAGAGTCAATGTGGAGATCGCTATTTATGGTGACTCATATCCAGTCTTTTAGGTTTTGAAACAGTGTGTTAGATGAATCCTAATAGGATTAGTATTCCTACTTGCTTTTAGAGTAGGATTCTTATTTGCTTTGAAGGAGGACTAAGGGAGCTATATAAACACATGAGTTGATCATTGAGAACCTAAGTAACCATAAAGCCACAAATCAACTCATCCAAAACAAAGAGGTGTACGAGAAGATTAGAGGCTAAGTTATAGTTTAGCACTAGATTCTTGTATAAGGTGAAGATCCAAAAGAGAGGTTCTGAGCGAGCAATAATCCCTTGTACTATTTTGAGTTTGTGCTTAAACAATTTGTGCTTGGTTTCGCCAAATATTTTTTCTCTCGTTGTGGTTGATTCAACATCGTTATTTTGGTTCTCTCTACGAGATTCATCTTTATTCATGAGACCGTGCACACTCATGCCATATTTCACAAAACTCCGATCTAATCCGGAGGTTGTTGCGCATAAGAAGCGGTATAACAGTATAACACCATTAATCTTAACCGGGAGGGAAATTGGGATTGTTAGTAGTAATCTCACGAGAAATTCTGAAGGCCTCATCCGTATTGATCTCGAGCGTAGATTTCTAAATTCTAATATCCCATCCCTTAAGCAACCTGTGTAATTTTCACACTGCAGCCTTATCTACCTCACCTGATAGGCTGACCGCTGATACGATCGACATCGCATCATGCCTTTCTTTCTTTCTTTTTTTCTAAAAGAAGAAGAAAATGAATGAAAGAACCTAATTGCCAAATTGTGGACAACTGGAGGGCCTAACTGAGACCCATTAACCAATGCCTATGCCAGCTGAAACACAAGGACCCACCCTACTTTATGCAGCCCTACCTCACATGATCACACCTTAAAAGGGACCAAATCCAATCTCAATATCTCATAGCACAAGTACGATTACACAAAGGCTTCCTATCCACCTACTGCTCTCTCTCTATATATGGATTAGGAAAAAATTCAGGAGGCACAAAAGAAGAACACCCCCCCAACGCCTATATCTACACCAAGAAGAAGCAACCAAGCTTTGCAACCACAGCTAATCACTCTCTTCTTCTTAGGCCTCACCTTGATCGGCCTTGGTATCTGAAGCTAGCACTGCTGATGGCGCAATGCGGCGGCGACGTTTCGCGCCATCCGCCGTCGTCGCGGAGGGCTCAGCAGGAGACCGTCGAGGGCCTCCGCCAGGGGCTGCTCGACGACGACAGGTACCGCGCAATGTGCGGCGCGTTCGGCTACCTCCAGGAGTGGCCGGAGCTGAGCAGCATATGCTACGGGGGCTTCGGCGAGACGCCAGGCGTGGCGGCGGCGCAGGAGACCAGCAACGGCAACAGCTCCTTCTCCTCCAGCGGCGGCGGCGGCAGGAAGAGAAGACCGGACGCCTATCTCGACGCAAAGGTGAGGGCCGGATTTATGTGTGCACGGCGCAAGAGGCTGTGTGTGGCATGTGTGCTGCTGCTGCTGCAAGTTCAGCAAATTAAAGCCTTTTGACTGACGTGTGTGTGCCTGGCGAAAACTCTCTCGTCAGGGTGACTGCAGTAACGTCCGCAAGAGGCCGAGAGGGAAGCAGCAACTGTGTGATCTTGATCAGATTGCAGCAGGGGTAGGGAAAGGGAAGCCGGAGAGGCCGAAGCCAGGCACCAAGAAGAAGGCGGCGGAGCTGGCATTGTCCAAGGATTCCCGGGCAGCGGCGTTGACGGTGACCGCCGGCCAGAAAACCGACTACATCCACGTCAGGGCCCGCCGTGGCCAGGCCACTGACAGCCACAGTCTGGCGGAACGGGTACTTAGTACTTGCAGCTCTGAATCAATGGATATGCGTAAATGATGTGCATCGCCATCGATGCTAGCTGCAAGGCTTGTGTGTATTCTGGTTGCGAGAATCAACATGGCATGACAAAATTGTCAAATCCGCAGGTGAGGAGGGAGAGGATAGGCGAGAGGATGAGGTACCTGCAGGAGCTGGTGCCCGGGTGCAACAAGGTCACCGGCAAGGCAGGCATGCTTGACGAGATCATCAACTACGTGCAATCCTTGCAAAAGCAAGTCGAGGTACACAGCAACAAATCCAGCAGCCACCACTGCACTGCAGCTCCTGCATGCAGCCCTGCTTCTTCTACTCTGCTGCTTTCCGTGCTCATGGAAGGCTTCATGTTGTTGTTCTTGCAGTTCTTGTCCATGAGGATCGCCGCTTCAAATCCGGTGGTGAACTTCGATATCGTGGAGGACCTGTTCGGCAGGCAGCTAAACCAGGGGTGCAACCCTGCAGCTCTGCCTGGTATGACACTGCCGATTGGGCAGTTGGAGCCGTCCTGCATTCAGATGAGCCCCATGCAGCAGATGCAACCATCTGCCAGCTCCCCAGGCTTTGGGCTGGAGATGGTCGTCAACAACCCGTACCCGCCGGCGCCGATGTCGGCCGCCACGGCGGTATCGGTGACGGCTGGCGCATCGATGGAGTCATGCCTCAACGTAGGTGGCTGGAAATCAGTCTTCCTTGACAGGGTGTGGTTCTAGTAAATGCCATTCTGAACTTACGTGTTTTTTTTTGCAGGTGAATGGAGCTGCTGCTTGGGACGTTGGCTCTCAGAATTTGTTCACTGGATTTGATGCACAGTTTCAGTCAGTACAAAGTGAGTAACTGATTCTGTGAGGCCAAGGTTGCAGGTTACTTTGTGCAGAGTCAGCAGACCCTCGAGTGAAAGAACACAAATACTAGTTTAGGGAAAATAAGATCAGGTTTACAGTCCAGACTACAGAGTAATTACCATCCAGGGTTGTCGCATTGACAGCCGATTGGAGAACTCTAGCAAAAATGAGCAGCTCAGCCAATAAATTGCTTTTTTTGGGGGGCAAATTTGGGTAAACTGAAATATGTATGGGTATAGTTATCAAGCACAGGTAGCATATGCTATGAACACAATGAGACATGAATAAAATTATGCCGCTGCTCCTGCGATGCAGTGTTGAGTCTATTTTATATTTAACCTCATATCTATTTTATATTTAACTTCATAACAAGCCATTGAATCCAGCTTCTACTTTCCCCTGCAGGTGATTTTTTGGTAGATAACCTCAAAATGGAAATGTAAGAAGAATTAATCCTCATTCCTGGAGTTTTAACCACGGCAATATTTGTGGCTGAAGATTCTTTATTCATAGCAACTGTACTAATGCAGTATTCTGTCAGCAATGGCAATACAAGTACATTTGTGTGTTCTATTTTTGTCTTGCTAGTCTACCAATTTCCAAACAACCCGTCATTCTTCACTACCGAGCTATACCAAGGGTTACAGATTACAGACAAAGCACTTGTAACATATTCCCACTACAAATCTATAACAATATAACACTCTATTTCATCAAATTACATTAAATTGAAAGCACAACACCATACCAATAATACACCACTGTCTCCTCCTCATCTTTCTCCCTTTAAAGCACAGACTGCTCGCCAGCTTCTGCAATGAGAGAATTTCAACCTTGTACTGAAAGTAAAAGATATATAATTCGTCTGCATGGTACACACTGACAAAAACTTCTACATAGTATACTTTGACAATAACTTGAGAACAAGATAGTGCATTCAGATCCAGTCGAGCAAGCTATCTTATCTTGTTTCAGGATTTTCATGAGCACCACTAAAATTAAATTTCTTTTGAATTATCAAGTGTGTTTTATTGTGAAAAGGCAACAATACAAGATAAATTTTACCCTCATTGTGACTCGATCAACAAAACTATGATAAAATATTGTTCATCATGTAGATATTTGTCCATCAGCAAAACTATAATGTCCAAAGAAAATAAGCTGTTCTTTCTTGTGCACATATTTGCTATATGGAATATCAGAGATGGGTCTCTTGTTTAACATGAGGCAGACTCGTAGAGAAAAGACAAAACTATTTCCTTGTGATTGAGCATAAGTAGATGCTTCTTGAACTTATCCACAGCCATTCCATTGCATGTCAATATGGGCATATACAAATGCACATGATAAGCTTGGCAATAGCACCTCGTTCTGGTAACAGTCTTTTATTTCATGAAATGTTCATGAACAATAAGAGTTAAGAACTTGAACTAACCTTTGCCTGGGACAATGATAATTGGAGCTGCTTTACAGTTGTGGAAGCAATACTCACTGACACTTCCCTGCAACACACTACAGTAGAAAGGAAGATTTAGATATGGGCTCAGAAATTCCATCTTCAACTTATGTTATGTGTAGCAATAAAATATGACTGCATCAAAAGGTGGAAACAAACAAACAATAAAGAACATTGTTTTACAGAAATTTGCATTAGTGTCAAATGCTTGTTGTAATTTCAGATCAACTCACGAAATTCACACATTCTCTCAAAGGGCACTGTAGTCGATGCTCTTTTCATGCATTAGTTGGAGCACACATCGCCATAACTCCTAAGAAGGCAATATGCTGTTGCTTTACTAGTCACACAGGACTGCCTTCTTGAATCAATGAATTTGGGCATGAGCTTAGCACTTGGTATTTCATAGCAAACTTGAAAACTAGAAGATCCAGACACAGAATTATGAGCACTTAGAGTTGCCTTACATCAAAAGGAAAAAAGGCTTGCAAGATTTAGTTGCCAGTTGTTGCAAGATCTTTTTCTTCAAATAGTAAATATAATGCTTACTTTTTTAGAATAAAACAACCGTACGCGTCCTTAATTTCACCCACAATACAACTAGAGCTGTTCATTACAAAAAATACTCAGTAGATTGTTCCAACTCCCAAGTGTGGCCAATCAACCATTCCATAGCATCGAGGTATATCTTCCATTAATGTTGGTGGTGTTTATAATGATGGTATATATTAGAATTGGAAAGATATAAGTATGATCTGCCGTGTAGAAACGTAATTAACTAATCAAGCCAATATTCCAAATGAGACATGTAGATTGAACAGCAAGAAAAAAGGGTCTTTGGCAGGACATGTTCATGGACTGCCCATGATATGCAAAATCTTATCTTGATGGGATGACAGTAGAATTATGACTTCAAATGACCAGAAAATTTGCTACTTCCAAAAGTCGGCCAAGACCATGAACTACAAAGCTAATATACCAGGTCCTGAGATTATCTAAATTTACCACAGTTGGAATTGAACTGTGGTTTAAGAGTCAGATACCTCTGAATGAGGCCTCTACCACGTGTGCCAAGAATAACCGCTGCTGGCTTCAATCGCTCTGCTTCTCGGCAAATAACCTTTCCAGCATCCCCTTCAACAATTCGTGCCTTGGTACGGACCTTGTAGAATTTCCAATTAAAGTCACATGAATCAATCCCATGTGGAAAATATGGAAAAGAAACAAAACATAGGATTTTACATATATACACGTTACACAAGAAAAAGACTACATAATTTTCACTAAAAGGCGTTCATAGAATCCTCATAGCCTTGTGTTTCTAGCTTACAAGGCAATAACTGAGGCATGCAAATGAACCCTGTACATAAAGATCAACATGAATTGCTTCTTTGCACAGCAACATAATTATATGCACGGGAGGAACAGAGCATACCAGTAACGTCTTGAATGCCTCAATGGCTAAATCTTCCATTAGTTCCCGACTTTTCTCATATACCAGATCATTATGCACACCTACACACATTCAGCCCCATTTTCAGTTGACCAGAAAATTTGAAGGGGAAACGTGTTTCGATAAGTAAAAAAAACAATTTCCTTGAAAATGTAGACTAATCTTCACCTGTTCATCTTATACAGTTCAGATGCTTGACTGGTCTCAAAACAAATTCAAATTATGACCAAATGCCACTAGATTATTCAAGACTTGAACTGGTTCTGTTATAATATCCTGTCCTTTCTACCAACCTATAGCAAAATCAATCCACTGTGGCCAGAATATGAAGCCACAATCTTCCTAGTTGCGACTTCTCGAGATGGTAATATGAGTACAATGACCAGATAGGCCAATTGATCTTTGTTTTTACTGGAAACATTTAAGCTGATGGGGAACTGTGCGTTCATAGTTACGGTACCCCCAGTGCTCCTATTCCCTTCAATGACTTCAGGCATAAGAGATTATTATTTTCACCTTTTATGATACAATATTACACCCTTATAGATCTTCTTCCCAAAAATTAGTACTAATATACGCTTCTAGGTCACCTTGTGGCTTGTTCAAAGTTGAAAATAAATTACTAGGACCAGCATAGAACTAGCATAATATATTGTGTTCAGATAGCTAGAGGCCGTACAGGCTCATCTAACAGCAAAGAAGAACACAAGATGGTGATGACAGTTTGTGTCACAATTAACTGGCCTACTGAAAATTATATAGACATACTGACTGGCTACTACTATCACATCCAACATATGTTTACTAGTACGGCGATTCATAGTTGGGTCAAGGACACGAACAAGCCGCCAAATGGAGGCAAAAAATATATATTAATTAATCCATACTGAACAGATCGGGCTGCTAGTTTGCTCCAACAAATAATTACCAGACAAGGAGATGATTTAAAATCTCCGGGAGGCTGATAGCGTGTGAATAAATATAGAAAGGTAGGTTTGGAGGCGAGGCGAGGCGACGGGATGGACTCAACTGGAGACGGCGTGGACGATGTGGAGGGTGTCGGCGATGCGGGCGAAGTGCGCGAGCGCCCAGTCGAAGGCGTGCTTGGAGTTGGGCCCGAAGTCGACGGCGACGAGGAGGTCCCGCCCCCGGCGGCGCTCGCCCGTCTCCCGATCGAGCTCCGGCGGCGTGTCCGGCACCACCGGGACGAGGCGCGGCAGCACCACCTCCCTCCAGCTGTACTCCTCCACCTCCTCCTCCACCGTCTCCATCGATCTCCCTTCCTCCTCCTCCCAAACAATCTGATTGCGCCGCGGGCGAGGAGTTCTGTGGCGCTGCCGGCAATGCTAATCACGACGCCTCGGATGGACGCACGTGTGGCATATACCGTATGCGCGTTTCTTGGACGGTCGCATTAATTCCCGGGGTTCCGTGTGTGTGTGACTCGTAGACTAATCTTCTTCTCTCCCTCGGTTTGAATACGCGTGCCCGGGAAACGAATTTGTGTTTTTTTTCGGAGAAAAAAACGGGCTACGGAACAATTTTTCGCGGGAAAAACGAGGGAAAACGGCGCAAAATATTTTTTTCCCATGCTCTAGAGAAAAAACGGACAGCAAAAACATTTCTTTCCAACAAAAAGGATAAATGATGGACGGAAAACGGATTCTATATATTTTTTAGGGAAAACGGTAAACGAAAACATTTTCCCCATGCTCCGGAGAAAACTCGGATCACGAAAACATTTTTTCCGAGCAAAACGGAGAAAGAATTTTTTTTTAATAGAAAAGCCGGTGCTCCGGAGGGAAAACGGACCACGGAAGCATTTTTTCCACGCAAAACAGATAAAGAGTTTTTTTTTTAGAGAAAACAGCCAACGAAAACATTTTTCCCATGCTCCGGATGAAAAACGGATCACGAAAACATTTTTTTCGGGCAAAACAGAGAAAGGATCCGAACGTGAAGTACAGGGATCTATTTATTATAATTTTGGACCTATCCGCTATTTTGAATAATTAGAAAAGGGCTCGTTCGCTATTCGCATTTAACGGGGGCTCTCTCTGCAAAATACCGAACAAGGGACCCAAACGCGAACCGGAAAAATTTATTTTTCTCTCACATGAAATCACCCAGGGACCTATACGTAATTTCAAAGAAACTGAAGGGCCTTTTCGCGAAATGGAGGAGAAAGGGTGGGCGACACGTGGGGGGCCTCTCCTTTCAGGAAGTCTTCCAACTTTGTTTAGCTGAAGATTCCAAAATTCGTGCGCGAAGAAGAAAGGCAATTCCAATTTATGTTTTGCTGGTGCAGATTTTCTATGTTTTGTCTACTACTTGACGGAATTAGGTTATCACGAACTAATCACATTGCTGTAACTCTTTAAATTCATAGGCATATTCTCTCGAAGCATATAAACTCAAAAGATGTTGAACGTAAATAAATTATCTTTAATTATTATCTATAAAAACTATATTTAATATATATATGAGAGGGTAAAACTAAATATTTATTAAAAATATAGAAAAAAATATTACGTTAATTTTATATTAAAATATAAATCGGGACTTATATCTACTATTGCTATATTACTATGTATGTGTGTTAATTTGTCTTGTAGCAGCTAGGATAGCTTGCCAACCTGCGTCTGTGCCTGCGTGCGTACTTCCTTCTAGAAGGCTGAGCTGGGATCTCTTGTTACCGTCTGACGACGTGGATTTTATTTTCCGAGATGTGTGTACGGCTGTACGCTAAGCTAGTCAGCCAGCTAGTGTGTCAATATGCCTTAGAATCTCAGTTTAAATTTACTGATAGATGAATTTGAGTATACATCTTGTTGTTTTGCTATATATTAGGTACACTCTTGTACAGAGAATAAATATAATATAGAGAGAACTTTTTCATATACTTTGTGTGTGTGCTTCTGTGTACTTTATACTTTGTTTTTGTGATTTTGTTGTCATGTTGTTGATAGATCATGGGTGAACGATTACGTTTTATAATACATTATCAGCACGGAGCTCTACAAGGCCAAAAGCCCTACATCAATCTAAGATGAGTGTACGTCGTTCTATATTATTTGCAAATAGATCAATCTTGTTTTCTTCATACTAATCACAATTGATTTATGATTGATTCACATGCTACTCGTACAGGAGGTCATCTCGTCAACAAAAGGAAGAAAGCTGCAAAAACATTGCTCCGATCAAAATCATGCGCCTATGACATGCAGACTCCACCAAATTGGCCGTCAACCAAGCGTCAAGTGCACACTCATCTAGTATGCATGCAAGTACAGATCAGTACCTACTCACTCATATGTTTGCATCTGATACATGCATAGATTAAGGATTGTGCAGAGTTCCTGTTTATCAACAAAAAAATCGGTTCCTGAAGTCCAAACCCTCGGCCATGCCGCCAGTTGGCCACGAAGGCCACCGACCAGCACCCAAAGCCGGCCGCCATCATTTGCGCACAAAGCTCACAGCGGCACAGCGCCTCGGCGTCCGCATGCCTCGATCTCTGTGCCAACACTTGGACTCCCGCACCACTATGTCCCGTAGAACGCGCGGCGGCCAGTGACGTCGCGAGCTTCGCGCCCGTGATCACCGGCCTTCTCGCACGTTGCCCGAAGCCGCGCTCCCTCTGTTGCGCCACTGGGGCTCCGCCACCGGCCTCCACAAGCGGCCCGAAGCCACTCACCCTGCTGCATCTCTGGCCTCCGCGCATGTGGCTCGAAGCCGGGCGCCCCGCTCCTCATCGGCCTTCGGTCTCGGCTCCCCGTTGCTACGCCGATCTCCGGCCACCCTCAGCTGTCGCGCCTTGCACCCTCGTCGATGCACCCACCGCACGTTCGCCGCCACAGCCGACATCGTGCCATGGCACCCGTCGAATCTGTGCCCGTAGCACCACCGTGCTCGGCCACCGCCGTGCCTTGCGCCTTCACCGTCGCGCCCGTTGCACCCTCGCCGACGCGTAGTGGCGAATCCAGAATAAAAATAGAGGGGGGCTCCTATGTTAAAATTTTAACTCAAGACAAGCGTACTAATGGTACATCTACCAGTCTATTGTCAACCAAATTCCAACTTCATACATAAATAGAAAGGAAACAAAGTGAATAATCAAAATATAATAAGTGTGGTACCTTGCTAATGGATAGAATGATACAAATATGTGAGGACGGATCATCGACCATTCGACATATAGATAAAAATATAAAACTTAGTAAAGCAATTGTGTTTCGTTGGAAAAAATTGTGTAACGTTTGGTTCTCTATTTTTACGACTTAGTTTACTGTAATCAAATAAATTGAATCACACAGACAAAAAATAATCAAACAATGAATGATGAATCAATACTTCATAGAATAATATATTATCAATACCAGTTTATCGTTTAGTGTGAGGAATTTTTTTATTGAGCGCCTGGATCACATTACCGTCCGTCTCTGCTGAGTGTTGAAGGCTTGAAGCCTCGGTCCTTCCGTTAGATTAGTACTCAGTCGCTCCTGCGTGACTGCCTCCTAGAGTCCTAGTCTTCTACTCTTCTTCTTTGGCGTCTCCGTCTCGGACTCGATCTGGCGAGTGGGACGAGCCACCGCGCCCTCTGACTGGCGGCCGAGCCGAATCTTGGCGCCCGCCCGGCGTCGCCACCGAGGACTGAGATCGGCAGCCGCCCGCCTTTGTTCCTCGCCCGGCGCCCACGCCATGCACCGACGCGTGCGCTCGTCTGCCCCGACCTCAACCTCGACTCCGGCCGTCCTGTGGTTCAGGTCTCCAGCGGTGCGCGGCGTCGCGGCGAATTCCGCGTGGCTGCGCGCCTGCGCCCAGTCGGCCACCCGTACGTCTTTCGTCCGCGAGAGAGACGGCGCTAATGAGTTGTTCGTCTTCCCCGAATCGATTCCCTGGTGTTGCGCTATACGCTACAGTACCGAGAGTATTGTTCAGGCCCGCGACTAATCATTAAGCTCATGTTTAATTTCTGGCCCACTAGCCTAATACGGTATCATTGTTTTCTACTATTCTTTTTCTTTTGCTTCGTTTCGTCGGGAGGATGCTAGATCGTGTTGGCTCTTTTTCTGCTTCGTCTCGCCAGGAGTGGGGGTGGGGGTGGGGGGGTTCAGCCGGCGTCGGAGGTGGGGCTGGAGCCCCAATCAGCCCCAACAATAGATCCTCCACTGCCGACGCGCCAGCCGAAGCTCTTGCGTGGAAGATGAGCAAGTGGCGGCTAGGGTTAGGAAACCCTAGCCTCCCACATTTAGGCCCCGTTTGGCAACTTGGAACCGAGGTGTTTCTACTAGAATCTGAGAGAAACCCAGCCAAACGGGCTAAAACTTGAAACGATTCTTCTCGGAACGTTTCTTCTTTTTCTACATCGTGGTTGAATCACTCTCAACCCCGTTTCACTAGTTTCTACTAGAATCTGGAACCATACCAAATGGTTTGCAGAAAGTGATTCTGATTCTACTTGAAATGTTTCTACCAAGAATCTGGAACCGTTTCCATTTCTACTAGAATCTGGAACCGTACCAAACGGGGCCTTAATATGGCTCTTAGGCCACTTTTTGGGCCGGATTAGCCCAACAGGTCACATGGGCCGTATGGTCCGAACCATAATGTGAGAGGAGCCGCCCAGATCGTTCTCGAGTTGTTGGATGAACAGTCGTTCCCGTCGGATTTGGATCCTAGCAGCAGACCACCGGAGGTGATCTCGATGCTAACAACCAAGCCCAAACGAGACAACTCTACAAACATCCAAACGACTCGACAACAACCCCGGTATTCCCCCGGTATGCGATCCGAAACTCGCCCAGGATCCCCACATACCGGTTCCCAATGCTATATCAAACATCAATTCGCACAAAGGGGCATCGAGCCCCCAAGATCACTACCAGAGACGCAAAGAAAAACGCGGAAGCAACAAACACACCACACGGCACAAGGAGGCCCAACAAAGACAACCAACAAAGAGCAGACGAGCCCAATACAGAAATAAAAGTAGCAACTGATCACAAAAGTAAGACCACCCACTCTATACAAACAAAAGTAAAACACCTCCGGAAGTGTCATGCCCTGAACACTTAGGGCGTCTAACGTCGACAGACCTCTACTCGGTGCCCTTGGGTCACCGATAGGCAATAGGGGCAAAACTCGCACCCCGCTGGATCCTCACCTGCAAAACCACAAAGCAGAAGCCTGAGTACAAAAGGTACTCGCAAGTCTTACCCGTGGTCCATATATGACCGACTCCAAAGGGCATGCAATTGGATGTAGCAAGGAATAAGCTAGAGGTAACATTTGCGGAAATGCTTAGGTTTATTATTTAGTCACTCAACTACTCAATTCACAAGTTAAGCAGTTTTAACAGCGCCTACTTCTAAAAGTGAAGTGCAATCATTAATTCACAACAAATTATCTCATCACCAATTTAATTGGGCTCAAGATCGACGGCGAACCACAAGTTCAAGTTGTTTACTACGTGAAGAAGTTCGGATCAAGCTTGCTCATATCCGAGCGCGGCAATTCGAATCGCTTAATTAACCTGCGAGGAAGCATTGATCGCATACGACACTTACCACAAGGGCCTAGTGTCAACCCCTCCCAATCATACCCAATCATTTGAAGCGTCCTCCTGTGGCCCGAAAACCTAGCACCCCCTCGAGCAGCCCCAAGCCCGGCTTGGCGCTCGAGAGTCGGCCTAAGCCTCGCCCTCAACCACGTCCAACCACAGGAAGTTACGGTCCATCGATTCCGTATGAGGGAAAGAGTGGCTTACCGTACCATAATCGGGCATGCGACCAACCAGGGTGTGCTCAATCTTATTCCACTTATGGATCGGTCCTTAACTGACACAGACGGGGCTACACATTTGAGTCTCCATACCCAAATGAACCAACTCCGCCCGGTCCACAATTCATTTCTTTCCAAAACCTTTCCCAATTCCAAGTCCAACATAATGTAGTAGGTGTGTAATAATAACAACCGCAAGTGACAGAACCCTCCTTCACTTGGCCCGAACCCCGACCTCTAAGCAAGACTAAGCATGGACTCATAGTATTACCCCTAAGCTAGTTCCAACGGAAGTATGCACAATTTCAACGGATGGATGTGCAGCAAGTGGGATCTAGTCCTATCCCAATTCAACTCCTAATGCAAACTTAATTCACCAATTAAGCAAGTTATTTACAAAACTACAATTTAATACAGGTTCAAGATGCATAGGTGCTTGCCTTGTTCTTCTGCTTGTAGGTCGGCAGTAACTGGCTCTCCGGTCGCACCCTCGGTCACCGCGGCGTCAAGTCCCGCGGGATCGCTCTCTACACGAGTACAATGCATAATGAGATGCATGCCATGCAAATGAAATGAACACAAAAGGAAAAACCCGACGAAACAACGCGACCGGACAGGTTAACGAATCCGGACAGATTAGCCTAACCTGGACAGTCCGGGTTTTATATCCGGACTCTCCGGACAAGCCGGATACTCCGGATGTTTCTGTCCGGACTCTCCGGACGACTCGGACACTCCGGACCATTCGCGACCGGACACTCCGGACCTGGAGCATCTGGCCCAACGCGACTTGAGGAGGGGAGCCCTACCACTTTCTACGGCTTCACATCGACCCGATCCACGACTTTTCTACAACTTGCAAGCCGGAAGAAACCCCGAGCTAGCTCAAACCGCCTAGAAACGACGACATTCTACTAGCCCAACCAAGACTAGCTCCAAGCCGCGCAATGGCTTTGCTACTACCCGATCTACCTCACTAGTACCCACATTCATTTCATCCTAGCCCCAACCAACCCTAGAATCACTACACCCAAAACCCTAGAGCTCAATATCCAAATCCAAACTCCCAATCCAAACCCAAACCCTAACCCACCATGGATAGTCTTAGAACCCAAGAATCCCACGAATCAACCCCCAAGAGAAAGACCTACCTCCAAGGATGATGGAGGAGAACAATGCCGGGTGGAGGAAGGAGAAATCGGCGTGAGGAGGAGTTCCCGGGGATGGAGGAGTCGCCGGGGAGGAGCCACGGAGGGTCACCGGCCGGTGGGAGGTCACCGGAGAGGAGCTAGGGTGGAGGAGTGAGCTCACACGGGTGGGGAACCAAAAATGGGGAGAAGAAATGAGGTGGGGAGGCCAAGAAACGGGACTTTTATTTCAACCCACGCACAATCCGGACTCTCCGGATGCTCAACCCGGAGACTCCGGGTTGGGGTCTTCGGTAGAATCAACCCGGACACTCCGGACATCTAGTCCGGACACTCCGGACATCTAGTCCGGACACTCCGGGTTGGGGTGTTCGGTCAGCCCAATCCGGATACTCCGGACATTTATCCGGACATTCCGGGTTGGATCCGGACACTCCGGATGCTGATCCGGATACTCCGGATGTTCCAGAACTTTTGGAACTTGGGGCCTTGACATAATGGCTCTTTGGGCTCGCACATTCAAATTTCCGAAAAAAATCCAAAATTAAAATTAAAAGAGAAATTTACAATCCCCCCCTCGGATTTTCAGTAATTTTGAAAATTAATTACTAAAGTCTAAAAATTGATGATAAATACTAGAAATTAGATTTCTAGATATATGAGCTTCCTTATATCTTTGGTAAATTAATTTTTAGCGCAAACCGAAGGTTTCATACCTTGGGTTTATTTTCTAGCATTATGTCATGTTTATTATGGGCTGGAATTTAATTTTCTGTCATTAAGTAACCATAAAAATTGCTTAATCATTAACAAAAATTTACAAAAAATGCTAAAAAAATTCCAAAAAATTATGGATGACACACTGATAATATTATGGCTCTAGATTTATTTTATAGCAATTATTCTATATTTAATGTGCATTGTAATTATTTTTATTATTTAGTTATTCTGAAATTTACTTAGTAATTAACAAAAAATTACATAAAATGCTAGAAAAATTCTAGAAAATTCTAGTAAGCATATTAGAGCCTTGTATCTCTGGATTTATTTTCTTAGCATTATTCCATATTAAACTTATGTTGGGATTTATTTTTCTATTATTTAGTAATTCTAAAATTGCTTCATAATTAACAAAAAAATTATGACAAATGTTAAGAAAATTCTGATTTTTTTATAATTATCTACTAAATAGATATAGACTAAGCTTTACTAATTAAAGAGTGAGCACAGTAGTAAAAGTTATTTTTACATAAATAGAAATTGGATATATCGGATATCGCAAAGAGGGAATTTATCGAGCTTGCCCTGAATGATAGCAACAATTATCTTACCTGAGCAATCGATACCAAGATTAATCTAATAGCTCGATCTTTTAAAGTAGCTATTTTCCTAGCCTGAAGCTGGTACCCCTATCTTGCCGAAGCCACCACATGTTCAGCTCTGCACTTCCTGAAGCAACATCTTCATGCGAACCTGAAGGCCGAATGTTTGATGAAAGATGACCAACTGGTACTTTTGAATTCCTTGAAGGGAAAATATATAACCTGCAAAGATCTGTTCTGTTGCTAGAAACACAGTGCAATTGGATCCTCTAGTGCTTTCTTGATTTTAAAGGCTATGGCAGCAAGTAACTTTGTCGTGCACAAGCTTATCACTGAACTAATATTCTGATACCAGAAAGTTACTGATGCTAAAATGATAGACAAAATATTATACACCTTCCACCCCAATATGATAATACTATTACAATAGTATCATCATGCCAAGTACCAGAAGTACTCGGAGTTTATATGCATTTTGCTAGAAGCAGAAAAGCATGATGAACTTCTGGTGAAGAATCATCACGTATTTCCTAATGAGAGTCATGCCATGCCCGAAGCACATGCAAATGCTCAGTAGGCTAGCAATAGCCATGGCCGCAGAAAGGGCCAAATGAATAAAGGGGATAAGTGAAAGAATGGTAGATTAGATAGGAGAATAGGTAATTTAGAGTGAAGAAGTAGAGGTAAAGGGCTAGGGCTTCTAGAAGTAAGACTCAGCTAATAAGGCGGTAAACCTTGAAATAACCGTATTTTATGTATGGATGCATTGACCATTGATCATGCGACTATCGCTTCCCGAAGCATGTGATAAACCTTTACACTAAAAAAGTCAATAAGACCCGAGGAAATAATGTTGAATCATACTTCACCATTCAACCTGTTGTTGACACGGGAGCTGAGAAGTGTGATGATATGGTTATTGAAATTATTAAGTTCAAGGAGTCACAAGAGGACGCCTACGACACATGGAGACCTGGACTCATCTCCTAAGTATTCCTTCACTTTACTAGTCAATGTTACCATATTCCTTATAAGTTTTCTTATCAGTTTAGCCCTCGTTCCTGAAGGAACATTTAATCTACTCTCTTATTGAATGATTATCATTCAAAATTGAATAATTGATATTTCCCATATATTTGATTAATTGTGCTATATGTGTTCTATATTCTACAATTTATTCCTAATGCAACAATTATTTGATTGTTAAATCATACTTGTAATATAGATCAAAGTATAATCTGATGGTGAAGGAGGAATTATGTCTAGAAGACAGTTGTACCACACTAAGTGAATTGGAAATATTATGACTATCACTGGAAGTGATGCTCTCATAGTTGACACTAGAAAAATGCTATATTATACACTGAGTCCACTCGTAATCTCTTAAGTTTTAAAGACATTAGTCTTAATTGTTTCCATATAGAACAAAAAATGAGGATGGTACAGAATACCTACTCATAACTAAGTTTAATGAGTGTAATAAACATGTGGTTGAAAAACTTCATTCGTTCTCCTCCGGGTTATACTGTGCACATATAAAACCTGAAGTTTGTGTTGCGATTAAAACCAAGAAATATTTAAGATGTGGTAGATCAACTGGGTTATCCTGAGTTGAATAAGAATAAGAAGAATAAGTAATAATTCTGGTAGCCATAGCATAAAGATTTTCCTAGACCTGGAGATTTCCTATGCCCTGTTTGTGCTATAGAAAAGCTTATATTTAGATCTTCTTACCTAAAATGTTAGAGAATAATCACTGAATTTTCGGGAGAGAATTCAAGATGATATATGTGGACCCACTTAGCCCCTGTCAGGCCCTTTTATATACTTTATGGTACTGATAGATGCTTCTACTAGATGATCCTATGCATATCTCTTATCTACTAGGAACCATGCTTTAGCTCTATTAATTATCCAAATTATTAAGAACCTCCTTTCTAGAAGAAAGGATCAAGTCTATTTGAATGTATAATGCTGGTGAGTTTTTCTCAAATGCATTTAATGATTATTGTTTGGCTCCAGGAATTAATGTAAGCATCTTTTACCTCATGTCCACACTCAAAATGGCCTTGCAGAGTCATTAAATTAAAAGAATAGAACTTATTGCTTGGCCACTCTTGTAAAATAATATACTACCCACCAGAGGTTGGGACCACATAGTGCTGCATGCTGCGGTATTAATTCAACTCAGACCACCTGTATACCAGGAAATTTCCCTGTTGAAGATAGTACATGGAAAAGAATTAAGTATTTTTTATCTGTGAAAATTTGGCTGTGTTGTATACATACCAATCTCTCCACTACAGGCGTACTACCATGGGACCTCATCGGAAGTTATGTGTCTATTTAGGTTATAAATCTTTGTCAATTAGTTAAACATCTAGAGCCTATAACAGAATATCTCTACACTCCTCGATACGCTGAGTGTACTAAGGATATTTTTTCGCATTAGGTGGAGATAAGTACCACATTAAAGAATGTTGAGTCCTTAGATCCACGCACTAAGGAGATCGAACTTGAAGTTTGAAGGATAATAAATCTACAACAAATAAGTTAATAATCTGCCAGATGCCTTCACTAAACATAAGGGAGTGAAAAGATCTCATATACCTGCAATATATGCACCCAAAAGAGTGAAAATACCGCAGAAGGATATTGAACCCACTCTTGACCCACATGATTAAAGGAGGGGGAGGCCTCCAGGTGCATGGGACTCGATTTCGCAGAGATATCTGCAGAAGTAGAGAACCAAACAAATGAGAACATTATCTCTGACAGTGGAAGAAGCTCAACGTGATGTTGAGAAAATTCCTGAAGTGAGCCATCCTGGACATAATAACATCCCTGAAGTGATCTATCCTGAACATGATAAGTCCAGCATATATTTGTGCGCACAATCCAATGCTGGGAAGTCAGAACTGTTGAGATACGTGGCATTCTACGCTAGCACAAATTAAAAAATTTCTACTGCATAACCAGAAAGCTACTCGTAAGAAGGAGATCATAGATGAGATTACCACTAGACACGCAGTTGCGGAATCCTTCGCGCATCGATGTAGTAGATCGTCCTCTCCACGCCGCAGTTGTCGCATTGATGAAGTGGATCGTCCTTCCCTCACCGTAGCCCTTGCGTCGATGAAGTGGATTGTCCTTCCCTCGCCGCAGCCCTCGTGTCGATGAAGTAGATATTCCTCCCCTCGCCGCAATCATCGGGTCGATGAAGCAATTCATCCTCTCCAGCTGCAGTCGCAGCAGCGTCATCACAACAGTCCACACGTCCGGGGATGGAACGCCGTGCGTCAGTGTGCAAGCACTGTGTCACTCGGTAGGGGCAACGAGAAGTGGAGGCTAGGGTTCTGGACAAAAACAATCTTCACGCCCACCCTTCTCCTATTCTTATATAGCCACACGACGAAACCCTAAGCCAAGGCCTATCAGCGCGTTAAGCCCACAAGGTCCATTAATTACGGATCCAATCTGAATTAATGTGTCCCAGCCCGTTAAGTGTGTGACCATGTAGGTTCATGTACATTTGGACATAGATTTAGAAATCTCTTTTTCGATCCAATAGTCGGTAGCGGCTCCTTGCAGGGCATGCCAACTCCCAAACATATATGTTCAAATCAGACAGAACATTTCAAAAGTACTTATGTAATAATTCTTTTGCCAAACTATATGAAAATTGAACTCAAGGCAAGAAGCATGTCATCATATGACAATTCAATCCATCTCTCGTATCCGTGACATGTTAATAAGTTGTGATTGGCTCCTCAATCACGGCATGGCCATGCACTTTCTTAATCATATCACACGAGTGGCCTAGACATATATCTCCGTTACACTGGAGTGGCAAATTTCATCTTGACTGCTCACTTCCCTCTGCATGTTTCATAGTAAACATGAAAGCAACCTTTATAACTATCCGGCTAGGAAATAGTGTTTGGTAACCCTAAAGTATTACACATGTAGGGAATGTGACAATCTCAGGTCTAAGGATCATGCATCTACTATGTATGAGATACACTGATGACACATAAGAATGTAACATTATCGCAGTGTCCCATTACGGATCTATCTAACCCATGTTCTTCAACTTGTGTTCGCAATGTATTGATGATATCTCCATATCCTATGATCTATGAAACATGATCATCAATCAATACATGTGTTGATCTATTTATCGTTGTTTTATACAACGATATCCTATCAGAGATATTTATAGAATTATATCAATAAGTAAAGAGTTTCATAAGAAAGGCACATACTTGATAATCAATATAATGATATACATTTATTGGACCAATAATCATATTATTATTATTATTATTCATAAACATAGTCATGCAACAATCATCAATATGACTGTCTCAAGAGCATAACACTAACAAGAACACCCAGACTCTATCGTTGTGGGAAATCACGAGGAGCTGAAAGAAATTAATGAAGAGATATCTCTGAAGTGATGCAGGAGAATTGTATAAAAGAAAGACTACAATTGTCGACATATATTTCACCTTTAAAATTGCTAAAAGATGGATCCAGAATCAAAGTCCATGGCAGATTGCCAGAAGCGTTCAGATAGGGTCAAATGAAAAGAAGCAATTAAGCCAACGCTCGCTTAATAAAAGAAACGTTTTTGGTCCCGTTGACCAAACACGTCTTAAAGTGTTCCCTATTGGATCAAATAGGTTTTTCATCTGGAAAAGAAATAAAAATATCCAGGTGGTGAGATATAAAGCGAGGCTTGTAACACAAGTGTTCACGTAGAGACCCGGCATCAATTACGATGAAACCTTTTCTCATATAATGAGTGGAATAACGTTGCGAAATTTAATATCAATGGCAGTAAGCTTAAATTTAATAATGCACTTGTTGGATGTAGTAACCGCATATTTATATAAGTCACTGTATACAGATATTTATATGAAAGTCCCTGAAGGAGTCAAAATTCTGAATCCTAATAATCGCAACATGTATAGCATCAAACTGAAGAGATTGCTCCATGGTTTAAAATAGTCAGGAGAGAATGTGGTACAACCGACTTAGTGAGTTCCTCCTAAAGAATGGATATTATCCCTGTGTGTTCATAAAGAAATCCCAAAATGGATTTTGTATCATCTCAGTTTTATGTTGATGATCTGAATATCATCGAAACCACAGAGGTAATAAAGGAATCAATTGCTTGCCTTACGATAGAGTTTGAGATGAAAAATTTGGGTAAAACCAAATATTGCTTAAGCCTATAGCTAAAGCATTTCCCAGAAAGAATTTTTGTACACCAGTCTATCTATACCAAGAAGGTATTGAAGAGATTTAATATGGACCAATCTCATACTTTTAAAGAACCCCATGATTGTGAGATTCCTTGAAGCGGATAGACCCTTTTACACGAAGGATGAAAAATAAGAAAATCTTAGGACCTGGAATCTCATATTATGTATCTTGTGAATTGCACAAGGGTTAATATTGCATTTGCAATAAATTTGCTAGCAAGACACAGTGCAACCCCAACCAGAAGACATTGGACCAGTGTCAAGACTTTGCTCATATACCTTCAAGGTAATCAATATCTTGGATTATTTTCCCAAAAGAACCAAGACTTAACCATAGTGGGATATATGGATGTTGGCTATCTGTCTGATCACTACAGTGCCAAATCTAAGACTTGTTTTATGTTTCTCTGCAGTGGTTTGACCATCTCTTGGTGGTCTTTTAAGCAGACTTTGTTAGCTATTTCTATCAACTACTCAGAGATTATAACTTTATATATAGTCTCAAGTGAGTGTGCTTGGCTGAGACGTGTGATTAACCATATCCAAAAGTCATGTGATCTTAATACCGTCGAGACCCATACGATTATCTATGAAGATAATATTAATTGTGTTACAAAAACGTAAATGGGTTATGTAAATAGCAATATAACAAGGCATATTGCCCTTAAATTTTTCTATTCTCACAAACTCCAGAAGAATGGTGAGGTGAAGATATTACAAATTAAATCATGTGAAAATCTAGCAGATTTGTTCATCAACTCCTTGTCAAAATCTATTTTGCAAAGATGTGTTAATGGCATTGGAATGAGATGACTTAGTGATATGCAGAGTTCAAGGAGAGCAAAACCATGAACCATAACCCTTTTATTGATCCTAAAGATCTTGCTTTATATTCTAAAGATTATAAGTTATGCTTTTTCCCTTAATGAGTTTTCCTAAAGTTTTCTTACATGAAGTGTTTTTTTAATAAGGCAATTAGTGTAACACGGAGTGCAAGTGCAATGTACTCTTTTTTCCATAATTTTTCTCGTTGGGTTTTTGGGACAAGTTTTTAATGATACATGTATATTATGCGGCATACGCCCAAAGGGGAGTGTTATGATATAGATAGAATCTCAGTCCAAGCTTGGAGGGACTTTATCTATTAGTGGAAGAATCCGAATCTATCTCCTTTGATTTTACTATATATTGGGCACTCCTTGTATAAAGAGAATGAATCTAATAGAGAGAGAGAGAGAATTTTGCCTCCTACTTTATGTGTGCTCTATACTTTGTTCTTGTGATTTTGTTGGCATGCTGATGACTGATCATGGATGAATAACTATGTTTTACAACAAGACGCAAGTAAAAAAGTTAAACGTACATCACTACGTATGGCCGCAGCCGCCGCGAGTCCAATGTGGCGCGTTGCCCCACCGTGCAGTTACCCGTTGTCCCCTATGGCTTTCGTGGACCATGCCATGCCGTGGACCTTCCAAAAGAATTTGTTTGGAAGTGGAGGAAGATTCAACCGCTCAGGCCGGGCTACCTTAGCCGCCGAGCTACGCAACGCAGGCGAGGACAAAGCAAGCGGCGATTACCTTTCTTTAGGGAAGGATGTAGTGGGACCCTAGGTATAATCTGGTATCCTGAAAAGTTTAAAAAATATTAAAAAGTCATATATTCAGTGGATTAAATATATTGATTGAATTTATTTTAATCTTAGTTATATAGGATTTGTAAGATCTTAGAACTATTTGTTTCGTACTTTTAATAAATTTCAAATATATGTATTGCATTTATGATGTTACAAAATTATTATACAAAACTATAGAATTATACATATAAAGTATGCACCCATTCGACCACTGCTTTTCTTTTAGGGTTTCACGGTCTCTCTCGCCGAGGAAGAAAACTGTCGGATCATTCGTTAGTAGTGCAGATCACTCGTGAGGGATGTTTGGTTTGGTTAGTTGCCGTACTTCGCCAAATAGGCACTTGGTCCATTTGTTACACTAGGTAGAGCTGCGCGCTCCGCCGCGCCGTGCGAAATTTGATCCAAGTTTTTATCTCTAAAAAAAGGCAGAAATATCCGATTTTTTTTTTCGCTTGGGTATTTCTTGGAAAAAAGACGCTAGGCAAGAACCGTCGACGAACCAGGGAAACAACGGCCCTTTTTAGGAAAAAAAGAATAATACATGTTTCGAGAAATATTAGATCCCAAACCACAAAAAAAAGCTATAGACGCCGAGTTTAACACCCTATGCGGTCAACGGGCAATAATACATGTCTTAAAAAATATTAGAGATCGAGCCGTAAAAGAAATTTTAGATACCGAATTTAACACCCTATACGCTTATTTTCCCGTGAAAAATGAAAAAAAGGGGGGAAACGGAGAAACGACGAACGAAAAACGAATTTCTATTTTTTTGGGGGGGAAAAGGCCAATGAAAACATTTTTTCCATGGTCTGGAGAAAAAACGGATCACGAAAATATATTTTTTCAGGCAAAATGGAGAAAGAAAACGGTCTCACATATTTTTTGGGGGGGGAAATAGCCACCGAAAACATTTTCCCTATGCTCCGGAGGCAAAACGGATCATGAAAATATTTTTTCCGGGCAAAACGGAGAATGGGGACGGTTTTCCATTTTTTTTTTTGAAAAACGGCCAACGAAAACATTTTTCCCATGCTCCGGAGAAAAAACGAATCACGAAAATATTTTTTTCGGGCAAAACGGAGAAAGAAAACGGTCTCCCAATTTTTTTTGGGGGAAATAGCCACCGAAAACATTCCCCCCATGCTCCGGAGGGGAAACGGATCACGAAAACATTTTTCTGGGCAAAACGGAGAAAGGAAACGGTTTTCCATTTTTTTTTTGCAAAAACGGCCACTGAAAATATTTTTCGCATGCTCTGGAGAAAAAACGGATCCCGAAAATATTTTTTTCGGACAAAACGGAGAAAGGACCCGAATGTAAAGTGCGAGGACCTATTTGTTATAATTTTGGACCTGTTCGCTATTTTGAAAAATTAGGAAAGGACTCACTCGCGATTCGTACCTAACGGGAGGTCCTCCATGCAAAATGGCAAACCAGGGATCTAAACGCGAACCGGGAAAAATATTTTCCTCTCACATAAAATCGCGCAGGGACTTATTTGTAATTTGGAGAAAGCCGAGGGTTTTTTTTGGAAAAATCGCAGGGGTGACGTGGGCTCACGGTTGGGCTCCAATCCTAGGCCTTATAATATAGTTAATATTAGATTAGATGCGTATATTGATGACTTGTATGGTTGTTGCTTTTCTGTTGTTACGATTCAGACATACCGGACCAAAGCAAGATATTTACATCCAATCTATGTTCATTATATCATCTTAGGGTGTGTTTGGTTGCCTGCATGGTGTCTGAATCGCATGAGTGGATGCAACTGTATCTGTTAGACACATGTTTGGTTTCCTGTTCATCCTGGCCAGGTGGATGCAATTGCACCCACTCATACAGGTTGGAGAAAACACAGAAATTGGACTTCTCTCTAATGTAGGCCCATGAGATGCACAAACAAGCAACCAAACAACTTAACTTGCATCCACTCAGTCAGGCCAATGCTAGCCTGGATGGCTCATACGAAATAAGCTAGGATGATACAGATAACCAAACACACCCTTAATTAATTTCTCCAAGCATCTTTCGCTTTTAGATTTTTCATTATCATACTCTTTCACGCCAAAACGGTCAAGAACGAAGCAGAACATGCCAAGCATGATTTGAGCCATGCTCAGAGTTATATCTCTGTTCCCCTAGAGATCGGAGAGATGGAGATCATGTTGGGGCTGTTTTGGTTGCCTGCATGCACAGAGTTTTGCATCTACAGATGCAAAATCTTGTTTTTTCTCGTGTTTGATTGTCTGGATCTAGTTTTGAGCCTGGCTCTCTGGATACAAGATTCTCCATGCAGCCTGGCTCTTAAGATACGTAGAAAATGGGCGTATCTCTGGATGCAGCCTCGTGTTCTGCGCAAGGGGACACGGTCAGCCACAATAGCAAACCATGCATGCAGTGCCACGTGGGTATGTAAGTTTCCTCTTTTTTTCTTTTTTGTTTATATCTTTTGATTAGCATCTCCGATTACCGAACCGATTTCAAAAATGGGTTCCTGACATTTTTTTCGAACAAAACTAGACCACACTTGCTATATAAATTTTAAAATATTTAAATTTCAAAATACATGCCTACTAAACACTCAACCAAACACCGTCTCTGCATCTGTGCATCCCGCATCCCATCAGCCTGGCTGAGTCGAACGGGCCAGACTCGCGGGAGAAGGCAACCAAACAGCCCCGTTATGTATGCACGAGAATACAGAGATCACGAGGACATGAAAGATGTCAGACAAGCAGATATGCACAATACGATGCTCATAATATTCGGAAGCAATGCATGCGCATAATCAAGTTTCAAATTTCGGCTTCGGATCATATTTCGGATGGACCAAAATCCAAAATCCTAATGAGATCTTGGAATTTTGAACAAAATTCGAACAAAATTCAAAAGGCAAACTTCAAATCCTGATATTTTTTTTAGACCGAGATTTGCCGAGATCTCGGCGAGAAACACCGAAATCTCGGCAAATTTTAACTGAACAAAAAATAGTTCAAAACACATTAAAATTTTTTGTGGATGGTCCTGAGTCTCCTGATGCATCACTAATACTTCCATAAAATTTTTAGATAATGATTAAGCCTGAGGTTTTTAAAAATTCTGATATAAAAATCTTACCAGCAAATTTCAACTGAATCAAAAATTGGTTCAAACCACGTTAGAAAATTTTAAAAAAATTTGGATAGTCGTAACATATCACTAATGTTCCTATAAAATTATTAGACCACCGACCTGTAGGTTGGGTGAATAGTAAAGATCAGCACGATCTCAAAAACAAAAGTCGATATAACTTTTGATCGGCTGATCCAAAATTCGTGAAACTTTGTGTGCACCTTTTTATGGATGTCAGAAACCTATTCTAACCTTCAATTGCAAGGATTGATGTTATATTTTGACCTTTTTGATGTTTGGAGAAGGTTACATCAAAGAATCAGATCTTAACAAAAACTTCACCTTGGACTCGTATAGTTCTATTGATCAAAATAGACTTGAATAATCCTCATAAGTCACAGCAAGTAAGAACACTTGAAAAAAACCATTTAAACAAACAATAACGTAATCTACAAGGATCTTTCTTCTTCCTAGCACAAAAGATCGGTTTTTTGTAAGAACTAAAAAGAAAAGGTTGTAGATTGCCTAAATGATTGGGATATGATATAGAAAAGATTAATCCAGCAATCTTTCTTCCTTGGCACAAAATCCAAAAGCACTTAAAAGGATGGGAGACAAATCCAAAGCACGAAAAGTAGAGATGCAACAACTAAAATAAATTTCAAAACATAAAAACTAGATCTTGCAACACTTGGAGGAGGATTTCCAAAGCCACACAATCTGGTTGGCAAAGCTTCTTTCAAGCAACCAAAGAATCCCCTCTTACAAGCTTGGGGTGGGGGTATACCCCCTATACCCCCACCCCTCTATTTATAGCATATTGGGAGAAATATCCACCCTTGGTGACCTTCTTGTTCCTCAAGAAGCCTCATCAAGGATTCAGATTTACTCTCACTTTTCACCCTTAGATGACCTTCTTATCCCTCAAGAAGCCTCACCAAAGGTTCAGATTTACTCCCTCAGTTCACACATGGGCTAACCCACAACCCAACATTATAACGGGTTTTATCCACATATCCACATACTAACTTAACTAATACTCAGTCTGCGAACCCTTGATCCAACGATCCTCCTTCGCTTGAGTATAGTTCAAGTTAACATCTCAACCATCCACTTGTCGTCATGGTTCGCAGCCACTCCCTGACCTTAGTCATCTTCCGACGACACCTTGACCATCTGAACCTCAGCTCTCTCAGCCTAGTCCCGATCTCCTTCGCCTCACCATTACCTAGCACCGAAGTCCTGCAATCATCACAAACAAGAGAAATACATCACATAGTATTGCTCAAGATGATGAACAGTAATCAGCTGAGCAATTACAAAGCTAAGGATCCCATCTTAGCCTAACACCACTTAAGGGTGCCCCGACCTTTTAAGAGCTAACTTGGAAAGGTACCGACCTCGTAATGCTTCGACCTCTAGTCGTGGGCTACCTGTAGCTACTCAAATTGCTCATCCCAAAGCAAACTCAAATCTGAGCACCAAAAGCTCAAAATACAATCAATTACCTATCACACACAAGTGTAAACCTCCACATATATGATCTTTCAAAAGCTTTACTGTAAATTTCATACGAATGAAAATTGGTTGAAACCAAATTATAATATTTTGAAAATTTTCATGGATGGTCCTGACGCATTACTAATATTCTCATAAAATGTTTAGATAATGATCAAGCCTGTGGAATTTTTAAAAATTCAAACAATACTACTGTCCTAATAAAAGCCTAGCTCGGTACATATATTGCTTCCACATATTTGATTGAGTAACAAAAATAGGTGTACGAAGTTTTGAAATATTTAGAGAAGGGTTTTGAGACAATGCTTAAGTTCTCATAAAATTTTTGAATTATGATCACACTCGAGTGAATTTATAAAATTCTAACAAGGTTAAAGTCTCATTTATATTCTTTCTGTTTTTTTTATTTTTTAAAGTTAACAAATGAAGTTCAATTCTTTTGGAAATTTTTATGTATGATTCTAGAGTTATAAAGATGGTACCATAAATTTTTCATAGTAGGATTAAACTTATACATTTTTATAACAATACGACCGTGTTTCTATTATTTTAATAAAAAACATCTCAAAAATTCGGTTTTCTAACAAATTTTCATAAAAGATGACATTATTAAGCGATATTGACCCAAATCCAGTAAAAAAAAAACTTCAAATCGTATCAAAATACCTAAGATTTCAACAAAGTTTACCGATATTTTCAGCAAATACTGTAACAATTTGATTTTTTTTTTATATGGTCGGGATTTGGAATCTCAGGTGAGGCTGAAATCCGAGATTACGCGGGATTTTGAACCTTGTGCCGAATGCCACAATACTGGTCCATTCCATAGGAGAGCCGGCGAGGTGAACAATTGCCCATATTATTCATAAGTGATATTTCACCGCTAAACATTCCAAGAACCATAATACATAGCAGTTGATTACAACAGGTCACTCAAATCTTCCCGGGGTTTGCCAAGATACAGATGTCATTGGCCGATGTTGATCTGACAAAACTACCATTTTCCCCAGGCAGGGTCCCGACATAGCAGTATTGAGAAATTACAGCATCCAGGGGGTAGATACTGTATGAACTACATAGAAACAACACCCAGATGATACCTTCTTCGGTTATTCGCAGGCTGGCTTGGTGTCAAAGCTAGTCAGGCAGATTGCAAAGGCCTGGAACGCCGAGAGTGGGTACCTGTAATCCATTGTAAATATATCCTTCCCAATTTTCCCAAACTGGAGGATGACTTTCTCCTGCTCCGCCACCGGGATGCCAAGGGAAGGATCAACGGAGGCAACAAGCTGGAAGTTTTTTACTGATGCTACGGTCACACGCCCTCGGAAGTTGAGGCACCAGCACTGCAGCTGCTCGTGCCAGCGTGGAGCTTTGTTCTTCAAAACCAGAGGTACTTCCTTAGTACAAACCTGTCCAGACAAATCAGCGCTGAGGCTTGTTGACGAAAATTCTATGGCTGGTTCCTTTCCTTTGCTAGTTGATAAGATGGACACTTGTTCATCAAGTGAGTGGATGATGCCAGTAGGGGTTGGGGCCTTCCCACCTTCCTGAATACACAAGGCTGGTATTGAGTGCATGGTACACTGCATTCTCCTTGGTCCCCGATTGCGTAGGACAGTGAGCTCATAGGAGATGGTAGCAACATTGTAATTGCCTAGTGGCAATCTTGGTGATACTTGTTTCGAATGTCGTTTGCTTGGCCGGTTGTTTGGCAACACCGCAGCATCACAAGGAGGCTGGCTGTCAAAGATTGTGAACTTTGTGCCGAGGAAGTTCTGTCTGATTCAGGGAAATAAAAATCTAGTGAGCTTACTAAGACAAGTTGGAGCTTTAGTGAGATTACTCAGACAATCTAGAATAAACATATAACTTGAGCCAACAAGAAAACAGGCTTACCTCAGTTTGCCAACATAGGTGCTACTAGAATGAGAGAAATCATCGGAGACTAGCGAAATAACAAAAGAAGTCCTGGTCGCACGTCTGATCTTGCGCGCCGCAAGCAAAAGCTTGTCGTTTTCCCCATGCAGAGCTGCATTTATAAACAGACAACGGTTAGGGACGTGGTGGTCAACATATTGAGCGCATCTAATCTGTAGTATTAGGATTAGCTCTCTGTTTAAATTTCCATAAACAAGCAAACCTTAAGTAGGAGATGGGGTGCTTAACCATTCTGAATGCATTCTACTCAACAGGGTACGGAGTTTATTGTGGACTGCACAACATCCTGGTTGATAACGGAGGCAGGGAGTAGATATTTATGCATCTGGAGCGGATAGGGCATAACGGCATGCATACCATGGATAATCTGCAGAGAGTGTCTAGCCTATTCCGGTAAAGGTAATGGACCGCACTTTCAACAGTTGGGTTCAGCTTTGGGCTCTGCTACGTTTGCTATGCTACAAGGAACCCAACTTTAATGAACTAAGGCAGGTGTGCTACAATAGTCTATAAATGATGCTCTGGGCTAACTCTAGTTACAGTTGGCTCCTTTCTCAATCTGCACTAGCAATCAGCTCTTGCAGTGAAAAAATTCGTTGTTTAGTTGTTTTTCATTGTTCTGGAATCCGTCTTAAGTCTTAACTGAATGTTGCATAATGTACAGCTCAAACAGACGGGCAGGATAAACGAACTTTCCATGTGTGCACTCGACTACAGATGCTCTTGTGTAAAGAAAGAAAGTTTGTGATACATATAAGGGCATGTACAATAGTATGATGTCAACTGTCTATATAGTTTGCCATGTAAGATTTGTGCTCACATGGAAGAGAGATAAGGGGGAGAGAAAGTATAGCCATCTCTCCGTGAAGAGACATAATATAGACAACATAAAATACCATTACATGAGTTATTGTCTATAATAAACACTTTTCATGCTATAATTAAAAAATTGTATAATCTCACGGAGACAACCTTAAGATGACATATATTGTATAAGTTGTCTTTAGTTTTGTCTTCAGATGACATGATGAGCATATAGATAGTAGTCGTATGTACTATTGTACACGATCTAAAACAACGGAACCAGAATGTCATTCCCCTGACCTGATCCACAAATCTTCGATGCAATCCCACCATATGAGACAAGATTCCACTAACCATGCAATTGACTTCCCTTGCATAGGAGAATGTAAAGTCGCAAGGGAACATCTTATTCTGGGATTTCATTCTTGCAAATGGCAGTAGAACAAGAAAGCTATGACAGAAACAATACATCTTGATGCAAATGAACTGATGATAAATGGAACAAGAATGTTAAACCATATGTTCCAACAACAAGACATGATTAACTTACATGGGCTGAGCCCCAGGTAGAGGAGATAGGTGGACGTCGCCCTGTCCCTCCTCACAAAGCACTGCACCGGATGCTCCCGAGGTCCCGGCTGCGCCCGCCAAACCACCAAGTTAAGCATCCAAACTCTCGCATCTTAATGAGCAAACAAGTGATGGTGGAAGCAGGCGTTGATGAGGAGAGACGGGAGATATCGGATACCTGCTTGAGGGAGATGGGGAAGGTGATCCTGCCGCACTCCTCGAGCGTCTTGACAACCTCCTTAGTGATCTTGCGCCACGACCGGCAGACGGCGGCGCACGCCACGACCTGGCGACGCGCCGGCCAAGTCACCTGGGTGGCCTCCACCCTCTGGATCACGTCCAGCAGCAGCTCCGGCGGCAGGTTCGCCCACCGCCCCTGCTGCGGCGGCTCCTGGCCCTGCCGCTGCGGCTGCGAGTGCGGCTCCGGCCACAGGCCGTGCCAAGAATGCCGCGACCCCCCGCGGCCGCGGCCGTGGCCGTGGCCGGCGCGCCCGTCGGAGCCGCCGGCTCGCCTCGACTTGCTCCCGATGCCGTCCCTCAGCTCCCGCACAATGCTCTTCAGAGACATTGCAACCTATGGCCGGTTCCTATCCCTCTCGCTCAAAGAGCTCACTACTGCTCCATGGCAAGATCCGCCATGACTGACGAATCTACCCTAAAATGGCAGCATACAGCTCATAAAGTAGTCAGGCATCACTCCAAAATCAACCACCAACTAAAAAAAATGAACTTTCTGAAAGGATTGGAAGCACCGGGCTACCAAGAACACCTCAAGAGCCCAAGTTTTTGGCGGATTTGAGAAGATGGCAAGCAAAGATCCGACTTCTCCCAGCACAACAGCCCGGATCTGGGGGGAGGAGGCAATGCAGCAACAAGGCACAAGAAAACTCGAGGCTTTTCACTGTGGTGGCCTCAAGATCCAAAATTTTCCAGCTTCCGCAGCAAGAAAGATCAAAATTTTCGGCTCAAGAACGGATCAAGCCATCAAGGAGCGTCTTCTTCTCCCCATTTCTTCACCGCTTCCATGGGATTTCCCCCAGTTCCTTTCTCCCAAGAGCTAAGGCTAAGCCATCATGGAGCCTTTATGCGCTCTCTCTCTCTCTCTCTCTCTCTCTCTCTCTGCACTGCAGCTCCTGTAAATTCTGTGTGTGTGGGTTTGTATTAGCTTGAGGATAAAAAGGACTGAAAAAAAAAAGGTTTAGGCTTTTTTTTTGCTAAATGACATTAAAAAAAAAATCTCGTATGAATAAATTGCAAATATATATTTTTTTATGCATATCACCCGTCACGCCTATGAAGCTCGGTAGGAGGCTAGAATCATAGCAAGATATTGACCACGACAAGTCCCTCACCACACGGCTGATGTACTTGAGCTCCTATGCCACCTGACGCTACCATGGTTAAAAAATATTTTTGAAATTATTTTCCCGATTAGATTTTTTATTAAAAAAATAACGGAGTCGATTAAGCCCGGCCTTCGAAAAAATGCGGAAGCGGTTTTGTTAGGCACGGTGGGGGCAGCCTTATGGTTTCTCTCTCAGTTTTCACTTTTCAAGTTGTTTATTTCTTGAAACAGTTACTGTACTGACCACTCTCAATATTTTTTTTTTCACAAAATAGCCTCTATCTGCCAGCATTTACGAAAATTGCCCCCTACCTCCTCCCTGTCGCGCCTCCAGGGGTAGCAAGTCCCTGCCGTGCCCCCAGGCAAAGGCCAACGGGGGTTTGCTGCTCCCCCAAGGGATGCAGGGGCTTGCCGACTTTGCCTCTTTTATATTTTTTTATTGATTTTTGTTTTATTGATTTTTTTAAAAAAAATAAGTAGAGTGAAAAATATGCTGCAAAAAAAAATTTTAGTACTAACTCGAATATTATTTTTATAATCAAATTTTATTTTTCACAACCAATAGAACAGCGTAACACGGAAGGTTTTTTTAATTTATTTATTTTATTTGATTGACCAGTGTACCAATTAATCAATCGTAGTTAAGAAAATAAAAGATCATATCCTATTTGCATGGCAAACGCACGTCGCACGATTGAGGCTGGCCCGTGCTGAGCTCTCTCCCATGCTGATTTATGTCATATTGTTGTGCCCCATTCGCGAGTCGAAAGCATAAAAGATGGTCGATTACTCCGTGTATGAGCTGAATCTCCCGCTTTCTCAGATCTAAGTGACAACATACTGCCCCAATTAGACAACACGCTGCCAGCAGATTTATGTCATATTGTTGTGTCCCAAAATTTTTAAAGGGGGCTAATACAGTAAAAAAATATTAATGGGCTAATACAGTAAAAAAATTAAATAAGTAGAGTGGAAAATATGCCATAAAAAAATTTGGTACTAAGTCGAATATTATTTCTATAATCAAATTTTATTTTTCACAACCAATAGAATAGCGTAGCACGAAAAGTTTTTTAATTTATTTATTTTATTTGCTTGATCGGTGTACCAATTAATCAATTGTAGTTAAGAAAACAAAAGATCATATCCTATGTTTGTGGCAAATGTGCGTCGCACACCAGCAACTTTATCAGTCCAAAATTGACAATACACTGGTCAAGCAAATAAAATAAATTAAAAAACTTTAGGCTGTTCCATTAGTTTGAAAAACAAAATTCAATTATAAAAATAATATTTGACTTAGAAAAAAAATATTCACAACATATTTTGCACTCTACTTATTTTTAAAAAATCAACAAAACAAAAAAGGATGAAAATAAAACATAGCATGCCTTTCCCATGGAGGGGCAAGCCCCAAAAATAAAAATAAAAACCCGCCTCACTCCCAAGGGCAAGCTCCCTTGCCTCTCCTCCCAGACGCGACAGGCACCTTCCCCCCTCTCCAGGGCACGGCAGGGGCTATTTTCTATATATAAAAAAAAATTGTATCTGGATGCTACTTTTAGGAAATTTTTTTTTGAAAGAGGCCAGTACAGTCAAAAATACTTATTTATGAAGCGCGGCACTACTAGTACTACCTGCTATTCCCAAAACTTACAGCTGCCCAACAGGAAAATTCTATGCAAGAACATGGGCATGGACATGGAGTATACACGAACACAACTACCAGTCCACCTCGTGGTTGTTTCTGGTTTTGTAGTTGAGCTGCTCTGGTGAAGTTGCTGGCCAAGGAAGGCACTTTATGCTTAGAAAGATTGCATGGATGGCCAAAATACAACGTATGGAAAGGTGCCAAGGGATTTATGTTATGGAAAACAGTTCTCTGTCCATTAGAAAGAAATTGCGTAGATTCCAAAGTAAGCTGAAAGGTGACCGCCCACAGGTGCACTGCCATTTTTCGTTCTCCCATGGAAAGTGGAGAAATACTCCTCTTCACTGCGTTTGGTTTATAGGACGAGGATGATTCTGTACTATTAGGTTCCATTATTTTGGGTGAATGAGATAGTTCAGCATCTAGAGAGAATATTTTTTAAATTTGTATCACTTGATCGTGGATGGGATGGTTCCATTCAAGCAACCAAACGCATTGATGACTTTTTTCTTGAACAATCTCATACATATACCACTTGGTACAGATAACCAAACGCAACACGCATGCATGCTTCGTAAGCTGCTGGTGGGTAAGTTACATAAAAAGGAACAGGAAGTTGTGGTTGTGGGTTAAAAAAGGCCGGCGTATATGGCTTTAAAGTGCAGTACGAATTTCCAAACATGGAGTGCGCTAGTAAATTACCTCCTAATCCCCTGGAATATATCCCGGACAAATAAACTTCCTAGCAGTTTCACACCATAAAAGATCCGTCGACCCATGCATGCATGCTTGGCGGTATTGGTGGCTAAGTCACTGGAACTTTAGATATAGCTATTATGTTCAATGAATTTCTCTTTTTTTTAAAAAAAAAAAATCTTGCTCATAAAATATTTTTTTGCTCCTACGTAATTCTTAGGTCTCATTTGGAACTCAGGAATTTTTTTCCCTATTCTGCAAGAATTAAACTGTTTTATGTGAAATTTTTACAAAGTTACTATGAAATTTCTACGTTCCAAATAGACGTAAATCATAGTATATTATGCTCTAGCACTGCTCATCACTTTCATATATTGAGCAAGGTACATACTAAGGCCATGTTTGGATCCCTGGACTAATTGTTAGCTGGTTAAAAATTAGCTCTAGTCTATCCAAACAGGAAGACTAATAGGTGGGCTAATTTTTAGCCAACCCCTTAGCTAACAATTAGTCCATTAGTTGGTGGAGATGAGCTAATTTGGGCTAATAGCATGTAACACGCTGGGAAAAGTCTGAAATATCCTCGCGCTGGCCTTATCCTCATTTCCTCACCCATTATGAGGGGACAGACATGACTTTTCTTAGAAATTAGCCCAACCATTAGTCATATATCCAAACAGCTCTAGGCTAATTTTAGATGGACTAATTATTAGCTGGCTAACAATTAGCTCTAGTCATTAGCCAGCTAACAATTAGTTTTAGCCCATCCAAACATGGCCTAACATTAACATACCCATGTGACCAAACTTCCTCAGATTTATGGCAAGTAAACAATGGGAATGGTCGATACAACAGGGATTTTCTCCTACACAGAACAAAAACCAAACGATCAGCATCGGTGATCCTGCACATAATGCATGGCATATATACAGTAAAAATGGTTTTATACTTCTAGGAGTACGTACTCTCACTTCTCATATACCGCTTAAACAAAATATTTATACCTCTTTATCCTCACACCTAATAATGATTATAAGATACTTCAAAGTGAATTTTATGAAAAATTACATCAAAGTTCACTTTTTATAGCATAATTTGTGTATATAATGCTTTTACATATGAAAATGGGTATACAACAAAATTAAAGGGTTCCGATGATGGTTCTATACTCCTGGAGTATGTACTTCTACCTTCAGTATACCCTGTAAATGATGTTGTTGTACTTCTTTATCCTTTCGAGTATACTCGAATACTGATTATAAGATACTCCAAAGTGAGTTCCACGATTTTTCTTTTCAAAGTCCACTTTTTATAGCATAATTTGTTTATACACTCCTTTTGCATATGAAAAAATATATAGTAAAAAATAAAGGGCTCCGATGATTTTTTTTCAATCATATCACATTGGAGTATTTTATAATTACTATTGGAGTATACCGAAAGTGATAAAGGAGTATAACATGTTTGTTTTAAGTAGTGTGTATATTAAATGAGGAGGATGTTTGGCAACATATCCTGATTATGAAGTATTTGGGAAGTAAGACCCTTACTTAAGTAGAAAGGAAGCCAGGAGACTCTCATTTTTGGTCGGATCTAATGAAGGTCAAGTTCACTTTTTTAGATTTGGGTCTTTTTTAGCTTCATGATGGATCTCAAATATGGTTTTGGCAGGATACCCGGCTTAGGAATAATCCACTTAGTACACAATACCCACGATTATTTAATATTGTTCGAAAAAAACATGCCACTGTGGCTGAAGTAATGGGTTCTGGATATTATAATATGTCTTTTCGTAGTGATATTAACTTGAATCCTTTTTCTGTACTCCTGGGAGTACGTACTCCCACTTTCAGTATACCACTTAAACGAATGTGTTATACTCCTTTATCACTTTCAGTATACTCCAATAAATAATTCTAAAATACTACAGTGTAACATTGTTGAAAAAAAATTATTGGGGCCCTTTATTTTTTTTGCTACATACCATTTTCATATGTAAAAAGAGTATATAAACAAATTAATATCATTCAAGCGGTATATTGAGAGTGAGAGTACATACTCCTAGGAGTATGGAATATATATATATATATATATATATATATATATATATATATATATATATATATATATATATATATATATATATATATATATATATATATATAAGAAGCCCGTTTTGTACTTTTAGGTGTATGTACTCTCTACCTCTATTTGGTTAAAAGCAACTTTCTAATCAGGAGGAACTGGTAACAACCTCTATTTGGTTAAAAGCAACTTCCTAATTAGGAGGAACTGGTTAACAACTTCTATTTATAGAATATGCACCACCTGCGTAACATCAGTTATTATACAGGAAGTAGGGAGTACATACTCTGATAGTATATTTTTATTTTCCTATATATATAGACACATGATGATAGCTTGCTGGTTGCCAATGGCACTAGGGTTCCATTTTTCGAATGGATTTTGGGAAATTTCGCGAATTTTGAGCTTACCGCTCTGGTTCGAAAAAGAAAATCGTTCGGTATACCGCTTAAATTCAAATTTAAATTCAAAAAAATTGAAAAAATTGAATTTTTTTATATAATTAGTACTAATAGCCTTATGACTTCTGATGTGAATATTATTTGGAAAAAAAATGAAGTTTGGAGACGTTTTTGAGCCATTCAATTATATTTAGTACCAATATTTGTTGAAGTATATCTAGTGCCAATATTTGTTGGAGTATATCCAGTACCAATATTTCCTTGCAAAAGCCAACAGCATGAGCCATGAAGGGCGCTATCCAAAATCATGACTTATATTCAGAAAGTATATATAAGTTTTTCTTAAAACCACATGTAAACTGCTAAGAGATCATTAGACTAAATCAAAATCTCCGATTTAACTTGTCAACAGTCAATATAGAATTATATGAGACCTCTTGTGATAAACCGTCCATCGTTCCTTTCTATTATGTGCATATATCTTGCTAGCACATACACCATAACCTTTTTTATTTTGAGAGAGATGCATATCATAACTAAATATTCAATACAAATGCAATTATTAAACATTCAACTGTAGTGCATAAGAAATAAATAAATAAATATTGTTACAAGATCTGCTACAGCCTACAAAAATCATAGTTGGTCAAATAAGTGCAACACTGGAATCAGAATTTTGGACTACACCTCCATAGCACACTGCATGTTTCAATATTTGTTTAATTATATTTAGTAGCAATATTTGTTGAAGTAATTCTTCAAATATCATTTTTGGCTGTTAATGACTTTTTACAAATTTTACAATAGTTTTTTTTTACAATTTTTCCCTAATTTGTTTTTTTTTATATATTTTTCCTATTTTTTCAACTATTAGCGGTTTTTAAGCCTTTGAGCGAATTTCGTTTTTTTTGCAAATTTCAATACCACCGGTGCATCAAAATCTGGGTTCGAAACTAAAAGTAAAACACTGATTGGCACACGGGTACCAGTGCATCGCTTGCTATGCATTCAAGGGATCAACCTGGCCGAGAAGAGATAGGAAGGCATTCATTTCCTTTTGTCTCGTTCATAATTTGGGGGCGTGGAGACCACACCTGCACCCCTTTCTTGCATTCCCTCCGTCTGGACGCCAGGGGGGCAACTCCAACTCCCCATGTTCGGGCATCATCTCTGAAAATGTTTTGCAAAAAAAAAAAAAAAACAATGATAAGTTTATACATTTATACACACACATATGACAGTATATGATATATGGTGTACTGCTGGAGTTAATCTAATCATCATCTGGACAAACTGCGGCGGCAGTATGAACTATGAAGAGGAGAGCTTGTCAAAAGCGACCCCAGTTACCCTCGTTTCTTGACGAAATCCATCATGGTCCTCCACGATCTTCAAATATATTTCGGAGTTCGCACGTCACGAGGCTCTCAATCATGGCTTATGCGACGCGAGATTCTTTTCCTCTCTTTTTTTCTCCTTTTTCTCGCCCTTTTTGACCGAGCAACGTACACACGAGAGGCTGGCACCACGTGAACGCTTCGATGCAGAATTTTCCTGCAATATAGTAGTACTGGCCGTTTTGGAATTTGGAAAACGGGGAGCACCGTTTCCGTGAACAAAAAAAAAAAAAAATGAGCGATTATTTCCAGTTTTGCCAATGACGAACTCGATTTTTACTCGTATGTCGTCACGGTTCATCAAGAAAAACGAACTCGATCTTTTACTCGTAATAGTAAGGTGCTCGTGCGTTGCAACGGTATCTACATTTTGAACGGCTGTCCTGCTATTACGATAATATGAAACAAGAAAATATGTTGTGCAAATAATACCTTATACAGTAGGATACTATTGAAACAATATTTCTATATTTCTATGTAAATGAAGCATTCTGACGCTTCGTTTCTTGCGCCTGGAGTGGTTAATTAATTAAAGAGGTGAGTAATTAAAGAATGGCAGAACTGGTAATTTTGATGAAATGATGTGGGAAGAAACTCTCACTTTATATAGTAGAGATGTCGTCACGGTTCATCAAGAAAGAGTGTGGATTCTAACTTTGAGAGCTCCGGAATTTGTATAAAGGGGGTAAGATGGGTTTATACACAGGCACCATTACCAGAAGATGGAACAACAAATGGGCGTTACACGAGAAATGAACTTTCTATGCCAAAACAAAGCATTGGAAACACACATCAATTGCTGTCAGAAAAAAAAGAGGAGACATACATCGAAGCATCAAATCGCCTTGAACCGTCGAACGCTTAATTTCGGATCACATTACATCTGCCGGCCTTTTCCCCTTTGGAACATTCTTCCCTTCTCATTGTCTTCACCCCCACCCCATTATTCTTGTATATGCTGCTTCTGTCGCTCGGATCGTGACTATAGTACTGTTTTTATTGATGAGAAGAGATTGAATAAGATGGGATGATCCTTTACTATTTGGTTCTATTAATTTAGGTGAATGGAATGATTCAGCATCTATAGAAAATATTCCTCAAATTTGTATCACTTGGTCCATGATAGAATGGTTCCATTCAAGCAACCAAACACATAGATGACACACATGAATAACATTTTTCTTGAACCATCTCATGCATGTACCACCTGGTACAAACAATCAAACATATCCTAGATCGGCATCGCTTCACCTCCTCTCTATTAACTTTGCGTATAAGTTCACGCATGCGACACTTGTCTAACGGCTACCAAAGGTGATCATAAAAAAACAAAACTTGTCTAATTTAAGTGCGACAATGCGCGACATAGCCTTATACTCTCCCGGTCATAAAGACACGCCATTTTGGATATATGTGCAGTTAAACTTTTGAGACTTTAACTATTGATATCCTTTAAAAGATTTAAATTGGATACATGAAAACCATAAGGGTAGATCTGTCTCGAAATTATAATTTTATTAGGTTTTAAATCTCTACTATTATAAAGCAACAGTTGGTGGCAGTGGTGAGTTCTACCCACGTCATTAATTGCCCTGCTTAATTGCCCTACGCAAAAAACGAAGCGTTAAAGATAGATGTTTGATCTTGTGAAATAATTTTTTTATTTTTTTATTTTTATTTTTCGTTATCAATTTTGTTTTTCGTAGCAATGCACGGGCATGTAACTAGTATATATTATAATAAAATTTAATGGTTAAAATTGTGTTTTTGAGAATACATGGGCATCCAAACCGATATGTATTTGTGACCGGAGTGAGCTAGCTACCAGCCAATCCCAATCATACGGCGACATAGTTATCGGAGGCTCATGGATAATGGAATACAGCTTCACTTGCTTCAAGCTCTACGATAAAAGCCGTGTTAACTAAATATTCCATGTCCTTTGCTTAGAGTTGATGTGACGATTTACCAAACTCAGCGGTGATTAATCATCAGGAGCTAATCCATCTAGCAGTGGGCCAAGCCAAGTGAGGACCTTTGGCCCCCCCTTAATTCCCTTGCAGTGTGAGGCATTTTGATCTTTGCTCACGATGATGACCACCTATTAATCTTTTGGAGGTCGCAGACAACCAGGTTGCCGTACTTTAATCACACACCCTCCGATCGATGCCTTTTTCTTTTGTTTAGCCCGAAAAGGCCGCGCCCACTGGAAAATAAGTAGGCATACTACCGTCCCTGCTAACGCCACCGCGGTGTCTGACAGGTTGGCCAGGATGTACTGTGGTTGGACCTGGTAAGTCTGCCTTGCTGTGCGTTATCTTCTCCACCGCAAGTAGAGTACGTAGTGCTGGTCTTGGAATCCGGCTAATCGACGTGCGCTCCGAGGTCCAGGCCCATGCCCGTGCCGATGCATAAACTCGCGAGGAAGCAGCGGCTTCGCGTTTCTGCCCCTGGCTCCAGGTGCAATCGGATCGGATAATTTCCAACCGACCGATCGACCGGATAGTTTCGGATCGGATTCGGATATTTTTTTTTCGGATAGTTTTCGGATTCGGTTTTGGATATTTTGTTTCGGATTCGGATTCGAATTCGGGAGATCATTATCCGTCGGATCGGTATATTTCGAGAATATTTTCGGATATATCCGGACTAATTAATTCGGATATCCGAAATTATCATCGCCCGATGTCCTATTTTCGTATCTGGCCCGTAGGTTTCGCCGCATCCGCTCGATTTCGAGCACCGTCGCCTTCTTGGATTCCGCACTCTTCGGCTCGTCGGCCACGCCTCGACAGCGACCGCTCCTCCGCGTCGGCGACACCTGACGCCCGATTGCCTCGCCATCTTCTGGGTCCCGCCGTCGGTTTCCCTACACCGCACCGCCCGGCGCTGCTCCGCACATAGACTCGTCGGGTTCACGTCACACCGCTCCCACCGGTAGCTACGGCAACCAGTCTACTCCGGCTAGCTCGTCGCCGACCTCGCCGGGGACCACCGCCTCGGACGCTGTCGTCGCGCGACTCATCGGCGTCAACTTCTGTCTTGCCGCGCCGCGTCACTTGACTCACCGGTCTCCGTCGCTCAACTTCCACGCGCCGGTCGCCCGCGTCCGCCAAATCCGATCGGTCTTCGTCGCTTCCAACTTCGGCCACGGGAGCCCGAGCGTCTAGCTTCCATCGCCGCCTGTGGAGCTTTTTCTCGATCGGACTTCAAACAATGCGTTTGCTTCTCCGATTTAACTCTGGCTTAAGTCCGGTGTTGTGAAGAGCAACGTCCATCTGTAACGATTGAGCCTGACTGGCTCAGGGCCGGCCCTGAGGGGGGGCAGGGTGGGCGGCCGCCCAGGGCCCCCCAAAGTTAAGGGCCCCCAAACTAATTAAGCAAAGTGCCAGTCTATATATATGACAATATATTTAGTGCAATTAAAGTTTTCGTGCAAACCTACTAAAAAAAGTTTCAAAAAATTCTTAAAAAAATCATGGACGTACATCTCAACTTACCCCATCTACGTACAAAATTTCATGATCAAATTAGTCCTATGCTAGAAGTTACAAAAAAAAACAAATTTTGGTGTCCAAAATTTGTTTTTTTTTTTGTAACTTCTAGCATAGGACGAATTTGATCATGGAATTTTATATGTAGATGGGGTAAGTTGAGATATACATCCATGATTTTTTTTAGATTTTAAAACTTTTAGTAGGGTTGCACGATTGTTGCACTAAAATCACTTGTACCTTGGCAATTTGGCATTGGACTAGTTATGCTTGTGCAGGGGCCTTGAGCGTGGCGACTAGAAGTCTTTTGAGGAAAGAGGGTTTCCATCAAAAGAATGCTTCCTGGCGGCTGACAGCTAGGTGTTTTATCCAACGAAAAAGTAAAAACAGGAGGGGTGGCGGGCGACCGATCGCCCGGACGTGGCGACGTGTGTGTGTGTGTGTGTGTGTATGAGGAGGTGAATCGGGCCTCCATATAAGTTTTCGCCCTGGGCCCCCAAAATGCCAGGACCGGCCCTGGACTGGCTGAGACAAGAAAAAAACATAGAGAAAAAAAAACAAAGGTTCGGTAAAAAGAAGAATATTTTTTCAGCTGAATTTGCTAAACGCACATGAGTGTACCAGAATAGGAAAAAAGCTTGCATTTATCATTGAAGAATTGATGGATGTGACAACTGCATTTATGTTTCAATTAGTAGGTGGCCATGGCACCAGCATTTTACTCTATCAACATCAAAATACCAGTCATTTTTGTTTAGAATGCTACATGCAGTCACTGCATTTAAATTACTACGACATGAGTCATGCTATATTTATCTCATTGTACTACATCCTTTTGTGACTAAGTGAGGTGACGATGAAGATGCGGGTATGTCTTTAGATAGGCAAAACAAGCTTGTGTTGTCGATGCCAGTGATCCACTTTGGATCACTTCGAACGGGTATGTCTTTTCGTATGTGCACCATTTTTATCGATTGTACTTTTGTAATTTTGTTGGACTACCCAATAAAATGATTTAGTAGACTGTGATAATCGTGTTGTATGTTAAACTCATACGGTTGGTTAATCAGTGGTGTATGTGTGCTTTATGCAATATCTGTTGTTGCGCATTATTCGACAAAAATTATCCGGTACCGTATCGATTTCGATCCGTATTCGATTCGAATCCGTGACCGATATTATCCGTGCCGTATTCGTATCCGGCACTATCCGAATCCGATTCCGAATCCGACAAAAAATATGGTTTAGGATATGGAAAGAGTGATATCCGATCGAATCCGAGCCGATTGCACCCCTACCTGGCTCCCCTCATTTTCAAGCCCCAGCAGCTAAAACGAATGATGACCATGGGCACAACTCCTGGAGATTCTCAACTGGCAGTGCTTCTATTTTTCAAAGTTAAGGCTTGTTTAGTAAGTCTTTAAAAAGCTACTCCCTCTATTCGTGTTGTAAGGTGTATAGTTTTTTGTTACTTGTTAGCCATTCCATTAGAGCATTTCCAATGGCGTTTCTTTAGCTGTTTCTTAACACGCCAGCTTAGACAAAAAAATGACGTGGAAGGAAATTAACACACAGAGAGAAGAGAGTCGTTTCTTTTTTGTGATACGGTTTCTGCACTCCTCCCGAAGCGGTTGAAACGCAAGAAATCTGCGTTGGCTATCCTCATTGTTTCTTCACCCGATCTGATGCGTCCGCCCACCCGTCCTTTCTTCGCCCATCCCCTTTCTTCGCCGTCCCAGCCAGATCTGTCGCGCTGCCCCGACGTCCTCCTCTGCCACCCGGTGCTACTTCCAACCTCGGTGCCCGCCCATCGCACCACACCCCGCCACCGCTCGGTGCCCCAACGCCCGGTGGCCGCTCGGTGCTCCCTTGCCTGTCCCTCTCAAAATAAACTCATTGGATGAACAATCCCAAGTTCTCTCCGAATAAAAGCAAAACGAGAAGAAGACAAAGGTTTTGTGAAAATGTCTGCCAATTGATGTTCAGTATCCACATGGTGAAGCACAATATTTCCTTTTTCTACATGATCTTTAAGAAAGTAAAATCTGATACCAATATGCCCAAGAAAGAGAATTACCCAAGAGATGGTATGAACCAAATGTACTTTTTCTATCAATTCTACATCCTCCAAAGTCAGCATCAGTAAAAGCTCTTAAACTAAGCATGAGGAAGCAGGAAGTCAAATGCCAAAATCTTGAGTACTATGGAGATACCTGAAAATTCGCTTGACCGCTTGTCGATGTGAAGCACGTGAGAAGCTTGAAAACGAGCACACAAGCACACAGCAAATTGTATATCCGGTCTTCCTCATTCTCAACATTATCATCATTGTCGTCCTCATGAACAAAGGTACTCTCCCCCTGAACATATGCGTTTGTACTTGCATCATTTGGACTAGCGCCTTTTGCGAAACAGAAGTGGAAGAAGCATCTCCAACAGCAACACTTTCAGCACGAGTTGCACAAGTGAAGGAGAACCAAATCTTATCACTGAACATGTGACGTGAGCATCCGAAATTCACTAGCCATATGTTCTCCTTCCTCGCGTGAGAAGTCTACATAGAAGCAGAAAGTGTCGAGGTCTCGGTACTGGGGTTAGAAATAAGATGTTTAGAAATCCAGCGCTGAGACACACGACAGTAGGCACAACACACAACAGTAGGCACAACATGAGCATTCTTATGCACAAAATCAGATTTGCCATTTCACGTGTTCATAGCAACAAAAGGTGTTTGTTTCATCCTAAGAACATAATGAGAAGCAAAGTGTGCCTATCTGAAATTAGACCTAGGCTTAACCCTTTCTTTCTTTTGATGTTTAGCTAGTCTAAAGCAGAAATCTACAAAATGTCCATCTCTACCACAATGAGTGCAATTGTACTTAACATGATATTTTGCTTTAACAGTAGTAGCACAATTTGCATTCATCACAGAGGAAGATAAAAGACCAGCAGATTTAAAGCAAATTTTCTTAGGCTCATTGAGAATCTCAATTTTGTCATTACACAGAGCCTGAACAACAGTGCGAGGTTTAGTTTCATATGAAGCACAAGGATCAAAACCTAAACCTTAGATTAGTCCAAAATTCGTTCTAAGGAATTTTGCAAGTAATCAACTTTATGAGAAAGCATGAGACAATTATTGCAAGGAATATCAACTTTCCCTTTTTGCTTACGACAAGTAGAGTATGAAAGAACCTCATGTGTAAACAGATCATCAGTTAATTGAGAAACCCTAGCATTTGTATCTTTCAATTTCAAGTCAAGAGTTGAGCATTTAGAACAAGGAGTTGAATCATGCAAAATATCAATGGAACAGCTAGCATTTTTAACTTGTTTCTCATTTTGATGCAACAAGGAAGCATGAACATTCCTTAAAGCAATAACTTCATATTGTAGCACATCACAAGATTTGCAAGAATCATCATCAGGAATTAAAGATCTAAGCCTTGCAATTTCAGAATTGGAACTATCAATTTCTAGATCTTTTTCTTTAAGAGCATTCTTAGACTTTTTAAGTTCTGAAGCTAATTTAACCATGGCATACTCAAGCTCATCATAAGAAGGTCTCACCTCTTCAAGATCGGAGTCGTTGTTGCTATCCCTTCTAGCCATGAAACACATCCCAGTGAAGTAATCATCAGAATCTCCCTTCTTGTCCTTCTTCTTGTCATGTGGCTCATCATCACTCTCAAAGTCCACATCGCTAATATCACACTCCTCTATGGCGGCGAAGACTTTCTTAGCAATTTTTAGAAAATTAGTGCGCCTAGGAGTAGTGCGCCTTGAGCTTCGTTGTGCCGGTTCCCGTTCTTCATTCTTCTTCAACTTGGGACAGTTTGCTTTAACATGCCCGGGAAGGCCACACTTAAAACAGTTGAAGGACTCCGAAGTGGTGCCTCCATGCCTCCTCATCCTCACATTGTTGAGTGCTTTAAAAACACGTGAGGAGATAATCACAAGATCTTCTTCAGGAAGCATCTCAAATGGTTAATCTGAAAAAGAAGCCAATGCAGACAAGGAACCAAAAGATGGTAATCCAGACAAAGTGCTGGGGTTAGCAACAAGTGCATGTGTAGAGGATTTATTATCACTAGGTGACAAAGAATCCATCTCATAAGTTTTCAGTCTAGAATAAAGATCATCCATGGTCAAAGTATCCAAGTTAACAGTTTGATTAATTGCAGTAACAACCATGCGCCATTCAGGACTAAGAGATCTCAAAATTTTATTAGCGTTATCCTCAACTGAATTAGTAACTCCAACACCACGCAAATTACATAAGATTTTCTCAAATCGAGAGAAAAGATCATCAATTGATTCACCTGGTCTCATAGCAAAATCAGAAAAGTCCTTTTGGTAAATATTTTTGCGCACTTTCTTAATCTTAATAGAACCTTCATGATAGTCACATAATGTCTTCCAAACAGAATAAGCAGAACGTAGATGAGAAACTCGATCAAATTCTTTTTCAGAAATTCCTTGAAAAATCAAGTTTCTAGCTTTAGCATTCAGATCAACGTCTACTTTATTATCATCGGTGACTATATTAGGAATATCAAAAACAGTAGAAACTTTGCACCAAACATTATTACCTTGCGCTTCGATATAGGATTGCATGCGACTCTTCCAATAAGAAAAATTTGAATCATTAAGCATAGGAGGACGATTAACATACCTGTCTGACGCCATATCTCAACCTCGCTCTGATACCACTTGTTGGATCGTAAGGGCCTTCTCAACCCCAAAAGCTAGCTTAAGAGGTGAGGGACCCCCCACTTATAAGTTAGGTCCTTTGCCCTTCCACAACCAATGTGGGACTATTCTAACACAGAATGCAAGCTATTACTACATGCATGGCTTATTCCAAAAGCAGGTTGTATGGTTGTTTTGCAGTAAACATCATTCACAAATAATCATAATAGATTAAAAAGCAGTAAAACAATAATAACTTTCACAATAAGTTCTCAAGTAAAGCATTTGTCAACCTTAATCAACTTCATTATTTTCATGTCCCAAAATCCACCATCCCAAGTTCAATTTTATGAAAGTCTAACCCTTGACGTCAGCACTGCGTCAGCAATACTGTAGACCAATCAGGGGCTGCCACATCATCTCGGTCTATGGACTTGGTCCACGGTGCGGTTTGGGTCCACTGTGGACCCGGTCCACATAATCCCTCTATGTCACTGACAGGTGTGCCCGCATACATCACCGCTGACGTCACCAATGCGTGCGGTTGACTACCTAATAGGTAGGGGTGCAATCGGATCGGATTCAGTCGGATATCGCTCTTTCCATATCCTAAACCATATTTTTTGTCGGATTCGAAATCGGTTTCGGATAGTGCCGGATACGAATACGGCACGGATAATATCGGTCGCGGATTCGAATCGAATATAGATCGAAATCGGTACGGTACCGAATAATTTTTATCGGATAACGCATGAAAACAGAGACCGCATAAAGCACACATATAACATTGATTAACCAATCGTATGATATGAGTTTAACATGCAATAAGATATTATCACAATGCAGCAACTGGGTTTAACACAACAAAAATACGATCATTAGTTGTAATATTGTAGAACACAAGATTAACACAAGCAAAAAAAGGAAACAATACCAATTTTTATTTTCTGGTTTGTCTCCCTAGTCCCTAGTGTACAAGTTGTAAGACAACACTACCACCGTACATCATAAGTAATTTCTATTGAGTATTGTCGGCCCAGGGGTGAGTAAGTTTCTAGTCTCTAGTGTACAAGTGTACAAGTTGTAAGACAACATACATTACATATTGAACTGAAGTTTTAGTGTACAAGTTTCTAGTCTCAGTAGTTGATGGATAGGCCAAGACTAAAACAAATGGCACGGTAACATACATTACATATTGAACCGAAGTTGACTAATACTATGATTTCAGATGTAGCTCATCATCAGTGAGATCAAAAAGTTAACATACATCATCAGTGAGATCAAAAAGTATCACCGAGGTTTAGTGAACTAAAGTCCTCATATCCATGCTCATCATATTGAACTGAAGTTAACATACATCATCAGTGAGATCAAAAAAGTATCACCGAGGTTCAGTGAGATCAAAAATTCATCACCGAGGTCATATTGTTCATATTTCAGATGATGAGCATACATTCATATATACATATATCACACATGCTCACAGCAATCGGCAGACGGCAGTTCCTACCTGGCTACCTCATCATCAACACCACACCAATTCCTACTTGGCTACTTCATACCTTAGATCCGGGAAAGGCGGGGGTGAAGGGCGCTGGTTTGGCCGCGGTTGGAGGGCACCGGGACGGCCGGGGTCGGAGGGCGCCGGGACGGCTGGGAGAAATCGGCGCCCGCGATAGCGGGCGGAGCTTCAGCGCCGGACGGCCGGGGATTCGAGCGTCGGGACTCGGGAGACGAGTGGAGGCGCGGCGGAGGCGGCGGGCGGCAGTGGGAGGCGGCGGGACTCGAGGGCGGCGACGGAGAAGCGAGCCGCGGAGGCGTGGCGCGGCGCTTCGGGCGTGAGGGAGGCGAGGTTGAGGTGTGCGGCATCGCGGTGTGCCCATACAGATCTGACAATGCTTTGCTAGTGCTAGGGTTAATAACATATGGGCCTTGGCCCATTGCTCATTAGCCGGATATCCGAATAGGCTAGTTCGGATCTATCCGAAAAATAATTCGAAATATACCGATCCGACGGATAGTAGTCTACCGAATCCGAATCCGAATCCGACACAAAATATCCGAATCCGAATCCGAGGACTATCCGAAAAAAATATCCGAATCCGAACCGAAACTATCCGGTCGGTCGGTCGGTCGGTAATTATCCGATCCGATTGCACCCCTACTAATAGGTGTGTCTGTGGCTGATGTCAGGATGACATCACCCTTGACTTCACGCGCGCTCGGCCAGTTGACGATGCCTTGGATTCCGCGCACACACGTGGCACTACGTGATTCGCCCCTTTGCGGTACAATCCGAACCATACAGTTCGAAACCGACGACCGAGATTAGATCTAACCAGCTGGGTTTTAAGGATGATGTGGACAGTCCCGGTGAATGCCGCGTGGCTCAATCGACACCCTCAAACCTAAATCGAATGGCCATTAATACTCTCGGCTGATCCTGACTAAACCGATCCGAGCTGCACGAATTGGATCGGACGATCAAAAATGAATCTAATCCCTAAACTACAGGACTACATGGCTCAATCTAGACCGTTCAAACTCAATCCTACGGCCATGAATGGATCCAACTCAGTGCTGCGTAGATAGATCTAAACCATTCAATTTTGATAATATGGCTAAGATTCAATGCAACTTGTCTCAGCCACAGGACACGTGGAGAGCCATTCGTGTACCTACGTGGCTTAATCCCATCCGCTCATCTAAAGATCCAACGGTTGATCAATGATCTAATCTATGGTGACAAAAAGCAAAAATGTGGCTAAATCCTGGCCCTTAATTACATATCTAACGGTCCCTATTGGGTCTAATCTACCGAATTGGAGGATATGTGGCAACATCTGAAGCATTCACCTGAAATTGAAAGGTGGAGATTGATCGCAAGGTCTGGTGATGGCGCGGTGGGGTTGGCTGGCCTGAAAAGGTTAGAAGATTGCCTAGAGGGGGGTGAATAGGCTAATTTTAAATTAAAACAATTTAATGCAGCGGAAACAGGTCGGATATTCCGAATTAATATCGGAACTTCCGAAAACTTCGGAATTTCCGTACTTACTTCGGATTATCCGATTGGCACTTTACTGAAAGAGTCAAGTAGAAAGAGCAGTTCGACAACTAGCATTAGACAACTAACAATGCTCTGAAGAAAATCAATAAGATTAAACTGGCAGCTAGAGACGAGAGAGAACACAATAGTTTGATTCCCGGAGTTCGGATCCTTGAGGGGATCGTACGTCTCCGTTGAGGAGGCTCCAAAGAACCCGGGTCTTTTCCAACCCTTTCCTCCCAAACCTCGGTCGCACTTGAGGCTTGGTTCCACTATTTGGTTCCTTCCCTTTCGGAGGCGGAGCCGGCCTTCACAAACTTTTCACGGCGTCCCACAATCGTTGGGGGCTCGTGAACGACGCCTAGCCGTCTAGGAGTCCTTCAACCTCCAAGAGAAATAAATGCACTCGAATCTCGATCTTGGAGGTTCTCTACTTTCTCAAGATGAATACCAACTTAACCCTTGACTTTCAATCACACTTGACAAACTCTCACTCACTAAATGATCCCTAAGATCAAGGAGGAGAGTAAGCTTAAGGTATGCTCTAGAGTGTATTCAAGAAGCTCAAGTATTCAGCCAATGCAAGAGTGTAACCAGACAAAGGAGTGGGGGAGGGGTATTTATAGTTTTGGATCAAAACTAGCCGTTACCCTCGCACTCAGCCTCACATCGGAATGTCCGAACCAAACTTCGGAACTTCCGAAGAGTGCAAACTACCAGAAAATGGAAAGCTTCCAACGGTCGAAAACAACACGCATCGGAAAGTCCGATAACAACATCGGAACATCCGATGACTCTCAGAGAGGGAACCCAATAAATCAAGCTAAGTCCTCATCGTAATGTCCGAAAATAGACATCGGAACATCCGAAGAAAACAGAGAGTTCCCAAACAGGAAAGCGATCTCTTCGGAACTTCCGAAGAATCAACCTCGGACAATCCGAACTAGACAGAGAGCACCTTTACACAAGAAGGCACACATCGGACCTTCCGATACACAACATCGGAACATCCGAACTAAACAGAGAGCTCCCAATCTAAAACACAACAGGTATCGGAACATCCGAAACAGAACATCGGAATGTCCGACCCAAACAGAACACAACGGACTAAAGCACAACTTTACTTCGGAACTTCTGAAACATCGGAATGTCCGATACAAATTCGGAACATCCGACCTGAATTTAAAACAAACTTCCTTCCGAAGAGAGAGAGAGAACACTTCTAGCCCTTGAGAGACTTGTCTAAGTTCATCTTGAGTGAGGAGAACATATCTAAGTCAATTTCAATGCATCCCTCTTAATAGTACGGCATTCCTATGACTCAATAGATTAAAATTACAAGCTTAAATACCGTTTTTCTTACTCCGCGCTACTAGGGGACACTTCACGTGCATAGACGATCTCTTCTTGAAGCATTTGCCTGTTCATAAACTAGTTGAACACATTAGATTCTTTAATCGTTTGTCATTAATCACTCAAAACACATTTAGGGGGCCTAGATGCACTTTCAATCTCCCCCTTTTTGGTGATTGATGACAACACGATTAAGGAAAAATTTATAAAGCTTTATGAGAGAATAAATATAGACAGAACTCCCCCTCAAAATGTGCATTGAGAAAGTATCTTGAAAACAAATGCATTTTTCGAGAGAAATATGAGGGAGCTCCCCCTATATCCTTGCATGGGAGATTTAACACAAGATTGACAGGATAAACAGTATTGATGATTAAAAACTATCAAGTCAGCAAAAGATCTCCATAGAAAGACAATAAAGAGAGTTTAAAGCGATAATAACATTCAACAACGAAGTTTTAAACCAAATAAACTAAGTTCCAAGTTCACGGACTCAACGACTTTGAACTCAACGACTTTAAACTAGGGATAGATATATAAATTTGACATCTCTCCCCCTTTGGCATCAAACACCACAAAGGATAGATAGAGAGAGAGATGGAGAAACTAATCAGACTCCTCTGATGCAGCTTCATCTGACCCAGATTCTTCGTCGTCATCCTCGGATTCTGACGCATCAGGAGCTGGAGCAAAAGGATCCTCGATCTCTTCTTCACTTTCCTCATCCTCTGAGCACTCCAGATTCAGATGCCTTTGGATATCCTTGAGTCGCTTGGCATTCTTCTTCTGCTTTTCTGAGTTGCTCTTGCAAAGAACAAAAATTAACTTCAGAGCTCGCAGAATAGGTGAAGAAGATCCGCCGGGAGCGGTCGAAGGAGTACCAACGGAAGAAGTAGTCCTCTGGTGGAAGCCCTGGTGGCTCACGAGAAGGGGCCTTGATTGCCACGACTTGAAGCGCCACATGCTTTCCATCACACTCAAACTGCTGCCCAGTCACTTGTTCAATCAAATGCATGATAAACGGAGCATATCCACAGCTCCTTCTGGGCTCCTGTCCAATGAGTATGATCTCATTCCAGATGAAGTCAAAGACATCGAAGGGTCTCTGACCATCTTGCATTCTCGCTTCAGAGATTTACGGTGAGCGACAGGACATGAGAAGCATCACCTTCTTTAGGAGCCAAGGTCTTCCTAAAGAGTCTGCTCGTAATGGCAAAGAAGGGCTTCATCCCTTGGTGTCACCTGGCTCGAACTCTGCATTATCCTCATACAAGAAATTTAGGTTTGAAGCACCAAGAGAGACTTCATTGTGGATCTGATCTTTGTCCCTGGAGTCTGCCTCTGTGAAATCAAGTAATCTGGCAAACTGAACATATGTAGTTTCATACCAAGTTCCTCGGTCATCCGGTGAAGAGTAGAGACTCGATCCACGGAGACATACATTGTAGCATAGAATCGAGCTATGATTTACGTGTTCCAATCATCTTTGAAAAGCCATGATTCTTTTGGTGTTAGTTCTTTCACAGGCTGCAATAACTTCATTGAATGTAGCATCATCTGCTGCTGCCACATACTCCCAATCAACACATTGCATTTGGATTACCGGATTCTTTCTAGGGTAAATGACTGAGGCATAAAAGTCCTGCTGAAAGAATGTCCAGAAACGTGAGTCAGAAGAGAACTGGTCATTTCGCTTTGGATTCTCTTCACGAGCTCTTCTCACTTGTGCTGCTTTTCCTTTGTAGCTTACTGGCTTCCTCTGCAGTCTAGGATTCCTCTCAGGTGCTCTCAATCTCGGCATGTCTCTAGCCTGAGATCCTGAGGCACCTGCAATACCCTTGCCTTTCCTAGAGGGTAGCGGAGCTCCACGAGGCACATTGACTGTCTGAGCGGCCTGAGCAGCAGGTTCACTGATTGTAATCCCTGGTTGAGATCCTCGAGCTGAAGCTCGCTTTGTTCTTGCCCCAGTTGGAGTTTTGCGCTTTCGACTGAAAGTGACTTTAGCCGGATCCTGAGGGGGCTGATCACCCTGACTTGGGTCCATTTGAGAAAGCTGACACGGAATAGATTGATAAGATAAAAGATACTAGAGAGAACACTGTTTTTAGTGCTGTACTGTCATCATCGGAAGTTCTGACAAAGTATCGGAAGTTCCGACTTTACATCGGAAGTTCCGACAGAGAATTTCGGAAGTTCCGATATATTCGGTACAACCCTAAAACTAGGATTCCAACCAAATCAACCAAAGGAATTCGATAAAACTTGAGATCTAGGCGGGGAAGCACTAGAGCAACAAGTCTACCGAAAGATATGATCAAGAATTTTACAAAGATGAATGATCTGGAGATTGGGGATCTAGGTTTACCTGAGAATACGAAAGAAAACAAGATTAACGCGAGAAGAGATCCTCCGAGCCGAAGTAAAACTTCCTTGGAGAGAGATCGGAGTTTCCGTAGGCTCGGAGATTCCGAAGACGACAAGAGATGAAGAGTGGAGAACCGTACGGAGGCTAAGCAATAAACAAATGAGGAGGAGGGGCCAACCGAGCGGTCCTTTTCAAGCGTTTACACACACTTCGGAGGTTCCGAACTGAAATTCGGAAGTTCCGAACGATTTGATTTTCCAGAAAGTCGGAATATCCGATATAGGATATCGGATGTTCCGAAGAGTTCAAGATTCCAGCGAACCAAAAGCTGAGCAGAATTCGGATATTCCGATAAGAATATCGGATGTTCCGAAGAGTTCAAAAACACAGAACTCGGATATTCCGATGTATTAATCGGATGTTCCGATGCGTGTATTTTTCCAAATTAACAGAAGGAAAAGATAGGATTTCTGAGATGGAAGAGATTGAGACTTTGAGATAGTGAACTCGGCAGTCATCCTACTTGTGATCAGAGACCAAAACAGCAGTCGAAGCTATGATCACATGTGAAATGACTGAAGTTGCAAAATACAACTCAACTCTTTCAAAGACAGATAATTAATTTTTGCAATCCTTTTATTTTGAAATCACCAAGAATAGTAACTATATATGCGAGCAAGATGTCAAGTCACATTCCGATAGTCCAGGATGTTTAGCTCACTTCTCAATTCGCAAAATCGTTTCTCATCAAGAGGTTTGGTGAAGATATCAGCCAATTGTTTCTCGGTTCTTACATAGGTAATATCTATGTCTCCCTTAAGAGAGTGATCTCTAAGGAAGTGGTGTCGGATGTCTATATGCTTGGTCCGAGAGTGTTGAACAGGATTGTTGGCTATTTTGATTGCACTCTCATTGTCACATAAGAGTGGTACCTTTTCCATACAAAAACCAAAATCCCTCAAGGTTTGCCTCATCCATAATAATTGTGCACAACAACTTCCTGCGGCAATGTATTCGGCTTCCGCGGTGGATAAAGCAACTGAATTTTGTTTCTTTGAGGACCAAGACACTAGTGATCTACCTAGAAATTGACAAGTCCCCGAAGTGCTTTTTCTATCCACTTTGCAACCCGCATAATCAGCATCCGAATAACCAATCAAATCGAATTTTGATCCTTTAGGATACCAAAGCCCTAAACTAGGTGTGTGAACTAAATATCTAAGAATTCTTTTCACGGCTACTAGGTGGCACTCTCTAGGAGCGGCTTGAAATCTTGCACACATACACACACTAAGCATAATATCAGGCCTAGATGCACAAAGATAAAGCAATGAACCTATCATGGATCGATATACCTTTTGATCCACGGGATTACCTTCTTCATTTAGACTAAGATGTCCGTTTGTAGCCATGGGTGTGTGGATAGGTTTGGCGCTCTCCATGTCAAACTTCTTGAGCATATCTTTAATGTACTTTGTTTGGCATAAGAATGTACCTTCCTTGAGTTGTTTGATTTGAAATCCGAGGAAGAACTTTAGCTCGCCCATCATTGACATCTCAAACCTCTTTGTCATCAACCTACTGAATTCCTCACAAAAACTTTTATTAGTAGAACCAAATATAATGTCATCGACATATATTTGGCACACAAATAGATCATCATCAACATATTTTGTGAAGAGAGTAGGATCGACTTTACCAATTTCGAAATCCTTTTTAATGAGAAAATCCTTAAGGCATTCATACCATGCTCTAGGTGCCTGCTTAAGCCCGTAGAGCGCCTTATGGAGTTTGTAGACATGAGTGGGGTTTTTATGATCCTCCATTCCCGGCGGTTGCTCAACGTAGACTAATTCGGCGATTGGACCATTTAGGAAAGCACTCTTGACGTCCATTTGATAAAGCTTGAAATCATGGTGAGTAGCAAATGCAACCAATATACGAATTGATTCTAATCTAGCAACGGGAGCATAAGTCTCACCAAAATCCAAACCTTCAATTTGAGTGAATCCTTGAGCTACCAACCGAGCTTTATTTCTTGTGACAACTCCGTTCTCGTCTTGTTTGTTGCGGAAGACCCATTTGGTTCCAATTACGTTTTGATTAGGCCTTTCCACTAGTGACCATACTTTGTTTCTAACGAAGTTGTTAAGCTCTTCATGCATAGCCATTATCCAATCTGGATCTCTTAGTGCATCTTCAACCTTCAAAGGTTCCAAAGTAGACACAAACGAGTAAAATTCACAAAAATTAGCTACTCTAGAGCGTGTAGTTACCCCCTTTTGAATATCACCGAGAATGTTATCGACGGGGTGGTCTCTTTGAATACTTTGATGCACCCTCGGATGTGGCATTTGAGAGACATGTTGAATTGGTTCAAGGTCTTCATCTTGAGCATCCTCCACGAGTTTGCTTGTACTCCCTTGAGAGATGTCTTGACCTTGGCTTGAAGTAGGAGGCTCGACTTGTATAGATGAATTGTCTTGTTGTACCTTGTCTTGCAGCCTCACTTCACCTATTGCCATCTTCTTGATTGCAATGCTTGGCTCTTCCTCATTTTCTAGCACATTTAAATCAACTTGCTCTACTTGAGAGCCATTAGATTCATCAAATGTCACGTCTCTCGCTATTTCAACACAACCCGAAGTTTTGTTGAAAACGCGATAGGCGTAAGCATTCGATCCGTATCCTAGCAAGAAACCTTCGTCGATCTTTGGAGCGAATTTGGAGTTCTTAGGCTTCTTGTTTAGGATAAAGCATTTGCTACCAAAAACTCTAAAATATGAAATGTTTGGTTTGTTACCGGTGAGGAGTTCATAGGCCGTTTTCTTCAATATCTTGTGGAGATATAATCGGTTGATGGCATGACAAGCGGTGTTTACAGCTTCCGCCCAAAAGTGGTCTGAGATCTTGTACTCATTAAGCATAGTTCTTGCCATCTCGATCAAAGTCCGATTCTTCCTTTCTACCACTCCATTTTGTTGAGGGGAGTATGGAGCGGAGAACTCGTGCTTGATTCCTTCTTCATCAAGGAATTCTTCGACTTGAGTATTCTTGAATTCACTTCCATTATCGCTTCGAATCTTCTTGATCCTCAACTCGAATTCATTTTGGGCTCTTTTTGCAAATTTCTTGATTATTCCTTGTGTTTCACTTTTCTCTTGCAAAAAGAATACCCACGTGAAGCGAGAAAAATCATCAACAATAACTAAACCATACTTGTTACCTCCGATGCTTATATAAGCAACGGGTCCGAAGAGGTCCATGTGTAGAAGCTCCAGTGGTTTTGTCGTCGTCATGATGTTCTTCGAGGGATGACGCGCTCCAACTTGCTTTCCGGCTTGACAAGCGCTACAAATCCTATTTTTCTCAAACTCAACATTCGTTAATCCAATGATGTGATCACCATTTAGAAGCTTGTCGAGGTTCCTCATGCCAACATGAGCTAGCCGATGGTGCCACAACCAACCCATGCTAGACTTTGCCATCAAGCATGTTTGAAGTTTAGCACTATTTGAGTTGAAATCAATCAAATAGAGCTTACCCTTCAAATATCCTTTAAAAGCAATTGAGGAATCATCTCTTCTAAAGACGGTCACATCCACATTAGTGAATAGACAATTATAACCCATCTCGCAAAGTTGCGACACGGATAGCAAATTGTAATTTAAAGATTTAACTAGAAGAACATTTGATATTGAATGATCATGAGAAATAGCAATTTTACCTAATCCCATTACCTCACCTTTACCATTATCACCAAACACAATATTTTCATATTGTGACCCTTTCTCATCAAAAGATGAAAACATTTTCTTTTCTCCGGTCATGTGGTTTGTGCAACCACTATCAAGCACCCAACTTGATCCCCCGGAGGTATAATCCTACGAAAACGCATCAAGTCTTGTTTTTAGGTACCCAAATCTTTTTGGGTCCTTGCATGTTAGTAATCAATACTTTCGGTACCCACACCTTCTTTTTGCTCACATCATTAGAGTGGTGGGCACCGACAAAATGAGCAACCACTTTACCACGGTGGTTTCTCTTCAATATGTAAGAAGCAAAGTGAATGGAATGAGATGTATGACATTGAGGATGCCCTTTTGATTCTTGCCCGGTCTTGATGACCTGTGTGGTGGTCAATGGTTGTTTGTCATTTCCTTTGACAAACTTGATGCATTCCTTACCTTTTACAACCACACGGTCATTTCCTTTGCATTCATACTTATCATATCCTAGCCCTTCTTTGTTTTTGTTGCCTCGACCATTTATGGTCTTGTATAGGGCATCCTTGGATTGATAAGTTTTCATGCAACCGTATCTAACCAAGGCACTTAGTCTCTCGTTTTCGCTTTTTAATACTTGTACAAATTGAGAGTTAGTAGTACAAGCATTAATATCAATATTATAGCATCGAGAGCAACCATTGCTAGTGGAAGGAGTAGAAGCCATTGAAGAATTAACAATTGGAGAGTTAAGATCATTAAGAGATTCAATTTGCACTTCAAGAGCTTGAAGATTGTTTTCCAGACTTATGACATTCTCTTGAAGTGACTCATTTGAACCCTTAAGTAATGTTATTGAATTATTAGCCAAATCAAGCTTTTTGGTTAACAATTCAATTGTCTCCTTTTCTTTTGTGAGAACCTTCTCGAGAGCAAGATTTTTCTTCTTTTCACAAATTAGCAACTCTTCTTGCTTCTCGAGAGTCTCCTCTTGGCTATCTATTCTTTTCAATAGTTTATGGATCTTATCAATAGCCATTTTGCTTAGATCACAAAATAGAGCATCATCATCATCATTGTCATCGCTATCCAATTCACTATCACTACTTGGAGGTTTTGACTTAGTCATTACCTTCCGCCCTTTTGCCATGAGACAAACAGGTGCGTCGTCGTTGTCGGTGTCGCTCATGTCGCCGAAGAGTGATTTTGTTGGAGGAGCGGCTTCAATGGCGACGGTGGCGACTCCTTCATCATCGGTGTCGGAGTCGGAGTCGTTTGAATCCCATTCTTCGCCAATATGGGCTCGCCCCGAGTACTTCTTCTTGTAGCCTTTATTTTTCTTGCTTGGCTCACTCTTCTTTTGCTCATTCGAGGAGGTCTTCTTCTTTGGACAATCAGCAATGAAGTGTCCTACTTCACCACACTCATAGCACGCCCTCTTCACATTTCTTCTTCTCCTTGACTTGTCATTGAAGTTCTTCTTGTATTTGCTTGACCCGTCATACTTGAGGAATTTTTTGAACTTTCTCACAAACAATGCCAAGTCTTCCTCATTTTCGCTTTCATCTTCCTCATCATCACTTGATGTTGATTCTTCCTTTTTGCTTGCCTTCAAAGCTATTTGCTTTGGTCTTGAACTTGAGCTTTGCTTGGCAAGGTTCTTCACTTCTTTTGCTTCTTCCTCCATAAGCTCATGTGATAGAATTCTTCCTAGCACATCATTAGGAGTAAGCCTTTTGAAATCTTTTCGCTCTCGTATAAGTGTTACGAGAGTCGAATTCCTTGGAGCAAAGGCTCTCAACATCCTCTTCACCACAACGTGGTCCGTCATATCCTTGCTTCCAAGCCCTCTGATCTTGTTTACAAGAATCATCAACCGGTCATACATTTGTTGAGGTGTCTCATCATCATTCATGACAAATCTCCCCAACTTGCCTTCTAGCAATTCGATCTTTGATTCCCTTACACTTGATGTACCCTCATGTGCAACTTGGAGTGTGTCCCATATCTCTTTGGCTTCTTCCAAGCCATCCACTTTGTTGAATTCCTCGGGACTTAACGCTCCAAGCAACACGCTATGCGGCTTGAGCATTTCGTTGGATGTTTTGCTCTTGTTCCTGCCGTGAGCTCCATATCATCTTCCAGCATATCTAAACCTGTGCAAACAATCTTCCAAACACTAGGATGGAGTGACATCAAATGCATTTTCATCTTGTGCCTCCAAGCGGAATAGTACGTGCCATCAAAGAAAGGAGCACGCCGAGGGCACAAAGGATATACTGAATGCAAAGAGGAAGTATTTAATTTTCATAATTGAATGGAATTTGAGCTCCTGAGTAGATGTAGAGGTAGTTTCCTCTTTGCTCTTGCCGGAGTTCCATCTCCGGCTCTTGGACTATTTTGCTCATCCGTCATGACAACCTTCAACCCGGTGTTGGCCATCACGTTCCTTCAAGCGGTTAAGCCTTCGAGAAGGTTTGGCTCTGATACCAATTGAAAAGGTTAGAAGATTGCCTAGAGGGGGGGTGAATAGGCTAATTTTAAATTAAAACAATTTAATGCAATGGAATAGTCGGATATTCCGAATTAATATCGGAACTTCCGAAAACTTCGGAACTTCCGTACTTACTTCGGATTATCCGATTGGCACTTTACTGAAAGAGTCAAGTAGAAAGAGCAGTTCGACAACTAGCATTAGACAACTAACAATGCTCTGAAGAAAATCAATAAGATTAAACTGGCAGCTAGAGACGAGAGAGAACACAATAGTTTGATTCCCGGAGTTCGGATCCTTGAGGGGATCATACGTCTCCGTTGAGGAGGCTCCAAAGAACCCGGGTCTTTTCCAACCCTTTCCTCCCAAACCTCGGTCGCACTTGAGGCTTGGTTCCACTATTTGGTTCCTTCCCTTTCGGAGGCGGAGCCGGCCTTCACAAACTTTTCACGGCGTCCCACAATCGTTGGGGGCTCGTGAACGACGCCTAGCCGTCTAGGAGTCCTTCAACCTCCAAGAGAAATAAATGCACTCGAATCTCGATCTTGGAGAGGTTCTCTACTTTCTCAAGATGAATACCAACTTAACCCTTGACTTTCAATCACACTTGACAAACTCTCACTCACTAAATGATCCCTAAGATCAAGGAGGAGAGTAAGCTCAAGGTATGCTCTAGAGTGTATTCAAGAAGCTCAAGTATTCAGCCAAGGCAAGAGTGTAACCAGACAAAGGAGTGGGGGAGGGGTATTTATAGTTTTGGATCAAAACTAGCCGTTACCCTCGCACTCAGCCTCACATCTAATGTCGAACCAAACTTCGGAACTTCCGAAGAGTGCAAACTACCAGAAAATGGAAAGCTTCCAACGGTCGAAAACAACACGCATCGGAAAGTCCGATAACAACATCGGAACATCCGATGACTCTCAGAGAGGGAACCCAATAAATCAAGCTAAGTCCTCATCGTAATGTCCGAAAATAGACATCGGAACATCCGAAGGAAACAGAGAGTTCCCAAACAGGAAAGCGATCTCTTCGGAACTTCCGAAGAATCAACCTCGGACAATCCGAACTAGACAGAGAGCACCTTTACACAAGAAGGCACACATCGGACCTTCCGATACACAACATCGGAACATCCGAACTAAACAGAGAGCTCCCAATCTAAAACACAACAGGTATCGGAACATCCGAAACAGAACATCGGAATGTCCGACCCAAACAGAACACAACGGACTAAAGCACAACTCTACTTCGGAACTTCTGAAACATCGGAATGTCCGATACAAATTCGGAACATCCGACCTGAATTTAAAACAAACTTCCTTCCGAAGAGAGAGAGAGAACACTTCTAGCCCTTGAGAGACTTGTCTAAGTTCATCTTGAGTGAGGAGAACATCTCTAAGTCAATTTCAATGCATCCCTCTTAATAGTACGGCATTCCTATGACTCAATAGATTAAAATTACAAGCTTAAATACCGTTTTTCTTACTCCGCGCTACTAGGGGACACTTCACGTGCATAGACGATCTCTTCTTGAAGCATTTGCCTGTTCATAAACTAGTTGAACACATTAGATTCTTTAATCGTTTGTCATTAATCACTCAAAACACATTTAGGGGGCCTAGATGCACTTTCATGGCCGGAGCTGGGGACGATGACCAAGGCGCCGGCGCTTCATGGCTTTCCCAGCGAGGTGAGATGTCCCGTCCGAAGCGTCTTATCACGGGGATTTCGGAACTGGGCTCGCGCGCAGTTGAAATGGCTCACCGGCGGCGGAATCTCATGAAGAAGGCAGCGGCTCTATTCTAGAACTCCGGTGAGGAATCATGGTCACGCTGCTGCGGCTAGGGCTTCGGTTCTTGGGGTGAAACGCGCTGCTCGATATGGTGCGCGCGACGCGCGAGGTGAAATCTTAAATACTGGCCCCGACGTCCGTGTTCGGCATGAACTTCGCGGAACGGTTGGCGGTGGTGGAGTCCGGCAACGATACGGTTAGGTGATGTGGCACAATCGAAGCCGCACACGCGGACACGATTGGGTGATTCACAACGCGCTGCAACGCGGCAAGATCCCAGCTGTCCGATTCGGATCGGATGGTGCAGAGGCTTTAGGGTTAGGGTTTCAGCACTGGTCGGGTTAACGGGTTGACCGCTGGTCTATCCCGTTAGGGTTTTTTCGGTTTCTCTGATTTTTCTAATTCAACTAATTCCTAGAAAATCAAATAATGCTAGAAAAATTCCAGGGAAATTCTCAAAAATACTTTGAGACTTTTGGACTCAAATAAAATATTTCTGATAAAAATTTATATAAAATTTTCAAATATTTTAATAATCCAATAGTAGACTTAATTCAAATTAAATCTAAATAAATTCCAGAAATTTCCAAAAATTCAAATAACTAAATAAATTCAATAGAAACAAAAAATTTGGGATGTTACATTATTCGAGTTCCCCTGGCATGGCAGGTGACATGTGTTACCTGTCGTGCCTTTTGAGCTCACCAAGGGGAGCTACTTTCGTAAATCCGAACGAAAGAGTTAAATTTATCAAAAACAAACATTTTGGGGCTACAAAATAGATCTACTCCCAAACGAGGCCTATGTTGGACCCGAAAGAATCACCTCTAAATCCTTTGTGTAAAATACTCTGATCCAGGATCGAGCAAGTGTACACAATAACATAGCTGGTAAGACAACATATCAAACGTACATTTGTTCATTAACTGATAGTCTTTTATAATAAGATTGGCTTGTAGGCCAAATAAATGTAAAGCAGAGGAAATAGAATAAATTATAATAAAATCCAATAGATTTGCCACTAGCAATCGACTGTGGAAGCGGTCCTAGTTATCCTGGTCCTCACCATCGTAGAACCCCTCCGAATCAATAAAGTAAGCAAGGGTGAGTACACAAGTACTCTACAAGTTACACAGGGGATGCAATATTAATATGAAGGGATACAATAGAAGGTTGCATGTTTCTTTTAGCGTAAAGCAGCAAGTTCACAAATATTCTAAGTAATTTTTCAAGGCACAATTTTATTTACATTGTAAATTCTATTTTTCAGTATTTCAGAATTCAGTAATCACTCCTAGAATCAACTCATGAATCTCTCCTGGAACTTAACCTAAATTTACCATGATGGACTCACTCCATCCCCACTGAACACTTTCTCAAAAACATTTTTGTAAGCAGTAAGATCTAATCTGTGAAAGGCTAGCTCGACATACCCATGACCGCAGGTACAGCTAATGAATTAGTTTTACACTATGCAGAGGTTGTACAACTTTACCTATAAGATATGATTGTCTCCTTGTGCCAAAATACACACTTCCTTTGGTGTGTGGTAGAGAAAATCACAACAAGACCCCATGTTAAGTTCCACTCATGTAGTTATGCCCGCTAAGGTTTCACCACTGAAAGAATCACCCTAATTCAAAAGCCCCCTCTTATGCTAAATGGCACTCACGCTCACACCACTTCTCACTAATGGCACGACTGTCCATGGTATATTGTAATATGGATAACCAGATCTGTCATATACTAGACATGTGGTAGTACGATAACATTTTACATTCAGCAGTTCACAAACCGGTCCTTAATTGACTAGGCGGGCTTTTAACATCCCAACAAACCACCAAACTAATCCGTCTCAACCAATCTAAATCATATTTTCAACTTTATCATGACATGATATAAAATCTCGAAACACAATTTTTCAAATTCAATAGAATTATCATCTGGCACAAATACCCAAAATAATTTAAATCCAGGTCAAAGTAAGACTAAGCATGTTCTAATTGTTTTGATAGTCATCACATAACCATAAACATAATCATATGGTTACAATGGCACACGAGAAGCAATCATCAAATGTGGCTTTAATCAATCATGCCATAACTATTCAAATTAAATCTGGGATTGAAATACATTGATAGAAATTATCTCGCAATAATTTAAATTCAACATAGCATTTCAAAAATTAGGTTCAATATGGTCAAAGATGTATAACTTGCCTTGAAAAAGTCCTTGCGTTGGTTCTGGACCTTGCTCTTGAGTCCATGCTTCACTCTCGTACACACCTGGTGTTTCAACGTCTACGGGAATCGAGAGAAAAATATAAATAAATATCAATAATAGAGAGCAAATGAACTCCAAAAATCAAATAAAATTCACAATTAAATAAAGCTCAATTTTATAATTTTTTAGAAATTAGAATCACCTCAATCAAAACTAGTATGAGTGAGAACAAGCCCTCAAAATTTTAAAATAAAATAAAAGAAAATTTCTAATTATCGAATTATTTTTCTACTTAAAATCTGAATAATAACGTCACTTCTGACATCATCCTCTATTTTGTTTTTAGCCGAATTAAATTTCTAAAAGAAATATCGATTTATGATGTCATGCTGATGTCATAATCCTAATTTATAGAGAATAAAAAAATCTATAAAATTGTTATTAGACTGACCGGTGGGACCACGTGTCTATGGGCCCAGTCCATGGAATTGGCTCGGTCCACGGTGGACGCGGTCTACGGAAGTTTGGCCAGCGCTCGCTGACGTACAAGGTGACGCGATAGGTGGTGCAAGCGCGGACACGCGGTGAGACGCGGGCGTAGCCATGTGGCATGATCCAAGGGCTCCCACTGGATCAAACGGTGGAGCACGACTATGGAGGTCAAAGGCAAGCTCAAGGGCGGTGGCTCACCTATAGGGAAGACGACGACGTGTAGAACGACGAAAACATAGCAAATTTGCCTCGAGGTCTTGTGGATCATGTGGAGAGCGTAATGGAGAACTCAACGGTGCCCTTGGTTCCGACGGAGGAGCGGCAGATGACGAGAACCGGCACAAGGGAGACGACGGCACCTCTAGCAACTACGGCAAGCAATTGTGGCTAACCGATGGCGCCTTGAGCAAGGATTCTGAGGGAAAACGTGTAGCAGGCAAGGAGGTACCTCAGGGCGGGGTCGGCGCAATAAACAGGGACTCGGATGGCGCAAGATTCGCGGCGCAACCATCGCGGCAACAAGTCTGGCTCTGATACAGGCGGCGGCCTGCAAAGGATCTGGCCATCCATGTAGTGCAATCGCAGGTGCCACACCACGCAGGCGGAGCGGACAAATCCTCAACCGTTGGATTAACATCCAATGGCCCAAGGAGTTCAAGGCTAGCGTTTGCGATTAATGGACTAAACAGGCTGGCGGCATGGTATAGGCTAGATTGGGTTAGACCCAACGGCTCGTTAACCTTATTCGATTTTCTAGCAATTTACTAATAAAATTAATTCAAATAATTCAAATAAACTCAGGAAAGTAGTAAATGAATCTAAAAAATTATAGAAAAATTCTCAAAAATTATTTGAGACATTTTGAACTTAATAAAATTATTTTTAACACAATTCATGTTTTATTTTTCTTAAATAATTTCTATATTTAAATCCACAAATAAGAAAAAGCTTTTAAAGACTCTTTTTATTTAGAAAAAATCTCAAAAATTCACAATTAAATAATTAAATCAAAACTCAAAATTTTAGGGTGTTACAACCTAATTAGCAGATGGCTATCTCACACTATCACAATCAGTAAAGCAAACCCCATGGTACTTTTTACATAACCAATTGGGCAATTTAACCGCATAAAATCGGGAGAAACTAAGAAAAGCACCAAACTTACGCCTATGTAGGAATACAAATCTGTCTTAACTTTTGTGCGGCAAAACATAAAAGTACAACATCAAACCAAGCAGCCATGGCGAAACAATGGGTTAGTATACGGCGACTAACAAAAATCAGATCTGATCATTTATCTATTAAAGGTATTTATACTATTCCGCTATCAGAAGAAACATAAATAAATACTAGCTAATTTGATCATTAAATTAAAAATAATACCGGAAAATCCACACACACAAACTAATCGTGCGGAGAGATATTTCATCGGAGCCAGCACGGGGCCGTGCTCTCTCTGCTCGTGGGCCTCGCTATGTTTGTGCGTCGCCTCCATCGGTCTCTCCCTTCCAAACATTTGGCCCGGACGCTGCCACGGCTGCCCGTTTCCCCGCCACCCACACGGCACAACCGCAGCAAACCTACAAGTAAACCACTCCCTGTTCATCTCGTCCCCACAAAAATTACCGCGCTCTCGTCTTCTCCAGAAGCGTCGGCCACAGCAGCTACTCTGCCGATGTCCGTCGCGTCCGCGGCTGCCCTCCGGGCCGCGTCCGGGCGCCGCTGCGGCGGCGTCGGTTCCCGGCAAGTTGGCCTCAACGGTACGTACGTTGGTTCCGGCAAAGTAGCACGGCCAGTTCTTAATTTGCTTCCTGTATTGTCTCCATACATGGATAAGGCTAGCTAGGGGCCTAATGCTTCTACGGGCTTGCTGATCGATTCTCTCTTTCAATTCTTGGCAGGAGGCAAGTTTCTGATGATGCAGAGGAGGGACTTCGTGACCAAGGGGATCACGCTCTCCGTCTGCTGCTCGCTGCTCTCCTCCTCCAACGGCTCTGCCCAAGGTACGAAACAATCAGATGTACACCTGAGGCCTCGTCGTTGTACGTGCATATTTAGCTAGCGGTAAGGCACGGGATATGGAAGTAGCAGCATTCTTGCTCTGTATCGTCGTTATCATCGATAGTTGTTGCTGCTGCCGATGGAAAAGTCATGACAGTAGCACTGTGTCGTATGGAGGGTGCTCTCTATCTCTAGTAACGTATACGACGTGTTAGTCGGGTTTTCAGCAAATCGGCAAAGTTAGTAGTAGGTAAACCCGGATGAAAATTGATCTTAAACGAAGCATCGTTGCGAAGCAACAACGAACATGGACGAAATATCGAAACTGAGGATAGGTATGGCTCACAGGTTGATCAGCACAGGTTGGTGTGTGCACGTTTTCCATCGATCGGTGCATAGTATTTATATCCTAAAACAACCAACTCATTCTTGAATTGTGCTTCAAGTCTCCCTCTTACTGCCGGCTCAATCTTTCCTTGGATAGTCCTTGCCCGTCTTCAAATCTTGTCGTTTCTAATCTCCCATTGAAAATTTCCTTTCTTGCATCTACCTTTCCTTAGTTGACATCTTCTAGTGGTTCTTTAGCGTGATCAGGGCCGTACCTAAGTTTTTGAGGCCCTGGTGCAAAACACAAAACGGGACCCTATACTAGAGAAATATAAATAACCAAAATGTTATTCCATTATATAACTATAAGTTTTTTTCCAATATTTAGAACTCAGTAGGCATTAATGTTAAAAGAGTAAATGGTGAATCTTTCTTACCGATATCTTTTTAACTTCTAGTAAAAACATCATGCGTCTGGTGTTCTTCGAAATGAAATCTTCAATTATATCTTCATATTTAATTTTCTCTTGAACATCATTTTCAAGTGTAATTGTTGCCAATCCATGAGTCTTTCTTGTGTCATAGTACTGCGCATGCAGGACTTTATCAACTTCAATTTTGAAAAGCTTCGTTTTGCATATGCAACTGTCACAGAAATAGTCAACAAAATTCTATATGCAACAAGGGCATTAGGAAAGCAACCCATCCATTTCACAAACATCAGAATATCAAGAGGGCCCATGTCTTCCTTAGGGATAAAATCTTGGAGGAACTTTAACTCCACATGTAATTCTTTGCCGTCAATATCAGAATGTTTCGCGGAATCGGCAGAATACGATACGTCGTTAGAACTTGGAAACCTTAGCAAGCTATTTGCACAAGAGATAATAGTAGCGCAGCATATGCTGGGGCCCCCAAAAATTTAGGGGCCCTGTGCGGTCGGCCCACTTGCACTGGGCCTTAGACGGGCGTGAGCGTGATCGATGTTTAATTCTTATTTTTGTTAAATCCCGATCTTTCGTTAAAATCGTATCAACTGCCAAAAATACTTGGGGGTGTCTAGGGAGCACCTGAGTGTTTTTTAGTTTGTGAGTACTCAAATTTGTAGCCTTTGGATCTAGATCTATTGATCCAATCAATTTGTCATCTCTCCTCACCACCCTCCTCTTTATAGGCCCCCAAGTTGAGTGCTCACAAACCAAAAAAACACTCGAGTGTTACTTAGCCATTCTCAAAATACTTTTACCGGTTATTTTATCTATCAAAATTTAGCGGCAACACATACCCCCTATTTTTTTGTTAAGATGAAACATTTACAAAAATGTCAAGTGCCACTTGTCTATATCAAAAGCCTATTTTTCGAAAACCAGCTTCTCGAGAAATGCTAGCAATGTTGGGTTAGGTCTTAATAAATGGCGTTGGCGCCATCGGTGGTATGACCGATGCAACCTGATGTAGATTGGATGCAGAAGCTGCCCGCTTACTATTCTTGAAGAGATTCCTCGCAAAATCCGACGTATTCGGAGAAACCGCAGGTTGTCGTGGTAATTCTGGAACCAATGTAAAACATTTCAGCAAAGCTGCGAGTTCCTGTTATAGACCTTTCATGCGAGCATAGAAGAGAGGATCAAAGGTACTCAAGAATGTCGAAGAGTTGTTGATAAGAGCCTGATGCATGGATTGATTGACAAGATCACTAAACTCGCCTTGGGTAACGATATATACTCGGTGAACTTGTGTCAAAGTCAATACTAGAATCGGCAGATTCTATGAAGCCGGCGAAATTGGCTGAGCCGCGCTAGGTAGAGCTTCCCCACCAGAAATGATTTGACAATCTTGTTTCTTGACAAAACAACACCGAAATTTTCTTGTCAATTCCTTCATCTTGTGAGTAAACCTGGCTTGCACTTCCTTAGAAAGTTCTCCAATCTCCGGAAGAATCAATTTTTCTTCGGTGACATTAAAATATCTTGATCTTGATCAGATGATTTTGGTTTAATCGGACGTTCCAAGAGTGGGAAACTTGAACCAAAGTCGATCCTAGACGAAACGTCGATGCAAAGCAATAACGAATGTGAACAAAATTTCAAAACATGGGATAAGTGTAACTCACAGATAGACCACCACATCCCTATGGAGGGTGCTCTTTAGCACCATATGCGAATGCGATGCGTCAGCCGATTTTCTAGCAAATCGGCAAAGTCAACGATAGGAAAACTTGAACGAAAGTCAGGACGTCGATGCAAAGCAATGACGAATAGGAACAAAATCTCAAAACATGGGATAAGTGTAACTCACAGATAGATCAACACATCAACACGAAGCAATGTTGATCAAAGTCGAATTACGAAGGTAAAATTCTATTAGCTGCGACCTACTCATAAGATATAACAAAAGTAAATGCAAAACAGTTGACTCAATCTTGGATTGTGCTTATCTTCGTGTCCGCTCAACCTTTCATTAGATAGCCCTTGTCCATCTTCACATCTTTTCGTTTCTAATCTCCAGTTGATGATTTTCTTTCTTGCGTCCACCTTTAACTAGTCGGCGTTGTTGTTGATTTTGCGCAACCGCGTTTGCGCGCGGTTCGTTCTGCTTGATTGCAGGATTGGAGAGGCTGCCGTTCAAACCGGACGGGTACAGCTTCTGGACATGGAGGGGCCGCAGGATACATTACGTCGAGCAAGGGGCCGGGCAGCCCGTCGTGCTCATACACGGATTCGGCGCGTCTGCCTTCCACTGGAGGTCAGCTTAATTACCTCACCCATGTCTGCCATGAAGCAATCTTGCATGCGATGGTATCCATCGATCAGTTCTGGTATACGTGAAGTACTACTACACAGAGCTGCCTTCGAAACATGTTGATTGATTTTGAGGTGCTGTCTGGGCACGATCAGGTACAACATCCCCGAGCTGGCCAAGAAGTACAAGGTGTACGCCATAGACCTGCTCGGCTTCGGGTGGAGCGAGAAGGCGCTGGTGGAGTACGAGGCCACCATCTGGATGGAGCAGGTCTCCGACTTCCTGAGGGAGGTCGTGAAGGAGCCGGCCGTCCTCGTCGGCAACAGCCTAGGGGGCTTCACGACGCTGTTCACGGCGGCCGAGCTGCCGGAGCTGACCAGGGGCGTCGTGCTGCTCAACTCGGCGGGCCAGTTCGGGGACCCCAGCGGGGCGCCCAAGGCGGACGAAGAGGAGGAGAGCGCCGTGGGCAGGCTCGTCGTCAGGCCGCTCAAGGAGGCCGTCCAGAGGGTCGTGCTCGGGTTCCTCTTCTGGCAGGCCAAGCAGCCGGCCAGGGTCGAGAGAGTCTTGAAAAGCGTAACGTGACTGAAACCTCGTGCTGCCATGTTACTCACAGAGCGTCCATCGATCGTTTTTTGCTCGTTGCTGCGTGCAGGTGTACGTAGATCCCAGCAACGTCGACGACTACCTCATCAACTCCATCACGGCGCCGGCGGCCGACCCCAACGCCTGGGAGGTGTACTACAGGTGGGGATCCTGAATCCGGCGAACTCCATGGCCCGAACGTTACGTTGTGCTCAAGCACGCATGCATGCTTCCTGATGCGACTGCTGTGCCAATCTACGCAGGCTGATGTCGCGTTTCATGTCGAACCAGAGCCGGTACACGCTGGACAAGCTGCTGAGCAGGCTGTCGTGCCCGCTGCTGCTGCTGTGGGGGGACCTAGACCCGTGGGTCGGGCCGGCCAAGGCCGCGCGGATCAAGGGATTCTACCCCAACACGACCGTCGTCAACCTGCAGGCCGGACACTGCCCGCACGACGAGGCGCCGGAGCAGGTCAACAAGGCGCTGCTCGAGTGGCTCGCCTCACTGGAAACCGGCGCCAAACCGGCGGAGCCCAGTCTCCAAGCCGCGTGATCGTCGGTTGGCAGCAGCCGGTTTTCTTTGAGAAGCTAATTAAGGAGTGACACTGCAATGTCTAACCTGCATTCCACATGTCATTAGTAGTCATTTTCCTCTCCTCGTTGATGCCTTGCTGTTTTTCACAAGGCCAGCAAACCCCGGCTCCGTTTCTATTAAATGAAACAGTTACATCCACACTGCAATTTTCATTTCACTAAGCCATCACCTTCACCCAACTGTTTCAGCTCCTCCAGGTTAGCTTCTGGAGACTCAGCATGGCCTTTTCCAGCACTGCACATCAACTGAACTAACTAGAGCAAGTCTGAATCTTTGGGGAACAAACTCTTCCTCCTCAGAACTGCAATAACTCTCTTCCAGATAACCTGAATACCAGACCACTCAAATTTTCTAAAGCATAGATCATTTCTCACATTCCAAACACTCCAAAGTGTAGCAACACAAATTTTATTCAACGCTTTATTCTTTTGGTTACTAAGTCACCAATAAGAAATTGATTCAAAACTATTACCAAGGTCTATACGAAAAATCTTTAAAATCTCTTTTCAAAGCACTTTAGCTACCACACACTCGAAAGGAGGTGATGCACAAATTTACGATCACAGCAAAATAAGCAAGTTACATAATCTACTTTGATCCTTCTACTAAGGTTATCTTTAGTTAACAATTTGGTACAAGACAAGAGCCAAAGGGGAAAAAATGGATTTTAAGAGAAACTAACAAATTCCACAAAGTAGGAGCATAAACCGAAACAATGCCACAAAAATTCACCCCCAACCTTTTGGAATCAAACTAGTCAGGATATGATATGGCGTAGAGTGTAGACATGAATCATATGATGCGTTCCAAAGAGAGAAGCTGATGTGAAGTCCCCAAGTATCATACATGTCCTCGGCTCGATGCGGCTCGGTCTAGTGGCGAGCCGAGCCAGGCGGCTCGGCCCTGAGGCGAGCCCAAAAAATCGGCTCGGCTCGGCTCGAGGTCGGCTCGTGAGCCGGCTCGTTGGCTCGCCGAGCCAGGACATTTTATCAGGAAATTAAATATTTATACAATAATTCATGTATTTGCAGTGAATAATATTAACTTACTAGTTACTACTAAATAATAGTAGTTGCTTAGTTACTCTCTATCACACTTGTAGGATATAGAATTGTCTCAACATCATCTTCATCATCTTTTTCCTAAAAATACAAGTCATTAGTCATACTAAATTCCCTACATGGGCTGGGCCGCCGAGCCAATTTGGCTCGCGAGTCGGCTCGGTGTTTTTGCGAGCCTGAAAAATAGGCTCGGCTCGAGCTCGGTCCGAGCCACGAGCCTGTGCGAGCCGAGCCAGGCTCGAGCGAGCCCGAGCCAAGCCACGAGCCACGAGCTTATTTTCCAGCCCTACCCACGGAGTTGCTTGCCCATGCATGGCAATTTTTCGAGTATCTTAACCCAGTTTCTCTTGTCGAACATGTCAGCTTAATTAGTTAGATGTTTTAATATTTTACAAAATGGGTTGGAATTTGGAAACATTTGTTGGAAGGTTTACTCTTTAAATGATTCTGCTGACATGCCATGTGTTGGCAAAGACTAGTTCTATGCCATGTGTTGGCAGGGAAAGATACAAATTGTTAACTTATGGATGATTGGGTTGTTACGTTATGATCACATACTTGTTATTTACTTATCAGTCGAATGCTTTTACAAATTTCGTTTGCAATCTATTATTTAGTATTTACAATTTCAAATTCGCTTATTGCAAAATAACTTAGTAACCTTCCATTTGATATAGCATGCATCTATTAAATATTTGCATATACTACAGGTCTTACTGAGTACGTAATGTACTCAATCTTGCTATTATCGTTGTTTATTAGGTGATGAAATAAAATACCCTGACGAATTCTATGATAATGCAGGTTATGGGGATCTCAACGAATAAATTTTCTAGGGGTTTTTTTTTTGTTCCCTGTGAGAATAATGGGCTAGGACAAAGTTCAAAATAATAATATTTCCGTTGCATCTTTATTTTGGTTTGTAAGAATAATTTTTATGAATGTTCATTCTCGTATGTAAAATATATGGTGTACGGATGTGATTTCAATTTGTGAATGTGTGTACTAATTACTGATCATTGGACTAATACTGTAATGCACATGAAACCTATTATTGCTATTTAATATCAAAATAGGGGCCTCACAAATATGAACCTATATTTGACCAGGAAGAAGAGTGTTCTGCTATGTATATAAGTACTCTGTAAATACAATTTGATTCATGAAATAAGAAAAAAATTTGTGAAGCCTTCCCTGTTGCTATTCTTGTGTTTTCTTTATATATCCCATTCCAATTTTGGTTTTAATTTGCAGATGCACAGTTTCTGTTGAAGATGGATTTAATATTTATATATTCGGCATTTGTTAAGGGTGACTACACATATTTTGAAATTGACTCGAGAATTGAAGGAACTCAACTGAATCCTCATGTAAATTATACCAGTGTGACATTACGGTAAGAGTTTTTGTCGTATTTTTGGTTTTTCAGGTTGTTTGAGCTTTTTCGGGAGAGTTGGGCCTTGAGGGATTGAGTTCTGGGCTTCCAGTGAGGGGTTTTTGGCCCATATGGGGGAGCAAGGGCAGCCAAAACCTTAGCCCACCCCCCAAACCGCAGCCCCTCCCCTTGGTGCGCCCCCCTAGCCGCCGCCCCTTCCCTCCCCTCCCACCCATGCGCCCCTTCTCCTCCACCCTAGACGGCCCTAGCTAGGTCCCCCCCCCAATTGCTGCCACACCTTCCCCCGATCTCTCTGTTTGGGAGCCATCCAAACGAGACGATTCGGCGATTGGAGGGAGATCGTGGCCGGGAGGAGGAGAATTTCGTCATTCGTTTGATTCGTCAAGAAGAGTTATGCAATGGTGGAATCTTTTGTAGTGTTTGGGTACTGGTTAGATGGGGAAAATCATGCCTAAAACCTGTAATTAGGTGCTGTTGTTGGGTGTGATTAAGGCGATTGTAGATCTGTCTTGCGTTCTGTCCTCGAGCAGATTCGACCTCAGCTTTCGACGCGATTTTGTGAATTTTAGTCGTTTTCTGGGGGGGGGGGCTGTTGCAAAAGTTGTAGATAATTGAATTACCTTTAATTGGGCAACATCAGTTAACTAATAAGTAATTCAGCATCATGAACATCAGTTGGCAAGATTCTCAATCAGTGATTGACTAATTATTGGAGATTAATTAGAATTCCAAAAGGTGTTCCAAACAGGCATGATTTTGTCTCTTTTTCCCCCTTCACTGAGTCAATTTGCCGATTCAAGTTGGAAACTAATGGAAGTCTTCAGCGAACGTTACTAATCAGCGAACAAAACTTTGTTGATATCAAATCTACTGTATAAAGTGCTGATCATGGATAAAATTTGATCTTGCCCACGAGATGTGATTTTTTTTAGCACGTGTAAATCAGTAAAGATCAATACTCCACCCAACAACTAAGTTACTTACAAATGAAAGTTTTTGATTATATAGCAGATATCTCACACACTGCTTATCAAGTCAGTAAGATTAACAGAATGCAAAAATGTTGAGAAAGGATCAACATGGGTATTATGTCCTATGTGAGCCATAATGCAAAATTCTACAGCTTCTGGGTCCCACATATGCTGGCTCCTTTTAGAGTTTCAGGGATATGTTTAGTGTTCCTAGGAATATATGATGATTTTTAGAATAAGCAGCCTAGGGAATGGAGAAGAATGGCTGCTTCCTCTCTTCTGCTTTGGTTTCTTCTCCCCTTGGTGGAGTGGAAGAAGGGGACATGAATGCCAACACAGCCAAGGAAATTCTGTTTCTTGTCTTTCTCCTCTTATTTGTCTCTTTATAGCTCTTTCTTTTGTCCCTCCAACTGTGGTGTTGGAAGAAAGTCATACTGCTCTTGGTCCTTCAGGTAACAACTTTCCTGATTCATCTTTGATCTGTTTAGTTACTTGGTTCAGAATTTGCATTACACATTTCCTTTGTCTGAAAACTTCGTCTTAAGAACGAGATGGCGTGAGGTCAGTAAAAGTTGTCGGTGAAATATTTTATTCTGGTTAATTTTTTTCTGTACTGTTAAATCTCACGAACTAAGGTATGTGCTTATCCATCATCCAATTCAATAATCCTACCTTATACATCTGTACTGTACATTAACATGTGTATGATGAATTTGTGCTAATGCTAGAGTTGCATCCAATCTTAGAAAGTATTCGTCCATTTCAAAGCATAGTTACCGGATTTGTTGTAAACCCCGCTAATCGCAGACCAGATTCGTCAAACCCGAATCGGTTTAGGGTAAGAGGTTCGTGTTCGCAATGGAAATTAGAAGAAAAGGTGGCGAATCTGAATCCCGTGTTGCGACTCGGACGAACTACGTTTCTAGTAGCTATGCTCCAAAGTTCCAACTAAACACAGAACAATACGCATATCCTTGCTTTATCCTTCTTTCAACCGCTGGCAATCCAATTAGTACGGCATATAGCTTTTCCTGGTGAATACCATGGTTCAAATCCCACCGTGTTTTAAGGAGTAGACTTGTCTGGGAATGTATCTACATGACCGATCAAGGGATGAGTAAAATCTGTGCAAAACTATTTTACTGACTTGACTGGGTCTGTGGAGTCTGCAAAGAATGTTTCAAGGAGTAGACTTGTCTAGTTGTCTGGGAATGTGTCTACGTGAAGAATCAATCAAGGGATGGGTAAAATCTGTGCAAAACCATATTAGTGAATTGACTGTGGTCTGTGCAAACCCTGGGTTCATGTTGGCTCAGTTTGCACTTTGCACCATGCAGTAAGTTTATGTTTTACATTTATCGTACAAGTTGTTCTTGATTGCTGTTTAGGCCAAATCATCTAGCAGCGACTTACCGTTGTATTAGTTTTTTTTTTTTAAAGGAAGGCAGGAGCTCTGCCGATCAATTAAGGAGGGAAAAAGTCAGTACAAAAGGAGAGCAATGCCGAAGGCAGACAGCCCCGACAAAACAAACAATACAACCCTACGGCCACAAAGGCGCCAACCACAAAAACAAAATAAGGGACTACTCCGGAGCTAAATCACACATCGCTACCAGGAAGTCAGAAGACTCTTGGATGGCCAGCTGAACTACTGTCGTCACCGTGGAGTATTTGCTATTAAAAATCCGAGCGTTGCGCTCTTTCCAAATGTTCCAACAGACATAGATTATCAATCCATCCAGTCTCCTACGACTTTCTTTGGGAGTAAGCAAATGGATTGCTTGCCACCAGGACGTGAAGCTTTGCCCTGAATGAGACCCCGCTTGCAAGAAATGCTGGAGTTGCAGCCGGCCTAGAAATAGGGACCACACCTGCTTGGCGAACGGGCACAATAGCATGAGGTGATTGGCCGAATCCTCCCCTGAACCACAGAGGCAACACATCGGGCCGTTTGGCCAACCCTTGAGCTAGATTGTCGGCGATGCAACCTGCTTTTGGATCGGAAGCCATGCGAAGAACCTGCATTTATTCTGGGTTTTTGCTTTCCAGATTCGCGAAAAGTTATGATCTGGGAAGGCTCCCAGGAACTGCACCCTATAAGCTGACTTTGCTGAGTATTGACCATCCTGTGTCCACCGCCAAGTTATCTCATCAGAAGTGTCTGATTGCAGTTGGATTTCATGTAAAAGACTCCAAAGCGTCGAGAATTCCTGCAATTGTACCCCCTGTGGATATGCGCGGCGGGATCATCCAATTGTTATTTGAAAGACTGTGTTTACCGAGACATTTCTCCTGCGAACGAGGTGAAACAATGCGGTGCAATATTACACTGGCCAACCCATGTAGCCACTTTGACGCCCGTAACCTGGCCACTTCTCCATTCCCAAGTCAGATGGAAGTGCTAGCCTCAAAGAGAGCCAAATCTGAATCTGAACAAGGGATAGACATGTCTTTCCACAACCTGCTTGAGTCCTTCCAGGCAAACCAGAGCCACCTCGGCCTCGGGCTCGCCAAAGGCCTCCAGTGCTTGATCCCCAAGCCTCCTAGGGCTTTAGGCTCGCAAATTTTCTTCCAACTTACTGTGCAAGGTCCTCCCTTGCGCTTTAGATCTCCTCTCCAAAGGAAATTCCTTCAGCTTTATCTAAGCATTTGAGCACCCACGCAGTAACACAGGAAGATAGTCAAGTGGTACGTCGGGAGGGGCCGGAATCGCATCAACCAGAATGAGCCTGCCCGCTTTGGAAAGCAAAACTCCTTTCCAACCTGCCAATCTGCTTGCCACTTTGTCTAGAAGGGGTTGCCAATCTGATTTTTTGAGGCCAGTTGGTAGGAGCGGCAATCCAAGGTACCTGGCAGGGAAGGACTTGAGGCTAGTTTGGAATTCCTGTAGCACCGGTTCCAAGTCTATCTCCTCACAACGGATGGGGAATATTTCGGATTTTTGAAGATTGACTTTAAGCCCTGATGCTTGACCGAAGACCTGAAGTAACCCATGCATCAACCGTGCTTCTTCCGGGTCGGGGTTGAGAAAAAGGGCCACATCATCCGCATACATGGAGGTGCACAGGTGTACCGGACGATGCCCTACCTGCTGAAACACCTGCAAATGTGAGGCGGCATCAAAGAGCCTCTGGAGCGGTTCTAGCGCAAAAATAAAGAGCATTGGCGAGAGGGGGTCTCCCTGCCTCAGACCTCTCCTGTGTAAGATCTTTTGCCCTGGAATGCCATTCAAGAGAAACCTGAAAGAAGAAGCTGCTAGGAGCAAGGCAATCCAATTCCTCCATCTTTGCCCAAACCCAAAGTGTTGTAGCATCTCCAGGAGATACTCCCAACTCACCGAGTCAAAAGCTTTTGCAATATCCAATTTGACAAAGAGTGAAGGTACCTTTTTGGAATGAAAATCAGAGATGAGACTTTTAGTGAGAAGGAAGCTATCATGAATAGTCCTGTTTCTGATGAAGGCGTTTTGATTAGCAGAAATCAGCGACTGCAGGAAAGGCGCCAACCTGTTTGCAAGGAGTTTGGAAAGAATTTTCCCAACACTGTGAATGAGACTGATCGGCCTAAAGTCCGAGACGGTACTGCAAACCTGTTTCTTAGGAATAAGCACCACACATGCTTCATTTAAGAGATGTAGTCCCCCTCCCTTTAGATTGTAGAAATGATGAACTACCGCCATTAAATCATCTTTCACAATGCTCCAGCAAACCTTGTAAAACAGGCCAATGAATCCATCTGGCCCAGGTGCTTTCGACGGAGTGAGGGAATCAATGACTTCTTTAAGCTCCTGCAGAGAGAAAGGTTGCTCCAAGCTAAGGAGGTTGATTTCTGGCCCCTGCAACATGGACCAGTTGAGAGCCGCCTCCCTTGCGTGGACAACACCTAGAAGCTTTTTGTAGAAAAGAAAGATCTCATCCTGTTGTATTAGTTGCATCGTGAACTAATTATTGCTACCGTATTATCATCGAAAAGAAGATGAAACAAAAGTGAATTTGGATTAGTTTGAACTGCAAGCTAGGCCATAATGAATGTTGGTTCGTTTCAACAATCTAACTAATGTTGGCACTTTGAATTTGGAGTTTTCTAACTCTTTTTTTTTTTTAAATTTATTCTGTTGGCATCACAAGATTGCAAATTTTCTGAAACAAGGAAACCTTGAAGATTGAGCGATCAAGCATGCTAGCTGCAGATAGCAGCTCAGGGCACAACAGGCATTCCCGCAATGATTCTTCCACGAGGCACAAGAGTGGCTATGAACCTTCAGACACAGAAACCGAGTGGCATGAAAGCCCTTGTTGTTACGCGGATCCCCATGCTGATGCTGGTGCTAGAACGCAAAACACATCTCCTAACCGTACAGGAGAGTATCCTGATGAGAAAATTTCATACCTGAGACACGATCGTGCTCCTCCCAGGGCCACAGAGCAAAGACGCCAAGCTTCTCCGTACGCTGGCGGCAAGAACGAACCACGGCGGAGGAGCAACCGAACGCCTCGCAGATTTCCGTCTTCTGTCGAGAGATTTAGCAGATCGTCAATCGAGGAGAAGATTCACGGTAACCGGTCAATCTCTGCACCGAAGCCACGACTACATGGCAAGGAACACCCTGCTAGAGCTCCTGCATTCCCTGCCACCTCTAGCCCCGTCTCAGCACAGGCAGAAAGAGATCCGGCTGGTGCCGATCGTATAATAAAAGGGGATTCGCATGCAGGAAACTGTTCCCAGGAGATGAATGAGTTGATTGCAAATGGCAAGCGGCCAAATTCCAGATATAACGAGTATGCATATACAAGCACAGAGTCGATACCTACGGGCGACATCTTCTTCTCCCGTGATTGTAGGGCACCGCTTGAGAAAACATCAGCTGAGCAAAACAATGTTGAGAAATCCTTTACCTCGAATTCAAGTGCCCGTGCTGAGAATGCTGCTGCTGTTACTCAGGGAAATAGCAGTAATTTGGGCCAGACATCACAGTTTGTTTCAGCCCGGACAGGTCTTTCAAGAACAGCTGCAAACTCCAGCTATGCTACTGGTCGGCACTCCCGAACAAGCAGCGGAACCACCTTGAGTAGTAGCCAGTTTAGCAGTGGCAGATTTAGCGGGGACGGTGGAAAGTTGTGTGATTTCACTGGGAAACTAGTTGGAGGCGTCATGAGATTCACCTCCAACGTGCAGAAGGCGCAAAATGATTCTTCGCTTCCATGTGTGATGGGCAAGTCATGCCGGAAATCAAAATTGCCAAACTGCAAAACAACCGATGAATCCGAATCGAGTTTCATTCAGAAGGCACTCGTCGTCGAGAAGATCAGACTTTTCTGGCCTGATAAATACCGTCCACGGACTTTGAGTGGATTTACTTGTCACAGGGAGCAAGTTCATCAGCTTAAACAATTGGTAACTAAATAAGTTTTTACTTTTATGATTCCTGTTGTAACCTTGTCATTAAACAAGAATTTTTTTTGGGTTAATTTCTCAACGTAAGTATTTATGGTCTGGTTCCGAAATTTTCAGTTGAGATATTCAGGTTATGTTAATTCATTGTACCTTCCAATTAGATTAGCTCCAGAAATTTCTATTGAGTGTATGAATCTACTTGGCAATTTCATGGCCATATTGTTCTGCAAATTGTCGTCCCAGTAGCTCAAAGTTAATGCTCTAGCCTTCTAAATGCTAGTGCCCTGTTGTGACAGGTTTCCCCTCAGTTTTAAATTGCCATACTGTTCTGCAAATTGTCGCCCCAGTAGCTCAAAGTTAATGCTCTAGCCTTCTAAATGCTAGTGCCCTGTTGTGACAGGTTTCCCCTCAGTTTTGCCCTCATATCATTTTAAAAGGACCTCCAGGATCAGGAAAGAGATCATTATGCAGAGCTATACTCTTTGAGATCATTGGTGATACCTCTCTGAATGTACAAACTTAAACACTGAAAATGAAAAGCCCTGTTAATATATTCTCAATACAGATTGAATTAAGTATTTCTTGTTGCTTTTCCAGGTATCTCACTATTTGAAGAGCTGTGATGGCCAGGTTAGTTCCGTCATACAGGCGTACAAATCATCTAATTATTTTATGCATTCTAGAGTACTTTCCACTTGGGATGGACATCACAGGATTCAGGGTCTGTTTTTGTTTTTGATTCTGACCTAAAAAACTGAATAAAAAACAAACAGTCCGATTCTAGAATTCGATTATCATAATCTAGCCCATCCATATACACTAGAATTCACAATCCACTTCATACGTGCTTTTCGATTCTAGCTTTTAAAAAATCAGCTTCTCTATAACTACAATCCAGAATCAGCTTTTAGAGAATCTAAAGCAAAAACAAATAGGCCCTCAAAATGCTCTATAAAACTCGAGTTCATTTCAGTGCAATAGTATTGCGTATAGTACTCATTGTCCTTTGTAGTTTGCATAAAGTAATCCTTACTTTCTGGTTAAAACGCAATAGACAAGGTCTGGTATCATTAAAGGAAGAAGAAATAACCTTACTTATTTTCTTGTAGTTTGGATTGCAAGCTAATCATTTTAAAAAGAAAAGGTAAAGCAGAAAATTGAAATATTCAACCAAACTTATACTACTTCTCAAATGAACTCAGTAAAATGTTAAGCTTATATGTATAATTTCATGTCGAAATGCCATTCATTGTAAGGCATGGATGTCTAGTTTGTAGCTCATATCTTGTATTGTTCAGCATTCTAAAAGAACTTTGGTAATTTCAGAGGAACTGTAATTCTAATGTTTGCACTCTCTATCTAAATTGTCTTTGTGGTAGGTTACTTATTTGATTTCTTATTTGTATGTTTTCTTTACTGTAATTAGAAAATTGAAATTTGCACCGTCATCTTCATCCCAACAACTTTTGAATCAAGTAAAAACAGAATTTCATCTATCACATTAAACATGTGCACACCATGTGCACTACTATCTACTTATTGTACAATATATAGTTGACAGAAAAAGGGTTTTCCATCATTATGCATATTTTTTAAAAGCATCACATAAAATAGTTATGCTTTTTGGAGTTTTGAGTGAGCAAACTTTTCCCTGATTTTTGGCAGGGATCTGCATCTGTGCCCATTTTTGTCCCATTGTCATCAGGTGATCACCATGTGGCACTCAATATGAGTTCTCAGTCCAAGAACGCTAGATATGCTTTGATGGCTCTAGCGAATGAAATGGCAAATAAGCGTAAAACCATTGAGCCAGCTGTGAGAAAGTACTTAAAAGGTAATAACTCATCCTCTGCAACCTTGTTTTTGAAATGCCGTTTCATTTGAAGTCTTCCTAACATGATTATTTGTTGATTCCAGTAATTGTTCTCTATGATGTCGACAAAGTCAGCGAGAATAATCAGCGTTTGATAAAATGGATAATTGATTCCTCCTCTGACGCATGCAAGATAATTATGACTTGCCAGGATGAGTCCAATCTTCTTGATTTTATAACGAGTCGTTGCAAGCTTATTAGCATTGGTGTGCCCAAGACACAAGAGGTCAGTTTTCTGTTTGTTTATTGTCTCAACTACGTACGTCCTAGATTCAAAATAGATGACTAATCTACATACTATGAGTCTATGAGGAACGGGAAAACTTCTGCTTTTTATATGCATTGCATTTAACTCCATTATTTTGTTAGCACCTCTGTCTAACATATAAAGAAAAATCGTCAGATTGTGGAGATCCTTACTTACATATCAAAAAAAGAGAGATTTGTTCTTCCTGAAAGTTTTGCTGCTACCATCGCAAGTCAATCTAGGCAGAACATGAGGGAGGCGATATTGGCTTTGGAGGCATGTAAAGCCAACAAGTATGATTGCAGTACTTGTCTATTATGAAGAGTTCTTAATGTTGTTTGTATTTAAATCATAATTCTATTATCTGCTTTTCATCCCCGTTTCCCTTTCATACCAGTTACCCCTTCATCGATGGACAAGCTATACCGCTAGGATGGGAGGATGTCCTGCAGCAACTTGCAGCAGAAATTTTAGATGATCCCTCTCCTAAAAGGTTCGGCATTTGGAATCAGAAAATATTTAGCAATTAAAGTTTTCATTGTCCTTTCTGACTTTCATTGGCTGTGAAATTACGATCACTGTACTATTACCACCAACAACTTTTCACTCTGTAAATTGCGGCAACTTTGATCAGCCATTTAGTGCATCAATTTTGTTAACTAACAACAAAGAAATGATATTGAACTGTGTGATCGTGTTGCAACTCTCTTTGCATAACAGATGAAAGTATTATGTAGGTTATTTTTGGTACGAGGCAAACTCCAAAAACTCTTGGTTGAATTTGTACCTCCGAAACTAATACTCCAGGTAATTTATACAAAACAAACGAAAAGTTTCTTTTATGGATTATGTAAATTTAACTTCAAGAGTGCCACTATATTCACAGAAATAACCATGCAAATAAACTTCATTTTGAATCTTCGCAGAAGCTTGTAGAGCTGTTTCTGAAGGGAATTCATGCTAGCATAAAGAGGGAAGTTTATTATTGGCATGCCTACTATGTGCGTTTGCTCTACCATGTTTCTGTTTTACACACTTCCCCAGTGAGCTATAATAACCATGTATGACTAACAAATTTCAGGATAAGAGGTTGCCAGTTGGTGCAAGTGCACTGCTGAAATTGGAAGGTAACTTTCCATCAATATCTAGTGGATTTGTTTCACAAAGTGGCTTCTAAATTTTCGGCATGTATCGCGAGTTACAAACCTAGATGGTGCCAAATGCCTAGACTTGATTCTGGATCTCTTTTTTCCGAATTGTTCTTAAAAAATTATATTTTCAATATGAACTCTAATATTATATTTCAAACAGTTCAGCTTATTGCATATAATAATTATGGTTACTTGGAAAATCATTTTCTGTTGGATAGTTTCATTTTCTAGAATCTCTACTATTCTAAAGCAGCACTTGGTGGCAGTGGTCCATTCTTCCCACGTCATTAATTGCCGCTTAATTGCCCTGCTTAATTGCCCTACTCAAGAAACGAAGCGTTGCATTAATTAGCCAGCTTTCGCAAGAAACGAAGCGTTAAAGATAGATGTTTGATTTTGTGAAATAATTTTTTTTATTTTTTAATCTTTATTTTTCATTATCAATTTTGTTTTTCGTAACAACGCACGGGCATGTAACTAGTACTTCTAAAGCACTACTCCATTTCAGGTTGAAAGGGCGCATTTTGGGGAACTATATAGTGAGAGTAAACACACGGTGAAAAGATAAATGTAGACAAATAAGGGTGTTGGATCAGTCTCGAATGGTTTAGATCTCCTTAAGCGGAGGAGATGAGATTCCGTATAGATCTAAACCATTTGAAACCATCCAACACCCATATTTATCTATTTTCATCTTTTCACCACGTGTCTACTTTCACGAATAATTCCCCCACGTCTTTCTTTCAAGAATTGCAGTGTCATCTGATCACTTTTTCATCCCATCTGCGCCGTCTTGGTGAATCGTTATCTGAAGGCCTCTAATTTGCGGTCGACCGCACCGATCCTTCCTCATGCCCGCACCGTGGTGTTGACACGTGGCAACTCCCACATCCTAACCCTGCTTGGCACGAGCTTCTCCACTTGCACGCCATGGCTGCCGCCATCCAGCCCCCTTCTTCCTCCTCTGTCCACCCCAATCTCCCCCACTTCAAAAATCAGAAAATTTCAAATCGGAAACTTTTAAATTGGAAATTGTCAAGTGGGGAAATTCCCAACTCGAATCTGAGGGATACCAACACGATTTGGGGAATTTCAAGTCGTTTTCGAGAGATTTCAACTCGGTTAAAAAAAACATCAAAATAGGGTTAGGGTTTACCCTCCTGGGCGACGGCGGCAAGCTACGCGAGCTCGTGGCGGCGGCAGCGCCCGCTCCGGTGGCCGTGGCGGCGGCAGCGCCCGCTCCGGCGGCGGGCAGGTGGCGCGCGAGCTCCCAGCGGCGGCGTGCGTGAGCTCCGCGAGCTCAAGGGAGAGGCGATTGTAGGAGGTAGTGGCGGTGGCGGTGGCGGCGGCGGCGGCGGGCAGGAGTCGCGCGCTCTTCGGAGGTGAGTCACTGCGCTTTCGTAGCCTTCGCACCCCATCGCCCTCGACGTGTTGGCCACCACGCGTTTCGTTGCCTTCGCACCGCATCGCCCTCCACGTGTCTCATTGTATTTCTGCGAGTTCTTTGGCCATTGGCACTGTAGATTGCTGACTTAAAGTTAGCATTTATCTTTTTCTCTCTCTTTGTTTTTGCAGAATTTGTTGCCAAATTCATGAGCATCCACCGGAAGACCTTGTCAGTTAGTTCACAATCATTAGCCTAAAGGTATATACAACAGTACATGTAAGCTGTCCCTAAGACTATGTTTGCATAGGATTTTAGATAATATAAATGAGAGAGGAGAGGAGAGAAAGATGTTGTATATTATTTAACAGATGATTTTATATTGTATATACTATTGTGTAGATAATTTATTAACTGTATAAAAGATTATTATAGACAATCGTATAAACAATTTATTGTATGAATTATTTTAGTTATATATAGATGGTATAAAAGTGTGTTACAGTGGTTAGCGTGGTTGCAAGGTGGTTTCTTTGTGTTATCAGTCATGGAGCCTGTGGTCTATATTTCCAAGCCGACATAAAATCAGTTTGTTGTGCTGCAGACAGTGCACTTAGCCTGTGCTACATACATCCTTGTGCATTGGGTCATACTAGGGTGATGGGCGCGCGATGCTGCGCCGATCGGAAAACTATCTGCTTCGTATATATTAAGCATAAAACAATTTATGCAGTAGATACGATATGTCTGTTAAAATGAAAATACATAAGTAAATTAAAATGACGAAACATTTTTGATTAGATTGAGTATAAAATTAACAAGAAGTGGAAAACGTTTAGGTACATAATCTAAGTGCACTGGACGGTGATATAGACGGATTGATGTATGTCGAATTATATATAAGTTTACATGGCAGACATTTGATTATACCAAAAGGAAGATATTGTTCAGATCTATGTCTAGTTATTAGTGTGAGACAGCAGCACAGTGATATAATCAGGGTTCCAAATTTCGGTCCGAAATCCGAAATCTCGGCCGAGATTTCGGTCCGAAATTCAAAATCCGGTCCGGTAAAAAAATTTGAAAAAAAATCGAAATGCTACAGTGTAAATGAAATCTCAAAATCTCGCTTTTACCGAAATCTCGTGATTTCGGCCGAAATTTCAAATTTTTTTGCCGGATTTTTATTTGTTTTGGGCGGATATGATTGGATTTAGGTTGAAGATCATCTACAAAAAATTTCAGATTTTTTTGACGTGTTTTGACCATTTTTTGGTCAGTTGAAATTTTACCGAAATCTCGGATATTTCGGCCGAAATCTCGGGAATTTCGGCCGAAATCTCGGATTTCCCGGTAGAATTTGAACCGGATTTGAAATTTGAATTTTATATTTCGAACGGATTTTATTTGAATTTCCGAAATCTCGCCGAGATTTCGGATTTCGGGCATGTCCGAGATTTAGCTCAAAACGAAATTTGTATCCTTGGATATAATACAAAAGCATGTGCTCAACGAAACCGGTGAACGTAAAAGGAGTACGTAGATCAGCTAAAGAGCCGAGATCAGTTTTCTCTGTAAGATATTAGCTATACATACGTAAGCTCGGCTACAGAGCAAGCATGACAGGGAGCTGTTCGGAGGAGGAGTTGATGCATAACATGGTACCTGCATAGACAGGGATGCAATGAGTTAAAATAGGTAGATATTTGTTTGAGGTAAGGAAAACAGTCTTTCGATATACAACCTAGGAACAACGGTCTGCCTTTGTAGTGTAAAGAAGCATGTAGCGTTATATATTGAAACATGCTTTGTTTTCTGTTATGGAACCACAGTTTTGGGTGGAAGCTTTGCATTGTAGAAGATGGAGAAGATCAGACGCTAAGAGCTCTTGTGGAGTGCAGGGTGGGTGCGGTCCCATGTAAACAAGCGATTCAGTATGCGGTTCGATGTTATGTTTATCTGAATTTGTATTCCCAATAGGTAGAAAACCACGGTTTTTTTGGCAGATCTGTTTAATTTCATTGAGCAAGCTATTGTGTTGCTGTGCGATGATATGAGCAGTATTGTCCGTAGCTTGAATCTTTTCATAGAAAAGATTTACCCAGGATTGTTCGGTTTTGAGAGCCTTACGTGTAGCATGTAGGCCTTTGTAGTTGGTATCATCAATGTTAATCTTGTGGTTGTTCTGAAGATATGAGATGGCGGTATGGGCAGCATTTTCCATTGCGCTGTATGTTGTGGTAGCCAATTCTCCGAAGAACGTTTCTTGTAGTTTGCTATGATTGTTGAATGGCAATGGCATGTCTATTCTGATCCAACCTCTTATTTGGTTTGTGTTTTCATGGACAGTACCTGATGCATGCATTACTAAACGTAATCCACTGAGGATCTCTTTTAACAGTAGTTGTCTTGAAATATAAACAGTTGTTTCAACCTATCCAAAAAAAAAAGGCAAAGCATTTTATTAGAATGAAGCAGATGTATATTCATCTTTGCTAAATTAAAACAGAAGTGCTGAAGAGAAATTACACTAAATTGTGGTACAATTGAAAAAACTGCGATATCTAGACATGATTAGTTTGCTTTTTAAAATTAGTGTGTATCTCGATGAGATGTTGCTATTTATTATACACTAAAATAATTTATTTACTAACAGGTATTAGACAAAAGAATTATGTATGATGAACGTATGTTTTAGGTTGTTAGAAGTAACGTATGGGAGGTTGGTTGATACAGTGTGTGTCGATCACGAAGATAAATATTGAACATTTTGAAGAACATAACGGCTTACACCAGGGACAATGATGTGGTCGTCAGCATCAATAGGTTGATCATCGTATTCGGCGAAAGGCAGTGGATTTGGTTGATACATATTTCGTAGAAATTGTAGGCTCTGTTCTGATTGGACGCCCTGTTTATAGTTTTCTGTAGATAGTTGTGGAGAAGATAGCATCGAAAGAGCTTGCTTCTGATGTTTAGTCCTTTGCGTATCGGAAGCAGAATCCTATATACACAACGCAAAAGGTTATGTAAATTATAAATATCTATGTAAAGATGTAGGTATTGCATACACGTAAACAAGAAGAGCTAGCAATGCGTAATTTATCTCTATCGGTTGTTCTGGAGGAAAATCTGTAATAGTCGATGCCATGGTTGCTTCTTCCATGGTTTCGAACAATGTATTTTGTATCTCCTATTATTTGCCTAGCAGGTAATTTCTTAGGATAACCAGGTAGTTAGTCCATAGCGATAAATCATATAGCGTTAAACGGGTAGGTGGAGTATTCAAGATAATCGATGAACGAGATCTTGCAACTACAGAACTACATAAGAACATGCGCGTTCTTTATAAGTTAATCTAAGACAAACCATGGGAAACAATAAGAGCAAGCATACATAAACAAAGAACATATAGGTAAGATGTGTGTGAACATGTGGTGATATGTTGAGGTATTTGAACTAAGCAGGTCACGAACCGCGAGGGGAGAAGATTGGGTGTCCCGATGAGTACGGACTGAGTTTAGAGGGGTCGAAGAAGAGTTTGTTTTGCCATGGTGGCTTATCTGATGGAAAGAGCAAGAATAAAGGCGGATGAGCGAGGCTCGTGAGCAAGGAAATGCTATAGCTTGGCGTGCAATATACGCCACGGACGAAGCGAGAGACTCTGGAGCTGTCAACGTTGGAAATGTCTAGCGTATTAGGTGGTGCGTTTGGAAAAGACAGGCGGGGGCAAACGCCGGTGACTGATTGGGCAGCAAATTTGCTATGCAGAATCGTATTCGATATCAGCCTAACGTGTTGCTATGTACATTGCTTAATATTTATGAAGATAAAATATTGGACGAATAGACCATCCTGTGGATATATCTTGTTATCTCTGTCATTAGTAATCAATTTGATTTTTTTTAGGCTAGGCAAGATCTAAGTAGGTGTTTTGTATATAGTACAGACTTTTTGTATCAGATTCAATAGTTGGGTAGAGATGTAGAACGATATATCAAGGCTTATACAGGATGTGCGTGTTTTAATAACGAGGTGGTGTATAGTGCGGGACACGATTAGTTGGCAATGACTTTGTGATAAAGAAATTAGGATATTTTTTGTGGCAGTAAGCAAAACGTTATCAATTATAGACTTCTGTTGTTAATACTAATATATATATATATACTAGAGGTGGGCGTGTGCCGTACCGTGTCGGTCCGGTTCGGGTCCATCGTGTTTCGAACCGAAACCGTGCCGGTCCACGACGGCCCATCGTGCCCACCATGCCGGGCCCATCTTTGGTGAGCCCAAGCCCGGCCCATTTGTGCTTCGTGTCTGTTTCGTGCCGTGCCGGCCCAGGCCCGACTCATTTTCACTATTGTGACGAGCAAAGAAATAAAACAAATCACTACTACTAAACTACCTATTTTAATTACACTAGTTATATGCTCGTGCGTTGCTACGAAAAACAAAATTGATAACGAAAAATAAAGATTAAAAAATAAAAAAAAATATTATTTCATAAGATCAAACATCTATCTTTAACGCTTCGTTTCTTGCAAAAGCTGGCTAATTAAAGCAACGCTTCGTTTCTTACGTAGGGCAATTAAGCAGGGCAATTAAATAGGGCAATTAAACAGGGCAATTAATGTGACGTGGGAAGAAACTCTCACTTTATATAGTAGAGATATATATATATAAGAGGCTATAGATTTCATCAAAGCTTGGGCCTCTGGTAGCACAACTATGATTAAATTGGGAGTACAGATAGCGAATATTTAGGGGGGGGGGCAAGGGCTAACAAAAAGCATACGGATATATAATTCGGATAGTATAATAGATGGACAGATGAAAGAGCTATTAAATAATAAAGACAGTAATGTAATATACTAATGTGTCTAGGTAATACGATAGCAGCAAGTAACAGTAATGTAAGGAAAAACAAAGGAATGCAATGCTAAGAGAAACAATCAGATGTCTGCGCAAAACCAACTGATCAAACATAATTACACATTGATATATATATAGATAGATGCCAGAAATAAGTTGTCCATGGAAAGTTCTTAGACGGTATAATACAATAAGCTAATAGCATGAAAGTTTCATTGCCTCTGCTTGGGCATGAGCGTTAGTACAGGTTAGTTCTGAGACAAAAGCGGAGTAGGTCTTGCTAAGCGAATGCCGTAGTGCGTGAGCGCAAAAGGAAGAGCTTCTAGCCGTGGATACGCTGAACCACATCTGTAAATATTTTGATATATTGTCAGAATGCGTTGTAAGGTAAGTATAATCAGGTATGGGATTTGTTAGATAGTAAAATAAGAGAGTGGACACGAGAAAGCCTGGCATACCATAACAAACGTACTGTGAAGGAGGCTTCTTATGTATCTTCATTCACTTTGCCCGAGAATAGCTTTCTCTTTCCGGTAGTCTTTTTTTTAGGAATATCGGAACTACACACATAAAGCAGTTTGATCAGTGAGGATTATAGGTTGGTGGGTTATGTTAATGATGAGTCTATAAGAGGAATAAAAGGATACCTGTGGACACTTGGAAGATCAGATGGATTCTTGCTGATGGACAGGGATGGATCGTTGAAAACAGGTTGCAATTCTGGAGAAAGCTGCATTGCAGTAACGATATAACTTTGTGAGGCAATGTGTATCTGTATAAGTCATAAGCAAAATTTGTAGATGATCGGTAACGTAGATGGTTGACCTGTAGTGTTGATGGCGTCCATTGATCCGTTGGTGTAGATACGATATTGGTTTTCTGTCATAAACATTATGCACATCCTGATAAGAATGTATGTTGTGATAATAGGAAAGGCAATTATGTTAGGATAGCATAAGAACATAGTATGGAATAACAGAAGACCAACCTTGGGTGTGACAGTTTCATCATGCTCAAGATGAACAGAGGCAGATGCGTTGGCCTGGATAGAAATAAAATCTGTTAGTAAGATATAAACGTTAATCCTTTGGGTATAGTATAAATTAATCGTGCGATATTCATGCAGATAATATTTTTAAGAAGCACGGTTTAAAAGACAAATGCTAATAAATAACCTTATCAGATGCAAGGGTGAGGGGGAAATTAGTAGTGGCAACATCGGTTTTATGGTGAATCTCCTGATCAGTGGAGGTGGATATCGAAGCAGGCAACAGAACTGATATAGATTCAACTTGATAAGATATTTGTGGCCTTTGTAATGCTCTGCGATTCACAGACACTTTGAGATTATAGTTTTTTCCGTAGAGCCGTGTTATCTGGGGAGGGATGAGATCCCTGTTGTCTTTAGTAGTCTCAACAAGTGGGTTGACTGGACAGCCAATTAGTTGCTCGCCTAATTCAGAGAAGAAAATAAATTCCGCAATTTTAGCGTCATGCTTATTAATGTCAGCTGGATGTACTCCATGTATGGTAACGCGATATCTGTAATCATTGAAATGGTAATGAGCTGTTTATAATCCAACATTGAATCATAACGACAGAATAATAGTAAGACCGGGTAACAAACATGAACCTTTTTTCTGCATTTGTGATGCCACAACGGAGGCATTTATATGTGTCCTTTTCAGCGGTAGCTGTTCTTTTGCAAATTGCGCACGCTAAATACCACCACGGCTGGTTTGGAGCAAGGGTTTTGATAGAAACATCAACACTATAATGATTGCCCTGTATGTGATATATGTATTTTAGAATCAGTAAAGGGATATAGGGAAGTACCAAACATAGAACAATGATATGTATATAAATGATTTACCAGGACATCATGTGGATTCAGATTATAAATCTCTGGGACAGTAACTGTTGTCATTTGTTGCTGTGGTGCTGGCTGTCCGGTCCATTTAACCGTATGTGATGTATTAACTAAGCTGTCCATGTAATAATATAGAATAGAGCGGAAACAGGAAGGCTATTCGTTAGAATAATGTAGAAAAATCATTTGATTGTCTTATATGACGCACTGCGTATCACGTTTTATTAAAACAAGGCTGTTAAATTTTTAAAATAACAGCGTACAACAGTGTTAGGTTCAAACTATGTAATATTATTAAACAATCAACATATAGGAAAAATGAATGGAAACTACTGTTGTAGACATAAAGAAGAGCAATTATTGATTACTAAACCTGTTCTGTAATTGAACGACCTCGGGCAACGCAGGATTTGTGTACCATTTGCAAATGGTGCTTCCTTGGAGAGATAATCGGTCTAAAAATTTTAAACATATAAGGCAAAGGTAAAAATAGGTGGCATATAATATACGCATAAGGTAATGTTTATTGTCTAATATACTATATATACAATTGATATGAGCAGAATTCTTGAAAGAGAATAACTGAATAATGCTGACCATTGCGGAGATTAGCTGTTATGCCAAGAAATATTATAATCACAGATCTTTGCTGTGCTTCAGTTTGAACACCTTCGGCATCGAACTGTAAAGCATGGGGTCCCCATAATGTGACATCAGCATGCTCTCTAGATAACCAAAATATTTAACGTGTTATTTGTAAGAAGAAACATTGAGCTAGAGAGGAAAAATAAATCGTAAAATAAAATAGCATAAACAAACAATAGGACGCCATCAATGCTGTAGAAAATCTAAGTGAACCAATTTTAACGGCTAACTTCAAAGTAAGATCGATACAATAGACATATATAAAATCTATATAGGGCTTGTAGATCTACCTTCCATCTGTTATTTCGATATTCCGAATGGGCTTCGGCGCACCCTTGACGTTAACCGTTTTCACATGGGACACAGCAGTGATAAGTCCTAAGGTGTCTGAAAATGAGGCACGAGGTTAATCAAATCAAAAATGTATGGCGTACATATGATCTATGTGTAACCAAATGGATAGGTCATAGTGGATTTCAATCAGTAAAACATAAGTACCAGATAGAACTTTCTTTTCACCCAATCTGTTTCTTAGGATTTGAAAGGACACCAGATTGCAGGCATAGGTAGGAAATATTTCTGGGACAGGCGTGATTTCCTTAACTTTGGTATGTGCGGTGAACCTAGCCATGATATCATTGTCGACGGGGCGATAATTAGCGCGCGCGTCGGTTACCTCAAAATATTCTATGTAATACAGTGCATTTTCCCTTAACATTGGTTGGAACATTGAAAGACGTTGCTCTGGCACTTGAGCCTCCATCATAGTACCCTAACATGTTAAATTAAACTGTTTTATACTGTTTAGGAATAGAAAAACAATGATATAAACAAAGAGTATCAATAATCTTGATGTACCTCTTCATCAAGCAGCACAAAGTCCAATCGTAAAACATTATGAGGATAATCTACGCTGGTATACTCAGAGAATCGCGTAGTCCTAACACGGATTCTCCAACGATGCGACAGTGGTGTTATGTTTTTCAACAAAGTATATTCCATCTGTGTAAAGATAGTTAGAATATGAGAAATAGGTTAGTAAACGACAGAGGGAAAACAGATATACATGCCTCTAACAAGCATACATTAATTCGCTGAAATGATATACGAAAAGGCTGTTAAAAGTTGTAATAATGTAGGCTTACATTTAACAATCAAAAAGGCATAAGTATATAACAACGCTTAAAATATATAAAATATTTAGGAAAGAAGAAGTAAGCCGTAGTGATTAAGCTAAGGATTTAAAAATGTAAATAACAATGTAATAGCAAATCGGGCGCTAACTGCATTCGGTCATGAGCTGAAACAGATATCACTTTATAATAAAAAAAGTACAACAACGAAATCTTTATAAAAGTGAAAATAGAAATCGAAAATACCTAAATTTATGAGAACACTATACTGACTAACTAAACGATACAATGTATAGCATAGAACTATAACTAATCTAATTAATAGATATGGATTATGAAGGCATTCGGAAAGAGACTATTAAACATATGCGTAGATCGTACAAAGCATCAAACACAATAAGATTAGGTTGGGTGAAGGAAACACGGCGATAATTTAAACAAGCTAGAAATAACTATATGAGATAACAGCTATTAAAAATGTTTGATAGCGAGAAAGTTATATATACACAGGAATAACGGAGATATATAATGTTACTAAGAGAAACAGACAAAGTTAAGGTAAGCACAATACCCTCTCAGAAAACATATGTAACAATGCTGTGTTGGTCGAAAAAAGCATAGGGAGTATACCTTAGAACCACAAATTATGTATTTAAGAAAAAGGAAAAGACAAAAAGTATGCACATGGGATAGCATATATGTATAACAACCTAACAGCGCTATGTTGGCTAGAAAGTACATAAGGAGTATACCATAGAACTGCAGATTATGTATTTAACAAAAAGGAAAGGATGAAAAGTATTCACATGGGATAGCATGTATAACAATCGCATAAACGATGAAACGCAATGCTACTAATGTAAATGAAGGAAACTATAGGGCAATTTAGATAAGATAATAATAAACATATAGAATACGATACTACAGAACATTTGTATAATATAATAGTTCGATATTCATGAGTATAACCAATTTATGGGTATAACCCAAAGCAGCACACGTAATATACATTCTAGAAGAACACATGAGTATAACCAAACACAGCCTCTGCGATATACACTTTATAAAAACAGATATGGCATCAGGATGAAAACGTGTGAAATTATATATGAAAGGTTAGCTAAGTGTAGCAAGACAGAAACAATAACATAATAACAAATGAGCCATGAACTGCAGACACAACTGAGACAAAGTAGATAATATAGTATAATGATGTGAGCAAAACAACTTATCTCTGTAAAAGTAAAGACATCAAGGAAAACACTTAAATAGCTAAGTACGCTATATTGGCTAAAGAGGGTATAAGGAATATATTATAAATTTCTAAATAATTTAGTTAACAAATAGAACATAGCGTTAGGAACACATATGGAATGGCATAAACACATAATCATTTTATAAATCATGGAATAGAATATAATCAAGTAAAATGAAGCAAATCGTAGGACAATCTAGATAAGATGGTAATAAGCATGTAGAATAAAATAGTACAGAAAGTCTGCATAATACAATAATCTAGTCTGCATGAGTATAACCAAAAGCAAAATGTGCGATATACATTCTCCAAAAAGAAACATATTACATCACGATCACAAGTATGTCTACATCTAAACAAAGGATAGTATTTCATCATAAACAACATTTTTTGTGACAGAGCCAGGCGTTCCATCTTCATTCTCTATCAATATAGATAATCCATGTTTCGAAGTTACTCTAGAAAGTGCAACATAAAGCTGGCCGTGCGTGAATACAGGACTTCGCAAATAAACCCCCACTTTAGCCAAGGTTTGGCCCTGGCACTTGTTGATCGTCATGGCATAGCTAAGCTTGATTGGAAACTGCCGGCGTTGCAAAGTAAATGGCCATTTCGGGCTACTCCCATTAAGTATAACACGCGGGATACAAATCAATTCACCAATATGCGTTCCAGTCATGATTCTACCCTCAAGAATTTGATCACCAAGCCTAGTCAACAACAATCTTGTGCCATTGCATAAGCCAAGTGACTGATTGATATTTCTAAGAAGCACAACCGCAGCTCCTATCTTGAGGCAAAGGTTATGCTGAGGGAAGTTGTTGATAACAATCGAATTAAGAAATTCAGGTGGGTACAATAAATCAATATCAACAGGTTGCTCTTTTGTATTAGCTATTGTGTCATAGCTTAAATACTGCCTCTCCATTGTTGGTACCTTAGCAAGCATAGCAGTATTGATTTCATCAACAATGAGTTGATCGACAAACGATAGCACGTCGTGCCAAATAGAGAGTATCAGTATATGCTGTCTGGAAATCATTATAGACAGCATCGATTATGGCTATAATTTTGTTTCCCTTTGGTTTGAGCAATAATTCGTTAGGTAGTTCTATCCATGAACGGTCTGTATTTGGCGAATGATTTACTGTTGGGACACGACCCTCACCAACATCAAGTACCCATCGACTAAATACCTCCATTTCTGTTTTCTCATGCATAGATAAACCAGGCTGCGACAACCGCATGTTTATTTTTAGATGCATGACCTCTATCAACTTCCATAATGGTGATCTGATAAGAGAGGCAGCAATTATGTCAGCCCTTTCGCCACCCTCAATGACAGGAAGAATCTGTCTGAAATCACCACCTAGCAATATTGGTTTACCACCAAATGGCCTATCTGCATTTACTGGATTGTCAATTGATAATAGATCACGAAGAGTACGATCGACAGCCTCAAAGCATGACCTATTGATCATTGGTGCCTCATCCCATAGTATTAGTGCGGTTTTGTTTATAAGTTCAGCTATAACAGTTCCTCGATGTATGCCACATATTGATCTTTCATGCATATCTAGCGATATACGAAATCTAGAGTGTGCCGTGCGACCACCGGGTAACAATAGAGCAGCCACACCAGAGGATGCCACAGCTAAGACAATGTAGCCCTGAGATCTTAACCTCGCAATAATAGTATTCCATAGAAAAGTCTTGCCTGTACCACCATGACTAGAAACAAAACAAAAACAGTCCTCATGTTGTGCTAGTTTCAGCATTATTCTATCATAAACAAAACGTTGATCGGAGTTAAGTCTAGAACACATAGAATCTGCCTCAACAGCAAGGAGATGTCTATCATAGGCTAGCTCTTCAAGAATCAATTTATTACCAATATCTTGGTCAGCTGGGCTAACCGGCCTAGGGATATCATATGATGACAAAGACAATCCATTACTTAGAAACATTGTTTCAAGCTGCCTAATTAATCTGCTTTGTAGTATAGTATCAGGGAGAACACAACTACTGGTTTGAATAGAGCAACGTTCTTTATAAAGTATATCATCAGCCATGTATCTCCAGTATTTGTTAAATAAAAATCGAACATCAGCAACATGGCAATGAACTAAGACGGTCATAAATAGGTTTCTCAATTGATACGCCGTTGCCCAATGAATAGCTTCATCAAAAAGGCTAACCCATTCAGCATCATCTCCAATCAAACCACGTGCCTGGCATGCCCCATGATAAGTGCTATATAGCACACCATTGTATGTACGGATATCTTCATAACTCTTAGCACCTTGCACAACCATAAGAAGCATCCTAAGTGTCGGTGTTTCGAGCACCGGCCAATGAATTTGTATAGGTAAGAGGGGGGTGCACGCTCCCTCTCCTCGACGGCTTACTCGGGTGAGCACAAGATGTATACTGGTTCGGGCTGAACGTCCCTACTCCAGTTCGTGTGGGTTCGATTGTATTGATTCCTTGGTTGTCCGTCGTCTTACATGCTCGCTCCCTCCCCCTTTATATAGGCGAGGAGGGAGGTTACACTGTTGCTTGAAAAAGAGAAAAAGATCAGTGTTCTTAGTCGCCCGCAAGTGGCGGGTGATGGGATCGCCGCGGCTCCCCTTGCCTGCCCGGTCGGCGTAGTTCTTCGTCGCTCGTAGTAAATGCGAGAGTTGGGGACTTGTGCCGCTGCGTCATCATTACGGCCAAGCATTTAATGCGATCGATCACGCAATAAAGGCTGCCGCTTCTTCAGGATTTCACGACTTGGTCATTCCTCGCCACTAGTGGTTTCGGCCCTGGCCGGCCTGGTTCGACCATGCGCTTTTTGGGCGGGGTACCCATGGCCTGGTACCGTCGATGGCCCGAGCCCCGTGCAGGTCGGAGAGGTGCCCGGGGTCTTGTTTCCGTCGCCGTGATGCCGTGATTCGCCTGGCCTGGATCGAGTCTCCGACCGGTGCGCGAGCGCACCCGGCTGGTGTAGCCCCGAGCCCCGAAATGGTTGGAGAGCGGCCTGGGGTTTTCAGGGTTTGGTCGGAAGAGTCTTCGACCGGGCATGTGGCGCACCGCTGGTGTAGCCCGAGCCCCGAAATGGGTCGGAGAGCGTGCCTGGGGTTTCGCCTGCTTGGTCGTTGCTTTGCAGTATCGGGAGGTCCGATCGCAGATATATCTGCGTTCGGTCGTGCCGCCAGCGCCGGTGGGCCGGACGCTCGCGGCGAACATGGCGCCCGGTCGTCTTGCCAGCGCCGATGGGCGATCGCTCGGCGAGCACGTGGCGTGCTGGTCGCCTGGCGGGCACGTGGCGCCCGGTCGTGCCTTCGGTAGCGCGATGATGGGCATACTGGCGAGCACGTGGCGCCCGGGTTAGCGCCGCCAATGGTGGTCGTCGGCGCCATGGTCGTCTTGGCCGGCTCTCGGTGGTCGCCTGGCGAACACTGGCGCCCGGGTCGTCTTAAGCGCCTTGATGGTGTCATACTGGCGAGCACGTGGCGCCCGGTCGAGCCGCCGGGCGCAGATGGTCGGTCGCTCGGGCGGACACGTGGCGTCTGGTCGAGCCGCCGCGCAGATGGTCGATCATACTGGCGAGCACGTGGCGCCGGTCGAGCCGCCGGCCAGCGTCGCCTGGCGGACACGTGGCGCCCGGGTCGTGCCTTTGGGCGCGCAGTGGGCTGGTCGCCCTGGCGGACACGTGGCGCCCGGTCGAGCCGCGCGGTATGATGGTCGATCGTCTGGCGAACACGTGGTGCCCGGGTCCGTCCCCTTTTACGCCCGTCCGTGGTGGGGACCAGGAGGGTGAAAGCAGCGCTTGCCTTCGTTGGCTCGAGCGCCGCTCTCGTGGGGCTACAAGCGAGTGATCCGGGTGGAACACTCGAGGCCCCTTTCGCGAGGGTCCCCTAGCGGACAATCCCGGCCACAAGGCGTCCGACCCACCGGGGCGATCCATAAAGAATCTTTCCTTACTCGATCTCGTATCGGACCTTGGATCGTTCGTTGATCCAAGGCGCACTGGCCGCCACCCGTCGGACGTTCCGCGGAGAGCGTGAGGTGTGATCCCAGACGTGAGTTAAGGCGATTGGGTCGTCCGCCGACCCAACTAGGGGCCCACTGGGCTCGCCTTGTCCTCACCTCTTGCCCATTTTCTTTGTGGTGGATATCGTCGCCGTCTCTTGCCTTAGGGACCACGAGGGTCGGGCATTGGTCGGTGCGTGTATCACAAAAGTTAGAGAGTTGGGAAATCGAGAGAACGCCAACCGTGGGAGGCTGTTCTGACCGATCGTGGAGTCGACCGCTTGGGCACTTCCTTTCTTCGCCAAGCACTACTTCAGAATCAGAGCCGCCGGGCGTAGGGCCGTAGTACTTTTGGGTCGAAAGTTTGGCCGTCTTGGGAGGACCGACGATTGGTTGTGACAACCCGACCACGGGACTCTTGTAGCCAGAGTGGGGCGGGCGGTTTGTTTGTTACCGCTTGGCGCCACTTGAAGGAGTAATACGAGTGTGCAAGAAGAAGGTACTCACTTATCTTTCTTTATGATCGGGCGAGGTTTTTGCTCAACGCGGGAAATTGGCGGTGCCGGTTCCGCGTCGCTTGCTTGGCGGCCTGCGCCATCGGCCTCGAAAGGTGCGGTCGTCATGAATCTTTGGCGGGTATCCGTGCCGTCGCTTAAGCAACCGGATCGCCTATAAATAGGCGGAAGGTGGCGCTGACTTCATTCACGACGCCGAGACGAATCGCCGACTTGCTTTTATGGTCGCCTCGCTCTCTCATTCCCGTTCTAAGGATGAGAACCCACCAATCGATGAGATCGATCGACTCCCTTCAACGAGAGGCGGAGGATGAGGAGGAGTTGGGGCGACGAGCTGGCCGTCTTGTAGCGGCCGTCGGACAGCAGGGTTGGCCGGAGGCTCTTTGGAGCGGGAGGCGGAGGAGGAGGAGCGAGAGCGGGCGCGACAAGCCGCGGCCGTCAGTGAGAACCGCCGCCGCGAGCGCTGAGCAATTGGGGAGCGGGCGCCGTCCTCCCCCGCGCTCCTTCTCCTTCCGGAGCCTGGAGTCGATCGCGACATCTAGGCTCTTGGCGCGGCCGTCTTGCCGATCGCCCGATCGTCTTTGCCGTACTCTTCTCCGACGGCGGTCCCCCCTGCGTCGGACTCCAAGCTCCCCCGGGAACCATAGAGGTCACACAGGGGGGGCGCAGGGGCTGCCGCTTCTTGAAGGTGCGTCCGGGCGGATCGGGGCTCTCCTGCTGCGGGTTTCGGCGACTCGGCTATTTTTTGCTGTGCGTCGCGGCAAAAATTGTGCGGGAAGCTGAAGCTGTGTTTGGAGAGGGACGATAAGTCCGGAGATCAACTGTCGGCGCGGAAGACCCTTAAACGAGGAAAAGTTTTCTAGGTTTTAGACTTTCTTGTTTCCAAAGAATGTAAATGTCGTTGAATTGGAAGAAAATAAAGGTGTTCGAGTTTTACATGTATTTTTCGCTATTTTTTCGGTTTGTTGCTGGTAAGAAATGCCGGGGTCATGGTTCTTGGAGTGCATGGGGACCAACCGACCGATGATCGACATGTTCGGCGTTTTCAAAAAAGTAGGAAAACAGGTTTTAAGCGCGGCGTTAGTTCCCCAACAGCCGTACACCATCCTGTTCTGTCTCTTTTTTCCTTAGCGAGATACCACTTCGCAACCGTAGCCGCTGGGGCGTAGGCCGTGGTGTTCGGGTCGGAAAAAAAGAAGACCGAACGATCGGGTGAGTGACAGCGGCTGAACGGGATGTCGACCCGAGTGGAAAAAATGCTACGCGCACGCCCGGTAAAAAAAAGGTGAACATGGTAATGAACGAGGTAGAAAAAAGGGCTAAGGGTAGAATCGTCTTAGCTTTTCAATGTTCCAGGCGTTTGACAAGATGTTGCCATCGGGATCCTTGAGCCGGTAAGTGCCAGGTCGAAGGACCTCTACTACAGTGAATGGACCCTCCCAAGGAGGGGAGAGCTTGTGCTTGCCTTTGTTGGACTGAACCTGGCGCAGAACCAGGTCGCCTGTGTTGAACGCTCGCCCTCTAACCTTGCGGTCGTGGTAGCGTCGCAGTGTCTGCTGGTATTTGGCTGAGCGAACGACGGCGACATCTCGCGCTTCATCGAGCCGGTCGGCAATCTTCTTTGGGACTCGAGCCGGGTCTCGTTGAAGGCCTGAACCTTTGGGGCGCCGTAGTCCAAGTCGGTTGGTAAGATGGCTTCGCTCCGAATGCCAGGAAGAAACGGCGTGAACCGGTCGGCCGGGTCGGGTGGTCCGTAAGCTCCAAAGTGCACGGAGGTACCTCGGTGCCCAACGTCCGCGTACTTCTTGATCGATCGAAGATTCGCGGCTTGAGCCCTTGGAGGATCATGCCGTTCGCGGCGTTCGACTTGGCCGTTGCTCGTGGGTGGCGGCGGCCGCCCAATCCAGCGGATCTTTGAAGCTGTCGCGAGCTCGAGAAACTCCTTTCCCGTGAACTGCGTTAGTTGTCGGTGATGATGGAGTTCGGGACTCCAAACCGGTAGACGATATTGCGGATGAAGTCCGCCGCTGTATTGAAGTGATTGTTGTGATCGGCTTGGCTTCTATCCACTTGGTGAACTTGTCTATCGCAACCAACAGTGGGTGAAGCCCCGGGCGCTTTCTTGAAGGGCCGACTGGATCGAGTCCCCAAACGGCGAAGGGCCATGTGATAGGGATCGTTTGGAGGGCTTGCGCCGGAGGTGAGTTTGCCGAGCGAAGAATTGGCACCCTTCGCGCGTCCGGATGATTTGCTCGGAGTCGGCCACGGCGGTCGGCCAAGAGAAACCCTGTCGGAAGGCTTTCCGACCAGGCTTCGTGACCCGTGACCAGTGGTGTCGCAAACTCCGTGGATGTCGCGGAGTAGCTCTCTTCCTTGGTCGGTGGGACACACTTCGGAGGATCCGGAGGGGCTCCTTCGGTAGAGGTCGTTGCGATCGATCTGAAGGATTTTGCCCGACGAGCGAGGCGGCGGGCCTCGGTCGGTCGTCGGGAGGGAACCGTCGGTCGGCCGATCGACGAAGGGATTCCTCAATCGGTCTTTGGTCATCGGGCGTTGCAACCCGGCTCGACCATTTCGGCCTTTGTCGGTCGCTGGCCGATCGTCTGGCGATCGGTCCGGATGGACGCTTGGTGTAGGTCGAGGGCGAAAATTCCGGCGGGACCGGCCCTCTGCCGGAGGCGAGACCCGGCCAGTGTCGGCCTCTCCGTTGTTCCGTCTGTAGCTATGATGGAGCTCAAACCCTTTGAACTTTTGCTCCGGTTGCGTACCTCTCGACGATGAGCCGCCATCCGATCGTCGCGAGGTTCTGCGGCCTTCATGACTTGATCGACGACCGGTTTAGTCGCCATGTACGCATAACCGCATGAGCTCCGAGGTCGGCGGCGATGCGAGACCGATAACGAGGGCCTCGTGCTCGGCGACGTTGTTGGTTGCGTCGAAAAGTAGCCGGATAACGTCATCAAGCTTGTTCCCAAGTGGTGAAAGAATGACGACCCGGCCCGGCTCCGTTTTGGTGAAGGACCCGTCGAAGTACATCGCCCAAGACTCGGGGTCTTCGAGCGGAGGTGGGGCCTGGGCTTCGGTCCACTCGGCGAAGTCGGCTAGAACTTGAGATTTTATGGCGGTCAGGGACATAGGATATGTCATGCCCGTTGAGCTCGAGTGCCCACTTGGCAATTCTTCGAGGCGTCGCGGTTGTGGATGACCTCGCCGAGTGGTAGGGAAGTTACCACGCGAGCGTGGTCTTTGGTTGAAGTAGTGTACCGGCTTCCTCTTCGTGATCGAATCACGTAGAGCATCTTACGAATCTGCGGTACCGTGCCTTGGACTCGGAGAGTACTTCGCTAATGAAGTAGACCGGCCGGCCGGACCTTAAGGACCCGCTTCTTACGCTCGCTCGCGACAAGTGCCGTCTTGGCGACCGAGTCGTGGCGGCAATGTAGAGTAGCAGAGGCTCTTCCGGCCGGGCGACCAAAGACTGGAGGGTGGTCGGGAAAACCTTTAGCGCGTCGAAGGCGTCTGAGCCTCAGCCGTCCGGTGAAGTGGTCGGATTTCCTCGAGGAGTTTGTATAGGGGCAAGCGCGTTCGCCGAGGCGGGGCGTGAAGCGACTTCAGGGCCGCTAGGCATCCCGTCGACCTTTGGGCCCCTTTGAGGTTCTTGATCGGCCCCATCCTTAAGATTGCGGAGATCTTATCTTGGTGGCTTCGATGCCGCGGAGATGATGAAGCCGAGTAGCTTCCCCTTGGGTACCCAACGCATTTCGGGGTTGAGCTTGATGCGGAACCGTCGAAGGTTCGCGAAAGTCTCCTCCAGATCGGCGATGATGTCGCTGGTCTTCCTGGTCTTGACAACGATGTCGTCGACGTACGCCTCGACATTGCGGCCGATCTGGTCGGAAAGGCAGGTCTGCATGCATCTCTGGTATGTAGCCCCCGCGTTCTTCAAGCCAAACGGCATTGTCACGTAGCAGAACGAACCGTACGGAGTGATGAAGGAAGTCGCGAAATGGGTCGCCTTCTTTCATCGCGATCTGGTGGTACCCTGAGTAGGCATCCGTAAAGGGCGAGGATTCGCACCCTGCGGTGGAGTCTACCATTTGGTCGATGCGGGGCAGAGGGAATGGATCTTTCGGACATGCCTTGTTGAGGCTTGTGTAGTCGACACACATTCTCCATTTCCCAGTCTTCTTTTTTACAAGCACAGGGTTTGCTAGCCACTCGGGGTGGCGAACTTCTTTGATGAACCCTGCGGCCAAGAGCTTGGCTATTTCCTCCCCTATGGCCACGCGCTTTCCTTCGTCGAAGCGGCGCAGACGCTGGGCGATCGGGTCTAGACCAGCCGGATGTTCAGGAGTGCTCGGCGACTTCCTCGGGATCCCCGGCATGTCGGAGGGCTTCCATGCGAAGGCGTCCCGGTTGGCGCGGAGGAAGTCGACGAGCGCGCTTTCCTATTTGGCAGGAAGCGTGGTCCCGATCCGAGCGGTTTTAGTCGGGTCCTCTGGGTCGACCTCGATCGTCTTCGTGTCCTCGGCGGACTTGAAGGAGCCCGGTCCGGACTTGCTAGAGTCGGGAGCGGACTCGGAGGTGCTGGCTCGGAGGCCGGCGAGCTCGGTGGATGCGACGACCGCCGAGGCCAACTTCAGAATCGTTTTTCTCGCAGCCGTAGGGCGAGCCGAAAGACGCGATTCTGATGATCACCCCATGCGGCCGGGCATCTTCACCAGGTAGGTGTAGTTGGGGATCGCCATGAACTTCGCGTAGCTTGGTCTCCCCAGGATGGCGTGGTAGGAGCCGGGAAAATCCACGACCTCGAAGGTGAGGGTCTCGGTGCGGAAGTTAACCGGGCTCCCGAACGTGACGGCAGTCGACCGCCGAGCGGCGGGCCTGGCCGCCAGGAACGACGCCGTGAAAGGGTGCTCTGCTTGGTCGAAGGCTCGAGCGGGGGATCCCCATTGCGTCGAGGGTCTCAACGTAAAGGATGTTGAGATCGCCGCCGCCGATCCATGAGCACCTTAGTCAGCGCTTTGTTCCCACGATGGGGTCAATGACGGCGGGTACCTCCCCGGTTGCGGGGCGTGGTCGGGGTGGTCGGCCGATCAAAGGTGATCGGAGACTCAGCCACCGAAGGTATTTAGGTACTGGTGGGCTTGCCGCGAACACCTCTCGGCGAGCTTGAGCCGCCTCCGGTCGGCGTAGCTTGCCGGTCGCCGAAGATCATGAGGCAACCGTCGGTCTCGGGAAGCCGGCGTCGCTTCTCGATCTCGGTGGTCGGCGCCGAGTCTTGCCTCTTTCCTTTGCCCCGTGGCGTCGTGGGGTTCCGGAAGAAAACGCCAGACTTCGCAGCCCCGATACTTGTGCCTCGACGGTATCCGTGGTTCGGACACGCGTGCTCTCCATCGGCTTCTCGAAGTGGTCGGGGGTTCTGCCGGCCTTGCGGCTTTCCCGATCGGCGGCGCATAACCAGGCGGTCCTCGCGGACTGTTTGCCGTGTGGCGCTTTAAACTGTCGGGCGGTCGGAGGAGGGGCGGGCTCGGCGCCAGTCCTCGCCGACCTCCGCTTTGTCGAAGATGACATCTACGGCCTCCTCGCCCGAGGCGTGGTTGGTGGCAATGTCCAGGAGTTCTTTGGTGGTCCCGGCTTCGCACACCCCGGCTTATGGACCAGGGTCTTGGAAGTGGTGCCGTAGATGAATGCCCCCACGATATCGGCGTCGCGGATGTCGAGGAGCTCGTTACCTTCTTTGGGAAAAACGCGTCGGATGTAGTCCCGAGGTTTCCCTGGCCGCCGCTGCGACTTTTAGTCCCAGGAATTCCCTGGTCGCTTGTAGGTGCCCTGGAAGTTGCCAACGAAGTGGTGCTTGAGGTCGGCCCGATCCGGATGATGTTGGCGGGCGGATATTCGAGCCATGCCCGGCCGAGTCCGCCAAGTAGATGGGGAGGTATTGGATGACAAAGAGGTCGTCCGTCGCTCCCCCGCCTCGCATGCGAGCCGGTAATCTTCCACCACACACCGGGTTTGTAGCCCTGTGTACTTGGCTATGTTGGCCGGCGCCGGAATCTGGCGAGGAACCAGCGGCTGCGAATTCCACGACAGAACGCCCGTGGCCCGGCCATCGGGGCTCGAAGTGCCGCGCCACGCTACGGGTTGTCGGCGACGTCCGGCCTCGGATCGTTCCTCGTTCTTCGTGTTTGGAGGGTGGTGCGAGCGTCGCGTTCGTCCCCCAAACGTTGGTGCACCGGGGTGCGCGATGCCTGGGGTTGTCCGGAAGGTGACGCTGCCCTTGTTTCGCTCGAGCGGCCTCGGTGGCGTTGCGCGGCCATCCGAAGAGGCGTCCGAACGCCTGCGATCCGTGGCCATACAGCGTCTTCTTGTGACCGCTCGCTCCACCAGGCCCCGGAGGTTCTGGTGGGTAGCCTTGGCCGCAGGATCGTCTGGCTCGGGAATGCCGCGGAGCAGCATTGCCGCTGCGGCGATGTTTTGGCGGCGTGGGAAAAAGCGATGAATCGTCCGTCCCCCTAGCTACCGGTGGTGGTGGACTGGCGTCTTGTGCGCTGGCCGCCAGCGCAGTGGAGCGGCGGGCGAGGATCGCTCCAGTCGGCCTGGAGCTTGTCGAGCTTCGGCCTTTTGAGCCTCGGCTAAATCGTCGCCGCTGGCCCGAAGGTCGGCGCGGCGAGCACGGTGATCCTCCTCGGTGTGTTGGCGGAGAGTCTTCGGCGTGGCCGGGAGTAGCGGCGCTGCCGCGGTGTCGGGTCGCGATAGCGTGGTGCATTCTTATCTCTTCCTCCGCTAGAGCCGTGGTCGGAGGAGTTGTCCGAGTGGTGGTCGTCGGGTGCATGGCCGACCATTGCCACGAAGCGCGAGGTCGCGGCGGGTGCGACCGCCACTGCTCGATGCCTCCGCGCATCGCTTGGGGTGATGGGGCCTCTGGCGTGCTTCGGCGTCGGGGTCCGCGCGGGAACCTCAAGCCGAAGGTCTCTGAAGGCGGTGAGGGCGTCGGGGTCCTCGGTGGACACTTGGCGCCGGAGTATGGCGGGACGATCACTATACGTCGCCCGTGGTGGTGACGGTCGAGGAGCCAAAGCGGATCGACGCTTATCGGCATGGTGATGTCGGAGAAAGAAAGGGAACCGCCGAGGAAGCTAAGCGGGAAGATGGCGGCGACGTCGTGCCTGATCCCCTACAGCGCGCCAACCGCTGGCCGGTGTTTGAGCACCGCCAATGAATTTGTATAGGTAAGAGGGGTGCACGCTCCCTCTCCTCGACGGCAACTTACTCGGGTGAGCACAAGATGTATATCGTTCGGGCCGAACGCCCCTACTCGATTCGTGTGGGTTCGATTGTATTGATTCCTTGGTTGTCCGTCGTCTTACATGCTCGCTCCCTCCCCTTTATATAGGCGAGGAGGAGGTTACACTGTTAGCTTGAAAAAGAGAAAAAGATCAGTGTTCTTAGTCGCGCAAGTGGCGGGTGATGGGACCGCCGGGCTCCCCTTGCCACTCGGTCGGCGTAGTTCTTCGTCGCTCGTAGTAAATCACGAGTTGGGGACTTGTGCCGCTGCGTCATCATTACGGCCAGCATTTAATGCGATCGATACGCAATAAAGGCTGTCGCTTCTTCAGGGATTTCGCTGACTTGGTCATTCCTCGCCAGCCGTGGTTTCGGGCCCTGACCGGCCTGGTTCGGCCCATGCGCTTTTTTGGGCCGCTGGGGGTACCCATGGCCTGGGTACCCGTCACTAAGATAAAAAGGTTCACCGGTACCCGGATGTATATGACGGAGTCTACCAATTTTGAAACCTCTTTTCCTTTTTAGCCATATTTTCCTATTCGATTCCCAAGTCCATTTTTTTGGAAATTCACAATATGTTAGGCTTCGAGCATCAACGTACTTTTGATTAGCCACAAACCATTCTGTTAGCATACTCTTAGTTGAATCAGGATCCTCAACAACAGAAGATAAATCCGTGTCTTCATGATACTTAACAATGTGCATTCCTGGCATATGAACGAATAAACGTTCGACAGCCGGCGTTCTACCATGTATCTCAAATCCAAATATTCTCCAATTTGATTCACAGGACGATAGATATCTTGATTTCATATATTCAGATATTTCATCAATTCCTCCATCTTTCTTAGTCTTTGATTCACTATTTGGTATTGAATTACTTTCCCCAAGCAAGCCTTGAGCATTTTTTTTCTCAACATCCATATCTACGTTTGAACGGTTATTAGCTATTTGTAAAGCCATAGTAGCACAATCATGGCCCTTTGTGATATACTTAAAGAGGTATTTCACAAGGTATGTCTTATTGCACCATTCGACATTTATATGGCCTTGATATTTTTTGAGCAAAGGCAGATTGTAAGGGACAACCCATCGATTATCAAGCTTCACACCATGCTTAACAACAAACCTACCATTTTCACATCGCCGATAAATCGGGAAACCATCTTGACCAATCGAAGTCTCTAGACGGAAATTCTTTGGATATTTCTTTGAACAACGATCATCCTTCATACAAGGACATTTAGGATTTAAACCACCACATGGGCCATGTATCATGAACTCTTCCACAAGAGCATAGCCCAATGGATCAGCAATTATATCGGGTAACTCGGCAGAAATCACATTATCAATAAAAACAGGTGAAGGATCCTTGTCTCTAGCAAATAACCATGTAAGAATGTGTGCATGAGGCAAACCTCTCTTTTGGAACTCTACAGTGTAGACCACTACATAGCATATAGTAATATGTGTAAGATAAACTATTGTGTGAACAAACAAATACGAATAAGCAAGAATCAAGGAAAGTAACCAACAAACCTGCATGAACAGGCCCAAAGGTTATTCCATCTTTGATATTAGAAATAAGTTCTTGCAGCTTCATATGGTACACACGTGTGACCATATCGGCTCTATCTTGTGGCTTTTGACCAGGCTCAAAACGAATAGCCTCAGTTATCTCTGCCCACTTAGGATTGCATGTAAAGGTAATAAACAATTGTGGTGGTCCATAAGCTCTACAAATTGCCATTGAATCATGATAATTTTGAATCATATATCTCCTCCCTCCAGTAAAAGTTGCAGGCAGCATAACTTTCATCCCTAGGTCTTTGCCTGAGCTACTCCCTCTATAAACAGCGTCTGATATACCTTGATACGTTTCTGACCTAAGCTTATCTTGATTAAAGAAATGAAAAGACAAACGATTTGCTTCAACACACGAATAAGCATTCACATTAAGCTGATCCGAAAGACGACCGCAACAAGTGTACAGGTTAGGCTGACCAATACGATAGTGTGAGTAATATCGATGATATTCCAACATCGAAATCGAACTTCTACATCTGGCAGGCTGATCATCAATGTCTGCAAAGCTAATACCAAGGTGGTAACCTCTATCACCATAAGGGAAAAGCAATGGATACTGGAGGGCCATCAAAGATGGATGAACAGGCGAAATGTGCTTAAACCCTCCAGAATGTGCCTCAACAATAACATCAAATCTCGAAGCATCATGAGATATATCACCAACAACTAAAGCAGCCAATTCTGAGGTCATCGGCAGACTATAACGCCGATCATCGCCTTGTTGCACACCAATAAGTTTGATAGCAATTTCAGGGCAATTAGGCGACAATAATCTATCACGAGCATATCTAAACTGCCGAACAATAGGATTCACATCATCTAACATCGCCATAATCGCCAAGACTATAGATGGGTCAGGTTGTTCTCTATCACGGGTATTAGCTTGGAAAACAGACAGTCGGTTCTGCAGCTCATTGGGTGTGTCATAGATATACAGCTGAGCAAATTCAGGCCGCCGACCATTGTTAGGCAAAAGCGAGCCAATACGATGATGAACAACACCGTTAATACGGAAAACATAAGGACCATTACCGGTGTTAATACTATTATCAATATTGACTCCCAAAGAAGCAAACGCAAACATAGAATTGTACTGTCTTATCATGCACATGAAAGCATTTGAAGATGGACCTCCATCAAATCTAATAAGATCACGCAGCAATCTAGGAAATGGCCTATGTGAAGGCAGGATGATTCTTCCCCCACGGCAGCAGTTATTGTAGACAACACGAGACTGCATGCATGAACTCTGAGCTCGCACCCTTTCCTGATACCAAAAGACAGCGTAGCATTTTGGGCACGTATAGTCAGGACCACCGTAATATGATCGTTCTTGGTAAGTAGCTACAGATGGATCACAAAGAAAGAACGGATATGACTAAAAAATAAAAACGAAAGCAAAGTGTAATCGTTACAACATCGATCAGCAATAAGACGATTCATACCTTTTAGCATTTCAATAAATTCTCTGGGTAAGGAACATACAGCAGGAGCAAAAGATATACGGCCAATAAGCAGCGCTAGATATACCGTGGATAACCAAAGACAAAATAAAACGTCAAGGGACACCACCGGAATAACAGGAAAAAAATGGAAAGAGCAGCAAATAACTATGTGACGGCAAATATGCAGAACCAGTAAATAAAAGCAGAACCTTTTTTTTGCGCTAATCTACGTTCGTTGGCTGCCCGTCTCCGAGCTCTATTAGCACGAGCTAGACTGGTCGGCACAATCGGGTAAATTCGATATCCTAAGGAAAAACAATAGGATAACAACAGCATCCTCAGATTGAGAAACCGCAGACAAAAATAAACTCCAAAAGCCATGGTCAAGACGGATAGAATTCTATATTGAGTGAGTAATGAGCAGGCAAACGAAAACAACACAGATCCAAAGATCAGGACAGTGTACATATTCATACACGCAGCGACAACGTAAAGGACCAAACGGTTGACAATAGGATGCAACAAAACATACCATCATCCTTAGGAAAGGAACGACGACGCGAAGGGCCTGCTTCCTCCATATACCGTGATCGCACAAATTCTCTTAGACATATGCAAATAATCGACTTTCTTTTTTCCCATTCATTCTCATACCGAACTGCTATCGAAACCTTGTTATCCATACATAGAGCACCATAAGTGCAGACGTAACAACATAACAACGACAAAGACGAAGAGCATTATTTAGAAACAAAGAAACCAGTCTCGAACGCGTAATAACCAAGCATAAACATGGACACGATAAATGAAACGCATAAAAATAACAAAACAAGCGAATAGTATGAAAATAACAAAAAATAAGCCAATGACATAGAAACAACGATAAATCACTAAGAGAAACATGTGGACAAAAATTGACTTACTCTGACTTAGAATATGGAAACGGCAGCACGGATAGCACCGATCAGGCGAAAAGCAGTAGCCTGCACATAGACAACGAAAAGGACATTAGTAACCAAAGCAAGGTAAACAACTAAAAGCAAAGACAAAAACTGACTTACTCTGACTTAGAATATGGAAACGGCAGCACGAATAGCATCGATCAGGCGAAAAGCAGTAGCCTGCACATAGACAACGAAAAGGACATTAGTAACCAAAGCAAGGTAAACAACTAAAAGCAAACACAGAATCAACGAAGAATGAATGAATATGGATAGAAGACAAACGCAGCCCACAAAAAGAAAATCCTAAAGCAAAACTAACCCCAACATTTTCTTTTATACGAATATGACGACAAAACAGCGATAGCCAATAAAGAAACAACCGACGACCAACAGAAACCCAAAGCACGAAGCAACACCAACCTTGCAAGAACTATGTAATCAGGAAGGGATAAGGAACAGTGAACGGCGATGTATAGAGACGAAGAGGAACAATGGCGCACCGAAGACCACCAAACAGTTAACATTGAGTACCCCAATCGGATAGAGCAGCCATATTTCGCAAGCCACAGCCAAACGAGTACCCCAGCCGCGCAGAGCAGGCGCATTTCGCAAGCCACAACCAAACGACGAGCAACACGGAGAAAAACAAAGTAAGAGACCAACCAACATCAAGAACGGCAAGAAGCACCTAGCGACAAAGAACTAACCGGCGGTAGAAACTGACACACCAAAACGAAGAGAAACGATGGCGACACAACAGGCGGGACGAAGATAACGATGGGGGAAGAAACACAGCCGCAAGCAGCAGCGAAAAGGCACCAACGCAGAACACCGTAGACCACGACGCTTTATCGGTCAAACTCACAGCGTCATGGGTCACGGCGGGCAGAATACACACGCGTTTCTCCAATCCGAACGAAGGGCTGGAGACAGAAACTACGTGACAAACGGCGCTAACAAGTCACGGAGCAAGACGCAACCGGGCCAGGCGGCGACCGAAGAAAGGCCGAGCAACGTGGAAGCATCGAGAAACGCACGACGTGGCAAACGGCGCTAGCGACGGCGCACGAAGAAAAAGCGACAAGCGGTGACACACTAAATTGAAGAGGCGAGGTGACCTTCCCCCGTAATAAGATAGCAATACGCAAAAGGGACACGTGGATCAGCTGAAGAGGCAAGATTACCTTCCCCTGTAAGATAGTAAATATGACTCGACTATACTACGAAATGTAAAAATACAGGGAATAAGTTTCTATACCTTCTGTGTTATGAAACGTGTTGTTTCAGATATACAGAAAAGGAAATGTATATGTCCTGGTCAGTGTGTTAATGTCAACTAATGCGTACGTACGGTGTGAAGCCCTCGTGTTGTCATCTAAACTAGATGCGTGGGCGCGATGCACACTGCACCAGCCGCCATGTGGTCAAGAAGAAAAATTCTCGTGGTTTAGGTTTTTTAGGGGTCTTTCTCAAAAGGATTTGTATGCACATGGTTTGTACTGATTTCAGAAAGTTTTTTTGCAATTTTTTAAAGGCTTTTGCGAAAAAAAGAAATTTTCAAAAATTTTTTGGAGATTACACAAAAAAATACAAATTAATATGTATTTTTAGAAAGATCAGCGAGAGAAAGGAAATTTTAGAAGTTTTGTGGATCACACAAAAAACATAGACTAATACGTATTTTTGGAAAAGCCTATCATATTTTTTGGGGGCCTTTTACGTAAAAAGAACAAATTTCGGCAGGGGCCTCCCTATAAAAAATGGGCTAATACATAATTTCAGAAAGCGTATCATAATTTTGGGGGATCTTTGTGCAAAAAAAATTTTGGAATCTTTGGGGCCTCCCCACAAAAAAAGAGAGTAATACACAATTTTAGAAAGCTCACCATAATTTTTGAGGGCCTCTGCGGGAAAAAAATAAATTTTGGAAGTTTCGAGGGTCTAATCGTCAAAACAATGGACTAATAAGCAATTTTACAAAGCTCCACGTAATTTTCGGGGGATATTGCTCTTCCCGTATCTTAATTTATATTTTTTTCGGATTTGGAATCTGATACAGATATGAATTCGGGCTATTCAAGATACGAATACAGAATGGATATGTAACAGATTCGAGTCGAAAACGAATAAAAATATATGGATAACGCATATATAGAATAATATATGTTGAATCAAACCATACAAGTGCATAACCATAATAACAAGTTATATATCAACCAAATCTAATGGACATCATAGAACTCAATGAGCTTACACTTTTACCATAAGCCATACAACTCGATGAGCCAACGGACACTACAAATACATGCGCCGTACAATTCTGCCCATCAAAAGACCATTATACTCAAGTGCAGGTTATGTTACACAAGAAACTCGAGTAGATGTAAAGAAAACTTGAGGTCCAAATTCTTCATTTTGTTCCAAAACAACCACCAATCAACAATGTAATAGCTTCCGAAATTCATTTGACTTGCCAGCGCACAGCATTAGTTTTTTTTAATTCTGTTCATTTGTTCCAAAACAATCACCGACTAATAAGCACATAAAACCAAGAGCATAGAGAAATATACAAAAGATATTTTAATTCTGCACTGCAACTCAGGAAAATGATCTCTTATCTAGCTTTTTGAGCTCCAATTTTTTTTTTGCAAATCTAGCTCTCACAAGCACAAATTTGCAGATCTAGCCCCTCCTTCACCGCGGCAGCCCCCTTTCACACTCCCTGCGGTAGCCACCTCCTACGCCCCCATCGCGGTAGAGTGCCTGCCGCACCTGGGGACAGCGGTAGGCCGGCGTGCTACCGCATCCCCAGGCGTAGCAGGCCCGTTGACGCGGTGGTGGGGCACAAGAGGTAGCTACCACGGTGGAGAAGCGCGGACGGAGCTAGATCTACAATTTCGCTCACGGGGGCGCTATATTTGCAACAAAAAAAAGAGTAAAGGGGGCTAGATAAAGGGATCACTTCGGAAAAAAAAAAGACTGGTGCACATATAAGTAATTTCATTGATCTAAAAGAATATAAAAGATGACCATATTAATATGGGTGTACATAAAAAAACATCTTGGAGATGGAAGCCAGAATAGCACTTTTACACCACCAAACCTTGCCTTTGTGCTTTTAACATACAGTTGTGTATCTGTTATTCTCTACCTGTGAATATATCTAACTGGTGTTTTGTAATCTCATACTTAATGTAGTGCTTGTTCAACGAGTGGAGAGGCATCTTTGGATGGACCTTTGATCTCCATGCTCTCTTTTTAAATCATTGAAAGAGCAAATTACATCATCATTTATATGGGTATACTATCTATACTTCTTACATGTGTATCATAAACTTGCCCTAGTTGAGCCAAATCCTTGCACATTGTTTCAGACTATTACTAGCAATGGTTACCGAGTAAGTTTTTGGTTTCTACGTTGAAATAGATATTTATTCTATGCAATGATCAACACACGGATATCTTTCTTGAGTTATTGCCTTATTGGATGAGGTAAAGATACTTCCTATTGGAAAGGAGATTACAGCAATTGGATTGTGTCGAGCAAATACAGGAAGTGCTGAGATCAGTTCGTGTCTAGATATGCCCTTTTTCTTGTAAGAGTATTATTGACCATATGTTTCCATATTCTACTTATGTTCATGAATATGGTGACAGCCTCCAAGATCTAGCACTTGAAAAGCAAATACTACAAGATCCATCTACTTCATGAGCCCCCCAAAATAACAAAACAACAGAGTCAAAACAACAGAAATTTGGTGAGGAGGAGAGGGGTCCTCACTGCGAGGAGGCTGCGAGGCAGTGTCGTTCAGGAGGAAGCGGTGGCCCAGGGGGGTGTGGGTTGGCAAGGGAGAAGCTGGCCGGGGGAGCATTGGCCGAGCGGGAGACATGACCAGGGGGAGCGCTAGCTACTGGGGGAGAGCCGCAAGAGACGAGACGAGAATATGAGATCTGGCCTGGGCAAGAGCCACAAGAGGAGGCACTAGTCTAATATCTGTATGGAATCATTACCTAACATCCAGGTCTTATCTCAGATTTTTTTTTATACTGCATGCTCTGGATCCGACTGGATAGTGAAATTGATCCTGAATCTGATCCCGATCGGATCTAGATCGAACGTAAAATATCCCCCTAGTTGTGATGGTGTGTTACTTGCCGGGCAAAGACGCGTGGCGGTGGCAGCGAAGGGGTCGAGACTGCGAACCTATTGGTGTGTCTAGTCATCTCCTGGATGATTTTATCTAAAAAAAAGATATCAAATTTTTTAACCTTGGGATCAAACTAGCTCATCCTAGCCAAACAAGCTCTCGGATTTGGAAATCTTAAGAATCTTAATCATGTCTATAAACTTTCTAAGGTGCTATATGGACTCAAACAAGCTACTAAAGCATGGTATGAGCGACTTAGAGACTTTCTAATTTCAAAAGGATTCAAAATGTATGCAAAATTGATGAAATTGCTGGTTAAATTGAGCATATTAGTGACTTTCAAGGCCACTCCATGCAATTCAATTGCAAAATCTGGTCAAAAATTGCAATCTTCATCAATTTAGGGTTTGACCCCTGAGTGACTGGTGCTACCGACCAGAGAAATGGTAGCACCGCTCCCGACCGGTGCTACCGATCTAGCATGGGCGGTAGCACTGGATGTGCAGTCAAATCACATAACTTTTGCTATTTTTTTTATCAATCTCAGTTTTGAGGGCAAGATTATCTTGAACTCGTGACCTCCCTTTGTATCCTTGTCTCTCCAGCCATCATGCCTAGAATCAAGACGATCATTCGAGTTGGTATTTGTAGAACAACCTCCCGATTTTAAAAATCGTAAGAATCCTAATCATGTCTATAAACTCTCTTAGGCGCTATATGGACTCAAACAAGCTCCTAGAGCATGGTATGAACGATTTAGAGACTTTCTAATTTCAAAATGATTCAAAATTGGGGAGGTTGATATAACACTCTTCACAAAGATTATAGATGGGGAATTCTTTGTATGCCAAATATATATTGATGATATAATATTTGGTTCTACTAATGAAGATTGTTGTAAATAATTTGGTGATATGATGTCTAGAGAATTTGATATGCCCATGATCGAGGAGTTGATCTACTTCTCCAGACTTCAAATCAAGCAACTCAAAAATAGAACCTTCGTGAGCCAAACAAAGTACGTGAAAGATCTACTCAAAAGGTTTGGCATGGAGGATACACAGTCCATCAAGACTCTCATGGCATCTAATGGGCACTTGGACCTCAATGAGGGAGGTAAACCGGTAGATTTAAAGTTTTATCGTTATATGATTGGTAGTTTGCTTTATCTTACCGTATCTAGGCCCGATACCATGTTTAGTGGTTGCATGTATGCATGTTTTCAAGCATCTCCAAAAGAGTGCTATTTAGTGGCCGTTAAGAGAATTCTAAGATATTTAAAGCATTCCTCTAATATAGGCTTTTGGTATCCTAATGATGCAAAATTTGATTTAATTGGTTATTCAAATTCGGACTATGCGGGTTGCAAAGTGGATAGAAAGATCACCTCAGGAAATTGTCAATTCCTTAGTAGATCCTTTTGTGATGTTCTTACAAAATCTCTCTTTACGAAATTTTTATTTTATATCTCTTTACGAAATTTTCATTGTTTGAAAATCCTCTCTTCTCTCCTAAGGATCTCCTCATGTATTTCTCTCTTGTTCTCTTGTGGCTTCTCTTTAGTTATTGCCCTAGAACTGTTCTCTCTATCTCTCTCTCTCTCTCCTATATGGGTTTGATTAAAATGTAGTAAAATGTATGCAAAATTGATGAAATTTCTGGTTAAATTGAGTAGATTAGGGACTTTCAAGGTCACTCCATGCCATTCACTTGCAAAAATCTGGTCAAAAATTTCAATTTTCATCGATTTAGGGTTTGACCCCCGAGCGGTCGGTGCTATGGACAAGAGAAACAGTACCACTGCTCCTGGCTGGTGCTACCGATCTAGCATGGGCGGTAGCACCAGATTTGCAGTCAAATAGCATAACTTTTGCTATTTTTTATCAATCTCTATTTTGAGGGCAAGATTTCCTTGAACTCATGACCTCCCTTGGTATCCTTGTCTCTCCAACCATCATGCCTAGAACCAAGGCGACCGTGAGGGCCCTTGCTCCTCGCGGAGGGGGCATGGTATGGTGTTCCCCTTTCCGGCTCTGGTGGCAGTTCAAGTGACAAATCTCTTGATGTGTTTGCAAGAGATCTTGAAGCAAGAAGGGTAATCCAACAAGTGCTTTATCAAAGCACTAGTGCTAAAGGTAAGGAAGCAACTGTTGAGATGGATTGTGACACTAAAACAGAAGTAGCATATGAAGAAGAATCCAAACATGAGGAAGAATAGGAAGTTGAAGATGATGAGTCTGAGGAGGAAATGGAAACAATACCTGTTTTTGACCCCGATGTGGACTTTTGGCATATTAAAGGAGACAAATACTATTTAATGAGGGTTGTAAATCAGTATCTACTTCCACAGAACTCGACTGATGAGTGGTTCAGGACTGTCTTTTAGCAAAAACGTATTTCATGAGATTTATCTTAACAAAGATTTTGCTGAACAAAAGTGGGTCGATTGTGACCACATAAGGAAGCTGCCAAGTTCGTTGGTGTGCATGAGCTATTCAATGGAGCAGGACCTATGAACTTCCTTAGCAAGAAAAGTAATTACAAGGACGTCATCATGAGATAGTTTTATGTAACTCTACATATCTCAGATTCCTTTGACTCACTCACCTGGATGACGAACACACATGTATACTCAGCCACCAAAGAGGATTTCTAGTAGGCTCTTGGGATTTCCCACTCTGGTTATCCACGCATTCACAGTGACAGAGTTCTTCATGTGAACTAGTAGTGTGATTTTTATGATCCATCTGTCAGGGGCAAGGTGCAAGGGAAGTTGAAGGGGTTACTCCCTCAGGCCAGCTTAATCAACAGGATTGTCCAGGCCACCATTCATCCAAAGAGCGGCAATTTTGATGAGATTAGGGGATAAGCATGGAACATTATGCACAAGATCATGAGCCATCAGAAATTTGATGTGGTTGATTTTATCCTGAGAGAGATGGCCTCCTCAGCTAGAGACCATGGTAAGAGGACATATTTCCCTCCTTATATCATGGCACTTATCCAGAGGGTGACTGGTTATCGTGCCTCTCTTCCTAGTATCCACAAACCTTATAAACCTCGAGAGGATCTGCCACAGGTTCTAGCGTAGCAGACAGACAGAGGCTGAGCATCCTCCAGCACCTTCTCACGATGCACTCCCGACAAAGTTTGCTAGTTTCAGGACTGATATCATGGAGAGATTCATCCTAGAGCATGCTCACCAAGTTCAGTCCCTAGCCACTCTTAGATATGAGATGATGAATCATTTTGGTCAGGTCCACACCTTTCAGTCTCAGCCTTGGGATCTTGTTGATGCTCTACGTGTCTGAGTCGATCAGCTCAGTGATGATCTCTCTCAGCACCTTGTCACCTATCGCCGTCGAGTTCGTGGGCGTGGTGCGACCTCCTCATCCCCTCCTCCGCAGTAGCGTGTTGTGTAGTTCTCTCTTTTTGGTACTTGATGCCAAAGGGGGAGAAAGTAAAAGGTTGGAGTTTGGAGCTTAGTTGCGAGGATTAGCTTATAATATTATTTCTATCTATGTTGTTTATGTAAGCTATTTGAACCTCGTGTTTATGTTGTCTTATTTATTGTCTTGTGATTGTTTTGGCGTGTAATAGATGTTTAAATGTTGGTTATTTAATGCTGTTAATCTTTCAGTTGTTTACATTATGTGTTTGAATCCTTTTTGGGCCTTTTTGTTCATATTGCTTACATTTTCCTCAGATCTAACATATAGTCGAAACTCCGCCAAAATTTTCAAAATCCACATATATGCATCAATCCCAACTCATTATTATCATGCACATATTTTGGGGGAGGTTCAACTATATCTTGTGCTTAAAATGGCATATTACTCAAAATATCATTTCCTTTCCCTTCAAGAAAGTAAAATATCATTTGAAGCAATTAATCCCTTGAGTAGACAATTTGCTTAAACATATTGTGTACTCAAGATCATTCTTTAAAATTCTCTATTTATGCGAAGATTGTCATCAATTACCAAAAAGGGAGAGATTGAAGCATCTAGGCCCCCGAAAATTAATTAAGGTTTTAGTAATCAATGACAATCGTGTTTAATAAACTAAAAATTTTCAATTGAGCATGAGAACAGATTGGTCCATGTGGATGCACTAGAAGAGATGAAAATGTGATGCTGATAATCAAGAAATATAATATATTCAAGCTCAAGGCAAAGGTATGTTTATGTTAAGGATATTTATAGCTTTTGCCGATCTCGGTGATTGGAAAATAGATTGAGTAGTTAGAATAGGTGTTGTACTATCAAGGGTGAAATTTATAGTTAGTAGTTTGAACTTGGATAAGTGTCTTGGCTCAAATTCATGCTCATATTTGATCTCTTGCATTTCATAAAAAGTTTTAACAGAAAAGTCTGTAAAAGCGGTACTACCACCTATATAGGAGCGGTGCTACCGTATTCCCAGTAGCACCGGCCTTTTGGGTTGTAGATATTTTCCAGTAAGGGTGCTTTTTCTAGAGTTTGGGATATCAATGCTACCGCCTATCTAGGAGCAGTACTACCAAAAGTTCGGTAGAACTAGTTCTCAGGGCGGTGCTTTTTTCCATAGAGGCACCTTTTGTTTTGCTCCTGGCAGGGCGGTGCTATCGCTTATGTAGGAGCGGTAGTACCGGACAATTGAGAGGTAGTTATTTTCCAGAACGGTGCTTTTCTTGCACGATCTCGTTAGTTGGAGCTGCCGCCCAACTAGGAGTGGTCCTACCGGAAGACCGGTAGCACTGGTCCTTAGGGCGGTAGCACCGGACTTCTAAGTAATGGACCTCATCTACCACATTTAATGCCGTTCCGATCGTTGGCTAGAGAGGCCGGTGCTACTAGTCCTACATGGGCGGTAGCACCGGAACTGCTGATTTTTATGTTTTCCTCTCCTAACGGTTGGATTTGGTGGTGGGATGTATAAATACACCCCCACCAGCAGCAAGGAGAAGGTCTTGGATATTCATTACATATTTGTGAGCCCTTGCTTTATTTCCATCATCAAATTGAGCATTCAATTCACTTTTGAGTGGTGGTTGAGAGCAATTCAAGTGTGTGCATTAATTACGAGCCATTAGATACTTGATCAACCTCAAGCAACTGCCAAAATTTCTATTCTCTTAGAGGTTGCCGTCTCTTAGATGGTTTGGAGGCATGGAACTGGTGATCTTTTCAAAGGATATTGTGAGAAGGCCCAGTTAATTGTGAAGGCACGGAGCTTGCCTACCTGGAGCGGGGAAGAGCTACCACTAGTGATCGAGGGAGGCTCAAATTGCGCAAGGAGCCGGCTTGAGTTGGACAAACTCACCTCAACATGGATTAGGGGAGATCGGCAAGTCTCCAAGACCACAGGATAAATCTTGAGTCTTCCTATTGTTGTTTGATCTTTCTTGTTCTCATTTATATTATTTGCAATTCTAGTATATTTAGATGTGATCATTTATTTAGAATTGCTAGATTGATTAGATTTAGTTTTGTTGGTGCACTTTAGTGTAACCTAGAAGTTTTAGGTTTTGATTGCTAAAATTTTCATTTCTAGTTTTACTTGCTTGATTATTGCAATTAGAATCGAGAATTTTTTTTAAAAAAAAAACTCATATTCACCCCCCCTAATCAATTATACTTGATCCTATAGTTGTTTGGGGGCTTGCTAGCTTTTCAGAAGTTAAGGCCATCCAAACAGGGCCTAGGTTGCCTCATATGTAGAAATCAGCATACGTATGTTTGGAATCCACTATAATGTAACGTACGGACGAGACATCATGGCTTATGTGGTCCACAGTGGAGGAGGTCTAGGCATGGATCCAAATCCTAGCGAGATTTCGAAAATCTCAGCCGAGATTTTCGATTTCAGACCCCCAAGATTCTAAATTCCAGCTGGGTAAAAAGAATTTAAAAAAATCAGAATACTACAGTTCCTTTCAAAATCTCAGTGAGATCTCGATGATTTCAACTAAAATCTTAGGAATTTTTACCGGATTTTCATTTTTGTGGGACGAATTTGATTGGATTTAGGGTCAAGACCATCCACAAAAAATTTTAAAAAAATTTGACGTGTTTTTGACCTTTTTTAATCAGTTCAATTTGATCGAAATCTCGAAAATTTCAGTTGAAATCTCAGCGATTTTGGTCAAAATCTCGGTAATCCTGAATGAAAAATAACCAGATTTAAAATTTAATTTTTAGTTTTTGTCCTAATATTATTTAAAATTCTAAGATCTCATAAGATTTCAAATTTTAATTACCAACTTGACGAGTACCCAGGCCATGGGTACCCCCAGCGGCCCGAAAAGGCGCGTGGGCCGAACCAGGTCGGTCGGGGCCCAAAGCCACGGCTGCCGAGGAAAAACCGAAACCATGACCAAGTCGTGAAATCCTGAAGAAGCGGCGAGATTTATTGCGTGTCGAGCGCATTAAATCTTTGGCCGTAATAATGATGACGCAGCGGCACAAGTCCCCTACTCGCATTTACTACGGCGGCAAGAACTACGCCGACCAGCCAGCGAGGCGAGGGGAGCCGGCAGCCCCATCACCGCCACTTGCGAGCGACCAAGAGCATGATCTTTTTCTCTTTTTTAAGCAACAGTGTAACCTCCTCCTCGCCTATATAAAGGGAAGGAGCGAGCATGTAAGACGAGAGGACAACCGGGAATCAATACAATCAAACCCACACGAATCGAGTAGGGACGTTCGGCCAACCAAGATACATCTTGTGCTCACCCGAGTAAGCCGTCGAGGAGAGGAGCGTGCACCCCCTCTTACCTATACAAATTCATTGGCCGGTGCTCAAACACCGGCGGTTGGCGCGCCAGGTAGGGGCTGTGCACGGCGTCGCCGCCATTTTCCCGCTTGGCTTCTCGGCGGTTCCCTTTCTTTCTCCGACATCGCCATGCCGAGAAGCGTCGATCCGTTCGGCTCCTCGACCGTCACCACCACGGCGGACGAGATAGTGATCGTCCTCGCCATACTCCGGCGCCAAGTGTCCACCGAGGACCCTGGCGCCCTCACCGGCGCCAGAGACCTCCGGCTCGAGGTCCCCTTACGGACCCCGACGCCAAGCACGCCAGAGGCCCCATCACCCCAAGCGACGCCGCGGAGGCGTCGGCGATGGCTGTCGCGCCCGCCGCGACCTCGCGCGCCGTGGCAATGGTCGGCCATGTACCCGACGACCACCACTCGGACAACTCCTCCGACCACGGCTCTAGCGGAGGAAGAGATAAGAATGCACCACGCTACCGCGACCCGACACGCAAAGCGCCGCTACCCCGGCCACGCCAAAGACTCTCCGCCAACACACCGAGAAGGATCACCGTGCTCGCCGCCGACCTTCACGGGCGACGCGACGAGCCGAGGCTCAAAAGGCCGAAGCTCGACAAGCTCCAGGCCGACCTGGAAGCAAGGCTCGCCGCCGCTTCCACTGCACTGGCGGCTGCCAAGGCCACAAGACGCCAGTCCACCACCACCGGTGCTAGGGGGACGGGCGATTCATCGTTTTTCCCCACGCCAGCCAAAACATCGCCGCGGAAGAATGCCGCTCCGCTGCATTCCCGAGCCAGGCGATCCTGCGGCCAAGGCTACCCACCGTAACCTCCGGCCTGGTGGAAGCGGCGCCGCCAAGAAGACGCTGTATGGCCACGGATCGCAGCGTTCGGACGCCTCTACGGATGGCTCGCGCCGACGCCATCCGAGGCCGTCGAGCGAAACAAGGGCAGCGTCACCTTCCGACAACCCCAGGCATCGCGCACCGGTGCACCAACGTTTGGGGACGAACGCGACGCCGCACCACCCTCCAAACGCGAAGAGCGAGGAACGACCCGACCCGGTCGACGTCGCCGACAACGGCCTTCCATGCCAGCGGATCGCCGAAGCCCCGATGGCCCACGGGGCATTCTGTCGAGATTCGCAGCCGGTTCCTGCCGGATTCGGCGCCGGCCAACATAGCTGGCACGCAGGGGCTACAAACCCCAGTGTGTGGTGGAAGATTACCGGCCAGATGCCGGCTGGGGAGCGACGGACGACCTTTTGTCATCCAATACCTCCCCATCTACTTGGCGGACTCACCGGGCATGGCTCGAATATCTGCCCGCCAACATCATCCGGATCGGGCCGACCTCAAGCACCACTTCTGGCAACTTCCAGGGCACCTACAAGCGACCAGGGAATTCCTGGGACTGAAAGGTCGCAAGCGGCCAGGGAAAACCTCCGACTACATCCGACGCGTTTTCCCAACAATGCAACGAGCTCCTCGACATCCGCGGCCGATGTCGTGGGGGCATTCATCTACGGCACCACTTCCAAGACCCTGGTCCATAAAGCGGGGTGTCTGAAGCCCGGGACCACCAAAGAACTCCCTGGACATTGCCACCAACCACGCCTCGGGCGAGGAGGCCGTAGATGTCATCTTCGACAAAGGAAAGTCGAAGCGAGGGGATCGCACCGAGCCCAGCCCCTCCTCCGACCGCCCGGACAAGCGAAGCGCCACGGCAACAAAGTCCGCGAGGACCGCCTGGTTCGCGACCACCGACTCGGGAAAGCCGCAAGGCCGCAACCCCGACCACTTCGAAGCCGATGGAGAGTGCGTGTCCGAACCACGGATACCCCGTCGAGCACAAGTATCGGATCAGCGAAGTCCTGGCGTTTTCTTCCGGAACCCCACGACGCTACGGGGCAAAGGAAAGAGGCAAGACTTCGGCGCCGACCACCGAGATCGAGAGGCAGACGTCGGCTTCCCGAGACCGACGGTTGCCTCATGATCTTCGGCGGCCAAGAAGCTACGCCGACCGGAGGCGCTCAAGCTCGCTGCCGAGAGGTGTTCGCGGCAAGCCCACCAGTACCTAAATACCTTCGGTGGTGAGTCCCCGATCACCTTTGACCGGCCGACCACCCCGACCACGCCCCGCAACCAGGAGGTACCCGCTCGTCATTGACCCCATCGTGGGAACAAAGCGCTGACTAAGGTGCTCATGGACGGCGGCGGCGATCTCAACATCCTTTACGTTGAGACCCTCGGCGCCATGGGGATCCCGCTCGAGCCTTCGACCAAGCGAGCACCCTTTCACTGGCGTCGTTCGGCCGCCAGGCCCGCCCGCTCGAGCGGTCGACTGCCGTCACGTTCGGGAGCCCTGTTAACTTCCGCACCGAGACCCTCACCTTCGAGGTTGTGGATTTTCCGGCTCCTACCACGCCATCCTGGGGAGACCATGCTACGCTGAAGTTCATGGCGATCCCCAACTACACCTACCTGGTCAAGATGCCCGGCCGCATGGGGTGATCATCAGTAACGCGTCTTTCCAGCTTCGCCACGGCTGCGAGAAAGACGATTCGCGAGTTGGCCTCGGCGATCGTCGCATCCACCAGAGCTCGCCGGCCTCAGCCAAGACCTCTCGATCCGCTCCCGACTCTAGCAAGTCCGGACGGGCTCCTTCAAGTCCGCCGAGGACACGAAGACGATCGAGGTCGACCCAGAGGACCCGACCAAAACCGCTCGGATCGGGACCACGCTTCTCGCCAAATAGGAAAGCGGCTCGTCGACTTCCTCGCGCCAACCGACGCCTTCGCATGGAAGCCCTCCGACATGCCGGATCCCGAGGAAGTCGCCGAGCACTCCCTGAACATCCGGCCTGGGTCTAGACCAGTCACCCAGCGTCTGCGCCGCTTCGACGAAGGAAAGCGCGTGGCCATAGGAGAGGAAATAGCCAAGCTCTTGGCCGCAGGGTTCATCAAAGAAGTTCGTCACCCCGAGTGGTTAGCAAACCACAGTGCTTGTAAAAAAGAAGACTGGGAAATGGAGAATGTGTGTCGACTACACAAGCCTCAACAAGGCATGTCCGAAAGATCCATTCCCTCCGCCGCATCGACCAAATGGTAGACTCCACCGCAGGTGCGAATCCTCGCCCTTTACGGATGCCTACTCGAGGGTACCACCGGATCGCGATGAAAGAAGACGACCAGCTCGCAACTTCCTTCATCACTCCGTACGGTTCGTTCTGCTACGTGACAATGCCGTTTGGCCTGAAAAACGCGGGGGCTACATACCAGAGATGTATGCAGACCTGCCTTTCCGACCAGATCGGCCGCAATGTCGAAGCATACGTCGACGACATCGTTGTCAAGACCAGGAAGACCAGCGACATCATCGCCGATCTGGAGGAGACTTTCGCGAACCTTCGACGGTTCAGCATAAAGCTCAACCCCAGAAATGCGTTTTGGGTACCCCGAGGAAGCTACTCGGCTTCATCATCTCCGAGCGGCATCGAAGCCGGTAGAGACAAGATCTCCACGATCTTAAGGATGGGGCCGATCGGCAACCTCAAAGGGGCCCAAAGGTCGACGGGATGCCTAAGCGGCCCTAAGTCGCTTCACGTCCGCCTCGTGACGCGGCTTACCTCTATACAAACTCCTGAGGAAATCCGACCACTTCACCGGGCGAAGGAGGCTCGGGGGCGCCCGACGCGCTAAAGGTTTTCGACCACCCCTCTCCGATCTTTGGTCGCCCGGCGCCGTAAGAGCCTCTGCTACATCTACATTGCCGCCCACGACCAGGTCGTCAAAGACGGCACTTGTCGCGAGCGAGCGTAAGAAGGGCGGGTCCTTAAGATCCGGCCACGGTCTACTTCATTAGCGAAGTACTCTTGAGTCCAAGGCACTGCACCGCAGATTCGTAAGATGCTCTACGCAGATTCGATCACGAAAAGAAAGCCGGGTACACTACTTCAACCAAAGACCACGTTTCGTGGTAACTTCCTACCACTCGGCGAGGTCATCCATAACCGCGACGCCTCGGGAAGAATTGCCAAGTGGGCACTCGAGCTCAACGGGCATGGCGTATCCTATGTCCTCGGACCGCCATAAAATCTCAAGTTCTAGCCGACTTGCCGCCGAGTGGACCAAGCCAGTGCCCCACCTCCGCCGAAGACCCCGAGTCTTGGGCGATGTACTTCGACGGGTCCTTCACCAAAACGGAGCCGGGCCGGGTCGTCATTCTTTCACCACTCGGGAACAAGCTTCAAGATCGTCATCCGGCTACTTTTCGACGCAACCAACAACGTCGCCGAGTATGAGGCCCTCGTTCTGGGTCTCCGCATCGCCGCCGACCTCGAGCTCTGCGGTTATGCGTGCATGGCGACTCAAAACTGGTCGTCGATCAAGTCATGAAGGCTGCAGAACCTCGCGACGATCGGATGGCGACCCTCTTGTCGAGAGGTACATAACCGAGCGAAGTTCAAAGGATTTGAGCTCCATCATAGCTACAGACGGAACAACGGAGAGGCCGATCACCTGGCTAGTCTCGCCTCCGTGAGGGCCGGTCCCGCCGGAATTTTCGCCCTCGACCTACACCAAGCATCCATCCGACCGATCGCCGGACGATCGGCCAAGCGACCCGACAAAGGCCGAAATGGTCGAGCCGGGTTGCAATGTCCTGATGACCCGACCGATTGGAGGAATCCCTTCATCGATCGGTGGTATCGACGGTTCCCTCCCGACGACCCAACCGAGGCCCGCCGCCTGCTCGTCGGGCAAAATCCTTCATACTGATCGGCAACGACCTCTGAAGGAGCCCCTCCGGATCCTCCGAAGTGTGTCCCAGGCCAAGGAAGAGAGCTACTCCGCGACATCCACTGCGGGGTTTGCGGACACCACTCGTCACGAGCCTGGTCGGAAAGCCTTCCGACAGGGGTTTCTCTTGGCCGACCGCCGTGGCCGACTCCGAGCAAATCATCCGGACGTGCGAAGGGTGCCAATTCTTCGCTCGGCAAACTCACCTCCGGCGCAAGCCCTCCAAACGATCCCTATCACCTGGCCCTTCGCCGTTTGGGGACTCGATCTGGTCGGGCCCTTCAAGAAAGCGCCCGGGGGCTGCACCCACCTGTTGGTCGCGAGGGACAAGTTCACCAAGTGGATCGAAGCCAAGCCGATCACAACAATCACTTGGTACAGTGACGGACTTCATCCGCAATATCGTCACCGGTTTGGAGTCCCGAACTCCATCATCACCGACAACGAACGCAGCTTCACGGGAAAGGAGTTTCTCGAGCTCTGCGGCGACTTCAAAGATCCGCGTGGATTGGGCGGCCGTCGCCACCCACGAGCAACGGCCAAGTCGAGCAGCGAGCGGCATGATCCTCCAAGGGCTCAAGCCGCGAATCTTCGATCGGCCCGAAGAGGTACGCGGGCGTTGGGCGCCGAGGTACCTCCGTGCATTTGGAGCTTACGGACCACCCCGACCCGGTCGACCGGGTTCACGCCGTTCTTCCTGGCATTCGGAGCAGAAGCCATCTTACCCACCGACTTGGACTACGGCGCCCCACAGGTTCAGGCCTTCAACGAGACCCGGGGGCTCGAGTCCCAAAGAAGACGCCGGCCGACGCTCAATGAAGCGCGAGATGTCACCGCTGCTCGCTCGATCAAATACCAGCCAGACAACTGCGACGCTACCACGACCGCAAGGTTAGAGGCGGCGTTCAACACAGCGACTGGTTCTGCGCCAGTCCAAATCCAACAAAGGCAAGCACAAGCTCTCCCCTCCTTGGGAGGGCCCCTTCATTGTAGTAGAGGTCCTTCGACCTGGCACTTACCGGCTCAAGGACCCCGACGGCAATATCTTGTCAAACGCCTGGAACATCGAAAAGCTAAGACGATTCTACCCTTAGCCCTTTCTTCTACCTCGTTCATTACCATGTTCACCTTTTTACCGGGCGTCGCGGCGTAGCATTTTTTCCCACTCGGATCGACACCCTGCTCAACCGCCGTCATCCACCCGATCATTCGGTCTTCTTTTCTTTCTTCCAACCCGAGTACCACGGCCTCGCCCAGCTCACGGTTGCCGAAGTGGCATCTCGCCAAGGAAAAAGAGACAGAATAGGATGGTATCTGATTGCAGAAACGAAAGCGCTTCAGCGCTAAAACCTATTTTTCTACTTTTTCGGAAAATCTTTGGAACATGTCGATCATCGGGTTGGTCCCCGCAAACCCAAGAACCATGGCCCCGGCATGTCTTACCGACAACAAACCGAAAAGTAGCGAAAAATACGTGTAAAACCCGAACACCTTTGTTTTCTTCCAATTCGACGGCATTTACATTCTTTGGAAACAAGAAAGTCTAAAACCAAGAAAGCTTTTTCTCGTTTAAGGGTCTTCCCCACGTGATTGATCTCGGAATTGTCGTCCCTCTCCAAGCACTGACCTCGGCTTCAGCTCAATTTTTCTTGCGGACAAGACAAAAAAATAGCCGGTCGCCATGAAACCCGCAGCAGAGAGCCCCGATCCGCCGGACGCACCTTCAAGAAGCGGCGGCCCTGCGCCACTGTGTGACCTCTATGGTCCCCGGGGAGCTTGAAGTCCGACACAGGGGACCGCCGTCGAGAGAAAATGCAGCACGATCGGGGCGATCGGCGGCACGATCGTCGGCGCAGGCCTAGATGTCGCGGTCGACTCCAGACTCCCGGAAGGAGAAGGAGCGCGGGGGAGGACGGTGCCCCGCTCCCCCAATTGCTCAGGCGCTCGCGGTGGCGGTTCCCTCGGCCGGCAGCCGCGGCTTGTCGCGCCGCTCTCGCTCCTCCTCCTCCGCCTCCCGCTCCAGCCTCGGCCAACCCGTCGCCGACGGCCGCCGCTACAAGACGGCCAGCTCGTCGCCCCAACTTCCCCTCCTCCTCGCCTCTCGTTGAAGGAGTCCCGGTCGATCTCATCGATCGGTGGGTTCTCATCCTTAGAACGGGAATGAGAGAGCGAGGCGACCATAAAAGCAAGTCGACGGCTCGTCTCAACGTCATTTGGATGAAGTCCCAGCGCCACCCTCCGCCTATTTGTAGGCGATCCGGCCAAGCGAAGCGACGCAGGATACCCGCCAAAGATTCATGACGACCGCACCTTTTGGTGATGGCGTGAAGCCAAAGCGCCAAAAGCAAGCGATCACGAGGAACCAAGCGCCCGCCAATTCCCGCGTTGAACAAAAACCTCGCCGGTCATAAAGAAAGATAAGTGAATACCTTCTTCTTACACACTCGTTATTACTCCTTCAAGTGGCGCGGCGGTAACAAACAAACCGCCCGCCCCACTCGAGGGCTACAAGAGTCCCGCGGTCGGTGACACAACCAATCGTCGGGTCCTCCCAAGGCGGCCAAACTTTCGACCAAAAAGTACTACGGCCCCTCGCCCGGCCACTCTGATTCTGGCTAGTGCTTGACGAAGAAAGGAAGTGCCCAAGCGGTCGACCCACGATCGGTCGGAAACGACCTCCACGGTTGAGCGTTCTCTCGATTTCCCAAACTCTCTAACTTTTGTGATACACACACCGGCCTATGCCCGACCCCTGTGGTCCCTAAGGCAAGAGACGGCGATGATATCCACCGCAGCAAAAAAAATGGGCAAGAGGTGAGGACAAGGCGAGCCCCCAGCGGGCCCCTAGTTGGGTCGGCGGACGACCCAATCGCCTTAACTCACGTCCGGGATCACACCTCACGCTCTCCCGCGGAACCGTCGGCGGGTGGCGACCCCACCTTGGATCGTGAGCGATCCAAGGTCGATACGAGATCGAGTAAGGAAAGATTCTTTATGGATCGCCCCAGTGGGTCGGACGCCGTGGCAGGATTGTCGCTAGGGACCCCCTCGCGAGGAGGCCTCGAGTTCCACCGGATCACTCGCTTGTAGCCCCACGAGGCGGCGCTCGAGCCAACGAAAAACAGCGCGGCGTTTCTCACCCTCCTGGTCCCCGCGTGGACGGGCGTAAAAGCGGGGCGGGACCAGGCACCACGTGTTCGCCAGGGCGACCAGCCCAACTGGCGCCCGAAAGCACGACCGGCGCCACGTGTCCGCCGAGCGACCCGGCCAGCTGCGCGCCGGCGGCTCGACCGGCGCCACGTGCTCGCCGAGCGTCGACCAGCTACTGCGCTGGCGGCGACGACCGGCGCCAGTGTTCGCCAGGCGACGGCCGGCCGGCGCCCGGCGGCACGACCATGGCGCCGACGACCAGCCCGCTGCAGCGCCCGAAAACGCGACCCGGCGCCACGTATCGCCGAAGCGACCCGGCCGCTAACGGCGCCGGCGGCTCGACGGCGCCACGTGCTCGCCGAGCGTCGACCAGCTGCGCTGACAGACGACGGCGCCAGTGTTCGCCGAAGCGACAGCCAGCCAGCGCCCGGCGCAGACCATGGCGCCGACGACCGACCAGCTGCGGCGCCCGGCGCTCGGCCAGGCGCCACGTGTCCGCCGAGCGACCGGCCATTGCTGCGCCAACGGCGCCACGTGCTCGCCGAAGCGTCGGCCATCTAGCGCCCGGCGGCTCGACCGGCGCCACGTGTTCCCAGGCGGCCGGCCGCGAGCTCAACGGCGCCACGTGCTCGCCGAGCGGTCGACCAGCTGCGCGCCCGGCGGCTCGACCAGGCGCCACGTGTCCGCCAGGCGACCGGCCCATTGCGCCACGTGCTCGCCGAGCGATCAGCCAGCTGCGCGCTGGCGGCGACGGCGCCATGTGTTCGCCAGCGTCCGGCCAGCCAGCGCCGGCGGCGCCGCGACCATGGCGCCCGACGACCCGGCCATTGCGCGCCCGGCGGTGCGGTCCGGCGACCACCGCCGGCGCCCGTCTGCCACGGCAGCTTACCATCTGCTCCCGGCGACCACCCTTGACACGACGGCAGGCGCCGGCGCAGATATATATCTGCGATCGGACCTCCCCGATCACAGAAAGCAACGACCAAGCAAGCGAAACCCCAGGCACCGCTCTCAGGCCGGCTCGAGGGCTCGGGGCTACACCAGCCGGGTCTTCGCTACCTTGCCGTCCGATCGAAGACTCTTCAGAGCCAAACCGTGAAAACCCCAGGCACTGCTCTCAGGCCGGCTCGGGGCTCGAAACTACACCACCAGCGGGTGCTTCGCCTTCCGGTCGGAGACTCGATCGAGGCCAAGCGAACCACGGCATCACGGCGCGGAAACAAGACCCCGGGCACCTCTCCGACTGCACCGGGGCTCGGGGCTCTTGGCGAGTACCAGGCCATGGGTACCCCATACGCCCGAAAAAGGCGTGGTAGAACCAGCCGGTCGGTCGGGGCCCAAAGCCACGCTGAGGAAAAGCGAAACCATGACCAAGTCGTGAAATCCTGAAGAAGCGGCGGCATTTATTGCGTGTCGAGCGCATTAAATCTTGGCCGTAATAATGATGACGCAGCGGCACAAGTCCCCTACTCTCGCATTTACTACGAAAGCGGCGCGCAACTACGCCACTGGCAAAGCAGGCGGGGGCCGGCGGCCCAGATCCCCATCACCGCCACTTGCGAGGCGACCAAGAGCACTGATCTTTTTCTCTTTTTAAGCAACGATGTAACCTCCCTCCTCGCCTATATAAAGGGAAGGAGCGAGCATGTAAGGCAGAGGACAACAGGGAATCAATACAATCAAACCCACACGAACTGGAGTAGGGACGTTCAGCCCGAACCAGTATACATCTTGTGCTCACCCGAGTAAGCCGTCGAGGAGAGGGAGCGTGCACCCCCCTCTTACCTATACAAATTCATTGGCCGGTGCTCGAAACACCGACACAACTAAACGCCAACTAGACATATACCTAAAACAAATTTTGAAGCCTTGGGTCTACGTCATGTCCCCATTCCCGTATATTCTCCCTTGTGGTCATGGGGATCTAGTGCGGCTGGCCCTAACTTATGATTGGGATCCTCTGCCATGAAGTGCATTTTGAGTAGTAAAGGCTAAAAAAATTTAGAAAAAAAAAATCAAATTGCTATAGTATTCAAGATTTTGGTAAATTTTATTGAAATTTCAGATATTTTAATTGAAATCCACATTTTTAAACTAGATTTTCGAAAATACTGTAGCAATTTGATTTTTTTTTAAAATTTTTTTAGCATTTACTACTTAAAATGCAGGTCAAAGAGTAAGCAGATGATCCGAATCGCCTAACTTACATCTCTCACTCTTCCGCTAAAGCCTTATCTCACGCGTGGCTCAATCCCCACCGTCCGCGGCCGAATCAGACGGCTGCCAAAGCGCGAGCGTCTGGCCCAGAACGCTTTCGCGTCGCCTAAAAAGGCTCGGGCTGAACCATCAAATCGAGAGTGGAGTCTGCACTCTGCACAGGAGAGCAGTCTCTTCTTCCGCTTCGCTCTCCTCTCCTCGCATTTGCCATCACGATTCACGAGAGTTCTATCGGCCAACTCCGGTGAGGAATCTCTCTCTCTTTCGCTCCTCTAGTCTGATCGGATCGTTGTTTCTTGGTTGAGATGAGGCTCTTGTTGCTTGGCGTGTGTTCTTCTGCAGCTTCTGTCGTTTATGCTCCTGTCCAACTGTTGCATGCGATTCCCAAAGCTCTTTGGATGGACCGTCGAGGAGTGAACCATGAGCATATATGGCCATCTACTACTAGTACTGATTCCACTACTTGCGAAGAACAATAGGCAAGCTAGTAGAGGAGCACGGGGGACCTGCAGCTAGTACTAGACTACTCGTAGCTTCGTCCATGTCTTCCCCATCCAAACTTGTACCCGTGAGCTTCCTTCCCCTCCCTCCAGGGTGAGGTCGACCTCGCCGTCGGCCACCACTCTAAGCGGAGCCGCCCCTGCTGCCGCTCGCCGCCCCAATCCACCGTGCTTCTTCTCCAACCGGCCGTCGTGGTTCAAAACGACAACCATTCCTGCCCGGAGGGACTATTTTTTTTTTTTTAATCATGATCTGTGAGTCCTGCTCGGAGGGAGTATTCCTCCGGTTGGTGTTTTTGTAAGATCCTTTCCTGTGCTTCATCTGACGGTGGTGTATTTTGTGATCAGATAGATGATTGTGGTATAGTTTGTGTGATCTTTTTCTTTTTGCTTCTTTTTATCTGTCTTTCTTTTGCATTGTTTCTCTTCCCCTTTTCTTCTATGTTATCGGTGTTCTTGAGTGCCCTTTCTTTTGGTGTTCTTGATTGGCCATTCTACTGCGACCGAAGTATTTGAACATTTTCTCATTGTTATTTGGAGAACTCGCGAAACTTTTTTTTTTTGGCGAGTTCTTGTTTGTTCTCTTAGGTTTAGTTCGATTTGTTCTGCAGTTGCAGGGGTATGTCCGTATGGTTATTTCCTCGTGTTCTTTTCTTGTGTTGAGTTTTCCTAAACATATAGCAGCATTCTTTTGTTTACAAAGCCTCGTTGGTCTCCCCATCTGCGCGTTGCGATGATTGTTTCCCCCTTAGATATGGTTATGTTTATCCGCATTTGTTCTTTGTCGCATCTATGCATGTGGATTGTGGATGATTCTTCTATTGACAGGATGTGGTGATGTACTAGTTGTTCAGGGGGTCACAACAAGGTTCTTCATCCCGTCTGATGTTATTCAGGACATGATGTCATCTTCTCATTTTTTGGGGATTAAGATCATGCTAGATTTGATTAATATATTACAATCCTTCTGACTGGCGCATGTAGCTTGCATAGATTACTGGTCTTACCGCATCTCTTGGCTCTTGCCAATCACTAAAATTAATCCCACTTGCTTATGTTTATTGGTATATTTCTTTTAGTGTTGTTTTGAAGTTACTTAGAAGGGCACCCTCCATTTGCTTTTTGCGTGTGGCTTTGAAGTTACTCAGAAAGGGGAGCTTTTCTGCCTTTTCAGTTTGTTGAATGCCAATGAAGCTAATTAGATCAGACTGTTAACGATATATTGCCTTATATAGTTGATTCCCATATATATGTTTTCCATATACATGCTTTCCTTATTTAGTTTTCCTTATTTAGACTTTCCTATTGTACCCTCATGTACTCTATATATTGTGGCTATTGGCCTCATATTGAATACATCAAGTCCTATTCGTAACATGGTATCAGAGCAGTCGTCCAAACCTTAGCCGCAATCCTTCTCCGCTGCCACCGTGCCCGGGAGAAGCAATCTGCTCTCCCGGGCGGGCACTTGCCCGCGGCTTCTTCCAAGCTCTGCTGCGCCGCTCTCCATCCGGTTGCCGCTCCATCCGGCCGCCGCCATCTGGAAGGCCGCCGTTGCTCCTTTCGGCGCACCGCCGCTTCATCTGGCTGACGCCACCCGCCGTTTCATCTGGCCACCTGGCTGCGTTGCTGCCGCCACCACTCATCAAGTGGCTGCGTCGCCGCCGCTTCATCCGGCTTCATCCGTGCAAAACCGTCCTTCCGCGTCGCTCGGCCAGATCATCTTCGAGCCAGCTCGCCAGAGTCACTTTCGTGCCGTGTGGAATCGCTGCCACGCGTGTCTGTTCGCCGCGTCACTTTCGCTGGCTGGCCTTCATCGTCCGTCCGGCCGCCGTTGTCCGGCCGCCGCCGTCTAGCCAAAGCACTTGCCCGCGTCGATCTGCAGCAGGCTCTGCTTCATCTGGACATCGGTCTGCTTCGTCGCTCGCCTCCATCGCCGCCGACCGCGCTGCCGATCACCGCCTTGGATCTTGCTGTTCGGCTCATTTCAGCATGGCCCTGCTGTCTTGGCTCTTTCGTTGGCTATTGCTTTTTAGTGCTGCGGCTAGTAATTCCTAAATGTTTTTAGTATTCCGTTGCGTCCATCCAAGTCATAGCATCTTGATTCCGTCTTCCGTCGTCGCTCAGCTCTCTTATCGGCTCGACTCATTCTGTCAACACTTTTTACCTTGGCTCGGCACGTTTTGTCGACCGCGTCGGTCCTTCTTCGTCGAATCGGCCCTACCTTCGACTTCTCTTCGTCGATTTGGCTTCTTCGTCGACTTTTCATCACCGACTGGGTTCTTCGTTGGCTATTCTTCGTCAGCTCGATGTTTTCAAGAGTTACATGCTACAACGGCTTCTTCAGGACTATGATTTTGGATTTTCCCTATTTTAGTTCATCCCTTCCAAATGCAATGCTATTGCATACGCCTTGCATTTGTGGGGGGGTGTTAACGATATATTGCCTTATATAGTTGATTCCCATATATATGTTTTCCATATACATGCTTTCCTTATTTAGTTTTCCTTATTTAGACTTTCCTATTGTACCCTCATGTACTCTATATATTGTGGCCATTGGCCTCATATTGAATACATCAAGTCCTATTCGTAACACAGACAACTGTGCCTGTTGTCAGATGCTTTCTAGATTTTCGATTTTTCCCCTTCTTGCAACCGTTTTCATTTTGTATGTGAATTGTTTTTGGCTAACAAGAGGACACAAACGTCTAAGTTCGCTTGGTCATTGAGGTCGTGGATATTGTAATAGCCATTTTGACTGGAAATGTGCATGGTTTCTTTGCTAGTATATGCTGGTAGATCATCATGCAATAAAGGCCGAAGTGATCCGTGTTCAGGAAACGTAGAAATTGCATAAGCATGGATATGACTGCACAGAGCTTAGGGACAGTCGCCAAAACCAGGGTGTTTTGGGATGGGCAAAGTTGAATATAGTGTTGTACGGTTAGTTGATAATTTGCACTTTCCTGTAGGTGCCAATGTTGATAAATCATTGTTGAAAAAGGTTATGTTGAGGATCAGCAACTCATGCACAAACATGTGAATTCAGGGGCAGGTTTTCAGTTTTGTGTATTTGTATGTAGATACGAAAATGATGTAGTTAATAGTTCCACTATATGCATTGGTTCATTTACTGTAATACATTGAACAGTCTTGGTAGTTACAAATCTTGTACATTTAATGAGAAGCCAAATGTTGAAGGCCGGGACATTGTTCACAATCTGTAGCAATATAAGTATTCAGTAGCACTAGTACTAGTTGAAATGCAAGCATAGAATGCATTTCGCGAATTTTGTTCATCTCTATGGGTATTATCACTGTATTTATAGAACATTTTGTTTTTCATAGTTCATACGTTGAATATTAATTCTTGATTGTCAAACCTCAGGTTGGAATTTATTCTCCTGTAAAATTACTTTGACCATACAACATATAGTAGAGCATTATTCAGATTAAACATGTGGAGGATAACTGTCGGTGTTTCGTGCACCGGCAATACGAATTTGTGGTCGGATGGGGTCGCGCGCTCCCTCTCCCCGAATGGTCGACTCAAGGAGTCAGATGATGTATACTGGTTCGGGCTGAACGTCCCTACTCCGATTAAGCTCGGTGTGGGTGTATTGATCTTAGGGCGATGAACAAGAGGAATACAAGCGAGGCAGGGAGTCGGCCGACCGATCCCCTGGTGTTTTCGCTAGGGAGTTGTGGCTACCTAGAAGACTGTCTTTTCCATCGCCCCTCCCTCTCAGGCCCTGCCTCCCCTTATATAGACGGAGGAGGCAGGTTACATGGGAGTTTGGGAAAACTACGAGGAAGGGGCCTGCGCGTCTCGAAGTCTGGTTTCTGTCTTGTCCGACCGACCCCTGCTCGTCCCGAGGCAGGGTTGGTGGCTCTGTGATGAGCCGTCTTGCGTAGTGTTGTCTGGATGACGTATCGCGTGGTGCTCCTGTCAGCCTCGGTGGCTTTAATGGCGCTTGACTTTGCCTTGGCCTCGGGAGTGGGCGTATTCTTCTGCGGTGTGCCAGGCGATGGGACGGGGGCTTGACTTCTTTGGTGGCTCCTCCGGCAGTCTTAGGAAGGAGCCGTCACCGGTGACGGACGCCAGGACGCCAGCTGCGCACAAGCGGTATCGACACCGGCGTGGGCCCCTCTTGGCTCGCTGGTGGAGCTTGCTGACCGTGAGCTTTAATATTAGGCGGTCGGAGCCCGCCGACCGTCTAGGGTCGGTCCTGCATAGGTCGGGGTTCGCTCTCCGCGGCCCAAGTGCCTTCTTTCGGCGATCTTTGGGCCTTCGCTGGTAGGTCACCCGCTCGCTTCCGGCCGATGGGGGTACCCATGGTACGGTACTGCCAAGAGTTCTCGAGTCCCCGAGCTGCCGGAGCTGGCCGGGGTTAGCTGCCCTGAGGTCGGCGACGCTAGGCTCACGTGCCGCTGGGGAGCCGCGCCACTAAAGAGCCCTGCCGCGAGAGCGCATCTGCTGGTGTAGTTTTCGAGCCCCGAGCTGCCTGAGAGCCTGGCTGGGGTTTTAGCTGGCAAGGGCAAATGGCTTACCGAGGTTTGCGGTGCTGGTCGGCGCGATCGCTTGAGTCACGCGCTAGCCAAGAAAGAACCCGGCAATGAAGCACCCGCAGTGTAGCTCTTGAGCCCCGAAGCTGGCCTGAGAGCCTGGCTTGGGTTTAGCTCCTGGCGCAGCAAATGGCCGCCCGAGGTCGGCTGTTGGTCGGGCGCGATCGCTGAGTCGCCGCTTAGCCAAGAAAAGAACCCGGCGCTGGCGAGCGCACCGGCTGGTGTAGCTCCCGAGCCGGCCTGAGAGCCTGGCCGGGGTTTAGTCTTGCCGGACTCCGCAGCCACGCCTGTCGGGCCTTTAGAGTCGGTTGAGCGAACGACGCTTACCTTCGCTTGGCTTGAACGCCGTGCTCGTGGCGAGCCGCCGTCGGGCAATCCGAAAGGAACCTTGGCGATCTCCTCGAGGGGATCGTTTCCAAGCAGACGTAGCTCTGCGTGGGCGCCCGACCGTGGGGCGTTCCATAAAACCTTTCCTTACTCATCCCGGTCGGGCTGCCGGTCGTCGCCACACCGGGCGGTACCGCCGCCACTCATCGATGAGTTCCGCGGAGAGTGTGAGGTATGGCCTCGACGCTGGCCACGATGATTGGGTCGTCCGCCGACCCATCTAGAGGCCCTCTGGGGCTCACCGCGACCGCCCTCGCTTTTTTACGTGTTGGGGCGGCTTTCATTCTAGCTGGCCGATTCGCCTTCAGAATTCCTCAAGACGGCAGCCGGCCTCGCGCGAGCCCGTAGGCCGCTTGCTCTCCCGAGGTCGGCGCCCAGTGGGCCGCTTTCATACCTTTCTTGGCATGGGGCGCCCGGCCGTTACGGCCGGCGGGCTCGCGATCTTTGCGGCGTCTTGTGGCGCGAGGCCGTCTGTCGGAGCGATTAATGTTTAGTGGGATTTAAATGGCCGTGTGCACGCACGAGTAGTGGGCGTGGTGGCAGGTGACGGTTGGCGGCTGCGTTGGTCCGCGTGAGGCGTCGATTGGCGCGAGGCGCGTCTGTTTCCGCCAGCGCCTATAAAGGAAGGAGAGGGCGGCGCGAGGGAGCAAATCCTCTCGCCGCCCTTGCAAAAAGAAAAGGAGAGAAAACGCAAGGGAAGAAGAAAAGCTTCTGCCCGTCGCGCAGTCCTCCGCTCCCCTACGCTCATTCGGGATGTCGCCGACCACACTCGGCCGCGGCGGTCGCTACCTCGGCTTGGAGAGGAAGGAGCTCCTTCCCAGCTGACCTCGATCCATTGGCCAAGTGCCGCCGGCCGGACCGAGGTCCCCGGCCCGGGAGGCAGCGAGATAGTCTCGGGCGGCCTTCTACGAGCGGGGTTTCGCCTCCCACTCCACCCGCTCGTCCGGGGTTGCTGTACTACTACGGGGAAGTTCATCACCGAACTCGAACGGAGCCCTCCACATCGCGGTCTTCATGACGCTGTGCGAGGCCTTCGGGATCGAACCCCACCGGGGCTCTGGCGCCACTTCTTCTTTCGCGAGGCCGCCGCCGGATGCCACCGGTCTCCTCGGCGCTCTGGCGATCCAATCAAGCAACCACCGCAGTCGCCCTACGCCGATGTGAAGCCGCCGACGCCCAACCGGGGTGGCACAAATGAGTGGTTCTACGTCCGAACATCGCACAGTGCCCCGCCCTTCGGTGGGAATTTACCGACGCCGCATCCTTGCCGGACTCGGGGTCTTGACACGAGGACCGGCGAAGGTGGATGAGATCCTTGGTAAGCTCGCGGACTGGCGGCGGGGCTTGACGGGCAAGGCGGTCCTCAAAGACGTTCATGGAGAGGCGCATCCAACCCCTCAAGGATCGGCCGCGCCCCATGTTTGAGTATCGTCCGGACCGACCACTCGCAAGGTCGCTTCGGGCGGAGCTTCCGTCGGAGGTCCTCGCGGCGTGTGGTCGCGGTTTCCGTCGCGGGAGATACCGAGCCAGCGGGCGGGGCGCCTGCTCCGTTCTCGGCGCAGAATCCGCAGAACTTGGTACGTCTGGTGGCTCCCGTTTGCTTTTGCTTCGCTCTGTTTCTTCGCCCCCTTACCCGAGCGCGTTCTTGCGAGGCTTGGTGGCACGATCTCTCGCCTTGCTTCCGGGAAAAGGAGGCGAGCGGTCGCGGCGCCGCAACGGAGCAGCGCGCGCCGCTCCCTGGCGAAGAAGGAGGCCACGAAGGAGCGAAAGCGGAAAGAGCGCGCGGCCCGGCCCGCGCGCGGCGAGGAGGTCTCTGACGAGACTTTGAGTGACGGCGACGAAGAGTCGTCGTCAAGCGAGGGGGGAGCGGTTGGCGGAGGCGACTCCGGCGGCTGCGACGCGGGTTCCACAGCGGGCGGCGGCCGTGGTTCTTCGGAAGAAAGCTGCGCAGGTATATCCTGAAGATGCGCAGACCCTCACGCCTCCTCGCAGGGTCCGGCAAAGAGGGCTCGTCAGTGCCGTCGCTCCTTCCTCGGTAAGTGACTTACGTGCCCCGCTTTGGTCCTCTCCTGCTTCTTCCTTCAGCTCTCGACCGACCGATGTGCGCAGGGCTCACCACTGGGAGGGCGCCGAGTCTCGGCGGTGAGGAACCGCATTTCCGCTTCCGCTCATGCGGCGCGGCGGTCGTCGGGGCGGGGTCCGGATGCGCCTCGCGGCAGGTCTGTTGGTGAGGGGACGCTGCCGGAGAGCGCCGGCCATTGCCGCCCGATGCGATCGAGGAAGCTCATTGGCGCGCTTCCGCCCGCGCCGTTGTCTGGTGAGACTGGTGAGGTCCCGCCGCCACCGGGGCGCTGACCGCTACCGTCTGGCAGATCGACGGAGACGCGTTCGCCATCCTTGCCTTCCGCAGTTATCGTGGGTCGTGCGAAGTCTGCCGCCGGGAAATCGATTTGCGGCGTTCGCGACACCGGCGGGACGAGTCCTGCCGCCCGCCGCCGGGGCCACCGCCTGCTTCGGCGGTCCAAGTGTTGCTGGAGGGCGCGCAACCGGCTGCTGCAGACGCTTCGGCAGGCGGGGAGGTCGAGGCGAGCGATTCTGCCGTCGTCTTGACTTGGCCCGACGACCCGGCCGGAGGGCAGCGTTCGCTTACGGGCGGCAGGCGTAACGCAGCGGATTGGAATGCTTTGGAGGTGGAGATGGGGAGGATCCACGCCGACCTTACTCGCGCCGTTGATGCCGCGTCCAGGGCGAGAAAGTCCATTGCTCAGGAGTCCCGCTTCGGCGGTCGGTAAGTCGGCGGATTTGTCTTTCGTGCATCTCTCGGCCGGAAAGCGGAGATCGACGCAGTGGCCTTGGCTTCGGCTCCGTTGGCTCAGGCGACCCTCGGCGGCATTGCCGCGGCAATGTTACGGTTGGCGTGAGGAAGAACGGAAGGTCGTTCGTCTCCTCAGCCAACTGCTGATGCACCTGACGCGCGCGCGCGCGCGCCAGAGGCGAGTGGTGGGTTAGGCTGACGGCGCTCCAGCTCGGCCTGGAGCTTATCGAGCTCGGCCTTTCGGGCCTCTAGCTCCTCTCATTGCCGGCGAAGGTCGTGAAGCGTTAGGTGTCTTGTCGTCGTCTTCCTGCCGGGATTCCCCCCGCCGCGCTTCGTCGCGCGGGAGGAGGGTCCCGAGGGTAGCGGGGGTGGAGGACGGTTCCGCGGCACCCGTCATGTTGCACTCGCGGAGTACACTCGCGGGGATACTCTGTCGAGCCGAGCCGTGGTCGGAGGAATCCGCCACAGGTCGTGGAGGAAGCCGTAGCGTGGCCATGGCCACGAGTTGAGAACCCGTGGAGGTGGAACCGCCGCCGCCCGCGGCTTCGTGGCGGCGTCGCCAAGAGCGATCTTGCTGCTGCAGGCCCGCGCGGCCCATGCGGGGGCCTCGAGGCGGAGGTTGCTGAGGACATCAGCAACCGCATCCAGGCTTGCGGAGGACGCCCGGTCCCGGATGGCAGCGGGAATGAGGACAAGCTCTCCCGCCGTGGTGACGATGAAATCGAGGGTGCCGAAGCGGATCCAGCCCCTCGACATCGGTGAATCGTGGTGGGAGGAGGCCATCAGGGAGGAGAATGGGAATCCGAAGATGAGGATGTCGGTGAAGACGCGCGAGGGCCCCTACCTGGCGCGCCAACTGTCGGTGTTTCGTGCACCGGCAATACGAATTTGTGGTCGGATGGGTCGCGCGCTCCCTCTCTCGAATGGTCGACTCAAGGAGTCGATGATGTATCTTGGTTGGTGAAGCGTCCTTACTCCGATTAAGCTCGGTGTGGGTGTATTGATCTTAGGGCGATGAACAAGAGGAATACAAGCGAGGCGAGTGAGTCGGCCACCGATCCTGGTGTTTTCGCTTAGGAGTTGTGGCTACCTAGAAGATCGTCTTTTCCATCGCCCCTCCTCTCGGCCCCCGCCTCCTTATATAGACGGAGGAGGTGTTACACGGGAGTTCGGGAAAACTACGAGGAAGGGGCCTGCGCGTCTCGAAGTCTGGTTTCTGTCTTGTCCGACCGACCCCTGCTCGTCCCGAGGCAGGGTTGGTGGCTCTGTGATGAGCCGTCTTGCGTAGTGTTGTCTGGATGACGTATCGCGTGGTGCTCCTGTCAGCCTCGGTGGCTTTAATGGCGCTTGACTTTGCCTTGGCCTCGGGAGTGGGCGTATTCTTCTGCGGTGTGCCAGGCGATGGGACGGGGGCTTGACTTCTTCGGTGGCTCCTCTGACAGTCTTGGGAAGGAGCCGTCTGCCTTCTGACGACGCCTGTGACGCCATGCACAAAGGCAATCGACACCGTGGGCCCTACTGGCTCGCGCGCGGGTGGAGCTTGCTGACCGTGAGCTTTAATATTAGGCGGTCGGAGCCCGCCGACCGCCCGGGATCGGAGTCCGCCGACCGTCTAGGGTCGGTCCTGCATAGGTCGGGGTTCGCTCTCCGCGGCCCAAGTGCCTTTCGGCAGTGCTGGGCCTTCGCCGTGGTAGGTCAGCCCGTTCGCGTTTCCGGGCTGATGGGGGTACCCATGGTACGGGTACTCGTCAATAACATTGTCAGCTTTCCTAGTAATGATATTCATAATTTGGTTTGCTGCATGACTTTTGAAACTTCTGTAATGTTTTGTGTACCCTATGGTTGGCTCTTTCTTAACCTGTCTTTATAAAAGTATTTGTTTTGCTTGTCAATGTCCTCGGTTTAGAGAATCTGTTAACTTGTCGATGACATTGTTTTAATTATAATAGCCATGGCTGGAGAAGCTGATGGAAACACCCGACAGGGATCAAGATTCCCCCCTGCTGCTCTCAATGAGCGTATCCTTTCTTCCATGTCTCAAAAGCACGTTGCTGCCCACCCATGGCATGATTTGGAGATAGGTATTGACGTATTGTACACCCTCATCAAGGATATTATCACCTTGCTATGTTTTGCTTAGACTATAATTTTGTATGTTTTGTCTTTTTCCTTATGTTCTATAGGATATCTACATGCACGAGTTATACTGTGTTTTAAGTTACTTGTTGTTTTATATTTGTCTTACTGTGTGTGCTTTTAAACGCAGGACCAGGAGCTCCTGCAGTTTTCAACTGCGTAAGTTTATGTTTTTACTACTAAAATTTGTAAATATGGTTTGTGTTCTGATCGTATTGATTGATAGCAAATTGGAGCTTTACCTTCGTACTTGCATTGAATCCCAAATGGTATCATAGGGACTGAATTTCTTCTCCTGGTTCCCAGTCTTGAAATCCTCAATTTGAAACCCCTATACTTGCATTAAATCTATTAAAACTTTTTTTGGGCTAATTCTGTTGCAACTTTGTGGGACAATGCAGAGTTACATTATACCGAGTTAACACTCATGTTTTTTCCAATTTCTGGTACCAGTTTGGCCTTGATATGATGTTACTCAAAAGATCTTGTAAACCAGCCAAGACTAGATTATATTTGTTGTAGTCTGGATTCCTTGTTTATTTAACTGTTTTTAGCTGGCATGTTGCTATTCTATGAGCGAAGTTACATGCGTTTGTTATTTTTTGAAATTTCAGGTGATTGAAATTCCTAGAGGCAGCAAGGTTAAGTATGAGTTGGACAAAGCGACTGGTCTAATCAAGGTGAGGTTCCAACTGATGTACTCAGAGTACATGAATATTGTTTAAATGTGTTGGCTAGTTGCAAATCATTTGGTTTTTGTGTGCACCATGCTTGTACTCCCTGTTGAACTCTAAACAATATCACCAATCTAGCTGTTGTGCTCAAAATGTAAAAGGAGGTTAAACATCAGTACATCACTACCAATTAACACTGTTCAGTACAAATTGGGGCTTTATTTCAATAAAAGAAGGACATACCTTAAGGACATAGGAATGCGGAGGATTTGCATGCTACAACGACTTCTTTTTCGCATTGACAGAAGAAAACTTGAACATTTTACTTGTGTTTCAGGTTGATCGTGTTCTTTACTCCTCTGTTGTTTACCCACACAACTATGGTTTTATTCCACGCACACTGTGTGAGGATAGTGACCCCATGGACGTCCTTGTCCTGATGCAGGTATATGATGGATGCAATGTCTACATTTTTTACATTACCAGCTTTGCTCTAACATCACATGCTCTTTCTGTCCAACAGGAACACGTTGTTCCAGGCTGTTTCCTGCGAGCTCGTGCTATTGGGCTTATGCCTATGATTGATCAGGTTAAATTTCTCCATCCCTTGATTACATTGAAGTTTTTTTTCGCTTGGGTATGGATTAGACTTGCACGCTTCATTTCATTGTATTCTACCATACTGTTTCAAGATCGCTTGGTTCTAGTGATTTTACAAAGATGGCAAGAACAAATTATAGTACTCCATATAAAGTGGATTTTATCTGAACACTGAATACTGAGTTCATCTAGTTAATCATTTGATGTCACTAGGGTGAGAAAGATGATAAGATCATAGCAGTCTGTGCTGATGACCCTGAATTCCGTCACTACACGGACATCAAGGATCTTCCCCCGCATCGCCTTCAAGAGATCCGTCGCTTCTTTGAAGATTGTATATTCTTGCACTATATCCATAGTTTTCCTTTCCAAATGTTATATATAGATCATTGACTGCTGTAACTAGATTCTGATAATTAAACTTCTGTGTTGACAGATAAGAAGAATGAAAACAAAGACGTTGCAGTGAATGACTTCCTTCCAGCAGAAGATGCCATCAAGGCAATCAAGTACTCAATGTGAGTTTGCTTGTTCATACTTCTGCAAAACATGATACTAATAGTTTACACTAACTTTCTGTTGTCTAGGCTGATTCATTCACTAAACGATGTCAAATGTTATACCACAGGGACCTTTATGGCTCTTACATCATTGAGGGCTTAAGGAAGTAATCTCCGGCTGCTCAATTGTAGAGGCTACATGATTCACTCAACAGCTTATTATTAATACGACGACATATGTTAACATACATGGTCGAAAACCAAACCCAGGGATATATACCTTCTGTTCATGCTGAGACAAGAAGCTTACCTTTCTCCTTTCATATATGCTAATGTCAGGTCCAAGTACTTGACCACTTGCTGAAATCTTTGTCGTCGAACCGACACCTGACAGAACGCAGAACGGTTGCCTGATAGAATATAACTATTACATCAAGGCTCATTTGCATTCATCTGTTGAACATCCTGATTCGTACCGTTCCATTTAATCTGTTGATATCGTTGTGTTACTGTCGACATCTGTGTTTGCCAGGAGCTTTGTATCTGGCTATCTGCTACTTTATCTTTTTCTTTTTCTTTTTTTTTCTGGGGGAACATGACGCCGAGCTCAGTGATGCGTTAGCTGCTGACGCAGACGAGTTTTTTCTGCGAGCATCCTCAGCCACTATCTAGTACTGACGTTTGCAGCCATGGCTGCAACTCTTCTTGGAGAAGCTCGTATCGCTATCATGGGCTGGCTCGCGCTCTGGACCCCGGATCTGTAGAATTTCAGTATAGGTCAAACTACTTGATCAACTCATGAATGAGCCAACGAAAAAGTTTCGAGTATGGCTGAAGTCAGTTAAGTGACGAATAACAGAACAAAGCTTTCGAAGAAAGAAAATATCCTGATCTGAACACTACTGAGTTGTCACAACTTGGAAAATGGATCATAAAGTTTAGGCATTTATTCAGGATTACCAACCTGTTACAGTACTACATGCAAAGCATCTGAATACAATCAGATGTTCCAAAATCACTACTCTCACGCCTTCAAAGAACACTTGCGAAAACCCAAAGAACCTCAATTCTTCAGTAATGTTATTCAGATTAAAAGCTCGATGTAACAGTAGCATGCAATTGGGTAATTAAGCCCCCAGCACATGAAGCATCATTGCATTCTGAGCGTGCATTCTGTTCTCTGCCTGTGGGAATACGATTGAGTTGGGAGCCTCAATGACACCGTCTGTCACCTCCACCCCTCGTTCGGCAGGCAAACAATGCATAAGGTAGGCTTCTGGACCAGCCATCTCCATCAGGGCTTCATCCACCTAAAAGCACAAAGAATTACAGAAGCAGTCGCTAAGGGCCATCCCATGTGCAGAGACAACTGAGAAACTAAAAACAAGGCATGCAGCGCAAGTATTCACACACCTTTGTGCTCTTCTGTTTTAATTATCACAAGGGCATCATAATGAATTCTCATGAGCTAACTTTTAGTATTATTCTTACATCTTCTAAAAGTCAAACATAAAAAACAAGTTCTTTGGTTTCTATTAAATTGTCGTATGAACCTTCCCAAGTAGACGTGATTAGCATCTAGCAAAACAAGAAATAATAGGTATCTACATTCCAGTCTTAAGTATGACGATATGTGCATAGATTGAAATTAGTGCAAAACAAGAGGCAGACGAACCGTGAATTCCTGGAATATTTGCTTTCTATATTCAGCTTCCTCCTTTTGGCCCATGCTGGCCCAAACATCTGTATACACAACATCTGCTCCCTTAACTGCTTCCTTGGGATCATTTGTTATTTCAATCTTACTGATCCCAGCACTCCTGGCAATCTCCACAGTCTTCGCATCTGGCTCAAAGCCCTTAGGGCAAGCACATACAAAGTGTAAAGGAAGTACAGCAGCCAATAGAAGCCATGAGTGCACGATATTGTTACCATCTCCAACATAGACAACCTACATAACAAAAGAAAAGGTGAGAGAGAACCAGTTACAGTATAACAAAACGACCATATATTCTTTAAGGGTGAACCAATCCACTGAATGATCTACCTTGGTGTTTTCAATACGACCAATGTGTTCAAGCATAGTAAGTGCATCGGCCATTATCTGGCATGGATGGTTATAGTCTGTGAGGCCATTTATGACAGGTACAGATGCATATTTTGACAAGTCCAAAATATCCTGCCAAAATCATGTGAGATGTGAGCAAGATAAGACAGCGTTTGGATGGAACCATACAGGAAACAGCTTAATTGAAACTTTCTAAGATCAACGCACGAATGCAGGATGAGAATAGCTTAGAAAGATCAATTATCCCAGTAATAAGCATGCCAACAAAACAAGATGGTGTGTAATTGAGTAAATGACTAATCCCAAACATCAGATAGATGTTGAATAGATTTTTAAAAAGTAAAAAAATGAACAAACCAAGAAGCCGTAGCAATGTTATTTGTCATAACAATCATCCATCCAAAATTTCCAGGTTGGTTGTTAGATGTTTCAGTTACAACTACACTTTATCAAAGTTGATTTAATAGGTTTCAGCTTGGGAAAATCTTGATTTAATTGCCTCTTTAATGCTTATGGTTTCGAAGTAGATATCTAACTGTTCTCAAGGATCAAAGAAATGAGAAGATAATATTTTTGTCCTGATTGTAATAATCAAGCAGCATGGAGCAGACAGATTGAATATGTAGGAATTTTATTCAGAATCTGTGTACATTCAGATTATGCTGGTAAACAGTTCAAACAGAAAATGTATAATCATCTAACTCATGATCATACCTGGTGAGAAAAAACCCTGGCCATTATGACATCATTATAGCCAGAAAGTACTCGAGCGACATCACGAGTTTCCTCACGCTTGCCCATCTGGATATCATCAGGGCCCAAATAAATGGCATGGCCACCAAGCAAGAAGAATCCTGTCTCAAATGAAACACGGGTCCTCATCGATGGCTTGGCAAAGATCATGGCCATTGACTTTCCTTTGAACGGTTGGAAGCTCCTGTCTCCTGACTTTATCATTGCCTTCACCTCAATAGCCTGGTTAAGGATCTTCATGATTGTATCCTTGTCAAAATCATTGATATGAAGAAAATCCTTAGGAACCTGTTTGGCTGCAAGAAATGACTACAGTTAATAAAAACAGTGTATTATATGTGAAATTTTACATCTTCAGTAATGAAAGCTCCCTTTCGTGCCCAAAACAGATAAATTGCATATCATAGTTTCAGATGACCACATTCTAAATTAAAACACAAAGTTAGATTGGTTATACATCTACATCTTAATGAACTCAAATGTATAATAACAAAACCAAAAATCTTTACCACAAAAAATTCTAGCTCAATGGTGTATATAGGTGATGAGGAGGTCAGGGAAAAATGCAAGCTTTGTTTTGCATTTTCAAACAAGAAAATTCAGTCATATTCTTGCTTGATCATTCATACATCCAGTGTGATATCTCGACATGGAACCTTACGACAGATCATTGCTCATCCAGTAGGCACATACAAGGAATATGATCGCCCGAAGTTTGCCATAGCTGATGATGCATCATAGTTGCGTTCGACGTTTTGCACCACCCTTTGTTCTATTTCAAAACCCATATGAGACAATTAAGTCTAGTCCCTGAGGAAGTGAGGAGACGTGGAATAATTGATTATTTGCCATAAAATTGATGTATATTTGATGATTTGCTACGCCGTATCTCACTGATATTTGGGCTTAAAAGACCATATATAGTGAGACATACCGTGACAAATTATAAGTGCACGTCAACTTTTAGACAAATAATCAAATCTCCCTTACAACGTTGGGAACTAAAAAACAACTCATATTTTACAGTTCTAAATCGTACAATAATCGAAAATACTTTAATGAGGCGTTAGAAACCCTAACCATCTTTCCCCGTGGAGGAGGCCACGGTGGGGCTGGACACCGCGGCGGCCGCCACCCCGCAGAGGGCGCCAGAGGAGGCGGCGGCGATTGGTCGCGCCGTGCGCGGAGAGGATAGGAGACTGCGGGAGGAGGCGGGGGAGGAGAGGACGAGGTGGCCGCCGGAGATCGCCGCCGCCATCGCGGGGAGCTTGTGTGGGACGCTGATGAAGCGGACGGATGGCTGGCTGGCTGGGGGAGTGGAAACCGGGACGCCGGCTTTGTTTCTAGGGGGATTGGGTCGTACTAATGGTCGAGGCTACGATACTATTTTATGGTTAGTAGTGGTATTAGGTACGTAGGTGAGGTGGAGAGCAATCCTCTCACCGAAACAATTATCAATTTGGACCGAGAAAAACTACTCTACATGTCCAAACTCAACTGCAGGGGCGGAGCCAGCTCAAGTCCAAACCTCGAGCTGACCCATATAGCCCTGAGCCTATTTACTAATTACATAGAATTTATATTTAGCAGTTTACATGGACCAATCATACTAGGCCTCGGGCCCAGGCCCGGTGGCCCGAGTCCTAGCTACGCCCCTGCTCAACCGCACATCCTACTACCATTCGATTCAATTCCCAACTTTCACAATCGTCTGATTAATTCAGCAGCACGCTAAACCTTATACATTCACTATGTCGCTCTCACACGGCCATTCAGGTTGCCCCTCTCTTACCCAGGATCAGACAATTAATATCAAATATACAAGTACTAAGGGCATGTTTGTTTCAGCTGGGGGATTGTAGAAAACAGCTTTTAAAATCTAGAAGGTCAACAAACAATCAACTTTCAATCTGGATTATAACAATCTGGAGGGTAGATTGTAGCAATCCCACAATCCAAAATGTCCTCAGCTTTTTCTTTGCAAAAGACCAAAATGTCCATCGAACTTTAGTCGAAATTACCTACCATTGCCACCCCTATTGTAGAATAGCAATCCAAACACACTATAATCTGAGTTGCCAAACAGCCATTAGCTTTTCAACCTTCATCTTTTAACAATCTAGCTTTTACAATCCAGGTTTTTAAAGATGCTTTCTACAATTCCTAGCTGAAACACACATGCCCTAAGTCTAGACATGTGGATTCGCTTACTAAAGGTTTACCACCCAGTCTCTTTCGGGAGCATGTTGCTGGCATAGGTTTATTGGGAAGCCTTTGATTCTGAAAATAAGGACCATAAGAACATAAGCCAACTTTCGTTAAGAATAAGTAATTATTCCATTGAGATGGAATGATACACTATAAATACTGGGGTTTCAGCGATGCCTTTTATTAATCGTTGTAATACGTATCTTGGTATGTTGTTCCGTTGAGTATGGACTTATGTTATTAACCTTACGATCAAGTGGGAGAATGTTGATTTTGATCTCGGCTAACAAACCCTAACTGCCTCCCGAGAATCCAGTGCCATGATTGGAGGTGCTCCAATAGAAAAAAAAATTGGTGTGGTCCCGAGTCAAAAGTGCGCAACATTTAAAAGGGGATGTCGGCCTCTCTTTCGATTGATCTGATGACTAAGTAAGGAGAGAGGCAATCCCAAAATCTCTAACCCTAACTGATCCTAAGGCGTGCTGCTTTGACCTGAAGGCTCCACTGTCGTCTTTATCATCTCACCGGGCGCACTCCGAACCACACGCCATCCATCTTCTTCCTGGCTGCGCCTTAAGGTTCTGCTACTCCTTCACCGACACTCAAAGACATCACCGGCCAAAAACCCTAATGGCATTGTCTTCTTATCTCCGGGTTAGTTCATATAATGACTTATTTCCGTATTATTTAGTGACCATGATTTAGACTAGTTCAAGACTTAGACTCAGCTCTAGCAACTCTAACAGATGAATCAAGAAAAAAAAAAGTCATCCATATGTTTGATGCTTAAATGGAACCATCCTATCGTGAACCAAATGATACAAATTTAAAAAATACTCTCTATAGATACCGAACCATTCTATTTAACAAAAATAATAGAATCAAATGGCGCATAACCATCCCATCGTATTAACTAAAACACCCTTAGTTTAGCGAGAAAGGACAAGAAACGATGCTATCAACCTGTTACTCACAGTCTCCATACATCGCCGTATACAAGGCCACGTACACCTTTCTTTTTCTACTCCCTCCATTTCTTTTTATAAGGCGTATTTGGTTTCGTTAGGACAATACTTTGACCAACAATTACTCTATTAGCATATAATTTTTATGACACAAAATTGATATTAGCAGTTTTGTATTCAAAAGTACTTCTATATAATTATGATTTTGTATTGCATAAATGATATATTAATGAAGTAATCGTTGGTCAAAGTCTTGTCCTAACGAAACCAAATACGCATTATAAAAAGAAACGGAGGGAGTAGAAGGCAGCAGCTCTCCCAGTGAAGGACCTGCCGAACAAGAAGAAGCCCACACACGGTCTTCCTTCCTCTTAGATAAACAAAACCCTCGCTACGTCGTCCGTTGCATTGCATCATCAGCGGGCAAGAAACACCGGGAATGCCCAAGACCTGTCTAGTGCCTGCGTGCGCCACGTGGTTAGCTGCGCTCGCCCACGCAGTTCGGTGCGGGAGCCAGAGCCAGCAACTGGAAAAAAATTCTGTGGAGGAGGTATGTAAATTTAACTCTGTGCATTCTCACTCCGATGGATGCCACGTGTCTATCTAGCTAAATCTCAACCATTCATTTAATTTCTCACTCCTACCATTAATAACATCCTTGATTTCTCACTCCTCCAATTAATAACACCGTTGATAGTATGAGGTTGAGATTTAGCTAGATAGACACATGGCATCCATCGGAGTGGGGATGCACAGAGTTAAATTTACATACCTCCTCCACAGAATTTTTTTCCCCAGCAACTACCCCATGCGCCGTCGTTTGTTCACGCATCTGATCTCTCTTCTTTCTTTTCTTTTTTTCTTTTTTTTAAAAAATAGCTCTCTATAGCAAAGAACTATAAAAATTTCTCTTACCCACATGAAAGAAGTAAAAACTGACACCTAACTTCTTTTGCTTCCGAGAACCGCGGGAGGCTAAGTTAACACAGCTCAGAAGTAGACGACTCGAGCTGGTTGCCCAGAGACACGATGGCACGCCATATGTTTTCGTTATGACACTGGAGCGTAAAAAGTCCTTCTGTGGTACTATAACACGAAAGAGGTCTTCCATGATGCTCAAGAGACTATTTGTTTACTTTTAAAAAAAGAATTTTTTTTTTATAAAAAAGAAAAAGAGAGAGTTAAATAAATACTCTCTCCGTTTATTTTTACAAGGCTTATTTTTTGAATGATCTTGTTCACAAATATAAGGCTTGCATGTAGATTTAATGAGGCCTTTTCTTCTGTACCCCTGTTTATTCTCTCTCAACCATATGCAATTATTCATTACCACTCACACAAAGTATTCATTACCACCACACAAAGTAGATCTTTCATCTTCCAAGATAATTAAGTGATGGTAGTAAGTTATTTTCTCTCATACATTTCTCAATTTCAACGCAACCTTGATCTTTATGCTAAATCAAAATACGCCTTGTAAAAATAAATGGAGAGAGTAAACAGTTCTGCACTCCCCCAACTAAACCCAACCCAACCCAACTCAACCGAACCGATGAAACTATCCTTCCAAAGCACTGCCCACCAAACACAAATCTGCTCGGAATCGCGGGACTTCCTCCGTCCGCAGTACCCGAGCCGACGGCATCTTCCTTTTCCACGCCCGTCCCGCCCTCTTCCCGGGACCCGGCGAGCCGCTGACGCCGAGGCCCCACGCGCGCGCCGCGGGGGACAGGGTGCGTGCGAAGCGGCAGCCTGTCTCTTTTTCTTTTGTGCTTTCAAGGCAGTAAAATTCCCCAATAAAAACCGCGGCTCTCTCTCTCTCTCTCTCTTAGGCATCTCCAATGGTGCCACTTTAGCTAGCTATAAGGGTACCAACTCAGCATTTTGCTTAGGTGGATGAGAAAAAAGGAAGAGAGAGAGATATGCTTACTACTAACTTATAGCCAGGCTATAGCTGATTTCAAGGCATTTATCACCTCTTACATATGGGCCCATATTTAATTTTGTAGACAATGCTATAGCTAGTCCATTGGAGAGGTTGTCTATTAGCTATCTATAGATAACATGTACACTTCTTATAGCTAGTAGTTAACTACACCATTGGAGATACCCTTATATTTCCTCCTCCTCCTCCTCCTCGTCCCTCACTCTCTTTCCTTCCCTGCGAGCAGAAGTGCATGTCGTTGTGGCTGGCTGGTTCGTCTCGCGCCGCTTATTTTGCCCCGTCCTCCCGTACGATAAATTCGAAACGCGAGCGAGCTGGCTAAGGTTTCCTTGGACCCCGCGCGAGGTGGAGGCGCGCCCCCGGCCGGAGCCTGATACAGGTGATTATCTCTCCGACGAATCCTTTTATTTTTTTTTTTGGGCCGGATGTATTGGTTCGGAGGGGGGATATTGTTCCCGGAGGAGGGCTTCCGTTCGAGCGGCGCGGGTGGGGGGTTGGTTCTTGCGTGGTGGATGATTTGGTCGGGTTTTGGGTCAAAAAAATTCGAAATGGAAGTGTTCGATTTGGGACACATCTGAGTCGTATTTGAGATTCCTTCTGGGCGATTCTTGTGAATTTAGGTGCAAGAATATTTCGCGTTTCTCCTTTTTGTGTGTGTGGATGATTTCAGCTGCTTATCGTCGGCATCTTATGCTTCCATCTTTTTCGGAGGATGGGGTGCCTACGTGTTCCGTTGCTGGTGTTTGTGAATAATTTGGATCGGAATCTCCTGACCTTGATGCTCTATCTCTCCTTCCAGCCTAACCTCCTCTGGTTTTGTCAATTGCGATTCAGGGCCTCGTTGATGCCGGGAAGGTGCAATCTCCGGTGATTCCCGGCAGCCGCATCCCCATGCCGACCATCACGCAATACGTGCTGGACCCCTTCCTGCAGACCCGGTCGCCGACGCAGACCCAGAAGCTTGTTTCCAAGCCGCCGCCGGTGCCTCCGCTGCCTCGGGAGAAGGCCACCGAGGAGCCGATACCTGTGCCGGCGGCTACTGCCAGGGGGCACACGTCGCCGGCTCCCTACACCACGCCTGAGAGCACGCCACTGCCGGGCTCGCCTTCCTCGTTCCCCGGAACCTGGTCGCCGTACCTCATCAACCATAAGCGGCGGGGGCCCTGCCTAGTCAAGACACTTTCCCAGGGTGATGTTGGGAGTGAGGGTAGCCGGCCGAAGCTCCCCATGACGCTGCCTGCTTTGCCGAAAAGGAGTGAAGCATTGGCAGTGCAGGAGCCTGAGTTTGCGTTTCAGCAAGAGAGCAATGGCGTGTCTGAAGATGACAATGGTGCGGAAGAGATATTGGATGGGCAGAATGAAATGTCCCGTAAGGGCAAGGGCGCCGTTTTTGGCGAAGATGAGCAGGATCAGCCCGAGTTTGAGTTTCAGCATGGAAGTCTTGACGCATTAGTGAGGCCTGTCAATGTTGGAAGGCCTGTGAATGGTGGAACACCAAGAAATAGCGAGAATGGTGCCTTCTTTGAGCCTCAGGATTCGCTGAGTGTGGCTAGTTACTCCGAGGCTGAGGATGCTGGTGGGCATGGGCGGTGGTGGAAGCCGAATTCCCCCCTTGGGACGTCTGTTGGCACACCCGGTGCAGAATTTTACGACGCATTCGAAGGTGCCAATCAGTTCTAATGTTATGTTTTACTCGAATGGTTTTATATCTGTATAGGCTCCTTGTTTGGATCATCTTAGATTGTTAACGTAATATCAAATATTAGCCAATTGATTAGTGTAATGTATTTCAAATCATGATTCAAACTGATCTGCGGTCGCATTGTTCCTGGTTGCTTATAGTAATTTTTTTATTTATCATTTAAAGGGTAGAAAAAAGTAAAAACAATCAAAGCGAAGAAGGAACTCTATAGGAGAGAATACCCCAATCTATGGTTTAGTTTCCTAACCATGTTCTGCTTTTTGGTTGCAAATTGCTGTAACAGTGTACTTTAAAATGGAATTTATCATAGCAGTTTAGTACGTGACATTCCTGAACTTTCTAGTAGGTCAGTCCACTCCGATGGTTTTAAGGGACATGTTGATTGGTCCCTTCATTTGGGTGCAGAAGAATCTCCTCACAGCTTAGTTTGGTTTGTTGGGCATTCCTAGGTTTCAGGTGCATCTTGGTTTCAAAACTTGATATGAGGTAGTCGCAGGCTACGTAGGTTTATGTGTTCAATCTCTTCTTGCGTTTGGAATTTGAACCATGATTATATTTTTGCTACTATTGTATTGTAATAACTAATTCGTATGGGGCTATGTGCTATTTCTTTGCCCCTCGAGTGATGAATATCTTTGTATCATTCTGCATATAGATTATGGGTAATCTGTCAGTCCATTCTTTTGGTAATGTGATCATGTCTACCCTTTTCTCCAAGAACTAATTTGGATGCTTGTTTTATCTACTGACTAGTGGCAATGCTTCTGTTTCCACACTAAGTCTAATTTGTTTGAAATCCAGAAATATCCAGTGATGGTGCAGCTCGATCTTCACGATCCAGTGATGACGACCTCCGTGAAATGAGATTAAGTCTGTTGATGGAAATTGAAAGGAGGAAACAGACTGAGGAAGAACTTGATAACTTGCAAAAGGAGTGGAAGAAGCTGAGTCATCACCTATCACTTGTTGCCTTGACACTTCCATCTCCAAGTGCAGCTGAGAAGACTGATGATTCAAGCATGGATCCTGGAGCCGAGTTGTGCCAGCAAATAACTGTTTCACAACTTGTAGCTGCTGCTATTGCACGGGGATTTGCTCGTGCAGAAGTTGAATCAGAGATGGAAACTCTGGTTGCAGCAAAGAACTTTGAGATTGCAAGGCTATCAGATAGGGTCCAGTACTACGAAGCTACAAACAGAGAGATGTCTCAAAGAAACCAAGAAGCTATAGGTACTCATGCTGAACTTATATATGTTTGTCTTCGCAATTAGCACATTTGTTTCAGTGATATACTAGTTGTGAACCTAGCTGTTTTGTTGGTGTCAACTTCAACCTACTATAGAAAATTAGAAACTAGCTTCTTTGCTGGTGGCGACCTGAATCTACTATAGACCATTCTTATTGCAAAGAAGTTTATGGTGTTTGATACATTGGGCGAGAAAAATAAGATATGCAAAAAAGAGAAAATTTCTTTTATGCCACTGAAAGTTACCCTTATTCCTTATCTGCTACTAAAAAAGTTACGATTTCTTCCATGCCACTGAGTTTCCACTTTCATCCCCTGTATGCCACTTCCATCACCTCACCGTGATCTCGCAGTTAAGTCGCAGTGGAAAAGACTATTGCCCTTCTTCCTCCTTTTGCTCTCCCCTTTCTTCTCTCTATTCATGTCTCTCTGCTCAAACTAACAAGCCAGATCCAAATCGGGATCGAACAAATCAACCAAAAGAAATTAATTGAAACAGAAGTAGTGGACATGGGAGGCTACTACGGTAGACTCGACGGTGGCTAGAAACGCCGACCCTAGCAGCAACCTCGGCATGACAGTGGGGTCGGTGGCCTGGACATGGCTACCACCGCGAAGGTCAACCTCCTCGCATGAACCCCGTAGTGTCCATCTCGCCCTGGTGTGCTCTTTGCTGTGGCCGCCCCGCCTGCGTGTCACCCTCTTCTCCCTTCTCCTTCCCTCTGTACTTCATGAGAATAGGTAGGCGTGGCCGCTGGGGGCACGGGCTGAGAGAGAGAGAGAGAGAGATGCTAGTAGAAGATCACTTCTGTTGAATTGGTCAATCTGTCCCGTGCACTTTGCTCTCCTAGTTGATTTTTGTTGTATTATCAAAATTTATTCGTTGCAAACTGCGAATCTTTGCTGGTTTTATCATTTGATTTACATTTGTTGTTCTTTGGCTTCTTTTTTTTTGTAATTGATCTCTGATTATGACGGATAAATCAAAATTTCCATTCTTCTAAAATTTGCAATGTGCAAGAACAAGTTAGATGGAGTCGAGGATCACGTGGCCTCTGTTGCTCCTCCAGTAGCTTCCCATGCTACTAACGAGGACAATAGCCCTAGGTAGTGGCGGTCCCGTAGAGGCCGGCGAGCTGCGACGGTGGAGTACATGGGCGGAAGACGTCACTAAGGGAGTGCCATGGAGGCAAGTGACTGGAGCAAGCTACTGGCCCACAGCAAGAGCTGCGACGGTGGAGTACATGGGCGGAAGACGTCACTAAGGGAATGCCATGGAGGTAAGTGACTGGAGCAAGCTACTGGCCCACAGCAAGAGCACATGGGTGCAAGCTGGACACAACGAGGTCCATGGCCAGTGGTGGAGGATGGGGAAGTTGTGCAGCGGTGGGCGTTCGGAGGGAAGGAGGAAGGGAAGAAGGGGCTTGCAATGACATGCGGGCCATAGACCATTGACTGTTACTGGCATTTGGTGAAAAATCTGACATGCTACAATGACTTGACGGCAACTCGAACTAACAGATCTAACGGGAGTGGCACTTAAAGGATGAAAGTTGAAACTCGGTGGTATAGGAGGAATCGTAACTTTTTGTGGCAAATAAGGGATTGGAGTAACTTTTAGTGGCATAAGAGAAATTTTCTCAAAAAAAAACCTTACATGTTAGATGTCTAGAAGATTTATGCATCTCCTGGCTACAAGGTCTGAACTGTCCAAATTGGAGCTAACACGAATATGTTTGTAGTTGTATTGATATTTAAACATCTTGTTTTTGGCTGCTTTGTATCAGAAACATTGAATAGAAGATTGCAAATGAGCAAGCGCTGTGGATTGATCCTTGAATTATTTTTTCGTATGTCTTGCAGAGATGTCCAGGCAACAACGGAACAAGCGTAAGAAGAGACAGAAGTGGTTCTGGGGTTCAGTTGGGCTTGCAATTACCCTTGGCGCAGTAGCCATTGCTTGGTCGTACCAACCTGCCTCGCAGCCCCAAACCAGTCCAGACTCAAATAGCACCAACAGCGACTAGAGCTAGATGAAGATGCATCATCTCCACCTTTCAGAAGTCCTAACAAGATATAACTGTAGTTCCTATAGGAAAAAGCTTGTATACGTTATATTTTGGTGATCGGCTATGATCACTAGAAATGTTCATTTGCCGCTTCCTCTGTAAAATGTTAAATGGGCCATCTCCGTTTAGGATTGGCTCCATTCCTCTACCGTAAATCCCTCGTTGCATAGTTGGTTGAGCAAATAATACGAGGAATGTGGATATGAGTGAGTAAATCCATGCCCAACTCAAGTGGAGTTGATTTTGATAATCTCATTTTGGTCCGGTCTTCTGTGGTGCTGTCGAACTAAGAGATGGAAAATTTTCTGACGTCCCATAAACATTGCAAGGCTCATACAATCCCCTAATTTTGCTCGTGCTCTTTTGAAGTGATGAAATGGGCAATTGGTCCGGTGATGCTAGCTTTTAGCTTTGAGAAATCTCACGTAAGGCACAGGTAGTGAGATGAGAAAAATAACATTTGTTTAAGGAGAGGTTGTAGACATACAAGATAACATTATATCTTCAAACAAGGACATTCAATACTTTCTTTTAGCCGTGTTTCTATATATCACCTTTCAATACAAGTTACACAAATCATGAAGCAATCAAAAGATAAGTAATCACTATCTATCATTTATTCATGCTTTAATACATATGCAAGTTTCAAAAACAGTTCATGCTTTAATACATATGGAACCTTCGAAAAGAGATGTATAAAAACACCTCTCACGAAGCATTTAATCTCAAGTCACTATACATCCGTGAGGAAGAACGAAAAAGAAAATTGTGAAGTGAAGGAAACTACAGCATATCACGTGGTTTCTTACATGATCGGTGCTGTAACTATCCTGCATTGGTTAAAGCAAGAGGTGAAGTTGCTGTCTATAAAGTAGGCTTCATGCGAATTCCCTTCCAAATAATCTCTGGTGTGATCATCCACAATGTCCTGAGAAAACCTCCCGTGACCGGTAAATCTTAGTGTCTTATCAATCTCCAATTGCAGCTATACGCATCACTATTCCTCATCCTTCAGCCAGTGACGAATGGTGTAGACGACAAAGCCGACACAACATCCTACTGAGCCAAGGATGACTATACTTCGGACCCACAGTGAAGAGGCAAATGCTTCCTGCACGAGCAAATGCCAGAGCACGAACCATAGAGCACCGAAGGCTGATCCTACAGTAGCACCCACAAGAACCTGGTTCAGTGTATGGAGCCGTTGTGACACTCGTAGCCACGACTGCACATAAGTAGGATGATAGTTAGATTGCACCGACTGAAGAACTTAAAATCACACCTAAAGAAAAAAGTGCGGTGCTTCTGTTGTCCAAAAAAAGCATGGTGCTTCTACAGTAGAGATGGCTAGAGATGTAAACAAAAGTTTGCAAGGAACCGTTCACCAATGGAGCAACTGTGATATCGCCAAATTTACTTGGTCAGATATAACTCTTACTAGATAGGAGGCCAATGCTAGAGTTGCAGCCCCAAGAATCATCGCCAAATAATTTGTCCCAAGCCAGTAGAACACTGCGTTGCAAAGGTGCCACATAAGAAGCCACACATTCCATTTCACTGGAGAAGCGAGTATTTGATTGCTAATGTACATGGAGGTACTGTTATACCCCAATATTTTAAAGTGATAAGTTTCTTTCTCTTAAATTTAATTGTACTAAAAATCTAGTGCACAAAATAAAGATAATATGTCTAATTTAGTTTTCACTCTTGAGCTTAATGGGATAGAAAGGCCATATAACAAAAAAAAGAAGAATTTAACAGAAAGGAAATCTAACTTTCAATTGAGTTCGATCGTACTAGCTTGCATACCCTAGTAATATTAATTATACTGAAAACAGCTAAGAGCTGTGACCAGAATTTATGTTTTTAATGTTGGCAGGAGAGTAGACTGACATACTGTGTCATGATTGAAGTATATTTGAAAGTGCTTACATGAAAGAACTAGAAACATTGCAGCATAGAAAATGGATTGCGCATGGGATGACGGCATTCCAGGATCAGACCGTAGAGCCGGCGCAGGCCTTTCATGGTTGAACATCTGTTTAAGAACCGACGAAAGCAGACTATTCACAACCGCACCCATCAAAGCCCACATAATTTCGGCATCATGCTTCCAAAGTGCTGCAAAAGCAAAAGAACCAGACACCAGCCATTTACTCTGGCGTACAGTATAACAATTTCAGTACAAGGTCCAGAGTTCGAGTGAATAGCATGAAGTTAAGCTCAAGTTCTAGTGAAAAGGTCATTTCAAATATAATGGCCAACAACGCTTCAGTAGAAAGCTATAACATTCTAAATTTCTCTCGCAAAACTTACCAGATATAACTGTACAAAATCAGGCATTAGATACGGAAAGATTCCACATTTTATTAACCAAAACTGAAGTGTATGAAAACAGTCTAGCTCGTAATAGTATATTGCAAATTTGCATCAAGACATCTAATGGCTTTTGAAAAGGAAGAAGACATCCACCATGATATAAACTAAAGCAATGGTCAATTGATATTCCCTACAGATCGAATCAGAATATCCTGGTGCTTGATTTAGTGCCTTTTGGTAAGCTAACTTTTTCAGCTTGGCATGCAAGTTTCAAGCATGGGAGCTCACTTGAATGGCATTAACAGAAGCGAACCAACCATGGGTACAAGTCTATATCAAGGCTCATGTTTCTCGAACTGAGAAGCACAAAATATACTACTAAGCTTGTAGCCACTGTGTGTTTGGTTGGAGAGTGAGGTGGAATGGAATGGTTCCATCTCAGATTTCAGGAATGGAATGACTTCATCTCAGATTTCAGGGATGGGATTCTCAAACAGGGCCCACTGTCACTCTCACATTCCAAATGGAATGGCTGCGTTCCAGAAAATTTGTAGAACCTGGCTGTCCCGAATCTAGAGAGAATATTCTCTTTTCTGGAACCAAGTCCTCCTCAGCTCTCCAACCAAACACTAGATTTGATGGGATGGGATGGTTCCATTTCGCTCCATCCCACTAACCAAACACACAATAAGATCAACAATGGAGTCACAACTCAACCAGACTTATCAAGAACGTCCTAGTTCCATACCAACAAGCACTAACCATCCGATTCAGAGCCGCCTCAACGGGAGCCCACCCGGTGGCCGCCTCCCGCCTCGGGCCGGGCAACTTGTCACCTCCAAGAATCGCATCCCCCTCCCCGGTACCCCCGACCTCCCGCGAGGACCCGCTCCCGACCCGGGCCATCTCCGCCATGCACACGCCAAGCCGCGGTGTTCTCGGACGCCTACGGGGCAGCAAGAACCAACCCTTGCACTCCGGTAGTCGATTCAGGCGGACGTGCTTGATGCGCGGCCATGGGGCTGGAGGCGACAAGAGCATGGTTCTTGGGGTGCTGAAAGCCATCGAGGGAGGGCGGGAGAAGCGGTGCTAATGGAGGAGGACAGCATCTTGAGGATTTGAGAAGAGGGGATTTTTGGGGGAGCCTAGGTTTGGATGGATCGAGATGCTTCCTTGGCGGAACGGGATTTTTGGATAGGAAATGGCTGTGAAAAGAATGGAGACAATGGGAAGGAGACAAGACAGACTTGGCTGCCTGCAATCGCTGACAAGGATCATAGGGTTTGGTGAGTCCGTGAGTGTCCTAATTTCTTACTTATTAGGGCATGTTTATATTGCAGAAAATACAATATTGTAGAATTATTTTTTAGAAAATAGTTTAGTTTTTATAAAAACTTGAAGAAATTCTCGCATTCCAAACAAAACCTTAGAATGTGAAGGATATTGTTTAATTTAAAAAATAGTTTAGTTTATAAAAAACTTCAAGAAATTCTCACATTCCAAACAAAACCTTAGAATGTGAACGATATTGTTTAATTTTAAAAATAGTTTAGTTTTTATAAAAAACTTCAAAAAAATTCTCACATTCCAAACAAAACGTTACAATGTGAACGATATTGTTTAATGAGAATATTTGTGCACATTACTTAGTAGAATTTTTTATTAGAGAAAGTTTATCTATAGCTTTTCCCTAACATGAGAGAGAGAGAGAGAGAGGAGCAACGGGCAAATGGCGAGAGAGACCGTGGAGAGAGATCAACTAGCAACTAACGGGCAAGTGAACATCATTAGCCACTTTTCTAGTCCCATTGCATGTTTGCATACACCTCACCCAACACTTAATCTGCAGTTACCAAAGGACCATCATCTCTGGTGCTAAGAGGGAGACCAATAGGTGTGTGTGTGTGTGTGTGTGTGTGTGTGTGTGTGTGTGTGTGTGTGTGTGTGTGTGTGAGAGAGAGAGAGAGAGAGAGAGAGAGAGAGGAAGAGAGCTCAGAGAGATTGAGAGTAGGGCTGGCCCTATAGTTTGGGAGGCTCGGGACGAATTCCAGAAAACAGGCCTACGACCTATAGGTTATAGTGAAGTAATTCTCACTTGTAAATATGCCAATTAAATCATTGAACATTTTATAATGACAAAAAATAAACATTGATAACATAAATTTTGATTAGCAAATAAGGTCCAATGCCACGGATATATGTAGTACGAGTTTCAACAACATGCTCTTAAAAACCAAAGAAGATGAAAAAAGTAATATAAACACTAAAAGGAACAGAAAAAATACTAACAAAGGCCTCTTAAGTCTTCACTATGAAATGAGCTTCAAAATCAAGTACACAAGCGGAGACCATAAGAGCAACCATTGTGTTTTTCATCTGAATAGAAAACCAGGACACGATCAGTCAATAACATTTATAATCATAAAAAACAACTCCTTGGAGCATTTAATGATGCAAAATCATCAATATCAAGATCAACATTATTTAATGTATTTTTCTTAATACATAACATGGCCAAACCATTCAATCTTTCTTGGGACATAGATGACCTCCAATAATTTTTCAGTAATTTTAATTTAGAAAAACTTCTTTTAGCTAACGCAGCATTCACATGAACAGTTAAGAGGATTCGGTAGGCAATTGAAACATTTGGATAGCAATCTGCAACCCTAATGAACTCAAGAATCTCAACTGCTGATATCAATGCATCTGGCAAAGTCACTTATAACACTTTTAATTCAGAAAAAAAATCATCTAACTCAACATCAGATGAGTTATCAGTAATTTTAATTTAGGAAAACTTCTTTCAGCTAACGCAACATTCACATGAACAGTTAAGAGGATCCGGTAGGCAATTGAAACATTTGGATAGCAATCTGCAACCCTAATGAACTCAAGAATCTCAGCTGCTGATATCAACGCATCTGGCAAAGTCACTTGTAACACTTTTAATTCAGAAAAAAAATCATCTAACTCAACATCAGATGAGTTATCATGAGAAAAAGTTTTTGCAAAATTAGTGCATCGAATGGGAAGATGTCCTCAAACCTCATTGATCTGGGTAAGGGTAACAAGTATGTTCCTATAGGGCTGAACTTTCCTATTACCTATATATACTAGTGAAGGATGCATAAGATCTGGGCCCCTGTTTGCGCTGGGCCCTAGGCTACCACACTTATTTCCCTGGCCCAGGGCTGGCCGTGATTGATAGAGACGGGCAAGAGAGAGAGCAGCTTCTTTTAAGGTATAAGTCTTTGTACTAAGGAGCATCGTATACTCACGCAAGCACTACATAGTTTTTCTAATGCCTATACTCATGTTCAAAATGAGGTAGTAAGTTTGTACCTGTTCAAGAATGAATAAAATTTAGTTTCTTTTCTCCAATATGTGTGTCCACTGCCTTAGTTCTTTGCGTCTCCAGCTCATTTCCTCTCATCGCAATAGTGTAAATGAGTCAGGCCTGGGCTGGCACAGCACGAAGCAGGCATTAATCACAAATGGGCCATGTCTGGGCTCGCCGAATGCGAGTTGGGCTGGCACGGCACGACAGGCATGCTAGGCTGTCGCGGCATGGCAGGTACGACACCCACCTTTAGACATAAGGTCTTGAGATTTGGTGTTTTCCTTAAAGAAAAGGATTGTAACTACAGGTAGTGGCAAATTTCTAGTGAGCCATGCTTGTCTGCACTTTCATTCATTACCTCCATGAGGCAAGCAAAGATAGAAAATTTTTCGGATGACTATTTCTCATTGACTAAATTCAAGGCAGCCTAGGAGAGCTTAGTCAGACATATGCCAGAGAAGGACCAAGCTTCAAAATGCTACCACCGAAGCTTGGCATGTCAGCTAGTAGGCCTGGGAAGAAGAAAATACCAAATAGTACAAAAGATGGAGGCAAGAAGAAAAAGGGCATGTAGTGTGTAAGATGCAAGGGATTTGATCATCGCAAAAGTAAATGTAAGGAGCCAAAGTGGGTAGATCCTACAGACATTGATAGCATGCCAAAACCTAAGAAATGGTACAGCTAACAAGTATGAATTTGTTTTGTCTCTGTCCGTGAAGACCACCTAATCCATGCTTGTGTCTTGTAACAAGAAGACCAATGTTGTTTCAAAGGCTACTGCAACCACATCTACTTCACAGGCACCCACAAGGAAAACCTTCCAAGGAAGGCGAAAAATGAATGCTACTGCCGGCTCCACTACTCCAAATAGGAAGAGGAACCTTAGCAACATGTTAATGAGTTAAATGTCAACATTAGTCATCATGGTTATGTAACTTTTACCTTTTGTGGTCCATTCATTGGAACCTTAAACACATAGAGTGAATGCTAATACTAGCTCCACTGCTCCAAACAGGAAGAGGAACCTTAGCAACATATTAATAAGTTAAATGGTTGATTAGTCATCATGATTCTATAGCTTGTACCTTTTGTGGTCCATTCATTGGGACCTTAAATCACATAGATAAGTGCTACAACATTGACTAGCAATAGCTCATACATTGAGAAGGCTTCACAAGATACATATCAAAGACATTGACCACTAGCTCAACACAACTAGGGGTGCAATCGGATTGGATATTTACCGTCCGACCGATCGACCGGATACTTTCGGATCGGATTCGGATTATTGATTCGGATATTTATCGGATTCGGATTCGGTTTCGGATATTTTGATTCGGATTCGGTTTTGGATTCGGGAGGATACAATCCATCGGATCGGGATTTTTCGAGAAAATTATCGGATATTTCTAAAAAAATACCGTCAGATATCCGAATTCGCTGAGACACTGAGCCAGTTCGCCACACGGCCCAGCGCCCCAGCCCACACCAATTCATCACCCATCGCCATCGGTCGCCAAAAGTAAAACCACTAAACCAGAAGACGAAGCCTCCAGTCCCAACTCAGCAACTCCAGACATAACTAACCTACGCCGCTGCCGATCCTCCCAGAGTCCTAGATCCCCCGACTCTCGCCGCCGTCGATGTCGGCGACTCCTCTAGCCCATCGCGGCACTGCTAAGCGCCAGGTCTCTGCCATCCTCCCGGGCCCCAGCTCCCTCGACCGTCTCTCCCCCGGGCCTGGCAGGTCGCCGCCTTCCCTTCCACATCCGGTCACCGCCGACGCCGATGGCTCCTCTAGCCCACCACGGCACCGCCAGGTGCTAGGTCTCTACCATCCTCCAGGGGCCCGACACCCTCCGCCGTCTCTCCCCTGGGCCTGGCAGGTCGCCGCCTTCCCTTCCACATCCGGTCTCCGCCGATGCCAGCGACTCCTCTAGCCCACCGCCAGGCGCTAGGTTGCTGCCATCCTCCCGGGCCCGGCTGCCATCCTCCTCCAGTCGCCACCATACCTCGCCAGCATCCAAGGTATCAAGAAGTATGAAGCAGTGCAAGAAATTCATAAATACTCCTCTAGCCCACCGTCATGAATGTATGAAGCAGTGATGTATGCCTGTATGAATACTATTGCATATGTATTTGCCATTTTCCCATCGTGCAGGTACATGCCAGTGTTTACTGTCATTCTTTTCTTATGGGTCAAATTGGCATTCATAGTCAACTAAGTATATATATACTCTTCCTCCTAGTTGCAGGTTTGTTTCCTGTCAGAAGATCTGCAAGAGGGAAATGGAAACTAATTGTCCAAGTAGTTCTGCTTATAGCCTTGTGTATTTTCTAGTTCTGGATATCATGTAGAGAATGTTTCTAGGTTTTGCTACATGATTTTTTTACTGCTCTATAAGGCACTCATAATATACTAATAACTATCGTTGGCTATTAACTATGGTTCTCATGATACGAATACAGTTGTGTTGTCTATTTTCCTGATACAGTTGTGTCTTTTTGGATGAAACTCAGCCTTGTCATATTCACCATTTCTTTGCTCGCCTATATTTGTGCCTGTCTGCCTGATCCCAGTCCCGACAATCATTAATGCTACTTCTAGTCCTTAATTCTTGCCTATCATTTTGTTGGGTTTAGGACAATCAGTGACTGGGAATCAAGGGAGAGTTTCTAATCAAGGCAAGCTTGCATTTGTCAAGGTGAGCTATTTATCCCCTAATGATTGTGATGCAACAATCTCTGTCAATTAAATATCAAAATCACATGTTTATTAATGTTAAATATGCCATACACTCTTGTTTTTACCCATTAATTCTATTATTTTGTAGAATGAGACAATGGTTGCGGCTGATAATGACTAAGTGTCTGTCGGGAACAAGTAGCTATGGTCATGAACTCGTTGTCTCCTTCTTTGAGATTTGCCAACCTGCCTTAGCCACTTCGGTCTTCAAACTCTTATATAAAAGTGTGTCATTGTTGAGTCTTATATTTGTATGTCTGTGAGATGTACTCCAAATATTATCGACTTGTCTTATTGTCTCTTTCATGAAGACGTGAAGTAATTATTGTGTGTAAGCTCTAATTCATCTTTTTTTTCCTTTATGCGGTATCTGTTTTCGTGCGTTATACGACAAAAATTATCCAGTACTGTATCGATTCCGATCTGTATTTGATTCGAATCAGCGACCGATATAATCCGTACTGTATTCGTATCCAACATTATCCGAATCCGACAAAAAATATGGTTTAGAATATGGAAAGAGCGATATCCGATTGAATCCGAGCCGATTGCACCCCTAAACACAACACACATCATCACTACTACTTGGCTACTAGCACAAGAAGCATGCCTAGGAGTAATGCAAAGAATAGGGCAAAGTAACACACAACCAACTTTATGATATCAGTTTGCTTCTTCAATTCATCCCTGATCTCAAAAACTACATTGTTCACACCAGAATTACACTCCTTTAGTCCTTCAACTGCATGAGCAATCTCAGCCATGTTACCTCAATATGCATTGGCATCCTTGTTCATGTAGTCCTCATTATAAAGAATAAATATCCTTTGTCTAAGATAGATGACCTATTTGTCCAGTTAAAAGGATTAAACATCTTTTCTAAGATAGATCTTTGATCAGGTTATCATAAATTGAAGATCCGACCTAAGGATATACCTAAGACAGCCTTTACCATCCGTTATGGACTTTATGAGATAATTGTTATGTTATTTGGATTGACCAATGCACCAACCTATTTTATGAATATGATGAACAAGGTATTCATAGAATTTCTGGATAAGTTTGTGGTGGTATTCATTGATGATATTCTCATTTATTCTAAGAATGAGAAAGAGCATGAAAGTCATCTGAAGCTTGTATTAGAGAAACTCCGTGACCGACAGCTTTATGCTAAATTCAGTAAGTGTGAATTTTGGTTGAAGGAAGTTGGATTCCTTGGACATGTCATATCAGAAGGATGTGTTGCCATAGATCCTTCTAAGGTAGAAGCTGTAGTGAGTTGGGAATAGCCAAAGTCAGTCACTGAAGTAAGAAGTTTTCTTGGATTGGCTGGATATTATCAAAGGTTCATAAAAGGATTCTCTTAAGTTGCACGTCCGATGACCTAACTTGTAAAGAATGAAAATAAGTTTGAATGGATTGAACCTTGTGAGAAGAGTTTTTTAGAGTTAAAAGAAAAGCTCATCTCTGCCCTAGTGCTGGTTTTACCGGACATTCACAAGAATTTTGAGATTTTCTATGATGCCTCCCGACAAGGTTTGGGATGTTTACTGATGCAAGAAGGCAAAGTGGTGGGCTATGCATCACGACAGTTAAAGCCTCATGAGGAAAATTATCATGCTCATGATTTAGAGCTAGCTATGATTGCGCATGCTCCAAAGATTTGGCAACATTACCTCATTGGTAATCGTTGCGAGATTTATTTAGATCATAAGAGCTTGAAGTACATTTTCACTCATACTGAGCTCAACTTGAGGCAAAGAAGGTGGTTAGAATTGATAAATGATTATTGTCGTAGGTTCGGAAACTAGACACGGAAATGAGAGCGGACGTCGGCCGTTTCACGGGCCGTCGTCCACGAGAGTAAATGTGACACGAGAGTTTATACAGGTTCGGGCGCTTAAGGAAGACGCCCTACTCCTGTCGGTGTGTTCCCCAGGGGGAGTAGAGGGATGTCTCCTTGTCCAGACTCCCCGAGGAACACTCCAGTTTTGTTTTTGCATTCAATGAGAGCTCCCCCCACATGAGGGGGTTACACTGGGTATTTATAGGCACCCAGCCTGTTACATAAAAGTACCATTATACCCCTACTAGACTAGCCTAAGTGGGGGCATCTTAGTCATTTTGGCGGGGAGGTAGTGGGTCCCACGGGATTGTCTCGAGGGAGTGGACCCCTAATATCTGGGCCCCACAGGAGATGTGGTGACATCACTCAAGTCTCCCGTGAGGAGACTTTCCGCGAGGTATGCCCTCGGGGAGACGTAGACCTCCCGCGGGACATGATGAGAACCCCGCTGGTATGCCCCGAGGGAGACGTGAACCTCCGCGAACATGAGGACCCCCCGCGGGGTAACCTCCCGGGGAGGTTGTAGGTCTTCTGGAGGGCATGAGACTTCCCGAAATGCCACGAAGTATGTCCCCGGGGAGGATGTAGGCCTCCCGCGGGACATAGGGAGAACTCCCGCGGGTATGCCCGCGAGGTAGGCCCCCGGGGAGGCGTAGACCCCCCGCTGGACGTGAGAGCCTCCTGTGGGGTATGCCCCGAGGAGACGTAGACCTCCCGCGGGACATGAGGAGAGCCTCCTGCGGGGTATGCCCCGGGGAGACGTAGACCTCCCGCGGGACATGAGGACCCCCTGCGGGGTACGGGATCTCTCGTAGCAGTCTCACGGAGCATGAAAGGATGTCCCGTAGCATCTCGGTGACAAACCCTGATGACCCGCCATGGAGCATGAAGCCTCCCTCTTCGGGAGTTGGTGGGTTTTCCTCCAACACCAGCCCCCCTGGCCCTTGGGCACTTTAGGAAGTGCCTTAGGGTCAAGAGGATTGTTAGTTTCCTTGTGGCTGAACTGAGTGTCCATGTGGTTGTTGTTTTTTCGTGATCCAAATTCAAAAATAAAGCCAAACTTCAGCCGGAGCGAAGCGGAGGGGATAGGGCGTTCGCCTCGGGAGCATGGGGCGCTCTGATATATCGGGAATTCGGGCGCCCATGCTATCATCCGAGTAGCCCTCATTGGAAGTGCGCTTCTTTGGAGCGACTCCCAGGCTTCCCCCATCAGTTACCAAAGTGGACGGTCCAGTAGTGGGTCTGCCCGACTGAGCTATCTCGTGAGGCCCCTCTCGAGCGCTGTTGCGCTCCTTTGGACAAAGGCGTTTTCAGGGCGACCGTACCCACCATGGTTTCAAGGGGGTCACAGACCAGTTGGCTGGCGCAGCCTTTTCGTTCGGCTCGAGTAACGGGCGAAGCACGGGAGTTGCACCCCCATACCTTCGGCGAGCCTTCAAGCAATCGGGCGCTATTACTTCCGCCCGAGCTCAGGTTTAATCGAGTGCTCACTTTAGGGGCGCAGGGGCCAACGCCCGAATTTCCGGCTCGGTCTGGTCCTTGGAAATAAATAGCGCACAGCAGCTGGGCGCTACTTCTATCGCCTAGTGACTCACGCCCGAGGGCCATACAGGAAACGCCCATGAGACTTTAATGTACCGGCCGTTCGGGCGTTTGGTCAAGCGCCCAAGCGTATAGGCCTCAAATTCCTTTGGCTTCTTCCTTGCTCTTGTTTAGTGGCCCGGTCAGGTGGCCAAGGCAGGGGCAACGCCGCCAGAGGGGGACCGCTCATTTCGCCGTGCGCCGACGCTGCCAGCACGTCGTCGGCCTCTCCGGCCGAGTTCACGCCGCTTCTCGCTCGCCTCGCACACTCAGCTCCTCCGGACGGTGCGAACTAGGTGGAGCAGCCGTCGGGCCCGAGACCCACGTGGCCTGCAACAGAGAAGGAAGGGCTCCAGTGCCGGCTTTGCACATGCCAGGGGAGGAGCAGGTCGGCTAGGGGCCGGACCGGCACCGGAGAAGGACCCCCCGCCGCCTGCCCACCCGCCGCCTGCCCAACGGCAAGCTGGACCGGCGCCAGTGAAGTGCGGCGTCCCGCGGGCCAGCGGCGAAGCGCTTCCTCGTGGGCGAGGACCCGCCGCCGCCGCCCAACGGTAAGTAGGACCGGCGCCAGTGAAGTGCGGCGTCCCGCGGGCCAGCGGCGAGCGCTGCTTCCTCGTGGGCCGAGGGGACCCTGCCGCTGCCGGGTCGAAAGGCCGCCACCATTTGCCACCATTGGGCGAAGGGGCCGCCGCCGTCTGCCACCATTGGGCGAAGGGGCCGCCACCGCCACTTGCCGTCACGAGGCAGACGGGCTGCGCCATCTCTACACCTGGACGCGTGTTGAGGGGGTTCTCCGCTTGCTCAGCCCGACGGCGGCCAGATCCCGTGCCGTGAAGAAAAGGGGCGAGCTGCCGGCGGCTTGACCCACGCCGTGACGAGGAGCATCTACCGTCGGTCCAGTTTGGGGGGAGCGGTGGGCCCCAGCTTGCTCTGCCATTGCTCTTTCAACGGGCATAAAAGCCCCCCACATCAGAAAGTGGTGAAAGGGACATTTAGCAGGAGCTATTCTTTGGAAGAGCTTCCACCTCTTGTGAGTACCGTGGGGAACCATTCATTGGTCCTTGTTTTATCATTTTCTGCTTGGTACCCAGCTCGGATATGCTCTTAGGAACAGAGCTTGGAGCATCAACCTCCTGTCACGGCTCTAGTGAGTGCTCTACACCGGAGGGTCTTGGTGTTTTGCTCGTCTCGGTGAGCACTGCTGTGAGTGCGAGTTTGTTGACATTGTTTTTGGTGAAACCTTGGGACTTCGATTGTTTGTTGTCCGTGCCCTTGCCGGAGGCTGCGGACGCTCAACAAAAAATTTCTAGGGGTTTAGCCCCCCTGGGGGTCAGTGGCCTAAGTCATTTCCCACGACTTGGGGTAGTGTCTCAAACATCCAGCCGGGAGTGCATTCACCACAACGCCCCCCAACTTCCAGTGTCCGACAAAGAAGGCATGCACATCTCCCCTGGACTGATTGTTTATTCGGTTTGATAGGTACCAGGAGCTCCTTCGGCTTGATCATGGTGTAATCAGGGAGCAACCAATTCCGAGATCCCATGGGTAAGGGTGATAGATGTGCCTCTCACGCATACTCGTTCGTGTATCTTCGAGGAACCCTTTAACTTGTCCATGGTCGCAGGTGACCGTCCACGGGATGCCCTAGCTAAGGGCAAAGGAAAGGTGGATGAAGCGGCTCCCGCAGGAGGCAAGGGAAAAGGCAAGCCCCCCGTGCAGGGGACTCGTGCACGGGAGATGTGGAAATGATGGCCTCTGGCAATTTCGTTGCCGTCATGGAGGTGGTCGAGGACGATGGTGATGCCCCCGAGGAGGTGAGGGTGGACCCCGGACCCTCGGAGCTCACCGATGGGGAGAAGCTCTCCCTCATTCGGCGAGGGAGTCGCCTCTCCCCTGGGGGCGTGGAGTTCCCGGAGCTGGGGGAGAGGCCCGATCCGCTCCCAGGGTTCGTGGTGGCGCTCAAGGCTTGGGTGGATGCTGGGTTTGGACTCCCCATGCACCCTTTCATCAAGAAGTATACTCAAGCATTCGGAGTGGAGCTCTCCCACCTTAGCCCGAACTTCATTCGGCTGAGGATTTTCCTGTGGCTGTGTGAGACGGCCATTTCGGGGACGGTCGTGGAGCCAACCATCCCCCTCTTTGACTATTACTTCCGCTCCCAGCGAGGGGACGCAAAGAGGGGGCCCCTGGGGTCCATCTTCTCCGTTTTGAGGCATGATGATGAGTTCCCCGTTCACACCACCAAGGACTCTTGGCCCTCCGCCACCAAGAAGTGGTTTTACTTGAAGGCGGGGGGCGACTTCGTCTACTTCGGGAGGCACCCAAGCTCGACATCACGGACGTACCCCAAGATTGGTCGCCTCTCCAATGAGGATTGGAAGCTGCGTAGTGCTCAAAGGGCTCAGGTGCCTTTGCGATCATGCCCACCCAAGAAGGCTTGCCGTAGGACTGGGCGACTTCACGGGGGCATGATTGTGCCTTGGCTCCCAGAAATGGGCCAAGACACGGGCGCCCACCCGGAGGGTTTTTTGGTCGCTTCCCCCCAAGGGGGAGAGCTTGTTTTGCATCATGCTATGTACGAAGGGGGCATGTCCCCTAGGTTTATAGGAAGCGAGAGAGCACGTACTTCCTCCCACAGTGGAGAGGAAGGTTGACCCCGGTGTGGCAATGACAACCTTGCCTTCGTTGAATTGCTTAGGTTCGGCGCACGGGGCCTTACTCTGAGGAGTTGGGCGTTTAGTTCGGGGCGCGGCCCCGCAGGGGAGGTTGTTGCGCCCCTTGTAATAGACTCGTGCTTACCGGGACGGGGATGTCTCCCGGGTTAGAACTCACAATGTAACGAGAATGTTTTCCGCGATGTTGCGGGGTTGACCCAGAGGTCGTTCGGCTTATCGCCAGGGGACCATGGGGGACTAGACCACGGTGCACCCAATGACTTAGGCAACATGCCTTTTAAGTCGTCGCCTGCTCCCTGGGTCCAATAGGGAGGAGGCCGCCCAAGGGGGACTAGAGATGTCCTGACCGCTCGGGGCTTTTTAGGGGTAAGCCTCGGAGGCTATGCGCCCTGAGGAGTGTTGCGCGGGCTGCGCGACTCCATGACGTTCCCTAACAGCAACGTGTTAGGGGTTGACCCGGAGGTCGTTCGGCTTATCGCCAGGGGACCATGGGGGACTAGTCCACGGTGCACCCGATGACTTAGGCAACATGCCTTTTAAGTCGTCGCCTGCTCCCTGGGTCCAATAGGGAGGAGGCCGCCCAAGGGGGACTAGAGATGTCCTGACCGCTCGGGGCTTTTAGGGGTAAGCCTCGGAGGCTATGCGCCCGAGGAGTGTTGCGCTGGTCGCGACTCCATGACGTTCCCTAACAGCAACGTGTTAGGGGTTGACCCGGAGGTCGTTCGGCTTATCGCCAGGGGACCATGGGGACTAGTCCACGGTGCACCCGATGACTTAGGCAACATGCCTTTTAAGTCGTCGCCTGCTCCCTGGGTCCAATAGGGAGGAGGCCGCCCAAGGGGGACTAGAGATGTCCTGACCGCTCGGGGCTTTTTAGGGGTAGGCCTCGGAGGCTATGCGCCCTAAGGAGTGTTGCGCGGGCTGCACGACTCCATGACGTTCCCTAACAGCAACGTGTTAGGGGCAGTCATAAGTGAAGCATGGCACGACATGTAGGGCTCAAAATCGTGACTTCATTGATCACCTCGGAAGGGTTTACATCATTACAAGCCAGGTGTCGTCACGTCTTACGAAAGAGCTTTAAATGTAAAACTTCAGCTTGTCAACATTCCATGCGTGCTTGAACAGCTTGTCTTCCATGGTGGAGAGGCGGTAGGCGCCCGAGCCCAAGACCGCGGAGATGCGGTAGGATCCTTCCCATTTGGGGTATATCCTCCCCGCGGGGTATGCCCCCGGAGAGGCGTAGACCTCCCGCGGGACACGAGGACTCCCCGCGGGGTATGCCCCCGGGGAGGCGTAGACCGCCCTCGGGACATGAGGACTCCCCGCGGGGTATGACCCCGGGGAGGCGTAGACCTCCCGCGGGACATGAGGAACTTTTGCACCGCTCGGGAGGTGATTGATGCCAACGGCTCCGCCTCAACCCACTTGGTGAAGTAATCCACCGCCACCGCATACTTGTAGCCCCCCTTGGCCGGCGGGAATGGACCGAGCAGGTACATGCCCCACCGGGCTAAAAGCCATGTGACGGGAATTTGGTGTAGAGGTGCGGCGGGGGAGTTGTGAGCCGGGGTCATCATTTGGCACCCTTCATAGGTTCTTAGCGTAGCGATGACGTCTTGCACCATAGTAGGCCAGTAGAAGCCTTGTCTTAATGCCTTGACCGCCGTTGCTCTAGGTGCAACGTGTGAGCCGTAGAGTCCTTCATGTACCTCTCGAAGGAGGGCAATACCCTCCTCCCTCGAGAGGCATTTGAGCAGAGCGAAGGATCCTTTCTTGTACAGGTTTCCCTCGAGGATGAGGTAGGGCTTGGATTTGTGGAATAGTCTTCGGGCCTCAATATTGTCCTCCACCTCGACCTCTCCTTGAATGTGTTTTATGATTGGTGTCCAGGCAAAGGCATCCGCATTAGTCCTCAGGAACTCAAGGAGTTCCTCTCTCGCCAACTCTGAGAGTTGAACCCCGACCCGGACGAAGCGCTCATCGTTCGGGCCGAGGAGACGCGTATCACTTAGCCCTCCTTCGGGACGAGGCTTCGGGGAGCACTTCGGCCGAGGGGGCTCATCTCTCGTGACCTCCCCTTGGGGTAAGGGGGACGCAGTCTCTTCTGAACCTCCCACTTCGAGGATATTGACTTCATCAAAGTGAGTGGTCTCCTTGTGATAGAGGCGTCGCGCCAAGTCTTGGTCGCCCCTCACGGTGATAACTCCACGAGGCCCCGGTATCTTGAGGCATAGGTAATTTTGATGGACTGCTGCACATAAGCGATTGAGAGTCACCCTTCCCATGATGACGTTGAATGGTGACTCGACGTCTACGACGTCGAACCTGACCGCCTCCGTGCGATGGTTTTCCCATGACCCGAAGGTCACGAGGAGCTCGATCCTCCACAGGGGTTGGATAGATTTTCCTGGAATGAAGCCCGTGAGGGGGCGGTCTGACGGGAGCAGGATGCCAGGGTGGTAGCCCCCCCGTGACTCCCATAACTCCTTGAGCGCTCGAAGATAAAGTATGTCTGCGGAGCTCCCCCCATCGACGAGTATGCGAGAGACTTCGCAATTGGATATCGTGGCGGACACCAGGAGGGCATCATCATGGGGGAACCTCACGTCCTTCGCGTCCTTGGCCGTGAAGCTCAAAGGGATGTTAGCCCACTTGGGTGGGACGCTTCGGGTGGCCACCCCCACCACGTTGACTTCCCGCGCATATTCCTTTGTTTGCCGCTTAGATTCATGCCCGTAGGTCGAGCCCCCCATTATGACATTCACCTGTCGTTGTAGCGCTTGGAAGGGAAGCTCCCGTTCGCCACCCTGCAGGGGCCCTCCCGGGGGAGGTCCATTAGGGGGCAACGCGGGCGCGGGATGATTTGCTTGAAGAGGCATGGCATCCGCGGCGGCAGGCCGGGGCGGTGATCTGCGGTGTGGCTCAGGCCCCCTTTCAAGGAGTTTCGCCACCTCGGCGGCGTATTGACGGCACTCGTTTGTATCGTGCCCGCCCATTTTGTGGTAGGCACACCAACAACCTTCCCCTTGGTCTTGGTGGCCCTTCTTCTCACCGGGACCCCTGTCGCGAGCACGAGGCTCCGTGGGTTAGGGACCCTCCTTTGGTCCTTTGGAAGAGCCATCCCCTCGTGATGGGGCGTCGGCCACGGCAAGGACTTTGGAGTCGCGGCCCCCGTTGGAGCGATCCCTCCGGTCTTCGCTCCTCCTGGAAGACCCTTTCGGTCCCCTAACAGGGGAGTTGCCTCCAGCTTGTGGAAAGAGACCTTTTTTGGCTAGGTCATCCTCCTCCCCTCGGGCATACTTCTCCATGATCTCAAAGAGTTGTTGGGTCGTTCTTGGGGGATCTCTCCCAAGCGCCCGATTCAGCTCTCCCGGGAGTAGCCCTTCTTTGCACGCATTGATGACCGTGGAGTCTGGGGCGTCTGCCACCTGGCTCAAGACTGGAGAAGCGCTTGAGAAAGTCCCGAGTGGACTCGTCTTTCCGCTGCTTGACGGTGAAGAGTTGGTTGGGAAGCAAGGGACGTTTGTAACTTCCTTGAAAGTTTGCATTGAATTCTTCGCGTAGTTGAGCCCAAGAGTGGATAGAGCCCCTTTTTTGGTTGAAGAACCATGACCGGGCAGTCCCCGAGAGGAAGAGCGGGAGGCAATTGCACATCTCAACCTCCCCGCCTCCCCCGGCGCGGATAGCCGTGGCGTAGACCTCGATGAATTGCATGGGATCAGAATCCCCGTCGTATGGGCCAATGTTGGGCTGACGAAACTTGTGTCGGAACGGCGTTTCGGATATGCCTCGAGCGAGAGGGTTTCCGGTCCCGGGGTCACTTCCACGACCACGCCCATTAGGGGAAGGCGTTCTTGCATGGCGGTGGTGGTGACGATAGGAAGTTTCAGAACTGGAGGAGCCGGAGTCCCGAGGGCGGCGTCTGCGTTCAGGAGAAGGGGAGTATCCTCATCGATACGCGGTCCGGGCAGGCCGGGAATCCCGGGACTCCGCCCCCGACCCCCTGGCCGCACAACTACGGTGGCCATGAGAGGAGAGGGCGTGCCCAGTGTAAGCAGAGTGAATACTCCTTCCTCCGACCTGGCTTCACTGGGCCGGGCGAGGGTCCCTCGGGACTTGTGGTCGCCCGGGAGCAGCTGTGGGTAGGCCTCTCTGCTCGCCCGGGCGTGCCACTTGGGGTGCAGTTACCTTCGGCCTGGTAGGGTCTCCTTCCGCCATGGGCCACGTTGCCTCCCGAGGCTGCGAGTCCGCCCTGGCCAATGGGAGCCAATTCACCATCTCCGGGTGCAGACGCACCTGCCTGGGAGGAGGATCTTGAAGGGGAGGTCCCGGGGCCTTTGCACGTAGGGGCGCGAGATCAGGCCTTGAAGGGTGCGATGGTGGCGCGAACTGCAATGGAAAGGGAGGAATCCCCCCAAACTCCGTACTCGGCGGGCGAAGCGGCCAGAAAGGGGCCCCACTTGAGACCGCCGCGTGGGCGACAGGGGGGAGGTTGAAAGGGTTCCCCATATGCTCGCTTCCGTAAGCGAAGGGTGCGCCTCCACGTGACCTCGGGTCAGTGGCCACTTGGACCGAGGGAGGTGGCGGGAGCGGAGATGGAGGCAGTGGCCCCCCCGGGAGGACGGTAAGACGACATCATGTAATCCACCGTCTGCCTCGCGGTGGCCTCCACCAAGGCTTGCCACTGAGTGATGTCCAACGCCTCTGGAACGAGGGTTGGCTCTGGAGCTCCGGACCCCGCGGCTGCAAGGGTGCCTCGAGCTTCAGGTCCTTGGACCATAGCTGCCATCGCCCGGGAAGATGAGGAGCCTTCAGGCCCTGAGACTTGTAGGACGTTCTCCCCGTGGTGGATGGCACCGACCCCAGAGGACGGTGCGTGCCGGGGGTTCCGTCGGGGAGGATGATCATCTTCGTGCCCCTGGCGCTTCGGAGCCGGAGGCTTGTGTTGAGTTTTCTTGGGAGGAGCCATAGCCTTGTTCGAGTTAGCTACGCTCCCCACGGACGGCGCCAAGTGTCGTAGGTTCGGAAACTAGACACGGAAATGAGAGCGGACGTCGGCCGTTTCACGGGCCGTCGTCCACGAGAGTAAATGTGACACGAGAGTTTATACAGGTTCGGACGCTTAAGGAAGACGCCCTACTCCTGTCGGTGTGTTCCCCGGGGGGAGTAGAGGGATGTCTCCTTGTCCAGACTCCCCGAGGAACACTCCAGTTTTGTTTTTGCATTCAATGAGAGCTCCCCCCACATGAGGGGGTTACATTGGGTATTTATAGGCACCCAGCCTGTTACATAAAAGTACCATTATACCCCTACTAGACTAGCCTAAGTGGGGGCATCTTAGTCATTTTGGCGGGGAGGTAGTGGGTCCCACGGGATTGTCTCGAGGGAGTGGACCCCTGATATCTGGGCCCCACAGGAGATGTGGTGACATCACTCAAGTCTCCCGTGAGGAGACTTTCCGCGAGGTATGCCCCCGGGGAGACGTAGACCTCCCGCGGGACATGATGAGAACCCCCCGCGGGGTATGCCCCCGGGGAGACGTAGACCTCCCGCGGAACATGAGGACCCCCCGCGGGGTAACCTCCCGGGGAGGTTGTAGGTCTTCTGGAGGGCATGAGACTTCCCGAAGTGCCATGAAGTATGTCCCCGGGGAGGATGTAGGCCTCCCGCGGGACATAGGGAGAACTCCCGCGGGTATGCCCGCGAGGTAGGCCCCCGGGGAGGCGTAGACCCCCCGCTGGACGTGAGAGCCTCCTGTGGGGTATGCCCCGGGGAGACGTAGACCTCCCGCGGGACATGAGGAGAGCCTCCTGCGGGGTATGCCCCGGGGAGACGTAGACCTCCCGCGGGACATGAGGACCCCCTGCGGGGTACGGGATCTCTCGTAGCAGTCTCACGGAGCATGAAAGGATGTCCCGTAGCATCTCGGTGACAAACCCTGATGACCCGCCATGGAGCATGAAGCCTCCCTCTTCGGGAGTTGGTGGGTTTTCCTCCAACAATTATGATATTGGACTCCATTATCATCCTGGCAAAGTGAATGTTGTGGCAGATGCCTTAAGTAGAAAGGTTTATGTGAATATGATAAGGATTAAGAAGGATCAACCTAGATTATATCAAGAGATGAGATGCATGAATCTGGAAGTTATCACTTAAGGATCAGTCAATGCACTTGAGGTACAATCTATGCTTCAGGATCAGATTAAAGAAGCTCAAAAAGAGGATGTAGATATCCAAGTGATTAAAAACAATATGAGTAGAGGAAAATCCCCTAGATTTGCGAAAGATAAACAATGTGTTATATGGTTTGAGAATCGGTTGTGTGTACCAGACCATAACGAGATAAAAAAATACTTCTTGTAGGAGGCTCATGAGTCACCGTACTCCATTCATCCTGGAAGTACAAAAATTTATCTAGATTTGAAGGAGAGATATTGGTGGGTCAGTATGAAAAGAGAAACTGCGGAATATATAGCCCTCTATGATGTATGCCAAAGAGTTAATGTAGAACATCAGAGATCAGCGGGATTATTGTAGTCATTACCGATTCCATAATGGAAATAGGAGGAAATTGGCATGGATTTTATCACAGGTCTACCAAGGACTCAAGCAGGTCATGATTCCATTTGGGTAATAGTGGATCGCCTCACTAAAGTAGCTCATTTTATACCAATGAATATCAAGTATGAAGGTAATGAACTGGCAGAGCTATATGTGAGTAAAATCGTGTGCTTGCATGGAGTACCTAAGAAGATAGTATCAGACCGTGGTAGTCAATTTACCTTATAATTCTGGAAAAGTTTGCATGAAGTTTTGGGAACAAAGTTGAATTTTAGTACCGCATATCATTCGTAAACAGATGGTCAAACAGAGCGAGTGAATTAGATCTTGGAGGATATGCCGCATGCATGTGCTTTGGAATATGGTACCAGTTGGGATAAATATTTGCTATATGCCAAATTTTCCTATAACAATAGTTACCAGGTCAACCTACAAATGTCGCTGTCTGAGGCACTATATGGAAGGAAGTGTAGAACCCCACTTCTTTGGGATCAAGTGGGAGAGCATCATTTGTTTGGACCAAGTACCATCAGTGAAGCAGAAGAGAAAGTCAGACTTATAAGAGAAAGGCTTAAGATAGCTCAATTCAGACAAAAGAGTTACACCGATAATCACTGAAGGGAATTGACTTTTGAACTAGGAGATCATGTATATCTCAGAGTTACCCCTCTTCGAGGTGTAAAGAGATTTGGTAATAAAGATAAACTTGCACCAAGGTATATTGGACCATACCCGATATTGGCAAAGAGGGGAGAAGTTGCTTATCAGTTGAGTCTGCCAGTAGTACTATCAGGAGTACATGATGTCTTCCTTGCGTCGCAATTAAAGAACTGTCTTCGAGTTCTGGCAGAGCAAACACAGTTGGAAAGTATTAATCTCCATGAGGACCTAACTTATTAAGAGCATCCAATTAAGATTCTTGAGACATGAAAATGAGTCACCCACAGTAGGGCTATTCATTTTTGCAAGGTTCAGTGGAGTAATCACTCAGAGGAAGAAGCCACTTGGGAAAAATAAGAAGAGCTTAAATCGGAATATTCTAACCTCTTTGCTAGCCAGTCTGAATGGGAAATCAACCATGTGACTGACGTTTTCCTAGGCGTTATATTTAAAGCCAGGGCTAGTAATGTCGACCTTTGGTTGGAGTACAACTGTTAGCCGTGAGTCTAGCGGAATGGTCTAGGATAGTTCCCCCACTCGACTAATAGGATTGGAGATCCAATACTAGATTAGTTATAAATATTCTGTGGCCTCACAGGATGGGGTCACTATGTGTAAAATGGTACAAACCTTTTTCGTAGGGTTAAAACCATGAATCCATGCCTGTCTCCTAGATTGGAGGCTATAGAAGCTAAGTCTACCTCATATACTAGTGTTAGTAGCAGTTTTCAAAATCTTAATTAAAATACACAACCCTTAAAGAAAACCTAAAACCTAATTTCTGTAAAAATAAAATTTTGAGGGAAGGGTACTTTGGGATGGACATGAGAGGGTACTTTGGATGGAAATGAGAGGAATGGTACGGGAAAAATTCATCTATTGTATTTTGCTATTAATACTTGTTGAGTACTTCTGTACTCACTCTTACTAATTCCCTATTTGCTAGATAATTGTTCTGGTGGTCAAGAATACGAGGAGGTGGATTATCATGAGGGTTAAGGTGTTGAGTAGATTGTTCATCAGCTTCATCAGTCTTAGGATTAACTAGTACTTTATGTAATATATTTTTGTTGTACTTGGAGCTATGTACAATTAATATAATGAACATGTAGCATGTGTGGCAATGAAATGTAATATATTTCTATTTCAATCTCTAATTATTGTTTCTGTTGTAATACTTTGAATACGGTGTACTAACTAATAGAAAATCAAGTGCGCTCAATGTTTTAATTAGCTAGTATGCCGAGATTCATGTAATTATCTCAAAGTAATGATGGTGTTACTGTTGTTACCCTGGGCTAATTGCATGGGTTGCCACATCTAATTTATCCAAACATTTTATTTGGCAGCGCAATCTTGAAACACTGATGCATCTTTGAAGGAACGTGTTGATTTATATATTTTTTGTGGAGTGATTTGCCAAAAAATAATTATGTATATAAAAAACAATAGAATATATATGCATATATGTGTGCATGTATATGCATGCTTGTGTGTTGACGTATATGTTGCAGGATGGACAAACGAGAGAATTGCAATACAAAAGCACTTGACAGGAAAACGCAATTATTCATTGGGCCGGCTGCAAGCCCAACAAAAAAGGAAAAAGAGTTTGCGTCGGTTGCTCTTATAAAGCATGCAGGACGTGAGGGTTTTCGAGAGGTAGGTTCTTTGGCGAAGGCGCGAGACGTGAGGGTTTCCTCGAATACAAATTGGCTTGGAGGGCGGCACGTGGGTGCCGCAGGACGTGGACCTTTTCGACGTGGTGGCCGGACAGCACGTGCAGGACGCGGACCTCTTCGACGTGGCGGCCGGACAGGGGAGAACGATGGTCTTCGCGAGGAGATGAAAGCGTTGCAGAGAGATTGCACAATGCTATCCAAGGTCCCAGAGATCTAGTAGGCTGACGTGCAGTTCGTCGAGCAGAGGTTGACTATGGACGCGAAGTTGTACGGGAACAACAGCGAGCATGCACATGAGGGTATAAATTCTAGATTGAACTTTATGTGATGAAATTTATGATGTGACACGTTGATTGATTTAATGCAAAAGTGTGAATTTTAGTTTAATTTATTGTGATTGATTCTCTTGTTTTAGTCTTTTGGTTTAGTACTGTTTTATTTATTTCATCCGCTGCTTAGTGTCGATTGGTGTGTCTAGACAATGTTTAGGGGTATTTAGCGCCAATGATCCTTCAATTGGTATCAGAGCAGGTTAGCTCAGTTTAATCTTGCGATTAGGAGCTATGGCGCAGTTTAGCACTTTCTCCATGCTAAACCTCCTATGTTTAATGGTGAAGATTATCCGTATTGAAAAGTTAGTATGCAATCTTTCTTGCAGTCTCAGAGTTGTGAATTGTGGAAAGTGGTAGAAACTATGTATGTGAAACCTGAGAATATTATCACTAAGGAACAAAAGGATCTTTTTACTCTGAATCAAAAAGCAATGAGTTATTTGTATGGTGTTTTGTCTAAGGATGAGTTTAATAAGATTTCTAGTCTAAAAACTGTTCGTGAAATCTGGGAATCTTTAAAAACTACTCATGAGGGCACTAATGACGTAAAAAATGCTAAGATTGAATTGTTTACTCGTGAGTATGAATTGTTTGCTATGAAAACTGGGGAAACCATTAATGATTTTGCTGCTCATTTTAATGAACCTGTTAATAAACTTACATCCCTTGGGAAGGTGCTTTCTCAGGAAGATCAATGTAGAAAATTGTTTAGATCTTTAGATCAAAATGTGTGGCACTTTAAAGTAACCGCAATCACTGAATCTAAGTACTTGAGTACATTGAAATTATATGCTTTGCTTGGTTCTTTAAAAATATACGAGATGGGTCTCAGTCAAATTGATCATAATGCTCATGATGTTCTTATTGCTCTTGCACTGTTGAGAAAAATAAACAAAAGGTTTTTAAAAATGAAACTCAAAAGAATGTTGATGACATAGATTTTGATGAACTTGCTAACCTTTCACAGAAAATTTCAAATGTCATGAAAACCAATTTTGAAAAAAAACAAAAAGAATCTTACAAAGTGTTTCAACTGCAAATAATTTGGTCATTATCAAAGTGATTGTCCAAAGATTGCTAATGATAACAAGAATTCTAGTCCTTTTCGAAAGAAGAAATTTTTAGGTGGGTGCCGCAGGACGCGGACCTCTTCAACATGGTGGCCGGATAGCACGCGCAGGATGCAGACCTCTTCGACGTGGCGTCCGGACAGCGGAGAACGATGGTCTTCGCGAGGAGATGAAAGCATTGCAGAGAGCTTGCACGGCGCTATCCAAGGTCCCGGAGATTCAGCAAGCTGATGTAACACCCCGGCATCTAGTATGCCCTAGATGTCACCAAACATAGACTAAACAACATCTAAATACCACATCTAAAGGTAAATTACAGCAAGGGAGTAAATGCAAAAACCGAAAATTTCGGCAGCATCTCCTTTATTTTTCCATGGTACGGAGCATCAACAATAATATCACAAGATATATCATAATGGGAAGCATCTAAAGCAGCAATAACAGGTGACGTAGCAACTATTTAAGTCTAGCATAATGAATTTAACCACTTCATGATCTAAAACGAAGTAAATAATATGACCAAGCACACAAATAAGGCATACTCCAAGTTCTCAACGCATTAACTTATAATCACAACTACGAATGGCAAAATTGTGTATGTCTTAATGAGTGAAACTTTGTGAAGATGTGCCACTAAGCCCCTTTCCCGCATGCCGATTTCATGGTACCTAAAAACAACATAAAACACAAGCGTGAGTTCATTACTCAGCAAAGTGTATTTCAATGGAACAAAAAAACACATTCCAATACCTTCATCACTACTTTTCATATTCAACATCATAATCATCTCATATTCACATTATATGCATGTCATTGACCTCATCATATAACATCATCATATAATGCAATGCAATGCACATGTCTCCTTGAAGCACATACCGGTATTGTCGAGTGCACACCCGTCAGCGTGCACCCTCTTTCCCCTTCCATCCCGTAGATGGAGGGTGCCTACTCCTCGCTTCCATTCACAACCGTGGATGGAATCACGAGGTAGGACTTACTCAATGGCGCTTCGGATTAGTCATAACTTTCTCATCGACCTGACCGGACTAGTTATGACTTTCTTACCGACCTTACCGGACTAATTATGACTTTCTCACCGACCGGGCCAGTTTTCATGCCATGTATGCAACATATGCCATAAACATAAATAACTAATCATTGCATAGCATCATAACATACCATTTTCATCACATCATGGGCAAACACTAATCATGGCAAGATAGCACATTATGTAGACAATTTGCACTTAATCAGGACTAGCAAACATACAACACATTCACCATTCCAATACACTTGCCTTAACCGCGGGCGACGGATTGGCGAGATGATGAGGGCAATTCCGGGGTCACACCACCTGCACATAGGTACCACATACTCAAAACGTGCCCACAAAACAGTACGCAATCGCTCATCTACCCCGACTTCGCAAACTACTCCCAAAACCAAAAAACAGAGAATCTGTCCCGACGGGACAGCATGCTTCAAACTAGCATAACTTGAGTTCTAGGACTCCAAATCAAGTAAACGAGTATATCATCGCGAAGCTTAGGAAATTTCCTAGCTTTTTCTAAGTATTGGGAAAAGCTGATTCGGCATCTAAAATTGTCTAATCTATAAAACATTACGTTATGTCCCAATTACGTCACATATTTGAACACGCTCGGTAAAACAATCATAACTTTCAAACGACTGGACGGAATTGGACGTTCTTGATGCCCAATTAAATGTATTGAAGTTATCTACAAATTTCTCAACATGTGTCCGACCAAATTCCGACTCTAAAATTGCGAAAACTCAAACCCTAGGTCGTGTGCCCAATCTGCCCGAAACAGAGAACTATGAAATATCTAGTTTTCATCCAATCTACCCAATCACAGTACCACCTCTTGATCTAAAAGCATCAAAATACCCTCTAGCACAGCACCTAGACCATCCCCAAGGATCGCCCATAGCCATACCTTTGCTCGATGAACGACGAACGCCAAAACTTCTCCTCCCGGTTTCCCGATCTTCTTCCTCGCGCCGGAACCGCCGGATCTCCTCGTCGCGGAGCTTCCCTATGGAGAGGACAATGGTATGGAAGGGTGTGGCAGCAAGGGATAGGGGTGGATCTCTCCTAGGGCCGGCTAGGGGAGGTGGGGAGGTGTGGGAGGAAGGGGGAAGGGGTGGAGGCGCAAGGATGGGTGGTGGCTAGGAGTGGGAGGAGGAGGAGGAGGTGGGGGGGCGCCCTAGGGTTTGGGGGGGCGCATGGGCAGGCTATGCTGCCCTTCCATCTTCCCCACATGGCCCAAAAGCCTCCCCCAACGTCCCAATTTGTTCCCCCAGGGCCCAAACTCCCCCGGAAGGGCCCAAACACTCGGAATCGGTCCGGAAACGTGATTAATTCTCATACCGTAAAGTTTTAAATCTCCAATTTCACATTTTATAAAGTCACGACATTCCGTAGTGTCACAACTAACGTGCAGTTCGTCGAGCAGAGGTTGACCGAGGATGCGAAACTGTACGGGAACAACAGCGAGCAGGCGCATGAGAGTATAAATTCTAGATTGAACTTTATGTGATGAAATTCATGATGTGACACGTTGATTGATTTAATGCAAAAGTATGAATTTCAGTTTAATTTATTGTGATTGATTATCTTGTTTTAATCTTGTGGTTTAGTACTGTTTTATTTATTTCATCCGCTGCTTAGTGTTGATTAGCGTGTCTAGACAATATTCAGAGGTACTTTTACAGAAAAATAATGCTTCCATTGGCGTGGTAGCCACTCTGTTCGGGGACAGCAAAGACGTGACGAAGATGGAGCAGAATCGCCCGACTAACTGGGGCGAATCAAGTGAACCTGATCCGAGGCTCTCAGAGAGGTATGCAATTGATGCCTCCAGTTAAGGGCTCTCTCATTAGGCTTGAACAAGAATAGGTCTGTTCTAATTATACAGGGGCCTCCTGGCACGGGCAAGACAGTCCTGCTCACACAGCTCATTGTACGTGCTCCAAGCAATGCGACAGTCGATACCATGGTTGAAATGTCGTCCAGTACTAGCTTGAACATCGTGCGAGTTGGAAACCCTGCTCGGATATCACCATCTGTTGCTACAAAGTTCTTGGCAGAGATTGTGAATGGAAGGCTTGGGCAGTTTAGGAAAGAGCTTGAGAGAAAGAGAACCGACCTACGAAAGGACCCGAGGCAATGCATAGAGGACGATTCTTTAGCTGCTGGCATCCGTCAACTGCTGAAGCAACTTGGAAGGGATCCGGAAAAGAAATAGAAGGAAACAATCAGGGATGTGCTCTCTGATGCGAAGGTTGTGCTTTCTACAAACACAGGGGCAGCCGATCCATTTATCAGGAGAACTGGTTGCTTCGACTTGGTAATCATAGATGAAGCAGCGCAAGCGATTGAGCCCTCTTTCTGGATTCCCATATTGCAGGGGAAGCATTGTGTTCTTGCGATTGGTCATTGCCAGCTCGCACCTGTAATATTGTCGAGGAAGGCCTTGGAAGGCGGGCTTGGCAAATCTTTGTTGGAAGAGAGGTGCTTCTATGCTCTTCCTTTTAAAAGTTGCACAACTATTAAAGCATGAATGAAAGGCAGATGGTGATTACTTACCCCTTCGTTTGCTTCAAGATTTGTGCAACTTGTACTAGAAGGAAGAGCATAGAAGCACCTGTTGGAAAGGGCTTCTAAAGATTACTGACTACAACACTGACAGTCCAGATTAGAATGCATGATTTAATAGCCAGTTGGGCATCTAAAGAGATGTATCACGGGTTGCACAAATCTTCTCAATCTGTTGCTTCGCATCTTCTTGCTGAGTGCTGACTCCAGTTGTGAAGGTATGCATATACATGCTTTCTGTTTCAGGTGTCAAGTCTACACGATCATGTCTATTATTTTCTGGTTCAGTGCTCAAAGTCGAACATCACTACCATTTGGGCAATCTTTTATCTAAAAAATTCATGGAATCCACTGAGCATTGAGATTGGACTCCACTGGAAGAATTTACGCCGTTGTTCCAGAGAATCTGAATCCAATGCTATTTGGTCTTTAACCCTTTTCTAACCCATTCTTACAGTAGCTGTAGCTCATTTAGGAGCAAGCCGAGTTTCCGAAAAGTAGGTTAAATTTCTTTACTATATTTGTCTGGGAATAAAACTATCAGAAGTATCTTTCTTATCCGCAAAGATATTTAGGACCAAACCTATTCTGGGGGATTAGAAGGAACAAGATATTTAGGGGGAAAACCCACAAAAGAACAAGATGGTTTTACTTGACTTGGATGTTGTTTAGCTACACAACATTAGTGGGTATTATCACGATCTTTCTTTCAAAAAAATCATGAACTTATTTTATCCAAATAGGCTCATGCATGGTTTTGAATTCAAATTCATGCTACATTTCCAACTTCCAAGAAAATTTGGCCACATCCATCCAGCCTCCCTATTGTAAATTTGGTCATACCCATCGGTCCATCAAGTCCTGAAATCTTACAGATTGGAGCCACACACACTCATTTTTCACAATGGATGATCCAACCATATGGAGCCATGATGATATATCTTTTCACCAGATTCATTGGTACAAAGCAGATTGAGATGGCCTGGAGTTCACTGTCCCATATTTCGAAATATTTTGCTGATCTAGCCAGCTAGTTTCCAACCCAACACTCAAAATGAGGTGGGGTTAATTTCATATAGTGCATTAAGAATCTAAGATATTAAGGTGTTGGCGGTAATTGTTTACTTAGACTATTTAAGAGTGTTATATGTGAAACAGGTGGTAGGATCTGAACTCCATATGGGACCAACTCATTAGGAATGGCAATCGGGCGGGTACGGGCGGGTAGACCTCCCGCAGACCCGAACCCGAAACCTGAAATTCATACCCGAACCCGAACCCGAAATCTCTCACGGGTACATACCCATGCCCATACCCGAACCCGATGGGTACCCGAACCCGAAATTAAATTCACCTCGCAATCAAATTTTCAACCATCAATTGTCAATCAATTTATTTGTAATTTCTATGTTTAAAGGAAAAATATATGGTGTGTATAATCATGAAAGTTACCGCATCTTACACCTCGAACGATGCTTGAAAATCTTGAATTAACTTTTCATTATTTTTAATTTACAGAAAAACTAAAAAACGGTATACCGTTGCAACGGTATACCTCTGAAACTCATGAAACTTGTGATTTTTTGCACTGAAACTCATGAAACTTAGCACTAAAAACTGATAAAACATGAAACTGATGAAACTAAACACTGAAACTCATGAAACCAGCACTGAAACTGATAAGTTTCATAAGTTTCATGTCTATACCGTTGCAACGGTATACCGTTCCCTAGTCATTCTCTTTAATTTATATTAATTAATTCGGGTACCCATGGGTACCCACGGGTGCAGAACCGAACCCGAACCCGAACCCAAACCCAAACCCGAACCCGAAATTTGAAACCCGTGGGTCTGAAATCAAACCCATACCCGAACCCATCGGGTCGGGTACCCACGGATACCCGAACCCACGGGTAATTTTGCCATCCCTACAACTCATAGTGCCTTGCTTCTAATTGTTGTGTCTATTCATTTGAAATTTGTGTGTTCTGTGTTTATGAGCTGCTTTTGTTTTGCTACTTTGTAAGTTGGATCTAAATTGTACCTTTTGATTTCTGGCTACTTGGATAACACGGTGCCCACTGCTCTTACTTGATACACGAATGCCATATGGAACCCTAACATTGGTTGCAACTTGCAAGGAGCATTTAGACCCTGCTGGCACAGGCTCATTCTATAATGATGGAGAAGCAGATATATACAATATCTTTTACTTCTTTAATTGAATACCGCATCAATAAATTTAGCAGATATATACAATATCTTTTACTTCTTTAATTGAATACCGCATCAATAAATTTACTCCCTTTTTAAATACTCCTTCTATCCTTATCCAGTTTTGTTAGTTTTATACAAATTAGGATAATCGGCCAGCATTTCTCATTCATTGATCAAAATTGCTCGAATTTTTTATGCTTAGATTGTTGAATTTATAAGAATATCAAAATCATGATTGCAGGAGTGTCTCCAAGTGCAATAGCCGTTCAGTCTCCCTACATTGCTCAAGTGCAATTGTTAAGAGAGAGGTGAGAAGAATATCCAGGGATTTCTGGGGTTGAGGTTTCAACCATAGACAGCTTTCACGGGAGGGAGGCAGATGCTGAGATGCAGTGGTCATATCAATGGTTAGCACAGCAGCATACCTGTTATCTTTCTGTTTGATACACGTCGCGCAAATACAATACTGAAGCAAATGACATTTACAAGGGCAGCGCCAAATCTGATAATGATCATTTCATCCTCCATTTCCAACTTCCATGAATTTTTAACCTATTTCCGGTGATGTGCAATTTTCTGTTTGTTTCCAGGTTCGGTCAAATCCACTGGCAACTGTAGGGTTCCTAGGTGACAGCAGGCGCATGGATGTGGCTATTGCAAGGACACGCCGGCGTGTCACTGTGGTATGTGAATATGTGATAGCATTACAATTTGTCACAGCATCTTCGTAGCTCATTATCTAAAAAAAAAAAAAAAATCTTCCTAGCTAGGCTCTTCCGTCATATCAGGCGGTATGGGCAAGTAAAACATGTTGCACGTGGTTCCTTAGATGGGGTTTCTGGCCTTGGCGTCAATCAACCCACTCTCCCGTCCGTCAGTTAGCAACTTAGCATTCACCACAATTACTCTTTGCCTGACATCATACATACTTAGGTGCGTATGCGTGGCGATACCATCCGATGGTGATTTTTCGAAACCTAGGTTTTTTTTTTAACAAAATGGTATGGCCTAAACATAATTCTTTTAAACCGCGAGATTTTTTTTCAAAAAGGACTCGAGAAGGAGCTTGATTTGAATTTGTGGAACCACTTATTTTTTTTTTTTTTTGAAAAACAAGCGGTGGAAGGACTTAAACGTATTTTTAGAATTCTCGAAGGATTCTTTTGTGAAAGAGCCAGTGGGGGACTTGAACGTATTTTTTGGAGTTTCAGGAGAGACCTAAACGCAATTTCATAATCGCTGAAGGTTTTTTTTGCAAAGAGGACTCTAGGAGGACCCCGAATGTAATTTTGAAACTTCCAGAGGGTCTCTTCTCAAACGTTTGGAATTTTTTGAGGGGCCTAAACACAATTTCATAGTTTTGAAGGTTTTTTTTTTCAAAGAAAACGGTAGGAGGACCCTAATATATTTTTGAAACTTTTGAAGGACCTCTCCGCAAACTTGGTGGCGTAGTTTAAAAGTTACAAAAAAAATGCCATTGATGAATCCTGGCATCTCTTAGTTGCTAAGCGAGTGCTCTACCATCTTAACTGCATTCTATATTATCATATATACTCCGTATAATATATACAAGAGAATAATAATATTATATCTATTAAGTCTGAAGGAATTGACGCCCAGCCAAGCTGCCCACATGTCACTTTGCACAAAAAAGTCCTCGGGAAAAAAATGTAATTACGAATAGGCCCTTTCGAGAAAATAAATAATTACGGAAAGATCCTTCTGAAAAAAAAGATAAGCCCGTTCAAAAAAATTAAATAGCAGGCAAGAAAGGAATTCCGAACCAAAATTTTCACGGTGCGGCATTGCCGCACGGTTCTACCTAGTATATATTGATGAGCGAAAAAATATTCGCTACTCTGAGATCTGTATAGTTACTATATATCTAATTTTTAGAAGAAATGCTATATGGTACTCAATGCCAAAGAATTTTTTTTTGTGCATAGTGTTCTCTGTTTTATTTTCTGTAATGAATGTTTTTTCCCCTTTACCGCTGGAGCGAAGGAGGTGGCCAGGTGGGCCCGTCAAAGTAATGAAACTGGTGCATGGGTGTCAGTCAGAGGCTCAGTGCCAGCAGCTTATGGAAGAATGAATATCTTCAGCCAAACATTAGCGGAAGCTTTCCCGGCCGGAGAAGCCCCCCATGTCACCCCCCCTCTCTCTCCATTTCTTGCAAAAAAACCCTCCGGTTCTTTGGAATTACAGATAGGTCCTTTCTATTTACGAATAGGTCCTTTGTAATTTTCTGTGAGTATAAAATATTTTTTCCCGGTTCGCATTTAGGTCCTCAGTTCGTCGTTTTACACAAAGAGCCTCCCGTTAAATACAAATTGCGAACGAGTCCTTTCTTACTTATTCAAAATAGCGAACAGGCCCAAAATTATAACAAATAGGTCCCTGCATTTTTCGTTCAGGTCCTTTCTCCGTTTTTCCCGAAAAAAATATTTTCGTGGTCCGTTTGCTCTCCGGAGCATAGAAAAAATGTTTCTGTGGTCTGTTTTTTCTCTGAAAAAAAACAAAAAATATTTTCCGTTCACGCGCACGGCGTTTTTCCCGGGGAAAAAATTTTTGTGGTCCGTTTGCTCTCCGGAGCATGGGAAAAATGTTTCCGTGGTCTGTTTTTTCTCCGAAAAAAAAACAAAAAATATTTTCCGTTCACGGCGCAGCGTTTTTCCCGGAAAAAATATTTTCGTGGTCCGTTTGCTCTCCGGAGCATGGGAAAACTGTTTTCGTGATCTGTTTTTTCTCCGAAAATAAAACAAAAAGCGCGGCGTGCGCCGCGCTTGCGTTTGTAGTTAACTCTATTACATGGGGGAGGAATTGGGGAGAGCTCAGCCATGATCCATCCGTCTGATCCTCATGCCGTTTTGCAAAAGAAGTTCTCCTTTTTTTTTTTGAATTACGGATAGATCTCTATAATTACAAATAAGTCATTTGCGATTTTTTGTGAGGGTAAGAAAAACATTTTCAAATTGCATTTAGGTCTTTGATTCATTACTTTATGGAAAAGTCCCCCACTAAATACAAATATCGAACGAGCTTTTTTCTAATTTTTCAAGATAGCGATCAGGTCCAAAAATTTAACAAACAGGTCCCCGTCCCTTACGTCCAGGTCCTTTCTTCGTTTTTCCAGGAAAGAATATTTTCGTCAACAGAAATATGTGTACAGCTCTATCTCTATAAAAAAAAATTTAACTCGTTCTCTAATCTCTAGATTTTTTTTTCCGAACTCGATCTCTAGTATTTTTCGAAACGTGTATTATTACTCGATGAACGCATAGTGTTAAATACGATAAAAAAGGTTGACATCTCTAATATTTTTTGGAACACGTTTTATTACCCAGTTAACACATAGAGTATTAAACTCAACAAAAGGAGGTTAACCGGGTAATAATAAAGTGTTAACCAAATTCGTCAAAAGAAATATGTGTCCAGCTCCTTTCTCCGTTTTTTCTAGAAAAAATATTTTCATCAACAGGTATATGTGTGCAGCTTTATCTCTAGACTTTTTTCCCAGCTCGATCTTTAATCTTTAGACTTTTTTCCCAACTCGATCTCTAATATTTTTTGAAATATGTATTATTACTTGGTGAACGTATAGATTGTTAAACTCGACAAAAGAAGGTTGGCATTTCTAATATTTTTCGGAATATGTATTATTATCCGGTTAACATATGGAGTGTTAAACTTGACAAAAGAAGGTACCGGGTAATAATAAAGTGTTAACCAAATTCGTCAAAAGAAATATGTGTACAACTTTATCTCTCCATTTTTTTAACTTGATTTCTAATGAAATAAGAAATATATGTATACAACTGTATCTCTATAGTTTTTTTTGCAACTCGATTTATAATATTTTTCGGAAAATGTTTTATTCATCGGTGAACGTATGGAGTGTTAAAATCGTTCCGAAAAAAATATGTTTAGGTCCTCATGTAGTCTTTCTTAGAAAAAAAAACAGAGTAAATTTTACACGGTACGACGTGCGCCGCACATTCTGCCTAGTATGTATAACAATGATACGAGCCGGCCCGCGAGTGCGCAACTGCGTCGACGCCGAGGGGCACGGCGAGAGGCCATGAATCCTCGGAAGTTTATTGTACGGAGAATGCCCATCTGAGCATACACAAAGAACTGAAGGCTGAGAAACAGGCCGTCCGATTCCGATATCTATCTGTGAAGAGGATGCAAACAGTGGTTCGTGGATCACTACTACAGAAATGGCTTCCAGAAACGGTTCAAAACCACTTCCAGAAGCGGTTTTACAACCGCTTCTAAGCAACCGCGAGTGATACCCTGAAGAGTATCACAAGCGGTTGCTAGAACCGCTTGTGGTGGTGCGACACCAAGCGATAAAAGATGGTATAATAATATCGTGGGAATGGGATTCGAACCCACGACCAGCACTCCATCCTCGTGACCCGCTTCATCCATCTAGCCAACCCACCCACGCGTGCTCTCTGATAGAATAGGACACGCATTCCTTTTATTATTTCTAAAACTGGACTTCTACAAGCGGTTCATGACACGAACCCCTTCTAAAGGGGGTCTTTAGAAGCGGTTCGTGTCATGAACCCCTTCTAAAGCCCCACCTTTAGAAGCGGTTAGGGACACGAACCGCTTGTAAAGATCTTTAGAAGGGGTTCGTATCACGAACCGCTTCTAAAGGTGGGGCTTTAGAAGGGGTTCGTGCCACGAACCGCTTCTAGAGATCCCCTCCGGCCTGTTGCTACGAACCGCTTCTGGTGTGAGCATTACAACCGGTTCGCACCAAACCGTTTTTAATAGGCCGCTTGTGATGCCCGGTTTTGTAGTAGTGGATACACAAGAAAGAGCTTGGCAAAGTGTGGTTGACATGATGCATGGCCAGAGCACCTGTTGTTGAACTTAACTGGGGGCTAACCGGTCCTGCGTTTTTATTGGGGCATTTGGATATTTGCCACTCTAAGAATTGGAAATTCGATGGCATGTTGAAAATCATGCCATTGAGTGGCATTTTTTACACATGCCATCGAATTTTCAGATTGAGGAGTGGCATATATCAGATTATTCCTTTTTATTTATTTATTTGATGATGCAAAGGATCAATTCAGCAGCAGGAAGACTTCACCTGTTGCTTGCCTGGTACGATGCTCGTGTTCCTGTAAAATCTGCTATCGTTGACGAGGATAGTAGGACACCCCAATACAGACATGTATAGTAAATGGACAATTCACAATTGAGTTGAAAAGAAAAAAAATATGTGCATTCCATTTGGAAATTCCAGGCTTCAAGCAACGTGTCACATTATCAATATTATTACAAACGGATTAATTGTTCGATTGCGTCCTCTAAGAAAGTATTTGATTTTGTGTCACACTATTATTCAGCCCTGTCATCTTTCCCTTTTGTGTGGCTGTCGAATCTCGTTTGGAAATTTCAGCAACACGTCAAATTATCGAGATTATAAGAGATTAACCATTTGATTTCGTATCACATGAGTATCCACTCCTGTCTTTCCCTTGTCATGTCGTGGCTGTTGAATTTTGCGGTGTAACTTCACATCATACAACTTGATGACCGTACGCATTCCTCTATACAAGGAAAGCAAGTAGAAATCAACTTCCCCACGCGAATGAACTTTTCTTTTACTACTCTTTCGTAGAGAAGCGCACTGGTCCGGTATTTTCGGGCCGACACGTGGCTCAGCCTGCCTGGCAAGGGTCGGTACCCAGCCTGGCCCATCCACGGCCGTGCCGTGCTTGGCTTGCAAATCGAGTACCATAGAGGCACCAACACATGCCATGGAGAGAGAGAGGGGGGGAGAGAGATGGTGTGACGGACCACCTTTTTCACGGGTGCGTTTAAACCCGCAATGGCTACCCAGAAAGATTAGCCGTCGAAAATCAAGTCATACATTACCAGTATAAGATAGAAACGACTGTTTTTACATCACATAGGGCCTAACGGCCAGAGTTTTACAAAAGGAAGCGGCAAGCTCCAATATATTACAATACCAAAATAACCACACAGGCAAGGCCTGAGCACAGAGAAAGGACCCTAAAACCAAACTGCTTTGCCATTCATGATCTCCTGGAATTCTCCGGCGTCTTCAAGTTCTAAAATAGGTTGAAAAGCAAGACTGAGTACACAACAGTACTCAACAAACCGCACGGAAATTTCTGAATATTACATGCGAGGGTATTCTCAAGGAAATGGTAATATGGTTATTATCATTGTGGATGCAATTTCATTTTCGAAGACATTTTACATTTGAAACACAAACCATACATAATAGAAATAAGCAAATTTGAATTTTCACAAGTTCATCATTACGACAAGTTGAAAATAACAAGTCTACTTGGGTTAGGTTACAGGATTCACCCCAATTCAAACTTAGCTTCATTTACCTGAAGCACGGCGTAACCGATTACCATTTAATTGATTCTGCAGAGTTGCTCAGCTTTACCCACAAGATATCAACAACCGTTAATGCCACACGTGAATTACATGCAACTTAAATGCATGCGGCCGGGTTGAGATTATCAAAGCTTTTCGTTGAACTACCCCTCTTTAGCACTTACCCGGTAGTCTCAAAACCGCACAGTACTCGGAATCCCACGGGCCACGGCGGGATGCACATTCCGATCCTAAGGGTATCTACCGTTGTGGATAGGCGACACCACCGGTCAACCTCCATTCCACCCCATTCGCCGCGGGCGTACTGGTCAATGCCCACATCGTGGAACCTCTCGCCTATAAGTATTCAGGGGGGGTTCAAGTACCGAGCTCAGTTGGGGCCAAATGGTTGGCAACAAGATTCAAAATTTCGTGAAATCTCTGATTTCAGATCCTCCGAGATTCATAATCTCAACGGAATAAAAAAATTTTCAAATTTCAAATTTCTACAATGATTTCAGAAATTTCGACGGAATCTCGATAAATTTCGACAAAATCTCGGTAATTTGGACCGAAATTCATTTTATTTGGACCGATTTGTAGCGATGCTTAACCAGATTTGGCATCAAATTCAGTGCGGGGAATGTGAATGCTAGCTTTAAGGAATACATATAAAAGAATTGCAATACACATAAAGTAACTTTGCTCAGTTGGTTGGCTCTCAGGCTTACATCTCAAGCCACTTAGGTTCGAGGCTTGCCCTGGTACAAAATAATTTTGCTATGGCAACAGCAAGGAGCAAGTGAAGCAAGTTAAAACAAAAAATGGGATTGCGTGGGATTTGAACCCCTGCCCTTCGGACCAATCCAGACTCCAGAGCGCCTTAAAGTAGCGCCAGTGACCAAGTCGGCCAAGTGGAGGTATTGATTTTTTTTTATCCAAATGTGTTTGAGATATCCATTAGTCACATATTAAAAAAAACGGCCAAAATTTCAGCATATTTCGCCGAAATCCCAGTTTTCTTGGGGTAAAAAAACGGATTTTGAATTTCGCCTTGATTTTGACCGAAATTCTAAAATCTCACTGAAATTTTGGATTTTAGTCCCTCCGAGATATAATCCGAAAATAAAATTTAAAACATTGGTTGGCAATCATGCTGTTGCCTCAGTGATTTTGTGGCACTGGATTAGAGGCCAAATATCTAACTATGGTGTTTTTTTAGGGTACAAAGCAAACTAATACAACCCATGCATACACATACGTACGTATCCGTTACACACACTAAAAGAAAGTGATTGGAAACTCCAGAGCCTCTAAAGTGTGGGAATATACTATTTCACTTAATGTACACCTGTGTGTACCTATTTTAATTTATTCGTGTGAGAGGTACTGAGTTTAATCCCGAGAATTGAACCTAGACCACAGCGGCGAGCACTCCCGTACCTTATTATCATGTGTTTAATGATGTTTATTTGTCCTTTTGTCATTTGGTGGGGAAAACCTTGAAGAGAAGACACGTACGGGCGAAATCGATGGATCGTGGAGATAACTAATCCGACGTCTCGGATTTTTCGGCTGGGCAGTACTGTGTTGCCTTTTATTCTTGGAGGCTCGCAATGTTGTCCACCTGTAAAGTTAACTATCAAGCACGTTCGTTCTTGCTCAGAGAACGTGTGCCCGTTTAGAACGAACGAATTCTCGAGCAAAGAAATATCAATTTCCTTTTTTTTTTTACAAAATTTATGTGAAATTAATACATTTCAAATAGTCCCTGGGATATGGGCTCATTCCGTCCGTCTTTTTAAAGACCCTAGTTCAGTGTTCACCTCCCTCCAAGCATCAAAAGCAAGTGTATACGGCTCTGTTTTGGGGCTTTAAACCAGCTTCAACTTCCGAAAAGTTAACAAGTCCTTCTAAACAGCTCAACTTTTAAGCGCTTTTTGGTATAATCTAGAAGTCAGATATAAAAGCTGAAAGCTGAATTGGATCTATTTTTGCAGCTTATTGTTGGAGGAAATTAGTTTTTTTTTTTTTTTATCAAACGATCTCTTATAAAAAACTACAGTCACTTTTTAGTCCAAAAAAACAAAAAAAAAAAATAGCTTTTCGGAAAAAGTTACAGCTCCCCAAACGGGCCCTATGTCTCCATTCCATAGATGGAGATCACCTGCAGTCATAGCAGCAAGTGTACAACATAGACTGCAAGCAATCTCAACCATTCATTTTCAAATCTAATACCTCATATTATTTGCTAACCATCTATTTGCTAAGAGACTTTTTACCATCGAGGTGCTAAATTTACATTATGGTAATACTAAGAGATACTAAGAATTTAAAGGATGAAGGTACCAACTTTTAATGTCTTTTGGTACTAACGCAAAGTAAATTTTGATACCTTCCAATGACGATAAAAGGTCTCGTTTTTGTATCTCTCAAAGATGGTAAAATTTACATTGAGTTAGTTCTAAAAGGTTCCAAAAGTTAGTACATTCAACCTTTAAATTTTTTGTACCTCTACTCAATGTAAATTTTCATACATCACAAGGATGATAAAGTGTCTCTATTTGCTAAGAGACATTTTAACATCCTTAGGAGTACCCAAATTTACATTAAATTAATACTAAGAGGTGCAAATAATTTAAAGGAGGAATGTACTAGCTTTTAGAACCTCTCAGAACTAATTTGATGTAAATTTTACCATCTTTGAGTTGTACAAAAATTTACATTGAGTTAGTACCAAGAGGTACCATCCTTGAGAGGTACTGAAATTTACAATGAGTTAGAATTAAGAGGTGCTAAAAATTGTTTGCTATATATCTTAGTACTAATTTAACGTAAATTTTGGTATATTCTGAAAAAAGAGTCACTTGTACTCTTAACTCTATAGAAGCTAGGTTAGCACTGTTGGATCCAAAGTCGTTGGGCGTAGCAAGTTACCGTAGCTCGAGTAACAGATCCTTGGCCTCTTGCTCCAATACCTAGTTGGGTTTCTGCACAAAAACCAACTCCTCGGATCTGATAACAAGAAACTCCTACATTCTTAGGAAATTGCTCGTTTCGCTGAACTTGCGGAAAAGCTACCGTCTCGTGCCAAACAGCTCGACTATTTAGAGAAAGCAGAATTCTACTCAATACTCAAACTCCAACAGTATCTCTTGCCAGATTCACGAGGCTCAGGTTTTTTTTATTGTAGGTGAGGCTCCGTTCAATTGTTGGAGAACAAATTTTTTTTGGGTAGTTGAAAATCTGTCCGGTGCGAATAAATTTACAAAATTATCTCTATCCTCAATCACAAAAACAGCGACAGGTCACGCTCCAATACCACAACAAGACTCTAGAGCACAACAGCAGCCTTCCACTGGCCTACCAGACTCCCTTGCCGAGCACAGCATTCAGTGGCCTGTCGAGCTGCCATTCTTGGCATCAGGCCATTCACAGTGGGAGTTTCATTTTCATTAAATGATGTGACACATCATCATGTTTGGTGACATGGCAAGATAATTATGAAGAGAGAGATAGAAAGAGTTTCATACGAGGGGAGAGAATTTCATCTGGATGAAACCTGAGATACACAGTTACCTAGACAAAAGCTGATGTGACACTCTTGGAAACTGGGGAATGAAACTATGCACTTGAATGGCCTCACCACACTTACTTAAGACTCACTTCATTAATCACTTAATTAATTAATTACTTACTACTCCCTTCGGTTTGGTAATATCTGTCGTTTTGGACATCGACACGGTCTTCAAAACACAACTTTGACCGCTGATTTTTATTATAATGTATTTATAAAACTCAATAAAATTATAATATTATGAAAGTACTTCTCGAGACAAGTCTACACATATAATTTTTATGTATCCAATTTAAATATTTAAAAATATATCGATAGTCAAAGTTTCGGAAGTTTGACCATCACTGTGTCCAAAACGACAGATATTACCAAACCGGAGGGAGTACTTATTAGTTATTTAATTAATCACTCACCAAATTAAATCGCATATGAGCCGACCGAGGCATAGCTGCTCGATGAGGAACTGCCGAGGTCCCGACATGTAGCAGCTTGTCTGCCATGACTCCTGCAAGATATTACGGTACAGGAATGCGACGGATAACACTTGTCACCTGCCGCATTGCTTTCACAGTTGGGGGCGATAGTAGTTTTGCAAATTCGTTTGCATAAGAGTTAGATTTGCAAAAAAATAGTACGTGGGAAGAAAAAAAAGCTTAGGCTTCGAATTGTTGAGCTCCTACACTCACTGGCACCTCACACTACTAATATCTGGGCCCGATTCTGAGCTCGAAAATAGACTGCTGAAATGGGCACCGGTTATCGAATCCCCATCCCATCCTGCGTTCTGTTTGTGAAGAATACATGCAGCATCAGGATCTTTACAGCCTTTGGGAGCCCAGGGCGAGCGGTGATGCTTACGGACCACAGACCAGTGCCACTAGGTGATTGAGATAGTACACCGATATACACAGATATTCTCGCATCACCGTCGCTGCTGTTGCCGTCTCATCAACCACCCGGCCGGCCTTATCCCCCCCTCTACCCCCATGAAGATCAGACGCCATTGAGAAGAGTTCATTTCCCGGTTTACTCATGCAGATAAGCAGATTTACCACAGCCACAGACAAAACAAGCTTACCGGGAATGATACGTACAAGCTTGGTTTGGCCGGCGCGCGTATATGATAGCGTTCTGGATTGCGTGGACGCAAGGGCAACGCACGAGCGACTCATCCGTTTCGGTGGATTCCTTCCACCGGCGCGCGCGCGAGTTCTGAGGGAGATGGCATGGCAGGCGATGGCGTCAGTGACACCGATGTTGCTCGGCGGCTCTGCCATCGCCTCCACTCGCTGCCCGGGCATGCGATCAAGCTACAGCAACGGTTGCCTGCCTATCTTTTTCCGAAGCCTGCTCTGCTCGATCCTGTGGTTCTCCGATTCCAGTATTAATGGTCCATCGCAGTGCATTATTTCTGGACGAGTGCGCTGATTGTTTCAGATATTATCATGTGTGGTACATGGCTGGTTTCCTCAGTCGGGTTCGTTTCGTACTTCTGAGGCTCCATGTTTACTGTTTAGTAGATGGCTGCTGCGTACTCTGTGTTTCCTACTATCCTTGAGGCCACATATGTGTGCTCGATCGGATAATTGCCATATGATTTTTTTAAAATAATACTTTTTTTTTAAAATGTATTGCGGTATTAATATACGGCAAACAAAAATTGCAAAAATAATACCTGTTCGCCAAACCGTATGGCGAAAACTCTATTTTCGTCGTACCGTATGGCGAACACTCTATTTTCGCCGTACCGTATGGTGAAAACTCTATTTTCGCCAAACGGTATGGCGACAAATGCCTAATTACGCACTTAACCGCTAGTCAATAAATTCCACGGGAAACAAGGGTATTTTCGCCGAACCGTTTGGTGAAAATAGAGTTTTCGTCATACGGTACGGCGAAAATAGAGTTTTCGCCATACGGTATGGCGAAAATAGCTTCTTTCTCCTAAACTCTGATATCCGACTGTTAACTGCGTAATTAAGTAGTGGTCGCCGCACTGTTTGGCGAAAATAGAGTTTTCGTCATACAGTATGGCGAAAATAGCTACTTCGCCGTACCGTTTGACGAATAGATGTTATTTTTGCAATTTTTGTTTTCCGCGTATTAATACTGCAATTCATTTTTTAAAAAAGTATTATTTAAAAAAAAAATCCTTGCCATATATTAGTTCGTGGTGTGGTGATGCGTGCACGCAAAGAAAAAACTATAAAACTTTAGGTGCACATTTCATATGTATAACCCTATAATCTTATATAATAATTTTATAACATCATAAATCCAACATATATATTTAAAATTTATATAAATAAAAAACAATTTGTGATATTCAAATGCACCTTTTTTTGTTTTAAGGACAAGAAAATACCTCAATAATCATTAGAAAGAAAAAAAAAACTAGAAATTCTTACATTAATCGAAAGAAAAATAGAAGAATCTCCACCACTTATTTTGGTAGGCCTAAATTATAACGGTATAGATTAATCACATATAGATACTAGAGTTATATAATAAATATAATTGTATTTTAATTATAGAAAATAGAGTTGTATATCAAATATGATTGTATTACAATATCTAGTCGGGTAATTGTACGAATAAATCTGCTAGTTAGGCGTAGTATATATGTTCGCCAACGAAGGCAAACGAACGTCGTCAAATGTTCACACTTCAATTGCACAATAAACATGGCAAGCCTGACAGCAAGTAACAAGGCAAAATGGAGTACTAATCAGGATGAGAGAGAATATGGAACCTCTGCTCGGCCGGAGCCACATTTTACTGGTCGGTTTCGCCGTAGCCCGGTCCGAGTGGTGTGACTCAACTTTGACCGACTTGAACGCGCAGCTGGCCGGCTGGATCAGGCCCCAGGGGATTTAAGAAGGTTTTGCAGCAGCGTTACATCCACAAACTTCAAATTTCTCCCCTTACCTTAGCTTGACCGCTCAGCGTAGACCCTGACTCTTGCGAGTTCTTCAAACTTAATGCTACGTTCTCAGATTCTCATGCAGTCATGCCTACATACATTGCTGTAGCTTGACTGCTTTCACAGGTCTAGAGGTGGATATCGGGCCGAGCATTTTTGAGCCAGCTTGAGGCACGGGAGCTCGATTCGGCACGAAGCGAGCCATGCTAGACCTATAAAGCGGGCACGATGGCGCAGCGCGGCACGGCACGCCGCGGACACGACGGCACACCGACATACCATGGGCCCGCAGCAGCGAGAGGAGGTGGGGGTACCTGTGTTGTCACCATGGCCACACCGCCTTGCCTCCTGCAGTGGCCCCTCTGCTACCTCCCATCGTGGCCGCACCTTGGCCTCTTCGCTCCACCCCGCCTCGCCTCCCGCCGTGCCACATCGCCTAGCCGTGTCGCTGTGCTGCCTTGCCTATTGTTGTGCCGTGTCGCCATGCCGTTGCGGGGAAAGGGACGGGAGGTGAAGCGGAGCGGTGGGGAGGGGGCTAGGCGGCCCGGTGGGGTGGGCGGAAGTCGAGGGGTGTTGCGTAGAGGCGGCTGGGCGAGGAGCTGAGGACCGTAACTTGAATTTGGGTGAGAAAAGGATCGGATCTGGAATATATTATTAATTTTATTATGCTTCTCTTTAGTTTTATTGCACTTTAATATATAATATGGAGAAATTAACAATATTGCACTTTAGTATATAGTATAGTTGTATATTTGTATACTTGTATTTATTCGTAGCTTTTCAATATAGAGAAATGGACTTTGCATAATTATTTAGCATGCAATTGAAGTGGTACTCTAACCGATGAGAGGACAACTCAACCAAAGAGACTTCGACTATAATTTAATCCAAATAAAATTATTGCTGATCCAAGACATTGCATTGAGTTGTTATCAATATATCGTCTCATCAAATTGACATTGATCCTTTGTGGTTTTGAGCCTACCCTCTGTTTCGATTCTGTCGTGATGAGCAAGAGAGTTGAGAGATGTTGAGAGATGGGCGAGAGAGAAAGAGAGTGAGAGGGACAGGCGAGAGAGAGAGAGAGAGAGAGAGAGAGAGAGAGGGAGAGGGAGAGGGAGAGGGAGAGAGCTGATAGAGATTGAAAGAGATAGGCGAGAGAGACGGGCGAGAGAGGGGAGAGAGATGGGCAAGAGAGAGCTGATAGAGATTGAGAGAGACGGGCAAGAAATGTGAGAGAGCTGAGAGACACGGGTGAGAGAACGGCTTCTTGCAATGTACAAGTCTTTATACTAAATAACATCGTGTACTCATGCAAGCACTATAATATCACGGTGTACCTTTTCAAGAATGAATAAAATTTAGTTCCTTTTGCCCCTAATATTTGTATCCACTACCTCAGCTATATGTGTCTCTGACTCATTTTCTCTTTGTCGCAATAGTGCAAATGGGCCGAGTCTGAGCTGGCACGGTACGAAACAGGTACGAAGCGCAAATAGGCCTTGCCTAGGCTCACCGAAGGCGAATCGGGCTAGTACGGCATGGCACGGTCTGCATGATGGGCCATCGTGGCCCAGCACAGTTTAGGCACTAAGCACAATGGGCCTGTGCCAAGCTGGCTCGGCACGACACGATGCCCACCTCTGCACAGGACAGATAAAACAAAGGATACATGACTCTCTCTCAAGAGCTAGTTTACTAAGGGTGCATTTGGTTCATAGGCGTGGAGTGGATGGGATAGGATGAAGTCATCCAACTTGGTGTTTGATTGGAAGGACAAGAGGTGGATGAAATGAGCCAATTTTTTATTTGGTTGGAGGGATAAAGTTGGATGGGATTAGAGTTGGATGGTGGATGGTGTGAGAATTCAAATTTGGTTGGCGAGATGAAAGTTGGATGGTGGATGGGATGAGCCCGTTTTTTGTTTGGTTGGAGGGATAAAGATGGATAAGGCCATCCCACCCACATTGCGACGCCGAACCAAACGGATCCTAAAAGTATCATATAAATAGTTCTTAGGTCCTAAAAATCTTAAACCATTAAAATCAAAATCAATTTCATCAATAAATCTGACCATTAAAGAAGTGATTTTGCAGTATTTTGCAAATGTTTGAAGACACCCTTGATCCATCCAGCGCATGGATTCAAATCCCGGCGAAATTTTGGATTTCGGACCCCCCCTCCTCCGAGATCCTAAATCTCGGCCGGGTAAAAAAAATTTAAAAATAAATCAAAATGCTACAATACCCATTCAAATCTCGGTGATTTCGGTTGAAATCTCGATATTTTTTTTTACCAGATTTTCATTTTTCTTGGCCGGATTTGATTGGATTTAGGGTCAAGATCATCCACAAAAAATTTTGACGTGTTTTGACCATTTTTTAGTCAAAACAAATTGACTGAAATCTCAGTGATTTCGGTCGAAATCTCGGATTTTCTGGTTGAATAAAAAAACGAATTTAAAATTTGGTTTTTGGATGCCGTCTGGATTTTATTTGAATTTTCAGGATTTTATCGAGATTTCAAAATTTAGTCGCCTGGAGACTCAGTGTGCATACGTTCAGCTACGAACAAAAACCTAACCAAAACTTCAGGATGATGCTGTTGTGAAGCAGGTTGCGTGGCTTGTGAATCCGTAGGCAGGGGCGGATATAGGCCCCGGGCTGCCCGTGCTGCAGCACGGGGCCTAGTACCGAAAGTCTATTAAATTTTTTAAAAAAACTATTGAAAAATGATTAAAAATAACTCTGCTCCGTGGAGTTCTTTCTATCTCATTTGCTGCAACTTACCATATCCATGGACCATGCCATGTGCTTCTCTAGAAATAGGAGCTTTTCCCTCGTAATGTAATTGGTGACATACTGACATGCAAGAGCAAGAGAGAAATGTCGGGGAAAAAAACCCAAGAAACAAATAGTATCATAGATGAGTGATGGCTGGGGCCCGGGAGCCTGCCTTGTTGGAGTGAAAGGAATTATTAGTCGACGTCAAGGATTCAAATTTCGTTTTCGGATTTCATCTTGGGCCTGGCCGAAATCCAAAATTTCGGCGAGATTCGGAAATTTCGGACAAAATCCGGACGAAATTCAAAAACTAAAATTCAAATCGGGTTTTTTTTAACAGAGAAATCCGAAATTTCGCTAAAAAAGACGAAATTTCGTCCAAAAAACCGAAATCTCGGCGAAATTTCCCGGTACTATCACACTTTCAATTTTTTAGGGTTTTTTGAACTTCGCGGAAATTATGATCTACCTACTGTCCCACATGGGAAATGACGTGAAGAACCCAATCCGGTCAAATCCGATCACTTAAGGTCAAATCCGGTCAACTTTTATACAAATTTCGGTCCATTTCACCGAAATTTCGGCGAGATTCTAGGGTACTGTAGCACTTTTAAATTTTTCTAGGGTTTTTTAATTTTGCAGGGATTATAGAATTCGGGGGGGGGGGGGGTCCGAAATCCGAAATTTCGCCGAAAATTCGCCGAAAATTTGAACCCTGGTCGACGTAGACAGTGGGTCCCATCAATCCACATCCAAATGGTACAGTGACAAGGAAATGTACAGTAATTTACACTGTTGTGAAAATGACCGTCTTATCGATTAATCGACCGATTAATCGATGATGACGATTAAATCGTCACAAACAATTTAATTGAATTGCAATTAATGCAGTCAAATGCATCATAATTCGATTAATCTGCCATTTTTTGATTAATCATCTAGCTTTTTCCGTTTAATTATAAAAATAGTTTATTTTTATTCACTAAGTACGATAAATTAGTTTATATTATTGTGTCATAATATTCATAGCATGTACTTTTTAGATGAGGTATAAATAACGAAATGTAAAACATTTCTTCTAGAGTGATAATTTACAATAATTTTGAGTAACTAAAATATTTCTAATTAATTTTAAATATAAATAAATATATTAATAAAAATATATAATTATCCGTTAAATTTTGATTAATCAACTGTATCATGATTAATCATTCAGAGGTACATGTTCACCCGTCGAATGCATACTTTTCTTTTCACAACACCGGTAATTTATAAGTACAACCATGTCCTGTCAAACCAGCGTATTTTTTTTGGATAATTGCAAGTACTTGCCTGCAAATTCAAAAAATCACAGGTAAGCGCTTTTCCAAAGTAACGACTCCAGAACTTTGACGGATTTAAAAATATACATATTTGTTAGGAACATTCTTGACAAGATTCCACTTTAGGGAACATAACTACATAAGGCCTCGTTCGAACGCGTTAGTTTCACACAAATTTTGCAGAGAAATAGATCAATTCTGGCATGAATTAGAAAAAAAAAACCATTACGTTCCAAGCGGATAAATTTGCAGGGATATTTGACTAAAAACTGTTCCCATTGCTTTTACAAGGATCCAGCCACCAGTTCTAGCCTTTCTAAGATTAGTATCTTCCTAGGCTCCATGGTCCATGCTCCATACGTGTTACTTAAGCACTTGAGCCTATATAGCCACAAGCCCACAACATAGCCGTAGCAAAAACTAGAAGCATGCAAATTAGCAAAATTTGCTGCTCGGTAACTCACCAAATAGGATAGGAATCCGTAGTGATACAACCACCGATCTGAAGATTGCAGAATGGAGAGAGCCCTTGTCACCTCCAACTTCTCCATGGCTGCTCATGCCTCAAGATCCAGGAGGTTCTCCTACATATCCCCTGCTGCTTCTGCTGCTGCTCAGAACCCCAACTACATGAAGAAGAAGAAGAGCACGTCGTCTCCGCCGCCGTCGGCCGCCGCCTCCACCACTGTCCTCACCTCGCTTCCGGCCACCAACACTAAGTACACTCCAACCCACCCTCCGAAGCAGGTCGAGCAACATGAGCAAGAGGAGCACTTGGTGACCAAGATCAACACTACAAGAACCGCTACTACGACCACTGAAAGAACGAGTAGGGCATCCACTGCTGCGAGCCAGGCTCAGTCACGGCCTCGCCGCCGGCCTGCGGCGCCCGCTTCGCTGCCGGTGACGTTCTGCAACGCGCTGGAGGAGGTGATCAACACGTTCATCGACCCGCCGGCGCTGCGGCCGTCGGTGGACCCCCGGCACGTGCTGTTCGGCAACTTCGCGCCCGTGGACGAGCTGCCGCCCACGCCGTGTCCCGTCGTGCGCGGCGCCATCCCGCGCTGCCTCGCCGGCGGCGCCTACATCCGCAACGGGCCCAACCCGCAGCACCTCCCGCTCGGGCCGCACCACCTCTTCGACGGCGATGGCATGCTCCATTCGCTGCTCCTCCCAGCGTCGCCCTCGTCGTCCGACCCCGTCCTCTGCTCGCGCTACGTGCAGACGTACAAGTACCTCCTGGAGCGCGACGCGGGCGAGCCGGTCATGCCGAACGTATTCTCAGGTTTCCATGGCGTGGCCGGGCTGGCGCGCGGCGCCGTCGTGGCGGCCAGGGTATTGACGGGGCAGATGAACCCGGTCGAGGGCGCGGGGCTCGCCAACACCAGCCTCGCCTTCTTTGGCGGCCGCCTCTACGCGCTCGGCGAGTCGGACCTCCCGTACGGCGTGCGCGTCGACCAGGCCACCGGCGAGGTGACCACGATCAGCAGGTGCGACTTCGGCGGCCGCCTCGTCATGGGCATGACCGCGCACCCCAAGAAGGACCCCGTCACCGGCGAGCTCTTCGCGTTCCGCTACGGCCCTGTGCCGCCGTTCGTCACGTACTTCCGGTTCGACCCTGCCGGGAACAAGGGCGCCGACGTGCCCATCTTCTCCGTGCAACAGCCGTCATTCCTGCACGACTTCGCCGTGACGGAGCGGTACGCCATCTTCCCGGAGATACAGATCGTGATGAAGCCCATGGACATGGTGGTGGGAGGCGGCGCGCCCGTGGGGATGGACTCCGGCAAGGTGCCCCGGCTCGGCGTGCTCCCCCGGTACGCCACGGACGAGTCAGAGATGCGGTGGTTCGAGCTGCCGGGGTTCAACATGATGCACTCCGTGAACGCGTGGGAGGAGGCCGGCGGCGAGGAGCTCGTGCTGGTGGCGCCCAACATCCTGTCCATCGAGCACGCGCTGGAGCGCATGGAGCTGGTGCACACATGCGTCGAGAAGGTGCGCATCAACCTCCGGACCGGCGACGTCACGCGCACGCCGCTCTCGGCGGGGAACCTCGAATTCGGCGTGATCCACCCGGGCCGCCTCGGCCGGTGCAATCGGTACGGCTACTTCGGCGTGGGCGACCCCATGCCCAAGATCGGCGGGGTCGCCAAGCTCGACTTCGACCGCGCCGGGAAGGGCGACTGCACCGTGGCGCGGCGCGACTTCGGGCCAGGGTGCTTCGCGGGGGAGCCATTCTTCGTCCCCGACGACGTCGAGGGCCACGGCAACGAGGACGACGGCTACGTGGTGTGCTACGTCCACGACGAGGGCACCGGCGACGACCGGTTCGTGATGATGGACGCGCGGTCGCCGGAGCTGGACATTGTCGCGGAAGTGCAGCTGCCCGCCCGCATCCCCTACGGTTTCCACGGCCTGTTTGTCACGCAGGCCGAGCTCCGGTCACAGCACCAATGATCGCGGAAAAAAATTTCATAGGGTTGGTATGCTAATTTCTTCTCGTGCATACCTGACGCTGATTGATGTCACGTAGACAATCCTACGATCCAACGCCACGACATTAAATCTGAATTAAACAACCAAATTTGTATCGAAATAAGCGCCAAATATTTATTTCCACATGAATTAAGTCGTGGCGCTGGATTGCAGGATTGTTCACGTAGTATCAATCAGCGTCAGGTATACACATAAAGAAGTTTGCATATCGGCTCCACCGAATTTATTTCCAATTATCACAGCACAATAGACACGGAGATACCGATCCGGTGTCTCCGTACTCTCGCGTACGGCGTATCGACGGGACGTGATGTACAATACACCAACACGATGGTGCATGCATAGGATTCCAAGAGACGGAGACCAAGACACAGGAGAATGGGCCATGTAGGGCAATTAGGGAAACCTAGTAGGAAACTGTCTTGAGAAAAAGGATTCGCGTAGTACGGTGTGCGATTTCCAGAGTTGCATACCCATACTAGACATGGTATGAACTGCAAGAAGTTCACAGATACTGAATAATTTCTCCTGGCTTGTACATGTATCACCGCAATGGTTACAGAGTTCACGCATAAGTAGGGATTTAATGGGATACATGCTGTTAAATTTCACTAAAGCCAATATAGGTGGCTTTGCATTTGGTTCCAGGATAGTCAATGCAGCAAGCGTAGTGTTGTTACCTGTTAAGTTGTTAGTCTTACAAAACCGAACGAACATAACCTCTCTTGTGCCCAGGGCAAGGGTCCAAAATTCGGCGAAATCTCGGATTTCGGACCCCTCCGAGATTCAAAATCCTGGAAAATTCAAAAAAAATTAAAAAATTCAAATCTCGGATTTCTCGGTGAGATCTCGGCAATTTCGGGCGAAATCTCGGCAATCTCGGGCGAGATTTGATGTTTTTTTTGCCGGATTTTGATTTTTGTGCATTGTATTTGCTTGGGTTTAGGATCAAGATCATCCACAAAAAATTTCAAAATTTTTTAACATGTTTTTGACCATTTTTTGGTCGGTTCAATATGTCGGTTAGGACTTTTCGAATTTTTTAAAATTTTTCAATATTGATTATCTTCTGAAAATTTTATGGGAATATTATGGGTGTGTTAGGACCATTCACAAAAAATTTCAAAATTTTCTAAAGTGGTTTGAACTTTTTTAATACATAGGAACTTTTCTAGTGCATTGAAACAGCAGAGAGAAATGATATCTGATACTGACATTGATACTTGGAATCAATCTATGTATGACTATGAGAGAATAGTGGAGTGGAAACAGTGGTACAAAACCCACTTCAAAATTATTGAATGACATATATTGAAAAACAAAATTTAAAACCTAAGATAACATGTATTTATAAATGGAGTACAAGATTAACTCACCTATGTATATATGGGCGGAGATTCACATATACATGATCGCTCATATTTATGGCATTGATCTTTTCTTACTGGTCAAAATTCAAAACTACAGGTGGTTTCAAAGAAAGAATCTCCCTCAGAACTGCAGGTGGTTTCAAAGAAAGAACCTCCCTTAATACATAGGAACATATATAAAACTTTTCAAATAACTTGAAGTTCATTTGTTACATTTGAAAAATCAAAAACTGATTTTATATACGATTTTTATCACGACTTTACCACTGTTAGATTTTTTAAAAATTCCTCATGATTGATCATCATCTCAAATTTTTATGGAAACATTAGTGATGTGTTAGGACTATCCAAAAAAAATTTCAAAATTTTTTGACGTATTTTGAACCATTTTTAAGCCAGTTCAATTTAGCCGAGATCTCGGTGATTTCGACCGAGATCTCGGTGATTTCGTCCGAGATCTCTGATTTCCCGGTAGAAAAAAAAACCGGATTTGAAATTTGGTTTTTGCAATTCGTCCGGATTTTGTCCGAAATTTCCGAATCTCGCCGAAATTTCGGATTTCGGGAACCTCCGAGATTTGACTCAAAACGAGATTTGGAACCTTGGCCCAGGGTTCCCATTATCGTTCTTTACGATTTTCGCATGAACAGTGATTTTCGATAATCGCAAAAATCGAGCCGAAAATCGGTCGAAAATCGTCAAAAACCGCATAGTTTCAAAAATCAAAATTTTTTTGAATTTTTTTTTGAAAATCAGCAATTTTCCTCGATACTTGGCGATAATCGTGATATTTGCCTCGAAAATCAGCTGGACAAACGAACTTCCTCGTGTGTCGATTTTTTGAGCGATTTTCGCTCGATATTTAGCGATAATCGCTCGATATGTCTTGATAATCGCGATATTTGCGACATATAAATTTTTTTGAATTTTTGAATTATTTTGAATTATTTTTTTGAATTTTCTTGGTTTACCGATCGGTATTTAATTTCGTGCCGCGTCGATAAGGGCGATAATCGCGATAATCGACCGATTATCGTCGATAAAGTGAACCATGCTTGTGCCTAAATGAACCTAACTACTCCTAGGAAACGAATAAGAATATGACTGCAGAGGAAGCCATGTAAGGATGCTAATTTATAGCCGAAGAGGACACGGGTGGGAACATTGTTACCAAGAGAAGCCTACCAACCAATCTTCGCTGGAATCTTCTCCGCAGCATTTCATCTCTTTCTAATGCGAAAAAGTATACGGTGAAAATAGATATATTGTGAACTCATAAAAGTAAACAAACAGGGACATTAGATTCAACCTGAATAGTACAAATTTAGGTGGAATCTCACACGTTTTACATATAATTTTTCAGAAAAATTACAAAATTCCACACCTTAAATGGAAAATGTGAGATTTCACCTAGATCTAGACTATTTAAGTTTGATCTAATAACTCGGTTGGCTTAATTCTATGATTTTATCATATATCTAATTTCACCATATACTTCCCTTCTAATCCATGTTTTTTGTATCTATATTATCAGTAAGGAAGATACCTAAACGAAGAGTAGATAACGCAGGCCACCAACTTCCCAAGATTCATGTTGCGCTTTCCACGGCTCGAAAGAGATATAAAGGGCCCGGAGGTCAGGTTACCGCTCTTTACGACTTGGGAGGCACTGTCACGTGATTCCGATGCACATTTTACAGATATGCTACTACAATGCGAGTCAGCTTCTCTATGTCGTACCCAGGTGACGAGGTATAAACCAGAGATGATTAGAAGCCCTCCAGTAAGTGACGAAGCCATGATAAAATTAAAGGATGGATCCAAATGATTACGCTAAACGCTAAATTGCTACGAATATAATCTTATACTCTCATACAATTCAAATTCATACATATATAAAAGAGAGGTAAAATAAAGAATAAAGAAATAACATAAACATACCTTTTTAATGGAAAACATATTCCAAAACATATATCTCGCCATTCTCGGCAATCGGCTCCTCATCCTCCTCCACTCCAAATCTTAGATCCAGTCCTCGGCTTCTCAACTCCTCCGTCCCTCGTGTCCCACCGCAGCACGACTCCCCGCTCCATTAGTCGGTGCCAGACCGTTCAGGCCCCCAGCTCACCAGCCTCCTTGTGCCCAGCCCACAACCCAAGCTCTTCGTGCTCAGCCTGCCACCCTGAGCCTAGCTCAGTGGCTCCCTTCTTCCCTACACCTCGTCATTGCTGCCTGGCCGACGGCTGCCTACTTGCCGGCCAAGGCTCCTCAACATCCTCACGTGCACCGCCTTGGGTTTGGCTAGGTGTCGGCGGCTCCCCTCCTCGACTCCTCACACCATCGCTCTAGGCAACTACGCCCCTAGCTTCTCTACTGGCCCACTATGTTGCGCACCCACACCCTTGACTTCTCGTCGCGCTACACGCCACCTGCTAGGGTTTCTTACTCACTCCTTAGCCAGGTGTGTCTTGTCATGCCGCCACCTGCCCACACCCACCATGACTTCCTTGCGTGGCCATGCCTCATAGCGCCATAGCTGCCGACTTGCCGCCTAGGGTTTTTTCAAGTGCACATCTCTTGATTCGATCCTCCTAGTCTTCTTGGTTCAATTGCATCTAGTGGCCTCGCATGGTAGGGATTGTGTAGGTGGGTGGATGATGGATTTATATGAGGCCTTAGACTAGAGCACTTAGTTCGCTTTTGTGGGCTAACTGCCTAGAGCACCTTAAAAGGGCCTAGGAGTACTGGATGCGCACGGGAGGAGGGAGTCCACGGCGGCGTGGAGACGAACACAGAGCATAGTCCCCACTTGGTCACGCGGGGAAGATGACTAGTGGCCGTACACATGGCGTGATGGATGGACAGGATGTGCTCAGATGCAAACTAATCCAGATTGTTCATTGAAATCCCACGGCCATGATCCACTTGAACCCTTCGAATCAATCTTGACTGTTCCCTTGGAAAACAACGATCCACGATTTAGGGTTTCCTCGGCTAATGGGCTAAGCGGGATGGATGGTTCGGCTGGATGGGCTAGGCCCAGGTGGGTTCGCCCCCTACTGTTTATTGGTTTTTCTAAAATATTTCCTAATTAAATTAAACAAAGCCAAATAAATAGTAAAAATACCCAAAAAATTTCAGAAAACTTCTGGAAAATAATTTGAGACATTTTGAACTCAAATAAAGTATTCCCAAAAAAATTTATTTAAAATTTTTAAATTATTAAATAACTTTAGCACAATAACTTTAGAAAAAGCAAAAATTGGGATATTACAGTGAGTAGGCTACATGAATTAACACGAGGGCTTGGCGTACTAATAAAATATATTGAAATAGGTATACATTTGAATAATATGTTCATACATATTTGTAATATTTTTATTCATGTTATTTGCTATTGTTATCACTTCATAAAATTAGTTGGTTTCACAACTAAATGTGTAAAGTAGCCAATTAATTTGAAACGAAGCCTAACTAATTATATAGAAACAGTACGTACCATATGAATACAATAAATATAATGCATGGTTTAACCTACGCTACTACTCGATCAGCGGATAATCGCTTAACAACTCTCTTTCATCCCATCTTTGAGTACTAATAGCGTACTTTCAACATAAAATTTCTAGTTCCGCCGCTACACGACTCTTCCCTTGAAGTGCACATGAGGAAATTTGGCAGCTAGTTCGAGTTTTTTTTCCCCGATAATTTCTGCTGGTACCATAAACCTCCTTTAATATGTGTTTCTATTCATTAACCCCTCCAAATAAAACATTTCAGAATCTGAAAGTAGGGCTGTAAACGGGCCGAATTCGAGCGGGCCTGGGGCTGTCAGGCTCGAGCCGAGCTCGAGTTGGGGTCCGAGCCTAGATCCAGGCTCGAGCTCGGCTCGGTCCAAGCTCGAGTAGGTTCGAGTTCGGCTCGAGTAAGCTCGGTAAGCTCGAGTAAATTCGGTTAATCTGGTAGGCTCGGTAACAAGCTCGAGTAAGTTCGGCTCGAGTAAGCTCGATAACAAGCTCGAGAAAGTTCGTTTCACGGAAGCTCGATCCAAACTCGAGTAGGCTCGTGAGCTATTCGAGCTCGGCTCGGTGAAGCTCGTGAGCTTGAAGGCAGGCTCGAGCTCGGTTCGTTCCAGGCTCGAGCCGAGCTCGAATCGAGCCTGGAACGAATCGAGCTCAAACAGTTTGCGAGCCTCGAGCTTTTTTTACAGCCCTATCTGGAAGTGCAAGTAAAGCTGCTGCCACTTGATGGCAACTGTCCTCCGTAGACTATCACTGATCAGGCTATCACTACAGTGCCAGTAAGAATGCAGCGTGAGTGCGTGACTAAATCCATTCCTTTTCTTCAGCCGTCTATCCCGATGCTGATTTCTATTGCCATTGAAGAACCTTACCTTACGAACCATAGGGACCACTAAGAAGAAGCACGGTATGTCTTGTCTGCTGCCTGAAGCTGGGATACGGGCGATGCATGCTGTACCCAGCAATTAAGGCAGCAAACCTGCAGTCCCTAGTTTGCTGTATTGGCATCTCAAATCTCAGTGCATCCTGAGAAAGATGCAGTGTGTTTATGTCATTTTTTCTTCTTTAACTCATGTTTATGTTCTTGTTTGTTTAGTCTGATGACGTATTGCTGCGAAGTGATGACTTATCAAGTTCTTTTTACTTTTTTTTTTCCAAATCTAACTTTTTTCCGAGATGACTTGTAAGGGGGTGTTTGGCAGAGCTCCAGCTCCACCAAATTCGTGAAGCTGGAGCTGTAAGTATATTAAAGATGTTTCGTTGGGTCATCTTGTTTATATTTTAGATTAAAATTATAAATTTAAGTCACTTTATTTCAGTCTACAAGTTTCAGCTCTGAGATAGAGCTAGGATCTGGAGCTCTGCGCCAAACGAAACATAAATTTTGCTCTTTCCATGTGCTCTTGCCCTCGCCTACCAACTACCACGGCAGCGCAGTCGTGCTGGGTGCTGACTTAGAATTCACTCATCACAAATCCTACACTGGGTACGGGCCGAAACGAGCAGGCCGCGTTGTCGTGCCATTTTCACACGCAGTGCCGTCTTGGGCAGGTTTGTAGAACAAGTTTGCAGAAACCTTCACCGGCCTGCTGTGCTTTGGGCTATGTCCTTAACAGGTGTTCTGTCCATTGGACAATGGTTTAAGTTTTGCAAGGCATTTTCTGACTCCGAAAATGGGCCTGAATTTTAAAACGAACTTATACTTCATTTCCGATACTAGTTATTTTGGTTGACCTCAGAGAGTTCTAGTTAAACCGCCCAAAGAATTTCAGGGTAACTGTTAGAAACGATGCTTTCATAAACAAACAATTGAGGTTGAGCTGAGCAATGCATGTGTCAGGGGGGCATCGGAAGCTGATAGAAGCAATTAGATCAGAGATGCCACCGGTCCTAGTTATTGCTAACAATGTCCCACAGTGTAATCTCTCCCATTTTTTCAATGCTAAGTCAAGCTAGTAGTCAATTATTGTCCCCCCAAAAAAGTCAATTTTGGATCGATTAATTTTGTATGCTTTAGTAGTAGAGTATGTGTGTTCGAAGAAAGGATATATATACTACTTGCAAAACTGTACAGGTTGACTGATAATCTGATATCATGTTTTTTAACCCGATTGTTAGGAGGTAAACTGCGTATTATTGCAACGTGAGAAGTCGTTGTTTCGTTTTCCTTTCAAAAAAAAAAAAAGAAGTCGTTGTTTCGTGATTAGTAAAAAAAAAATGTCTCACGTACTGCAGAATTATCCAGATAGCTCAGAATTGAAGGACATTTTTTTTTCAAAGTTAAGGGGAAAAAACGAACCATATTGGCATTCATCGGGCACCCAGGCTTGCGTACAAGTTGAGTTGACCTAGCTCCGCGAGTAATCAAGCGCAAAATTCCAACCCAAAATAAATGCAGGTCAAAGAAACAGTTTAGTTTGACTCCGATCGATTGATGCTGCAAGAACAATAAAAAAAAATGCGATGGTTCTGTACGTTGCGTACGCTCCAATAACAATAAATCAAGTGGAAATCGTCGCCGTGCACGCGCAAGCCAGGGATCGATCGAGTCCGTGCATGCATGCATGAGGACGCTATTGACATGGCTTTTCAGCTAAATTTTGAACGGAAACGATCGATCTGAGGCAGACGTACGGGTCGTCCCGTTTCTTTCACAACCAGCAAGCTAGCCACAATAATAATGAAACTAAACGTGGATATAAATTAGTACTAGCATGCAGAGGAGAATCGCCAAAGCAATGGAGATGGCTCGCTAGTGTTTCTGGGGCTTAATACTTGAGGTAACAAAATTTATATTAAAGTAGTACTAAAAGTTGGTGTCTCCACTCTTTAAAATTTTGTACATCTAGATATTATCTTAATATAAATTTATGTACCTTTCAAAGATGGTCAAATGTCTCTTAATATTTGGTATTCGCCATCATGGATGTGTACGTATGTACATGAATTATAATAATATAGTAGGTTGAATAAAATACTTGGTTGAAAATTGCATTTCAGATGCCACTTTAATTGCACACAGCCGGCAATCGTACAGAGAAACGGGAACTCTTCAACCATGTTCCATTTTTCAACGAAATTCGTTCGAATTTTGCGAATTTCGAGCTTACCGCTCTAATTGGACAAAGAAAACTGTTCGGTTTACCGCTTAAGTTCAAATTTAAATTCAAAACAATTGAACAAATTGATAAATTTATCCAAAAAATTTCGATAACTTCTAGTCAAGGATATGTTTTGCTAGGATAAGCTCTCCAAGCCACTTTTGTGTGCGTTAAAATTCTGAAATTTGCATTTACAAAAGAAGAATGAGCAAGAGAATTTTCTTATGCACTTGTAGCTTCCCAATGTGTTGACTAGGTTGAACTCTAGTATATACATTTAATCCATAACGTGTCTTTGGTTCTAGTCATGCAATTATGCGAAGTGTTGCTATTGTTGCAATCAGGTAAAAATAGCATAACTTCTTTTGTGCTTGCTAGTAAAGATATTGAAATATGCAATCAGATATAACTTAGTTTGGCATAATCTAAACTTAAGTAGCTTGGTGTCATACTTTGTCTAAATGACACTTGGATAATCTTCAAAACTCTTTTAGGATGCATTAAATGCATATATCACTACAAGATGGTAAAGATTTGGAGGCCGAGTTTCCGATACTGATAATAGTTGTTTGTCTCAAAATTATATTTTTGAAGCAAAGTGTTAGCGTCCGAATAATATTTTGAGGCAAACATCATTTGCCTCAGGACCATACTCTAATATGAGTCAAAGCATCCAAATTTGGGGCAGCTTCTTTTGCCCTTAGATGATACTGAGGCTAATTGGTCATGCTTGCCTCCAAACATATCGATAATAAGATAATAAAAAAAATACAAAAATAGATATGGCGGAAAATATTCGGTACTTGGCGGTAAAATATGGAAGTGGCAGTAAATATTCAGTACCTCAGTTTTAGCCGTCGACTCCTCACTCCTATCCCTGATCCCATCTGAGTCCAGGACCGAATCTCGGCCACTCCTAGCTTCCAAATCCAGATTGCCACCCTCTCCTTCCAAATCCAGATCGCCGCCATGGTTTCGTGTCGCCCCGGCGTCGCCTTCATCTTCTCTCTCCCCAGTGCCGCCCGCTTCTGCCCCTGGTGCCGTCCATCCACTGGTCGCCCTCATCCCCAAGTCCAGATCTAGACAGGCGCATCTTCCTTCCCCAAGCCACCATCGCCAGATCTCTATCGACAGTCGGCCAAGCGTCTTCGTGACTTCGCCCCTGGCCTGAGCGCTTCCCTTGATGGCCAGCTCCCCCTCCCAGGCGCCTTCGCCCCTAGCCCGAGCGCCTCGCCGGCTCCCCAGCACGAGCGTATTCACCCTATCTCCGCCCTCTGGGTGAGCGCCTCCCCCGGCCGCAGCCGCATCGTCGCCCAACACCGCAGCCGCCCGCAGCAGCGTCGTCGCCCCCAGCCGCGTCGTTGGTCGAGTGTCACCCCTGGTCACGTCCGCGCTCACAGTCGCATCGTCGCCCCTAGCCGCAGCCTCCCATAGCCGTGTCGTCGCCCAAGCCGCGTCCCTGCCCTCGTGGTTGCGTCGTGGGCCAAGCTTCTCCCCCGGCTGAGCGCTCCCCCAGGCCGACTTCAAAGTTACAGGTATTGCTTTCTTTAAGAAATTCCTATGAAGCTTACAAGGTTGCTATTGCCATTCGGTGATAGCTATGATTAACCCACTTATTCTACTATGTAATCCATCCCGGATAACACAATCCTGTCCTAGATGAAACTTCTGCTAATTTCCAGTCCAGAAAGTTGTCTAATATCCATCTCAGAATCATCTTGCAATACAGTAAAAAACACTGACGGAAAACAAAGATAAAGCAATTCTTGCCTGAACATGAGGCTGAATTTTAGCGTCTACATAATTCGTTGGTGATTTTATTAAGTTCAATGTGAAAAAATATCATCAAAGCTTATATTTGTTCAATTTTCAATAATGTTTTAATCAAAGCAAATTATGTAAACTGTGCATGTGCAACTTGTTAACTACCTTCCATTGCCAACATAGACAAAACATGGATGAAAAAGCCTAGGTAAACTAGTTATGATTTATTTCGGTTTTGTGATAGGGAGGAATTGTGTCTATATATAAATTCTTGTAATTATAATAACATTACAACAATCTTAGGTGGACGGATGATTACGAATAAGGCTTGGCACAATTTATAGAATTTGCTTTTGCTCATTCGGCAAAAGGCAATATGATTCTTTGTCCTTGCAAGAAATGTGTGAACTGATGTTGGCTTACTAAGACATAATCTATGAACACCTAATATGTGAGGGATTTATGCAAGGTTACAATGAGTGGTTCTGTCATGGGGAGGGAACATCTACATCTAAAACTAAAGTTTGCATGGAAGAACATGTGGAGCAAGAAAAAAGTGATGATATAGATGCAATGTTACGTGATGGTCTTGGTTTTAATCAATGTGATGGTTTGGAGGATGAATGGGATAATAGAGATGAATGTGATGAAGATACTGAGAATTTCTATATGCTAGCTGATGATGCTGGTCAGGATTTATATCCAGGATGTAGCATGTCAAAGCTTCAATTCATTATAAAACTGTTGCATGTGAAATTTTTAGGTGGGTGGAGTACTAGTAGTTTCGATCAACTCTTTGTGCTACTTAAGGAGGCTTTTCCTAAGGATGTAAAATTGTTGGGCAACTTTGAGTTAAGGATTTTTGGGGTGATAGGGTTGTCTTGGTTTGTTGAATTGTTAAAAATGGTCCTTTTATGGCTTGGAATATAAAGGATCCCAGAGCAAATTGGAAAATAAAAATATGTTATGTGTTGATTAACTTAGAGCATGCCATGGTATGATTAGTACGAATGAACATATAATTTTGTGTGGTAAACCTAATCTCAGATTTCTTGAGAGCATGTACTAGGAAAACTCATTTAACAAATTATTCATTGTACTTTTATAGTTACCTTGGATCATTTCTATCGCACAAGGTGTAAGATTAAAAATTATTGCTCATAGCTTCTAGTTTTAATAAAATCATGCCATCGTGTATAACATGCATAGGTTATACAATGACTAATCTCATAATTTTTACACATTTCTCTGCAGATGGTCAAGTTTATTTGGCAACAGGAGGTCATGATTTTTTAGCTGTCTAGGATTTAATATCAGCTAGCGGATATGATCTATACTTTTGTGTAAATATGATGTTCTGTACTGCCCAGAGTAGTCATACTCAAACAGCACATCAATTTATGTGTTGCTTTAGCTACATTTGTCGATATTAACCTTATGTCCCTATGTTACCATCATGTATGACTGAATCCTTATTTTGTAAAGCACTTCTTAATTTGGATATATGGGCAAAGATATGAATTGTGGTGAGATATGAGGTTCCATCTTTGACTTAAATCTGTGTGACATTGTTCTTAGTAGAAAAAATATATAGATATAATACTTATTTTCTTTAATTATTTTTATTAATGAATAAAAGCATCCGAATGTGAAATTGTTGCGATAGGACTCTGAGGCAGCCATCATTGCCTCCATATATGTTTTAGACTAATTATAGCCTCAATATAATGGAACTCCTTTGAGGCAAGCAAGTTAGCCTCAGAAGGTTTCCAAGGCAGCCTGCTAGCCTCAATATGATAGAGCTCCTTTGAGGCAAGCAAGGTAGCCCCAGAAGGTTTCTGAGGCAGCCTATTAGCCTCAATATGATGGAGCTCCTTTGAGGCAAGCAAGTTAGCCTCAGAAGGTTTCCGAGGCAGCCTGTTAGCCTCGGAATACTTTTTTGCGATAGGGATACCTGAGGCAAGCATCATCTGTCTCAGAATGTCTTCTAAGGTTGACTTTGCTATTTTTTAGGCTTATTTTGTCTACCTTTTTAGGTCATCTATCCAGCAGTGTATGCTCTCTTGATGCCTATATTGTTAAAAGGGGGGAACATGGAAAAGGCATCTACAAAAAAAGCTTTCTCATGATCTTGGTGAAAATTTGTTCTCTTATTAGATCATAAGCAAACTTAAGTTTTTATGATTTTTCTTAATTTTTGGAGCAATTGTGGAAAACGTGTTCATTTCTTTGATGAGCTCTAAATTTCATCTTATCTACTTGGTCATGAACGTGTTTTCTATTTCATTTGGACTAAGTATGCATTTGCAATCAAATTGTTTTCTTCTTTCTATTTTCAAACTTAAATTGTGCCTTTTGCGGATTTATCAATATACTCATCAAGGGGGAGATTGAAAGACCATGTGAAGGTCTATCCTTGTTGGTGATGAGTAATTGATTGTGTTTGAACCAGTGGTGCTCAATTTTCAGCTTGATTTGAATTGTAATTGAATATTGAAGCAATTTAAGTGCTGTCGGGCTCAGGTGGTGCTACTGGCCACAAGTGGCGGTAATACCGGCCAGCAGTGCTACCGGCTTTGTGGTGGAGGTAGCACCGGCCTCTGGAGGTGTACTGGAGGTAGTATCGAGCGGTACTACCGGCCCCAATGGGTAGTAGCTTTATTCCAGAAAGGATCGCTCTCGGGGTTTTCATGCGAGAGGTGCTACAGGCCAACTAAGAGGAGTAGCACCAAACTTGTGGTACTACGCTCTTAGTTGGGCCATAGTATTGGGTTTGCCGAGAATTTGGGGATTTCTTGGGCATTGTCTAAGGTATATTGCATACCAATTTGTACATTGCTAAGTGAGGTTACCTTGTCTTTGATGGTTGTAGGACGACGGTGCGGGGTCATGGTGAGGCAGAGGATGATCGGAACTAGGCGAGGTACACCGAGATCCAAACAATCATAGATCACCGGAGGATGATTGGAGATGGAGTCGCTACGAACCTAGAAGATGAGGGAACGACTACGATGCTAAGTTGGAGCTACTTAGATCAAGGAGAGTCGTTGGATCGTGGTTTAGAGGATGATCAAGTTAGCTTAGTGGATAAAACATGTTTGTGTGTGGGTTTCAGGTTAGCTCATGTATGAGTGTGTGAATTAATCCCAGCCCTTGGAGAAGTTTCTTATGGATGAAGAAAGCCATTAAAGGGTGGAGATAGACTCACTTGTGCTATAAATAGATGAGAGAGGGTGTGCCTCCTCCCATGCATGTAAGAGAGATTTTTTGTTGCTTAATAAAAGATTTGCCCACCTGGTTGTGTGGCTTTGAAATTCTCCTTCTCCAAGCAATGCGAATTTAAATTCATTTACATTCTGTAATTTAATTTCAGCACTTAAATTCTTGCAATTTACTTTTGACATATTTGGATTTGCCTTCTCTTTCTAGTTCTTTTGGATCTCTTCCTGAGGTTGAATGATTGATGAATAAATCTTCTTCAGATCATATCCCAATCTTCTAGGCATTTCATGTCTTAAACTTTGCAAGAAATCGATCTTTTGTGCTTGAGAAGAATTATTTTTATAGATCGTGTTTGTGTGGTTTTTTCTTGTGTTCTTGTTTGCTGTGACAAGTAGAAGGATATCCAAGATCATCTTGATCATAACAACCCCACGAGCAAACTTGAAACAAAGATTTTGGTTTCTGCTTGATTTTGGTGCACCTTTCTTTAAAATGAAAAAGGTCGGAACTTTTACATCAATCATTGCGATTACGGGTTGAAATAGGTTCCTGACATCCTTGGGAAGGTGCATACCAAGTTTCATGGGTTTTCGGTAAGTCGATCAAAAGTCCATCGATTTTTATTTTTGAAGTCATGATGATTTTACTGTTTATATGCCTGATTTCACTGTTCATCCGGTGCTACCGCCCATACATGGCCGGTAGCACCGCCCTCATGCGTAAATTCTCTTAATTTGACTTTCTTGTTTCCATTTGATCGTTTGAGGTTTTGACTTGGATCTTTAAGTTCTTTGGGGGATATTTTCACTTGCTTAAATTTTATTTGGCTTCTATTCAACCTCCCCTTGTAGTCGTCATTTTGATCCTTCACTAATCTTCCAATATGACGTCTATAAGCATAGGGTTAATCGTGAACCCACGTAACCACTCAATATCCGGTCCCTTATGAACCAAGATGTGGAAAATGCGTCCGATTTATAGGAACTGCTCCTATAGGATATGTACAATGGTATAGACGGCAGCTGTCTATAATACATTTCTATATCATCTACAGACAACACTAAAAATAACTCATACAATGGATCATCTATATAGTTATCTGTAATGGTCTCTCATTCAATTAGCAGACTGTCTATACAATGGTATACAAAATGTAAAGCTGTCTATAAGACTATGTATTAAATAGTAGACAACAACTTTTTTTTTTCTCTTTTTTCTTTTTTCTTTACATCACTTAAAATTTTATGTAATATTTTTTTATAGACAGTTGACTGTAAAGCATCTAAGTCATTAACAGTAACAAGCCGATGGTTACGACTCAAAGAGCCGCCTCCGCCACGTGCGTTATCTCCAGGAGATGCCTTCATAAAAAATAACTGCTGGTGGCAGCCTGCTGTCTCAGAAAGCACAAAGGGGCAATGGATTGACGCCAAGAACAAGATCCGGGAGACCAGAAAATATAGCATTGTAATATGTACGCTCGCTCTATTCATCCCAATCGGAGAGCATATTTTTGTAAACATTCCTCGAAATAACAAAGCACAAAATTAGGGTTATTATCCATCATTAAGGAGGTCCAAACCTGTACAAATACTCTATCTCCATAGCATTGTCTCGGACTCGGAGTACTTCGTAAGAATGGCAACTAAATCGTCAACACCAGCCATCATGGTGTGATAAATCCTATCATTTCATGTTTAACTGGACTGACAGTGTTGTCTGGTCATTCACGAGTAACCACGTAACCAAAAGTGCCGGTTCTTTTTTCTTAGAGTTTTAAGACTTAACATGTGGCATGGCAGTGTAGTTTTCAACAACATGTAACCGTGGGTGATATATGGCGATTGGCGAGTACATGCCTGCGTTGACAACTAGTAACACTAGCCAAGCTAGGCCAAGCTACGAGTCAAGACAAGAATGGATGGGAAGAGGACAACACAGCAGAGTCAAGAGGCCAATCAGCAGCAAGATCGTCACTGCATGATTCAGTCACGCACGAGCACGAGCACGAGCACCGAAAGTCCGAGACATGCTGCTAGTAGTATATAGCATAATATCCAGATGGATCACCGGTGGACGCGCGCACGACGGAGATTAAAAAAAAGGAGACTAGGGAACGGTATACCGTTCCAACGGTATAGTCGTGAAACTTATCAGTTTCAGTGCTGGTTTAATGAGTTTCAGTCTTTAGTTTTATCAGTTTTATGTTTCATCAGTTTTTAGTGCTAAGTTTCATGAGTTTCAGTGTAAAAATTCATAAGTTTCATGAGTTTCAGAGGTATACCGTTCCTATGGTATACCGTTTCATAGTTTTTCTGTAAAAAAAAAAAACCCGTGCGCGCGGTCGATCGCACGCAGCACTAGCAGCTGCTCGCCTCCTGTCTGGCGCCAATTGGTCCTGCTCGCCCATCCATCGGCCGGCACTGAATAATGCCGGCTCGTGACTGCCTGCCCGACTGGCTGAATAATTGGCAGAGAGGATGGATGGGATCCCATCTGGCTCGCCATTAGAGGAGAGGTGACTTCCTTCCTTGCCTCCGCTTCCACGAAACTTCGCTTTCCTTCGGTGTCTCTCTCCTCCTCGGTACCTTACGTACCAGAGGTACACGGGAGCAGCTGCAAGCGTGGGCTTCTCTCAATTCAAGTGAGGCTTTCTGTTCCATCTCCAAAAAGTCAATCGCTCGCGTATCCGCTGTACGTGCTACGACACTTCCTCGGTTCATCCCGAGAAAAATGTCAAAGACTAGTTTAATTTGATCCGGGGGGGAGATCCGAAGGAGATGGGGAAATCGTCCAGTCCAACTGCATTGGCATTGCTCGTCGAAAGAAATTAACTTGGTGTTCGGCTCCGGCTCCAGGATTCGAGGGAGAAGCCCACCTGGCCAAACGGTCCAGGTTCGGAGCCCAGTTTCTGCGTGAGCTTTTCGAAGCTGGAGCTCAAGCTACAGAGAGAGAGAGAAATTGAAGCGTGCATCGATCAACTTTGCTAGTTCCGGAGAAGTACAACAAGGAGAAAATCCATTTCTTATCACCGTGCAACCATCGGATTTTGCCGAGTCGCGTTGCCGAACTAATTCATTGTGCCATCGCCCAATTAGCCGTAACACCGAAATTTTAGCCCTTTTCAACCCCTGTGAAATGATCTCCGAAGACTAGATAAAATTGATGTTGAATAAAATACGATATTAAGAGCAAGTATATAATACTAATCCTAAAAACAATATGAAGAAAATTAAATAATTCAAAGATAACAAAATTGATATAATTAAAGATATAAAATAGCCCATAAAATTTATATCAACTACACAATGAATCATGTCTACTAAAGCAAATTAATGTATGATTGAATGATTTTGCTCTCAGGTGTCGAGCTGCTTAAAGATTAATCTTTAGCTTCCTCGCCACTCAGTGTAGTGCTGCCAGAGACTAGCTCCTACCTTCTCTACATATAGGTCAAATTATCACAATTGGACAAAACCATTATCTAAGTAAATGTGGCATTGAACTCTTACCTTCCTATTTATGCTCTACAAAGTATTTACAATTAATTTTATGTTCAATAGATAAAATTTCAGATAATACACAGTTCGACCAGAAGATAATAGGTGACAAAACTGAAGAACTGTAATCAAATCAGTAAGAACAGCAGTTGTGTATCAATGTTCAAAAGAAGGTAAATGACATATTGACAACAATAAATTTGCTCAATAACATTAAACAATACTCTCTAGCAATAACAGGAAGTATACCTATCAAGTCAAGGCCAAATTTACTTCTACAATTGTTTAGTTCATCAATCGACCAAATTACATCATCGAGCATATATATAAAGGCAACAATTAAGTGAGAGCAATCCGAAGAAATACTCACAAACGAACAAGTACTCAAAACTTGTTCCGAAGACAAGGGAAGGCACAAGTGCACGACACAATGTCACTGTCCCAGAAAACCAATTGCTGAAGTATGTACCACGGATTAGAATAGTCTGGAATCCAGAGATACAATGCCCTCTCCACACAAGTGGCACACCAAGTGCAGAGATGAACCTCAAATGTTAGCTGCACAAAAATTCCCCAAAGCAATTTTTCCTTTCAAGAACTCGGCACCAAGGACCAAGCCTTCGGCACAACAAGCACAACCGAACAACTTGGCGCACAGGACCAGAAAAAGCCCTCTCAGTGCAAAGCTCCAGAACAACAATCCGATGCACAAAGTACACCGGGCAAGCTTACTGGTGCAAGGAGCTCGTAGGCACAAGAAGCTCACAAGCTGGCCAAGCACCAGATCAAGATCCAGAGCTCTCCTCACCAGCCAAAACCAAGCCCAAGAAAGGAGGAAATCAAGATGTAGGAGTAAGTGAAAATCTGAGCTCACACAGAGTTGATCTAGCGACTAGAAATAAGAGAGGAGAGAGTCCCTCACGGCCACATGATGCCTGCGACCTTGTGCTCCCAGCCGCCATACTGGCCGTCAACAAGACGCCTCACATCTCGGCGTCGCTGCTGCCCACTCGGGAGAGGTGAGGACCTGGTCCTCTCCTCTACCGCCTCTCTTTTTCTCAGCCCTAGTGGACCAGCCGAAAGGCCCAAATGTGGAAACTGGCCAGCCCAAAAACTTAACTCAAAATTTCACAACAATTGTAACCATGATGCCACCGCATGATATTGATTCAGTCCGAGTTGGTCTAAGGCGCTAGGTTAAGGTTCTTTCCGTCTGAAAGGTTATGGGTTCAAATCCCACTCTCAACATTTCACTTTCTTTTTTGGTGTGTGAATTCCGAATTCCAACACTTTCTTCTTGCACACTAGCCAAAAATTCCGTGAAAATTATGGTTGCTAGGACTCGAACCCGGGTCTCTCAAGTGAGAGAGGAGGAACTTGTGAATTAGTAAGCTCTACAAACATGAATACAATTTCGCATATATATAATTTGTATATGTATACAATTTCGCATGTATTCCAGTCCTACAAACATGAAATCCGGTCGATTTTGTAGCAATTCCGATCCGAAAGGTTGAAATCTCGGCGAAATCGGCCAAAATTCACTAAATTATTGTAGTAATTTTAAAAATTTTCAAATTTTTTATCCTTCCAAGATTTGGAATCTCGGGGGGGGGGGGGGGGCTGAAATCCGAAATTTCGGCTAAGATGTTGAACCATGGTCTGGTCATCATATGTATCCTACCGTCTAAAATTAAACTTTAACTGTTAATTTCTTTTCCAGCACTATGTTAAGAACTATAAAAATTATTATCATATGAAAGTATTTTTAAATACGAATTTAATAGTATCACTTTTGCAATATTAAACATATGCATTGTTGGACTAATTGCTAATAAAAATTAAAAAGTTTGAATTTTGAAATGTATGGATGCCTTATGAAAGTCAATGGAGTAATAACGGATCTTTTAGGGGTGAAACCGTCAAAGTGTATTCGGGTTTTTTTGGAGCCGACATTTAGGTCAAACCCGCCAATTTTCTTTAACTCCAGCTTCTCCTAGAACAAGCTGTCGGCTTACTAACCAACAGGCACCCTAAGACTGGGTGCTTGAGAGATTCGGACTGGGGGCTTTTGTGGCAACCGCTCCAAAGACAGGAAGAACGGGATGTTGGAAGCAAGCAAGAAGACAGTCGAGTTTACCCAGGTTCGGGCCCTCCAAAGGAGTAATAACCCTAGTCCTGCTTGGTGGTTTCCTCTGAGTTCAAGGTTCTTACAAGGTTGGGGAAGAAGACCCTCTGAGGTTCTGCCAACCAAGGATCAACAACCCTCCTCCCATGCATCCTAGCTCCCTTTTATACTCTCGGTGCCGAGGCGCATGGGGCTTACAAGCTTGCGTAAAGCAAGCGTCGACACGTTACTACAAAGGCATTTAATGCACCCGTCATACTCTCTTACATCACATTTAATGTTTGTCCTAGTGACTTAGACTTCGCCTTGGGCCCCGCCTGTCACCCCCGCGCTCGCCAGAGAGGGGATGTCGACTCGGCACCACCCATCATTAATGCGCGCTTAGGGAAGACGCCGCCGCCATACCACCTTCACACTGCAATTAATGCGCGCGTCTCGCATTAAATACACGCCTCGCATTAAATATCCTTGACCCTTCGCCTGTAGCAGATTACGGGGTTGATTCTTGGGAACTACGCCCAGGTGTGGCTCGAGCGCCACTGCCCTCTTGGCGAGCACCTTTGCTGTCGCCCAGGAGTGGCTCGACGCCACTCGCCCCTGGCGAGCACCTTCGCTGTCGCCGAGGAGCGCTGACGCCACTCGCCCCTGGCGAGCAACTTGGTGGTCGCCTTGAGGAGTGGCTCGACGCCACCTGCCCCTGGCGAGCACCTTTGGCCGGTCGCCCAGGAGTGGCTCGAGCGCCACTGTCCTGGCGAGCACCTTGGTGGTCGCCAGGAGTGGCTCGAACGCCACCGCCTCTGGCGAGCACCTTGGTCGTCGCTCGAGGAGTGCTCAACGCCACTCGTCCCTTGGCGACAAGATTTGGCCGGCCGCCTCGAGGAGTGGCTGGCGCCACTGTCCCCTGGCGAGCACCTTGGCTGGTCGCCTCGAGGAGTGGCCTGAACGCCACCTGTCCTCTTGGCGACAGTACTTAATGCGGCTGCGTGGGTACCCCAGCGCTTAATACGCTGACACAAGCTTTCTTCCAAAATTAACATATAGAGGTTTAAAAGTGGAGCTACAGCACAGTAAGGGCCTGAAGACATAGGCGGTACCAGGGGTGTCGGGTATGCCCCGGCACCCCCAAAATTTTAAAAAGTAGTGCAAAACCATCTATTTGATTGCTAAATTTATTGATTGAATTTGTTCTGATTTTGATGGTTTTAGAAAATTTCAAATATATGTGTTGTATTATGATGTTATAAATTAGTCGTAAGAGACTATAGAGTTGTACCTATTAAGTGTACACCCTCGATAAAAATTTCTAGTAGTTATGCCACTGTTGAAGAGCTAACCTTTCAGTGTTAGAGAAGCAAGGTAATGGCTTAATTTAAAGATGATCCCAACCCCACAACATGCATGATGGTTTCTTGAGTTTGACTGACCCAGGGAGGTGCCTATCCCAAGGCCCAACCGATATTTGTGGAGGTGCAATGCGGAAATAAATTCCGTGGATTTTTTTTTCATGCATACTGACGTTGATTGATATCACGTGGATAATTCTGCAATTCAAAGTCACGACTTAATTCATGTGGAAATAAATACCTGATGTTTATTTCGATGCAAATTTGGTTCCTTAATTCAGACTTAATGTCGTGACGTTGGATTACAGAATTATCTATGTGACATCAATCAGCGTCAGGTAAGCGTCAGGTATGCACGGAAAGAAGTTTGCATACCAGCTCTACGAGGCAGTGCAGTGCAGTGTGGACTTTCTTTCTTCAAAACATGCACGGGCGCACACACGAGGCGATCGAGAATTTTGCTTGCTAATACTCAATTGTGAGATAGAATACTGGTGCTTGCATGTGCATGTACAGACAACTCAATTCTTTTTCTTTATAAGGTCATTTTCTCTTGTTCGTTGGACGAAGCAATACAAACGAGTCGCTCTCCCGTGGGCGTGGCCTTAGCTGCGGGATCACGATCTTCTTCCCTTCTCACTCTTGCCATCGATGGACGAAACCATCGGTCGATTATTCGGCCTAGCTGCCAGCCTGCTTTCAGGCGGGCAGCCTAGCTATCTTACATCCCAATCAGAGCTCTCCCTCGTGTTTCTCTCTCTCTCTCTCTCTCTCTCTCTCTCTCTCTCTTCTCAATTCCCATCTCTTCGCCTATAGGTGTTGGCAAAAATTAAAAGAAAAATGTTTTCGAATTAATGGCCACTTCTTTGTGGCTTTCCTAAGCTTAAATTTATTTCTTTTTTTTCCCCTCCTCCTCTTGCCCGTCGTGGTCCTAGCTGAAGAATCTGTACAAGGACTTGGATGATCCGTGCTGATACGGAATCGATCAACCGGTCGGTCTCTCGCTCCCAGTGCGGCGCCTACAGGTGTCCGCCGCGCCCGCGATGGCGACCGCCGCGAAAACGGATGGACGCGAGTCCCAGCTGCCGCGGTCTCGCATATACCGCGGCGTCGTGAACCCGCTGCCGCCGTTCTTGATTCGCAACGACTGCGTGCTGTTGCTTCTCAGTCGCCGGCCTTGCGGGTGAAGCTCATGGGCAGGCCGTTGAGCGGCAGCGCGAAGGGGCCGAACTGGACGCCGCTCTCGGACTTGGAGGTGGACCACCTGAACTTGGTGGCGAGGTGGTGGAAGAGGACGAGGACCTCCAGCTTGGCGAGCTCGTTGCCGGGGCACGAGTGGGTCCCGTTCCCGAAAGGCATGAACGTGTTGGGCTTGGGCGCCACCTGCAGCCGGTTGACAAAACCAAACCCAATCAGCCACTGCTAACAAACCACGGCGGCGCCAGCCGCGCGTATACACCGGAAAGCGAGGTAGTTTTAGTTTACGGCTGGGGTTTCGATGCCGACCTCGAATCGGGAAGGGTCGAACTTGTCCGGGCAGGGGAAGTGGTCGGGGTTGTGGTGGATGTTCCGGAACAGGGGAAGCACTTTCCAGCCCTTGGGGATCAGGTACCCTGCACGATTGGAGCGGCCGAGCTGAGTTAGTCTATTCATTCGAGTAATCTTTTCTCTCTTTTTTTCCGGTTAGGAACGCGTCCATTCCGTCCAGTTCATTCGCAGCAGCTCGGTGCTGTACTGCTGTCCCGAGTGGGACGGCGCTGCCACGGACGACGAAAGGAGCAACAGGGATGTGAACTGATGCCTCTGCTCACCTTGGAACTCCACGTCCTCCACGGCCTCCCGGAAGGTGAAGGACAGGATGGACGCCACCCGCAACGTCTCCTGGATCACCCGGCTCGTCATCCGCATCCGCCTCGTGTCCGCCCACGACAGCGGCTCACCCGACGACTCCTTCTCCCTCGCGACCTCCTCCTGCTCCTCCTGTTTCGTTCAATTCGATGGGTCAGTGGCTGTTACTGGGAGCGGGCTGGGAGGTCAGATTAAGATTTTGATTGGTTGATTAGTGGGTGCTTACGGTGACGGCTTTGAGGACGGCGGGGTGGTCGCCGAGGAACTTGACCATCCAGGTTAGGACGCTGGCGGTGGTGTCGCGGGCGGCGAAGATGACGCCGATGACGTTGTCGGCGATCTGGGCGTCGGTGAGGGCCTCGCGGCCGTCCATGAAAGACCCCAGGAGGTCGCTCCCGCGCTGCCGCTCGCGCCGGGCCGAGATGATGTGGGCCACAATGGCGCCCAGGCGCTTCCGGGCCTTCATGGCCTTGTGGAACAGAGTGCCCGGCAGGTTCACCGGCATCGAGTTGTACCCCTTCTCTAGCGTCAGGTAGCACTGCTTCAGCTCCTCGATGTACCGCATCTCCTCCTCCCCGAAGATGGACAGCAATGCCACATTCAGCGCGTACTGCCATGCCATCAAGAAATCGATGAGCACACCAATACTACTATCTGTATCGAAAGCGCCTGGAACAGAGCAGAGCAGAACAGAGTACTCACTGTCTTCATCTCTTGGAAGGTGTTGACGAGGCGGCCGTCCCAGGAGTGGAGGGAGCGGAGGGCGATGGCCTCGATGGCGGGGACGGAGGCGCGGATGGCCTCGGGGGAGAAAGCGCGGGAGACGAGGCGGCGTAGGTGGGCGTGGTAGTCCCCGTGCTGGAAGAAGATGGCCTGGGGCCCCAGCATCCGCTCCTTGCTCGCCGGGAAGGTGGGCTTGAAGAGGTGCGCCTGCGTGACCAGCACGAACCGCGCCGCCTCCGGGCTCGACACCATCACGCAGGGGCACCCCAGGATGTGCGTCTTGAAGACGGGCCCGTACTTGTTCCGCTTCCTGGCGAAGAACACGTTCGGGTTCTTGGACGAGTAGAGCTGGAACGTCTCGCCGACGTACGGCCAACCCATCGACCCCGGAGGCAGCGGCAGCCTGCCCCCGCCGCCGCACATCGACGGCGACGCCCCCGCCGGCCGCCTCCTGCCGCGGACGGCGCACGCGAGGATGAAAGGCGCGAGCAAGCAGAGGAAGAGGAGGAAAGCACCCATCGCTCGCTTCGGTCGGTTTAACAGAGCAGGAGGAGGAAGAAGAAGAGGAGATGGGTGGTGGTGTTAGGGTGTGGAGGAAAAGGCGAGGAGGTGGCAGCTATTTATAGATTGGCGGTAAGGCGCTCTTGGTCTCGTCGGCCTTGGCCCCCAAATATCTACTTCTCCATCTCGTCCCGCTATGCGCTAGATTAGAATGAGTAGGAGAGCTGTGTGATGTCTCCGCGTGAGAGAGGGAGAGGGAGGGAGAGAGAGAGCGAATTATTGCACCATTAACTCGGGAAATAGAAAATAAAAGCGAGACCGATTAATCAGTTCAATTAACCTATCCACGGGGGGTGCTAAATACAGCTTGGCCACCCAGCGTGCGAGGGAATCCCTTTCTCCAGCTCACCTCTCCCTTTCCGCCCTGTCTCCACACCGCACACTAGCACTCCAGCAGCTGCCGCTGTACACGCTCTCGTACGACCTTCGCCGCAGTGCCACTCCTGTAGTGCCGCTCGATTTAGCCGCTCGCTCTGCTTATCTGCGTCCCATCCTCTTGGCCGGCTGGCCGCCGCATCAGCATCAGCAAGCTACCCCTCTCTGCTTGGTTGGTGCTTCCAGTGTTTTTTTTTATTGGCAAACATATCTACTGATTGGGCCACTTCTTATTTTTCGTGAGTCCATCGCTCCCTCTAAAGACTAGTACGTTTGAGCAGTCATTGGGTCATGCTCTATGATTACCGGAGTAGGCAGTAATTAAGACGGCTTGCCGGTATCACTGACCGGTTAATGCTGCCGGAAAGTAGGAATGCATGCTGAAATGCTGAACCTGTTTTAGGATGGGAATGCTGGATTCAGTTATTAATCGATAGGCCTGAACGCTACTTTGGAACCTACTGTTCCAATTAGCACCTACCGTTGTGAGAATCGGCGAATGACACTACGGTCCATTCCCGTTCCACCTCTTCGGTATACTCCCGTGCCAAGGAGGTCGATCCTTATTCTCCTCAGAGAATAGTACCACCAATTTATTAAGTTTTCCAGAATATGACAAATGTACTGAGCTATGTTGGAGGCAGGCCCACTTACCAGTCCAACTTGTGGTTGAGCAGGAACTTAAGTTATTTACTTTGCTCAAGGGTGTTTCATCCTTACATTGCCAAAGATCAAGCCTTAAAAATATTTCACAAGCCCATCTGGTACCACACGTACTAGCCACCATTCCAACCATGGCATTAATCATCAGCCGGGGATCGGACTCAATTCAACCTCGTGGATAGCCCAATATTGTCCCCCTGACTGTAGCATTTTTATAAACATCTGAGCTAGCGGCTCGACAGCATTTCATTTCATTTTAAAAGCACTTGAACTAACTAACAAGATTAAAAATAACTAATTAACAATGGCAATAGTTAGTCATCTAGGGTTAACAAGGATTTAATATGGCTCAATATTTTTCAAGGAAGTTCCATGAGCAATTCGGCATTATCTAGGTATCATGTCATTCTAAAATAACAGTTTTCAATATTTCAACATACAACAAAATAATGCGATAGAAATTAATTTCTAATTATAACTGGTATGATTGGGTTCAACATAATCAATGGTGTACGACTTGCCTTGCTCTGCGGCGAGGTCAGCTGAACCGTAGTTGACGTAGTTGTACTTGGCTTTTGTCAGGTCCGGCTCCTGCTCCAGGTATTGCTGGTGCTCCTCGAAATGTCCAATGAATGGATCTAGCGCGAAAAGGATGAACGATAATAAACAAACGAAAAACGAAATGAAAACGGAAACGAAAACCGAAAACGGAATCGAAAATGGGCCGGGAGAGAAAACATAGGGTAAAATGGTCATTTCAAAATTTCTGGAGCTTCAGATTGCAGAGCGGAGGTCATTTTTGGACTTAATGGCTCAAAACGGTTCGGAAAATGTATTTGAGGAGTTTCTGGGCTTTCTGGAAATTTTCAGGATTTTTTGGATCTAAAAACGAATTTTCAAATTTATTAGTCAATAAAAAAATCGAAAAAGAAAAGGAAATCGCGGCCGGGCCGCACAGTGCTGGGCCGAAACGGCCTAGCCCAACGTGGCGCGCGCAGGGAGCCTGGGAGGGTTCCCAGCGGGCGCAGAGAAGGAGGAGGGGAGGGGCCTCACCGGCGGAGGGGAGCGGGGCGAGGCAGGGCGGGGAAAAATGGCGGGGCTCGGGGAGGCTTTATAGCCTTGCGCGGAGGAGAGAGCGGCCGGACGCGGAGGCGACGGCGGTGTGGTGTGCGGCACACGCCGCAGGCGTCTTGTGGCGGCCAGCTGCCGCGTGACGTCTTGGCGATGGGGCGCGCATAGATGTGGGGCGGCGGGTGCGAGCGGCGTGGGCGTGGGGCGGCGGGGCGACGCAGCGAGGCGGTCGAGCAAGCCCAGGCCATGAGCGAAGGCCGAGGAAATGGGACGACCCAAATGCAATAGAATTTGGCCCAAAGCAAGAAAACGAAAATTCAAATCCAAATTCAAATTTCAATAAGTTCAAAAAAATAAAATCAAAATTCAATTAGAACTTGAATTTAAATTCTTTTTTGAAATTGTGGGTTGTTTCAAAGATCCTAAAAAGAATTGCAGGTTGCAGGGACAAACTCCTCTCTTATGGTGGCCGTTTAATTCTTTCTAAGTCCTGCCTGGCTAGTATCCCGATTTACCTTCTTTCCTTCTTTAAATTTCCTAAGTGGGTTTTAGATCTTATTAATTCTAATATAGCAAATTGTCTTTGGAACAATTATGAGGCTCACAATAAACTTTATCGAGCCAACTGACACCTAGTTTGTATGGAGAAGAAATATGGTGATCTGGGTTTACCTAATCTTAGAGGTTTAAACATGTGTCTCTTAGCTTCTTGGATCAAAAGATTTTGCAATAATGAGAACAGGCAGTGGAAAGACTTGGTTAATTTCAAATACAAGACAAATAGACCCAATGTTTTTGTTTGCGATCGTGATCATATTTCTGTGTTTAGAAAAAAAGGGTTTTATGGGCTATGCAAGCTACCAAATTTGGCTATAAATGGAGTGTAGGCAGTGGGGAAAAGACTAGGTTTTGGGAAGATATTTGGTTTGGCTCGTCTTGTCTGGCTACTCAGTTTTGGGATCTATATGTGTTAGTTAATGAGAAAGGCTCTAATATTGCTGAAATCTGGGATGGTACCAATTGTAAATGTACTTTTAGAAGAACTTTCTCTGAAAAGTTGATGATCAGATGGTTTGAAATGATGGAGGTTATAAAAAGTATAAATTTTGTTGATGATGAGGATGTGTTAATTTGGCAATACAATAGTAATGGAGTTTATTCGGTTAAATCCCTTTATGCAATTATCAATTTTAGGGGAGTGGTTTCTATTTTTATTCCTGCCGTTTGGAACTTAATTGTTCCCCCTAAAATTCAATTTTTCCTTTGGCTTCTGTCAAATAATAAGATGATGACTAAAGATAATCTTCTAAAAAGAGGTATTGATATATGAGTTTCTTGCTGTTTTATGAAGAGAATGAGTCTATTACCCATCTATTTTTCGATTGTGTTGTAGCAAGAAATATTTGGTTAATGGTTGGGGATTTTTTTTTATTTGAGTATTGGTTATAATTATGAATCTGTTGCTCGGTTTTGGCTAAGCAATAAGAAAAATGCCGCTTTGAATACCATTTGCGATGCTGCTTTGTGGAGTTTGTGGATTAGTAGAAATAATATGATCTTTCATTTTCAAAATTGGTCAAGTATGAAAACAGTCTGGTGACGGATGCTGGCTTCATTAAGGAATTGGGGTCCGATGTACAAAGAGGTGATGATGGTCAAGCTGATGTTGTTTTGCAAAAATATGGATTTCAGACTTCATGCACCGCTGGTGCTCTGGCCTCTGGAGCAACATGATCAGAAAAGTGAACTATGATGAGGGAACCTATGAAGATGTTGCAATTCCAGAAGAGCTGGTTTCATTGTCAACATATCTTGATCATCTTGTGGGTGATAGGAAGTATTATTGATGATGTCTAGTGTGATGTTTCTTTTGTTCCATTTACTGTTTTTTCTGATACTGTGAGCTTAAACCAGACTTTGTAAACCTGCTATCAGTTTCTATGTTGGAAACTGGGGCATCAGGATCTTAGATGCCCTATTGATCTAAAAAAGTAATTAAGACGGCTTGCCGGTATCACTGACCGGTTAATGCTGCCGGTAAGTAGGAATGCATGCTGAAATGCTGAACCTGTTTTAGGATGGGAATGACAGGTGTTGAATCGATATCGTTAGTCCATCAAGGAAATGGTCGCGCGCATGCAGCCCTGCCTCCCTATTTTTTGACAGAAAATTATTCTTCCTTTCTTTCTCTTTTACAATGTCCATAAAAAAAATAGGATGTTTCTCTTTACTTGCAGAAAAGTAGTATGTTAGTAGTAGGTTATCATCCCAATCAGAACTTCAAAAGGCATGTGCAGTCAGATCGGTTGACCTTTGCATGAGATGGGACAGCTGTGAGGGTGCGATGCAATTCACCGGCTTTGTGCGACCATTTTTCCTTCTTCCTCTGATCCTAATTCAATCTTTTGAATCTGAATATTTTCTGGGGAAGGACTAGGTAGTCTGCTGTGGAAATTTCTTGCCTTGCTTTCTTGCCACGTGTTCTTCGAAGGTACCCCGCTTCTTCCTAAGAGCAAGTATTATAAGGTGATGTAGGCGGGCTGCAAGAAGTGGCACATCAGATCTGTGACGAGGTGGAAGAGAGAGAAAGAAAGCGGGCTACTTACTTGTAGCCAGCTGAAAGTGGGCTGCTCACGGACTCCAAGACACTTTGTGAGAGGAAGAGGTGATCCAAATATTAAATGTATAGCTTGTATCAAGAGTGAGCTATTATATGAGTAGACTTTTTGTTGGCTATGTGTGACATGGCAACACTATAAAGCCCACCATGGGCACTATTATTAACCATGCAAGCAAAGGACAAGTGGCAAGCAGCCATCACTTGTGCTCGCTCTTAATCCTACTACGTGCTAGTATTTTCTTTCTTTGCTAAGATCAAATGAAAAGGGGCTTTATATTATATTATAAATAGGAGGAGTACATCGGAAACAAAATACTATTAAAATCTGAATTCCAAAACTTTTGAATAGCTTGCAATCTGTATAATTCTCTATTGTTGGGGTGGTACGGTCGCCAGCCGACCTCCCCGCCACGAGTCTCTATTTACTGTAGAATTTACAGTGATTTGCTACAATAAGTTTAAATAAAATAAAATAATTTATATGTATATATATTAGATTTAAAAAAATTATATGTTTTTTTGTTTCTTTTTAAAGGTATTTTTTAAAATATTTTATCTCTCTATTAAAATTTCTATTTATTTCGATAATTTTTTTATCCACAGTAACACACGGACTGGTTGCGCATCTAGTTTAATCATATCTCAACCTTTTACCTTTAGGCATCGCTGAGGCCATGGCCTTCTAGATGTTGCACGCGCCATACTGCCAGGAGGTAGAAATAGAATACGAAAGTTGTTTATTTCAATTTTGACGGCATTATCAGTCCGCCCGCCCAAGCCACCAACGTGCTACAGGTATGTATGTATACTAACTAGAAAAAAGAAATATCAGACCAGGGGAGCATACTTCCTTCCCGTAAGAGAACAGATGAAACTTGGACTTTTGTAATATTCTGTTGCCGTGAAATTAACCATGTTAAAATGTCTGTGCGATTTGATACGAACTCCATGGGTTTTCTTCATGCGTTATTCGTGTGTTGTTATTCGTGTGTTCCGTCGTGCACGTGTGACGTGTATAGACTATCTTGTTATGGATCCTTATATCATTGTTGTGAAAAACGGTCGACTCGACCGATTAGTCAGCTGACTAATCGATGATGATGAATAAACAGCTATGAATAGTTTAATCAGAGTGTAATTAACATAGCTGAATGATTAATTGACCATATAATCCAATTAATTGATCGTTTTCCGATTAATCATTTGTTTTTTCATGTTTAACCACGAACATAGCTTATTTTTATTCACTAAGTATGATAAATTAGTTTATAATATTGTGTCAGAGTGTTTATAGTATATACCTTTGGATAAAGTGTAAGCAATGAAATGTAAAATATATTTTGTAGAGTGCTAATTTACAATAACTTTGGGTAACTAAACTATTTCTAATTAGTTCTAAATGTAAGTAAATATATTAATAAGGATGCGTAATCTTCCATTTAATTCTGACTAATCAATCGTATTGCGATTAATTGTTTAGCGGTATAACATCCGTCCATGAGCGTATACCTTTTTCGCAACGCTGCTTTATATAGCTAAGAAAAACAGAGTTTATCTGTCAGGAATATTTGTCGTTGCAGTCAGATCAGGTCCCACGGATGTAGGAGCAGCCCAATTCTGATCGGAAAGTAGTGGAAGCGCAGCATGAGTGTGCGATTCGGATAGATTCTTGGGGGCCGTGGTAGTATCCCAGTAGTTGCATGTGCATGGCTGCGTGCCATGCCATTCCATTCGTTTCGGGATATGCATGACGGGAGATGGAGCTAGAAGGCTGCATATATGTAGCGCGATGGGCAGAACCACAGGAGACCGGGCGGGGCACGCGTGCAGGTAGCTGCAACGTAGGCCCGACGCGCGAGCTGTGTGCGCGTACGTAGCCACATTCGCCGCATGATGCATCATCGGTCGGTGCGCGCGCGCGCGCGGCGCGGTGCGGCCATCCAATTAAGCGTCAAGGACGCCAGGACCAGGACGGCGAGCTGTTGCCTCTTGCCTGCAGAGTAAACCAATCATCCGCGTTATTGATCGATATCGACTAACTGGTGTTCTTGTCTTGGTATATATATACCGAAGATTTTTTATATATATATTCCTCCTTGGTTTAAGTTTATAACGCTTAAAAATTTAATGATTTTATTCATAAATATAAAAGGTATTTCATATTTCAAAACAAAATTAATGTGACCATTTATATTTCTAATAAAGGTCCATCTTAATTTTAGTATTTTCTATATGCATGCATTGAATATAACTGTTGACACTAAAAGTTAGCGTTCTTAGTTGATCGAGCATTTATGAAATATTTGGTAGTTGTAGCCGATTTCAAAGGATGAGGCTAAACATGTATGCGAGATTAAAGCTGGCAATCGGATTAGGCAAAAGTTTATTCTTGGAGATTGAGGCCAATACGTATTTCTGCAAGAGTTGGAGATGGATACGATCGGCCTAGACGCTATAAAAAGGGTCGACAGGCAAGACAGAAAAAGAATCCAACAATCAAACCAATTCGTATATACTTTGTTTACCTTTTTGTCAACTATGAGTAGCTTTTAGATTTGTCATCCTCTGTAATTTGACTTGATCAATAAAGTTGTGTATCGTCAATTTTGATCTTTATCGACTTACACCAATTCAAGTCTGTTTTTATCCGATTTTGTTGTGCATCACCTTCTTCAGAGATAAACTACCTTTTGTCGACCGTCTACTTGGCTCAATCAGACTGTTTAGATTTGCCATTGCCTTGTGATCTAATCAGCTTAAATAGCAGTTTAGATCGAATTGTTTTCGTCAATCTAAATTGGCCAAAATGGTCGATTAGATAATCTTTTCTCTTGCCAATTGCAGGATCAAATCGGTTAGCACACCTATACCCAAATTAAACCAAGTTTTTGCGTGTGTTTGGGCCGATCAACCTTTCGTCACATTTTTTGGCGCCAACAATAGTACTTAGTTATAATAATTAGGGGTACCCTGGTTAGTTTTAATTTCTTCTTTGTCTATGTGCCAAGAAAAAAAATACGTCTTATAAACTTGACAGAAGGAGTACCATTTACATGAACATATCATACCTCTTAATCACTTTCGGTATAACTAAATACTAATTTTAATATGCTCCAATGCAACATGGTTAAAAAGAATTAATCAGAGCCTTTTATTTTTTGTATATTCATTTTTTTCATATATAAAATGCGTATATACACAAATTTTGCTTAACGAGTCAATTTTGATGAAATTTTTCATGCAACTCATTTAGAGTATCCTATAATCAATATTAGAATATGCTTAAAAGATAAAATGTATAACAGTATTATTTAAATAGTATATTAAGCAGTATCTCTATGTCGTGCGATACACATAGAAAATAACTACTCTCTCTCGAGAGAAAAAACTATGCGCGCGCGCCACCGTGGTCGCTGCGTCATTCGACTTGTCAAATGGCCTATGGCCACTTCGTACGGACACCTGTGCGCTGTGTTCGCCTCTGATAAGACTGACGGCGCTGCGTTTCGGTGTTTGTCTAGCTTGGACCAGAGATCGATCGTGCATTCGTGCATGCATGAACCATTGCGCGCTGGGTTTGGATGGCCGCAGACGTAACGGTCCGCGGAGCCGTACAGCTGCCGCTTGCCCATTGCCGCGCGCGTCGGTCGTCGCAGGGCGGTAACCCACCATGATCTAGGGTGGAAAATATCAGGGCCGCGGAGCGCGCGCGGAGGCGCCGGACGGACGCGCGCGCGGGCCACGTTACAGCGGCCGCAGGACATACGTGTCTCCCATGATTGCGCAAGCTGTTTATTACGGACGGGCGCTTGTCTGTCTGCGCCACTCTCCGATCCGACTTGACCGCAGATCGATCTGCCGTGCCACGCCGCGCCACCAGCCACCGCGGGCGCGCACGGTGCACATGAGCTACTGTGGACGGCGCGCGCGGCCTGGGGCATGGTTCTGACTTCTGGCAAGCTTCGATCCATCATCCATTGCATGCCGTCCCGGATTTGCTTGTTGCTAGTTTGGGCGATTAATCCTGGCTCTATTGGAGTTTGAGTTTGAATTGTACGCGCACGGACCGAACCAGCCAACCCTTCTTCGTGATGTCGCGCGTGTCCAACGGGCGAGAAATAAACCAGTCCCGTCGTCCGATCAATCATGGCGGCCGGCCTGCGTGGCAGCGCCGAAGTAACCCTGGCGGCGGTGGGGACAGCACTGCGCGAAAGCGTCTGATAAGCCGTCGGTCCACGACGACTAGGCACATGCGGCGTGTTCACTCTCTCAAGACTGAAATTCTAGTATTAATCAAAGAAAAAATATCTACACTGTTGATTGAGATAGATTCAGATTATAACGGTCTAGATTTACATAAATAGTTTGTGTCATGTACAATACAAAAATAACAAAAAATTAAGATAAAAATAAAATAAAATAAAATAAAAAGCTTGATTTTCATACAATTAGAGCATATAAAGTACAATAAAAATAAAAAATAAAGATTAAAATAAAACTTAAATTTAGAATAAAAATAAAATAGAAATTAGTAGTTAGATTTGTACATGAATCCCAACCTAAAAAACTAAAATATGCAATGAAAAATAAAAATTGAAATTTCACCTCCATTCGATTAAAAGAAAGAGTCCACGTGTAATGTAAAATAAAATTTCAAATTCAAAGTTAGAAAAAAAGAAAGAAAATTTGAAATTCAATTTTGATATGAACATCAAATTAAAAAATAATTTAGGAATAAAACCTAATTGAAAATTAGTTTTTAGGTTCCAACCTAAAACTAAAATTTGGAATAAACAACATTTAGCAATTTAATTTCATACGAACTGCAAAGTAAAATCCATAAACACCGTAAATTCTGAATAAAAATGAAATAAAAATGTACAAATTGGATTTCTACACAATTCTACCCTAAAACTATATACAAAAACTATATGTAATGTTTGATTCAACAATATGCAAATTTGGAATAAAAATAAAATGATCAACTATCAATTATTAGAAAATTAGTAATTTAATTTCCATACAAACATCAAATAAAATTGAAATTTATAATAAAAAAATTAGTAGTTGCATTTTATACAAATTTCAAACTAAAAAAAATAAAACTCAAAATAAAAAATATCGATTTGATTTACAAGGATTAAAAGAAAGTGAAAAAATATCAAGTACAATGAAAAATAGAAATTGAGAATAAAAAATACCAATTTGATTTCCATGCAACACAAAAATAAAAATTAAATTCATAATAAAAAAATAAAAATTAGTAGTTGGATTTGTATACAAATTCTAACTAAAAACACAAATCAAAATAAATAGAAAATAAAATTAGTAATTTTATTTCCATACGAGCTCCCAAGTAAAATCCCTAAATATCATAGATTCAGAGAACAAATTAAATTAAAATCAGCAATTGGATCCGTATATAAATTATAAAAAATAATTGAAAATTAGGGGTAAAAAATAAAAGAAATTTTGCGACGTTATTTTCATATTAATCAAAGAAAAAATATCTACACTGTTGATCATGATAGATTCAGATTATGATTAACATAAATAGTTTGTGTCATGTACAATACAAAAATAACAAAAATTTAAAATAAAATAAAATTAAAAGCTAGATTTTCATACAATTAAAAAGAAGAGCATATAAAGTACAATAAAAATAAAAAATCATAATAAAGAATAAAATAAAACTTAAATTTAGAATAAAAATAAAGTAGAAAATAGTAATTAGATTTGTACATGAATCCCAACGTAAAAAACTAAAAGATGCAATGAAAAATAAAAATTGAAATTTCTCCTCCATTCGATTAAAAGAAAGAGTCCACGTGTAATGTAAAATAAAAATTCAAATTCAAAGTTAAAAAAAGAAAGAAAATTCGAAATTCAATTTTGATATGAACATTCTTTTTCGACCTGTGTGCCACCCGTTCTGTAAACTGAAATAATTAATTAATAAAGTACGTTTGATATGTTGTGGTAACATTTCTACCGTGTGTACTACTTTTTTCTGAACTAGTTTAGGATACACAGATGATTTCGTAAGTGTTTTTCCGGGGTCCAACACACAATCTCCTGCGTTAGATCAAAATCTAACGGCCCTAGATGCTAGGGTTATGGTTTGCTACAGGGTTACGGTAGCTTGAGTTGGCATGGAAAATGGGCTGGGCCCAATTTCTAATTAAAATATCTTCATACTTTTTCATTTGAAAACAATTACAGAACTTAGATTAAACCTAATAAAATAGCAAAAACATCGTAAAAATCCAAAAATAATCCCAAAAATACTTTGAGACATTTGAAATTCAAGTAAAAAAATTTCAACAAAAGTTTATTTAAATTTTGCACAAATTTAAATAATATTTTCAGAAGGTTTAATTCAAAAGTAATATTTAAAATCCAAATAAATTTATGAAAATTTAGAAAAATTCTCAAAAATGACAAACAAATAAATAATTCAAAATTTCATAGCGTTACAAGCGCGTAGGAACATATTAGAATGACTGTGACAGGTGGCTCGATATGGAAGGGGAGGGCACGGCTTTTAGGGTAAGCTCAAGCCTAGAATTTCTCCCGATGGCTGGAGCGCGAAGTTGCTTGGTGACAGGCTGACAGCCGGGTTGCTGACATGCATGCTTGGAGTTGGGAGGGACCAATGGGTTTGTTTCTGCATGTTTTTTAAACCCTTGAACTACTGTAGATGGTTACCGGTTAGTATGGATTTCCTAACTCGAACAAGCAGAAATTAACAAACTGAAGACAAAATGTAGCAATTTAATTTACACATTTAAGCTAGACTAATTAAATGTAATTTGTATGTATTCGGACTAACTAGATGGATACCGGTTAGTATGGATTTTCTGACTCGAACCAGCAGAAATTAACAAACTGTACTAAAAAAAGTAGGAATTTTGACTTATACATTTAAGCTTAGACCATCAAATGTCGGCAGAGAGTTCTTTTAAGTTTCAACTCAGCAAGCAATGGTTAAGTTGGCGCGCCCGTAATGTCGGCACTAGACTCCGAATTCAGGTCAGCCCCAACGCCAAGCTCCCACGGTCTGAGACCGGATCTTCGAACAGGGAATTTTTTTAAAAAAGTAATATATTTGTTAAATAATTTTGTAAAAATAATAGGCTAAAAAGAAAAATTACAAAAATACATCTCTACCAGTATTTGAAATGGTAACAGGATATGTCGTCAATTCAAATGGCGACAATATCTCAACTTTGTTGATTAAATGAATCTATGACAAAATAATTCATCGGCAAAATACAATCCGTAACAAAAACAGAGATGCATTTTGTAATTTTTCTTTTTAGCGTATTATGTTTTGCAAAATTATTATATTTTTTTTTTTTAAGTCTTCGAACAGGTCTATTCAATAGCATGAAAGGTATCTGTCGATGGAGGAAGCAGGCAAGCTGTTACGTGTCAGTTAGTGCCGTTGCATTTGTCTGTATGAGACGATCGTGCGAAAGGTGAGCTAGCTATCTATCTAGAATCTTTATTCCACTCAGCTCTAATTGGGTATATATATATAAAGAGCTACATTCATGTCTACACCTCACATGAAGGATTTAAATGGCGATTTATGGTCCATCACAGAGAAATATATATATAAAAAAACTATCACTAAAACTATGCTACACATCATGTTTTACTGTAATATACATATTTTTATTATTTTAAGTATGTGGTATCGATAATTATTATATAATAAACTATATTTAAATTTGAAGTACGTGCTATAATTGTTATATATTAGTAGTACAATATATGTAACTAAAAATAATCTACATAATTATGTGAATTTAGAATATGGATTTAGATTTTAACCAATATTTTTCATTGCTAAGCAGTCAAATTAATTCAGTTTAAATATAACAAATATGATAAAAGAACAAGATCAAGAACAAAACATAAATTAATATTTAGAAATATAAAGAGAATTGGCACATATAGCATATCGGAACTATCGTGGCTACAAAAATAACGGAAATAGTTGCTAATATAGCGGGTATAATAGTTGCAACTGTATTCACGGAATTTTATTCATTTGCGTAGTGTATAACGAAGCTATCACGGACTATTTAAATCACTCTCCTATATACGCTGGCAATCTCATTTCGGCTAGGTATAAAAATACAGAAAACAAAATGGGACTATTTGCACGACGATCAGTTACGAGCTGAGTGGTTCAATTCCACAGAATCTTTAGTCAGCTGATGCATAGAAGTTTTAAAAACAAAACAAACACACCGCCTCGTGAAATTAGCTTTGCATATAGTCAGCATTAAGCCTAGGCATCGGTAATTATTCCATCCTGAACCGCCGTAAGCATTACTAGTAACATAAGCGCGCTACGCTGTTCGGGTATTGTGAATGTTAGAAGTGAGTAATAGAGAATCAGGTGTGTGAAGTAAGAAGATACATGTTAGTTTTTTTTCATACTAAGGGGAAGGATAGCAATGGCATGAAATAAAAGGTAGTTATCAGTAGTAATAAAGAATGGATTATATTGGAAAGCTAACTGTAGCCTGTCTCTCTCTAAGATATGGAATCGCTGGCTTTCAAAGCTTAAAAGAAACAACGAACAGATAATTCCAGTTGTACTAATTGCGTGTTAACAGTTGAAGGCCTGATATTTGTATTATGCTATATTAATAAATCTTTTAGGTGATAGATATAGGGTTAAGAAGTGATATGAGTTATTATTTATCGGGTTATGTCTGGCAACATAGAGATATATACAATGGTCTTTACATAATAAACAGAATGGCAATATAACCTATTTACATAGTTATTATGATTGGATTATACAGAAGGGATTAACATCGTTGATGCATTCACGGTAGCCTAATAGGAAAAGTGAGATACGTAATGAAACATCCAACATAAGCGTCTGAGACAATCCATGCAAGCGCTTGTGCAAGGTTAGGCACCGTGGTCGCGATAGACATCTTTGACCTGCATTCATAGCAACGAAATGGCCGAAAGTTGAATGCTTGTTTTACACAGGATGGAAATGTAGCGTATATACAAAGCGGAAATTACAGGAAAGGAATTTATCTGCGTTTGCGAGCAGAAGGAGTTATATCGGTGGCGTTGATGTTAGGCTGCGGCGGAGATTTCGGTGGTGTGCTCTCCTTTTTTTGGTCGGCAATCAAGCGTGGTAAGATAATGAAATCTGCATGCGGCGAATGATCATATGTATACGAGCTGCGACAACGAAATACATCTGCAAATCGTTGAGCTGCAAAAGGACATATGGAGTTGCTAGAAGGAAATACGGCGTGAAACAAACGAAGGGCAAAATGTATATATGGATAACACAATTACTGAAATATAGACGCTATGGCTATGCGGGACTGATGTATCATACCTTGAGTCCTAACTCTTGTGAGTAGCAGAATACTATTCTCAAGGATAGAAGTTAAACTCTCAAAGCCCATTCCTGTCAATATGTTTTGCTGGCAACGGTCTCAAAGTACCGTTTGCTTCCGTATTGAACTGAATTTTTTTATAAACAAAACATAAATCAGTATTTGAGATCCTGATACCAAGTAGCTATGTTATTAAACAATGAATGACTGATACCAAGTAGCTCACAGCATAAGGTAAAATATATTAGACATGTCCATGTTGTTCGTGATCCGTTAGCCATGGTGTTCACTTTAAATTTCTTCTCCATTGCACGAATAACATATAAGTTAAGAAAATTAATTAGCGAATTCTAGAGCAAGCAATGTATCATGGATAGCTCAAGTAGCATCAAACGCGTTCTGAGAACTTGCAAGCTTCTTCATATTACCTGGATCAATGCCGTCAGTGTTTGGTGGATTCAGAGGCGGTAGGATTGTGACATGCTAGACAAACAACTGTTTATTTAGCAAGAGCACTCTAGATAATAAATTTGCAATTGTAAATGAATTCTTATGTTTTAACAGAAAGCAAGCGGCTATTTAGCAAACCAACCTGTAGTATACAGGATGGATATTCCAAAACGTCGAGTTCTTAAAGGTTAAATTAGATATGACAACATTAGTAGAGTACATCAACTCAACAAGATGCGGCCTAGTATAATTCAGTGTGTGGTTGTGGAACCAATCCCACCAAATGGCTCCTTGACCATCAATGGTACCATTAGTACATGTCAAGAGTACCAATTTTACATACTGGCAAACTGGCTAGAATAATATCCGAAAAAGATGGATGATGCTAATATAGCACTTGCTAACCGGTAATTATTACATCACAGCCGATTCGATCCGAAAATTAGACTCGATGTCTTTTTCGAGGAACTCTCTACCTCGCCCATAGGATGGGAGAGGATCAATAACTGGCCAATCAGATGAATCCTGCAAAAGACATTTGGGAAATCATAGCAAGAGCATTTTCGGTTGATGAAAGTTGGTTTACTGAATCATCTTTCCTTAACTTCAAGAGAACTGCATTTTGTAAAGCATTTAAAAAATATTACATGTAAAGTACTGATCATATCATGATTCTCTAAAAGAAATTTTGATTAACGTAAAATTTGGCATTATAAGATATCATGCGCACATTTAGCAGATCATAAACATACAATTCAAAAAATAAGTTGGAATGTAAATTATTATGTGCAAAATCTGTGAGCTATATTCTGGAGATCCGATTATTCACGCATCCTTGTCCAGTGACAAAGTGAGATAACTGATAACACCAAAACTCCCTGTCAGCCACCTTCCTGCAGACACAAAGAGCTGTGCGCCACCCATGTCTGCAAATGAGTTGAGGTAGAATATTGCATTCTAGAATGCTTTTGTATTGAGAGTCACACCATTGCCAACAGCACCAAATTCAGCTATTGTGACCTTTGTGGGAGTCGATATCGCTTGATGCCATGTCCTTGCCGTATGTGCCGGATACACTGGACCATTGAGTCACAACCATGATTGTGAAAACCAAAATGACTTGAAATAACTGGCAGAAATTCACTCAAAATAATATCAGTAGCCATCATGTGTTGGAAAATATTGCCACCAGTAGCAAACAGATGAAATGAAGAAACTCAAGCAATTAATCACCAAACTGCCAAATGGGTAACTGCTTCTTGGGATGCGTCACACAATCGAGCAACCTCTGCATAGATCAAACATCTAGAACCTAGCACGACATGTTATCCAGGAGCAAGATAAATCGACCTAAAATCACATCCTAGACCAAATACTTACAATGTCAAACCATATCCACCAGAACTCCTCGATGGTGCCGAAGGAGCAGATCTTGCGGGGAGCCTCTACAGACAAAGAATCTGTAACACCCCAAAATTTTGCTTTTCTTAAATTCATGTGTGATTTGGCACTTTGGTGAATTTTTGGAATTTTCTGGAATTTATTTGGATTTATTTGGAATTTATTTGAATTTATTCCATTTCGAAATAATTAAAGAATTTAATCTTGCAAATAAAATTTTGTTGGAAATATTTTATTTGAGTCCAAAATGATCCAAAATATTTTCCAGAATTTTTCTGGAATTTTTCTGAGTCATTTGCTATTTTTAATGAATTAAATGAATTACTGGGAATTATTTTAAATATTAAATCGCTGGAAATTTAACTCGGGTCGAGTCTTGTTCATCCGACCGAAGTCGAACCCGAAGTCGGACTCGAGTCCAGGCAAGGCGATTGACTCGACCAAACCAGCTCCCAACCCTAATCAATCCCAACCGTCGGATCAAGATCCAACGGTGAGATCCGCCCGTCTGCGGTTCGAGCCGTGTCCGGCCGGATCCGATCGCGCCCGTCGATCGTGGCCGTTGATCGTGCCACGTGGGCGGTATGCGTCGTCGTCTCCGTAAGGCAAAGCCAGGACTCATGCCCGCCGCGCCGCGCCGTGTAGACTTAGGTATCCGTCTCGGGCACGAACGCAGAGGCAATTTAAAGCCACAGTCACGCCCGAGGTTTCCCTCATCCTTGCGCACCCGTTCCCGAGCCATCTACTTTGGCCGTCGCCGTTTGCCGTCTGAGTTCGCGGAGTTGGAACTCTGTTCTTGCGCATGATTTCTTGGATTTTCCGCCGTCGTCAGTCGTCTTCCGCAGAAAAAGCCCGAATCTGGAACCCGAAGCGAGGCGCACGAAGAGACCTTTCACTTCGCCGGAGTTGCACGGACACGCGCGCGTGGGAGGTCGTCGTCTACGTCTCGGTGCCCAAGCCTCGCCCGCGCCATCGCCGGACCTCGCGAGCTACGTGGGCCGTCCGATCTTGATCGTGCGGTTGAGAGTGAGTTCACGTGTTCCAAACCCGATTAGATCTGGGCCGTTGGATCAAGATCCAGCGGCCCACGATCGCCACGTCTTTGTAGTAGTGTTATTATAGGATTAGATGCGGACCGTCAGATCTAGATCGAGCGGCCCACGATCATCGAGTAGATTCAGCGTGTTAACCACGGATCTAATCGCGGCCGTCGAAATTCAAATCAGCGGCGAGATTGCGCTCACGTGTCGGGAAGCTTTGGCCGTTGCGGTCGGCCGAATCCGCAGCGTGTGGCGCGTGTCTCGACACGTGGGCCCCGCAAGTCGAGAGGGCCCACGCGTCGGCCGCGTTTGCGTGAGACCACTTAGCGACGGTGGGTCCCGCTGTCGATCTCACCCGGCCGTGGGCCGGGTCCACCATGGCCGAACGCAGCGCCAGTAAATTTGAGCCCATGAGTGGTGACGTCGACCAACCAATCACCAGCGCCACGTGTCCATGCTGGCGCAATAATTAATTTCCGAAAAAGAAAATGATTTATTAATTCGAAATATTGATTCAAATTTAGATTCAAACTTCAAACGCTTATAACTTTTGCGTTTCAACTCCGATTTGAGTGATTCAAATTTCTAAATTTGTATAAAATTGAGATCTACCTAAATATGGATTTTATTTAATTTTTAGACTAAAGTTTTTCTTTGCAAAATTATTTAATTGATTATTTAAACTTTAAATAATCATAACTTTTGCGTTTTAACTCCAAATTTGTGATTCAGTTTCTAAAAATCCATAAAATTATGTTCTTTCTGTTTGTGGATTTTATTTGGATGTTTGGACACTTTTTGCCTAGTGTTTATTTGTGTATTTGCTATTTGCACGCTTTCTGAGTAGGCGTTGAAATGCTGGAAGGATTCGAAGGAGAAGTATTAACTCAGGATCCAACTCAAGACCAAGAGCAAGTACTTTTTGAAGGCAAGTTGTGCTTTGACCATGTTGATCCTATTTCGAAATCTATTTTGATTTAAACTATTGCATGCTAAATCAATTAGAAAGATACTTTGTTTAAACATGGGGGTTAGATAAATACCAATTTCTTTGTATGACACCTTGATTATTTAAGTATGTGCCATGACCCTTGTCACCCTAGTTGTGGTTTACTAGTTGGACATAATCAAATTGCCAACATGGGTTTTAGGCAGATTTGTAGTATCTTTGCTTAGACACACTTTCGTGCTCATGACATGGTTTTGGACAATCAAATGTTAATATTGACTTAATGATATATTGAACTGTTTTGGAAAGGTATCATGTGATGTTGATAGCACGTGGTGCTTGGTAATCAAGCGGGGTTTTGATAAATAGTTTTCGGCCAGGGCATGTGGCAAGAATGATCGAGGTGGGCGGTGTGGCCTTTGGGGATGTTGATTTGGTTCTTGGGTAGTCTTGCCCTGGTCACTCTAAGGACTTAACCTTGCAAGCCTTTGAACTGGTCATACTTGCAACCACATGGGCTGGAATGGGGCGGCCCTAGTTGACTAAGTCGCTAAGGACTCACTTGTGGAGCCTCGGGGTGTCAATTACACCGTTTGTGTGATTGTGCGGGGGGCGTATCGTGGGTGTGGCGGATACCCATCTAGCAGTGTGTTGGTCCCATACTTCGCCTTGGCTAAGGGAAGGGATGGTGTAGAGCACGAGCCAGGAGAGGACCACTGTGTTGTTTGAGGCTTAGAAGGCTTTATTCTGAGGAACTTCGCCTTTGTGGTGTTTATTTGTATCTTGTGGGTAAAGTGCATAACCTCTGCAGAGTGTAGAATCTATTTAAATAGCCGAGTCCAGTCTTGGACAATGCTCGGGATTACGATCAAGGGTTAGACTTTACGAAAATAACTTGGATTTGAAAGGTTGGTTTGGTTTAGTAATGAAGATGATAGAAATGTGGTTTAGGATGGGGAAAATGTTTATTAAATTTCACGAAAAGTTATTTATGCTTTACTTATTTCTCTGCTTTGAATCTACTTATATTACTTTTCAAATCTTTGTTTCTTGCAAATATACCTTGAGCTATTCCTTTGTACCAAGCCATGCATATAGTATATTAGCTTGCATTACATGCATGACTTCTTGAGTACCAAGTACTCACCCTTGCCTCAACACAATATCGGTTGAAGAGGAGATTCGCCCGGCTTTGGAGGAGGAACTCCAAGAGGATCCGTCTACTTAGGGAAGCGAGCCCGATCGATTTACTGTGGTATCTTTGGATGGCGCCACGAGATTATCTTATTTTCCTTGCTATTATTTCTCTTTTAATAAGTTTCGCCTTGTGAGGCATATATTTGTAACTTGGCCATAAGGTCGAGTAACTTGATTTAGTTATTTAAATAAAGTACTTTATTGGTATCGAGTGGTATGATTGTGATATTTACCAATGTTAAGGCTGTGTGCACTAAGCGCGTTCTGGACTAGTCTTTGAATACCTGAAGTCGGATTTGCAAATTCGGGGTCCCGGCAGAGGTGGTATCGAGCCATACTTGACTGTAGGCTCAACCCTAGCTAGAATGGTCGTAGTGAGGATAAAACCTATTTTCTAAAGCTAAAAATTTGTGAAGACAAGAAATGACATCTCGACTTATCCCCTTCTCTCTTTTCTTGTCTCTTGCTGAAATTTTCCCTTACCTTGTCACAATTTAAAAATTCCGAGTTCTTACGTAAAGCACTCTTGTGTCAGATGGTGGAAGAGTTCAACTACGTTGATCTGGGAGTTGGTCACGCCGCGGAACTTTGGCATATGCTCTGAGACTCTCGGAGATTTTGAGAAGCCCCAATACCAAGTGGAAGTGATCGGACAAGCGGGATTGATCAAGGCTTGTGGCGTGAGGATTGAGGTACTGCTAGGAAAAAGGGCCCAGGCAATCGCTTAGATACAACACCTTTGCCAGGAGATCTACAATGCGAGATGGGTATCCAAGAAGTATCACGACGAGCAATGCGGCACGTTACGTATCTCGCCAGAGAAGGTGGAAATGCGGTGTTCGTTATCATCCAGCGCAGCGATAACCTTCTTGACCGAAGGCGATTCGAGGATGAGGATGCCCACGATTACACGGTTGGCACGATTTGTAAATGCGCCCGAGGAGGATGTACTAGATAATACAAGCAAGGAGCTACGAAGGCCCGCAAGGAAATCACGACAGAGAAGAGCAGATGGCGGGAAGCTCAAGAGTATGTGGCACACCTTCTACGAAGGATTGGCGAGTTGGAGATGACCTTATGCGGACGGACCCGAGCGATTACTCGAGCTACACGAGCCGGATCTGGAGGAGTCGGATCTCGATGAGGACACTTTGCTTCTTCGACTACCATAGAGGACACGATTCTTTGGACATGGCAATCGTTTAGCGCCTATGCCACGACACCGTACCCAGGCCGTGGAGGTTTTCTCGATGAGTGAGCATAGGTTCTATAGTGAGACTCCTTCGGCGAGTCGCGTCATAGAATAAGAGTCACCATTTAGGCGTTAGACTCGAGTTAGTTCGATTTGGATTTGTTTTGTTTCTTTGAGTGTGCATTATGTGTTGCAAGGCCCTTAGGCATTGTAAGCAGCCATACCAAGTTATTAATAATAAAGTTGGACCTTAAAGTTACACCTTTACTTGAACAAGTTCCATATTACTTGTCTATTCTTGTTTCCCTCTCATCTCTAAACCTAGAGCAAATCGGCGAGATGGTGAACACCGGAAACATTGGAAGCAATGGGAGTGGTTCTCGCCCGTGAAAACCCCAATGAGGGAGCACCGGCCGCCACTTTGGATATGCAGAATTTGGAGCTTTTCTTGCTGCCCGGACTCGATTGATGCATGCTATGATGCAACAAATGCAACACGTCACCGCTCAGGCCCCTTTGCTAATCAAGTTAATCGGGGACCACGCCAGAATACAAAGGCTGTCGGAGTTCATGAGAACTCACCCACCCACTTTCTCTGGGAATGCCCAATCCATTGGAGGCCGATGGTGGTTAAGGTCAATCGAGAGGAAGCTACACATAGCTCAATGCATAGGAAATGAGAAGGTACTCTCGCTTCTCATCAATTTGGAAGAACATTGCCAGAATGGTGGGAGAACTTACGTGCCACGCAAGAGAACCCTCAAGATATCACTTGGGAAGAGTTCACGGTGCATTAGAAGCGATATCACGTGCTGAAGGAATCATGGACCTTAAGAAGGAGGAGTTGAGCTTTGAAGCAAGGTAATCGGCCGGTGGCCGACTACCTAAACAAGTTCACCACAGCTAGCACGCTCGCTTTGAGGATGTAGCGACGGATAAATCGAGGCAGTCTCGTTTTATGAAGGGACTTAACTTCCGGGATTGCAAGTAGGGTTGATCACCCACACCTTTCAGATTTCCAAGAGTTGGTGAATAAGGCGCTTATTCTTGAGGACAAAGCGCAAGGAGGCCGGATGAGAACGAGGAAGCGCGAGATGCAACGGCAAGGATCACGCCGAGGAAGCGCAGCGCTGAGAGTTGCACCAAATCAATTCTTGATTCCAACCCACGAGAATGCAACAAGGACACCATCCCGGCACCAAGACACTGCCAATCGAACTACCGGACCCAGCCCCGCTAAACGCTACTCGAGCGATCGGCAAGGAACCTTGAGGCAGCTACAAGCGCAGCGAGCCAGGACACTTTGCCAGCGATTGTCCAAAGAAGGCAGCGAGGCGACCCGATTCGCTTCAACCTAGGAACCACCCAGCTAGGGCGCCCGGCACGAGAGCCACACCAGGCCGTGGTGAGGCCGAGTCAACCATGTCACCGCATGGATGGCTTTGCATAATGCTACGAGACGTCGTATTGGGTAAGTTACTTGTTAACTCGATACACCGCGATTTTGTTTGACTCTGGAGCTTCGCATTCGTTTGTTTATGCAAGGCTTTGCTACTAGAAATGAATTGAGGATTGCAAGACTTAAGTGCATGCTTTTAGTTCAAACCCACAGTTAGAACTCCGAGCGAAAGTAGGATGTTAGGGGTGAGAATCTTGATAGGTGGAATAGAGTTCCTAGCAAACCTTATAATTTTGGAGACCCGGACCTTAGGCGTCATATTGGGAATGGATTGGTTATCCAAGCACAAGGCCGTATTGGATTGTGGGCGAAGGACTATCTCGATGGAGAGCAGTGTGGGAAGAAAGTGGAATTTCAAGCCACTGCGATTAGAGATGGGCAGTTGATGGTTAACAAGTACCACGACAATCGGCATAGAGGATGTTTGATAGTGAATGAGTACCCAGATGTTTTTAGGAGGATCTACAGTATGCTTGCATGACAGGGGACATAGAATTTGTAATAGAGCTTGTACAGTGCAATACCGATAGCAAAGAGACCCTATCGGATGTCCAGAGGAATTGGTAGAAATGAAGAAAGCAGCTAGAAGAGTTAATGGAGAAAGGATTTATCGAGGCCAAGGTTCGTCGCCAGTGGGGAGCACAGTTTTGTTTGTCAAGAAGAAGGGCGGGAGTTTCGGGATGTGCATTGACTACCGTGCACTCAATGAAGTCACCGTGAAGAATAAGTATCCGCTACCCGGGATTGATGATTTGTTTGATCGGTTGAGAGGAGCCGGAGTTTTCTCCAAGATTGATCTGAGATCGGGATACCATCGATTGAAGATCCGATCGAGAAGATATTCAAGGCGCATTCGTCAAGATATGGACATTCTGAGTTTACTGATTATGTCCTTTGGGGTGACGAATCTTGACTTATTTCATGAATATGATGAATAAGGTGTTCATGGAATATTTGGACAAGTTTGTCATCGTGTTCATAGGCGATATCCTAATCTACTCCAAGGCAGGAGAGTGAACATGCCGAACACTTAAGGCGAGTTTTGGAAAAGGCGAGGAGCAACAACTTTTCGCCAAGTTAAGCAAGTGTGAGTTTTGGAAGGACAAGGTGGAGTTTCTTGGACATGTAATGACCGCGGAAGAATCGCCGTAGATCCAAGCAAAGTAGAAGTTGTGTTACATTGGGAGCGGTAGAAGGCGTGACCCAGTCGGAGTTTCCTTGGAATGGCGGGATACTACCGCCGTTTCATCGAAGGCTTCTCGACAATTCTTGAAACCTCTTACGCATGGCTTTGAGGAAGGAAAAGAAGTTTGCATGGGCCGGAATGTGAGAAAGGATTTGGGAGGCGAAAAGCGATTGACATCGGCCGGTGTTAGTTCTCTAGGATGTTGCTCAAAGCTTCGATATTTATTGTGACGCATCGCCAAGGACTTGGATGTGTCTTTGTCTGAGAATGGAAAGGTAAATTAAACTTATGCATCAAAGGCGATTGAGGCCGCATGAGGAAAATTATCCGACACATGACCTAGAGTTAGGCTGCCGTAGTGCATGCTTTGAAGATATGGCGTCACTATCGATTGGAAAGCAGATGTGAAGTATATCTGGATCATAAGAGCCTTAAATACATATTCACCCGGTCGGATTTGAACATGAGGCGAGAGAGATGGTTAGAGTTGATCAAGGACTACAATGTTGGAATCCATTACCATCCGGGAAGGCCAGCGTAGTTCTGGATGCCTTGAGTCGGAAAAGCCATACCAGTGAGTGCGTTGCTAGCCACAAGTCGAGGATGAGTTATGCACGGAATTTCAGAAAATGAAGATTGAGGTAGTACCTAGCGGATTCTTGGCCGCATTAGAAGTAAAGCCTACCCTAGAGGATCGGATCAGAGAAGGATAGAAGGATGATGACAAGATCCGCAGGATTAAGTCCACAAGGAGGAAGGCAAGGCGGAAGGACTTCAAGTTGGATGAGCAAGGCACGTTGTGGATGAAGGATCGCATTTGTGTGCCTAACAAAAGGAGTTAAAGCAAGCGATTCTGGAAGAATCCCATGACTCAAGTATTCAATTCACCAGGAGTGCCAAAATGTATCGGGATTTGAAGGAAAGATTACGGTGGCCGAGTATGAAGCGTGAAGTTGCCGAGCATGTTGCATTGTCGGCGTATGCCAGAGAGTCAAGGCAATGCATCGAGAGACCAGCGAGATTGCTACAACCGCTGAAAATACACGAGTGGAGGTGGGAGGAAATCGGAATGGATTTCATTACCGGTTTCTTGAAGACTCAAGGAGGTTATGACTCCATATGGGTTATAGTGGATCGCTTGACTAAAGTAGCCCATTTTATCCCGTGAAGATCACTTACTCGGGAGATAAATTAGCGAGAATTATACATGATCGGGATTGTCTGTTTGCGGAGTGCCAAAGAGGATTGTATCGGACGGAGGTACCCAATTTACCTCAAGGTTACGGAATAAGTTGCATGAAGCCATGGGAACCCGTTTGAACTTGATCTGACTTATCATCCACAGACGGATGGAGCCAGGCCAAGAAAGAGTCAACCAGGTCTGGAGGATATGTTGAGAGCTTGTGCACTAGCTTATGCTACTTCTTGGGATAAGAGTTTACCGTATGCCGAGTTCGATTACAACAATAGTTATCGAGGCTAGTTCTGAGATGTCACCTTTTGAGGCCTTTGTATGAGTCGACCACAATCGGACGCCATTGAATTGGAATGAGGCCGTGGCGCCGTGTCTTTGGGCTGATATTCTTCAAGAATTTGAAGAAGCGGTCGCCATGATTAGGGAAAGGTTGAAGATAGCCCAATCTCGGCGAAGAGTTATCTTGATAATCGTCGCCGAGATTTGAGTTTTGAACGAGAAGACTTTGTTTACCTCGAGTTCGCCTCTCGGGAGTTAAGAGGTTCCATGCCAAAGGAAACTCGCACCCGTTATGTTGGACCATTTAAGATTTTGAGTCGCGAGGCGAAGTTGCTTATCATTGGAGTTGCCACGATGCGTTGGCGGGGAGTGCATGATGTATTCCATGTGTCCCGATTGAAGAAGTGCCTCAGAGTTCCTGAGAGCAGACATCTAGAGTTAATTGAGTTGCAAGAGGACTTGACTTATAAGGAGCATCCTGTGAGGATTCTGGACACTATGGATCGAGAGACTAGGAACAAGTCAACCCGTTTACGTAGAGTTCGATTGGAGCAACCATACAGAGAGTGAAGCAACTTGGGAGCGAGGAGGATTTGAAGGAAGAATTTCCAAACCTATTCCTTTAGTAAGCCACGAATCTAGGGACGAGATTCTATTAAGAGGAGGTTTGTAACACCCCAAAATTTTGCTTTTCTTAAATTCATGTGTGATTTGGCACTTTGGTGAATTTTGGAATTTTTAGAATTTATTTGGATTTATTTGGAATTTATTTGAATTTATTCCATTTTGAAATAATTAAAGAATTTAATCTTGCAAATAAAATTTTGTTGGAAATAGTTTATTTGAGTCCAAAATGATCCAAAATATTTTCGAAATTTTTAGAATTTTTACGAGTCATTTGCTATTTTTAATGAATTAAATGAATTCTTGGGAATTATTTTAAATATTAAATCGCTGGAAATTCAACTCGGGTCGAAATCTTGTTCATCCGGCCAAGTCGGAACCAGTCGGACTCGAGTCCGACCCAGGCCGATTGACTCGACCAAACCCGGCTCCCAACCCTAATCAATCCCAGCCGTCGGATCAAGATCCAACGGTGAGATCCGCGCTGCACGGTTCGAGCCGATCCGGCCGGATCCGATCGCGCCCCGTCGATCGTGGCCGTTGATCGTGCCACGTGGGCGGTATCTTGTCGTCGTCTCGCCGAGACCGAGCCGGACTCCGCCGCGCGCCGCGTGCGTGTAGAATTAGGTTTCCGTCTCGAGCCTGACGCAGAGGCTATTTAAAGCCCTGGTCACGCCGAGGTTTCCCTCATCCTTGCGCACCCGTTCCCAGCCATCTCGCTTTGGCCGTCGCCGTTTGCCCGTCTGAGTTCGCCGGAGTTGGAACTCTGTTCTTGTGCGCCAGTTTCTGTAGATTTTCGCCGTCGTCGTCGTCGTCTTCCGGAAGAAGCCAGATCTGGAACCCGCCAGGCGCACCGAAGAGACCTTTCACTTAAATCGGGCTGCACGGACACGCCGCGTGGGAGGTCGTCGTCTCGTCTCCGGTGCCCAAGCCTCGCCGGCGCCATCGCCGGACCTCGCGAGCTCGTGGGCCGTCCGATCTTGATCGTCGCGGTTGAGTGAGTTCACGTGTTCCAAACCCGATTAGATGCGGGCCGTTGGATCAAGATCCAGCGGCCCACGATCGCCACGTCTTTGTAGTAGTGTTATTATAGGATTAGATGCGGGACCGTCCGATCTAGATCGAGCGGCCACGATCATCGAGTAGATTCAACGTGTTAACCCTGGATCTAATCGCGGCGTCGAAATTCAAATCAGCGGCGAGATTGCGCCACGTGTCGAAGCTTGGCCAGTTGCGGTCGGCCGAATCCGCGGCGTGTGGCGCGTGTCTCGACACGTGGGCCCGCAAGTCGAGAGCCCACGCGTCGGCCGCGTTTGCGTGAGACCATGGCGACCGACAGTGGGTCCCGCTGTCGATCTCACCGGCCGTGGGCCAGGTCCACCATGGACCGAACGCGCGTGGTGAGCCCATGAGTGGTGACGTCGACCAACCAATCACAGGCCGCCACGTGTCCATCTTTGTATAATAATTAATTTCGAAAAGAAAATGATTTATTAATTCGAAATATTGATTCAAATTTAGATTCAAACTTCAAACGCTTATAACTTTTGCGTTTCAACTCCGATTTGAGTGATTCAAATTTCTAAATTTGTATAAAATTGAGATCTACCTAAATATGGATTTTATTTAATTTTTAGACTAAAGTTTTTCTTTGCAAAATTATTTAATTGATTATTTAAACTTTAAATAATCATAACTTTTTGCGTTTAACTCCAAATTTGTGATTCGAGTTTCTAAAAATCCATAAAATTATGTTCTTTCTGTTTGTGGATTTTATTTGGATGTTTGGACACTTTTTGCCTAGTGTTTATTTGTGTATTTGCTATTTGCACGCTTTACGAGTAGACGTTGAAATGCAGGAAGGATTCGAAGGAGAAGTATTAACTCGAGGATCCAACTCAAGACCAAGAGCAAGTACTTTTTGAAGGCAAGTTGTGCTTTGACCATGTTGATCCTATTTGAAATCTATTTTGATTTAAACTATTGCATGCTAAATCAATTAGAAAGATACTTTGTTTAAACATGGGGTTAGATAAATACCAATTTCTTTGTATGACACCTTGATTATTTAAGTATGTGCCATGACCCTTGTCACCTAGTTGTGGTTTACTAGTTGGACATAATCAAATTGCCAACATGGGTTTTAGGCCGTTGTAGTATCTTTGCTTAGACACACTTTCGTGCTCATGACATGGTTTTGGACAATCAAATGTTAATATTGACTTAATGATATATTGAACCTGTTTTGGAAAGGTATCATGTGATGTTGATAGCACGTGGTGCTTGGTAATCAAGCGGGGTTTTGATAAATAGTTTTCGGCCAGGGCATGTGGCAAGAATGATCGGGTGGGCCGGTGGCAGGGATGTTGATTTGGTTCTTGGGTAGTCTTGCCTGGTCACTCTAAGGACTTAACCTTGCAAGCCTTTGAACTGGGTCATACTTGCAACCACATGGCTGGAATGGGACGGCCCTAGTTGACTAAGTCGCTAAGGACTCACTTGTGGAGCCTCGGGTGTCAATTACACCGTTTGTGTGATTGTGCGGGGAGGCGTGTCGTGGCTGTGGCCGGATACCCATCTAGCAGTGTGTTGGTCCCATACTTCGCCTTGGCTAAGGGAAGGGATGGTGTAGAGCACTGAGCCAGGAGAGGACCACTGTGTTGTTTGAGGCTTAGAAAGGCTTTATTCTGAGGAACTCGCCTTTGTGGTGTTTGGTCGTATCTTGTGGGTAAAGTGCATAACCTCTGCCAGTGTAGAATCTATTTAAATAAGCCGAGTCCACTGATCGACAATGCTCGGGATTACAATCAAGGGTTAGACTTTACGAAAATAACTTGGATTTGAAAGGTTGGTTTGGTTTAGTAATGAAGATGATAGAAATGTGGTTTAGGATGGGGAAAATGTTTATTAAATTTCTGAAAAGTTATTTATGCTTTACTTATTTCTCTTGCTTTGAATCTACTTATATTACTTTTCAAATCTTTATTTCTTTGCAAATATACCTTGAGCTATTCCTTTGTACCAAGCCATGCATATAGTATATTAGCTTTGCGTGCATGCATGACTTCTTTGAGTACCAAGTACTCACCCTTGCCTCAACACAATATCGGTTGAAGAGGAGATTACGCCACTTTGGAGGAGGAACTCCAAGAGGATCCGTCTACTTAGGGAAGCGAGCCCGGTCGGTTGCACGTGGTATCTTTGGATGGCGCCACGAAGTTATCTTATTTTCATTTGCTATTATTTCTCTTTTAATAAGTTTCGCCTTGTGAGGCATATATTTGTAACTTGGCCATAAGGTCGAGTAACCGATTTAGTTATTTAAATAAAGTACTTTATTGGTATCGAGTGGTATGATTGTGATATTTACCAATGTTAAGGCTGTGTGCACTAAGCTGCGTTCTGGACTAGTGCTGAATACCTGAAGGGTCGGATTTGCAAATTCGGGGTCCCGACAGAGGTGGTATCGAGCCATACTTATTTGTAGGCTCAACCCTAGCTAGAATGGTCGTAGTGAGGATAAAACCTATTTTCTAAAGCTAAAAATTTGTGAAGACAAGAAATGACATCTCGACTTATCCCCTTCTCTCTTTTCTTGTCTCTTGCTGAAATTTTCCCTTACCTTGTCACAATTTAAAAATTCCGAGTTCTTACGTAAAGCACTCTTGTGACAGATGGAGGAAGAGTTCAACTACGTTGATCTGGGAGTTAGTCACGCTGCGAGAACTTTGGCATATGCTCTGAGACTCTCGGAGATTTTGAGAAGCCCCAATACCAAGTGGAAGTGATCGGACAAGCGGGATTGATCAAGGCTTGTGGCGTGAGGATTGAGGTACTGCTAGGAAAAAGGGCCCGAGGCAATCGCCGATACCTTTGCCTTGCCAGAGATCTACAATGCAGATGGGTATCCAAGAAGTATCACGACGAGCAATGCGGCCGCGTTACCGTATCTACGCCAGAGAATTGGAAATGCGGTGTTCGTTATCATCCAGCAGCGATAACCTTCTTGACCAAGGCGATTCAGATGAGGATGCCACGATTACACGATTGGCACGATTTGTCGTCGCCAGGAGGATGTACTAGATAATACAAGCAAGGAGCTCTGAAGGCCCGCAAGGAAATCACGGCGAGAGAAGAGCAGATGGCGGGAAGCTCAAGAGTATGTGGCACACCTTCTACGAAGGATTGGCGAGTTGGAGATGACCTTGTATGCGGACCGGACCCGAGCCGGTACTCGAGCTACGAGCCGGTCTGGAGGAGTCGGATCTCGATGAGGACAACGCTTCTTCGACTACCATAGAGGACACGATTCTTTGGACATGGCAATCGTTTACGCCTATGCCCACAAAGCACCGTACCAGGCCGTGGAGGTTTTCGATGAGTGAGCATAGGTTCTATAGTGAGACTCCTTCGGCCGAGTCGCGTCATAGAATAAAGAGTCACCATTTAGGCGTTAGACTCCGGAGTTAGTTCGATTTGGATTTGTTTTGTTTCTTTGAGTGTGCATTATGTGTTGCAAGGCCCTTAGGCATTGTAAGCGACCATACCAAGTTATTAATAATAAAGTTGGACCTTAAAGTTACACCTTTCGCCCCGAACAAGTTCCATATTACTTGTCTATTCTTGTTTCCCTCTCATCTCTAAACCTAGAGCAAATCGACAGATGGTGAACACCCGGGGAAACATTGGAAGCAATGGGAGTGGTTCTCGCCCAGCAGAAACCCCAATGAGGGAGCACCAAAGACCGCCACCGATATGCGTAATTTGGAGCTTTTCTTGCTGCCGGACTCGGTTGATGCATGCTATGATGCAACAAATGCAACACGTCACCGCTCAGGCCACTGCTAATCAAGTTAATCGGGGACCACGCTTGAGAATACAAAGGCTGTCGAGTTCATGAGAACTCACCCACCCACTTTCTCTGGGAATGCCAATCCATTGGAGGCCGATGATCGGTTAAGGTCAATCGAGAGGAAGCTACACATAGCTCAATGCATAGGAAATGAGAAGGTACTCTCGCTTCTCATCAATTTGGAAGGAACATTGGCCAGAATGGTGGGAGAACCACGTGCCACGCAAAGAGAACCCTCAAGATATCACTTGGGAAGAGTTCACGGTGCATTAAAGCGATTATCACGTGCTGAAGGAATCATGGACCTTAAGAAGGAGGAGTTCGAGCAACCTTTGAAGCAAGGTAATCGACCGGTGGCCGAGCTACCTAAACAAGTTCACACAGCTAGCACGCTCGCACCGAGGATGTAGCGGCGGATAAATCCAGGCAGTCTCGTTTTATGAAGGGACTTAACTCGGGATTGCAAGTAGGGTTGATCACCCACACCTTTCCAGATTTCCAAGAGTTGGTGAATAAGGCGCTTATTCTTGAGGACAAAGCGCAAGGAACTGGATGAGAACAGAAGCGCAGGATGCAACGGCAAGGATCACGCCGAGGAACGCCATAGCGCTGAGAGTTGCACCAAATCAATTCTTGATTCCAACCACAGAATGCAACAAGGACACCATCCCGGCACCAAGACACCTGCCAATCGTAACTACGGACCCAGCCCACCGCTAGAACGCTACTCGAGCGTCGGCGAGGAACCGTGAGACGCCGCTACAAGCCGCAACGAGCCAGGACACTTCGCCAACAGATTGTCCAAAGAAGACAGCCGAGGAAGCGACCCGATTCGCTTCAACCTAGGAACCACCCAGCTAGGGCGCCCGGCACGGGGAGCCACACCAGGCCAGTGGTGAGAGGCCGAGTCAACCATGTCACCGCAGATGCACCGCGATAATGCTACGGACGTCGTCTTGGGTAAGTTACTTGTTAACTCGATACACTGCCAGCTTTTGTTTGACTCGAGCTTCGCATTCGTTTGTTTCGCAAGGCTTTGCTACTAGAAATGAATTGAGGATTGCAAGACTTAAGTGCATGCTTTTAGTTCAAACCCCTGGTTCCGAACTCCGAACGAAAGTAGGATGTTAAGGTGAGAATCTTGATAGGTGGAATAGAGTTCCTAGCAAACCTTATAATTTTGGAGACCCGGACCTTAGACGTCATATTGGGAATGGATTGGTTATCCAAGCACAAGGCCGTATTGATTGTGGGCGAAGGACTATCTCGATGGAGAGCCCGTGTGGGAAGAAAGTGGAATTTCAAGCCACTGCGATTAGAGATGGACGATTGATGGTTAAAGTACCACGACAATCGGCATAGAGGATGTTTGATAGTGAATGAGTACCCGGATGTTTTTCCCGGAGGATCTACCCAGTATGCCGCTTTATTGACGAGGGACATAGAATTTGTAATAGAGCTTGTACAGTGCACAAAGACCGATAGGAAAGAGACCCTATCGGATGTCCACCGAGGAGTTGGTAGAAATGAAGAAACAAATAGAAGAGTTAATGGAGAAAGGATTTATCGAGGCCAAGGTTAAACGCCGTGTGGGGAGCACCGGTTTTGTTTGTCAAGAAGAAGGACGGGAGTTTCAGGATGTGCATTGACTACCGTGCACTCAATGAAGTCACCGTGAAGAATAAGTATCCGCTACCCAGGATTGATGATTTGTTTGATCGGTTGAGAGGAGCCGGAGTTTTCTCCAAGATTGATCTCGAGATCGGGATACCATCGATTGAAGATCCGATCGGAAGATATTCAAGAAGGCGCATTCTCGTCAAGATATGGACATTACGAAGTTCTGATTATGTCCTTTGGGTGACGAATCGCCGGCTTATTTTATGAATATGATGAATAAGGTGTTCATGGAATATTTGGACAAGTTTGTCGTCGTGTTCATAGACGATATCCTAATCTACTCCAAGGCAGAGTGAACATGCCGAACACTTAAGGCGAGTTTTGGAAAAGGCGAGGAGCAGCAACTTTTCGCCAAGTTCAAGAAGTGTGAGTTTTGGAAGGACAAGGTGGAGTTTCTTGGACATGTAATGACCGCAGAAGGAGTCGCCAGTAGATCCAAGCAAAGTAGAAGGCTGTGTTACATTGGGAGCGTAGAAGGCGTGACCCAGTTGAGTTTCCTTGGAATGGCAGGATACTACCGCCGTTTCATCGAAGGCTTCGACAATTGCGAAACCTCTTACGCTAGCTGAGGAAGGAAAAGAAGTTTGCATGGGCGCCGAATGTGAGAAAGGATTTCAGGAACCGAAAAAGCGATTGACATCGGCCACGGTGTTAGTTCTACTGGATGTTGCTCAAAGCTTCGATATTTATTGTGACGCATCGCGCCAAGGACTTGGATGTGTCTTGATCTGAGAATGGAAAGGTAAATCGCTTATGCATCAAGGCGATTGAGGCCGCATGAGGAAAATTATCCGACACATGACCTAGAGTTAGCCGCCGTAGTGCATGCTTTGAAGATATGGCGTCACTATCGATTGGAAGCAGATGTGAAGTATATACGGATCATAAGAGCCTTAAATACATATTCACCCGATCAGTTTGAACATGAGGCGAGAGGAGATGGTTAGAGTTGATCAAGGACTACAATGTTGGAATCCATTACCATCCGGGAAGGCCAGCGTAGTTGCCGATGCCTTGAGTCGGAAAAGCCATACCGTGAGTACGTTGCTAGCCACAAGTCGAGGATGAGTTATGCAGAATTTCTAAAATGAAGATTGAGGTAGTACCTAGCGGATTCTTGGTCGCATTAGAAGTAAAGCCTACCCTAGAGGATCAGATCAGAGAAGGATAGAAGGATGATGACAAGATCCAGGATTAAGTCCACCAAGGAGGAAGGCAAAGGCAGAGGACTTCCAAGTTGGATGAGCAAGGCACGTTGTGGATGAAGGATCGCATTTGTGTGCCTAACAAAAGGAGTTAAAGCAAGCTGATTCGAAGAATCCCATGACTCAAGTATTCAATTCACCCAGGGAGTGCCAAAATGTATCGAGGATTTGAAGGAAAGATTACGGTGGCCGAGTATGAAGCGTGAAGTTGCCGAGCATGTTGCATTGTGCGGCGTATGCCGGAGAGTCAAGGCAATGCATCGAGAGACCGGCGGGATTGCTACAAGCCGCGAAAATACCTGAGTGGAGGTGGGAGGAAATCGGAATGGATTTCATTACCGGCTTCTTAGAAGACTCAAGGAGGTTATGACTCCATATGGGTTATAGTGGATCGCTTGACTAAAGTAGCCCATTTTATCCCTCGTGAAGATCACTTACTCGGGAGATAAATTAGCGTAATTATACATGATCGATTGTCTGCTTGCACGGAGTGCCAAAGAGGATTGTATCGGACAGAGGTACCCAATTTACCTCAAGGTTACGGAATAAGTTGCATGAAGCCATGGGAACCCGTTTGAACTTCAAGATACAGCTTATCATCCATGCATTTCCGGATGGATGCACCGGAAAGAGTCAACCAGATTCCTGGAGGATATGTTGAGAGCTTGTGCACTAGCTTATGCTACTTCTTGGGATAAGAGTTTACCGTATGCCGAAGTTCGATTACAACAATAGTTATCAGGCTAGTTTACAGATGTCACCTTTTGAGGCACTTGTATGGTCGACCACTGTCGGACGCCATTGAATTGGAATGAGACCGTGGCCAGCCGTGTCTTTGGGCCTGATATTCTTCAAGAGGTGAAGAGCAGGTCGCCATGATTAGGGAAAGGTTGAAGATAGCCCAATCTCGACTGTAAGAGTTATGCGATAATCGTCGCGAGATTTGAGTTTTGAACCGTAAGACTTTGTTTACCTCGAGTTACGCCTCTCAGGGAGTTAAGAGGTTCCATGCCAAAGGGAAACTCGCACCCGTTATGTTGGACCATTTAAGATTTTGAGTCGCAGAGGCGAAGTTGCTTATCACCGGAGTTGCCACGATCGTTGGCAGAGTGCATGATGTATTCCATGTGTCCCAGATTGAAGAAGTGCCTCAGAGTTCCCGAGCAGAACAGCTAGAGTTAATTGAGTTGCAAGAGGACTTGACTTATAAGGAGCATCCTGTGAGGATTCTGGACACTATGGATCGAGAGACTAGGAACAAGTCAACCCGTTTCTGTAGAGTTCAGTGGAGCAACCATACAGAGAGTGAAGCAACTTGGGAGCGCGAGGAGGATTTGAAGGAAGAATTTCCAAACCTATTCCTTTAGTAAGCCCTGAATCTCGGGGACGAGATTCTATTAAGGGGGGAGGTTTGTAACACCCCAAAATTTTGCTTTTCTTAAATTCATGTGTGATTTGGCACTTTGGTGAATTTTTGGAATTTTCTGGAATTTATTTGGATTTATTTGGAATTTATTTGAATTTATTCCATTTTGAAATAATTAAAGAATTTAATCTTGCAAATAAAATTTTGTTGGAAATAGTTTATTTGAGTCCAAAATGATCCAAAATATTTTCCAGAATTTTTAGAATTTTTCTGAAGTCATTTGCTATTTTTAATGAATTAAATGAATTATCGAATTATTTTAAATATTAAATCGCTGGAAATTCAACTCGGGTCGAGTATCTGTTCATCCGACCGAGTCGAACCCGAAGTCGGACTCGAGTCCGACCGAGCCGATTGACTCGACCAAACCCGACTCCCAACCCTAATCAATCCCAACCGTCGGATCAAGATCCAACGGTGAGATCCGCCCGTCTGGGTTCGGCCGTGTCCGGCCGGATCCGATCGCGCCCGTGCGATCGTGGCCGTTGATCGTGCCACGTGGGCCATTTTGCGTCGTCGTCGTCTCCGCCGAGACCGAAGCCGGACTCGCCGCCGCGCCGCCGTGCCGTGTAGAATTAGGTTTCCGCCTCGCACGAACGCCGAGGCTATTTAAAGCCCAGTCACGCCCAGAGTTTCCCTCATCCTTGCGCACCTGTTCCCGAGCCATCTACTTTGGCCGTCGCCGTTTGCCGTCTGAGTTCGGGCCGGAGTTGGAACTCTGTTCGCCTTGATTTCTTGTTTTCCGCCGTCGTCCGCCGTCTTCCGCCGAAGAAGCCCAGATCTGGAACCCGGCCAGCGCACCGAAGAGACCTTTCACTTCGTCGGAGCTGCACGGACACGCGCGCGTGGGAGGTCGCCGCTCTCGTCTCGGTGCCCAAGCCTCGCCGCGCCATCGCCGACCTCGCGAGCTCTCGTGGACCGTCCGATCTTGATCGTCGCGGTTGAGAGTGAGTTCACGTGTTCCAAACCCGTTAGATCCGACCGTTGGATCAAGATCCAACGGCCCACGATCGCCACGTCTTTGTAGTAGTGTTATTATAGGATTAGATCTGGACCGTCCGATCTAGATCGAGCGGCCACGATCATCGAGTAGATTCAACGTGTTAACCCTGGATCTAATCGCGGCGCCGAAATTCAAATCAGCGGCCGAGATTGCGCCACGTGTCGAAGCCTCGACCGCTGCGGTCAGCGCCCAGCGGCGTGTGGCGCGTGTCCCTGACACGTGGGCCCCGCAAGTCAGAGGGCCCACGCGGCATCCGCGTTTGCGTGAGACCCCGCACTGACAGGTGGGTCCCACCTGTCAGTCCCACCCGAGCCGTGGACCGGGGCCACCATGGACCGAATCGCGCTGTGGTGAGCCCATGAGTGGTGACGTCGCCACCAACCAATCACAGGCCGCCACGTGTCCATGCTGACGCAATAATTAATTTCCGAAAAAGAAAATGATTTATTAATTCGAAATATTGATTCAAATTTAGATTCAAACTTCAAACGCTTATAACTTTTGCGTTTCAACTCCGATTTGAGTGATTCAAATTTCTAAATTTGTATAAAATTGAGATCTACCTAAATATGGATTTTATTTAATTTTTAGACTAAAGTTTTTCTTTGCAAAATTATTTAATTGATTATTTAAACTTTAAATAATCATAACTTTTTAACGTTTTAACTCCAAATTTGTGATTCAGTTTCTAAAAATCCATAAAATTATGTTCTTTCTGTTTGTGGATTTTATTTGGATGTTTGGACACTTTTTGCCTAGTGTTTATTTGTGTATTTGCTATTTGCACGCTTTACGAGTAGACGTTGAAATCTGAAGGATTCAAGGAGAAGTATTAACTCAGGATCCAACTCAAGACCAAGAGCAAGTAATTTTTGAAGGCACGTTGTGCTTTGACCATGTTGATCCTATTTCGAAATCTATTTTGATTTAAACTAGTGCATGCTAAATCAATTAGAAAGAGACTTTGTTTAAACGGGGGGGTTAGATAAATACCAATTTCTTTGTATGACACCTTGATTATTTAAGTATGTGCCATGACCCTTGTCACCCTAGTTGTGGTTTACTAGTTGGACATAATCAAATTGCCAACATGGGTTTTAGGCGTTGTAGTATCTTGCTTAGACACCTTTCGTGCTCATGACATGGTTTTGGACAATCAAATGTTAATATTGACTTAATGATATATTGAACCTGTTTTGGAAAGGTATCATGTGATGTTGATAGCACGTGGTGCTTGGTAATCAAGCTGGGGTTTTGATAAATAGTTTTCGGCCAGGGCATGTGGCAAGAATGATCGGAGTGGGCCAGGTGTGGTAGGGGATGTTGATTTGGTTCTTCGGGTAGTCTTGCCTGGTCACTCTAAGGACTTAACCTTGCAAGCCTTTGAACTGGTCATACTTGCAACCACATGGGTGGAATGGGACGGCCCTAGTTGACTAAGTCGCTAAGGACTCACTTGTGGAGCCTCGTGGTGTCAATTACACCGCTTGTGTGATTGTGCGGGGAGGCGTGTCGTGGGTGTGGCCGAGATACCCATCTAACGGTGTGTTGGTCCCATACTTCGCCTTGGCTAAGGGAAGGGATGGTGTAGAGCACGAACCTGAGAGGACCACTGTGTTGTTTGAGGCTTAGAAAGGCTTTATTCACTGAACTCGCCTTTGTGGTGTTTGATCAGTATCTTGTGGGTAAAGTGCATAACCTCTGCAGAGTGTAGAATCTATTTAAATAGCCAGGAGTCCACGCATCGACAATGCTCGGGATTACGATCAAGGGTTAGACTTTACGAAAATAACTTGGATTTGAAAGGTTGGTTTGGTTTAGTAATGAAGATGATAGAAATGTGGTTTAGGATGGGGAAAATGTTTATTAAATTTCCTGAAAAGTTATTTATGCTTTACTTATTTCTCTTTGCTTTGAATCTACTTATATTACTTTTCAAATCTTTGTTTCTCGCAAATATACCTTGAGCTATTCCTTTGTACCAAGCCATGCATATAGTATATTAGCACACATTACGTGCATGACTTGTTGAGTACCAAGTACTCACCCTTGCCTCAACACAATATCGGTTGAAGAGGAGATTACGCCAGCTTTGGAGGAGGAACTCCAAGAGGATCCGTCTACTTAGGGAAGCGAGCCGATCGATTGCCTGTGGTATCTTGGATGGCGCCACGAGTTATCTTATTTTCCATTGCTATTATTTCTCTTTTAATAAGTTTCGCCTTGTGAGGCATATATTTGTAACTTGGCCATAAGGTCGAGTAACTTGATTTAGTTATTTAAATAAAGTACTTTATTGGTATCGAGTGGTATGATTGTGATATTTACCAATGTTAAGGCTGTGTGCACTAAGCGCGTTCTGGACTAGTGCCGAATACACAGAGGGTCCGGATTTGCAAATTCGGGTCCCGACAGAGGTGGTATCGAGCCATACTTGACTGTAGGCTCAACCCTAGCTAGAATGGTCGTAGTGAGGATAAAACCTATTTTCTAAAGCTAAAAATTTGTGAAGACAAGAAATGACATCTCGACTTATCCCTTCTCTCTTTTCTTGTCTCTTGCTGAAATTTTCCCTTACCTTGTCACAATTTAAAAATTCGAAGTTCTTACGTAAAGCACTCTTGTGATGAGATGGAGGAAGAGTTCAACTACGTTGATCCGGGAGTTGGTCACGCCTGAGTAACTTTGGCATATGCTACGACTCTCGGAGATTTTGAGAAGCCCCAATACCAAGTGGAAGTGATCGGACAAGCGGGATTGATCAAGGCTTGTGACGTGAGGATTGAGGTACCTGCTAGGAAAAGGGCCAGCAATCGCCGATACAACCGCTGCCGCCAGGAGATCTACAATGCGGATGGGTATCCAAGAAGTATCACGACGAGCAATGCGACGCGTTACCCGTATTCACGCCAGAGAATTGGAGAGTACGGTGTTCCGTTATCATCCGCGCAGCGATAACCTTCTTGACCCAAGGCGATTCAGATGAGGATGCCACGATTACACGCTTGGCACGATTTGTCGCCGCCAGGAGGATGTACTAGATAATACAAGCAAGGAGCTACTGAAGGCCCGCAAGGAAATCACGGCCAGAGAGAAGAACAGATGGCGGGAAGCTCAAGAGTATGTGGCACACCTTCTACGAAGGATTGACGAGTTGGAGATGACCTTATGCGGACCTGCACCCGAGCGATTACTCGAGCTACGAGCCGGATCTGGAGGAGTCGGATCTCGATGAGGACCTTTGCTTCTTCGACTACCATAGAGGACACGATTGCTTTGGACATGGCAATCGTTTGGCGCCTATGCCACAAAGACCTGTACCCAGGCCGTGGAGGTTTTCTCGATGAGTGAGCATAGGTTCTATAGTGAGACTCCTTCGCCGAGTCGCGTCATAGAATAAAGAGTCACCATTTAGGCGTTAGACTCCAGAGTTAGTTCGATTTGGATTTGTTTTGTTTGCTGAGTGTGCAGTATGTGTTGCAAGGCCCTTAGGCATTGTAAGCAGCCATACCAAGTTATTAATAATAAAGTTGGACCTTAAAGTTACACCTTTCGCCCCGAACAAGTTCCATATTACTTGTCTATTCTTGTTTCCCTCTCATCTCTAAACCTAGAGCAAATCGACAGATGGTGAACACCCGGGGAAACATTGGAAGCAATGGGAGTGGTTCTCGCCCAGCAGAAAACCCCAATGAGGGAGCACCAGCACCGCCACCGATATGCACGTAATTTCGAGCTTTTCTTGCTGCCTGCACTCGCTTGATGCATGCTATGATGCAACAAATGCAACACGTCACCGCCAGGCCACGCTAATCAAGTTAATCGGGGACCACGCCAGAATACAAGGTGTCGAGTTCATGAGAACTCACCCACCCACTTTCTCTGGGAATGCCAATCCATTGGAGGCCGATGGTAGTTAAGGTCAATCGAGAGGAAGCTACACATAGCTCAATGCATAGGAAATGAGAAGGTACTCTACGCTTCTCATCAATTTGGAAGGAACAAATGGCCGAATGGTGGGAGAACTTGTGCCACGCAAGAGAACCCTCAAGATATCACTTGGGAAGAGTTCACAACGTGCATTCCGACAAGATCACGTGCCTGAAGGAATCATGGACCTTAAGAAGGAGGAGTTCAGTAGCATCAAGCAAGGTAATCGACGGTGGCCGACTACCTAAACAAGTTCACACAGCTAGCACGCTACGCACTCGAGGATGTAGCGACAGATAAATCCAGGCAGCCTCGTTTTATGAAGGGACTTAACTCAGATTGCAAGTAGGGTTGATCACCCACACCTTTCCAGATTTCCCGAGTTGGTGAATAAGGCGCTTATTCTTGAGGACAAACGCAAGGAACTGGATGAGAACGAGAAGCGCGGGATGCAACAAAGAAGGATCACGCCAGGGAACGCATAGCAGCGCTGAGAGTTGCACCAAATCAATTCTTGATTCCAACCACGAGAATGCAACAAGGACACCATCCCAGCACCAAGACCTGCCAATCGTAACTACCAGACCCCAGCCCCGCTAGAAACGCTTACTCGAGCGATCAGCGAGGAACCGTGAGACGCTGCTACAATCCGCAACGAGCCAGACACTTCGCCAACAGCTTGTCCAAAGAAGACAAAGCGAGAGCGACCCGATTCGCTTCAACCTAGGAACCACCCAGCTAGGACGCGGCCAAGATCAGGAGCCACACCCCAGGCCGTGGTGAGAGGCCGAGTCAACCATGTCACCGCAGATGCACCTTGCATAATGCTACGGACGTCGTCTTTGGGTAAGTTACTTGTTAACTCGATACACCTTACGCTTTGTTTGACTCGAGCTTAGCATTCGTTTGTTTCGCAAGGCTTTGCTACTAGAAATGAATTGAGGATTGCAAGACTTAAGTGCATGCTTTTAGTTCAAACCCACAGTTAGAACTCCGAGCGAAAGTAGGATGTTAGGGGTGAGAATACTTGATAGGTGGAATAGAGTTCCTAGCAAACCTTATAATTTTGGAGACCCGGACCTTAGGCGTCATATTGGGAATGGATTGGTTATCCAAGCACAAGGCCGTATTGGATTGTGGACGAAGGACTATCTCGATGGAGAGCCCGTGTGGGAAGAAAGTGGAATTTCAAGCCACTGCGATTAGAGATGGACAGTTGATGGTTAACAGCACTACCGACAATCGGCATAGAGGATGTTTTGATGGTGAATGAGTACCCAGATGTTTTTCCTGAGGATCTACAGTATGCCGCGAGACGAGGACATAGAATTTGTAATAGAGCTTGTACTGCACAAAGACCGATAGCAAAGAGACCCTATCGGATGTCCACCGAGGAGTTGGTAGAAATGAAGAAACAAATAGAAGAGTTAATGGAGAAAGGATTTATCGAGGCCGAGTTAAATCGCCAGTAGGGGAGCACCGATTTTGTTTGTCAAGAAGAAGGACAGGAGTTTCAGGATGTGCATTGACTACCGTGCACTCAATGAAGTCACCGTGAAGAATAAGTATCCGCTACCCAGATTGATGATTTGTTTGATCGGTTGAGAGGAGCCGAGTTTTCTCCAAGATTGATCTGAGATCGGGATACCATCGATTGAAGATCCGATCGAGAAGATATTCAAGATCGCATTCTCGTCAAGATATGGACATTACGAGTTTACGATTATGTCCTTTGGGCCGATTTAACGAATGCGCCCATTATTTTATGAATATGATGAATAAGGTGTTCATGGAATATTTGGACAAGTTTGTCGTCGTGTTCATAGACGATATCCTAATCTACTCCAAGACAGAGAGTGAACATGCCGAACACTTAAGGCGAGTTTTGGAAAAGGCGAGGAACAGCAACTTTTCGCCAAGTTCAGCAAGTGTGAGTTTTGGAAGGACAAGGTGGAGTTTCTTGGACATGTAATGACCGCGTAAGGAGTCGCCAGTAGATCCAAGCAAAGTAGAAGCTGTGTTACATTGGGAGCGGTAGAAAGATCGTGACCCAGTCGGAGTTTCCTTGGAATGGCGAGGATACTACCGCCGTTTCATCGAAGGCTTCTCGACAATTGCGAAACCTCTTACGCAATTTGAGGAAGGAAAAGAAGTTTGCATGGGCCGGAATGTGAGAAAGGATTTCAGAACTCAAAAGCGATTGACATCGCACCGGTGTTAGTTCTCTGGATGTTGCTCAAAGCTTGATATTTATTGTGACGCATCGCGCCAAGGACTTGGATGTGTCTTTGTCACGAGAATGGAAAGGTCGCCGCTATGCATCAAGGCGATTGAGGCCGCATGAGGAAAATTATCCGACACATGACCTAGAGTTAGGCTGCCGTAGTGCATGCTTTGAAGATATGGCGTCACTATCGATTGGAAAGCAGATGTGAAGTATATACGGATCATAAGAGCCTTAAATACATATTCACCCAGTCGGATTTGAACATGAGGCAGAGGAGATGGTTAGAGTTGATCAAGGACTACAATGTTGGAATCCATTACCATCCCGGGAAGGCCAACGTAGTTGCCGATGCCTTGAGTCGGAAAAGCCATACCGTGAGTACGTTGCTAGCCACAAGTCAGGATGAGTTATGCCTGGAATTTCAGAAAATGAAGATTGAGGTAGTACCTAGCGGATTCTTGGCTGCATTAGAAGTAAAGCCTACCCTAGAGGATCAGATCCGAGAAGGATAGAAGGATGATGACAAGATCCGCAGGATTAAGTCCACCAAGGAGGAAGGCAAGGCAGAGGACTTCAAGTTGGATGAGCAAGGCACGTTGTGGATGAAGGATCGCATTTGTGTGCCTAACAAAAAGGAGTTAAAGCAACTGATTCTGGAAGAATCCCATGACTCCAAGTATTCAATTCACCCAGGGAGTGCCAAAATGTATCAGGATTTGAAGGAAAGATTCTGGTGGCCGAGTATGAAACGTGAAGTTGCCGAGCATGTTGCATTGTGCGACGTATGCCAGAGAGTCAAGGCAATGCATCAGAGACCAGCAGGATTGCTACAACCGCTGAAAATACCTGAGTGGAGGTGGGAGGAAATCGGAATGGATTTCATTACCGGTTTGCCGAAGACTCAAGGAGGTTATGACTCCATATGGGTTATAGTGGATCGCTTGACTAAAGTAGCCCATTTTATCCCCGTGAAGATCACTTACTCGGGAGATAAATTAGCAGAATTATACATGATCGAGGATTGTCTGTTTGCACGGAGTGCCAAAGAGGATTGTATCGGACAGGTACCCAATTTACCTCAAGGTTGGAATAAGTTGCATGAAGCCATGGGAACCCGTTTGAACTTCAAGATGCGACTTATCATCCACAGACGGATGGACAGGCCAGAAAGAGTCAACGGTCTGGAGGATATGTTGAGAGCTTGTGCACTAGCTTATGCTACTTCTTGGGATAAGAGTTTACCGTATGCCGAGTTCGATTACAACAATAGTTATCAGGCTAGTTTCTGAGATGTCACCTTTTGAGGCCTTTGTATGGTCGACCACTGTCGGACGCCATTGAATTGGAATGAGACCGTGGCGCCGTGTCTTTGGGCCTCGATATTCTTCAAGAGGTGAAGAGCGGTCGCCATGATTAGGAAAGGTTGAAGATAGCCCAATCTCGGCGAGAAGAGTTATCTTGATAATCGTCGCCGAGATTTGAGTTTTGAACCGTAAGACTTTGTTTACCTCGAGTTACGCCTCTCGGGGGAGTTAAGAGGTTCCATGCCAAAGGAAACTCGCACCCGTTATGTTGGACCATTTAAGATTTTGAGTCGCAGAGGCGAAGTTGCTTATCACCGGAGTTGCCCACGATCGTTGGCGGGGAGTGCATGATGTATTCCATGTGTCCCAGTTGAAGAAGTGCCTCCGAGTTCCTGAGGAACAGACACCGCTAGAGTTAATTGAGTTGCAAGAGGACTTGACTTATAAGGAGCATCCTGTGAGGATTCTGGACACTATGGATCGAGAGACTAGGAACAAGTAAACCCGTTCAGAGAGTTCAAAGGAGCAACCATACAGAGAGTGAAGCAACTTGGGAGCGCGAGGAGGATTTGAAGGAAGAATTTCCAAACCTATTCCTTTAGTAAGCCCTGAATCTCGGGGACGAGATTCTATTAAGGGGGGAGGTTTGTAACACCCCAAAATTTTGCTTTTCTTAAATTCATGTGTGATTTGGCACTTTGGTGAATTTTTGGAATTTTCTGGAATTTATTTGGATTTATTTGGAATTTATTTGAATTTATTCCATTTTGAAATAATTAAAGAATTTAATCTTGCAAATAAAATTTTGTTGGAAATAGTTTATTTGAGTCCAAAATGATCCAAAATATTTTCCAGAATTTTTCTGGAATTTTTCTGAGTCATTTGCTATTTTTAATGAATTAAATGAATTACTGGGAATTATTTTAAATATTAAATCGCTGGAAATTCAACTCGGGTCGAGTACTGTTCATCCGACCGAGTCGGAACCCGAGTCGGACTCGAGTCCGACCCGAGCCAGTTGACTCGACCAAACCAGCTCCCAACCCTAATCAATCCCAACCGTCGGATCAAGATCCAACGGCTGAGATCCGCCCGTACCGGTTCGAGCCGTATCCGGCCCGGATCCGATCGCGCCCGTGCGATCGTGGCCGTTGATCGTGCCACGTGGGCCGGTATCTTGTCGTCGTCTCCGGACCGAAGCCGGACTCACGCCGCCGCGCGGCCGTGTAAATTAGGTTTCGTCGCACGAACGAGCCAGAGGCTATTTAAAGCCCTGGTCACGCCCGAGGTTTCCCTCATCCTTGCGCACTCCGTTCCCGAGCCATCTCGCCTGAGCCGTCGCCGCTTTGCCGTCTGAGTTCGCCGGAGTTGGAACTCTGTTGCGCCGCAGTTTGCGCCGTTTCGCCGTCGTCCGTCGTCTTCCGCCGAGAAGAAGCCCAGATCTGGAACCCCCGAAGCCAGGCGCACCCGAAGAGACCTTTCACTTCGTCGGAGCTGCACGGACACACCGCGTGGGAGGTCGTCGTCTACGTCTCCGGTGCCCAAGCCTCGCCGCGCCATCGCCGGACCTCGCGAGCTCTGTGGACCGTCCGATCTTGATCGTGCGGTTGAGGTGAGTTCACGTGTTCCAAACCCGATTAGATCTGGACCGTTGGATCAAGATCCAACGGCCCACGATCGCCACGTCTTTGTAGTAGTGTTATTATAGGATTAGATCTGGACCGTCCGATCTAGATCGAGCGGCCACGATCATCGAGTAGATTCAACGTGTTAACCCCGGATCTAATCGCGCCGTCGAAATTCAAATCAACGGCCGAGATTGCGCCCGCGTGTCGGGAAGCCGACCGTTGCGGTCGGCCGCCCACGCCAGGCGTGTGGCGCGTGTCTCTGACACGTGGGCCCCGCAAGTCAGAGGGCCCACGCGTCAGCCGTGTTTGCGTGAGACCACTCGGCAATTAGGTCCCGCTGTCGATCTCGCCGGCCGTGGGCCGGTCCACCATGGACCGAACGCCGCGGTAAGTGAGCCCAAGAGCTGGCTGACGTCAGCCAACCAATCACAGGCCGCCACGTGTCCATGCTGACGCAATAATTAATTTCCGAAAAAGAAAATGATTTATTAATTCGAAATATTGATTCAAATTTAGATTCAAACTTCAAACGCTTATAACTTTTGCGTTTCAACTCCGATTTGAGTGATTCAAATTTCTAAATTTGTATAAAATTGAGATCTACCTAAATATGAATTTTATTTAATTTTTAGACTAAAGTTTTTCTTTGCAAAATTATTTAATTGATTATTTAAACTTTAAATAATCATAACTTTTGCGTTTTAACTCCAAATTTGTGATTCCAGCTTCTAAAAATCCATAAAATTATGTTCTTTCTGTTTGTGGATTTTATTTGGATGTTTGGACACTTTTTGCCTAGTGTTTATTTGTGTATTTGCTATTTGCACGCTTTACGAGTAGACGTTGAAGTACCGGAAGGATTCGAAGGAGAAGTATTAACTCAGGATCCAACTCAAGACCAAGAGCAAGTACTTTTTGAAGGCAAGTTGTGCTTTGACCATGTTGATCCTATTTCGAAATCTATTTTGATTTAAACTATTGCATGCTAAATCAATTAGAAAGATACTTTGTTTAAACATGGGGGTTAGATAAATACCAATTTGCTGTATGACACCTTGATTATTTAAGTATGTGCCATGACCCTTGTCACCCTAGTTGTGGTTTACTAGTTGGACATAATCAAATTGCCAACATGGGTTTTAGACCGTTGTAGTATACTGCTTAGACCTGCTACTTGCTCATGACATGGTTTTGGAAAATCAAATGTTAATATTGACTTAATGATATATTGAACCTGTTTTTGAAAGGTATCATGTGATGTTGATAGCACGTGGTGCTTGGTAATCAAGCGGGTTTTGATAAATAGTTTTCGGCCAGGGGCATGTGGCAAGAATGATCGTGGGCCGGTGTGGCACCGGGATGTTGATTTGGTTCTTCGGGTAGTCTTGCCCTGGTCACTCTAAGGACTTAACCTTGCAAGCCTTTGAACTGGTCATACTTGCAACCACATGGTCGAATGGGACGGCCCTAGTTGACTAAGTCGCTAAGGACTCACTTGTGGAGCCTCAGGGTGTCAATTACACCGCTTGTGTGATTGTGCGGGGAGCGTATCGTGGCGTGGCCGAGATACCCATCTAACGGTGTGTTGGTCCCATACTTCGCCTTGGCTAAGGAAGGGATGGTGTAGAGCACGAACCTGAGAGGACCACCTGTGTTGTTTGAGGCTTCCAAAGGCTTTGTTACTGAACTCGCCTTTGTGGTGTTTGACTGTATCTTGTGGGTAAAGTGCATAACCTCTGCAGAGTGTAGAATCTATTTAAATAGCCAGGAGTCCACGATCTTTGGACAATGCTCGGGATTACAATAAGGGTTAGACTTTTCGAAAATAACTTGGATTTGAAAGGTTGGTTTGGTTTAGTAATGAAGATGATAGAAATGTGGTTTAGGATGGGGAAAATGTTTATTAAATTTCTGAAAAGTTATTTATGCTTTACTTATTTCTTTGCTTTCGAATCTACTTATATTACTTTTCAAATGTCAAGCATCGCAAATATACCTTGAGCTATTCCTTTGTACCAAGCCATGCATATAGTATATTAGCCTGCATTGCGTGTGCATGACTTGCCGAGTACCAAGTACTCACCCTTGCCTCAACACAATATCAGTTGAAGAGGAGATTACGCCACTTTGGAGGAGGAACTCCAAGAGGATCCGTCTACTTAGGAAGCGAGCCCGATCAGTTGCCTGTGGTATCTTTGGATGGCGCCACGGTTATCTTATTTTCTGCTGCTATTATTTCTCTTTTAATAAGTTTCGCCTTGTGAGGCATATATTTGTAACTTGGCCATAAGGTCGAGTAACCAGTTTGGTTATTTAAATAAAGTACTTTATTGGTATCGAGTGGTATGATTGTGATATTTACCAATGTTAAGGCTGTGCACTAAGCGGCGTTCTGGACTAGTCTTTGAATACACAGAGGGTCCGGATTTGCAAATTCGGGGTCCCGACAGAATCAACAAAGCAGCAGGTAAATACAGATAGCTCCAGAAATACTAAGTCTTAACAATTCACTCATGTAGATTCATAAAGATGTTAAATTTTATAAGCTCATTTAGTCCTTCATAACAATAAAAGGGGAGAGCTTATGACATGTAGCAGGAGACAGCTAACATAATGCGACAGAAGAATGCAGTGCACTATGCGGTTTAATACATCAGATTGGCATTCAAAAAGTCATCAATTACTATGTTCAACAATCGATTGGCATTCAGGTGGCTTTTATAAGTGTTTTACAGGTTATAATACAATGATCTACAGTAATTGCGGTTGCCTTGCAATTCTTGACAAAAATGAATCCGGGGGGAATTATCTTCCCCTTTTCAGGCTTATATAAAGGATGAGGTCCCTGTAGCAAGATTAAATGTTGATCACATCAATACAATGAAGTTGAGAGAATTAGGTTCATCATGAAACACTAAAACTAAGATATCCACAGCAATGCATTGGAATGAAGTTGAGTTCTCCAAATGAACAAGAGAAAAGAGCCTTTTTAAAAGGTTAAAAGGCATGTAATTGAAAATGGTGCATACCTTTGCGCAGTTTGTGCATGGTGCATCACACTGGATCCATGTCAAGTCGCTCCCGGTATCAATATCAAGAAAATAAGGTCTTGGAGGATTGGCAATATATATAGAGGTGTAATACTTCCTGCATATTAAGGTTAGAACAATCAGGAGGACAAAAATGCCATGTTAGCGTTTAGAATTCACTGCATTCGGATAAGTAACAACAGCGAAGAACAACACTTATCAAAGATTAAACATTTTGGAGTCTAGGCACAGGTGTCAGCATGGAAATTGCATTTCGGCCATAACATGTATCAGCTGCCTATTTCGCAGTCTCTTTCATACACCAGAAAACCAAAAGGAAAAACACTTTCTACTTAGCCCTTACTCAGGCAGGAACTTCATTAGAAGAAGGGAATGCCTGTAGAACATACACTGGATCACCGATCTTGATGATCTTTCCTTTGCCCTTTGCTGACATAGATTCCTTGCACGCAAAATTCTGCCCAAAGGACACCTACAAAACTCGAAAAAAAATGGTATGCACGAACCACAGCCGTACGAATATGCGTGTCCCTGTCCCGAATTCAAATCATCGCATACACGTGTATACACGTGCATCGCGTACGTACAGTTAAGCTGTTAGCAGGACCACATTGTATATGACGCCTTAGCTACCTATACATACCCAACAAACGTACATAAGCGGGCCCTGGAAACCTAATCAACTCCTGAACGGCCGCGTCTCGTGACCGAGCAGGGTACCCCGGCCTACGTACGGACTTGCAGTGCACAGCCACAGGATCTCAAGCTCTCGATCTCGTATCTGCTTCGTTAGCTGGTTAGACAGGCACACATGCGTAGCAACACGACGAGGCGCGTGTGCGCATCAAAGCAGACGATGGATCTAGAGGCTCGTCCTGGCCCCTCTCTCCCCGTGCTCGCCAACGAGCGGACACACCAGACGTGGGATCCTGGATTTTTTTATAAATAATATACATTTTAAATAATTTTTGTAAAAATAATATGCCGAAAAGAAAAATTATAAAAATACATCTTTGTCGTCATTCAAAATGGTAACAAGCCTGTCGCCCCATTCAAATAGAGACAAAGACCTCAGCATTGTCGACTAAATGAATCCATGACAAAATAATCCGTCATCCAAATTCAATCCTCAACAAAAACAGACCTCTGTCGCCATTTAAAATAGCGATAGAGGTGTATTTTTTGTAATTTTTGTGTATTATTTTTGTAAAATTATTTTAAAAATATTGTTTTTTAAAAAAACTCTGGGATCCTACCCCTACCACACATGATGCCTTGCCCATCCATGTACGCACGCACGCAGCCATGTCGACAAAATGAATCCACGACAAAATAATCCGTCATCTAAATTCAATCCGCAACAAAAACAAACCTCTGTCGCCATTAGAAATGACGACAGAGGTGTATTTTTGTGTTTTTTTTTGTAAAATTATTTTAAAAATATTATTTTAAAAAAACTCTGGAGCCTACCCCTACCACACGTGATATCTTGCCTATCCATGTACGTACGCACGCAGTAGCGTGCATGCATGCCCCAATCAGACGCGCGTGTGGGTTACCACATGTCCCTACTTGCAGACGCGGAAATTTTTGTATTTGACATAAGATTCGACCCGTATTCACAAAATGATACAATACTTTTGCGTATTTACATAAAACTCACTCATACCCGGAATATGAAATCTCGTTTTTGAATACCCGGAATTTCAAATTCTGAATTAGCTTTCCCGAAATTTCAAATCTCGGTTTTGGGGTATTTTGGAATTTAAAATTCTAGGAGTGTCTCATACCCGGTTTAACTTTATTTTGTATCTCAACATATATTGGTCGTTATGTACTTATGTTTGTTTACTGGGATGGATCCTATATTATAATGTGTGTGTGTGTGTGTTAAAAAACATTGATATGGTATACTTTTCACTGATTGTTGTCGACATTGGTCCCCCTATATCTAAATCCTGGCATCGCCCCTGATTGCAGCTCACCAAGTGCGTTGCATTGGCGACAACGTTGCCAGGCGAGGGGATGGGCTGATGGGACGACAAATCGTGGAGTGGATGCGCTGCATTCGACATTTCATGGACCAGCAGCGCTGCATTCCCAGTCACATTGCACGCGTGGCAACCGCTGGTGCGGGCGATATGGGGGCTTGACGCCCATGTCATGGCCTTTTGCGCGGTTGATATTTACATCATTTCGTTCGGTCCCACCGGCGCACCGAAAGAACCGACTAACACCTGCGTCTTCCATGCATGTGACTAAAATCCTAACACGGCATCCATTTCATCAAGTCGACAGTACTATTTCATCACTTTGACTCGAGACGGAGGTATAATCCTATAATTTTTCCGCCATATAATTTTTTTTGTATTTTTTGTGTATTATTTAAAGAATTTCTAAAAATTTTCAAACAACGTTGGGGTGCCATATGCCGCATTGTGTTGTCACGGTAGGGAGACTTCCTGCGACTCCCTGCCACGATTCCGCGCCACGGTAACTTAGTTCCGCGCAGGGGAGGGGCGGCATGAGCAATTTCAGCACTCCCATGGCGTGGATGTGCCTCCAGGGTCCACTTTTACAAATACTCCCGCACGGGGATTATTTCTGAAAAAAGAAGGCAAGGGGGCAAAATACATGAACAGTTCCCGAACGAAGGCTATTTTTTAGGGGGGAAAATGAATTTATACAACTAGTACAGTAAAAATTTCCTGCCCTGCCACGGTAATACGGCATATTCGGCTCCGCTATTTCTGCAAATACACCAACATGGAAGCTAAGAATGGAAAAAGAATGAAATTAAACAATTCTACCGAGTGCAGCTCAGCCAATCCATTCCATGTCCTTTCCCATCGTGTGTTGACCGAGTGCAGCGCAGTAGGAGTGCTGCATCAGTGTGCAGCGCAGCAGGAGCATTGCATACCATCCCATCACGTGCGGGTGAGTGCAGCTCAATAGGAGTGTTGTATTGCAATATGCAGCGCAAAAAGTGTGTGGCATTGAGGCCCGTTTGTGATTTGGGCAGAAATTTGTTCTCTTAGAATGCGGGAGAAATCCAACCAAACGGGCTAAAACTCGGAACGATTCTCCTCGGAATGTTTCTCCCTTTTTCACACCGTGGTTGAATCACCCTCAACCCCGTTTCACTAGTTTCTACTAGAATCTGGAACCGTACCAAACGGTTTGCAGAAAGTGATTCTGATTCTACCTGAAACGTTTCTACCAAGAATCTGGAACCGTTTCCGTTTCTACTAGAATCTGGAACCGTACCAAACGGGGCCTGAGTGTCATGCTTTCGTTCCACGCAATTTTGCCACGTGCCCGATTCTAGTAATTAATGCTCATATGGCACTTCTTTGGAGGTTAATTCTATAAATTGTACCAAAAGAAGGCTATTTTGTTTTAAAAAATAAATTTGTACAATTAGTATGGTAAAAATTTCGATCTATGCTAGTGATCTATACTATGCATCATGCACAGGGATTTTTTTTCATTTAATATTTGTTTTAAAAAAAATTTCAAAAATAATCGACGGAAACAAGAAATTGCAAAAGTAGGCTCCCGTCGCCCGGATATGGGGCGATCGCTCCATATTCGAGCGATAGGGGGATAATAACGGCTAGAAGTAACAGTCGGCTAAAAGTTTTTTTGCATCGAGGTACCTATCGCCCCAATATCGGGCAATAAGGACCTAAATGTAAAAAATAATTTGCATCCAGGTACCTATCACCCGATACTGGGGCGATAGGTACCTGGATGCAATTTTTTTTATATTTAGGTCCCTATCGCCCCATATTGGGGCGATATGTCCCCTGATAGCTATTGACGGCTATGGACGTTTAGTGACGGTGTTTTTTGCATTCAGGTCCCTATCGCCCCGTATTCGGGCGATCGCCCTATATCCGGGCGACGGGAGCCTATTTCTGCAATTTCTTGTTTCCGTCGATTATTTTTTTAAAAAAAAGATTTAAAATAAATATTAAATAAATAAAAATTCCCAGCCCAGGTACATGCATATATCAGTTGCGGACAGGGTTCTATGCAGTTGCTATTATAACTGCACAATAAGCAATTGTATATGATCTGAGCTATTTGTTTTCAGAGTCAATGGTTCATATTCACATTCTTCAGTGTTTGGTTGCTATAGTACAAAATGGTGCTGCAATATTACAGAAGATTTGAACCATTAATTTTGTATTCTATAGTGCTCTTATAGCTGTTTAAGTTGCTGCATAAGAAGCTAGTCCATCAGTTGCAGGTGTAGGATCGAAGTATACGAATATAGCAATCAGAGGGGGGGTGAATGATTGTGCGGAAGCTAAAACCAAATTCTTGATCTATTAAAAGTTCACCCCAAAACAGAACCAAATAATTCCCTCGTTTTCGACAAAAACAGAATGACAGAGGTTCGGTAAAACGCGAATTCTCGGAGATCCAACCGTCCAAACAATATGAAATTTGACACGAGAAACTAGATTCCAATACGAATCGAACCCAAAAAGAATCAGCTCGATCGGACTTACGGATCAAAAGTTATGAGCTTCGCAAGCTTGCTGATCCAGAACTTGACGAGAATCAATCTAATCAAAACTTCAAGATTAAACAAGAACGACAAAAGATTGATCAACTAGACTTTGAGAAACACTAGATCAATACCCTAGAACGGTTTTTGATGGATCAAATCAAGATGAAACTCAACGATCAAAAACCAATCTAGAATTAGAACAAGCATGCAAACAAGAACCAAAACAGAAAACATCAGAGCGACGTGGTTCTCAGAGCACGCAAAAATCTTGGAAGAATTGATCTTTATTTTTGTCTAAAAATACTCTCATCAAAAGTACAAACCCTAAAACCAAGCTCAAAGCTTGATGCGCTCAGCTCTACTTGGTGCCTTTCAACAGAGACCCCACCTATTTAAAGCACCAACCCACAAGGAGTTACGAATACGATTCCTATTCCCTAGAAGGAATCCGTATCCAACACAACTCTACTTGGCCCAACCTGGCCGAGTACAACTCTTGCACGCGTATGGCAACCCTACCATACTCACGTGACTAACACTTTGCACGCCGTATGGCCACCTGCCATACTCACGTGACTAACACTTTGCACGCGAATGACCTCTGCCATTCTCACGTGACTAACCATTCTTCATGTGCACCATTCTCTTAGCCCGAACGTCCCGCATGACATCCTTGACCACCAAGACCTCGGTTCCTCCTGAACCTAGTCTCGAACCTCGGTTCCTCCATGAACCTAGTTCCGGTCCCGTCATCGACCACATTCGTCTTCGAGCAATACCTGCACATGAACAAACCACAAAACAAATCCGAGCACAAGTCCACGACTTGACTCAATGTCAATCCATGCAATTACTCACATGAGCATTGCATAAAGTCCACTTCAAGCATCATGAAATTCTCACAAATTTCATAATCTCAAAAACAAATCAAAATTCAAAGTCCAAATTTACACAAACCCTAATCGAGCAAAAATCCATTCACGACGGACCAAAAAATTTGGTCTGGCGTACATGTAAAACTTACTGTCTTTTAAGAACTTGGCCTCACAGTAAAAACGAAACTTACTGTTTCTTGTCAAATTGTCAAACACATGCACAAGCACATTTTGCAAAACCAATTCTAAGTTAATTTTTCAGTTCAAAGCCAATTTTTCAGCACATGATTTCACAGCAGGGTTGATTGATTTGCCTTGTCCGCTGCCTGATCTGATGCCCTGAAGAGTACAGAGCAAGCGTTTACTATATCGGTACACGTATGAGGCATGTTAGCCACGCATTATTTTGCCGTACGAACAGGAGCAGAACTACTCATGAGCTAGTCATATCGGTAGATAATGCACCGTACGCTATCGCGTGCTAGCGTGGGTGTGTGATGATTGCGTCCTCCCTACTGCCGATCGAGCACTCAGTCAATGCCGACTATATGTGGCGATAATTGCTTGGTTGTTGTGGCTTATGACTCTAATTCGGTCAGTCTCCCGTCGCCAAAGTCAGCCGTATATGCCAAGGTCGCGGTTGACCAGTTATCAGCGGACAAGCTAGCCGACTATAAGAGCATTATTACTATAGTATGCGTCCACCGAGGTTTTAAATTTTATTTTCAGTATATATCTTAAAGATGACTAAATCTAAAACTTTGACGAGATCTTAGAATTCTGACAAAATCCAAAAATCAATTTTTAAATTTGGTCATTTTTCAACCAAGATTCCTGAGAGATTTTGGCTGAAATCACTAAAATCTCGATCAACTTGAACCAAACATGTTGGAATTTTTTGTGGATGGTCTTGACCCTAAATCCAATCAAATCTGACCGACAAAATTTAAAATCCGGTCAAAATATCCGAGATTTCGGCCAAAATTGACAAGATCTTGCCGAGATTTTCGAGATACTATAGTATTTTGATTTTTTTTAAAATTTTTTTTTCATCCAACCGATATTTAGGATCTCACCGGAGAACGAAATTTCGGCTGAGATGGTAGGCGAGATTTTAAACCATAGTGTCCACCATTATATTAGGAATATCATATATTAACCCACAATTAACCATTAGTAATGTAACAAGGGATTAAATTTGAAAATTATTAACTAAATCAGTTTAACATGTTGTTAGTAAGGCTTTAAACATAACGTTTAGCCACAAGACACGGATGCTATAATGGTTGGTCTAGACACCCGTCATTTGGCTAAAAGCATATGTTTTTCCTAAATCCGTATGTACGGGGCGGAAATTTTTTACCGGATGTACTAGCCAATTATTGAACTAGCACCAAAAGATACCGAGAGTTTAAGAGGTGAAGGTACAACGAGTTTAAGAGTAATTTGATGATGAAGTACTGCTACCTTCCTTATACATCGCAATGATGATAAAAACTCTCGTACAAGATAGTAGTATGAAATATCTGAAAATTTTGCAACAGCTGTGAGAGAGATGGGTAATTTCAGGAGCTCTTTTACTGTACACTAATTTAATATGGACTATTCATTCTTTTTATCCAATAGATCAATGAGTTGGTATTTATTTATATTTTCTCTGTTAGTAGAGTAGTAAAAATTTCATTAACAAATCAATGGCTACCTATTATATACTATTGTTATTCTACACCGTAAAATTTCTCAATTTCAGACACTTCTGAATTGAGCTTTAAGAATCGCAATATGATTTCGTTCTTTCTTCTTCTTTTTCTTTTTTCTTCATTTTGTATTGCTGGCAGGTGGCAGCAATATGATCTGGACCCGACAATAATGATTTGGTATTTTGGTGACATAATAATATTTGGCTCGATCTCAAACAGAATTGTTGTTCTGCTCTTTTTCGTACTCAAGTTCAATGCCGACTATATACGGCGATAATTAATTGGTTGTTTTTATACAGGACTGATTTGATCTTTAGTCCCTGTTCTCCAAATTAAGTCCATAGTCATGTCTTTGTGTGAGAAAACGTAGTTGACTCAATTTCAGCATGCAAGCCGTGCCGACTAGGAAGCTTAGACTCTGATTGAGATGTGCGCACAAGCACAATCAGAGATTAAAAGGAGGAATGAACTGGGTGCGGGTGCAATCTAGGGTTCTCAAATCACTAGATTTTGCAAAATTCTTCTCCAGCCCTTTTTTCACCAAGGCAATTGTTGTTCTTTGTCTCTCCCCCCGTTCATGACTGTATAGTGAAAGTTGCTGCATACTAGCACCAATCTGATCCAAGCAGAAAACCACATTATACCCGGTTCACTCTCCTGCACCACAGTGAGCAGATAACAATTGCGTTCGCATTATTAATTTTCCATCAACCCTTTGCCTACATAGTGCACACGTACTTTTGCCATTACCAAGAGCGACCGACAGCAAAGCAGTGGCGTAGGTGGTCTAAAACTGTATGGTCAACACACTCCATAGATTTTTGCAAAAATACTCGTATGGTTAACTATTGATATCTGTAGATAAATTCATGAAAATCTAAAGATGTTAGAAGGGTTAACCCCACAGGGTTTGAATCTGGCTGCGCCACTGGTGTAAAGTGCGCAGCATGGGCAAACCAAGAAGGTTCCATCCATCAGTTTTCAAGTGCTGCAAAGCTCCTCATCTCATCACTAAAAAATGACGCCACGCACATCATCAGTTCGGTCAAGAAACAGCTTAGCATAGGGTGGTGGCAGGGCTAACCAAACCGGAACCGAAAAAATCGATAGAAAACCAAAATCGGAAATTCAAAAATATCAAGCTAAAAATCGCTGAAAAATCGATAGAAACCGAAGAGTTTCAAAACCGAGCATTTGAACAAAAAACATTCAAAACAAATTAAAAAAAAAACGAAAACCCATCGGTTTTCTCGAAAAACCGCTCAACGAGTTGAACCTTTTGGGCGATCGGTTTCTTGAGCGGTTTTTGTCGGTTTTCTCGAAAAACCGCTCGGTTTACATCGCATAATTTTTTTTGAATTGGACCGGTTTACCAGTCGGTTTTATATTTTAGTAGGGCTCGAAAACCGATCGAAATTATTGATTTTCGTTCGGCTTTGTTAACCCTGGGTGGTGGTTTTATTTTTATATATCATGCCAACATAATTATAAAAATAACTCTCTCTTCAATCCTAGAAGTGCTGGCATAAAGGGTTATTAACGAGCCGAGCTCGAGCAAGCCTGCCCCCCAGACTTAAGCTCGAGTTGCGATTCAAGCCTAGACCCAGGCTAGAGCTCGGCTCAATCCAAACTCGAGTAGACTCGAGTTCGGCTCGAGTAAACTTGGTAAGCTCAAGTAAACTCGGTAAGCATGGTAAGCTTGGTAACAATCTTTGAGTAAGCTCGGTAACAAGCTCAAGTAAGCTCGGCTCGAGTAAACTCGGTAAGATCAAGTAAACTCGGTAAGTTTGGTAAGCTCGATAAGCTTGAATAATCTCGGTAAGTTTGGTAACAAGCTTGAGTAAGTTTAACTCAAGTAAGCTTGGTAACAAACTCGAGTAAGCTCGGTTCAAAAAAGCTTGGTCAAAACTAGAGTAAGCTAGCTATTCGAGCTCGACTCGGTGAGGCTCGTGAGCTCAGGATCAAGCTTGAGTTCAGCTTGTTTGGAACTTGAATCAAGCTCGAATCGATCCTCTCACGAGCCAAGCTCAAGTAGCTCTCGAGCCTCGAGCTTTTTGATAGCCCTATCGGCACATGACACGTGACACCTTTCGCCCATGTGTACCGCTGTAGGGATTCGAAACCGAACTAGCTCTTTCGTTTTCATTTTCATCAGAACTAGCTATTTTGTTTTCATACCGATATTTAAACGTTGTTTAGTACGATTCCAGATTCTAGTAGAAACGGAAACGATTCCAAATTCTTAGTAGAAACGTTTCATGTAGGATTCTATGAATATGATGGAATGGGGTTGAGACCGATTCGGCCACAGAGTGAAAAAAGAAGAAGAAGAAACGATCCGAGAATAATCGTTTCGAGTTTTAGCCCGTTTAATTAGGTTTCTTCTATAATCTAATAGGAACGGGCCGGTTTCAAGTTGTCAAACAAAGCCTTACTATTTCCGTTTCAAAAAAAAAACTTTTGCTTTTGTTTTTCTCCTAAACAATCAAACTCTTTCGTTCGTTTTCAACCAACTCCCCTGTCCGTGTGCAGCGAGCGAGAGCGCGACGGCTGACTTTTCACGCGTCGCGTCCCGCCGGTATCCGGCGCCGGGCGGGTCCCCCGCAGCGCGCGCCACTTGTGCGCGCGCCGAGACCGCGGCCGCGACCCCTCGCGCAGGCGAAGCAGAGAAACCGGAGCGGGACGAGAGGCCAACAGCGACGCACGCACGCATGATCGAAGGGCGAACCCAACCCAGTGCGCGGGTGCAGGGCACGCATGACGAAAGAAACCACCCAGCGACTGATTTGACTGACCGACTGATTGATTGATTTGATTAGCGCAAACGGAAAGCACGTAAACAAGGCTGCAAGTCGGAAACAGCTCTGGTTTTCTGCGGCCGTGTTTGGTTGTTCGGTTGCCGTAACCTGGTCGGCCGTCCCGATACCACTAATCTGAAAACCAAAGCGTGTGCTTTCGCTTTCCGTCTCCCTACGGGATCCTCCTCCTTCTCCTTGGCTGTTTTTGGGTTGCCCTTTCGGGCGTTGCTCCCCTGTCACTCGGTTGGAGCTGGACTTGGACTCTCTCGCCGTGCACCGAACCTACAGTTGTACTCCTTGTCTGCCTACACATGGCCACATTGATCTCCGAATCGATCCCTCTTGATTACGCCCTCCCACACATGCCACAACGCGCAACCCTTTCTAGCTAAAAGCTCATCTCATCACTGCTTAGTGCTGCCTCCTTCCTTCAGTTCGCTGGTTGCTTCCTTGCGTTGTATTTTAACTCCGCCATGAGTCTGTAATGATAACCAAAAAAGGCCAGGAGGGGCAGCGATTGGACCGGGCTAGCTTTGCGTTGTACTATTCTTTAGTGGCAATCTGGTTAGATTGGGATACAGCTGCTGGTCTCAAAGCTCATCAGGGAATAATAGTATATACTACCGTCTTTGATGGGCAGGTCATCCTTGTTCTGACCTCCTTTTCCTTTTCATGTCCCACAAGCGCTCGCTCTGCCTAATTAAGTAATCGAGTCTTTCATTATTTTAGCTGAGGCAAAAGTGAGGGTATATGCTGCCGTGGTGAGCCAGTTGTTAGGGTGGACTTCAGGCAGAGTGCCATCTACTTTTCTTTCGCTCCTTTTTAATTCAGAATCCAAAAATGCCATATTAAGTTTCATTGGATTGTCCTGGTTTATTTTCGGATACCCTCCTCCTCATCACAGACCACTACAGCGATTTTTTAAAAATAATTTTACAAAAATATATCTCTGTCACCAAATAAATTAGCGACATGCCTTTTATCGCCAATTAAATTGTCAATAGGATTTTGTCACCGATTCATTTGGCGGAAGAAGCGTTAGGCTTGTCGGCCAATGAATCCGTTATAAAATAATTTGTCGACCAATTCAAACAGCAATAAAACAGACGTATTCGCCATTTGAAATGGCGATAAAAATATATTTTTATAATTTTTTCCGCATATTATTTTTGTAAATTTATTTAAAAAATATATTATTTTGAAAGAAAAAAAATCCCCTAAGTATACTCATCAGACGTCATAATTTAAGATTTTTCGGGAAAAACGGAGAAAGGACCTGGGTAAAGGCCGGGGACCTGTTTGTTATATTTTTGGACCTAATCGCTATTATGAAAAATTAGAAAAGAGCTCGTTCGAGATTCGTATTTAGCGGGGGGGGGGGTTCCGTAAAGTAATGAACCAGGGACCTAAACGCAATTCGCAAATATTTTTCTTATACTCACAAAAAGTCCGCAAAGGACCTCTTTGTAATTTACAGGGACCTATCCGTAATTTAGAGAAAAGGGAGAGACCTTTTTGCAAAATGGCATGGGGGGTGAGGTGGATGCCTTGAGAGGGCTCCAAATCTTCCCATGTAATAGAGTAGATATAAGCGATCCATGCGATTGCTGGAGGAAGATACTGTCAGGGAGCAGAGATATCCGAGCTAATGTATCAGTACTTTCTATGTGGTACTTTTTAATTCATGCACTTGCATGGCCGAGTCGATCGATCGAACTTTGGTTGAGCTGTACTTTTGCTTTTATTTAAAGAAACACGATGTGCGGCCGGAAACAAAATTGCAGCTGGCTTACCGTTATTTTAAGGCGGCTCGAATGACATAAAGGCGTCTTCCGATATGAGATCACAGTCATCATGAACTACGGCTTCGATCCCACTAGCGATCCCCAAGGGTGCGTGGCTCAATCTGCTTTACAGCGCACTTTTGTGTGTCTGTTTGACAGTCGCCGATTGAGATATCAAAACGCACCAAAAGGCCACTGCGGATCATCATAAAGATCGGTAAAACTATAACTATTTCGGCTTTAGTCGAGGACGACTATGTGTCCAACTGTCCATACACCTCGAGAAATCTTTGCGTCAGAACTCAGAACCGTATGATATCTTGGTAGTTCAGAAACCGCATTTGCCGTGAGGGGATGTCACGAGTTTTTGAGGACTGAGCGTAGCTCAGTGGCTAGAGTCTGCGGTGGGCAGGCTGGCCACCCGGGTTTGAGCCTTGGCTCGGCCCGGGTGCTCACCAGCTGAGCTGCTTTCGCGTGGGTGTGTGTGTGGGTGCGTGTGTTCGCGTCTGTAGCTCAGCAGTTGTTTCTCTCCTTCTTAACTGTAATGCCAGAGCTCCTGGCCATAAAATTCGGAAAAAAAAAATGTCACGAGTTTGATTCTCATAGCAGTGGAATAGATCTAAGATGCATCTCTCTTATATATATATGGAAAATCTTGTTTAAAAAAAGGGCTGTGAACTTTATGTTTCGAGGTGATGACAAATTCGCGTGAGCAGTACAATAACATAAGACACTCTCCACATTGCAAGAGTGAAGGATGTTGTTGTTGCTACTACTACTATTATTTAAAATACGAAAACTACCAAACAGTTTTTTTTTAAGAAGTTTAGGTGAGCTCAACTGGCTAGAATGATCTACCATACCGTCGAGTGTCACCCGACACTGTCCGCTGCTAATGCGCCCTCTTTTCTAGCTCCGGCCTCAACTGCCGGTGTCGCCATGGAGCTGAACGACATCACCTGCCATCGAATCTGTGCTTGAGCTTCGCGTCAAGCCTCCATATCCCTCTCTTCCTTGATCAGGCCTGAGCTTGCGTCTCGCCACTATTGGATCCATATTGCATCACCACCAGCGCCAGATCTGAAGCCGGGGTGAAGGAGGAGGGGGAGGGACCATTGTCCATCGTGCTCTCGTGAAGCCATGGTCGGATCCGTGTGTCCATAGCCACGCTTCTCTCACCGGATTTGAAGGATCCACCGCCACAAGCCCACAAGGCCATGCACATGCTCATTACCATCACAGGGACAAAATCAAAGTGGCTTAGTGTTATATATGCCACTATGTAACATCCCATTTTTCACTCTTTAAAAATGTCTTTGTGTAGAGGGCTCCCCAAAAATTCTCACCATTTTTTCTTGCTAATTGAGGCTTAACTGGGAATTTGTGTTGCAGGGAAGTTTCTATATTTTTGGGATTTTTCTAGGTTCATTTGGTATTTATTTGAGCTCATTTGGATTTATTGGATTTTCTTAAAGTCAAAAATCATTTCTAATTTTTAAATCCTTCATAGACCACTTCCTTTTCCCTGGACCACTGCCTCACCGCTCGTCCCAGCACCCTCACCAACCTAGCTTGCCCCAGCCCCGCGTGAAACACTAACCCTAACCACCTGCGCAACCCACACCACCGTTGTTGTCGTGTTTCTCGGCATTTGAGCCACGTCACCAAATCCTAGGGCCCCATTAAAAGCCAATGAGACCTGTGTGTGCCACCTTATCCCGCACCTGTTGAAGCTGTCCCGCGCCATCACCAATCATCTTCCCCACCTCCAACAAGAAAAGCCACCGTGCCCGTCGTTTGTGCTGCATTCCATGCTGTTCTAGTGAGCCCCTCGCAACTCCATCACATCACCATGTGTTCTAGGCCTAGATCTTCTCATTCCTAGGTTTAATTTGAGTTTTGTGCTTTGTGTGCTGAGTTTGAGCCAATCTAATCTCTTGCATCGCCGCCACTTCTTGGCCCTGTTCTGCCGTAGCCGGTGAGCCTGCACCGACGTTGACACCTAACCTAGCTTCACCATCACGCATTCTACTTGGTGCACTCCTCCCCGTCACTAGAGCATCGCCGGAGCCTCATCGCCATCATGGGCCCATTGCTCGCCGACTTCTTCCTCATTGCCGATCATCATGGTTGTTGCTAGTAAATGTGGACCGCGTCATCAGGATCACCGTAGTCATTTTGCCAAGATCCAAACCTTAGCCATCACCATCGACCATCAGAGCACCATCTCCGATGACCATCGTTTCCCCCGTGTTGCTGCCTACATATCAGCCGATGTGGGTGCCACCTCTGTGCCACATAAGCTTCGTTGCCACACGAGCCGTCACCTCAGCAGAACCCTAGATTGGATCTGTATAGATCCAGTTCACCATGGACCATGTCAACAACATGTGGACCCCACTTGTCAGCTTAACCGTGAGCCGTGTTCACCGTAAACTTGTGGACCATGTCCATAGAATATTCTCCTTTCCCTCTCTTTTTTTCCAGTATTCTCCCTCCCGGCAAATCTTCTAAAAGTCCGTTCTCTCTTATACGAGCGCTTGCCTCCCGTCACCGTGCTCACCTGTGACCACTCGACTCCCATCACCGCGCTCACCCATGGCCATTCGTTGCAACACTTGGGTAAGCCTAGAACCTGTTGTCAGTGATGTCAGGCAAGCCCACCGCCGCTCTTCATTCGCCATAGCGCTCGAGCAACCGCGCCTATCGCCGCATGTGGGCGAGCGAGCCACTTCCCATAGGACGCAACTTGCTGCAGTCACCGGTGTGGCAACATGCCATTGCTAAGGCTCTGGAATTGTACATCGGAGAATAAGATCCAGTATGGTCCGAGCATTCCATCGGATTGAATAGTGCTTTGTTATCCCGTTGATTTGCTAGAAAATGGTACGACCATTTTACTAGTATTTCTGACTTCAAAAGGAGAGGGGTGAAATGCCATGGCCATCATCTGAAAAAAGAGAGAGAAAGAGAGAAAAACAGAGTCCAGGACAATATATGGCCTGATGGGCCGTTATCAGGCCCGTGGACACTTAGAGTTACCATACGTTGCCATCATGGGCTAAACATTATAGAGTTTATCAACTTTCGGTTCCAGGAAGCTGGCAACTCGACCGAAGATGATGGGAACGTCCAACCAGTAAGATCTGCTTAAATACTTGAATTATATATCGGCCCTATCCAATGATAATGGGCTAGAATTTCAGTTAGCTTCGGGGCTCGCCCGTCCGGCCGTGACTCCATTAGACTAAGCACGGCCTACCCGTTCTTGTCTTGGAAAGTAGGAAGTAGCGAGTTGGGCCGTGAGCTCAGAGGCAGCCTTTTAGCTTAAATTTTTCACTGTTTCAGTGTTTCACATGGATTTCATTACATAGTGACTGGCTTATGTCCAACCGTCCAAGGCAAGGCGGCGGAGGGATGAGTAGGTGGGCGCTTTCACACCGAACCGAGCCAAATCATATTATTAACCAACATTTTCGGTTTGTTTGTGTTAGGAAACCGGATTCGTATCCGATATGGACTCTTCCTTATCTCTAAGCAGAACCGCTATATATAGGAGGCAGGGGGTCACCCCATTGTACACAAGCATACAGAATAATAAAGCAGGCCCGTTCCTCCTCATATTGTGTCTCTCTTTCTCCCTGTCTATTCTCCACTTGAGATCTATTAGGCAACCCCGGACTATTCGATAGCGAGGTTGTCTAACACGTTATTAGCACGAAGCTCTACGGTGAATCAGATTGAAGGTGAGAAGAAGGTGAGACGCGGGATTAATCTAATCCCGTATGAATATATATACGCATGTACGTAGTATTGTCTATCATCGTGGCACGAAGCTACATACACAAGAATTTTACAGATTGTAGCACGAAGCTACACGATGATTTACTGTACACGAAGCTACATTACAGATCTACAATATGTATGCGCTACAAGTACACGGTGAATTTTCTGCATGTAGCACGAAGCTACAATCTCGACGCCGTCACGTCGACCGTGAAGCATCGCCGCGGCACGAAGTCGTCAAACCAAAACTGCCGGCCACGCAGACCGGAGTCCAGCACACGGCACGAAGCCGTGGTCGCCGTGCGATGGCATGAAGACGTGCCGTCGGGATCTCAGCACTCCGGCCGGCCACGCAGGCCACCGCAGCACCCGTGCGCCACACCTGGCCGCCATGCCTGAAGCCTAGCAATCAAGCTGGACCACCGCCGTACGCCTCGGCTTGAAGCCACAGGCTACGCGTCACTGGCCTGCCGCGCCTGCCGCCGGTCTACTGCGTCGGCCCCGCCGAACCGCGTGCTGCCGCGCTTGGTCCCAGCTCGCTCTGCTCCTGATGCGCCTGGCGCCCGCACCGGCCGAATGGCGCTTCGCTCACCGTCTGGCTTGTCCGCGCAGCACTGCCAACCAACGCCTTGGAGGTCCAGCCGAACCCCCCCTGTTGGATTGCCAAGTTACATACGGCAAGGAAACTTGCGTATGCAAATTGGATGGAATTTGATTGTGTTAGGTAAGGAAAGGGAAAAGTGCTCATGGACATGAAGTTCCATACGTGACCTTCTTTTCTATTATTATTTTTCTGAAAACACATTAAAAATTCAGAAAATCAATCAGAAAATTCTGAAAAATTGCTAGAAAATTTCAGAAAAATTTTGGATCTGGTTTTAATTTTCTAGCATTATCTTGCAGCATTTATGAATATTTGCATGAATTTTTGCAATAATTGCTCTGTTTAGAATATCGGAAATTCCTGAGAATTTATTTTCCGAATTTATGAATTTATGAATTATGTCATGTTGATTTTTGCTGAAATTCAATTTCCTGTTGTAAAGTAATTCTGAAAATTGCTTGGAAATTAGCAGAAATTATGAAAAGTGTTAGGAAAATTCCAGAATTTCTCATACAACAGTTTATGAGAACATGAGTGGTTGGGATTTGATTTTGGTAATGAATAAACAGATATGAGACAATTGGTGTCTAGGAAAACACACATGAGGCTTGGTTCTTTAATTGGCACCGGAAGCGGGAAGTGCTCCCTCCTCATGTGAGCCCTAGGGGCAAAGTTGACTCGCCAAGAGTCAAATTGACAGAGATATTCATTACCTGTTGCTCCCAAATTCAACAAGAATTATATAAGTTGTAATTAGACTTATGCCATGTTTAATTCTTGTTGCAATTTATTTTACGTTATCAAGTGATCTTTGGAAAATTGTTTGTATAATTAACGAGAAAATTGCCAAATACTAAGAAAAATTCGGAAATTTCGAGAATTTATTTCCGCATTTATGATTTTATGAATTGTGCAATTATTGTTTATTCGAATATTTATGAATCAGGTATATATGAATTTTGCGATTATGAATCTTGTATTGATGAATCCTGCATTTATGAATCTTGCACTTATGAATTTTGCATTTATGAATTCGTGCTTATGAATCTTGTACTTATGAATTTTGCATTCATCTTTGAATATATGAATCTTGATATCATTGCTTTCTTTTAGTTTCTTTGGAAACTCATGAGAATTCAATTATGCATTTTATTAAATCTAGCGACCATTTCCTATTAGATTACACGTAGTAATCTAATGGAAGAACTTTATGAATGTGCAAAGGTGTGGCATTATCTAACGTGAGTTTTGAAGAAGCCGACATGAATTGTCGAATTATCTCACATAGACATCGATTGCATAATGAATAGTAAGCTCTCGAAGAGCATACTTTTTCTCATGAATAGAATTGCAATTTATTCTTTATTCCAAAGATTCTTTCTTTACAAGCAATCTTTTGAATTACTTAGCCACTTTATGATTAGAATTATTTTTCTTTTCATCTAGAAATCGTGTAGCGCCCAATGGAGGAAATATGCATTGTTGATAGTGGCACAACAAATACCATCTTAAGAGAGTGAAATACTTCCAGGCGATCACGAAGAACGCCGAAGGATTACGACTATCGCAGAAGCGATACGCATATAATAGGCTCGGGAAGAGCCACAATTATATTGCCAATGGGTACAACTTTGGTAATTGAAGAAGCCCTCTTGTACCCTGAATCAACCCGCACTCTCTTAAGTTTCAAAGATATCCGCGCCAATGGGTTTCACGTAGAAACCAATGAAGAAAATGGCAAAGAACACTTGTGCATTGTGAAGCACGCGAATATGGAAAGATGGTACTAGAAAAATGTCCCTCATATGAATCTGGGTTGTACTACACGAAAATCAATGCACACGCAGTTGTATACTTCTTTGAAGACTGTCTTTAGAAGCTCACGAATTATTTGCTTTATGGCATTGTAGATTAGGTCATCCTGGTCTTAGATTGATGAGAAATATAGTTAACAACTCACAAGGTCATGGCATTAATGTTAAGAATTTCCCGAATCACGAAGATTTTGTGTGCCATGCATGTGCCACCGGAAATTAATAACTAGACCCTCTGTTATGAAAGTGCAACATGAAATCCCTCGCATTCCTGGAACGCATTCGAGGATATTTGCGGTCCGATTCAGCCCTTGTCGGGGCCGTTCGATACTTTATGGTGCTCATTGATGCTTCCTCGAAATGGTCGCATACATGTTTCTTTGTCAACAAGGAATCATGCATTCGCAAAGTTGATCTCGCAGATCATCGTAATTAAGAATGCTTTTCCGATCATCGCGTGAAGTCCATTCGATTGGACAATGCCGCGAATTTACTTCCAAGGCATTTGATGATTATTGCACAAAGAACGGAATAATCATGAGCACTCTGTCCGCACGTCCATACGCAAAATGGGCTAGTGAAGCACTAATAAAGAGGATTAAGTTCATTGCCGGATCCGCTCTTGCAGAGTTGTAACTTGCCCAACACTTGTTGGGGACACGCAGCCTGCACGCAAAGAAGACTCATCAATTATAGACCATCGGCCTACAACATCCATTCACCAATGCAATTAGTGCAAGGGTCATCCCGAAGATTTCCCATCTTAGAAATTTTGGTTGTATGGTATATGTACCTATACCACCCCACAATGACTGCAATGGGCCCTCTCCGCAAGTCTCGATATACGTTGGTTATGAGAGTGCATCCATAATCAGGTATTTGGAACCCATGATGGAGACTTGCACACTGACCGGTCGATTGCATCTTTGACGAGGACCATTTCCGTCATTAGGGGAGAGAATCAACCATTGGATGAAAAATGCCGAAATAGTATGGCATTCCACTTTGGGATCCCCGCACATGACCCTCGCACTAATGAAGCAAATCAAGAAGTCAAGAAGATAATTGATTTGCAAAATTTAGCAAATGAACTGCCTGATCATTTTTGTGATCTGAAGAGCGTGGTTAAGTCGCATGTACCAGCAAGAAATGCACCAGAGAGGGTGGAAATACCAAAGAAAGCAGAAGGTATCCCTCATCCTGTTCAGAGGCCTCAAAGAAAAAGAACAGGAGATCTGGCTTCTCAAACCCAAAGTACCCGGAGACGTCTGGGGAAAACTGGGCGAGAGGACTTACCACAGCCAATCACAAAAGTGCCCCAAAGCAAGAAGGGGAGCCAGTTGAGACTTGGCACTGGAAAGATGCCTGTGGAAAAGGCAATTCCAGATCTGAGCCTTTCATTGGAAGAAGCCGCCGGAAATAATGTGTGCGCACACATTGGCGGAGAAAAACTAAAGGAACTTGCTCCTGGAATGGGAAATAGCAATGAAGAGCAAGTAGAAGTGCACGAAGCACCCCATGATGAAATGGCCATAAACTTTGTAATAACGTGAGAATCGATGAATAGAGCAACAGCCAATGTCGATGCATACTTTGCAAAGAAGATTGCCACGATCATTAATCATGATCCCGAGCCCGCATCTCTCGCAGAGTGCAAGAAAAGGCTCGATTGGGAAGATTGGAAGAAGGCAATCACCGCTTGAGTTAGTCTCTCTGAACAAAAGAAAGGTGTTTGGGCACTGTGTGCCGCACGCCTCCCCATATAAACCCCGTAGGTCACAAATGGGTTTTTGTTACTTAGAGAAAGCGAAAACAATGAAGTTGTAAGGTACAAGGCAAGGCTTGTCGCTCAAGGTTTCACTCAACGTCCTGGGGTTGATTATGAAGAAACCTATTCTCCGGTCATGGGTGGAATTACCTTTAGATACTTGATCTCAATGGCGATCAACTTGAAGTTGAAAATGAAGCTAATGGATGTTGTCACAAAGATATTTGTATGGAAACTTGGATTCGGAGATTTATATGAAAGTACCTGGAAGGTATCCCTATCCCGAACCAAGACAGAGCAAGCGAGAAACCTATACAAAGGTGAAATTGGAGAAATCACCGGTATGGGCTAAAACAATCGAGGAAGAATGTGGTACAATCGTTTGAGTGACTTTCTTTGCAAGAAAGGCTACCACGAACAAATGAAGATTGTCCATGTGTATTTATACAACGATCCACGAATGGATTTTGTATAATCTCCGTCTATGTAGATGACTTGAACATCATTGGGACGGATGAGGAAATTGAAGAAGCATGCACATACTTGAAATCTGAGTTTGAAATGAAAGACTTGGGTAAAACCAAGTTACTGTTTAGGCTTGCAGCTTGAACATGTCCAAGGCGGAATCTTGGTACACCAAGCATCCTACACGCAGTAAAGTGTTGGAGAGATTTGGCTTTGAAAAGGCATACCCGCAAAGACCCCAATGGCTCGGAGGTCACTCCAAGCAGACCTAGACCGTCTGCAGGCCTAAAGAAGAGGGGAGGAAGTCCTGGGAGCGGAATTCCCATACTTGAGTGCAATTGGAGCGCTCATGTACCTTGCGAATAGCACTAGGCCGGACATTGCGTTCTTAGTGAATTTGCTAGCGCTGATAAAGGCGTAACCCACCAAAAGGCATTGGAAAGGGGTGAAGGACATCTTCCGTTACCTTCAAGGAAGCAAAGACCTCGGCTTGTTTTACTGAAGAAACAATGAATTGAATTTAGTTGGCTATGCCGATCTTTGAGTACCTATCGGACCCGCATCTTGGCAAGTCACAAATCGGGTATGTTTTCCTTTGCGGTGGAGCGGCAATTTCTTGGAAGTCGTCTAAGCGGACTCTTGTCTCGACGTCGACTAACCACTCGAGAAATCATTGCATTGTATGAAGCCTCTCGGGAATGTGCATGGCTTGAAGAATGGTTCACCACATCCAAGTCATGTGGTGCGAACATGGAACAAACCCCCACTATTATCTATGAAGATAATGCGACTTGTGTTGCACAAGTACAAATGGGATATGTGAAGAGTAACCTTACAAAGCATATCAACCCCAAGTTCTTTTATGCTCATGAAATGCATAAGATGAGCGAGATAAAGATCTTGCATACTAAGTCGTGTGAAAATCTCGCAGATTTATTCACTAAGTCACTCCCTTGATCTTCCTTTGAAAGATGTATTAGAGGAATCGGGATGATGAGGCTTAGAGAAGTGCAGATTTCGAGGAGATTTTTCACATACTCCTACATAAATCTCAACCATGAAGTTTGAGTACCCAACGTAAATCTTGAAGATTAACATTGAAGTTTGGGTGGATTGTACTCTTTTCCTTAAGTAAGTTTTTCATTGAAGTTTTCTTACATAAGGTTTTTGATGAGGCAATCCGTGCAACACGTAGCGTGTGCTATGTACTCTTTCTCCAATTATTTTTCCCACTGGGTTTTTATGGAGTTTTAATGAGGCATATGCATCTCGCAGTTGAAGAGTCCAAGGGGAGTGTTAGGAAAGCCGGATTCGTATCCGATATGGACTCTTCCTTATCTCTAAGCAAACCGCTATATATAGGAGGCGAGGGTCACCCCATTGTACACAAGCATACAGAATAATAAAGCAGGCCCGTTCCTCCTCATATTGTGTCTCTCTTTCTCCCTGTCTATTCTCCACTTGAGATCTATTAGGCAACCCCGGACTATTCGATAGCGAGGTTGTCTAACAGTTTGGTTTTCAACAACTGGCTCAGTTTTAATCTCTGCTCTATTCAGTACTCAGACACTCAGTTGTCAGTTTGTCTCTGCCTCGACCAAAAAACCCGATCAATATGCACCTGACACTAGGGTTCACAAAATCGAATTTTAATTTTGTCCGACTTTCTCTATTTTCACTAATTTCCTATGGTTTTCGATTTTTGACCGATTTTATTTAATTTTTGACACACTCAAAGAAAATTAAAAATATTCAAGACAAATTGGGAAAAAAATTTAGAAAATCTGAATAAATCTCAATTAATCTATAAAACAACTCATATAAATTTCAATGATTTTTTTAATTCAGTTAGTGCTTATAGAAAATAAAAACAGTAATTAATGAAAATGAATAGAGACACTATCAGATTTTTATAAAAAACTTACAAGCTTGATTATGCTCTGAAATTTTAATTGTACCATAAAGAATACCCAAGTATCATGTAGTAGAATGTGTAGAAATATTATACTTCATTTAGTGCCCCTAGAAAATCAAATATAAAAAAGTATATATAAAGACAATAGCATTACCAGAATTTTTTTTAAAATACACAGGTCTGATCATCATCGAAAATTTTTACAGAATCATTAGCATTGCCTCAGTACCTCACAAATTTTTTTAAAAAACATCAGACTTCATTTAGTGCCCCTAGAAAAAAAAAATATAAGAGCATATACAAAGACAATAGTATTGTTATATTTTTTTTTAAAAAAATACATAAGTCTAGTAATCATCTAAAAATTTTACAGAATCATTAGAATTGAATCAGGACCTCACAAAAAAAGTAAACTTTTTTAACAATTTTAATAACTTTTTTCTAAATTTTTTATATTTTTTGTATTTGAATTTGAATTCGAACGATTTTGGATCAATATGATCAAAAACCATGATTTTTAAGCGTTCAAGGCCCAAGATCGAATCCTACACCGCTAGCCTACAACGCAAGATTTTTTTAAAATAATATATTTTTATAATAATTTTGCAAAAATAATAAGCTGAAAGAAAAAATACAAAAATTTGCGATAGATACTCTGTCGCCATTTCAATTGGCTATACAAATACACTATCGCCATTTAAATTGGCTACAATGAGAAAGGCCGATTTTGTTGCGGATTGAATTTGGCTGATGGATTATTTTTTCTTGCATTCATTTAGTTAATAAGACTGAGACTCCTGTCACCGGTGATCTATTTTTGTATAATTTTCTTTCGACCTATTATTTTTAAAATTTTATTTTTAAAAAATATATTATTTTTTAAAAAGTTCCCTACTACAACACGACTGCATGAGCGGCGCTGACTAGGCACCTCTCCCTTTCGACCTCTTTCTCATACGATCGCTAATATCCAATCATCCTCCGTCTCGCACTCACGTAGCGACATTGGCAAAGGCCACGGTGAGAGCGACAACAACACAGGGCATAGGTGCAACTCGATATGCCATCCTCCGGCGCCCTCGCCTCCACCTGCCTCGCACGCGATGCGCCCCCAAATCCTTATCGCACCTATCGTGGTGTACGATGGCTTGCACCTAGGATTTAACGTATCGTCAATTATTGTCCGAATATTGCGATAATCGACCTTATTAAACTGTAGATATTAGATACCGGTCGGAGGAAGAGACTCGCGCCCGAGCGAGGTGCGTGCTCGGCGCGGAACACGAACAGTCCCCGAGCGAAACGCGTACTCTGAGGATAAGAGAAATTTCCAAGATATAACAAGATCAATTCCCGAGCGCAATGCCTGCCCGGTGTGAAAAACACGCGTCCGAGCTAAAACTTTACTCGGCACAGATCCGAGCGGAAAGCCCGCTCGGACAAAGGGATGAAACTTGCTCCCGAGCGAAGAACTTGCTCGGCGCAAAACAGAAACAATTCTGCTAAGCACAGTTTGTTTGAGGTAAATAACTCTTTTTACATATCTCACCTCATCATAAATTGTGTAGTATCGGCCATCAGATGTGGAAGATGACGCCTTCGGGATTCCTTTGGCAAAGAATTCATTGATCCCCACGGACATCGGCAGCTGTCGACGATTGGGGAACCGGCCCCCGCCGAGCTTACTTGTTGAATGAGGGATCAACCGAGGCCCCTTTCTACCAAAGGGGTAACATCGAAGATGTGGGAGACGGTCCATTAGAACAGACAGAAACACAATGATTTTATCCTGGTTCTGGCCTCTCATGATCGAGATAATAGCCATACGTCCAGTCGCCTAGTCCTGTATTAGAATGATGGATACAAGTACTTGGATCTTACAATGGGATCATCGCCCCCTCCGTTGACGGGGGCCCAATTAAATACAAGGCGTATCGGTATATATATGGTAACTGTTTCCTAAGATCGCGCCTGTTGCCTTCTTTGGACGTGCCCTTAATTCTCGCTAGGTTCGAATTCTAGGTATAACTTCCCTGAATCCTTAGCGAGATAGTCACCACCTTCCTATTTTGTGGGTTGATCACGTCCTTTGGCAATCTCCGAGCATGCCTTTGGTCTGGATTCGACCATCCAGCGTCCTCGCCGAGCATGATTGCTCGGGCATTTCTTTGAGGCCTATAGCCGATCACGCCTTGCTTCGGTATCACGGGCAAACTCATGTCCGAACATGGGAATGCTCGAGACTCATGCTTGGGTATCACATCCAAGCTGATGGTCGGGAGTTGTTCGACCGTCGGGGCAGAATGGTCCTTATAGAAAATAGTCCAAATCCCCGACATACCTTAAGTCCCGGGTTTGATCAACCGGGCCACAGGCATCCGGATAACTTGATATAATCCAGGAGCTGCCAAAGGTAAAGGATTTACCAATCCCCGACAAATTTTTTTTCTTAAACAAAATTGATTTTGTAATCCTTCGGTTCTTAGCAATTTTCAATCGGTTTTTGATACATTTTTGTTGATAATCAAATATTAAAAATTATTTGATTATCCCGATATCGAAATAGCTAACCCTGCTCGCACCTGTCGCCTGTGCCGTGGCTAGCACTCGCTACTCTCCGCACCTCATTGCACCAATGGCATCTTCCTCGGTCGCCATCGAATCCTACCGGTATTAAAGTTCGGAGAAAAGCTCGCTGAGGAGCTCCCCCACATGTTCCCTGCGCGTTTTGCGAAAACCTCCTCCCATTTCTCCGATTTACGGATAGGTCCATCCGAATTTACAAATAGGTCCTTTGCGATTTTTTGTGAGGAGAATTTTTTTTTTGCGAATCGCGTTTAGGTCTCTCGCTCGCTACTTTACGAAAAGAGCCTCACGTTAAATGTTAATTGCGAGCGAGCCCTTTTCTACTTTTTCGGAATAGCGGAAAGGTCTAAAACTATAACAAACAGGTCCCCAAGTTTTACATCCCCCATGTGTCCCCTGCGCGTTTTGCGAAAACTTCCTTCCTTTTCTTCGATTTATGGATAGGTCCCTTCGAATTTACAAATAGATCCTTTACGATTTTTTGTGAGGGGAATTTTTTTTTCGCGAATCGCGTTTAGGTGCCTCGCTCGCTACTTTACGGAAAGAGCCTCACGTTAAATGTAAATCGCGAGCGGACCTTTTTCTACTTTTTCGGAATAGCGAAAAGGTCCAAAACTGTAACAAACAGGTCCCCGGGTTTTACATCCAGGTCTTTTCTCCGTTTTCCCTGAAAAAAATATTTTCGCCAACAGAAAGATGTGTGCTTTTTCACTGGCTCGATCTCTAGGGATTCTCGAGCCTCAAAAAAATTTGAGGATACACTTAGGTCTATTTTTTCGCCGGGAACCATGTCCTTTCTCCGTTTTCCCCGGGAAAAATATTTTCATCAACAGAAAGATGTGTGTTTTTTTCCCGGCTTGGTCTCTGAGGGTTCTCGAGCCTCAAAAAAAATTAAAATGTGCGTCTAGGTATATTTTTTCTCCGAAAAAACGCAAAATCATTTTTCGTTCACACGCGCGACGTGCGCCGTACTTTCTCCGTTTTCCCCCAAAAAATGTTTTCGTCGACAAAAAGATATGTAATTTTTTCCCGGCTCGGTCTCTACGGTTTATGGAGCCTAAAAAAAATTAAAAATACGTCTGAATCTATTTTTTCACCGTAAAAAAATATAAAAAATATTTTTCGTTCGCGCGGGCCGAGTGCGCCGCGCTTTCGGGCTAGTGGTTTACGCTCGCGGAGGTGACAGCTCGTAACTACTGCTAACCTGCTGAGTGCTGATATCTGGTATACCGAAATAACGAATTAATTTGGTTAATTAGGTTCTTTTATTTTAATCTGTTGATTCGGTTACCCACCCCTGATGCTGCACCGAAAACACGTACTGTGACAGACAACAGCAGCCTTTACCACGTTTTTTATTCTCCAGCAATCACGTGGAGAATGTCCTATAGATTTAAGACTTTACCGACATAAACTTAGGGGTGAAAACGGATCGGATACGGTCGGATATTGCTGTTCCCGTATCTTAACCCATATTTTTTTCCCGGATTCGGAATCGGATACGGTAAGATCGAATACGGATACGAATATGGATATTTCGGAGTTTCGGATATGGTAATGTCGGAGCGGATACATACCGGATTCGGTTCGGAAACGGATAATACAAACGGATACATACTTGTTGAAACATTTGACAAGCAATAAATTCATATATATTACATAAATTTGACAACTCACACAACACAAGTATAACAAGGTATCAAATTCATACATAACTTGAACAACTAAGTTCCGCTCGTCCAACAGGCCAACACAGTGAATTCATGCGGCGGCGGCGGCGGAGGAGGCTCAAGCACTAGGGTTAGTTTTCGGGTTGGGGAATCGAATGGGGAGGCAAAGACTGAGGCTTGCGGGAATCGAATGGGAAGCCCTTGACTCTTGAGTCTTGACTTGAGTACGGAGTACCCTTGTTTTGTTGATTCGGATATCCGGTCGGATAATATCCGGTTACCATATACCGCAGCTATTCGGTCGGATATCCTGTCTACCGTATCCGTTACCGTATCCGGTAGCAAGTATCCGGTACCGTATCCGAATCTGGCCGGATACAGAATTTTTTTTCCCGGATACGGTTTTTAACGGATTCGGTACCGGATCGGTCGGGATTAACCCGTACCATTTTCACCCCTACATAAACTATTGATTCCATTACCTTGTTGTGGCATGTCAGTAAGTGTAACTGCTGCATCGTTTTTAGTAGCCCCTTTCACCGTCGCAGCTTCACTACCGGCCGAAGTGCGCAACGAGTTGGTCTTGGATTTTTCTGCCTTGCATTGTTCGCCCGCTTTGTTGGACCTGGGAAGCGTACTCCGCTTCTGTTCTGAGTTATGACTTGGCAATTGCCGCATTTCTTCCCCCAAAAAATGTCTCCTTCCGAGGTTACTCTCTTTTGAAAAGATCTAAACTCGAGCAAGAACTGACTGTTCTTTCGCATCTCATCCGTCTAGCTAGGCGCGCGTGTGCTTGTCCTTCTCAATATTGCGAACCACATAAAATGGTGCTACGACGTTTATTTTACCGATTCTTTGCTCTTCTTATCCTCTTGGGACTCCTGTCCTGTTACTTTCGGTCTCTCTCACTTGTCACTAAGAACAAGCATTGAGATTTATGGGGAGATAGAATGGAAGGTCACAGCTCAAAAGTGCGAAGTATCCAGGTACACGGTTCAAAAGTTTTTGGATACTAAAAAAGAGGAAAAATTCGTATTTAATACAACATTTGGCTCGTATTTACGAAACAGTACAACAATTTAGTGTATTTACAAAAAAAAAACAATCATCTCCAGTTGTCCAAAAACCGAAAATACATCTTTGGTTTGTGGAAAACCGGACAATATGTATTTGGATCACGGGAAACCGGAGATGGAATGAGCGGTTCATGGGCAACCGGAGAGGGCAACAGCGGTTCGTGGGAAACCGGCCATGGGGCGCACGGTCGACGAGGCATGGGCCATGTCCGGTGCATGGGCAACCGGCCATGGGATCATGCGCAACTAGCCATGGGCACGCTCATCGAGGCGCCGAAAGTGGAGATAGGAGGCACTGTGGAGCAAAAGAATGACTGGAATTTGTCCAACGTGATTTGCGGAGGCTGGCTTATAAGAAGGAGGAGAGAACGTCTGACGATCGCGATGTTTGCTTCCTGATTAGTCACGAGCGCGAGGTTTCAGTGAGTGAAGTTTGACGTGAGGTTCCAGTGAGTGAAGTTTTGCGAGCGCGAGGTTATGCGGAGGAACATTCTGTGACGTGGTATTTGAGTAGCCGCACTACTGCAAAAGCGAAGCTATTTGAGTACTATTGTGTGGTTATGTTATCGATTAACATGTGAAAGTGAAGTAGTGAATTCATAGTTTAAATATTAATTGGGTTTCTGTTTTGGTTATGCAGAGGAAACCATGGTATTGACACAACCGAAGTCGGAAGCGATTTTCATCCTAAAACTGTTGCTGCAGCAATCAAGATGCACATTACTAAAGTTTAGTGATTTGTATAATTAATGATGTACTTTTAATTCCGCAATCATGCTATAATAATTTATATGTAGCTTTTGGCATGCTATATTTAGCCTAGTTGCATGGTAAACCCAAATTGAGTGAGACAAGACCATGCAATTCTTGTAAAATCACTAGCTTCGAGATTACCCAAAAATATTAAGTATGTGATCACTGTACAACTTTTAAATTCAATTTGGTTAAAAGTTAGGCTATCCTTCTCATTGCGACCCACATAAAATGGTGCTACGACGTTTATTTTACTGATTCTTTGGTCTTCTTAGCCTCTTGGGACTCCTGTCCTGTTACTTTCGGTCTCTCACTTGTCACTAAGAACAAGCATTGAGATTTATGGGGAGAATGGAAGGTCACAGCTCAAAAGTGCGAAGTATCCAGGTACACGGTTCAAAAGTTTTTGGATACTAAAAAAGAATGTTCTTTTACATTCTCATCATTCTGTCCGTACAGAGCACGGATTACATACTCTTTGCCGGTACAAGGCAAACATGAGCATCCAAGGAAGGAGAACACGTTAAAATAGACTAGCAGTACTAGCCACCAAGATAGGTTGGGCACACAAAATCGCACTATAATAATATCACAAACCTCTGTAATTCCCCACTGTAAATTCTATACCATGTTTTGTTTTTTTTTACTTGCATCGGTTTGGTGTCATTTACATTTTGCTCGGTCGTGTCAGTAATGTATGTACTTCTGTCCCAGCTTAAATTTAGAACTGTTCACCCAAGCAGCCGTTCGCGTCTCTTTCCGTTGCCTTTGCCAGCCTACGAAGATCAGAAGATGCGTGCCCCACAGGGCTTGGCCTTCGCGTCTCTCTCTCCGGTTGGTCCGTCGCGTCCCATTCCCGAGTCCGATGATCCGATCCGGCGCGGCGCGGCGCGGCCTGCATCATTGCTTGGATCGCCCGCCCGGTTGTTCCGCGTCCGCGGTCGTTGCCGCGTCGAGACGAATTGTGGTTGCACAGGCGGCGGCTGTCGTGGTCGGCGCGGTCATCGTGGCCGCCGCCGCTTTGGTGGCGGGGGTGAGGCCGAGGATGAGGAGCGCCGTGACAACGACCAGCGCGGCGGCCCCACCGAACACGCCGTTCTTGGCCACGTAGCAGTCGCCGTCCATCCACCCCCGGCCGTAGCGCTGCCCGTGGTTCATGCTCGCCGCCGTCGCCAGCAGGATGACGGCCAGCGCGAAGCTCACCCTGCACAACCGACGCCATGGTGTCGTCAGAAAATTAGTCCGCTCGCACGTATTTTATGTATTTGCCTCGCGCCACGGTCATATTACACGTACCATGAGAGGACCAGGAGGGCGACGGACGCGACGCGGCCTCTGGTGGTAGCGGACTTGCTGGGCTTGGAGGCACACATGGTGGTCGCCACCGCGGTGGTGCCCACGAGCTGCGCCACGGAGAGGAAGGCGATGGCCGCGACGCCCAATTCGAAGGCGGAGCTCTTGGGAAGGGAGCAGAGGCTGCCGTCCAGCTTCATGTCCTCCTCCTGCGCCACCGACAGACGATTCAGATCCGGGAACCGGGGTTTCCTGCCAATTGCCGGACGAGGAGGACGGAGGGGTACCTTGACTTTGTGGAATTCGGCGGCGAGGGAGCAGGAGAAGGCGGTGGCGCAGAGCAGGACGACGCTGCCGCAGATGGCGGCCCAGCAGGACGCCCCCCAGCTCCCCTTCTCCATCTTCCTCTCGAGCTAAGCCTGAACTGAAATCTGAAATGCTTGGTCTGTGTGGCAAATTCGACTAACTCTCCTCTTGTCTATCCCTCTTGCCTCGCTTTGCTTCGTGGGAGTGCAGACACAATAATTCGTGTCATCTATGTATCTATTTATCAACATGTGAAAACAAATGAAGAAATTCTGCGAGCAGGTCACTGAAGAGACTGATTGGGTGCTTCGAATTGAGCAAAGGAGGGTTGGTAGGCGTGGAAGATAATAATACTAGAACAGAAAGGGGACAGAAACAGAGACTGGATGCGGAACAAATCACATGGCATCGTCCACTCATGAACTTTGTTTGGTCAACCAGATAGGCCCTGTTCGGGACTGATAAAAAACCACATTATTTTTGACATGTTGAGTCGGTATCATCGAGATCAGCCTGTCTAGCACGTCGCGTCGTATCTCTGCATGCATGGAACTGCTTCATTAGTTTTTATATTTTTTTGCTAGAAAATTTTAGAGAGATAGAATTTGTTTGTTATTATATTATTTTTCTGTTAGATAATATTTAAGGAGATTAAATTTGTTTGTTGGTATATTGCTTTTTACATTTTTGTTAGGGATTTTTTAGGAAAGCGGAAAGAAGGGGTGGAGCTGGAGGGCCAGATGAACCATCACCACTAGCTTTTTAAAAAAGTAGTAAATATAATATAATTTTTAAATAAAATTACATAAAAATATGTTTAAAAAATAATTATATAAATATACCTCTGTCACCAATTGAATTGACGACTGTGCTTTTGTCGCCGATTCATTTGGTGGTAGATAACATGTCGCCAAACGAATAGGTTTTTTTTTTCGACATATTTTTTTTGTAATTTTATTTTTTAAATGTATTGTTTTAAAAGAAATTATTGGGGGGGAAGGTGAGGTGAGGGCTAGGAAAGAATCATGCACCATCATGGCTAATCCTAATCATCCTGCACCAGCCACTACCTAATACTAGCTAGTGAACGCTTGTAGGCTAAATACTCAGCAGCCAGCTCTAAACTTCAACCAGACGTGTCATGATCAAGCCACCCAAACGGGACGGGTAACACATGATTAGACCGGTGGGTGCTGCATGCGCGTGCCGAAACCCAAAGGTGGATCGAGAAAACAACTCGAGAAAGAGCGGGACGTGAGGGCAGGATTGCGAGGAATCGCGCCTCCTCTTCTTTCCCCGTCGTGCCGCGCGCCTTTCAACCGCTGCTTTTCAGCCGCTGTCTTCGCGTTCGCCGGGAGGCGGCGGCAACGGCGACGTGGGTGGCGGGCGGGCTCACCGGTAAACACGCGGAGGAAGCTATCCAGTAGTGCTCCTACTGTAGTTTCTCGGTGATTAAGGGTGCGTTTGGTTGGATGTACGAGGGTGAACGGAACAGGATGGATGGAATGATCCTGGATGAGATGGTTCAGGGAAGGTGTTTGGTTGTCTGAATGGGATGGTACAAGTTTTTGTTTGGTTGCCTGAATGGGATGATCCTGGATCGTTCAAGATGCTGTTTGGTTTAAAGGATGAGGTAAGTATGAAATAGTGTTGTATTATCTGCAGATAGAATACCCTTGAGTGATCAAAAAGCCAGATTAACCACGTGCTTATCAAAGAAAAACAATGGCAACCTAAGTAGCTAGCAGCAACAACTATGCATTGTACATGATATGCATGATATACAACTATGCAATGGCGTGCGACGAAGACGGCGCGGGAGCGGCGGAGTGAGGGCACGGAGTGAGGCCGCCCGTGAGGAAGACCGCGGGGAGTGGCCCCGAGAGGAAGAACGCGTCGGGACGAGTTGGTTCGGCCAAATTGGCGAACGGGATGGTACAGATATCCGAGGAATATTCCCGAATCTGTACCACTTCATCTTTGGATGAGATGGTTCCATACACCCAACCAAACGCATGTACCAAAACTTATCCTGCATCGCCCTGCCTGCTTCACTGCATTCTCCAACCAAACGCACCCTAAACTGTTGATCCAACGCTCGACTATTGGATATTTACAGAGGCCGAGCTGGAATTTCATTGAGTTTAAACTTTGTTCTATGGCAGCAAATGCTATGTACTTTTGCTGCTCATTTATGTTCAAGGTAAGTTTGATGTGAGTATGCTTCGTTGCCCATGGTTTAATTATATAGTGGCCTTTTTGGTTAGTTGCATACTTGCATGCAGACTGATTGCACCCCAGCAAGCTGACTAGTGAATACATCTTCATTGAGGGAAAAGGTTGACACAGAGCTCTTACATCCATGCAAGCCGCAGCTATATAGGAAATAAATTTGGTGGAGGAGATGTGCAAACTCTTTCCCGTGCATACCTAACGCTGATTGATACTGCGTAGACAATCCTGCAATCCAACGCCATGATATTAAAGTGAGGACTTTGAACTCACATCTTGCTTATTTCGATACAATTCTGTGCATTAAATGACAATTTAATGTCATGACGTTGGATTGCAGGATTATCCACATGGCATCAATCAGCGTCAGGTATGTACGAAAAAGTGTTTGCACATCTCCTCCTCCGAATTTATTTCCGGCTATGTATCTTCCAAGGGTGCACCTAACGCGCTACCGCCTTGCTACTTTCTGTCGCGTTCGTCCTGTTCCATTCTGCTTTACTGCTGCCAATATGCCATCCTGTCTCGTTGTGCTGCCGCGCCCTCCTCCTTCGGCCAGTGCCTCGTCTATCGTAGTCGCCGCCCACCTCGCTCTGCTGCCATCGTGCAACCAACCTTTCCTCACCTCCGGCGAGTGCCCTATGGACCCTGCCACCTCCCCGCCGGCCGGCCACCTAGCACGGCTCCTGGCACCACCCACCCCTAAGTCGTTGCCATCGTCACCATGAAGAAGGCACAAGAAAACCTTCACTGATCCGGGAAAACCCTACCGTTATTTTTATCATCCGTCACCAAAGAAACTGCTACGAAGTGTAGAAACAATTTTCATCTTCCGAACTGTATAGATAGGAAATCCGATTTATGCGTGCATCGAATATCAAGAATACATAAAAGAAAAAAAAAGGGGGGGGCAAACTGTCACACCACGCACGTGAAAGATAGAAAAAGACATGGGAATTAGATGTTCTTCTTACATGGTGTTCCTCCCTAGCATAGCCTGTAATTGTTGACTGTCTAATGGCTGCCTGTAAGCAAAAAAAGGAATGCCTACATGGACAACTTATCCTTTTCTTTGACCTGCTAGCTAACGTGTACATCTTTTGTTACAGAGGAAATCGACATGAACATTGATAATTCTGCTGCAGCGACCAAAGAGGCAAAGACAGAAATTGTGAAAGCATCCACTACTCAGAAATCAAATTCATCCCTGGTATGTTCAGAGTAATACAAATTACTGAAGCCTCCTTTTTTTATAGCTATTTCTCTACCGTGACAAAACATTTCATGTGCAGCTTTGCTTGCTTTTGGTGATCTTTGGGGTCGTATTGCTTATCGTGATAATAGTTTTGACAACTTGAGACACGAAAATTTCGAGGCTTAGTGGTGCACTCGGAGGAGTTGAGGTTTGACCAAATAATATATGGAAGATGAATCTGCATCCCTGGAAGGCTTTGATCTTAGCTTCTGCTTTTACTCGGAGGAGTTGAGGTTTGACCAAATAATATATGGAAGATTAATCTGCATCCCTGGAAGGCTTTGATCTTAGCTTCTGCTTTTGTGTGAAAAACTGCTTCCGACGGAACTGTAGAAGGTTCTTGTTTCTTTTAGGTTTTTTGAGTTGTGAGTGCATGTTCTTGTGTCATGCGTGAGTCTCTTTTTTCATGGCTTGCCTTGAATGAGCATTGATGCTCTTTTGCTCCTTTGAAGATTTGCTTGGCATTCTGTAAGTATTTACAATGAATAAAACAAAACAGTGATTCTCCAGTCTTAAAGCCTGTTTTGTCGTCTTGAAAAACTGCCTTAAAGCTTGTTTTCTATAAGCTAAATGCCAGGAAATTTTCTGACCAGGTGCGGAGCGAGCAAAATCTGAGAGCAGCCAGGATACTGCGAAGAAATTACCCGAGGAAAAAGCAAACATGTCAATTGGACTGGCCCGATTTGGGGGCTACACCGAAATTTGCACTGGGCTCGTCCGGTAAGCAGGCGCCGACGACGGTGCAGCCGGCAGGACCCATAGGGCCGTGCGGATTATCCTTACGCAGCCCGTGCAGGATGTGCAGTCTTTGAGCCGCTCACTTCGCCTCTTCTCTGCCTCCGTTGCTGCTAGGTCCATGAGTCGGCCCACATAAATCCTTAAACGTCCTTTTCCATCCCCAGAGCCCATCACATGATAAAAGAAATCATCGCTCGATCCGTATGTATTTTTTTTTAAAATCAAGCTTTCTCAAAACCCATATATAAATGCATAAGCGGAGAAGCTAGATTTGTAAAGAAAATAAGGTACACGTGACGTGACGAATTAAGTGATAAAGTGGAAATAAGCGAGTGAGCGAACGATTGCGTCATGTCTGAAGTGCAAGCAGGGGAAATAGTTAGTTAGTACGCCGTTGTCTTGTCCCCCGTTCTATTTCCGGACGCGCTTGATGTACTGCTACGCAACTGTCCGGTTTTTCGCCACAACTTTTTAAGCCTTGGCAGCTAAATTTGCCCAGTTTTTCTGTCTACTGCACATCTCTCCGTGACGATGATGCAGCACTAGTCTACGTAAAAACGAACAGGACACTGGGCGCAATTTCGAGGACCACATATATAGAGATTGGCGGTTTGTTGTCTACTGCATGAAGCCACACGAGACATATCATAATCGCTCGCCTCCGTCTCCAAATCATTGTACTCGTCACGTGTGACCAGAAACCATCATCGTTTAGCCGTGTGTTGGTCTGGTCAGTCGCCTATCCCATTCTCCGTTTCTCAGGCTGTCTTCTTGTCATCATCGTTCTATAAATGCCGTCACAGCCTTAATAGCGTCTGGTCGTACGTAGTCATTCGTCTCGTCCTCTCGCTCGATTTTATTAGTGCTGCATCTCAACCGTGTCCAACCGTGTCCCTTCCCCTCTCCCTTTCCCTTCACGAAGAGATTCCCATTCCCTTCAGCGCTCCAACAGATTCCCTTCAGCATTACCTTCGTGAAGGGATTCTCTCTCCCATTCTCTCTAGCAAGGGATTCTCTCTCCTTTCCCTATACAATTCCCTTTAAAGGGAATCTGTTGGAGATGATGGCAAATAAATGGAATGGGAATGAGGAAAGGGAACGGGGAAGGGAATGAAACGAAGGGAATATGGTTGGAGATGGTCTTAGGCGATCCTGGTCGTGCTCCTACAGGCTCCATGTCCATTTCCTTATGACGTGCTCGCTCCGTGCGCAGTTATATCATTCGTTTAGCTCACCTGGTAATAGAGCTTAAGTATTTTCTCACCCTTCTTTGAACAGAACGACCGCATGCCGCAATGATAACGTCACCCTTCTTTGAACAGAACCTTCGTGGTCGTCGACTCTTGCACCTCCTTCTACCCTGCCCTACCCATGGTAGATAAGTGCAACTCTAATCCCTCCCTCCTACTGGTACTGTGTTTCAACTCCGATCGAATTCGGTGGTTCATTATTCGATTCGATGCATCTTGGTCGGTTCTTGATCTAATCTTGGTTCTCGAGCGAGAGGTGGACTTGCACACCAACCGCACCAGCCACATGGAGTTCATGGACAAGACCATGGAGGTGGCCAAGCTTATCAAAATCGACGCGCTGCAAAGGCTAGCCTCCGACGCCATGGACGCCGATGCCTCCGGAAACGGGGAGCCACAAGGTGAGGTTTCGAATTCGATATAAGCAAAGGATTTAACCTGCGATAGCTTTTGAGTGTTGAGGAGGGTGTGTAATTGCCTTGCGCTCCGCTCACTGCCCCTTTTCTTAGTTGTGAGCAATCGAACCCAAATCTTTGAGTTTGTCTTCGACCGGTGAATTGCGTACGGATTTATTTGCTTCGTGGTAACCCTAATAATTTAATCCAGCAATGAATCCCCGTTTTTTTCTATCTCAATTGATCCCATCCCATCCCATCCCATCCTATCTCATAGGACTATCCAAGGTACGGGTGCATCCAGCCCATGTCCAAGTACACATCGTATTTGGTTTCCTAATCTATTGCTATTTATACATCTGAATTCTAGGTTCTAATTTGCTCTTCATGCACTACTACAAAACACTTAATATGAGTCGGTCCATTAGTGTCGGGTTTTTTCGAACCGACACAAATAAAGTTTTTGTGTCGGTTCTAAAACTCAAAATGGCGGGAAGACTATTTGTGTCGGTTCTAGCTAAAAACCGACACAAATAGTCTGCCTATTATTTGTGTCGGTTCTAGCTAAAAACTGACACAAATAATACTATCTGTGTCGGTTCTAGCCAAAAACCGACACAAATAATACTATCGGTGTCGGTTCTAGCCAAAAACCGACACAAATAATACTATCTGTGTCGGTTCTAGCCAAAAACCGACACAAATAGTCCGCGTCTCTGTGTGATAGTAAAACGGTCATAACTTTTGACTCGTAACTCCGATCGAGGCGTTCTTTGGCTTGTTAGAAAGATGACGAGAAGCTCTATTCATAAATAAGTAGGTTTTTAATTATTTACTTGTGTGAGTGCGAGCAAGACGAAAGAATTTAAACAAAAACATCATTTAAAACCTCAAAACGGCCTCCGAAGTTTATTACCCGTTTTGGAGTACGATAACATTACAATATATCTCAAACCGTGTTTAGAATATGAGAAAATTAAAATTGGTTTTCGGGTACTCTGCAGGGTTAAGAGGAGAAGAACGCGTTATATGTCACATGCGATCACAGTAGTACTAAAGCACTGTATCCTGTAAGAATTCTGAAGTTAAGCGTGCTTGGGTGAGAGTAGTTCTAAGATGGGTGACCTCTCGGGAAGTTAAGCTTGATCCTGTTAGAACTTTGAAATTAAATATGCTTGGGCAAGAACACATTAGTATGGGCTATATGTGGTTGATGCGTGGCATGGAGCCAGATTTAACACAACTACAAATAATAACAGATATATTTTTTATCATATTATTTGCATCGGTTCTAGCCAAAAACCGACACTGATAATCTCCAATTATTACTGTCGGTACATCTGTGTCGGTTTGAAAACCGACACTAATGTCGGTTTCGAACCGACACAGATGAGGTTCTCTGTAGTAGTGATGGTGAGAGCACTTCCCAAAGGCTTTTGCTTTTGGATCACATATTATGTGACAACGTGACGCTTTCAAAAGCCTGTATTGCGAGCAATTTGACTTAGCTTGCCTTGTTGCTCGTCTTGTACTAATTGAAATCAGCCTTTGGTTTAATGGTTTATATATCTGGGTTAACCGACTTAAGGGCTAAGATATATCAGACTTAAGGGCTAAGATATATTCTGATATGACATAGGATTGGAATAGGTAATTGTGGCACTATTTTCTCTAAGCAAACATGATCTATTCTGTTGTGCTTCTGCATTATAAGAAGTTGTCCACTGAAGACTGAACAAATCCTTGGAAATCTTAAATTCACATAGTGATAATACCGCCTTGATCTCACTAGCGCATCGAAATTTTGCCCTTCTTTCTAGGAAATTAATATTGTGGAGCTTTCCAAGCCAGTTGGATGGGTTCATATATCACTATCTGGAGCTGATCTTCAGTATGTCTTTTAGAATTGAACATAAATATGCTTCAAAACTGTCTTTGCGTATAGGTATGCTAGTTATAGGATGCCATTATTTTGTCTCTCCTAGAATTGAAATTCAAAGGTATAGCAGTCATTACCATCCCATACATGCTTTCTGTAACATATTCTATTTTGTCAGATCAATCGAGTCAAATTTGTTTATTCCAACACAAATGAGGTAATAGGTGCTGCTTCTGTTGGCTTCGAATTGTTTCGTAGTTGCAAATTTTAAGAAACAACTTTACCAAAGAAATATTTTTGATATAATTATGTGTTTGGTATGTTGATTTCGTTGTGCTTTCAAATAATGCAGACCTTAGCAATGGCAATGGAATTCCAGACACTGGCATCTTAATATCGTTTTCAATCAAATGATAATAATACAGGTTGTGTACCACTTTAGTTGATGTAGAATTCATACATCTACTATTCCATGTTTACCAATGTCATGTGAGAGTGTCTTTTTGTGAGGAGGAGGATGCCTTTTATTATGCTTTTGTAATAACAGCATAGTTTTCACCGTCTTTTTTTAAAAATCTTTTCGTTTCGAATGGGCTTAAGCAAACACCGGTGCATTGCAGGTGTGATGTGTCCTGTCTCCACTGTATTGGGCAGCGGCCAGAGCAGCAGTTGGACTTGGACCGCACTGCGCGCTGCACCTCATGCGGCGTTGATTGCCCTCTCATCTAAGGTACTTAGTTCGCATGTGACGATCGATGAATTGTACATTGCAATTTGATTCACTTTGCTAGCGTGCACATAGTACCTGGAGGCTTTACGTTTACGAGGTGGGTTTGCGAATCTTATTGTCACTGATCACATGCAGACAGATCCGAGGTGACCGCTACGAACTGCATAATTTCATGTAACAAAAAAATGGGAGGCCACATCGGAGCCATATGGTTGGTTGTCCTTGATCACTCCGGTCCTTCCAGGTGTGCTGACTGGTCGTCGATTTGAAGCGGCAGACTTTTTTTTTTAATCATTCTTAAGAGTTTAAGAGTTATCAAAGTATCTATTAAACTAGTGTTAAGAGGCACTAAGAGTTTAAAATGTAAAAATACTAAGAGAAATTAAGATTTTAAAAGTAATTTAGTGGTCATCATAGTAGTATTCTAATGATGTAAAACTCTCGTGTTTCGGAGGGATACCATTCCTGGGTTACTGGTCATCCATTCGCACATCTTGGCGTTGGCACAGTTCATTTCTGGAAAGGTGCTTCTTCTAAGCTCTGTTTCGAAAGTGTTTCTTAATTAAAACACACCTACATATTGGTTCCAAACTTCCAATCTAATCCATCGACTTTTAGACTCTGTTTGGTAGAGTTTTAGCTTCACTAGATTCGTGGATCTGATGGAGTTGGGTATTTCTAGCTCCACTAGATCCGTTGAGCTAAACCTGTAGGTATATTAGGAGTGTTTAGATAGGTCATCTTGTTCACATTTTAGAATAAAAATATAAATCTAATTCACTTTATTTTAGCTTACAAGTTTCAGATCTGAGGTGAAGCTGGGATCTGGAGCTCTGCCAAATAGGCCAATATTCTTGGATTCTGTTTTTGATACCGACTCACTAGCTAATAGTATACCCGGTATATTAAATCTAGAAGCTTTCCGGCCCCCGCACGACCTCCACGTCGTTTCGGAGCGATGAGCTCGCTCTGCGGCCGGCCATGTCGCCCCGCTTTGCGTCTCGGTTGATACAGCTTAAGTAATTTTACTCCCTTGCTAGTCATCAACGGCACCGTGGCGAGGTGGGAATGCGCTTCACTGCGAGGCCCGCGACGCGACTTTGATCCCGTCTATGCGCGCTCGCATTGCCACTCACAATTTTTGCTCGTGCGACGCATCAACGCGTGGTGCGGCCGCGTGGCGCCGTTTATTTTGCGAAAATACCACATGATTCTCAGGAATTACATAAAAGTCCATGTGTTCCCGTTTATTTTTGTGAAAAGGCCTCAAAATTCTTTAAAATTACATCCAAGTCCCTTTTCCCGTAGAATATCCCTCGAAAATTCAAAAAATTACATCAATACCCCCCAAAGCAAAAGTGATTTTTTTTAAAAAATGAAAAATTATTGCAGCAAAGATAAATTTGTATCGTACTGGTCGCCATTTGTATCGTTATGCTTGTACTTTATGCTTTCAATTGCGAACTAATTCATTTTCTTCAAATTTGTAGGGTACTACTCGTCATTTGTATCGTACTGTATGCGTCACGTACATTAAATTTTTTTTTATAATTCAACAAGTATCCTGTCATTCTAAATTATCTTTGTCAGTATTGAAATATGCGAAGAAACAAAATCAATAAATAAACGAACTGATCCGGAAAGAGGGGTCGAAAGGGTATTTTGGTTATTTTAGAGACTTGGTTTGACGGAGTGGAGGTTATTTTTGAATTCAGTGCTTCGAACTAATGAAGAAAGTGTATTTTTGGATTTTTTAAGATTTTTCAGACTAATTAAATCTGAAAAATAAAAAATAAAAAGCAATATTCCAGCGGACACCATCGGCTGGAAACAAAAAATATTAAAAAAATACCAAGCGAACGCAGTCCACTGGAATTATAAAAAATAAAAATGTTCTTAAAAAAATAAAAAAATATTTAGCGGTCGGAGATCACTTGAATTGTTTTTAAAAATAAAAAAAATTCAACGCTCGGGGACCACTTGAATTATTTTAATTTTTTTTTAAAAAAAATCAGCAGATGGGAACCGATGTTTTTTTACTGTTTAGAGTTTGTGTCTAATATTTAATCGGATCAATGATCAGTTATGGAAAAAAAATCAAGAGAGGGAAATAGGATAGTAAAAAAATTCACGGATCAAATCCCAGGGGAGGCCGTTTGATGGTGCCGTACAGAGTATAGTATTTTTAGTCACATTCGTTTCTCGGTTTTTCTTTTCGCGTGCTTTCTCTTGTTTCTTCCTGAAGCATTTACTACTTTGACATTGTCAGACAAGCAGTTCCAGCCCCCTCGACGCGTACACACTCACTTACTCTCGGTCTCTGTCCTTTTTCTATACTCTGCCTCCTCTGCTGCTCGCATCTCTTCAACTCAACTGCCCAAGCGCCTGCCGCCTCACCACTCACCAGTCACCATAGCGGCATAGCCGCTTGCTAGTACAGTGGTAAGCCCATCTGCCCATGCCCATGTTTCTCCATCTGTGTTTCGCGGGTGATTTGATTTGCTCCTTCGCTGAGGAACCCTTCACTTTGATTTGCATCCTCTTTCCTTCGCCGCAGATCCATGTCGGAGCGCTCCGGCCGCTGACTTCTCGGCTCCGACGCCGCAGAGGTACCACTACTGCACTTCTCCCCTCTCTACATTTCTTCGCAAAGAACCTCCTCCCCCCGAAATGAAATGCTGGTGCGGTTCGAGCTCCAACCCTCCCCATCGTTCCACCTGCAGTACTGCTGCTCTTTTCAATCTACTTCCCGACGAAATCATCGCTTATCTAGTATATGTACCTGTTTTTTTTTTTAAATCCAGCATGTACCATGTATTTATAAATTTGGGTCTCTTTCTCACCACGAAAGACGAGACTATCTTTTGTCGCGCCTAGAAATCACCGGCGCCGCGGCAGACGAGGGAAGAGGGGGCACTGCTGTGCTGAGAGCACGAGAGGAGCTGCGGCAGCACACACGGCACTTCATTGCCACGCCTAGGTAGCACGGAAGGGATCCTGCCACAGTGGTGCTCCCCAAACGATGTGTCCTGTTGCGTTTTTTTTTGTGGTAGATGAGGATGCTAAATTTGCAAGTAGATACATGCAGGGTTTGATTTGAGAAAAAAAACGAGATGGAGGGGATGATTTCCTTTCTGACCACTAAGCAGGATGAAAAGGGTAAACGAGGCGCATTTCCCAGGCAGAAAAGTGTCCGGCCACCATCCAGCGCAGAGTAGACCAGTAAACTCCTCCCACTGTCGTCTTCGTAAACTGCATCCTTGCGAGGTCGTCGTCATCACCGCAGCATCAAAGCTTTGTGAAAGAAAACAAGGAACAATCCTCGTTTACCTCACAGTTTCAGACCAGTGTTTCACCTTTGCCCCCCCATCTTTTTCAGGAGGAGGTCATCACTTTCCGGTTCTCCCTTTGGGAAAGCGGCCACCAAGTCGCAGCGCACTAAGGGCATCTGCAATGGTGCCACTTCAGCTTACTATAAGGGTGCCAACTCAGCATTTTGCTTAGGTGGATGAGAGAAAAATAAGAGAGAGATATAAACTGACTACTAACTTATAGTCAGGCTATAGCTGATTCCAAGGCATTTATCACCTCTTACATATGGGTCCATATTTAATTTTATAGACAATGCTATAGCTAGTCCATTGGAGAGGTTATCTATTAGCTATCTATAGATGACATGTACATTTTTTATAGCTAGTAGTTGACTACACCATTGCAGATGCCCTAAAAGCGGCCCAACGAAAAGCCTTCGCCTATCCATGTCCTGTTCCTTTCCTCGTCCTCCCACCGTCCAGTTCAAAATTCAAAGTTAAAACGCCTCCGCACCGCGAGGCGCTGCGCTGCACGGCCGCGCGGCCTCCACCAGCGAGTCCCCGCCCCGAGCGGTCAGGGTCACCGCCCGGTAGCAGCCGTAGGCCCGTAGCACTAGGTCCGGACGTGCGGGTTAGCGGAGTAATCTAATCGCCTCGTTAAGGTATTATTAGCCGTATCTAATGGCTAGATCAGCTCCCTCCCCTGCCTTTTGCCCTGCCTTTTGCCTTGATGGGTCAATCATTAGCATCTGAAAAGGCGCGTTGCAAGTCGCAGTGCGGGTGCTTGTGGCTGTCTGGTGGTGCGTTGCGGACCCTGCGCTGCGGTAAGCAAGTTAAAGGGGGGAAGAGGAGAAGAGAAGAGATTAAATTTTTTTGGCCGTACGAACAAACACTCGTCCCTCCTCTGTTATTTTCTTCTTGCTCGCCTCGCAAACAATCGTCGCCGTGTACGCCTCCCCGTGTTTATTGCGATTTGCGAGTACAATGTTTGAGCTTTGCGGCGGCATTTATTGCAAGAGATGTGTTGTGGTCTAGTAGTACAGTACGTCGTAACCTGCTCATTCAAATCGTGATGTTTTTGGGTTTCAGTTACTGCTGCTGCTGGTGGTGCCGGTGCGTTCTTGGAGAGGATTGGGAGAGGGGAGAGGAAGATGAGGATGAAGACGCTGGCGTGCTGCCGGCGGCGGCCGCAGGACTTCAGCGTCGACATGGATCAGGAGCCGGACAGTAAGCCTAAGATCTCTCCCCCCCTTTCTTCCTGCCATTTCCGGTTAAATTTTGGTTATCTTTGTTGATTTTGTGGTGTTCTTGCTCCGGTGCTGTGCCTGCTGCTACCGCATTGTTTGGTTATGCAGCTTGTGTTCTTGCATCGGCTGCGATGTCTCCTGTTGTTTATTAGTTGTTTAGTCGTTGGATGCTGCTGCGGTGCTTGCCTAACTGCAAACCACGGACATCTTGCTGCATCCAGATTCCAGAGTCCCAAATCTGCCCAAAACTAGGAGCTAACCAGCATCTTTTTACAGAAAATGTTCTAAGAGACAGTATAGCAGTACTGCTAGATGGATAGAGTGATGGAGTCAGCACTCGTAATAGATTCGGAGCTGAGAGGCCACGGCCAAGGCAACTTGTTCGTAGGCCTCCCCGCGTGCTTGGTTTCAGAATTCAGAGGCTGCAGCACGGTGCAGTGGGTTGAGAAAGTGGGAGTAATCCGGGGTGACGAAAGATACAGGAACTGAAGGAGTAAGAGGGTGCAACGAGTTATGATCCCCGCGATCTGATATGATACGGTCCGGCCGGCGCCGGCCGCATTCACGCCTCACCGTGCTGCGCCACAGTTCCACGTCTCAACCAACTACAGTCAACACTAGTACTCCTATCAGGAAAACTCACTGCTACTTCAAATCATTTTTCCCATTGAATCTCACCTAAGCTTGTGTTGGCCTTTCCGTTTGCCTTTTACCTGGATCGCACACCGTGAAGTGTTCTTTTTTTTCTTCTTGCTTTTGTAGCCCTTTCCACTTTTTGTGTGTGTGTGGGGTGGGGGGTGGGGAGATAGTACACACGCAAGGAAATTTTTATTTTTAACCCTATATCGGAGCTCGAAAGATGGTTACGGGTCATTTATCGTGGTCTGATTTCAAAGTCGGCACCCTCGTCGGGTCCTGCCGTGGCAGCCCTCCTCCCACATTCCTGCACTTCTCCCGACCTGCGCCGCCGTCTAGCTTCTAAACTCCCCATATGTCGTCTGCTCTTCCGATATCACCAATGGGTTATTTTCACAATTTTGAACAAAAGGGAACTTTATTTGTCAAAAATAAAATTTGGACCTAGAAAATAGATCACTTTTTTTTTGCTACTTTTTGATCTTTTTTCCCTGTGTTCATTTGTTTTGTCTGTAGCTTCGCATATAATTTAGTAATTTACACAGTGGAGAGGCTCGTGTTGTGTGGGCCCCGGCTACTTTCTTTCAGCAGGGTCTAGTGCGGTATTTGTGCCCTCATTGACTTCGGGGACTAAAGTGCTAACGAGGTGGTACACTGCTTTTTAGACGCTGCGCGGAGAGGCAGGGACGGCGAGACACGGGGGGTACGACTTACACGTACCTAACGACCGAATAATGTAATGAGCCTGTGCCACGTTGTCATCCGCTGGACGTGTGTACTTCTCGTGATGCCCATCGTTGTTTAGACGCAGACTGCTTTGGGTTCAAAGACGAAGTACTTTGTACGGACACTCTCAATGCTGTTATCTTCATTCGCTTTGGGTTACTGTAAAACCAGCGATTGAAGTTAATCCGTAGTAAAAAGGTTTTGACTTTTGAATATATTCAGATCTGATAGTGTCTAGAATCGAGCATAGTGTTGCAATGTCATTTTTGTTTGACCAGTAGAGGACCTAGCGGTCGATGATCGTTTATATATTCATAGGGACTAGGTCTGATCAATTCACCATGGGACTTGTCTGTTGGTTTTTTAGTTTCTCGCAGAAGGTTTTTTTTTTCTGGTGTAGATTCTGAGTTAAGTTTGTTGTATACCAAATTATAGTTTCAGGTCTACAAATCTACGACCATAAGTCAAGTTGAATGAGTTGGCACAAAATCCATTGTGGCAGAGGGATGTGTGATAGATGTCACTCTATACTACTGTAGAGGGATAATCAATAGCCTATTTATATTGTAATTCTAATCAAACCATGGAAAAATTTTAGTCACCAAATTACAGTATACAGTGCATTATTGCTGCTGCACTTCTTTGGTTAATTGGGGCTCCTCTTTAAACCACTTGGAACTGCAATAGCTTACTTAAATTGTTGCTCTAATGAAAACATGTATGCGTATGAATAAGCCCGGTGAACCAAAAAGTCTCATGGCTGTAATCTGTAACTGGGCTATTGTACAACCCTCTCTAATTCATTATTTGCAGTGTCCTAAGCTCAGGTGCCATGACATCTGACCAAACATATATAGCATATTTTCTGAATACCTTTATGAGCTGTTCATGATGGAATGAATAAATTTTAAAAAAACAACTTATGTAGGGGTGACGACATACAATGGCCTTGAGAGCTGCATTCTCAACAATTCCTCCTACGATAATGATAGTGGCATTAGTACTACAACTGGGGCAGATGGCTGCGCTACCACTGACTCCCTTGACGATGAAGTCTCAAGTTGCTCCTCCGCTAAAGATGTATATGGCTCTTCCTTCTCTTCCCAATGCCTTTCATTGAACAAGCAGGAGGAGCATTCACTTTATGAGTTGGATACACTCAATGCTGTCCATCTACTTCCTGCCAAAGGGAAGAATACAATCACATATACTTTGAGTTCTTCAGATATTGAAACCATGAAGGAAAAGTTTGCAAAGTTACTGCTTGGTGATGATGTTTCTGGAGGAGCCAGAGGCGTTTGTGCTGCTCTGGCCTTGTCCAATGCCATAACCAATCTCTCAGGTATACTGTACCAGTTACGAGCAAACTATGTTTTTGCCCATGGTAGTTTTCTTGTGTGCTACCATCATCATGACTAAAGTGAGCATTTGCCATGATAGCCACTATTTTTGGAGAACTGTGGAAGCTGGAACCACTTTGTGAAGAGAAAAAGATCAGATGGCGGAAGGAAATGGACTGGCTGCTTTCTCCTACAACTTACATGGTCGAGCTGGTTCCTACAAAGCAAAATGGAGCAGATGGATGCGTGTTAGAGGTAATGAGCCATGATTTAAGTTTTCTATATTTGCCTGACAATCAGTTTGTTGAGAAGTACAAACATCTCAGATTCTTCTGTCTGATTGCTTCATGCAGATTATGACTCCAAAAGCTCGTTCTGATGTTCATGTGAACCTTCCTGCTCTTCAGAAGCTTGATTCCATGCTCATTGTATGTCGTCATTTGTCACTGTATTACTCTTGTTATATCTGCATTTCTAACCCAGTTCTCATCTCTGTTCAGTTTTTTATTGTATATTTCAGAAATTGTGCATATAACATCGTTTCAATGCCGTAGTTTGCATTTACTAATGAAGTATGCAACAAAATTTGTAGGAATTGCTGGACTCAATGGTTGACACAGAGTATTGGTACGTGGAGAGTGGTAGCCGAGCTGATGGCAGGGGCAAAAATAATGGTCCAAGGCAGACGAAAAAGTGGTGGCTCCCAACCCCTCGTGTCCCTGAGCTAGGGCTATCTCAATTTCAGAGAAAAGGGCTTGTTTTTCAGGCTAAGCTTGTTCATCAAATCCTCAAAGCTACAAAATCCATCAATGAACAAGTCCTGCTTCAGATGCCTATTCCCACAGCTGTTATGGACGCCCTTCCAAAGGCAAGTGCTAATTCGATTTACTCATTTGTTTGTGACGGTCTTTTTGTAAGCTGCATGCTTCATATTTGCCTGTACTTGACGCTCGTACTGAATACACTAGCATATTTGACTGAACTTCGCAGTCTGGCAGAGCTAGCTTGGGTGAAGACATGTACCATGCGATAACCACGGAGTATATTCCTACAGAGGAAGTATTCCTTTCTCTCAGTTTAAAAACTGAGCATAGCGTGCTCGAGACTATGAACCGGTTGGAGGGCGCAGTGTTTGCATGGAATCAAAGGATCTTAGAGGAAAGAATCAAGAGGTCCCCAGGACGGCATTCATGGAACTTCATGAAGGATAGTTCATCAGAAGTAGAGAAGATGTCTGCGTGCATAGAAAGGGTTGAAACTCTCATGCAGCTTCTAAAATCCAGATTCCCCAACCTCCCTCCAACTTTTATAGATGCTGTAAAGGTCCAGTACAATGTGGTAAGTTTGACATCACATAGCAACGGTACAATCTATCTCCATAGCCCTAAATGGATCCTTGTGAAATTCTGAATATGTTTTGACTTTGTATCGAGTTTTGTTTTGTGTGAAACAACTACTGTATGCAGGACGTGGGGCATGCCATTGTGGAAGCCTACTCAAGGGTTCTTGTTGGGGTAGCATTCAGCGTATTGTCGCGGGTAGCAGAGATACTGCTGGAAGATGACCTGATCAAAAAGCCCAACACGCCCATGGCCACTCTCAAGTTCGACCTCTCATCCGACGTGTACCTGGCTGGCATCACCGAAACGCCGCCGGGCCACATCCGACGGTCCCTCATTGACCAGATCAGCATGGTCGACGGTCGCTTCGACACGGTTATGAAGAAGAAAGGGGTGAAGCAGCTGAGGTGGTGAGGATAGGGCGTTTGGTAACCATCGATGTTGTGGAGTTTTTGGCAGTGGGGGTATTTTGTACAGGGTGATGCAGGGTTGCGTGCCGGCTACATAAGTTTAATTTACTAATAGTGTACTGTATTTTGAGACGAACTAATAGCGTCTTGTAACAGCTGCATTGGGCAAATCTTGCTGATCGCAGTTAATCCAAATGCTGCTATTGCATCGATCAAAGCAACATGATGTTCTTGATTAGTTTGACTAAGTGAGCACAACTAAAGAGTGCAAGTAAGCAGTAAACATTTGCAGCAATTAGCCCCCGTTAACTTATCTAGTAGGATGGCTCCGGTTAGCCTTGCACATTTTTCCGTGTTTTTCTTTTGCTTTTGGAAGCCTGTGTATACGAAGCCTTTTTGCATATTTTTTTTCTTCACTTTAGCTTTCTTCTAAATGAAATTATAAATCTAGCTCTATTTTCAGCTTCGAAAACACTGATGATGACATCGCGGTAGATCTTTCCTATGGAGAGCTCAGTGGTAGCTCGATAGAAAGGAATCTTCCGATTCGATCGTGTACTCTTTCTACTTTAAATAAAACGAAGGACGGAAATTTCTGAATCCACTACAGTTTATACCTTATATTTTCAATTCGACATAACAGTTTTGCGTATTTACAAAAAAACCAAACGTATTCACAGCACGAAATTGCGAATATATGTAATAGCAGTATCAAAGCACGAAATTACGAATACACTGAATTTGAAAACAAAATAGCGAATATGCTGTATTTGCAAAACGAAATAGCGAATACATGTGTATTGCTATTTCAAATAGCGAATACACCCGAGGGTGTAATTGCTATTTCAAATAGCGAATACACCTCTCCACCATGCATGCAAGGTGAATACACCTCTCCACCATGCATGCAAGGTCACTATTTAATTACTATTTGCAGTAGGGTGTATTCGCTATTTGAAATTGCGAATACACCTGTATTCGCTACCCTGTTTTGCAAATACAACGTATTCACAATTTCATGCTAGATTTAACATGTATTCGCAATTTGGTACTGCTATTACATGTACTCATAATTTCGTGCTGCAAATACGGTTGGTTCTTTTTTGCAAATATCCGAAACTGTTGTGTCGAATTGAAAATATGAGGTGTAAATTATACTGGCTTCAAAAATTTCCAACGAAGGGCAGCTCTCCTGCTTTTCGTTAAAAAAGGTACAAGCAGGGTTCCCATTATCGTTCTTACGATTTTTGCATGAACAGTGATTTTCGATAATCGCAAAAATCGAGCCGAAAATCGGTCGAAAATCGTCAAAAATCGCATAGTTTCAAAAATCAATTTTTTTTGAAAAAAAATTCAAAAATCAGCGATTTTCCTCGATATTTGGCGATAATCGCGATATTTTTGTCGATAAACGCGATATTTGCCTCGAAAATCAGCCGAACAAACGAACTTCCTCGTATGTCGATTTTTTGAGCGATTTTCGCTCGATATTTAGCGATAATCGCTCGATATGTCTCGATAATCGCGATATTTGTGACATATAATTTTTTTTGAATTTTTGAATTTTTGAATTATTTTTTTGAATTTTCTCGGTTTACCGATCGGTATTTAATTTCGTGCCGCGTCGATATGGGCGATAATCGCGATAATCGACCGATTATCGTCGACAAAGTGAACCATGGGTACAAGTAAGCAGTATGAGCGTGTGTGGCAAAAAGAACTAGAGCACCATGCTCGACGGGTTCACGATGACGCGTCTCGCGTTCTGGAACTAGACGCGTGCGGTCCAGAAAAACGAGCATCTCCAGATATGGAGTCTGGAACGGGAGCAAGAGACTAGAGACCATGGATTACAATACGTTTCGAGCTTAAAAATCATTCACCGGCATCGATTTTCAACGAAAATACATAGAAATTAAACAGTTTTGAATTCAAGCTGTTTGAACTGGGCGATAAAAAAATTCAAAACTCCACCGGTTTTACTTATTTTCGAGTCTTCACCGATTTTTTACCGGTTTTCTTCGAAAAATCGGCAAACCAAGCGAAACAATTCGAAAACTGATTTTCGAACGATTTATATCACATACAATTTTTTAGAGTAATATTTCTATATTTTTCTTCCTAATATAAGTTATACGAATCTTGAAGCAAGCGAAGAGATAAGAAATCACCATCTATTCTTCATTCATACTTTAATATTTGTGCAGCTTTTTTTTAAAAAAAAAAACATAGAAACACCTCTCAATTTTTAAAATTTTTTGAAGCAGACTAATTTATCATCAATATACGGCTTAATACGAACAAAAAATTGTTGATATTTGAAACCTGCTGGATATTGGCACTGAGCCCACGTCTGAAGCTTTTCTCACCCTCGAGAAAGAGAAAGCGACCGAAGCCTTCCACGTACGTACGGGCGCTCGCGCATCGCCCTCTTTTCCACGGGAAATCACCGGCGCGGCAGCGCGAGGCAGTGGAAACTGGCAACCTGTCCTGGACCTCCTGGATCCTGGTTGCTTTTGTTTCTTTTTTGCCGGGGAAACCTGTCCTGATTGCTAGTTATCTGTGTCACTGTGTGGCTGTGTGTGCCGCGCGTTCCCTTTGACTTTTTTTTTTACTCTAATCCTTACAAATATATTTCCAAAAATAACATCATTTTTATCGTAAAAGACGTGATGCAGGTGACATTTGTCCTTCTACCATACCTAAAGAGCGTGAGAGGTGGTCAGATCACAACAACGCAGATGAGCATAGAGCAAGATATGGCCCATTGCGATGCGATAGAGCTCTTTTCACGCTACCCGAATATGAAAGAGCTCTTTTCGCGCCATCCGGACATGGCACGTACGCATGCCCATGCATGCCTGTGCCCCCACGCAGACCTGTCGGCCCTGACTGCTCGCGAGCCACACGCTCGCTGCCCACGCGCCCCGCACTTCCAGCTTCCCGTCTGCCTACGCGCTCCAGCCTGCGCGATCACCCGTGCCTGCGCTTGCCCTGTCAGGCCTGCCCGTCGGTGCTGCTCAACTTGCCAGCGCTACCGTGCTCATGTAGCACAGAAGCATCCTGGTCCCCAGTGGTCCCCAGTATGACAACGTGTCCCTCCACGCTCCCTCACACTACGGCAGCATTGGCCACCTCTCGCGCTCCTCGGACGAATCATCTACTGCGTCTTTTGGGATAGGAGAGAGGACTAAATTTATAAATGTATATGTGAAAAAGGCTAAATTTAGAAGAAGAAGAAAAAGATGTATATGGGCGGGCTATATACGCGTTGGATTTGTGCTTGCCGTCCTCGCAAGGTTGTATGGCGTGTATACATTTCGCCATGAGCGGCCGATGGCTCGCTTTCATCTTGACTTTCTTCTCCAAAATCAAAAGTCAAAAGACGTGTCAATTGCTAACTTCACACGCTGTGGTTTGGTTGGTCGATAATAGGTCCGGCTATTTAAATGTGTTAATAGCGGGGAGAATTTTGGTCGCGTCTGCCGTCCCAACAAGGGAGAAATTTCACAGTGAATGGCTATGCCCGGCATCTACAGACCAATACTCAGTACACGTAGTAACGGCGAAGGATTAAAATAGCGATCCAGGGTCGGTCTTGAGTTTTTAGGGTCCCAGAGCGAAATTATAAATGAAAACCCCCATATCATAAGCATCGAAATATTTTTATATTACCATGTATCAACTGAAAAGATAATATTCAGTGTATTATATAAATTGTTACCAATAAATAAATAGAAGTACAAAAATGAGATTATTTACCTCAAACATTTTGTAGAGATCATCTTAGGAAATAGTATCTTCTAACATTTGTAGATGCAAAATCATCAATTATGGCCTCAACATTAATGCCATCCAATAATTTCTTCTCAATACATAAAGTTGCCAGACTATTTAACCTTTCTTGAGACATTGTATACCCTAAATAGTTTTTCAATAATTTCAATTTTGAAAAGCTTCTTTCAGCTGATACCATAGTTACCGGCATAGTAAATAAGATTCGATAAACAACAATTCCACAGTAGCTGCACAGTTTTTCAATTCTTAGATAGACATTGCGTGTTGTGTTCGGTCTCTGTCTCGGATGTGCTACAGTACCCGCGATGGAAAATAGAAGTTCAGTCTAGTTTTATTTCGATTTCTGCTTTGATGTGAAGTAGCCCAACTCTTGTAATTGAGTCTATATATTGCAATGAAATCAGGAAAGATGTGAGCAGTTTTCACGTCACAAAAACAAAGTCTGTTATGTAGTTTTAGTTCGATTGTTGTTTTTTCTCTGAAGACAGCGTTCAAGTCTGAAACTTCTGCTAGTTAGTTTCAGCCAAGAGTTGCACACGAACATTTTAGCCGAAGCGTGTCTGGCGGGAGCGTTTTCAGACAAGGAACAGAAAACTTATCGCTGGCATCTAGTTTTTGAACTGATTACCAACAGCGATTGCTCTCGGCTCTCGTGTAGATGCGTAGTCTTCACATTAGGACGGAGTCACGGAGGGGCCCCGATAATTTGGGGGCCTGGGGCGACCGCCCCGCTCGCCCCACCCCAGGGCCGGCCCTATAGTGATCGAGGGGTAGATAATCCCAAATAAACCCCCCCCCTAAAAAAATCAACCAAAATCTCTCAAGATCAAAGAACAACAAAGAAAACAAACTTCAGGACACTAAGATCAAAAATTGAAAATTCAGGGAACTTTGTGTGCACCTTTCTATGGATGTCAAGAACCTATTCCAACCTTTAATAACGAAGATTGATGTCAAAATTCTAACCTTTTCTAACTTGAAAGAAGAGTGCACCAAGATGAGTCAAAAACCAAAAACCTCGATCTTGGTTTGCTCGTAGGATTTGATGATCAAGATGATCTTGTATATCCTCTCATTTATCGTAGCAAGCAAAAACAAAAGAGAGGATCCGCACAAACATAACCTACTAATATTTTTCATTTCAAGCAAGAGGATCGATTTCTTGCAAAACTCAAGAGAAGATTTGCCTAGATGATTGGGATATGATCTGAGATAGATTCATCTATCAATCATACATCCCTGGCACAAGAAGCATAAGCAAGTAGAAAGATGGAAAGCAAATCCAACTTGCGATAATGTAAATTACAATAATTTAAATTGCGAAATTTAAATATTGAATTTAAGACATAATATAAATACAAAAAGTAAATTCAGAATCTTAGGAAATAAAATTTTATTTCATGGGATGAAGGTTTACAAAACCTCACAACAAAGTGAGTAAAGCTCAAAGGAGCACTAAAACCTTAAAGGGAGAGACACCTCTCTCCCCCTCTATTTTATAGCTTTTATGTATCATCCTATACCCTTAGATGAGTTGCTTTAATCCTAAATAACTCTCTAAGGGCTAGGATTAACTCAACCATTCATACATAGGCTAAACCAAAACCCACTAACTTAACGGGTTTTGCACGCTTCTCAAAACTAGCTAACTTGACAGCTACTCTATTCTCTAAACCGCGATCCAACGGCTCTCCTTGATCCGAGCAGCTCCAAGCTAGTATCTCAACCGTTCCCTTATCTTCTAGGCTCGCCAGAGTGGAGGTCGCCGAGGGGAGGGGGCAGGACGTCGGGGAGAAGGTTGCCGAGGAGGACTACGGGGGGCTAGGGTTTGAGACAGCTGAAATACGCTAAGTGCTAAGGCCTGCGCGATGAACATCGGTGTGTTTATATAGGTCTCATTCGTATCACAGAAGGCTTCTAAATAGAACCGTCTGTGATATTTACAAGAGTCATCACATGCGGTTTTGTACTAAAATCGTCTGTGATATTGATGTATATCATAGACGGTTTCTAAATAGAACTATCTGTGATGTTTTCACTGACGATTGCACTATATAACCATCTGTGATATTTCTCATCACAGACGGTTAATTAAAACCGTCTGTGATGAGGCGTCTAATATAAACCTTTGTGTAGTAGCGTCTAATATTGCCTTGTTAGGTGGAGGAAAGTCAATTTATAAGTTAGAGTCTTTGCCGCTCCCTTAATAATGTGACACATGATACAACGATGGCATAAGGTGAACTTTGGCAAAACATGCATACATGCGCTAAGTGAATAAATTGGCATAATGTCCCCTGAAGTCGTCCACTTCCTCCTCCTTAGTGTACATCAAAAAGAGGATGAGCGATATTTTCAAGTCGTTGCCGAAGAGAACACGGTTGGATCCACGATCAGATCCAAGTGATTTACGGGTCAGGTTTCCTCGTGCATGTGCGGCTAACTATCTCTTTTCTGAGGAGCGATGAGTGATGTTTGTGAATCATGATTGGCTTTTAATGTACTCGCTACGTCTTAGGTTAGAATGATGTTCAATCCATAGAATGTAAGCGTTGAATCAGAACTGCAAGTAGGCTATATATGTGCGAACAGCTATAATTTATACAGCGCCAGATCAGGGTTCACGTTATCGACGAAAATTGCGCAATTTTCGCAATTTTCGCCCGTATCGCCGCGGCCTGATATCAAAAACCGGTCGATAAACCGATCCGATTCAAAAAATAATTCAAAAATTCGAAAAAATTTACGTGTCAAAAACCGGTCGTAAATCGGTGAAAATCGGTCGATTTTCGTCAAAAAACGTCGAAAATCGCTATAAAAGTCGACCGCACAAAGAACTTCAACATGGCTGTCGATTTTCCACCGATAATCGTTGATTTTCCACGATTTTTTGATTTTTTTTTTCCAAAAAAAAATCTGATTTTTGAATTTATGCGATTTTTTGCGATTATCGAATTTTACTGTTCATCCGAAAATCGTGATAACGATAACGTGAACCCTGCGCCAAATCGATTTTCAGCAAAGTTAATTTTAGGAATTGGATTACCCTCCATGCATAACCCATCCTACACGGCTACACCTTGTAGCAATGGCCAGTGTTTCACTTTTCGTTTCAAACTCAAATTTTGACATCCCGGCGATATCAAATTTTGCGAAAACCACTCGAAATTCGCTCAAAACCGTTAGGTTTGAAAGTCAAATAAATTTAAAATTTAGTCAAACCTCTGAGCGAAATTCGCGGTTTTCGAACGACAATTTCTCGAAAAGGCTCGAAATTCGCTCTAAAAGCTCGAAAAACCGCTGGTAGTTGAAAAAATTGGGGGATGTAAAAAAATTAGAAAAAAATTTGTAAAAAATTATTGTGAAATTTGTAAAAAGCCATTAAAGGCCAAAAATGATATTTGAAGAATTACTTCAATAAATATTGCTACTAAATATAATTGAACAAATATTCAAACATGCAATGTGTTGTGGAGGTATAATCCAAAATTCTGATTCAATTGTTGCACTTGTTTGATCAACTATGATTTTTGTAGGCTGTAGCCGATCCTGTAACAATGTATTTCTATTTATTTTTTATGCACTACAGTTAACTATTTAATATTTGCATTCATGTTGAATATGTAGTTATGATGTCTCTCTCTCTCTCTCTCCCCCTCTCCCTCTCTCTCAAAATAATAGAAAGGAATGATTGACGGCTTATCACTAGAGGCTCCTAAATTTGCCTCCTCAGCCCCAAAATTAGGAGGCCCCAACTCAAGCCCATAAAATTAGGAGGCCCCTAAATACAACAGGAGATTGAAGATAGAGAAATACATGAGAGGCTTCAATATGATCTTATTGAGCATTTGTGGGCAATTCACAGCGCTTTGTAGTTTTATTCATTGTTTGGAGTTTCTATTTATCTATTTATCATATTTTGAAAATTTTAAATTTAAATTTGAAATATCATGTTTTTAAATTGTAAATGTTAATATGTTTATGTTTTAGGTATTACAAATATTTTTGATTAAATTTTAGTGATGTCAAATGAAGATTATACATAGCGGATATGTTAAAATAGAAGAAAAAGTAAAATATGGGCTAAGATTTAAGGGCTGTTGCTGGACTTGTGCTCTGAAAACAGGACTCTAAAAAATAGGAGGAGTCTCTAAATTCAAATAAGGGCCCTTGCTGGAGATGCTCTTACATCCGCTTGCTGTTTACTTAGCGAAAGGTCCTTGGAATTATATCTCGAAGCACATCAACCAAATATAAAACTAATTATCTTCAGGATGGAACTATATCTTGTAAGTTCAATCCTTAAATTTTTCTGTTGCTAGTATCTACATGTTGTCTACAATTTATGTCATGGATGGCATGTAGAGTTCAACTCTGAGTATGGTGCAGGGTTCAAATTCTCGCCGAAATCCAGGGAAATTTCGCCGAAATTTCGGATTTCAGACCCCCCCGAGTTCCATAAACCCGCCGAAATCTAAAAAAACCCTAAAATTTTTTAAAAGTGCTACAGTACCCTATTTTTTCGGCGAAATTTCGGCTAAATGGACCGAAATCTCGGTTTTTTGACCGAAATTTTACCAGATTGGATTCTCCAAGTTGTTTTCCATGTCTGACCAAAATTTCAAAAAAACTTGACGATTTTTGACCACCATAAAATTAAAATTGCTAAGTTCTAGTCTCATTTTTCTTTGTTTCATAAACTCATGGGGGTATCCTGATCTGCCGTCCTGATGATTAGCATTGTTTGCACCAAGAACGGAGATCTGAATACTCCTCTCCGTTGAAGCCCGCTTGGCTGCTACGGTGGATGCCTGGATCATGTACTACTCCCTCCAGTCTCAACTCTCAACTAGTTGGGTGGTTTTCTCTCAGGAGTAATTTAAAATATTCTACATTTGAAGAAAATGATCAATGTCATGGCTGTACAGTTTTAGGAAGCTGAGTTACTCCCGAGCACAACAAGGTGAATAACAAATACAGGTAGCACAATGGTCTACCGTTCCTTATATACAAATTTGAGCTGAATGTTTGTCGGAAGCAAATAACTAATAAGATTATTTATGTTAATTATCCACTTCTTGTACCGCCAGACAAACTCATCCTCTAAATATTTTATGACAACATTATTAATGCATTAGGACCTTCCACAAAATAAAATAAAATTTTATAACTTCTGAATTGTGATGGATGGAATGCATGATGTTTGTGAATGTAATTTAAATATTTATCATTTGTGATCATATTATGTAACGATTTTATTATGTTGCCTAGTTAAAGTGTTTAAATCCAAAAATTAGGCGAAATGCTGCCAAATTTGGTTGTGTACGGTATTTTATGTGCAAAAACTAAGTAAATTTCATTCAAACAGATAGAAATGTCACATAAATTCTTTCATGATTATTTTAAAAAAAATTCTTTTTTTTTTGTAGCCCCGATATACCATTTTATAGTACTTTTCACTATATGAATTTTTATAAATTCCTCAAGCTTTATCATTATCTACAAATTTCATAGCAATATTAATGATATGTCATAAACATACATAAAAAATTTCAAAAAAAAAATAACGAATTTTGCACAATTTTTAGATCATTTTAATTTGACCGAAATCTCGGCTAAATGGACCGAAATTTCGGTTTTTGAACCGAAATCTCGGTAATTTCGGTTAAAAAAAACCGGATTCAAATTTTGTTTTTTGAATTTCGTTCGGATTCAAATATCATGTTTTTAAATTGTAAATGTTAATATGCTTATGTTTTATGTATTACAAATATTTTTGATTGAATTTTAGTGGTGTCAAATGAAGATTATACATAGCGGATATGTTAAAATAGAAGAAAAAGTAAAATAGGGGCTAAGATTTAAGGGCTGTTGCTGGACTTGTGCTCTGAAAACAGGACTCTAAAAAATAGGAGTCCTTAAATTCAAATAAGGGCCCTTGCTGGAGATGCTCTTACATCCGCTTGCTGTTTACTTAGCGAAAGGTCCTTGGAATTATATCTCGAAGCACATCAACCAAATATAAAACTAATTATCTTCAGGATGGAACTATATCTCGTAAGTTCAATCCTTAAATTTTTCTGTTGCTAGTATCTACATGTTGTCTACAATTTATGTCATGGATGGCATGTAGAGTTCAACTCTGAGTATAGTGCAGGGTTCAAATTCTCGCCGAAATCCAGCGAAATTTCACCGAAATTTCGGATTTCGGACCCCCCCGAGTTCCATAAACCCGGCGAAATCTAAAAAAATCCTAAAAAGTTTTAAAAGTGCTTCGAGATTTATTCACATCATCACACCATACCAGGGTTAAAAATTTCGTTTTAGAGCAAATCGAGGGGGAGGAGGTCGCCGAGGGGGAGGGGGCTGGCAAGGGGGAGGGTGTCGTCGGAGGGAGGACTTTGGCTAGTGGTTTGGGAGATTTGAACTCAGCGCACGTGAGCGATCGGGTGAGGATGGAGCTTATAGGGGGGAGATCACATAAGTTTTTTTTTGCTAAAACCATCCGTGATGTGCATTTATATCTTATACGATTCCAGCCAAAAACCATTCGTGATAATGGAAATGCACATCACAGATGATTTTTGGCTAAAATCGTCCGTGATGTACATTTATATCATAGACAGTTCTAGCTAAAAATCGTCTGTGATTATGGCAATGCACATCATAGATAGTTTTTGGATAAAACCGTCTATGATGTTCACTCATCACAGATGGTTCTTCAAAAACCGTCTGTGATTATATTTAACACATATATTTTTTTGAAAACCATCTATGATTAGAAGTCTAATATGCTTCTTTCTGTAGTATTGATATGTCTCGAAGCAAAATCATTGATGGTCATTAGAAACTATCGGTTGGGAAAATTCAACTTGTTTATTTATTTATGCTGTAGGCAGGAAATCATCGTATATCTAGTCTCATGAATCTTGTTTTTTTTTTTTTTTGCAAATATAAACCTCCAGCGTACGTATTTGCAAATTTAGCCCCCTCTCCTAGCGTGGAAGATGTGGCAGCCGACATCTGTCCCTTGCCGCTTTCGGGGAGCGCGAAACCTTGCCGGCACCGCGACAGGTGAGCGGGCATGAGAGCACCCTGGCCCACTGCGGCGCCAGGGCTTTCGAGTTACTCGGTCATGGTAGCGCCCACGTAGCTCGCGTCTACGGTCGGCCGCTTGCTCCCACGCTCACTCGCCTTGCCGTGGTGTTGGTAAGGTTCCGCGCTCCCCTGGGGCAGTAGGTGATAGGGGACAAGTGTCGTATGCCGTGCCTTCTACGGTGGGAGAGGAGGTTAAATTTGCAAATAAGTGTGTGGGGCATTAGATTTGAAAAAAAAGTATATGAAGCTAGATAAGCCATGATCTATGTGGACGAGATGCAGAGTGCAACTTTGAGTAAACATTAGCGACCATGTTTCAGGAAGACATGACCATTCTACATTTTGTATCACTATGTAGGCCCGCACCCTACGCTGCGTCGGTTGAATTTTTATAAAGTGTCCGGATGGTCTAGACTACTATGCGAATTTTGTGAAATCATGGGATCTTTTTCACAAAAGAGGTATATTAGGATCCAGACGCAATTTTTCATAATCGTGAGGTTTTTTTTTTTTTTTGCAAAAAGGGCTTGGCTCGGATTCAGGTGTGAATTTGTGGAACCATGAGGTATTTTTTACAAAAGAGCAAGTGGAGGGTTCAGACGTAATTTTAAATTTTGCAAGACACTTTTTTTGTGAATTGGGTGACATAGAGGGTGAGGGCGGAATTTTCTTCCCCTTTAAGAGATTAGTTTTGTGATGATGGGAGCGTAACCAACTAATCATCAACAAATGTCAGTGACTATTATATATCTTGTAATGCATTAATCCAACCCATCACCAAGGTGCTAAATTCTTTTTTGTCTCTCATCTCGTCACCCTTCTAAATCCAAATTTCACTAAGATCTCATAATTTCAAACGAAATCCAAAAAACAAAATTCAAATTTGGTATTATTTTCACCGAGATTTCTAAGATCTCGGCGATTTTTAACCGAATGAAAATTAGTCCAAAATACGTCAAAATTTTTTGAAATTTTTTGTGAATGATCCTGACACATCACTAATGTTACCGTAAAAATTTCAAATGATGATCTATCATGAGAAATTTTTAAAAATTCTAACAGTGCTACTGTCCTGATAAAAAACTGACCGGCAAATTTCAATTGAATGAAAAATAGTGCAAACCATGTTAGAAACATGGATTTAGAAGGGTGATTAGAAAGCTTGAGGTATTTTCAAAAAAATTTCATATTATGATAAAGCTTGAGGTATTTTCAAAAAATTGGACAGTGCTACTGAAGGATGACCGGTAAATTTTAACAGAATGAAAAATGGTTTAAACCATGTTAGAAAATTTTGAAATTTTTTTATGGATGACCCTGATGCATCACTAATATTCTTATAAAATTTTTAGAAGATGATCAAGCTTGAAGAATTTACAAAATTTTTTACAGTGCTATTGTTTTGATAAAAGGCTGACCAACAAATTTCAACTGAATGGAAAATGGTGCAAACCATGATAGAAACTTTTGAAAATTTTTGTGGATGGTTTTGATACATTCATAATGTTCCCATAAAATTTTCATATGATGATCAAGCTTCAGGAATTTTCAAAATTCAGACAGTGCTACTGAAGGCTTACGGTAAAAGAGAAAAAACTTGTGACCATTTTGTCCATTGCTAGCTTGCACATCCAATCAAATTCCAGTCAAATTTTGGTCAAAAACCAAAATTTCACCTAAAATTTAAGTTAGTGTAGCACTTTGAATTTTTTTTCAATTCTTTTTATCCGACAGGGATTTAGGATCTTGTCCCTGGACAAAATATGAAATCTCGTCCGAGATTTTTGAAATTTTGCCAGAATTTTGAACCTTGCCCGTCACTCGTTACATTGCTTGCATCCACTTTGTCGTGTACTTATTTATGTTGTGGACAGTACGTAGAATATAACTCTAAGCACCATGTGATGACATGAATATATCTTGAGACTGTCACGGGTGAAGCTAGGCCTCGAGCCATCCGAGCCAAGGCCCGAGGCCTGTCATAAAAAGCTCATGTTAACTTAGCTGACAATTAAGTAAAATAGCAAATTGTCCAAGAACACATGGACCGGCCCGATCGAGGCTTGGGCTTAAGCTGGATCCGCCCCTGGACTCAATCATCGAGAGAGTCTAGCTTTATCTATGTATCAAGGATCCCCTGCAGTTGGTATAATGACAGCAACTTAAGTAATTCCCATGCCTCCCAGCAGTCTGATCGAGCCCACGGACGGTCGAATCGACCAAAAATTTGATTAACAGTGTTTGCAATAGTATTTTTTGCACAATAAAAAAGTTGCAAAATATTTTTAGCCAATCCAAACCGTTGATTTTTAATCGGACGATCCCATAAAAAACTGGTTAGGTCGCCGTCCATGGAACTGTACCTTGACCTGGTCCGTATAAAACTCACCCATTCCATACTGTAATGCATTAATCCCAACGTATGGATATTTTCTATGTTCTGCCCTTGTTCGCCTGCCATTTGTATATTTATATTTATATTGGTGGCCACCCACATAATCCAACACCGTTTAACCGTAGGTATATCCTCTAGCACAAGGATAAATATAAAACCTACAGAGCCCATTTATCGTAAAGATAATAAATCTGAGATTATTTCTTGACCATTTTGACATAGAGCCGATCTATAGACCAGACGGTCAGGCTAGCATTTGGAGTTTTGGACATGCTCCATGGGCCATGGCCGACGGCGCTCTGACAGCCGTACTTATCGTGTAGCGGAGCACGTGACCGTGGATAATTAGCGCCCGGTGCCTCTGAGAGCCCACATTACCATTTTACCATTCCACTAACTAATTAATTAAATTCCAGCCGTATATATATATATATATATATATATATATATATTCGTTGGAAGGAAAGCGAGCGAAAAAAACCGAGAGAGAGAGGGGAGGTGACGGAGACGAGGAAGGAAAGGAAGAAGAGAGACGAAAGAGGGAAGAGGGGATTGGGACTCGTCGCCCGCCTCCAAATTCCCCACTCCTCCGCCGCCGCAACCACCAGGACCGCCTATCCCTCGCCTCCGCTCGTGCGAATCCGGCGACCAAGAGCAGCCCGCTCTCGTCGTCCTCTCCCAAAACCCTACCCGCTCAATCAACCCAGCTCCGAGCTGTTGGCTTCGCCTCGGGAGCCCCGCGGGGGAGAGGACGCGGAGGGCGGGGGAGATCGGATCGGCGGGGCCCGCGGGCCGGAGGAGCATTGGGCGATGGCTGCTGCCTAGGATGCAGCTGGACTCCGCCTGGCGGCCGCTTAGCTGCTGCTGCTTCCGAGTGCCTTGCCGTGATCCTGATAGGAGCCGGGGGGTCGGGTGAATTGAGCTGAGGTGGTGGTGGTGGTGGTGTTGGTGGGCACTTGATCTCCACGGGCGCCGGCACCTGCGTGCCGGGAGGTGGTTGTGTGAGGCGTAATATGGAGGAGTCTGGGAGGGGGGAGGACGCGGCGGGGCCGCCGTGGGCGCAGAGCGAATCGACGGCGTTCCGTTCGTTCGCTACGACGGCGGGGAACCTGGCGGAGGCATCGCAGTCCGCCCGGGGCAATGGGTTTGCCGCCCGCTCAAGCAACCTCCGCGCCGTCAGGAAGAGGCCTGTACGTTTCCTACGCCTTCCCCTCTCACAGGACTACCTAGAGATGCTTGTTTCTCCAGTAGTATGCTGTATTGCAAAAAGATGGGATCTATAGTTCATTTTGTTACCATTGTTCTTGTGTATGATACGCACCTCATGTTCATATGCCTGTGATGTCCCACTCTGAATTACAGCTGTTTATTCCTGCAGTTCGTTACAAGATTAACAACAGACATCGTTCAAACTTTTGAAAAATGCAATCCTGAGTTTAAGTACTCAGAGTCACTAAACCCCAAGCGCTTTCTCACCAATCCTGCAGTTCCAATTCACAATGATGGCCTTGATAATGCAAATTCCGATCTCATCTTGTATGTCAACTTGGAATTGGTTAATAAAAAGTCAGACCGGAGGTTAGTTTTCCTCTCTAAGTTGTTTTCTCATGTACCAGCTTTATCATTTTTGTTCCTTGATGGTTTCTTAATGACTCTGCGCACATTTTTACCATATAAGTTTCACTTTTGAGCGAAGTTGATTTTTTATATTGAAAGTTAGAAATTGTCTGCATACTTTGAGGCCCCAATTATTAATGAGAATTAAGAAAGTATGGGAAAAAGTAATAGACCCAAAGCCATCCAATTCAACTTTTCTTCCTGATTTTTTCATTTCAGGGTTCAGGTTGTTAAACTATGAACAGCATTGGATTATACTATGATTATTTTGTTATTTTGCTAATTAGGTACATTGTCAAAGAAATGCTTGGCCAAGGTACCTTTGGACAGGTTGCTAAATGCTGGGATGTAGAAACCAACAATTATGTTGCAGTGAAGGTTATAAAAAACCAGCCTGCCTTTTATCAGCAGTCTATCACGGAGGTTTCACTTTTGAGCATGGTACAGTAGTCTACCTAGCATTTGCTTATTTGGTTGGATGTATATAAAAATTGGCATCACAACTATGGTTACATATACTTGCAGCTAAATGAGAAATTTGATCCTGATGATCAAAACCACATTGTCCGGATGCTGGATTTTTTTCTATGTCAAAGTCATTTGTGTATAGCATTTGAAATGCTTGGTCATAACCTGTAAGAAACTTCTGCGGACCTTGCCTTCAATAATATAACTGTTCTCTGTGTTAAATTAGATTCATGTGGTAATGTAAACTCCCACATTTGTAGATACGAGCTGTTAAAAAGGAACAACTTAAGAGGTTTGCAGCTGAAATATGTCCGAACCTTCTCAAGACAGGTGAGGTGTCATTTTCATATGTAGCATGACTTTTATATGTATTGGTTGCCATGTTATATATGCTTTATTTTTTTTCAGATATTGGATGCATTGGTTGTCATGAAAAATTCTGGCATTATTCATTGTGATCTAAAACCGGAAAATATCCTCATAACCCCGAAGTGAGTTGCTTCCTCTCAAATAAGCTCTTTCTCTGTTTACCTTTGATATGTTATATATTTCATCCATGCTCTAGTCTGATAACTATGAGATGGCCTTTGCAGTGTAAAAACAGCAGCTGGAGTTAAAGTAATTGATTTTGGATCAGCGTGCATGGAGGGTAAAACCATTTACTCATATATTCAGGTTTTCTTTGAACTCACTCATCAGTCTGAAGTTCATGTTGTAGTAATATGGATTGTTTTGAAGTCGAGCTTCTATCTTTTCCTTTTTCAGAGCCGTTATTACAGATCTCCGGAAGTACTTCTTGGTTATCCGTATCCTATGTGACATTTCTACTAGCAAATGCTTAACAATAGTCACACAAACATCTTATGATGCATAATTTGTTCTGCTTTGTTATTTTGATGTTAACACTTCATTACGATGTACAGCTTTTGCGAATTTTAACTTGTGGATTTGTAGGTTGTACACTTAACAAGTGCTAGATATACTACTGCCATTGATATGTGGTCCTTTGGCTGCATAGTTGCAGAACTGTATATAGGGTTGCCTTTATTTCCTGGAGCATCAGAATACGATGTCCTTTGCCGGATGATTGAGATTCTTGGGTAACTACCTATTGAAAACTTTATCTTTTGTTTGTGAATTGTTTATACTGGATTAGGTGGTAACTGTTTGCGCTCTTTCACTTCAATTAAGAGTTTTGTTAACAATGCTAACATAGTTGCTTTATGGAAATTCAACAATGTACAGTGGGCAGCCACCAGATGATCTGCTACGGGAGGCTAAAAACACTGGAAGATTTTTTAAACACATTGGAAGTATTTATCCTGGTAATGAAGCACGGGACGGTCTTGGCAGTGCATACAGAATGCTAACTGAAGAGGAGGTTGAAGCAGTAAGTTTTTGTGGTTTTTCCTTTAAGTTATTATAAAGGCTCCTGTTGTCCTGTCATACATTTACTGTATTATTTATACCCTGTCTGCATCCTGCACAGAGGGAGTCCAAAAAGCCAAAAGTGGGGAGATGGTATTTCCCCCGTGGAAAGCTTGAGAGACTCATATTTACATACCCCTGGAAGAATTTGAATGAGGATAATTTGCCAGGTTTGTTCTGTGACACTTATGTTTGATGATGGAGCTATGTGGGCTTTTCCCCTGTTTATGAAATTCGGGGTAGTTCTACCACAATCTTGTGTTTGTAAGGTTCAATAAGGTCCCAGTAGTTAGTTTTTCTTCATCGCTATATTTGTGATTCACTTAATGTTATTTGGACATCAAGCGGCTGTCTTAAGCATGCATAACCTTGCATGTGTCCTAAGGATATTTGCCTTTATTACTCTGTTGTAGGGGATGACCTGGAAGACACTTGATATAGAAAATGATTATCTTACTATAGCAGGGCTATTTGCTTCAATTCCCAAGCTGGTATATGTATTAATCAGTGAAGTACATGCTAATGTGGATTAGATGAGGAGCTTGTAACACACACAAACAAATACTGGTTGTATAGTGAGTACCAAACCAGCTAGGCGTTTCACAAGCTGTATTCTTTCCACCATTGGATGCAATTTTGGTGGTTTGGGTCCAATACCTTTTGGAAAATGATCAACCTAGTAAAACAGTTCCCTTTACCAGTTTCCATATTTTGTGTTGAAGTTGAGACATCATTAAATGGGAAAATCTGGATAATAGACTACTAATCGTGGCATGGACTGGAATCATGCATAGTATATGGTTCTTTAGTGATGAGGCACTGGCACTTGGATTTATTGCATAGATGAGCGCTTGCAAGTTCAACAATATGTGCTCACTTCTTGCAATTTTGATGCAGAGGCAGAAAAAGCAGATTGCTTAGTGTTGGTTGATTTCTTGAGAGGACTTGTTGAGTTTGATCCTAATAAGCGGTGGTCACCATTGCAGGTATTCACTGATGATAGCGTTAGATTTTTATTTAGCTTTACTCTTCTGATTGCGAACTGGAAGTTACATTAATCCTCATCTAGAATTTATTGGGTATTCTTGCTTTGCAACATTTAAATACAATCTTAAGACATGCCAGTTTGGTACTTAGGAAAACAGTTAACTTGCTTTTTTTTATAATCACTAATTTGTCTCCTTGAAGAATCAATGGAAGTACTTCACAATCATGAAAACCTATTTCAGGCTTCATATCATCCATTCATAACTGGCGAAGCCTTCACTGGTCCGTATGAACCTGTCCAGGAGACCCCAAGAATTGTAAGTATGGTGACTTCAGACAACTTGTTGCATGTTTTCTTCTTCTCAACTACTGGTGATTAGGAGTGCAATTGGCTCGAATTTGGTCGGATATCGCTCTTTTTTGTATCCTAAACTATATTTTATTGAACTTGGAGTCGGATACAGATAGTGCTGGATACGAATACGACGCGGATAATATCGGTCATGAATTCAAAGCGAATACGGAATGGAATCGATACGGTACCGAATATTTTTTGTCGGATATCGCGCGAAAACAGTTGCTCATATAGCAATGATTAATCAACCGTATGAGTTCAACATGCAACAGGATTATCGCAATTTAACAAGTTATTTTATCAGGTAGTCCAACAAAGTTGCAAAAATACCAAATATTCCTTTATGTTTTGCAAAAGAATTATATGCATTCACGTAGGCAAGTGGAAGCATATTTTTGCATGTCAAGCTCTGTTGGAGCCGGCGGGACGACGGATGCGATGGCGGCAGGAGGTGGAGCCATAGAGGGAGGGCCTAACTTGGGCTATTTGGTTGGATCCAATTGAAGTTGCTAGAATATCGGTTGTAAATACCCGAATCCAAATATCCGAATAGAGTTATCCGGAATTATCCGAGAATATAATCGGAATATCCTTATCCGATGGATAGTGATGTCCCGAATCCGAAAGAAAAAATATTCGAAACCGATGCCGAATCCGATAACTATCTGACACGACTATCCGAATTCGATCTGAATAGATCCGGTTGGTTGGCTTCTATCCAATCTGATTTTACCCTTACTGGTGATGTGAAATTACCACTAGCCATAACAATTAACTTTGGCTTCATTGCCATGGGCTCATCAACTGGATGGAGATATTTAGATATCTCCTTTTCACATGATAAATACACATGCAACAGTGTTTCTTTCTACTAATCTTGAAAAATATGTTGTATTTTATGTTTTACACCCTTTAGCCTTCATAATGGGTAATACCATAATGTTTTTTCCATGAAATATTTGGGCCCTAAGAGCTGCCTTCTTCATACAGTTATAGTTTATGAGTCAAGCACTTATGCCTTTTGTGTTCTAGCCTGTTGGTCGTACTGCAGCAATTGATCACAATCCTGGTGGAGGTCACTGGCTAGCTGCTGGTCTTTCCCCTCAGGTTGTAAGTGTGTTCTCCTATGCTTCTATTAAGTCAGCAAGCTGCAAGATATTCTCATAATATCTTGTTTATAACTTTTCTAGGTTGGAAGCATTAACAGATGCCTACCATTTAAGAACGCTTTTCCACCAAAGATGCCCTTTTCATATGGAAGCAGCTGTGGCAGCTTCGGTAGCCACGGTAGCTTTAATGATAATTTAGGTCTTGCAAGCAGCTATGGGAGCTACGATGTCAACAACGTGAAGATGTATCATTCACCGCTAGGTCCTTCTGGATTCAATTTACATTCACAAGCTGGCGGATCATTTCTAGGATCTAGTCCAGATATTAGACGAAGGCCTCATCTCTCTCATGGTGGTGGCATTCGATTAAGTCCTGGGGGTCTGGGGCCTATGTCTCTTGGGGCCAGTCCATCTCAATTTACTCCACCAAATTCCCAGATGCAAATCCCAAATACTACTGGGAAGTATGGTTCCACCCCTCCTGCAAGGGGCAGTCATGGCTCCTCGTTGGGAAAAGCTGCTGCGGTAGGCCAATACAATAGGAGAAGGAATCTGGGTCATCCACCTATGTCAATACCACCACATGAATACACATATCAGCCAATCCAGGGACATCATGGAGATGGCACCAGTGCTAGTCACTTTGATGCCTGTGCTCAAGGACATTCTGGCTACCCACACGGCGCACTCGCTAATTCTGTTCATTTCAATTGGAGGCCGCAAATAGGCATTGCCAGTGGTTTATCTGCAGACCATTCTTCTAGTCATGGTTCTTTTCCACCATCCCATTGCAATGATTTCCCCCCCTTGCACTCATCCAATATGTCAGCAGATGCATTGGCCTCCACTTCATTGATACCAGATCCGGCTGATTGGGATCCCAACTATAGGTAATAATGCATATTAAAGTTGCATACCTGTAATGTAGCGTATGAGTTAAACTTTTTTATTCTGTTTTGATGTGCAGCGACGACTCACTTCTGCAAGCAGATGGTTCGCTGTCAGCTGAGTTAAGCAGTCTTCACCTGAGAGATGCAAGTGGTCAAACGATTCGATCTAGCAGATTGGCCCATATCCAAAACCATACTATTACAAACTCAAACCCTTTCTCCATGAATCAAAGGTATCGTAGTGTTTTCTTGCAGTGATGAGATAACAGAAATACCCCTCATCTGATATATTGCTTCCGATTGACAACCATTGGGGATGAATTGGTTTCATTTAGATGCTACATAATACCACATTTATATAGTTTGTCCACATCTTTAGGGAAACAATTCACTTTTTTTTTACCTTGTGCTGTGCTGCTGGTTTCTGTTTCATTTCATCACACCTTAAATGCATTCACCATTTTTCCACAACCTCCACTTATAACTGTTGAAATTGCAAGCAACTGTCACCATTGAAACAAATGGAATTGATGCTTCACATATGGCGGAAAGGATATGATTTGTCTAGTCTCTTCATTTTACCTTGCACATCCCACTGTCCTTCAGATGGTTTTGTTGATTGTGCTGCTTGTGAATATCCATACTTGGAAGCACCTTTTGTGCTCTAGTTTATCAGATACTGTTGGGTTTTAATGCCTTTTCATGCATCCCAACAATTTTATGCTTCTTTATTTAATTTTGTGATTTGTCAGCCAATTTAAGATAATTGGTACCACGGGCGAAGTGTTTTTTTTCCCTTTGAAAAAACTCTGTGGATGATGCTGCAGCTGCACCTCTCTAAAGTGCGCTCACTGATTATTGTTCATGTTTTTACTGTAGAAGTGACTGTCTATTTCATGCATCATCTCTCGGAGAGAGTAGCCATTCTACGGGTCACATCACCTATGATAGCTACAACCATGCAAATTATTCTCAGCGAAATTTCCCAAGTCGTCATGGACAACCATTTCAACAGTACAACCACATGACTTCCAGCTATTTACGCCCGATGGGGAGTCACCACAATGGTCAGTCTATCTGGCCTAATTATAGCATGGGAGAACCTCCACCTGCTACTATGGGTGATGGAATGCCTTGGGGTAATGTTTCCACGCTGTTATACACTTTTACTTTATGTTTTGTTTTATTGATGTTGTTGATATAGCTGTTGACATTGTCATGGCTATTATGTTACTGCCATTTGCAGTCGCTCCTTTTCTCTATATAATATTAGGCAAGGCATGTATCTTGTTCTAGTCCAATCGTAACTGATCTCATTGTTGCAAACTTGCAATATCTTGTAGTCTTGCTATTAACTTTCAGGATAGGGATATTGCAGTAGACATAATTGATTGAGTTGTTAAAAAAATGTCATTTAATAATATACTCAAATATATGTTTTTGTCTAGGTCTGTCCATAGATATGGATGAAAAATTGTACTGTTAAATGTCAAACCTTGTGTGACAGCAGATGAGATACCGACTGATGGAGTGATGGTCTGTTGATCAGTTTACTTTGTAATTGGGTCCTCTTTTCAAGAAATGCCACTTTTGTTACCCTATTGTAGCTTAAAAGCTATTACTGTTATTTATGTCTCTGTTCCAATCGGCTTGCATTGTAGAAAGAGGCTTGTGTACATCTGTCTTTCAAGCATAATACTGATGAAAATAAATCATTGCTGTGCAGGAGGAAGGGCTGCTCACACTCTTGCCACAAGCGGACTGCCATCTTCCTTGGCAAGGAAGGATTTTGGGAGGATCTTTTAGTCCTGGTGGATTTTGGGAGGATCTTTTAGCCCTGGTCCTGGATCTGGAGGAATGCCATCCAATTGATGGCATACGATGTTTGTATTTGCAACTCTTGGTTGCATTTGCTTACGCGCTGTTGATTTTGCGATTTGCTGCATCCCTCCTATTCTTGTCCCTTTGAGACACTTGGATTCATAAAATTATATCGTATGGGCCATAATTATAGCATTATTTGTTCTTTCTTATCCGTGGAGTGGTGGCTTCTACCTGCAAAGACCCAGCGCGAAAAGCAGTTGTGCACCCCTTTTGAAATGCCCATGTTTTTCCATGTGATTTTGAGTAATGGCTCAGGGGGGTGCTTATTGATTGATACCATCTTATTTTGGCATGAACATGTTTTAAGACCGCCTGTTTTCATGTGAGCGGTGTTGTCATTTTTTTTATTAAAAAAACATTTATGGTTTTCATCCGTGCAAAAAGTGATATATTTTTGGGTATTTTGGGCCCACTCCAAAACACGCTGTGCGGGCCCCATTTGGTCTAAATGGGCCCGAAACTAGCGACCTCTTGGTGGAGGACTTGTCTGGCCTGGGGTGAAAACGGGTCGGATACAGGCGGGTAATAGGTTATCCCATATCCTATCATAATATTTTTTCTCGGATAATATCTTACCCTAATATTTTTTCCCGGATACGGGGCCAGATGCGGGTAATGAAAATACGGGGCCAGATGCAGATGCGGATCACGGGTATTTACAAAACGAGTAAACAACGGATACCGGGTATTAACGAGCGGATAAAAAACGAGTATTGGATATTTTGTCGGATAGTACGCGAAATAGGTAGAATGAGAACAAGTGATGAAACATATAGTTCAATAATCATGTAGTTTAATATATAGCAGTTCAAGTAAAACATAGAGTTCAACAAGACGCATATAAGTAGAGTTGAACTTGCCAAATTTGATTATATAAGCAAACCAAATAGCCCCTATATCTCACCTTTATCTCTGCAAAGGTCATTTTAGAAGTAGAGTTTTTAGCTATTGGACTATGCAATTCTATGCTTCTGATTTACAAGTTTCTATTCATCTGAACTCTGAGCAGAGAGCTGGGCGGCGGTAAAAGAGACACCAAGAAGCTCACCTAGTCACCTCATTGGGGCGGCGGCGAGCAGAGAGCTGGGGCGGCGGTCGGCGTCGAGCGACCAGGGAGCGGTGTCGGCTTGAGCTGGGGCGGTGGCCGGCCTCGAGCGAGCAGAGAACTGGGGCGGCGTCGAGCGACCAGGCAACCAGCAAGTGCGGTCGATTCGCCGACGAGGGAAGCGCAGGCCGCACCGCCGGCCGCCGAAGGAGGCAAGACCCCACGAGCGGACTGGAGGTGAGTAGGACTGGAGAGCGAAGGCGCAGGCGTTAGAGGCTTAAGGTTAGGAAATTTAGGGTTAGGTGCAAAGTAGTAGGATCGAGGCGCGAGCTATTGGGCTCTTGGCACAGTTTCTCTTTGGGCCTCTTTCGATAATCGGTGCAGAAAATGCAAAAAAGATCGGGTACCCACACCCGACCCGTTTTATCTCGGATGGTACCGGGTATTGCTCATCCCGTATCCTACCCGTACCCGTATGCATCTGATCGGGTATGGGTACGGATACTACCCATTTATTTTCGGTAGGGTACTGCCCGTCTGTTTCGGATAGTTTTTCCTTCAAATACGGATACGACTCGGGAATTACCCGACCCGTTTTCACCCCTGTGTCTGGCGGCATCGCTTGCACACGGCCAAGGTGGTGCGTGGTGCGGGCTGTGCAGCCAGTTTAAAGTCGCAGCGCGAGGAGAGGCTGGGATAGTGGCGCAATCAACGGCTGAGTGTGGCTACTACTTAGGGATGCTAACCGGTTTGGAACCGTTTATGTTTTTGGATTAGATTGGTATAAAACTGTAAATGAATTAAATTTATTTTGAATCCATAACTATTTAGATTAGATCCAGATTAGAATGGGTCAGATTTAGACCTTATATTTTTCTACTAAATCTCTTACCACTAGCTAGGTAAATCAATTGATGTTGCCTTTAGTAGTAATGCTTTCTTTTTTGTTTTACATACTTCAACAGCATACTTTAAGTTTTAACTTTTAACCTATGTTTCCAGTAAGTGGAATATGCAATTATAGACATTGGCGAGGTTTCTTTTTTTGCTTTGTAAGTTCAAACTCAATTTAGTTGGTGATTGATTTTGGATTATTATTAATTATTATTTAATGACAAATCTAATTATTACGAGACTAACTTGATTATTGAGCTTATCTTTTGGATGAAACGGAAACACCAATGGTATGTATTCAAATTTGTATTGTTTTATCGTAATGCATTATTTGGTTTCAAGTTAAAGGGTGAACTTCACCATAGTTCTAACCTTAAGATGTGCATATTGTCTCCAATCTCTACTATATAAAGTGAGAGTTTCTTCCCACATCATTTCATCAAAATTACCAGTTCTGCCATTCTTTAATTACCCACCTCTTTAATTAACCACTCCAGGTGTGGATGGAAGACAGCACACAAGACCATTCTTTAATTACCCACCTCTTTAATTAATTAACCACTCCAGGCGCAAGAAACGAAGCGTCAGAATGCTTCATTTACATAGAAATATAGAAATACTACTTCAATAGTGTCCTACTGTATAAGGTATTATTTGCACAACATATTTTCTTGTTTTATATTATCGTAATAACAGGACAACCGTTCAAAATGTAGATACCGTTGCAACGCACGTGCACCTTACTAGTTCCATATATACATGAATGCATACAATTAGGGAGAGTTTATGATTTAACTTGAAGTTTCAATGGTATTAATCATTACCGTTGAGATAACTCTTTGAGTATATATAACTTATGTCGTTGTAGTATACTCATGCCAATATAGGATAAACTCCAAAGATATCTAAAATTGAATATGTGCATATTGGTTCAAGTTCAATTATTTATATGCACACATTTCTTGGAGTATATTTATGTTCGATGGTCTCAATAGTACTGATCTCTTTCTACCATTCTATATAATTTGGGTCATTACATTGAAACCCATTAAAATGAGTATATGAAACTTGCGTAGTTAATATATACTCATAACAATTTAAATTACGTTTAAATTGTGTTTGATTGTCATTTAATCATAAGGCTCCAGCATGTGTTGATGGTTTACTCCTTTGATTAAGGACAAACGAAAGTTCTTGAGTATTTGAAGCATTAGTTGCACTAATATACTTAAGATAAATCAATATTTTCAATCAATTGATTTGGGTTGTGGTCAATCATCAAAGGAATAGATCAAAAGATCTTGGGGGGCAATCATTATGTGTTAACGGTGTGCATCGATGATTAAGACAATCATGTTTGTTGGACTAATAATCTTCCATAAGTTGTGAAGTAGGTTGAGTTCAATGTTGATGAATACTTTTGATGGTATCATGTGTTGATAGTCATCAAGTCGAGATTAGGGACAAGGGACGTCATCATATGTTGATGAGCGTCAAGAGAAGATCCCGAAGAGAAGAGAAGGGAGGTTCATCATGTGTTGATGAATGAGACGAAAACTCGCACTTGGAGAGGATAATAGGCATCATGAAAGCTCTAAGTGGATATGCTAGAGGCAAAGATATGATTAGCATATGACTAAGGATGTGTTCCTAGTTTTTTTTATCGGTCTCGATGTTGTAATGACAAGGATGCGACTAGAGGGGGTGAATAGACAGTTTTAAAATTTTCTTCTCTAACTAAACTATTAATCGCCTATATCAAAACCTAAATAATATGCGGGAGCGTAAATATAAGGTTTTGACAATTAATGACTAAATCAACTAGGCTCACTAGGTGCACCAACAATCTAAGTCTCTAATCAATGATTTGCAATCATAAAAGACAAGCAATCAATTTAATTCTTTGAATGTAAATTGCTTGAATGTAATTAAGCACAAGAGAGCAAACCACAAGAAGACATAATATTTTTTACTATGGTGTTCGGAGACTTGCCGGTCTCCCCTAGTCTACGTTGAGGTAAGCCAAAACGAATTGGATCGGCTCCATGAATTGAGCACCCATCTCGAATCCACTAATGGTAGCTTTTTCGCCTCCGGGTAGGCGAGCTTTGACGTTCACAAATTTACTGAGCCTTCTCATAATCTCCTTTGAGAAGGTCACCATACACGACGCTGCTACGCCTTCTAGGTGTTAGCAAACATCAAGGGTAATAGGTCAAGCCTCCTAGTTTGAACCTCACCTAAATGCAACACATGCACAAGACTCTCCTCCAAGTGCAACACATGCACAAGGAGAGCTCAACCCACTTCTAATTGCAACACATACAAATTAGAATCACTCTTAGCTCAAGAACCAAATTGGAGAGTGCAACACATGCACAACTCTTCCAAAATGCTCAAAAAACACAGCAAACCCAAGTGCCAGCCCCAAGACTCCTTTTATAGCCTCCCAAGAGAAAACTAGATGTTTGGGAGCATTTCGGGTAGAAAACAGCAATCCGGCACTACCGGCCTTTGAGGCCCGGTAGTGTCGGTCTCGAGCTCAACGGTTAGAAAACTAGACGTCGCACAGTACCTCCGGTACTACTGACACACAAAGTCCGGTAGTGCCGGACGAGTGGTATTACCAGCCTTAGGCACCGGTATTGCTGGCCTGAGCAAACCACATAAAACTTGCCCCTAAAAAATAAGTACCGGCCTCATTGGGGCGATAGTACCAACCCGTGTAGGATCAAGGATAACCGAATAGAGGGGGCAGTGGGGGTGAATAGGAGGTTTTAAAAATTATTTTGCTCTAATTAATAGACAAGTAAACTAGAATAGTAACTTAAAATAATTAAAGCCTAAATCTTTTAGGTTTCACGAAGTGTACCAACAAGCTAATTCTAAGCAAATTACATAATTCTAGCAAGAGAATCAAAAGTTAAGTACTCTATAAATGTAAGTTGCACATAATACAAGGAAACAAACCACAAGGAGATGAACACAAATATTTATCCCGTGGTCTCGGAGACTTACTAGTCACCCCTAATCCACATTGAGAAAGCTTAAACGAATCAAGCTGGCTCTTTGTGCAATTAAACCTCACTCGATAATTAAAGGTAGCTCTTCCTTACTCCGGGTAGATGAGCTCTAGCCTTCACAAACCACCAGGTCTCCTCACCAGCTTCTTTAAGGAGATCACCGGTTCTCTCACCTTTAGGTCGTCTAGAAGGCAGCAACCTCCAAGTGAATAGACCTTGATTCTTGCTTGAAGGAATTGAAGTGATTTTAGGGGTGGGCATTTTTAGACCGAAACCGAATTACCGAACCGAACCGAACCGAATTAACCGATTATTTTGGTTTTTTCGGTTTACGGTTTTCGGTTCGGTTTTTATTTTGGTATAATTCGGTTTTCGGTGTTCGGTTCGGTTTTTGGTTTTCAAAAACCGAAATAACCGAATAGCCTATGTACAATTCCACTTTTATAATGTTCTTCCTAAATCTACCAAACAATTATTATGTTCTAACATATTTATGCATACATGTGGTATGTTCATATGTTCTACTATACTTATACTATAATGACATATGATATTATGTGGGTTTATGTCTACTTTATGTTGCGATATGAGAAGGATAAAATCTAATCTACCTAGTATTTATTCATATTTCGGTTAACCGAAAAACCGAATTAACCTAACCGAAATATTTCGGTTAATTCGGTTCGGTTTTTCATTTTAGTCTGAGAAATTCGGTTCCCACTTTTCAAAAACCGAATTATTTTAAAACCGAAAAAACCGAACCGATTAAACCGAGAAAACCGAATGCCCACCCCTAAGTGATTTAATGGCTCAAATCAATGCAATGCACTTGAATGTTCTCAACTACTCAAGAATTATGAATTGAATGCTCTAGAGTAATGAGAGGGGTGCAAGTGCCCAAAGGATGTTCCATAGAGTTTCTAAACTAGTCCTTGATGTAGGTCTGGGGGTATTTATAGCCCCCACCCTCAAATATAGCCGTTGGGGATGAAATCGCCAACTTTCAGCTGAATCTAACACTACCGAGCGCCGGTAGTGCTGGCCTGAGTCTCAACGGTCAGTCTAGTGCATTTAATGCACAGTAGTCCGGCGCAATGCACTAGACACTGCCAGTTGCACAATAGTCCGGCACTATCGCCCATTAGGGCCGGTAGTGCCGCAGTTTGAATTTTTGGGCACTGTACTCAGAGACACTTGTGCTGGTAAATAGGTATCGATGTCAATGGGGGGGTACTGCCGCTCGACCAGTAGTACCGCTCCTTGACTCCGGTAGTGCTACTCTGCAACAAAACACAAGTGTGGGTATTCTGTTAAATAACTACTGTAATTCAATGAGCGGTGGTGCCGCACCACCGGCAGAACTGCTCCTTGAGCTCGATGTGCTAGCCAAGGAGTGGGCGCAAAACATGCCCTTATGTTAGAATACTACCGCCATATTTGGTGTGGTACTACCACTCGACTAGTGGTACTGCTCCTATGGCCTAGTAGTGCTGGCTGTAAGGTAGGCAAGAAAAAACAAGCTCTCTATCAGATAACTATTGCCATATTGGGGGCGGTACCGCCGCTCCTCTAGCAGTATCGCTCCTAGACCTTGCACGATTCACAAAAATATGCGTTCTGTTAAATAACTACCGCTGTCTAGTGGGTGGTACTACCACATCTTTGGTAGTACCGCTGCTAGAAGCCGGTAGTGCCACTTTTGACAGAAATGCAAACACTTTCAAAATAATTTTAGTGCAATACATGAGTATGAGATAATACATTATTTGAACCATTAAATCTACTCATTTTCAAGCTACTAATCAAGAGTCCCTCTTAATAGTACGGCAAAAAGCTATAAAAGGTCCTTAATTCTTTTATACCTTGATCTTGAGCTTGACTTCAATTTGGCATCAAAAAATTCACCTTTCCATGATCATAGAAGAAGACCAACCTACTTTTGCACACTCAAAGCAAATTGTTAGTCCTTTAACATTGATTGTCATTAATTACCAAAATCAAACGAAATTGAGGGCCTATATGCTTCAACTCGGTGGTACTAGCAGACCCTTGGCACTGTAGTGCTGTACTTGCAACACATGCAGTCCGCACTGTACTGGAAAATAACTATTGTTCCAAATGGGTGTTATTGCTGACCTCCGGCAGTACTGACCTCAGCCCATGGTATTACCTTACTTTTGGCAATACTGGCAATTGCACTGCGGTAGTGTTGATTTTTCAGATAAAACTTGATTTTTCACAAAAATGAAGCAGATTCAAATCAAGATTCACTTCTTAAGTCATGTGGTGATCAACACATGATCACACTAATTTGTAAAACACATTTGCAAATTATTTATCACATGTTCCAAGATCAAGATGCATGAAACTCAAATATTTTGCAAGACACATTTCCAAATATAAATATGCAAACAAGATCTCTTCAATTAACAACATCAATTCTTGAGACAGGTGAGCAACTTTATTGATTAGATGAATTACAGAGGAAGGATTACAACTCTAAAGTACTACTCCTAGTCGACAAAAAAGTAAGAAGTAATGCGCGTTGATTGACTGTGTGTCTGTCTTCTTTTGTCTCGCATGTCGATCTCTTTTATAACGTCTAGGTCGGTCGTATCCTTCTCTAACTCATGTAGACATACATATTGTCCTCAATATCCAAAAACAAACTCTTTGCTTAGACCAAATGTCAGTTTTGATTTCGCATCCATATTGAACTTTATCCTTCTAAATCGATTACACCCATCAAATTGGTCATATCTGCCCGATCGGCTATGAACACCAAATATTGATGTCAACATCATCCTTTCTCCAAGTGCGAGTCTCATCTTGTTCAAGAACACATGATGAACCTCTTCTTTTCTTGTCGGGATCCATCCTTGAAGCTCATCAACACATGATGACTTCCTTGTCTCGTACCTTGACTTGATGACCATCAACACATGATGTCATTCCAAGTCTTCATCACAAGTTGGACTAATCCTATATCCATGACTTATTGCAAATAGTTAATCTAACAAATATAGTTGTCTCAATCATGAATTGCACACCATTAACACATAATAGTTACTCCAAGAACCTTTGATCTATTCCCTTGATGATTGACCACAACACAAATCAATTGACTTAAAAGATTGATTGTTTGTCTTGAGTATACTAGTGCAACTAATGCTTTATATACTCAAAAACTTTTCATTTATCCTTAATCAACAAAGCATACCATCAACACATGATGGAGTGCCTTATGATTAAATGACAGCCGAACACAATTTAAATCATATTTTAAATTGTTACGAGTATATGTCAACTACGAAAGCTTCATATACTCACTTTGATAGGTTTCAAAGTAATTATCCAATTTATATAGAATTGATAGAAAGGGGTTAATACTATTGAGACCATCAAGCTATAGAATAAAGTCCCTTAAATATATGCATATAAATATTTGAACTTGGATCAATATGCACATATTCAATTTGAGATTGCTTTGAAGTTTATCCTATATTGGCATGAGTACACTACAACTATACAAGTTTTATATATACTCAAGGATTTGTTTCAGAGTAAAAATCCTTAATATATGTGGCAAGAAGGAACAAATCAATACTATTGAAACTTCAAGTTAAAACATGAACTCCCCCTAATTGTGTGTATTCATGTATATATGGAATTTTAAATATTATGAGCATCTTGAGGTTTGAACTATGGTAGAGTTCATCCTTTAACTTGACTCGAATGAATGCATTAAGATATGATAATATAAATTCGAATGCATACCTTTGGGGTTTTTCATTTTCCATCCAAATGAGACTAATAAGAAAGCACAATAAAAGAGTTAGTCTCGTAATGATTAGATTTGTCATTAAATAATGATTAAGTATTAATCCAAAACCAATTACTAAAACCAAAAGGAACTTGAACTTACAGGTGTTTGGTTGGGAGATCGGGTCGCCAGTATATGATTGATGTACTATTAAGAGGAGTTGAGTCATTTAGCTTGAGTTTTATCATGTGTTGATGAAGTCAATCTAGTTCGCTCTATCTCACTCTCTTAAGTTGGTTTTTTCATGGTGCTAACCATTTCCATGTGTTGCAAATGGGAGAAGCTCATGCATTTGATTTTATTGGTTCTTGTGCATTGAGTCAATATTTGCAAATATGTTTTGCAAATAGTCGAAGATCATGCACTTGCTTTTATTGAATGTGTCTTTGCATGGAGTTTTAATTTGCATGCGTTGCAAATGGAAGAAGCTCATAATTGTTATTTAAAAGCTAAGTTTGCAAATATGTTTTGCAACTTGAGCTCAAGGACATTGATATTTGGAGCATGTGAGTAGAGTTTGCGAATGTGTTTCACAAACATCTAAGGATCATGTGTTGATCCACACATGGCTCTAAGATATGATCTTGATCGTCCTTTGTTGCTTAACAATGTTTGCAAATGTATTTTGCAAAAAAACGTTAAGGTTCATGCAAGAACTAGTCTTAGCATGTGACTAGAATTTGCAAATGTATTTTGCAAATTGCTAGAGATCATGTGTTGATCATCGCATGGCTATTATTGAGTTCATGCATGATTCTTTGTGATTTGAATTGCATGTTTTGTCATTTGCAAATGTGTTTTGCAAACGAGATTGACATTGTCGAACATCTAAATATGGGATATGTACACGCAACGGAAAATCAAAAATCATGTCGTATGCTCCAAGCATCTAGAGCCCTATTCCTGCGGGATAAGATAATAACAGAAGGAGTATCTTTTTATTTGGAAGGATTCGATCATACTCCCATGACGAGGAGATTGGCTCGAGTACACCAAATAACAAGAAAGGATAGTTACCCCACATGGATTCTAGGAACGAGGATTCCCTAAAAAAATCTTAAATCCTAAAAAATGCGCTTTCAGGGTAACAGGGGGTAAGCTCCTGGGCTTCCTCAACTCTCAAAGAGGTATCGAGGCCAAATCGGAGAAGATCTGAGCCATCTTGGATATGGAGTCACCGTGATCCATCACGGAGGTCCAACTCCTAATGGGTCATATGGCGCCCTTAGGGCGCTTCATGTCGCGGTCGGCCGAGAAGGGACTGCCTCTCTTCAAGATACTTCATGGGCTCGAAGGCTTTTCCTTTGGACCCTAGAGGCTCAACGAGCCTTTAAGGATATCAAGTCATACCTGACCAATCCCCCGCTCCTCACTAGCTCGGGCCCCGGTGAACCCCTCCTCTTGTACCTCACCGCGACCTCGATCGCTGCGAGTGCTGTCCTCATCAGGGAGAAGGACGGGGTCCAACGCATCGTGTACTATGTCAGTGAAGCCTTCGTGGGTGTGAAGACAAGGTACACAAAAGTGGAGAAAATATGCTAGCACTTCTCGTGGCATCCCGGAAGCTTCGGTACTACTTCCTTGGGCAGTCCATCACGATTCCCACTAGCTACCCGCTAGCCAAAGTGAGGGGCAACAAATAGGCCACCGGGAGGATAGCCAAGTGGGCAACCGAGTTGGTGCCCTTCTCCCTCAAGCTTGTAGGAAGAACCGTCGTCAAGTCTCAAATCCTCGCGGACTTTTTTGGCGGAATGGAAGAGCTGTCCAAGGGGAGGTGACAGAGCGCCCCGCTCTCCCTGACCCCCACTGGACCCTCTACTTTGATGGCTCCAAGAACCTAAATGATGGGGGTGCTAGAGTTGTTCTCGTAAGCCTTGAGGGGAAGGCATTTGAGTACGCTGCGCATCTCTCCTTCAACCCCACAAACAATATGGATGAGTACAAGGCTCTCCTTCTTGGGCTTTGTGTCGCTAAGGCCATGGGAGTCTAGCGCCTCCTCATACTCGAGGACTCCCAACTTGTCGTCAACCAAATGGACAAGTTCTACTAATGCCTCGACCCTAAAATGGCTAACTATCTCGAGGAGGTGCGTAAGATGGAATGATACTTTTCAGGGATGGAAGCTCGCCGCATCCCCTACGGAGGCAATCACTAGCATACCACTTGGCTCGAGCAGCCAACTCCCAAGAACCGCTTCCGCCAAAGGTCTTCCTCAAAGTGTTCAATGCACCTTTCATCAAAGAAGATGTTAACAAAGTTGGAGATCCTGAGCTACCCCCAGAAGTCAATGAGACATCAACCTCCCCCAATACCTGGATGACCCCAATCATAAAATGCATCCAAGGAAAAGCCGAGAGAGAGGACAGTACCGAGGCTCGAAGGCTATTCAACAAGTCCAAATCCTACATCATTCTCGAGGAGAGCTTGTACAAGAGGGGTTCCTCCGCACTGCTCAAATGCCTCTAGAGGGATGAAGGTATCGTCCTCCTCCGGGATTTGCATGGACTCTGCAACTCGCACATCGCCCCTATGGCAACGGCTACAAAGGCGTTAAGACAAGGCTTCTATTAGCATACCATGGTACAAGATGTCGTCGAGACGCTAAGGACCTGTGAAGGTTGCCAAAGGATGGCGGCGGCTCACCACTCCCCCGCTGCACCTCTACACTAAATACCAACCACATGGCCTTTAGACCGGTAGGGTATGGACCTGCTCAGGCCATTCCTGCAGGCCAAGGGGGGCTACAAGTACGCGGTGGTGGCAGTAGACTACTTCACCAAGTGTGTGGAAGTTGAGCCATTGGCGTCAATCACATTTCAAGTGGTGCAGAGGTTTTTCTGGAAGAACATCGTATGCCACTTCGGGGTCCATAAGGAGCTCATTGTGGACAACGGAACTCAATTCGATGTTTCCTCCTTCAGGGGCTTTTGTGACTCCATTGGGACAACACCCTGCTTCTCTTCGGTGGCTCACCCCAAGTCCAACAGGGCGGTGGAGAGAACCAATGGTCTAATCCTTTAGGGCATTCATCGAAGGCTTGAGAAGAGTGCACTTAAACGCGGGCAATGGGCAGAGGAACTCCCCAGTGTATTGTGGGGTATGCGTACTATGCCTAGCCACTCCATAGGATGAACGCCTTTCTCACTTATGTACAGAGTGGAAGTTGTCCTCCCTGCTGAGGTCCGTCACCACTCACTTCGCGTGGAGATGCTCTCAGGGCCCCTTCCCATCAACTGCATGATGAACAAAGAGAATCACAAGGTAGAAGTGGAATTCGCAGAGGAACTCCGTGACTAGGCCATCATCAAGCACGCCTCCTATGAGCATGAAGTCGTCCATTTCTACAACAACCGAGTGCAAGAACAAGCCTTTCTCCTGGGGCACTTGGTTCTAAAGAGGGTCAACCAAGGTTTCAAATCTCGTTTTGGGTTAAATCTCGGTGAGATTTGGAAATTTCAGACAAAATCCGGATGAATTACAAAAACCAAATTTCAAATCCGTTTTTTTTTCAACCGGGAAATCCGAGATCTCGATCCACATTGAACTGACCAAAAATTGGTCCAAAACACGTCAAAAAATTTTGAAAATTTTTTGGATGGTCCTGACACATCACTAATGCTCCCATAAAAATTTCAGATGATGATCATGCATGAGGAATTTTTAAAAAATCTAATAGTGGTCAAGTCGTGATAAAAGCCTTACGTAAAGTTTGTTTTTGATTTTTCAAATGTAACAAATGAAGTTTTTGAAAATCTAATAGTGGTAATTTCAAGTTTTTAGAAAGTTTTCTATATATTCCAATATATTATATAGATAATATCTCATTAGGACATGTTGAATTGTAAAAGTCTTGATACTCGTGGTCTCTGTGGACAATTAGTACATATTCTATTAAACCTGTTGTTCTGAGGTGGAGTGGACTGATCCTAAGTTTGAGATTTATCGAGTTATATTCAGAAAGTTTACAGTGTTCTTGTTATTCCAGTAAATGAACTGATGCTACGTATTCAGAAAGTTTACAGTGTAGAGTTGAAGTTTTGCATGTATTTCCTAACTTTGGTGTTGAAATTGACGGCAGATTGGTTATTTATGTCGAATGGCAAATGGTGGATCAATCTTTAGAAATGTTCAAAAATTCAAATAGTGCTACTAAAGACGGACTGATAAATTTTACCTGAATGAAAAATAGTTCAAACTACTTTAGAAAATTTTGAAAATTGTTGTGAATGGTCCTAACATATTCATAATATTCCCATAAAATTTTCAGATGATAAGTAATCTTGAGAAATTTTTAAAAATTCGGACAGTCCTAACCGACAAATTGAACCGACAAAAACAAAATGGTCAAAAACATGTTAAATTTTTTGTTGATGATCTTGACCCTAAATACAATCAAATCAAATGCACAAAAATTAAAATCCGGCAAATCGAAATTGCCGAGATCTCACCGAGAAATCCAAGATTTAATTTTTTAAATTTTTTTTTACCCGGCATGGATTTTGAATCTCGAAGGGGTCCGAAATCCGAAATCTCGGCTGAGATTTCGGATTTTGGTCCGAAATTTGAATCCTTGGGGTCAACTTCTCAACAGCCCAAGGGAAGCTTCACCTTAAGTGGGAGGGACCCTACCGCATCTCCGCGATCCTGGGCTTGGGTTCCTACCGCCTCTCCACCATGGAAGACAATTTGCTGAAGCACGCATGGAATGCAGACAAGCTTAAGAAGTTTTATGTTTAAGACCTCTTGTGCATTGTAACGGCACTTAACTTGTATTGATATAAATCCTTCTGAGATTATCAATGAAGTCTCAAGATTGAATCCCGCATATAGTTCATCACTCACGTTATCCTCTTTGAGAAGACCACCCCCAACACATTGCTGTTGGGTGATAGGTCAGAACCTTGCATTGTAGAAACACACTTCAAGGGCACATGGCCTCCGTGATCTACCTCTAAGAAAGCCCCGAGCGGTCCGAACATCTCAAGTTCCCCTTGGGCAGCCCCCTCCCTACTGAACCTAGGAAGAGGGTGACAACTTTCCTTAGCACCAAGGGACAGGGGGCTAGTGATGTAGAATACATAACCAACGACCCACTCTACGACACACAGATCAAAAAATTGCGGTCACACCTGGAAAAGACAATATTACCCCTCGCTTGTACTCAGACTAGCTATTCTCATAAGGGGCATTTCGATCATTTGTACATGCTAAGAGCCTATAAATATCTCATGTAACTCTTATTTGTGACTTGAGATCTCTTGCGTAATATAAAGGAATACTTGAACTGGTGAGCCCTCGAGGCCCTACTCTTCAGAGACTACCCGGCAGGCTTGCCGACAGGAGTAGGGCGGTCCTCTCGGACTTCTAAACCTGTATAAACTCCCATGTCATTTCCACTCTTGTGGACGAAGATCCGCTAAACGGTCAACGTCCACCCCTAATTCGTATTCGGTCATTACACCTACGACAAAACCATCTGTTCCATGTAAAAGAATCCACGCCGGCTCACTTCGGTTATATCAATGTGCAAATTGTGGATACCGAACGGGAGAAAAATACAGGAAAATGATCACGGCATGGCAATGGAACATTGGAAACACAGAATGCCCTTGTACTGTAACGTAACAACTGTTGGAAGCTGCATCCAGCCTCCAGGCACCAGCCGAGTTACTAGCAGTAGAAGCTAGAGCCTGCACTTATTCCTGAAAATTAATGGTTGCCCACCTATTGCCCTATTGTGAGCAACGGTGGTGCATAAAATATAACAATGTGATGAATGGCAGTACGAAGTGAGAATGCTGTAATTGCTTTGCTTCAGAGTCCTCGTAGATTCGGTTATGGCAGGTTGAATCGCAAGGATAAGGGCAGTCGATCTTCTGAAACGGACTGCGATTGTAGAACCAGTCTCCAACTGCATTTGCTACTGTCTACACAAGTGAGAAAAGCTCGTCAGATCAACATCAGACGGCCCCGACTCTAGCTGTACGAACTCAGTTCAATTTTGTCGTAAATGAAACTCAAGGGTAGGGTGTATTACCTTGTTTCCGAGCATGGGCGAATCAGATGTAAACCATATCTCCTGCGTCTCGGACTGGCAGTGCACGAAGCATGAGTTTATGAACAATCCTCTGGTGGAGGAGTTCCCTTGTTCCTCCAGTGCTTTCAGAAAATCGTCCCTGAATCCTGTAATAGCATCACATATTTAAGAGAGTGGATAGTTGGCTGATAGCTTACTGTCAACGAAACACAGTAGCACCCACCCTGCAAGATCTGAAGCTGGGTCGCAGAACATTCGTTTATATCATGCTTACAACTCTGCCATTTACCATGAGGGTCTGCAACTCCAGGCACCAAAATGTTCCTGACCTGCAGCACATTAATTCCTAAACAGATGCCAGTACCAAGCATATTTATCTAAGGGCAACACCAAAAGACAGATAACAATCAAGAGAGGTATGCAGAATTGCAGATAGAAAGGTTCTAGATCAGATGATGACCTGCCATGAATCATATGCTGCATTGAGGATGAACAAAGGTGTCTGAGTCTGTTTTACCTCATTCTGAGGAAAAAAGCACTACATCCATGCAACATGTTTTTGTTAGGGAGTGTAATCTGCTCTCGAGATGTGCATTGTAACTCTGCTTGCAGTTTCATCTTACCATGCCTGGAGGCAACTTGGAAGTGCACGAAGATGGTAAATTCTTTGCTGATCCCTAAGGTAGTTGTACACAATGTAATCAGATACAGGAGAAAACAACAGATATAGTTGAACTCTAAATTTATTTCGTATTAGGATTGTATCTGTTTTAGGCATAAGTCCTAGACTCATATCATGAGAGAGTTACAGTTATCTCCATATATTCAGGTAGAGAGAGCAACCAAATGTGCATACATGTGTTGTAACTACATCATTGAAAAAGGCAGCACTGTACTCCACTCCAGCGACATCCTTCCTGTCAGCACAAAGATGGGAGGTGTTAGACAAGCAACTCGATATTCTTAAAGGCAAAGTACCTTGTTCTATATATTGCAATGGCCAGTATATTTTCAAAGTACAAAAATCACTTAGAATGGTTTTCTTTTTCTGTGAACTGGCTTCTAGTACTAGTATTATCTTACTCATTGATGAAGAAACCAGCATCAGAAAGGCATTTAACTGTGGCATCCACTGGCAGAAGGTCATGAAATCTGTCACAGTGTAGTATGGAAGTTAAACCACCAGCAGAACAGCCCGAAGTTAGAGCCTGCCACAATTTCGTTAGTCTTGGAAACCCTTGTGCTTCTCAGGCATTATTCTCATAAGAATGCATACATTTTCGGCTTTGTTCATTCCTTTGGAAAGCAGGTCCTCCATAACAACTTGCCATACCCTTGCACCTCTGTAGTGTAGCTTTATTGTCTATCCGGATGGAAAAAATAAAGAAAACCTTAATGCAGGAGCGGCACACGTATGTTACAATCGTAATGCAACAGAAGAAAATCAAGAAAGCAAGGACTAAGAACTCACAGGATCCACTTCTTCCATATCGCCGGTGAAAGATGAGCCGTCGCAGTACCGAACCTTGACTTTGTTCCAATTGTAAAAGTCTGGTTTTGATGAGTGCATAGACATTAAGCGTATGAATTCACATGAATCCTAGGCGGCCCGAAATCTGAATTGCTTGAAAAACTAAGAAAAAAATCTAGCACAAAATATTTTTCCTCCTCAACCAGCTACTGAAATTCAGTACCTGGGTTGTAATCTGGGGTGTTACTCAGGATTCCAGAGAAGGCAATCTGTTTTGCCATCTCCTTGGATGATCCTAACCGAGTGTGCTTACGCTCCAGGCAGGTCGTCACATTGCTGCACCATCCTCCTCCCTACCATTCGCATAAAGAATTGGACTGAATATTGCCAAGCATTCCAGGCTCCAGTAGCACAAGTGCATTACTAGTCATCCTCATTCCAACTGACCTCAAAATGAACCAGCCAGCTATTCACCCCGGAGCCGAATCCTCGGGCGAGATGGTAGGCCGGGGGGCTTCCATCCAAACATACTACATCGCACACCCACATCAAATGTGTATCAGCATACTACATGGTAGATTAGATGGTACCATATAAAAGGAAAACTGAAGAAAGAAAAGGACGAATCAGCAGAGCATAAACATACACAGTGGGAAGTAAACTGCTGTGTTCACCTGCTCCTTTGGCCACAGCGCTCTCTACAAAAGTGATGTCCACAAAATAGCCGTCCGCTTTGAGAAACGCCAGCGCGCAGACGAAGGCAGAGCACCAAACACGGAGCTTTCCATCCTCCATCCTGACGAGGAGCAAGCCAAGGCAGCGGAAACGGGTTACAGAAGCGCGCGCGCATACCCAAGAAGCCACCGTAACAGCCACTCGGCCAGCCATGGTCGGGACTCGGGAGAACCTGGGCTGGAAGCCGTCGTCTCGCGTGCAGCCTCTTCAAGCTTCGAGCTTTCCAGTCCAGGCTCTCGGCTTCCCTTGCTCTTTTTCCTCCTCCACGCCTGGCTGGCGTGCCGACCCCGTTAGTTTTTGCGTGCGTACGCGAGGATCCAGTCATAATATACCTGCCATTTATGCCGGATGGAACGCTTTATCCACACGGTAAGGTGTGTCGTGGACCTGTGGTGGTGAGTTGAGTGATGGGGATTAAATACTGCGGTGGTGCTCTACGGCTGGCACCGCCTGAACGCAGGGCCACCCGGGTTGGGCTCATTTGCACTTTGCAAAAGGTCCAGAGAAAATAGTGGAGGCAAGAGAACTTTTTCTGATTCTGAAATGCTGGAAAATGAGGGAGGAGCTAGAGGTTCCTTTATCCCTTTCTGCCGGTTAGACTGGTTTGGGTATCATTTTCTAGGACCTCTGTAAGCCGTGTTAAGCAAGCTAATACTCGGTCATAAATACTAGGCCCGTAAGCGCGGCGCACGTCACGCATGAGCAAAAAATGATTTTGTGTTTTTTTTCGAAAAAAAATAGACTTAGATATATTCTTAAATTTTTTGGAGGCTCGAGAAACCTTAGAGACCGAGCCAAAAAGTATACATCTTTCTGTTGGCGAAAATGTTTTTTTCGGGGAAAACGGAGAAAGGGCATGGGCCTGTATGCGCGGCCCACGCGAACGAAAAATGATTTTGCGTTTTTTATCCGGAGAAAAAAATAGACTTAGACATATTTTTAAAATTTTTGGAGGCTCGAGAAACCTTAGAGACTTAGCCGAAAAAAAGTACACATCTGTCTGTTCACGAAAATATATATATATATATATTTTTGGGGGGGGGGGGACGGATAAAGGACCTGGATGTAAAAACCGGGGACCTGTTTGTTATACTTTTGGACCTCACCGCTATCCCGAAAAAGTAGAAAAGGGCTCGCTTGCAATTTATATTTAACGGGAGGGTCTTTCTGTAAAATAGCGAGCGAGGGACCTAAACACGATTCGGGAAAATTAATCTTTCCCTCACAAAAAATCACGAAGGACCTTTCCGTAAATTCGCAGGGACCTATCCGTAATTTGGAGAAATGGAGAGATTTTTTCGCGAAACTGCCAGGTGCCACATGGGGCGGTCCTCCTGCCGGCGTTTCTCCCGATCTTAATATACGAAGTATACGTTCTTCCACGATATGTGCAATTAAGCTTTTAAAACATTGAGTGTCAATATCTTTTAAGTATTTAGATTGAATATGTGGAGATCATATGTATAGATTTATCTTGAAAAGTATATTTATATTATAATTTTATTAGGTTTTTAAAATATATTATAATACTCACTCTTTTCCTAAATAGATGTCATTCTAGGCTATTGCACTTCTACTAATACACATATACAAAAGACTGCATTATCTCTCTTCAATATATCACTTATTGTTCTTTGGATGGTGTGTCTTACTCAAGTCCATGGTAGTAAATGGCATTGGGAATAGCTAAATGGGAAGATATACAAGGAAAAATAATAAAAGGTCACATCGAAATTGTAGAATGACATGTATTTATGAATAAAATTTGAAAGCTAGAATGACATGTATTCAGGAACAGATGGAGTATGAATTAGTGGTCAACGTTGTATTTTGGAGACCGTTCGATATCCAAGATGACTTAATTTGTAACTGGAGAAAGAGTACCAAAGAGAGTTTTTTTATACCTAATACCAAAGAGAGTTACTAATAGAAAGGACACAAATTTTATTTTCGGATCACATCTCAGGGCCGACTGACATTCAAAATTTTGGCTGAAATTCGAAAAGCAAATTTCAAAACCAGTATTTTGGACGCTGGCAAAACCGAAATTTTTGTCGAAATGACAGAAATTTTGGTGAAATTGAGCAAAATGTTGACCCTTTTCAACCCATGTGAAATGGCCTCCGGAGGCTAGAAAAAATTGGGGAAAAAATCATGCAAGGATTACTCTATATTTCTTATCTGTTTGAATGCAAAATACTAAGTATTTTCACATAAAATACCCCAAATTTAAAAATTTCAAGCCAGTCCAGGAGTCAGACATGACTGTCACACCAAATGTGCCCAAGTCCGACATGAACTTCCGAAGGTACTCGACAATCTCGTTCTCGTTGAGGCACTTCCCCGTCGATCTCGTGGGCCCATGGTGTACAAATCCCTGGACCAAGATCCCGAGTCAGCTTAAGTGCACATGTTCACAGCAGACGTAAGAGGTTAGTACAATCAATGATCGAATAGGTCCAGACACGATCGATTTTTAACTTAAATACCATAAGAGCATTGCATACCTATGAAGTATGGACACTCAGCCTTCCTTCCTGAAATTTCATTTGCATGGAACCATCTGCACCACTCCCAGACCCTGATCCTAGGGTCAAACCCTGGCTCCTGAGGTAAGCCTATTCTTTGGAAGCCCTTATGGCCATCTTGAGCCATTCCTCCTCGGCACGATAGTTGGTGGCCCAGTCCGCACAAGCCTCCTCCTTACAGAGGTGCTCCACCTGTTTCGCCTTCTTCTTCGCCCGAGCTCTATCTAGGTCAGCGAGCATAGCCTGCCTAACCTTTTTAGGCACCCAAGGGCAGTCCCTCACCTAGCTAGAGCAGGTAGCGAGATGTTCCTTCAGACGGGTCACACCTCCCCCCTTCATAACATGGGTACAGTTGTAGGATTATGGATAACCGACAAGAGGGGGTGAATAGGAGGTTTTTAAAATTCTTTTGGCTACAATACAATAAATTAGCAAGTATGACAAGATTTACAATTTTCAACCATCAAGGCCTGAATAATCTAGGTTTCACTAAGTGCACCAACAATCTAGATCTAATCAAGAATTGCAATCCGAGGGAGGTAATCAATCATTATGATCACTGGGAATGTAATTTCACAATTTGAGTAATAGAGGAGCAAACCACAAGATGAATACAATCAATTTTTTCTGTGATCTCAGAGACTTGCCGGTCTCCCCTAATCCACATTGAGGTAGCTTGAACAAATCAAGTCAGCTTCTTGCGCAATTGAGCCTTCCTCAAACCACTAGAGGTAGCTCTTCTCCGTTCGGGGTAGGTGAGCTCCAACCTTTACACCAATACCGGGCCTCTTCACAATCTTCTTGAAGAGACCACCAGTTTCTTCTCCAAGCTATCTAGGAGTCAATAAACTCCAAGACTAATAGACCAATTGACGCTTTTTTGAAAGTGATCAAGTGTAACAAATGGCTCTAAATCAAACTCATAATTGAATGCTCTCAACAACCTCAAAAATAGGAATTTAATGCTCAAGGATGAAGAGATGCTTGCAAAAGCTCAACAAGTATTCAATGAGGTTCTAAGAAGTGCCTTTGCTGCAGGAGAGGGGGTATTTATAGTCCCCAGCCACTCAATTAGCTGTTGGGGCCGAATTGAACAAATTTTGGGGAAATCCGTTACTATCAGCAACTAGGGCCCAGTAGTATTGGCCACTATGTCTATGGCAATGGTTGATTTTGGGCATTTAATGCATAGATTCTAGCCGTTTCTATAGTACACTGATACTACCGCCATGTAACGGTCGGTAGTTCTGACTTTTGAAACTTAGGAAAGAGTGCAAAATCAACTTATCTGGAAAATAAGTATTGTCAACAGATAGGTGGTACTACCGGACTTGCTGTAATAACGGCCAAGAATGGTGGTAGTGTTGGCCACTGAAAATGCATAGAGGAGTCCCTTTTGGAAAATAACTACCATCCCATAGGGATGGTAGTACCGACCAGCATTACTACCGGACCCCTGGGCACCGGTAGTGTCAGTCTTGCCAATATAAGAAAATTCACTCTCTGGAATTTAGCTACCGCTCCTTGAGGGTGGTACTACTGGACCTGTGGTAGTACCAGCTCCTAGTTGGCAGTAGTGCCGATTCCAGAAGAAGTAAGAGATTAGACCCAAAAAAATCAATGCATAATGACACCAAGTGTGTACATGATTTGAGCCATGTGATCTTTAAGCATTTTCAAGCTACTAGCCATCTATCCCTCTTAATAGTGCCGCACCAACTTCTAGCAATCCGGTCTTTTCTCCAAACTCTGAGATCAGTAAAAGCTAAGAAAAGGTCCTTAAATTGACATTGGCTTTGAGCTTGAATCATCAATAGACTTTTTGTTTCACACTTTGACCTTTCCATGTAATGACGAGGACTAACCCTTTTCTTGTACACTCAAAAGAATATGTTAGTCATTTAAACTCGATTATCATTAATTACCAAAACTTAATTAAATTAGGTGCCTAGATGCTTCAACAATACTTGCACTTAGATCGACCCTTGGCTGACGCACTCACCATGCTCCCAGACGGTATCCACACGATCCGCCATCACGAAAATCTGCAACGAAAGACAAAAGATGGCCAATGAATTTACATAACATTGTACATTAAATAGACATACTAAGATATGCATGGTGCCAGTAAGGGAATGACAATTTCTATGAATTTAAGGTTAGGTAATTCAAGGAGTGTAAAAGGTTAGTTCAATTGACAATTTTCTGAGAAACGCCATTGCTTGCTATCCATTTGCTGCTTAGCATTCTAGGTCATTCTTGAAAAACGCAAGAGGTGGCCACCAAACACAAAATAGGCTACCTGTCCAACTGAATGTTTCACTATACAGTAAGAGGTTAGCGATCACATACATCTATGCTACACAGTAAAAGGCACCCATCATTCATGAACATCAAGACGGCCAAGTATCATAAGCAGTACTCAATCTATAGACTTCACCTAGCTAAATCTGGCTAGATCTAGTTATGAAACAAACCAATCCGTCACCTAAAAGCATCAAGCCGGGCTAAAATGCCGAAAAATCGGATCAAATTGATGAAATTTTGGACAAAAATGACGATATTTCGTTTACCTTTGAGCAGTGAGCTCCAGCAAAATCTCGATTGAAATCGCCGAGATCTTGGTCCAGCTCACCGAGATGCTTGTTCTTCCTGACCGAAGCTAGGCACAACTGGCCAGATCTAGACTGAAGGCGGCCGGTCAATAGTGAGCTCGAGAGGGAGGTGCACTGTGTTGGATATTTGGGGGAATTTCGGACAAGGGGATTAGGAAATGAGTGAGAGGAAGTGACATCCTATAGCCCTGTATGTTGTTCCTTTCTTTAGTCCTAGTTTGGCATTGGTTATTAGGTTATGTGTAATCAGGAAACACTCACTGACAGGGAGTGAAATGTTATTAAAAGAATTGAAACTGTATGTTGTTATATGATCAGATTGACCGCTTTGGTCATTTCAAGCTATGGCACATTGGAGGATCAATCCTGGTCGGCATATCCTTCTCTTCTATTTTTGGTGGATGTCTTCTTTGTATTTTGGGGACCGATTCATACCTTTTGAGGACCATTTTGGGGGCCGATTCAAGCTATGGCACATTGGAGGACCATTTGGTGGATGTGTTTTCTTTCTGTTAGGTCGATGGTGAACTGTATGACATTGAATCCCACAAGCCGGGTAGCTTAGGAAGCTGTAGAAATGCATTCACTTTGGTGAGTACTAGAATGGTCATCTTTTGAACACCTATTTTTATTGGAATTCTACTAATTATGTAGTTGAACTTATTCTCCACAGTCTTGCTATTTTACTAACTTTTTGTACAAAGTGAATGGATTCTAAACAAAACAAGATTTCTTCTTACAGTGTTTTTTTTCTAACTGAAAATAACTTAAACTCTGTTGTTCAAATAATTTATGCCTACTTGTTTGATATATGAACTTTGTCTTGCTCCATTGAAACAATTTGTATATGTTTTTTTTTTTGCAAAATGTTCACATATATTCCTCAGAAAAGGCATTACAATTCTTTATAAAAAAAAATTAGTGCTAAATTCGATCCTACAAACATGAAAACCGGTCAAATTTGTGATCATCTCTGTCAAAAAATCAAAAATTCACCGAAATCACTGTAGCAATTTGGAAAATTTCAAAAAAAAAATCCCGCTAAGATTTGAAATCTCGACCCCGCCGAAAGCCGAAATTTTAGCCGAGATTTCTAAAATCTTTGCGAGATTTTGAACCTGACTAATATGCATCGCTTAACTCATAGCTCTTTTTTTTAAAGGAAAACGTCTATTTGCCCCCCCCCCCCAACTGTTGTGAAAGTTCATATTTTAACCTTCAACTTTAAAATCAGGTAAATAATCCTCATGAACTATCAATACATGGCATATTATCAAACACATCAATTATCACATCACAAAGGAAATAAATAAAAAATCATCTTCCCCTTTCAGGAACCCCTCCTACCTCTATCTCCCTGCAACATGCCCTCCTGCACACACCCAACCATGCCCACGACTTAGCTTGCACACTCGTATGCCGTGTCCTGCAGCAATGCCCCCACAGCCGCCTACGCCACACCCACATCAGCCCGCACGGTGCTCCGCTCCGAGCTGTGCCTCCATGTGGGCACCATGAGCTAGCCCGCCATCTTCTTACTCGTTTCATCAATAAAAGTGGCATCCATGCCTCGTCTTCACCTCTCCTTCCTCACCACCCCCATTCTACTATTTGTCCCACCCATGAGGAGCCGAGCCAAGCCACGCTATTGCCAACAAGAGAGAGAACATTAGAGGACGAGAAAGGAGGAAGAAGACTTAGCTGACCTGTGGACCCACCTTTTTAATTGTTTGTGGACTCAGCTCTACCAACGTATATGTCAGCGCATATGCCATGTGCATGCCACATTAGCCTAAATCATAGTGGTATAGGGGGGCGGTGTTTCGCATTGTTTCAAGAGTTCGAGTGTATCAAATGTTCGATTTTACAGTTGAGGGTTAATTTTCGGGCTTGAGTTGAACATGATGAAATGGATCTTTTCCCTTTCTTAAGAGAGACAGTGCAGGCTGAAACCAGAGTCGCGCGGTGGCGTTTTGATGGGCCTACCACAGTGGTGACAGCCTGACAGTACCACCGATGTTGTGATGCCATTCGAGTACAGGAGTGCATACTATAATGCGATGGTATTCGTCACGATACCATATGTCTCGTTGGGTTAATACAGTAATCCATTCTCGACGAGGCCATTTAGCTCGACGCGATGAATATCTCACCGATCATCACAAGTTCACAACTCACAAGATCAAAGCTACGCGAAACATCATGGCAGTAGCCGCTGCCCAGAAGGCCCCCGCAAGCTTCCAAGAGCACAATAGTGCCGGGCCCAACTGGTACAAAGCCCACATCGGAACAGCCGAAAGCGAATCTTGCAGCAGGTCAATGCTGATCCAACGACGGAACACGGGGCACGAGTGCGCGACGCACGGCGTGGCCGTTGCCTAGCGCGGTCGCCGTGATCGTTGACACCGGTCACCGGGCGTCGTTGCTGCTTCCGCGGGCTCTCCCGCCCACGGGCCGAGGCGGCCTTCAGAAAAAGCGCGCGATGCCTCTGCGATTCGACAGAAATTCGGCTGCCCCGTACAGCCAGGCGGGTGCGCAGCGGCAGAAATTGGACCTGACCGGTAGATGTCTACATTATCCTGCGACTGCGAGCGAGGAGCGGGGGTAATTCCGAAGAACGGCCGCGCGGCGGGTTCTGGCTGACAACGACGACGGTGCTGGTCCAGGTGAGGTCACGCGCGCGTACGTTCTCGCACGTCATCGCTGTTGTGCGAAGCATACGACGAACGGGTGCTCCGTCCCGTGGAAGAGAGAGAGAGAGAGAGAGGGAGAGAGAGAGAGACGGTCAATGTTGCAAGCTCAAGCCGAAAGAAAGAAACTACGAGACGCTAGATTATGCTTAGATCGGATGGGTCAAGAAATCAGCAGGGGTGGGTGGGCCTCCAGGCTGGAAGCCCGTGAGGATGACGTGGCGTCGTCGCCAGTGTGGACAGGAGTAAGGTCATTCACACCAGCCCGGCGGAGACGGTGTGAATGAAGAAACGACGCCAGAGGGAGGGAGATTGACAAGCGTCAGAAAGAAAGCGAAGGGGGAAAACACGAAAAACCAATAGCGGCTGCTGCATGCAGCTGGCCTGGCAGGCTGCTGACTCCGGTCCTGTTCGGGCGAAGCCCGGGTCTCTCTCCTTCCACACTCACCATTGTCACCAACACGGACGCGTTTCCTTTATGAACTCACGCCACCTGGGCTTCTCAAGCTGCTGCTGCGCGGCGTGCGGTGCGGGAGGAGAGGGTGCCGCAGTTGAGCGCGCAGCAGACGAGCGAGCTCACTGCTCATCGCGGAGCGGCGCGGCGCGTGGGCGCAACTGGAGCGCGGCCGCACCCCCGACCAGTGCAAGTGCAAGTGGAAGAGCCTCGTCGACGTCTAGAAGGTCGGCCTCCTCTTATTCCTCCTCCTTCACCTACTCATGACTGAAACATCTTCGACGTCGTGGTTTTGCTTCACACTGTCGTGAATTTAATCGTCACGAGAGTTAACGGCTCCGTGTTTGTTCCCGGTAACAAACTTGTCATTTTCATCAGGGGGAAGAAGCGTCTGGCGTGTGGCCCAGAAAACGGCAACCGTGGCTTCCCCTCCTTCGAAGAACCGACGACGACGAAGACGAGGAGCAGCAGCCCTCACGAAGCAGAAAGATGAAGGGTACGCAGAAACCTAGGACGAGCGGCACGTCGGTCGCCATCCGTGGCGTGCTGCGGGATTTCCTGGAGCAGCAGCATCAGCTGGACGTGCGGCGGCAGGAGGCGATGGAGAGGCAGGCGCGGGAGCGGCTGGTCTTTGAGCAGCAGTGGCGGCTGTCGATGCAGACGCTGGAGCGGGAGAGGCTCACGCTGGAACAGGCGTGGATGGAGCGCGAGGAGCAGAGGAGAATCAGGGAAGAGGCAAGGGCAGAGAGGAGGGACGCGCTCCTAACTACCTTGTTGAATAGGCTCTTACAAGATGATTTGTAGGGAAGAGGCGTTGAGTGCCCAACACAGAGAGAAACTAGGATAGGTTATGTCATTTGTGTTAGGTTTGATAGGATTTATTTGTTTACTTATCTTTACATGGAAACAATGTAGGAATGTTAAGCCTTCTCAGTATGTCAGGTTGCACACACATGTGGTAGCTAACTGAGAAGTCTGAGATGTCATATGATGTGATAGATGTCTTTCTGAAAGGAAAAATAATCTGCTGGAAATCATTCGACCCAAAAATGAATGGACAGTAAACAGGGCTGAAAAGGAAACAAATATGCATTTACAATATCTCATGTACAGATACAAAGGATGAGTAACCTGCGAATCCATCAGGTCCTTGTCACCCTTAAAGCCTAGGACTGTAATGTACAAGTCTATCACGCAGATGGCCAGATAGGTAGATCAATCTGGGAAACCTGTTGTTAGTACTAGGGAAGTCGGCATCAAAGCAAAAATATACATTACAAAACTCTGATCAAATGCGTAGGCTTGTGCTCCTTTTGATGTACTTTCAGATTGTAATAAACAACTCCGTGAACATTGTCTTCACTCTTCGCTTTCTACCTATGAATATCACCATCAGAACTGGTATCAGTATCTTGGTCATCACCAGAACCTATTGTGCCACTTTCTTGTGTTGTAGAACCCACGAAAGTGTCCAATGCATAGGGTTCTATTATTTTCCAGAAAGAATCAGCATTGCTCTCCTCAAAACCTATTCAAAAGAATCTCACTTCACTCTTCACTCTACTTGTTAAGGATTATGCATGCAAGGAGTTGACAATTCCCTCAACACCCTCACTATTCCCAACACTGAGCTTAAGAACAATATCACCTGATGGGAGTTTGAAGCCTCCAAACGTAAACCAATATGCTAGAAAACTGTCATCACTCTTTGCCTTCTACCTATGAATATCACCATCAGAATTGGTATCAGTATCTTGGTCATCACCAGAACCTATGCTGCCACTTTCTTGTGTTGTAGAACCCACGAAACTGTCCAATGCATAGGGTTCGATTATTTTCCAGAAAGAATCAGCATTGCTCCCCTGAAAACCTATCCAAAAGAATCTCCCTTTCCTCTTCACTCTACCTGTTAAGGACTGTGCATGCAAGGAGTTCACAATTCTCTCAACACCCTCACTATTCCCACTACTGAGCTTAAGAACAATATCACCTGATGCGAGTTTGAAGCCTCCAAACATAAACCAATATGCCAGAACACGTGGAGATAACCATCTGTGGGCAAGCTCTGGGAGAATGGGATGACCTTTCAGAAAGAACTGATCTGCAAAGAAACTGAAATGTGAATGAGGTATGTTCAAAAACTGATAAGGTATCTTGCTCTCATCATCGAATGATCTGCTTGCTGAAGGCAGCCATTCGAAGAAACATTCGTGAATGTGCATCCTTAAAACTGAATGAGCATTGGAATGTTCCTGGAACTTAAAATGGACAATACGAACCCCTCTGTGTGCATGAGATTCTATTCGTGTACCACCCAGAAGCAAGCCAATCAAAATCTCACGCTGCTCTTGATCCAATTTCATGCTCACAGGTTTTGGCTTAACAACTTTCTTGCTGAGAAGGAGACCGCTTTGAAGTTTTTCCAAAGAGTCCGCCTGTACATCATAATTCTTTTTCTCATCATATCATAAACCTTTTCAGCTTTCTGATAGTCTTCTACAGAAAGATAACCTCTTAGCATGATGTTACAAGACCTCGCATTAGTACCTATTGTCCCACTATTGCGCATTTCACCAAACACCTCCTCGGCCTTCTTGACATTTCCAACCCTTACCAGTGATTCCAGATAAATGATGTACAAGATTCTATTTGGACGGCACCTGGCAAGGCATTTTGAGAATGTTAGTTCTAGTTTATCATGCATATCCAGATCCAAGTACATGTATATCAAGTCAAGAAAGGCTGGCATCAGATCCTTCTTATGGCTCTCAGCAAATTCATCCATAAGTTGTTCTGCGATATCTATCTCCTGAGCATTTGCCATTATCCCAATTATCTTATGATAGGATGCAACATTTGGGGGTATATTCTGCTCCTTCATTTACTTGAATATATCCAAGGATTTCATAGGCTCACCACTTCGTGAATAAACCTCCATTCGGCAGACTGCAGACATAAGCCTGAGCAGGGAACTCAGAACCACTCCGTAGAACCTTATGCCATGTTGCCCCTGTTTCTTCAACCTTCCCTTCCTTAGAGAAGGCCCTCATCCCTGACACCAGCACATCAATACTCTCTTCAATGCAAGCTCGCTTCATCTCTTCCTAAGAGCTATGATCCTTTCTCTATCAAATGACATCTTGGTAGCTATGAAGCCAGATGAGCCCAGCATAAACATCCTTGTGTACCTCAAGATCTGTGGTGACCAGATTGTGGTAGACAACTCAGCCTGCCTGAGGTTGTGCTTCGCAGTTCCTCCCGTCTTACTCACAAGTGCGCGGAACAAGGAGTTGTGAAGGCTGAGGCGAGGCTTGCAGCCGCCCATCTGTATCATCTGGTCGTAAATAGTGCATGCCTCCTCAAGGCAACGCCCCCCCAGGCACACTGAGATACGCGACGGTCAATATGTGGAAGGTGGACTCGGCAGGCACACTGCCCTGCTTGACCATCGCCTCATACACCTCCCGGCATTTCTCAACCTTGCCTTCCCTCCCAAGACAATCCGCCACCCTCGTGGCTAGCGCGAAGTCGAAGCGGTACCAGTGCTGCCGCACCATCCAGCTATACACCTGAAAACAACCAGCGAAATGAGTTGTCATCCATCCATCAATCTATTGTTTCTTTTCATCTAAGGCAAGGCATTTCGTCGAACAGTTCATGAGCAAGGACCGTATGCACGTATGTCTCAAGGGATAATTGGTCGAACAGGTCACGGGACCGAGGTGGGCGTGCGGCGGTACTGATCCTGAAGGCGACGTCGTTGTTGCGGATGCGGAGTCAGTGGACGGCGACATAGGTCGCGTCGTCCTGGGTGAGCCACTTGCGCTGGGCGTTGAGGATGCGGGTGAAGGTGGAGTGCTTGTAGGCGGGGGGCTCCTTGCAGAGCCAGGCGATCCTGGAGCGGCGCCACCGCTCGGGAAGCTCCTCCAGCTCGCCCACCTCCAGCGCTGGCGGCCGCACGGCCCGCACCGCGTCCCTCTCGTCGGCCGCCGCCCACGCCTCGCCCTCGAACAGTCCCGCCGTGTCCTCCTCGTCCTCATCCTCATCGTCAGAATCCAGAACCAGGGACTCCAGTGCTGACGCCACCGCTGGGATGTGGCGAGGCGGCGGGGGAGGAGCGGATGGACGGCGAAGCGGAGGACGGAAGGTGGGGAAGCGAAGGGGAGGGAGACGGCGAGAGGGCACAGCAGTGACGGAGATGGAGTGGCGCGGGAAGAGATGGAGGCCATGGAGGAAGCGACGGCGAGCACCAGAAGCTTTACTGATTCTATCTCACTCGCGCTCATCAGTCGGTCACCGCTGCGAGCGAGGAGCAGCCTAATCGTTTCCGCTCCTGGGGGCCTGGCTTGGGTTTGTGATCCCCGCTCTGGTAATAGCATCTTCAATGATAGAGCCAATTACTGACTATACTATGTCCCTACACGGTCTCATATGTCATCTAAATGAGCCGAAAGGCTTGCGAATTGAGTGTCAAATTCTGAAATATTCCTGTTACTTATAGTTAGTTTAAAGACAAGCTCTTGAATGGATTGGCTATAAGCCTATAACATATTCTCCAACATTAAGGCTCTATTTGGTACAGTTCCAGATTCCAGTAAAAACGGAAACGGTTCCAGATTCTTGGTAGAAATGTTTCAAGTAGGATCAGAATCACTGTCTGGAAACCATTTAGCTAGCTGTCTGAATTCTGTGAATCGGGGTGGAACGGGGTTGAGGGCGATTCAGCCCCGGCGTGGAAAAAGAAGAAACGTTCTGAGGAGAATCGTTCCGAGCTTTAGCCCGTTTAGCTGAGTTTCTCTCAGATTCTAAGTTGCCAAACGGGGCCTAAATAGAAATTCAAAATAAAAGGAAAATAGAAATTTGATTTTCATACAAACTTTGAATTAAAACCCCTATATAGCTGAAATTAAAATAAAAATTATGTGAAAATTAGCGGTTGGATTTGTATATGAGTCCTAATTTATAACTGAAATCTAAAATAAAAAATTAAATGAAAGAGTCAATGTCAAGTACAATAAAAACTAACAAATATTCAAAGTAAATAAAATAAAATATATATTAAAATAAAAAGTCCAGGTAAATTACAATAAAAAATAACATATATTCAAAATTAAATAAAAGTAAAATTTTAAATTACGAGAAAGAATCCATGGCAAATACAATAAAAATGATATATATTTGAGATAAAAATTAGCAACTAGATTTAGGAAAAAAAATGTATTTCTTACAACTTTGAACTCATAATTTCAAAACGATACAACATTTTGGCGTATTTACCCAAATCCCACCCATGGCCGGTTTCTGGTACCCCATCCATGCATGGCCGATTCCTGGGAACCCATACATGGGCATGGCCGGTTCCTGGGTTCCCATACAAGGGTTTGGCCGGTTCCTGGGGACCCATTCATGCATGGCCGGTTCTTGGAGACCCATACATGGGCATGGCCGGTTCCTGGGGTCCCATACAAGCAATAGAAAAAAATCAAAAAATAATGTTTTATTGTTTTTTTTTCTGAAATTTGAAACCGAGGTTATTCGAAATGGCAAAAAAATGTATTTGATACAAGTTTTAACTCGTAATTACAAGATGATACAACAATTTTGCGTATTTACAAATAAACCAGTGATGTACGGTTACCGGTAAACCGGAGATGCATGTACAACTTCGATATCAATCACAAAGCTGTTCATGTGCCAGGACTAAAGTTATCTTTTGCAATTTTATCAAGGTCAGATGCGATGCCATCTATTTGTTTGATTTTCCAGGCCAAGCCTTACTGAGCTGCTCCGGATACTTGTCCATTTACACATTGGAAGCAATTATATTTCAGCCTAAAAGAGTAGGATTCAAGCATAACTGATGAAATATAACCCCAAGAACCCATCAATATCCATCAGTATATCACTCACCCAACAACACAACTATGTGACTCACCGTACAAAATAACTTTCGTAAATAACACCTGCAGCTGGCGGTGGCCTGGCATTGGCGTGGCGGGGCCTATGATATCAGCTTTTGTTCAATCGGCCTTTTGATATCAGCTTTTTCAGGCTTTTGTCATATCACCTTTTCCAGTCTTTTGTCATATCAGCTTTTTCAGCTATTTGTCATTTACCGTGCATGGATGGTCATAATTAACATGAAGGTTCTTGATCGCATTACTTCACTATGGTAGAGTTAAAGCAAAGTACTTTATGTAGCTTGTACAGAGTGCAACTGGAGGGCAACAGATATTACGGGGGCATTACAATCCTGACGGAATTGCTAGAACTACAGCATTACAACAGTGACGACATTGCTAGAAGAACCGACGAAAACACTGATTGTCATGGTGGAACAAGTGATCGTTCCACCTATGTTCGTAGAGTGGGAATGACGTGCCACATTTTCTACATATTACATCACCCGTCAATCTTGTGCGATTTGTTCTTGGACACCGCTCAATCTCTCTTATGAAAGAGCTCCATGGGGGTGCGCAGTGCTCCCAGCTGTTGCCGAATGGGCAGCCTATGCCGAACGTCTCGGGGGTATAAAACATAACTTTTTGTCTTTTTTGTGTGGATCTCTTCCCTCCCGATTACCCGCGTCCCCTATGTTAATACCACCCGGGTTACCGGATGGTCTTTGTAATCCGTCAAGGATTTGTTGCGTAGTTATGACCTCGGCCGGCTGCTTCCCCTTATCCCTTTCTCTTCGGGAGGAGGAACCCTCATGCACTACCGGAGACTTGCCGAAACGCCTCCTCTGTTTCGGCTCGCACTCCACTATATGGTGCAGTAGGTGTGTGTTGGGATTGTTGTTATACAACCGAAGGCGTGCCCTGCAGTCAATGCAATATGCCCACTATGGTTGTTGTCGAATACCGTAGGCGTACTCGGGGTCTGGATTTTCTAGCAGGTAGTAGCACCACGGTGAGGGTTAGCCCCCTCCAGTTATCCGAGATGGGAAGTTTGAGATGTGGGTGGTATGTCTCTGGGTCCATCCAGTTGAAGTACCAGCACCATTATCCTCCGACTAAGGGCACCGGTAGAATCTTCGGTCCGCTAGATCCTCGTGGCAGGTGTCAACCACTGCCTGCAAGCCATGTTCGCACAATTCGGGCCTTTCGGGTTGCCCTTGTGGAGGTTTCTCCTTTGACTTGAGGAATTTCGCAAGATTCTTTTTGAAGTCCTGTATGGGATGAACTGGTTTAGAATGACTACTTTATGAGTGAAACATGAGCATGTCGCATGAAACTCACCGATTGATTGGTCCCTTGCCACTGGCCCTTAAGTCTGGTCGATGTAGATAGGGGACATATCCCGGCGGCCTCTCCCACCAGGTGAAGTTCTCGGGCGAAGTGGGGTAGGCGTCGTGGAAGTTGTAGATAAATTCATAGTCACATCGTTCGGGGCCATCGATCCATTGGAAGAAGCAGCATCAGTCCTCGTGCTTAAAAAATAAAGAACGTTTGAGTCCAATTTTTTCGAATAACGAAGCTAATTTGCTCTTCGGTACACGGACAGCCATATTATGGAAAAATATTGCAATTACACCATGCGTTGCATGTAAATTCTGCCAGTGCAAAAGCGCTAAGTATTATAGTCGTGAACAAAGATGCCAACTTAAGCCTATTCGGCAGGCCGTAGAGTATCACGTTTGAGTCCAATTTTTTTGAATAACGAAGCTGATGTGCTCTCCGGTACACGGACTACCATATTCTGGAAAAATATTGTAATTACACCCTGCGTTGCATGTAAATTCTGCCAGTGCAAAAAGCCCTAAGTATTATAGTCGCGAACAAAGATGATAACTTAACCCTTTTCGGCATGCCGTAGAATATCACGTTTGAGTCCAATTTTTTCGAATAACGAAGCTGATTTGCTCTCCGGTATACGGACTACCATATTCTGGAAAAATATTGCAATTACACCCTGCGTTGCATGTAAATTCTGCCAGTGCAAAAGCGCTAAGTATTATAGTCGCGAACAAAGATGCCAACTTAAGCCTATTCGATAGGCCGTAGAGTATCACGTTTGAGTACAATTTTTTCGAATAACGAAGCTAATTTGCTCTCCGGTACATGGACTACCATATTCTAGAAAAATATTGCAATTACACCCTGCGTTGAATGTAAATTCTGCCAGTGCAAAAGCACTAAGTATTATAGTCGCGAACAAAGATGCCAACTTAAGCCTATTCGGCAGGCCGTAGAGTATCACGTTTGAGTCCAATTTTTTCAAATAACGAAGTTAATTTGCTCTCCGGTACACGGACTACCATATTCTGAAAAAATATTGCAATTACACCATGCGTTGCATGTAAATTCTGCCATACAAAAGCGCTAAGTATTATAATCGCGAACAAAGATGCCAACTTAAGCCTATTCGGCAGGCCGTAGAGTATCACGTTTGAGTCCAATTTTTTCGAATAACGAAGCTGATGTGGTCTCCGGTACACGGACTACCATATTCTGGAAAAATATTGCAATTACACCCTGCGTTGCATGTAAATTCTGCCAGTGCAAAAGCCCTAAGTATTAGTCGCGAACAAAGATGCCAACTTAAGCCTATTCGGCAGGCCGTAGAGTATCACGTTTGAGTCCAATTTTTTCGAATAACGAAGCTAATTTTCTCTTCGGTACACAGACTACCATATTCTGGAAAAATATTGCAATTACACCCTGCGTTGCATGTAAATTCTGCCAGTGCAAAAGCGCTAAGTATTATAGACGCGAACAAAGATGCCAACTTAAGCCTATTCGGCAGGCCATAGAGTATCACGTTTGAGTCCAATTTTTTCGAATAACGAAGCTGATTTGGTCTCCGGTACACGGACTACCATATTCTGGAAAAATATTGTAATTACACCCTGCGTTGCATGTAAATTCTGCCAGTACAAAAGCCCTAAGTATTATAGTCGCGAACAAAGATAATAACTTAACCCTTTTCGGCATGCTGTAGAATATCACGTTTGAGTCCAATTTTTTCGAATAACGAAGCTGATTTGCTCTCCGGTATACGGACTACCATATTCTGGAAAAATATTGCAATTACACCCTGCGTTGCATGTAAATTCTGCCAGTGCAAAAGCGCTAAGTATTATAGTCGCGAACAAAGATGCCAACTTAAGCCTATTCGATAGGCCGTAGAGTATCACGTTTGAGTACATTTTTTGCCATTTCGAATCACCTCGGTTTCAAATTTCAGAAAAAAACAATAAAACATTATTTTTGGATTTTTTTATGCTTGTATGGGACCCCAGGAACCGGCCATGCATGAATGGGTCCCCAGGAACCGGCCAAGCCCTTGTATGGGAACCCAAGAACCGGCCATGCCCATGTATGGGTTCCCAGGAACCGGCCATGCATGGATGGGGTACCAGAAACCGGCCATGGGTGGGATTTTGGTAAATACGCCAAAATGTTGTATCGTTTTGAAATTATGAGTTCAAAGTTGTATGAAATACGATTTTTTCCCTGGATTTATATATGAATTCCGAACTAAAATTGATAAAGGTAGTGTTTGGTTGGCCGGATAAGCCTGGATGGGATATGGCCATCCAGGTATTTGGTATCATCCAATTGTTTGGATGCATGAATATCTTGGATGGGGATATCCAACTATAAGGAATATTCCAACTAGATACCGGATGGATTGATCCCATGGAAAACACCGGATGAGCTTGTCCCGTTGCCACTCGCGTATGCGCTCACCTCCCTCCTGGGTCTCCCCCCAACCATCGCAGGCGGCGGGCGTGGAGAGCCGTCGCGCAGCAACCGGAGGGTGACTACACATCCAGAGGCAAGCGCGGGGCGACTCAACCGGAGAGCGGCGGCAGATCCAGAGGCAACCGAGGGGCAGCGACCAAAGGGCGGCGGCAAATCCGGAGGGCGGCACAGCCGGAGAGCAGCGCGGCCGGAGAGCAGCGCGGCCGGAGGGCGCCAGCAGATCGAGAGCAGACGGGGGGCGGCGCGTCCAGAGGGCGGCGACAGATTCACGGAGCGGCAGATCCGGAGCAGGCGTGTCGCGGCAGATCCGGAGCAGGCGTCGAGGTTGGTGACCCAGAGCGGCTGGCGGAGACCCGGCCAGGGAGGGCGACAACCGGAGCTGCGGAGGGCAGCGACCCAGACCGGCGAGGGCGACAACCCGGAGCAAGAGGAGGGCGGCGACCGAGACCCAGCCAGGGAGGGTGACGACCTAACTAGGAGCTTTCTTTGCATCAAGTTGTCCTCCAAGCTATGGTATATACATCAAGTTCTTCATAATTTACTACAGATCTATATCTTTCTCTACAATATGGTATCAATTGATTTGCTATATTAGATAACTACTTAAAAGGTATGCTTGTCATTCATGGTACATACATAAATTTGCATACCAAGTTGTTCCTATATGCTTGTCATTTATCGTATACAAATTTTACATTGTAGATGGACAAGAGGAGAAAAATAAAGATCTTGATAGTGGTGGCTGCTGCATATGTTGCTATTTCTTTGGTTGCATTATGTATCAAGTCTAGAAAAAGAAAGAGAGAAAGAATTACATATGGCCCAATGGATGCAAGGGACAAGATAAGAATAGAGTACCTAAAGAATAAAATTTGGAAGAATGATGTAACTTCTGTGAATATGCTAAGGCTTAGAAGAGCATCTTTCTTCCGGTTATGTACACTTTTGAGGGATCGAGGCTTACTTCGAGACACAATACATGTATGTATTGAGGAGCAAGTTGCGATGTTCTTGAACACTATTGGACATAATCTTAGAAATAGGCTAGTTAGCACTAATTATTGTAGGTCCAATGAAACAGTTAGCCGTTACTTCAAACTAGTCGTCCACGCCATAGGTGAGCTACGACATGATTTCATTAGACCACCTTCATTGGAGACCCCAACAAAAATAGCAGGAAACCCAAGGTGGGATCCATACTTTAAGGTAAGAGATTAATTTATTACTCCTTACATGACTTTCGGCTCAACATTGTATGGTTCCTAATCTTTTTGGCATATATTCTTGACCAAATAGGATTGTATTGGAGCTATTGATGGTACACATATAAGGGCCTCTGTTTCTAATGACATGGAACCTTCCTTTCGTGGTAGAAAGTCTTTTTGTACTCAAAATGTGATGGCAGCCGTAGATTTTGATCTTCGATTCACATATGTGTTGGCTGGTTGGGAGGGGACAGCACATGATGCTGTAGTGTTAGCTGATGCTTTAGAGCGTGAGAATGGCCTACGTGTCCCACAAGGTAATACATTAATTATGTAGCCTCATTTGTCCATGCCAATTATTTGTATGAAGCAAATGTGACCCACTTGTACCTCATATGTTAGGAAAATTCTACCTAGTTGATGCGGGATATGGAGCCAAACCTGGGTTCTTGCCTCCTTTTCGCGGTGTGCGGTACCACTTGAACGAGTGGGGGAACAATCCTGTTCAAGATGACAAGGAGCTGTTCAACCTTAGGCACTCCTCTCTTCGTGTGACCGTAGAGCGCGCATTTGGGTCACTGAAAAGGCGGTTCAAGATACTTGATGATGCCACTCCATTCTTCCCCTTTCCTACTCAAGTTGATATTGTTGTAGCTTGTTGTATTATTCATAATTGGGTTATAAATGATGGGGCTGATGAATACATTTTACCGGAGACCAATTGGCCATCAAACCCCATCCCCACTTCCTCACATATTGGGCAAGCAAGTGATCATAGATTCATGGCTGATTTTAGGCAGGGAATTGCCAATCAAATGTGGGAAGAACGGCAGAACCACTATGGCAATTAATATGTCCTATTTGTAATGTTGTTGAGAACTATTTATTTGTAATGTTGCTGAGAACTCCTTTTTATTTGTAATGCTGCAAAGAACTATTTATTTGTAATGTTGTAAAGAACTATTTATTTGTAATGTTACTGAGAACTCCGTTTTATTTGTAATGCTGCAAAGAACTATTTATTTGTAATGTTGAAATTTCTCCTATATTGTCATTATACGTGCTGAAATTTCTCCTTTATTGTCATTATAAATGCTAGGACATAGATCTTGCACAACTTGCTGAAAATGTTGGGTTAAAAGCTGATGGGAGTGGCCATGTTACATGGACATCTGTAATGTCTGATATGATGCTTAGCCACTTGTGCAACTTGGTGGCTAGTGGCACTAGAACATCCAGTGGGTTCAAGAAGGTACATCTTAATGCATGTGCGAAGGCTTTGAATGAGCATTTCAAGCTTAGACTCACTGGAGATCAGATTTCAAACCATATTAGAACATGGAAGAGGAAGTGGGGAAAGATAATCAAGCTTAAGAAAATGAGTGGTGCTGGATGGGATGAAGATAATTGTGTTATTACACTTGATCATGATCATTACACGGGCCATATTGAGGTATTGTTGTACCATGTATTACGCATTTTGCTTCTTGCTTCTTCTTGTCGAAGGTTTTGTGGCTAACATATTCTCTTTTGCTTGCTAGACGCACAAAGGAGATGCTGAATATCTAAACAAGCCTATTGAGCACTATCGTGAGATGGCTACAATCTTTGGGAATACTTTGGCTACGGGGAAGTATGCAAAGGGATCAAGCGACCCATTAGCTACAGAAGTAACTGAAATTGAAGACGACGAAACTGCTGGCACAACTGAAGAAGGTACACAATCTCAATATGTTGGTGAGTCATCTGCCCCAAAAGCAAAGAAAGCCAAGACTATCCCAAATGAAGAGGACACGGGGTTGCAAACAATACTCCAGTTTGGCCTTGATAGGCTTGCCACAGCTATCGAGAAGGTGGCTACTGATGACAATGAGCTTCCTAAAGATATGTGGCAAAACATAAAAAACCTTCCGGGTTTTGATGGCGCCCATCTTTCTCACTATTATGCCTATTTAGTCGAGCATCCTCATATTGCTAGAGCATTCAACTCACTTGATGTGTCAGATAAGGTAGTTTGGATTGCTAGGTATGTGGCCAACCACTTTCATGGATGATGACAAATTGGTAATATATGACTTCTTTTGCTTCAAACCAAAGACATTGAACTATGGTTGCTAGTTATTTCTACTTACTTTTGGTATAGATCGAATCAAAGAACCTTGTATTTCTATTTAAGAAACTTGGTGTATGTTGTTGTTGAACTTGGTGTATGCTGTTGTTGAACTTGGTGTATTCTGTGGTGAAATTTGGTTCATGTTGTGGTGAATTTTGGTGTATGTTGTAGAGCTGAAATTTGGTGCATGTTGTGGTGAAATTTGGTGTATGTTGGGCTGATATTTGGTGTATGTTGTGGGCTGAAAGTTGGTCTATGTTGACAAGAGGCTCATTGCTATTTTATTCCAACATTTTTCACTTGTTATATCACTTGTTAGGTTGTTATGCCATTGGTATGATTCCACGCAATTATATTTCTAATTATGTCATTTGTTAGGTTGATTTGGCACTTTGATTCAATGTTGCTGAAATTCGTTGCATGAAGAGGTAAACTCACCAAGAGATTATCATATCTAGCCAATCTATTTTCATCCATCCAACCAAACAAAAAAATGGCTCATTCTATCCATCCTCATCCATCAAACCAAACAAAAAATTGATTCATCCCTATCCACCCAACCAAACAGCTACCTGGATAGATCCATCCCATCCAGGCTGGATGGCCATGTCCCATCCAGCCTCATCCACCCAACCAAACGCATCCAAAGAAAGTCTATAAAAAGCACAGTAAAAATGCAAATTTAGAATAAGAATCAAAGGAAATTAGTAATTACTTTTTAAATTCATATGAAGTGAAAAGAAAAAATTGGTTTTATTTATAATTAAAATTCCATAAATATGCTAATTCAAGAGAAAAAATAAAACAAGGTAAGGACTTTGATTGCATTTAGACAAACTCGAAATCAAATTTTATTATGTAATAAAGTCTATGACATGTTGTTTTCAATCGCTAAGAAAAAAGAGAATACGCTAAAAATAGCTAGAAGAGAGTTCAACTTTCTGTGTAGTACATTCAGCTGAAGTAGAGATGACAACAAAACAGGGGTTAGAACAAGATCAGCTCTTTGTTCTAATAGGTCAATCATTAACCAAAATTAATAGTGTTGTATCGTACTTTGTTACTGAATATATGAGAAAAATCTACATTGTGCACAAAACCTCAAAGTGGAATAGGGAAAAGGAGAGAAAAAAAGACAGAAACTTATCTGCATACATACCACCGTACATTCAGTTCAAGTGCTCCTAACAAGGTAATTTATTGCTTGTGAATTGTAACTCTTATGAAAATAAAGGAACTCAGGGTTTGGTCTGTGCATTCATGCATGCTTCTTATTCTTGGCATACCAGTTCTCTATAGTAGAGAACCAATTCCACTGGAAACAAATTGCGGCAAACCGCATGAGTCCAGCACCGATCACCTCTAGGAATGCCGTTAAGGGGGAACTCTGCGGGGATAGACCAGCAGTGGCTACAGCTAACATTGCTCCCTCGAAATTGCAGGGGACAATAAACTTTCCAGATTTGATGCCGTCTAAAGCCTTCTTAGCAACATCATCAGCCTTCATTCCACCAGATGATCCTGCGATGATATTGGTCAACTCTGGCCTCCTTTTATGCTCTGCAACCAGTAAAAGAACAGGCTAAGTACACAAGATATTGAGTTTCACTATAGGAATTAGTAATGATTTTTTTCTTTTTCTTTTTCTTCATCTTCTTCGTCTTCTTTTTTTTCGAGAGAGATGAATTGGAACTGAACTAACAACAAGACAGCTGCACATGGCTGCTCTATTGATCCAGCATGGAATATCTTAAATCATATTTGACAAGTTCTAGAGTTGCTATGGAAAAATTAGAGCGGCTTCAGAAGTGCAGGGCAGGTACGAACTATGAAATGTACATATGTGAGCTTACAAATGCTAATAAAACAATCAGAAGTAGATTCTTCCCCCATTTGTACCAGTGCAGCTTGCAAGAATGAACCAAACGAGGAACTTAACTAGCCGTGAAGTTTTATCTACATAGGTACAATTCATGGTTTTGACAATACTAATTTACAGGTAAGGGTAAGTATCACTAATCAAATGGTTTCAATTGTGTTGGTTACTTGATCCTTGAAGTAAAACTGTGTGGTACACAATATTTTCATCACTACATAAGGTAGAACTTTTGAGGATCAAATTGAAGAGGACAACTCAAATTACTCAATAGCTTCCCTTGTTATCAAACCAATAATCTTCAGAGATGTAAATCATCTAATTATTTGTCATCTATGCACCATTGGCTCATTGCATGTGAATTTCAAAATGGAAAGGAGTTCAGTACACAGGAAACTTGGCTGGCCAGTTCAGCGATCACTAAAAAGTATCTACGATCCACACATACCCTCAGCGAAACCCGGTGTCTCCGTGTCTGGAGGGAAGATCAACGAGACATGAATATTATCCGCAATGACCTCATGCTGCAGAGCCTCCCCCAATCCACGTAGCGCAAACTTGCTCGCCGAGTACGCGGTGTAGCCATAAACACCGACCTGCAGCAAAGACATCAGCAAAAAATCATCTCCCCGTCATGGAGCATTACATGAAACGCTTTAGCTGCACAGTGAGAAAAGCAGCGAAGAATTGCTCGTAGCGTGTACGGTGTACCTGGCCGGCCTGCGAGGACATGATTGCGATGGAGGCCGGGAGGCGCGTCTCACGTGTACGTGCCTTCATGGCGGGTAACGCGGCCTTGACGAGGTGGAAGGTGCCCATGAGGTTGATGTCCACCATCCACTTGATCTCCTCCATGTCCTGCTCCTCCAGCTCCTTAGGCACGAAGACGCCGTGGTTGCACACCAGGACGTCGACGGGCCCGGCCTCCTCGAGCGCGCATGCTACGGCGGCGGCGTCCCGGACGTCTGCCGCGTGGACCCCGACCTCCTGCCCCGTGGCGTCCCGGATGGCGGCGCGCGCGTCCTCGAGCCGCACGGCGTTGCGGGCGAGGATGGAGACCCGCGCGCCCTCCCGCGCGGCGGCCTTGGCCATGGCAAGCCCGATGCCGCTGGACCCGCCGGTGATGAGGACGTGCCGGCCCCTGAGCTGGATCCGCGCGGCGCGGGGGCGCGCCAAGAAGGCGAGCGCTGCAAGGAGACCGACGGGCGGGACCAGGAGGAAGAGGAGCGCTGCGGCCATGGCTCGGTCGGTCGCTAGGGCACGGGCAGCGCTGGAACTTGCGGGTGGTGGTGTGGAGAGGGGATCGAGGTGGTGGTGGGGTTTAATGGGGCGGAGCCGCCGTCGGAGTGGACCTGGCAGGGCGTGCGAGGGTCAGATCTGGGACGGCGACCGTTGAATCGAGGGAGCACACTCGCCTGGACTTTTGGAGTGTGGAGGCGTTGCCGTTCCCGGCGAGACGACTTGATTGGGTGTAGCGCGACCGCGAGAGGGTGGACGATTCCTACTCCAAACCGAATATAGGTCCTGTTTAGCTAAGTTTCAGTTTTATCAGATTTATGGATACAGTAGAGTTGAGTATTTCTAGTTTCAATAGATTTATAGATACAGTAGAGAGGGTGGACGATTCCTACTCCAAACCGAATATAGATTTATGAATCATCTTGTTTACATTTTACAATAAAAATATAACTTAATTCACTTTATTTTAGCCTACAATTTTCAGATCTGAGGTAGAGCTGGGATCTGAAACTCTGCCAAACAGGATCATAGATTCAACCTTCACAAAATCAAAACTGAATCACCAGATTGTAACCGAAAATAAGATAGAAACTAGGGTTCTACCTATTCGAACTAAGGCTCCGTTTGTTTCGCCTTTTTGGCTTTCGGTTTTTTTATCGGCTTATAAGTCAGAAAAAACCTAAGCCGAAACAAACGACTGGCTTTTAAGTCGGACTTTAAAAAAGCCAAAAGCCCCTGTATAACTATAAACCAAAAGCCAGACAAGAAAAGCTCTTTTGGGGTTTTTTTTTTGAATTAAATAACCCTTTGCCGCTAAAAATTTCCAAAATTACCCACCAAATATCATCAAATATAAATTGAGAATTCATCTAACATCTCATTTAGGATATTTTAGACTTTCATCTATAAACTGTACCATCTAACCCATTAATAAGCCAAGATACCAAACAACATGTCTTGGCTTAAAAGCTCATTAAGCCAAAAGCCAAAAAGCTTAAGCCGAAACAAACATGGCCTAAAAGAGACCAGAATATACGGAATCTCAATTGTATTCCATTTTCTATTATAACTGGATTTTATACCCAAAAATTTTACATCGATTGATCTCTTGTTAAAACATTCGGTAAGAACATAGCAAAGCATTAAAATAGGTTAAAACGACAAAAGGTGATTTCACTACAGTGCATGGTAAAAGCTATTGCTGTCATTTGACCGTTGGATTGTCCCTTCTCTGATTGATGAAGATATCCGGCCATTGATGATCATTAAGTGAACTCACCCAACCGGTATGCTGGTCTGGCGACTTCTCTGTTTTTCTTCTTTCTTTCACCAGCTATGGCAAGTCCCCCCTTTTGAGCAAGCAATTATCCTCAATGCTTGAAGTCAGGGAAAGTCTTCTGTATAAAGCCCGCATCTTCCTAGGTAGCATCTTTTTCTGACAAGTTTAGCCATTGAACAAGCCACTAAGTTATAGCAACTCCTTTCCTTGGGACGATTCTCCTATCGAAAACGATCCGACCTATGAACCTTTGTAGGTCGGACATAATCCTTTTATCACACGGACTAGACAAGATCGGGTAAAGGATAACCCTCGCTCCGACTTGATTCAGATCAGCAAGAAATCTTTGCACAAGGATAACGTGCGAAAGACTCTTTCTCTGATAGGTATAGACGGCTATTTGGAAGTTACTCCCTACAAAAAGACACCTCTCTGACGAAAAGACACCTCTTCAGTGAGAAGATGCCTTTTGACCAGAAAACACCTTTTGACGGGAATGCACTTCTCCGAAGATTACAACTGACATCCCTTTGACGCTATAAATATAATACTCCAGCAAGGATCAGAGGGTGTGCGTGGTAGTAATTGAATAGATAGAGAGTCAAAGATTAAGTATAATCTGTATTCTGTAAACACTTGTAAACTCAATAAAGAAGTAATCCCAATTTCTTTTCTACTCCTTTCAATCTTATTTTCTAGACAAAGGCAACTCAATTTACATTCGCAAGCTCGATTTAGGGATTCTGTGGTCTTGAACATCAATAATGGCATATGAAATCAGTTCACCTCCTCCAGCTACTATTATAGTTTGGTGTGGATCATGACTCAAAGGACACCCAATTCTAACAGCAAACTCATAATCAATAAAGGAATTAGTGCTGCCACTATCTACAAGTGCCCAGCCTACTGATTACCAATTTTGACAAGTAATGAGAAGGTGTTGGGTCCAGTTGTGCCAGTTGCTGCATATGCTATTCAAGTTTGGACTTCATGGAGCTGTCACATATCCAATTTCAGTGTGTCCTTCAGCTTTCTCTGTGTCTGACCCCTCTTCTTCACTTTGTAATAATAGGGCATGAAGGGCTTTCCTTACTTTGCAGTTCAGATGATGACCTGTAGTCCAAGGCTCCTTACAATGCCAACAAGATTCTGTTTTCTTGTCTAGAGGAATCACTTTATGATTTTCTGCTCTTTCAGTCATCGGCCCGTTTTTATTATAGTTTTATGAGTATTGTTCTGAATTTGTTTCGAAATTAACCCCTGATTGATTTGTTTTCTTTGCCAAGCCTGTCTTTCCCCCAATTTAGCATACCAATATGCCTCTAGCAAACCTTTTGGTTGATGGCTAATTACATCATATTTAATGTCATCCTTAAGTCCTCCAATAAAATTTCTTGCAAATATGGTTGATCCCTTTTTACCAGCTCCAAACATTTTTCAAAGCAATCAATGTATTTGCCCACAGTGCTTATATGCTTAATATTTTGCAATTTTTCAACAGCTTCATGAGCACTAGCCTCTGAGAACCTGTCACACAAAACATCACTAAATTTTAGCCAAGTCAACGATTGCCACAGGGAGAATTGATCATTTTCCCCGTTTTAGTTGGTAGGGGTGGGCATTCGGTTTTTTCGGTTTAAAAAAATTTCGGTTTTTGCATTTTGAAAACGGAACCGAACCGATTTAGAGGTTAAAACCGAACCGAATTAACCGAAATTTTTTCGGTTCAGTTATTCGGGAATTCGGTTAACCGAATTTGCATTCTCAAGTCTTATGCCGATCAACAACTGTCAGCCGGAAGAACAAACTGAATTAGAACATATACGTGTAATGTAGTAGGAGATTCCGAGCTCAAATGAAAAACAAAAATTCAGTATCCTTGGAGAACATTAGTTAAACATTTTAGGTAATCAAACTAATTCTATCAGATTAAGTGCCCCAATGTTATCGATCAAACTAAGCTAGTATGAGGTACACAAGTACAACCAACACATCAAGGCCATCAGAGTAACCATGTTTGATGATTGGGTTAGACAAATGCTCTCTTTTGAATTCTGAAAAACAATAACAACAAAATCTAACTCATGCCTACACAGAGCTAAGTCCTGACAGATCATCAATAGCCAACAACAATTCCTACAAGAAACATCCTAAAGCGCACAAATTCTACCCAAAATCCGAAACCAATGACTACGCGCAAACAGATCTCTTCAAGTAAGAAGAGCGATACCTGATCAAGAACTAGACGAAGAAGAGTAGCGAATCCCAAACGGCGCCATCCCAATCAATTGGGCTCGATCTCGTGAAGCAAATGGCGTCGGAGTCGGGGAGGAAGCGTCCGTATTCACCGGGGAGGCGGCGGCGGCGCTGACGGAGTGACGGCGCCGAATCGAACTCGATTAGGGCGAGCCAGCGAGTCGACGGCGGAATCGCAATCGCCGAATCGAGGGCGAAGCCGTGAAGGCCGGATAGGGGACGATGGGGAAATTGCCGTCTCACCGGAGAGTCGATGCTTGATGGTGATGGCCGATGGCAATGGGGGGAATCGAGCGAGATTGGGGATCTAACTCAGGGAGACGGGCAATCGATGGGGATTGGGGACTCGGGAAGTAATGGGACTCACGGCCTCATGGGCTGATGGGAGCACCAGGCACCAGCAACAGCAAGGCACTCGCTCGCACTCGGCAGAAGAGATAAATCGGTTTGCGGTTTGTTCGGTTTCTGTAAATCTAAAACCGAACCGAAAACCGAATTAGACCGAAATAAAAACCGAACCAAAAACCGAAAACCGAAAAAACCGAAATAATCGGTTAATTCGGTTTGGTTCGGTTCGGTTCGGTATTTCGGTTTCGGTTTAAAAATGCCCACCCCAATTAGTTGGTGCAATTGATCATTTGCCTCGTATGTCTCACTCACATGTAGCTCTAGGGCCCACATGTCAGTGAGACACCACGGGGCACATGATCAATGGCACAAGTAAATGAGGGAAAATCATTAATTATTATCCTTGTAAACATAGTCAATTCCAATTTTGGTGATCACTGCTTCAGCATATTGATGTGCACTATTATTTTCCCCAAAATAAGTATTGCGCTGAGCACCAAACAATTGAACTCCAGGATAATGCATCATTGGGGAGATTCCTCCTCCACTGTAAGTGGTTCCCTAAGGATTGTGTTGAGGAAGGGTTGGGTGGTAGTACATTGGCATTTGCTGAACGCAACTTCCAGATATAAACTGCATGCATGGATTTGATTGCCGGGGCAACTGTGATAATATGTTAGGCATACTTCCAGTTGTCCCCGTCCCTCCATATGTTCTCAAATTTGGTTCGGAAGAGGTTCTGATTGCAGGTGTATAGATGGGTAGACTACTACTTCCCAATAGTTGGGGTTCCACTAGTAGTGACACATCTAAGTTCATGGTAGATGGTGCCGTAGTTGACCCAAATCTATTCAGATTGGAATAAGCTGGAGGAAGAGTACCTTCAAAAATGTCAGTGGAGTTTGGGTTTTCGACTGGGTTTGTTGCTAGATGAGATCTCCTCAATAGCAAGCTCTTGATCTCTGCTACATTCGACTTGAGTGTCTCCAAATCTGCCAGACGCACCTGGATCTTCTCAATCTCTTCCTGGAAATCCATCTCTAGCACTCCAGCACCCAGGCTGCCAAGGAATTTGTGCTAGTTGTTAGTGATTTAGTTGCCAGATTGGGGGATTTTACAGTCTAGCCAACCCCATTCCAAGATCCACATTAATCAACTTCATTGAGGAAAGATCTGGCTCTGATACCAGATGTCAGGACCCAATCCAAATCCAAACTGAATATGGATTCAACGCTTCACAAGATCGAAGCTAGATGAACAGATCGTAACAGAAAATGGGATAGAAACTAGGGTTCTACACTATTCCAACTAAAAGAGACACTAGAATATGCAGAATCTCAATTGTATTCCATTTTACATCATAATTGGGTTTTATACTGTGACGGACCACCCTTTTCAGGGGGTGCGTTTAAATCCACAACAGCTACCCAGGAAGATTAGCCGTCGGGAACCAAGTCATACATTGCCAGCATAAGAACGAAACAACTGTTTTAATACAATTAAGGCCTAACGGCCAGAGCTTTACAAAAGGAAGCGGCGGGCTTCTTAATATTACATTATCAAAAGACCACACAGGCAAGGCCTGAGCATAGAAAAAGGACCCTAAAACCAGACTACTTTGCCATCTACGATCTTCTGGAATTCTCCTGCGTCTTCAAATTCTAAAATAGGTTGAAAAGCAAGACTGAGTACACAACAGTACTCAACAAACCGCACGGGAATTTCTGAATATTACATGCAGGGGTATCCACGAATGAAGAGGCAATATGATTATTATCATGGTGGATGCAGTTTTATTTTCCAAGTTATTTTACATTTGAAACACAAACCATACATAATAGAAATAAGCAAATTTTGAGTTTTCACAAGTTCATCATTACGTCAAGTTGGAAATAACAATTCTACTTGGGTTAGGTTACAGGATTCACCCCAATTCAAACTTAGCTTTATTCACCGGAAGCACGGCGTATTCGAATACCATTTAAACATGACTCTGCAGAGCTGCTCAGCTTTACCCACAAGATATCTACGATCGTTAATGCCAAGCGCTACAAGCATGCAACTTAAATGCATGCGGCCGGGCCGAGATTATCAAAGCTTTTCGTTGAACTACCCCTCTTTAGCACTTACCCGGTAGTTTCAAAACCACACAGTACTCGGAACCCCGTGGGCCATGGCGGGATGCAGAATTCGATCCCGAGGGTATCTACCGTTGTGGATAGGTGACACCACCGGTCAACCTCTATTCCACCCCGTTCGCCGCGGGCATACTGATGAATGCCCACAGTATGGAACCTCTCGCCTATAAGTATTCCAAGGGGGAGTTCAAGTACCGAGCTAGGTTGGATCGAGTCAACGAGGTCAACCGACCCAACTTGTGATTGAGCGAGATCTAAGTTATTTACTTTGCCCAAGGTTGTGATTACTTAAAATTATGCCCAAGACTTAGCCAATTCCAAACCAACAATCCACACCACACACATTGGCCTCGTCAACGGTCGAGGTTCGGACATGTAGCCATCTAGTGGTTTGCCCGCCAAAGTCCTCTCACCGTAGCATATTTTTGAAGATAGACTACACCAAGCCTCCTGCTTGATGGTTTTATTTTAATACACAAAGCTTTTTAATGTTCGACTAATTTATTAACTACTAGCATACGAGGTTCAATAGCTAAGTTTAAGGTTGGCAAAGGAATAATGGCGCAACAATACAAAGTGGGTCTTTAAGCAAGCTAGGTACTACCTATGTCATCATGGCATTCTAAAATAAACATTTATAGCATTTAACATACTAACATAATGCAATAGCAAAACAATTAATACTACAATAATATCATGGGTTCAACATGTTCGAGGAGTGCGGCTTGCCTTGCGAGGCGAAGGGAAGTCCTAGGTCGTCGTCAATGTAGTCGATCTCGGTGCCGGTCACGTCCGGCTCCTACTCCGGTTCCTCGTACTGCTCCGGGACGGGCTCCAAAGTCGGATCTAGCGTACAAGAAGCGAGCAATAAATAAATGAATAAGACAACAAGAAAAGAAAAGAGAAAAGCAAGAAAAGGAAAACAAAAAAGAAATCGAGAGAGAAAAGGGCCGGAGAGGGTTTCAAGGACACTTTAGGTATTTTGGAATTTTGTGGACTTCAAAAGGCGAAACGGAGAGTGTTTTTGGACTCAGTGGGTTGAAACGGTTGGGATATAGTATTTTGGGCCATTTTTGGAGTTTCCGGGATTTTTCGGAGCATTTTTGGGGCTATTTTGGAATTAGGACAAAGGATTTTCGAATTAAAATCCGAAAAGGAAAAGGAAAAACCGCCTTTGTCGTGGCCGCATGATGCCACGACCGCTCGGCCAAAATGACCGCGAGGAGTGGGTGGCGTGGCGCTCGAGCCCAGCCTTGGCCGGCAGTTTGGCGAAACAAAGGCGGGGGGTGAGTCCCCGATTAGGGTTAGGTTTTGAGGGGGGTGGCGGCTGAGGGAGGCGGCGGCGGGGATTTGGGCGACGGGGCCGGCGTTGGGGAAGAAGAGGGATCGGGGGTCTCGGTGGGGAACATGACGATGCCGGTTAGGGTTAGGGATTCGGGGTGGTGGAGGCGGAGAGGCGGGGCGGTGGCAAGCTGCTTCGGCCGGAGATGGAGAGGACGAGAGGGAGGCGAGGGTTCGGGTGGCGGTGAGGCTCACCAAGGCAGGCGAAGGGGCGAGCGGGGAGGCGGGAGAAAGACGGTATTTATGCACAAGGCGTATAGGCGAGGCGAGCTGCGAGGGAGGCGATGGGCGTGAGGCGACGGACGGGCAGGATGACGCGGGGCTTGGCGAGGCGACGCACGACGGCACGGGGCAGGCGGACGCGACGGGGGTTGGCGGAGTGGACGGGGCGGGGCGGGTGAGCGCGAGCTACGAGGCGATGACCATCGAGAGAGGGAGGGAGCCGGTGGCACGAGCGGCAAGGCGGGGCTGACGCGCGGAGGGCGTGGCGACGGGACGGCGTCGACCCACGCGGGCGAGGATGAGATGGTGCGGCGTCATCCACGACGCGGGTGAAGGACCGGTCCGAGCGGGGATCCAAGGTAAGTGTTCAACCACCCCGATCCAATCTTTCCCCCAAGAAACCAAGAACGAGATCAAGAACGAATAAACACGATTAAGATCCAATTAACAACGAATTAGGTTTTTGGATTTTCGAAATTTTTGGGGCATTTCATATACCCAAAGGTTTTACATCAATATCTCTTGGTAAAGCATTTGGTAAGAACAGAGCAAAGCAATAAAATGGGATAAAATGACAAAAGGTGATTTCGCTACAGTGCGTGGTAAAAGCTATTGTTGTTAGTTGACTGTTGGATTGTCCCTTCTCTGATTGACGATGATATCCAGTCACTGATGATCATTAAGTGGACTCGCCCAACCGGTACAATGGTTTGCCGACTTCTCTGTTTTTCTTCTTCCTTTCGTCAATTCTGATAGGGTGGGCACTGAGCATGCTGATGGCGAGGGCAGACCTAACCGACGAGTGATGGCAGTCTGCCCCGGGTGACCGGCGGTCCATGTAGCCAGATGAACTATGTCTATGCCATATTTTCTTTTAAAAAAAGTTGTTATTGTTTTGTCAGCAACCATAAAAATATTTTTTTCAACCATCCTGTTAGTCAATTGTATGCCGATGTTGTCCTCAGTCAACAAGACATGTGTGCTAGTGCACCCGTAACGCGTCAGATCATGCCTCATGGTTCGTGCCGATGCAAGCGCTCGTGGTGGTGTGCCTGAGGCTACACTGAACATCTTAATAGCATTAGCCAACAATGAAAACATTGTTTACCTCAAAATCGACGAACACATCATAGTATAACAATAAACATAGATAGTTTCACATCATAATATAATAACGAACACATATAGTTCCACCTCATAACATAATAGCAAGCACATATAGTTTCTCATCACAACATAATAGCAAGCACGTATAGTTCAACATCACAACATAATATCAAACAAGTATAGTTCAACAGCACAACATAAAAGCAAACACATAGTCCATCATATCAGTCCATCGTGTTCTAAGCTATTTGTCGCCATATCAGTTCATCATGTTCTCCTCCATATCAGTACCATCAACATCCTCTCGCTCCTCCAACTACAAAGATAAGCATGAAACAACATTAATCTTCTTGAGAAGACAAATAGAAGCAGATTAAACTGACGCTTCGGGCGTGTGGGCGCTATTTTTGTCGCCGTTGATGCCGTCGGGCGTCGCCACTGGATTCGCAAATCGTGGGCACGGCGCTTTGGGCCAGTGCCGCCGTCGTGCATGCGAGCTCAAACATGGCACGAGGGTAGGCGGCGTTGGGCCGTTAATGCGGTGACCGGGCTGGTGGCACACGGCTGCTGGCCAGGTGCGACACGCGGTCGATTGGTACGGCGCTTCGGTTGCACATGGTCCCCGACGGTGACTTCGGGGCCGTCAATAGCTATGCCAGCCGTGGGCGCAAAAACCGATTGGATGTCGTCGGCATAGAGCTGTGGCCGATGGCGGGCGGCTGCTGGCCAACGCAAACGTGCGGTCGTGGCTAGATGCGATGCACAATGCGGAGAGCCGCAGACACAGCCAACAGATGGCCGAGTGCAGCTTGCAGTCTCCGCGCGCGTGGTGTCTGTCCAGCATGATTGGCGGCCGATCGGTTGTGTTACATGCTCATTCAACGGGGACAAAACCCTCTATTTTTGTTTTTGTTTTATTATTGTTATTTAATGAACAGTGGCCTCAAAATGTCTCTAAATTTCAGTTTAGATTAGACAAGTAATCTAGGTTATTAGGGGAAAATAATCTACAGGATTTAATGGACTACTCAGGTGCGATTTACTCAGGTAGCTCAAACTTACGTAGTGTTTGTAGTACATTTTATTAGATTAATTTTTCTGTAAAAAAATTATTCAATATATAGCTAAATCAACTTATAGATGCGTTCGAATTCATCCACTTTTTATATTTAAATTAAGAATCTATCTATCCCATAACAGACCAGTACTGCCTTGTCGCCGAGTGGGCATAGGCCCTACGAGGTGGTGGGAACTGGGAACAGCTGGACACGTCAAATTAATCAAAATCCCCTCCTTTCCTCCGAGAGAAATAAAGAAAAGTCGTTGCGCGCCATTAGTGCCAGCGACACCCCCATTGGATTCGATGGTCTCTCTCTTGGCTCTGTCACCAGTCACATCCCAACAATATCCTGATTCTAAACATGTCATTATTGCTACAGACACTTCAAAATACTTTACTCCTATCGCTACAGTTGTGCTGGATTTAGTAGTACTCCTAGTTGGAACTCCACAAATCAAGGTCATATAGGCAATGTAGGTATGTACTCCTAGCTAGCAGCAAAAAAAAAAAAAAATTGTTGCATCGCAGTATACAGAGTCACCTGGTGTATGGTGAAGCAGTAAATACAACCTCGGTGTGACATCCCGGCCCACTGAGATTAGGTTCGCTGCGGCCCATGAATATGTGTACAAGTACGCTGTTTACTGCAGCTTTACTAATCAATCTTGAGTTCACCGATACATGCTAATGTGTTGTTACGTGTGATGGTCTATTTGGAGTGGGGGTGTGCCTAATATGTTTTGTACCATGGGGGCGTTACAAAAATGATATCAAAACAGATCTTTGTGGCTGCAAGAGGCCACAGGTTAGTAGCGGAGACATATGGCGCATGACACATATGGATCCAAATGAGTAGTCACATGATATAGCAAATGTGATGATCAGTACGTACTGACGTGTCCCAAGATGGGAGGTCTTGGCCATTTTCCCTAGTCTGGGTGTGTTGGGTAAACGAGGAAGTCAGATTCTTTGAGGGTGGGTGTGTGTGACACCCCAGCCCACATGAGATTAGGCCTATTGTGGCACATGACTACATGAGTATGTTCACAAGCGTGGTGTTCAGTACTCTACCTCCTTGCTAGTCTAGTTTGTGATTCACCAACATATAAAACCTAGAGGTCCAAGAGTAGCGACTCTTGATCAACCTCTTGAGAAAAAACATCTCTCTTTTGTCTTTGATCATCTCTGCCAAAGCAACGACCTTTGGCAACTTTCTACTTCATGCTGATAGCCGGATACCACCAAACAGCTTACAACGACTACAGTCAAAGAGAGGCTACAGTGCTTACATGGGAGCAAAAGAGGATCATTACCGCCAATAATGGCTCAGGAAAGAAAGAGAGGTGGCTCTTTGCCACTGGCATGTGGGCCTCCTGTCAGGGGAAAACAGTGAGGGGATATGGACGGTCGCAGCCGGAGGCAGAGGCAGGCGATGCGACGGACTGGTCCTGCAGGGGGGGCATGCCTCCCCCGTGCCGTCACATGCATGAGCTGTCCGGTAAAGGCCGGGCGAGGTGGGCCTAAGCCGGTGAGGGCTATGGGGCCAGGGCTCCCCTGCCACGGCCTGTGCGTTCCTTTCCAGTGTCCCCCTGGACCTGGGTCCCAGGAGAGGCCCGGTCCAGAAGTACCCGGCCCCACGCGTCCTCTTTCTACTGTCCTGCGGGCCCGACCTCCCGCTAGCAATGTAGCGGCTAGTACTCGAGATCTCTAGCACGATACCGGATTTACAATATCTTTTTTGAGGCAAACAGAGGCTGTACAGTTTTATTGCACAGCCGAAGCCTGACGGAAAAGTGCAAGAGATGCGTTGAGCAGATTGGGCTGCTACAGATGGCATGGGTATTGGGTTGGGTTGGTAGATGAAAAAAATCCCAGATTGCTGAAGTTGCTGATTAGCACCACGGCAATTGGTCCTTCGAGACTCTTTAAGTTTTTAAAAGGGAACTGAAAACGTAGATCCATTACAAGTTACTCCCACAGTCCTACTCATCTTGATCAACCGAAGGTTGAAGCTGGCTCAATTATCTGACGAGCAATTCCGCTGAGTAAGGTGGAGCTTCCTGTCGGGAGTCGGGACACAGGTTGCAGAAATGCAGAGGCGCAGATGCTCTATCGATTCGTGCTAATCGTTTTGTAAATATTGTCCGGCCAATCTGGCTTGCACGGTCTTAAAGTATCATTTTTTGGGCTGATATTGCAGCGGGCATGCAGCCGTAGCAGCGCGCAACTAGCTACGTACTCACAGATATTTTTCCTGATATTTCTATCCGCTTTTCTCTCTGCACGCGAACGCCTCTTTGGTGTTGGATCAGCGGCAACTCGACTGGCATGGTGCAGCTAACTGCTATTCTGCTAACGTCTAGGACACATCTTTTGTTACAAGTACGTGCAGGCATCGGGCAAGCTTGAAGCTTAAAGCGTTTTTTATTACACAGCACATATATGCATCCGCTTGCTCTGAGATGAGGAGGGAGTAGTCGTGTTTCGTACCGATCGAGCTCGCCGTTCGTGCGCGCTGCATGCGTGGGGCGTCTGCCGTTCTGCGATCCAGACCTTGCATGGCAGTGCAACGCCCGCCGGCCTAGCTGGAACGCCGTCCTCTCCTGCAGGCGTGTACAGAGATGAACTCCTGTCGTGCTGGGCTGGTCCGGTATAGGTTCATTGTACTTCAGACTTAAACCGCGATGGCCCATCGTCTCATGCCGTGCCGGTCTAGTCCTGACCTATTTACACTATTGTGATAAGAGGAAAGAACCTGGAGACGCACAAAGCTGATACAATAGGCACAAATATTATGTAAAAAAAAGTAAATTTTATGCAATCTGAACATGTACTTAATTATTGTCTCATTAAAAACATTACACCCCAGTGTGTGGTACCCTTGGTAAGAAAAAGAATATAGTAATTACATATATATACATTAATACATAGAATATCCGAAACCGAGATTGTTAAAGTCGACTAACGCTTCCGTGATCTCCGGATCTTCAAGCTGATGTTGTGTTCTGTCTTCTGCATGCTCTCAGTCTTTGCGGCATGTAAGCCTCAACTATCTTAGGTCTGAGAGACGACCTCCTCGGTTCAAGTACTCTTCCCACCAAACTAAATGTGGCTTCTGACGAAACAGTAGACACCGTAACCGTAAGTGCGTCTCGTGCAAAATGGAATAGCATGGAGTATATATGTTGGTTATTCTTCTACACAAGAGCAAATTGAGTTGATTTACGCCTTGCCTTTCAGCTTCTTCTATATATTTGAAGCAGTCGAATTGCCTCGTACTTATTGCGTTGTTGAGATAAATCTTCTTGCTTCACTTCTGGTGCCAAATTTCTCATAATATTTATCAAAAACTCTAAAAAAAACTCGTTATAAACATGAGTATAGGCCTCGGAGAAATCAAGATCAAATGCCTCACCTATTCGGTAGAAGGCGTCGTGCAAGTCAGACAATTTTCTCTGGGGATCCAAAATAGTAATAAAAACAGTAAAAATGTGGAATAACTTGGAAATATTTTAAAAAAAAATTGCTTCATTGGTTCTATAATGGGATGTAAAATATAATAATATCTATTTACTTTAAAAGCATTAGCAATAGTCCAAAGCCACTTTATGCCTTAGGAAAAAGTTAGGTAGTACATACCAGATAAATCTTTAGTTGCATTGAAAAAATTTCTATAAAAATATGAAAATGAGCAGCAATATGCCAATCCACTTCAGTAACCAACGGCTTATCATTATTGCAGTTGACGAAGATAATGATAATATACTCGTAGTCCTTACACCACTCCAGCATAGTATACGTTGAGTTCCATGTAACCTTCATATCAATGTTGAATTTTCTTGGTTCCTTATTGTTGGCCATGCAGTACTTTGAAAGCTATGTAAACCTTACAGGAGAAACTATAATAAATTCGATAGCTTTATGTATGTTATCCAAACTATGTGTCATTACAATCAAATCTACCTGCACAATTAGATTAATAATGTGGCATACTCATCTCTGATGGAGTACAAAATCTCTAACATAAGTCTCTAGATACAGTGAGAGATAATTCATAGTCATCGTGTTACCTGATGCATTGTCAAGAGTGATGGAAATAATTCTATTTTCTATTTCAAAGTCAATAATAACTTCAAGTATATGGTTAGCGATAGCCTCTCTGGTGTGTGACTCAGGTAGTGTCCTAAACCCTATGACCCATTTGTATAGTATGTAATTATCGTCTAAGTAATGCACAACAACACTAAAATAGGCTGCTATTTAATGTGAGAAAGTCCATATATCTGATGTTAAGGCAAAGGAAAAACTAACTATTATCAAAGTCTTTTTAAAATTTCTAGTTTATTCGTAAACATTTTATAAATGTCACATATAATTGTTGTTCTACTAACATATTGGTATTGTGGGCAAAAATCACGTTGCACTATTCTTTTAAAATTAGAGCTCTCACCCATTTTAAGTGGAAGATCCTCCGTAACTATGTAACGTGAAATTCCATCTTTAACTACATCGGCGTTGTATACCCACGTACTTACCGAACCGTTGGTATTGAAGTTGAATTGCGTTAAGACGCCCTCGCCCGGCCTCTGTCTTGCCGATATCTTCTTCAAGTATGTCTCCATGTGCAGACAATTTAGCTTAACAATATTTGCAAATAGCATACACCTCACATCCATCCACAATTTCGACGATTCTGTTCATGTGTTGCTAGCACCACACCCGTCGAGTGTCAAATATGGACACCCGTCCCGGCTGCATCAATGTAGCAGCATCTAGACTCGATGTTGATACCAACTCCCGTCCTGGATACACCATCGATGCATGCCATTTCAGAGGAAAACGGGAAGTCTCACTCACCTAGACCTTTTGCTTTTCCCCCCTACGCGTAGGATCGAGGCAAAACACATTGTAACCAACTTCTTAGGTGCAATTTGATCAAACAAATGTGATGTGATTTATTACTTGCTTTCTAAAATTTTTGTATTTTTACTTTATTAAGACCCGAAGGTTTCGAGCCCTCCGATTGCCTCCGCGTTGCGCTTTCGCTGAAAAGCCCCTCACTTCCTTCGCTTTTGCCGTTCCGCTTCTTCTCTGCCCGGCTCTTCGGTGTCGTGTTATTCGTGTTCCCAAAGATCTCATAACCCATATCGCGTGTTTAAATTCCAAAAAAAAAAATCACTTTAAAAATCCGCATTCATAATTCGTCCAACTCTGAATCGTGAGAATCAAACCCCGGTAATTAGCCAAAGGGACAGAGGATGCCACACGGCTGAGTTATGCGAGGTTTGTTTTGGTACAAGTATGAATTGGGCCGGGTTGGAGTATTAGCAAAAGGGTCGATGGGAGTCTGGGACCCGCCTCGGTTAGGAAAGAAAATCTAACGAACCCATTATTATCCCTGTGGAACAATAGCAGCGCATCACACAGCTGTAGCTGTAGGGACTCTCCCCTGAAGAAATACAGTGCGACGATGGGGGGAACCAGCGGGTGTGATACTGATGTGACATTGGCATCCAGCATCTCACTCCACTAAAGCTAGCGCCTGCCTGCGCCCCTATGAAGGGGCTACGCCCGTAGCTGGGCTAATATAGGGAAGCATGCCCCCTCCCGCTCCGTCACGTGCACCAGCTGTCCTGCAAAGCCCAACCAACGCCAACTCCTCGGGTCGGTGGGTCGAGCAATAGATGATGCAGTCGATTGTAACTGAACATGGATATGCACTATTATATGACACACACACACTTAAGCCACGTAGCATTGCAGCTCAATCCGGAATCCAGATTTTTTTTTTTGCCAATAAACTCTCTACAAATTCTAAAATTATTTTTAGCTCTGTAACATCCTAATTTTTACTTTTATTGCATTTATTGTTACTTTTGAATTTTTTAGAATTTTGTAAAATTTATTTGGATTTGTTAGAATTAAATTGAATTAAGCTTTTACTTTTAATTAATTAAATATTTAAAAATATATATAAAGTTTTGGTTGCAAATATTTTATTTGAGTTCAAAATATCTCGGATGTTTTTCCGAAATTTCTTTGATATTTTTACTATTTTTCTTAACTTATTTGAATTTCTAGAATTATTTTAAAGAAGAAAAATTAAAAATACTAGACAACCTAATTGGGCCAAGCCCATTGGACCTGAGCCGTCCTGACCCATAAGCCCATTCCAGCCCAACCCGTGCCGAGACCTAATCAAACCATAACACTAACGCGTGACCGTGCGATCTCGATCGGGCGGTCAGGATTGGTCCACATAATCGCAAGACGGGGGCCATCTGATCAGCGCCACATGGTTGGACTAGATTGCACCACGTCGTCATCTTCGCGTATCCGAGCTGGATTCCTTCGCCGCGTCGGTTGGGCTTCCCGTTGTGTAGGTCCCGGATGCCGAGGTTATTTAATGATTGGACCCTCGTCTGAGGATCCTCGTCTCGAGCCACTTCGGTTGCCCCATTTCACACCATCAGAGCCATCGCCGTTTACCTGGGATTGCTCGCCGAAGTAGCTCGTAGCGTTGCCGTCGAATTTTGTCGCTTTGCGTCGCCGTCAAGCTGGGTTCCGTAGAACGGAGTCCAGATTTGGAGTCATCACATCACGCTCGTCAGATCCTTGAAGGCCCAACGCTGGAACAACAAAGAAACGTCGTCGATCGTGTCATCATCTTCTAGTCCGATGAAGCCTCACCGCCGCGCCACCACCGGACCTTCGCAAGCCTCTCCAACAATCCAATCTACATCGTGCGGTCTAGGTAACGCCACGCAACATAATCCCGCGCTATATCCTCATGGATCTGCTCGATTAGATCTTAGCCGTTGGATCTAGTGTGGAGGGCGTAGATCGTAGCCACTTGTTGCGCATCTGTGTTGATACTCTCACCGAGATTGAACCAATCTTAGCAGTTGTATTGCGAAATGAGTGGTCTGGATTAAGCCATGTGGCATACGTGTTAGTTTGCCATGCGTTACCTCTGTAATCACGATTAGATTTAATCCGAGCCGTTTAAATTTGAATGTACGATCTAGATTCAACCGCATAGATAACCAACTAAAGCTTGCCATGTGTTAGTGTGAGAAACGAGGCATCACAGCCAAGGCGTGCAGTGGTGATGTTAGCGATGATCTCAGCATGACGTAAGCAGTAACATCAGCGACGGGCCCACATGTTAGTGTAACATGGACTTTCCAAAAAAATATTTATTTGATTTAATTCGGTGATGATGTCAGCATGATGTCATAATTGGATTTTCTTGTAGAAAAATAATTCGACCAAAATTGTTTTCGGTGCTGACATCACAGTGATGTCATTAGAATTTTAAGTACAAAAATATTTCAATTAATTTGGTTTTTTTATTTTTAAACTTTAAATAGCTCGTTCTTGGTCATAAAAACTTCAATTGAAAGTCTAAAACCTAAAAAATTGTAAAATCATGCTCTATTTTATGGTGAATTTTACTTAATTTTTGGAGTTGAGTTGCTCTCTATTTTTTTAGTATTCCAGTCCAAGAGCAAGGTCCAGAGTAGGTGCAAGAGCTTTTCAAGGCAAGTTAGGTTTTGATCATGTTGATGTCATATTTAAAGATTATCTTGTTTCAAATTATTGCATGCTAATTCAAATTAAAATAACTTTAATTAATTTGGGATTAGTTAATCAACCATATGATTTATGTCCACCTCATCATTAATATTTGTATGCCATGTTTATTCGTCACCCTAAGATTATTGATTAATAGTTTATTGCTAATAAATTACCAACATGGGTTTCTAGATCGTGACTAGTATGCTTAGATATGCAACGTGTTATTGATATCATTTTACATATACAAAATTAATACTCCCTCCTGTTTCATATTTTCTGTCGCTGGAGCGTTCTGTATTTTGGTTGAAAATTTCTGTCGTTGGACCATTCTGCATTTAATGACACCACATTTTCAAAACATGCGTATTGATTGCTGACGGTTGAACTCTGCATGCACACATAACGATTGGGTATCCTTGCTTTGAGAATTGGGATCACACCATTTCCAAACTATTTAATATGACCACATTAGGAAATTAGCACTCTATTAAACACTCCTTGGTATGTGAGATTATGTCTAAAACGATAGGAAATATGAAACCGGAGGGAGTATTGATTAATGGAATATTCAGCGTGTTTCAAAATTGTGTTACCACGCGATGATGTTGATATGTAGAGGCATGTGTTGTTTTACATAGATGTTGAATTGTTGTTGGCATGTATTGCACAGTAATCAGCTAGGGTGGTAAAATGATTTAAACTGGAACAAGTGGCAAGAGTTGTGAGCTATGGTGGGCCAGTGTGGCATTGGGTTGATATGGTGACATGATATACGAGTGATGGTGAGATGGTTTTCTATGAGTGATGTGATAGAAGTCTTGTCTTGGTCAATTAAGAACTTAACCTTGCAAGCCTTTAAATCGAGCCAGACATATAACCACATGTCTGGATTGGGATATACCTAGTTAAGTTAGTAATCGATGTCTTGGCATATGGTACCTCTGGGTAATGGTTACACAGAGGTGTAACTATATGGGGGATGATGTTTGTGCTGCGGCTTGATGTCAATCCAACAGTATAAGTCGGTCCTATACATTGGCTCTTATGTGAGCGAAAGGATAGGGAAGGCAATACTGGAGAGGTTCATATGTAAGGATAGAAGTTTCTGAAAGACTTTGTCGTGATTGCTCTGTCGACACATGAAAGAAAGTGTGTTAATTGCTTCGCAACAAGTGATAATCATGTCTTGTTGGTAAAGTGTATAACCTCTACAGAGTGTGTGTCAAACCTATTCGAATAAATGTGTCCGCGGTATTAGATAATGCTCGGAAATTACAGTTAAGGGTTAGTTCTTGAAAAATAAAACTTGAGAATGGGAGGCTGCGTGTTACTGGAAGAAATGAATTGGTTTAGGCTGTGTCAGGGACTCTTGAAAAATAAATGAGAAAGCTACTTAGTAATGGTATTTGGTTTGCAATCGTTTCAATCTATGGATGTTAATAATATGGAACATAGCTTTGTGCAAAAAAAAAACTATTTAAGCCATTCATTTGGAATAAGCCATGCATGTAATTAATAGACTTGCATTCTGTGCATGACTTGTTGAGTTCTTTATGTACTCCACCCCTTTTAATAATTCAAACACCAGTTGAGGAGGAGTCTACGCCAGCTCTTGAGGAGGAGTTCCAGGAGGAGTCGAGTTAGAGTGCGAGCCTTGTCGGTTGCCTGTGGCAATTTTCTTTATTTTTAATTTTTTCCCTGCGTGACATATTATTGTAAGTTGACCATAAAGTTGAATAAACAGGTTATATTTATAGATGATGTCTTTATTTATTATTCCGTTGTGTATAATTGTGATGTTTTATCAATGTTGAAACTATGTGTACTTGTATGATTCTAGACTAGTGCTGAATACACAGAGGGTCCGGATTTGCACATTCAGGTACTGACAAGATTCTTCCACCATTTTCCTGCAAAAAAGACCCCGTGTTTCAGCATATTCACAAAGGGTCCTTCATCAGTAATTTGAATTTATGCATAGGTCCTTCCATGTTTTTTTTTTGCAAAAAAGCCCAGATATTCCATTTTCTAAAACAAAGAATATCGTGGTTATGCAAATTCGACGACAGCTCATAGCTAGCTTTTTTTAAAAAAAAAAACACCACAAAAAAATCAGTTTTCTTCAGAAAACACCCAGGCCAATCTTTCCTGCACAGCTTGTCATCGCGCGCGGGGTCCTCCACCGATAAACTGAAATTACGGATATGTTCTTCCATCAGTTTTTTTTTTTTAAATAAAGGACCCGTAGTCCCATTTTTTAAACAAAGAATCCTGTGATTACCCAAATTCGGCGATGGCTCCTAGCCAACAATTTTTTTTAAAAAACATCACCGAGAAAATTAAAATTATATTTGTTACCAAAAAAAAAAACTCAGACCGAATTTTTTTCGTACGGTGCAGCACAGCGTGCAAATCGACCTAGTTATGATCACACTTGCGGACTTGCCAAGTGATATGTTCATAGCTAGCCCTTTGATAAACACACTGCACTGCAGGCTGGCAAATATGTGTGTGCTTCGCAATGAAAAATCGATAAACACATGTATTTGCAGACATTTTGGCAGTTGTAAGTTAGGATAGTTATTTGGTTCCATTTTTTTATCACTGCCTTAAACTGCACATGGTGGTAGTACATTACCACCTTTTACGGTTCTAATGAACTGGACAATTTTATCAACCAATGCAATGCCATATGGTAATTAAGTTTTGTAGTAGCACTGCACATTATTGAAAGAATCATGAAAAATGCTTCGATATATGCTTTAGGTTGAGCGTCTATAAAAAGCATCATGCCACCGGGTACCACCGATAGGGGGAGGAGTGAACAAGGATCAAATTTTGTTTTTGATCCTATCTTGGAGGCGGTTAAAATCCAACATTTTTCTAAGATCTTAAAATTTTAAATAAAATCCGAATGAAATACAAAAATAAAATTTTAAATCTATTTTTTTTCAACCGAGAAATCTGAGATTTCGGCCGAAATAACTAAGATTTCGATCAAATCGAAACGACCAAAAAACTGGTAAAAAAACACGTCAATTTTTTTTTGAAATTTGTTGTAGATAATCTTAACCCTAAATCTTATCAAATCCGACCCATAAAAATGAAAAATCGGTCAAAATCATTAGGATTTCGGCCGAAATCATCGAGACGTCGACGAGATTTGGATGGTACTGTAACATTTTGATTTTTTTTTTTTTACCCGATCAATATTTAGGATCTTAGGAGGGTCCGAAATCTTAATCAAGATTTTCGAAATCTCGCCGGAATTTATACCCATGCGAGTGAAGTGACATTTCAATTCAATAAAGTCGCGTGCCTGCCGATCCAATAAGCGTTCTATGTAGTGGTCGGTCTTCCTAGTAGTCGGTATTCTAGAAGCGACCTGTCGTAGAAGCTTTCCCCAGAATGCCATACTCTTACTACTCCCTCCAGTTCGATAATATCTATCGCTGGAGCGTTTTCAGGCGGGTGTGAGAATATTAGTCGTTGGAGATGCGTGCATGCAGCTGCATTCAAACCATCACTTCGTCACGCGTGCTGCATGCAATCAAGCTATGTATTGCTGCATGGAGACGAGAGCTTTGCACACCTTGCGCAGAAGATGAACCAATGCATGTAACTTTCACATTTAAATATTCATTTAACCAGGATTCGAACTGCGTAGGGAGTCTTGGATAACTGGATACAACCATCTGAGCTACAAGTATTTACTCATTTCTTGGTATGTGAGATTATGTCTAAAACAACAGATATTATCAAACTGGAGGGAGTCGAAACTTGAAGCCTTTATTAAGTTAAGGGGTAAAGAGAAGCGTTTTCGCTACTGAGAAAGCGAATGGTCATCATGAGGGTTCGCCGACTTAGCCAAGCGTTAGTGACGTGTCATTCTCATAGCGAGGCGCTTCGAGTTAGCAAAGCGCTACAGTAGTATTAGAGACTATGTGCTATAATGCTGAACTAAGGACGTTCCGCCTTATTAATAGAAGCAGTCAAGTGAGTTCTGAATAAATGGGATCCTTAGCGGGAAATGGCTCAATTAATATATGGATAGAAAACCTTATGATAAGAATCTAGTACCATATCTCCAGCTAAACATCAGCCGAAGGCTTCCCGCCCGGAGAGGCCCCCCACGTGGCGCCCCACTCTCTCTCTTCATTTCTTGCAAAAAAAAACCTCGGTTCTTTGTAATTACGGATAGGTCCTTCCTATTTACGAATAGGTCCTTTGTAATTTCCTGTGAGTATAAATATTTTCCCCGGTTCGCATTTAGGTCCTCAGTTCGGCGTTTTACACAAAGAGCCTCCCGTTAGATACGAATTGCGAACGAGTCCTTTCTTACTTATTCAAAATAGCGAACAGGTCCAAAATTATAACAAATAGGTCCCTGCATTTTTCGTTCAAGTCCTTTCTCCGTTTTTCCCGAAAAAAATATTTTCGTGGTCCGTTTGCTCTCCGGAGCATGGGAAATTTTTTCCGTGGTCTGTTTTTTCTCCGAAAAAAAAACAAAAAATATTTTCCGTTCACGTTCGTGGTCCGTTTGCTCTCCGGAGCATGGGAAAATGTTTCCGTGGTCTGTTTTTTCTCCGAAAAAAAAAACAAAAAATATTTTCCGTTCACGCGCGCGGCATTTTTCCCGGAAAAAATATTTTCGTTGTCCGTTTGCTCTCCGGAGCATGGGGAAAATGTTTCCGTGGTCTGTTTTTTCTCCGAAAAAAAAACGAAAAATATTTTCCGTTCACGCGCGCGGCGTTTTTCCCGGAAAAAATATTTCCGTAGTCCGTTTGCTCTCCGGAGCATGGAAAAAATGTTTTCGTGATCTGTTTTTTCTCTGAAAAAAAAAATAGAAAATATTTTCCGTTCACGCGCGCGGCGTGCGCCGCGCTTCCTTTTCTAGTTAGATTTGGAGATGGAAGTCTCCAAACCTTATTTTGAACGGTGATAAAGATATATTTCTATAAAAAAATTTACTATATATTATTTTTGTAATTTTTACTTTTTTACATATTATTAAAAGAGAGTTCGTGTTTCGGGCATGCATGCAGGGGCCATGCCCGGTTGCTGCTTCTCTTGCGTTCTTTGCCGCTGAAACTGACAGCCTGACACTGGGTACATAACATAGTGTAAGATACATAATACAAGTCGATCTGGGGTTCTGGGTCTCGAGCGTTTTTTAATCTGGTTCCGCATGTTCGGCGCTGCTGACGCATTGCTCTGCGGGTTATTCAATGCGGTAGTACGGCAACTTCGAAGCGAATGCCCGAAGTCCTCGCTACTAGTTCCGAGCAGGTAATAACAAATTAATTTGTATAATTTATCTTTAAAAATTATTTTTAGATGCTATATAATAATTTGAACAATAACTATTTTTAAAAATTATCGCTATATACTGTATAATAATTATCTCTAAGCCTATACAATAACTAATCTATTTTATTTTTCGTACGATAATCTTTACTATATAAAGTAAGAGTTTCTTCCCACGTCACATTAATTGCCTTGCTTAATTGCCCTACTTAATTGCACTGCTTAATTGCCCTACGCAGTTAAAACGTTTGCTTTAATTAGCCAGAACTTTTGCAAGAAAGCGCGTTAAAGATAGATGTTTGATCTTATGAAATAGTATTTTTTTTTATTTTTTAATCTTTACTTTTCGTTATCAATTTTGTTTTTCGTAGCAACGCACGGGCATATAACTAGTTGATATTAAAATAAGAGCCGGTTCTCTTTTCTATCATCTTTTCTCACTTTTTCATATATAATAAAACTGATATATACATGGTAAAAATAAACTAAAATAATCTTATTATACATACTTTGACGAGCTTAAAAGGTGTGGCATCAAGCTCAGAAGGTGTGCATCGCGACTCGTGAGTCACCTTCAGGGGACCTTGACATGAACAACGGCCAGCTACTAGTCAATATGCTGATCAAGATATTAAATAAGAAATTTGATTAATTAAATAGCATGTTTAAACAAGCGATTAATTAGTGAATTTGATTTTCATCACGGAAGGGGAGTACAGAACCTTAACATGGCACTATAGCGATCGATCTCCGGAGTTCTACGAATGCGGGAGATAATTTATGAGAGGTTAAATCTGCGAATAATTTGGCAAAGACAATATTTTAAAAAAAGTTCCAACGAGGCTAAAAAAGAAACAAAACAAAAAAATAGGGATGCTCGCAACGGAGACCTCTGCGCTCGAGGAGCTAGCGTGTATCCCAGTGGTCGTCACGGCAGCCTCGAAACGGTTTAGCCAGGACTGCTGGACTGGACGCCCGCGCACCGCAGGCTCGGCTCTCGCGATCCCGTCCGCGGAGCCTGATGCGTGCGGCCGGTGCAGCATGACGTCGCTGCTCAGCAGCCGGTGCGTGGCTCGTGAGTCGTGATACACAGCCCGGTCTTTGTAATCAAGCAGCGGAGTGAAGCCAGGTAGGCATGCACGACTATTTTGGCGTGTGACTTGCTACTGTCGCAGGAATTAATAGGAGTATTAAACTAGTAACGTTGATTTATCTATCACTCTGAAGAAAATCAAACGAACTGTTGTCGGAACTGGTTGGAGTAACAGATACCCTTTGACCGGATTTGACAGTTTACTGTATTATGACATCTTCAATAGAGTCACTTCACTTATCTCTTAACTATCCTATGTAAATGAAATTTTACGTGTAGGAGAAAGTACGTAGAGAAAGATAATATGTCGTCTCTTATGCAAGAGACAATCTAATTATACAAAGCAACATAAAAAGTAATAAAATATAAGAGAAAAAATATAATAGAAATAAATGATTTTAGAGATAACTATTTAAGATATTGTTTTTACATGAGTAAAAGTTTTTAAAGATAATTTTTAAGGATAAACTATTATATATGAAGGATTTCGCATTAACTGGCCGTATAGAGACTTGAGAGCAGAGAATCAATTGTATGGCTAGTCTTATCACTCATTAATGAACCAAACTCACATTTTCGGGGTTTCGTGTATGTACTTGTGGCATGGCTATCCTGATGTGTACAACTCAGCAAGTCAGCAGTGAGCTTTTAGACTATCTCCAGCAGCTTCCCTTCCCCTCGAAATCCCTTCACGAACAGATCCTAAGTGCTCCAGCGGATTCCCTTTCCAATTCCCTCCAGAAGTGATTCAAACAGTAAATTCCTTTAGAAAGGGATTCTCTCTCCAATCCCTTCACAAATCCTTTGAGGGGATGCTGCTGGAGATGGTAAGAAATAAAGGGAATAAATATGGGGAAGGGAATAGGGAAGGGAATGGAATGAAGAGAAATTGCTGGAGATAGTCTTACAGATATTCTTGTTAAATATTTTTTTAGGTTTGACTTAATATACGAAATTATAGCTAGATTCGGAATACTAGATTGATACAGTCATATTCATCGCGAAATAGTAGTACTTTTATGTGATTTTTGACTATCAAGTTTTATTCATGGATTAATTCACCAAAAATGAACACACATTACACATTGTTGAGAAAAGACAAGTAATGTATTCATACGTTAGTGACAATGATTAATATGTACTTAAATAATTTTTTTAGACCTACGCGCTCACAAATAAAAGGAGCTCATAAGAGAAGATAAAGCCTAAGGTCTATTAATTACAACTTTAACCATAATTAAATTTAGTCACGTGAAAAAAATTCCTCGACCAGTGTGTTAAATTGATCAGAGATAAAGTATACCTTCATCACCCTGGCCAACTATATACTGGTCGAAAATAGCTTATTCGGTTGTCCCCGACCAGTTAAGTTTACGTAGGTCAGGAATAACGTATTCAGTTGCTCCAACCAACAAACTGGTCGGGCATTGAATAAGACTTTGCCCCAACCAAAAATTGATCGGAAAGGCATTTATCTTCGCATAAGACTAGGGTGCGGAGATCACTTGTCAGACAACTGATTGGAAGTTACTTCCTACGAAGAAACGCTTCTTTGTCAAAAGACATCTCAACGGAAGGACATTTTTTGGTAAGAAAACACCTCTTAGAAAATAACAACTACCATCTTCATCAAGTATAAGAAGGAAGGCTATGCAAGGAATCAGGGATGACACAATAAAACAAAGGAGAAGAACAAGATTAGTATTAGTATTTTTCATTCCCAAATCCCAATCCATTAACCTGTACTTTGTTAAGACATGTGACTGAATAAAGAGCATTTCCTTTTTTTCTTACCTTTACAATCTTGATTGACTTCACGTAAAGGCAACTCCAATTACATTTGTAAGCTCGATCTAGGTTAGAAACTTGTATATTACGTAAGTGAAGTTTTATATGGACCAAAGGAGAAATACCCACAAGTTCAGAAACTACTCTATTCCTTACTAATGGCTTCAAGGAAATTACGACATTATTTTCAATCTCATAGGATTACAATACCCTTATCTTTCGCTTTGGGTGAAATTCTCTATAACCCGGAAACAACTAGTCGGATTGCTAAGTGGGCAGTTGAACTTAGATATTTCGATATACAGTTGATTGCCCTGATCAGCAATTAAGTCACAAATTTTGGCAGATTTTATCACTGAATGTACTAACAGTGAGCCTTCTGCCAAACAAAATTCCACAGATACCAATCAATGGACATTATACTTTGATGGTTCTAAAGAACTAAGAGGTTCGAGGGATGGTATAGTACTGATCACACCGCAGGGTGATCAGTTACAATACGTAATCCAAATACAATTTTCTGCTACAAATAATGTAGCAGAGTTTAAAAGTTTTCTAGCGGGGCTCTAAGCAACAAAATCTATTGGTGTTTAATGCCAAAAATGGGAGAATTTGTGAGTGCTTAATTCTCTCATTTGGAATGTTGATTTAGGCCAAGTTCGTTTCAGCTTCTGAATTATGGATTCTGCATTATATGAGAAGCTACTTCTGATTATGGGAGAATCGGGCCGAGCTAGCTACAACTTCTAGGTTTCGGACCGAGCCAACGAGAATCAGCAAGAATCAGTGAGAATTAGGTTTCAGCCAGATTCTGCTTCTATATTGAAATCAGCTTCTGATTCTTAGAGAAGCTGCCCATAATCCTCCCGTTCGGCAAATAATCCGCCTTTTTTTAAAGCAGAAGCTGTCCAGAAGCTAAAACGAACGGGGCCTTAAAGGGAGAGAATTTGATTGAGAGCTTAATGCCCTCATTTGTATGAAATGAGTCTTCTTGGATTTAAGGGGGATTTATTGGTTAATGGGAGAGAATTTTATGAGAAAAGTTTGTGAAGATTCTCACCTTTGTTTTTAATAGTTATTTGTCAAAAAAGGAGTTGTATTTTAATGCCAAAGGAGGAGATGCCAAATTTGAAATTTTTATTGTGTTATTATATTTTTAATTTTGAAAACCCCCTCATGCATTGTTTTTCATTCAAATGTGGAATTAATATATGATTTGTTATCAATCATCAAAAAGGGGAGATTGTAAATTCAAGCTCCATTGGTTTTTATGCTTAGTTTTAGATTAATACTTAATTATTGTTTAATGCAAAATCTAATAATTATGAGACTAACATGATTATTGAGTTTTATTCGTATTAGTCTCAAATTTGGATGGAAAATAAAAAACTCAAGGTATACACTAGTAGTCACTCTATTATCTTAATGCATACTTATGATTGAAGTTAAATGATGGACTCTTCCATTGTTTATACACTAAAGATGTGCATTATGTTTCCAATTCTTTACATTACATGAATGTACAGATCTAGAGGGAGTTCATGATTTAACTTGATGTTTCAATAGTATTGATCTATGTCTTCTTGCCAAATAATATAAAGGATCAAAACTTTGAAACAATTCTTTGAGTATATATAACTTGTGTAGTTGTAGTATACTCATATCAACATAGGATAAACTCAAATGCTACCTAAAACTGATTATGTGCATATTGATTCCAAGTTCAATTATTTATATGCACATGTTTAATGAAGTTTATTCTATAGTTAATGGTCCCAAGAGTATTGATCCATTTCCACTATTCCACATATATTGGATCATTACTTTGAGATTCCATCAAAATGAGTATATGAAACTTGCATAGTTATATATATACTCATATCAATTAAATGAAATTTAAATTGAGATTCGGTTGTCATTCAATCAATCAAAGAACTAATCATGTGTTGATGGTATTCTTTGTTGATTAAGGACAACTGAAAAGTCCTTGAGTATAATAATGTATTAGTTGCATCAATATACTTAAAGACATATTTAATTCATTCAAATTGATTTGGGTTGTGGTCAATCATCAAAGGATTATATCAGAGGATCTTGGGAGCATCCATTATGTATTAATAGAGTGCATTGATGATTGGGACAATCGGGTCTCTTGGACTAATATTTTCAATGAGTTTGAAATAGATTAATTTCAAGATTGAGATAAAGAATCGGGAAAAGAACGTCATCATGTGTTGATAAGTGTCAAGAGGAGATTCTAAAGAGAAGATAAGAAAAGAAGAAGAGGGATGTTCATCATGTGTTGATGAGCAAGAAGACGCATACTTGGAGAGAAGATGATTGGACATCATAAAAGCTCCAAGTAGTTGCGCGCGGTAACGGTATTTGCTTCGCTTCTGTTGCTCATCCACAAAGCAATGAAGTAGTAGAACGTGCTAATGGCCAAATCATGCACGGCATGAAGAAATGAGTGTTTGATTTCGGGGACTTGGGTGGACAACCTATACTTAGTACTTTGGGCCATACACACGACAACTAGTAGAGCTACAGGAGAAACACCTTTTTCAACTGGTCTACGGAGCAGAGGCCGTACTACCCAGCAAAATTCATTTCGTTTCTAGAGGAATTACTCTTTACGAAATGGTCGATCAAGACAATCAACATGAATATGACATTAATCTCCTAGAAGAAAAGTGATATGGAGCACTTACCTGGCCGGTAGCCTACCTACAAGGCTTAAGAAGATATAACAATAAAAGAGTTCAACTACGAACACTTAATGTGGGAGACATGGTTTTAAGATGTATTCAAAATCAATCTAACATAAATAAGTTATCTTCCAAATAGGAAAGTCCCTTTACTGTTGTATCAATCACCCGACCAGGTTCTGTTAGGCTTTCTATATAAGAAGGCTGAATTATTTCAAACACATGGAATATTCAACATCTTTGTAGGTTTTATGTGTAAATATTTTAAGTTTACTCATTTAGCTTACATTTTTACATTTGTATTTTTATCTATGTTACATATGAAGTATTTCTTGTCTTGCTTTCATTCTGAGCAAATCACAAAATTTTTATCCCACCACAATCCCTAAAGAAAAATACAAGATTCCTGATCGGGTTATGAGATAACTTTTAATAGAGTCTTTTTCATGTAAGCTAGTACTTACTGCATTGAAACTCATTAGACCAGCTTCATCTCCGACCTGCTACAGTTAATACTAAGTATAAAGTAAGAAACGAATTGGTCCGTACTCCATAAGAAAACTGGTTCTCCTCGAATCGTGTTGCTAATCGGTACACAAACAGTTGGGGGTTAGTAGTGATAGCATTCAATTCACAAGCAGACAAGTAATAGAATAACTTTAACACAGAAGAACTTTTTCATTCATTTATATGCTTGTTTACATTATCCATATACATATCCATGGCATATTTTACTTCTGCGTGTGTCCTGTTTATTTCTTCTTTAGTTGAGAATTGCAAGTTGGGCGCCAAAGCACAAGAAGAAATAAAAAAAATGAAGGAACAAATGAAGATCTTCAATGAAGAAATAATAAGGATCCAAGAAGTAAATCTACCCTGAGCTTTGTTTTTTGTTCAATTGAGGAAGATATAACCGGATTTGAAAGGACAATAATGTGAACTCACAAATTCATATCCATCAGTTGACGAGCTGGTTGCAGGGATGAAAAATGAACTGAAGATTATCAATGATCACATCCTGTTGTGATGCGAATAATCAAGTCAGCACTTCGAGCATCAATTGCTTTCCAAATTAATGAGAGCTGAAGTTTCTTAGCCTTTATTATATTTGTTAATTCTGACAAAAGTCATAACCAAATTGTTATTTGCTCCTTCAATAAAAAACAACAACAAATAGCAAAAATTACCAGGTTGGGAAAAGTTTCTTAGTTTCTACTTTGGCCTCCTTCTCAAGAATGGTGACCTGGGGTTCTAGACCAAGCTTCTTTACTCGTTCGTCATTTTTCTTGAAAGCTTGGCTATCTTTATACTTCTCACTAAGCTCAATGAGATTAAATTGATAGCCCTTGATGGTGTTCTGAGCCACCAAGAGCTATTTCTCAAGCTTATTTATTCTTTCTTTTGACTCGTTCCCGAACAAACAGGTTAGAATAAAACAAAAAACAATATAAGAAAGGAGTTACAACCAACTTACTTTTTTTTTAATGATTTTTCTACTTTGATTTCTACGGAAGTTCGGACTTGCCGACCTAACAGATTGGATGCTTCTTGTGAAAAATACAAAGCAAAAAAAGAAACTCAAATAAATTAAATATGCTCTTTTTTTTTCTTAAGACTTAATAGGAAAAAGATAAAAATAATACATTATATAACAAGTTATTAAAAACTTGTTCATGTGTCCTGTCTTGGTCAGCGAAACTAGAAGTGGACAGTACTTGAGTGGTCGTGGTCATCGTCATGGCACATCCACTGGCACTTCTTCATTGGTAGGAGCAGCCAATGTCATCTTGATTGCGCGACCTCTTCCTTTGCCACCATCGGATATGCCTGGGCCTCCTTGGCGTAGTAGACGCTTCGCGGACCAGAGGCTCATTTCCAATGATTGGAGGGTCTTCACCCTCGACATTGGTCAGCTCCACCACTGTGCCTTGTGCTCGTCGGGATGTCCTCGGCAACCTTATCAAAAGGTGCCAAAGGTGGCTTTGCACTGGTCGGCACAGTACTGACTAGAGGATCCACCTCAGGTGTGCTTGAATTCTGGCATGGGGTGTAGCCGAGAGACTAAAAAGAGAAAATCAACATTTTTTTTAAGAAAAGGAAGACATGAGAAGACACTATACTAGTTCTAAAGGCTAAAAATACTTAGAACTAAGAAGTAAAAAAAGTTACTTGAAGGATAACCCCAAGTCCATACTCCAGGACAACTAAGGTGTATTGGATGCCCCTACATTCGAAGTAGGAGCCTTCCTCTTCTTTATGACAAGAGGAACACTATCCTCTATATAGAAATAAGGGATAATTTTTATATGAAATATCCTATGCACTATATCTTCTTCTATTATGTGCATCTAAGAAGGTCCTTCTCTATGTTTCCACAGAGGTTTCAGTCCTTTGCTCTTGGATTTGAGGTTGGTCCTGCACAAGTTTAGAACGTGTACCTTGGACCGTACCAGTGTTGGTATGTTCAACACTAGCCACTGCGGTGGAGGTCGAACCCACCACCTTCAAGGTACCTCTATCTGCAGTCCTCTTCTTATTCATTGGAGGATCTAGGGTCAAGACCTCATACTGGTTCGTAACACACTTCCAACAATGAACCTAAAAAATAAAGTAAGTTATTAGAACAAACAATAATTAGATTCTATAACCAAATGAGTTACTTAGTGCTTATCTTGATGCGTTTATTGATGAACTCATCACTCTATCCGATCGGGCTAGATTGCTGCTCGTCCAAAACAGCGTGGTTGGCTCCATCCGAAGGAACACGCAAAATAACCGCAACCTTCGAACGAGTTTCCCTTAGAGTCAAAACTAAATACAGAAACATATTTATGTTAGAAAGTTCTAAAAAAATTAAGAAAGGGAGGTTGGGGACTCAAACTCTCTTACTTCCATATTCGTCTTTGGTAGGATCTTGGTCGTCCTCGATCCTCCAAGCGTATATGAACCGCCTTCTCAGGAGACTTAGCTTATGGTACAGAAAATTGTCTATGATTTCCTACCTCGATAAGCCCCCTATACCAACTTGGGGATGATCTTCATGATCTTCTCCTCGTTGGTCAGCTGTAGAGAGTCATTTTCATTTTTCGCCTCCAACCTCATCCAGGTTAGAGTGACCTTCTCGGTAAATTGGAGGTAACTACCTCATGGAATTTCTAGGTAAAACCACTCCCGCCGGTAATCTTTCTAGGTATCTTTGGTCAGGACTCGGGAGTGAAGGATATTGAACTCCAACATAGAGTTTAAAATAAACACTCCCAAAAATATCTTGAGTTGTATTATTTCTGGTGTATTTATAAAAGGAGTAAAAAAAGATGAATAGAGGGAGGAATACCAAGAAAAGCCTTGCAAAGATGTGAGAAAATACTCAAAATCAAAATAGAATTTGAAGGAAAATGATGAGGCTCAATCTCGTAATGACCAATCACATTGGCTAGAGATTCACTCTTAGTGAGAAGAAAACATAACCTGGGGAAAGCAAAGAAGAGCACAATGCGCCCCTCTTGGGGGACAGGTTTTGCATCCTCTCCGCTGGGATCCCAGCGCATCATACATAAAATGAGCAGATAATCCTCAAGTTCTTGGATCTTGTTCTTGATAAAAACAGATTTTTCCATTACAAATGAAAAAAGAACTTGAAAGGTGAAAAGTTTCGAACTTTCTTCTAGTTCTTAAGGCATTTCATCTTCGTTTCTTGATCGAGCTTCTCAAATATGGAAGAAAATAGAACAGAAGTTGAAAAGCCTCAAGAGACAAGAAGAAAGAAAGCAGAAAAACTCCAAAAGGTTCTTTAGAGCTCAAGAGTCTGAAGGCGTGAAGTGTTCGAGGGAAGCCTTACCCCCCTTATTTATACTGTTCACTAGGACAGTTATACCGCCGGTATAGTTACCAAAAAATCGCAAAAGATTTTCCTATCGGGAACCGAAATGGTGTCATTATTAGCACGAAACCCCATAAATATCTTGAGAGTTGAAAAGTCTCGAGTAAATACATGTATTTACTTACTCGAGCCTGGGGGGCTAACTAACGATGATTAATATGACTTTAAATAATTTTTTGAGCCTACATGCTCATAAATAAAAGGAGTCTATAAGAAAAGATAAAGCCTATGGCCCATTGCCTGGTTACAACTTCAACCATAATTAAATTTAGTCACGTGAAAAAAATTCCCTGACCAGCTTTTTAAATTGGTTGGAGATAAAGTATACCTTCATTACCCAGACCAACTATATACTAGTCGGGAATAGCTTATTCGATTGTCCCCGACCAGTTAAGTTTACGTAGGTCAGGAATAACCTATTCAGTTGCTCCAACCAACAAACTGGTCGGGCATCGAATAAGTCTTTGCCCCTACAAAAAATTGATCGGAACGGCAGTTATCTTCGCATAAGACTAGGGTGCGAAGATCACTTTCTCCGACAGGTACAGACAACTGATTAGAAGTTACTTTCTATGAAGAGACATCTCTTTATCAAAAGACAACTCTTAGCGGAATGACACACATTTTGACAAGAAGACACCTTTTAGAATATGACATTACCACCCCTTCATCAAGTATAAGTAGGAAGCATGCGCAAGGAATCAGGAAGGGCACAACAGAATCATTTTCTTTTTTTTCCTACTTTTACAATCTTGATTAACTTCACGTAAAGACAACTATAATTACATTCGTAAGCTTGATCTAGAGACTTCCGGATCTTGAACATCGATAGTCAGCTTTCTACTCTTGTCTTGTCTTTAGATAGCTATTATTATTTTTTCCTTATAGAGTACTCTAATGAAATGCTCAATGCAATAAAAATGACTTGTATTAAAAACCGAGAGGGGTATATGTTTCTAATGAGTAGTTTCATCTATCGGGGATGGCAGCTGCCTGCAAACTTGGCCAAATATTGAAACAACCCCAAATTCAAAATGAATTTAGTTTGCTTTTGTTTGAATTTGCATTTGAATTTGAATTTGGAAATTGGAATTTAGTTTGATTTCAAACCTTGTTGGGCCGAATCCTTGCTTCTTGGGCGTCGGCTGCTCCGTCGGCAGATGGCTGCCTCCTCGGCCGTCGGCCCGCTCATGTGGCTTTGCCGTGCTGCTCTCTCGGCCGGCCCGGCTCGCGTGGCGGCCGCCTCCGTGGCGCCGTCATCCCCGCCTCCGGCCTCTCGCCCGTAGCTTGCCGCCTCGCGCCTCCCAGCTGGCCAGCGCAACGCCCGCCATGTGCCCGACTCGCGCCGCGCCCGTCGCCCAAACCAACCGCCATGCCTCGCGCGCCCGCCCGCCGCTCACGCCGCGCGCCGCCGTCGCGCCGCGCCTGCCCGACCACGGCTATAAGCGTCGCTCCCCGCCTCCTCAACTCGCCCGCTCCTCCTCTTCCGTGGTGAGCTCCTCTCCTCCTTGCCCTCGCCTCGCAGCTCCGGCCACGCGCTCAGCGCCCTTGCGCGGGACCTCGCCTCGCCCTGTTCCCATGCCTAACATGCGTGCCCCAGCGAGTGGAGCCCACTCGTCGATCCCCCTCCGTCCGCCAGGTGGCCCACTCTCGCGCCGTCTTTGGGCGGACCAGACCGGCTGCCCCGCCGCCGTGGGCCTTGGCCGATTCAGCGCGGCCGGCGAAGCGATGGATTTCGGATTTTTATTTAAATAAATTTCCAAAAATCCGTTTTAATTCCAAAAATAGCCCGAAAAATCCAGAAAAATCCCGGAAAATCCCAGAGCTCCACCAAATACTTTTCCCGAACCGTTTCGATCCCCTGAGTCCAGAAATGCTGTCTGTTCCCAAATCCGAAACTCAGAAAATCCCCAAATCCCAGTTTTGCCCCCGTTCTCTTCCGACTCGGTTCCGGTTTTCCGTTTCAGTTTCCGTTTTCTTTTTCCGGTTATTGTTTTGTCGTTTATTTATGTTGGTTGTCTTCTCGCGTTAGATTCGACCGTTGAGACGCCAGTGGAGCCGGAGCGATCCCCTCGAGTCGAGCGTTCCGGAGCAGCGTCGGACCAGGACGGGCGCGATTTAACTACTTCCTCGACGACTCATCCGATCCAGCTGCCGCGCAAGGCAAGCCGTACACCCTTTGATCATGTTGATCCTATCATGCCATGCTATAGTAGTAATCATTTTACACCGCATTATTTTACTGTATTTGACTTATTGAAATCCAGTATTTTAGAATGACATGATATTAGATAATGCCAAATTGCTCATTGAACCTCCTTGAAATGATTGAACCCTGTTAATCCTTTGGAACCCTAGTTAATTGCTTATTGCCATGAATAGGTTAGATAATACTGTTAGGTTAGTTAAAAACCTGGATTTAAAGAAAATGCTGCCGAATCTCCGATTCGGATTGTTTAAAGAAGTCTTTGCGATCGAGGGACGATGTCGGATTAATCCCGGAGTGGATGAGATTCCGATCCCCGGCTGGTGATTAATGCCTTGTTGGTCTGGTGGCCGGTACTGCGAGTACCGGAATGGGTCTGTGAATGAAGGCTTGGTCTTTGGCAAAAAGTGTAAGGTTAATAATCCCCTTGAGCAAAGTAAATAACTTAGTTCCCGCTCAACCACAGGTCGGACTGGTCGGTGACCCGTATCCGACATGGCTCAGTAAGTTAGTCATTCCTGAGATAATAATTGGACTGTCTTGGTGGCTACCATTCTCTGGAGAGAATGGGGACCGGGCCTTCCCGGCAGGGAAATGGACCGGAGGGGTGGAACGGGGATGGTCCCAAGTGACATTCTTGGTTCTCACAACGGTAGACGCTAATGGGGACCCTGAGTCCAAGGTAGCGGTACTATCGGTAAACAACTAAAGGACAGGGATGATTAAACGAAATGCCGTGATAGTCTAAACTGGGCCACATGCATTTAAGTTGCATGAAAACTCGAGATTGGCATAAAGGTTATAGATATCTTGTGGGTAAAGCTGAGCCGCTCTGCAGAGTTAATCTTAATTGTAATCGATTCTGCATACTTAGGTTAATGAAGTTAAGTTGGAATCGGGGTTGAAACCCGTAACTAAGCTCAAGTTACTGTATTGATAATTGTGAATGAATTGGTTAAGTGTTGTTAATCTTGTGAAATTCAAATTACTTATTTATTTATTTGTGCTTCAAATGTAAAATGAATTACGAAATAAAACTGCACCCAGATACTTAACCCTACTGCCATCCCTTGATTTACCCCTACATATAGTATTCAGTGGTTCCGTACGACTTGTTGAGTACTCTGTACTCACCCTTGCAAACCCCCGCCCTTTCAGAGTTCGAAGAAGCTGGAGCCTACCAGGAGATCGTAGATGGCGATTTAGTCTGGTTCTAGGTCTTTGTCTTCGCTCAGGCCCTGCCTGTGGTTTCCTTCTTTTGGTAGTGTAAGTCTAGAAGCTTGGATGCTTCTCTTGTAAACCGGTCGTTAGACCAACTATATTGAATAAAAAGTATTGAATTGGCTTTTGGCCAGGTAATTTTACTCTTGTTTTACAACAGTTAGTCTTCCTGGGTAACTGTTGTGAGTTTCGCACTGCCCCTAAAAAGGCGGTCCGTCACAAATATAAGGTAATCTGCACGCCTGGAACTCGAGTGATTGACCTAGTTAGACAGCAAAACTTGGTGCCACCACGGTGGGGCAATGGCTTCGTCTGGCGCTCCGTGGTGACTATTGATCCGGTTTCGATAAAGATGGAGGCATCATGCGATAGCTCAACAGTAGTGAACTAGTGATGATAGAGGCTTCTGGTCTGATGATGATGGAGGCTTTGCAAGGCGATGCGACGGTGTCTCCTAAAGTCCTACTCCGGTGGTGGAACGACAACTCTAGCCATAGGTCTTGCGGTGGCTGCGACAATTTGCATTGGTTATTCTTAGGCTTAGCTCTGTTTCACTCTGAAGTCTGAGCGGATGTTTTCGTTCCCGTGGACTCCTCCAAAATCGTAGGAAGAAATGGTACAGTTCATTTGCAACGTAGAATCCTCTATTTCCCTTATTAGGAAATTAATCGCATCGTGGCAAGGACACGTTTCAATCCAGTGGCAAACAAGCAGAGTAGCACAAAACAAAACAGAGTAGTATTTTTATGCATTATTTTTTAAAAAATAAGTTGAGAATTGCTAAGTGGCACTTGAGTGTTTTTTTTTTTGTTTGTAGGCACTTAATTTTTTTTTTGCCTATAGAGTACTTAAAATGTGAGAAGAGATGGCAAATTGATTTCATTAATTGAATCTAGATCGAAAGGCTTAAAATTTAAGTGTTATTTAACAAAAAAAACATTCAAATACTCCCGGAACAACCCAAATAAGTTACATAAATTTTAAAATAGATGAATATAAAAGTAATCAACTTTTAACCAAAACGTTTGTAGAAGCACTTCCCAACAACAACCACCAAAAAGAGAGAGGAGAAGTCCGGATGCAAGTAAAAAATGGTAGGACGAAAAGCAACACGAACAGCTCCCACGCACGCTCTGGTGGCCTTAAAAAGTCGGCCTTGGTAACCGCAGCACAGACGCAGCCCAAATCCACAGTCCCCTCCCTCTTCCCACCGTCCCACGCAATAGTTGTCACTTCTCGCTACAGTGTCCGCATCCATATCCATTCCCCTCCACAAGAAAAAAAAAACAAACCAAACAAAGCAGCATACGTGTAGAAAGCTGTACGTGAAGAGAGAGAAAGAGAGAGAGAGAGAGAGAGAGAGAGAGAGAGAGGGGGGGGGGGGGGGGGCGGGGGGGGGGGGGGAAATACTGCAACTCGCACCAACTACGCTAGAGCAACAGGGGGAGATGCAGGTGTTTGTCATCTAGCTGGGTCGGACACTCGGAGTCCCCCGTCTCGGGTCGAGCTCGTCCACATCCTGAGCGGGTTGAGCTCGTCGTCTCCTCGCGCAAAGACACACACAGCAGTACAGCACAGGCTCAGCCGCAGAGAGAGAGAGAGACAGCATAAAGGCGCGCGCACAAGCGAAGCAAAGCACATCAAGAACCCAGCCCGCGGGGAAGCTCATTGAAGCAGCGGCGCCTTGTGTTATTGTGTGTGTTAGAGAGATACAGCACGAGCTCAAGTGAGAGGGATGCCGATGCCGTATGCCTCTCTTTCCCCGGCAGCCGACCACCGCTCCTCCCCTGCCGCCTCCACCGCTTCCCTCCTCCCATTCTGCCGCTCCTCCCCGCTCTCCGCGTAAGCGACCGCCCATTTCGTTCGGTTCTTGGTTCCGTTTATGTTGCTTTTGGTTCTTGCGAGTTGTGCTGTCCTGCTTTGTATGTCACGTGGCGAGATGTGTGTGTGGGTGGGTGGGTGCAGGGGTAATGGAGGCGGCGAGCTGGGCGAGGAGGCGCAGATGAACGGGAGGTGGGCGGCGAGGCCGGCGCCGTTCACGTTGGCGCAGTACGAGGAGCTGGAACAGCAAGCGCTCATATACAAGTACCTGGTGGCCGGCGTGCCCGTCCCGCCGGATCTCGTGCTCCCTATTCGCCGCGGCATCGACTCCCTCGCCGCCCACTTCTACCACCACCCCGCCCGTGCGTCTCCTCTTCGTTTGCGTCATCATTACTGCATTGCTTTCGGATGCTTGTTTAGTTCCCCGGTTCTTTGTTTATTCCAATCAGGTGTACTTTGCCTCCATTTGTTAATCGGCTCCGGTCATTTGTTAATCCGGGACGCGCGATTCAAGAAACGCGCACGCTTTTGTTCCATGTTATCGCCGGATTTGGTACCGGAAAGTCTGGTTTTTTATTTATATTCCAAACTCGTTCTCTCTTCGAGACTTAGCACATGATTTGAAGGAGAGCTTGGATTTCATTTTCTATTTGGTTCGATATAGGACTTGCTCATCTCCAAAAGGGAGGATTGCTTGTTTTACCTTGTCCGTGGCCTATTAGCCATTTCTTGGTTTTCTTTTTGAGGGTTAATATATGGTTAGGTTGCAAGCTATCAAATCCATTGAACTAGGCAGCTCCTCCCTTGCTCACCACTTTTGTGCGACTGCTAAGAATAGGCAACTTTACCTTGCATCTGCATCGGATGTGTCCAGTACCTGATACGAATCCATTTGTAAACCGCTGCTATCTCCCAAATGCATACAAACAGATACCAACAAACGCATACGTGCATAAATGGATACACCGTTGATCTGCTCTGCGTTTTGTGCAGTTGGGTATGGGCCGTACTTCGGCAAGAAGCTGGATCCAGAGCCGGGCCGGTGCCGTCGTACGGACGGCAAGAAGTGGCGGTGCTCCAAGGAGGCCGCCCCAGACTCCAAGTACTGCGAGCGCCACATGCACGCGGCCGCAACCGTTCAAGAAAGCCTGTGGAAACGCAGCTCATCCCGTAGTCCCAACCGCCCACCAGCGCGGCCGCCCCCGCCGCACCGCCCCTCGCCGTCGCTGCCATGAACGGTAGCAGCTTCCAGAACCATTCCCTTTACCTAGCCATCGCTGGCAGCAACGGTGGTGGTGGAGGCGGGGGCAGCGACATGTCCAGCTCGTTCGCCTCGGCGCTGGGGTCTTCTCAGCTGCACATGAACAATGCTGCCAGTTATGCAGCTGTTGGTGGTGGAACAGCCAAAGATCTCAGGTGACTGCATTTTCCTTTTCTCAATGCCATATTGTTTGTTTAACGGTGTTATGCTTCTAACTGATCGGTGTCAGGTGGATGCAGTGCAGAGATGCCTATTTATTTGTGATCGTGAAATTACTGTGTCCCATTTTGTTTGCATCAATGGCAATCAAAATCAGTAGTGCGCGCTCAGTACTTTGCTGCTGCCACGCGCAATATGCGTGATCCTATGACTGAAGCTTTACTCTCTGCACTGCAACAAATTATGAGTCGTGTGTAGGCCTTTAGAGCGCTGCTTCTTTGCCCTGCCCATACTTTGTGGGATCAGTTTTTAGCCCCAGAAGCGGGGGCAGTCTCTACGAGGGACTTCTGCTCAGGTGGAACTGCGGTGCAGGCTCTTACTTGGCTTTGGCGCAGGCTAAGTTTGAAGCGCGTACTGTCCATAAAGATGATATTACATATTTGTTTTCTGTGCTCGCAGTGCTCGTGCCTGTGCCTGCTACTTCCTGATCCTGGCCTCCCTTGGCATTTACTCCACTTATTTATTCTTCTACATAATCCAGTGGTTTCTGTTGACTCTTCTTCAGGGATGCAGCCAATAATTTGGCTGCTGTAAACTACTGTCTCTGAAGACCTCTTACCGGTCACCACTATCCCTGAAACATCTGAATTCTGAAGTGGCCAGCATAATGCTGCAAGACCCTCTATTTTCACCATACCAATGATCTCTTTCTATCAGTGCAAGTCCTTGATTTAGTTCCACCGAATCTCTTTATTGTAACCGTACCTGCTCATTCACTTTGCCGAATGCATCATTTTGTCATGCTTGATTGTGTCGATTCTGTTTAGCTCCTCAACTAATTGGCCACCTTCCTGTTTGTGGTTGTTTCTTTTCTTTTTTATTGCTATTAACTGTTATTTATGTACTACTGAGCTGTAGGTGCGTATGGTTCTTTGATATTATCATTGATGAAAATGGGTTCTGTTTTTTCTGGAAATACATAGCTTTCCTCTTGTCATGATTTACTGGTATCTACAAATTGTAATATACATGAATACTTTAGCCATAACTCTACACTTGCTTACAATGCAATCATGTTAAATATGTTCTGTTTCCGTGTGGGGTGATCGAATAACTAGATGAAAACGGCAGGAAAATGGTACTTTTAATTTATTGGGAATGCTATGGTAGTCTAGAACCTTTTTTAAATGTGCCTATTGGATTCTATTGAGCACCTATATCTTCTTTGGACAGACACGATGATTCATTCCATTCTCAAATTCTTACATTTTTTGAGTACTATTCTGTACAACTCTACCTTATGTTGTGTTAAACATCCTTCTGTCCTTTCATCCTTATAAAAGTGCACTAGGCATGGTCATAAAAAGTTGCATTATTCAGTAGGACATGTTGATCTGCAGACTGAGGAATATTAACTGACAAAGGGATTGCTAATAATTGATTTGTCTCCTCATATTCGTTTTTCTTTTATGTGTATTCTGTAACTGGTTCTCTGTGCGTTATGAAATTCAGGTATGCTGCTTATGGAATAAAATCTTTGGCGGATGAGCATAGTCAGCTCATTACAGAAGCTATCAACACTTCTATTGAAAACCCATGGCGCCTGCTTCCATCTCAGAACTCTTCGTTTCCCCTTTCGAGCTACCCTCAGCTTGGAGCACTGAGTGACCTGGGTCAGAACACTGTCAACTCGCTTCCAAAGGTCGACCGGCAGCCGCTTTCCTTCTTTGGGAACGACTTTGGCACCGTCGACTCTGTGAAACAGGAGAACCAGACGCTGCGGCCCTTCTTTGACGAGTGGTCAAAGGCAAGGGACTCGTGGTCGGACTTGGCTGATGAGAATGCTAACCTTGCCTCATTCTCAGCCACCCAACTGTCGATTTCAATACCGATGGCGTCCTCTGACTTCTCTGTTGCCAGCTCCCGGTCTCCTAACGGTAGTTAACCCAAAGAAATGCGTGAGTTGTCAGTTCGGTGCCTGCAATCTGCTAAGATTACTGATGAAAACGCGATCTCTTCTCTGCAGGTGACTGAATGTTGTACCGATTATTCTGCTGCCTGTGTGCCAAGAACTGGTTTGGTTGCTGGTGTGTTCTGAGTTCCTCTGGCCCTCGTCCCCTATGTGCAGTAGCCGCAAAACTCTCTACATGCTATTCTGTAATTTGTCAGCCTTTGCCGTGGCAGATTTGTATCAAACCGATCGACCCCATAGTCGCCTCCTGTGGATGGAGCCATGAAGGGGGCATGGCATAGTTTTCCTCGACGTCCAAATCTTATGTGCGCTATTAATCGATGGCATCTTGCGTGTTTAGTTTTCCTCGACGTCCAAATCTTATGTTTGCTATTAATCGATGACATCTTGCGTGTTGAAACCTGCAGCTTGCAATATAGTTCTTTGTCGGTAACAGACTAACAGTGCACCAAACAACGTGGTGCGAGGATTTCAATCAAAATCTCTATCCTGATGAGATTTTGGAAATCTCGATCGAGATTTTTGGATTTTAGGCTCCTTTGAGATCCTAAATCTTAGTTAGGTAAAAAAATTAAAAATGCTACTATACCTATCTAAATTTAGGCTCCTTTGAGATCCTAAATCTTAGTTAGGTAAAAAAATTAAAAATGCTACTATACCTATCTAAATTTAGGCTAGATCTCGGTGATTTTGATTGACATCTCGATGATTTTGACTGAATTTTTATTTTTGTAGGCAGATTTGATTGGATTTTCACAAAAAAAATTTAACGTGTTTTTGATCATTTTTTGGTCGGTTCAATTTGACTCATAACTAGTTGAAGAGTTTCATATAAAATTTTGATGGTTTGATCGAAAGTGATTCCATCTTGCAGCTATTTCAAGCAGCAGGAACGTCCTGGTCGGCTCATATATATCCAGATGAATAATACAAAACTAGTTGACCTTAGGCTATGCCCTACAATAAGTTAATAACAGATGATAAATTATCATTGATCATTGTTCACTTGTCATCCTATAAGCTCATCTCTTATTGCTAGTATGTTTTCACTTATAATACATTCACCTGCTTCATTAGGATTTTTACCCAATGTCTCAACTTCTTATTGTCAAATCATCTAGTATTATGTAGCCATGGACAGCTGGTTCATTGTAGAAATAATTCCCAAACTCTCCAAGCAAGAACTAAGTGATCACCTTATATCATGCAGATTTACGCCAGATAACTAGATCTTACTTTCTTTTTAAAAAAGTTGAAAAATTTGTTAGAGCACATACTTGAAAGATGTATTTAGTGGAGCGGAAATGTAATCAAATCACAACATTAACAAGTAACACCAGATTAGCTAGTAGCCACATAAATACACAATTGGCAGAACTTTTTTATGCACCTACCAGTTACTGAGACAAACTCGGTATGAAACTAGTTGGATTGCTAATTGGCACGCATACAAGTAAATATTATGTATTGAAATTAAGTCGATAATTTTATGTAGCCTAGAAAGGAAAAACAAATGGTCATGTAAGCAAATTTAGTTGAGTTTCTTAAGCAGTATGTTAAAAGTTGCACTAAATATAGTGCAATGTCTTTTCTCCTTCAGGTTTTACACACATCACACCAATATTTATTATAACATAACCGACACTAGACTATTATTATTTGATATCAAGGTCTTATTTGGTAGAGCTCCAGCTCCACCAAATTCATGGAGCCGAAGCTGTGGGTATATTAAGAGTGTTTAGGTGATTCATCTTGTTTATATTTTAGAATAAAAATATAAACTTAATTCACTTTATTTTAGTCTACAAGTTTTAGATTTGAGGTGGAGCTGGGATCTAGAACTCTACCAAACAGGGCCTAAATCACTACCCACAAAAGACCAAATTTACATGTCCTAATCCAAAAATCAGTCAAAGTGATGCCGAAATTTCTAACTTTACAATGTTTTATGTTAAACTATTTGGTATGTTGCATTCAAATAGATATGATCATATAAACAACTTTAATTGACTTAAACTTCATTTGTAACATTTGAAAAATAAAAAACAGAACAAACATAAGGTTTTTATCACGACATTAGCACTATCATAATTTAAATTTTTTTTTATACTTGATCAATATCTTAAAATTTTATGAGAACAATAGTAATACATCAAAATCATCCATAAAAAATTTCAAAATTTTTTGATTTGTTTTTTTACCATTTTTAGGTCGTTTCAAGTTGAGATCTCTTGTTGATTTGCACCGAGATCTCGATGATTTTGATCGAAATCTCGGAAATCCTGGTTGAAAAAAAAAATTAAATTTAAAATTTATTTTTTAGATTTTTTTCGAAATTTATTTGAAATTTTAAATTTCGACTACCTTCAATATATATATATCGAAACAAAGTTTGAAAGCTGGCAGCAGAACACAAACGAGGTGCCCCTTGGTTCCTTTTCGCCAAACATGATCGGGCAGCAGGATCCGCTGCTTTGCCACATGGTGCCCGTGACAAGTAATGTTCGTTACCCCAGTTCCCCACGCCATCCTTTTAACAAACAAGCCAGGCGCCTTTAATTTGCCCTGCCTGCAAGCTATGGGCTCCACCCGCTCACGAACCTCGCGTCCTCGCCTTCCTTTTATGATTGCCTTGTGAGTGTCGAGTCTCTCGAGACGTACGGGGACACGATACATACACGGTGGTGTATGGAAAGAGAAGAAAACTTGGGGAGTTTATGGAAAGAGCAATAATAACAGCAGTGGTAGCACCGGCCGCTGCTTGGGCTGGGCGGGCCAGCACAGGGCTTCCAAAGTTGGTGAGCGCACATGCTGTGCGTGGGCCACTCCACCCGTGGCACGCGTCGGGGTATTTTCAAGTTCATACTGTCACTGGGGTGGGCATTTTTCTTAATCGAAATCGAAAAATCATATCGAAACGAATTGAATTAACCAAAAATTTAATTTGTTTTTAATTTTTGGTTCAGTTTTCATTTCAACATAATTCGGTTTGCGATTTTCGGTTCGGTTTTTGTATTCCGAAAACCGAATAGCCGATTCCCATTAGCGTTCCGCTGTTTCCAATTGACCCATTCCATTACCCGTTCGCCATTCCTCATCCTGAGCATCCTCCACTTCTTTGGCAACCATGCAAGCGACACGAACAGGGTCCAAACAGTACAACGCTCTCTCCGCTGTGCCGCTCCTTCGCACCGCTCTAGCGTCTCATGCCTCCGTTGCTGTCGTCCCTGGCGCCGGACTCCCATGCCACCTCGCTGGTGAGATTTTGGTCATCGTTGACTGGGGCAGCGCCCTATTGGACGCGACCCTCCACGCCGTCCGGTCCGCCTCCGCCACCACAACCTCCTCCGCCAAATCTGGTTGTCGAGCTCCTCAATGCCGCCTCCACGTATCAGATCCGGTCAGATCTGGTCGCGGGTGGAGTAGAGTCCGCTCGGTGGTGAGGCTGGTGCCCAGTGGACCACGAGGCCGAATCCAAGCCGCACAGAGGAGATAGCAGCCACACACGTAACTAGAAACGGGTCGAATCCAAGCCGCGCTGGGGAGAAAGCAAGAGGATTGAGACGTGAGCACGATGTAGAAGGGGCGAGCCTACCGCTCACGAGCAAGATTTCAGGGGTGGCAACTTGCGGCGGTCGACGGCGAGAAACCCTGTTCGCGCTAAAAACGTGAAGCAGGGTTTTAGGCCTCGAACACACAAGACAAACGCCGGGTTTGCAGAGCGTGCCAGTCAATTTAACCTGAAATTGACAAGGTAGAGTTTGTAATTTGATCAAAGCCGATAAACAAGGATCTATCGGCTTTTCGCTAGTCGGCAAGAACCGATTAGGGGATAACTAGATCAACCGGTTACAATTGATCTGGATACAAGGTAAAATCGGCTTCGAGAAGGCGATGCGCAACAAAACGAAGCAGATCAAACCTGGGTGAAATCGGCCAAAATCAACAATCGGCGATGCGCAACTATGTTGATTCCGTCGACTTGCAGAGAGATCTATGAAGCTAAAGCAATGTAAAAGAAAAGGCTGTAAAAAGTAGGTGTGTTGTTGGAATTGATTGATTCCTTGCCGCTTGACACCCACCTCCTTTTATAACACGCCTGGCCGATCCGAGTTGTACATGGATACGGTGCGTTTATCCGTATCGGCCTATTATCTGATTCCCTTTCCTTTTAGAAACGGATTCCTTTTCCGATTCGTTTGATAATTTCTTTCCATGCGAACGCTTCCTTTCGCTCTCTGACCGATTTCAATACACGCCGAATTCGGATGCAAACACATACAATTGCTTTTATCCGATTCAAACCCATTTTGCCATGTACCGACTCAAGCAAACATATGCCCCCAATTTTTGAAAAGATAACTTGATACTTTTCAAAAATTGCAATCGGCTTGTCGTCGAAAATTCTTGGTAACTTCCCATTAAATGGCGCCGTAATAATCTCGATGCTTTAATGCAGCAATCGCTTGCCCGCCGCCTTCTTTCATCGCGGTATAAATATGGGGTCCCCCCCACGGTCATTTTCACGCTTCCAAGCTCCCGAACCACGCATCATCGGCCTTCATCTTCTTCCTTCCGTTCTTTCGAAATCGGCTGAAATGGACCCTTCGCAGGTATTCATTCCGATTCCTCAAAGCTCGGACCAATTTTACCTAGGGCCCATAGGTACCATATCGGCCGACACGGTTATCACCGAAGAGATCCCTAGACGCCCGTTGTTACCGCAGGATATAATATTTCGAGTGGGGAAAAAGTTTTAGAGCCTGGCCCACAAATTTGAAGGGATGGAGATCTTGGTTCATTAGGATATCGGCTCGTAAGAGGGTAGAATGGGAGAGAATGGGCATAGCTGAATTTTTGCCTTTGAGTCTAGCCGACCCTGAAGCCAATGAACCCTTAGTAGCTGCGGCTTGTTATTTCTGGTCGGATTCTTTTAATGCTTTTCTATTCCCATCCGCCCGATAGGCCCTACTTTACTTGACGTGGCTCAATTATCTCGCCTTAGGCCGACGGGGTCTCATTGTCGGCTTTTAGTGGGAAACCCACTTTTAAATTAATCCGCAAGAAAGGCGAAGGTTGGCATAAGTATGTCCAAAATAACAATAGGGTCAATGGTCCTCAGATTTACCAAGAGCATGTTGCTTTCCTTAATCTTTGGTTAGACCGATACTTATTCTCATGGGCGCTCTCTTGGCTCCCACCCAATCCTTTCAACTAATAGCGAACGCTTAGTGGAAGGTCATCTACCGCCCTTGGTAAGATCTTTTGGGAGCGATATCGATGATGTATGTGATTCGTAGTCGGCTTTTTCTCGGTTTCGCTAAGTTTGTTGTCGGCAATATAGGAGGTCCCCTGTGGTTTATCCAAACATGGCTCTACCGCATATTTAGCCGATCCATTTTACCGAACCCATGGGGAGTTTGACTTTTCCTGTGAAGATTATCCAGAACACGTGGTCCCCCAGTATAGAGCTAGCCGATCTTTCGGTGAGAGATTCATCATGTCGTCTACTGATGAGCTAAAAATGGACTCAGCTAGTTTTCACAAGTATCTCCGTTTTTTCCTCACTTTAGACAGGTCTTCTTTCGGCCAACAAGATTTTTTCTGTTATACCGACCTAGCCGATTGTCCATACCCATCATTTCTTCACTTAGATGCCGATAGTTCCTTTATGCCCCAAATCCACTTTGGACTTGTATAAAATCATCCTCTCCTGCCTTATTCACGTCGGCTTGAATACACGCAACAGGACATTTCAGCCTTCCTACGAATTCTATCATCCATCGGTTTATGCCCGTCAATTGGGTTTTGGGCAAACCATCCCTTCCTTTCCCTTGCTGTCCTGCATCGAACCTCGTTCCCGGGTGACCAACAGTGTCGCTGCGGAGATCGTCCCCGAAGTAGCCGACGGATTTCAACTTCTTTCTTTGCCACATTTCATTCTTAACTCCCGTCGGTCGGCCACATTTTCTCAATGGTGGTCTCGGATATCAGAGGCCTTGTTGATGGACAGAACTCCGTCGGCTATAATTCTAAACTTTTTGCCTGACTTCCATGAGCCGATGGTGGCTTCTGGCCCCAGCGAGAGTTCCGGTTATACCGACTCCTCAGTAGCTGTAGAGGTACCGGTGTCCTTTTATTTGTTTCCATGTTGGCCATTGGTTTTTTTCATTAAGTATGGTTTTTGAACTTTTCAGGGCGGCACAGATGCTGGTGATCAAATAGCCGACCCTCATATTTCTGCCAGTAGTGGCAGACAGAGACGCCCGGGTCAATCCGTCGGAACTACAGGATATACTTCTGGAAATTTGGGCGTTCAGAGTCCATCCCTGTCGGACCTGGCTCGCCAACGTGCTCCAAGTAAGTCTTTTGCATATCGGCTAATATGCCCCTTGCTTTGATAATTGCTAACTCGAAGGCACTGCAGAGAGGAGGAAGAAGTCGGCCAGGCGCTCGCCCAGACCCTTGAGGCGGCAACCCGATGGCTCTCCGGAGCACTCAGCTACTGATGTAAGTTTTATTCTTTATTCTTTGCTTAATATCATTTTTTACGCCCATCTTGCATTGCTGATTTTATTCTTTTAAATCCCTAGCAATCTCCGTCAGTGCAAGTAGCGGGAGTTATAGCCGATCTCCAAGGTGCTACATCGGCTATCCCTCCATCCTTTCCATTGCCACCGGCCGCATCAGCAATGACTATCGAGATCTCCGATCCACGACCCCAAAGCGCCATCAATCGATCCGCCGATTTGCTGGGCTTCACTCTGGGCGAGCTCGACGATCCTAAGTGCTAGCCACCGACGACTACCCACCGACATCCAGCGCATAATAGCGACTTCTGCGCCAAAGATCGGCCGTTATCACGAGCCGGGTATGCAGGAGCGACTCAATCGTCTCTTGGACGAAGTGATGCAGCCGGAGGCAGCTCTTCTGGCCAACACTCAGCCCTTGAGGAATGCTATGGCGGTCATGCAAGCCGATCTTCCCCCTGCAGCCATGAATGCTTTGCTAGAAGTGTGCCATCACGGATGATCGTCGGCTAGACGTAGAATCGGCCAAAGCAAGAATTGAACAGAGGAAGGCCCAAAGCGAGTTTACCAAGAGATCTTGGACAAACTTATAGCAGATGCTATATCTAGATAGAGTGCTTTTGACCAGGGTGTCGCTATGCTGAAATCGGCCAAAGCTAAGGCCCAGGAGCCGAGTCATCCAAGAAAAACTTGAAGAACACCGCCTTGGTTACAAGAGAACTTGCAGATTGCCAAATCGGCATTGCAGATGCGACATCTTCACTAGCGGCTCGAGGCAAAGAATCGGCGAAGTTTTTGCCAAAGTCAAAAGCCAATCAGCTAAGATGATCCTGGTTCCAGCGATGCGTAGCCGATGATCGATTAATAGATAGCGTTCAAGCTACTATTGGTAGAGCAAAGCAGCATTGTCGGCTTTGGGAGCCCATCCGCCTGGCTCGGGCTTCATTGAAAACAACGTTGTCTCCTGTAATATTAGGTACATCTTTGGAATATTTTGTAAACTCTTTAATCTGTGGATAAGGAATATTTGTTCCTCGACTCGATTATTTGTATGACCGATTTTATATGCATGTGCTTGTCATTGATCTTGATGCCTTCACCTCTCAGAAGTTAGGACCCGACCCATATGCTTGGGTGATATGCCTTCAGATACTTTCCATTGATCGCTTTAGGTAGGACGAACCCTTCTAAAGATTCCAAAGATATATGAATTCCGCCAACCAAATTGATTGATCTTATAAGGCCCTTCCCATGTTGGAGACCATTTGCCGAATCGATTATCCCTAGACCCAATCGGCAACACGGTTTTCCATACTAAATCGGCTTGATTGAATGCTTTAAAAATCACTTTTTTATTGTACGACCTGGCAACCATCTCCTTGTTCCTTTTAAGCCGATCTAGCGTGACCAGCCTTAGTTCAGCCAAATCATCTAGATTGTCCAGCATCGCCTGTTTGTATTCATCGGCTGATACCTTATCTTGCTCGTGTAGCCTTATTGAGCCGATGTTGATTTCAACGGGCAAAACGGCTTCTTGTCCGTATACCAACTGAAAGGGTGACAATTTAGTTGATCCGTGATGAGATAGCCGATAAGCCCATAAAGCCTCCGATAGCATTGAATGCCATCTCCTTGGCTCTTCCCCAATTTTTCTTTTTATCAGCTTTATCAATGTCTTGTTCGACGATTCGGCCTGTCCGTTGGCCTGAGCGTAGTAAGGGGAGGAGTTGAGTAATTTTATCCCAAGACTTTCCGCAAACCCTTTGAAATCGTTGGACATGAACACAGTACCCTGATCAGTAGTGATTGTTTGTGGAATCCCAAACCGATAGACGATGTGTTCATTTACAAAGTCGACAGCTTCTTTACTAGTAACCTTCTTGAGTGGCACAGCCTCAACCCATTTTGAGAAATAATCCGTGGTCGCAAGGATGAATTTATGTCCTTTCTTTGGATGCCTAAATATCCGGCCGATTATGTCTATACCCCATCCTCTAAATGGCCATGGCTTGATGATCGGATGTAAAGCCGATGTCAGTGTCGATCAGATGTTACCAAACTTTTGACACGCTTGGCATCCTCTATAATATTTGAAGCGCTCTTCTAACATCGTCGGCCAAAAATATCCTGTTCGTCTCAGTATCCATTTCATCTTATGAGCCGATTGGTGTGACCCACAAATGCCTTCATGAACTTCACCCATCGCCACTTTGGCTTCCTCGGTTCCCAGACATCTTAATAACAAACCTTCCATAGTCCGAAAGTACAATACGTCTTCTAGTAGAACATATTTGAGTGCTTTGCGCCTGACCTTCTGCTCGGTCGGCTTGGCTGGATCTGACAAATAATCCCTTATCTCTCGTTTCTCCAATGGCAGGGTGAACACATAAGATCGGCCACACGCCTAGCTCGATTGGTCCCTGCCGACCTTCACTCTTGTACCCTGATGCACATTGTGCCAATTGGTTTGCTTTATTATTAGCTTCTCTGGGGATATGTTTTATAGAAAATGTAGTGAACATCTCGATGATCTGGAGGCATTGATGCAAGTACTGGGTTAGTGCATCATCATTGCATCGGTATTCCCCTTTGACTTGCTGTACAATTAACATCGAATCTCCAAAAGCTTCGACGTCTTTCACTCCGATGCTATCTAACAGTTGTAGACCCCTTAGTAACGCTTCGTACTCTGCTTGATTATTTGAACATCGGCTATTTAGCCGATACATGAAGCCATACTCTTGTTTCCTAGGTGAAACTAATATCACACCGATGCCTTCGCCTTCTTGGCACACAGATCCATCAAAATACAGCTGCCAAGGAGTTACACTAGCTATTCCTAATGTCTCACTTCCTGTGATAAAATCGGCCACAGCTTGTCCTTTCACAGATTTAGCCGACTCATAGGTTAACTCGAACTCTGTTAAGGCATATGCCCACTTACCAAGCCGACCCCGCAGGATTGGCGCCGATAATATGTATTTAACCACATCGGTTTTGCATATTATAACGCATTTGGAAGCTAGCATATAATGTCTTAATTTGGTGCAAGCAAAATACAATGATAAGCATAATTTTTCTACTAGGGGATACCTGGTTTCTGCATCTAGAAGACGTCGGCTTAAGTAAAATATTGCTCGTTCCTTCCTATCGGCTTCTTGTGTTAAAACTGCTCCAATCGAATCACCTTCAGCCGATATATAGAGTCTGAAAGGTATGCCATGTTTTGGTGCGGTTAACACTAGTGGGCTCATCAGATAACCTTTTATGTCGTCGAAGGCCTTTTGCTGATCAGTTCCCCATTTGAACTCTTGGTTGTCTTTAATTTTTAGCAGGGGGGTGAAGGCCCGAATACGTCCTGACAAGTTCGAGATAAAACGTCGCAAGTAGTTGATTTTCCCTATCAATACTTGTAACTCCTTTTTGCTTGTCGGCGGTTTAGTATCGGCTATAGCTTTTACTTTGGCTTGGTTTACTTCAATTCCTCCTTCATGCACCGTAAACCCAAGAAATTGTCCAGCCGATACTCCGAAAGCGCATTTGAGAGGATTCATTTTTAACCCATGCAACCTTATGCTTTCGAACATCTTTTCCAGATCGGCTAAATGTTGCCAGTCGTCTTTGGACTTTACCACCACATCATCGATGTATATTTCCACAGTATTGCCGATCAGGTTATGGAAAATATGATTCATAGCGCGCTGATAAGTGGCGCCGGCATTTTTCAACCCGAAGGTCATAACCTTCCACTCGTATAGCCCTAAAGCGCCTGGGCATCTGAAAGCCGTTTTATGTATATCGGCTTCGGCCATGAATATCTGATTATATCCGGCGTTTCCGTCCAAAAAACTTATGATTTTATTTCCGGATGCAAAGATCGATAAGCATATCGGCTATGGGCATCGGGTACTCGTCTTTTGGCGTAGCTTTGTTCAAGTCTCTAAAATCGACACATACCCTAAGTTTGCCGTTTTCTTCTTCACAGGACGATGTTTGAGACCCACTCACAGATCGGCAAGGCCGGATAAATTTTGCCTCTAGCAATCGCCCTACTTCTTCCTTTATAGCGTCATACAACGAGGATTAAACCGCCTAGGGTACTGTTTGAACGGCCGATACCAGGTTTTACAGTAGCCGATGTTTAACTAGTCAGCCGGCTTAAACCTGGCATCTCATAATACTCCCACGCAAAGCAATCCTTATATTCCTTGAGTATTTCGACCAACTTTGCTTTATAACTGGTTCTAATTTAGCACTTACAAACGTTGGTCTTTTGCTATCCCCTTCCCCAATATCGATCTCTTCAAGCAAATCGCGTAAGTAAATCCTAACCCCTTCCTTTCTTCTTCAAAATCTTCAACAAACTTCTTCGTATTCTTCCCGCCGATAGCTCCTTGCTTTTTCCTGCAGCTTTGCTATTGTCTTGCGCTCCATCTTCTTATCACTTTCGCCTGTCCGATCAAACGTATTGGGTTTAACGCTGATCGGCTTGAATCCTGATTTCTCAACACAGATAAAATCGCAATTGTCCAAGGCTTTTCCTGATATGCATTCGGCCTCTTCGTGTGGCCAATTGGTGTCAGGGCTAGCCATGGCGATATGAGCCGATGTGTCGGCCGGTACGACTTCTATCAGATCATCGTTCCACCGCACGATTTACGGTGCATAGTTGATGGTATACAACGCTTAGCATGGATCCATCCCCGCCAAGGAGTACGCTGTAATTGCCTTTAGCTTCAATCACAAAAACGCAATCGGCAAAGTTTTATTACCGATCGCCGGGTTCCGACACCATTACGCCTTTAGTCTCAGTTGGGTCTCCGGTGAAGTCATTTAGCACCATGTTGGTCTTGATTAAGTCTTCGTCGGCTTTCCCCAACTTTCTGAAAGTACTTAACGGCATCAGATTGACCGTTGCCCCGCCATCGACCAACATACGGGATATTGGTCGGCCATTAATGTATCCTTTTAGATACAATGGTTTCAAATGCCGATGCATGTCTTGTGGTTTTTCAAACACAGCGTCTGGTGCTCCGAGGCACAATTGGGCGAACACTTCTTCAGCCGATTCTTCGATTCAACTCGGCAGGTAAAGTGAATACCACGTTTATATCCATTGGTGGCGTATCATCTCGGATCATCGGAGAACTGGATTCAACCGATTGATCTGAATCACTATCGATCTGTTCCTTCTTTCTCCACTCCTTTTTCAAAATCGGTACCGGTCTTAACTTATTAAACGTCCGATCCCTCTCACTCTCCTTTTCGACTTCCCTTTCTTCTTGTGTTTTTAATCGCTGAAGCCTCTGCGTTGCGACTTGCTTTGAGACCCGAAGGGCACCATCTAGGTTTGGGTTCTATCGGCTTTCTTATTTTTCCAAATAAATTGCCCATTTATTTGTCGATTCCATCCTCGCTTGCGTTAGCCGATAATTCCTGATTTTGGGAGGATTCGCCTTGTTCGATGTTGACAACCTTTCATAGATCGGCCTTTGCTCCTTACTTACGGGCGATTGTGTATCGGTCTGGACAACCTGTCTTTTACATTGGTTTGGCCGACATACGAACAGTGTTGCATAGGACAAGATACAATCATGGTAAGGTCATCCTCTTTCCCAAAGAAATCGCCAAAAAGGACATTGCCGATGTTTCTCTTCTTCAGAATCGGCCGATGTGGCACATCCGCCGCCAACGCTCGTCCCTCCTTTGCCCTGATCGATGAAAACCCCTGGTGTTGTTGAGGGCTATACCTTCGACTTATCCTTTCATATTTCCCGGGAGTTGTGAGAAGGTCGGCTTTGGTTTGAAATCGGCTCTTCTTGGAGCCCTCTCACCGATACCATTTACCGACCTCTAAGTCCCCTCTTGGTTTTACCGTTCTTGAGTTTTGTCCATTTTTATCGGCTTCTATTTGTATAGAACCGATAGTGATCTGCGCTGCCTCGTCTCGTGATACAATTCCCTTTAGTCGGCTTATCCTCTTCCGCAGCCTCTTTTCTTTCGTGAACATTGAACCATGTTGACCTGAAAAGGGCCCATATCTATCTGCATAGCCGATTCTTCTCGCAAACTTTAACTCCGCCATCGGCGATGGCCGATTGGATCTGTTGTCGAAAAATATTGCAATCGTTAGTGTTATGGGAGAACGAATGATGCCATTTGCAATACCTTCGCTTTTTAATTTCCTCGGCCGATGGTATGATGTGCCCTTCTGGTAACCTTATGAGTTTTTCTTGTAGTAATAAATCAAATATTCTGTCACACTTTGACACATCATACAAGTACTTGACCTCCGCTTTATTCTTTGTCGGCCTAAGCAGAGAGCATACGAGTGGTTTTGGAACCTTTGGCCCACTCGGCTATGTTCATACCTTCGTCGTCAGAGGTGTCGCCCGAATCGTAATCTACCATGTTTACTTTGGCCTTTTCATTGCCGTTTGTTTTAAACCTATCTTTAAACCCTTTGCTCTCTGCATATCGGCTTTCATGTGCCGATACGCGATGGAGTAGGTGGCCCAAGTCGGGGAATTCTTGGCCTGACAACTTTTCTTTTAATGGAGGGATTAACCCTTGGAACGCTAGGTCGGCCAATTGATCGTCGGGTAATGTTACACTGTAGCACCTATTCCGTACGCCCCGAAATCTCTTGATATAATCAGAGACCGATTCGCCGTATACATCGGATCGAACTAAGATCGTAAATCCTAAGCTCCATAGTTCCAAAAGAAGTACTCATGGAATCGGCTTTTAAATCGCTCCATATATGAACCGAATTAGGTGGTAGATTTGTGAACCAAGTGAATGCAAGTGCGGATAATGATAAAGGAAACAACCTAATTTTTAACCCATCGGATCAGTCGCCTCCCCACATTGAGCCATGAACCGTCCGATATGCTCAATTGTGGTAATAGAATCATCCCTGAGAATTTAGCAAAGTCCGTATCCTAAAGTTGTGGGGTATGGCATTCGGTCTATGTAATCGGGTACGGCTTCCTGTAGCCGATCACTCTCCTCTCGGGTTGTAAACCGAACTGTTCTCTCAAAACATTGGCAATTTGTTCTGCCCAATTAACATTGTCGGCTTGTGGTGCACTGACACGGCCAATTTTCATTGTTTGCGCCGCCCCGAGTGCAAACTCGGGTCTTTGTCCAACTCGCACCTCAGGAGGTCTTGGTGCCGCGTCATAATTGTGATTAAAACCTAATGCATCGGGTATGGGCGCGAAAGGTTCGACGTATGGCACCACCCTATATGGTGCTTGTTTCATGGTTGTGGCCCTCGTGGATCGTGGAACCTGTCCCATTTCGATCGGTGATAAGCCGATAACCCGATGTTATTGGAGGCGCGACTTGATTGATTTGATGCGCCTATCTTGGCTCCATCCGTGTGCCCATGGTAGTGTGTGAACCCATCTCTCTGTATGCTTGGTTTCAAAACAGTAGGTTGAGCCGGCATCATGATAGGTGCTTGAGCCGACACGTTTACTGTGTTGTTGGGTGCTATGGAATATACTGGGTACGTAGGGATGGTTTGTGGTGGATCTAGCAGGCTTCCAGACGCAGCTAATTCTTGAGCAATTGTTTTCACACTATTTTCTATCATCGGCTTTAAAGTAGATACTAGAGCCGATGATTGGTTAATCAATGCGTGATGGACAGATTGCTCGATCATACTTGATAAATCAGCTTGAGCGGGTGCGTATCGGCTTACCGATTCAGATGTTGAATCTCCGATAGGATTGATGCTTGGGAGTGCAATCTTTTGAGTAACGCCACGGCGTGTTTTCTGGAAGCATCGTAGCATCATTTCCTCCAGAGCTGCCTTTCGATCTTCGATTTCTTTCCGTTGCTCAGGGGTTAAATCGGCCATCTGAGGCGCGATTATGGCATCGGTGTTGATATCGGCGGTGACTGCGGGCTTGTCGGTTGACGACATTCTTTTTGGGTCCCACCGGGCGTGCCAAAATATGTTCGCGCTAAAAACGTGAAGGGGGTTTTAGGCCTCGAACACACAAGACAAACGCCGGGTTTGCAGAGCGTGCCAGTCAATTTGACCTGAAATTGACAAGGTAGAGTTTGTAATTTGATCAAAGCCGATAAACAAGGATCTATCGGCTTTTCGCTAGTCGGCAAGAACCGATTAGGGGATAACTAGATCAACCGGTTACAATTGATCTGGATACAAGGTAAAATCGGCTTCGAGAAGGCGATGCGCAACAAAACGGCGAGATCAAACCTGGGTGAAATCGGCCAAAATCAACAATCGGCGATGCGCAACTATGTTGATTCCGTCGACTTGCAGAGAGATCTATGAAGCTAAAGCAATGTAAAAGAAAAGGTCAGTAAAAGTAGGTGTGTTGTTGGAATTGATTGATTCCTTGCCGCTTGACACCCACCTCCTTTTATAACACGCCTGGCCGATCCGAGTTGTACATGGATACGGTGCGTTTATCCGTATCGGCCTATTATCTGATTCCCTTTCCTTTTAGAAACGGATTCCTTTTCCGATTCGTTTGATAATTTCTTTCCATGCGAACGCTTCCTTTTCGTCTCGGACTGATTTCAATACACGCCGAATTCAGATGCAAACACATACAATTGCTTTTATCCGATTCAAACCCATTTTGCCATGTACCGAATTCTGGCGCAAACAAACCCCCATGGCACCACGCCACAATCTCCTCCCTCGATGCTGACGCCTCCCTCAGTCCCTCAGTGTCGCCTCGACTTGTCCCTCGACTCTTCCTCCAATCCCCCGGCTAGTGAGTAGATCTAACCACTCCTCGTAAAATTTCAAATTTGAGCATCAATCTTAATACCCACATAGGAGTGAAATTCAATGAACTAATAACAATGATCCGAATTACAAAAGATATTTTCTGTTAAGAAATGGAATTTTATATTTTTTTAATGTTCCAAATTAGTATATCAAACCAATTATTCTCATTGTTGGATAATGTATTTGTCCTATACTGGTATCACATGCATTGGCTTTGAATGTATTTTGATGTGTGTAGTGTGCTCGTTATATGATTACATGAAAGTCGGTTAACGAAAAAGCCGAATTAATTGAACCAAATTTTTTGGGTTAATTTGATTTGATTATCAAATTTGATTCGATTCTGTTGTCAATTTTTAAAAACTGAAATAATTTAAAATAAAAAATATCAAAGAAAAAACTGAAGAAACTGAACGCCCACCTCCTGACTGCCACGGGAGGCCGCTGGTGTTGTACTTCTGTGTTGTGCGAGCTAAGCGTTTGTGACATACCGCCTTTTCAGGGGCTTGTCTAAATATATCAACAGCTACCCAGGAAGATTAGCTGTCAGGAACCAAGTGCACATCGCCTGAGAAAAGATGAAACCAATACTTTTATCGAATATAAGACCTAACAACCAAGTTTTTACAAGGGCGCAGAAGCGTTGAATAGAGTTTACAATACAAAAAGAAACACCACAGGCAAGGCTTGAGAAAAGACTAAGACATAAAATCAAACTAAATCGTCATCTATGAACTTCTGGTAGGCTCCATAATACTAAATACTAAATGCAGGTAACTTCAAGGGTTGGCACAAGGGTATAAGTATGTGGATGCAGTTTTATTTGTAAACCTAATTACATCTGAAACACCAACCATAAGTAAAGTAGCTGGGGGGTTTCACAAAGTTATTAACAACACGCCAATTTAACCAATTCCAAAGACTACTTGGGCGAGGTTTCGGTCGTCACCCCAATTCAAAGTTAGCTTCATTTACTGGAAGCACGGCGTATCTAAATACCATTGATAAATCACTCTGCAGAGCTGCTCAGCTTTACCCAAAAGATATATGCAACCGTTAATGCCATAGTGTTACATGCAACTCAAATGCATGTGGCCAGACCGAGATGATCATAGCCTTTTGTTGAACTTCCCCAAGATAGCCCCTACCCGGTAGGTTCGAGGACCTACAGTTCACAGGACTCATTGTCTAAGGCAGGAGAGGTGATCTGCTCTTGTGTGGGTACCTACCGTTGTGAGAACCGGCAAATGACAGCATCCTACTCGACGATACCCATTTTCGTTCCACCCAGGGCGCTACGCGATTCATTCTAACCACGAGAATGGTAGCTACTTCCTGTAGGTATTCGAAGGGGAGGAACAATGTACTAAGCTATGTTGGGAAACGGTTCAACTGAAGTGACTAGCCCCAAACTTTTGGATGATCGCAAACTTAAGTTATTTACTTTGCTCAAGGGGGTTATCCTTAATTGCCAAAGACCAAGCTATTACAACCACAACCACTGTCCCCCTGGCCGTAGCAACACTTGAAAAGACACTGAGCCAGAGACTCGCTAGTTTTTTTGGAAGACTAAGGGTGGAACACTAATTAATAACTACGGGAATACATAAAGTATAATTTAAGGCTATGCAAGGTTTACACAAGGCTCAATAACAAAGGAGGGCTAAATAATGTATTGGTGTTAACTAAGCATCATGTCATTCTAAATTATCTTTTTTCAGTATTTAAATCACGAGTAAAAATAATGCAACAAGAAGTAATTACTGCTATATTATTGACAAACTGGGTTCAACATGTTCAAAGGGGTGCGCCTTGCCTTGATGGGCTGATGGATCGTCTAGATCGTAGAAGCTGTAGTCGGGCTCGGCTCTGGACTGGTCCTGCTCCTGCTCTTGCTCCGGGTATGGCTCAACAGTCAGATCTAGCGCAAGGAACAAAATCGATAAATAAACGACAAAAGAAAAACACGCAAAGAAGAACGAAAACGAAATTCGAAACGAGGGCCGGAGAAGAGTTGGAGGGCATTTCGGTTATTTTGGGAATTTTGGAGACTTTATCTAGCAGAGCGGAGGTTGTTTTTGGACTCAATCGCTCGAACATATCAAGAATATGTATCTTGGGCTTTCTGGGGATTTTCTGAGAGTGTTTGAAGATTTTTTGGATTATTTAAATCCAAAAAATAAAAAAATAAAATAAAAAGGAAACCGAACCACACTGTGCTCGACCGAATGGCCCAAACGGCCAATGGCGCGCAAGCGGTGTGCGGCCTCGCTGGTTGGGCCGGACGTGCAAGGCGGTCGACAGGTAGGGCTGGACGACGCTGGAGACTGACGCTCGGGCCCAGGGAGGCAGAGCGACGCGATAGAGAGAGGGGGCGGGGTGAGCGGCCGGGGCTGGGGGAGAACGGCGGAGGCGCATCACCGGGGATGGAGAGGCGAGCTCAGCGGTCGGGCACAGCTGCGAGGTGAGTGGCGCGCAGCGCACGAGCCCACGGCGTGGGCGCGCGGCGGCGCCGGATGCGGAGGGGACAGGGGTGTGCCGGGCAGGGTGGGCTAGGCCGGGGCAAGCTGGCGGGAGATGGACCGGGCCGGGTGGGTTAAATGGGCCGGAAAAATAGCCTGAACGCAAAAGGAGGCCTAAAACTGAAACAAAATCCAAATAAAAATTAAACAAACACTAAAAAACCAAATGAAAACTTTTCAAATTTTTGGGGGTATTTCAGCGTTGCCGGACGCGCGCGTGGTGGGCGACGCGTCGGGCGTGGGGGTGCCCGGGACGGCGCGCATACGTGGTGGAAGTCGGCAAAGGCTTGGTCTGTACGGTCTGGTGGCTTTTGGTCGTGCCGTGCGGCCGACCGCCTTGCACGTCCGGGCCAAATGTACTCGGCATCTGGGCGTCGGCGGTGCATGCTGTTAAGAAACCGGATTCGTATCCTATATGGACTCTTCCTTATCTCTAAGCAGAACCGCTATATATAGGAGGCAGGGGGTCACCCCATTGTACACAAGCATACAGAATAATAAAGCAGACCCGTTCCTCCTCATATTGTGTCTCTCGCCCTCTCTCTCTGTTCTCCACTTGAGATCTATTAGGCAACCCCGGACTATTCGATAGCGAGGTTGCCTAACACGTTATCAGCACGAAGCTCTACCGGAGAAAGATTGAAAGGTGAGAAAAAGACAAGAAGTGAAGGATCGTCGACAACGACGAACGACTACTACTGGCGATCGATCGCCCGATCCGATCTGCAATCAACTCACCATCAAGCCGGCATCCACTCGGATTGCCGAAAGAAAAAGTCCTACGCGACTCTATCCTACGCGATAGCCTACCGAAGAATAGATTGGAAAGGTGAGAATCGGGGGATTAATCTAATCTCTCGTATGAATATTTGTACGCATCTATTTTGTGCATCTAGTATTGTGTTCATCATCGTGGCACGAAGCTACATGTGATGATTTTACAGAAGTTGGCATGAAGCCACGAGCATACACGGCACGAAGTCATCGAAGAGCACGTCCACGGCCGCCGCGAATCGTGCCGCCTCAAGGATCGCTGCCTGGCACGGCCGACGTGCATAAAGCTGCCGCTCCTCGCCTTGGGTTCCGTGCATACAGCACCGCCGTCTGTTGGCACTTGCAGTGCCAGTTGAAGCCGTCCACCGTACCTCCGTTGCGCTTGAAGCAGTCTCCGTCGGAGCGTTGCTCCCACGCGCAAGCAGCGCGCCTCCCGCCGTTGGCCCCGCCAGGTCCCGCCGAACCGGTCAAAGTCTGCAGTCGCCGAAGCCCCGTAGCACTCCCTCCCTTTCCTTCGTTGGACATGAAGTCCAAGGGCCACGGGCTCATTCCGGTTTGGAATCCGGATAAAGACAGGAGAGGAGGGGCGAAGTCTTTTTCCGTTCGGCAGGAACTGGACAAGAAGTCCAAGTTTTTTTTTTTGGTCTTGACATGGTCTGGACAAGAAGTCCAAGTATCCAAGACAAAGGACATGAAGTCCAGAACCTAACCATCGAAGGGTGAAGGGATTGGAAGCCAAATAGAATTTGGCCATGACGCACGGGAGCGGGCGAAATACCCTTTTTGCCCCGGTTTTATTCTTTTCTTTTTATTTTCTGTTTTCTTTTCTGAAGATGATAAGAAACACAGAAAAACAATTAGAAAATAATAGAAATCCTGAAAATTAACCAGAAAATATGAAATATAGCTATAAAATTCCAGAAAATTTTATGGCTCTGTTTGAATTTGTACTTAGCCTCATTTTCTGCATTAATGAATATTTGCATGTATTTTTGCAATAATTGCCCTGTTTAGAATATCGAAAATTCCTGAGAATTTATTTTCATATTTATGAATTTATGAATTAGTCATGTTGATATTTGCTAAAATTAAATTTTTCTGTTGTACAGTAATTCTGAAAATTGCTTGGAAATTAGCAGAAATTATGAAAAGTGCTAGGAAAATTTCAGAATATTTCATACGGCATTTTATGAGAAACTGAGTGGTTGGGATTTGATTTTGGTAATGAATAAACAGACATGAGACAATTGGTGTCTAGGAAAACACACATGAGGCTTGGTTCTTTAATTGGCACCCGGAAGCGGAAGTGCTCCCTCCTCATGTGAGCCCTAGGGGCAGGTTGACCTGGCCAAGAGTCGAATTGACGGAGATATTCGTTACCTGTTTTCGCTCCCAACCAACGAGAGTTACATAAGTTGTAATTAGCATTACACCGCATTTAATTTATGTGGGAATTTTTTTTCCCGTATTTATGAATATTTATGAATCCGTGTATATATGAATTTTGCAGTTATGAATACTGTATTTATGAATCCTGCATTTATGAATCTCGCACTTATGAATTTTGCATTTATGAATTCCGTACTTATGAATCTTGTACTTATGAATTTTGCATTTATTTTTGTATATATGAATCTTAATATTATTGCTTTCTTTTAGTTTGCTGGAAACTCATGAGAATTCAATTATGCATTTTATTGAATCTAGCAGCCATTTCCTATTAGATTGCACGTAGTAATCTAATGGAAGAACCTTATGAATGTGCAAAGGTGTGGCATTATCTAACGCGAGTTTTTGAAGAACTGACATGAATTGTCAGAATTATCTCACATAGATATCAGATTGCATAATGAATAGTAAGCTCTCGAAGAGCATACTTTTTCTCATGAATAGAATTGCAATTTATTCTTTATTCCAGTATTCTTTCTTTACAAGCAATTTTTGAATTACTTAGCCACTGTATGATTAGAATTATTTTTCTTTTCATCTAGAAATCGTGTAGCGCCCAATGGAGGAAATATGCATTGTTGATAGTGGCACAACAAATACCATCTTAAGAGTGTCGAAATACTTCCAGACGATCACGAAGAACGCTGGGAGGATTACGACTATCGCAGAAAGCGATACGCATATAATAGGCTCAGGAAGAGCCACAATTATATTGCCAATGGGTACAACTTTGGTAATTGAAGAAGCCCTCTTGTACCCTGAATCAACCCGCACTCTCTTAAGTTTCAAGGATATCCGCGCCAATGGGTTTCACGTAGAAACCAATGAAGAAAATGGCAAAGAACACTTGAGCATTGTGAAGCACGCGGAATATGGAAAGATGGTACTAGAAAAATGTCCCTCATATGAATCTGGGTTGTACTACACGAAAATCAATGCACACGCAGTGTATACTTCTTTGAAGACTGTCTTTAGAAGCTCTGAATTATTTTCTTTATGGCATTGTAGATTAGGTCATCCTGGTCTTAGATTGATGAGAAATATAGTTAATAACTCACAAGGTCATGGCATCAATGTTAAAAATTTCCCGAATCATGAAGATTTTGTGTGCCATGCATGTGCCACCGGGAAATTAATAACTAGACCCTCTATTATGAAAGTGCAACATGAAATCCCTGTATTCCTGGAACGCATTCATGGGGATATTTGCGGCCCGATTCAGCCCTCGTTAGGGCCGTTTCGATACTTTATGGTGCTCATTGATGCTTCCTCGAAATGGTCGCATACATGTTTGCTGTCAACAAGGAATCATGCATTCGCAAAACTGATCTCGCAGATCATCAGAATTAAGAATGCTTTTCCTGATCATCGCGTGAAGTCCATTCGAATGGACAATGCCGGCGAATTTACTTCCAAGGCATTCGATGATTATTGCACAGCAACAGGAATAATAGTTGAGCACTCTGTATCGCACGTCCATACGCAAAATGAACTAGCTGAAGCACTAATAAAGAGGATCAAGTTCATAGCCCGACCGCTCTTGCAGAGTTGTAAGTTACCCAACACTTGTTGGGGACACGCAGCCTGCACGCAAAGAAGACTTATCAATTATAGACCATCGGCCTACAACATCCATTCACCTATGCAACTAGTGCAAGGGGTCATCCGAAGATTTCCCATCTTAGAAATTTTGGTTGTATGGTATATGTACCTATACCACCCCACAATGACTGCAATGGGCCCTCTCCGCAAGTCCAGGATATACGTTGGTTATGAGAGTGCATCCATAATCGTGTATTTGAAACCCATGATCGAGACTTGCATACACTCGATTCGCCGATCGTATCTTTGACGAGGACCGCTTCCGTCATTAGGGGAGAGAATCAACCATTGGATGAAAAATGCCGGAAATAATATGGCATTCCACCGATCCCGTGCATGACCCTCGCACTAATGAAGCAAATCAAGAAGTCCGTAAGATAATTGATTTGCGAATTTAGCAAATGAACCGCCTGATCATTTTTGTGATCTCAAGAGCGTGGTTAAGTCGCATGTACCAAAGAAGAAATGCACCGAGAGATGGTGGAAATACCAAAGAAAGCGAAGGTATCCCTCATCCTGTTCGTGAGGCCTCAAAGAAAAAGAACAGAAATCGGCTTCTCAAACCCAAAGTACCCGAAGACGTCTGGGAAAATCGGGCAAGAGGACTTACCACGACCAATCACAAAAGTGCCCCAAAGCAAGAAGGGGAGCCAGTTGAGACTGGCATCGAAAGAAGCCTTTGGAAAAGGCAATTCCAGATCTGAACCTTCCATTGGAAGAAGCCGGAAATAATGTGTGCGCACACATTGGCGGAGAAAAATTAAAGGAACTTGCTCCTGGAATGGGAAATAGCAATGAAGAGCAAGTAGAAGTGCACGAAGCACCCCATGATGAAATGGCCATAAACTTTGTAATAACGGAGAATCGATGAATAGAGCAACGACCAATGTCGATGCATACTTTGCAAAGAAGATTGCCCACGATCATTAATCATGATCCCGAGCCCGCATCTCTCGCAGAGTGCAAGAAAAGGCTCGATTGGGAAGATTGGAAGAAGGCAATCACCGCAGAGTTAGTCTCTCTAAACAAAAGAGAGGTGTTTGGGCATGTGTGCATACGCCTCCCCATATAAACCCCGTGGGGCACAAATGGGTTTTTGTTCTAAGAGGAATGAAAACAATGAAGTTGTAAGGTACAAGGCAAGGCTTGTCGCTCAAGGTTTCACTCAACGTCCGAGGTTGATTATGAAGAAACCTATTCTCCTGGTCATGTGTGGAATTACCTTTAGATACTTGATCTCAATGGCGATCAACTTGAAGTTGAAAATGAAGCTAATGGATGTTGTCACAAAGATACTTGTATGGAAACTTGGATTCGAGATCTACGTGAAAGTACCTAAGGTATCCCTATCCCGAACCAAGACAGAGCAAACAGAAACCTATACAAAGGTGAAATTGGAGAAATCATCAGTATGGGCAAACGATCGGGGAAGAATGTGGTACAATCGCTTAAGTGACTTTTTTTGCAAGAAAGGCTACACGAACAGCGAAGATTGTCCATGTGTGTTTATACAACGATCCCCGAATGGATTTTGTATAATCTCCGTCTATGTAGATGACTTGAACATCATTGGGACGGATGAAGAAATTGAAGAAGCATCCGTGTAACACAGCAAGCGTGTGCTATGTACTCTTTCTCCAATTATTTTTCCCACTGGGTTTTTATGGAGTTTTAATGAGGCATATGCATCTCGCAGTGAAGAGTCCAAGGGGGAGTGTTAGGAAACCGGATTCGTATCCTATATGGACTCTTCCTTATCTCTAAGCAGAACCGCTATATATAGGAGGCAGAGGGTCACCCCATTGTACACAAGCATACAGAATAATAAAGCAGACCCGTTCCTCCTCATATTGTGTCTCTCGTCCTCTCTCTCTGTTCTCCACTTGAGATCTATTAGATAACCCCGGACTATTCGATAGCGAGGTTGCCTAACACATGCGACTACGGCTGTTCGTGGCGAGCGAAAGGACGAGGCCGCTTAAGTTATAGGGCGGGCGGAGTTGCCTGGCCGGCCGGCTCGGTGGTTTCGCATCTTCCGGCAAAAGTTGTTGATCAGGCGTGGAGAGGCCGTGCTAGGAGTAATCTTATTGCGTGCAGTTGTTGGGTTGGGGACCTGGTCACCTTTGGTTTACGCGCACGGGTTGGATATTTGGATCGGTCGTTGGTTAGGTTCTTGTCTGCGTTTTTTGGGTGCTGATGACTAGAAAGCACGGTCCCCAAATCGATCGTGCATTCGTTCTATCTGAAATGTGTTTCCCCCCTGTTCTTTTGTGGCCTTTTTCTGACGCAACAAGTTGGATCTGGTTGGACCTTAGGAGGTAAGTAAGTGGGATATGAAGTGATGTGCAGGGATAATAGGAAGTGTCGTTGATTCGTCTCAATGAAAAGGGGCCAGTGGTCACTCCTGTATCTTGTGATGGATTCAGCCATGCAGGGACGGTAACAAAACCCGAGCCCGTGTGAGAGTGTCGCATGAACCACGTTAACGTGGGCTCATGCCGCTCATCTCTCCTCACGTTAACGCCGGATTTCATTGATGGTACGGTCGAAGAGATTCGTGGTGCTTTACAGGTAACTGATTCAGCTGCGACCTCACAGGTTTTGACTTGACACTTTTTGCATCGCCATTGGCTTGTGTTGTACTGGACCACGATGAGGACGGCACATAAGTTGCGCAGCTTGTATTGCCCTTTTAGGCTTTTACTTCGAAAGGAAGGAAACGATAGGAAAGAGGCCAGCGCAATCAGTCATCCTTGTTGCTGGCCCAGTCCATTCCGAGTTTTAAAAGCCCAATAGATCATGGCAAAACGGCCGAAGCAAAATGAAGTTACAAATACAAAGTGTGATATTCCATAAAACAAATGTAGAATAGATAAGAATTACGAAAATCGTCCATGTCTTCTCATTCTTTAATAGGTTGTTTGGTTGACTGCATCTAAAGAGATTTCCATCTGCAGATGCAAAAGATGAGTGTTTGGTTGTCTTATCATTCAACTCAGTTTGGCTCTAGGGAAACGAGAAAATCTACCATTTCTCGAGAGCAATGCATGCATGCTGACATCAGCATTTACTATCTAGTTTTTTTCTTTTCTTTGCTATATCTTTTGATTAGCATCTCCGATCAACGAACGGATTTCATCTATGTGTCCCTGATATTTTTTTCGAACAAAACTAGACCATACTTGCTATATAAATTTCAAAAGATTAAAATTTTAGTTTTTCAATTTATTGATTTTCTAGAATATATTTTAAAACTTTTTATTTTCGTTTGTGAAATTATTGATTTTCTAGTATTTTTAAAATTTGTTTCATCACTCTCTTGAATTTGCCTATCACACTTCTATTCCAGTGCAACCAACCGAACAACATCTCTGTGCAACCTGTCCAATCTCATACGACCAACCAAACAACATCTCTTTGCATCCACTCAGCTAGATGACAACCAAACAACCTATAAGCATCTCCCGCATCAAAAGTTCAATTAATCCAAAAAGATTTTATTCCCATGGGATTATGAGGACATCGAGAAAGAATAGAAAATGAAGGAGAATTTTATTGTCCTCAGTTGTCTGACAGGAGTCGGGAACTACCTGGGCCGGCCCGGTTTGGAGGTCGATTAATAGTAAAATTGTGGCCTTGACCCCTTAATCGCTTAACAAAATAGTACCTAGAATCCAGCCGAATAACTTGCGCCACGGCAGACCACTGTGAATACCGGATCCATTTTAGTCGGCTGATTAATAGGTGATAGTGACTAAACCTTCACAAATAGTTTAATCAAAATACAATTAACAGAGTCGAACGAACGATTAATTGATCATATAATCCGATTAATCTTTTGTTTTCCAATTAATCATCTATTTCCTGTTTAATCACGAAAATAGCTTATTTTTATGCACTAAGTACGATATTTTGGTTTAAATATTATGGCATAGTGTTCATAGTATGTACTTTTGGATGAAGTATAAACAAATAAAATGTAAAATATGTTTTGTAAAGTGATAATTTACAATAACGTTGGGTAACTAAAATATCTCTAATTAATTCTAAATATAAATAAACATATTAATAAGAAACTATAATCATTCGTTAAATTACCATTAATCAATCGTATTACCATTAATCACTTACCAGTACTATCTCCGTCCACTAAGCACTTACGATTGTTCGCATCACTGCCACAGACAATACTTGTTTTTATTTTTATGGCAGATGTGTTCTGTTCGGCCTCATTTCAGCACGACACTTTGTACTGCGTCAGCTGTATCTTTCAACTGTTGATGTTGTCTCGCTTTCCTGGTCCGGTAGACCTATCAGTGCCGTCCTTCTCTTGTATACTTTCATACACTGGCATACTACTGTGAGCCTGTGATGCGTGACACACGTCAGTTTAATTTTTCAGGTGTTCCTCTGCGCGGTACCTGATGATGTCTTTGCTGACCTCTGAGCATTTCGACAGTCGACACTCATATCACATCCAAAGCTGCGAGCACATGCTCTTGTCCAAATGTCCAATGTCCATGATAGTTATCACCTGTCAGGGAGTTGTCTGCACTCTGAACTCGGCAACTGGGGAAGATATACAGGCACAAAGAATGTTGTTTTGCGCAAAAGACAAGCTGGCTGGCTGGCTCAACCATGAAATCAATCCCATTCCGCGAGGTCTAAATTACTGCGTTGCGTATAGTATTTGAGCCACTGTCAGTTCCTTCGTCCTGTGCAGAATCTGCAGATGGTTACTTGATTATGATGCCTCTAAACACGATTTCATTAGGATTAGAGCTCGTGGTACACTAAATTCAATATAAACCGTTTATCGTTTTTAATCTAATAGATTAAATTAGTTAATATATAGTAAATTAATAACTAGATTTAATTTTTACTTATATATTATGTACTATCGGTAATAAAATTTCTCTCGAATTAAGGTATTCCAATTGGCAGCAGCTGGCTACCGCCCTAGGCGTCGCGTTGATCGACGCATTCGCTACGGAGAGGTCCACAGCTGCAGCGATGCGATCATGCGAGTAGACGCGCTGGTCTTTTGAAGCACGCGTGCATGGTCGACTCGCGGACGGAGAGAGAGCGAAGCACCGATGCGAATGGCGGAGTTCAGAACAGGCGTAAGTACGTACGCAAACTTTCGCTCCGGGGCCTGCGTGGCTGCGTCTCACGCGGCAGTCATGCAAAAATTCCTCAAAAATGGCGCAGCCGATTTGACAGCCGAGTCAAACGTGAAATCGAACAGTCCGCCGTCTAATCACCCAAAGCTCATGCGCCATAATCTTCGAGCCCTCACTTTGCTCCCCTGTTTGTGTTCCATCAGGTGTACTCCGGCTCCAGACTTTCCTGTTCAGTACTCAAATCAACTGGTCACAGACTCAGAGTTGCAGAGGTAAATGTACGAGACAGACAGGTCAAAGACGAGGCTAAAGCATGCTTTTGGTTCTTGTCAATTGTCACCAGTCACTACGGCGACGATCGAGTGATCCATGGCTTTGCTCTGCTCCGGTGGCCCGAGATGGGCTAGGCTTTCCCGTGCACAGCACAACCGCCTTGCTCTCACTATATCCCTTCCTCGGACTTGAAGCAACTAGCCAGTTCCTAGGGAATCGCGTCGATTGGGAGCTCGATCAAATGAACCGTTAAGCGATAATATCGCCAGGTGCTGGAAGCGCGCCTGATTAGCCCAACAGCGGTCGGCACCAACGCCTGGCTTGTCATGTCTAATTTGCCGTATTCCTCATTAATTAGCCATGCATAGCTGTACAGCTAACAAATCAAGATTAGCTTTGTTATACGCTATGTATTGATTTACTGATTCAGTAGGAAGTATTGCATGTGATTCTTTCACGCTTTCATGGTATCAGCAGATCACTAATCTCTCCATTCATTCCTTGCGCTGCTTCTTCCTCCTGCCTCCATGGCCGACAACTCCAAGAGGTCCGCTCTTGCCATCGGCGCAGCCAATGTCACCGCTCACATTCCCAAGCTCAAGCTTCTCAACTCCAGCCACCACCTATGGCGCGAGCTTTTCCTCATCGCTCTCGGCCGCTTCAATCTCAAGAAGCATGTCGATGTCTCTCCAAAGGATGGCGCCGACAAAGACTGGGACCAGAAAGAATGTTGTGTTCTCCAGTGGCTCTACACCTCGGTCTTGCAAGAAATACTCGCCATGATCATGTCGCCTAGCTCCTCGGCGCGCACGATCTGGACTCGGATTGTGGAGCTCTTCCATGACAACAAAAAGAACAGTGCAGTGCAACTTGAGGCTGAATTTCGTAACCTCACCTAGGGCTCCATGACCATCTTGGAGTACTGCACCTGCCTTAAGTCCCTCGCCGACTCCCTCGATGACATCGACGAGAAGATTTCAGATCGAATACTCGTTCTGACATTGCTGAGTGGACTCAATGAGAAATTCTCGATTTACAGATCCATTTTTTCCCCTACAGCAGTCCTTCAATTCCCGTCTTTTCTCTAGGTCCGATCTCTGGTTGCGGCCTCTCCATAACCTCGCAATGCCGCTTCTTCCAACCACGGCAACTACAAGAAGGGTCGTCACAAGAACTACACAGCGGCTCTAGCTCTGGTGGGAACACATGCCACGGTTCTAACAGCAACGTACAGTCATGGTGGCTATGGCCGCGGTCACCATCCTGGCCGTACGTCCCACTACAACCCTGGACCGGCCGGCGCCGTGCAGCTGTGGCCTGGCCAGGACGCGCCTGGCATCCTCGGCCCACGCCCTCATCGTCAGTCCGCGGGTTTTCGCTCCACCCTATTAGGTCTACACCACCATTGTGCCAAGTGGCCTCCACTCGGGCAACGCGTCTTGGGACATCGCCTCCTAGGGCCCTCTCGTCAATGCCATGAACGCTATGACGCTTCGACAGCCCTCCACCTCCGATTGGTTCATGGACTAGAGCCTCATCTCATCTAACATACGATGTTGTTACACTTCCGGCGCCATCCTGTTCCACGTCCCACCCTTCACATGTGGCGGTTGGCAATGGCTCCTGCATGCCGATTGTCTCCTCCGGTCATATTATTCTACCTATTCCCTCGCCACCTACTGTTAAATGCCATTCTTGTTTCCCCTTATATTCTGAAGAACTTAGTTTCTATCTACAAGTTTAATGATGACAATTCATGTTCCATTGAATTTGATCCGTTTGGTCTCTCCGTGGAGGATCTTCGAACCTGGATCAAGATTCTCGGGTGCAATAGTAGCGGCGACTTGTACCCACTCCGGCCTACCATTTCCTTGGCTCCACACACCCTCATCGTCAGTAGCACCGTAGATCTTGGCATCGTCGGCTTGGTCATCTAGGCCGGCAATCTTTTTTCAAACTAATTCATTTTAGTGCTTTGCTATGTAATAAAACCAGTGCCATCGCAACTCCTTGTCACACATGCTAGTTTGGGCATCATGTTTGTTGCGTTTCTTTTCTTCCTCCACTCGCGCAAATAAAGCTTTTCAGCTCATACACTATGACCTATGAACTTCTCCTGTTTTCAGTGTTTCTAGCTTTAAATACTAATTAGTGTGTTTGGATGATTTCACTCATCATGTTTGATCTTTTCCTTTGTGCCATAAGTCTGAAATGTTTGTTACTCTCTGTCATTTTTTATGCTGCTAGGCGATGTGGTGAAGTACTTGAGGAGGAGCGACTCGGGGCATATAGGGCTTGTGAGGAGTGGGCAAAGGACCATTATACCCTATCTTTCTCCTGATCAGGGCCTAAACAAGGTAAAGATGACCTAGGGCAAATAAGTGAAGGGTCACATTTCGGAGGAGAATCACGTGAGCACCGAGATTGAAACAAGGGATGAAGTTTTTGCCAAAGATTTGAGGATTTGGGAGTTAGGGTTTGGAGAGAAGAGAAAGAGGGAGGAGAAGGAGGTAGTGCCGGCCAGGGCGATACTACCGGGAAATGGTCTTCGGTAGTGCCAGTCTTGACTGGGCTGATAGGAGACAAAGCCTTAAAAGTTGTGAAAGACATTTGAGCATTTCCAACCAAGACAGACTTGCAAAGGCAAAATATGTAATAATTTTTAGTCAAAGTACTTTTTGGAAGGTTTTTAAAATAACCTTTTAAAGAGAGAGAAATCAAAAGACTAGAAGAACCAAATTGATTGGAATGTTTTAGTTGAAAAGACTTTTAGAGCACTAGAATTGTCAAGATTCTAGTTCTAAGAATGATGACTCACAAAGTGCATTAATTAGATCAATATAGATCAAATTTGGTTTTTGAGTGAGTTAAAAGAATAATTTTTGACCAAAGTGAATTGTGTCTTTTATTTCAAAATAAGGTGTATTTTTGTACATATATATACTAAAAGAAATGAGAGATATTTATATATAAATGTAGACTCTGAAAAATGAGATTTTTCAAGAGGAATTTTATAGAAGCATTAAAAGATACAATATTTCAAATAGTTTTGATTTAGTATAATCAAGAGTTCTCTTTTGAAGATTAAGTTGAACTTATTTGATATTTTCACATTTTAGGGATGTAGTATACATGGACAAGGTATAATACTCCCCATTAATGTGTTGCTGACTTAAAGAATGAAAGATTCGAATAATAACAAATGGACATCAAAGAGAATATAACCATGGTGCATAAACTCAAACAACATTTAAGAAATCTATGACATTTAATTCATTCCTCAATTTGCAAAACCGGGCTTCATCTAGAGGCTTGGTAAGGATATCCGCCGATTAATATTTAGTTCTAATGTGGCTAATAATAATATCACATTTAGTCACATGATCTCTCAAGGAGTGATGACGGATATCTATGTGTTTAGTTCTAGAATGTTGAACTGCGGTGTTGACTATTTTGACGGTGCTTTCATTATCACACAAGAGAGGCACACTTTTGAAATTTATACCATAATCCATTAATGTTTGCCTCATCCAAAGCAATTGAGCGCAACAACTACCGATGTAAATATATTCGGCTTCGGCGGTGGATAGGGCAACGGAATTTTGTTTCTTATAAAACCAAGAAACAAAGGATCTACCTAGGAATTAACAACTTCCCGAGGTGCTCTTCTATCCACTTTACAACCCGCATAATCGAAATCTGAATATCCAATTAAATCAAATTTAGCACCTTTAGGATACCACAGGCCAATATTTGAGGAATACTTTAAACATCTTAAAATTCTTTTAACGGCCACTAAATGGCACTCTGTTGGAGATACTTGAAAGCTTGCACACATGCAAACACTAAACATGATATCAGACCTAGATGCGGTAAGATAAAGCAAACTACTGTAGGATCGAACTATACGAATATAGCAATCAGAGGGGGGGTGAATGATTGTGCGGAAGCTAAAACTAAATTCTTGATCTACTAAAAGTTCACCCCAAAACAGAACCAAATAATTGCCTCGTATTCGACAAAAACAGAATGATAGAGGTTCGGTAAAACGTGAATTCCCGGAGATCCAACCGTCGGAACGATCTGAAATTTGAACACAAGAAACTAGATTCCAATACGAATCGAATCCAAAAAGAATCAGCTCGATCGGACTTACGGATCAAAAGTTATGAGCTTCGCAAGCTTACTGTTTCAGAACTTGACGAGAATCAATCTAATCAAAACTTCAAGATTAAACAAGATCTTCAAAAGATTAATCAACTAGACTTTGATGAACTCTAAATCAATACCCTAGAAAGGTTTTTGATGGATCAAATCAAGATGAAACTCAACGATCAAAAACCAATCTAGAATTAGAACAAGCATGCAAACAAGAACCAAAACAGAAAACACTGTAGCGACGTGGTTACTGTAGCACGCAAAAATCTTGGAAGAATTGATCTTTATTTCTTTTGTCTAAAATACTCTCATCAAAAGAGTACAACCCCTAAAACTTGCTCAAAGCTTGATGCCCTTCAACAGGAGACAACCCCTCCTATTTAAAGGACCAACCCACAAGGAGTTCTGAATACAATTCCTATTCCCTAGAAGGAATCTGTATCCAACACAACTCTACTTGGCCCAACCTGGCCGAGTACAACTCTTGCACGCGTATGGCAACCCTACCATACTCACGTGACTAACACTTTGCACGCGTATGGCCACCTGCCATACTCACGTGACTAACACTTTGCACGCGAATGACCTCCTGTCATTCTCACGTGACTAACCATTCTTCATGTGCACCATTCTCTTAGCCCGAACGTCCCGCATGACATCCTTGACCACCAAGACCTCAGTTCCTCCTGAACCTAGTCCCGAACCTCAGTTCCTCCATGAACCTAGTTCCGGTCCGTCATCGACCACATTCGTCTTCGAGCAATACCGCACATGAACAAACCACAAACAAATCCGAGCACAAGTCCACGACTTGACTCAATGTCAATCCATGCAACTACTCACATGAGCATTGCATAAAGTCCACTTCAAAGAAGCATCATGAAATTCTCACAAATTTCATAATCCCAAAAATGAATCAAACACAATTCCAATTTTGCTCAAAACCCTAATTCAAAGAAAACGCATTCACGACGGACAAACAAATATGGTCCGGCAGACACATGAAAAACCACTCAAAAACCATTCACAATGGACAGACAAAATCGGTCCGTGTACACATGAAAGTCTCGGTTTCAAGAAGAAATCAAAACCGAGCAAAACACGCTCACAACGGACCAACAAAATCGATCTGTTGTACAAGTGAAAATATCGGTTCCTTTGGAAAAGAGTTTGGCACATAAGCTCAAAAGCATGTCCACGATGCACCAAAAAACTTGGTCCGTCGTACATGCAAAACTTATCGGGCTTCTTGGAGAATTGAGTTCGACTCATGAGCTCAAACACGCTCACGATGCACAAACAAAATCGGTCCGTCGTACATGGGAAAGTGAGGTTGCCAAAGCATGTTTTCGACAGACCAACAAAATTTGTCCGTCGTAGATGGGAAACTTACTGTTTTCTTTAAGTTTGGTCCGGCGCCAAAGCGAAACTTACTGTTTCTTGTCAAATTGATAAAACACATGAACAAACACATTTTGCAAATTCAATTCTAAGCCAATTTTTCAACACATGATTTCACAACTACCAATCATTGAGCAATAAAACTTTAAATCTACTGATTTACCTTTCTCATTGAGGTCTAGATGACCGTTGGATGCCATGGGAATTTTGATGGTCTTGGTGTCATCAATGCCAAATCTTTTGAGTAAACCTTTCACGTACTTTGTTTCATACATGAGTTGCTTGATCTGTAGTCCAAGGAAATTAGCTCAACTCTTCGATTATGGATATTTCAAATTTCTTAGACACCATATCATCAAATTCTTTGCAAAAATCTTCGTTAGTAGAACCAAATATAATATCATCAACATAAATTTGGCATACAAAAAATTCTCCATCAATGATTTTAGTAAAGAGTGTTGTATCAACCTTCCCAATTTTGAATCCTGTTGAAATTAGAAAATCTCTAAGTCGCTCATACCATGCTATAGGAGCTTGTTTGAGTCCACACAACGCCTTAGAGAATTTGTAGACATGATTAGGATTATTAGGATTCTCAAAATCGGGAGGTTGTTCTACAAAAACCAACTCGGATATTTGTCCATTCAAGAATACACTCTTCACATCCATTTAAAATAATTTAATGTCAAAACAAGATGCGAAAGCTAGCAAGATGCCCATGGCTTCTAATTTTGCTACAGGTGAAAATGTTTCACCAAAATCCAAACATTCGATTTGGGTAAAAGCTTGTGTAACTAACTTTGTTTTGTTTTTTACCACAATACCATTTTTCATCTTGCTTGTTTTGGAAAACTCATTTTGTGCCGATGACGTTGTGCTCCTTGGGTCTTTCAACAAGCACCCAAACATTGTTCCAGGCGAAGTTGATGAGTTCTTTATTGAGTTCACCCAATCTGAATCATTTAAAACTTTATCTACATGAGTTGGTTCAAAAGAGGAAACAAAAAAAGTAATGTTCACAAAATGAAGTGACACGAGAATAAATTTGAACTCCCTTATTAACATCACCCAATATTTGATTGATTTGGTGATCTTTGGATATTTGTTTGTGAATTCTTGGAGGTATGGGTTGAGCTTGATCATCCACTTTATCTTCCACATCAATGGGTTGAAATTGACTTGCGTAGCGGAAGTAGAAGGTTCAACTTGAGTGGAGGATGGTGGAGTGTTTTGATCATCTTCCTTTTACTTGATGTCTCCAATCGTCATGTTTTTCATGGCTTGTCTCAATCCGTCATCACCTACATCATCTAATTCTCTTGCTCTTCTTGAGAGCTGTTAGTTCCATCATACTCAACATCACATGTCTCTTCAACCAAACTGGAGGCTTTGTTGAAGACATAATAAGCTTTACTATTAGAAGAATAGCCAAGAAGAAAACATTCATCACAATGGATTTGAAATTTGGAGAGTCAAACACCCTTTTTCAAAATGAACACTAGCAACAAAAAATACGAAAATAAGAAATGTTCGGTCTCTGACCAACAAGTAGCTCATAAGAGGTCTTTTTAAAAAGCCGATGCAAATAGAGACGGTTTCTTGCATGGCAAGCGGTATTAATAGTTTCTGCCTAAAAACTATCGAAAATATTATACTCATCAAGCATTGTCCTTGGCTTTTCAATTAATTTTTGATTTTTTTCGTTCTACTACTCCATTTTGCTTTAGAGTGTAGGTAGCAAAAAATTCATGTTTTATTCTAAGTTCATCACAAAAATCTTTAATTTTTGTATTCTTGAATTTAGAACCATTATCGCTATGAATTTTCTTGATTTTAAAATCAAATTCATTTTGAGCCCTTTTTGAAAAGCTTTTGAAAATGTTGGGAGCTTCCGATTTTCATGTAGAAAGAAAACCCAAGCGAATCTCGAGTAATCATTCACAATCACTAAGCAATAAGAATTTTTCCCGATGCTTTTATAGTTGTTGGTCCAAAAAAATTCATATGTCAAAGCTCTAATAGTTTAGAACTGGACATAATACCTTTTGATGGATGAGAGCTAGTAACTTGTTTGCCGGCATGACAAACACTACAAAGCTTGTTCTCAAACTTCACATCTTTTAAGCCCACAAGTAAATCATTTTTAGAAAGCTTTTCGAGTTGAATAATCCCAACATGAGCTAGTCTTCTATCCCATAACCATCCCAAGAATGTTTTTGCAATTAAGTAAGTTTGAAAATAAGACTCATTTGAGAAGAGATCAACTAAATAGAGATTTCCAAATCGAAAACCATTGAAAACTAATGATTTGCCATTTTATTTTGAAATTTTAACTCTATTTTGAGAGAAAGTGCAAATAAGACTAAGATCACAAATTTGCACAATGGATAGCGAATTAAAATTCAAAGTATTGACTAATGAAATATTAGAAATTGAAAGATCATCATAGATGGTGATTTTACCCAAGCATAATAACTTTCCTTTGCTATTATCACCAAATGTGATTTTATCGTGATTTTCACCTCCATTCTCAAATATGGTGAACATCTTCCAGTCTCCGGTCATGTGTTGAGTGCACCCGCTATCCTCTCTACTAGGGCCTCCACATTATCAAGATTCTTTTGATACTGGATTCTTCAATAATGTAGACGGTATCGTGGCTTTTGGCTCCTTCGACTTTGTCCTTTCTCTTTAACGACTTTGGTGAGCAACACAACATTATTCTCATCTCTAACATAATGCCTTCAGCTATTGTTTCTTCTTGAGGCAATAACTTCTTGCATTTTGCATGATAGATCTACGCAATTGCACTCATTTGCGGTCTCGTCTGAAAATACTCACGATATCAACGTTATATTTTTTTTATTGTATTCAAAATTTTAGTTTTTTTAAATTCATATATAAATTAAAAAGTTAAATTTATTTTATTTATTTCGAATTTTGATTATTTACGGATTTACTTTAGAATCAAAATGCAATCTTCCTTTCATTTTTTATTCCTAATTTTCAATTATTATTTATAGAATTTTACTCTAGAATTCATTTCAAAATCAAATTTTTAGTTTTATTTTATTTTTAATTCGAATTTTTGCTATTTTTGTTGGAATTCGTATAAAAAATAAATTGCTAATTTTCTTTAATTTTTATGATGTATTATATATATATTTAGGGATTTTACTTAGGAATTCGCATGGGAATCAGATTGTCGATTTTTATTTTACTATCAATTCTGAATTTAGTTATGTTTGATTGAAATTCTCATGAAAATGAAATTGGCAATTTTTCATTCGTATTAAAAAATATATTTATTTAGGAAATTTAGTTAGTAATTCATATGGGAAAAATTATTTATTTAATTTTTGTTTTTTATTCTAAATTTTATTTATTTTTTTAGGAAATCATATGAAAATCCAGTTGATATTTTTTAATTTTCTTATAAATTAAATTTATATAGGGAGTTTACATAAAAATTCATATGGATATCAATTTGTTTTATTTTATTTTATTTTATTTTAGAATTTTAATTATTTTTGTAATGTACATGACACAGAGTCTTTCTTTTAAACCAGACGGTTTAAATTGGACTCAACATGACTAACAGTGTAGATCTGTCTCTTTTTTTCTTCGATTAATGTGAAAATTTCTAGCCTTCAGAGCAAACGTGATGACTTATTTTGACTGTCTTTTTAGTTCATTTATAAATCAAGGTGTTAATTTTATGTAATTTATTCTAAATTTTAGTTATTTGGGGATTTTACTTTGCAACTTGTATGGAAATAACATTGCAAATTTTGTTTTATTTTTTATTCCTAATTTTCAATTATTGTTTAGATTTTATATATAGATCGAATTGCCGATTTTTATTTATTTTTTACTCTGAATTTATGATATTTAGGGATTTTACTTTGGAGCTCCTATAGAAATCAAATTACTAATTTTATTTTTATTTCGTTGTACGTTTTAGCTTAGAAATTGTATACAAATCCAACTACTAACTTTTATTAATTATTATTCCAAATTTAAGTTTAATTTTGGCGTTACATGGAAATCAAATTTCTATTTTTTATTTCAAACTTAAGTTTTTGACTGTACTTGACATTTCCACTTTCTTTTAATCATATGTAAATCAAATTGCTAATTTTTATTTATTATTTTGAGTTTCAGTTCTTTAGTTTGCAATTTATATAAAATGCAACTACTAATTTTTATTTAATTTTTATTTAATTTTTATTATGAATTTTTGTTTTATTTGATGTTCATATGGAAATCAAGTTACTAAGCTTCTAATAGATTGCTAATTATTATTTTATTTTTATTCCAAATTTGTATGTTGTTGAATCATACATCACATAGAATTTTTTATATAGTTTTATGGCGGAATCGTATAGAAATCCAATTGGTGCTTTTTATTTCATTTTTATTCCGAGTTTAGGCTATTTCTAGATTTTACTTTGGAGTTTGTATGGAAATCAAATTGCTAAATTTTGTTTATTCCAAATTTTAGTTTTAGGTTGGAAACTAATTACAAATTTTAAATTAGGTTTTTTTCCTAATTTCTTTTTTATTTTGATGCTCGTATCAAAGTCAAATTGCTAACTTTTTTTTACTTTGAATTTCAAATTTTATTTTACTTGACGTGGATTCTTTCTTTTAATCGAATGGAGGTCAAATTGCTATTTTTATTTTATTTTGATGCTCGTATTTCAGTTTTTTAGGTTGGCATTCATATACAAATCAATCTACTGATTTTTATTTTGAACTTAAGTTTTATTTTGATGCACGTAAGGAAATTAGATTAGTAATTATCTTTTAATTATTTATTCTGATTATTTATTTTTATTTTACTTTACATGGACTCTTTCTTTTAACCGTATAGACATCAAATTTCTAATTTTATTTTTATTTTTATTCCAAATTTTAGGTATTTTTTGTATTGTACATGATACAAACTCTTTTTTTAATCTAGACTATTATAACATGGACCTATTGTGATCAATAGTGTACATCTTTTTTTTTCCTCCGATTAATGTGGCAACTTATAACCTTGAAAGCGAACGTGGTGGATAGGAATGGTAATCGGGTGGGTACCTCTAGTTATGACTGCCGCCTACGCGAACCCGAAACCCAAAACTGTGCCATCCACCCGAACCCACTAGGCTTCTCAAGCACAGATCTGTGCCCGTGCCCGAACCCGATGGGTACCCATGGATAGTTAAGTTGGTGCATATCCCATTATTGATAACACTATAGAATCAATGAATCAAGGGATGTCATATTTAAGGAATGAAGGACCCTAAGATGCAGATCTCAATAGTGTGGAATTCATGTGAAAATAAATTTGATGCATTATGAATTGGCAAGTCTACTAGTATACTAATGCTTATTTGAACTGGTCAAAGATCCACTGCAGTTATGATCAGAATATACTGCTCTACCATCTTAAACTGATGAGAATGGTGTCTCACATATGTTTCAAGAAGATAATGAAATACAAGAGAGATATTTTAACCATTCCTGAAGAAAAACAAATAACAACTCAAAAGCATCAATTGGAAGCTTGATGCCTAGTTCTTCATGGAGCTCCCTCCTGATGAGTCATGCGATCATGTCAGGCGCTACTACCAATTAGAACTCAACATATCAATACAATAGTTACCTAGCCTAGCATAGAATCACATTATAAACTAATTAGCCAACAAATACATGCAATTCAATGACCGCATGGAATAATTAACATAAAGTAAATAAGCAATATCTCAATCACTGTGCAACTTACACATAGCAGATGTGCTACCATTCATTGCATAAGTTCAATATATGTTTGCAGCTGCATAGATGAGATCAACAGCGATACTACTTCACAGAATAAAAGTCCTGCAGATTCATATAAGCGAAGAGGTACCATGCCCATGCGCAAACAATTTTTGAGCGGAGTTTCCCCATGATTCTATATTGTCACTACAATTCCCCGTTATTGCAAAGGAAAGGGAGTAGTCTCCCGCGGAGATGTGGCCAACGCTGGAGATGTCCCATTGTCCGAGCCACAAGTCCTTGCAGTCGGTGCGGTGTTGCAGCAGCAGCTCCTCGGTGCTCTCATTGTAGATCCACACGTGCACCGCGAAGTGGTAGTCGCCGTCCCTGTGCACCTCTCACCTACGAAAAACAAGAAACAACGGCAGCGACAAAATTACACGGTTCAATCGGATCAAATAGAAATGAAGTGGCAATCTAATTGAGGTGGAAATCAGAGTGTGCCTGGCCTTGGAGATGCTTATCTTGTTGCCGGAGGTGGTGAGGACATCGAGGAGCAAAGGAGGAGGTGGTGGCGGCGAGGCACCGGGGGAATGGGGGGCCAGCGTGGAGGAAGGGAAGGCCGAGGCGTGCGGGGAGCGGTGGGGGCCGGGTGGCGATGGAGGAGATCGAGATCAAGGAGGAGATTGAGAATGGGGATTGGCTTGCGGGGTTGAAGTGGACGTGGGGGTAATCGGGAGTAGCCGACTAAGCCAAGTGGAAGGATTGGGGAGGAATGAGATCTGTTAGGGTTTTGTTTTTTTAATGTGTATCTCAAATGGGCCCGCATGTCATAGGATACCCATTGGGTACCCATGGGTATACATTGGCACCCACGCCCATCATATGATCTTATCACGTACCCAAACCCAAAAACCCGTGGGTCTAAAGTGCTACCCGTGCCCGCCCTTATTGGGTCAGATACCCACGAGTACCCAACCCTATGGATAAAATTGCCATCCCTAGTGGTCGCTTATTTTATCTCTACTTTAATATTATAATATATTCTTAGGATTTTACTGGTACATACCTATTTCTACTTCTCTCCGACACGAAAGGTGGGCTCAACCGCTCAGTATTTAAGTGTGAATTCAACATTTGATTTTGGTCAGACACAAGACTGTTCGAATGGATTGGACTTGTGAGTACTCTGGAGTCTGGAGACCGGAGTGCTGGACTATGCGGGCCAGAATGCATGCACACCAGAGACTATACCTGAGAGTTGGAACTTGCGTGGATAGCTAATTTTTGTCAATCTAAAATTCTAAGGTGTCCTTTCTTTCTTAGGGCAACTAAAAAATCAAACGTCCGATTCAAAGATTTCTATCAGACGCGTCGTAACATTTTTACATAATACATGCAACAATTGTGGTTAACATATGCAACAAAACACAAAAAAGAAGTTTAATATCCTAAAAAAATTGGGGGAACTATCAAATTTATCACTAAAAATTGGATGAAAACCACAAAGATAGAAATAAGGTACGATTTAAACTACGAGGTATCCAAATCAAATAAATTCATGTATTACAATATTGCAGCATTTGGATCGCCATCTCGATCTTTCAATTTAACCTGCTTCAAGTGAGGTGCTTGTTTGGTTATTACTTGTCCAGTGGGTGGGGGGAATTTCAATTTGGGATCATTTACCCCCCTCTGATCGCCATCTCGATCTTTCAATTGTACACCCCAAACATCAAAAAAGTCTAAATAACCCCCCATTTATAAAACTGGTTATTTAACCCCCTCAACTTTTAGTACCAGTGCAAATAATCCCCTCACCTCAAACCATCTTGGTTTTTTGCTGACATGGCAACCTACTTGGGAATCCCTAGTTTTTTCATTGATTTAGCCCATAGGCTAACAACCTGCGCCCACTCACCATATACTTCGAACATGGGCGGAGTCAGGGGAGGCTACAAGTGATGGCTCGGCGACGATCTTCCTCGGACGAGGCCACGGGAAGCTAGAGGAGGGTACAGGGATCACAGGGGAACTATTGGTTGTGGCGGAGCGCGACTAGGGGTGGTCAGCGGCGAGCTAGAGCGGCAAAAGGAGGGGCGGTGAGCCGTGGGGACGACTGAGAGGTGCCCATGCTCGGGAGGAAGAGGGGAAAGCATGTACGCGCTAAGGGGAGCCCATTTTTGGGTCTTACTGAGAGGGAGGATGATCGGTGGAGGCTAGGGGTGAAAACGGAACGGAAAGTTCCCGACCGTTCCGAAGAAAAATGGAAACGGAAGCTCTTTTTCAGAAACGGAAACGGAAAATATCGATGCAGACGGAACTAAACGAAAATTTTTGTCTAAACTAAACGAAAACGGGAGAGCCAATTCCGGCGGAAACGGAAACGGAAACGGAAATTCCGTATAAGTGAAACCGGAAACTAAAAACGGAAACAGGCCGGAAAGGGAAATGGGCTTGGCCCAAAAATGAGAAGAGAGTTTATATTTATTTTCGAATTAAAATAATTTCATAAATACAAATGGTTTTATATAAAATACTAAATAGAGTTCAAAAATTCCACAAAAATTCTCAAAAATACTTTGGAATATTCTGAACCTAGAAAAATTATTTTCAGCATAATTTTTTTATAAATATATTAATTTTATAAATCTAAAAAATGCAAAATAGTATTTATAAACTCCAGAAAATCCAAGATAAATCTCAAAAAATAATAAATGAACATCGAATAATAATATACAAATTTTAGGGTGCTAAACCTTTGTAGTTGGTGGAGCAATAGGATATCAATGATAATTATATGGATGAGGACATGCTGATCTGATATGGGAGACAAATAATGTGCCATTAGCTGACAAACTTGAGAAAAATTTTCTAGTGATATCAGTGAACATAGCACTATTCTTGTGTCCACCTTAGAGGTGGAATGGGCTGTATTGTTCTTATGGTCATGTATATTGTAATTCTCTACTATGTTCTTGTGGAATTTTTCGCTTTCGTTTCAGATCATTAAGATTCCGTTCCGATTTCGTTCCCGTCACTATCCGTGTCCGTATCCGTTTCCGGGGTTTCCGATTTCGTTTCCGTTACCGGTAAAAAATGTGGAAACGGAAACGGAACAGTCATTTACCGACCATTTCCGTACCGTTTTCATCCCTAGGTGGAGCTTGTCGACGTGCACCAAATTTAGAGAAGACGAAGCTAGTGGCGGTGGTGCTGCAAGCAGAGGGATCCGCAATTGAGGAAGATGAGTTCAGGGAGTCGAGAGGGGGCTCCAACAAGAAGGAATTGCCGAGTGGCTCAATTCAAGTTCAGTCGATTCCTTGAGGTTTGCTGGCAATGGCGGTAAAGACATGGCTTTGAGCTTTGGTTCAGGCGGTGGAGGTTCGGGAGGGGGAGTGGGTGGAAGGCAATGGCAAAGCTTGGGCACAGAATTTAAAGTTGCGAAGAGGAGGGAGCTCGGCACAACCCGTGAGCTCGTATTCGTGGCCAAACAGGAACAACAAGGTAGGGGTTTGCTTTACAGGTTTTTTTTCGGTGAGGAAGATGTACACGCATATATTTTCGGTGGCCAGAGTAGGGGCAGGGAGGTGCAGAGGCTGGCAACCAAATCCAAGGTTGGGTGGCGGCTCTCTGGCGCTTGATTTGGACGGCGACGAGAAAAGGGGTTTGGAGAAACACATGAGAGAGATAATTAGGGGTGAAAACAGGACAGGAAATATCCGCCCGATTCGATCCCGAATCCGCTTAAAACTCGATCCGTATCCCGAATATAATTATTTGGATACGGATCCAGATTCGGAGTCTTTAGTATCCGGCGGATACAGTATCGGATTCGGATATTCAGGTATTTTCCATTCAGATATCCGGATATTTCCTATTCAGATATTCGGATCGGATAACCGGATATTTTCTATTCGGATATCAGCAACATCTAGCCCATTTCATCATATATTTTTTTCAATATTAGCCTATTTTTATTGGCAATTAGATGGTTCTATTGATCCTAAAGTAATTCTTTCTATGACGTCTATTAGGTTTGACTAATACATAACTTACTGCTATAGTTATGTACTCGTACGGTTTAATTCAACATATATTACTTTATATATGAGTGTATTATCCGTATATCTTTATCCGTTTTCGATCCGAATCCGTCACATATCCGTCCCGTATCCTTATCCCGAATAACCCGGATTCGTATATGTATCCGGCTAGCCCATATCCGATTCCGAATCCGATAAAAAATATAGGTTAGGATATGAGAAAAGCAATATCCGCCCGTATCCGATCCGTTTTCATCCGTAGAGATAATAGAGGAAGAAGATGACTTAGTAGTCAGTTAGGCAAAATCACCAACAAAACCAGAGTAAAGGTGTTATTTACACTGGTATTGAAAGTTGAGAGTGTTTAATAACCGATTTTATTGATTAAGAAGTTATTTAGATTTTTCGAATAGTCTAAAATATTACTTCTTATTAAACTTGGGAGGTTTCGTGAGCGCCCGTTATGTCCACGTACCTAGAAGTGCGGAGAGACCCTCGATGTTCTCCGTTTAGCGTTGGTGCCCACCCCTTCGCTCGCATGACGCGTGCGCGTAACCAAAACCTTCGCCGGATATGCTTCACCGTGGCCTAATGCTAGATCCTCCTCGCTTTCTCCGCTCTCCCTCTCGCATCCGTTGGCGAGGTCGTCATCCACAACGAGATCGCCCGGCCGGCGAGCTTCTACCCCTGTTCCGACCGCACGCCAGCTTCGCTGCACCCCTCCCCGCGCTGCCCCCTTGCTCTTCCCCTCCCATCCCCTGCCGTCTTCCACCGCCCCTATCCGTTCCCCCCACCTCGGCCTCGAGGAGCCACTTCCCTTCTTTCTCCCGTTTGCATTCCCCCGGCTGCGCCACCGTCAGCTCCGCTGCTCCTCCCCGCGCCATCTTCGGTCGCTCCGCTCCGCCTCGTTGCTCCGTCTTCCGCTCGTCTCCACGTCTCTCCGTCTGTCCCCTTCGATTCTTCTCGGCACGGCATGAGATTTGTCCCTGCTGGAGCCCTCGAGGACCAGCAGCCCTCCGCCGTCGCTCCCAGTTCCCGCCACGCTCGACTCGCGCACAGCCACAGGTCGTGTCTGCAACGGCGTGTTGGCATTTCCCCCCCTCGAGTGGCCCGATTTAGTCCTCTTCGCCGCCGACGCTGGAGCAGATCCCGTCACGTCCTGCGGCGAGTACCTCCCCTCCTCCCCTCCAATCTCCAGTGATGGCCGTAAGGAGCCCCGAATCGCTTGCCCCCGGATGGCTGTCCCCGTCCGTGCTTATCTCGACTCCTAGCTTTGTGCTATTGCCGGCTACGACGGTTCTCTCTTTCTCTCTCTCTCTCCGGCATGTGTGATCTGTCTGGTGGATGGTGCTAGCTGATTGTTTCTTTCTGGGTGCTTGATGAGCAGGGCCTCTGGATTTCCACGGGGGTACGATAGTGCGTGCCTGCAGATCCGGCTGTCGTACGGCCCCGCCGCGCATATATTTCTCTTCCTGGTGCAGTGGACGTGCTGCAGCCTCGCCAGGGCTCTCGGCTTGCTGAGGATCCTCATATACAAGGTTTTGTTGCATGTTCTGCTACATTGTTGGTTTGGCAATTGTGTCACTGAAATTGTAGCGCATTGTGCAGGTTTATGTTAGCAGAGGGTATGGTCATATTGCTTTTATCCTTTTTGTACTGCCTTATTGATTGGAACTGTTATATTGGTGGGCACGAACAGCTGTGATATTTTCTTCTTTATTGCAACTGCAAAGAGGAATCGCTGATATGGAGGACAAGAAGCAGAAGGCCGTGTGCATGGAGAGGTACAGAGGGAGAGATGAAGAAGAAAGAGAGCTTATCCGATATTGATGCCGAGAGGGAAGAAGAGTGTGGGAGACAAACAACAAAGTTGTGTTGCCCAACTGCAACCGCACTATGTGCCTCAGATGCTACCAGGGCTGGTATGCAAACTTTCTATTTCTGCACATGTATTTCTTATGACTGCATTTTGGTGTTGTAAACCTTCTCTCACATAGGCTCTTGTTAAATTGTTATGCATGTGATTGATTAGCTTACTTTGGTTGCATGATGCGTTCCGTATTATTATTCCATGGATGTCTCTTGAGGATCATGGAAGCTTAAGCCCTGCCAAATGTGGAGCTGTTGATGATAGTGGATTTGAAGATGAGCTTAAGCCTCATTTTCAGGTTGTTTTCCCACAACTTATATGCTTATAGGTTTGTGCACAAGCTTCAGCTCTTCTATACAAGGGCTTAGTTTAAATGAATGTACTGCCAGTTACTAAACTGAACAGGACAAGTATTTTGCAAGTGATGCAGTGAGCATCTTTTCATTTATCCACGTTTCCAGTGGTTGCGGCATTTATTGAAATGAATAAACAATACAAAGTGGCAGTACAATGTTAAGGTATTTCACAAACTATAGAAAGTCTGCAAAATGCAGTGCTTAGCAAGATAAAAATATTCTGAACTGTGTTCTGTTATTTTTTATTCCAAAGAACTTCAGTGTGGCATTCTATTTAGTATTGACCTTGTTTTTGGTCCAATTCTTGAGCATGCTTATGCGTTCTCTGTGTAATCCAGGCTCTGTTTCGTGTTTGCATTTAGTTCATTGGTTTCGGGTTATAAAAACATAGCCCTCTTTGGTTTACTATAGCTAACCGTTCTACTAATTAGACATGTTGTAGATCATGCAGATCAACCTAGCTTCACGCGTTAGCAAATCCTAACAATGTATATCTACAAGTTACTTGTTTGTACATATAAAATTTTTTTCTGAACAACTTCATTTGCAATATGCATAATAGATTTTGTTTGCTAAACAACCTTATATGCAATCATGTGCATTAGGTGTTCCTATATTATTCGTGATCTGTCTGTTTTATTGTCTCTCTTATTATAGCACATTGTGGTCTCACTCCAAAAGGGAGAGGAAAGAAGTTCCTTTCACTGAACTGCATACATTATATATATAATCAATTCAATTACTTCCTTTCAAAAGAAAAAAGAAAGTTGAGCATTTTGTTACTCTTTAGGTGTGCACTTCGGTCTTTGAAGACATGACCAACTCCAAACCACTTGCTTCAATGCTACTGCCTATTGTTGCTTGCCTCGCGGCTCTCTCTTATTATAGCACATTTGTGGTCTCACTCCAAAAGGGAGAGGAAAGAAGTTCCTTTCACTGAACTGCATACATTATATATATAATCAATTCAATTACTTCCTTTCAAAAGAAAAAAGAAAGTTGACCATTTTGTTACTCTTTAGGTGTGCACTTCGGTCTTTGAAGACATGGCCAACTCCAAACCACTTGCTTCAATGCTACTGCCTATTGTTGCTTGCCTCGCGGCTGCTCACTTCTTTGACAGGAGATGAAAGCTTAACTAGATTAAATTTCATGTACCATCAGCTTGTTGATTTGTACTTCAGAATGATTTTATGATACTTGCATATATAGCTTATCGATAAGTTTTCTGGAGTTTATCGAAGGTGAGGAGGTGTTCGAATGACGTGTAGTAGAAAAGCTAATTTTTTCCCAGAAGGATAAATGGGGGAAATTCTAATAAAGTTGGAGGGAGAAGTTTTTACATTTTATATTCATGTATGAACTGGGAAATTAAAGAAATTATGCTGAAAAAATTTCCATTTTTCCGAAAAAACACAAATTCGTTTTTCGTTCATGTGCGCGGCGTGCGCCGCGTATATGGACCTAGTATATAATAGACTTATTCCTTTTGGTAAAGGGTCAGGGTACCCAACGGCATCCTTGTGCCGAGTGCCGACCGACCACTCCGGGGCGCCCCCCTATATAAATACGCGGAGACGGCTCGGCTCGGTCGGCGCGAGCGTGGCGTGATTTCGCGGCGGCATTCGCTCGATTTCGGGGGCGAATCCGGGAGGGATTCCGTTCCACTCCTGTCCTGTCCGCCTCGTCTCTCTCTCTCTCTCTCTCTCTCTCTCTCTCTCTCTCTCCCCTTACCCTGCCTCTTCCTCTCGCGAAAAAAGAAAGAAGGAAGGGGGAAAACTCAACCTCCTCGACTTCTCGTCTTGCTTCCGTTCGCGTTGCTGGTTGCTACCATCCAAAAGGCGGCAGCTGATTGCTCTCAAGGCACTTCACCTGAGGGCAGGCAGCAGCCAAGGATAAGACGCGCACGAAGGAGAAGAGAAGGTAATGGCTATCGATGTCATTTCTCCCGAGGAGATCTTATTCTTCGCTTCGCGTTTTGGTTTCGTTTCTCCTCTGCTTTTACTATTCATTTTGCTGCCTTTTCTTTTCGGGGGCGCCTCATCTTTGAGTTCGTTGCGATGTCGATCATCAAGATCTCCAACCTTTACAGGGTCCATTTTGGTGGGCAATCCCATTGTTTCCCCCTTGTTGCCTTTTTCTGTGGCGTGGACACCCTCTCCTAGCATTGAGTAATCGTTTCAGTCGTTTGTTTGTTTATTGAGGCAGCCTTGTTAATTTGCACACCGAATCTTCGCATTTAGCTGCCCACTTGTATCACGCAATCTCTCCCCCTTTTTTTTTTCTCTGGCCTGTTCTTCAGACCATTTCGGCATCAGGAGCAGTAGGGAGTAGATACCACTGTTGCTGCGTCGTCACAAGCATTGCAGTGATTGGCAAATTTGCAGAGACAGAGCACAACATAGCTGATGGGCTCTTGCTAACTGGTAAGTTGCACTTCACTTCGCAAGTTTGCATCATTCATAGTGATTAGTAAAGCTCCATACTGGTAAAAATACCTAGTGTAAGTATCCGAGTCTCATTTTTTTAGAAAATGTGTGACGTTGTTTGTTGGGGATGCTGGACAGTACAAGAGTTTCTAATTTGCGTTTTTTTCTTCTTCTTGTAGTGGGTCCTACTCTCAGTGACAACGATAACTCCCTGGGGGGCCTGGGCCTAACAGGGCCGCATGGGCCTCTCTAGGCAATATGTGCATCCTTGTGTCTCCCGCTCTCCTTAAAGGGTGCATATCCTGTGCACATATTCATCCTGTGCACATATGCAATAATTAAATCCGAATCGTCCAGATCTCATCCAACGGTGGCCACATCACACTTTTTGCAATTTCCACCCCGATGAAGCCACCGTTGGATGAGATCTGGACGGCTCGGATTTAATTATTGCATATATGCACAGGATATGTAGCCCTCCTTAAAGGCTCCCTAAGCACATAGAGGAGCAAGGACCCCTGTCATACATTTAGAGCTTTTTTACGGTGCACTAAAGTAAATATGAATTATTTATTTTTTATCTAGTAAATCAAATTAATTAACTGAGTTTATTTACACTTCGTATGAAAGTGAAGTAGTAGAAATATCTTTAACAAATTAACAGTTAAATCTGATTTTTCTATATATTATATACTATCAGTATAACACACCGTAAAATCGCTTTATACTTAGACCGCTTAGAAGATAGGAATTTTGTAAGAGTTTCACGTGGTACATATCAATTCCTGTAGAAATCGAGAAAAATCTCCACATTCTAGAGGTAGCCCTAGTTGGTTCAATTTTTAAGTAACCTTGGCTAGTGCCACTGTTCGTTGCTGTTGCTGTTGCTGTATACTGCTTCCTGTCTTCTCCACGCTGTCTTCGCTCTCTAGTCTTTTACAGGGTGATGGTAGTGACATGCACATGAGAGCTATCAGAACCTTCTCTGCCCCTCACGCACACTGTACTCACTTGCCTGCCAGTCCCGTGAGTAGCACATATAAATTCGTAGTTAAATGAATGCTCTAGTACTCTTGCTCTGGGTAGCACACTGAGCCCACCGGAGTACAACAACACCACTATCATCCATCCATGCATGCATGCATCAATCAGTTTATCTATTCGCCTACTTCGCCGTAGCTCTCTGTACCATATAAGCAGCTACGCTCGGGCATTGACTTGGTTCCTAGCTCCGTAGCTCCAGAGTGCCCCCATAGTGCTAGCTCATAGCTTGAGCAGATAAGCTAGAGGTAGCTAGAACGACAAACATGGCATAGTGACAGCCCTGCCTGCGACATTGGAGCTAGCTAGCGCCACGGCCTCGCCGGCCTGCGCGTGCACACATGCGTACGCACGCATGGCCCCCCTCGCGCACGCGTGGGCTCTATGCCTCTCTATGTATCGGCACTGTTTGCCCGTAGTGGCGAGCTGTTGCTGTCTGCGTGCGTATTGATTTTAAGGAAGGCCAAAGCCTGCGGTGAACGCAGAGGCCGCGCGCGGGCATGCGTTAGGGCGGCGTCATCGCTGACTCGGAATTGATGCCGGCCGCGCTCGCCTCGCCTAGCTGCTATGTGGCTTAGGCTGCGTTGCATGCCCGTGCTCCTGTGTTTTTTGCGTCCTGGTGCCATGTACGATCTGAAATAACTAGAAATGTTCCATGCAACTCTTACACAATGCTGGTCAGTGGTCAGGTCACTGCATTGAAGATTATTGATCGCCGCTGGTTTTTCCTTGCTGCTTTACTCTTCGATGCACTGTGATTCAGGCAGGGGAGGATTGAACGGCGAACGTGGAAAATGCTAGCATGCATCGCGTGTTCGACCAAGGACGGTGGGGAGGACGGCTCCCGTGCTGTCGCCACGCCCAGCGGCAAAGATGCCGGCAAGTCTCTAACCTCACAGGTATGTTGTGTGGTACTACTAGTACATGCCTATGTACATGTAGATGTGATATACTGATAGAGTGATAGGTAAGGAGAGGCTTTTCTTAGCGTTCTACATATATAACGGTCGGTATGGATTGGGTTAAGCTGCGATTCTTTTGCGGTTTTGCCACCGAGTACGACGTACTATCAGATGCATTGATCAAGTCAATTGAATGCCCTCTGCAACCACTAGACCGTGTAATTTTTACAGTTGTTCTTTTGTCCTTGCTACTTGTCGTCATCATGTTCTTGACATTTGAAAGGGGGCACAGGGAGCACTTGACAGGAGTACAACAAATGCCTGCATCACTTTCTTTTATTTAACAGGTGTCAAATTCGTGGAAATCATCACTTTTCTAACAGTTACCAAACCTTTTTTTTTTTCAAATCTGGCACCAATCGCACAAAAATACCTATCCCTGACCCCGAAAGCGTTGGCAGACGATACGTGTCACCTGCCGTGCTTCTGCACTATGGAAGTACCTACCGAGCTATATTTTAAGTACGTTTGGAAGAGAACCGAATTTGCAAAAAATAAAAGTTTTGTTAAGGGTCTATAAAAGTGATGATTTCCAAATTGTCTACTACTATTGTGTGGAAGTACAGGGATGAATGACAGTGCACCCACATTTTTAAACATTCCTTGATAAAGTTGGTCGAGGCCCAGGGAGTATGAGTGGATGTGGTGCCGCTTTTCTTGCATGGATTCCCCCGGCCTTTGGAGTTTGGACTCTGGGCAGCACAATGTGATTTGATTTTGACACTTTTGTTCCCCCATTCCCCTACCTTTTCTTTCGCTTGACACCATTCAATCTTGGACTCCTCTTTGCTCCAAAGAAGAGACCGCCATCCTACAGCGTGATCTTTTCCTTCTGGAAAGGCATTCTTTGGTTGATTTAACGCTTGGCTTTACTCTTTCAGTCCAAGATGTTCCTTCAATGTTTCTTAGAGGAGTCCAAGATGTTCCTGGTCACGCAAGGAATAAAGGCGGGCCATAGTAGCCCGTAGGCCACACCTTGTGATCCTCTAAAGAAAAACATGGGCTGTCTCGGCTTCGGAGTTAGGCCCAGGCTCTTCTGGCTACCCCATCTCAGCACTATTATGAACACGCCCCGTCACTGGGACTCGAGTGCCCGTCCTCTGCCTCCTGCACGCTTTGCCTTTGCCGTCTTTTAAAGTACAAATGTATATTAAGCACACCACATGCATCTGTGGATTTATTCCCTCTGGTGTTATTATGATCGGCACCAACTGCGATGTTGCTTTGAGGGGGTGTTGCTTTGTCCCTTGCACCGGACAAAAGATGCCATGGGTTAGGACATGTGTTGGTGTTCTTGCCCATTGATTCTTTCGTGTTCTGTAGCCTTCTGCTAGGCATCAGCATCAGTATATGCGGCTAATTTGGAGTCGCAAATTGCGTTGTGTCTTGCTTTGTTAGGTCCTAAGCACAGCAGCGTCAATCATTAACCACCGTTGTTATCATTGAAGCTTTACTTAAAGATCGACTGAATTGTCGCGTAGGCTTGATTATTGAGGCGTGCTTTCGTGGTGTTCCGAACGAAATTCGCGCGTATTCTATACTAGAAAGTAGTTTCGGCGACATCAAAACAGAGACATGTTAATACTGGTGCAACCACTTTGATGTTCTTGGAAGAACTTTATCTGTGTCGATTACTAACCGGCAATTGTGGTGTTTCTTTCGTTCATACATCTGATGCCAATTAAGCAATGCTGATGTGTTTTCTTAGATAAATGCTAGCTAGTTCATGTCACAATATCATTTGTTGTATGATGATTTATGAATGTCACACTGGTTAATCTGACTGAGGGGGATCGTACAAATGTGCTTTCAGCTGAAGGACATGGTACTCAAATTCTCCGGCTCCGGCAGGCAGTACAAGGCCGCCGGGAGCCCGTCGTTCAGGAGCAATCGCTTCCACCGCTCCAGCCGCCTCGCCGCGTACCCGGGCATCATCGACGACTCGGGCTTCACGTCCGACGGGGCCGGCGAGGCGTACACTTACATGCGAACAAGGATGGGCGCAGGCGCGCGGCCCGCCCCGTCGACGAGCGACGTGGCCAAGATCAACCGCGGCTTCCAGCATCACGTCAGGAGCCCGAGCGCGAGCTGGATACAGAGCATCGGGGAGGAGGAAGACGACGAGGAGGTCGTCGTCCTGGAGGAGGACCGCGTGCCGAGGGAGTGGACGGCGCAGGTGGAGCCCGGCGTGCAGATCACCTTCGTCTCCATCCCGGGCGGCGCCGGCAACGACCTAAAGCGCATTCGGTTCAGGTTCGCATCGATCGCTTTTTTTCCCCGGAGCAATGCACGTGCACGGTGTTGTGACTTGTGAGTTGCGATGGAGTGATGAGCTAATGGAGCAACGCGTGCATGGTCGTGTGCATATGTAGCCGGGAGATGTTCAACAAGTGGGAGGCGCAGCGATGGTGGGGGGAGAACTACGACCGCGTCGTGGAGCTGTACAACGTGCAGACGTTCAGCCGGCAGCAGGGCCTCTCGACGCCGACGTCCTCCGTCGACGACGCCACGCAGGTCCGTCGCCGGCTGCTGTATCGAGCGGTGAACCGAACCGGAGCTCATCCCATCCGTGCGGATTCCATTCCGCACGTACTTGCGTGTTTGTGTTTTTTCGTTCACATCACAATATGTGACCATTGGATGCGTGCAGAGAGAGTCGTTCTACTCCCGTGCCGGATCGACGAGGGAGAGCCCGGTGATACTGCCGCCGTCGGCGAGCCGTGCCGGCTCGACGAGGGAGAGCCCGGTGATACTGCCGCCGTCGGCGAGCAGAGAGCAGCAGCCAATCACCCGGAGCACGTCGTGCAAGGCCCGAGCGACGTCCTACCCGTCCACGGCCGTGCCGGACCCCTCCGACCACGTGTGGGCGCACCACTTCAACCTCCTCAACTCCGCAGCGGTAGGCGCGTCCATGCCCGCCGGCGCCGGCGCCCCGGGGCCCTTCGACCCGTCGCGCGCCACCACGTCGTCCCGGGACGACGCCTCCGTGTCCATCAGCAACGCGAGCGAGCTTGAGGCCATGGAGTGGGTCGAGCAGGACGAGCCGGGCGTGTGCATCACCATCCGTGAGCTCAGTGACGGCACCCGCGAGCTCCGCCGCGTCCGCTTCAGGCAAGCCCGCACAGCTCACCGCTCAACTACTTATACTCGACACCCAACTTAAACAAGACATCGTTAATCACGCTGAAATCGCTCGTGCTCATGTGAACTAATTGCGTCCTTGTGTTGTTGCAGCCGGGAGAGGTTCGGCGAGGAGCGGGCCAAGGTGTGGTGGGAGCAGAACCGAGACCGAATACACGCGCAGTATCTGTAGCGTCGTACGTTGGAGAAGAGAAGTGTGTGCACAGTGCACTGCACGCGTTGGACAGAAAGGAGCTAACACGCCGGGAGGAATAGGTTTAGAGTGGGGTTCGGTGGGTTGATAGTGTGATACAACTATTATTAGTGCAACCAGTTTTTAGTTTTTACAGGGTGAACAGGTTTGGTTTGGACAGAAAGCAAGCTCAGGCTGCTTGATTCTCTTGTGTAAACGTATTTACTAATGTCTTCGGTTTGTATCCTGATGAACAGAGTGTTCTATTCGTTTGGTTCCCTGTGCTTCTCTCCCAGAAGAGCTTTTTCTGGTACGCTAAATTTATTATCATCGTTCATTCTTTTTAATCTAATCTAATGGATCAGATTAGTTAGTATTTATTTATACTTTCGCTAATAGTAAAGTAATAAAAATACTTTTAAAGAAATTTTACAGTGGATAATATAGGTAGTAAATAATGGTAGTAGAAATCAAATCTAACCATCCATTCCTCAATGATATTTTAGGCTTTTTCTATCCATTCCTCAGAGGTATTTTAGACTTTTACTAACTCGTTCACAGTTTTGGATTCACCGAATATTTGATGATATTCAGAGGCTTCTTATCCATTCATCCGCCATTCAACAGGATCACAAAACGTGTTTTACCGTAGAAAACAAATAATAGAATAGAATTTTTTTACCCTTTACCCCTTTCTGAATTTTACTATCAATACTACAGGTGGTAGTATAACTAGATCTAAATTGATTTCAACCATTATATTCAAAGGAGGAATGGACGTCTTATATTGATTTTAATCCACTGTAAAAGAACTCTAGCCTGTATTCTGCGCTGGTTGAGGGCACAAATCAATGCACAATGCTTGTTCATGGAAGAGCTAATCGACGGCATTAGCACAGCTTCTTTTGAACTTATAATAGATCGATCTTGCAAGCTGTTTTAACTCTCGTACTCGAAGCTACGGGGGATGATCCGTCATTTTGCAATAAGAACAACAACAAAATAACTACAGTTGCCATTTCAAAATCAGGCAATGTACGCAAGTATTTGTCTTGTCATCGACCCAACAAAGACATGACTACCACATGCCATTCAAAAGCGGAAGTTTTCGTATTTGATAAAAGATTTGGCCTATATTCACAGAAACGATATAACACTTTCGCATATTACAAAAAACCGACTTATACTCGGAATTTGAAATTCCGGTTATGCATACCCGAAATTTCAAATTCCAAGTATGAGGTATTTTTTTAGCACGGTTTTGACTGACAAAGATAGGGAAAAGAGCACCATACCCGTTTTTTTTTTTTTTTTTTTTTTTTGCTTTTTTTAGCACTGTTTTGACTAACAACAAAAAAAATCAACCGAGTATGGGGCTTTTTTTTTTTTGCTTATTTTAGCACTGTTGGCTAACAAAAAAAAAAACCTCGTATTCGATTTTTCAAAAACCGGGTATAGGGCAAATATGCAATACCCGAGATCTAAGAAACTAAATACGTCATATCCAGAATTTTTAGAATTTTAAATTCCGGGTATGAGTGGGTTTTTTTATAAATACGTGAAAATATTGTATCATTTTGTGAATACGGGTTAAATCTTGTATCCAATACTAAAAATTCCTTCAAAAGCTTACAAATTGTACGAGCAAAGCCAAATATCCACCCAGCAAAAACCCGTCGATGAAGAGACCCCTCTCATCAAGAGGAGGAAGGGGAAGCACCATGAAGACAGCCTTCAGGTGTTACAAGAAGGCTTCGGTAATGGGCTGAAGGGGCACATTTCCCCTTGGGCCAAGTTACGACACTGCGACGATGGAGATGCATTTAAGGGTTAACCGCCTCAGGAGGACAAGTCTGTGTGCGTAGACATGGTAACACCTAACCTAGCTAGTATAGAGAAAAATACCACGAGACCTCTACCATCCTAGGGGCCTTGTAGAAATATAATTATAAGTTCGCCTTTGACCGACTGAGACCCTATAAATAATCCCCGATTCAAGATTTGTAAACGGAGAATCTTTTTGAAATAAGAAGTCCCCCCTGTATACACATCTCATTTGCCCCCGGTTCAAGATCTGTAAACAGCGAATCTTTTTGAAATAAGATAATTCCCCTTTTTATGCATCTTATTCATGCCCTGCACACTCCAAGGTCTCCCAAGTACCCCCTTCGCAGAGGACCAATACGAGAACAATGTAGAGGGCTTCTCAATTGTTAGAAGGCAACCGTTCCAACATAAATGCTGCCAAAGAAAACTGGATGACAAATCAAATCAATAGCACACTCATGTATTATTCTAACATGGTACAAACATGGGGCAAAGGCAGATCCACACCCCAGTGGAGGGAAAGGTCAGCAGGCTCAAGCACTCTACAAAAGCAATTTGCAACTTATTCTCCTGTGGCACTTGACTGAATCAAACTAGGGAGGCAACAATCCGCACAACCAGCAACAGGCAAAACACTCGGCAGCACTATCCTCTTCAGCGGACCGGGTTTTAGCTCTGTAGCCTACAGCCCCCCACTGCAGCTGACCAAATGTCGCTCTATACAGTCCTTTAGCTGACCAATTTTCTTGTCAACCTCTTTGCTGGTGGGATATCATCTGACTTTCCAAGGAAGTCAGACTTGCCATGCCCAGCCTTCAACAATGGGGCAGGGGGCTTCACAGTAGTACGCGTTCGAGAGGACACGGACATATGAGAAAGCTTTTCAGTAATAGTTGAAACCTTGTGCATGGTTCCCCGGCCAGTTTCAGGTAAACTGCGTGAATGCCTTAGTATAGGGTTCCCTATAGTTCCAAGAAAAGAAAGAAAATCTTCAGAATCGAACCACAAATGAGGTAAAAGATTTGGACAAAGCCTTCACAGGAAACTTGCCTGGGCTATTCCTTGCTGGTACTCGATTAGTAGTTAGTCCGTTGTTATTCTCTGTGGGTCTTGCACTCTTCTGCGGTGCCTGACGATCCATTTGAAGTTTTCGTTGTACACCTGGAAGGTGGATAGATGGAATAAAAATATAACCTGTAATGCTAGCTAATCACGAGCACTTAAGGATAACATTTATATTACCAGTCTTAGATAAGCCACTTGATTTCATAGATGCGTTGCTAGGGGGTTTAGTTGTGGATAGAGTTCCAGTAGAGTATCTTCGAGCAATGTTATGCTCCGAAAGTCCTTTAACTCTAACTGAAACAAATGGATCAAGCACAGATAAAACGAAGGTATCAGGAAAGAAAAAGCTATGAGGCGAAACAGTGTGTATACTAACCACATGGAGGTGTTTTAGGGAGCCCTGCAGCTTTTGGCCGGACAGATGGTGGAACATATGTACAAGCCTGTCGGATGGTAAGGAGAAAACTGATTATCCTCCATAACAGAGACATAAACAATAACACCTCATCAACAGCAACAGAGTAAAAAAATAGTTTTACCTGAAAGAAGGTATGCTGGAGAACTTCTGCAGCCTTTGGTCTCTTGCAAGGATCCCAGGAGCAGAGAGACTCCAAGAGAAACAAAGATAATCAATGAATACAATGATGTTGGGATATGCTATCTGGGACAAAAGAACTGTAGAACTTACTGAAATAAGGTTAATCGCCTCAGTACTAGCTGATGCCATTACCTCCGACAGTTGATTGCCTGTGACCTGCATTGATAAAGACCAGCTCAAGATTAGATTAAGTGTTGAGCCATTATTCATGTGCATTCACAATGCAAAAGATCACTGGCAATCTGTGCCAAAATCATGGACCAAGTTAGAAGATGTTGACTTGTGTCCTATTTCAAACCTAGTTTGTTGGCATTGCAGAAACCATGGATAGCAAGAGACATAAGAAGGCATGCAAAGTGAAGTAATTCCAGTATCTTCTCGAGTAAAGGGGAGGCACAACAACACAACTCGTACTCAGCAGCATTACTAGGAGAAGGGAATAACATGGAACAGTGGCAGAATCGGTGAGGATTCAAGAAAGGCTTAACACAGATCACATAGTCTAACAATTTACAGATATTCAAATAACAGGTATTGTTTATCTTAACTATTATAAGAATGAGTTGGTGGTGATGGTGAGTCTGTCAGGCCGTTCTTGGGCCAGAATAGTAGGAGCTCAAGACCCAGTAGGTGAGTCACTATTGCTTTACTAACCTATAGTTGTAAATCTGCAGGACAACTCAATATAGATGATTTGATTTATTTACTAGCTTACAAAGATATGTTTTGCTTGATATGTGTGTTACAGAAAATTAATATATTGTATGGTTTAGGATCCTGCATTACAATTATGTATTATTCTCTTTTGAAATTCCGTTGCAACGCACGAGCATCTTGGTAGTACAATAAAATTGCTTACACAAAAATTGGTAACCAGGAGGAATTGAAAATACCACAGAGCAAAGGGGAAGATGAATATTGACCTGCGGGAACTGATACTTGATTGCTTTTGCAAGAGACAACCCTTGGGGCCATGATTGCTCGTCTGGGCTACCAATAACATTGCAAATCTTGAGAATCTCGTCCGCTTCACTAAATAGTGGGATAAGAAAACATGAGAGAGAAAAAGCGACCACAAAGATACAATCGTAATAATAGCACACATATGTAACCATATTACCTTGTGCCAGGGAAAAGAGGATGGAGTGTCAACAGCTCAGCCATTATGGCACCCATTGCCCACATATCTACAAGTTAGCAAAGAAGAAAGATCTGTTTACGAGTTGGGAGTATGTGTAGGTGTGTAGCTAAGCACAAAGTAAATAGTCCTGGATTCCTTACCAACTGCAGAATCATAAACAGATGACTGGAGCAACACTTCAGGTGCTCGATACCTGAGACATTCAAACATGGGGATCAACAAAACATATACTGGATTTTTTTATGGGTATGGTTGGGGCTGTGGGAACAGTGCTGACCAGCGAGTTGAGACATATTCTGTGTATGGTGGCGCTGAAGAAACTTCCCTTGCAAGACCAAAGTCTGCTAGTTTTATGACATCCTTGCTAACCAACAGATTCTCTGCAACAGAATAGCAATATAGTTATCAGTACAATACAATCCACATGAATGAAAAAAAAAATCAGTTGACTTGCAAAATTGAGATTCAGTATAGCTGCTAAAAGGCTTAAGAAAATCTCAACAATTCCCTAATTCAGAGACTTGTAACTCTGAGTAAGTCTTGACTATGTTTCATAAATTGGTGGGTACAGAAAAACAGGGGGGGTGGGGGTAGATGACTATACAACTTACCAGGTTTCAGGTCACGATGAAAGTATCCCCTCTGGTGCATGTAAGCAAGAGCCTGAAAAATCTGAAAACACCAATTCCGAACTTCTGTCCCTGAGAAAGGCTTGACTCTATCTTTCATAAGTTGGTAGAGATTGCACTCCTACAAGGACAAGGGACAAGTTTCAACAAAAGCATGATACTGGGGTAGTTGAATTTTTGCCATCTATCTCATACTTAAGTACCATGTATTCCATTATGAAGTATAATGTATCATTTTCCCTTATGACCTCCTTGAGCTTCACGATGTTAGGGTGATTCATGCGCCGCAAAGACTTCAATAAAGAAGAAATGTTAGTTGAAAGAACGTCACATGAAGGAAAACATCAAAGAATACATATTTGGACTAAAGTACCTTTACTTCACGTAGACTCATACATTCCTCAAAAGAATAGTATTTTTTCTTCATTTTCTTAACCGCAACCTACATTAGATCAATATAAATTCCTTAACAGCAACTTCTTTGTTTCATGAGAGTTCATGGTAAAAATATCAATGCATTTTTATTCATTGGGATTTGTCACCAGATACATACAACTTCACCATTTTGTTTATTTATAGCACGCCATACACTCCCAAAAGTCCCATCACCAACTTCCTTAATCAACTTGAATCTGAAAAAATAAGACACTTTCTAAGACAAAGGCAAACCTAAAAAACAGCAAGTCAATACAAAAGTTACCCTCTCAAAAAAAAAGTACAAAAGTTACCTATCCATTATTGCGTAACCCAGCTGCCTAGTACAAGCTCTTCCCTTTAGGACAACCAAGTCTGGAGAAGGATCAACAACAAAGACAGGAAGGTGTTTGCCAAGTTCCAATCGACCACTATCTTGCGTACCAATTAGCAAGAACAGATATATGACCAGTGGCCCCACAGCAACCGTAGTAGAAAGTTGCAGAATATAGCAAGGATGAGCCTTGACCTCGAATGGGATACAACAAAGCAAATGGCAACTAACTAGGGAGCAACAGATGAAGACTGAATGCAGCAAAGATATTAACGCTGCAAAGAGAGGGAAGGATAAAGGAAATTAAGAATATTCCAAGAGAGGGTAGAATTTAATTTCTTCATGTGCTAATACATGCAGCAAGAACAGTAAAATGGGGCATACGCTGCTTATATGATCAACATCTACCACTTGAATTTCGACTTCGAAAGGATGCTTCTCTGGGGATGATGTGCTGGTAGAAAGGGAAATAAAATGAGATGGTAAAATTAGTTAATATAACACAAAAGAAAAAAAAAAAGAATAAAGTAGCTGTATTACATGCAGATGTTTGACACAGACTGAAATATCGCTTAAGGGAAAGATCGCATCAGCCTGCTGTTGTTGAGCATAGAGGAGTATATAACCACTATGTGTAGTTCACCAGAGAGAAGAGTCGGGTGTTCCCACGAGCTAAAACACGCCAATCAACAGTTTCTTTTGAAAGAAAATGCTTGCATTGAAGGAGATATGCCCGGAAGATCACTTTTTCCATGTCTCTGATGAACACTTTAAGCTCCCGAAATCACCTCTAGTGCAATCTAAAATAATAGATAGGAGTCAGAAAGGTGTGATAGATTTTAGATGTTACTTTTTGGCACATGATGTACATACTATACAGTATATGCCAACGGAACCAAAACAATTTCCATTCAGCATTAAAATCAGTGCCACACGGGACAATTTGCAATATACTCCGTATGTTTCAAAATATAAGGCATATAGTTTTTGCTATCTTGTTTCATATCATAAGGCGTGCATGTAGGTTTAATGATCTTTTCTCTCTTTTGCCCCAATTAATCTTCCCCCTCTCTCTCTCTTCAACATTTATGAGTAAACACTCAAACAGCTATCCTCTCTCTTATTCCCAATACATTAGTCCCTCCGTTCACTTTCATAAGGCTTATTTTTTGAATAATCTTGTTCACAAATACTCCATCTGTCCCGCAAAGAGTGCACTTCTAGTGTTCAAAATTTGTCCCACAAAGAGTGTATCTTTAGTCCGTAGGGCCCAGCCAAAGCCCATTAATCTTCTGCATGCAAAGCTGCAAATGTATGCATGCTTATTTAAGTGCCGTTGGAAACCAAAGCACCATCACGTCTGTGCATGGAGTAATGAGGGTCATATTAGTCATTTACCTTGCACACTAACCTGTCTTAAAAAAACTAAAAATGCACTCTTTGTGAGACGGAGGGAGTATAAGACTTGCATGTAAATTTAATGAGGCATTTCCTTCTTTACCCTTATATACTCTCTCAACCATATGCATTTATTCATTACCACCCACACAAAGTATATCTTTCATCTTCCAAGACAATTAAGTGAAGGCATTTAAGTTATTTTCTCTCATACCTTTCTCAATTTCAACGCAACCTTAATCTCTGTGCAACGTCAAAATACGCCTTATAAAAAAAGAACGGAGGGAGTAACACTATGGTCATTTATCTCTACATTTCCTTGGTTTCATGCGCTTCTTAATCCCTGTGCCCAAACAATACGCCTTATAAAAAGAAATAGAGGGAGTACATAACAGCAATTTTGCAACATGTCCAAATCTTGCACAAAACAACCATTTTAACATACTAAAATATATAGGGGTATATACAAACTAAAAGCAAACTCTGCTGGCAGGATTTTCTATTTGGTCATTTTACTCCTCGTGAACAATAATGTATCGCCACACACATTGCTAGGACCAACATTGATATGTGCATAATGAAGCATTTTCTTCTTGGCAATACACACACACACACACACATATACATACATACATATACTGGAGCTGGATATTGAGTTACATGCACCAGCCAGTTCACCCAAAAGCTTAAGCTGATGAGGACAGACGGGCAATTCACTTATACTTCAACATTCCCCCTCACGTGTAGGCTCCCTCAGGCCTAAGACGTGGAATAGAAGTGGGTTGCAATTATTATTTTTTTAATTGCACCAACCGGGTCTTGAACTCGAGACCTCTTGGCTCTGATACCAAATTGAGTTGCATGCACCAGCCAGTTCACCCAAAAACTTAAGCTGATGAGGAAAGACGGGCAATTCACTTATACTTCAACACTCCCCCTCACGTGTAGGCTGAGACCTCTTGGCTCTGATACCATATTGAGTTGCATGCACCAGCCAGTTCACCCAAAAGCTTAAGCTGTTGAGGAAAGGCGAGCAATTCACTTATACTTCAACACTGGACATTGATAAATCATATCAACATCAATGCTGCTATTCAATCCGTCGCAACAAAGATCCAACATCGAAATTAATGTTGCTATCTGATTAGTGGCATAACAAATTGAGTGTGGCGAGACAATCAAACTCACACTACGTATACAAACACCTTGAAACTCGGAAGATTGCCTTGGGTTGGAATTTAATGGGAAACTACCTGCATTGTTATACTACTCTAATTTACATCGCTGGACACCAAAAGCACATATTTGTATCGCCCATCGGGAGAAAAGAGATACCTTTTTTTCCATCCGGAGGGCGAAAAGGACCTTTCTCCCAGACAATCCAAATCAGCCAAAAAAACAGATCCAAAATCACACAACTAAAAAGCATCCCCAAAAAATAAACCATCACGAAGTAATCACCGCTAAAGCACAAACCTACGCATATATTCTTCGCCTTGGAACGAACGCCCGCGAGCCGCTCAGATCCGGCGCCTTGGGCACAGATCCGGACCAAATCCCTTCGACAAGCAAACCGACGAGGCGCGCAAAGGACAGGGACGCGGATGCGGGAAGGCGGGGGGAACGTAATGGAATCGATGCCATACCTTACCAGGCGGGCTAGGAGCATAGGGTGGTGGCGGTGGCGGTGCCTCCCCACGTGATGGCCGCTTGCCTACACGCCTCGCCTGGCAGCCCGCCTCAGTCCCGCGCGGTGGCGTGGATGCGAGGAAGAAGAGACAGAGTGCCGCAGCCGCCTCAGTCACGCGCGGCGGCGTGGATGCGGGGAAGAAGAGACAGAGAGCCGCAGCCTGCCTGCCCTCCGGTTTCTACCCGCGACGTGCTACGTTACTTTTTATAACAGCAACCACCCGTCGCCTGCTCCTCCCTCTCCTCCTCGGCACCGCATCGCCTCTCGCGCTCCGCCCGTTTTTAACCACTGCTCGTTTTCGGGCTTGCCCCAATGGAAGGCAAAGTATTACCAGCTTTTCTCTCACCCTACTGACCTATCTCACCTTTTCTTTTCGTAAAATTACACATTATAAATTACCAGAAAATTACCAATTTTAATTTCTATTTTATAAAACTATACATTTTAGAAGAAAAAAATTGTATCATAAAACTATATATATTAGATTGATTATTTCTTATAACATGTGTGACACTATAGACCTAAGTTATAGCGTCACATGAAAAAAAAATGATCAATTCTACAACCGACACAAGTTTTTCTAAAATATTTAATTTGTGAAATAAGAGCTAAAACATATGCTTTTCTGATATTTTGCATAAAAAAATTTATAGTTTTTTACGAAATTTACTCTTTCTTTTCTGTGGAGCCGGCCGTGGCTTGGCTAATAATCTCTAGGAGGGCGGTCTAATGGGTTGATGGGCAACAAAGCTTTGGAGCAATCTAAATGTTGAGGTGCTTGTAATTGCGTAGACATTTTGGCGTAAACGTGACGTGCCCTGTGTGATGGTTAGCGAATGCAATGATACACTAATAATGTTACATATTGCATGTTTGGTGAGTTTCAGGCATCATTTTTATCTCCAACATTTTGCTCATGCCTCCAAAATAAGCAGCTCCTCTCAAACGGAGAGCGAAAGTTACCTAACTCTACCACTTGTGACATTATTCGTTATGGTGTAAAAGCATATTTCCTATTCCAAACTATAGACGACTCGTTTTTACCTGTTACATTATTAAAATACATAGGTTTTCCCTGCAAAAAAAATATGTTTTTTTTTCCAAATCTTACTGCTACTTTGTTACCGGTTCTTCACCGGGATCAGTGTATCCATGGTCCTAGCGGACCCAACCTGGCGTTAGGTTAGGCACTTGCACCTGCTACTGCTAGGCACAACACAAAGGCGATCCGGGAACTCACGAGCAGCCGCTAGCCCACAGCAATAGTATTGTGTCTCTACATTCCGTGCCATTGACACCACCATTTGGTCCCCACGACGACGAGTGAAGTGTACTGTGGCGTTTGGATTGGGCTCGACGCAAGCAAGCTGACAACGGCATCCCCATCCATCCTCTCTCCCGGTTGGTAGCCGATCACATTGCTTGATGTGATCTTAAGCTGTTTTATTCCAACGGACAAATCGGCCTGCTTAATTATAGAGTGTCAATGCGTTGTTTGTTCTATCATTGGGGTTAGTTCTCTGCAGATTTGTAATTTTTTTTTGTGGGAACTGGTGCAATGATTTCTTCGATTATGGGAGTGCCAGAATTGATGAAATGGCAAAATGTTTATTACCACTGAATCGGCTTTGGGGGGTATACTGAAACTGTAGCCCCAATTCTACATTCTTTTTCACAAGAAAATAAGCGAGTAGTATCCTGTAATGTGTCTGGTTCTCCTCATGTAGACTGTCAAAACCCTTGAAAATTACGGCTCGAGATTGCGTCAGATTTCAATTGCGTTGGACTATCTGAGGTGCTTTTTTTAAGATAATGAAGATTATATTTTCTGGTCTCTGCATTGTGAGATGCACATAGCCAAATAATTATTACATATTTATAGCCAAACAGTTGTGAAAGAAAAAAACAAATAGATTCTATAGAAATGTTACAACAAGCAAAAGTAAACATGAAACAAAATTTCTTAATTCATACACAGCATGTTACTAATTCTCCATCCATCCCTGATGAAGAGGTCCCTGACTACCATGTCTAGCAATCTGCATTCCGAAGATAACACATCCTGGGCCTCCTGAGACTGCAGCACATACTATAAATGCAATCAAGTGATACACATAAAGACAACCTGCAAAGCATTAGAGTTTTTCTTCTTATCAAACACCACATCATTCCGATATATAACCAAATTGGCCAACACAAAACTGCCGCGCTAACCAAAATGTGTTTCTGTAAATCTTTTACAAATCCCATTAACTAGTTCCCAAATATATCTGTCATGTTGCTAAGAGGTGACAAATTAAGATTTAATTCTCAAAAATATTTGTCATGTTACTAGGAGGTGGTAAGTTAAGAACCACTTAAATAACACGCAAAGCAACACGAGATGGTAATCAGTCATCGCATCTTTCACTACCCTCCCTCGTAATCTTTCCTCCAGCCTGTTCTATTGGAGATCTTTTGTTTCTCATCGTTGCTCCCAATGCCTCTAATGACTATATAAATAAATAAATAAATAAATAAATAAGTTACAGAAAGCAACCTGTGATTTGCTTTGACTCGTCAAGTGCGATCGATCAGTACCTAGGATTGGATTGCATGGGGTGGTGGCGCGGATCTATCCATAAACTCCGTTGTTTGTTCATGTGTTAGATCTGATTACTGCCACAGGAATGGCTTACACTTGCACAGTTGCGCTCCTGAAGATAACACAACAGATAAACCCTCGGCATGTGCATTTGGTGGGAAGATGCCTAGTTTCCTTCCTTCCCGGGCTCATCCTCGCCGCTTTGCGCCGGGGTGGGTCAGCGCTCGCCAGAAAACTGGCGTCAATGGCAGACCCCTCTTGCCCGAGCGTCGAAACCAAAGTTTTTCATCTCAAAAAAGAAGAATGTTTTTTCTATGCAACCACAGTGTCCCACACGGCCTTGATTGGCGGTAATAGTTTACTACCGACCACAATTGTGGTATTAGCAAATTTTTTACGGAAAGTCTAAAGAACGGTATACCGTTCAAATGCAAAATAACGAAAGAGTGAAGCTACGCTACGGTATATGCGTGAGTCACATGACGGCGGATTAGCATGTTATGTGTATGCAGCGCATGGGCGTGGGCAGGAGGCAAATGGGCATAAACATCATGAAACTTTTCCATGAAATTCATTTATGAAATATCTTATCCGTAAAAAATCATAAAACTCATCCATGAAACCTAATGAAACTTATATGTGAAACCTAATGAAACTTATCCGTGAAACCTAATGAAACTTATTCTGTAAAATCTGATGAAACTTATCCGTGAAACCTAATAAAACTTATTCTGTAAAATCTGATGAAACTTATCCGTAAGATAAGTTTCATGAATTTTCCTAATGTTTCATGAAATTTTAACACCGAAACTCATGAAACTTATCACCGAAACTCGTGAAACATTATAATGAAACTCATGAAACTTATCACTGAAACTGATGAAACTTATCACCGAAACTACACTGAAACTCATGAAACTAAACGCTGGAACTCATGAAACTAAACACTGAAACTCATGAAACTTATCATTGGAACTCATGAAACTAAATACTAAAACTCGTGAAACTAAACACTAAAAATCAACCAACATTTTTAAGCTAGCTATCCTGTCAAAATTGGTTCCGATGCGAATGAAGTGGAGGAATATATGCGTGGGATCAGGTGCATAAACTGGATGGGAAATCAACACTGGATCCTATTCCGTTAGAAGGATCCTGAACGGTATACCGTAGTGTAGCTTCACTCATTTTTTATTACTTTAGTTACAAGCATAATTAATAACAATAGGATAACATTGTTATAAAAACAAATGCATTGATATTGTATAATATCATAGCATAAGTACTTATTATCATGTATACAAGCATGTACAAATATATGACAATGAAAAGCAACAGTGTCATTCAACTAACAACAAAAGGCTCAAGTTGATTAAATTGTTCTCGGATATCGGGCTGCCTTAATTAAAAGACCTCCTCACCACTAAGGACAGAATCATAACCTAATTTGTGACAACATTATCAATCAAATTTACAAGAAACATATTTTAATACCTCACTGCTAGTTATAACCAATCAATCGATTACTTAAGACCATATAAATATCAAACTCAAGACAAGCCTACTAACCATACAAAGCTTAATTACTGCCAACAAGAGCATGACATTGATCAAAACAGTAAGGCAGAAGCAATGACAGCAAGCACAAATACACACACACACACACACTTAATCAATGGTAAGCAAATGAACTAATCAAGTACTCCCTCCATCCTGAAAAAGATGTTGTCGAAGAGAGCTGTGAGATGGTTCGGAAAAGAAGTCGTTTGAGATTTGTTGACCAGATTTACCCTTCCGTTAGTGATATTTATTGCCTTTAACTACACCATTTTTTCCCAAAAGGTCAACAGCAGACGTCGTTTCCTATTCTCGTATGGAGTATAAAGCCATACTACTTGCAGGTAAGCATCGTACTCCTCCATTCACATCTAAGTCCCAGCTAGCACATACTCCTCGGCTCCTCGCCAGTGCAGCTACAGTTAGAACTCGCCAAGGATGGAGCCGTCGCTGGTGCAGCTGCTGTCCTTGCCGCGGCCGTCTCCATCCTCACCGTCGCCGGTGATGTATCTGTCCTCGCTGGTGCCTTAGTTGACAGTACCGTAGCTAGCAAATTTTTTGGTAGTAGAGCAGCGAAGGTGAAGGGAATGACTGCGCTAAAAAAAAGAAAGAAAGCGTGCGACGCGCAAAACAGAAACACGAGTAAAGCACAGCACTAAAAAATTAGAGTGCGGCCCACAGGAATCGAACTGCTGACCTCACGGATCAACACGGAGTATCTTACCATCTTGCCATGCAATCATATCTGGTTGGGATTGAGTACCGCATTTATTAAGGGTATACGTGGAAAAAGAAACCCGTCATTAACCACACCTTGGTATCCTCATTGCTCTCTAAAATGACTTCTTTTTTAGGATGGAGGGAGTATATTTCAGATTATGAAAAACTAAAAGTATTGTTACAAATTGTCTCTCTACAGCCCAATCTTCGTAGAACAAGCAGCCACCCCACATGCAAGGTCCTAAAGACAATCAATTGTCTAGTTCCTTTGCACAAACAATAAATTTCGGAAATGAAATCACTTTTAGTGCAATGACTGATTGTCCGTGTCAAGGTTAGGCTCGTCAAAGACAACGTCCCAAAAAATAATATCACTGCTACAATGCAGCAGAATCACCGACGAGTGTTTCGGAGATATAAAGCCACGGATCACCGAATAATGCAATTTACCGGAAGGTCCCAAGAAGCAGCAAAAGGTGCTTAGGAACCCAAAATCAACTCCCTGGAGGAGGGAGATAGCTTCATCAAGTAAGTCACGAAGGACTTGCTACATAATCAACCCAAACCGAGTGCCACTTCTCACTGAACCTATCCAACCAAATCGGACAAGCATTCGGCTATGAACCAAGCCACACCAAGATTAGCCAAGCACTCGGCAACAGAGAGAGCACCGGCATATTAAGATTTTCCCGTAGCCCTCACGTCGATGTTTCTCTAAGAACGAATGCAAAGCACCTCAGATTACTCACTAACGTGGCATCCACAAGGTGATTGAGCATGAATCGAGGATAGAGACAGCATGGCGTGAAGGGAAGCCAAGAATCCACCCTCGAAACACACGGATTTGGGAGGATTAGGGATTTGATCAATTGGGGGAAAATCAATTGTTTTTCAACCAAGGAACTCCCTGCCATTTTAAAGGAGCACCAGAGAGGAGTTCGAGGAGTGGGAGCAACGGCTGCCGAGAACGTCGCCACCACGCCGCCGAATACGGGGAGGCTTCGCCATGGGACTTGGTCGCCGCCGCCTCCCTCTCGCCCCCTGGACTCGCTCCTCTACTTCCTTGCCACTAAGGCTAGGGCACCTACTGCTTTAGCCTCAGTCGGCTGGGCTGACTTAGCCTTATGGATCAGGACAATCCAGTTGATCTCTGAAGTACAACAGTAGCTGTCACTTTTCGAGCCCCTTAAAATTGGTCATTAATAAAATTTAGCTCTTTTTCATTCGAATTTTTGAAACTAGCCTCTTTGGTCATTCGGAAGGCGCGATAGGCAACATGAGTCATCTGCTGCGCCAAAAGAACTCGGCAGGAATCTCTACCCCAACTATCAAGCCACTATACCTTGGAAGGACATGCAAACAGTGGTTAATCGAGAGATTAAATAAGAAATTTGATTAAGTAGCGATCTGACATGCGTAAACTGCGATTGTTGGGAGTGGCGTCAGCTTGGGCGTAGAGTTCCTTCGTTTGGTGAGGATACTGACCAATCCTGTTTGATGGAAACCAGTCGCTTAGCATGTATTTCCAGCATGACAGTGTTGTTTGTTGCAACTTCCCCTGAATCGTAGCATCTTCTTGCAAAATTAACGAAATGCTTAGTTCTTTTTCACGTTGTCGTTGTTTGGACTGTACTAGACTAGTTTGATCCGTGTTTATTTCATTATTTGGTTTGGTTTCATGTTTAGGATGATTTTGTTAGAATAGTCCTACATTGGTTGTGGAAGGGCAAATGATCTAACTTATAAGTGGGGGAGTCCCTCACCTCTTAAACTAGCTTTTGGGGTTGAGAAGGCCCTTACGATCCAACAATTGGTATCAGAGAACGGTTCTAACATCTTTGGCCCGATGGACACTAGGGTGTGAAGGCCTGATGGACCGTGGCCCTGAGGGACCCGTCGATTGTGCGGTGAAGGCGGTGAATGGTGAGAGATCTGCAATATGTGAAGGGGGGATTGTTAGAATAGTCCCACATTGGTTGTGGAAGGGCAAAGGACCTAACTTATAAGTGGGGGAGTCCCTCACCTCTTAAGCTAGCTTTTGGGGTTGAGAAGGCCCTTACGATCCAACAGATTTTAGATGTGCGTCATTCATTTCAACGCTGGATCTATTGCTGTTTCAGACATCTGAATACTACAAATGACTCGGGTCAACCATGAATATGAATTCTTTTGGTTAAGAACTCAACGATAAGCTGAATTAGAACTTGCTGCTTTGTTTTTGTTTCGTGAACTTTGTAACCTCCTATATGCTTTCAATATAAGCCGGAAGAAACCTTTATATATATAAAAAAAAGAATTAAAACTTGCTTCTGTTACCAAGGATGTTGGCACTGTGTTTCAGAATTCAGATGAGCGTTTTTTGAGGTGTAGCTATGTGCTGGGTTTTAAAATTCTCAATTGCTCCCCTGTTACTACAAGATGTATCAAACAAAACGCCTACCGTTTGATATCACAAACATGATATACTTTCATACATATGAAGAAGCTACTGAGGATGGATATTGCAGGACTTCGTAATGCTTTGTTTTAGTGGATTAGCTTGTAGATACGTGTACAGTATACATATTCAGATCTCGCACATGATTAGCTACGTTTATTTAGAGACTCTTTCCACAAATTTTACATTAGCATACGCACGGACCAACACTGTAAATAAGGATCCTCAGGATTGCCAAAAGAATTTCTCATAGCACAGTTGGAACTCTTAAATTAAACTATGGTCGCCCTTCTACTGAAATTCTTTACCTTCTGTGCTGACTGATCTTCAGATCCGCCTCGCATGCCGCTGGAAGATATGTGACCATAGCCTCCTTTGATATTCAAATCTAATAGGAGCAGGCCTTCATCTGGAGTGTATTTCACATCCTCAGCCTCCTGAATTCCATGGTAGAGCTGAAAGCCCAGATTGCTGCTATTTCTGAGGTTGTCTTCAGATATGGCTTTCGCCAGTTGTCCATTGTTCTGTTCACACACTTGCGTCGCATTGCCCATGAATCCTGAAAGAGCTAGGTTGAAGTCTGTAAGCTGCGATCTGGTTGCTTCTAGGTTTGCAGTTTCACTTGCATCATAAGAAAGGTTTTTCTGGGCTTTCTCTAGTATTGCTTGCAGGTATTTCCCTTGGGCCTCAATGCGCATTTGCAGCTTCTTCTGAACCTGCATGTATAGGAGAACACTACAAGGTTAAATTTTCTGTTCTTGAAGTCTGAAAGGGGAGGATTGAAGTAGAGAAGCTCATGTTGTCGATGCTTTGGAAATCTTACCTCAAGCTGTTCGTGCAGTTCCCTTTGGACTTCAATTTGATACTTTAGTGCATCCGCGAGTGGTGTTTCCCTGATTCATGCCAAAATGTTCCAAGAAATGGTAAGCTAGACCGAAAGCGATCATGAAAACCGAGAAGAAAAATGGTCACAAAATCCATAAAAGAAAAACAGTATTCAGTATCCATAAAAGAAATTGATACTGCTTCAGAGAGAGAGAGAGAGAGAGAGAGAGAGAGAGAGACTGTGTGACATGCAACTGTAAACCGTATTTATTTATTTTTTATCAAAGTTAAAGTTCAATCTGGCCGGCCGACTTTTATAATGCTAGTTGTTTCCGATTGAATGATATAGACCGATTCCTGAATCCTGATCCGGGTATTTTGTGTTACCTCATCATCTGTTTTTTAGGTTATTTTGTGGAAGTACTTTATGTGATGTCACTATAAAATGCCGTTTATGCAACACATTAATTAAACACCTGATCTGCATAGGTTCATAAGCTCACATATATTCATTCCTTAACACATCAATGTCCCTTTCGTATGATCTCATCTTCCAAATCATCGGCAGTCCAGCACAATGTAGGTAAACACGTTTTTGTGTATAAATTAGAGAAGTTTTTATAGTGTATTATACTGGTAGTATATAATATGTAGTAGAAGTTAAATCTAGCCATTGATTTGTTAAAAGTATTCCTCCTACTATACCATCGGATAAAGTATAAATAAGTACTAGCTAATCTAATCCATTGGATCGAAAAAATGAACGTCCATATTGAATTTACTGTACCATAAAAAAGCTCATAAATTAAACACAGTATTTTCTTTGTAAGAGTAGACTATGTATATTTAAATCAAGGGATAATTTATACAATACCACTCTAAACATTGGCAACCATTGGGATACCACTTCAAAGTTTTTCTTTAGAGAATACTACTATAAATATGTTTGGATTCACACCATACAATTTCTCCTCATTTCCCCAGTTTTAATTCATTCTGCACCTTTTGCCCCGTGTGAAAAGACATTTTTGTCCCCAGTCGCACTCGCCTGAGCACGGGATGGTGCGACCCAACTAGCTAGTCATTGATGTTGTCTAAACTTGACATTGTGTAATGGATGTTATGTATATCACTTAAGTAAGGGATCCCCTTAAGTAATTTTTGCTAGTATGTGTCGGTTGTGATATGCAAACGTTAGGATATATATTTTGTGATGGTTTATTTTAGATGCTTAAGTATGGATGGCCTCATGTACATTTGTTTTCAATGCAACTGTATTATATGAAGTATGTCTATGCATTGGAGTTTTAGTCTAGTCATCACTTCTCTTGAATTTGATCTCTCACACCAAAACACACAAAGTATTGCAATGAAACAACAACACTAACAAGTGGCAAAGATGTCCTTTCACATGTCTCATGTAGAATAGAATTGTGTGTGTCCTATATGATCCCACACCCTTTATTTGTAGCGTGAATAACAATCGTATTACAATTGAACTCTATCGAATTTGATTCTAATTGGATTATATCCCTAATTTAACCAGACTATCCCGGATTATATCCCAACACCCCTCTCAAGATGGGCTAACAATATCAATCATGCCCATCTTGTTATATATATTGTAGCACCCTGGCTGGGACCTAACCGTTTAGTGAAGTAATTAGCCAACTATTCGTTAGACTTGGTGTACTCCAGCTTCAGTATTTTGTCATCCAGTTTCTCCTTGATAAAGAACATATCGATTTCAACATGCTTTGTATAATCATGATGTACCAGATTGTTAGCAAGTTGATCACAGATTTACGGTCACAATGCAATACCAAGGTACCACTCCTCAACACCCAAGTTTAGATAATAGGCCCTTCATCCATATCATCTCACTCAAGCTTAACGTCATTGCTCTATATCATGCCTCTGTGGTAGATCGAGCTATAACTTCCTACTTCTTACTTCTCCGTGACACAAGGTTACGCCTACAAAGATGCAATATCTAGATGTAGACATCTATCATCTATATTGCTCGCCCAATCAGCATCATAATATACTTCATTACTACAGAAAGGCTTATATTAGACTCCTCATCACTGACCCTTCTAGCAAAAAAACTGTCAGTGATGACAAGAGTACTTGTCACTGACGGTTTTTTCAATAAAACTGTCTATGATGAGGTCCTCATCACTAACACTTCTAGCAAAAAACCGTCAGTGATGAGTGCCCTTGTTATCACTGATGGTTTTTTTGCTAGAAATGTCTATGATGATGACACCTATCATTGACCCTTGTAGCCAAAAACCATCAGTGAAGTATCATGGTTTTTTGCTAGAATCGTCTGTGATGAGGTGTTATCATAGATGATTTTTTGCTAGAACCGTCTGTGATAAGCATTTCCTAGAAATAAGTATAGAGAGCTGTGAGGCCCTCGACCCACCTAGGGTTTCCCGAGCTATTTTTGATGTGAGTGCGATTGTGAGGCAATCTGGTGCAAGGAGATTGTGGATTTGGAAGAGTGATTGTAGATCATTTTGTTCTTGGTGATCTAAGGTTAGTAATTGGTTCTATTGCATTATATTGAAGATCCAGCTTGGTATAAAGAGAGAATATTTGAAGATATGGTTTAGATCTAGCTTAGTGTAGATTCATTTGTTATTTATGTTCTAAAGTAGTAATTGGTTCTAATAGTATTATACTGAAGATGTAGCTAGCTAGCTGGGTAAAGAGAGAATTGAAGATCCATTTTATTCTTTTTATGTAAGAAGCTAGCTAGCTAGCTTGATAAAGAAAGATCTGAAAATTTTAAGATATATATGCAATTAATTTGAGTCTTGGAGCACTGAAGCTAACTAGTGCATAAGTAATTTTAGATGTAGCTTGTAGCTAGATCCATTTGTTGTTTGTGATCTAAGAGGTAGCTAGTTTTGTAAAGAGAAAATTAAAGATATATACTTGGTTTAGCTAGCTAGTTAAGTTGTCCTCCAATTTAAGAAATGTGTGCATGTGCATGCACTTCTGGTGTACTTCATTATTTAACACTTATATATTGTTATATACGTAGTGTACGTAGATGAACCGAAGCTGAATGTACGCTGCGAACCTTGTGAGTGCCGAGTACATTAATGACTCCTCTGCTTTTAGAAGAGATGCAGGAGAGGATATGCTTAATAAGGGGTCCAATTTATGTCTTGTCCATGCATTGACTGCTACAATATAAGGATGTTTAGTAACTCAACTCATATCGAAGTATACTTGATTATAGGGGTTTTCAAAAGGGGGTATACATGTTGGACTGTCATGGTAAAGAGCAGATTGTACATGAAGCAGGCAGTACTAACATCGCCTACGAAGTCAACAATATGTCGGATGATATCGATTGCGCTTTCCATGAGGATAGGTTGCAGAATGACAATCTGGATCAGATACTGCGTGATGCAGAAAGGAACCGTGATGACAGAGAGTATGGTAAATTTTGGGGCTTGATGGATGACTAAGAGAAACCTTTGTTCCCAAGCTGCAAGTCGAAATACACAAGGTTATTGCCCCATGCTTGAACAATTGAAATTGAAGGCAAGCAACGGTTGGTCAAATAAGAGTTTCACAATGCTATTAACTCTATTAGCGAACATGCTTCTGGAGGGAAATAAGTTACCGACAACCACATACAAAGCTAAGAAGGTTCTTTGTCTCTTGGGAATGGAAGTAGAAAGAATACATGCATGTCCGAACGACTGTATCCTCTACCGTAAAGAGTACATAAACTTGCATGTATATCCGGTGTGCAACTCATCCTGGTACAAGTGTAAGAATACCCCAAATGACAACGACGAGGGCATCAAGGTGAAGAAAGGACCTCCTGCTAAGGTGGCATGGTATCTACCTGTAGTTCCTCGTTTAAAGTATTTATTTGCCAACCCAAGGGATGCAAAATTGTTGCGTTGGCACTCGAAGGAGTGTAAGAATGATGGAATACTAAGACACTGCTGATTCTTCCCAGTGGAGAAACATCAATAGGATGTTAGCAAAATTCGGTGCAGAACTGAGTATAGATGGAATGAATCCTTTCGATAACATGAGCAGTCGACATAACACTTGGCCTGTGAATCTTTGTATCTACAACTCTCCTCTTTGGTTGTGTATAAAGCAGAAGTAAATTTTGCTATCCATACTTATCCAAGGACCGAGACAATCAGGGAACAACATTGATGTGTACCTAGCACAGTTGGTGAAAGATCTAAAAACACTATGGGTTCTTAGGGTACAGGTATGGGATGCGTGCAAATGAGAAAACTTCACTTTGCACTGCTTGTTGTTCTATACCATAAATGATCATCCTACCCTTACTAACCTTTCATGCCAGAGTACAAAAGGAGCAAAAGCCTATACTCACTGCTTAAATGATACCGAGAGTGTGTGGCTAAATCACTCGTGCAAAATCGTGTACATGTGTCACCGTAAGTTCCTTTGGAGGAATCACCCATATCACAAAATGAAGAAACAATTCGATAGAAGGAACGAGGACGATTCAGCTCCAAGGCCTTTAAATGGTGAATCTGTTTATGATGTGGTTAAGGATTTGGATGTTGTGCTTGAAAAGGGACGTAAATCGAGGACCCGTGAGAGAAGCATATGGAAGAATAGATCAATATTTTGGGACCTACCTTATTGGGAACACCTAGAAGTTCATCATTCAATCGATATCATGCACGTAGAGAAGAATGTATGTAATAGCTTGATTAATCTCTTACTGAACATTAGGGCAAAATAAAGGATGGTATCAACGCACGGCTTGACTTGGTTGATATAGGCATCAGACCTAAGTTAGCACCGAAAGAAACCGATAAAGGCTGAACATACTACAAACCTCGCCTTGTATAGGTTCACCTTGACTTCAGGAGTTTGTTTCACTGTAAAGACCCATTTGCATCCCACTTTTTTCTTTCCTATTGGAAGTGGAACAGATCATGATCTCAAGTATTGTTCTTCTGAAGTGCACCAAGCTCTTCTTTCATAGCATCCTGCTTAGCAACCCGCCAATCATTTGAAACAGGCACTATTTGGAGAGATGCAATGAATGCTTTGTATACATGAGAATATAGGAATATGAGATGAAATTTGTAATATCATGCTCAAAGCCATACACGGTGGAGGCTTTCTAGCATCAGCTCTAATTGCCTTACGTTGTGCAATTGGTAACTCTAAATGAGAGAAATCAGAAGGAATTGCCACTTTCTTCAAAGCGAGGCAAGGAACTTGATGGAGACTTGAGGAGAGATTTGGGACTAAGACTGAATCAATTGGAATGGTTGGTTGTTCAGGTTGTGGTTTCTCTGATAAAACTTGCTCATCTAATGGTGCAAGTGCAGACGACGATGGCTGTTTCTCCTCTGTCTCCTAAAGCGTATTCTCTGATACACCTTCAATTCTTCCAGGACTATCACTTCTCTTGCAGATTTTGTATCCAGACTCAGAGGGACACGAAATTGTCCCCGCAACAACTTCTTCACACAATAGAACGAAGAATTGGGAATTGCTTCTTCAAAGATCGGTCTATCCTTCCACTGGGAATTAAGAGATTAATACTACTTCACTCAGTGGTCTCATGAAGTACAATACACATTTGATCTTGGTGAATCAAAGAGTTGCAAGCCTATTGCATCTATCATCGGGGAATCAGCTAGTATTCATCAAGTGATTACGCAACTTATCATTGATACTACGTCGTGAAGATCAGGCACCCCCGTATCATCTCGGTATCCACATCCTCCAAGCCATGCTTGTCTTGTTTACAGGCTCAACACAAGTCTCTTGCCAATAATGCTCCACCACTTTCGTCCTTAGAATTAGCTGAGCCCTTTGAGACCAACTTAGGTAATTCTTGCTTCCTTCTAACTTTACATCAGTCAACATCAGCTCTAGCTTTAGTTCGAATCATCCTGTTCTAGCCCTCAAACCAATCATACATGTCACTAAAAGGTCATGTAATATGCTTCTCATATCACCTTGTGTGATTAGTGAGAAAGTTGATTCAACAATTACCCCTTCTTATCTTCGACCGTCTTCATTGCCACGTCCTCTTCCTGCTTCTTCATAGCTTCAATCTCATCTCATACGAACAACCGAAGCAATGCCGATCACAAATCTATGCCGTGTATATCTCCACGATCACGGCAATCCTTCAAGCATCAATGTCAACATAAATCATATACGTAGCAACCTTGATGCACATGCGATATAAAAAATGGCAAAAAAAAAAAGACTCAGCAAAACTATATATTTTTTTTCTCTTTTTTTTCCTCTCCTTTTCTATTCTTTCTCTCTCCTTTTTTTCCGGCCGGCTGGCTACTTCTCCTTTTCTTTCTCTGCTCTCTCTTCCTCTCGACGACGGCCCGAGCGAGCAGCGAACTCCCCAATCCAGAGCGCGGGCCGAGCAGCAGTGCCCCTGAGCACTGACGATGGCGGCCCGCTCGGCGGCGCCCCGAGCGGATCTGAGCGCTGGTGGCCGAGCAGCGTCACCCCCTCGGCCCCTCGTGCGGATCCAAGTGATGACGACCCAACCAGTGGCTCCCCCGAATGGATCCGAGTGACGGCAGTGAGGATGCGGCGTAAAATGGGAGAAATGAGGGAAAATGATGTTGTCAATTGTGTGAATTCAAACATCTATGGAGTGGTGTTATTTGAAGAAATTTTTTTGAAGTAATATTCGAGTGGTTGCTAACTTTAGAGTGGTGTAGTGTGAACTATCTTTAGATCAATGATGGTACGATCTATCATTATATATCTTTCTCTACTATAAAGCAACAGTTGGTGGCAGTGGTGAGTTCTACCCACGTCATTAATTACCCTGTTTAATTGCCCTGCTTAATTGCCCTACGCAAAAAACGAAGCGTTGTTTTAATTAGCCAGCTTTCGCAAGAAACGAAGCGTTAAAGATAAATGTTTGATCTTGTGAAATATTTTTTTTATTTTTTTATTTTTATTTTTCGTTATCAATTTTGTTTTTCGTAGCAATGCACGGGCATGTAACTAGTACTATTATAAAGCAACAGTTGGTGGCAGTGGTGAGTTCTACCCACGTCATTAATTGCCTTGCTTAATTGCCCTACTTAATTGCCCTACGCAAAAAACAAAGCGTTGCTTTAATTAGCCAGCTTTCGCAAGAAACGAAGCGTTAAAGATAGATGTTTGATCTTGTGAAATAATTTTTTTTATTTTTTAATCTTTATTTTTCGTTATCAATTTTGTTTTTCGTAGCAATGCACGGGCATGTAACTAGTAACTTCTATTTCGTACCCTGCCGACTACACGATGCTGCTAGTTCGTTCTATGCGTCTTCCTGGCCATGATGGCGCGCGTGTCCATGGACGCAGCACAGTCAAGATGCGGTTGATCCTACTGGATTCAAGACCTGAATGTTCCTCAGGCATCATTGTTGTATGGGATTTGATAAACATCATCCGGATGTTTTTATTGTTGAAATCACTCAAATCTAGGACCATCAGATCATTGTTGAGATTCGGAAGGATCGATTACATCCGATCCTATGATTTGATCTAACGGCCTGGTGATATCCGGGTTGGGTATCCAATGGTCCAAAATTTGGATGTTAGCTAAGATAAAAACATCCGGATGATACCTATACACTTGTTGTATTACAATTTAGACATGAATGCACTGATGTGAAAGCAAGCATGTAAGCTGGAAGCATGGTATACTTACCCCATATTGTTATTTCCAGCAGACGGGACGTTAGGAGGTACCGGAGAGGAAAAACTGATGCCTTGTGCAGCAAATGCTGTGAAAAGAGCAATTAAGGGCATGTGAGATGTGGAACAGGAAAAAAAAAGAAGGAAAAATGTATGTATCAGTGTCAATTATCAAATGCTTTATCCTTTTCACTGTAGCTTGTTAGCACTTGGCACTTAATATTAGTATTTGCAAGGCACATATATTATATATACCTCCTCCGTTGGTTTCCAGGCCTGTATCTTTCTTGTTCTGCTTTCCTAGCCTGTATTTCTGAGGGCAAAAACCATCGCCAAGAAGTACGAATTAGCACCGGGGTGAAGCAAAAGAAACAATGAAACAACAGCAGGTGTATAAGGAAATCGCAAAGAATTAGTAGAGCTGATCAAACCTGAAGATGGCTCTTCAGGTGGTACAAGGTGAGCCCTTTCATGCCCATCAGTCTCAGCACGGACTTTGGCGTCGCCTCTGTTCAAGCACAGTCAAATGGCAAACGAAGTTATAACTCCCAAAACGAAAGTTCTAGCAACGACTACGACTACTTGTGCCAGTAGTGTGGTTGTGTACATGGATCAGGAAAGCTAGCAGAGGGACACCATGCGTGCGTCATCGACCGAACGAATACAGGGATCACTTTGGCATCTTTAATTCTGCGAGGAGCTGGCTTTATCCAAGCTAGGATAGATATGCAAAACTTTTGCTTCGAAAATGGGATTTACTCCGTAGCTACCGCCCTACTAAAGAAGTTTGTGCCGGATCATTTCGATCGCCAAATTGCAAGCCAATTTCCTGTGCAAATATGCCGCTCTAATAAGCCAAACAGAGCAAACGGATTTCGAGTTGGAGCTTGGAACAGGCAGCAGCAGCTGAGTCCTGCAATCATCCTACTGTCCTATCAGCTCCGATTGGTTCCGTACCAGCTAGCTAGGCTGTGTTTGGACTTCGGACACATGCATGTGATGCAGTACACAGAGAGCGGGAGCATGTTGGATTGTTTGGTGGAATGGAACTTACTGTCTGGCCCGCCGAGCTTGGTGACGGCCTCGACGAAGCGCTCGTGCAGATCGGGCGTCCACCGCAGCCGCGGCTTGGGGTCCCGCGACAGCACCACCCCCGCGCCGACGCCGACGCCGACGCCGACGCCGACGCCGTAGCCCGCCCGCTCCATCCCCTCGAACATGATGATCTCTGCCTCCGGCCGGTCGAGCAATCGATCGGTGGTATATCACGACTAGCTCGCCCTACCTCGCGCGCGCGGCCGACCGGCCGGCCCGATCTCACGGTACGGTACAGTGCGAATCTGGTGCGGCGGGAGTTAGCGTAGGATTTCGGCGAAGCCTGAGGAGGAGGATCCCTGATGGGAATGTGTGATATATGGCGTCCGATAGCTGGGCGGAGACGGAGACAGCGAGAGAAGAGAGGAGGGTGCTATGTAGACAGGCGCTGAGAGAAAAAGAGAGAGAGGCGCCGTGGCGGGCGGGAGAGTGGCGGATGGAAAAGAGGAGAGAGAAAGGGGGGCACCGCGCCGCATCGCATACCATTATGTACCCAGTACCCATGTGTGTGTGCGGATTCTCAGGGAACCTTACGCCGTTGGGGCAAAGCCCCGGAGCAAAACAAACGCACGCCACGGCTAAGCCAACCGGCGTGTGCACACGGACGCCGGCGCCGCTCGATCGTCTCGTCGGCCAGTGGCGTAACTTGGGGGGAAAAATGGAGAGGGCGTTTATGGCATATGTCTTACTTACGCCGGAACGACGACGCGCTACGAAATACATTAAAAATGACAGACAGCTATAGACTTTAAGTACCTGGGCACCGTGGTCGAAGACGATACGTTCGCCCCAGCGCACCTCCACGGTACGTCCGTCACTGTCGCCGGGCGATGTGTGCTCTGGTGCTCGTGGAGGAGGAGCTGGTCAGCGCACGGGACAGGACAGGGAGGCGGCATGTGGGAGGGCGCCCAGCGCGGACACACCTCGCCGACATGAGCGGCCCTGCCATGTGTACATGTGTGCCGCTGCGTTCTGGTCATCGGCCAGAGAGGGAGGCTGCCTGGTCCGATCATTACTTACTAAATTTGCCTAAAGAACAGTACTGGTGATTAGGTGTCGCATCACCGGTCAATGATCAAGATAACACGTCGCACGACAGATAGAAGGACTCTTGGGTCTGATTGTTTAAATAGTTTAGACTATGTCGTGGTGGACAAATTAGAATATATTATTAATGAGCTTTCATTATAAATATGATATTTTATTGTATAAAAAAATTAATTTAATAAAGAGAAAAATTTTGCCTCCCAATATCGTGTGTGCTCCCATGATTATTCTTACTATTCGATCAGTGTATTGCGTTTGATCTACGGCGATCATCATCGTTTTATAACACTGTTGACGCCAAAAAAGTGATGAAGGGTTAACAGACCAAGCCTGTAGCCGTTGCGCGCTTCGCCTCCAACCCCCGCGCCAGGCCTCCGCCGCTCGCCTGGCCGTCGACTGTCGGCCTGTAGTAGCCACGTACCTCACCTCCAACCATCGACGGCGACGGCCACCATGCTTCCCCGCCTAGCGCTAAGAGGTGTGGCGGCTAGGGGTGGGAACCCTAGCCGCCAGATTATATGTGTGGCGGTTAGGGCCTTTTGGGCCAGCCCAGCTTGCAAAAAAAAATGAAAATTACGTTTATGCCCCTAAGTTTTTCCAGTAATTTTTGGAAAAAAATTAATAATTTCAAAAATTGTTGATAAATGCTAGAAATTAGATTTCTAGATATGTGGACTTCCAAAAAATTGAAAAATTATTATTTAGCACATATTGAAAGTTTCATACCTTGGGTTTATTTTCTAGATTTTTTATGTTTAGTATGTGCTAAATTAATTTTCTGTTATTCAAGTAATTCTAAAAATTGCTTAAATATTAATAAAAAAATGTGAAAATTGCTAGAAAATTATGATGACACATTGTCCATGTCATGTCTTTGGTTTTATTTTTCTAATCATTATTTCATATTTTATGTTCTGGAATTTAATTTTTCTATTTTTAAAGTAAATCTCAACATTGTTTGGTAATTAATAGAAAATCATGAAAAATGCTAGGAAAATTCTAGAAAATTTCAGATAGCGTAGTTTTGAGCATCATGTCTCTTGTCTAATTTTCTTAGCACTATTTTATGTGAAATTTATTTTCTGTTATTAAGTAATGCTGAAAATTGCTAAACAATTAACAAAAAAAATGTGAAAATGCTAGGAAAATTCTAGGAAATTTTGATAATCATCTATTGAATAAATATAAACCAAACTTTGTAGATTCAATAATATGCATGCAATATAATATTTTATCAGTAGTAAAATTCTATATTGCTTGCATAAAGGATGTGTCTGGCATCGCAAAAAAGGAGTTTGTTGTGCTTGCCCTGTATGACAGCAACTATCTCACTTGAGCAATGGATGCCAAAATCAACCTGACAGCTAAAGCACTTGGAGTTACTATTGCTCAGTCTAAAGCTGGTGCCCCTGCAATTCCTGAACCCACAAAATGCGATGCTTTGCATTTTCTAAGGAACCATCTCCATCCGAACCTGAAGGTCGAATACTTGAGGAGGAGGAGGACCCACTGGTATTATGGAATTCCCTGAAGGATCATTACAACCAACAAAGATTCATGCTGTTGCCAGAAGCACAGCATGAACGGACCCTCTTACACTTTTAAGACTTCAAATCTGTGGTAGCATATAATTCTGCTATGCACAAACTTGTCGCAAAATTAATATTTTGTAAATAGAAAGTTATTGATGCTGAGATGATCAACAAAACCTTGTGCACCTTCCACCCTAACATGATGATACTGTAGCAATAGTACCTTCATGCAAAGTACTAGAAGTACTCTGAGCTTATTAGGGCCTGTTTGGTTGCCTGCACGCGCGGAGCATGGCTCACGCGAGCCAGGCCCGCGAAACTACAAGACGGCCAGATCTGGCGTCTGCGGGCATGCAAAGGCTAAATTGACCTTCGTTGCATGCGTTGAGCCAGGCCGCGCACATGCGATGCAGGCAACCAAACACGATCTCGTGTACGGTCAATGCATGCATCGAACCAGGCCGCGCGCATACAGGCTACCAAACAGGCCCTTAGTGTTCTGTTAGAAGCAGAAAAACATGATGAATTCCTGATGAAGAATCATCATGCGATTTCTAATGGAAGTCAAACATTGCCTGAAGCACATGTTAACACTCAGTAGGCTAGTAATAGCCAAGGCCACGAAAGGGGCCAAATGTATAAGGGAAATAAATAGAAGAATGGCAAAAACCAAAAGGGAAAAGACAAATCCCAATGAAAAGGTAAAAGGAAAGGGTATATGAACCTTCCAGAAGGTCTAGCCAATAAGGCCGCTTACCCTCGTCAGCCATGCTTTAGGTGTGGATATGTCGGCCATTGGTCACGTACATGTTGCACTGCAAAGCATTTGGTGAAACTTTACATGAAATCCACTGGGAGATTTCAGAAGAATCAAGAAAAGAAGGTTGAGGCACATTTCATCGCTCTACCAGACGTTGAGTAAGAAGGAGTGAAAAAGGACGACAATGTCCCTGATCCTACGGTCGAGTTCGAAGAGAGCCTTCTCGGATATGGGAACTCGCCCATGGATGAAGATGATTTTCTTGGTGCCAAACTTCAGAAATTCCAGAAGAATAACAATGTTCCTCGGAGGAAGAACATGATTTATATGGAGACCTACAGTAGTCTCCCTGTAAACCTTTTTAGTTTATTAAATTGATGTTGCATTCCCTTAGTTTAGTCTCCTTAAAAGTCTCACTTTATCAGTTTAATATTTATGTTCCTGCATGAAAACTTGGTCTACGCTCCTGTTGACACTCAATAAAGTGTCATTTTTCAGAATATTTACACATTTATGCTATGCTTGTCCTATATTTTCAATATGTTCATGATGCAACAATTGAATTGATTAAATTTATCTCTTTAATATAGAATAATCATATAATCCAATAGCAGAGGAGGAAATATGTCTAGTAGATAGCTGCACCACAAATACTATTCTTAGGGAGACTAAATATTTTCAAAATTTGACTAAGAAAATTGAAAATATTATGACCATCACCATAAGTGATGCACTCATTGTTGGCACTGGAAGAGCTAGTATAGTTCTCCCTATGGGCACTCATATAATGATTGAGAATGCCCTATTATATCCTGAGTCTAGTCGTACTCTGTTAAGTTTTAAAGACATTCGTCTAAATGGTTTTCACGTGAAGACTGACAATGAGGATGGTATTTAATACCTTCTCATGACTAAGTTAAATAGGTGCAATAAACGTGTGGTTGAAAAGCTTCCTTCCTTCTCCTTCGGGTTATATTATACCTATATAAAACTCGAAGTTTATGTTGCGATGAAAACCATCATTAAAGACCTAGAAAATTTTAAGGTTTGGCATGATAGATTAGGTCATCCTGGGTTGAATATGATTAAAAGAATAATTAATAATTCTGCAGGCTTTAGCATAAAAACTACAAACTTTTCTAAACCTGAAAATTTTGTATGCCCTACCTGTGCCAAAGGAAAGCTCATAGGTAGACCTTCTTACCTAAAGGTTAGCAAGGAATCTCTGGATTTCCTAGAAAGAATTCAGGGTAATATATGTGGACATATTCAGCCCCTGTCAGGCCCCTTCAGATATTTCATGATACTAATAGATGCTTCTACTAGATGGTCCCATATATATCTCTTATTTACTAGGAACCATGCTTTTGCAAAATTAATTGCCCAAATAATTAAGTTAAGAGCCTTCTTTCCAGAAGAAATGATCAAGTCTATTCAAATGGACGATGCTTGTGAGTTTACCACAAAAGCATTTAATGATTATTGTACGGCTCTGGGCATTATTGTAAAACATTTTGTACCACATGTCCACACTCAAAATGGCATTGCAGAGTCATTAATTAAAAGAATCAAATTTATTACTAGGCCACTTTTGCAGAATTGTAGGCTACACACCACCTGTTGGGGTCACACAGTGCTACATGCTGCAGCATTAGTTCAACTCAGACCAGCTACATATCATAAAATTTCCTCTTTGCATATAGTGTATGGAAAAAAACCAAGTATTTTCTATCTGTAAAAATTTGGTTGTGTTGTATATGTGCCAATCTCTCCACCACAGTGTACCATTATGAGCCCTCACTGGAAGTTAGGAATCTATGTAGGTTATGAATTTCCGTCAATAATTAAATAACTCGAGCTTATGACAAAGGATTTGTACACGGGTAGGTATGCTGATTGTATTTTTAATGAGGACAATTTACCGGCATTAGGAGGAGATAAGTGCCACATTAAAGAACACCAAAAAATTGATTGGAATGTCACTGGCATTTAGTCCTCAGATCCACGTACTAAAGAAACCGAACTTGAAGTTTGGAGGATAATAAATCTTCAACAAATAGCTAATAATCTACAAAATGCCTTCACTGATCATAAGGGAGCGACAAAATCTCATATACCTGTAGTAAATGCACCTGAAAAAAAATGAAAATGCCCCTGAAAGATATTGAACCCACTCTTACCCCTTATGATAAGTAAATGGAAGGCCTCTAGGTCCACGGGACTCAATTCCGTAGAGATATCTGTAGAGATAGAAGACTGACCAAATGAGATCACTACCTGTGATAATGGAAGAAGTTCAACCTGGTGTTGAGAAAATCCCTAAAGTGAGCCATCCTGGAGATGATAATGTCCTTGAAGTGAGCCATCCTGAAGATGATAAACCCATCGTACATTTGTGCGCACAATCTAACGTTGGGAATTCGGAACATCCAGATTCCATCGTTGTGGGAAATCATGAGGAGCTAGAAGAAATAAATGAAGAAATATCCATCAATTATGTGGATTCAGGAGAATTATATAAGAGAAAGACTACAATTATTGATATTTATTTTGCCTCCAAAATTGCTAAAACTCTTGAACTGGATCCAAAATCAAAGTCTATGACAGAATGCCAGAAGTGCTCAGATTGAATCAAATGGAAAGAAATAATTAAGGCAAAATTGCACTCGCTTAATAAAAGAAAAGTTTTTGGTCATGTTGACCGAACACCTCCTAAAGTATTCCATGTAGGATCAAAATGGGTTTTCATCTGGAAGAGAAATAAAAATAACTAGGTTGTGAGATATAAAGCGATTCTTGTAGCACAAAGGTTCATGTAGAGATCCAGCAACGATTATGTTGAAACTTATTCTCTTATAATGAGTGGAATAATATTTTGATATTTACTATCGATGACAGCAAGCTCAAATTTAATAACGCATTTGATGGATGTAATGACCGCATATTTATATGGGTTACTGGATATGGATATTTATATGAGAGGTCATGAAGGAGTCAAAGTTTCAGATCCTAATAATCGCAACATGTATAGCATCAAACTGCAGAGATCGCTATACGGACTAAAATAGTTAAGAAGGATATGGTATAACCGACTTAGTAAATTCCTCCTGAAAAAGGGATATTCAAATAATGAAGATTGTCCTTGTGTGTTCATAAAGAAATCCTAGAATGTATTTTGTATCATCTCGGTATATATCGATGATATGAATATCATCGGAATCACAGAGGAGATAAAGGAAGCAAGTGCTTACCTCATGACGGAGTTTCAGATGAAGGATTTGAGTAAAACCAAATTTTGCTTAGGCCTGTAGCTTGAGCCTTTTTTAGAAAAAAAATTTGTGCACAAATCTACCTATACCAAAAAGGTATTAGAAAGATTTAATATGGATAAATCTCATCATTTGAAAACCCCATGGTTGTGAGATCCTTTGAAGCGGATAAATATCCATTTAGATCAAGGATGGGAAATAAGTAAGCCTTAGAACCTGAAGTCCCATATTTAAGTGCTATTGGTGCGAGTGCAATGTACTCTTTTCTCCATCTTTTTTTCTTCACTAGATTTTTGGAGGAGTTTTAATGAGATATGTGCATTACGCGGTATTCACTCAAGATAGTGTTATGATGTGGTTAAAATCAATGTCCCTGTATAGAAGGACTCTATCTATTAATGGGTGAATCCGAATTGATCTTCAGGGTTTTTTTTTTTATTATATATTAGGCATTGTCTTGTACAGAAAAATCAATCTAATAAAGAGAGAGAAATATTCTCCTTTATATTGTTTGTGCTTCTATTTTTATTCGTATGATTGCATTGGCGTATTATCGATTGGCACAAAATAACGACTATTTTTTTACAACAAAATGAGCCACATCTTAATACCCGGATGATTATTAAACATTAAAGATGCTTTACAGCCGAAGCATGGAACAACTCAACGGCACATACGGACATACCTTATTGGGCGAAGTCAAAGGCACGAGGGAATTTTGCTTTACTATCCACGATCGAGGAACAGCTCACCCAAACAAGATAACTAGTACTACTCCATATCAATGGAATGTTGGAATCGCGATGGTTTGATGGACATTCGATAGTGAGCCAGATGCGTGTATATAGCCTGTCTTTGATAATACGTGTCATATATCACCTATCGATATTTTCACAATAAAAAAGAAATATTTTTGCAATTATGTTTCTACAGGATAGATTAAAAAAGTACGAAAAAACTAGAAAAAGTTGGCTTCGCCTGTACAAGAGAGGTGCCAGCATGATTCAAAATCTCGCCGAGATTTTAGTCATCTCTGCCAAAATTTCAAAATATCGGTGAAATCTCAGTGATTTCGGCTGAAATATCAGATATTTTGATCGGATTTCAATTTTTGTGAGCCGAATTTGATTGGATTTGTAGTCAAGACTATCCACAAAAATTTTTAGCATGTTTTGATCATTTTTCAAAAGTTCAAAAGTTGACCAAGATCTCGATAATTTTGATCGAAATCTTGAAAATACCGGTTGAAAAATGATCGGATTTGAAATTTAATTTTTGATTATTTTTTTTCTAAATTTTATTCAAAATTTCAAGATTTTTTTTTTCTAAAATGTTAGATTCCAGCCATCTTATATCGAAAATCTCTACTATATAAAGTGAGAGTTTCTTCCCACGTCACATTAATTGCCCTGCTTAATTGTCCTACTTAATTGCCCTGCTTAATTGCCCTACGCAAGAAACGAAGCGTTGCTTTAATTAGCCAGCTTTTGCAAAAACGGTTAAAGATAGATGTTTGATCTTATGAAATAGTATTTTTTTTATTTTTTAATCTTTATTTTTCATTATCAATTTTGTTTTTCGTAGCAACGCACGGGCATATAACTAGTAAAATTTAAAACCATGGACACGAGGAGATGCTGACGATGACTTCGCTCGGCCTGGCCCTCGGAGGGAACATTCGCGCCAACTTGGGTTGTGACCGCCGCCCCACCCCATCCGTCACCAATCCCTTCGCTTTTGCTCTTGTTCTTTTCTCGCCGCGTTCCGTTCGAAACGGTAACAGACTACGGATAGCACGTGACGTCAGCATGAAGACGACTACAGTGCCAACGGTTATAGCGCGCTGGGGGCCGGCCGGCATTAGTTACGTAGGCATGCGCATGCAGGCTGCGTTCTGCGAATATACATGAACTTTTAAGTGTTGTAGCTTTCAAAAAAAATTATTTTTTTAGAATTAACCTTCGTGTGATTTTTTTTTTTGCAGTTTTAGTCCTTGGACTCGCAATTCTGCATTTCTTGTGCGTTGCAACGCTAGTGCCGCACATAGGGAGCGCTACATTAACAAATGCCGCGACTCCCCTGCTGCACACAAAATTCAAAAAATATATCATGTGGTATTGTAGCTCTACATACTACAGTACCACAATGCTATAGTACCATGATATTGTAGTTTTTTTTTAAAAAAAATTAATTGCCGCTGAGTGGAGGCGCGGTATTTATTGCTAGTAGCGCAGTATCTAAATTTAAATATAATTCATTAGATATAAATTACCGATACCACATATTTAAAGTAGTAATATACTAATCTATATATATACACACACACACACTATTCTCAACTACAAAATCATGTATTGAAACTGGTGTTTCATTATACATCTATACCGTGTATGTTTCACTATTGGTCTATACCAGTGTTCCGTTCTAGAGTTTAATATAATAATATAAATTTATAAGTAGAAATAAGTCCATTTTACATCTCTGAACTTTGTAAAAAGTTTATTTAATGCTCTCAACTACAAAACCAGATATTTAAACACTCTAAACTTAAAAAACCAAATCAACTTACACCCAGAGATTATAATAAACGTACATCCTAAGGTAGTTTTCGATGGTGGTTTTGCTGACGTGGATCCAAATCAATGTGGTTTTTTTTATTGTAATCTCAAGGTGAAGTTGATTTGGTTTTTTACGGTTAGAGTGTTTAAATTCCTAGTTTTGTAGTTGAGAGTATTAAATAAACTTTGTATAAAGTTTACGGATTTAAAATGGACTTATTTCTAATTATAAATTTATATCATTTTATTAAACTCTGGAACTAGGGGTGGAATTGAGCCGAGCCGAGCCGGGCTCGGTCGAGCTCGTCGATAATCGAGCCGAGCCGAGCTCGGCTCGCAGTGTGAATCGAGCCAAATGTTGGGCTCGGCTCGGGCTCGAACGAGCCACGAGCCGGCTCGTGTAGGCTCGTGAGCCGGCAGTTTTATGCACCTAGCGAACTACTGAAGGCCCAATCTCGTCACTTCGCCCATCCTCACACGGTCACTTCGCCCGTCCCCCCCCCCCCAAATCCCTAATCTCGGCACTCTCTGCTCTCTAGGACCCCGGCGGCCGACCGGACTTCGCCACGGCGCCGCCCTCGACGCCCCATTCTCGCCTCCTCGGCTCCTCCGTGGCTCCGCCGATCGCCGCCCGGTGCCCGCGCCTGTCTGGTCGTCCGCGTACGCCGCCTCGCCGCCTCCCACGCCCGTCGCCTCGTCGGCGCCTCCCCCCGTGACCCCATCCCTCAGCCTGGCTCCTCCGTGGCTCCGCGCCTCCGCCCCGTCGACCGGCACCCCGTCCCCCGAGCCGAGCGGCCGATCCCCTGAGCGAGTGAGCGGCCGACCTCCCCAGCGCCTAGTACCCAAGCAACTCCATCCCTCCTGCCCTCCACTCCTTCGCCGCCGCCTCTGGATGTGAGACTGTTGATTGTTCAATTCTATTAGAGTTGTGCCTAATGGCAGATCTATTGTTTGCATACTATTAGTGTTGTGTCAGTTTGGTGTTGTGATTTGATATGGTGGTGTTTGTCTCACTACCATTACAAATTTCTCGCATCTGAATTGACCAGAATTGGATAGATGTATTTGCCTGCTTAAATTCCTCTCCACATCCGGGCGTTTTCTATAATCTCTAGTTTGAAAACGTGCGCTAGGCGGTAACAATTGCATTGCAGAAAGGCCTTAGAGGGAGTTGTTTGGAGTTTGCACTAAGCTGTTGACCTCCACAGCAGTTCATTCGAAGTCAGAGATCGATCCTATAATGACCGGAGATATGGGCGTTCTTCTCTGAATCGATCAATCTTACAGGATGCAACTGACCAATTTGCCCCATTTTTATTTTCCCCATGTTGTTCTTGGCTACATAATCTTAGGAACATCTGTAGTTGTTGGCCCTTCAACGTGTTTGTCTATGATCCGTGGCTCATTTGGTATATGAACAAGCTGTGTTGACTCAATCCTAGAAACTAAACCTACCAACGGTAACGAGCCTAACGAGCCAACGAGCCGCTCGCGAGCCGGCTCGGGCTCAGCTCGTTAGCTAAGCGAGCCGAACAGTAGGCTCGGGCTCGGCTCACTTCCGCTTCGAGCCGAGCCGAGCTCGAGCCGAGCCTCGAGCCTCGAGCTTAATTTCCAGCCCTATCTGGAACAGATGACCGATATAGGGGTGCTAGTGTAATTATGTTCCCAGGTAGGAGGGCTATAAATAGCCCCTGACCAGCTTTGTAAAGGAGGATATCTTCCTTTTAACTTGCAATAATCCAATATTGAATGCTTACATGATGTCCCCATTTAATCCTGCTAGGATTCCCTTCTCGGGGTAACGTTCGAAGCCCTCCAATCTTTACTATTTGGCTTATAGCCACAACATGTAGCATGCATCGCTACAGTATGTAGGATATCTTTTTTTTGAATTTTGTGTGCAACAGGGGGAGCCGCAACATTTTTTTAATTTTATGTGCAGCATGGGAGAGCCGAGACATTTTTTTAATTTTCTGTGTAGGAGGGGAGAGCCGCGGCATTTTTTTTAATTTTCTGTGCAGCAGGGGGAGTCGCAGCATTTGCTAATGCAGCACTCTCTGTGCGCGGCATTAACATTGTAGAGCACAGGAAGCACAAGATTGTAGACCAGGGACCATATCTGTAAAAAAAAATTCATGAAGACTAATTCTAAAAAAAAAAAATTCTTAAGAGCTACAACAATGAAAAATTCTGTATAGACACTTGGTCGGAGAAAAGTGGCTTTATAAGTGGACTGGTGTAATTGATCAGCCGATGGCACGACTGCAATTTGCATGTTTCATGGTCAATTAGTGAAGTACTTGTGGCGCAACAGAGTGTGTGTGTCAGCCAAAATGCATGGTTATAAGTTGAAACAAAATTGTCAAGAGTCAAAAACTTATCTCATGTGCATTAGTGCGTGATCGAAGTCTGGAATCCGTCCTCAAAAAACAAAGTCCGGAATCCGATGCATGCATTAGTGTGTTCCCGTGTTTGGGTCGACATAAGATTCCCTCCTTGGAGCACATAGATTTGAGGAGCCCACGTTGCATTTTGTCTTTGTTCCAAAATTCCCACTTTATCCTCCTTTAGGTAAACTTATCCCACGAGAGAATCGCATACTTAGGTTTCAGTTTTGGAACTAGAATCGTATGCTTAAAGGGAGGCCTGGCCATCGCACAATTATCAGTTCACATCGAGTTTTTCTTTCTAACGTCCATTACTTACTTTCCCTAGATTCCCTGCAATAGTGTACACAAATAACCAGTAGTAGCATCTAATGAGGTGGGCACTGGATCGAGCTTTTTTGGTCAGCATAAGGCATGATCGGTCCAATTTGGTCCACGGTTACGAATGGGGTTGTGCCGGGCCAGCAAAGTAGGCACGATGGCACGGCTCAACACGACACGGGAAGGTGGGTTGTGCTTAGGTTGGCACAGCCCGCAACAATGCCCGCGTGCCGCGGCACGGCATGGTGGGCATCACGTCAGCCCGATAAGGCCCGCGGTAGTGTGCGCGGCACGCGTCGGAGGGGGAAGGGGAGAGCACACGATGTAGGCGGAAGGGGAGTCATACCTAGCCAGACCACCGAAGGGGGAAGAAGAGGGCGTTGCGCCAGCGCTCGCGCCGTTGTGTCATGCCATCGTCGTGCCGCGCTCTCCAGCTCCAGCGCCGCGTCGCGGGCGTGCTGGTTGGGGGGAGGCTGGAGGGAGAGGCGGCAAAGGAGGCGAGGAAGGTGGGGCGGCGGGGGAGGAGACTAGGAGGTGGGGGAAGTGAGGCTGGCAGGAGGTGAGAGGATGGCAGGTGAGATCTAGGAGCTAAGGGGGAGAAAAGAGAGAAGAAAGAGGAAAAGATGAAGGAAGAAGAAAAGGGAAAAAGGGAAAAGGGAAAAAGAAAAGAAGAAAATAAAAAAGAAAAGGAAGGGAGAAAAAGGAAAGAAAAGGAGGGATAGAGCCGAGCCCACCTCTAAATGCTGGTATGATCCAATCATCAATTACCTAGATGAGGTAGTACAACCTAAAGAGGGGACGATTTGATTATGTTGGTCATTTTTCAGTCATGTCTTTTAGCTAGTCATTGGTCAACAGAAGCAACCAGTTCAGGGGATTCGTCACTCTTCGCTCGTATGGTAATCCTCTTCGACCGTTGCTTATCCACCCCGACTCTCTATGTCACTCTCACTCACTTAATCCCTCTCTCCCCCTTTCCTCGGCCGGCACTACACCTAGCTCTCTCCGCTCCTCTTGTTGTTCGCTCACTAGTCGCTCTCTCTCTCTCTCCTCGGTCAAAGACGCTCCTCGCTCTCTCTACTCCTCTCACCGTCTTGCTCGTTCATCGCAGAGAGAGAGAGAGAGAGAGAGAGAGAGAGAGAGAGCGACAAGAAGATTGAGAGTGAGACGCGCGAGATAGAGGGGCAGCTGATAGAGATTGAGAGAGAAATATAGACGAGATAGATTGAGAGAAACGGGTGAGAGAGAGGAAGAGCTGAGAGAGATTGAGAGAGATGGGCGAGAGAGAGAGAGAGAGAGAGAGAGAGAGAGAGAGATCAGATTCTTGCAATGTTTACTCTTTGTACTAAGGAGCATCGTGTACTCACGCAAGCATTGCAATGCCAATCTGTACCTGTTCAGGAATAAATAAAATTTAGTTCCTTTTCCCCTAGTGTTTGTGTTTACTACCTCAGTTCCGTGCGTCTCTGTCTCCTTTCCTCTCGTTACAATAGTGCAAATGGGTCGGACCTGGGCCGACACGATGGTGCATGATGGGATATTATGGCTCGGCATGATTCAGACACGAAGCACAATAAACACGTACCGGACCGATCTAGTACGGCACAACGCATACATCTAAATCCAATCCAATTCTAATGCTCAAAGCAACAAGCATCATTCCATTTTCCTCATAGCCTTCGTTGACACCTCAAACCAACCACAAACAAACACCGAACGTTTTGTCGAGCAGAATCGATCCACTTGTGGTTCTGGGTGCGCATGTCTCGTGCGCAGCATCAAACCAATGCATGCAAATGCGTTGCAGAACCGAGAGGGACACTCCGTACTCGTCGTCGTTGCCAACACACCGCTCCGCGTGAATTGAATAACTGATGAACATATGCGTGCGGTGTGACCAAGGTTCCAAATCCGAACGAAATTTTGGAAATTTCGGCCGAGATTTCGGATTTTGGACCTCTCTGATAATCCTAAATCTCGGTCGAATAATTTTTTTTTAAAAAAATCAAATATCAGTGAGATCTCAGTGATTTCGGCCAAGATCTCGATTATCTGAGATCTCGGCCGAAATCTCAGGTAATTAGACAGGATTTCAACTTTTGTTGGTGGGATTTGATTGGATTTGAGGTCAAGACTATCCACAAAAAATTTCAAAAATTTTGGACGTGTTTTTGATCATTTTTTAAAAGTTCAAAATTTGACTTTCGGATACTCAATCTGTTGCGTATGATAGGATGTGTGCCCAATGAAAATCGACCACATTTGTGATGTTCTAATTAAAAATGTAATTGTTTTGTTTGTAATACTTGTGATCTATGTTTAACACAGTATGAGAGTACGCATGAAATCCTTATTTGATGACTTCTTGTGTAATTATTGACTTGATGTGACCATACAATACATGATAATGCTGCATGCAAGAACTAGCAAATTGCTTTGTATAGGAGAGTATTCATGACAGCAACTGCTAATGAACTTATCTAGTGATGTCAAATGCTTAGGTTTTGGCTAGATTGTTCTATGGCTTGTCTCACGTATACGTGTTTCTTTTTTCTCTTCTTTTGTATGCAAAGGCTGTAGTATTCATTCTGGAAGATCAAGGACAAAAAGGTCTTATAAAAATAACTACTATATGTTTATGTAATGTAATCAAAACACAGGGTTCAAAATCTCGTCGAAATTCGGCGAAATTTTGGATTTCGGGCCCCTCCGAGTTTCATAATCCCGGCGAAATTAAAAAACCCTTAAAAAATTAAAGTGCTATAGTACATTAAAATCTCGCCGAGATTTCGGTGATTTGGATCAAAATTTTGGTAAAATTGACCGAGATTTGTATAAAAGTTGACTGGATTTGACCGGATTGGGTTCTTCACGTCATTTCCCATGTGGGACAGTCGGCAGATCATAATTTTCGCGAAGTTGAAAAAACCCTAAAAAATTGAAATGTGAGTACCGGGAAATTTCGCCGAGATTTCGGTGATTTGGACGAAATTTCGGATTTCTTGGTTAAAAAAAACGGATTTGAATTTTGGTTTTTGAATTTCGTCCGGATTTGGTCTGAAATTTCCGAATCTCGTCGAAATTTCGGATTTCGGCCAAGCCCGAGATGGAGTCCGAAAACGAAATTTGAATCCTTGTCAAAACACTTGTGTTGGGGAACATCAAGCCAAATAAGCTATAGATGAAATGTTTGGTCATTTGGGGTTGGGAACATCATAACTGGATTGTTTGACATAATTCTATGTTAACCAAAGAACTAGTGAAAAAAATAGTCTGATAGGTTGCTTTCATCGTGAATCCTAACTGATGTTCGGTGCTGACTTTCAGAATGTAGTTATTATTCCTACCTACTGAAGCTACCTTTTTCTATTGGCAGACAACATATGTGAAGAATGGCTATACTATGGATTGATCCTTTGTCAACGATAAATTCCTCGTGCTATTTTACATTTGAAAAATTAAAAATAGATTTTACATAACTTTTATCATGACATTACCACTGTTAGGTTTTTTAAAAATTCATCATGCTTGATTATCATCTGAAATTTTTATGAGAACATTAGTGATGTGTCAGGACCATCCAAAAAAAAATTCAAATTTTTTTGACTTGTTTTGGACCAATTTTTGGTTGTTTCAATATGGATTGAGATCTCGATGATTTCGGTCGAGATCTCGGATTTTCCGATTGAAAAAAAACCAGATTTAAAATTTAATTTTTGTATTTCGTCCGAATTTTATTCAAAATTTTCAAATCTCGTCAAGATTTCGGATTTCATCGCTTGTCGCTGGCCGTGTCGTCAGTCGAGGGGATCGCTTGTCGCTGGTTATTGGGTGGCGGCGCATGCAGCAACAAGCCAGAGCTGTGCGGCCAGACAGGGAATCTCTCGTGTTCCCACTTCCCAGGCTAGTATGCCACCACGGCCGCTTGGCTTGCCTCTCCGGTCTCCCGGCTGGTCCGGTAGTGGCAAACCGGCGAGCTCCTCGGCGCGGCCGTAGGGACTAGGGAGGGATCGTCTCGCCGCACAACACGACGAGCGGTGGTATCCTGTGTGATCTCCGAGCCGTGCAAGCCACTAAGCAGCTATTGTGATCTGAGTGAGAGAGCGGTAGCGGGCTAGCGGCTTTCGCGGCAGGGGTTAAATTACGTTGAGAAGAGAGTTAATTTTTTTAAAAAAAATTAATCACGAAACTAAAAAAATGACAAACGGGCCACATGGAATCACTGTTCCTTCCGTGGGTCCTCACAGTCCTCTCTTCTCTGCTAGATTAGATCAACTGAGCAGTTAGCACGATACAACAGCGTCACATGCCAGTGGGTCATTTGATGCGTTACCGCACTTTGCTACACTTGATTACAAAGTTTAAAAGACATATTCGGGAATAGTAAATGGAAGCAAAATTTAAGGTATAATGACGTGTATTCGATAACAGATGAAGTATTTTTTAATCACATCAAACTGCCCTTTGATGTTTGCACCAAAAAAAAAAAAAAAACTGATGTCTTTGGTGTATATCCAAAAAGATCAGACATGTTGTGTGCACCGCACCTACCATTATACACTTTTACAGCACAAGTAACTAGAGTTGCCAAGTATAGCCAGGCCGATGTGTATCTTATCTCAAGTTGACCAACTCTGCGTTTCAATCTCTGATAACACTCTGCATGTCGTGGTCGGCTTTGGTGCTCGCGACGTTGCAGATAGCATCTACTGATTAATGATGAGGACGACGTCCATGAAGCAAACTCCCCGTCAGGTTGTGACCCTCATCCTGAAAGCTAGCAAGAGAAGAGAAGGCAAAGTTTAGGTTCGGATTCCACACCAGGATTGTTACGCAACTGTATTGACTACTGAGCAGGGCATACCAAAAAGATGCATAGGAATAGGATTGCTATGCTCCCTCAGGCCGCCTGCTTAGCCAAGGTGATCTCATCTGAAGAACATTGCCAAAAGAAAAGTAGTAAGCAAATATTACCCCCTAAAGCTTCTCAATCAATAAGAAAAGCAGAATTAAACGAGGAGCAAATATGTATGAACTCTAGAAACGAGGAGCAAATATGTATGAATTCTAGAAACATACCGATAACATAAGCTGTATGTTGGATCACATCCAATGGAATACCCAGTGTGGGAAGCCTTGGCTGCAGGCTTGGGCGCTTCAGGAGTGCCCAACACATTCCAGAACCAGAGGGTCTGGAATATTACCCCCTAGAACATTGCCAGAAGAAAAGTAGTAAGCAAATATTACCCCCTAAAGCTTCTCGATCAATAACAAAAGCAGAAGCTCAGCATAATTGGACGAGGAGTAAATATACCGATAACATAAGCTGTATGTAGGATCACATCCAATAGAATACCCAGTGTGGGAAGCCTTGGCTGCAGACTTGGGCGCTTCAGGAGTGCCAAACACATTCCAGAACCAGAGGGTCTGGAATATTACCCCCTAGAACATTGCCAGAAGAAAACTAGTAAGCAAATATTACCCCCTAAAGCTTCCCGATCAATAACAAAAGCAGAAGCTCAGCATAATTGGACGAGGAGTAAATACCGATAACATGATTTCTAGAAATATACCGATAACATAAGCTGTATGTAGGATCACATCCAATAGAATAGCGTCATCTTATCGGATATGGTTGAAGCTGTTGAACATCCCAGTGTGGGAAGTCTTGGTTGCAGGCTTGGGCGCTTCAGGAGTGCCAAATACATTCCAGAACCGGAGGGTCTCATCCGCAGCTGCTGATGCAACCGTGCAACCATCAGGGCTCTACAGTTTCGGAAGGCCATTAGCTAAGTACAGATTAAAATGTGGACAGTATCTTGTAAAAGTTGGCAAGAATAATTCACCTGAGCCATGAAAAGGACACGAGAGGTATGGCCAGTGAGTTCAGCCATCTTGACCATCGACGGGTACTTCCACAACGTCAGTTGGTTCTGTGTGAATCCATGTGAACTCAGCAGCTCTCTCTCGCTCTTGTTCCATAGAAGAGCGCACACCTGTGATCCGGTATCAACAGAGTTCAGGCATGCACCGGTGTGCGTGTTCCAGAACTTGATGCACCGATCGCTACCGCCACCACCAGTCGCCAGCAGGTTGCTCTGGAATGGGCACCATGCGAGCGCCTTCACAGCGGCCATGTGGTCCTCGAGCCTGTGCAACCACTGGTTACGGCCTGAAGATGGGACGGATGACGCCATCGACACATCCCAAATGTGCAGAAGGTTGTCGTTGCCCCCGCTTGCCAGTTGCTGCCCCGACCCAGACCACTTGAGCCCGCACACCTCCTGGCTGTGCCCCTGGTATGTCTGCACGACATGGTCCCTAATCCTCACGTCGTTGTTCACGATCTTGCCGTCCATGCTACCAGTCGTCAGGATGTTATTGTTCCATGCCAGTGAACCGACCCTTGACTCGTGCGCACCTCTCAGAGTCCTCAGCTGCAGAGAAAGAGCAATCGAATTCAGCGAACTGATCGAGCACGTTAGGATACAACACTTTTGGATGCCGAGCAATGTTACCCACCAGTCGATTGGAGCTGGTGTCCCAGAGCTGGATGTCAGACGAGTTAAGCCCGACGGCAATGTGCCGGCCATCGGGAGCCCAGCTGACGCTGGTGATGGGACCGCTGTCCTCGTCGACGGTGACGAGCTCCGATGTGGATCCACTAGAGGCGTCCCACAGGTACACCGTGTCGCCCAGCGCGATGGACAGCACGTTGTTGCTCCCCCAGTCCAGTAAGTTGAGGTAGTAATCATCGACAAGCTCCGGTGCATCCAGAGTCCTCTCCGCAGACTGCGTCATTTCAAGTCGCATCAGTAACCACAATCCAATGCTGCTACACCCGTTGCGTCAATGCAGAAGTAGAGCCACCAGCATGCGCATACCTGGGGAATGTAGCGCCGTTGCTTGGCCGGCTTGGCCTGGTGGGAAGAAGCCGTGTCAGCAGCAGAGACGCTCTCGGGCTCCGGCGGCTTGTTCCTGAAGGCGAGGATCCGCGTCCGGTTGTTGAGCAGCTTCTCGGCAAGCAGCCTCCGGTAGGCCTCCTTGGACGGGGACGCCGCCATCGCGGCCGCGTTCTCCTTGTCCTTCCTGGGCTCCGTGAGCAGGTAGTGCGCCATGTCCATGTCCATCGCCGACCTGTCCGGAATGAACCTGTCCCCCTGCAGCACACACAGGAGAGACAACCACGGGAGTCGTTCAGGCATTTTGTCGAACAGCCAATACGCGTCCACAAAACGCCGCGTCTCACGGGATCAAAACTCACGTAGCACTTGGCCGACGGGTTACGCGAGGCAGTGCTCAGCGACGGCATGTAGGGGCGGGAGCCGGCCTCCTGGAGTGGCGGCCGCGGCGCGGCGGCGCGGCTCTTCTCGGAGGAGATCGAGTGGGAGCCTGCATCCATGGTTAGCAACAGAAGAGCACAAACAAACAAACAACAGTGATAACAATACCAACAGCGAAAGAAGCAGCACTGAAGTAAACGCGGGTTAATAGCAAGTTAGGGTCGGTCAAGAAAATTAACACGCGAAGATGCTATAAACGCAACTAAACACGCGGATCAACGAAAAAGAGACGGGGATTTGCGAGATCTTTAATTAGCGAGCGAGAAATCGTCGTCTCCCCCAAGCGCGTCAGATCGGCGAGGGGAGGAGGGAGGAGAGAGATGCACTGCTTGCGTGTGGGGTTTAGGGATTCGGATGCTGATAAGTATTTGTAGGTAGGGAGGACGGGAGGACGGCCGCAACGGCTAGTATGCCGACGACGGAGGAAGAGATAATATAGCCGTTGCAGCCTTGCAAGCTTCCGGCTGGTGCTGAGATCTACGATTTGGGCATAGGATACCGTTCTACAGTGTATTTGTTGCTGCATTTCTCCACTTGGTCCTATGATTGCAGCAGGGTGAAGTAGTGGCGGATTGAACGGGTCAAGGGGGCTAGAGTACACCCTATTTTCGATGAAACTATGGGTACCCCTTAGCACCCCTGTCCACCGTAGGGCGCCGCTAGTCCGCCACGCCATGGAAACCGGCACTGAAGACTTGGAGCTTGGCTTGGAACCGGAAGAGGAAGGATCGACAGATAAGAAGACTGGATCCTGGAGGTAGATGACTTACCGCATGGACAGTGGCGGACCTAGGACATAAATTTAGGGGGTGCTAAATTGGTAGTGATACAATGCTAAAATAAGACAAACAAATCAAATAAAGTACAACCATTTCGAAAAGCGCACACAATTAGAAGAGAAACATAATGAAAATGTGAAATACAACAAAGGTAGTACCTCGATAATGCCATAATGGTTAGTGTGTTCCCAAAAATCCATAAATACGTGTAGATAGCTACATGTACATCAAAATTAGCAAAGTTAATAATTTAATCATAAATTGCGATTTGCAAATAGTTATAAGCATTGAGAAAAAGAATGTAACATACCACTAAGCACTAGCATTAAATAGTACGAGTACGAGGCAATATCATTCTGCGTTTCTTTATGGCTTGGAAGCGTTTTATGATTTTGTCATCATGAAGGCTTCTAAATATCTCTCGCTCAGTGTAGCATATCATTAAGTCACTGAACCACTCATCTGCTACTCTGTTGTGCAAATCTGTCTTGATAATATTCATTGCTGAAAAGACTCTTTCCACTGATGTCGTTGCCACTGGAAGGATTAATGTTAGCTCAATGAGACGATATACTAATGAAAAAGTTCTATTTTTCCCTGTTTCAACCATCTTTTGAGCAAGCTTTGCAATATCACCACATCCATGAAATTCTATACATCTCCTTATGTTGAGAGTCCATGTTTGAAGTTGATTTCTTAACAACAAATGGTCAGCCACAGTGAAGTCATCAGCATATATCTCAGGCAACCAAACAAGCTTATCTACATTAAATTTGGAGAAAGAGTTTCTTGGATCAAGACAAGACATGCATACTAGTAACTCTGAAGAAACTTCACTGAGCCGATGGTTCATCTCTGATGTAATAGCATCAATAGCAGCAATGAAAATCTCAACATGGTAATAATGAAAGTGAGTCATTGTATGCTTTCTACGTGCAGGTCTACCTCTAACTGGTATGAGTTCTTCCGTACTTGGCACATGAATCTCATTTGCTTCACAAAAGGCTTTGGTTTGTTGGAACAATGACTCCTATCCATTGTCCCTCATGTCTTGCAATCGCACTTTCACATCTACAAGCAAACCCATTGCTTCAACAATATATTGATCCCTTGTTTGCAAAGCAAGTGATAACTCATTTGTAATGCTCAATAAATCTATCAACAAATGCAAGATAAATACAAATTCAAAGGTTTCCATCTTCTGTATAAAACCTGATGCTCCACCATAACTTGTTGGTTGACAGGCATCTTTAGACACAATCTCTAGTACGCCTAATACCGCCTCCCACATCTGAAAAATACGAAGCAAGGTTTTAAGATGTGAACCCCATCTAGTGTCTGAAGGTCTAGCTATGTACATTTCTTGAAGCAACCCTATTCCAGTGACAGCTTTACCATTCTCCAACTTATCCAATAGGACATCTTTATGCTTTGCAAGCAATGCATCCCTTCTCTTGCAAGATGCACTCACAGTGGTCACTATCAAGGGAACATAATTGAAAAAAATCAGCAATAGCTCTATTGCAACTTGCAACAGTCACAACCACCAACTGCAACTGATGGGCAAAACAATGGACATAGAAAGCATATGAATTTTCATCTCGAATCAGCTTTTGCAACCCATTAAATTCTCCTCTTATATTGGAAGCTGCATCATAACCCTGTCCACGTAGTCTACAAATTGGTAATTGGTCTTCAAGCAAATCAAACAAAGCCTCCTTCAATGCAGCAGATGTACAATTCATGACATGCTTAATACCAAGGAACCTCTAAATAACCATTCCTTGCTTGTTCACAAACCTACATAACATAAATTATAATAATTTAAAACAACATCACATGATTACATGAATAAAATAGTACAATACATAAACATAAAATGACGGCCATTTGCTCCTTTATTGATACATCTCGCGACTCATCAATAAGAACCGAGAAATTTCTATCTTCAAGCTCACCCATAATCACCGTCGTGACCTCTTGCGTGCAAGCTTTGGCAGGATCCTTTTGAATCTTTGGAGAAGTCATGATACAATGTAAGGGAGCTTGATCAAATGCCTTCTTCACTTCCTCTTTCTTATCTTTATACCACTCAACTAATTCCTTAAAATTTCCCTTATTGATGGAAGAGGAAGATTCATCATGTCCTCGGAAAGCTTCACCTTGCAATAGAAAATATCTTACACAATCTAAAGAAGCAGTCAAACGAATCTTGTATGCAATTTCTGAGTCTCGGCCATGATCAGAAAGTCTTAGTCTCACACTTGCTCTTTGATTTCTAAAATCCTCACAATCCCCCTTTGCCACATTGTGATAGCTATTAGGTCCACCGACATGTTTATTAAATATTTCTAAAGCTTTTCTCCAATTGGAACACCCAGACATCACTACCAAATTTTTCGGGCCTTCCTGGCTTCTTAAAAAGAAAACAATAGAAACAAAATGCTACATCCTTTTCCACACTATATTCTAGCCAATCAAACTTATCGAACCAACATTGTTGAAATGCCCTTGAACATTCATACTGTATTTTGCAAGGAAAATCATACCCTTTTGGTTGGGTTGGACCTCTCAATAAATAAGCACTCCTAACTTGTTCTCTAATTTTATTGTCATACTCATCAATTGGTATGCGCTTCGCTGGATCTGAGATAATATCATCGGGATTAAAATCCACTCAAAGTTTCTTTGTTTGATTATTGCTCTCATTAGTGTGAGGAGTACTACTTGTATTGCTTGAAAAATATTTATGTAATGTTTGTTTGTCCATCTGTTATAAATCTACAAATTGATAAATGAGAATAGTCAATACTCAGTACTATACAATATGTAAATAAGTAAATACATTATTTCATTGTTCATGCAAAAAGAAACTACCATGAAATTTAAATACCACCCTTTTTCTTCCAAAGAATCGGCTATCACTGTCGGCTCTTCTCTTCTAGTTTTCTGTTGTTCTGCAGCTCTGCTCGGCGCCTTGGGCGGCTGCTCCGCCTCGGGGGCTTGGGGGTCGGTGCCTCCTCCGCAGCTCTGCCAGACGCCCAGACGGCCGGACCACTGGTCCACCGCTTGCCGCTCAGGCCTCGGGGCCTCCACCCTGGCGCAGTGGCGCCCTCTGACCTCCAGGCTCCTTAGCCGGCCCGCTGCTCTCGTGGCCTCTCCAATTGTAGCTCGCTGCTCGGTCGCGCACTTGCCGGCCTCCTTAGTCGACGGCGACACCTGGAGGTTGGAGCCGTCTCCTCAGTCGCCAGCCACTTCTCCGCCTTCCGCCCGAGTCCCGACCGGTCACCGCCCTGCCGGTAGCCCACCGCGCGCACAAGCCCGCTGAAAGGAACTGGATTTTGCTCGATTCCTTCGGTATCTCGGTGATTTTCAGATTTGGGAATTAGGATGGGGGCTGGGGATTGGGGAATTGAAATTAGGGATTTGAGGTAGGGAAGTGAGGTGTTGTTGCCTGTTAATGGAGCCGTGGAGGCTAGTGGACTGTGGCCTGTGGGCGACATGGTGGTTACAGGCTTCAGCCCAAATTGATGACTCGGCCCATGTCCATGCCGGTGAAGGGAACTTAGGTTTCGTTTGGTTGCCTGGATGAGGTTAGATGGCAGGGAGCTATTCAAGTGGCTATTTGGTTGGGTGGATAGGAATAAACCAATTTTTTTTTGTTGGATGGATGGGATGAGCTAATTTTTTATTTAGTTAGATGGACGAGGATGGACGGGCTAGTTGTAATCAAGGTTTCGAATTTCCGTTTGAAAATTTTGGACAAAATTTAACCAAAGTTTGAATTTTTTTTGACAAATTTTGACCGCAATTTAAATTTTCGGATAAAATTTGACCAAAATTTGATTTTTTTAACAAAATTTAAATTTTCAAACAAAATATCATCAACAATTGAATTTTTGGACAAAATTTGTTTTTTTTTGGGGCAAATTTTGACCAAAATTTGAATTTGATCGAGTGCACTTTGGCGAAATTTGAATTTGAACAAGTTCACCTCTTCATGCAGCAAACTGTATGAGCCCATCTAGCCTTTTTTTTGGGGATGGTTATATCCAACATCTTGCGGGAATATTCTAAAAAACTAGATAACCATATCTCATCCATCTAATCATCCAAACAATTGAATGACTTCAAATCTAGGGATGACCATATCCCATCTACCCTTATCCACCCAACCAAACGCCACCTTAGGCAAGGCATTGCGGTTCGAGGGTGTGCCCCCACGGTTTGCATTACCGAATTGAGTTGAAAAATCATGACCCATCGTTATTTATTTTTGACAAAAATAGGTAAAAACCGAATGAATTGAAAAGTCAAATTTTTTGAATTTGGCGGTCAAAAGGTGGCAAAAAAATGAAAACAAACCGATTTGACTAATTTTGTCCGATTTTCTATATAGATCGTCACACGCAAGGATCGGTTTTGTTCTTTTTTCAACTGGTTTATATCAAAAATTGATACACTCAAAGAAAATTGAAAAATTACAAAAAAAGATGAATAAATCACAATTAATCTATAAAACACCTCAAAAAATTTAAACAAATTTTGAATTCATTTAGTGCTTTTGGAAAATAAAAATACATAATTAATGAAAAGGAAAGGAGATACTATAAGATTTTTTACAAAACCTTTCAAGACTGATTATGCTCAAAATTTTAATGCTATCATAAAAAGTTCCCAAGGATCATGTAGTAAAATTTGCAGAAATATTAGTCTTTATTTAGTGCCCCTAGAAAATAAAAAATAGAGGAGCATATACAAAGACAGTATCACTGTCAACTTTTTTTTAAAAAAAATACATATGTCTAACCATTATCTGAAAATTTTACATCATCATTAACCTTGCCTCAAGACCTCACACAGAGATTTTTAAAAAATTTATAACAATATTTGATAGCTTAATTAAATCAAGAATTACTGACTGATTTGCCCCATTTTTTCTTTTTCTATTATATATATTCGAATTTTCTCAAAAACATCTTCCAAATTCATTTTTTTTAAATTCACCCTATATGCCAAAAACTTAATAATACTAATTTTAGAGAACTATTGGACAAAATTTTTCAAATTTCCCAGATTTTTTGAATTTGAAATTGAATTGGACCAGTTTACTGACAAGTTCCAAATCTAGAGCAGCTCAATATGGTTGAAAATCGTGAGTTTTGAGCTATTTTCATCTATTTTTCAAACCCTAGTGTGCCCTTGGCTCTAGTTTGGGGATATATAACAGCATAAACTAGCTGACTACAAAGGTACCATTGCTTATGAAAAGTTGAGAATTGATTGCAAACTCATCTGCTGGTTGACTAACTAGAAACCATTCTTTTCCTCCTCAATTCAGGGTTTACATTACTGAACCGAGCTCGAAAATCGCCCCTCCTACCCAACGGTATCGACTTTCACCGAAAATCGGTATAAACCAAACGAAATTCAAAGTCAAACTTTTCTACTTGGTGGTCAAATAGTGGCAAAAATAATAAAAACAAACCAACCGGTTTTACCATTTTTACCAATTTACTACCGGTTTACATCGAAAATCGGCACACTCAGCAGAAAATTGGAAAATTTCAAGGCAAAATGGAAAATTTGCAAAAAATGCTGAAAATTTGTAAAAGCCCGGTAAAGGCTCAGAAAATCAAAAAGAAATGTTAGAAATGTATAAAAAAATAGAAAAATACAAAAAATTTGACATAACCTTTTCTATATTTATATTTTAAGACAATGTCAAGTTGTAAAGTACATATTTTACAATAATAGCACAACTATGGAAAATATGAAAAACTATGCGAAAGTTTTGGTTTTGCTAAAAAACGTCACACAAATTCATATTTTTTAAAAGAGTTCATTGTAGATGTCAAAAAGCTATTAATACTAATTTTAAGTAACTTTTGGATAAATTTGTTCAAATTTTCTAAATTTTTTAAATTTAAATTGGACCAATTTATCTACCGATTCCGTTTCTCAAGCCAAACCAATACGCTAGAAAATCACAATTTTTGATTAATTTTTGTAGATATTTTGAATACTGCCTCAATTCCCGTTTGTTGAAACTCTAAACTCACCACTGTTGTTACCAAACGCCTTTCTTGCCAGAAAGCCGCCTAGCCATGTCGAGTGTAGGGGTGGAAATCGAGCCAAGTCGTCATTTTTTTGAATTTTTTTTTTGAAATTGACAGAGTTTGACTTAATATAATTTTATTTATAATTTGGAGTATTTTTAGAATTGAGCTAATGAGCCGAGCCAAAGCAAAAACCAATTTCATTCGAAATTGACCTATTCAATGTTTTAATAAATAGACGAGTCTAATTAGAGTAATTTTGAACTGAACAGAGCCCCTGCAAATGAGATTTTTTCGGCTCTAGTTGAATGCTTGGGCAAAAACACACTGGCTATAGCGTGTTACGGTGAGCACTCTGCCTTGGTTCGCGACCAGTGCGGACAGTAATGCACCGTAGTTCTAAACCTCTTCTCTCCTCTGAGCACTTGGTTCTTAGGAATAGGGTGAAAACGGAACAGAAAGTTTTCAATCGTTCTGAAGAAAAACAGAAACATAAGCCCTTTTTCAAAAACAAAAATGGAAAATACCGATACGGAAATAGAAACGGAATTTTTTTGTTGAAAACGGAAGCAGAAACGAGAGCCAATTCTGGCGAAAACGGAAATGGAAACGAAAATTCCATAAAAGTGAAACCAGAAACTAAAAACGAAAACATGCTGGAAAGGGAAATGGGCTTGGCCCAAAAATGAGATGAGAGAGTTTATATTTATTTTTAAATTAAAATAATTTCAAAAATACAAATGGTTTTATATAAAATATTAAATAGAGTTCAAAAATTCCAAAAAAATTCTCAAAAATACTTTGGAACATTTTGAACCTAGAAAAATTATTTTCAACATAATTTTATTTTTATTTGTTATAAATAAATAAATTTTATAAATCTAAAAATAGCAAAATGGTATTTATAAACTCCAGAAAATCTAAGATAAATCTCAAAAAAATCATAAATGAACATCGAATAATAATATACAAATTTTGGGGTGTTAAACCTTTGTAATTGGTGGAGTAAGAGGATTGTGAAGACCCTGCCTTTCACAGCATAGTGTACTGTAAAAAACAAGCTCTTAATATGCTTTCTGTGCTAATTCCTGGTTAGTTGCTAGCACGCATATACATAAATTACGATCACAGCCATACATCACATATTATTATTACATTGTAGTGGAAGCAATTCATACATATGAATATTACAAGCCAAAAGTTCAGATGTCTCTATCTTATAGTATGCCAACTACACATTTTCCACAGGCAACTAACAACGTAGAACTCTAGTTAGAAACATAGTCGTTATTCTCGTAACATGCATCGTCATAAGCTTCCTCGAATAATCTATTCCTTCACCTAAAAACGACAATATAGCAAGATTGAGTACATTGTGTACTCAGCAAGACTTAAGGTATTTGCAAATCCTAATTATATGCAAGCTGATACAAAAGAGGTTTCAACGGTTACTTGTAGAAAGCCGAATTGAATTTAAATACTGGATAATAGATTGAAAGCAAAATTGAATAAAATAACTTGACATATATGTAAGATAAGGAACATGTAAATATACAGAAAGCATCTCACAGTTCCTCCATGAATGTGAGAATTGAATCGTACAATATCAACACATGGAATAAATTCATCTTAACTGCCAACAGATGGCACAACAGCGGAACACAACCTTGTCAACACATGACAAGCGCTGAGTCATCTGTAGGGTAACTTCTATTACCAAATTCTTTATATCTTTCTATTTTTAGGAAAATGTCAAAAACAACTAACTAGTACAAGTTCATCAAGTGCTCATAACCGAGAGCGCGGCTAATCGATTAGTTTTTACTCTGCAGAGTTGTACAGCTTTACCCACAAAGAATGATTGTCTCTTTTTGCAATGCATATTTAACACACTTCCTTTGGTGTGCCGTAGAGAAAATCATATATAACTTTTACATCACTTAATCCCAGCTTTGCACTAGCCCGGTGACGTTAACCTTTGCTATGGCGGTAGAAACACTCACCCAAGACATAACCACTCATCTTACTCACATGACAGTCCATCCCTGCCAAAACCGTTTCCCCCCATAGCAAAGCGTACACCGTTGCAACGGCATGCGTTATTCCCAACACCTCGGTGAGCGCACCCCTTTGAGCAACTTAAATCCAGAAGCCTATGCTACTACGACCTTCCAATATGCAAAGTCAGTTTTAAGCAACTTAATCAGTTATAGCTGTCCCATACTAGCATTGTGGTTGTACGGTTATTGCTTGGATCATACAACACTACGTTCGGTCCTTAATCCGACCCGGGCGATAAATCTCCCCCTATCTACGTGCAAGTATACCCTCGCACATCCGGCTATTACCAATAATCGCCCACGTCCAAATCATAGTTTTATTTTTATTTTTATCAACATATCAGTATCCTTTACTGCCATATCCAACCTTTTTAAATCATGTAAAAAATTCAAGTTAACCATTCTAAGCACAACTTAGCATATGTCTTTATAGAGCGATTATACCCATTTTTCATATTCATGTGTCATTCCATAATGGTTCACATGGCAAAGTTGATTAAGGATATCCATATTAAAGGTTCTAAGTACCACATCCCAGAAAATAACATTGTAGAATATACAACATGCATTAAAAACAATTATGAAAACCTTTATGAAAACTGGGATCAATATGTTCAAGGAGGTGCTTGCCTTGCTATTTGTTGTCATCAAGAATAAACTCGGATTCGTTAAAGGTAGTGTCGGCTACGTCGGATTCTGCTCGTCATACTGCGGTACATGGCAAGGAAATAAACTTCAATAAGACTCAAAGAACACAAATGGAAGATCATATGGCAATTAATTACATACAACAAGCACGTTTTCTTATGATTTTATGTGCATAGTGTGCGTTTCAGCTGACAACCTTCTAACATATTTTGACGGTTGTGGGTTAAGTTAAGGCACAACTATTTGTACATTATGCATTATTTGTTTTTATTCTACGAATTCAAAAATCTAAGATTACATAAGTTTATATGCATTACTTCAAATTCACAAGGGCTAGTGTTATTTATGTTATTAAGAATAGGGTACTAAATTACTGAATGAAACATTATATAAACCAACATAATACCTTATGTATTTTTAATATAAAATTAATACTCTGCTATTTTGGAGCATTTAGGAGATGATTTCATTCAATTTAATATATATATATATATATGGGAACATATCTAGTGCTAACTGTCATTGGGTGCTAATATGCTAACATAAGATCTGCGCCATCAGATCTATGATGAGTGGTCAGATTTAGACAGGTAATTAATGAGGTAATCAAGGGGCTTGTGTGAAAAGCATTTGAGTGAGTAATGAGGTAATTAATAGGGTTTCTACCTCTCTATATCTGAGCCATTTATCATAAATCTGATGGATCAGATTGAATGTTAGCATGTTAACACACAATGACCATTAGCACTAGATATGTTCCCTATATATATATATATATATATATATATATATATATATATATATATATATATATATAAATAGAGAGAGAGAGAGAGAGAGAGACTTAACTATACATGTATAGAAATTAGCATCTAGAAACAAACTTCATTTTAGAAGATGATTCAAATCAAGTAGGATCCTAAATATTTTCACATATTTGGATTGTGTACAGTATGTTGATTCTAAAAAAATTTGTTTCGTTTGATTTGGAGTTTATTTGCTCAAATTCTATTAAAAGCATATTTTAAACTTTCTCTTTTAAATTTGAATTTGAATTTCAAACAGAGATCCAACATGAAATATTGTTGTACATTCGGATTCTAAAAGTCCAAACATAAATTTACAAATTTATTTCATAATTTTTGGAATTAAATTGCAGCAGTTATAAGAGTTTGTAATCTAGGTCTGTTGAAATTTTCCAAAAAGGGAAATGCGTTTTCTAGCTGAGAAAGCGACTTTCCAATTTTGGCAAGTTTCCTAATTAGACCATGCATAGGTGGGTCCTGCGTGCAGAGACACAGTGCGAGAAAGAAGAGAGTAGCGCGGGTGGCTGACAATGTGGGCCCACGTGTCATTCTCACCATGCAGAGGAGAAGATTAGGGTTCGTCGCCGGCGAGGCTACGGTGGAGCTCCGGCAAGGGCGAAGGCACGGGAGGAACAAGCTCGACGGGGAGCACTAGGGAAATGCCTTAACACCGATCGGCGAAGATGGGAGTTGGGCTATCACCGTGGTTGAGCGGTGGCGAAGATGGCGGCCTGCCGGAGAGGTTGGAGGCGAGGAGCTCGAGCTCAGGCAAGACCAGTAGAAAGAAGTATCAGTGTCACAAAGAAATAGTAATCCACTGCTTGATTTGGTCGAAGGTGAACTGGAATAGGCGCTCACCTTGCGACCAGGTCTAGGGAAGAAAGGCCCCTAGTGGTGGAACATTTTGAGCTACGCGAGACCGTGTTGAGTTCTGGGATGTCTTCAGTGATTGGTCACAATGGTTTAGGCGCAAGCAATTGGATTGATTCTCATTGTGTCACTAGATTCGAGTATTCTCTGTTCAAGGAGTTTGACGGCAAATGAAGGAGAAGGGTTCAGGGCTTGACGAGGAGCTCGGTGACTTAAATAGATGAGGTGCGGCGATACTCGCAAAAAGGAACACGGCACTGGATTGTAGATAGAAACTGATTGAAGTCGGCGATGAGAAATTTCCAAACGCAGGGCATGGGCGAACTTGCTGTAGTAGGGCATGGATGAGGGATTAAGGCATGTCAGAGTATGGCTGCCAAAGTCGGGATGGGCAACTCCGGTTTCCGCAAGGCGGTGCCGTCCGAGCCCCCGAGAAGAGCGGTGGCGATGCTAGAGGCTAGAGCGGTGGAGCTTGGCCGGTTGCGCCAAGAAAAGCACGAGAGGGAAGAAAAGAAGGGGTAGTCTGGTGACCGACGAGTGGGTCCGTTGGGTCCACCGGTAGAGAAAAGAACGAGAGGAACGGTGTGGCGCTGGTCGATGGGCTCCCCATGATGGCCGGGCCGGGCCCATATGGAGGTGAGGAAAGATTTTAAATGCAGTCGGTTCCAACCAGACAGCGGTGAAAATGCAATTTAGTCACATGTCCAATCTGTTCCAATTTTTTCAAAATTTTTATTTTAAATTATTGACAGATTATCTTGAAATTTTTAGGTCAAAATACCAGATAATTTATTTTAGAAAATTCTGACAATATAGTATGCTCTATTTTCCAATTTTTGGTTTTTGATTTAATTGAGGGGTCAAAAGGTAGTATTAAATTTTTTTTATATAAATTTATCTAGTGTATATAATAGTATTTATGAATTCCAATAAAAATTTAAATTCTAATTGATGAACATTTAAGTTTCAGTAAATCTTTTAGTGAATTTTTCAGATTTTCACCTTTCCAACCTTTTCCTTTTTACGAGCTTTAAAACTAAATATTATTTTCTAATATTTTTACCACAAGTAGATATTACTGAGATTGGTAGTTAGTAAAATTTTCAGCCTTATATAAGTTATGGAAAATTTTAATTAAATCTGACATTAATGATTAAACCATTTCATCTCATTTAATGTTTTAATTTACTTTTGACCTTAGTAAAAAAGGTATTACAAATCAAAATCACTTTAAGGTAGAGTTTTATTACTATTTTACTTTTACTTTGTTACTTTTCATCTTTTTACTAATTTACTCATTGATTTTCCTTTTTGAATTAATTCCAAATTAAATAATAGAAATTAAGAATTTGAAGCACATTTTATTTGGGTAATATTTTAGGACGTTACAAGGATATCAATGATAATTATATGGATGAGAACATGATGGTCTGATATGGGAGACAAATAATGTGCCTTCAGCTGTCAAATTTGAGAAAAATTTTCTAGTGATACGAGTGAACATAACATTATTCTTGTGTCCACCTTGGAGGTGGCATGGACTACATTGTTCTTGTGAACATGTATATTATGATTGTCTACTATGTTTTTATGAAATTTTTCGGTTTCATTTTCGTATCCGTCCCGTTCCGTCCTGCATTTGTTTCCGTATCCGTTTTCAGAGTTTTCAATTTCGTTTCCGTTGCTGGTAAAGAATATAGAAACAAAAACAGAACAATTATTTACCGACTATTTTCATCCCTACTTAGAGCATCTCCAACAGAGCCCCTAAACCAGCCCCTAAACCTTAAAATAGGGAGTGTAGTAAAAAAAACAGATCCAACAGAGCCCCAACTCAAGCCCCTAAAATTAGGGGCCCCCTAAATTTGCCTACTCAATTCGGGCCCCCTACTCAAGCCCCTAAAATTAGGAGGCCTCTAAATTTGCCTCCTCAGCCCTAATTTCCAGGGACACGAATACAACCCCTATTATTGAAGATAGGAAAATACATGAGAGGCTTCGAAAAATTTATCATGTTTTCAAAATTTTAAATTTAAATTTTAAATATCATGTTTTTAAATTGTAAATGTTAATATGCTTATGTTTTATGTATTACAAATATTTGTGATTGAATTTTAGTGATGTCAAATGAAGATTATACATAGCGGATATGTCAAAATAGGAGAAAAAGAAAAATAGGAAATTTGAGATTTAGAAATTCTTTGAACTTGTTAAAACAGTACAAAAAATGAGCCCCTAAATCCAAAATAAGCCTGCTTTTGAGTCGCTTCTTGGAGACTCTTAGGAGCGTTGGAATTGCTATGAGTTATGACTAGCAATTTATAGATTCACATATATTTCCTTAATTCATCTTTAGCTCCATTATTGCACGTCTAGAAATGCATCTCTTCTTGGCTATAACAAAGTCAGCTTACATGACCGTCACTGTCGTTTTTTATTTGCCTTCTACTTCCCACTTTTTTCTGATAGGAGGAGGGGGGATTCCGGAGGCGCGCCGGAGCCAACCGCCTCGCCGGCAGCGAGCCAGCCACACCGCCGGAGCCCTACACCGCGGAGGGCGGCGGCGGTGGCGGAGGAGGAGGAATAGGAGGACGAGGAGGCTCTCTGTAGAAGCCTTGGGAGAGAAGGTTCTAGAAGCTGCGGGAGGGGGAGCGAGGGCGGGGGCAGCGCGATCTCGACGGAACAAGCCGCGCGGAGGAGGGGCCGGGGAGGCTCGCTTCTAGATGCCGGCACCCTCCGGGATTTGAATGGAAGGCAGATCTCGAGGGGGAGGCAAGCTTCTAGAAGCGGGCTGAGGCGGCACGGTTAGCCGTTAGGGTTTGGCTTGGTGGTGTGCAGGCGGGGCGGGATGGGGGTGAGCTCGGAGAGAGGAGGAGATGGGGATGAGGGCTGCTGCGGCGTTGGGGATACCTCGCCAGGGACCATCGTGTGGGTGCGGCGGAGGAACGGGTCGTGGTGGCCTGGCAGGATCCTGGGGCCTGACGAGCTGCCGCCGTCGCAGATCATGTCTAGGTCCGGCACGCCGGTCAAGCTTCTCGGCCGTGACGACGCCAGCGTGTGAGTTTCCACTCCCGTCTTTGCCGTTTGTTTTTAATTCAAAATCCGTGACCTGATAAGGTTTAGATTAGTTGCTGTTTCTGATGCATTTGGGATGCTGAGCTATTTCTTCGTTTGGAACTCGGATGGAAGAAACAATTGGGTGTACAAGGACCTATGATGTTCCATGCTTGTTGTTAAACGCAGTGCTAGTTTGATTGTTTCTTATGTGCCCTGCTGCTGCTATACATTTTGAGAAAAATTTAGAGCTGCTGTTCATAGGATATGCAGTGAAATTCTTGTAAATTCTAAACTGTTAAATGTTTTCTTTTTCATGAAAACTTGCACAGTTGTTTGCATGGTATTCTGTGGTTAGATACACAGTGAAAATTATTTGATATATTTTGGTTCTAGAGTTCTAGACTTGAAAATTAAAAACTAGAATAAGGTAATATGATTGATTTGTACCCCTTATTCCTGCAGAATCTGAAATATCTTGGCTTGTTATGTATTCTAGGGTTTCTATATTATTTCTATGTTTAGTATGTTGGTTCTGCTGAGAAATTTGATTTTATGTGTTTGCTATGTACAAACCAAACAGACGTTGGATGTAACAGAGAAAATTTGATTTTATGTTGGATGGGGAGATGTTTGATTTGTAGAAACCAAACAGGAGGGAGGGAAGGAGATCTTGACAAGTTTTCCAATCTTCAACTCAAGTGAATTTGTATTGTGTAATATTTTGTCAGTTCTGTAAAGAATTTTTTTTAAAAGATTTCTACCAGTCATTTTTCTAATTCGTATTCAGGAATAGTAGCCGAATATTTATTGCAGTTTCATTTCCAATTCTATATCATTTAAACCATTTTCTTCAGGAATTATAATAGTGGAACTATCCATTTATATTGCATTTCTCAGAATACGGAATCACCTCATGCAATTTGACTTTCTAAAACTCTGAAGTTTCTTACACATTCTTCCTTATGCATTACTTTACATCCTTTTGGTTATTTGTAGTGACTGGTACAACCTTGAGAAATCAAAGCGTGTTAAAGCGTTTAGGTGTGGGGAGTTTGATGCTTGTATTGAGAAGGCAGAGGCTACTCAAGGCACTCTTGCAAAGAAAAGAGAGAAATATGCACGGAGAGAAGATGCTATTTTTCACGCTCTTGAATTGGAGAGGAAACAGCTTGCATCGAAGCATCAGACTCAATGTTTCAGACCTGCTAATATTTCTGGTTAGTCCTCTTATATGACAGAGTTGGATAGCTTTCTTCATGTTGTTACTTAAATGGTATACACGAATTTTATGGTGTGTATGCTGGATATAAAAGCTCAGCTGTCTTCATGAAATGCAGCTTGCACTAAACATCGCCAAGATCTTGGAAGTACTCGCTACAAGAGCAAAAAGAGTAAGAAACGGAAAGATGTATCTCCTCCTGATGCAAAAGAAGAAACCGATCAGTATTTTCTCCATACTGGTTCAAAGAGAAACTTTTCAGAATCTGTTGCTCGGGGAACTTCTGAGAATCTTATCAATACTCACCTGAATGACCTCTCCCATGCGAGGCACATTCAGGGAGGAGCAAGTTTAGAGAGCAAGGATAAAGGTACAATTGTGAAAAAGAATAGATCGGATGGAAGTGATTTTGACGAATCTATTGAAAAATGTGATAGACGCCGGCCACTTGTTCAAATTTTGCAGAGCAGTGCAAAATGGCCTCATCACTCACAGCACAATAATGATTATGGAGCTATCTTAATTGGGGGGGAGAAGGATCCATCACCTGCCACCTGCCAGGCTAAAAGAAGTAGATATGTATACCCGCCTAGTGATTCTGGTGAAACTCATAATGATTTACCTTCTGCACAGATAGCTTCTACAGGAACCAATTTTGAGACTGAAAGTTATCTTCAGCATCCTGGTTCTTTTTCTGAGGAGCACACATCTTCTGACCTTGTTGAGAAATACATATCTGAGTCTTCAGAGAGGGAATGCTCAGAAAGTGAGACAGAAGATGATGCTGAGCTTTTGCAAAGTATGTGTGTACACCTTGCTAATATTTCTCCTTTACAATATTTACTAGTATGCATGTACGTGAATCCACATTGCCAAAAATGTTAGAAGATAGTTTTTGCATCGCCCAGAGTACATGTTACCAAATAGTTTAGAGTATAGCATTGAAGTAATCAAATATAACAAAAAGCAAAGCATAATAAAGTACTAAAAAAACTGGTTAGCCATTCATCCTGATATCATACTTAGTGGTATTTAAGTATAGATCATAGTACACCTAGCATCTGAAGTCTATTCTCTATTCAATGTTTTTTTTTTCAAAAAAAAAAAATCCTACCTCGTAGACTTCCTTAAACACGTTTTGGACTTGCATTTCTGACCTACCTGTATACCCTCTTGAGGTTTTTAGTTATTCATGAAGTGAAGGAGTTTATATGTGCATGCACAGCTCAGCCCTCAGCTCAAGTGCACAGGGCTAACGGTGAGGAAGAACTTAATTAGCATGATTAATTACTATAGTTTTTGTTATGATCAATTAGTCAAATTAGAGGGAAGTCAGGATCAACATTAAATCAGAACCGTTGGATGGTGTTATTGATGAACGACTATTTCAATTTTGCAAAACAAATATGTTAAGAAGGCAGTAACAATTTTGAATATGAGCCATTAGATGTTCTTGATCAGATGGTTAGAAATGACTGGGTACATAAAGTGGAAGGATGTAGGATGGAACACCACTCATATTTTTTTATAGTAGTATAGAAACATAGATTGCAAAGATGCAGGAATAAGTCATCTTGTATAATAAAGCTTTATGCTTGAACATACCCGGAATCACTAGCATTTCTTTGTCAAATTCATCACTCAAAGTCTTTGTTATGTAGGGTTAGTTCTGAAACGGGTAAGGTAGTGCTGAAATGAGCAGGTGCATATGTTTTCGAATGGCTGCTTTCTGTCGCATGCATCCTTTTAGCTTGTGTGCTGCTTTTCCTTCTTTACCTATTTGACAATAGGAACTTATCTAAGTTAATTATGAAGATGAATCCTACGAAACATGGAATTGGGGTGTTGCCTGGTTCAAGAACAAAGAGATAGCCAGAAAGATTTACATAATTCCCCAAATTATCTAAAGCACTATCTTGTTTTGATTTCTGTTTTACGCTAGCTAAGCCTTCATTACTGTGGTTCAGATTCTATTACTATACTTTCATTGATGTTTTCTAGTTCTGTGGATATTTGAATTTTGCTTTATTTGATCACCTTTGTTGTGGTGGTCTTTTTGGGCAGGTATTAATATGGTTCTTCCTCCAGAGTCATGCGTCCGTGATGCTTATTTCGTTCCAGCTTCAGACAAGTTTAGGCATGTGGATAATGATGATGACGAGGTGACCTATTGTACTCAGTTGAATGAATCAGAGGAAGAGGATGGTTCTTCTGAGCTGGGTGTCTCCCAGTGGCACATGAAAGGTAAACGTAATAACCGTAATGCAGCGAAGAGATCAATGGATATGACAGATGGAAATACCTGGTTAGATAAGTCCAATGGTTTCATGAAAGGATCTCTGCATAAGACAAATGGTAGAAATCATAGAAAAGAGACTATGCAAACATCCAATCAGCAATTGCTTGAGCAAGGTTTTTACCAAATCAAAGAAGAGCTCAATTATGATTCTGATGAAACAGATTTATTTGAGGACACACTCCATTCAGAGTTTAAATTGTACTGTGGTAGAACGTACCCTTCATCCTTGAAGGCCAACAGAGATCTTAGCCGAAACTACAGTTATTTTAATGACTACAACAATGATTCTTCCAAGATTTCTCCCCTAAACAGGGATGCAGATCAGATATTTCGTGTTAATCGGAATGCATATTGGGATGGATCTTCATTTTACCGAAACTACAGTTCGCGTCTTGGTGGTATGGGCCCGATTTTGTTTGATGTTGACTTGAAGGTCCAGGCCAGCTACCAGGGAGAGCATGTTCCTCTTGTTTCCTTAATGAGCAGACTAAATGGCAAAGCGATTGTCGGACACCCTATCCAAATTGAAATACTTGAAGATGGTTCCACTGATCACCTGGTTTCTTGTGGTGATATTAGTCTGGAAGAAAGCACAGGAGCTCCACCGGCTTGGCGTACAGGCAGGAGGACTGCCATGCAAAGAATTCCCCGTTCTAATCCTTCAGGAGCATCATTGGATGGTGATGATGAAGGTGACCTTGCATACCCAGACTGGGAGATGAAACCAGTCTTTAGAAAATACTCAACTTCTTCAAATCACCGGATTGAGGTTGATAAGAAAAACATGTCAAACGCCAGGAGGTCATCAGCGTCTAAGTCACGAAAGAAGCCATCCAAGAAAGCAAGCCTGTCAAGCCAAAAGGTCAGAACCCTCTCTTCCATTTCCACTGGAAAAAGGCATCGTGGAGAAGGTAGTCAAGCAAAGGCGCATAGGCACAGTGGCATTTTTGGTGGCCTTGTCAAACCTGAGGGTGTTGTTTCACTAGTCACATGTGTCCCCGCGAAGGTTGTGTTCACTAGGATATTGGAAGCAATCGGCAGGTCACCTCTAGCTGTTGCTCACCGTAATGGCTAACCCTGCAGTGCGAGATCCATCATAGGCATCAACTGTAAGTCTGTAACGCTAAATATGGTTATCATTTGTTTGCCAGCCCTGGGCCTGCAAGTTTCTTTTACATTTCTGTTAATTGAAGAGGCAAGCCGTTCAATCATTTGAACTACATCAGTGGAGAGACATATTGACATGGTTGCTTCATGATGACTTGGAACAGCTGATCGCTAATTGGCAGTGGTGACAACATGTAAAGATCAATAACACAATATATATCTAACCAGAGGTTGAGATAAATTAGACTCTGATCACGGGTGCTGCTCGGTTCTTGCACAGCAGTTGAGTCAACGACTCCACGAAGGGTAAATCTTTGAAGAGCAACTAGCGTTGGTAACCACGGCTTTTGGCATAGCCGTCTCGTGTAAAGCACTAAATTCCGCATTTTAGGATGTCTATTTTAGCTAACCTTCGCCGTCATCATGTAGTCAATAGGTCATAGGTTAATTTTCTGACGACGTCGTGTCATTTATAATGCCCCCAATTATATTTCAGATATGCCTGTTATTTGTTGTCGAGAGTTAATAGTTGCTTCGACAGTATGTTTAGAAGCATGTGTAGAGCAAGTCGGTGTAATATATCAAATATCCAGAACCACCACACCAAATGGTGTGAACAATCTAATTTTCTCTGAATTTTTGGTAATCCGCAAAAGATTATTTCATGTGTCTCTGTGAATTTTTGGTAATCCGCAAAAGATTATTTCATGTGTCTTTACTCTGGTTGCGTGTTATTGCCCGGAGTAGTTAAAACATATTCTGACTTTGGTCTTTTCCCCTTTTATCTAACCTCAATGTCTGCTATTTCAATTATCTTCTCTCTTATATAATTGTCGTAGGCGGTAGGCCTAAGATGAGTACCCCTCGGGCTCACGAGCGGGGACGGAACCTTGCCTTTCTCGTACCTTCGTGCCTCGTTTCTGTTGTGGGCCTAAGCTGGAGGGAAGGTAAGCGAAGGGCTGTGGAGCGTCTGTGGAGTTCGGCGGGCCTTCCATTGAAGCAGCGAGGGGCGCAGGCGGAGCGCGGGGCGTACGCAAAGCCCGGCGAAGCCAGAACAGAACGCTGTAGATAGAAGAATGGGTCGGGGCAACCGGAGGGGCAACGGGGACCCTTTCGGCCGTCCAGACAAGTTGTACGACCGGACCTGCTACCCCGTCTGAGCGCTAGGGTAGGCACCAGGCTGCGACAGGCTGGCGTGTAGCCATCGGGCGAGTGTAATTCCTCATGTATCCCCGTGTAGAAGCGCAAATGGAAGGGCAAAACCGTAAAGGGCGCTGTCGAAAGCCTGTAAAAACACTGTCGGGTCCTTGTCTGGGGGGCAGGTAAGGGGTGAGACATGTAAAATGGCAGAGAAAAGACCCGTAGGCCCCCGGCCAGGGCTGGTCGGGAGAAGGGACCGCCAGCGCATGACCTAGCCTTGTACAATTCATCTCCTATAAAGGGGGAAGTATGGTATCGATAGAAGGGGGACACTTCCTTCGAGAGGCCAGATATCCTTTTACCCACAAGGGCACGGAAAGGGAGTTCTCATCGAGTTGTCCCGGGAGCGTGAGCCGTGAGGCAGAAGGGGGCTTCACGCACCGGGGGCAGCCCTGTTTTCTGTTCGTGAGATCGCCTCACGACAGTGGCGCCGTCTGTGGGGATCTGACAGCTTAGGAAAGCCGTCGCTCCCAAGCTAGCTCGACGAAGAACCAGCAACGACCATGCCGCCGAAGAAGAAGGCCGCGACCACGTCTCAAGGGGTGGCCACAGGAGCTGAAGGCGGAGGATCGGGAAGATCGATGAGCCAAACGCGCAGTCGGCCCCAGCGGCAGAACGAGGAAGGCCGAACCCCCATGGGGGTGGAGGGATCCCCAGAGATGCATCCGTTGCAGCCAGTGGCGGTAACGCGCAAACGCGCTCCTAGACATCGACCGCAGGCGGCGGGCCGATCCGCGGCCGTACCGGAGGAGGGCACGTTGAGGCATCGAACCACCCGAGCCGTCGAAATGGTGGTCGCAGGGACGGAACTGCCCTTCGGAGGGGGGAGAAGGGCATAGGGGGCTCTCGACCCAAACGTACGGGCGTTGATGGAAGCAAACGAGAAGCTGATGGCGGAGGTAGAGCGCTTGCAGGGGCAGGCAAACCAGGGCCTCACCATATCCCAAAGTGAGAGCCCAGACCAAGAGGTGTTATCACCAATGCGTGCAGGAACAGCTAGGGACGGCGACGACCCCAATCCACTTTGCGCCAGACTCCGGGCGAAGAGGTGGCCCTCTCCAGGGAACTTCAAGCTCCTCACCATCAAGCCATACAACGGCAAGGCAGACCCGCTCCTCCATGTTTATGACACCGCAGTAGAAGATGAGGGGGGGAGGACAACATCAAGGCCAAGGGGCTTCTACTGGCACTCGAGGGGATAGCCTCCTCGTGGTATTCCTACCTCGAGCTGGGCTCTGTCGAAAGCTGGCCCCAGCTTCGCACCAAGCTGCAGTGCAACTTTCAGGGGAATTTCGACAGGATGAAAGAGGAAAGTGACATGTTCGCTTTAAAGCAGCTCGAAGGAGAATACCTCAAAAGCTACTTCCAGCGCTTCTCCAAGATCAAGTGGCAAATCCGAGGAGTCAGTGACACCACGATCATCAATGCGGCGCGCTGTGGGTTAAGGAGGGGGCCGTTGGCGGAGAGACTAGCTCGTAAAGAGGTCCGCACCGTGGAGGAGCTATTCACGAAGATGAAGGAATATGCTTGTGCGGAGGAGGACAATCTCCGGAGGGAAGACAAACCGCGATACGAGCCACCAAGGCGATCCCCACGCAGGAGGGACCAAGAAAAAGGCCCCCGTCCGGGACGAAGGCAAAGGCTCGTGGCCGAGAGCACGAAGGAAAGGACAGGGGAAAGAGAGTTCATTACATCGACGAACGGTCTGATTGACGCGACGACATCGGGCGACGGCAGGGTCAGAGCCCGCCTCGCTGGCATGACAAGCAAGGGGGCGACCGGCCCACGCTTAGGAGGGAGGAAGTAGCAAGGAGGAAATACCATTGCGAGTACCACGGCGAGAACAACACGCATGATTCGACTCACTACAAGGTGATCGAGGGGTATCGGCGGTTTGAGATCAAGAGAAGAGAAGCCGAAGCACCCCCGTTGCCCCCGCCTCCACCACCTCCGGAACACCAAAGACCCTCGCCTCGTGAGGCGGTAAATCACATGCACCGCGTTATCAATACCATTGGCGAAGGGTCTTCTCTGCACATATCGTCGAAGAGGCAGCGAAAGGCGTACGCGAGGCAAATCAACCACGTTTTGGTCAATCCGTCATTCACCCCTCAGCACGAATGTGAGCCAATCGTGTTCACGGAAGAAGACGCGAGGGGAGTGCACTTCCCGCACCAAGACTCCCTAGTTATCACGGTCATCATCGCCGACTGTGAGATGCGTAGAGTGCTGGTGGACGGAGGGAGCGCAGCAGACATAATCTTTGCCGACGCCTTCAAGCAGATGATGATTCCCTATGACAGGCTCAGGAAGTCGGAGGTGTCGTTGGTGGGTTTCAGAGGGAACGCCGTCGGCACCGTGGGGCAGATGGATCTGGAAGTTACCTTCGTAGCGCAACATGCCAGTATCACCCGCCGCGTCACATTCGACATTGTTGACATACCTTTCCAGTACAGCGCCATAATGGGCTTAGGGTCCTTAACTGCATTCGGAGCCGTCATACACCATGGTTTCCTATGCATGAAAATGCTTTCACCCAATGGCGCCATCATGGTGCGAGGGGACCAAGCACTCGCCAAAAAAATAGATCTAGAGCCCCCCCAGGTCAAGCACGTCTATACGGCGGAACAAGATTCCCTTCTCGACCAGCGCAACAAATGGCTCCCAAAACCATGGCCCCAGGGAGAGATGAAGCGGGTAGCGCTACAACCCAACGGCAACAAGATGCTAACCCTGAATGCCGCCTTGGCTCCGGAAGAAGAAAAAGGCCTACTGCAACTCCTCCAAGAATATGAAGGCATGTTCGCATGGGGACCCGGGGACATCCCCGGAGTGCAGCGGAGCACAATCGAACATTCGCTCGCCATCAAGCGGACGCAAGACCCAAAAAACAAAATCTCAGGAAGCTCGCTGTGGAAAGGCAAGACGCAGCAAAAACGGAGGTAGCCAAGCTCTTGCAGGCTGGAATCATACGCGAAGCTGTTCACACTGAATGGCTAGCCAACATGGTCCTCGTTAAAAAATCCATTGGAGCGTGGAGGATGTGCATCGACTTCACCGACTTGAACAAATCGTGCCCCAAGGACGATTTCCCCTTGCCCTGCATCGATCAGCTCGTTGATTCCACCTCCAGATCCGAGATGATGAGTTTCCTCGATGCGTACTCGGGGTATCACCAAGTGTACATGCGTAAGGAAGATGAAGATAAGATAGCATTTATCACAACCTTCGGCACGTACTGCTTTGTACAGATGCCCTTCGGCCTCAAGAACGCGGGTGCTACCTTCGCAAGGCTCATCGCTAAAATCTTTGCCCCAAGCAATTGGGGGAGAAACATAGAAGCCTATGTTGATATTTCAAGCTTAGATTTTTTAGTGTGTGGGGTCTAACGATTGAATGCTAGTGATATTACAATCTATTTCCCATCAATCTTTAGTGTGGCACTTTTCTCCCCATGATGCTGGGAAATTGTCCTCATAAAAAAAAACGATCAGCTTGTCATAACCTACATATCCCCTGTCATAGGCTCTATGTATTTAATAATTGATGAAGATTCATAACCTACATAGATCCCCAACTTCCAGTAAAGGCACAAGGTTGTACGCTGTGGTGGTGAGATTGGCATATATACAATGCATACAAATTTTCGCAGAGAAAATACTTGGTTTTTTTTCATGCACTATCTACAAGGGGGGAATCTCATTGTATGCAGTTGGTCTAAGTGAAATTAATACAATAGTGTGCATCACTGTGTGGCCTCAACAGTTGGTGGGTAACATACACTTTTGCAAGAGTGCCTGAGCAATAAGTTTTATTTTTTTAATTAATGACTCTACAAGTCCATTTGTGTATGAACATGATGTACTAAATGCTCTACGTTAATGACTTGATTATCCTCATATTGAGATGGAAGGTGCATAATGTATTATCTATCATTTCAGCATAAGTAACTTTTTGGTTACAGAATGTCAGTTTATTGATAAGTTTGTGCATGAGAGAGTTATATGCTGCCACGGTCTTAAAATTCCAAAAGCGTAGGAGGGTCCATTCGCGTTGTGCTTCTGCTAATAGGTCAGATCTTTGGTTGTTATATCGTTCCTTCAGGGAATTCTATAGTGCCAATGGGTCCTCCTCCATCAAATATTCAACCTTCAAGTCTGGATGGAGATGGTGCCTCGGGAAGTACAAGGTTGCACACTTGGCGGCTTCAGGAAAAGTAGGGGCGTCAGCTTCAAGTAGAGTGATAGCGGCTCTGAGAGATCAAGCTGTCAAGTTGACCTTGACATCCATTGTCCAAGTGAGGTAATTGCTGCATTCAAGGTGAACTTAGTAAATTCAATCTTTGCGGTGTATCCTATATGCAAGCAACTTTGAATTTTACTACTGATAAAATATTATATTGCATGCTCATAATTGAATCAATAAGATTTTCAATATATCTATTCAGTAGATAATTACCTAAATTTTCTCAAAATTTTCTAGTATTTTTCATATTTTTTTAGTAATTATCAAGTAAGTTTCAAAATTACCAAAATAAAACAGAAAATAAAAATAGCATATATAAACATGGAATTATGCCAGAAAAAATAAACCGAAGATATAAAGCTTCCAATGTGTGCTAAGAATAATGACCAACAAATATACGGAAGCCCATATACAAAAAATGTATTTTCTAGGATTTAATATAATTTTTCATAATTTATTAACTATTTTCAGGAAAAACAGGAACGTGAGCGCCAACAAGGCGTGGGTGCGGTTCGACAATGCAGCTAGGTGCGGAAGGGGCGCCAGGGTGGCTACGCTACAAGCGCAGTAGGCAAATATTAAGTTTAAGTTTTTATTATTATTCAATGGATAGCAGCTATTCGAAACCCTAATTTTCAAGACATATTAAACAAGTGAACGGACCGGAGATGTCGCCTAGAGGGGGGGTGAATAGGCGAATTAAAATTACGCAGCGGAATTAAACTACCCGAGCAGGTCAACTCGGAGTCTCCGGATATTTGGCCGAGGGGTTCAACCCGAACACTCCGGACTATTTGTCCGGATACTCCGGACCAAATGTCCGGACTCTCCGAGTTGGATAGCTCGGTTGGAAAATGCTGTTTTTGGGAAATGCAAGTATTTGAGTGCTAGTTTAAATGCAAGACTTGACTTTGAGCACATGCACATCCTAAAGGCGATTTTCCGTCGTATCCTCTTAATAGTACGGCTATCCTTAAGACTCAAATAAAATGGAATTTACAATTCTTGTCTTGATGCCGTCTTTTCAAATTTTAATGTCTGTAGGGGCGTCCAATCTTATTCCAAGCTTGATATGTTCTCGATATCTGCATCGATCTTAGTTAAAACATTAGATCTCTTTAATTGTGTCATCATTAATCACCAAAATAATTTGAGGGGCCTAGATGCACTTTCAACAAGTCATCAAGACAAGTAGGGAAATTAATCTGCAGGATGAATAACTTGTTCAAATGAGATTAACTTACGTGCCACAAACTTATGTATGGCTTGCAGCAAGTTTAATCGCTTGATGCTAATCAAAATTCGATGAGTGTCGATTAATGTAGGTAGAGGATCTAGATAGGCCTTAAGGAGCCTCTTACTGATATTGTGTTGTAAAACGATAACGATGGCCGTAGATCAACCACGATGCACCAATCAAATAGCAAGAATAATCACAGGGAGCACACACGACATATGAAGGCAAAACATTTTTATTAGATTGATTCTCTTATACAAAGGGGTGCCATATTTATAGTAGAAAATCCATTAGAGATAGATTTAGATTCGCCCACAACAAGAGAGTCTGAATATATTTGAACAACCATGACTAAGAGTACTAATATATCTCAACAGTCGTCGTGGTCTTCTTTTTTAGGGAAAAAGTCTACTTTCCCCTCAAGCACTATGGTTTGTATACTTAAATCCTCAAAGTACAAATTCAGGTATTGTGCCTGTGTCTAAATAACCGCCTAAAGCCGTTTTGTAGATGGTTTTCGATGAGGACATCACTGCTATGGATACGACCACTACCCCTCATTCACTGACGTCCATTCCTGCCATGACGACCATTTCTACTTCAACTACGACTTCGTTGATGTTCGGAGGCCTAAATCCAAAAACTCGTCCTTTCAAGCCTTCCTCAATAGCCCAGCGTTACAAGTCCAAGACTCATGAGGCCGCGACGCACCCAGGACGGCCAAACTTGAATCCCAAGTCATATCCACGCCCATCTCGGCCATCCAGCAGCAGCCCGACTTCAAACGGACGCCCCGGCCACATCCGAAGTCAGTTTTCGATGAGAGACCACTCGTTTGAAAGCTTAGGAGACAAGCTTTCTAATGGATCCAGTCCCATGGCCAGATTCATTCAGGTGAAACGGGAATATGCCAAAAACCATCACGGGTCAGAAACTCAGGGTGCTGCGTCACCGTATTTTTGGGCCTATCGCCCATGTATCTTTAGGGTTTGGTGGTGGCCGACCCTAGTTTGGGCGCCCCTCCCCTGGCCGCCCCTCTATATATGGCCGCCAACTCCATACGTTATTCTTTAGGTTTTGCTGTGTTTGGTAGACCCCTTGTGCGTCCCTCCTCGTGCTTGTGCGTGTCGACTAGACCGCCCGAGGAAAGAAACAGAACTTCACCTTATTCATGATTTTCGGTTAATACCATTTTCAGATTGCTTCTCACTTGTTATTGCAAGTTTCTCGATTGCTAGCAGGGATAAGGATCCATTACGTCTAAGCGTGGCTGATCAACTTGCGTTGGTGGCATTGCGATTGTCAGGTTTCCTTTCCTCACTGGTTGGAAGCCAAGATCACGAGTTCATCAACTCCCCAAATCGACGTATCATTCTCATCAGAAGATTGGGAACCTCCATGTGCGCATCAAGTGGTATCAGAGCATCGGTTGCCTGGTGAGAACACATCTATCCTAGTTGTTAGATCTGTTTTGTTCATCCTAGAATCAAGAAAAACAGCCATAGAAAAATTTATCGTGTGTTTTCCTTTTGATCCTAGCCCGTTTAAGCCTCTACTAGTTCTGTCTAGTTCATATGATTATTGAATTTTCGTTGCATCGTTGAGTCGTTGTTGGTCTTAGTGTTTTGATCTTTAGAGTTTCGAGTTCTTGTCACATAGCCGTCACAGTGTTCTTTTTGTTCGTCGTATCGTCCTTGGAGTTGGTGTCTAGTTCCTCGTTGTTTTCTGCCAAGAGGTCGGTTCTGACACAAGTTGATTTGCTCTTGGTTTCAGTTCAAAGGATGGAGTCCGTTTCGAGCCAGACGTTAAAAAAAATTTGGTCGAAGCAAGTTCGGACCGCTCCGAACCAAGGCAAGTTCGGACCACTTCGAATAGAGGTGAGTTCAGACTGTCCGATCAGTGGCGAGTTCGGACCGCTCCAATCAGAGGAGAGTTCGGACCATCCGATCAGGGGGTGAGTTTGGACCGTCCGAAATAGTCGGAGCAAAGTTCGGACCGCTCCGAACACAAGTGGTCAAGTTCGGACCTCTCCAAACGTCAAAAAAAGAAGAGGCTAGTGCTTTTGCATAAGCCGCACCAATTCAAGGAGGGAAAAGGCAGGTGCAAATTCAAAAGCCGCACCAAGAAAATTTACAAAGTCAAAGTTTAGAGAGAAAGAGAGAGTATCTTTTTTACCAAAATACCCCTGGTAAAAAAAAGTCTGTGTGGTGAGTGTTGCGTGGAGTCCTTTTGAGTTTGTTGTTAAGTTTTAGGGCTCCCTAAAAAAAGGAGCCATAGCTACTTGCTTTGTGTTGAGGACGTTCTCTTTGCATTTTGTGGTATCGTTGGTGATTAAGCTCGCGTCTCTAGCATGGTCTAGCCTAGGACCAGCACAGTACCACTGTTGAACGTTTATTCAATTTGTTTTGGCTAGCACAGTTCTAGTTTTTTCTTTGCTACAAAGAAAATACCTGTCTAAGCTCCACCTCTACTAACCATACAGGAACAGGGACTTGCAATCGCATTGACACATTCTGCGTACAGATTACCACAAGTTAGACATCGATTGTATCTTTCCTAGCTACAGGGTAAGAAATTGTAAGAATTTTCGTGGAAGCTTGAGTGTGAGAGCATAGAAAATTGCCATAGTTCAGTAGTTCATAGGACTAATCATATTCTTGTGAGATTTCCTTTTGTGTCTACTAACTATGACAAATAACTCAAGCGTTCGAGAAAACGGATCAGGAAGTGAACCAGATGACCCCCTTTCTCCAAAGCAACGACAATGGGTGAACCACTTCCAGGGTCAGTTGGACAAGCACGAGACGAGGACTCGAGCGCAGATTGATGAAATGCGTAGACAATATGATGAAATTTGTGGACAGCTAGCACAATTACTGGCTCTAAATAATGTTGCGCGCGCTCCAGCTGGACAAGTTTCACCTGCTGCCCATGCTCCTCTAGGTGGGATGGAACATGAGGTGAGCGACTACATTGCTAATTCTGAAGACGACCACCAATTGAACGTGAACAATGACAGAGCACATCATCGACTCCGCCACAACAGACAAGGTATGGGTAGAAATCAACATGCTTAAAGGGAAGAACGTAATGATTCTATTGCGCAAATGAAATTTACTATGCTTTCTTTTGATGGTAAATATGACCCTAATGCTATGATTTCTTTGGGCGTAAGAGGGTTCGGGCTGCCACTAGTGAGTTTATGGGTTTTGCATTTGTTTGGTGGCGAGAAATTTATAGAATCAATCGGGATATGCCTACCACCTGGGATGGGTTGAAGCGATTAATGCGTGCTAGATTTGTTCCCTCATATTATGAACATGAATTGCTTAACAAATTACAACGTTCCAATCAGGGTAGTAAATCTGTAGAAGACTATTATCAGGAATTACAAATTGGTATGTTACATTGTGGGTTTGAAGAGGATAAAGATGTTAAAATGGCTATATTTTTGGGTGGGCTTAATCAAGAAATTCAGGACATACTTGAGTATAAAGAATACATTCTATCACTCATTTGTTTCATCTCGCTTTGAAAGCAGAAAGGGAAGTGCAGGGACGCCGATCCACGATGCGAGGGAATATTGGAGGATCCACCACATCCCGGTCTATCCATATCCCAACCAAGACGTCGTCTTCCACGCCAGGACGTTCTTCTTCACCTACTGCCCCTACTTTCTCTACACCAACACACACCCCGGAGTCAAGTAAATCAGCTGCAAAATAAGCTCCGGTGAAGAGTGCAACATCCATTGCATCTACTGGTCATACAAAAGAAGTACAATGTTTTCGATGCAAGGGACATGGCCATGTGATGCGCGATTGTCCAAACCAACGTGCTCTAATAATACGAGAAAATGGTGAGTACTCTAGTGCTAGTGACATTGACAAAATTAAATATGCTTTTGTTGTCACTAACACTATAGAACAAGAAGAGATTTACGATGCTGCCTCGGTACAGAAATATCTGGCTCTTGTTGTCACACATGTACTGCATGCACAACCAACACGTGTTGAATCAAATCAACGCCATACCATCTTTCAAACAAAGTATGTTGTTAATGAAAGAGCGGTACACGTCATTGTTGATGGAGGAAGCTGAAACAATCTTGCTAGTGTGGACATGATTGAGAAGCTTGGTTTGGCCATGAGTGCTCTATAACAACCGTACGAAATTGAATGGCTCAAATCTACTAGTAAGGTTTAGGTAACAAAAACTGTTCAAATACCTATTTCTATTGGTTCGAATCATGATGTTGTTGTTTGCGATGTTGTACCCACGGATGCTTGTTTTCTTTTATTGGGTAGGCCATGGATATATGATATAGATGCCATACGTCATGGTATGACCAATCAGTACACCTTTACTTTCAAGGGGAAGAAATTTATTTTAGAACCCATGTCTCCCATAGAATTGAGAAAAATTGATGTAAAGAGAGCACAACAAGAGAAACAAGAAAGAACATAAAAGTGTAGCTATAGAAGTACCCATGCCTAAAGAAGCTGTAGTGCAAAACCTTGATCTTAAATTGAAGGGTAAAGTTTTATTAGCTACAAAAGCTCTCTCTCGTGATGACATGCCTAGCCTAGAATCAATGCAATTATCTGTTGCTTTGCCTCCTGTTTCCACTAAGCTTTTGCAGGACCATGACAAAGAGTTGAGGATGACTCCAATTCAAGAAGGGGAGGATGATGAGGACATCACTGCTATGGATACGACCACTGGCCCTCATTCACTGACATCCATTCCTGCCATGACGACCGCTTCTACTTCAACCACGACTTTGTCGATGTTCAGAGGCCTAAATATAGAAGCTCGTCCTTTCAAGCCTTCCTCAACAGTCTAGCGCTACAAGTCCAAGACTCATGAGGCCGCGGCGCACCCAGGATGGCCCAACTTGAAGCCCAAGCCATATCCACGCCCTTCTCAGCCATCCAGCAGCAGCCTGACTTCAAACGGACGCCCTGGCCACATCTGAAGTCCGTTTTCGACGTGCGACCACTCGTTTGAAAGCTTAGGAGATAAGCTTTCTAATGGATCCAGTTCCATGGCTAGATTCGTTCAGGAGCAACAGGAATATGCCGATAACCATCACGGGTCAGAAACTCAGGGTGCTGCGTCATCGTATTTTTGGGCCTATGGCCCATGTATCTTTAGGGTTTGGTGGTGGCCGACCCTAGTTTGGGCGCCCCTCCCCTGGTCGCCCCTCTATATATGGACGCCACCTCCATATGTTATTCTTTAGGTTTTGTTGTGTTTGGTAGGCCCCTTGTGCGTCCCTCCTCATGCTTGCCCGTGTCGACTAGACCGCCCGAGACGAGAAACAGAACCTCACCTTGTTTGTGATTTTCGGTTGATATAATTTTTAGATTGCTTCTCACTTGTTCTTGCAAGTTTCTCGATTGCTAGAAGGGATAAGGATCCATCGTGTCTAAGCATGGTTGATCGACTCGCGTTGGTGGCATTGCGATTGTCAGGTTTCCTTTCCTCGCTAGTTGGAAGCCAAGATCACGAGTTCATCAACTCCCCAAATCGACGTATCATTCTCATCAGAAGATTGGGAACCCCCGTGTGCACAATGACTAGTGACGTGGCTAACGACATGAAGATGGCTGAGGAGGCATTGGCACCGAGTGAGGAGTTCATCATGTTGTTGTGGGCATCGTCACCACCATCTCCTCCAGGCTCGCTGTCTTCGCTCAATTTTGTCTCAAAGAGGGTGGTCGCGATGTGCCACATGAGGATGAGCTTAGTGATGCTCCTTCTCTCGCAGGCCCAACCACAAGAGCTCCTCTCTACCAAGCCATCATTACCGACAGCCACTGATCTCTAAGATCGGTGAGCCACCTAGGTTTTTGTTCATGTCACTTTGTGTTCCAGCTTATTCTCCTGCACATGTCACTTTGTGTTCCAGCCTATTCTCCTGCAAACCCCCAAATTAATTTGATTACGTTGCTCACAAGGGCTGGAAGCCTCTATTCGGGTTCACTGTCACCGTTCGTCATCTACAGAGATCCTCCGTCCAATAAACTTATACTAGAGCTTCCTCTCTCCGTGTTCTACACTTTGACGTTAGTTTCTGTTTCCTTCCAACTTGCGTAGCACCACCTCCACTGTGGCCAATCCACCACTACGTTGCCACCCATCATCACCATGTCCTTGCTGCTATGCTCCACGAACTACCGCCACCGCCAGCTCCGAACCATCGCAAGCATTCCATGTTTCCCATTCCTGGAACCTTGACACCCATGTTTTGCTATTCTCTATGTCCAAGAGCCAGAGGAGAGGAGGACGAAGACACCCCATCAAATATTCGGTCTTCAAGTTTGAATAGTGATAGTGTATAAGGAAGTGTAGGGCTGCACACTTGGCAACTATAGGGAGAGCAGGGACATCCGCTTCAGACTGAGTGATGGCTGCTCCAAGAGATCGAGTTGTCAAGTTGATCTTGGCATTCATTGCCCTCATTGCTGTCATTCAGGACGAGCTCAGTAAATTCCTTCTTTGTGATGTGCGACGTATCTTACATGCAAGCAATATTAAATTTTACTGCTGGTAAAATATCATATTGCATTCTTATCATTGAATCAACAAAGTTTGTCTATATCTATTCAATAGATAAGTATCTAAAATTTTTTAGAATTTTTCTAACATTTTTCATAATTTTATGCTAATTATCAAGTAATTATCAGAATTATTAAAAATAACATAAAACAAAAACATCATATATAGGCCACGTTCGAGATAGCTTATGCACAACTTCTACTTAAAAGAGAAAAACGAATTGTTTACCGAACAGAAAGATTCTGGACAGCTTCTCCCACAATCAAAAGTATGCTTCTACATAAAATCAGAAGCAAGGAGAGACCAGATTCTTGCTAATTCTCGTGAGCCCCTCGGTCGCCCGCTACCCCTTAGCCGGCCTTTCACCGCCCCTCCACTCACCGCCCCTTCGCCGACTCGACACCCCTCCGCCCCACTAACCTCTGCCTAACACTCCTCCACCCTGCCATCCATCGCCCCTCCGCCCGAAGCCGTCAATAATCAGGATCAGGATTGTCGAACGGGAGGATTCTAGGGTAAGCATATTCTTTAGGCAACCTCTTCTCCAGATAGCTGGCTATAATCCAGAATCTACATAATCAAAAGATGTCCCAAACAGGACCATAACATGCAATTATGCTAGAAAAAAAACACAGAGATATGGAGCTTCTAATATGTGATATGCCTAAGGTTCAACAATTTACGAAAGCCCATATCCCTAGAAGATCAATTTATAAATATTTAATACAAATTTTCAGCATTTATTAACTTTTTTTTTGACATTATAGGGATATTTACGGTGCTTAAAGTAATACTAGATGTAAGAGCGGAGACCTATTTGTTATATTTTTGAACTTGACCGCTAGCTTGAAAATTTAGAAAAGGGCTCGCTCGCAATTCGTATTTAACGGGAGGCTCTTTCGGTAAAGTAACGGACGAGGGGCCTAAACGCAATCCGGAAAAAAAAAAATTTGCCCTCACAAAAAAATTGCAAAGGACTTTTTCGTAAATTTGCAGGAACTTATCCGTAATTCCAAGAAATTCGAGGGGTCTCTTGAAACATGGCGATGGCGGGCTATAATAGAATATAATATTAGCCTCCTGGTACAGAGATGTATCAAAGGAGGGAGAGGTGACGTGGCTCATTGCCTTTCCGAAAATCCTCCCAGCTATAATGTCTGGTCTGGTCGTAACTAACCATAACTTTAGGATTGAAACGTAAAATCGTGTTTTTCCGCTTGAAAAATGAACTGGGCCATTCGGCCCATTGCAGGCCATAATGGCAATCTTAGCGACACAACGTAAAAGGCGCGGTGACGCTGCAAGGCGCGACCGGCGGAGACACTGCACCGCGGCTGACGTGCGATCGGCAGAGGCGCGATGGAAGCGCGGCCGACGCAGAGCTTCGGGAAAGGGTCAACGTGATGTGACAAGTGTGTGGCCTACGCAGAGCTTCCCCAACGGCCACAACAGGTGCTACTGCTGGTGCTTAGAGGTGGGCACTTGCATCGGGCCTTTTTGGCCGACCCGAGGCACTGATTCAGCCCGGTTCAAAACCCAAGACGACACGGATGTGGGCCGTGCCGTACCGGCACGACACTGTAGCACGGGTCGTGTCGGGCCTGAGATCAGGGCACGATGAGCGGCACAGCACGACAGAGACACAGGCACAGATCTACTGTCACAACTTCATTATGTCACTTATCTACAATGGTTTTATTTCACTAGATTTCTAATATTGTCGAGGTTATGAGTCTGATGATCTTTTTTTGGAGAGAAAAAATATTGCTAGGCTTTCTACAGCTAACCATCTCTCGTTCTCTCGTCGGCCAATGAGCAAGAGAGAGGGAGGCAACAGGTAAGAGAAAGATTGAGAGGGATGATCGAGAGAGAGGGAGAGAGAGAGAGAGAGAGCTGCGAGAGGGAGCAGCATGCGAGAGAGAACTGAGAGAGATTGAGCAATGTGTGTCTCCGTCTCCTTTCCTCTCGTCACAATGGTGTAAATGGGCCAGGCCTGGGTCGGCATGACACGAAGTGCAAATAGGCCGTGCCTGGGCTCGCCGAAGACGAGCCGGGCCGAGCCCGCACGGTAGACACGACGGGCCGTCACAGCCTGGCACGGTTCAAGCACGAAGCATGATAGACCTGTGCTGGGCTGGCCCAGCACGGTACAATGCCCACCTCTATGGTGCTGTTATTGGCAGCCAAGGCAACGGCCGACGGGCTCGGCTACCAGCGCGATTGCAAGACGAGCAATGGCACGGTGGCTCAACGCTCGGCTCACAGCTTCAGGCCGATGCTGGAACGAGCACGGGAATGCAAGGGGCGCAACATGGTCACGGCAGGTGGGCGCAGCCGACGACACTACTGACTATTGTAGGCCCGATGGAGGTTTAGTCTACGACACGCAGTTGGTAGCTGGTGTGGGCGCGGAGTGCGAGCATGGCCAGGTGGCGGTTTCACCTAGTGCTGAGAGGTGCAACACGTGGCCAGCAGAGGCGCTGCAGGCGCGAGGCCAGCACAGCGAGGCACGACCACCGTGGCGCGCAACTGTGGAGGCGTTGCAGGTGTTAGGCGCGGGCGCCCTGTGGCGTGGGAGTCTTGTGACAGGGACGACCTAAAACTTTTTTTTTAATGAAAAGAACCAACTCAAGAAACCCTAATTTGCTTATCAGATTAATTCAAAACAACTAATCTAGGTAATTAGGAGAATTAATCTTCGAGATTATAAACTGTTCAAATATGATAATTAGGAGAATTAATCTACGAGATTAAAAACTGTTCAAATATGATTAACTTATGTGCAACAACCTTATGTACAGCCTACAGTAGGTTTAATTGCTTGACAGCGATCGAAATTCGTTGTATTTTTTATGAATGCAAGCAAATGATCACGTTAGGGAGCGTCGTAATGATAGTGTGTTGTAAACAGGGATTCAAATTTTGGTTTGAAAATCCGAAATCTCAGCTGAAATTTCGGATTTTGGACCCGAGATTCAAAATCCCAACCAGGTAAAAATTAAAAAAAAAACAAATCAAAATGCTACCATGTATGTACAAATTTCGACGAGATATCGACAATTTCAGTCGAAATTGCGTTGATTTCAACCGAAATTTCAATTTTTTTGCCAAATTTTTTTTTGGGCCAAATATGATTGGATTTAGGTTGAAGACCATCCACACAAAAAATTAGATTTTTTTATATGTTTTGACTATTTTTTGGTCGGTTCAAAATGTACCAAAATCTCGATGATTTCAATCGAAATTTTGAATTTCCCGATAGAAAAAAAAAACGAATTTCAAATTTAAATTTTAGATTCCGTTCAGATTTGATTTGAATTTCCAAAATCTCGCCAAGATTTCGGATTTCGGACACCTACGAGATTTATTCCAAAACGAGATTTGTATCCCTGGTTGTAAAAGGATGACGCCCTCTGTAGATCAACTACAATTGACCGAATGGCAAGAACAATAACAAAGAGCACACTTAATATAGGAAGACAAAAATATTCTATTTATTAGATTGATTCTCTTGTACAAAGCAATATCATATTTATAATGAAAGCCAACAAAAGATATATTCGGATTCATCCACAACAAGATAAGAATCTAAACATATTTGAACCACCTGAACTTAGAGTACTATTACATCTCAACAAGTTTCACATAGTTAGGATTGTTACACATCAACAGATTGGTAAATCGCGAATTAGTATGTATCATCTATCATAAGATTGTTCCACATGAACATATTCGTAGCTATATGGATAATCTAAGAGCAATGGTAAAGAAACGTAAGCATGTTCATTAGAACCCCACATTCGTATTGCAACCCTACTAAATAAGTTAATTAACAATCCGACTACTGTTGTTCATCAAACAAGCCAGTGTAATGAGCATATTCAATGGCCATCAAGTACACTAAACTATCAAGCAACCAAGCAAATGCTGTCACAATACACCAACAATATAACAAAAAAAAATCAAAACATCACCATGGCAAATTAGTAATACTCAAGAACAACATATAATTCTAGCTGCATTAATAACATTGATTTTGCAAGGTAATCATTAAAGCATGATAAAAAGTCTCACAAGGGAACCACTAACGCATGACAAAAGTTTTTCTTCGGCAAGAGTAGAACAAGTGACCATATCACATCCATTCTCACAACTGCATCAGGAAGCATCTAGATCGGAAAAAAAAAAACTACTTCAGCAGCCTCACATAACCTCCTCAATGCCAAACCTGTATGGTTAAACACAAAAGTTGTCAAAATAACACGTTGATACAATCTCTATGCAGGTGAGAAACAAAGTGTAAATATGGCAGCCATAACTGTAACATCATTCAAATCACCCAACAGAACTAAGTGATTTATTTCAGTACACTAATTCCTTCTATTTAACAAGACAAACGAGTTGCTCTACATAACCAGCCATCTGCATCAGTTTTAGCGATCAATAAAAAATATCATCCACGATGTCCAATTATAATCCTAAGTCATATAATATACTAGTCGCAGACTGGCAGTCTCTCTTCACATTAAGATAACACAAGTACACCACATAACAGCGCCAACTACCAGCAGTCCTAAACAGCAACGCAAACACATAATTAAGAGACAAGAACTTGCTTATACAGTTATACCTTCTTAAGCGGAGGGGATCTCGACCTCGCCGTCAGTGATCTCTTGCTGCAGATCCTTGGGGTCCTTGCCGTCGACGGTGCACCCGACGCTGACGCAGGTGCCGAGGATCTCCTTGACGGTGCCCGACAATTCCTTGGCCATGGAGCGGTGCCTCATGATCTTGGCGATCTCGATGACGTCATCGAGGCTGATGTTGCCGCTGTGCTTAATGTTCTTCACCTTCTTGCGGTCCCTCTCGGGCTCCTTGAGCGCCTTGATGACGAGTGCGGCGGCGGAGGGGACGACAGACACCTTGGCCTGTCGGTTCTGCACCGTGAGCTTGACGGTGACGCGGAGGCCCTTCCAGTCCTTGGCCGTCTCCTTGGCGATGTCCTCTCCGATCTTCTTCGGGGAGAGACCTAGCGGGCCGATCTTGGGGGCCAGGGAAGACGCCGCGCCGACCTCGCCGCCGGTCACGCGGACGTACACGTCCACCACCTGGGATGGGTCCAACTTGGGCGGCATGGTTGCGAGCTCGGGTCGGGTGGGCGGAGGTTGGGGGGGGGGGGGGGTGGCGGCGGCTGGGGTTCGAGATGCTAGGGTTTGGGGCACGGCTTTGTGATGAGTTTATATACTGTCTGGGATGATGGGGAGGGGGAGGTTAGGGTTCGGTGCCGCATATATCTCGGGTGCCCCTTGGGGACTAAATGGGCCGAGTTGCATCTGGCGAAGAATGCTGAGTTGGCCCAGAAGAGAGTTTAGGCAGCTGGCCCGGTGCACCTAGCTGGTTAGGTGCTGCATGAGGTGCTTCTATGCTTTTTTTTATCACACAAATATTAAAACATAAATGAAGGTTAGAATTGAGAGGTGCTATATATATTATTTCAGTGGTCACAATTCGGACTCGGACCTAATTTCCTCTTCCGTTTCGTCTCTCTGCAAGCCTATATTGCAGGTTAATTTCAATTCTACAATTCCCTTATGGTTGTTCGCTGTTAAGCGTACTTCAAATGCTTGGGTAGAAACTTCAATGGAGAGTATCCCTACTATTTACAGCATACACAAAATCGTTTCGTTGTAGTTCCATATCCCCACTACGCAAACCGAGAAATCCACGGCAACCAACAGAACGAAATGAGCTGAGCTTAGATAACTGAACCATGTCGATCGAATCAGCGGAGCAGGCATTATTGTGATTTGACGATGCTTCGGCACTCGGCAGTACAGAGAAACATCGACATATGTTGCAGTGCGAGTTTCACCTATGCATTGAGTACATCATTCATAGACATCTAAGATGAACAGAAGGAAATAGGTGAAAGAGCACAAGAATTTAAGCACTGGAATTTATTATAATTCATTTGTTATTAACAGGGCACAGTGAAGTGAACCAAGAAACGTACACAGACAGCATGACAACAGCAACAAAGAGAAAAGAATAGGAGAGAACCAACACGAACTGAACTGCAGGTTGGTAGGAGAAACCATGGTTTCACAACCTGATGCTCTTCTCCCCCGCACACGAAAACTTGAGCATATGAAAATGAAAAAACAAGCCTGGCTATCACTTCACAACCAGAGCTCTCCTTTATTTCAGATCCCGTCACAGCAGACGTATATGGTTTTTGTGTAGCTCCAGTCGACGTCCACTTGCGCCGACGTCGGCGACGCAGCGTTGTCGTCGACTCATAGCAAGCGGCCTCTTCTTCCCACTTCGGCGACACTGCATCGACGAAGAGCGGCGACAAAGAAAATTCGATCCTTTGTGAAACACTAACAAAATTGGAGATGAAATATTATTTATCACCAGAGATTTGCCATTTTATACCTTAGCAGCAATAAGCTCCTCCTTGAGCATGGCTCTAAGCCTCCTTAGGCTCTTGGCCCCAAGACCCTCAGCTTTCAACTGCTGCTTCTTCTCCTCCTCCTCCTGTGCCTCCCGCTCGCTCCTCTCTTCAGCCACCTGACCCTCCGTGATGGTGAACTCATCCAGGGACTTTACAATGGTGTCGAGTGTGCTGGCAACCTGCTCTTCAGTAACAACAGCCTGCTGAGAAACCTCCTTGAAAGGACCAACGATGTCGCCTAGAGGGGGGGTGAATAGGCGGATTAAAATTTACGCAGCGGAATAAACCTGGCCGAGCTGGTCAACCCGGAGTCTCCGGGTTTTTGGTCCGGATACTCCGGCTTGTCCGGAGTGTCCGATTGAGTCCGGACTCCGGGTTAGATGGCTCGGGAGCGAGATAAAAACTATTCTAGCAAGCACAATAAACCACTAGAAGTATATAGCATGAACAACCTAGTACAATTGCTAGCAAGAATTTGAATTTAAAGCCAAGCAAAGAGCTAGATCTAACTTAACAAATTCAAATTCACTTAAGCAATGCTAAGAAGTAAAAGTGAATGCGAGAGACACGAATTTTCACCGAAGTTCGGGTTCTTGAAGGAACCCTACGTCTCGTTGAGGTGGCTCGGTCGCACTTGAGCCGGGGTCTCTTTCAACCCGCTTTCCTCCCGGTGTTGCACAAATGCACTCGCCGGCTTCACTTCTTGTCTCTTTCCTTTCGGAGGCGAGACTTGCCTTCACAAACTACCGGGGCTCACCACACAAGTTGGTAGCTCCCGGTGACTCCTAGCCGTCTAGGAGACCTTCAACCTCCAAGAGAAATAGCACCACGAAGAATCGCTTGGAGGATGAACTAGTGCTCAACAAGATGAAATGAATGCACTTTGCACTTTTCTTCTTCCTCTCCTCACCAAAAAGATCAACAACCAAATTAATTGGTGGGAGGAAGTGGGAGCTCTATTGAATGCTTAGAGATGGTTAGGAATGGCTTGAATGTCTTTGCTATGAATGAGCTCAATAGAGATCCTAGCCGTTGGAGTGGAGTGGAGGCTTTAAATACTCTTTTGAAAACTAGCCGTTACTCCGTTTTGAGCAGTAGGAGTGTCCGGACAAACAACCCGGAGACTCGGGTTATCCTGAGAACTCGAACCAAATGTCCGGATACTCCGGACCAGTGAAACAAATCAACCGAGAGGTCCAACCTGAGACTCGGACCAAATGTCCGGACACTCCGGATTGAATCCGGAGACTCCGGACAAAATGTCCGGATACTCTGGGTTACCCAGAACGGTTTCAAATTGAAACTTTTCAAAACCAAGCGTAGGAGTGCTAAAGTGAGATGCAAGACTTGATGTTGAGCACATGCACATCCTAAAATCGATTTCTCGTCATACCCTCTTAATAGTACGGCTATCCTTAAGACACAATTGAATAAAAGATTACAACTTTGGTCTTGATGCCGTCCTTTTGATTTTAAGTAGTCGTGGGGGTGTCCAATGTCATTCCAAGCTCGATATAATCTCGATATCTGCAGTATTCTTGGATAAAACATTAGATCTCTTTAATTGTGTCATCATTAATCACCAAAACAATTTGAGGGGCCTAGATGCACTTTCACTCCTCCCCCTTCTCAACGGAGACTTGTAGCTCTTCAGTGATGGCGGGGTCATCCAGGGACTTCACAGCAGGCTTGGTTGCAGATGATGCAATGGCAGCTAGGATTTCCTCTGGCACCGGAGGAGAGGTATCGCTCTCAGTTTCAGCATTACTGAAGTTGCCGGCATTGCCAAACTCTGGTGGAAGGTCACCGCTGAAATCATCTTCCTCTCCAGATGAGTCATCATCCTTTGTGTCTTCATCGGTCTCACCATTCTCTTCCTCGGTCTCACAAGTGGAGTCAATTTCCGCAGTGGTCTTATAGCCTGTCCGGTCAGCCTGCTGCATCTCATGGGGAGCCCCTCCCTTCTCTTCATCAAGTTCATCTTTCGCACTGGTCTCATCGTCTGTCATATCAGCCTGTGACATCTCATCGGTAGCCTCCTCCTCCTCTTCATCGAGGTCATCTTCCTCACTGGTCTCTTCATCGAGATTATCTTCCTCGGTGGTCTCACCGTCTGTCAGATCAGCCTGCGGCATATCATCGGCAGCCACTTCCTTCTCTTCATTGAGGCCATCTTCCTCGGTGGTCTCATCGTCTGTCACAGCAACTGGAAGCATCTTGTTAGTTGCATCACCGGTCTCACGGGAGAAAACAAAACCATCTTCCTTGACGGCCTCCTCTGAAACTTCAACGGCAGCCACTTCGTTGTCTTCACTGACACGATTGATCTCTCCAGTTATCTCATTCACCGCTGACCATTCGCCAAAGCCCTCACTATCATCTCCAACTGAGGCATCTTCTACCTTCAAAATGACTGGTCCTGCGGCTTCCGCCTTGGACAGGACGCCTAGGATTGGCGAATCCTCCATGGTTGGCACGGGAGCAGACCTCTCAACACTGACAAGCTTCTGTTCTTCCCCAGTTCCTGCCACTGTTGCATCATGATTCTTAATTAGCAAACCGGTTCAACAGACAAAAGGCACACAATGAACAAATGGATGGATTTTGGAATACCACAATTCAGTCCTAATCACTACAGACAAAGCAAGGAAATAGATGGATTCTAGAATGCCACAACTCAGAATCTTGATCACTACACATAAATCGAAGAACAAATGGATGGATTTTGGAATGCCACAATCTAGAGTCCTAATCACTAAACAAAAGGAGCAAATGCATCGGATTATGTAATGCGTAGGTACTGAAATGAATCATCTCACCTTCATGGAGCTTTGTGGTCTCTTCCTCCATCACAACCACCACTTCCTCCACCTTACGATCATCACCGCCCCTGTCCGAAACTACTGCAGATGCAATCGGCGCAACAAAAGAAATGGCTGCATAAACACGAATTTGCATCAATAACTGCTGGCAAACAACACCTAATCATACAATTTCAAATTGCAAAGCACGCGTAGAATTCAAACAGGGTAATTGGAATCCAAGTGCAGTAGCAAATCTCACCTTCACCATCCTGCTCTGGTTCCTCCTCTTTGCTGTTACCTTCCTCCGGAAGCCTCGTAACGTCCTCCTCCTCAGGTTCATCACATTTTGCACCTTTCGGTTCCTCTTCCCGAACCTTCTCCTCCTCCGGTGGCGCCGCCACCTCCTCTTCCTGGTCCAAATCAATCATCACCTTCGATCTCGCAGACCTCCTAGTCGTTCTCTTTGCCGTCGACACCACTTCCTCCACCGGCGCCGCGGCCTTTTGAGCCGCGGTCCTGTGGCTCCTCCGCAGAGTGGCTGGGGTAGGGATCGGCGCAGGCGTGGCCCGAGCGCGGCGGCTGGTGCTGCGCAGCACGACTCCTGGGGCCCTCACAATCTCCTTGAAGAGATATCGTTTCATCTCGTCCTCGCCCTCCTCGACGTCCATCCGAATGGACTCTGGCGACTTCACCGACACGCGGCGGCCGCGGGGGAGCGGGCTCCCGTGCTGCTGCTGCTGGTCCTCCATAACCGCCGGCGACGCCTTGAGCGCCGACTTCATCGCCGACCTGCCCGGCGTCGGGAGGCTGAGGGGTGGTGCCGATCTCGTCGATCCCATCCACCTAATCCACAACCAACACCCAGACACATCAACAACCATCCCAAACCCAAATCGTCCCACGAACGCACGCGAGATTGAATCCCACACCGAACCATCGAAACGAGGGGGGAGGAAGCGAGGAGCTTACCGAGGGGAGGGACTGGAGGGCCTCGGCCATGGCGGCGTTGGTCATGTTAGCGCGGACGCCGTTGCGCTTGCACAGCACCTGGAGCTCGCGGCGCGAGATGGCGTGGAAGTCCATGACCGCCGCCGCCGCCTCCATCTCTCGCGTCTCCTACCTTCTCTTACCTCCTCCTGATTCGGGTGTGTTGGTGGATTTGGGGATGGCGAAACCTACCTTCTCTTACCTCCTGATTCGGTTGTGTTGGTGGATTTGGGGATGGCGAAACCAAGCGCTGAGATGCGGAGGAAGAGGGGTGCGAGAGCTGTTACATATAGGGGCGGATTCGAGGAACTTGACCGTTGGGGAGGGAGAGGCGCTCGTCGAGGGTTTTCTTCCCCTCCTTTTCGAATGTTTGAACGTTGCCCAGGAAAGGAGACATGGCGGCTTTGCGGAATTACTCCCTACGCTCACTATTAGGCCTTGTTTGGAAGGCCTATTTCGATTTATGTGGATGGGTCGGGAATGGGCCTCCCAAACAAAGCCTTAGTGATTAGGTATGACAGTTTTACCTATAGGTTTAGGTACCCATGAGTACTCGACCCGATAAGGATGGGTACGGGTAGCATTTTAAACTCGTGGATTTTTGGATTTGGGTACCCGATAAAGTCACAGGATGGATGTGGGTATCAGTTTGTACCCATAGGTACCCGATGGGTATCCTATAACAAACGAGCCTCACTGTTTATTATATATCTATATATATATATATTAGAAAATCAAAACCCTAACTCACTAATTTGCCGCCACAATCTTCTCGCTTCCTTTGGAATCCCTCGCGCACCGCTCCCTCTCGGTAATCGGCTCTCCCTCCTGCCACAGCCTCCGCCTCTCCCTTTGGCCCCATCCCCCACCCTCTTCACCTCCTTGCCCCCATGGCCCCATCACCCCCACCTCGGTGGCTCAGCTCCCTCCGACTACCTCCCTTGGGGTCGACCATCTGCATGGCGGTGCTACCGGTGGGAGGACCGATCCCACCATCGTGCCTGCGCGACTACGTGGCACTGATGGGTCCCTCCCTTCCCCCTCCAACCAAGTATAGTTGCCCTCTCCGCTTCCCCTTCTCCGGTTCCACCTTCGGTTGCGTTATGCCCTCTCCCTTCGGTGGATACGGTGACTACGGCCAAGCATATTTGTGTGTTGCTATAGATACCATGGGTATCCATTGGGTATCAGGTACCCATTGGGATTGGGCATGGGTACAGATTTGTGCCCGTGAAGCTTAATGGGTTTGGGTGGGCGGCACTTTGTTTGGATTTGGGTTTGGGTATGAAGCGGTGGTACCCGGAGGTATCCACCCGATTGCCATCCCTATTAGTGATCATTTTAGATCTCGATATGGTGTATAAACCAAAACTTTAACTACTAATTTTTATTATAATATATTTATAAATTCTATTAAAATAATAATATTATGAAAGTACTTTTTGAGATAAATCTAATTTTTATATATCTAATTTAAATATTTAAAATATATTAATAGTTAAAATTTTGAAAGTTTAATTGTTTCTATATCTAAAACGATAACCATTTGTATCCGGAGTAGAAAGAAACTTGGCTTATTCCACAATGCCAAGCCGTCCATCGCAGTGATTACGGTTTCAGTGTGTTGTGAGCGCACGATGTCATTGCATGCAGTCCCCCGAGGATGCTATTGCTAAACAAGGAGCGTCTTACGCTCTATGTAAGTTTCCCTCAATTGGAAAATATGGAGAGTCAAAGGGAGTGGGGGTGTTGAACCTTTCATCTTGAGATTGTTTCACTACTTATCGTTTAATTGGCTACATTTATTGATTTACTGAGTTGATAAACCGCATGATTTTAACCTAGGGTTTGGGAAATGTATTCTTTTCTTTCTGTGTGAACAGAGGATTAGATTCGTTGGCAACATAAAATTAGGACAAATAAGGGTCTATTTGTTTTTGCTTCGAATGATCTAAAAGCTGATTTTGGATTGCAGTTGTAGATAAGCTGATTCTCCAAAAGCTAGAATTCAAAAGTACATATAGAGTGAATTATGAATTCTATTGTATATGGGTGGGTTGGATTGTGAGAATCGACTTCTAGAATTGAGCTGTTTGTTTTTTATTCAGTTTTTGAGGCTAGAATTCAGAATCAAAAACAAAAACAAACATGCTCTAAGGGGCTGTTTGGTTCATAACTAAACATTGTCACAATTTGCCACACAGTAAGTTAGGCAAGTTTGACCGAGTTAGCATATGTTTGCTTCATAGCCACACTTGTGGCAAGATTATTTTTTGCTATTATGATCCCACGCATCATTAGCTTAAAAAAGTGTGGCAAACTTCATTTTTTTAGCCAAGTGTGGCTTCAATTTTGATGACCTAACCTTAGGCAAGTTTGGCAAAAAAACTATTGCAAAGCATGATAAGCTTAGTATATAAACCAAACAGGCTCTAAGTCAATGATCTTCTCTCTCTTTCTTTCGAGAGGAATTAATGAGTTTTTCTTTCATACAGTACTTATTTTGAATTTGCATAAAGATTAAGTTTACGATGAAATTAAGAAAAATATGAGAGAAAATAACTTAAATATCCCACTTAGTTGTCGTGAGAGAATAATTTGTGTGGGTAGTAATGAATAAATGCATATGGTTGAGAGAAAATAAATAAGGGTGTAGTAGAAAAAGCTTCATTAAATCTATAAACAAACATTATATTTCTAAAGAAAACCATTCAAACTATAGTTCTTATATTTATAAAAGACAGGCAAGTGCAGCAACACGCACAGGCAGACAAACAGGGCAACCAAGCCTTGTCTGGCAGACACGAGCGATGGGTAGGCTGCACGTGTGTGCGGGAGGTATCCTACTACGCTTGGGTAGCGCGCAAGGAACCTTGCCGTAGTGAGCCATGCCCTGCTCCGGGTGAGCCGATGGCCTTTCACGCTCCCCAGACGCTGTAAGGGACACATCGTCTGCCGCACCTTCAACCAAATTTGTAAATGCATATGTGAAGGATTATATTTGCAAAAAAAAAAAAAAAAAGTACAAAGAGCTAGATAAGCCATGATTTCAGTGTTCGACCCTAGTTCAAGTGATCGAGTCATGGAAAGGTCTCCATTATGTACACAGAACCATTAGCACTCCATAGTTCAAGTGATCGGGTCATGGAAAGGTCTCCATTATGTACACAGAACCATTAGCGCTCCAAGAGAACTGTCAATTACCGACTATACATATTGCTTCAGTCTTGAGCTTTCATTACAGAAATTTACACTACTACTGTCAACAAGGATACGTACAGTTGGTACCTGGTCGCTTATGTACAAAATACAACACTTCGTCACTTCCTGTACCTAAATCCTGCTTCATTTGATTCTTTTCGACAAATGGACTGTACAATTGAGGTTTTGGCTTTCTAAATCTACCATTCTCCAGTCTGTTGTATCTCTAGATAGTAGGTAAGAACCTGAGAGACCAATCTGGTGAATAGCCCTGAGAAATGTGTAGAGGAAGTCGCATCTACATCCTCACTTCAACTATATCCCCATCCTTGAGCTCGGTTTGAGGGAGCACAAGTTGGCCATTGACCCAAAGCAGCTTCCCTTCGACGCCCATTCTTCTGGCAGCGTCCGCGGCTGTGCTGCCAGTACTCATCCTCGTTATCTTCCCATGCGGCCAATAGATGATGGCCACCTCCCGAAGGATTGGTTCAGCGCACGTGCTTGCACCAAGACTTTTCTCTGCCAACGATGCTCCACGGCGAACTTGCTCCTCCCACTGAAGCATAGTCCTGAGCAAATGCACCTATGGCGCACATTGAAGAAAGACAAGAAACAATGAGGATTGAGGTTGTCTTGCTTTGGGATGGTATTATTTTGCATCTAGAGTTTCCACATCGAAGACGAGAACAACATACATTCTGAACCTTAATTGTGAAAGAACAATTGTATTATAACATTTGTTACTGGACCTTTCCTTTCACAGAATAGAGTAAACATGAGAGATGGCCAGAGTATGCCAACCTTATTGTTGATGGGATCACTCAAGGGAGTAGAGTTAGGAAGGTCAGATGTTGATCTATCAGCGTTGATCAATTCAGATGTCAGAGTGGAGGTTTCTTTGCCCTCAAATACGGCAGATACAATCATCCAGTACTCTGCCTCTTCCTCTTCCGTCAAATCAATTATTTGAATAAAAGTAGGTAAAAGTCTCCCAAATTGGTCTTGCTGCAAAAGACATTACAGGTGTACAGGATATAATCAATCCATGAATTAAAATGGCCTACTAGGACAGAAACAGTCACTCGTCATCACCACTCCAAGTTTCAGCTCGAGCAACTCGTCCACAGTCACGTGCACAATAAGTCCCATAACACAGAAAAAAGCTGAGAAGCAAAGAAACGAAGTGATAAAAACTAGTAATGTTTCAGCCATGCAAACCTTATGGAATATCCCATCCTGGCATAGTGTGTACTTCTCCAGGTTTGTTGACCAGTCACCATGTCCTGGTGCACACCACCATTTCTCAGAAACCTGAAATAGGATTGGGTATTAGATAGAAATAAGCATTCTCAAAATCAGAACCTGTCAAAGAAAAAAATTGTTATCAGGTTAACCTTCTTATGAAGCCTAGCATAAGCTTCCCAACGCTTCAACTGAAAGGATGATCTTCGCACAGCTACAGCTTCAGAAGCTTCAAGGCTAAAACTTACAGCAACAAGCAATTCTTTTCCCCCTTTATCTATGCTGCAAATTGACTTACACAATCAGATATCAGAATGTTACACAATCAGATATCAGAATGTTATAAAATGCATGGCAAAAATTTATGATCAAAGGAACGGGAGGCGCGGATTTAAGTAGAAAACACTTGCGGAAAAAACCACGGATGCACAAAGGCGAAATTCACCATATGAGGAGAGATTACAACCAGAGGACTTCGGCGCATCTAAACCATGCGACTACAGTGGTACATATATAGGATAGGTATCAGAGTTCATAACGGAGAAGGAAACCAAATCAGAGTCGTTTGCGCCTGCCTGTGCCATGTCTGACACGGCTTGGCGTGTGTGTCCTACAGTCGCTTGGGTCAGCGCTCATGTCCGGCACAGACACAGCAAGAATTTGGATCACTTTAACACAGAATAACAAACCTCCAGAATAAACAACAAAATTCGTTTATGGTTGAAGTTGAACCTATACCTGACTATGACAGCTGCCAGTAAGTGACTACCCTCGATTCTTAGGACTGGATGCCCCACTTTCATAGAACTATACTTTGAGGGCAAACCATCTTGTACATAGCCTTCATCTTCTGAAGAACTTGATGGGTATGATGTACTTCGGTTTATCTTATTACTCATGCCACTTCTGTATTCAACTTTGCTCTCCTTATACAGCCAGTGAGCAGCAAGTCCATATTCTGCATATTCATGCATCCGCTGAGGACAACAACCCCCATCAGGATCAGGATAAACTGTTATACATCTATTCAAATATGAAGGAGGAAATTTTATCTACCTGGGTCCTAATTTGGACCTCCAGTGGTGAGCTATCAGATGCCTGAACTGCTGTATGGAGTGACTAGAATGGAAAATAACCACCAGCAAATAAATAAGCAAAGAGGGGACAAAATGAACCAGTAAACTAGGCAGTCTACTAATTGAAAAGCAATTCAAATTCAACTCTAGCCAGTTCATGGTAAACCAGCATAATACTAGCTTGGGCAACTATACTAAGAATGCTGAAATTTTTGGAAAAATTCATCCTAGTAGTACTTACTGGCTACAAGTTGCTGAGAGTACTACCTCAAATTATCAATGCATGTAGTGTTTAATTTGGTGCTAAATGATTCTTACTTGGTAACCACTACCCTTAGGGTTGATAATATAGTCATCAAACTCCCCATCAATTGGAGTCCATAGCCTGCACATATGGATGAAGCAGGAAAATTTACAAAGGGAAGCAGAGAAAGTTAAAAGTTCTTAATTGAGATAAGTGTCATTTAGCAAATTGTGGACTCGAATCATAAATTGAAAAACTAGCGACAACGAACACGCATAAAGATAGAAATGCCAATAAGTATGTGGTGGGTAATACAGAAATTAGTTGGTGTTATATGATACATAAAATAAAGGATTTATTTGGTCAAATAGCAAATTTTTAGTATGCCTGGCCCTTGTGACATTGGTAGCTCCAGATAAATACTTAAATTCACAAGAAACCTGTGTACTATGTCAAGGACGCTGTAGCAACTCCTGACTGCAGGTCCATGCAATGCACCGTTTTTGTCCCCAACAATCACCCTCAACGCACGGGCATCATAGACTTGTCTAATGCCTACATCTTTCCTTTTCATCTGTTGATATAAAATGTGTCAGTAACAAAGGAAAATATCAAACAGAAGACAGTTACACAAGAACAACCCTTTGATTAGGCTGAAAACCCAGCACAAGTTCTCAAATTTATGATAATAATGAATGGCACATGTACTTGACAACACAAGCAATACATCAGTGTGCATACTCCTCAGTATAAAGTAGAATACCTTGCAGTAGATACTATACAAGCTCTTGAGTCTACTTGACAAAGTCACTTCCATTCCTGGTATATACCTGAAGAAGAAATTGCATAATTCAAGAATGAAAACCTCAACGCTACTAGTAGACTTCACAAATATTACACAATTAGAGACAAAGTTAAGTACTCTGAAAATTACTAGGATCTGAACTTACGATGTTGATATAAGTAATTCCCGCTCAAGCTCTTCCTCACAAGCTGCTAAAGATGCTAATGCAACAGCAGCCTCATCAACAATCTTAGGCTTTGGTATAGAAGCTTCAGAACTACTTTGGAGATTATTAAGGAAGTAACAGCGCCTTTTCCGATCCAAAAAGAGGTCAAATGGCAAGACAGCTTGCAATAGGTCCTGCAGGAAGAATAGCATACAGTAATAAGATATCCAATATCACAAGTGGTCACCCTACCCATCAAGGAAAATCAGAAAGGCTTTATTGCTTTATTCATATATATATTTATGACAGAATAAATGAAACTATTGCAAAATGTCAATGTTAGTCAACAGAAAATTAATGTTCAGTCTTCAGTGCGTGTGGATATCACTGAAGACCCAATCATATTCTTTTCACAAATAACTCACCCTCATATTTGGTTCTTCTTGGTTGTTCGAACTAAACAAATCATGGGCAGATGTTGTATGCACATCCTTCATTGAGGCAAGCAATTCACTTCGAATTGATGACCTTCTCATACTTTTAGCTTTGTTGGTAGAATTCCACATTGAAGTAAGTTCAAATCGTATTTTCTTGAAAACTTTGGGCTGCGTGAATTTCAAAAAGATATCGAACAATTAAATATAATGATATGCAAAGTAAAAATGCTATTACGAAGTAAATTGATAAAAACAAAAAAGTAACTTGATAACATCATTGCAGCTACAGGATCGAGACACAAGTATTGGGATGAAGATGATCAAAATAACATCATATGCCTGTATGCCTTACATAAGCACTCGCACATATGAATGAGTAGAGACAACTAAAGATGGTATTGGATGAGAATATGGCTTTCCAAATCCTTTTCCTCAAAGCATCCAGATGTTGGGTCGAACTACTTGGTAACGTTATGTAGTACAAAGTAAGCATTTTGGTCCAACAATGAAAAAGATCTAGTTGATCACTAGTTCACTACCGAAGCATGCATTACAGAATAGCTCCTAATTATCAGATCAACATGTTTGAGAAACACATCAAGTGGTGTGCCATGCAAACAAACGGTACATGAAAGTTTCAAGATAGAAAAATTATAATGTTTACTAACCATCAGAATTAAAGAGTTTCCCTTGAAATTTGAAAAGAGCATAATAATAACTACAAGACACCTGGTAGGTATATAACATCAAAGGAAGAAGCCATAAAAGCATCAAATTCATTGAAAATAACAAAAAAAGTGCAAAAGCATAAAAGGACAAGGTACAGTGCTCTTATCTTGCTGTAGAGGGGGGGGAAAAGTATGCATACTGTAGTTCTCTACAGAGCAACAAAATAACATCCCGTAGGCAACCAATATGTTCAATAGAATAAAAACCTGAAGGACAGCAAAGCACAAATCTTCTAGCTCAGCTTTCAAAGCCCAGACCCCCAATCTAGAAGCAAGTGAGCACCAGACAGCCAATGTCTCTTGAGCAACAGCTTCAGCTTTGGGAATGGGAAGAGCATAGCTGCAATACTGCTTTAGTAAGGTATAACATTTACAGAATCGAATAACTATTTGAAAGCATCATGAAGTTAAAAGTAGGAGCATTTCAATACATATAGAGCATGTTCAGATGCAGGTAAGTAAAGCACCTAAAGGAGAAGCATGGATGAATTGAACTGTGTTACTATGTTGATGCACATAATGATTCAAAATGAGCACTGTTGCTGATTTAAAGGGAAAACACAGTAAATTTCAAAATGAGCACAAAGCCAAACAAGATAGTTTATAAGCTTGATGCCTGGGGCTGAGCCAACGAATATGGCATTGGATTATACCAGTTCCTTTTCCTGTGATTAGTGTAGGATCGAGCATAATGTATCAGAATTTTCCTCCATTCCTTCGTGCCAGGTAGTAACAGAAAATAAGAACACTAGAGCCCAATTATCTAATCAAACCTTTAGTTTTTAACTCAAAACATAAAAGGTTTATCCAATTTAGTATTCCAATTCCCATTGTATCTAAATGGTCCATTTTCAATCACCGGTTCCAGCACTTTGGCTTCAGGCTTGTAAAGTGAAACAGGAATTTCTGTTGAAAATAATTAGAAGCTCACAAAAAAACATATCATGGAAATAATGCTAGTATTGACAGGGATATTGTTAAATTAAAGGGAAACCCCAATAAATAAACAACACATATAGCAATTGAATCACTTAAGGAAATATTAAATACTTCAGATTAAAAAGCATATTGTGCAAGTAATATACTAATGAGAAGCCTAAAATGACATACATGGTTCGCATATTGTGTAAACGATCTGCCAGCTTGATAAGCACCACACGAGGATCGTCAACCATCCCCAATAACATAACACGCAGATTGTTTGCCTGACTGACAAAAGGAGAAGAGTCAATTCCTGGGTTTTCTAAGAGCAGCATTATATATATGCTTTTCTGGCAACTGACGTAATTTTATCGAAAACATGCCAATACATTGTTTGGAACTCACTTGCATTAATAAGCAAAATAATGGGGCCATTGACACTCTAAGAGTAGCTTAATATCACATCATCACTACACACTTAAGACTAGAAAGGAAACATACTTCTTCTGAAGTAAGAGTGCTTCCACCAGTGTTTTTTTGCCGATGCCTGCGCAGTAGCTGCAACGCACAGATAATAGTAATGTACAATAGCAAGGGCATGTCAAAGGGAAAGGAAACACTCTTGGCACAAAAGCATTCTGCAATGCAGTAATGATGGTCTTTCAATAGACCAAGAGGATAGGATGAGCTACATTATTATGTAACAAGGACACAAGGCATCGTCATCTATATGGTACACTCAGACACCTGAAGCAAATAGATTGACAACTTGACATAATTCAGCATCTGGAGAAAAAGATGGACTGAAATGGAACTTTAAAAGTGGTGGGAATATAACAATGTACTGAATTCAAGAACCACAGGCTGCTTTAAGTATAACAGCATACACTAAGCAATAATCAGCAAAATTGTTCTAACAGTCACTGTATCCATGTTGAATTGGCATGTGTCGACGATAATGTTACACATCCCAGAATTATATGGCCAAGGCAGCTAGCAGTTCTCAATCAACATCAGCACTCGGCAGAGACTTGTTTCTATGCTTATATAACATGTTTTACTAAAATGCGCATCACCTGATTTATGTAGCTTAATTTTGAAACACCAGATACCAAACTAGCAACATCATCCCCAAACTGCTCCTCTATGCTCTTCAAGTTCTCAGCTGTATCATCAATAACATCATGAAGAATGCCAGCAACAACTGTATTGATTGCCTACAGGAAATGCAACAAGGGGATTAGGGAAGAAAGAAGAAAATCATTCATCCATTAAAGCCTGTGAGAAATCAGTGAAGCAGTATGCGCATAGGAAAAAAAGACAGAGAAACCATAGAAGAAAAAAAAGACAGAGAAACCATAGGGAAAAAAAAAGACAGAGAAACCATACTCTTTGTCCAGTGGATGGGACCAAGGCAGCTAAGATTTTCCCAGTATGTATGCAGTGTGTAACATATGGATCTCCTGTTTTCCTAAATTGCCCAATGTGGGCTGTACATGCAAATACAATTGCTTTCTGCACCTGTATCACAGGATTGAGAATGTCAAACTAAAGAACAAAAATGATAAAGTTCAGGTGGACATATATTTATTTAAAATGTCTCTACTGCTTTAACACCTTTGGATCTTCAAATATCTGGTATCCTGTCACCTCTACTCCTTCAAATACAAGAGTATCTGCACGTACACAGAATAATAAATACGGGATAAGCAAAAGAATGAATATCAATCTTACTTAAATGGGTGCAGGGCCTGCAGGCATAGCAATTGGTTGTTGGCTTATTGTAGCAACAATGTTAACTAAGCACTTAAGCAGTAAGCACCAAACCGGATTATTGTTTTATTCTGTTATACTACATAGTACATACGTTCTCAAATGTTCTGCACTGTATATTTCTCTCGAATGCCAGTCACAACAGTTCAGACATGTGAACAAAATACTTCCAATTAAAGAAAAAATTCTGAGTTTTGACACATAAAGATTAAGATAGACTAAAAGGCCATTAATAAAGCTTAATATCTATCACCCCTATGAAGTGGAAGCACAGAGATATGCTCAAACCATACTCGAATAGAATTACGCACACATGGCACCGAATCGCCTTTAGATGATCCCTAAGTGCTTATTACAGCGACTACACAGTTATGTTTCATCAATATACTCAAGGGCACACAGAAGCGCGCAGAGAGAGAGAGAGAGAGAGCTTATACCGGGCAGCTGCTCGATGCGAGGCCAGAGGAAGTCGACCTTGGTCGACAGGCACGCCCCTGAGGCGATCGCCACGGCCGTGACCGCCACCTGCGCGAGCGTCGACGCCACGGCGGCGTGACCCGCGCCTCCGCTTCCCCCCGCGGCGGCGGCCGCCGCGACCACCTCCCCGGCCCCCACGAGCGCAGCCGACGCCACCGCGAGGCGCGGCGCCACGTGGTCGAGCACGCATCCCAGCCGCATCCGCGCCCGCGTCGTCCCCCCGCGCGCCAACGACGCCGCCGCCGGGAGCAGCACGAGGCGGCGGCCGAGCATCCCGGCGTCCGAGGATGACGTGGACGCCGGCGAGGGCGTCATGCGACTCCGTTGGCCGCTGGGGCGCTGGGGCTACGGCCTGGCTCCGCGTGGGTGCGGGGCCGTTTCTATCTCATTCTCACGCGGCGCGAGGAGAGCAGTGGAGGGGGTGAGGCCGCGAGGGGGCGTTGGGTTTGTGTGGCTGTCGCTGGGACGGGGCACCTGTCCAACGGCGTTGCTCGGCCTCCGCCTTGCTCTACTTGTGCTCTCTTGTACGCCTCTCCTCTCTTCCTCTACTTGCTCCCCTCTACTTTTGGCTTACCTCGATATTTTAATTGCTTTTTTATTTTAAGAGATTCCATTATTTGCTATAAAAATAATATGCACTTATAATTTGCTACGTCATATTTTATTGACATGTAACCCCTAGATCTTAATATCAGTGAGATATGGATGGGTAAACCATCAAGTGCACATTAATTTTGTGGCAAATAATCAATTTTTTTTCATTTTTATATATATTGTTCCATCGGAGAGGTAAAAAGGGTCTTCTGAGAGGATCCCATCCGAGAAATGGTTGAAGATTTTTATTTTCAATCTTTATTTGCATCGTTCCATCTGAGACAGACATGAGAGAAGACATGATTGAATACCGGATGTTGCATTTCGTTGACATATCCTTTACATTAGTTTGTATACGTGTGTTGGCACGAATTAGTTGGTTTGAATCCGGGTTTTGTTCGAACATCGAAATTCGTAAGATTTTTGCAGTGCGACGACAGAATTACTGCAAAACTTCTTCCGAGGGATACCCCGGTGCTAAACGATGCATAATAAGCTTGACCTAAGTTTGTAATGCGAATGGCAAGGTCTGATTGACTGACGACAAAATCCCCCCAAATCGCCGGACAACATTATATATAACCACGAGCACATTGGACTCCAATAAATTTTCAATATGCATCATACCCAGAATATAATAGTTTCAAGTTATTACAATGTATATTATTTGGTAGACCAGATTACAGGTAAGGTTCCTGAGAATAATGGTAGGTGCGCACCCAGCCAGCCAGTACAGCTATCATCTTCTTTGATTTAATAAATTCGGTCCCGATGCAGAACCGTCAGACAAGTGGTATGTAGTGCGACCAGATTGCCGAGATAAATCGCATTTCCAACATAATTTTACAGAAACTTTTACATTGATAACGTTATGTTTCACTCGTACGTGAACAAACGCATCCGATGGTTAGCTTGTCTGAACTTACAAGGAAATTTACACCAACTATACCACAAGTCAGAGCATCAACACGAATGGCTATTCCCGGGATGAGTACGACCCATGACAAAATTGCATTGGTAAAATTTTGATGTGGTAAGGTCCATGCATCATATTTCCTTCAGCAGAATCAACACCGCAAAGCATATCGCCTGGACAGTATAGTATGTGATTAGAAGGTCTTTCGTCTTTCTCATCGATATCTCTTTTTTTCGACGATCATCTTTGACCTAAGATTGTTAGTATCAGCTGAAGGATCTTACAGGAAGACCTGCTACTTAGAACAGCGAGGTCCCTCCTGAGGGTAGGCGACCTGAAGCTTTCAGTTCCTTCAGAGTACTTGCCAGCCAGTCCAAGCCCTCCTAAAGACCACCACCTTTTGAGGGCACAAGAGCCTTGGATGTGCCAGATGAGGTTCTTCAAATCAGAGAGGCCAAGGCCTTCGCACACCTCCATTGATGTCATTGCCCCTTTCTGACAGAATAAGAAAAGCTCCGTTAGACAGCAGCAGCATAGATAGTTCTAGCATACTATTGTTACTCGAAAGGTAAAGAGGGTGGCATCACTGAGAAAAGGTACAAAAGAGAGCAAATCTCGTTGTCATCTATTTGTTCCCTGGTCATCCTTAACAAGTAAGCGGCAACCTACATCCTATAATGACATGTTTGATGGCAGATGACGTTCTACTTATGCAGTAACCGCTTCAAATGAATAATTGTCACAAAAGCAAAATCCCATCTACCCTTAAACTAAATATTAGAAACATAACAATCCGATTTCACAAAATCAATTCAGATGTGACTTACAGCATTCTTGGCAATAATATAGAGAATTTATATATGCCATCAAATAACTTTCTCTTCCATTATTTGTCATCGAATAACTCCTAATTTATTCCACACCATCAGGATTCAAATTTTCTTCGCAATATGCTATCGCCGTCATGTCCTCACCCAAATGATGCCATCAACGCCTGAGAAAAGATTGTTTTGCCCCGATGAGTGCTAGTCAAGTCCCGCTTTCCACTTCGTTCTCCTCTTTGTATCTCTGCATGTAGCGCCCACATGTTAGAGCCATCGATTTCTCCTCCTCTCCATCTCTTTCCCTAGTCCTCTGTTCATCGGCGGCAACGAATTAGGGAGAGAAACCTGTCGATTTCGTTGAGACTAAGCATCTCCCGTCTCAACATCGGCGTGTTTTCCGGCGGCTGCTTGAGGTTTCTGGCGATGCGGTGGTCGGCGGCGAGTATGTATAGTATATGTTGTCTGTACAAAGTACGGTTGGGTATTAGTTCATACTTGGTAGGATCTCGCCCTAATCTGCTCTGTTAATGTCCAACTCCCGCCTCGTACTGGTGACTGCCCTCTCCCTTCCTTCAGGAAGGTTGCATTCGGTGTCTACACGAAACATGCGTAATCTTGGATTAAAATATGAGGGAGAAAACCATCTAAGGGCACTACACAAATGTTCTTTTTTTTTTGTTGGTTCACCGATACGGACGCATGCTTCTGGATTTATCATCTCGTGATCCGGCCATTTCGGCCTCCGACGGCTGTGGAATTCGCTGAACAGAACACTGTTGATGAACCAACCACAGTGTTATCTCGGACGTGCTATATTTTGACCCAACAGACATTACCTTATCTTACTATTCTAAAGCAGCAGTTGGTGGCAGTGGTGAGTTCTTCCCACGTCATTAATTGTCTTGCTTAATTGCCCTACTTAATTGCCCTACGCAAGAAACGAAGCGTTGCTTTAATTAGCCAGCTTTCGCAAGAAACGAAGCGTTAAAGATAGATGTTTGATCTTGTGAAATAATTTTTTTTATTTTTTAATCTTTATTTCTTGTTATTAATTTTGTTTTTCGTAGCAACGCACGGGCATGTAACTAGTATATTACAAAAGTTCACTTCTGACAAATAATGTGGGCCTAATACTACCATCACTCCACATGAGCCACATGGGCGTTCACATTAATGATTTGGGTATTACATTCACCCTATGGGCTAACGCCCTTCGCAACACACCATGTACACGATAGATACCTAGAACCACCCATCGATACACGTCCGTGGCGTCCAGTGCCGGTGTATATACCATGCTGTGTGGCCACTTCAGGCCCACACACGCCATGTGCCATATGCCCATGCCTATGTACCACACACGCCTGTGTAGCGAGGTTGATGTTTTGATACCATCTATAACACCATGTCCCAAATTTCACTCAAAACCTAGCCCATTGTGCGGTAGATATACGCATGCATATCACCCCACTTAAACTTTCATCCCCGCTTTGTGTAAAATGGTTAACCTGGAAATGTTATGTTTGGATGCAATAAGTATTACATACTACTACAACCCACTTTAGATAATCTATATAAGTAATCCTACCACCAGGGGCGGAGGCAGGCCTCGGGTCACCGGAGCCTGGGCCCGAGGCCTGCTATGGTTGACAAGGGACTTAGGTAGGCTTTTAGATGGGTTTAATTTAATATGGGTTTGCTTTGGCTATGAATTAACCCCATTTTAGACCTGAGAATACCGGCCCGGCCCGAGACCCAGCTGCATGCTGGCTCCGCCCCTGCCTACCACCATTCTACATAAGCTAGCTACATGAACCTTTATATTAACAAGACGGGGTATTACACGCTGCCCTTTCAGATTAGCATACATGGTTACGTACTAAACGTTACAAGTTGTTTTTGAAGGTGTTCACGAAACATTGGCTGGATGTCACTGCAGGAAGTAGTTTCTTTCTTCTTCCTTAGCTCATGGAATAATTACTTTAACAGCTGATCCACAGAATTTCTTAATGCATCGAATTGAATTCAACGCCCTTTTAAATATAATCTAGATCCCTTTTGCATCAAGTTAATTGTGATGACGATTGGTGAAGTAGGCAAGAACAAAATTTGCTGTCTTCCTATATTGACAAAATGACAAACTCGAAGGAAAAATGGAAAAGTTGCAAAAGTTTGGTCATGTCAAGTCTACCATTCTATCTAGTTCTTGTGTTTAGAATCTTCTATATGGAAACAAAAAACATGTGCCACAAGAAATTATATAATGAGTGTGTTGAAGGGTGAAATTTGTTTGGTGTCAACGAAAGGTTCCTGGTCTTTTCTTCTAATGAACATATATTATATACATGCAAATTTAAGAGAACCTTCGCACTTTGATCACAGGACCATTCCTGTTTTGTGGCTGTTGAGATTCCAAATCCAAAAATGGAACTATATAAAAAAATTGATAAGAGGACTACAGCTCTGCAGTCAGATGTAAGCCAAACCAGGTTTATTGACAGTTTCTTGTTTTTTTTTTTATTCTCCTCAATCTCCTTTCTGTTCTGCGCAGTCATCGGCAGCTTACTTGTAAGAGAGTTTCTTTGAGTTTGTAGCTTTCTTGAAGCAATTAGAGAATTTGCAGACAGATATGAATTTTACCTAGTTTATTTGGTACAGTTTGCAGAGCATAATGGCTAACTAGCCTAGCTTCCACGAACGGGTTGGTACAACTAATGCATGTAGGTTTATCTTACCAAAGTGTATAGGCATCATCTAGATGTTTTTGTCCTAAAAAACATCCAAACTTTGGACCGTACGATCAAAACACCGTAGGATCAACCCACCTTGAATTCAGGGGGGCCGTGCATTGATTTGAAAGCAAATCTAATAGCCAGGAATTTGGATGATGGTTGCTAAAAAAAACATCCGGATGAAACTTATCAAAACCCCTTACCAAAACCCTAGTATGCCTAGCACCTTCCAAAATAGTCTGATCTATGTTTGATTTTGACCCAAGATATCATGCTTGAAAAGGTTGGTGAAATAAGAGTACTAGCCACAAACAGGCATGGGCAGAGTATCAATAAGCACGAAATGTGAGGGGTAACCGCATCTCAGACTGCGGTCTGATTCAACCCGGACAAATTTGACATTGTCCTGATATGTATGACATGGTGTTCAACAACTTCAGCAGGCACAAATTTATGCACCACAAACGTACAGTCACCTACTGCATGTTTGAATGTCTTTCTGTCGAGTACTGCACATATATCTTTATAATTTGAAGGAAGACATGCATGATGCATGACACAAGTATATCCATACATCAGAACTCTACACAAGCATGGAAACCTAAGAAACCAATAGTTGCGACATTGTCATCTCACTCTCTTTGGTTTGTAGTTCATAGCAAGCAGGACATATGCTAGAGAATTCGTCAGGCAGATGACTGCAAGAACCAAGTAGTAGTAGTCAAGGTGCCCGTCATCTAAGTTTGTTGAAATCCGCCCCACCTCCCCTCTGGCCGTAGTCAAAACCAGCTGCCGAAGTAGGTATTATTACCGGTGTCATATGTGAACCCCTTGATCTAAATCTTGTGGCACCGGGAGACAAATAATAAGCAAATGGTAAGAATAATAAGTTGTTATCATATATATGATGAAGTGATACACCCCGATAATTTTTTCTCTAGTTCCGCCCTCAAAACCGAAACCAAAATGACTATCTGTGAGCTCGGTAAACTCCCAAACGAGATTGATAGGAAGAACAGTGATGTTAGTATGAATCCGCTACAGCTACGGTTAAGTACTGAGTAAGCTGCCACCTTATATTCATCAACTGCCCAGCTCTAGCCCTTCCCAACCTGCATGCCTCGGTATAGGAAGCCACAGCCATCGACGCAGTTATTAAGAAGTGGACGATCCCCATGCGTTGCGACTGTGAACACTTCTGCTTTGTTTAATTACTGCCGTGCAGCTGGAATGGAAGCCGGTTGTTGCCACCAATTTGAAAGAAACCAAAGATGCAGATGGTATATAGTGAAGGAGTTCGTTATCCTGGCGTCCATTTCGCTCCCCCGCTGAATAAAGGTGGTGCTCACCTGGGAATACCCAGCACAGTACACCACAGTCGTGGGCTGGCGGCCCATATGGGAAGCAAGCAGAGCAATATTTTGATCCTCTCGACTTGAGTCAACTAGAAATGCAAGCGCGGCGCACGCCGCTGTGAACGGGATTTTTTTTTTGTTTTTTTTTCGGAGAAAAAACAGATCACGAAAATATTTTTCTCATACTCCGGAGAGCAAACGGATCATGAAAATATTTTTTCTGGGATAAACGCCGCGCGCGTGAACGGAAAATATTTTTTGTTTTTTTTTTGGAGAAAAAACAGACAACGGAAACATTTTTCCCATGCTCCGGAGAGCAAACGGACCATGAAAATATTTTTTCCGTGAAAAACGCCGCGCGCGTGAACGGAAAATATTTTTTGTTTTTTTTTTTGGAGAAAAAACAGACAACGGAAACATTTTTCCCATGCTCCGGAGAGCAAATGGACCACGAAAATATTTTTTCCGGGAAAAACGCCGTGCCCGTGAACGGAAAATATTTTTTATTTTTTATTTTCGGAGAAAAAACAGACCACGGAAACATTTTTTCCATGCTCCGGAGAGCAAACGGACCACGAAAATATTTTTTCCGGGAAAAACGCCGTGTCCGTGAACGAAAAATATTTTTTATTTTTTTTTCAGAGAAAAAACAGACCACGGAAACATTTTTTCTATGCTCCGGAGAGCAAACGGACCACGAAAATATTTTTTTCGGGAAAAACGGAGAAAGGACCTGAACGAAAAATGCAGGGACCTATTTGTTATAATTTTGGACCTGTTCGCTATTTTGAATAAGTAAGAAAGGACTCGTTCGTAATTTGTATTTAACGGGAGACTCTTTATGTAAAACGACGAACTGAGGACCTAAACGCAAACCGGGAAAAAATATTTTACACTCACAGAAAATTACAAAGGACCTATTCGTTAATAGAAAGGACCTATCCGTAATTTCAAAGAACCAGAGGTTTTTTTTGCAAGAATGGGAGAGAGAGTGGGGGAGATGACGTGGGAGGCTGTGGTGCCCGGGATCCTTCCGCTGGTGTTTTGCTGGAGTATTTGCAAAGCTTCAACCGAATGTTTCCCTCTACTTGATCCGAGTCTACGATGATGGCTGCTTTGTCTAAAAATCTGAGGCAAAGAGAAACTTCTCATTAGGTACATGTTAAGGAGTTTGCTAGAGGTATAAACAATGTTAATTCTATTTTGTGAAATATATGTGGTGATTAATTTGATAATAATATTTGTGAATGTGTGATGATCAATGGACAACAATATTTGTGTTGATTAATGATATTGTGGAAGAAGGTACTGTGTTTGCTTTGCCTTTTATTTGTAGCAGGAGTTGCGGCGCAGTCAATAGGAGGTGTATCGTAGGCACACAAGATGCATGTTGCAGTGCAGGAGCGCAGGCAATAGGAGGTGCAGCACAAGCATGCGAGATGCATGTTGCAGCGAGAAGCAGCACACGAGGGTTGCAGGTGTAGGCGTAGCACGCGAGGTCGCAGAGTTACTGGTGGCACTCGAGGTCACAGGTGTAGGAGGCGCAGCACACGAAAGACGCATACGCAGTGAGATGAGACACGTATAGGTCTACACAGACGGACGGCACAGTGTAACGGCCAGCGGATCATGTAGTGGGCGAGTCACGCGAGAGCGGTAGGTGGTCGTGCGCGTGGTGCAGGCGAGTGAGTTATGCAAGAGCGGCAGGTGGGTCGTACGCGTGCATTTGTGATTTTGTGTATATGCATGTATTGAGCTATGTGTAATTAGGACGAGGTGGATTTGCAAGCATGTATTTGATTAGAGATAAGAAATTATGGTTAAGAGGAGAATAAATAGGAGGAGGTACCTCCCGGTTCCAGTAGTCGCCGCAGAAAAAAAAAGAGAAGAGAGGAAGGAAAAAGTGGCGTGCAAGAAAACACAGAACGCGGTGCGCAACGTCGACAGGAAGAAGCCCTAACGTATGGCCTGTAGAGGGACGCCCTTAAACCACTACAACAGGAGAAGAGAAGCTACAATCAGCGCCACAACACTATTCTAAGGACTCACTACAATGTTTTGCTACATTAGCAAACAGTGCAGAGAGAGAGAGAGAGAGAGAGTAAACTGCAGTGCGCAGGAAAGAAAAAAGGAAGAGAAGAAAATTTCTTCATAGATTATTTAAGGGTTGTGTTTTCATGTAAAGGGACCTATATGTGTGTTTTTTTGATAAAAATCAGTGATTATCGATTCCAATCTACTAATTCATGTTCATATATAAATGCTTTCTAATTTGCATGTTTAATCTAGTTTTCTTTCATGATCTTATATTAATTATTCTATATTGGTCTTTTAGGTTTGATCATTATTTTATTAATTTATGGAATTAATAAAAGTATAAAAAATATTTGGGTGTTAGTTTGCACCAATTCACCCCCTCTTGGTGCGATTCGATCCTTCAATTGGTATCAGAGTGGGTTGCTTTAGAGTTAAATTAATAATTAAAAAAAGCATGGTGTAAGTTACATTTTTTCTTGGTCTAAACCTCCTGTTTTTAGTGGTGATTACCCTTATTGGAAAGTACACATGGAGTCATTTTTAAAATCCCAAGGGTATGAATTGTGGAAAATTGTAGCTACAAAATATGTAAAACCCAAAAATATTATCACTAAGAAAGAAAAAGAGCTTTACACCTTGAATAAAAGCCATGAGTTATTTTCATGGTGCATTGTCTAGAGATGAGTTTAATAGAATTTCTACATTAACAACTGCTCATGAAATTTGGTATTATTTAGAGAATTCTAAATGACCCAATAGACTCATTGTAGATTATTATTTGTTAGAATTAATTAAAGTTTATTTAGCTTGAGTTATTAATATTTGACTCAAAGATCACTTAAGTTGTCAGGTTCTTGGGAGTTGAATAATTAATTTTGATTGGAGAGGGGTTCTAAATAACCGTCTGGGATGAGTGTGGAACCGTTTGTGATGAGGCACTCATCCCAGACGGTTCTTATTTAAAACCGTCTGTGGTGTGGCTCATCATAGACGGCTCCAATGTGGAACTGTCACTCATCCCAGACGGTTTTTATTTAGAATCATCTGTGATGTAGTATCATCGCAGACGGTTCCAAATTGTAACGATCTGTGATGAGGCCACATCACAAACAGTTTCAATTTGGAACCGTCTGAGATGCTTTTTTCACTGACGGTTGGAAAACACTGGCAGTTTGATACAGACAGTTCACAAAACCGTCTGTAATGTGGTTTGTGAACCGTCTGTGATGTTGATGTGTGTGGTAGTAATTTAGCACTATTTAGATTCAAAATGCCACAAAGGTACCTCTACGTGCAGTGTCACTATGGCCAAAGAAACAATTACGAAAATGTCTTTACATTTTATATAAGATATTTTGTAAAGGCAATACATTGCGTATTTAGTACCCTTTAGAGAATGAAAAATATATTCTAAAAATATATTGGAATCAATCCTCGAACTTGAAACCTTGCAGATAAACAAGTAGCCCGATTAACCATCTCACTCTCACTTCACAACTTGTTTATACTCGTATTGTAATTCTTACAAGCAGTACATAACATGTTATAAACATCTAAAAGAATGCCTCTAGAGAATAAAAAGGTACTTCAAATAACATCTCTACAACGTAAGGTCGATTTAAGGAGTGTCTTAGAAAATATATCTATATGATTTTTGTTTCAACAATTTACAAATGCCTCAAAAACGTATCTGTATTCCACTTTTCATGTTTTATCTAAAATATCTAAAAAAAAAGTACATCTTCATCTATGGCACCTTCTAAAATACCCAAAAAATCTTTACAATATATTATGGAAATTTATAGAAACAAATTAAAAAATATCTATAAAAAAATACCTCTATACGAGGTTTTCGTTACAGTGTTAGGAGAATCAATTAATTAGCTTGCCTCTATTTGATCCCACTCAATTTTAATCATTTTGATAGAGCTAACTGACCATTATTGTAGCTTGACCACGACAAACTACCATGCCCCTACATTTTATTTTTTTTTTGGGGAAAGATTAACTCGAGAAAAGGAAAGGAAAAGATAGAGCGAGAAAAAGGAAAGAGCAGGCGGAAGAAAAGATTCTAGAAAGCATGACAGGTCTGTAGTGTCCGCTAGCTTTTCTTTGACTTGACCGCAAGGCGTAAAGCGAAAGGGACATATCAGTAGTACTGTTATGAACGGCCACGATCTGCTGGCCCCCGGCCGGTTTGATATTGATGAGTGTGCCAGATAAACTTGCAGAAACTTTATATTTCCCGTGCTTCTTAATCACTCCCGCCCTCCGTTATATATAGTTATCCTTTTGATATAGATATAGTCAAAATTATAAATTTTAATTGTCAATATTTTTTAAAATTTTAAATTAGATATATAAAAATCATATGTGTCGATTTATCTTAAAAAGTAGTTTCACAATATGATAATTTTATAAATAGAAATTAGTGGTCAAAATTATGTTTTAGAGGCTGTATTGTGGCCGAATGGAGTAGTTGATGAGACGTTATATATAGTTATCCTTTTGATATAGATATAGTCAAAATTATAAATTTTAATTGTCAATATTTTTTGAAATTTTAAATTAGATATATTAAAATCAGATGTGTCGATTTATCTAGAAAAGTAGTTTCATAATATAATAATTTTATTTAGATTTTGTAAATATATTATAAATAAAATTTAGTGGTCAAAATTATGTTTTAGAGGCTGTATTGCGGCCGGATGGAGTAGTTGATGAGACCTGACGTATGTCTGGTATAATACGTACACGTACATTAACACCTCGACTGCTTTGATGTGTTAGATTCAGTAAGAGCCTGCTTGCTATATATATATATATATATATATATATATATATATATATATATATATATATATATATATATATATATATATATATATTCAAACTGCATAGCTGCAAAAATATGTTATCGTATGCATGCATGGACAATACTCTTGTGTACACTGCGATTCAGATTCAAACAAGGAAACAACAGGGTCGACAAAGTACGCGACGCTTCCTACATGCCAAGAAGCAAGACATGCACGCACGTACGGATCTTTGCAACTGGGATGCGCATGCTTGCCTGCTCCTATATATATAAGCTGAAGTCAGGCAGACAACACGCGCTAGTATCCTTCTTTACTTGTAGTAGCAGCTAGAAAGGTTTGATGAGCTAGCGAGCGAGCGATGATCTGTCCAGTCAACTATTTACGGGCAATTTTATCGATGCAACATATGCGTGCGTGCGACGCCGGCCAGATTAAACGACATGGCATTGTTGTACACATCTATTGCGCCAGCGCAAGGTTGGCGGGGTACGTATTCAAAACTGGTGTCCCCATGTACTTGTGCAGCACTATGGATGGATGGGAAAAGGTATTAACTCATGTCGGGCAGAAAAAGCAGCTAGACACATATACTGCACCAGTTTGGACTGAAGCAGCCAACCAGCTAGCCCTACTGTTGATATATGATCCAAATTCAAAAGATTGAGTTTGGCGGAGCGTAGCTGAGGCTCATCGTCGGAAGGCTTGGGCCGGAGTGGATCGTTATGGATTTGTTTTCGAGTAGGACCTTAAGTCATCACCATATATACCTTTTTGTAAGCCGCAGAAAAGGGACATAAGAGATTGTAATCCCTTGCGTTTTGTAACACTCAAGGAAATAGTGAGATTTTGCCGGCCGGCGCCCGTGATTTTTCCCCGTAAAGGTTTTCCACGTTAAATCTATGTCTCTTGTTCCTCTTTTCGTTTTGATCTGCTCCGTGCTTTTGTGCATGTCGATTCTAACATGTCCACATGTTTTAGAGCATACACTTTGTATAGAGGGCAACAAGAGCGCTAGATATAGCCAACATTTGCTTCAATTAATTCACACATGGATGTGTTTGTATGTGCAATATTGGGGGTGTTGTTGTTTTAGGATGGGTAGTACGTAGCCACATGAGGAAACAGATGCTCTGAAGAACAGACTACAGAGGCAGTAAATGTATTTTTCTTGCAGGCGGGAGAGACAAAAGTATGCACCATGCCATGCATGCCAGATCCAACATATCCCCTTCTCATGCAAGCAAGGAGCCAGCAGCCCAGCACTTGTTCTCCCACTTTTCTCTTCAGATTCTCAGCACAGCCTGACGTGCACTATTCTGAGTTTCTGACCACTGAGAGATGTCTACTTGAGGTCACATCTAGTGCCCTTCCCCTAAAACGGTTGCAAGCTAATCTTTCCTCACTCCCTAGCTTTCTGTCACATCTTGAAGTACATGTCTTTATGTGCTCGTTTCATGCATCCTTTTCTCCAAGCACATAGAATATAATGTTCTGTTAGATAACAATGAACAATGCAAAACGCGCAGAGAGAGAGAGAGAGAGAGAGAGAGATGATTACATCTAGATCATCTTATGCATGTATTCATCAACCTCCCTACCAAAACCTTGAAGAGAAATTAAAAATGATTACACCTAGATCATCTTGAACAGAACCATAATCTCAAACACATTAGAAAAAAGAAAGCGAAGAAGAATCACAGTAACTAAAAGAGGGGGAAATAGAAAGAAAAAAAAACCTCATCCTTTTCCTTTCTTGCTCTTGTCACCATCTTTAAGGTTATTATTAGCCAGTGACAAATGTGTTGTTTGCATTTTCATATGCATAGCTGCATGCCCAGTTTCAAGGTAATTAATGTCATAAACCTCTCTGCCCTTGCTCAAATGAGCTCCCTGCAGAAGTAGTAACAGCAGTGGCAGCAGGCGCCCAATCCAGCATGAATGGATCCAAGTCCTTGGCTGTTGCCTTCTTCTTGTCAGCAGGATCACCACCTGGCCTGCTCTCCATGTACTCCTTGGAGAAGATCAGGCTCATGGGGTGCGGCTCCAACTCGGCGAGGTCGGCGAAGAAGTCGTCGTAGTGGCCGGCCTCTGGAATCATCGGCCTATAGCTCTGGCTGAACACCTGCTGAATGAGATCACTGTGATCATCTACTATGACTGAAGTATCATCCATGCCTTTCTCCATTTCTGACCCTACCACTGCCTCCTCTTTCACAGCCATCGGAGAAGTGTCACTGGTGCTTGTGGCCGCTGTGGTGGTCGTGCTTGTGGTCGCGGTTGTGGTGGCCGTGGCTGCGGCGGCCTGATCGTTTGATTGTGCTTTAACAGTTGGCCTCTGCTGTTTCTGTGAGAAGTTGTTCTTGGAAGCTGCTGCTGCTGGGTTGCTGCTGCTGTTCTTGGCATGGTGAGACCGCGTTGAGCCGGCGAGCGCGTTGCGCTGTGTCGGCCACGGGTGGTTGTGCTCCGACGTGTAGGTGATGATCAGCATGTTGGGGTCGGTCCGGCTGCGCTCGACTTGCTTCCGTGCCGAGCATCCTTTCGAGCTGCTGCATCTATAGTACCCTCTGGACATGTACAAAATGTTTACCAGAAATTAATTGAAATTGTGCTATAAAGAAGCATTCTTTCAGATTTCGGAGTTTTTAGACAATACTTATTTACCCAAGATCGTAAATTTTACTTGGTAAAATGTTTATAATATGTACAACGTCCCTAGTCACATACACAAAAAAAATCACCATGGGAATAAGCATGTTTTGGCAATTGTATATGCATTTTAATATTTAGGTTGGCCACATCGAAAGATCATTACTAGATCAATCATAAAAAAAAAACTATCTCCGATCATAAATAGTTATCATTTTGGACATAGATGTGATCTATAAAACACAGCTTTGACCACTAATTTCTATTATAATATATTTATAAAACACAATAAAATTAAAATATTATGAAACTATTTTTCGAGACAAATCTACACATATGATTTTTATGTATCCAATTTAAATATTTAAAAAAATATCGATAGTCGAAGTTTCAAAAATTTAATTGTACTTATATCCAAAACAACATCTATTTGTGATTGGAGGAAGTAATTTTATAATCTTATATTTTCATAAATTTTACAAGGATGTGGGGATAAAAACTAAAGAATAAAGTTGCATCGTGGAGACCATATATATAAAAAGTAAAAAATGTGAAGAACTTGTAACCAGAGAAAATATTAATTAAAGGAATGGATCTACATATAACACGTGATGTCACCCCAAACTGGGCGGACTATTTCAAACTTTTTCTAACCAGAGAAAATATTAGTTTCAATCTGTTGGTGAACTACGTACGTCTAACAAAAGAAATCGGACATGAGCATGTAATCACACTGATTACAAGCATTTAAATTAAGGGTACGTTATATTAAGGCAGCAAAAATGCAACGTGCGTAGGTTTAAGTCCAATTCATAGTTATCTTATATTTATATCGGAAGAATGATCTTGTATTTAGCCTGGAAGAATGAAAAAAAAAAAATGAATCTGTCGACGATCGGGGCTCTCGTCCGTGAACCGGACATTAATAAAAATGTAAGTAGGGAATGATCTTTAGCTTGCTACAATAGAATGAAGTTTTTTTTTTTTTTTTTTTTTTTTTACAAAAGGGGATTAAAATACAAGCTGAATATGCTGATCTCTTGTTCTATCTATCTATATCTGTCTTATCTCTATATCATACACTTCTTTTTTCTAATGGTGCGTAGGCCGTCGGAATTTATAGTCGTCAAGAAGTGGGAGTTTCTATCTAACTGTTGTATCTTCGCTTCTCTCCAACTGTCGTATTCCACAATGAACCATCGTGTCTCATGATCTCGTACAACGCCTTCAGTTGTTGGCAACCGCCTCCACGTGGGTTTTGAATTATTGCACTTCTTGTTTCGACTCCTTCTGTGTTGTCTTAGAAGAAGCTTAGGAATTCTTAGCATATAGTATCACTTAATATATGAGACCCAAGACCAATAATTTAAGAGAGGTCTGAGACATTAGAATGGTCGTGACCTAATGAGGATACAACCAAGAGAGGTCGTAGTGGTCATGACCAAAAGAGGGGTCGTGGACTTGAGTGGTCATGACGCCCTTAAGTGGTCATCCTGATCCCTTGAGTGGTTGTGGTCTTACGGAGATCATAACCAGGAGATGTCTCAGCCTAGGAGGTCGTGACTTGAAGAGTGGAGGTCACAACCTAAATGATCTAATATGGTCCCTTTGATGTTTGACTAGTCAATGATCCTCGTCAGAATTATTTTCACAAGTATAAACAACATCTAGCAAGGTACACATCTAGTTACAAAAGAGTGCCGTTTTGGAATAAGTATAGTCAAACTTTCTGAACTTTAGCTATCGATATCTTTATGAATATTTAAATTGGACACTTGAAAATATTTATGGGTAGATTTGTCTTAGAAAATAATTAATTTCATAAGATTATAATTCTATTAAGTTTTATAAATATATCATAATAGAAGTTAATGGTTAAAGTTGTATTTTGCAGACCATATCAATCTCCAAATTCAAACATCACGCTTTTGTGACCAGAGAGAGATCGTTTTAATTTCTCTTCTGAGAATTTTTACACGAGGCAAATTAACTAAATTGCATACAAAACTTGAAACAACGAAAACTCAACTGGTGTATGAAGCAAAACCCCATATATATAATTAATTAGCTTTGCTCGGTTTGTTCGTTCGCTCATACATCTTCTAATGCATCAACCTTAAACCTTTTTAAGGAGGCAGGATGAGAGAGAGAGAGAGAGAGAGAGAGAGAGAGAGAGAGAGAGGCTACCGAAATGCATTCAACATTGTTTGAACTGTGTACTATCATTGAGGGATGTCAAAAAAATTTCTCGGTGCAGTTGAAAGGACAAGGTAATAAATACAACTCAGAGAAAAAGAAAACGTGAAAGAGTTAAATGGATTAGTTTCTCTGCACTTGGCAGTTGCAATATTGATGTACTACTATCAGGCTATCAGCTAGCTTATCATGTGCTTCTACAACTAACCAGATATAACAATACTGGAAAAAAGAGGAATCCATGTGCCTTCCCCTCTCTTGATTGAGGAGAGGAATCTATAGGAGTTTGAGCATGTTCTTATATTTACATGATCACCACAATTATTACAGCACACATATATATGCAGATGCATATATACATGGAGAGAGAGAGAGAGAGAGAGAGAGAGAGAGAGAGAGAGAGAGAGAGAGAGAGAGCCATATATACCTTGGATAGGGGGAGCCTTTGATAGGCTTCTGGCCATACTTCCTCCAAGCCCAGAGATCACAAGGAACAACCTCCCCACTGGTCCTCCCTCCTCCTCCTCCTACTGCTGCTGCAGGTGCTGGGATGCACACCACCTTCCTTGCCTGGTTCTTTCTGCATCAAACACAAAACCATCACCTCAACAGCAACCCACACACAATTAAGGACCACTCATGAGATGCTTAATCGTTTTGAACAGCTGCTATGTTTGACCATATCGAAACATCCTGTGAAAACTGAAAACTAGGGTTTGAAAGACAAAATAATTAAGCTGAAGAAATAGGTGTGATTGCTGTGTACGCATAATGTTTATATACAAATAATACAATACTATCATATTTTTCTGACTCAGAACTGCCAGCTTAAAGTTTCTATCTCAAACCTTTGATTTGTGCTGTACCATCAGCCAAAAACTTTCTGATTTTGCACCATCAGCCAAAAACTGGCCATTAATTTTTTCCCCCACTTCATCTCGATTCTTACATTCTTGGGAGGTGCAGAAATAGCAGAATGTGGAAAACTAGGGTGGCAGCAGGAAAATGAACTCGCAAACTTTCCCTAAATTATAAAGATTGAACCGTTCCTCGAGCACAAGAAATTCCATGCTTGATTATGTATGTCGAAAGGAAGAAATTAAGATTCATTCAATGCACTGATCAAGAATTGTGTAGATCTGACAGCTAGCGATCGGTGTCGAACCTGCGCTTGATCCCGCCGGCACGCGGCGACGACATCTGCAGCCCGGCGACGTCGTCGAACTCGCAGGGCCCTACCGCCTGCTCGGCCATCGGCATGCCGAGCTTCACCGTGTCACCGGCCATTACCGGGTACGGTCGTATCGCTCTGGGCGACAGCGGCGACAAGCTCGGCATCTGCATCCCCCTCGGCAAGATAGGCTTCCTCATGTACAACACCCCACCATCATCAACAGTTCCGCCTCCACCTCTTCCTCCTCCGCCGCCGCCGCCGACAGCTGCGTCGACGAAGCCGACCTTGACCATGCTGACATCCATTGCGTCCGGGATGGCGTCAAAGAAGTCGGTAGCGCCGCCTGAGGAGGAGGTGTAATCGCTGCCGAAGGGGTCCAGGAGGCCGGAGAACGGGTCCCCAAAGGCGTCGCCGCTAGGCTCGACGCCGTCTGACGACGACTCCGGTGGCGGGAAGAGGATTGGCTCGACCGGGAGCTGCCACTCGGTGGCCGTTGATGAGAGATCCGCGGCGCCAACCGGCATAGCACCGCCGGCCCGGACGATGTCTGTGAGATCCCCGGCCTGGTCGCCCTCCATCCTTTGCAAGTAGTCGCACAAGACCACCTCTCTCTCTAGTACTTAGGTATGCACTACCAAGCTACACGCAGCTGAGTTAGCTCTTGCTTCTTTGCAAATCACAGGAACTCAACAAGGCCAAGTAATTTAGAGCTGAAGAGAACTGCCTGTCTTTTCTTTACATGCAGAGAGAGAGAGAGAGAGAGAGAGAGAGAGAGAGAGAGAAGGGATGGTGTGTGGTTTGTTGTGGGCTGGCTTCCAAGCGGACAAAATCGATCGCTGTGGAGAGTGGAGAGATGAGAAAAGGAGGAGAGAGGAGACTGAGAGTGGTAGTGTTCTTTTCTAAGAAAAAAGATGGAGGATATCATGGCGATGTGGGCGGCCGCTGACTATTTTTTTTCTTTCTGAGATGCAAAGTGCTCTTGATACGCAAAACAGCACGGGGACGTGGTAAAAAACCTAATGGGTCTGCATGGTAAAAAAAATCGGTTCAGGAGTTCAGGACGCTTGTCGTACTGTTGCCGTCTTGGCCAGATCGAGGGCAGAGCGGGCAGCAAGACCAAGAGGGCGAGGCATATGTAGTACATGATGGTCTTTATATGCACACACTATGGCACTGCTGCATAACGCTGCATAACTGAGTATGTACATGGTATCAAAATGCAGTGATGTTCGTAATTGACTCCTATCGATACAGTACCTACAATTGTACATGTCATCTCGTAATAAATATGAGTTTATTTACTCATGTCGATACATACCTAAAACTATACATGTCATCTCGTAATAAACTTGAGTTTATTATGAACGATAAACAGACACAAAATAGGTTTAAACAGAATACATCGCACCACGGTGTCATCTCCAACAAGGGCCCCTAAAACAGGGTCCCTATTTTGGATTTAGGGACTCCTCCTATTTTTTGAGGCCCTGTTTTCAGAGCACAAGTCCAGCAACAGCCCCTAAATCTCAGTCTCTATTTTACTTTTTCTCCTATTTTGACATATCCGCTATGTTTAATCTTCATTTGACACCACTAAAATTCAATCAAAAATATTTGTAATACATAAAACATAAGCATATTAACATTTACAATTTAAAAACATGATATTTCAAATTTAAATTTAAAATTTTCAAAACATGATAAAATTTTCAAAGCCTCTCATGTATTTCCCTATCTTCAATAATATGGGTTGTACTCGTGTCCCTGGGAATTGGGGCTGAGGAGGCAAATTTAGGAGCCTCCTAATTTTAGGGGCTTGAGTTGGGGCCCCCTGGGAATTGGGGCTGAGGAGGCAAATTTAGGGGCCTCCTAATTTTAGGGGCTTGAGTTGGGGCCCTGCTGGATCTGTTTTTTTTACTACACCCCCTATTTTAAGGTTTAGGGGCTGTTTTAGGGGCTCTGCTGGAGATGCTTAGGGGCTTGAGTTGGGGCCCCCTGGGAATTGGGGCTGAGGAGGCAAATTTAGGGGCCTCCTAATTTTAGGGGCTTGAGTTGGGGCCCTGCTGGATCTCCAGCAGAGCCCCTAAACCAGCCCCTAAACCTTAAAATAGGGGGTGTAGTAAAAAAAACAGATCCAGCAGGGCCCCAACTCAAGCCCCTAAAATTAGGATCCCCTAAATTTGTCTCCTTAGCCCCAATTCCTGTGGGCCCCAACTCCAAATTTCTAAAATTATGAGGCCCTTAAATTTGCCTTCTCACCCCAATTCCTGTGGACACAAGTACAACCCCTATTATTGAAGATAGGAAAATACATGAGAGGCTTCGAAAATTTTATCATGTTTTGAAAATTTTAAATTTAAATTTGAAATATCATGTTTTTAAATTGTAAATGTTAATATGCTTATGTTTTATGTATTACAAATATTTTTGATTGAATTTTAGTGGTGTCAAATGAAGATTATACATAGCGGATATGTTAAAATAGGAGAAAAAGTAAAATAGGGGCTGAGATTTAGAAATATTCTTTGGACTTTCTGAAAACAGGGCCCCAAAAAATAAAGGGAGTCCCTAAATCCAAAATAGAGACCCTGTTTTAGGGGCTCTTGCTGGAGATGCTCTTAAGAGTTGTTTTTTAGATAATATGGAGATTTTTTTCGTATATGATTTTTAATATTATCGAGCATTTCTGAGTTGAGTTCATGTATGAATACTACCTTCCTTTATTACTACAATGCATCACGAGCAGTTGTTCTCTTGTTGCTTGGAAAAACATTAAGAGTCCGCCATAAATTCAACCAGAGTTATCAATTTAAACAACCAATGACCGGTCCATTCAAATAAATCGCTTTCCTTTTCACAATAATGGCGCCGAGTCTATATTCTATGTCCACAAATTAATGAAATTAAGGAAACCGTTCTGATGGAGGCTCGTCGATTAATTCAGCCATTTCGTATACCAAATTTCTGCTCACAGAAAATCCAGAAGCCCGGTTTGAAGCCGTCTTTGCGCAAAGGACATACTTAGGGCATGGTGTCAGCTATCTGTCCAAGTCAGAATTTTTGATGACGTGCAGAGAAAGAGAAGAGAGAAAGATGATGTTTACTATTTAATAGATAATTATATATTATTTATATTATTATATAGATAATTTATTAATTGCATACAAATTATTATATATAAGTATATAGATCTTTAGTACTATTTATAGATGATATAAATAAAAACCATCTAAACTCTTAGCGTCGATAAATTATTAAGCTCGACTACCTATTTGTGCAATATTAAATGTGGAGCCCTACTCTGCTCGCCCTTCGTCTTCGTCACGTCATTGGTGTACCTCGGCTCGAATGCCGACTCGACAAAAAAAATGGAACAAAAACAAAACAGTGCAACGAAAACACATCAAAAAAATAATCATCTATAATTAAATAAGAATATGTACTTTTACTGAGATCTTTTTTGAAAATGCAGCTTGCTCGGTTGATCGTTTAATGGTCATCAAATGGCCAGGAATATATATATATATATATATATATATATATATATATATATATATATATATATATATATATATAATACTTTCGACTCCTGAAAGTAATTACTCCCATCTCTCAAATACCACCCAAACATATTTAAAATACTCCTTTATCACTTTGGATACATTCATATACTAATTATAAGATATTCCAATGAGATCTACATGAAAAAATTAAGGGAGTACATAGTTTTTAGTGTATTTTGTAAATACCTTCATATACGCACATATCTAAAAAGTGTGCATACCATCTCTGAAAAAATGTAAATATCACCTAGATGATCTTATATATTTGTATACTACACATACATACCCTCTGTTGCGCTAGATACTCCCTACGTTGTGAGATACGACATCGGGAGTAATTACTCCCAAGAGTAAAAAAAAAAAGAGGCTTCCTATATGACATCGGGAGATACGACATCGGGAGTAATTACTCCCAGGAGTAAAAAAAGAGGCTTCCTACACACACACACACACACACACACACACTCTGTACAGGGCTGGAGCCTACCCTCTGTCGGCAGCCACCTTCATAGACCATGGTTGTTCAGCGCTCAACCCTCCAACAGAGGAATAGAGGAAGGAGAAAAGCAGATTTTAGGCTTATTCCGTAGCACACTATGTCCAAGTGCGGTGTCACATCCATCCCACCATCCACTTCATGTCCCTACCCGGTAGGCACTGAACCAAAGAAGAAGCAAGACACAAAGAGAGGGCAATTAAGTGCGCACCTGAAGCCGACTCGACGGGGGAACAGGGGAAAAAGGAGAAACCCTAATAGCAATGCGACACCGAGGACCACCTACTGACACCGAGGGTGGGCCTGCGCGACTGGGTGTTGAGTGACGGCGCCGACTGCCAAGGAGTGGAGCCGTGCGGAGTGGGGATTGCCGCCAATCCACCGGGCGACGGTGACGAGAAGGAGGGGAGGAGGCGAGAAGAGTTAAGGAGGCAACGAGGAGCTAGGTTGTGGCTAGTTGGCTTGGTGGCCGCGCGTCAGGACATCGGGGCGGGGCTAGGGCGACCGCACCGAGTGTAGGCATGTAGCCAACGGAGGAGCCTAGATCTAAATTTGATAGGGGAGGGGAGTGAGGACTGAGCTACGCCACTGTGCCAAGTGCCGAAACCTAGAGGTAAACGACGAAATGACAAATGAGGTTATTGATTTATTGTTATTACTTATTAATTTTATTGTTTTCTATTTAATTTCATTACTCTTTAGTATAATATATATAATTATATATCATTTAGTTAGTAACATAGTTGTATATTTGTATTTGTTCATAGATTTGTAATAATGAAAAAATAGACTTTGTGTAATTATTTTACAAGCAATTCAAGTAGTACTCCTCCAACTAATGAGAGCACAACCCAAGTTTTATTCTTCGTCACCGTAAGTAAATACGTAACTAGGAACATGGAAAATTGCATTTTTGGAATTTGCAATAATGCGATGGGCGAACGAATTGAACCCGCGCATGGTGGATTCACAATCCACTGCCTTGATCCACTTGGCTACATCCGCCCCTTATCCAGCTAAAGGATTTTTCATTCTAGTTATTGATAGAAATTAATCGTTTATTCCCAGATGCTTTGTCATTCCCTTTTTTTCATTCTAGTTATTGCTATGCGAGGAATTCTTTACCTGGGCCTGGTCACTGCGACCCCCTTTTGCGAGGGGGCACCCCTTCTCCCAAAGTTACAGGGCTATTTTGCCGAGTTCCTTAGAGAGAGTTGTCTCGCGCCCCTAGGTATTCTCTACCTACCCACCTGTGTCGGTTTCAACCAAAGAGGCTTCGTCTAGAATTTGATCCGAGTAAAATTATTGCTGATCCAGGGTGTTAAATGCCAATAGAAGATTATGCCAGTAAAATTAGAGATCAAATGATCGAGGAGGGCATATTTGTCGAATGACCCAACTCAACCAATTGGTCATGCCTTTCCAAAGACATTGGATGGAAAAAATATGGAGATCCTTTCAAGAACAATGTTTATTTTTTTTGAATGTTAATAATCATTTTTAATTTATTATTGCATCACTATTTCTATAAAGTTGGATACACATATCACTTTGGACTAATATTCATGTGTTTTTGGGATGCCCTTCCATTAGCGAGGTAACTTCCCTGATCGTATTTTGCTTTCTTGCTATGTATTTGTTTTATTCATGTAACATCCAAGAAAAATACAAAAATAAATATAATGTAAAATAAAATTGGAATTACGATTTTAATCTCAATTTCCATTTTTCTATGGTTTTCCTTGGATTTATAGTCTTTGATAAATGCTTTTAATGCCAAAACTAATATTTTCAAATTTCCAAATTAAAAATCATATAGGAATAAAATAGGAATTTAAGTTGAAATTATAATTTTATTATAAGTTTCTACATTTTATGAATTTTTCTTGAAATTTTGGCCTTTTAGAAAAAATAATTTTCAACACTTGATTTTTGTATTTATAAAATATGGAAATTAAAATCATATACTAAGAAAATCTGAAAAGGTTATATTTAAAATTTATGATATCTCTAGAACATCCTTGTTTGAGTCTTAAACCAATATGAATGCATTTAAAGTACTAATTAAATAAAAAACTGTAACTTTAGACTAGGAACATGAACCATTTCAGAATTAATTAAAATTTTACGGACCTTATCACCATCTTTAAATTTTACCACATCATCTTAATATATACATTGTTATAAAGAAAATTTTCAAAAGTAATAAACATTATTTAATGCCATTAAAAATGAAAAAACAGAAACCTTATAAATTCAATAAAAGAAATGTCAGAATTTTATAAAATCTATAGAAGTTTCAATCATCTGAAAAGTTTAGGGTGGTATCCTCAACACATTAGGAACTCCCAAAAAAAGTTTTAAAAATTCTAAACCCATTTTATTGCGTAAGAAAAATAAAAAACATAAATCATAAAAATCAGACAGTGACATTGTTAGAATTGTTAAATTTTTCATACACCATGTTGTGAACTAAACTTAAAAAAAATGATAAAAATTTCTTAAGGATCATGCACAAAAATTGTCAAAAATCTCAGACACGATTTAACATCTCATTTAATGTAAGGAATGATGTTCTGTCCAGAGAGGATGAACCCTAGAACTCTCTGTAAGATCAAGGATGACCTAGAGGGGGGTGAATAGACTTTTTCAAATTTTCAGCAATAAAAGGCTCTAATTAACTTTAAGATAGAAATAAAAAACTTGCGGAAGAGTAAACTATGATTTTGATAAGAAGGCCTAAAGAGTCTAGGCTTTACTAGTGCACCAAAAAAACATAATAAATAGAGACAGACAAGCAAATAAACGGACCAGTGAACTGAAACTGAATGTAAAGGACAAGAGACACGATAATTTTTCATGAGGTTAAGAGTAATACTCCTACGTCCCTGTTAGAGCACTTCTCACGAAGTGTAGCTCCACCAAAAGCTAAAAACCAATAGCTTTGGTAAACACTGGGGTGACTCTTTCACCACTCCGGTGAGGTGAGTCCCAAACCCCTCACAATCAGTGGTGACCTTCCGCAAACACCTTTGGATAGGTTGCACCAAAACTCTCCCAAGCATCTAGGAACTCAAGGTTCCAAGAGTAATAAACTATCCACAAGCTTAAACTCTTGGTTCACTAGCACAACACTATCTAGACTTAGTTTGGAGCAAGATCAGTTTGGAATTTTTGATCAACAGTGAAATTTAGTCTCTTTGAAGGCTTTTGAGCTCAAGTATGCTAAAATATCAAAGAGATGCAAAGGTTCTTCTAAAAGAAGGTCCTGGCACAACTTATATAGCCCACAAAAGAAATGTAGCCGTTACTGGCATTTACTAGCCATTGGGCATTGTCAGAATGACAAAATAATGTAAACTAATGTGCCTCCCCATTGGCATCCTCACCTGCAACATCCTCCCCCGCGACGGCCTCCCTGTTGATGACCTCGCCCTCGGCATCCTCCCCGCAAAAACCTCCCTGTTGGCAACCTCCTCCTCAGCATCCTCCCCTTCGGCGACCTAGCTCCCCCTCGGTGAGCAAACACTTAATTCACACTTCTTTGGAAATCCATATATTGATGCCGTCGATTAAATCCAATTTTGTTTCTAGGCATATGGTTGGCTAATGATTTTTGTGTAACCGTGAATGCATTGTGAATCTATGAATGCTCATGTAATTGTAGACATCCTATGATGATCTTTGTCCAATTTAATTGTGCCTTGTGAGTTCTTTGAATTGAAGTACTCAAAAAAAAAAATTGATAGCGTACTGGAGGTGAGTAACCTGCTAGATTATAATCCTGCCGGTTATTACTAGATATGCACTTATAGAAATGCTATGACAAATCTTTTATTGATATACAATGTTAAATTCTTATTGATCGTATCTCATTTAAGGTATTCAGTTAGTTTAATATTTATATATGATATACAACATCTAGTAGTCTACTTATGCTCACTATGTTTCATAATCACTTATCACTATCTACATTGACCATATACAGAGGCCTATAATCCTAGTAGGTCTATACAGATTAATACGTTATTCACAACTTTTTTAACTATTAGATACACAAAGGAGGTATAGCTATCTACTTCTGATAGTACCATGTTTCTTATCTTATTCCTGCCCCATTTCTTGTGTGTGAATGCCCCATTTCTTAATTACCTTATGATAAGCATCACATCATGGTTTCTGATATAAATTAATTAAAATCTGATTTGGTAAAAATAGGCAACATAGAAAAGCTGTTAGAAGCAAAACAAAATCTTGAGGTGGAGATCAAACAACTGAAAGGCAAACCTGAGATAACATAAAAGATTTACGAGATGAAACACAAACTGAAAGACAGATGATCCCTTAACACGGTATTCATCACTAAGGACCGCAGGGTGAATGCAGAGCTAGAAGAAGCCAAAGCTAAGCTTACAGAGGTAACATAAAGGTTTGTAGTATTTGATTCGATGTGGTTACTGATAATATACCAAGACACTCTTTTCACAACAACATAATTGCATTGTAGGGATTAAGAGATGACTAGAGATCAATTGGTTATTGGTGTCAGACAAATGGGCCTGAACTGGAGTTGTGGAACTTCAGAGAGAAGCGAAAAGCCTCTATTGCAGAAGTTATGGCACATATGATGGCAGATATGGAAAAGCCCTAAGGTCTTCGATCTTGCCTTTAACTATGAAATAATGTGGTTTCTCAATGTACGCTTGTTGATATTTGTGGTATCATATTTTATTAATGTATTATTGCCTAACATTATCCTTAATATTTGCTCATATTGAATCCTATTACTGAATATTGTCTTGCTTGTTGGAACCAAATATTTTTCCTACATCCCTCAGTAGAACTTTCATCATTTAGTATTTGTTGTTCAAAATTTTGTTCTGCTTAGATATTTCTGCAACAACATTTACAAGGCACAACTAGTTATATATTTTGTAATTAAATATCTAAACATCCTAGATACATCAAGGCATTAGCTTGTCTGATCAGAATTGTCTTAAAATATGAAGTTTTGTAGCACTTTCATCTCCTTTTTTACTATAATTTTGATGGATTCTAAGGTAAAATCTATTTTATATGACAGTGTTCAAGACGAACTACGAAATTAAATGGATTTTGCCTTGAAAACCATCAATATTATAATAAAAAGGAGATAAAAGTGCTACAAATGTTCATATTTTAAGATGATCCTGATCAGACAAGCTGTTGCCTCGATGCATATATGATGTTTAGATATTCAATTACAAAATATATAATTGGTTGTGCCTTGTAAATATCATCGCAGAAATATCTAAGTAGAACAAAATTTCAAACAACAGATACCAATGATGGAAGTTCTGCTGGGGTGTAGGAAACAATAGGGATTATAGACGGTTCTATATAAAAACCGTCGGTGATATTCATTTATCACAGACGGTTTCTAGAAATTGTCTGTGATATGGAAAATCATAGACGGTTTGAAAACCATCTGTAATATATTGTTATATCACTGACACATCATTACAGATAGTTCAAAAACAGCATGTAATGATGATTTCGAATAATTTATGATGTCTCTTTATGTAGTAGTATAGTGATCAACAAATAATTTCAACATAATAAACCTAAAACACAGCTTCCCTCTCAGTAAAATGCAATCGCCACAAATACAAACAAAAGAATCCAAACATACGATGTAATAGTAGTGCATTACTGCATTTCGGTACTTATTATTCGTGCCAGTGCAGAGCTACAGTGCATGTCATTGCGAGGTTTGTACGAGCACGTCCAAGCCTGTGAGAGCCCTTGGAGTGATTGGTTGCGCAGGGGTTCCTTTCGCCCTCCGCTCAAGGGTGAGGCAGAGGCTATAATCTTAACATATGCTACTCCTGTCATAATTGTACTACCAACAAACTTCACTTTCCTTGCTTCTCTTTCTGTCCCTATTAATTCTCTACACTTGCAGGCTACTTTTCGTCATCGTCTTGTCTCTTGTACATCGATGGCCTTTTGTAATGGTTTATTAATTTGTATACGTGCTGATGTGACGGCATGCAAGTAATTTGTTTTCGTAAACTGCGTTTTGTGATCGTGATCTGGACATCGTTTGCTGCACAATAATCAAAACTAAAATATTTTTGCATATTCATAATCTAAATAATTTTACACAAATTTAGAAAGTTATCTCATTGAATTTGGAGTTGTATAGCGAAATTTAGTTGCATTTGAATCAACTCAGTTTCAAAAATAAATAAAAAAACAAATTTTTTTTTTGTCATGACCGGTTCCTAGTGAACCGCACATGGCTTGGCCGGTTCACGGGGAACCGGTCATGGCCTTGGCCGGTTCCTGGTGCACGGGAGAAACATTTCTGGTTTATCAGAAACCGGAGATGACTAGTTTTTTTGTAAATACGTAAAACTGTTGTATCATCTCGTAAATATGAGTTAAAACTTATATTAAATACGATTTTTTCTATCCCCGCGGTGGAGTGCTGGTATACCGTAGAATTGTATCAGTAGAGACAAGACAAGCTCATTAAGATGCTCACATGGCACCGAATTAAACCCCAATTAGGCCTAGAGCCCTAGACTAAGGGAAGTACTACTACTGCCACCACTTGCCATGTAGCTTCTTGATCCAAGATTTGTTTTGTCCAACTCCCACGTTCATGCATGTGTTTTAAAATCTAACACGTACCACCTCCTCACTAGCTAGGTAAGCTTGGATGGAAGCAAACAGTGGGATTCTCTGATCGATATCATGACTCATGAGGCGAGGACATGGGCCAAAGATGGAATAAGAAGCATCCTACCATGTGCCATCTAGCATGCGCATGGCAACTAGCAAGTGCTAAAAATTAAGTAGCACTTGTGTGTGAACCAGGGTTAAAAATTGAGCGCTTTTGATTAAAATGAATATGAGTCGTCCATTTCTTTAAATCTAATGGATGATATTAGTCTAGATCTCGTTATACTACAAGGTGTAGTATAAGTAGTAGAATCCGCGAAGGGGTAAAATGGTAAAATAGTTCCAACCAGTTCTACCGTAAAAGCGCTCGAAATATAATGTACGTTCTAGTAGTTGATATGTTTCTTGTGGCACGGACACGAGCAGGACATGTTCGCGGCGGGCACGGACACCACGAGCATGGCGATGGAATGGGCAATGGCGGAGCTCATCACCCACCCGCGCGACATGCGCAAGCTCCAGGATGAGGTCCGGCGGCGGCGCGCACGTCACCGAGGAAAATCTGGACAAGCTGCACTACCTGAAGACCGTGGTCAAGGAGACACTCCGGTTGCACCCTCCAGTCCCTCTCCTCGTGCCCCGAGAGCCACCCAACGACACAGAGATACTGGGTTAATTACCACGTCCCGGCGCGCACGCGGGTCGTGAATCGTGATCAACGCTTGGGCCATCGGCCGGGACCCGGCGACGTGGGAGCGCGCCTAGGAGTTCGTGCCGGAGAGGTTCCTGAACAGCGCCGTCGACTACAAGGGGCAGGACATGGAGCTGATACCGTTTGGCGCCGGGAGGAGGGAGTGCCCCGCGGTCGGGTTCGCCACGCCGACCATCGAGATGACGCTCGCGAGATTGCTGTACCATTTTGACTGGGAGGCCGCATGCGGAAGGGGCAGCCGGCCGGGGACGGCGCTGGACATGAGCGAGGTTAACGAGCTCTTCAGGCGGCTCAAGTCAGTCTGGCCGCTTGTTGCCAAACCGCGGTTTCCTTGAACAAAGCCGCTACAATTGATCTCTTCTTGTTTGTCTTGATTGCTCATCGATTCATGATGTCAGCCCACAAGTCATCTTCGGCCGCCCTATCTAGTGTTCGCAAACATCAACTCCTCTATGCTGTGTTTTTTTTTTTGCATACATTTCTTCAGAAAAGTTATGTTTCTTGTTCGTTCGCCTGCGCCACTGTGCGATTGTGCATAGTTTTTTTTTCCTTTTTTTGAGGGCTCGATTGTGCATACTTGATCCGAGCTTTGATGCATGCTAGCGTCGTCATTGATCTGGCCACGAGCCAAAAGTGTGGTGCTTCCCAGCCGTTCTGTTGGTCCGTATTTACAGGCCAAGAGAGTCTTCCATCTACAAAATTCAGGCTGTACCAACTGTCAACCCCACGAGGCCATGAGGGTCGGGTGGTAATATTTTTATGTGTGAAAGTCCATAATACCCCACCAAATCAATGGTCAGATCTAATTTATACTACCATAATATACTACAAGTATAATCCACTGTAAAAGAGCTCTAAAAATTTCGTTCGGATTTCGTCCGAAACAATGTCGAAACTGAAAGGTTCCCCTTTTTTATGACACACAGAGTACAGCTCTGATTTTTTTTTTTAACTAGTGTCACAAATCGTTGCAGCTAGCCTTCAAAAGTGAAGTTCAGAAAATGGATTTCGGATTTCTTTAATTTTGCTGGAATTATGGAACTCGGGGGGGGGGGTCCAAAAACCGAAATTTCGCCGAGATTTCGCGGGATTTCGGCGAGAATTTGAACCCTGGTGTGAACCGGGATCATATGCAGTCCCGTGGGAACCGCAGCTTAAGTAGTCTCCACGAGACTGTTCGATTAAAAAACGACGGTCCGGATTCGCTAAAAATACAGCGCAATTTTTTTACTGCTCACAAGCACTGTTCATAGTAATGTAGCAAACCACTGTTCATAAAGTTTTTTTGATCTGGACCATCGATGAGCTCGATCGGATAGTCTAGAGCTATGGGGACTGGGGGACTGCTTAAGTTGCAGTCCCCATAGTGACAGCACCTGATCCCTGTCCCTTGTGTGTGTGTGCATTCTTAGGCTATTGCTAACACTACTGGCCATTAAATTAGGGTGTGTTTGATTGATGGAATGAGGTTGAATGGGATGAAATGATCCTGTACCATCTGGTTCCATTATATTTTGGGTGAATGGGATGGTTCAGCATCTAAAGGGAACATTCCTCAAATTTGTATTACTTGGTCCGGGATGGGATAGTTCATTCAAGCAACCAAACACAGATGATTTTTTCTTGAACCATCTCATATATATACCATTTAGTACAGACAACCAAACACACCCTTAATCATTATATAAACATAAAACACTGTCGATCTGTCCTTTGCATGTACGATTCCTTTGCCTGCTTGCCTATCTAATTAAGCTAGAATGCAGTGAATAGCGAGCTTTACGTTTTGACCGGTTGCTAAGTTCAAAAAGTTTGGGTGATACATGATAGAATGCAGAGCATCGCCAGACGTCAGTACATGACACATGAAGCTTTGCAACCATGCAATTCGTGATCACTGTTAGGGTTAGAGGAGGCGCCTGGCCAAGTAGGCCGTGGATTGGGCCGAATCCGGTGATTAAAATATAAAATCAGGCCTTATAAGTGATCATCTTGGTCTAAATGGCCGAAATTTCGCCGAAATTTATCGAAATAATGTAGCATTTTGAATTTTATTTTCAAAATTTTTTATTTTATCAGAATTATGAATCTCGAAGAGGACCACAATGTTATAAAATTTCACTGGCATTTTGAACATTGCATGAACGTGACTTTAGGTAGACCGGGGTTAACCGGGACTGGGCAGGACGGGGGAGGTCACCTCTGCTTCCACTGAACTCCCCTTAATTTGAGCTTTTCTTGAAGCGCGGCCCAGATTTGTTTGAAGTTGTTGGCTCGGGAAGTCTACGTTACGATCCGTGAGTTCCTCCGGGACCAGTCTGTGCTTTCGCCGGCCTCTACGTTGGGCCACCGAAATCGTGAAAGATCTCAACTCTCAAGGCTGGAGTTTTGGGCTAACGGGGCAACAGCCACGGCCTGTTTTGCTTCTTGGCTAAGCCGTTGTGCCGGACTAGATCCAATGATTGGGCTGAAGCGCATCAGGCCCATAAGGCACTGCCCGCACGGCCAGCCAACCACGCGGGCCGTGTCCTCGGCCCGGCATACAGTACCCGGCTATTTGGCAGCCGTCGCCGCGGTCGCGTACGCGTCAACGCAAAAGCAACCTGCAGGAAGCGCGGGCACCAACCGGCCGACGACGAGCCCGCAGAAGCCGCCGGGTGAGACATGAGTGTCAGCATGACCCCGCCGCGGAGCGCGAAAGCGCACAAGGGCCGCCCGTTCTCCACTGCCGCGGGCGCGATGCCTCCGCCGCCGCCTCCCGCCGTCCCGCGCCGGAGCCTGGCGCATTCCGCGACTGGACCAGCCTGCCCGAACTCCCGCTCGCGGAGGTGCTGCGGAGCCTCCTCCGCGGGCCTCCGCCGCCGACCTCGTCCTCCCCCGCCTCCCGCGGCTCCTCCTCCTCTGCCCCTCATCCCGCCTCGTCCCCTTCTCCCCGCTCGTCGTCGCGCAGCCGCAGCCCCTCTCCTACCGCGTCCCCGTCCCCGCGGACGCTGCACTCCTCTCCGCCTCCCGCGGTGACCTCATCCTTCTCTGCAGAGGCTCCTCCGATAGCCTACGCCTCGTCGACGCCCTCACCGGCGCCGAGCGCCGCGCGCTGCCGCTCCCGTCCCCGCACTTCGCCTACCACTACGCCGCCCTCGCGCCCTCCCGCCTCCTCCTCTTTCCCGAGTCCCCAAACCCCAACGCCCGCCTCGACTGGACCAAGCACAGCCTCCCCCGCGCCGCCTCATTCGTCACGGCCGTCCTCGAATTCCGCGGCCGCGTCCTCGGCTTGACCGACCGCGCGCAGCTACTGGAGTTCCATCTCGGCGCCGACCCTCCGAACAAGACCGTCCGGATGCTGCCCACCACCGGCCTCCCGGACGCCACCACGTTCGACAGGTGGCGCTTCGGGCCCCATCTGGTCACCGCTGGGGATCGGCTGCTGCTGCTCTTCATGCTTGGACCGAAACCAGGCTCCGTGACGCAGGAGGCGGCGAGGGTGAAGAAGTTGGCCGTGTACGGGCTTGACATGGCGCAGATGAGGTGGGAGGAGGTGGACGACATTGGGGCGTACAGCTTGTTCGTGGACTGCCCGCGATGAGATCCTCTCACGTCGAGTTGTCTGGATCACCGTACGGGCTTTAACATGACTAGGAATCGGATCCGCCGAGAGGATCGAGGCGGCGTGCGTGGATGTGGGCCGCTGTGTCGTGGAGGAGAACCGAGTTTACGTTACAGCGCCTGGATGCGATAACTGGTGGGCATTCCCGCCAGGGTGGGACGAGCCTTTCGGCACATGGGACTGGACGGGTATGCTGTTTTCCAGTGCGGGTAACTAATTGTGTGTGGGAAATATGTCTCCGAACCAACAAGAAAGACGCTAAAAGAAACACCTACTTTCAATAATAGCAAGCAGTTGTATTTCTTTGCATTGAAACATGGAAGATGTACATCGAGATACGTCAAGAAGAGACGTAACAGCACCACCATGGGGAGGGATAACTAGAAGTTTCATTGCAGGTTTTCCTGAGTTCTGCAATGACCTTTCTACATTCTTCTGGCTGTAGTATTTCCAAACTAGTCACAAGAAATGCGAATATGCTCATTCTCGTTGAGTTGGTGATGAAGAGATTCACGAAATCTGAATGTGGGTGTCATTAAACTTTGGGTTTTGATAAGTTTCATCCGGATGTTTTCCTTAGCAACCATCATCCAAATTCCTGGCTCTTGGATTTGCTTTCAGATCAATGCACGGCGTACACCGGCCGTCTCAGCAAATTGCGCAACAATTTGTTCGTAGAGATCTCTAATCTTCAGTCCGACGATGGTTTGGAAGAGACCTGTTCCATTGTTGCTGCCAGGGAAGTCTGCATGCTTTAGCATTTGCTGTGTCACCTCTCCGTAAAACTTGGTCGAGAGGTTGCTTAGATGGCTTTCAACATAGATGAGTTCATCTAGTCTGTCAAATTGCCCATCCATCTCCAGAACAGATACCTGAAAACATTAAGCAAATGCTAAGCCTGTACAGCTTTGGGTGTGGCAGAAGCTGATTGACAGTTAGAATTGGTCTACCCATGTGAATTGTAGATCACTAGTTCAAGAATGGTTTTGGAGTTTTTGGTCATACTTTGGACTACTAGCTAGGTTGTCGTCAGTTTAGTTCCCAAGTAACAGTAGTAAGCTTTGCTTGGGGGATGTAAAAGGGTAAATAAGCCAAGATAAATTACCTCATGGCCAAAGTAAGTGTCTGGGCCATAGGCAAATTTGATGCCAGGATATGAGCATGTAAGCTTTCTTCCGCAAGGGACCCAAGAGATGCTTGATCCTTCGTCAAAGAGGTAAACTGGGTTGAAGAGCTTCACACCTTCTTTCATGATCAATTTAACACGCAGCACCTTTCCTTCATTGTCATCAGGAATCAGTTGGGTTGGCAGAACTTCAATCACAGCATCAGCGTATTGCTTCTGTGGATCTGTCATACAAGTGGTAAGTATTGACATATCAAGTTTTATTGAGTTTCAATTATCAGTAATTTGATGTCGCATGTTCTTATACATTTTTTGGTTTATTTGAAATTAACTTGTTCTGATTATAGCATTAGTTGGCAAAAGGCAATACCAATATAAGCATCAAAATCTGGTTTCCTGGCTTCAATACTAGCCTTGATGCTTTCTAGGCTGTGCCCACGCTCTGCCATGTCCCTCTGTAAAAGTGCCAATGTTTTTCTTTTAGATATAGAAAACAGCAGCACAATCCTCTGTATCATGACTCATGAGGAACAAGGACATCTAAACCTTCCTGTTTAGCACTTTAGCTTACCTGAATTTTCCATGCAAACTTAACCTCATCGCTGATGTCTAAGTAGATGCTGAAATCTAGAAGGTCTCTCACACGTTCATCGAACCTGGTTTCAAAATATAAGTAAGAGAAGTGCTTCTATGCTCTTCCTTTTAAAAGTTGCACAACTATTAAAGCATGAATGAAGGGTAGATGGTGATTACTTACCCCTTCGTTTGCTTCAAGATTTGTGCAACTTGTACTAGAAAGAAAAGCATAGAAGCACTACTCAGTAAGAGAAGTGCTTCTATGCTCTTCCTTTTAAAAGTTGCACAACTATTAAAGCATGAATGGTGATGAGAAATTAGAAAAACATTTCTACTTGTTACAGGTTGCAAAACGATCATATGAGTTTCACTTGGGGAGATTTTAGTTAACTCCTTGAGGTATCAGGGAACTGAAGATTTTGTGGAAATTTAGTAGTAGTTGCTGCGGTGATTGAGAAAGGTATATGATAGCCATTTACCCAATAACTAATCGAATATGGTGAAGAAACAAAAGTATAGACATACAAGAAGGAAGAAGCATGCAGAGCATGGGGGTAGAATGTGAGCTCACATTGGGTGCAAACCCTCGATGACAAAAATCTTAGGGGGCGGGATGAGCTCCGGTGGGTCCAGGAGGCCAGTCACATGGTTGTAAATTGGCTTCTCAATAGCCTGACCTTCTTTGATTGCCTTCACCTGCTCATACATGAGATCAAAGTTGTTTGCCCTGGGGTCCAGGGCGGTCACACCCTTCTCCTTCCTCCCAGTTCTGTCCAAGGAATGGTAGTCATCAAGGCATATCACCGTTGTGGTGTCGCTGATGAGTGTGTTCGAGTCCGGGTTCCCTCCCTTGGGTGGCTCTGCAGCACCACCAAACACACTGGTGAGCCGGCGCATGAAGGTGCTCTTCCCACATCCTGAGTCTGCTGCCAGTCCAATCACTATTGGCTTCTCAGCTGAGCATGAAACCTGAAAGGCTCTTGCTCCTCCGTGCCTCGTGCTACTCCTCCTGTTGCTTCTGGTTGTGAAGAAGATGACTCGATTCTGCCTGAAGCCTGTGTTTGAGATGGTTGTGCATGGGGAGTGCAGGGAGGTGGTGGTGTGAAGGCTGCAGATTGCCATCCCTGGTTCCTGACCTTTCGTTCCTGTTGGAGCTGCTCTTCTTCCCTTCAAGCCTTGTGATTAAGTCTTGAAGAGGAGAGAGTTGGATGAAAGAATGGTGGAGATAGAGCTAGAAGAACATAAGGAGGGAAAGAAGATGGTGATGATGTGGTATCCCTATTTCTGATGATATCAAGGGCAGCCTATAGTGTGCTGAGAGTGAGTTCTTCCGTTAATTCCCAATATTTTGTATTCTGTCCGTATTCTTTCTCTGGACACTGATTTTTCTTGTTACGAAAAAGCTTTTGAATTTTTTTTATGATCATTCCCTCTCCCTAGTGATGTTTTTAACCTATGTCAGTTAGTTTATGAACTTATTTGTGTTACGTGCTGAGAATTATTTTGCTTGTTGCTTGTCTGCTAGCTGCCCAATATACACAACAGAAGGATGTACGCCGGATTTCTTGTACATGTCTTGCAAATGTCCTAGAGAATACCTGTGCTTGTTTTTGTCTCTGCTGATTAGTCGTTAGTTGAATTGTGATGGCCAGGGACGCTTGGAAGAAAGCTTGGTTGTGGTTCCATGAATTCAGATATGGTTCCACCACGTGGCGGCGCAGGGATGGCTGCCTGCAGATGAGGGAATGGAGGCTGGAAATTCAGGGAGGGGATCGGTCGCTGAGGCTTGGAGGACATTGCTGATGCTTTCCCCACCGTGCTGTACACCATACGTGCTTTCGTCGTAGAAGGCGGTCCATGTCTCGATGTGTGGTCAGAGGGGTGCCCCATGTCAGCATCCAAGTCACTCGACGGCCAATACCTGTCTGCACAGATTGCCAAAACATGCAGTCGAAAGCCCGCGCGATACGCAGAAAACCGAAGGAACTCAATCCACATGCCTTTCCAGGACAATGCATTGGACTCGATGCTGCGCAAATCTCTTAAAGAAGTACTAAGAACACGGCGGTTGTGCGCCCTCCTTGCGTTTGCCGCTGGTACGAGTAGAACTGAGGCATCAACAACGAGCACAGCCCACGTCAGAAGGCACGCTACGAGTAGTATATGCCATTTTCTGCCATATATTATCACGGCAATGCTGCAATGCTGACTAGCGTAAACTGCGGCAAACCAGAATATTAGCAGGAGAATCTCATTTGACTCCTTGCCGTCAACAAATGCATAAACATTGATGAACACTAAGACGACGGTTCAGCGGAAGATGAATCTCCAAGGAAGACTAGAAAGATTCCTTCTACATCACAAGGCACAAATGAGATCCCCGGGTGCTTGCTGTCTTTAGGTTCCAACAATCATGGCTCTTGTAGACACCAACAGACCAATCAAACGTGTAGCCAAACCAACAAGCAAAAGCGCGACAAAAAGTGTAATTTGTATAGGTAAAGAATTGAGGCTACCAAACAACAGATCGGTCCAGAAACAGCACTGTAATATAATGGTGCTAACCCTTCACCAAACAAATTTTAATCACTACCATAATATACAAAGACTGACATGTACTTATATGTACGCACAGAACCGCAGCACACTCAGGTGGTATTGATAGACTTGTAAATTTCTTCCATGGCCTACTTCACTTGTGCCCTCTGAAATACATGTGTACTTTCTGCATATGCCAGAATCGAAACAAAGACCACATGAGTGTTGTATTAGCAAATGTATCATAAGAAATAGCATAACAACCGAAGTTCTTCAAAGCACAAACACAGGTTGAGAACATGACATTATTCACAATAAGTCACTACTGATGCTACATGCTCACTCAACCTCCCATATTTTTATGGTAAGATCGTGTGAATTAAATTATAAATATTTGTTCTGTTGGGACAACTATAAGACAAATGGGCGTAGGGCTAGCAAAGCTCGTTAGGGCTCGAATCAAAATTGTTTTGATTACTATAGTTAATGTTCAAAATTGAAATGAGTCTATTTTGAGTGAAAAAAAAGGTTAATGAGGCTTGACTCGGTAGTGGCTTGTTAGCTCGAATTTAAAATAACTACTTAAACGAGAAGTAAATGGGAGGTGCTTTTATGCATAACTATTTGAAAGTTACATAAATATTAAAGTATGAATGAATGATAGATGCATAGAAGCACTACTCTAAATAAAATGATTTATGTCGAACTATATCAATTTCGAATGAAACTCGATAGCCTGCCCTAAATGGACGTAGCAAACACAAAGACAAATATATTAGAAAACATTGGCCACCTGATGACTAATACTAGGTAAGGTTGCGCGCGTTGCCGCGCCGTACGAAATTTGATCCAAATTTTCTTTCTGAAAAAAGGTAGGAAGATCTAAGCGTTTTTTTTTTGTTCGCTTGGTTTTTTTTAAAAAAAATAAATACGCTAGGTAGGAACCGTCGACGAATTTGCGCAACAACGGGGGTTTCGCAAAAAAAAATGAATAATACATTTTTTGGAAAATATTAAATTTCGAATTGACAAAAAAATTATAGATGCCGAATTTAACACCCTATGCGTTCACCGGGTAATAATACATGTTTTGAAAAATATTAGACATTGTTCCAGAAAATATTAGATTTTGAGTTTTTAAAAAAATTATAGATGCCGAGTTTAACATCCTATACGTTTACCGAGTAATAATACATGTTTCAAAAAATATAAGAGATCAAGTTGCAAAAAAAAAATTTACAGATGCCGAATTTAACACCCTATGCGTTCAACGGGTAATACATGTTCCGAAAAATATTAGAGCTGCCAACCTTCTTTCGTCGAGTTTAACGCTCTATGCATTGACCGAGTAATAATACACGTTCTGAAAAATATTAGAGATCGGGTTGAGAAAAAAGTCTAGATATTAGAGATCAAGTTGGGGGGGAAAAGTCTAGAGATAGAGATGTACACATATTTCTGTTGACGAAAATATTTTTTTCAGGAAAAACGGAAAAGGACCTGGACGTAAGGAGCGGTGACCCATTAGTTATATTTTTAGACTTGGTCGCTATCCTGAAAAATTAGAAAAGGGCTAGTTCAAGATTTGTATTTAGCAGGGGCTTTTTCGTAAATTAATGTACCAAGGGACCTAAACGCAAATTAAAAACGATTTTCTTGCTCTCACAAAAAATCGCAAAGGACATTTTTGTAATTTTATAGGGACTTATCCGTAATTAAAGAAAATGGAGGAACTTTTTCGCAAATTTGGGAGGAGCTGACGTGGAGTAGCTGGGAGCTCGGCAAAACTTCCAGGGATAATAGAGTTATTATTACATGCTCTAGCAATAACACTACAATCATAATCGGATGATATCATTGTTTTCCTAATTTTAAAGAGAAATTCACTTCAGTTGAAAATTATGCGTAGTGTTGGATAGCTAGAAGAATGGAAGTAATCAAACAAATAATAAATATCAAATGTTTCCAATTTTAGAGAAGTTTATCGACAGGTATTTCAAAGCAAGTAACAGATTTATGTGAATAATCCAACAAGTACGGTTGTTCCATAACTAACTGCATTTATATCAAATATGCACATCCAAACTTACAATATATAATCCAAAATAAATTTCTACCTATTTACTCCCTCATCTATTAAGTGTGCAGAGATGAATAAAAGGATTGGGCTAACACCAATAAACTTGACGGAAAAAAAAAATCAAAAGCATAGGAGTGAAGGGACAGAATGATTTAGATGATAAGTCACAGACCTGAAGAACCCAAATACTCACAAGTGTCTCCAAGCAAAATAAGGCAAATCCGACAAAGTAAAAAATCTGAAAGAACAGAAGTTCATCTTAAATGTGATATGCATACTCATGTTCAACCCTATAAAATCATATAGAAATACTTTAATAAACAGATTAAAAGATTAAAACTGATAGTAACAAAAATGTTCAGTTGCTCATGCCATATATATGAGCTGCAGAAGGATCAAATAGCATCTACAGATCTACTCACCCCAACTATCGCATGATCAGAGAAGGTGTTGATTGCAGCCAGTATACCCCTGATGACAAATAAAATATGTCGAGAGGTGCTTCTATGCTTTTCTTCCTAATACAAATTGTACGAATCTTGAAACAAACAAAGGGGTAAGTAATCATCATTTACCTTTCATTCATGCTTTAATATTTGTGCAACTTTAAAAAAGAAAAAACATAGAAGCACCTCTCTGTATGTTTTGCTTAATTAGCACTACATAAACGAATCTATAATCTTGTGCACTAAAATCTTGTAGGTACAGTGGTAGCTCATCATATAAAAAATTCTTGATAGCAATTACTTCAATCAATGCATATTGTGATAAGGTAGCTTACGTTAATGACTTCCCACGAAATACAATTGGTGTAGCAATGGCAGCAATTATGCAGAAGCCAATGTGGAGCTACACTCAAACAAGCACACATAAAGTAGTCCAATCAGGTTCATAACAGAAATAGAGTTTCAATGTCAGGAATGCAGAGACCACAAATCGACCAAGACCTTACCAGGTAACAAAGGAAAAACCATCCAAAGCTGAATGCACTGTCAGTTCTGTTCAACAAGTTGATAGAATATTAAAAATAAAGCCACTAGATAATCATCATCTGGTTGAATTTGCAACTCCCTACTTTACAGATTCTGTATAAATAGAATATCAACATTATTCTGTTGTTTATTAAAAATTCTATGAATGTTAAGGTGACAGGAAGTGGAATTCACAAATTAGAGGACACGAACTGGTGTGGATTATTCTGTGTCGATAGACGGATGCGTTAACTACTAGATGCATACCTCATTGCACGGTACAGAGGCCTATACCACATCAAGTACGGCAGAGGACTTCCAAGCATACCATAGATAGTAGCCAAGAAAAAATGTTTGGAGTCTGCAACCATTAGAAAATCTAAAGATTTAGTGGCCTGTTGCATTAAGAAAATTAGCACCTGTTCGTAACTAAACTTACACCCCACGGCAGGTGCATGGGCAACAAGCATACAGGAAGCGAAAAAACTAGCTAGAGAGAAGCGCTGAACTCACCACCCCCTCCGATCGAACAGACTGTGACAGCAATGAAATTCCAGAAGAGACAAAGCACAATGCCTGTAGATTATTGCAACCCAATGAAAACATTCTCCGCAAGTACAAACAATGCGATCTCTGGAAAGCCCTAAATGTTGCACACCCCACATTATGAATGACTTCCGAGGATGCATGCATACCAAGCCAGCTTGCGAACGCAAGATACTGCAACTCTGCGCGTTGGCTGGTACCTCGTTGGCAATGTCATGGTGGATAATCGGGAAGAATTAATGGCGGCCAGTTCTTGTCCTCCATCCCCGGCTACATCAACACAGTGCAATAGAACAGCTAGCACTCAATTCACAACTCCATGAGAAACATCAAGCAAGATAATCATTGCGCTAAGCCCAATGCATGTAGGAGCGTACCGCTCCTGAGAGCCTCCTCAATAATCCTCTTGATGTCCTTCACCCACAAAAATTCCAAAAAGCAAAGAAGAAAAAACAGTGAGCAATTTAGAGAGATTTTACCGTGCATTATATTGGTATTGGTAGTACATAGTGAGGGGGTGTATTTTCTCTACCGTACGTGCAATTATGGCAGAGAGGCTCGGGTGTATAGTACATAGTATAAATCAAATTAAAATATTAATTTGTTAAAGATATTTCTACTACTCTACTGCCGAATGAAGTATAAATAAACTAATTAATCTAATTTTTGGATCAAAAAGATGGTTCATATTTAATTCAGTGTATTGGAAAAGAGCTCAACAATTTAACATCCTCGTCGTGTAACAAATAAACAGAAAGAATTCAAGGCAGCGGCACAACGCGCGTACCGCCTCTTGCCTCTTGAGATCTGAGTATCTGACTCCCATTGCGAGAGCTCCCTAGCCATGCCCTTCGAATCCTTTAACAGCAAAACAACCGGATGAATTAGCTCCACACACGGGCACACGCTCACTGAGCACGCAGCAGGGTGGGGAAGCCTCTCTTACGTTCATGGTGTCAAGGGGGATGTCGACGGTGGCGTCGCCCTTGCCGCCGCCTCCACCGAACCCGACAGGCTCCGTCGGGCGGGACTGGAACTGCGAGCTGCCTCCACCACCACGTCCTCCACCTCCTCCTCCATTCTACGACACATCAAATACACACCTCATTAGAACACGCCAGAAATCCAACGCCCGAGCTAAGCGGGGAGATCCCGCCCGAGATCTACCGCGCCGCTCGAGTGTCATGTCCCGTGGCCTAGATGTGATATAAGGCGTGAGATCGTAAACCAATGAGAGCCAAGAACAGAAAAGTAGACGGCAGATGGAAGAACAGAGAAGAACAGAAAAGTGCGTGGAGAGGAAGAAAGAAGTACAGGCAACTTTTTCCAGTATATTTTTCACACCCCACCACCCTGGTATAGTCTCAGTATATATAACCCCTATTTCCCTCTTACTGGATTACAAGAATTTACTGGACTGGGCCCATTCAAAGAGCCAGCCCACAGCTCCTATTCATTATCCGGCAATACAGACTCTTCCGACCCACACTCACTCTTACGACTAATGACCAGCTGCCGTGACAATACCCCCTCCAGGAGACATTGCTTGTCCGGAAGCGATGAAGCCTGGGAAGCGATCATCAAGAACATTCAAGTCCTCCCATGTGGCAGCTTCAACCGGTAGTCCAGACCACTTAATCAGACCCTGTAGCACAGCAACATTGCCTTTTTTGACCAAACGACGTTCCACAATCAGCTCCGGCTTCAACGCAACAGTATCCAATTCAGCCACCTTCGGAAGATTAGCGAATACTGGCGTAAAATTTTTCAATTGCGAGACGTGAAAAACAGGGTGAATTTGCGCCTCCGCAGGAAGATCTAAGCGATATGCCACAGATCCAATGCGCTCCAATACCGAAAAGGGGCCATAAAATTTGTAAGCCAACTTTGGAAAAGGTCGATTTGCCACTGAATCTTGAGCATACGGCTGCAATTTGAGCAACACTGATTCCCCCACCTGAAATTCTTTTTCCTGTCTTTGCTTATCTGCTTGAATTTTCATCCTGTTTTGGGCCCGCTGTAGGTGCTGCTTTACCAATTCAGTGTGAGCTCTCCTGTCCGAAAGCATGGAGTCCACTGCACTATCTGCTGGTTTGGACCCAGTAGGAATGATTCCAAAATTTGGTTCACAACCATACAACATCTTATATGGCGAGCAGCCCAATGATGTGTGGAAATTAGTATTATACCAAAATTCGGCCAATGCCAACCATGACTTCCATTTTGTTGGGGTTTCATGAACTGCACACCTTAAGTACGTCTCCAAACACTGGTTGACCCTCTCGCTTTGCCCGTCCGTCTGCGGATGGTATGCGGTGCTGTAGTTCAGTTTGGTACCCATGAGAGTAAAGAGTTCCTTCCAAAAGTGACTGGTAAACACTCTATCCCTGTCCGACACAATCGAGAGAGGCACGCCATGTAATCGAACAATCTGCTCAAGAAAAGATTGAGCTACCTTATACGCAGTATATGGATGCCGGAGTGGTATGAAGTGAGCGTATTTGGAAAGCCTGTCAACCACCACCATGATCACGTCAAAACCTTCTGACTTTGGTAATCCTTCGATGAAGTCCATTGTGACATGTTGCCAAACCCCAGTTGGTAAAGGAAGCGGTTGCAACAACCCTGCTGAACGTGTGTGCTCCCCTTTTGCCATCTGACAGACTGGGCATTGCTTTACAAACTCTTCAACTGTTCTTTTTAACCCTTCCCAAACAAATAACTTCTTCAAACGTTGATATGTGGCCAGAATTCCGGAGTGCCCCCCTACTGCTCCAGAGTGGAATGCGTCAACCAAATTTGTCTGTAAGGCCGAATTATCGCCCACCCAAATCCTTCCTTTGTTTCTGATTAAACCCTGTATCAATTCATAACCGTGCGAATCAGGGCTACAAAGCGCCAATTGCTGGAGTTTCTCCTGGGCTTTACTGTCAGTTGCGTAGGAGTTCAATACTTCCTGTACCCAAAGCGGTCGAACTTCCGAGATAGTATTGAGTTCCATCAAATGACCGACGCGCGACATTGTAGGACCGAATATAGCAATCAGAGGGGGGGTGAATGATTGTGCGGAAGCTAAAACCAAATTCTTGATCTATTAAAAGTTTACCCCAAAATAGAACCAAATAATTGCCTCGTTTTCGAAAAAAACAGAATGATAGAGGTTTGGTAAAACGCGAATTCCCGGAGATCTAACCGTCCGATCGATCTGAAATTTGGACACAAGAAACTAGATTCCAATACGAATCAAACCCAAAAAGAATCAGCTCAATCGAACTTACGGATCAAAAGTTATGACCTTCGCAAGCTTACTGTTCCAGAAGATGGCGAGAATAAATCTAACTAGAATTGTAGCTCGCCGAAAGATTTGATGAACTTGATCTTTATTTCTCCTTTCTTTTGTCTAAAATACTCCAAACAAAAGAGTACAACCCTAAAGCTTGCTCAAAGCTTGATTCCCTTCAACAGGAGGCAACCCCTCTATTTAAAGAAGGCAAACACACCTAATCCTAGAAGGAGTCCTAATCCTAGAAGGATTCCTAATCCTAAAAGGATTCCCACTCCTAATCCTAGAAAGAGCATGTATTCAACACAACTCCACTTGGCCCAACCTGGCCGAGTACAACTCTTGCACGCGTATGGCAACCCTACCATACTCACGTGACTAACACTTTGCACGCGAATGACCTCATGCCATTCTCACGTGACTAACCATTCTTCATGTGCACCATTCTCTTAGCCCGAACGCCCCGCATGACATCCTTGACCACCAAGACCTCGCCTCCCTCTGAACCTAGTCCCGAACCTCGGTTCCTCCATGAACCTAGTTCCACTCCGTCATCGACCACATTCGCCCTCGAGCAATACCTGCACATGAACAAACCACAAAACGATTCCGAGCACAAGTCCACGACTTGACTCACATTAAACCATGCAACCACTCACAGGAGTGCATTGCATTAAATATTCTAAGAACACGATTTCAAAACACGAACAAAAACCTTTGCAAAAATCAAAAAGCTTTTCAAATAATCAAACTGATTTCAGATCTTTTCAAATAAAGAAACCAAAAAATAAATCTTGTCGAAATATCAAACTGGTTTCAAATCTTTTTCAAATACTCATCATCAAAATCAACTGGATCAAAAATAACGATCCTTCAGGCGTCGCGGCCACGTTTTCTTTCCCCTTTCTGTAAACAATTTTGAATTGCAACCCTAATAGCCGGGTCATTGCTTTCTTTTGCAGCGGTGACTGGAGATGTTGCTCATCCAAATAGCTTAAACTCTGATGATCAGTACGAATAATAAATTCGCCTCGTTGCAAGTATGACCTCCAGCGCTCAACTGCCATGATTAAAGCGAAAAATTCCTTTTCATAGATGGATAATCCTTGATGTTGCACTCCAAGAGCCTTACTGAGAAAAGCGATCGGATGATCATCTTGCATTAAAACTGCCCCAATGCCTCCATCGCACGCATCCGTTTCCACCACAAATTCTTTTGCAAAATTTGGCAATGCCAATACTGGGGCTGTTGCCATAGCTGTTTTTAAGGTTATAAATGCTTTCGCAGCTAGTTCATCCCAAACAAAGGCTTTCTTCTTGAGTAGATTTGTAAGAGGTTTCGCTATCACACCATAATTGCGCACAAATTTGCGATAGTATCCAGTCAAACCCAAAAAAGCTCTCAACTCTGTAACTGTTGTTGGAATTGGCCAATGCGCCATAGCTTCTGTTTTCTGAGGGTCTGTGGCAACCCCTTTGTCAGAGATGATATGACCAAGATAAGCTAATTGTTTTTGAGCAAAAGAACATTTTGATCTCTTTACCAATAACTGATTCTGCTTCAACTGTTCCAATACCATTCTGAGGTGCTCAATATGCTGCTCCAAAGTGGGACTATACACCAAGATATCATCCATGAACACAAGGACAAACTTTCTCAAAAAAGGTTGAAGCATCGAATTCATAATACATTGGAAAGTTGCCGGAGCGTTTGTGAGACCAAAAGGCATAACTCGGAATTGATAGTGGCCTTGGTGAGTCTTGAATGCGGTCTTGCCTTCATCCTCTTTCATTCTGATTTGGTGATAACCGGCTCGAAGATCGAGCTTAGAAAAGTATTGTGTTCCCCCAAGCTCATCCAACAACTCATCGATCACCGGCATCGGAAATCTATTTTTGATGGTCATCTCATTCAGTTTTCGATAATCAATGCAGAATCTCCAAGTGCCATCCTTCTTTTGGACAAGTAAAACTGGGGACGCAAACGGGCTTGTGCTACGCGTGATTACTCCAGTCTTGAGCATTTCTTCTACTTGCTTCTCGATTTCATCTTTGTGTAACGGGGAATAGCGATACGGTCTGACATTGACAGGTGTAGCATTAGGAATCAAGGAAATAGTGTGATCATATTCTCTTGCGGGTGGAATTCCCTTCGGCTCACCAAAAACTTCTTTATACTGCCGCAATACTGCTGCCACTTCCCCTGGTATTGCTTCGACTTGGTCTTCAGAACATGCTTCCACAATGGCCATAGCCCAAACCTCATTCCCCTTATGCCACTTAACACACTGCTCACCCTTTATCTCCAACAAATTGTCTATTGGACTGCCTTGAACACCTTGTAACACAATTCGCTTTCGTCCATGCTCAAATTCCAACGTTTTCTTCTGCCAATGATAGTTCATAGGACTAAATTCTTTCAACCAATCCATACCTAAAATGGCATCATAAGCACCCAGGTCCAGCACTCTGAAATCTGTCTTGAATGTCTGCCCATGCGTCCACCATTCTAAGCCTTGCACCCAGCGATCGCAGCGCAATGTGTCACCATTCGCCACTTGAACTTGTACAGGTTTAAGCTGAGCTGATTCCATTCCAATTTTACCTAAAAATTCTGAGTTCACGAAACTGTGTGAACTGCCCGAGTCAATTAAGATCAACATAACTTGATTTTTAACTAGTGCTCTGAGACGCACAGTCTCCAACTCATCACTCCCTGAGATTGCATTGATTGAGAATTTGCATGATTCCTCTACTCCCAATTCTGCCATCTCTAACACATCTAGTACTTCATCCGGAATCCATTCTTCAGTATCTGTTATTTGCAAGGTTTGCAACTGTGCTTGTCCCTTTTTCTTGCAATGCAAATGATGTCCCACTTCGTATTTGTCACCACACTGATAACAGAGTCCATTTGCCTTCCTAAACTCTCTCAGTTGTCTGCTTCGCCACAGTTCCCCTTGACCAAACTTCACTGAACCCTCTCCAAACTCCGCTTTAACACCTTTGAACCACTCTTTGCCTCCTGTGGTCTTGCTTTTGTTACTTCGGGTTCTATCCAAAACATCCTGCTGCACTCGTGCCAGCAGTGCTGCCCTCTCCACAGTTTCTGGTAACTGGCTCTGAACGACCCCCCTTAACTCCTCTTTCAGACCTCGGATGAACCTGGAAACAAAAAATTCCTCATCGTAATACGGATTGAACATGGAAACTTGATACATGGCCTCTTCGAATTTCAATTGATACTCCCTGACAGACTCTTTCTGCCGCAGATCCTGCAATTCCTCTAAAGCCCTTCTGTGATCATATACTCCAAACTTCCTTTCTACGGCAGTAATGAACTGCTCCCAATTTCCCAACTCTTGTCTCAACTTGAACATCTGAAGCCACTTTGCTGCATTTCCTTCCATGTGAAGGGTAGCTGCGGTCACCCACATGATCTCCGGTTTGTTAAACATTGCAAAATAGTCCACACACTTATCCCTCCATAATCGAGGATTTTCACCGTCAAATTTCGGGAACTGTAGCTTTGGCAGTATAGTGCGGTTTGCGGTACCTTGCTCTCTTGGACTCCTCTCTGGATGGAGATGATCTTCCACCGCGCCATTCAGAGATGCTCTTCTTGGAGTGGGTAGCAGAGGTGCCGATGATTGAGCCCAAGCTCCACCACCCGGTCCTGGAGTCTGCATCACCTCCTTTGGATCCCGAGATGGATTTCGCAATTGCTCCACCGACATCCGAGCAACAGCCTGCCCGGTCGCTTCCACTTGCTTGACCAATAACTGGTGTTCTGCCCTCTGATTGTCAGCCATCTTCGCCGCCAATTCCATCTGCATAGCCATCTGTTGTTGCGTCTCATCCATAGCCTCCAGTCTGGAGCAGATTCGATCAATACTCTATTGCATCGCTAACCATCTTTCTTCCGCCTGAGACATAGCGTCCCCCATCGCCTCGAGGACGAACAGGGTTTGTGGTGAAGGTTTTGGAGGAGCCAGCAATCTAACACCGAACCGAGCCAACCGGATTTTTGGAAGTTTCACAGAGACGATCAAGGCAATCTGAATCACCCAATCGTCCCCAACCCGCGTCCGGAATTTTACAGCTCAAGGTCTGGTGGATTCCCACGATCGGCTTAGCTCTGATACCATATTGTCATGTCCCGTGGCCTAGATGTGATATAAGGCGTGAGATCGTAAACCAATGAGAGCCAAGAACAGAAAAGTAGACGGCAGATGGAAGAACAGAGAAGAACAGAAAAGTGCGTGGAGAGGAAGAAAGAAGTACAGGCAACTTTTTCCAGTATATTTTTCACACCCCACCACCCTGGTATAGTCTCAGTATATATAACCCCTATTTCCCTCTTACTGGATTACAAGAATTTACTGGACTGGGCCCATTCAAAGAGCCAGCCCACAGCTCCTATTCATTATCCGGCAATACAGACTCTTCCGACCCACACTCACTCTTACGTCTAATGACCAGCTGCCGTGACATCGAGCTAACTAAAGGTAAGCGGAAGAAGGAGAATGGGGGAGACACCGAGCAGAGGGCGGTCGGTATTACGTACGGAGAAGGGGTTGCCGTCGGCGCCCTCGTCGAAGGGGTTGGGGTTGTGATGCATGCTCGCTGCTTCGCCGGCTCGTCTCCGGGCGGCGGGCGGGATGAAATGATCGGTGGTCGGGTGTTGAGCGCATGGTTCCCAAAATCGACGAAAATCGAGCGATTTTTGCGATTTTCGCGCGTATCGCCGCGGCCCGATATCAAAAACCGGTCCATAAACCGATGCAATTCAAAAAAATTCGAAAATTCGAAAAAATTTACGTGTAAAAAACCGGTCGAAAATCGGTGGAAATCAGTCGATTTTCGTCAAAAATCGTCGAAAATCGCTACAAAAATCGATCGCACAAAAAGTTCAACAAGTTCATCGATTTCCCACACGAAATCGTCGATTTTCCACGAAAACCGGTTGATTTTCCACGAAAATCGACGATTTTTGAATTTTTTTTGAAAAAATTTGGTTTTTGAATTCATCCGATTTTTAACGATTTTCGGCCGATTTTCGATTCGATTTTTGCGATTATCGAAAATTATTGTTCATGCGAAAATCGCATGAACGATTTAGTGAACCCTGGTTGAGCGTGAGTGGTGGACTGACCGACCGACTGCTCAAGTCGCTTCCGGTTTACGTTGTTCTTTTTTCAAGCTTTTTTTTAATCCCATATAAATCAGATTAGTTAGTTATATATTTATATTTTTTAACAGAGTAGTAAGAATATTTTTAATAGATCAATGACTAGATTTAGTTTCAACTGCCCATCGTAAGTTTATTAGTATAATGCTATATAAATTTCTATTTTATATAGCTCTACTGCCTATAACGTCTCACCTCTAGGCCATCTTGGCTATTTGTTTTACCGTACATTCACCCATTTATATACCCGTTCAAATTTAACTTTTTGATGAAATTACCTCCGTATTTGATGCTACAATACTAAAAAAGGAGTAAAATTATTTTATTTATCATTTAAGTGATTATTTTAAATTTGAGCTATTGAGCTAAGCCTCATTAATTTTTTTCGTTCAAAATAAACTCATTTTAATCTAAAATTTTGTTCCGGATCTTAACAACCTTTTTTTTTACCAGCCCTACATCTGACCGATGGCATTTTCCTTTCTAGTTATCTGTTTCTTATGCTTGCCGAAGAAATGTATGGTGCAATGGCACCTTAAATTTTGCCTTCAAATGCATGTGTGATCTTAAAAACGTGCGTTGGTTCAACTGTACACTTGTCTTCCTTCTCAATACAAAAAAGTTTAAAAATTGCGCTTAGACTACGGGATGACTTCAAACTTAAAACTGAAATATACCAGAATTTGTCATATGATAACTGTGATTAAAAGAAAACTAATCACCTTCTACTTAGGCAGCACATAAAAACTAAACGAATCACCTAAAGAAGTGAATGTATTGTACGCAAGGTTTTAAATTTTATTTTCGGTATATATCTCAGAGGTGGACGAAATCCAAAATCTTGGCGAGATCTCGAAATTTCAAACAAAATCTGGACGAAATTCAAAAATTAAATTTTAAATCTGATCATTTTTCAACTGCGATTTCCGATATTTCAGCCAAAATCACCAAGATTTTAGCTGAAATTTTTGATATTTTTGGTCAATTGAACTGACCAAAAAATGTTCAAAAACACATCAAAAATGTTTGAAATTTTTTGTGGGTGGTCTTGACCCTAAATCCAATCAAATCTGGCCCATAAAAATAAAAACCTTGTAATTTTTTTTGAGATGATTCAATATAACTAAATATTATCATAATTTTTTAAAAAAATTGTAGATGTACTTCTAAACTTACTCTCCACATGTAAAAAATTTCGAGCTCAAATTCAATATATGTTAAGAGTAACAAAACTCTTAACATATAATGAATTTGAACTTGAAATTTTGTGCATAGGAATTTGAAATTGAAATTTTATACATAGGTGCAGTAAACCAAAAAGCACATCTACTATTTTTATCAGAATATTTGTGATGATTTATAGTTAGACTGCACCTTAATAAAAAAAAAAAGCTTGACTGAGAATATGTTACAGTGATTGATTTGGCAGCCACTGAATTAAACAAGATGCTTTACTTTTAAAAGACGACGAATCTGTCACTGTACCAAAATAGTCCTACAGATCTAATTGTTTTTCTAAATATGTTCTCTGTACCTGTAAAATTATAAAAATAGCCCTTTGTCTCAGCGCGAAAGACTTGACAGGTAAAACATATCACCTGTCGCAGTCAGATAGCACGAAGGCATCCTTTCGCGCATGGCACGCATGCATTCTTGCGATTGCACGCGCCTTGGAGCCTACCTGCACTCGCACGCTGCATCGCTTTTCGTGTGCAAAAGCTGGCTATCACGCTTCCCGAGTGCGGAAGTGTGGGCCTGACTGATGACACGTATCATCTGCTGAGTCTTTCGCGTTTAGATAAGAGTTATTTTTGTAATTTTGTATAGATAGGAGCTAAATTTAAAAAAAAAATATGGGAGAAACTAGAATAGTGAAAGCTTCTCTATGTCACAGGTAAGCAAACAAGGGCAAGAAAAAAAATAAAAAAGAAGAAGAGGGAGATAAAAACCATTCAGACAAGTCAATCACCCGATCGATCAGTGCTCCCCGCAACAAGAAAAGCGCTCGGCTTTAGCTCCGAAGCTTGTAGCCAGAGCGGTAGCCGCGGAGACGATGGTCGGAATCTTCTCCAGGTTCTCCGCCGGCGCCCACCGCCGCGCCAAGAGCACCGCCGTGAGCTCCCCTCAATCTTTCTTGTTCTATTCTGCCCGCTGGTATCCCTATCTGTGCTATATTTTACTTGCCCAAGGAGAGATCTACTTGTAGAACCATATCAAAAGACTGTTACTATTAGCTCTACGAAGTCGTCAAAGACTCAGATTTGAGCTGGTTTGGTTTGATCTTGTAGTCGTTTGTGGGTGGTGCTGTCTCCAACACATGGTAGCTACGCTCCTCTCCTCTTCTGATTATTTAATTTGGTGTTATTTTAGCGAAGATTTGTTTGGTTTAGATGATTTTTGTTTGGTAGGATTCAAGTGAAATTACTTGCTACTGTATGCTTGCTGCGCTTCTTTGGATTAGTCAACGAAGAACCGACCTGGCTGCTGCCCAAAAATTGGAGAAAGTTGCGAGCTTTTGTTGCCTCTTAGTTGCAATCTACTTGTTTGTGAGAAATTTTAATATTATTGAGGTTTTTTTCTTGATTAAGCCAAGAGTCAGGCGCAACTCTTACCAAATTTAGTATGTTGCCAAGTCTTGGCTATCTTGCCCAACTGCTCCAGTGAATCAACAATTGTGGGAACTGAAATCGGTGTTGATTTTTTGATGGTGCAGGAGGTTGTGGAGACATTCACGCCCAACATGAACACCGGAGAATCTGACCCGGCAGCTGTTCCTGCAGATAGTACACACGGCATTGAGGTGGGCGTTGAGTTCAAGCCGGTGGAGCACCCTGTAGAGCCTGTAAACCTTGATGAACCAGTGAAATGCCCGCTTCCTGAGCCATCTATACTTCATGTAAGACATTCTCTCTCTCTTTATAGAAGAATTGCATGATTGGATTGAGTTATGTAGTCCACCGCAAGGAGTGAGACACGCGGGAGAATAACTAACACAAGATGGTCGTGATCAGTGAACTTATGTCGCATAATTCAGTGTTAGTCACAACAACATGCCTGCTCTTATTTACTTTAAGTTGAAGGTTTCCTTAAATTCCTAGCACCAGAGACCAGACCATGCAAACCTATTGTTCCCTTACTGGTTTTACTGATTACTGATTGATGGATACTAGGATGGGAGGATATGGAAAGAAAGGATGTCTACAGCGGGTGCGAGGGTGAGGACAGACTTACCAGTCGTGAAGGAAGGATCACAGCTTGAGTCTGACAGCAGTGGAACAAGGCCGCGATCTGCAGTACCAAGGCGTGCCATATTGCCCTCTGTAAGTGCCCCTGAGCATAACATCATAGCGCTGCTTGACGAATGTGACGCACCTGAGAGTCAGCATCCTGCTGAATGAGCTTCAGTTGGGTGTTGCCAGTGCCTTGTTAGTTGTTTCTCTTGACTGTATTTTGCCTCCTGTTTTTGTGCATTACTGTCTTACATGTATTGCTCCACTTTGTCAAGCGCCACGAGCTGAATACAGCAATGTCAAATCCGAAAGATTTGGAACTATATCAACAGAATTTTATGTGGATTGTTTCTACTTTCTATAAATACAGATACAAGCAATTTGCAGTACACTCCTTGCATTTGTTAAAGACGGCAAAGCGCTTGCTGCCTCACTGAGATGCTTGGTTTAGTTCTGAGTAACTTTGCTGTTGCTGGTAATTTACTAATCTTGCTCTGTCTGGTTTTCCTCGTCTAACCAAAGAGGATAGCTTGCCGAAACAAACCTTACAGTCCAAACCATAGTCGCCAAATTCTTTTTTAGTCGCCGAACTGGGTCGCGGTCTAAAGTTTAATCCGTCTGCATATGTATGGAGCTTACTATGGAACAAATCGATGCAATAGCATTTGGTGTTAAAAGAGTTCTTGCTGATACAAACACGCCCATTCGTAGCGCGTTCTAGATTTGCGGTAGGGCAGATGACAAAAGCGGCTTGTTTCTCTTCCCTGTATTAATTTCGCAAGGTACAACGCTATATATTGGTTGCGTTTGTCGCACAGGAAAACGCAAGCGGGTGGTGCAGAAAGAGAAGCCATCCCTCCTCTGGCTCCTAAAATTCGTTTTCGTTTTTAACAAATTTAGCCATCTTTCGTTCAAATTTGTCTTCCTTGGTGAGCTCAGAAGGCGCAGCAGACGACACGAGTCATATGATATGCCCGCTCAGCAGCCACCTACCGAGGACCAGTGGCTCAGAAGGACAGTACGGTTGACTAGTTAATTAAATGATTAAATAAGAAAATCAATTAATTAGCGATTAAATTAGTGGATTTGTTTGCTGCTAAGGAAGGGGAGCTCAACAAGAATCTTAGCGCGACGGACGACCTGCCCAGCACCCAGTGCGGAACGTGACTGGTGGGAGTTAAATCAGCAAATGATTTCGGAAATAGTCTATATTTGAATATATTTGAAAAAAAAAAACGTTCACGAATTTGTAGAAAGAAGCATAGTACTGGCCGCCTAGGCTGATCCCTGATCCCTATTAGCGCACCGCTCAGCAGTGCTTACGAAATGTCAATTCGTTTGCGCATGATAATGACTCATCGCATGTCACGGGCAGCAATTCGCATCTCGATTCTTGTCTGGAGGAAGCCATTCATCGGCGGCGCCAGATTCTTGCCGCCTGGCGCGTGCGTGCTTGAGAAAGCCCGGCAGCTGGACACGGCCGGGCTGACGGTCCAGGCGGCTGCCAGCACAAAACGGTAGCGGTAGGGAATTACGGGTGGTGGTGCTAGCCGGCTAGGGCGTGCGGTGCGTGGGTGACGGGCGTGGCGGGGGCGTGCTGCGTTGCGCGCAGGACGTCGGCGTGCGAGGCGCGAGTCTCTAGTGGCGGCGCCGTTTAGTCGCGACGCGCTTGGGGAGCGCTTCGGCGATTCGGCATGTGGCACTGTTGAAACGTCTCATGGTTTGAGCGGCGGGACACCGGAGAGAGACTCGCGGACGGTGTGACCCAACGACCCGGCGCACGCATTCGGTAGGCAGACAGTTTCGACAGGCTGGTGAAATACCCGTACAGACAACAACATATCCAACCTGAACCTTTCTTTGCGCAACAAGGTTTCTAACGTTACATTTTGCTGATGAAACCACTTTTTAATCAATTAAGTCACTTAATTAATCAACCAACCTGCCTACCGAAGCAGGCACCTTCGGTCCCTGCCAGGGTTCAAAATCTCGGCGAAATTTTGGGTTTCGGGCCCCTCCGAGTTTCATAATCCTGACGAAATTAAAAAACCTTAAAAAAATTTTAAAGTGCTACGGTGCATTAATTTCTCTCCGAGATTTTGGTGAATTTAACCGAAATCTCGGTAAAATTGATCGAGATTTGTATAAAAGTTGACCGGATTTGACCGGATTGGGTTCTTCACGTCATTTCCCATGTGGGACAGTCGGTATATCATAATTTCCGTGAAGTTGAAAAAACCCTAAAAAATTGAAAGTGTGTTAGTACCGGGAAATTTCGCCGAGAATTCAGAATTTTGGACGAAATTTCATCTAAATCAAATGAAATATCGGAAATTTCGGTTGAAAAAAAATCGGATTCAAATTTTGCTTTTTGAATTTTATTCGGATTTTGTCCGAAATAACGAGATCTCGGCGAAAAATCGGATTTCGGTAAGTGACGAGATTCTACTCTAAACCGAAATTTTGAACCCTGGTCCCTGCTGCTCAGCTCTTGCTAAGTGGTTGTGCTGCCACGGTGTAGACAGGTGGTATATGTTATTTACTGTTATTTTATTACCGATGATAAAATTAGTTTGATAAATTTATTCGTATAGAAGCTAGATTTATATAAAAAAAAGTGTGTTAGGAAAAAAAAGAGAAGGCTTCCAACGTATCAATTCCGTGGACATTGCAGAATGTTGGTGAAAGGAAATCCTTCCTTCATTCACGGACTGATCCACGACACACTTGGTAGAGCTGTGAACGAAGGCCAAGCCCAAGTCCCTATCAAATATCAATGACTAGTAATATCTTATCTAAAGCCGCGAGAACACTTAAATCATAAAAAATCTTCTAAAAAATTTATGAAAGTTTCTAACCTTATTTCAATCCTCAAATAAATAAAAAACATAGAAGGGTGAAATGGACAGTCCAGCTTATTAGAATTATTAGAATTTTTATACAAAATATTTCAACTTGAAAATTTTTCAAAGTATGGAGAGCTCTCTCGAGGCTTCGTACAAAACATTCTCCAAAAATTGGGACACGATTTTATGGGAGAATTAAATGCTTAAGTATATGCTGTCGAAGAATTCAAATTGAACTACCCTTTCTTTTCTATCACTGCTATGTGGGCCTGGCTATTAATTGAACCCACTAGTCAGGGGGATGAATCCTCTCTACACATGTTCCCCTTCTTTCTCTCTCTCTCTCTCTCTCTCTCTCTCTCTCTCTCAGCTAGGGCTGTAAAAAAAAAGCTCGAGCTCGCGAGCTACTCGAGTTCGGCTCGGTTTAGGCTCGATTCGAGCTCGGCTCGAGCTCTAAACGAGCCGAACTCGAGCTCGATCTTGAGCTCGCGAGCTTCACCGAGCCGAGCTCGAATAGCTCGCGAGCCTACTCGAGCTTGGATCGAACTTCCATGAACCGAACTTTCTTGAGCTTGTTATCGAGCTTACTCGAGTCGAACTTACTCGAGCTTGTTACCGAGCCTACCGAGCCTACCAGATTCATCAAATTTACTCGAGCCTACCGAGCTTATCAGCTTACCGAGCTTACTCGAGCCGAGCTCGAGCTTGGACCGAGCCGAGCTCGAGCCTGGATCTAGGCTCGGACCCCAATTCGAGCTCGGCTTGAGCTCGGCTCGAGCCTTACCGAGCTCGAGCCTGACAGCCCCAGGCTCGCTCAAATTCGGCCCGTTTACAGCCCTACTCTCAGCTGAGCGTCGAGCCACCACCTCACTCCTTGGTCCTTCCTCTGGTCAGCCAAACCATCTAGCACCGGTCAAGCTGACACACTCTGCCACATCAATGCTTCTCCCATGCTGTGGCAGTGTTAATTATGTGACGGACCGTCTTTCTAGGGCAAGTTAGAACATCATAACATCTACTCAGGAAGACTAGCTGTTGGAAAAGACAAGAGTAATTTGCCAGACAAAAGCGAATTCAACTTTTTTTATTCAATATAGGGCCTAACGGTCAAATTTTTACAAAAGAGGGCGCAGTAGGGCCCGAATATAATACAACCAAAACACCGCACATGCAAGACCTAAGCAAAAGACTAAGACCTTAAAACCAGACAAGATCGCCATCTACGTATTCCTGATATGCTCCAGCTTCTTCATACTCTGAAAGGGGTCGGGGGTTTGCAAGGGTGAGTACGGGAGTACTCAACAAGTCGTACAGGGAAATACTGAATACTATATGCAAGGGATTTAGTCAATTGGAGGGAACAGGTTTAAGTATTGTGGATGCAAGTTTTATTTTCCAACCCATTTTACATTTGAAACACAAACCATAAAATAATGTAAGGAGGGGTTTCCAAAGTTCAACCTAACCAACTTATTCCAAATTCAAATATTACTTGAGCTAGGTTACGGGTAATCACCCCAGTTCAAACGTAACTTCATTAACCGAAAGTACGGCGTATTCGAATACCGTCACGATTAGCTCTGCAGAGGTGCTCAGCTTTACCCACAAGATATCTACGGCCATTAATGCCAAGCGCTGAATTACATGCAACTTAAATGCATGCGGCCAGGCCGAGACTATCACAGCATTTCATTAAATCATTCCTGTGTTTAGTTGTTAACCGATAGGTATACAGCTACCTTGGACTCACAGTCCCCATTAGCACCTACCGTTGTGAGAACCAGCGAATGACACTTCGGTCCATTCCTGTTCCACCCCTTCGGTATACTCCCCTGACAGGGAGGCCGATCCCTATTCTCCTCAGAGAATAGTCCACCAAAATTAACCAATTTTAATTCAGGAATGATTAATTTACTGAGCTATGTCGGAGACAGGCCCACGGACCAGTCCGACTTGTGGTTGAGCGGAAACTTAAGTTATTTACTTTGCTCAAGAGGGTTTTTAACGTTACAATGCCAAAGACCAAGCCTTTGAATCCACAAACCCATTACGGTACTCACGGTACCGGCCACCAGACAAACCAAAGGCTTACTCATCAGTCGGGGATCGGATTCTCATCCACTCCGGGATTAATCCAATACTGTCACCCAGATTGTAGCATTTTTATAAATATCTGAGCCAACGGCTCGACAGCATTTTATTTCCGAAAAGCATTTGAACTAACTAACAGGAGTAATAGTAACTAACTTAACAAAGTCATAAGTAATCATCTAAGGTTACAAAGGATTTAATAGGGTTCAATAATTTTCAAGGAAGTTATATGAGCAATTCGGCATTATCTAGGTATCATGTCATTCTAAAATAACTGTTTTCAATATTTCAACATACAGCAAAATAATGCGATATAAAATAATTACTAAGTATAACATGGCATGAATAGGTTCAACATGATCAATGGTGTACGGCTTGCCTTGCTCGGCGATCGGATCGGCTGAACCATAGTCGGCGATTTAGTCGCATTTGGCTTCGCTTGATCCGGCTCTGCTACTCTTCTTTGGTGCTCCTCGAACTGTCCAACGACCGGATCTAGCTTTGGGTAGTGATTTTCAATTTGGTTTTATATTTGATTTCTTTTTACCCTTATTAAAAACTTGTTATTCATTATTTGTCGTATTTCCCGTTGAACGACACGTAGACACTGATGCCTCCAACACCGTCATCGATGATCCCAGCTATGACTTCGATTTCGTCGAGGACAATAATCAGCAAGGTAAGCACCTCCTTTGATCACGTTGCTCCCAGCATTTCAAAATTGTTTTATCAAAAATTTTATGCATGTGCTATGTTTCATAAACACTGCTATATTGTGGGTATTGGTAGACGTAGTCCTAAATTTGCGGGATTTTCCTTAATCAATATTGATATGTGAATCTTGATAACCCTATATTATGAATGGACACATGATGATGTCAAAATGGGTATACATGATTATTATATGTATTTGCTTAGTATGCTCTAGAAATGGTTATACGAACGGCTAGTTATACTGTTCGTGATGGAAATAGAATATTGGACATGATGGATAATGTGATCAATGGTATTTTTATAAAAATAAAAATAAAACTATAATTTTGACGCGGGTGAGTATTGGCAATAGCCGGATATGCATGGACTTGCACATAGTGTAGAGGGAGATTTCTCGTCTGGGTCGGATTAAGGACTGAACTATTGTGATATTACTAGGTCAAGACAACTATACAACCACGAGCGCTGGTATGAGATAACCTTAACTTATTAAGTTATTTAGAACTAGCTTTACACATTAGAAGGATGGAGTAGCACAAGCTTCTGGATAGAGCTTGCTCGTAGGGGTGTCCACACAGAAGTGTGAGTCAAACACATACCAATGCAATGGTGTACGCCTTGGTATGATGGGAAAGTAGGGACTCAACAGGAGTGAACTGCTGAGAGTACAACATTGTACTCCAACATGAGTGAAACGTTGGTAGTACAATGGATGTACAAATATCTTTTGTTGCCATAGCAAAGGGTTTGTCGTCACCGGGCTAGTGCAAAGTTAGGGTTAGGTAATATAACGGTTATGTATGATCTCTCTGATGCACACCAAAGGAAGTGTGCTAATAACATTTCACAAAGAGTTGATCATTCCTTGTATGTAAAGTTGTACACATCTGTAGATTTAAAATCTTTTCGAAAAATCGCGCCCACGATCAAGGGCACTTGGTAAAGTCATCACTTAGTTAGATGTTTTGATATTTTCATAAAATTGGTTAAAAATTGGAAAATTGGAAATGGATACATGTGTTTTGGAAAGGTTACCCTTCAGATGATTCAATACTATACCATATATTGGTAAGGATTGGTTTCAGCTGCTATGCCATGTGTTGGCAAAGACTGGTTTTATGACATGTGTTACCATGGAATGGATGAATTGTTGCTCACGTCTTGGAGGACTATTGGTTGCTACATTTATGCTTACATACTTGTTATTTTATATACTTATCAAATTGCTTTTATGAAATTCCGCATTCAATCTACTATTCAGTATTTACAATTCAAATCGGCTTTTATGCAAAATAACCGTGCAAGCCTTTCCTTTGATACAGCCTGCACTTATGATAGGTTTGCAAAGTCTTGCGGAGTACGTAAAGTAATCACCCTTGCTATTATTGTTGTTTTTAGTTGAAAGATCAGAAAACCCCGACAATACTTTCTATACCGCAGGATAGGATTAATATCATGATAAGCTTTTATAGGGTTTATACCTTGTTAGTTGCTTGAGAATTATGTGGCACACTACAAGACTTTTGATTTGTTTTCACTGAACTCTGATCGACCGACCTTACAGATCAGAAAACCCCGACAATACTTTCTATACCGCAGGATGTAATACATTGTGTATGGATATGGTTTCAACTTTGTACATGTGTACTGACCACTGATCATAGGCTGGTACTCTATGCACATGGAACCTATTGTTGGTATTTTGTACCAAAAATGGGGGGCTCATAGAAGTCCTGCGCCCCCTAGCAATTTTACATGCAATCTCTCGTGATCCCAAAAATTTACGAAGAGACCCTGCGCGATTTTACACGAATGCCCTGGAGGTGTAGAAATCCGATGTATCCCGTCTGGCACGACGTAGCTTGCAAACTCATCTAGTACTACATATATTAGAGATGGGGGTTTCCTGCTCAGGGACCCCCATGTGTCTCTCTCCAAGAAAGTCTCTCAAAGAATTCCGTAACTACATTTAGGTCTTTCTATCGTTTTTTTCCCAAAAAGGTCCTTCTGATTCAACAAATTTACAAATCATTCGTGAAAAGACCCCCAAATAAATGCTAAGTTACGCCAAAGAAATATGTAATTACATTAGGTCCTTCAATCAGTTTTTTTTTTTTTTTTTTTTTTTTGCAAAAAGAACTTTTCGGTTCAGCAAATTCGCATAATGTACGTGAAAAGACCCTAAAGATATGCTAAATTACGCCAAAGAAATCGGTAATTATGTTTAGTTCCTTCCATTCGTTTTTTTTGTGAAAAGAACCTTATGGTTTAACAAATTTCCAAATCCTTCGTGCAAAGACCCCCCCCCCCCAAAGAAATGCTAAATTACATCCAGGTCCTTCCACGTGTTTTCCCAAGGCTTCGGAAGTGGTCCCTCACGGTTCAGAAAAATTACATCCAAGCACGTTTATACTCCTTTTATAAAAAGGATCCTATAGTTTTACAAATACTGTCGCCCCCCTTCCGCTCATCGCATGTTCCGCATTTTGTTTTCTCACAATGTAACCGCATAAAGCCTCGCCGAATCGTTGCTCGGAGGTATTGCACGTCGTGTACGCATCTAGTGCAACCGACGCCCACAATTCTCCATGCAGCGCGCGCATTTCACGCGTAAATTAGCAGATTCGGTTTTGCTAAAAAGCACTCTAAGGCCCTGTTTGGTACGGTTCCAGATTCTAGTAGAAACAGAAACGGTTCCAGATTCTTAGTAGAAACGTTTCAAGTAGAATCAGAATCACTGTCTGAAAACCGTTTGATTAGCTGTCTGGATTCTGTGAATCAGAGTGGAACAGAGTTGAGGGCAATTCAGCCCCGACGTAGAAAAAGAAGAAACATTCCGAGGAGAATCGTTCCGAGCTTTAACCCGTTTGACTAGATTTCTTCCAGATTCTAGTAGAAATGGCCTGGTTCTAAGTTGCCAAACGGAACCTAAGTTTAGAAATATAGAACGCATTTTAACTTTTCATAAGACTTGAGGAGACGTTAAAATTGATAAATGTATAAAATAAGATAATTATTAAATCAGATTACCACAGGAAGCATACATGCAGACAAAAGGAACCGAACAGTAACACTGCGCAGAAAATGCCGAGCTTGTCGCGAGTGACCCCGTGTTAGGTAAACGTTGATACATGTAAAAACCTCTCCTCTTATCATCGCTACCACCAAAAATCCCCTCAGGGGCAAGGATTGCAGCAAACAAAAAAAATAACGACGACGAAGTAAAAGGGGTCCTAAGCGTCATTCTGTTCATGCCCAGCTAATCTTCTCCTCTGCTGGTGCTCGGCGACCTTGTAATCTACAACCTCACGGAACAGCACTGGAGTGAGCTCGCAGTCCTTACTCCCGTACACCGCGGCCTGCACGCTTGCCATCAGCTTTGCGATCTCTCTTCCAGAGAAGCCCTCGGTCTTGGCAGCCGCCTCCGATATCAAGCCATCGGTGATCCCCTTAACCTCTATCTTCTGAGGCTGGCGGCGGAAGAACCTGAGCCAGCTCTTGCCACGCTTGTCGCCAGCTTTCACTATGTATTTGTCCAGGTATAGTTTAAGAAGCTTGGACCGTTCTTCTTCCCCAGGCAAGGGGAATTCAAGGACCTCATCGATACGGTCAGCAACAGCAGAGTCAAGGTCACCAGGCCTGTTGGTCGCGAGTGCAAGCACAATGTCCTTGGATTGGTCGCCTGTGCGGAAAAGGAGAGCGTTCAGGGCACTCCTTTGAGCTTCACTCATGTATGTCTTGTTTCGTCTGCAGGAGAAAAGAAATTACTCTGGAATATCAACACTACAGTCTGAGTAAAAACGGATCGCCAATTAGGAAAAATAAGGTCCTGAAAATAGCAATATAATGTGATGTCAACATGGGAAGAAATGACAGTACAATTATAGAGCACTGGGAAGAGGAACCCCATGCTACCCTTTCTATTGTGAAGTAAGTGTTCTTAGCCAAAAGTACTTCTGGTAGAGGCAGAGTGATGTTTGACAAATTTTTAAGTTAAAATAAGCATATGCCTCCAAACATCTGACCATAAATAATGCCCAGGAGTGATTAGGTATGGACGGCTATAAAAGAGAAGGTGACATGGTACTCTTGCCCTAGGATCCCATTCCCTTCTTAACTTACTAATTTTGTTTTTCTATGCATGGAGCTACGAGGATAGAGATATGTAAGGGAAAGAAGCACTAACTTGCTGACTCAAATGTATAGTTACTGCTGCACTAAACTGCCAACTAGTCTATTTTGGGATCAACTGTACCGGGCATTTTTCCACATCTATGCCACGAAAAAATTCACATTAACAAAAACAAGCACCAAGCAGGAAAAATATTGTTTAGGGGAAGGTACGTGATTCGGCAATTGTAATAGATGGATAATTAAATAGCAGGATAGCAAGAAACAAATTGCAGAGCAAGTTGCAACTATGTTGGGTTCAGCAATTATGAAGATCAATTATATCAACCATTACGCTGTAGTTTAGCATCTTAGAATTTCAAGTCCTCTCTGAAATAATTCAGATTCTGCAAATTTGTTGTGCCACGGGGTCTCAAACAAGAGTAGTAGTCTGAAGATTTGACTTACTCGCACAAGAAAGCGTCAGCTTCATCAATGAAGAGGAGCAAGCCTCTATTAGATTTCTTTGCCCAGTCAAACAACTGATGAATCTTGGTGACTGCTTGTGATCCCAATGGTGCAACATCTCCACCAGTCATTAGTGCATAATCTAGTCCCTGTAAATGGTCATAATGTTATTAGTGACCTAATAATATTTCAAACATTTTCATTTGTGCTCACAGGGTTGGCTTTTACTACGTACAGATTTGCGTGCTAGTTCTCTTGCAGCCATTGTTTTCCCTGTGCCCGGAGGCCCATAGAAAAGCATGTTCCTAAAAGGAGCTTGATGAAGTTTCGTGTTGGCAGTAGCATTCGCAAGCTGCTTCACTCTCTTCTGAAGAGAAGGGTTTAGAATAACATCACCAAACCCATTCCCATTCTTCCCCAAGTTGTTCCCATTGTTCAGTTTGCTAGTCATCATACTCATAGCACGTGAGAAGACACCAGACCAAGGGTATTTCCCTCGTGATGACTCTCTTATAAGTGATGGTTGACCTAGAATACGGTCAACATAACCCCAGACTACTCTTGCACCTTCTCTGGAAGCAACCATGTAAGGGCATCATAAAAACTTCATAATGTCATTTATGTCATTGGGAAGAACTAAATAAAGCAAAATCACATTCAGCAATGAAAGATAAGAAGGCTGACCCTTGCATTGAAATATACGACTTAAAATCTTGAAACAAAACATAGTCTTTATGGGAAGCGGCCAATGCAGATGAAATAAAGAGCAACAAATGAATGGTAGCATTGGTAGGAAGAGCAATCGGTAACATTGTGCATTATAATTGCTTTCAATAATTTCAACTGGAATACAATAGCTTGTAGTATAATTACGACATCAAAATTGGCTTCATTGCTATTACAATCTTACAAGTTGCAGGCAGATACACAACAGCAATTTGGTGCAATAAATTTGTAAGATCCAATATGAATACACTTGTAGCATTCTTTTCATGGCCACATAGTACAACTTATTAATTTTACCTTGTTGTGTATATACCCGCTGCAAGTGCTGTTGCACCTCCAACTGCAACAACTAGCTTATTCTGATCAGTTAATATCGTTCGCAAACCACCTGAAATGTACAAAAGGAAACTATTACACAGAGACCAAAGTCTTCTATATCATGACTGATATATCATGATATGAGCATATAAACACATTTGCTTCATCACGTTGGATACTAAACAATACTATACTATAATAATCTAATTCAGAAAGGAAGTAAACATTAAACAATATTATAATAGTTTGATTCGGTAAGTTAGTAAACAATACACTAGGGATCCACAATACTATTGCCCTAGGTGGTACTTAAGCCAGAACTTTGGAAATACACGATTCAAACTTGTAGAAATAGCTTATAATAACTGCAGAAGAAGTCCAATAAATCCACAACTTCATTCAAAATAAGCATGTGGAAATGTTCACTTGGTAACGTATACCTCCTATATGCTCAAATGTTGTATTTATTGCTTGGACCCATTTCTCCCTCTCAGCATTTGCCCGCTCGACAAGCATTCGCCTGTTCACATCTTCAGATAGTTTCGCTTCAAGTGCTCTTGCTTCCGCCTCTGCCATGGCTCTCAATTTCATAGTCTCCCTCTCTATTTTTGCCTTTTCGTGAGCTGTCTGCTTCCGTTTTGCCTGGATTTCCTCCTCAATCGCACGCCTTATCTGCTCTTGCTTAATTGCTGATTCCTCTTGCATCTTCACGAGCTCCTGGTTTCTCATCCTCTGTGCCTCGTGCTCTGCCTGTAATCTCTTCCTTGCTAGCTCATCCTCATATTGAGATATTTGTGTCTTTATCTGAGCTTGATGTTGCTGAAGTTTTTTCTTCTCTTCAAAATCTGCATGTGTCTTCTCCTGCAAAATGCCTCATGTTAAACAACAAAAGTGAAACTTCTAATTTGTGACTTCACAAACAGAATTGCACCGACCATCACACCCTGAATGTGTGAGAATGCAACATGCTACACAGACAAACCAATATGCAACAATAAACATCAATTTAGCAACATCTGCGGCACAAATATACATTTCATCAAGTAAATATACTTGGCATGATCTGAAACATCTACTGCGTGTAATAAAACCAATGTACACTCAAACTTGATTTCAGTCAAGGAGTTCGTTTTTACAGCAAATTGTTAGATTAGCCAGACATACATCATAAGTAAGCACCAAAAACACAGTACTAACCACTTCAAAACAAATGAAAGAATTAACAACAAGTAGCGTGTATTGAGAGTTACAAGCCGTAAAGCACCTAACAAGCTATAGATTATAGTTAGTCACGGTAGTTGAGAGTTACATGAACAAATAATCATTTGAAGCAACTTGTTAGCTCTAGCACAGAAAAATGGCATAAATGCAATTTAATGACATAGCACATTAACAATTATTTTACAATGACTTTTCCAACTGTTGCAACACTTGATCGGAACTAATGCCAATTCGTTCAAAGCAACATGACTAACAGAGTAACAGCCAACAAAGACAGGACGAGAAATATCTCACGAGCTGGAGCGCCACCAACTCCTTTTCGTACTCTGCTTTCTTTGCAACGAGCTCCGTCTGTCGTGTCTCCTCCTGCTTCTTCATCAGCTCGAACAACTGCACAACCATGGGTCAACACAACTTCCCGTCAGAATCCAGGCCCAGACAAGATCCTCCTGAAGAAGCCCCCTCCGAAATCCTCGAAAAATCCCACCTTTTTGGGCTGCGGCGAACTGCCAATCTCGCGCAGCGAGACGACCCCGCGCTCCAGCGCCTCGGGGTCGAACCCCGCGGCAGTGGTGCGGGGGTTGTCATTCCGAACCCTGGGCACCTCCTCCGCAGCCGGCTTGGGGGACGGCTGGGGCGGCGTCGGCGGCGCGGCGGCGGGAGGGGTGGGGGAGGAGGAAAAGCCAGGGAAGCGGAAGGTGCCGCCCCCCTCGGCGCGCGCCCTCTCGGAGGAGAGGGTGGCGGCCGCCGCGGCGGAGAGGGCGGCGGCCGCGGCCTTCGCGGCGGCGCCAGCCATGGTTTTGTTGGGGTTTGTGGCAGCGGTAGGGTTTAAGGGTGGGGTGCCCTGATGTTTCGATAAAAAAAACGCGGTGAGAGATGTTTGCATTTGTTCGTTCGGACTTCGGCGCCCGCTCGGCCGTTCAGTTCGGCTTGCGGCCCAAGAAAAATGAATTTTCTTTTAAAATAATTTTTTTTATTCAAATTGCAAAAATATACCTTGATTCAAAAAATTTACAAAAATATACCTCTGTCTCCATTTGAAATAGCGACAGAGTGTCTGTCGCCAGAGACTGTTTTCTCACGGATTGAATTTGATCGACTGATTATTTTGTCGTAGATTCATTTAGTCGACAAAGTTGAGGTCTCGGCAGGGTTTCAAATCTCGTTTTGGTATAAATCTCAGAAGCGGTCGAAATCCGAAATCTTACCGAGATTCAGAAATTTCGAGCAAAATCCGGACGGAATGCAAAAATCAAATTTCAAATCCGTTTTTTTTTTCAACCGAGAAATCCGAGATCTCAGCCGAAATCACCGAGATCTTGGTCCACATTGAACTGACCCCAAAAATGGTTCAAAACAAATCAAAAAATTTTTTAAAAAAAATTTGGTGGTCTTGACACATCACTAATGTTTTCATAAAATTTACAGATGATAATCAAGCATGAGGAATTTTTAAAAAATCTAACAGTGCCATTGTCCAGATAAAAGGGTTGACCACCAAATTTCAACCGAATAGAAAATGGTGCAAACCACATTAGAAACTTCTGAAAATTTTTGTGAATGGTCCTAACATATTGATAATATTTTCATAAAATTTTTATATGATGATCAATCTTTAGGAATTTTAAAAAATTCAAATAGTGCTACTAAAGGCGAACCGACAAAATTCACCTGAATGAAAAATAGTACAAATCCCTTTAGAAAATTTTTGTGAATGGTCCTAACATATCCATAATATTCCCATAAAATTTCAGATGATAATCAATCTTGAAAATTTTAAAAAAATTCGAACAGTCCTAACTGACAAATTGAACCGACCAAAAAATGATCAAAAACATGTCAAAAAATTTTGAATTTTTTTGTGGATGATCTTGACCCTAAATCCAATCAAATCTAATGCACAAAATTTAAAATCCAGTAAAAAAACTACCAAATTTCAACCGAAATCATCGAGATTTCGGCCGAAATCGCCGAGATCTCGCCGAGAAATCCGAAATTTAAATCTTTTTAATTTTTTTTTAAATTTTCTTACTCGACCAGAATTTTGAATCTCGGAGGGGTCCGAAATTTAAATCCTTGGGTCTCAGTCGCCATTTGAATTGACGACACCTGTCGCCAATTCAAATAGCGACAGAGGTATATTTTTGTAATTTTTTTGAATCGAGATATATTTTTGCAATTTAAATAAAAAATATATTATTTTAAAAAAATCCAAGAAAAATGACTTGTTTTAGCTTTCTTGGTACAAAAAGACGGGGGCTCTCAACTAGACGTGGGTGTTCCGGTCGGCATGGTACGGATCTGTTGAACCGTGTATCTAGATTATGTCATGTTGTTATGATCTGATTAGCCATTGTGTCATTTCGTGTCGGTCTGGTTTGTCTTCGGCGAGCTCAGGTACGTCTATTTGTGATTTGTGTCATGCCATGTTGATCCAGGTCCGGTCTATTTGTATTTTTGTAACGAGAGAAAATGAGTTGGAGGCGCACGGAGCTGAGTCAGTGGATACAAATATTGGGGGGTGAACTAAATTTTATTCATTTTTAAATAGGTACAAAGTTATTATCTCATTAAAAACCTTACACCCAGTGTAGGGTATCCCAGTGCGGAGCGACTTGGTGCATATGCTCAGTGTCAATGAGCATCTCCGTTGCCTCCCCTTTTTCGTGCATGCGAGGACCGCAAAAGGCACCGGCCGTAGGGCGAACCACAACATGACGTAATGTTGCGGCAGAGTGCCCTACCGTGTGATGTGCCTACTTCAGGCCCATCAGACCTATTTCGTGTTGTGCCAGCCCAAGCACAACCCATACTAGTATGCCGTGCCGTACGTCCATCGTGCCCGACCGTAAGACCCAGCACAGTTCTATCATTCCTACCGCGTTAATTCGGTCCGTACGCGTGCCATGCCTGCCGTGCCATGGATCGATCCAAAATAGTCCAGCTTAATGCCCGGGTCTACTCTCAGCTCTCTAGAGTTTGCTTCTGATATTTTATAGGGATATTATTGGGTCACTTCCTGAGTACACTAAACGCATTTTAGGAGCGATTCAAATATGTTGTTAATTTAATAGAGGGACTTATTTAACAGAGAGAAAGCTTTTCTCTGGGAAAACATTGTAGAATTCTGTTGAATATTTGCTCGTTTACTGTAATATTTCCTCACTAGTATGGTTGTGCTGTAAATTTATACATTGTAAATTCTTGAATTTTTAGGTGTGGATTTGTTTTTTAAAAATTAATATCCTGGTTCCTTTCTCTCCAGACAATTGATTGTGCTTGTTTTATTTTAAGGAAACTAGTACTAATTTGCTAATTTTTAGAGACTACAATGTCGGTCTGTGTGGGAAGACACGATCGTCCTGGTCTCTGAATCTCAACGTGCGACTCTGCTAGCCTCCTCTCCTACAAGGTTGGGATGGCAACCATAGTTAGTGCGTGCGCGCCGTGTAAGGGTGTTTTATTTTAAATTCTAGAGTATTTTTGCAAAAAAAAAAATATGGCTTAAGACTTGAGCAGAATTTTGGGACGGCCCTCTAGCTATATTTTCTTTTTTGGGGGGGTCTTTGCACAAAAAAAACAAAATTGGTAATTTTCTGTGGGCCTTGTAGCAAGAAAAGGGGATTGGATGTAATTTGGGAGCATTCCAGGGTCCTTTCCATAAAAAAAAACCAAATTGGAAACTCTAGGAGTCTTGTAGGGAAAAAAAAGGGACTTATACATAATTTTGGAGCATTCTGGGAGCCTTTCTGCAAAAGGCACGCTCCACATGTCCCACCCGAACGCTCGCGCCACGCGTCGCACTGGGCAACACGAGCGGGTGCGCGCGGGGATTGAACACGCGACGTGGGCTTCGTGAGGTGAGGACGCCACCACTACTCTACGTCGTGGCTTCGTGCGAAGAGAGGGCACAATTTACTTAAGCCGGAATCAAGCGGGTGACGTGGAGTAGTGGTCATGTGATGAACGAATGCGTCGACCGAATTACATGGGAGGCCGGAATCCCCTCGGGCCTAATATATAGATATATATTAGGACTATATCAGTACCAGCCACTATTATTACTACATACTATTTTCACCTATGTACGATACAAGTCTCGATACCAGTCAATACCAGTCATACCAGCTTGATACCAGTCAATACCGGCCATATTGTTTCGATATCGGACAATACCGGTCATGCCACAATCAATACCATACAATACCAGTCATACCGATGAAACTGGTAATATCGTCTATTAATTATATGTTATATTTGATAGTACTACTATATATTTGGAGTAATATTATAAGTGAAATTTAGTCTATATGTAATTAAATATGTGTATACCTATAAATATATATAATTATATTAAATCTGAAACAGTATGTCGAATAGATTACTAAAATGTACCATTTCAAGAACCAGGTCGTATAACCTCCCGTATGATATTGACAAATTTAATCACAACAACAACCCACCAATAGGTGGTTCGCAAATGGATAGAGCTACTGACATACTCCGGAAGGAAAACGCAAGGTCACACGAACTGATCAGAGTCGTCTAGTTTGAATAAGACGTCCCTGTTGCTCGAGACTAGCCCAACGAATTGCACTGCCACAGTGTCACGTGGTATTGATATTGGTAGGGCTGGGCAAATAAACCGGAAACCGAACACCGAAACCGAACTAACCAGAACCGAAACCAAAAAAACCAAAACCGATTTATTCGGTTGTTGCTTCGATTTACTGTATGGAATAACCGAATTTTTTCCGGTTACTTCGGTTTTATCGCTCGGTTAACTGAACAAAACCGGACTATCGGTTTGGCCGTTTGGGAGTGGGCCGACCCGAACCACCCAGACCAAGTAACTTGTAACCCTAGCCTCATGGCCTCATCCCGCACTTGAGCATTTCCCCCAGGCACCCCTACACAGCTGGCGGCTGCCGCCCTACCCTTCGCGTCTTCCCCTCCCGATCCTGATCCCGTCGCCGGCCACCGGCCACAGGACGTCGTCGCCCCTCCCCTCCCTTCCCCACTCCGACTCTAGGCGGCGCCTCCCCACCCTTCCCCACTCGGGCACTCCAGCCAATAGCCATCGCCCCTCCCAGGCCTCCCCCTCCGGCCTCCCGATCCCGCCGCGGCGCCGCCGGCCACCGGACGCCTTGGCCCCTCCCCTTCCTTCCCCACTCCAGCCATCTCCCGTCCCGTCCCGATCTGGCCGCCTCCCCACTCCAGCCACCGGACGCCGTCGCCCCTCTTAATCCCTAATCCTTGGTCTCCTGGTGACTGGCGAGTGTGATGGCGTCCTCTGATTCTCCAACTCCGACCATGGTGGGCCTGGTGGCAGCAACACAACAGGCGGCTTGCAACAACAACGTAAGTGATCTACTGATATTTACTCAGTTTAGTCTTTGCTCTTCGTCTCTTCTTCCGCATGGGACAATGGCCGACAAATTGTTAGCTTCTTAGATGATTAGATCTACGGTCGATAGATTGTTTAGTGTTTACAAGTTACAACGCGACAGATTGCTAGCTTTTTTAATGTTTAGTGTTTACAAGTTACAGTTGTGCAATCTATTAGTTCGGATGGAAGAGAGAAGGTAACCTTTTCATTTCATAGATGAGCAATTGAGCATAACCTGTCAACCTGATACATAGTTTCTTCTTGACCCATCAATACCTTCAGATTGGAACCTGATACAAATAGAGATCTTGTTTAGTGTTTAGTGTTTTACATCTAAGATTGTATGGTTTCATTTCTTCCTACAGTGATGTTCCTTATCAAATGTCAAGTGCCATGTTCTTGTATTATTGTAGGCCTCTGATCCAAGGAAAACAAATGAATCTGAGGGAAATCCGAAGGAAAATGATAAGGAAACAGGGGAGAAGAAGGAGGAGGAGGGCAATAAAAGAAAAAAGATGGCCCCAAGATCAGAGATGTGGTCTCACTTCACCAAGATTAAAGTGGGTGGTCATCTGAAGAAAGGGAAGTGCAACTATTGTCACCGTGAGATCAAGGCCGATCCAAATGTTAATGGTATGTCTGCCTTGCGGACTCATTTTAACACTTGCAAATGCAATCCTCATAGGAATAAGGATCCGAAGCAAGGTTATTTGCAAGTAAATCAGGGTGATAGTGTTACAACTTACAAGTATGATCCTGATGCAATTAAAAATGCTTTAGCTCAAATGGTTATTGAAGATGAGCTTCCTTTTGCTAGCTGTGAAAAGCCAGGCTTTAGAAAAGTTATGTCTGTAGCTTGTCCACGTTAGAGTGTGCCATCTAGACGAACAATCACTAGAGAGACAGTTTCTATTTACTTTGAAGAAAAAGCAAAGCTCAAAACCTTTGTTAAGCAATCATATGAAAGGGTTTGTCTTACAACTGATACTTGGACTTCACAACAACAAGATAGTTACATGGCTGTCACATCACATTTTATTGACCATGAATGGAAATTGCATAGGAAGATCATTAGTTTTTTTAAGGTAAAGGGCCATAAGGGAGATGATATTGGGAAAAACATACAGAGATGCTTGGTGGACTGGGGAATTAATAAAGTCATGACCATTACAATTGATAATGCTAGCCCCAATGACGGTGGAGTAGATTACATACGGAGGCAAATGAACAATAAAAAAACTAGCATTGCTTTAGGCAAGTATCTTCACATGAGATGTGCTGCCCACATTATAAATTTGATTATTTCTGATGGCTTTAAAGTGTTAGATAGCTCTATGAAGCGTGTTCGTGCTGCTGTTATATTTATCAAGAATGGAACCTCTAGGTTGGTCAAATTTAAAAAACTCGCAGTGTTAGAAAATTTGAAAAGCAATGCATTCTTGACACTAGATGTATGCACTAGGTGGAATTCAACATATCTTATGTTTAAATCTGCAATCATTTATGATAAAGTATTTGCAAGGTATGAGGAAGAAGATCCAACATATACAATAGAGTTATGTGGGGAAAAAGGCCCTAGAATTCCTGATGAATGCGATTGGGAGAACGCAAAGAAGATGGTTGAATTTCTTGGGCATTTTAATGATCTCACTCTTCGTGTTTCCACTACACTACAAGTGACTGCTAATGAGTTCTTTCATGAGATTGGTGAAGTCAATGTATTGCTACGAGAATGGGCTGATAGTGAAGATGAATTGCGCCAGGCAATGGCCAAGAGGATGAAGGATAAGTATGGTAAGTATTGGGGTAATTGGCATGAGAAGGAAAATGAGAATACGAATGAGGGGAGGGGGAAGGGCAGGGCAAGGGAGAAGGAGAAGGAGAACATGAACCTTCTCATTTTTATTGCTACTGCACTTGATCCAAGATACAAGCTATCTAGTTACACTAAGTTAGCCATTGGGGAAATGTTTGGTGAGGAAAAAGGATGTAAAGTTTGGGATGCAGTGAATGGTTGTTTCAAAGAGTTGTTTGAAGAGTACAGAAATATATATGCTCCAAGTGATTCAGCGACTCAAACCAATGATTCTGAACAACCACAAAAAAGGGGAGGAAGGTTGATGAAGTCCCTAATTGCTAAAAAGATGAGGACTAGTAATTGTGCAATTGGCACTAGCAAATCTAAATTTGAGAAATATCTTGGTGAAGATAATGAAGAGGACATTAGCAGATTTGATATTCTAGAATGGTGGAAAGTGAATTCGTCCAGATTTCCTATATTGACACGTATGACTTGTGATGTGTTGGCAATTCCAATATCAACGGTTGCATCAGAGTGCGCATTTAGTACGAGTGGACGAGTCCTAGATGATTTTAGGACCTTGCTTACACCATTCATGGTGCAAGCTCTTATTTGTACACAAGATTGGCTACGGCGATCCACTCCTATCAATATTGAAGAAAATGAGTTAGAGCTAGCCAAAATAGAAGAAGGTAAGCTAACAACAATGAATAATTTGTTGTTGACATAATTTCCTTGTTCTCCCGATTGTAACTAATTATTTACATGTTGTTTTTGTTTTATTTTAGAATTGCTTAAAGAGTATGAAGCTGAAAAGGCTGCTACTTCTACAAAATCAAAGTCGACAACACAATCCAGCAGCAAGTCTATCACTAAGCCAAGTTCTACTACAGCTTTTGTTAATGTTGATTGATTGCACTTAATAGGGCTTGTACCGGTAATTTCCTTGTTCTCCCATGTCCCAACTGGCAACTGCAACTAATAATTTCCTTGTTGGCAAGTAAGTTTCATGTAGAGTTGTGAGGTGTTAAATTGTTAATGCTCATTATTGCATCATTGCATGCATCACACGCATGTGACATTGCCCTGTCTAGTGTCTACAATAGAGTATTATTTATGGCCTTTTGATAATTACATCTGCGGTGAGTATAGGCATGTCATTGCCATTTTTATAGGTTCTGTGTTTCATTGTAGAATACACGTGAGTCTCTTTTACTGCCATCTCTTCCTGCTTATGTTTCATCCAAATAGTAAATAAAACCAGTTAGCATGTTTCTTGTTTTTTAAGCTTGTGATTGATGGTTGTCCTGCAGGGATGGTTGGAAAAGTGGCCGAAGAAAGCAGCTTTTGTCAGACTAGCTGGTGAAGGAGATTGGTTCCATGATTCCATCAATTTAGGGCTGTTTCTTTACTTAGGATTTCTCCATTTCCATACATAGTTTTTAACTATGCTTCTGTGGCTACAAATGTCAAATATGGTCCATATATAGATGGTTCAATGGCTGGAACCGTACATGAAACCTTCCTTGCTAGATGGACTCTCTCCATGTTTCAGGCTTTAGAAACTGTTAATCCGTTATGTACTTATTATGTTGTTTTGTTGGATTTGGACTACAACATGCATGTTTATTTTGTATGCCAAGTTGATTTGGACTTCAGTACTTAGTTTATTCTGTGTGTATATGTTGGATTCTACTGTTTAATGAGTCATTCTGTCATTTCTGTGTGCTTAGTTTATTCAGTACTTAGTTTATTCTGTGATTTCTGTGAGTTCTATCACTCTGTCACAATTCGGTTCATTCGGTTATAACCGAAACTGAATTTTCGGTTAACCGAATTTTTCGCACAGTGTTCGGTTCCAGATTTTGAATAACCGAATTTTCAAATCAACCGAAAACCGAAACCGAATTAATCGGTTTAATCGAACGCCCAGGCCTAGATATTGGTACCCTCTGCGCTGCTTGCCCAGTTGGACTCAGGTTCCAAATTTTGCTTTCCATTCAAATCTGGTCACCCTCCGAAAATCGAAATCTCGTTATTTTAGATAAAATCCGAACGTGATTCAAAAAGCAAAATTCAAATTCAGTATTTTTTGAACCGATATTTTTGAGATTTCAGTAAAAAAATGAAATTTTGTCCAAAATTACTGAATTCTCGGTAAATTTCAACTGAATGAAAAATGGTTCAACCGACGTCAAACCATTTTGAAAAAAAAATTTGGATGGTCCTGACACATAAATAATGTTCCCATAAAAATTTCAGTTGATCATCAAGCCTAAGGAATTTTCAAAAATCTAACAGTGCTATTGCCCTGATAAAAGGTTGGCCAGCAAATTTCTACCAAATGAAAAATGGTACAAAACACGTTAAAAACTTTTGAAAAATTTTTGGATGGTCTTAAAACATCCATAATATTACCATAAAATTTTCAAATGATGATCAATCTTGAGAAATTTTCAAAAATTCAAACAGTGCTACTGAAGACTAACTGACAAATTTTAACTGAATGAAAAATAATTCAAACCATGTTAGAAAGTTTTAAAAAAAATTGGATGGTCCTAATGCATCACTAATATTTTCATAAAATTTTCAGATAGTGATCAAGCTTGAAATTTTTTAAAAAATTCTAACAACCGAGGTACCGCTATGGTTGCTATGTTCATCAAACTGTTTTTTTAAAAGATGGCGCCTCAAGTCACCAGATCATGACTGATGTTGTTGGCCACCGCTCGGTTGTGTGTGTCGCAGAGCCCGTCGCTCAATCGTGCCCACCGCTAGCGCCGCTCGACCATGCGCCAGCCGTACCTGCACCACACGCCAGCTGAGCCTGCCACTCGGCCGTCTCTGTGCAGCAGGTGGTGCTGCATGCGAGGCACAAGTAAGACGCATGCTATGTTCTTGCAAGATTGCAAAGACGCAACATGCATGCATAGCCCTGTGCAAGATTGCTAAGTTAACTACTAGTGTTAAAGAGTGCGTAGCATTGTTAGGCGGCAACCAAGCCCCCGACACGCCTAGACGTGCCCCTCCACGCCAGCCGGCTGAGCACCAAGCTCGCCTAGATGCCACAGCTCCGCGCCCAACGCGCCAAGTTCGCGGCTCCCCACGCTATATGTTCCCACAGCTTCTTCGCGCCCGACCCAATCAGTCGGCGCACAAAGCCCGCGGCTTCCCCACACACGTCGCATCCGCTCCACGTTGGCCGATGTGCTCAGCCAGCGGTTACCCGCCCATGCTCCGGCATCGTGCCCCGTTAGCTAGCTCATCAAGCCCACGGTCCTCGCGCACGCCATAGCCTCTTCGCACGCATCGACCACGTTGGCCGAAGCACCGCGCCCATGGCATACGTGCCCTCCAGTGGCGGTGACGACGCCACACCCCCGTGCTAGAGCGCTTGTCATCAGCGGCGGTTGCACTCCCGGCCGCACCAGCGCACTCGAGCCCAGCCGCCATGTAGCGAGGACTCAGCGGCGGCTAGGATTCTCTCATAAAGCAAGCCGATCATGCCCCCATGGGCCCCAATGGGCCATGCGGCCCTATAGTTCTATGTAATATCAAAACAAATTAATTAATAAATTCTATAAATTGAAGGTAAATCGTAGAAATTGAATTTCTTGGTATATGGACTTTTGTAATATTTGGTAAATTAATATTTAGCACATACCAGAAGTTCCATACACTGAGTTTATTTTTCTTATCATTATTTTATGTTCAATTTATGTTGAAATCTATTTTTCTATTATTAACTAATTCTAAAAATTGCTTGGTAATAAACAGAAAATTATGAAAAATGCTAAACATTTTCTAGAAAATTCTAGCTAGCATATTGGGAACCTTGTATCTTTAGATTTATTTTCCTAGCATCATTACATGATTAATTCATGTTGAAATCTATTTTTTTTGTTATTAAGAAATTCTAAAAATTGCTTGGTAATTAACAGAAAATTATAATAAATGCTAAAAAAATTTCATATTGCACATTGAAATATCCATATCTCTAGACTTATTGTCCTAGCATAATTTTATGTTGATATATGTTGAAATTTATTTTTCTGTCACCTGGCAATTATGAAAATTGCTTAATAACTAGCAAAAAAAACTATAAAAATTGCTAGAAAAAATCTAAAAAAATTATATAATTATCCACTAAATCAATATAGACAAAAAATTACTGATTGAAGAGCGAGCATTCAATATATCGATTTTATCAGTAGTAAAAGTTATTTTGCAAAAAAATAGAATTAGGATATGTCGGATATCACAAAGAGGGAATTTATCGAGCTTGCTCTAAATGGCAGCAGTTATCTCACCTGGGTAATGGATACCAAGATTAATTTAACAACTCGATCCTTTAGAGTAGCTGTTTTCCCAGCCTGAAGCAGGTACCGTACTCTTCCCGAAGCCGCTACATGTGCGGCTTTGCACTTCCTGAGGCATCACCTTCATGCGGACCTAAAGGCCAAATATTTGATGGAAGAGGACCAGCTGGTACTTTTAAATTCCTTAAAGGAAAAATATATAACTAGCAAACATCCGTCCTATTGCCATAAGCACAACGCGAATGGACTCTCCTGCGCTTTCATGATTTTAAAAGCTGTGGTAGTAAATATATTTGCATGCACAAGCATGTATTAAAAAAATTACTGATACTAAAATAATCGATAAGATATTATGCACCTTTCATCCTAATTTGAGGATACTGTTGTAATAGTATCATCATGCCAAATACCAAAAGTACTCTGAGCTCATATGCATTTTGCTAGAAGCAGAAAAGCATGGTGAACTCCTGGTGGAGAATCATCATGTACTTTCTAATGGGAGTTATGTAATACCCGAAGCACATGCAAATGCTCAGCAGGCTAGCAATAGCCATGGCCGTAGAAAGGGCCAAAGGGAATAAACGAGATAAGTGGAAGGATGGCAGGTCAGATAGGAAAGAGGCAATTCATAGTGAATATGTGACACTATGGATTGTCGTGACATTATAAAATATGAAATTGGAGATTTCAACTTTACGGTATGAGATTTAATCGCGTTTTCGGGCCGTTTTCGGGAGTTCGGGCCTTTCTGGGCCGATTTGGGCCTTAGGGGGACCCCACATGGGCCAAAAGTGGAGTTTTCCGGCCCATGTGGGGGAGGGGACAGCAAACTCCTGCCATGCGCCCCCCTTGTGCCCTAGCCGCCCCCCTTTCCCTCTCCCTCTCCCTCTCCCTAACCCTCAAGCCGCCACCCCCTTGGGCGCCTCCCCACCCCATGCGCCACCCCCTCCCTCTCCTCCACCCCCCTAGACGGCCTAGGAGAGATCCCCACCTCTCCACCCCGCTGTCCTCTCCATTGGGAGGCTCTGCGACGAGGAAATCCGGCGGAATCGGCGCGAGGAAGGAGATCGGGGGAACCGGGAGGAGAAGAGTCGTCATTTGTCGGTTCATCGTTCGTCGGGCGAAGGTATGGCTATGGGTAAACCTCGGGGACGGACTAGGTGCTGTGCTAGAGGATATTTTGATGCTTTTAGATCGAGAGGTGGTGCTGTGATTGGGTAGATTGGGTGAAAACTAGAGTTTGCATAGGGTTCTGTTTCGGGCAGATTGAGCGCATGACCTAGGGTTTTAGTTTTCGCAATCTTAGAGTCGGATTTTGGTCGACCACCTGTTGAGAAAGTTGTATATAACTTCAATACCTTTAATTGGACACCAAGAACGTCCAATTATGCCCAGCCATTTGAAAGTTATGGTCGTTTTACCAAACGTGTTCAAAACTGTGACGTGATTGGGACAGATCGTGTTGATCTGTAGATTGGGCAATTTTAGAAGCCGAATCAGCTTTTCCCAATACTTAGAAAAAGCTGAGAAATTTCCTAAGCTTCACGATGATGTACTCGTTTACTCAATTTGGAGTCTTACAACTCAAGTTATGATTGTTGGAAGCCTGCTGTCCCGACGGACAGATTGGTTTGTTTTTCAGGTTTTAGGGGTTTCGGGTAGAATCGTTGTGTTCTGAGTTTTGTACTTGCTTGGGTGGTATGATATTGAGTGGAAAACATATATGTGCAGGTGGTGTGACCCCGGGAGTGCCCTCATCCTCTCGCCAATCCGTCGCCCGCGGTTAAGGCAAGTGTATTGTAGTGGTTGCGGCTTAGGGAGCCGTAAGGTTTGATAATGAGATGGTTTACACATGTTTTATGATATGATGCCATGATTGATGTTTGCCTATGACATGATGAACATGATTTCATATTGATCATGATTTCGTTGTATTAAATGTTTATGCCAATCTTTACATGTTTATGTCATATGTGCATTCATAATGGAAGAGGCGTCCCATGCTGATGCGGGCCTCTGTGTTCACACATAATGAACACGAAAGACCTACCTCGTAGTTCCATCCACGATTGTGCATGGGAGCGAGTCAGTAAGAGTAGGCACCCTCTATCTACGGGATGGAAGGGGAAAGGGGGTGCACGTCGACGGGTGTGCACTCGGCAATACCGGTATGTGCTTCAAAGGGATATGTGCATTGCATTGCATTGCATGAATGAAGTGGTTTATGAGATGATTATGATGTTCTATGAGATGCATATGGAGATGTTATTTGAGATGTTTATGAAGATGTTATATGAGAGCATAAATGAAGTTCATGATTTGATTCTCAGGATATGTGAATGGCATTAAGTATGTATGTGAGTTGTGATTGTTTTTGTAACATTGCAATACACTTTGCTGAGTGATGAACTCACGCTTGTGTTTATGTTGTTTTTCTTAGGTACCATGAAACCAGCATGCGGGAAAGGGGCTTAGAGGCACTTCATCACATAATTTCCACACAATTAGACAATGCTTACCTTTCAGAGTTGTGATCATGGTTTAGCGTGATGAAACTAGGATTATGATTTGTTTGTGTGCTTGATTACATCCTTTACTTCGAATTAGTTCATGAGGTGGTTCAATTCATTATGCTAGACTTAAATTGCCGCTATATTACCCGTTATTGTTGCTTTGGATGTTTTCCATTATGATATATCATGTGTTATTGTGTTGTTGCTCCGAACTATGGAAAAGCAAAGGAGATGCTGCCGAAATTTTCGGTTTTAGCATTTACGTCTTTGCTGTAATTTATTTTAATTTGTGGTATTTAGATGTTGTTTAGTCTATGTTTGGTAACATTCAGGCATACTAGATGCCGGGGTGTTACAGAATAAGTAAAGGTAAAGAGCCAGGGGCTTCCATAAGTAAGATTCAGCTAAATATAGCTGCAAACCCTAAAGAACCCTATGGATGCACTGGCTATTGGCCGTGCAACTATCGCATCCCAAAGCATGTTGTAGACCTTTACATTCAATCCACTGGAAAACTTAATAAGACCTAGGAAAATAATATTGTGTCATACTTTACCGTTCAACATGTTATTGACATGGATGCTGCAAAGTTTGATGTCATAGTTCTTGAAAATATTGAGGCAGCGCTCGCTTAATAAGAGGAAAGTTTTGGTCATGTTGATCGAACACCTCTTAAAATGTTCCCTGTAGGATCAAATGGGTTTTTCATCCTAAAGAGAAATGAAAAATCCGGCATCGATTACGATGAAACCTATTGTCCTGTAATTAGTGGAATAACGTTCTAAAATCCATGTTTGGAAGGACTCTATCTATTGGTGGGCGAATCTGAATCTATTTCCTACTAGTTTTGCTATATATTGGGTACTCCCTTGTACAGAGAGAATCAATCTAATAAATAGATAGTACTTTGTCCACTATATTTGTGTGTTTTTACTTTTGTTCGTGTGATTTTGTTGGCGTGCTATTGATCGATCGTGGGTTTACAACAAGCATCTTTTTATGAAGTATAGATTTTGGAACATGGCTTTCCCACAGCTGCTTGGATGTCCAATCGCTTCCTCAATCGTTGGATGTGCACTGAGATTCGTGCTGCCTCTTCCCCAAAACCCGTGCATCTTACAAGGAAAAAAAACTCCTTTTCCTTCTCCGTTGTCTTCGCTTTCACCTCCAAACGCCACCCGAGCCACGTCGTCCATGATCGGATGGGCCACCGTCAGTCCGTTGGCTCGTCATGTCGCGCCACACCAATGCACCCTGCATCGTCCACCTCCTTGTGCCACATTCGTTGGCCGCACCGACCCATCCGTCTGCTGTAGGCTGGTCCACAACAGCCGACTGGTTCGTTGGGGTGGCGCTCGAGCTTGGTGCGGTGGCACCATATTGACCCAGATCAAGTTGTCGCCTCTCATTCGACGTAGGTGCCACCACCATGGAACTTGCAAGGAGAGAGGGAGTCAGTGGAAATAGGTGGCGGCCGAACATGAGAGGGGAACGGAGAGGAAGAGGGGAGAAGGGAAGGAAGAAAAAAAAGAGGACGTTTGTGTAAAATGGGAGAGAAGAACTGCGCACAAATCTTGAAAGCGGCTTATAGGGTACGGATAGTTCTTGAGCATCCATAGAGTTGTGATTTCACATGTCCATAAATTTCGTACAAGTTATGTGCTGGATATAACTCAAATATCTTAACTTACCATATTTGTTGATTATATCCAATTAAGTTTTTAGTCCAAGTCCGCTACAACTACGACTCTTTGGCTATATAAGCCAACCCCCTGTACATGTAATCCTTGAAACATTATAGTGGATTGTTTCTCGTGGGTTTTTTTTTCTGAAAGGGTTTTTCCACGTTAAATCTTGTCTCTCTATTTTGTGTGACGTGCTAACCCTAACAAGTGGTATTAGAGCCTAGGTTTTAATCTAAGCCTCTTCCCCCCGAGAGGGGTCTACTTCTGGGGGCAAACACCATGCGGAACATCGCTCGCGTACCTAAGAAGATCAATCCACTGCCACCATGCCTGCGTCTTCCTTAGGCCCAGTTCATTTCAGCTTTTGGATTATGGATTCTGGATTATAGAAGAAGCTGCTTCTGATTATGGGAGAATCGGGTCAAGCCGGCTACAACTTCTAGATTCTGGACCAAGCCGATGAGAATCAGCAAGAATCAGGTTTTAGACAGCTTCTGATTCTATATAGAAATCAGCTTCTGATTCTCAAAGAAGCTGTCCAGAATCCTCCCGTTCGGCAAATAATCAACATTTTTTTAAAAGCAGAAACTGTCCAGAAGCTGAAACGACGGGGCCTTAGTCGGCTCGCTCGTCTCGACCCCAACAAGATCCTCTCCTGCGCGTCTTGGCTCTGGCCAGCCTCTCGATTGCCGTGATGTTGCGCATCTTGACTCCAGCCATCCCGCATCACTCCTCGTCGGTGACGCCCCCGACGTGCTCAGCATCATCGACAAGACGCTGGTTCCATTTGAGGACAACCTGATTCAGTGCTTCGGTTTCGGCGACGCAACCACACATGATTACAATGTGTTCAGCTTCCATCCTGACAACTCGACTTGCCACAGCTTCGAGGAGGTCGTGATCATCATGCAAAGCTCGTCGTTCAGTGAAAAGTTGCCTTTTTTATGATGCATTAGTTGGTACTATTCTATCTGTCATTAAAAAATGTGGAAAGCTTGGAGGACATATGGTTATATGAATTGACTGTACAAGTTCACCAACATCATTACCCACACCGTCCGACGCCATGTCTAGGCATCATTCTATGCTATCTCCGTCGACGATCTTTTACCATAGTCGATTGCCATATTACTTATGTTGGAGGTGTATTGCATTACAATTCAGACTATTATGCATATTATTTTGTGCATATTATTGGCGATATTTATGTGGGATTAATCATTGGCATCATTCATATGGGACTTATCATTAGAGATTTATTCGACGGTTCATCATCAATTTATTTTGACATTTCATCGTCTACTTTTAAAAAATATCAGTTGAGGATACAATTGAATTTGGTGTTGCATCACCATTACTTTGGTGTTTCGTCACCGTTCATTTGGTGTTTTATTCACTATTTGGATAAATTGACCATTATGAAGGTTTTGACAACGTTAATTCTCAGAAATTTAATGGCACCCTGTTGGTAGTATTATACTTTTTGGAGTTTTACTAGTGAAGGTTTTGCTTCAATGTCACTTTAAGATGAAGTGCAAGGAGTTTATTTCTGCGTGGATACTTCAATGTCTTGTTGTCTCAGCTCAATATGAGGGTCTATTGTAATTTATACTCCATTGATAACACGATAGTTGTTTTCATCTTGACAGTTTTGCAGGAGCAATTTCAACCATGCCATGGAATTTTAGTAGGCAGTTTATCGTACGTGATGACTACACGTGCCAATTGCTCTCTCAGTGAGTTTTTTTTTTTTGCCGAATTTATTGTTCCAGATGGAGCATGTCAATTCCATAAGATGAGTTCTTCGCTAGTTATCAAGCACCACAGGTGATGTCTTTGCTTATGCCATTTGGTAATTGGGCATTTATTCAAAAGGTAGTTACACAAACTCAGACTTTACTGGGGTTATGAGTTGAAGACCTATGTTTCTTTCTCAGCTTTGTTATAGCTGTGTTGGTTTGACTGTTCCTGTCTTTCTTTCGACCTACTGGTGGTTTGCTCAAATTTTGTTTCACAAGAAGTGTTTGGATTGACTGTTGCGGTCTTTCATATTTGCACTGTCTTTTGAATTTTCAGTGCTCAATTACTTTTCGGGGTTTTCCGGAGATAATTTCATTATGGATTTTGAGTTAAGGGGAGGTTTGTTAAAGATAACTCAAATATCTCAACTTACCATATCTTTTGGTTATATCCAAATAAGTTGTTAGTCCAAGTTTTTTATAATTAGCACTTTTTGGCTATATAAGCTAACCTCATGTATATGTAATCCTTTAAGTATTATAGTGGATTGTTTTTCATGGTTTGTTCTCAAAAGGACTTTTTTTATATTAAATCTTATCTTCCTATTTCTTGTGCGGTACGGCTAAACGTTACTGATCAGAGAAGAAAGCAAAACTGAGAGATAGAGAAGGTATACTGATCAGAAAAGAAAACAAAAGTGGCAGTCTGAGAGATGTATATAGAAAATAAAAAGATGAACAATTTTGTTCGACAATAACAAGCAGCTGCAAGTTCAATATTTAAAAATGCACATTTTTTTAAGGTGTGGTGGCAACACAACGTCAGATCGTGCTGCGATCGTGCTGCGTGTGCACGGCTCTTACACATCTCTCCTCTTCCCGTTCTCTCCTACGGTCCTACACTCCTACCTACCACACTTCCCTCTCCTACCTCCGTTCGCTGCCACCGTATTTATTCCCACCACCACCTTCCTCCCCGGACTCTCACGGCCTACTAGCTTTGGAGCGAGCGCCAATGCCTTGTACCTAAGCTCGTTGCGTGCACTGGCACCACGGACTCGCGAGCCGTTGTTTCTGTAGTGCAGCCTCTGTTCGTTAACCATTCCAAGAAAGTGTCTGTTTCTTGAAGCAGAGGATCATGTTCACGGTGGCGGCACCGGAGGCGCAGCCGCGGGTTGCGGACGTGGAGGCGGCTGCAGCGGTGCCGGAGGTGACGGTCTTCCGGTCCAAGATGCCGGACATCGACATCCCCAGCCACCTGCCCCTGCACGAGTACTGCTTTGCCAGGGCGGCCGAACTCCCGGACGCGCCGTGCCTCATCGCGGCGGCCACGGGGAGGACGTACACCTTCGCCGAGACGCACCTGCTGTGCCGTAAGGCCGCCGTGGCGCTGCACCGCCTCGGCGTTGCCCACGGCGACCGCATCATGATTCTGCTCCAGAACTCCGTGGAGTTCGCCGTCGCGTTCTTCGGCGCGTCCTTCCTCGGCGCCGTCACCACCACAGCAAATCCCTTCTGCACGCCGCAAGAGATCCACAAGCAGTTCAAGGCTTCCGGCGCAAAGCTCATCCTCACCCAGTCCTCCTACGTCGACAAGCTCCGGCACGAGAGCTTCCCAAGAATCTCAACCGGCGGCGACACGCTTACAGTGATCACCATCGACGAGGACGAGGCGCACACCCCGGAAGGCTGCCTGCCATTCTGGGGGCTGGTCACGTCCGCCGACGAGAGCTCCGTCCCGGAGGTGGCCATCTCGCCGGACGACCCCGTGGCGCTACCGTTCTCGTCGGGCACGACGGGGCTGCCCAAGGGCGTGGTGCTGACGCACAAGAGCCTGGTGTCGAGTGTAGCGCAGCAGGTGGACGGCGAGAACCCGAACCTGTACATGCGGGAGGGCGACGTCGCGCTCTGCGTGCTGCCCCTGTTCCACATCTTCTCGCTCAACTCGGTGCTGATGTGCGCCCTGCGGGCCGGCGCGGCGGTGATGCTGATGCCCAAGTTCGAGATGGGCGCGATGCTGGACGGCATCGAGCGGTGGCGCGTGACGGTGGCGGTCGTGGTGCCGCCGCTGGTGCTCGCGCTGGCCAAGAACCCGGTGGTGGAGAGGCATGACCTCAGCTCCATCAGGATCGTGCTCTCTGGCGCCGCGCCGCTCGGCAAGGAGCTCGAGGACGCGCTCCGCAGCCGCGTGCCGCAGGCCATCTTCGGACAGGTCGGTATCTGCTGTGCGCTTCACCGCTTCGGTTAATATTAAATTAAGAGCAGGTGTTTGCCGCTAATGTAGATATCTCAAAGCCAATCCGACGGCAAAAATAAAATGAACAAAATCGGACAACTCGCCAATAGCAAAACCATATCTAAATCAGCAGTGATCGACAAAGAAATTTAGACTTCCTGCTGCTAATTTAGATATCTCAAAACCAATCCAAAGGCAAAATTTACAAAGGAGTGTATAGACATTATCCGGATGTTTGTGTCCCAAAAAACATCCAAATTTTAAACCATACGATCAAAACACACATCCGTCTGATCAAAACATAGCAATACATCTCGAATTCGGAGAACGTGTATCGATATCAAAACAAACCCAATGACCAGAAATTTAGATAATGATTGCTAAAGAAAACATCCGACGAAAATTATCAAAACCCAATTTACAAATACTAAAATTTGTCAACTTACAGATACTAAAACCATGTCTAAATCAGAAGCTGCCCGCCTGCGGACACGCATCGCACGGATGAAACGGTACCTAGCGAATCCTCACCCCACATCGCACCGAACTCGAAGATGGTCCCCCGCGTGGCGTGTTCCGCTGGAGACCGCGCGCGCGGGTTCGCCTTGACTCCACGCACGTACGTCCGAGATGTTGACGCGCGGCGTACGTGCAGGGCTACGGGATGACGGAGGCCGGGCCGGTGCTGTCCATGTGCCCGGCGTTCGCCAAGGACCCGGCACCGGCCAAGTCCGGGTCGTGCGGCACGGTGGTGCGCAACGCCGAGCTTAAGGTGGTCGACCCCGACGCGGGCTTCTCCCTCGGCCGCAACCTCCCCGGCGAGATCTGCATCCGCGGTCCGCAGATCATGAAAGGTAGTGACTGAAAATTGCTGGTGCGTTTGTTCGGTTGTGAAGAACACCCGGCACCTCGATCCGCGGGCTAGTGTACCTGACACTGGCAGCTACAAAAATATCTCTGCATGCAGGCTACTTGAATGACCCCGAGGCCACCGCCGCGACGATCGACGTCGAGGGGTGGCTCCACACGGGTGACATAGGGTATGTCGACGACGATGACGAGGTCTTCATCGTCGACCGCGTCAAGGAGCTCATCAAATTCAAGGGCTTCCAGGTACGGGGTGAAAAAAAACAGCTTCAGCACTTGTCAGTTAACTGTTGAGGGCGTCAGTTTCTGAGAACAAGCACTGTGTCGTCCGTGCAGGTGCCGCCGGCCGAACTGGAGGCTCTGCTCATCGCTCATCCGTCCATCGCCGACGCGGCCGTCGTCCCGTAAGACCACAATTTTTCGGTTTCTCAATATCGTAAAACCATCAACACAGTATAGCGCAACCAGAGAATTGATCTGGATGTACGAAAATGGCAGGCAAAAAGACGCCGCCGCCGGTGAGGTCCCGGTTGCCTTCGTGGTCCGCGCCAACGACTCCGACATCGCCGAGGAGGCCATCAAGGAGTTCATATCCAAGCAGGTAGCTACTCATCGCAGTGCACCGTGAACATCTTTCCAAGCAGGCTGATGAATCAATGCAACGGACAGCTCGGTTATTTCTATCCTCAATTTAATTTGTGCATGTGTGTGTCTTTCCAGGTGGTGTTCTACAAGAGACTGCACAAGGTGTACTTCACCCATGCGATCCCCAAGTCGGCGTCAGGGAAGATACTGAGGAAAGAACTAAGGGACAGACTCGCCGCCGCCGCGACCGCTTGAAGAGTCAGAAGCGCCTTGTCTTGCCACACGCTATTCACTCGTGTGTGGCAATTCCAAGATATATGTTGCAGTTTTTCCTTCGGAAGATTGTACTATCACCATGCAGTGTATGCCTGTGATACACGGACGTGTCTAAATGGTTTGTATGACGAGTATGCTCTCTCAATCAAGTACCATGTATTGGGTTCATGATGGTACTAATTAAGAGTGGTTCATTTTGATTTCGTCATTTATCGATCGCTTCTTCTTTCCTCTTGCTGTGCTGCCTGAATAATGGACAGTCGAGCGGTTTCTGACACTGAATAATGGAGCTATAGATGATGACAGGGACAGGAGCGAAGCTTCATTCACACACAAAGCATAATTTCTCCATCAAGAGATAATTCACCATCCAATGCATCATCCATGAAACCATAAGATGGCAAGGGTGCAGCAAATTATCAACCGAACAAACTGTGAAGCACAAGTAAGATCGTATGAGAATAAACAGGTGGTCCAAATCCTAATGAATGTGCAATCTTCTACCAGATGAATACGGATATCGTTCAGCACTATAAAACAGCAAATATCTTCTGATCCCTGAGGAACTCAGTAACTGACTGGGAAAGTATTAAAAGCTGATTAGGTCATCTTTCTTCGGATCCTGCTTTGTGGACCCTTCCTGGGAATTGCTTCCTCCCTTCTTGCCGAATATCATCTCATCCAGATCATCGAGGATATCATCATCCCCGCCTGACCTTGCTTGAGAGCCAGCTGGTTTCCTGACCAGGGCATCTTCATTGCCAACCGCAGCAGAATCTTCATGTTCTGTGGCAATTGGTATGACCACGGGCCGTTGTTCTGCATGCTCCGGCGCCATGGGTTTCTTCATCTCTTCATATTTGGATAGCACTTTCTGGATCTCATCGTTCAAACTTAAGGCCTCAAACAGCACAGCCTCATTGTCTCCAGCCGTCTCAATGACTCTCTGGATAGTGTGCTGAGATTGGTAGCATTGTTGCACAAGAGTGGCTGTCAAGTCATCCTGTGGAAGTAACAGAAGTAGTCAAAATAGAATAGCAGGTAACCTTTACAGAGTACAATTTGCACTTGCTTAACAAATACTGCTTGCTTTAGTACATTTTTAGTTGGTGTTCCAAGCCTGGGTGCGAAAAAGATTAGCAGTCAGTAATAAAGATGAACAAATTTGCCACTAGCTTTTCGTCAGTTAAAAAGTATGTCCAACAAAATATACTCCAATTCTCCAAACTATTCCAACAACATGTAAAGCAAGTTGTACAGCATACAAAGTGTGAAGATTTTGAAAGTACTCCGTGCAGCGAATGTCATCACTATCAGGGAACAGCATATCTTGCTCAATAAAGAACTGTGGGGCATTTTTTTTTTAACAATTTTGCTTCCTTCATAACTGATATATATCTAACTGACCAACAGACAAGCAAACCAGTTTTAGTAATGTATTATTAAATGCCCACTCTGCTAGGACTTGTAAAAACTCAGAGAAATCAGAGCACACGCTAGATGAAAGAAAATTCAATGCATTTGTTGCAAAATTAAATTTAACAATAAACTTAATAGTATATCGTAAACAGATCAATAAGATCACTCATTAGAATAAAATGACCAAAACACTTGCAGGAGAAATAAAAATTAAGATTGGACTGCATAATGTCTCATCAATAAAGTACACATCTATATATAACCTAGAACATCAGATATTGCAAACGAAACAAATCACAATACTAGCCTGCTCTCCGTATTTTGACTCGTCAATACAACAATAGCAGCCAACACAGAAATTTCAAGACACTGTTCACTGTAAAAGTTCCATGAGGAAACAGATCTCATGCACTGGTGTCATAATATGCAGACCAACTAAACAACTATATCTATGTGTACTGCAGTCAAAATCCAGCCTATACACAAAATCCAGTTAGAATCCTGCAAAGTTCCACAAAATCCTAGAATATGAACTTGGGACAAAGTTACACAAAATCCAGTTACCTGCAAAGCATCCTGCTGAGGGGAAGATGAAAGAACAGTTGAAAGAAGTTCTGTGCTGTTACGAGCCACATCAAAAGCTTCCTTTGTTTCTTCAGCACTATATGTATGCACATGCACATCTTCAAAGGTTTGCTGGGATAAGTTTGCATTGACTTCAGCTTCAGCAACTGATCGTGGTGGAGTAAATATGGGGGCCAAGCTCTCATTGTCACGTCCAGGAAACCGCACTCCTCGTGATTTCAAGCTCTACAAAAATCAGGACAGAACCATATTTATTGTTGTGGTTACTAAAGGACTACCTTGGCTACTAAAGCATGACATATTTTTATAGCAAGGATAAATCATATGGATTTATATTTACTACCATCAAACTGGACACTGAAACAACCTGTGAAATATGATAAATATTCAACCCATAAATTTACGAGCAAATGGCAACACTGCTGCCTAAGGTGTGGTCATACTTCTACTTAAACCCATGAAATCATGAACTAAAGGCTGATTGTACAAAAAAAAATTATGACCGTCACAAATTATCACCAACTTCCAAGCACAAAATTACGAAATCTATTGTGTGAAGCAAAAAGAGAGCTCAGTGGTTGCATGAAGCGATGTACTGTGCTAACTGCTGAAACAACCTTACTTCAGTGGGTTTGGTCCTAAAGTGGATTGTTTTCTCTACTTACATTATGGACCACTGCAGATTATTTGGACCATTTTTTTTTCTTGAAAAGCAAGAAATGAAAATGAATCCCACTGCTGTGAAATAGAATTAGTCAACTGGAACATAATTCGGCAAGTTGTACTGCTGATTTCGTGAATAAACCTGGTCACAGAGAGAGAGAGAGAGGAGAGACTTGCGTTCATAGTTACTGGATTCGCTGTAAACCCCCGCAAATCATGAACCCGAACTCGGACTAGTTTAGGGTTCAGAATTCGTGTTCGCAGTGGAAATTGGAAGAAAAAGTGGCGAATTGCGAACCTGAATCCCATATCGCGACTCGAACTAACCGTGTTTCCAGTAACTATGCTTGTGTTTGCATACCTTGTAGGTCTCCTCATAGACTGGCAAGTAGCGGAGCTCATCACCAGACTCTCCCCAAGCTTCAATCAGCGTAAGGGCTTTGTTCCGGTTATTCACCACTGTCTGGGGGTCATCAATCAACTTGACCATCTCATCAAGAACCCTCTCAGCTGCAACCTCCGAGAAGGCCTTCTCACAGTTCTTCACAATGGTCTCAAGAAGTACCAAGGAGAGATACTGAACCCTAGCCTCCTTCAGCATGATCCGTTTCTTTATCCCACCGATCAGCTCCATGCTGTTAACCTTCTCCGTGTTGATCAAGTCGCAGATTTCCAAGTTTGAAGACCAATCAGGCCCATCCAAATTCTCTGAGGTGGCCTCCTCAACAATCTTGTCCGCCGGATTCTGCCCTTGGAAGAGCTCCTTCATCTTGAAGCTCATGGAGCTCATGCCAGAGGTCATCTTCTTGCTTACCTCCGACCCAGTAATCTTCAGACGCTCACCGAAGGCGCTAACTTTGTCCATCAGATTGTCACTCATTTTTGCTAAAGAACCACCAAACAAATAAAAAGAAATGGGCACAGAACAGTTAGATTAAAACATCAACGTGAACAGCGCAAACTACAAAGGCTGCTCTTTCATGGTCAAATTTGAACAATAAACGTTTGCATTAGTTGAACTTAAACACCAGATGGGGGAAAAAATTAAAGAACCGAACCTTTTCTACCAAATGAGTTGCTGGAATTTTATGAAAGCACCAAATGAGTTGCTGGAATTTTAACCGCCCAACATGAACTGACCCGAACTCTCACAAGGTATATAAATAGACTGCAAACATCTAGCAAAATCAACAAGGCCGTGAGGGTTTGAGGGGGGGTTTAGGCCAGGACAACCACCATAACCGCAAATTTTAACTAAGAAAAAGGATCTTTTTAACTTATAAAACGATCAGCCAAAAGGGATTTGCGGTAGATCCAAAAATCGAACAAGAAATTTGGGGCAGTAGGAGAAGCGGATGAAGAGGGATTGAGGCCAAGATATACCTCTGCGACGGGATCAAGAAGCGGAGGAGGGGAATCGAATCGAACTGGAGCGAGGCGGCCTCGCACGCGTAGATTTTTCTCTGTCCGATGAGTTCTGATATCCGCGCGGTGACTGCCTTGGAGTTGCGATCTCCTCTGTTGCCACCTACTGTTGCTAACTTGCTATTGCTTCCAGACACTTTTTTTTTCTCCCTTTTTCGCTTTCCTTCTTAGCAAGTTAGCATATTCTATTATTCCAGTATATATTATACAAAACCAAGTGACTAAGAACATGGATTTGTTATTTATGTACGGCCAGATTAGGCAGACGGCACACTCTGTGATGATAATGACATAAACCTTATCCTCTGTCTTACCGTTAAAGTGGCACAAACCGTGTGCACAAACTCTGTAGGTCAAAATTTAAATCCGTATTGATAAATGGTTCTCAAGAATCATGATCCACACAGAACTACCAAAGCATGATCTAACGATTGGCAGTAGAGCACGCATGAAAGTAGGGGAAAAGGTCACTTCGCATATGAATATGCAAAAATTCTTGTGCTCCAAATAGAGCCTTAGTCACACTCGATGAATTACGATCGTTTTTACGAAGTAAATATAAGGAACATGGTACTCGAGATCACACTTAGATCTTCTTTGGAGAGTAATAACTCTGCTGACTGTGTTCTTGTATTGCTAGAGATTGCAGTGGGATACACAAGGCTATGTCTACAAAAAAAAGTATACGACTATCTTCCACTCCATATGCGTCTATGTGTTCTCTATATGATGGCACTACTCCTTATAAAGCATCAAAGAGGTGACGGTTGTAGCCCGCAGGGAGGCGCCTTGTCGGTTTGTGAATCACGCACGTGGTCATCGGTTATTATCAGCGAGAATTCTAGGCACACATGATCGTCGATAGTTATTGTCAGGGATAGATGATTGATATGTACGATTATATAAGAGATATAAGGGTGCACATCCCCTTTTAGCTACTACACGTGGTTGATTCCGGTGGATTTAATCCCCAGTCAGGGCTTGTTTGGAAACACTGTTCCCGGCCAGGATTCTGGCCCATTCCCGGGGTTGGAAGCCACTGGGCTCGATCTCCCCGGGCTGATGAAAATGGTGTTTGGAGCCCCACGAGACGAGGAAATCTCGGCCTTTCCGCCGCTTCCTCGCAGAACATTCCGCCTCCTCGGTCGGGTTAGGGTTCCCTGTCTAGTCGCCTCCCCGCCGAAAGCGCCGCCTCCGCCCTCTGCCGCTTCTCGCGACTAGGTATCATCGCTATGAAGGGCCATCACTACCACTCATTCTTCGCCTCGGTGCCGCCGCCGGCCGCTAAGCTGCCGGCCAGACGCCTGGCCGCCGGTGCCGGCCGTGGTCTGCTCCGCCCTCCCGCTTCTCGCCTTCCTCCTCGCCCTCCACCGCCTTGCATCACCGCCTCCACCTAACCACGCCTCTAGATGTCTCGGATCTCAGGCCGACTTTCAGGCTTGCCTTGCTCGTGCAGGGTATGGATCGGAGGAGCGCGCCATGGTCGTCATCAACACTGTGAGATTATGGTATTCTTCTTCTTCTGCTGCTGCTGCATTTTCCGGAGCTCTTCTTCTGATTTCTTTGTTCTCTTCAGGAGCTGGGCTTTGGAAAGCATAAGCATCTGGACGAGGGCATGAAGCACAAGCTACTCAAGGTATTACACTGCTCTACAACTCTAATGTGCTGTGTATGGCTTCATCTGTTACAACATACCAAGGACCTTGTGCATAATGCACTTGATTTATGTAAGCCACGAGTCATGTAGCGGAGTACCTTCTTCCCCGATGTAATTCCAAAAGGATAATTTCTGAATATAGCGGGATTTCAGGTGAGAAATCAAGTAGATCAAAGTCCAAGAATCTTGCTGTCAAACCAAAAGCAAAGCTCAAGGATGCTTTCTCCTTAGTTGACCTCAAAAATGACACCTTCAAAGATAGCGGTAATAAATGTGGGATCACCGGATCAGATTTTGCATGCTGCTACTTTTACTTGGGAAAATTGGAACTGCCAAGACACTTCCATTATCCATCTTACTGTATTCAATTCTGTTTCAGGATCTCATACACAGAGAAGACATCAATTAAAGGACTTATCATGGTGATCAATGGTAAGAAATGGTAAGATCAAGGACATCTTACAAATGTAGTTGTCGTTGTTATTGAGACGATGAATAGTCATCTGGTCGCTGGACCTCAACTTGACTGAGCAGGCAAGTCGGGCAAATAAGGGAATAATGCCAGGCCATAAAAGGCTTTCTGAAGTTGTATAACCATGTATGTAGGGATTTTAAGAAAATAGTGCCACGGTATTTTTTGAAAAACATTCTTCGTGTAGAATGTGTCATGTACTCCTGTGATCATCTGTGCTAAAAAAAAGGCCAAGCATTTTTTGATCTACTTTTCTACCGTAGGACACTGAATTTGTCTTGTGACAAGATACTACCGTTAACGGGAAAGAGAACCATGGTCAAGAAGTGGCACATGAGGAGAATCCCAAGTCCTGTGAACTTGAAATGGAAGCTACTGCCTGTGGTCCTGTGAACTTGAACTTGAATATGGAAGTCATTTGGATAACTTTTAAATGTCTCTCTTCTTTCCTTTGTCGTAATTGAAATGAAGCTATCTATCAGAAAGTCTGAAATTATAATTTGGTATCAACATGTTGATTTCTTTAGTTTGATCGCTATAACATCTGTGCAATTTATTTACCATGTAACTGCATTAGTACTTCCCTTCAAATAAATTTGCTTTAGAGATGCCTACACTCATAATTTCTGATAATTTAGATTACAGATAATTTCAGCCATGTGTAGTTTTGAGCAAGTAGTAATACATCAGCATTTACTAGTTGTCATCAGGATTGAACTGCTTGTATTGGCTGTCACCAAGCACAAATTTTGTTATTTGTTGTGTGTTTCATCATGTGCTGTCGCATTACCTTTTTTGTGGCTGATATAACTATTAAGCAAAGCTTAGGTAAAAACTCAAAAGTCTTACATTCTAACCTCGTATGGTCAACTTTGTTTTATGTTATAGTTGATTGATGCTATAAATGCGAATAGTGGTAGCTAAACTTTTTTTGATTTTAAACATGTCTGAATGCTTGTATGATATTATTTGCATGTGTAGATTTTATCACTTTTTCATTATTTTAAATGATCTTTTATTCATATGTATCTGTGAGTTATATTATTTCTTTTGGAATTGTCTTCTCTTTTTCGAACTTTATTATTTTTTTCCTTTTTTATTTTTTAAAGATTTTTCTAATTTTTTAGATTTTTCTATATATTTTTTTCACTTTCTTGAATGTTAGGGATTTTTATCCCTATGGCTTCCAAATGATGGATAGGAATATTTCCCTTGAGGGAAAATTATCCCTAGGGGTTGGAAGGGATTTCATGTGCCATCAAAATTCCTCTAGGGAGAAATATTCCCTAGATTTTATTTCCCTAGCATCCAAACATGCCCTCGAAGGATAATAAAACCCATATGTCTGATGTAAAGACCCTTCCAACTAGTGGGGTGGTTAATACTCGGCTTAGTCTGAGCATATTCTCCCCGACCAAGGCACTCGAATCCATCTGAGCATTCTCTGTCCAATAGTTATCATGATATTAAGTGTATTTATTAAGGATTATTTAATCCTCATCACACACTAAGGCCTTGATTGAAATATAGTAATTTAGGACCTGTTTGGTTTGAAAAAAACAAAGGAATTTTGGAGAAATCCATTCCCATGGGAAAAAAACCCTCAAACCTCATGGGAATTTTGGAGAAACAAAGGACCTGTCACGAGAGTTCATTTGAAATTCCTATAGAATGATTAGTACGTATCGTGGGAATTTTGGAGGAAACAAATATCCACTCAAACCTCATGCAAATTTTCCTTTAGGTCGATGACAACCATGCCAATCACGAAAATCCATATGGTCCAACCAAACAGCATTTGTTGCATATTCATATGTTTCTAATTTATGTAGGATTTAAAAAGACATGATAACCAATTCCTGCACTTTTTTTTTCTATTCCTGTATTTCTCAATTCTTGCGCTTTAACCTCCGAAGCCCTCAACTCCCGCAAGCGGCCCGTCTGGAATGCAATAATTTCGCATAAATTTTATAGAAATTTCACAGGAAACAGTTCAATTCTATTATGAATCGGGAAAAATTCCCGTGTTACAAGCAAGCACCAAACGACAGTTCTGAGGCATCGTTGTAGAATTTGCTAGCACAGGCTTATCCTAAGGAAGACCTGAAATTTGCAGAAGACGTAGAAACAGGGTCACCGTGTATACTAGTAACTAGCACGGTATTATTCTCTTGATGGTGGGCAGGTCACACAAGTCAGAGTACAACACGCGGCGTACGCAGCTGGCTGCCGGCGAGTCGGCCGGCAATATCACAACTTTGCACTATAAAAGAAAGGAAGCACACATGGACAAATCGCGAAAACCAAAACTTTCTGATAGCAATTGCTTAGTTTTGCATCCACCTGTAAAGATTGAAAGCTAAGAGCGGAGGCAGATGTGAGCTATTCGGACGGGAACAAATGGCTACCTGGAGAAAGTAGTTTACATATTACAAGTGCAAAACGGCATACCAATGCCATCACTCACTGTCACTGGATAAGTGGATTCACCAAGCTTCCGGCCCATATATATGATACAGGGGATTTGACAAATTTGGGTTGAAAAATTATCAACAAAATCGTTGTTTCCCCTGACTGTCAAATCACATCAATTCATAAGCATAAAGCAGTGCATTGGGTAGAAGTCAACCTTGTCGGGAATTTTTCATAGATTGCTGCATGAGGTACCTGTAAATAAAAAACAGGCAAATCAAATTAATAAGAAAACATAGGGCAAAATTGCACAGGTCAGTGCAGAAATGACAAAGGGTCGAGTGCACAGAAACTAAAGGCAATCTATTGATATGTGTTTGCAATACGCTTTTAAAAGTACGAAGATGGAACTTGAAGGAGTATTTCAGTTCTTGTTATCCAAAATTAATTTGTGTTAACAATAGAAGTGATCCACTGTCACGATCCAAGGATCGTAACCAGTAATTGTGTGCTTGGGAGGGCTTGGACCCCGTCTTCTTGGTAGATGACGTGGTTTAAGTGGTAGTAATGGAGTTCGAGAGAGAAAGAGAGAAAGAGATGCGCATGGAGGGCTGTGCGTAGGGTGGAGGAAGGATTGGAGAGGGAGAGATTGGAGATAACTTCTTTCTTAACTTTATTCCAGAAGTTGCTAATCTCCTTATAATCATGAAGATTTAGCTAACCTTATCTAACAACTTAACAAAAGGATAAAACAACTTAACTAACTAGTGGGGCAGCTGTTGCTGCTGCTCCCTTAGCCGACGTAGCTGCCATGCCATGCCGGTTGCGCCAGCTATAGGAAAGGCCCCAAATGACATCCCCCCGCCTTGTCAAACGGCTCGTCCTTGACCTGGAATGACGGGTAGCGAGCCCGAAAATCAGAGAGATACTTCCAAGAGGCTTCTGAAGCTGCTTGATTTGCCCAAGGAACAAGAACTTCCCAAACATCCTGTTAACAATGTGCTTTCAGTACAGCCTGTGGAGTAGGACAAACCCGACCGTGATGAATATCAAGCAACACTGGAATTGACGTTGGCGGTTCTCCAATGTATGGCTTCAGTAGACTGACATGAAAGACATTGTGCAAGCGAGCATGCAGAGGTAATTGAAGACGGTAAGCCACCTCGCCAATGCGTGCAAGCACCTGATAAGATCCATAGAAGCGGGTGTTCAACTTATTGCGGGCGCGATTAGCCAAAGAGGAAGCTACGTGATGTAGTAAGCGCAACCACACCCAAATTCCCAATTGCCTTCCTAAAATTGCAGCTTGTGCTGGTTGTTGTTGTAGTACTTCTTATAGAGTTGCTGAGCTTGAAGGAGACAATCGTGAATGTCTACGAACCAGTCACGATTGCCTAATACCTGCTCGACCGCAGCCACCCGAGCACTTTGACCATCATATGAGCGCAAGGAAGGTGGCTCACGGCCTTACACCACTTTGAATGGCGAGGCATGAAGCGATGTATGAAAGGAAGTATTATAACAGTACTCCACCCATGGTAGCCACTGAATCCATTGACGAGGTCGATCTCCCGTGAGGCAACGGAGATACATGGCTATGCCCTTGTTGATGGCTTCTGTCTGGCCGTCGGATTGAGGGTGAAAAGCTAAACTGAAGTGAAGATGAACGCCTGCCAACTGAAACAATTCTGACCAGAAATTGCTATTGAAAATAGGATCGTGGTCACTTACGATTGAATTGGGCACCCCATGTAGACCTACAATCTCATCGAAGAAAGCTCGGGCAACTGAGTTGGCTGTGTATGGATGCCCCAATAGAATGAAGCGAGAATATTTGGGAAACCTGTCGATGACGGAGAGTATGACAAATTTGCCGTGAACCTTGGGCAATCCTTCCACAAAATCCATCGAAAAATCTACCCAGACTTGCGATGGTACATCCAAAGGTTGGAGAAGACCGGCCGGATGCAATCACTCAATCTTGTTCTATTGACAAGTTGTGCATGCATTGATGAAGTCTTGTACTATGACACGTATACGAGGCATATGGAAGTCGGCTTGTAGACGATGCAATGACTTTTGCACCCCCTCATGCCCAGTCGTGTGGGCTGGCGCCATTATGGCTGCAAGAGAGCTTGATGTAGATGGCACATACTCATGGCCTGCAAATAGCTACAAGCCGCCCACCTCCGTCCATGGCCCCTCAAGATGGCCGGTGGTCAGCTGTGCTCGGAGGGCCACCACGGATGGGTCGGAGGCATGTTCTTGTCGAAGATTGTTGACGATGTTGAACGTTGGTGCAAACAAAGCCATGAGCCCATGATTTGGCTCTTATCAGCATCGTGCCTGGAGAGGGCGTCGGCGATGATGTTTTGGCGCCTGGGCTTAAACTCAACTCGAAAATTAAATCCAAGGAGTTTGCTCACCCAGGCGTGCTGCGGAATGGTGGAGAGGCGTTGATCGAAGAGAAATTTCAGACTATAGTGATTGGTACATACTAGGAATGATTGAACCCATAAATACAGACGTTAATGTTGTACAGCTTGTACTAGTCCAATCAGCTCCCGTTCATATGCTGCAAGGCTAGCGTGTTGGGCAGCAATGGCCTGCTGAAAAAAGCCAATGGTCCGGTGCCTTGATGGAGGACGGCGCCAAACCTAAAGCCCGAGGCATTGTATTCTACCACAAACTCTTTGGTGAAGTCTGGTGGTTGCAATGTTGGTGCCATCGTATGTGCTCGTTGGAGCGCTTGAAAAGCCTTATGAGCATCGTCAGACCAAGAGAAGGCCCCCTTCTTGAGGAGGCGAGTCAGCGGTGCAGCTTACACGCTGTAGTCTTGGATGAACCGGCGATAGTAGCCTGCCAGTCCTAAGAAACCTCGCAATGCTCAACCAACTTAGGAATTGGCCAGTCGAGCACCGCCTGCACCTTCTGTGTGTCCATGTTGGGGAACGCGGTATGCTACACTAGCACAAATTAAAATTTCTACCGCAAACCAGAAAAGCTACTCGCAAAAAGGGGATCATAGATCTATTACCACTAGACGCGTAGTTGCGGAATTCTTCGCACGTCGTTGTAGTGGATCGTTCTCGGCGCGGATCGTCCTCGCCACGGATCGTCCTCTCCACGCCACAGTAGCAGCAGCGTCACCACAGCAGTCCACACGTCCGGGGATGGAACGCCGTGCGTCGGTGTGCAAGCACCGGGTCGCTCGGCAGGGGCAACGAGAGGAGGTGGCTAGGGTTTCTGGCGAAACACCTCTAAACCGCACGAAAGTGTATTCTGCGTCTAGCCTCCTCCCCTCCTTATATAGCCACGAGGTGAAACCCTAGGCGATGGGGCCCATCTACGTGCTAAGCCCACGAGGTCCATTAATTACGGATCCAATCCGAATTAATGCGTCCCAGCCCGTTAAGTGTGTGACCCTGTAGGTTCATGCACATTTGGACATGGATTCGGAAAACCCTTTTTCTAATTCAATAGTCGGTAGCGGCTCCTTGCAGAGCATGCCAACTCCCAAACGCATATGATTAAAGTATTGATGTAATAATCCCTTTGCCAAACTATATGAAGATCGAACTCAAGGCAAGAAGCATGTCATCCTTTGACAGTTCAATCCATCTCTCGTATCCGTGATATATTAATAAGTTGTGATTGACTTATCAATCACGGCATGGCCATGCACTTCCTTAATCATATCACACGAGTGGCCTAGACATATATCTCCGTTACATTGGAGTGGCAAATTCCATCTTGACTGCTCACTTCCCTCTGCATGTTTCATAGTAAACATGAAAGCTACCTTTATAACTATCCGGTTAGGAAATAGTGTTTGGTAACCCCAAGGTAAACTATTAAACATGTAGGGAATATGACAATCTCAGGTCTAAGGATCATACATCTACTATGTATGAGATACACTGATGACACATAAGAATGTAACATTCTCGCAGTGCCCCATTGTGGGTCTATCTAACACACGTTCTTCAACATGCGTCCACAATGTATTGATGATATCTCCATATCCCATGATCTATGAAACATGATCATCGAACAATACATGTGCTGATCTATTCATCGTTGTACTATACGATGATATCCGATCAGAGATATTTATCGAATTATATCAATAGGTAAAGAGCTTCATAAACAAGTCACACACTTGTTGATCAAAACAATGATATGCATTCATTGGACCAATAATCATATTATTATTCACAAACATAGTCATATGATTGCCTCAAGGGCATAACACTAACAGTCCACAGTGACGTCGTCCCCGGAAATGATGTGGCCGAGGTACACGACTAATTGGATCCCAAAGAAACACTTGGACCTTTTCAAGAAAAGGTGATGCTGCAACAACAATTTTAGTACCGCGCGTACATGCACAGATGGTCTGTCCAAGTTGAACTGTAGATCGGAATGTCGTCAAAAAATACAAGAATAAATTGTTGAATGAATGGCTACAGTACTTTGTTCATGAGCACCTGGAAGGCGATCGTCGCATTGGTGAGGCCGAATGGCATCACCAAAAATTCAAATATAGCCCTTGGTGTGTTATGAATACTGTCTTCTCCACATCAGTTGGGTGCATGAGCACCCGATGGTATCCTAATCGCAGGTCCAGTTTGGTGAAAAACTGGGCTCCTTGCAGCTCATCTAACAATTCCTCTACCACTAGGATTGGGAACCTGTCCTTCATTGTCTTGTCATTCAGGGTGCGATAATCGACGCAGAAGCGCCATGCATCATATTTCTTCTTGACAAGCAATACTAGTGCTGAGAACGAGAAGGAGCTCCTACGGATAACGCCTTGGGCCAACATGTCGTCGCATTGATGCTCGAGCTCATCCTTTTGGTTCTGGGCGTAGCGATAAGGGCGTGCTACTACTGGTGTTGTCGTCGATAGGTGGATGCGATGGTCTCGGTGTCGAGGGGGTGGAAGGCCCTTAGGCTTAGTGAACGCTCCATTGAATTCTTCTAGGAGATCAGCCATGACATCCGATCCAGTGTAGGCTAGTACGCGAATGTTCTAATTTGGGGCTGTCAGGCCCTGCCAGATCACTTGTCGTCCTTGGTGTGAAAACGACATCCTGAGGTGCGCAAAGACCCAAAAGTATGGGTCCCAGTGTGCGCAGCCACTTGACGCCAAGTACGATGTCGAAAACTTCTAGCGGGATGGCAAAACAGTCAAACTGGAATGCCTCTTGATCGATATTGATTTGTAGGCCACCGCAAACCCCACTGCAAGTGAGCCGATCCCATTAGCCACCATCACCTTCAAACCTGTGCGCGGATGAAGGGCAATATCCGTACGGGCAGCTACTTCTTCTGATATAAAATTGTGGGTAGATCCCCTGTCGAGGAGGGCAATGAGTTCTATGCCCCCAACTGAGACCTAGAGCTGCATGGTCTCACTCTCATGTGGGAGTACACTTGCCAACGCGTAGAGGGAGATTCTTGGGTCGTCATCGTCATCCTCCTCTTCTCTAGGTGACCATAGCAAAAATACGCATTTGCACCAATGGTTTGGTGTGAATTTTTCTTCGCAATTGTAGCAAAGTCCTGCCTCTCGTCTTGTTCGCATCTCGTCAGGCGTCAACACCCTCCATGGAAGACGCCGTGGAGCCACCCTATTGGCGTGCGCTGCGCCTGTCGGGGCAGCCTGGATGACCACTAGGACAACTGATGTGGCCACCGGGTTGACTGGAGTAGTCGTTGGACGCCACTGCGGTTGACGTGGCGGCATCCCTTTGTTGGCTTCTTGTATCTGTGCACGAAGCTCGTAGGCTCGTGCCATTAACATGGAGACGTCCAAAGTGGTTGATGCTTGAAGCTCGACGTTGATGCGCAGGGTGCCCTGCAACCCTATGGTGAACAACTGAATTTGCTATTCCTCTGAGAGCATGCCCGCGTGGCTGAGGAGCGCGATGAATTGCTCTTGGTAATCTTAGACGGAGCCTGTGCACCTGAGGATTGCGAGCTCGCTGAGTGTGTTGTGTCGTATGGGCGGTCCGAAACGCAAGTTGACCATCTATGAGAAGCGTCTCCATGGTGGGGTACCATGTAGATGCTCTAGTTGCGTGTACCATTGCTGAGCTGATCCTGTCATGTGGAAGGCTACTAACCACATTTTTCCTCAAGGGTTCGCTGTCCGCAGAAAAACTCCTCGCAACGGTTGAGCCAAGGCAGTGGGTGTGCCTTCCCGTCATAAACTAGAAAATCTAGTTTGTGATAGCGAGGAGCATGCCCTTCTGGTGATGTATACTCGTGCTCCTGCGGGTATGGTCATGGTAGGATGCCACCTCCGAAGCCCCTGTTGCCACTTGGTGCGATGCTCTTGACGTTATCCAGCCGGCCAATGGCCAGGTGGTCTGCTTTCTACTGATTGTCAAGTTCGTCAAACTTGGCGTCCATATTGTCGAGTTTCATCATGATGGCCGCTAGTTGTGCGGCCATGGCATCAAACCTGTCGTTATTGTCCATTGCATGGGGATGTGCAGCGCCTGACTCTGATACCAAGTTGTCACGATCCAAGGATCATAACCAATAATTGTGTGCTTGGGAGAGCTTGGACCCTGGCTTCTTGGTAGATGCTGTGCATAGGGAGGAGGAAGGACCGGAGAGGGAGATATTGGAGATAACTTCTTTCTTAACTTTATTCCAGAAGTTGCTAATCTCCTTATAACCATAAAGATTTAGCTAACAACCTTATCTAACAACTTAACAAAAGGATAAAACAACTCAACTAACTAGTGAGGCAGCTATTGCTACTGCTCCCTTAGCTGGCGCAGCTGCCATGCCATGCCTGCTGCGCCGGCTATAGGAAAGGCCGCACATGACATCCACAAATCTTTCCTCAACTATGTCCCGATAATAGGTGTTAACAAAGAATTACAAAGTAAATATGGATAACCAGAAAGAAAATGCAGCTTTGCAATTTGAGGACCAGAGTCCTGGAATTCAAAGATTACCTGCTAGTGTAAAACCCTGCTGCATACCATGCATTTAAGACAACAGCAAGATCACTATCTGCTCGTGTGGTATCAAAATTCTGGTTCATGCCCATAGCTATTCTCTCCTCCTTTCCAGTTTCAGCCTCCTTTCCTATGTTTAATAGAAAAGGTGGCTGGTGAGACAAGGTAAATATACACATGGTATGCAACTTATTAACATCTTATGATCTCGGGTCCATTACATTCACCCAATTAAATATTGAAGATGATTGTGAGCTTTTGTATTGTTGTATTATTACAACACAATCAGGTGTTAGCTTCAACAGTTGATGGCCTTTTGTGAAATAGATAATACAATTGAAAGACTGTTGGGAAAAAAAGGGACAAAATGTCCTACCAATCCTACCCACAGTTCAAAACTGGAAATAAAGCTCATCTTGATCTGATATGATTTACAATCACGTTAACCACATAATATGAGTAAAATTGGGAATGCAAGTATAAAATTAGCTATTGTATTCTTCTTGTAGGTATAACTTTAAGATGTCCACAGACCAAACATAGAAGATGAACTTCTATCACTTGAAAAAAAATGCTTACTTGGTAAGGAGCCAGGGTCTCTAGATATTGTACTTCGCACGAAATTCATGGCACCTTCACCAGTCATCATTGCAGCCCTAGCAGCATGATCAACATTCGTAGATACCTTTGTTGGGAGCTGCATGAAGGTTGCACGAGTAGGATATGTGGCGCTTGCGCCAGGGCATTGATCACCTGAAAAGTGAATTACATCACATAGTCTATTAGCAGGTAATGGAACAGGGTTGGAAGCTTTGTAACAGATGAACAAAAGAAGGGCCAAAGCTTAACCAAACTGCACACTTACAAGTCAATGATACGCTGCATCCTCCACTAGGTGGCATACAAGCAGAACCCCCCCTTGTAGGGATGGCAATCGGGCGGGTACGGGCTGGTAGACCTCCCGCAGACCCGAACCCGAAACCTGAAATTCATACCCGAATCTGAACCCGAAATCTCTCACGGGTACATACCCACGCCCATACCCGAACCCGAAATTAAATTCACCTCGCAATCAAATTTTCAACCATCAATTGTCAATCAATTCATTTGTAATTTCTATGTTTAAAGGAAAATTATATGGTGTACATAATCATGAAAGTTACCGCATCTTACATCTCGAACGATGCTTGAAAATCTTGAATTAACTTTTCATTATTTTTAATTTATATTAATTAATTCGGGTACCCATGGGTACCCACGGGTGCAGAACCGAACCCGAACCCGAAATTTGAAACCCGCGGGTCTGAAATCAAACCCATAACCGAACCCATCGGGTCGGGTACCCACGAATACCTGAACCCACGGGTAATTTTGCCATCCCTACCCCCTTGGCTGGCCAGTTGAACAACAGGAAACTGATACCAGGGGAACATTCAAATAGCAACATGAGGATTGAGTGCTTGAAGAGTGTTGATCTAGTGCTGTGGTACTATAGGCGGGAACTTGCTGATGTTGGTATGCTGAAGATTGTCCAGGGATTTGATAATTCCAGTAGTTTGTTTGATGGAGTTGCTCAAGAACTTTCCGGCTTTGCTCCTCAAGTTCATAGTATTTTCTGAGTACCTCATTGTAGGCCCAAGTCTGCTGGTTTGAGCTATCCTTTCTCTCAGCATCATTAACATATGAATATGTCTTAGATTGATCTGAGGCATGTGTCTCTTTGTCCATATTAGTTTCTTGAAGAGGAGCTTGCTCAATAGTCTTCCTTTTTTCTTCGCAGGGCTGCTGTGGTGTCTCCGTTGCATCACAGGGTAAGTCAGTACAGCTGTCATATTTCTCTATGTGACTTTTAAAATGAACAAAAGAAAGCAATACTTGATTAGTTCTCAGAAGAATGGAGCGCCGATACAATAATGGACGAAATTTAAATTACAGAAATAAATGACACACGTGAATGCAAAGGATAAATCAAGTTCAAGTGGAAAAAAGGCACATGGGTAGTTCATTGCATCTCTTCCTATGCTTTAAAGCAAAAGGGAAATTGAAGTTAAAGTTATCAGCGTCTCTTATTATTGCAACTTAAATAAGTTGGCACTAGGCAATTTGGACACAGGGGTGAAGACTTTAATCAGGGAAGAAGAAATAATATCTTGATTCAAACGACACATACATAACTGGTTGATGGTTGCGTAACATGAGCCACACACATAAATTCTTCCCATTAATAGAAAGTCGAGCTCTAAACAGAAAATTCAGAGAGAGGACAGGAAGAAAGCACAGTCCTTTCTACACTGGTTTCAATAACCATGCTAAGCCCCTCCATATGTACTTATAATTTTTTTAAGAAGAAGATGTAGTTATAAAGAGCATGTAACATAACTCTTTAATAACATTGGATAGTCACTACCAGCCGATTACAACAGGAAAAATTAGTGCCATTAACTGAAGTTGCAAGCATCAGTCTACTTACTCAACTGTGGCCTCGGTAGAGACGTGTTCTTCTCCAGCAGAAGGGACAGCGGCATCTTCTGAATCTTCTTTCTCAGATGGAGCTGCTTGGGTGTTGTTGCCATGCATTGCCTACCAACCATCACAACTGATTAGCCCAATGCTAACGAAGATTCCAACTATATGCATATATAACCAAGTACCCAACATTCTCCCATACAATCAAGCAAAGAACCTATTAATCAAAGTTTTTTTTCTGGCCAAAGAAATGCACAGAAAATTGCATCTATTTCGAAACAAAAAAGACACCACTACATGTATGTTCTACATATTTCTCTCTCGCCAGCAAACAAATTCGACTTAGCTCTCCATGCCCCCGATCGAAATCCCCATCCCCCACCCACCAAACACATAGACAAGCTCTAGACGGTTCCAGCTCGCGTCACAAAACTCGAAAACCCCTGAACCCAGGCAACAGTCTTGAAATGGCAAAGGGATCAAAGCCGCAGAGACCGGAGACGAGCAAGAGTGCGTACCTTGTAGGTAGCGACGACGTGGTCGAAGGCGTCGACCAGCGCCGAGTCATCCCACAGTTCACCACCCTTCCCCATCTCTCCCTTCGCTTCTCGGCCTCTCTCTCGCTCGCTCGCTTTCCTTCCACGAGCAAGAGGAAAGAAGAAAGGCACCTTTGCTCCACCAAAACCCGCTTCCCGGCGAAGGCCGACGCACCCACCAATCAGCCCATGAGGCCCGAGCCAAAAAGCCCGTCGCTTGGCACAACAAAGCCACCTCTTAGTGGGCCTCGGTGGTAGAAGGCCCATTAAAGTTGAGGCTTGTGGGCTTTGTATGCATGCACCGCTGAAGCTGGGGACCACGACGCGACGCGACCAAACGATGGGGTGTCGTGTCGCACACATGGACGGTGAGCAAAGCGCCAAGGTCACGTCACATCCGTATCTAGCCGCTGTGTTTTTTTCTCCCTTCGTGCTTGCATGTGCTTCCGTACAGTACTGAAAATGGGCTATGGCTGCTTACCAAACATAGGGTGGGCATTCGATTTGTTTAGTTTAAAAATAAATTGATTTTTAGAAACAACTAAAGTAGAAAAATTGAATCGAAATAATTGAAAAAATTCGATTCGGTTTTTCGGTAAACCGAAAAAATTCGCACTCCTCGGTTTCTAGAACAAAGGACTTTGACGTTGCTCCTTATCTTGCCGTTCCTTGACGCAATTCACGCATTGTCAGTGAGCTCGTACAGAACACCGATGGCGCAGTCGAAGTACGTAGAGGAGGATGGTGTTAGATCTCACGGCACGCCCCAGCTCGACGAGGATGCGGAGGAGGACAATATGGAGCATGAGATTAAGGGAGGCGATGTAGGAAATGACATGGGTGTAGGCTCGGGGGAAAGCGTGTCGCCGATGAGGATGGCCATGTCGGTGCCGTAGGCGGTGTGGGTGGATGGGCATACGCGGTGAGTGGGCGCAACGTCGAAGTAGGGAAGGTCGCCGTGAACAAGCAACGCCGTGTGGAGCATCTCGAGGGCAACGGCGGCGTGCGGCACACTGAGGAGCTCGCAAGCGGCGACGCTGAGCACCGGAGTGGAGTGGATGCCCTTCTTGCCGGCACCTGGATGTGCGGCATGGCGGTGGGGGCGGTGACCTGGATGGGGAGGAAGTGGCTGGATTTGGATAATTGGAGGTAGAGGGGAGCTTCAGGAGGGGGAAGGATCGAAGGAAAAGAAGAGCAAGCGGTTGGATTTGGAGGTAGAGGGAAGCTTCGGGAGGGGGAAGGACCAAAGGAGAAAAGAGCGCTTCCGTTTATTTGGTTCTTCGGTTTGTTTGGTTTTCGGAATTACAAAACCGAATCGAAAACCAAATAGTGTCAAAATAAAAACCGAATCATGAACCAAAAAACTAATTTTTTCAGTTAATTCGATTCGGTTAGATGTTTTGGTTTTGGTTTTGGTTTCGGTTAAAAATTGCCCACACCTAACCAAACGGTTATACCAGCTCGATACGCATCAATACCGGCCATACCGATGGAATTGATAATACCGTACGTCTATTGAACACATTGAACTATATTTTATATTTGAACCCACTACAATATGTTTTGAGTAATATTACAAGTGAATATATATAGCCTTTTCTATATTCCTAGAAGTACGTACTCCCACATTTAGTATATCACTTAAACGAATGTGTTATACTCCTTTATTACTTTTGGTATACTCCAATAATAATTCTAAGATACTACAATGCGATATTATTAAAAAAAAATCATCAGAGCCCTTTGTTTTTTGGTATATACCCTTTTCATATGTAAAAAGAGTATATAAATAAATTATGCTATAAATGGTGGACTTTGATGAATTTTTTTGTGAAACTCACTTTAGAGTATCTTATAATCAGTATTAGAGTATACTAAAAAGGATAATATGTATAAAAACATCATTTAAGCGGTATACTGAGAGTGAGAGTACGCACTCCCAGGGGTATATATATATTAACTCTGGAACAATATGTCAGTATGGACCGGTAACCAAATCGGTGTTGTCTCCAAAATGGTATTGACAAGTATGCTCCCACCACCTCCCCAACACTGCTAGCGTTGGTGAGGTCCACCAGCTAGCTCTACCCCCGTCGCTCCCACCACCCAACACGGTTACCGATGTCAAGGGTGGCTCTGGTGCCGCTGGCCGCTCCTCCTCCACCATGTCTCCCCCTCCTCCCCCCACAGTCTCCTTCCTCATCTACGCGACAGTGGCGTTAGATCCGCCGCCACCTCTTGCTACCCCTCATTCCTCCTTGGAGTGTTGGGAATAGTCCCACATCGGTTGTGGAGATGGCTTGAACATGGTTTATAAGGGTGAGGGAGCACCCCCTCATTGAGCTAGCTTTTTGAGGGGAGTTGGTCAAGAGACCTTAACTCGCTGCTCGGGTTGGGCCTGCGAGTGTGCTGCAGCCCAATGACCTGGGATCCGGACGCGCTAGGGTGGCGGTCCGGCTATCAAGTGGTATCAGAGCCCAGGTGCCCCAAGTGGTTCCTAAGTAATCTCGGCCCGATGTGTGAGGGGGAGATTGTTGGGAATAGTCCCACATCGGTTGTGGAAAGGACTTGAGCATGGTTTATAAGGGTGAGGGAGCACCCCCTTATTGAGCTATCTTTTTGGAGGGAGATGGCCCAATAGACCTTACCCCGCTACTCATGAAGTTCATCCACACCCATCGCCAACCTCTACTAGATCTCGTGGCCGAAGCAACGCTATCACCACCTTGCTACACCATCGTGCTTCCGCCCCTCACTCCCTCTAAGCTCGAGTATCTAGTGAACCTGAAACCCACCCGTGATCCTAACTCACCGCCTCCTATGGTGCTGCCACTGCCATCCGAAGAAGAAGCTGACCCTCCGAGCACAAAAAAATCTCCACACGCTATCCAAAGTGAGAAAATTGACCAAAACTTAGGCAATTTTTCAGGTGATTGTGCGCAATTCTGTTTTCTGAAAATGGCACGTGCAAAAATGACAAGGAATTGTCACCAGCAATTTTGGTTTAATACTGTAATAGTTTGGGCTCTCAAGTTTTAAGACCTTTTGGGACAAAATGTTCTTTTCGTAGCTAGGCAATAAGTAAACCCTTTCCTGTGGATTTTCACCGCTACATGGGCATGTAATGGGTTCTACCTGTTAGACAACCTCGCTATCGAATAGTCCGGGGTTGCCTAATAGATCTAAACTGGAGAATAGAGAGAGAGGGAGAGAGACACAATATGAGGAGGAACTGTTCTGCTTTATTATTCTCATTGCTTGTGTGTACAAAGGGGTAGCCCCTGCCTCCTATATATAGCGGTTCTGCATAGAGATAAGGAAGAGTCCATATAGGATACGAATCCGATTTCCTAACACTCCCCCTTGGACTCTTCACTGCGAGATGCATATGCCTCATTAAAACTCCATAAAAACCCAGTGGGAAAAATAATTGGAGAAAGAGTACATAGCACACGCTTGCTGTGTTGCACGGATTGCCTCATCAAAAACCTTATGTAAGAAAACTTCAATGAAAAACTTACTTAAGGAAAAGAGTACAATCCACCCAAACTTCAATGTTAATCTTCAAGATTCACGTTGGGTACTCAAACTTCATGTTTGAGATTTATGTAGGAGTATGTGAAAATTCTCCCCCTGAAATATGCACTTCTCTAAGCCTCATCATCCCGATTCCTCTAATACATCTTTCAAAGGAAGATGCCGGGAGTGACTTAGTGAATAAATCTGCGAGATTTTCACACGACTTAGTATGCAGTATCTTTATCTCATTCATCTTATGCAATTCATGAGCATAAAAGAACTTTGGGTTGATATGCTTTGTGAGGTTACTCTTCAAATATCCCATTTGCACTTGAGCAACACAAGCTGCATTATCTTCATAGATAATGGTGGGGGTTTGTTCCATGTTCAAACCACACGACTTCTGGATGTGGTGAACCATTCTTCGAAGCCATGCACATTCTCGAGAGGCTTCATACAATGCAATGATTTCTGAGTGGTTAGTCGACGATGAGACAAGAGTCTGCTTAGACGACTTCCAAGAAATTGATGTTCCACCGCAAAGGAAAACATACCCAGTTTGTGACTTGCCAGTATGCGGGTCCGAAAGGTACCCAGCATCGGCATAGCCAACTAAATTCAATTCATTGTTTCTTCTGTAAAACAAGCCGAGGTCTTTGCTTCCTTGAAGGTAACGGAAGATGTCCTTCACCCCTTTTCAATGCCTTTTGGTGGGTTACGCAGATCAGTGCTAGCAAATTCACGGCGAACGCAATGTCCGGCCTAGTGCTATTTGCAAGGTACATGAGCGCTCCAATTGCACTCAAATATGGGAATTCCGCTCCCGGGACTTCCTCCCCTCTTCTCTAGGCCTCAGATGGATCTAGGTCCGCTTGGAGTGACCTTCCGAGCCATTGGTGTCTTTGCGGGGTATGCTTTCTCAAAACCAAATCTCTCCAACACTTTCTGCGTGTAGGATGATTGGTGTACCAAGATTCCGCCTTGGACATGTTCAAGCCGCAAGCCTAAACAGTAACTTGGTTTTACCCAAGTCTTTTATTTCAAACTCAGATTTCAAGTATGTGCATGCTTCTTCAATTTCTTCATCCGTCCTAATGATGTTCAGGTCATCTCAGATAGACGGAGATTATACAAAATCCATTCGGGATCGTTGTATAAATACACATGGACAATCTTCATTGTTAGTGTAGCCTTTCTTGCAGAGAAAGTCATTCAAGCGATTGTACCACATTCTTCCCGATCGCTTCAGCCCATACAAGGATTTCTCCAATTTCACACTTTATAGGTTTCTATTTGCTCTGTCTTGGTTCGGGATAGGGATACCTTCCGGTACTTTTATGTATATTTTCGAATCCAAGTTTTCATACAAATATGCTGTGACAACATCCATTAACTTCATTCTCAACTTCAAGTTGACTGCCATTGAGATCAAGTATCTAAAGGTAATTCCACCCATGACCGGAGAATAGGTTTCTTCATAATCAACCCTAGGACGTTGAGTGAAACCTTGAACAACAAGCCTTGCAATGGTTGTTGCTCTTTTCATAGATTCTCCTATTATTACAAAATTTATGGCCATTTCGTCATGGTGTGCTTCATGCACTTCTACTTGCTCTTCATTGCTATTTCCCATTCCAGGAGCAAGTTCCTTTAGTTTTTCTCCGCCAATGTGTGCGCACACATTATTTCCGGCGGCTTCTTCCAATTGAAGATTCAAATCTGGAATTGCCTTTTCCACAAGCTTCTTTCCAGTGCCAGGTCTCAACCGGCTCCCCTTCTTGCTTTGGGATATTTTTGTGATTGGCTATGGTAAGTCCTCTTGCCCAGTTTTCCCCAGACGTCTCCGGGTACTTTGGGTTTGAGAAGCCAGATTTCCTGTTCTTTTTCTTTGAGGCCTCTGAACAGGATGAGGGATACCTTCTACTTTCTTTGGTATTTCAGCCCTCTCTGGTGCATTTCTTGCTGGTTCATGCGACTTAACCACGCTCTTCAGATCACAAAAATGATCAGGCAGTTCATTTGCTAAACACTGCAAATCTTCTTGATTTGCTTCATTAGTGCGAGGGTCATACGCGGGGATCCCAAAGGAATGCCATATGATTTCCCGGCATTTTTCATCCAATGGTTCATTTCCTCCCCCTAATGACGGGAAAACGATCCTCGTCAAAGATGCAATTAGCGAATCGGGCTGTATGCAAATCTCCAGTCATGGGTTCAAAATACCTGATTATGGATGCACTCTCATAACCAACGTATATCCCAGACTTACGGAGAGGGCCCATTACAGTTCGCTGTGGGGGTGGTATATGTACATATACCATACAACCAAATTTTCTAAGATGGAAAATCTTCGGGATGACCTCTTGCACTAATTGTATTGGTGAATGGATGTTGTAGGCCGATGATCTATAGTTGATGAGTGCTGCTGCGTGCAGGACTGCGTGTCCCCATAAGTGTTGGGCAAGTTACAATTCTGCAAGAGCGGTCGGGCTATGAACTTAATCCTCTTTATTAGTGCTTCAGCTAGCCCATTTTGCGTATGGACGTGCGGTACAGAGTGTTCAACAGTTATTCCATTCTTTGTGCAATAATCATCAAATGCCTTGGAAGTAAATTAAATCGGCATTGTCCATTCGAATGGACTTCACGCAATGATCGTGAAAAGCATTCTTAATTCGATGATCTGCGAGATCGACTTTGCGAATGCATGATTCCTTGTTGACAAAGAAACATGTATGCGACCATTTCAAGGAAGCATCAATGAGCACTATAAATTATCGAACGGCCCGAGCAAGGGCTGAATCGGGCCGCAAATATCCCTCCTGAATGCGTTCCAGAATACAGGATTTCTTTTTGCACTTTCATAACAGAGGGTCTAGTTATTAATTTCCCGGTGGCACATGCATGGCACACAAAATCTTCATGATTCGGAAAATTTTTAACATTAATGCCATGACCTTATGAGTTGTTAACTATATTTCTCATCATTCTAAGACCAAGATGACCTAAATATACAATACCATAAAGGAAAATAATTCAGAGCTTCTAAAGAAGTATACACTGCGTGTGTATTGATTCTCATGTAGTACAACCCAGATTCATATGAGGGATATTTTTCTAATACCATTTTTTTTTCATATTCCGCGTGCTTCACAATGCACAAATGCTCTTTGTCATTTTCTTCATTGGTTTCTACGTGAAACCTATTGGCGCGGATATCATTGAAAACTTAAAAGAGTGCGTGTTGATTCAGGGTACAAAGGGCTTCTTCAATTACCAAAGTTGTACCCATTGGCAATATAATTGTGTCTTTTCCAGAGCCTATTATATGCGTATCGCTTCCTGCGATTTTCGTAATCCTTCCAGCGTTCTTCGTGATCGTCTGGAAGTATTTCGACTCTCTTAAGATGGTATTAGCTTTGCTTACTATCAACAATGCATATCTCCTCTATTTGGGCGCTACACAATTTCTCAATGAAAAGAAATATAATTCTAATCATACAGTGGCAAAGTAATTAAAAAACATTACTTGCAAATATAGAATACTGGAATAAAGAATAAATTGCAATTCTATTCATGAGAAAAGAAAATGTATGCTCTTCGAGAGCTTACAATTCATTATTCAAAATTCATTAACAACTACTGTTCTGTAGTCTGCAAAATTTCAGGCGAATTCAATCTTGCTGTGCTTAGAGCAAGATGGTGGACTTGAGCTTCTCGAACCGCTTCTGAAGTGCAGTTTATAACTCAAGTACACTCACCTCAGCCATATATTCATTCTTCAGAGTGGCTGAAAGGTGATGTCCGAGAAAGGGCAAAGTTTGATCATTTTGCTCGGCATTAGGTTGTGCGTCCTACGAGGACCCTAAGCCACATTTGGAGCTTCTTGCTCGCAAGCATGATCTTCAAATTTGATGCCCATGTGAGATAGTTCTGTCCATTCGGGGTCAGTTCTTCAAACTCACGTTTGACAATGCCAGATATTTGCATATTCACAAGATTCTTTCTTTAGATTACTTCGTGTAATATAATAGATAGTGGTTACAAAAATTCATAAATGCATAAAACAAATTCTCATGAATTTCCAGTAAACTAAAAGAAAACAATAATTGCAAGATTCATAAATACAAGATTCATAATTACGGGATTCATAAATGCAAGATTCATATATACACAGATTCATAAATATTCATAAAAATTCATAAATGCAGCTTCGTGCATGTATGTGATCGGCTTCGTGCATGCGATCAGATTTATGCGCGCGATCGACTTTATGTATGCCATCGGATTCATGTGCATGATCGACTTCGTGCATGCGATCGGATTCATATGCATGATCGACTTCATGCGATCTGTTTCATGTGCGTGATCGGCTTCGTGCAGGCGATCGGATTCATACGTGCGATCGGCTTTGTGTGCACGATCGGCTTCGTGCGATCGGCAAAGCGCGGCTTCATGCGTGCGGCGCTGTCAATTCCATGCACGTCGGCCTTCTTAGCGCGACGGTGGCCGCTTCGTGCGGCATGCTTGAATTTCCAATGAATTATATTAAGGTAATTTTTCATCATTACTTGATAACAGAAAATAAATTCCAACATAAATTAAATGCGATGTAATGCTAATTACAACTTATGTAACTCTCGTTGGTTGGGAGCGAAACAGTAATCTAATATCTCCGTCAATTCGACTCTTGGCCAGGTCAACCTGCCCCTAGGGCTCACATGAGGGAGGGAGCACTTCCCGTTTTCGGGTGCCAATTAAAGAACCAAGCCTCATGTGTGTTTTCCTAGACACCAATTGTCTCATGTCTGTTTATTCATTACCAAAATCAAATCCCAACCACTCAGGTTCTGTTGCCAATTAAACGTGCATGTAGTGATGGCTTCGTGCCCACGTACTGTTGCTTCGTGATAGGGCTTCGTGCCGATGTACTATAGCGATCTGTAGCTTCATGCTACGATCTGCGAAAGTTGTTGTGAACTTGTAGCTTCGTGCCACGTTGAAGAACACGGTACTTAGATGCGTAGATTAGATGCATACTCGTAGCTTCATGCCACGATTAGATGCATTCATACTATGTACTAGAGAAACACTGCGAACTCGTAGCTTCGTGCCACGATTAGATGCATTCATACTATGTACTAGAGAAACACCGCGAACTCGTAGCTTCGTGCCACATAGATGCGCGTAAAGAATTGAACGAGCTATTAGATTCAATCTTCTGTTTCTCACCTTTCCAATCTATTCTTCGGTAGGCTATCGCGTAGGATAGAGTCGCGTAGGACTTTTCTTTCGGCAATCCGAGTGGATGCCGGCTTGATGGCGAGTTGATTGCAGATCGGATCGGGCGATCAATCGCCGGTAGTAGTCGTTCGTCGTTGTCGACGATCCTTCACTTCTTGTCTTTTTCTCACCTTTCAATCTTTCTCCGGTAGAGCTTCGTGCTGATAACGTGTTAGACAACCTCGCTATCGAATAGTCCGGGGTTGCCTAATAGATCTAAACTGGAGAATAGAGAGAGAGGGAGAGAGACACAATATGAGGAGGAACTGTTCTGCTTTATTATTCTCATTGCTTGTGTGTACAAAGGGGTAGCCCCTGCCTCCTATATATAGCGGTTCTGCTTAGAGATAAGGAAGAGTCCATATAGGATACGAATCCGGTTTCCTAACACTACCAACTGAACACAATCTTTAAATTGCATGCACTGCATTGGCGGTTCCTGAAGCTCGACTAAAATATGTAACAGGAATTACTACACCACGCTAGATTAACGACGGGCACCGAAAGTTTAATTAGTACTCCTTTTTGATAAACTAGCAAATTTATCCGCGCAATTGCGCTGCTAGATGTTATGATATAATTATCTTTGATATATAACTATATTTTCTATAATTGTGTACTTTTTATATAACTCTAATATCTATATAGATTAATATGCACCGTTATAATTTGGTCCCATCAAAATAAGTGGTGGAGATTTTTGGACTCTTTCTTTTAAACTAAACTGTTATAGTATGGAATCCAATTTCTAATTTTTTAGCTATTTGTGTAATGCAAATGATACAAACTCTTTCTTTTAATCTAGACCGTTATAATCTGGATCCACCATGATCAATGGTGTAGTTCTTTCTTTTTTCCTCCGATTAATGTGGAAATTTTTAGCCTTGAGAGCGAACATGGTGGCTTCTTTTGCTTTTACTTTAATATTATAATAGATATAAGGCGTATTTTGACTTTACAAAAAATTAAGATTATGATAAAATTAAAAGAGATATGATAGAAAATGACTTACATACTCTTCTTAATTATCTTGAAAGATGAGAGATAATACTTTTTATGTAGGTGGTAATAAATAAATACACATGATTAAGAGAGAATAAATAGGTTATAGCATGATAGGCTTATTAAATCTACATATAAACTTTATATTTTTAAAGAAGATCATTCAAACGTAGACCTTGTATTTATCATCGGTGGAAGTACACTAGCTAGCTACTACAACCAAGAAACAGAATAATAAAATTACAAGTGTATATGTTTGAAACGAAATTATTTCAGTTGCTCCTAAACACATTTTCCAAATTTCTTTACCAATCCTACAATGTAAACATACATGGCTCTTAGCCTATGTACATCAGCTTTAGTCTATATGGAAGAGTGAGACAAGATGAGAGAGAAGAGAGAAGAAAGAAGAGAGTTGTCTCTTATTTAGACCCCGTTTGGTACGGTTCTAGATTCTAGTAGAAACGGAAACGGTTCCAAATTCTTGGTAGAAACATTTTAGGTAGAATCAGAATCACTTTTTGCAAACCGTTTGGTATGGTTCCAGATTCTAGTAGAAACGGGGTTGAGGGCGATTCAGCCCCGGTGTGGAAAAAGAAGAAACGTTCCGAGTTTTAGCCCGTTTGGCTAGGTTTCTCCTAGATTCTAATAGAAACAGCTCGGTTACAAGTTGCTAAACGGGACCTTAATAACCAGCTTTGCACGAAAGTATAGGTAGATTATTTATGTTCAAAAGAGAAGAGATGGTTATTACACAACATCTAGAGGCCTTTCAGAGATAATTATTGTATAAGTTAATTTTTAACTTATTATTAGACGGTAGTGAGTTTTATTATTGTACATACTATAATGGTTGTGGAGGAAAAATAATGGTGCTGTGTATGCACGGGAGCAGCAGGCGAGTAGGGAAACGTTGGGAGTTTGGATGGTGGGGTTGCTGAGCCTGAGCGTGTCGTAGCAGAAAAGAAGAAGAGGAGGTTGGGGCCTTGAATGCCGGGCGGACATGTCGGGTCACAGTCAGGGACGACGGATCGGTCGTATCCATTGGGCGCCAACGCTGGGTGTTGCCGCTGCGCTGCTGCTTTCAATTGGTTTTATCGAGGTGGCCGCGTGCCTCTCTCTCTCTCTCTCTCTCTCTCTCTCTATACAGCAGCACACAGTCTCTGCCTCTGCCTGCGTCGCGTTTGTTTGACATGATAAGACCTCTCTCTCTCCCCCCTAGCCACTGTTGCATCTCTGCATCTGCAATTTTGCTGCATGCATCACTCATCCCGGCTCGCCCCCCTAGTTAGTACTAGCTTAGCTGCTGCTATGCTACTCGGTCGCTTATTGTTTCGCGTTGGGGCGCCCCCCAATCATAGCGTGATGGAGTGCCTCATCATTCATTTCCAGTTTATGCATGCCCCCCCCCCCCCTCTCCTCTCTCTGTGTTGCTCAAAGCTTTCTTGGGCCGTGTGTAGTCTTCATCGATCAGAGATTCTTCGGCTTGAGAGCCGAGCTTATTCAGAAAGAACCAGTGACTGGCCTAGCTACATGATATATTGAGGCAGTCGTTAATTAAGCTTGGTTTCCTGATAATGACTGATGTACTGTTATTACGATGCCTTTGGCAATTGCATTCACTAGCTTGTTGCAGCAGGAGTATGTGCCGATCGAAGTAGTTACTGAAGTAATATGCTGAAGCAGTAGTTCACCTGCAAACTAATTTTTTTTTTCGAAACTTAGGACAGGAGCACTGTCATTTCATTAAGAAGGAGAAAAACCTCCGAAGAGGGAAATACAAAGGTTTCCGCCAAAAAGCAGAACAAACTCAACCCTCGGCCACCACTGCCGAGCTCACCCGCCAACGCGGAAAACAGCCTAAACAAAATCCTGCGCCGCCCACGGCCACAACAACGAAAACCCCACCGTCCTGAGCGCTTCTAGCACCGACGCCTCAGACTCACCATCCTGCACCTCTCCGGCGACCTCCAAGCACCGCCAAGGTCGCCACAACACCGCCGCCTGACGATCAGCCGGCTCCTACAGGCTTCCTATGCCTCCTCCTGGCTCCAGAGCTCCGACCTCCTGCTTCTGGTTTCTTCACCTCGACTCGGCTTCTGGTTTCCTGCAAACTAATTTGCCGTCTGTAATTCTTGATTCATGTCGTCAAGCTATGAAACGTGCTGTCCGTGCTGCTAGCTAGCCATCTAATTGGACTAGCGTTACATCGCATGCATGCATGCACGCACGCATGGGTGAACCCTGTATTCTATAATACCAGTAGCTATACATTGCGTACATACAAGTACTCGTATTCTTCATGCTACCAGTAATTGATCTCCTCGATTTTGCCTTTTCTTTTCTAGAGAGAGAGAGAGAGAGAGAGAGAGAGAGAGAGAGAGAGAGAGAGAGAGAGAGAGAGAGAGCATTACGGGGATGGCAACAGTAAGATGCTTCAGAGTGAGTGCATGCGAATTTGAACGCAATTTAAAACAAGGTTGTGAATTGGGGCAAGTGGCGTGGGTCAGTCTCTCTCAGAGAGTATGTCCTGTCCTGTGTGCTCGATCAGTGGAGTTGCGGAGCCAGCACAGCGTAGCTAGCCGCTGCATGTAAGCAGGCAGCAGGCGTGTGTACATGTGGATGTGCGCCCATGCATATAGTATGCGTTTGCATGGACGCATGGATCCCGCGGAAATCACGCAGAGCTGGAATCTTGGTCTACGCACGCCTCACACGTTCAATCAAGCAATCTCAGTTTGCGCGCTACGTTGCTTGTCGTGCTCGATCGTTGATTAATTTCCTGTACTGCTAGCTGAATGCCGTCCAGGGAGCCGTGCTGCTTGCCCTTCGTGCTACGATCGAGCACATGCATACTTATGTTTTGTCAAGTGCGCTTCCGACGGCTTCGAGTGGTCTTCCAGCAGGTACGATACTTTTGACAGATCCAATCCGTAAGACCCAGTCCCTCGATCACTGATCCAAACAATTAAGCCTAAGGGTTGGTATATACTGCCAGCCACGAATCGATCTCCGAGCAAAGTACAGATGTATGGTTACAAAATAGAGCAACTTTCCATTAGAATTTGGAGGGCGGCTCCAAAAGGAAATTAAAAGGGTATATATATACACTCGTATATACATAGTGCAGTGCAAATTCAAGAAGGTCGGTCGGGCTCGGTAGTTCTGAAGATCCGTGTCGCATCAGTTCATACAAAAATGAGCTCGAGGAGTTGGGCACGGACATCAATGGCGGCAGGAAACAGGAAATAGCTAGGCAGGTAGCTAGCGAGGAGGGTAAACGCTTGTTGAATCAAGGCTTTCCAGGCCAGGTCACCTCAGCTGGGCGCGTCCATCCATAAGATAACCACATGCCGTCGTGGACCGACCCAACCTCCTGAAAAGATTTGACTTGAGCTCCTTCCTACTCCCACGCACCTTTTCCTCTCCGCTTTTCTTTATTGCGATTGACGCAGACAATTGCATGCATGCATATATCCATGCATGCACGGTGGTCATAGGGTTGTTCCCCCAAGTTGACAAATCTGCTGTTTCAAGGTTGCAACCGCATGCATGCATGCATGCTTGCTCGTGTTTATCTGGAGATTATTGATTTCTCGGAGCATGCATGCATGCTTGCTCGTGTTTATCTGGAGATTGATTTCTCGGAGCATGCATGCATGTTTGCTCGTGTTTATCTGGAGATTGATTTCTCGGATCAATGGTGGCACACGTCGACGCTTCCGATTGATACTACTACTCAGTAGTAGTACACTGCTGCGTGAGATTTCTTGTTTGTAGCTCAACGTCGACCTGTATAATGTAGCTACTGGTGGTATTTTGTTCGTACGTACGTGTTCTAGATTGACATCTAGATCTGTAGTAGACAAGAACATCTAAGGCTTAACACCGGAGTAACTTCACTTCTACACGTATAGCTCGTCCGTTCTTTCTTAGATATCATTTTATAATAAGCATTTGGATTTGTCACGTACCTAGAAATATGCCTCTTTATATAGTTACATTTTTAATAATGTTTATAAGATATAATTAATAAAACGACTGTCAAAGATTTGTCACGTGAAGATTATGTCGATGTCTAAAACGATGATGAGGAGAAAAAAAGAGAGGCAGCAGTAACTCCTAGCTGGAAATTACCATACGTGCTAACCACTATACGTTTAACATTTTCACTAGGCGAGGGTACTAGCTAGGCATTGGGTAGTGCTGTTTCACTTGGGTTTCATGAACAACTGAGCAAAACTACAGCTAGGGACTCAGGAACCAACGTATATATTGATGCATCAGTCAATGTAGCAGCAACAAGAATTGGCATATAGAACTTATTTCTTTCTCAAAATTGGCTCTTGGGCACTACATTTGGAATACGTTTGATTATAATTTGGCTCAAAGACACTATAAAATATATTGTAGTTATTTATCACAACACACTCTGGCCGTTAAAATAATACTGTTTTGATTTAGAAGAGGGTAGAGTGAAAAGTCTTCCTTGGAACTAAATTGAGCTCTCCTATCCATGCCTGTGTGGTACGTGTGAGGGGCATCGACAAATGTCCTTTTAGTTTTTTTTTTTCCAATGGGAAAATGACTTTTTACTTTCTTTCTCTTTAAAATTTAAAATAGTACTCTCTCTGTCCAGATCTACTTTTATTTGCCACATAGACTAATGCATATTTCAAGTGACTAAAGTACCCTAGTTCCTCCCTTAGAGTACAATAGCAAAGACCACTACTTACTCTATCTCTCATCCATATCATCTAGAGTAAATAAAAAACCATCTTATACAGTAACTGTCTCTAAAGGTTGTCTCTAGATACTGTACAATAACTATCTCTTCTCTCTTGTACATAAATAATCTACTTATGCTCGCATGCAAAGCTGGCTGCTAAATACTCCCACATAGGACAAAGCTGACATGTACAGGTTAATAGTAAGCTGAGATATCCTTATTGTACTTGCTTTTAAATACTCCATCCGTTCACTTTTATAAGACTTATTTTTTGAATAGTCTTGTTCACAAATATAAAACTTGCATATAGCTTTAATGAGGCCTTTCTTTCTATACCCCTATTTATTCTCTCTCAACCATATGCATTACCACCAATGCAAAGTATATCTTTTATCTTCTAACACAATTAAGTAGGACATCTAATTAAGTCATCTTTTCTTGTACCTTTCTTAATTTAACACAGACTTAATTTTATTTAAAATTAAAATATATCTTATAAAAATGAACGAGGGAGTATTGTGTTACCGCTTTAATCTCATAGTGCCTCTTTTCAACAACCCAGACGTCTGCATGCAGCCAAGCGGCATGCATAGAGTAATTACTAGCGGCAGCCATCAAACAAAGAAGTTAATGCATGCCATGCAGCTGGACCGTTACCAAGGACATTAGAGGGGAGAAATCACACACACAAAAAACTGCTTGGAAAGATGTGTGCACATTGTATAACTAAACAACAGAAGGCAAAAAGGGCGTCTATCCTGGAGGGAGGGAGGGAGGGAGTATTATTTTAATGATCAAAGTGTGTCATGACAAATGTCCATAATTTTACAGTGTCCCTGAGCCAAAATATTACTGATCCATCTGTTTGACTATATTTATCCACAGTCTATCATGCGCACAGATCAACGAAGCATTAAGTCTAAGAAAAAGTTACTAATCTCTTCCTAAACATATATTTAAGCATTGATAAGGGTGGAAATATTGCAATAGTTACACTCTTGATTTGCTCAATGGATAAATATTTTGAAAGGGATTCTCGAGAGAGTATTATACCGTGTGTTTCCGCAGATACCAACCAAGTAGAGCGCTGAGGAGCCAATTTTGCCTGATTCGTTTTAATCCTATGCGTGCATGACACTGTAACCAAATGGCTCAATTCATTTGCAAGAGAACCATATGCTCGACATCTTTACTGATTGACCACCTTTTGTTTTGGCTCATGTACTACAGATCCAATCAGGTCGTACCTATGGCATCCAATCCAGGGAAAGAAACTATTCGAGCTAGGAGAGAGCAGATCAAGCCTCCATAAATGCATGGTCCATACATATATATATAACATACGCGCTCTCTTTACACTTTTTGAGGCATAACAAAAGATTAAACCTTTCTTAACCTTGGCCGGCCGGCCCCTAGCTAGATAGCTAGCTCATCAAGCACACACCATGCATCAGAAGCAAGCAATGCGCGTATGCCCTTTACGAAAGCAAGCAAGCTACCTCTTGCTCCTGCCTGCTGCCTTTGATAAAGCCTATCTGTCTATCTCTACCACGCACACAAACACACACGCACCCATGTCTCTCCCCTTTTGCACTTTGTTCCTAGATCAACGGTTGTCTTATCTTATTCTTTCCTCCTAGCCTCTTTTGCTTTCTTCTAGCTTTGGTTCCCTCCTCAGCTACGTGCATATGGGGCACACATGTGTATACATCTGATCTGATCACATATGGCTACTTAGACACACACGTACTTCGGTCCATCTACAGCTTGCAAGCCGTCATCGCGTCCAATCCAATCTCGATCGATCGACACATCCACGATGGATCGGACGGATTACATCCGTCCTAGCGTGAAGTCGAGGTTCGGTTTCTTGGCGCTTACCATCTCCGACAGCCGGAACAGCGACGAGTTCAGGTCAGAGGCATCGTCAAGGTTTTGTGACTGCACGTCCTGCAATGTTGAGCGAAAGGAAAAAGGGTCAAAAGATTGCGATGATGTGATAACTGTACCAACTGATTGCTCCAAAATGTTGCCGACAATACGAATTGATCATAGCTCAACAGGACGCTGTCGAAAGATGCATGCACGAACGAACGAATGAATGCTATTGCACTAATAGCATAGCATCATGGCCATTGGCGAGATATTGGAGATAATGATGAACTTGGTTTGGAATGTGGGTACCTCCAAGGATTTGATGTCGCCGGGGGTGGCATCTCTTGATTTATCATGGAACCAGGCCCCTCTGCTGCTTAAGCAAAGAGAGAGGAATTAAATTATCACTTTTTTTAACCATGGATTGATGAGAGAATCAAATGCCTATATATCTATATCTTTTCATCAGTGGGAGTCCATTGCAAGATGAGAGAAAAAGGTAGGGAACAAAGCAACACCAACTTTCACTGTTAAGATGCTGTAAATGACAAGCTAACTTTGTCAGAGGGACTAATCGCGGAGGTAAAGCTGTGTATGCTTATACCACTCTCCCATGTGATATGGCACACTGATCAATGCCTGCATATACGTATGCACAGCGATGCACATACATGTAGCTGCTAGGAAAGTTCATGTACGCGGCTACAGTACCATACACAGTCTACAAGTACTCTATTACGTGTGTAGTGTGCACGCATGCATGCAATTGTACAAACATATATGTAAAAGAACTAGATCACGAGCCTGCATATATCATGCTGCTTCTGATGTAGTTTCTGATCAAGATTCTAGTGGAGACCTATATTGTCTCTTTGTAGCATAGTATACCGGATTCATGTTCGTGGTTCATCATTTTTTTAAAATTTTCATTACAAACATGAACCCCACATATTAAACCGGATTGGGTTCAATAAATCCGTTTCGCGATTCGTGAGGGTTTAGAACGAATCTGATAACTATAATTTGTAGTGGCGGAAAATATGTGCCCTTTGCTATAGCTAGATGCATATATTAATCTACGAGCTTAATATATTCGAGAGATGATTGCACCATCATGGGGAGCAGATGGAACAAAGGCATGACCACTGGTGCTTTTTGTGAGCACTCGGAGGTGGTTGATATGGCAGTAAGAAAGAAAATGAGACAAAGGAATAAGTATTGTTTTGCTTAAAGCAGGTAGTAGGCTGGTTTGAATCTAAAAGATGTCGGAACTGTGCATTGGCTGACTCTTCTTTGACATAGCTATACTAATACACTCCATTGTGTACTGTTACATTTAATTTTTGAAGAATACATGTATGTAGAGATGAGAGATGAAGAGCCCAAACATGTCTAATACCACAATATATATGTGTGTACTAGGGAGTACTTTGTTGCTTTAGCACTCTACAGGAAGTTACCAGCAACTTTTGACCTGTAAGGACTCTGGAGTTATATCGATATGGACAGTATTTCCTGCCTCACGAGAATGTTAGCTAGCTGCTTCCTTTGTTATTTCGCCTGAAACAGCAGGAAGTACGGAAACAGTGTGGAGTAAATCTACAGTGCTAGGTGATGGTAATAATTATTAATAGCTAGCCCCACTAGGAACATTTAGTTTACCATGGTGCATTGTGGAAAAAGGGCCCCATATATCGTGAACCTTTAAGGTTAATTTAGTGGTAATTCGCATGTAGGTCATCACCAAACTGAAATGGTAAATGAATGCATGTGATATAGCATCAGAATCAACTCAAGTGTAACAATTTACAGTTAACGACTAAACAAGCAATGGCATTTTATGTCACCTTGAAGAGTTGTTGCTCCACAGAGCACACATGTTGGAGCCATGCTCGTTCCCATCAAGATTTGATTGCTGAACAGAAGACTCAGACCCACTGGTGTTGGTGATATCAAATAAGTTGTCATCAGGGATATCTATAATTGTTTTTGCTTGCCCTGAAAATCAGTAATAATCAAATATCCATCACTGCTGCTAAACAGTAGTCTGATTTCTTTTTCACAACTGATCATACCATAGGAGGGAGCAGCTGGCTTGTGATCAGTGGTCTTGATGGTCCGATACATCTGCAAAGAATTAACCATGGATGTTGATCAAAACACCAATATATATCAAATATCTTACTTATGACCAATTACCTTAGTTATACTAACGCATAAACATGGATAAAGGATTGGCAAGCAAGGAGTACTAAAGTCAAAGGAGTACAGGTCTACAAGGAGGCCAATAAATAAGGCTGCATGCACAAATGGGGCATTGATGACTGGATCAGCACTGTGCAGCATGCATGCAGGGGCTCAAAGGGTAAAATTAATTATTGAGAAATGATGTTGGGTTGTACTTGCCGTCTGTTATTGGGCAGTATGCGTATCAATGTGCTGCGTCTGCGCGCTTGTGTGGTGTAGTATGCATGTAGGTAGCATGAATGCATGATCCACACCTCCCCCCGGTATTGTCTTTTAATGGTATGCGTTGCGTCGCATGTTTGTGTGCTGCGTCTGCTGATCTCGCTCGAGTTTTTATTAAAAAGCTGCTCCCCGTGCAGGAAAAGCTACAGCTTCTCTCTCTCTCTCTCTCTCTCTCTCTCTCTCTCTCGCCAAGGAAGGGCTCTGCAGGGGTGGCGGTACGCACGAGAGGGAAATTTACTGCTCAGCAAGTGAACTGTAAAATGACTATTCCATGCATGAGCTGCAACTGCAAGTGAAACTGTAAAATGAGAGAAAAGATCGAGCTTTTCCAGATAGAAATGAGTAGCCAGTACATGTGTGTTTGGCATTCTCTCTTCCATATCACGGTCCTATCTATACTCCTTGTTTGGTTAAAAAAAAATATTTCAAGTAGATCTCTCTACGTTAAGGACAGGACAAGCGAAGATTAGGTAAAAAAAAAAACGGGAGAAATATATAGAGGTGTATTTCGAGCTCACTACTGGTAATTAACTAAGTGCTGCTCCCCTCACCTGCAAGTGAGACTTGACATGGGCTAATGTTAGATCCTTCACGTCCATTAGCTCAAGAACTGACTTGGGTGTTGCTCCTGCAGAATCAAAAGCAACAGTATTAGCAAATTTACTGTACACAACCATTCGCCAACATAGCTTAGCTAATCTGTACTATGCCAAGAACCATGCATCCTTGTGTAGCTGCTAGACGAATCTAACAAGAATCAATGAAGGGAAAAAATATGAGCGCGCGCGCACAGGCGGAGCAGCACTTACTCTCGTGCCCTCCGAGCAGCTCGACGGCGTGGACGAACCGCGCGTGCAGCGACGTCGTCCACCGCATCCTCGGCGCGCGAGAGCCCCGCTTGGCCGGCGGCGCCGCCAGCCGCAGCGCGGCGGCCTTGCCGGGCGACCTTGGCCCGCCGGCCGTGCCGATCGCGTCGTAGCAATGCTGCTGCTGGTGGAGGTGGCTCTGGAGGAAGGGGAGCGGCTGCGAGGTGTTGTACACGGGGATGCCCCGGATGGGCCTCATCCGGGCCAGGTCCTGCAGGCTGTTCACCTCCTGGATGATGGGCTGGGTGTGGTGCAGGAACTGCAAGCCGCCGAGGTTGTTGCCGGCAACCTGATGCGCGGTGGCCGCCGGGAGAAAGCCCCCGCCGGCTGTCGGTGCCGAGGAGGAGGTGGTGGTGGTGATGGAAGGAGTTGTGGTGACTGCTGCTGCTGCGGTGGTGGTGGTGGTGTCAAGAGCCCTCTTCCAAAACCCTAGGTCCATTGGCTTGGTGGCAGGGGGAGGGCTGATTTGGAGCTGCAGGTCAGGGTGTGATGGGAACAGCTCCATTAATCTCGATCTTGTGTTTCTGTAGCTTTGCAGGAGCAAGTGGTATGTGTAGCTAGAGAGAGAGAGAGAGAGGGGGGGGGGGGGGATATGGTTGAATACTTGTGCTTGATTTGGCTGTAGGTTTGGATAGGGAATTGAGGAGGAGGAGGATTTCTTGCTGCTTGGTAGCTAGAGAGGGGGAGAGGAGGTCAGGAAAGGGAAGAGGGGGAGGGGTTAAGAGGGAGTGAAGAGAGTTGGAATGGAAAGGACGGGAGTGTGTGTGTGTGTTAGCGTGTTGTGCGAATGAAGAGGAGGTGTAACTTGTTGCTTGGAGGTGGCCTAGGATGGAAGATATAGATTGATCTTTACTTCCACACCATGAACCTCCTTTTACTTTCTTTCTACTCGGCCACTTTCTTTTTTTTCTCTCCTCCTCTTCTTTCTTCTTCCACACACACACACACACACACTCTTTTAGGGGTGTTTGGGGGCAGATTGCTGTGGGAAAATGACACTTTTGATTGGGATGTATGCTGTGTGAGGAAAGGGAAGGGAACGTGAGTGGTGAGGTATCGTTCCCTTTTCAGGTTATATGCTCTCTTCTTGTTCTTTCTGTTAATTAAGGGCAATACAATTGAATTACTGTCCGCAAACTACTTGCACTCTTGCATGCACCATTTGCTGCGTAAACTAAAAAAATACGATAGTTCATAGTATATCGTAGTTTTTTATAGTAAGAAATTGAGAGTAGAATGATATGTAGTCAACCTTCCTGTATATATGAAAAAAGCAGTTATTCCTTACCACTAAATTCGATACCATAGGAACACTGTAGCAGTATGAAACTGACCTCCTTTGATGTAAGAGTAAGTACAATAGCGAAGTACACTACTTACTCCATCTTCCATCCATATCATCTAGAGTAAGCAAAAAGCCAGCTTGTATAATAATTATATCTAAGAGTTATCTCTAGATGTTGTACATAGTCTGTCTCTAAAGATTGTCTCTAAGGATTTTAACTCACCCAAAGACAATACTAGAGACACTTCTTCAATAATTGTCTCTAAAATTATTCATCTTTATTACTCCCTCCGGTTTGGTAATATCTGTCGTTTTGGACATCGACACGGTCTTCAAAACACAACTTTGACCGCTAATTTTTATTATAATATATTTATAAAACCCAATAAAATTATAATATTATGAAAGTACTTCTCGAGACAAGTCTACACATATAATTTTTATGTATCCAATTTAAATATTTAAAAATATATTATTAGTCAAAGTTTCGGAAGTTTGACCATCACTATATCCAAAACGACAGGTATTACCAAACCGGAGGGAGTATATTTTCTCTCTCATACTTTATTACTTTTTGAGTTGGTTTGCGTGACCAGGTTGTCTCTTGCATAAGAGAGGCACATTTTCTTTCCTCACGTCCTCTCTCATTCATGTGGGATTTTGCTTACATGGTATATCTAAGAAATAACTGAAATGGTACTATTGGAGATGTCCTAAATAAGTGCCAGTTTTCTTATCTCTTCTCTTTTCTCCCTCTTCTATATAAGACAAAGCTGATGTGTACCGACACTAGAGCAAATCTTGTGGTTTAAAGGCTCACCGAGCTGCTCGTCTCACCCTCTTTGACGATCATACACGTACACTGCTTCCATGCCTTTTGACATGTTAACGGACTGTACTTATTTATATGCAATGATTCGTAGTGCCCTGTCCGTTTCAACCTTCTCACATTTGATTGTTGTATTCATTTCAACTTCCCAACTTTTCAGCGTAGTAGTTTCTTTCTCGTGCATGCACCTATATGTATGTCACCAGTTGTACTTGGCAGTGAGCTATAGATGCATGTGTGTATTCTCCCAACCGGTTCAATACACAGTAGACACGTACGTACGCTCGAAAAAAAAAGGAGCAATTGATTTGAAGCAGCTGATCGATACAGCACCAAAACACATTCAAGGGGTTCTTTGTTATGCACTCGATCGGCTCCATGTCTCCCAAAGTTAAATCTCCCAATCAAATCAGCAAGTAGCTAATTAAGCCAAGTGGTAGAAGAGCTAGCTAGAAGCTACCACCCCTGTTCCCAATTACTACTATAACTACTCTAACCAGTAGAACTACATGTAGCGATCGAGCGTTTAGCGTGGGCACACGCGTAGAGCCAGGGGAAGCAAATGCGAGTTGTCAGAGTACGCGAGGAACGGATCGAACCCGTCCGCGGATTTCCATTTTTTTTTAATACGAATTGATCCGGACACGCATGCGTGCATGTGTGCGTTGGTTCGATCGATAGGACGATCCGGCCCAGGAGGGAGCTTAAATACGCTGCGCGAAAGCGCCCTACTGTCGGTCTGACCACGCGCACACGCACACGCGCACGCGCACGGCGAGATCGATCGATCGATCGGCCCGGCCGGTAGATTGGATCTGCCGCGCGCCGCACGTACAGCGTGGATCGTTGTATTTACCGGCTTCAATTCAATTCAATTCAATTCAATTCCGCCAGGGCTTAAAAACCAGGGATCTCCATGCGAGTACCCCATTAAGTGCGAGGTGAACATTCCCTCCAGCTAGCCGGGGAGTCGTCACGCATGGCATGGCTTGATTGATCCGTCGGTCAGGTCGATCTCGCACAGTAATGTGACAGATGCCTCTGCGATACGATAAGTACGCGTAAGCTCTATCGGGCTCAGGTAGTACATATATGAATGCGATCACACGCGAGGCTGTAGCGAGCAGTCATGGTAGTAGATATAAGGACGGCGGATAACGAGCGAGAGCTAGGGAATCATTTGATTTTTGGAGGAAAAAAAACGATCGACTGTTATCTATTGGCAGATGTCAACTGTGCTAATTAGATCTCCAGGCACCGACAATAAGGTAGCGTTCATTTATTTCTGTAATACTGTTATTCCTTTGTGCTTATTATAAACACGGAGAGAATTAAACAAACATGCATGCAGGGGTCCCTGATTTTGAGCATCCATCGAATTGTTGCTTTCCTCGACAAAAAATGGTAATTGCCGTTGCAGCCACATTTCCCCCCGAACCAATATGCCCATTCGTGCACTAAGAACATGTACAATGTGCTGACATCAGCTGTCTATAACAGATGCCACGTAAGATTTTTGATGAGGTGGAAGAGAGAGAAGGAGGAGAGAGAGTAGTCGTCCTTTCGTTAGAGAAAAACTACTCTACGCTATACCGTGCAAAGCACATTTAACGGGACACCATCCAATCGTCTGCTTTTTAGCCCATTAATTAATTGAAGTCCATCTGCATTATTTTTGTTCGTGACGCAATGCCACACAACTCTTATCCCATCCATTCATTATCTCTCCGTCTCTGACGCTGGCGAATGGCTAAGGCATTGATGTCGGTGTGGAGGAAGGTGACCGCGAGGCCCCATCACTCACGCCGGCGACCTCCACTGTAGCACGACCTAGCACAGTGATTTCCCGTGCACAGCAAAACCTTGCGCAGTGATTGCCCCTGCCAGACATCCATAGATCCATCTGAAACTTAACACTGAAACTCATAAAACCTTTGAAACTTAACACATGAAACTTACTGAAATATAGTTATAAAAACCAAACTTATCTGTAAAACCTGATGAAACGTATCTGTGAAACTGGTTCATGGAACACTATGAAACCCGGTAAAAACTATCTTCATGTAAGGCATCATAAAAATTAATGAAACTGAATTATCCGGGATGAAACACTATGAAATCTTATGAAACTTGTCTGTAAAATGTTGTGAAACTTAACACTAAAATTTATGAAACCTTTGAAACTTAACACATGAAACTTACTGAAACATGGTTGTAAAAATCGTGATATGTTGTGAAACTTATATGTGAAACCCCTAAGACAGCCTGGTTGATTGAAACACTATGAAACCTGATGAAACTTATTTGTGAAACATCATGAAACTTAATGAAACTGGATTATCCGGATGAACCACTCAGAAACCTCATGAAACTTGTTTGTGAAACTTAACATTAAAACTCATGAAACCTTTGAAACTTAACACATGAAACTTACTGAAACATAGTTATAAAAACCAAACGTGTATACCGTTCCCTGCCTATCTACGGCATACCGTAGGGTAGTCGCACTCTTTCGTTAATAGACGGTCTTATAGACGGCTTTAGACTGTTTGTACCATTGTATAGACAGTCTATTAGTTGTATGAGAGACCATTACAGACGACTATACAGATGATCCATTGTATAAGTTATCTTTAGTGTTGTCGGTAGATGATGTAGAGATGCATTATAGACAGTTACCGTCTATACCACTGTACATGCTCTAAGACCCCGTTTGTTTCGTCTTTTTCATCGGCTTAAAAGCCAAAAAGCCTAAGCCCAAACAAACGAGTAACTTTTAAGCCGTGCTTTAAAAAAGCCTAAAGCCCCTGTGTAACTATAGGCCAAAAGCCAGATAAAATGAGCTTTTTTGAATGAAATAACCCTTTGCAACTAAAAGTCTCCAAAATTACCCACTAAATGCCATCATATATAAATCAAGAATTCCTTCCCCATCTCATTTAGGGTATTTTATATTTTCCATCTATAAGCTATACCATCCAACCCATTAATAAAGTCAGGTAAGCCAAAAGGCTAGCTTTAGCCAAAAGCTAAAAAACCTAAGCTGAAAAAAACAGGGCCTAAACTACGCATATAAGTAGCGAAAGCAATTATTCAACGACTAATTTGAGGTTAAACACAAACTAAAAAAAAAAATAAGAACACCCTTTTGTGATGTCGCATGTCATTTTCTCTATCCACTTATCCCTTTCCATCTTCGCTACTCATTTCCCCCACCTCATTCTTCCTCTCTAACACAAAATTTTAAATTTTGATAATTTTAACTTTACAAATTTTAAATAGGAAGCTTCAAATAAAAATTTCAACTCAAATAATTTTAAATCAAAAAATTTCAACTCGAAAAATTTCAACTTAAAATTTTCAAATTAGGAAGTTTTAGCAAAAAAGTTTCATCTCGAAAAATTGTAAATAAAAAATTCACAAATTAGAAAGTTTCAGATCTGAAAGTTTTGACACAAAAATTTCAAATCGAAAAGTTTCCACCCCGAAAACTTTTCAATTCAAAAACTTTTTTTTTTGAAAACTTTCCAACCAAAAAACTTTTGGTTCGAAAAATTTCAATTCAAAACACTTTTGAGTGGTTGAAAATTCTTATTTAAAAACTTAGAGAAAAAAATTAAAAATTAAAACTATTTTAAGTGTAAGGGAAAGGGAATATCCAACCTATTACAATTGGGAGGTTTCCCGCAAGGGAGCCTCCCCACATGTCCTTCCTCCCATTTTTGCAAAAAAACACCTATATTTCTCCAAATTACAGATAAGTCCTTTCGAATTACGAAGAGGTCCTTTGTGATTTTTTGTGACGGGAAGAAAATCGCGCCGATATTGCGTTTAGGTCCCTCGTTTGTTAATTTACCGAAAAAACTCCCGTTGAATAGAAATCACAAACGAGCCTTTTTCTAATTATCCGGGATAGCGGTCAGGTCCAAATAAATTGCGAATAGGTCCCCGGTTTTTACATCCAGGTCCTTTCTCTGTTTTCTTCGAAAAAAATATTTTCGTCAACAGAAAAATGTGTACTTTTTTCCAGCTCGGTTTCTAAGGTTTCTCGAGGCTCAAAAAATTCGAAAAATACGTCTCTGTCTACTTTTTCTCCGGAAAAAAACGCAGGGTTATTTTTCGTTCGCGCACTGCGTGCGCATTTAAAAATACGTCTAGATTTATTTTTTCTCCGAAAAATTATTTTTGCTCCAGAAAAAAACGCAAAATCGTATTTTTTACAGCTCGATCTCTAAGGTTTCTCGAGCCCCCCCAAAATTTGGAAAATACGTCTATGTCTACTTTTTCTCCGGAAAAAAAAACGCAGAGTTATTTTTCGTTCACACGCGGCGTACGCATTTAAAAATACATATAGATCTATTTTTTCTTCGGAAAAAAAAACACAAAATCATTGTCCGTTCACGCGCGCGGCGTGCGCCGCATACTTTTTCCCTAGCACAGTCTCTAAGGTTTCGCGAGCCTACAAAAATTTTAAAAATACGTCTAGATCTATTTTTTCTCCGAAAAAACGCAAAATCATTTCCCGTTCACACACGGCGTGTGCCGCGCTTACGTCCTAGTATAATAGGAAAGTGGGGATGAAGAGAATGATAACAAGTTTTGTGACGAGAGAGACCTCCAGAGAAGAGAAGAGAAGTGAGGTAAGTAAAAAGGTGATACCAGAGAGAGAGAGAGAGAGAGAGAGAGAGAGAGAGAGAGAGAGAGAGAGAGAGAGAGAGAGAGAGAGAGATGCAGTTCTCTTATGGGCTGTTTGGTTGCCATCTCAGCTCAGCCAGGCTGGTGGGAGTCAGGATGAGTGGATGCAAGGAGATGTTGTTTGGTTGGTAGTATGAGGTTGGACAGGCTGCACACAGATGTTGTTTGGTTGGCTGCACTGGAATGGAAGTGTGATAGGCAAATTCAAAAAAGAGATGAAACAAATTTTAAAAATACTAGAAAATCAATAATTTCACAAACGAAAATAAAAAGTTTTAAAATATATTCTAGAAAATCAATAAATTGAAAAACTAAAATTTTAATCTTTTGAAATTTATATAGCAAGTATGGTCTAGTTTTGTTCGAAAAAATATCAGGAACACATAGGTCAAATCGGTTCGTTGATCGGAGATGTTAATCAAAAGATATAGCAAAGAAAAGAAGAAAACTAGATAGTAAATGTTGATGTCAGCATGCATGCATGGCTCAGCAGAGCCTGGCTCTTGGAAACGGTGGATTTTCTCGTTTCCCTAGAGCCAGGCTGAAAGGGGTTTTTGCATCTGTAAAGCCAGGTTGAGTTGAATGAGAAGACAACCAAACACCCATCTTTTGTATCTGCAGATGCAAATCTCTTTAGATGCAGCCAACCAAACAGTCCATTAGGGTCTATTTGTTTATTTGTACCAAGTGGTATATGTATGAGATAGTTCAAAAAAAATCATTCATATATCTGGTGCTTGAATGGAACCATCTCATCCTAAATGGTGAGGAACAAATTAAAAAATATTCCCTATATATGCTGAATCATTCTATGCACCCAAAATAATAGAACAAAATAGTATACAACCATCCCATCTTATTTAAATTTATTTCACCAATCAAACGCACCCTCAGCCGCTTTTGCGTGGCATGTGAGAAAACCTACAGGTGCAATATATTGCCTCGCTGAAGCAGCTACAGGAACGATCTCCAACACGCCATGTGCATGGATGGAGACAGCAGCGGCCAGCGAGACCAACCCCTCGGACGGAGTTGTAAATGCGAACTGGAGGCACATAATGCCCAAGGAGTGGGTGACCTGCATAGATTGTAAATGCCCACTACCCTGTGCGTGGGTCGTGGCCTGCTGGACCCACCTATCATACGGTTCCCTCCTGCATGGCCCCCATTGTCCGTGGCGTGGTCCAACTACCGACGGTCAAAATTGCACCTTGCCCACAACTTGACCATCATATTAGCATCCAATCCTTCTTTTAATATAGTACTCCCATCCAAATTTATAAGTCATATATTTTTTCTACACATAGAGAAGGAGATATTGATAATAACTAAATTATCTCTAATTATTATATGTAAGCACTATATTTAATTCATATATGTAGATAATATAAAGTAGATTTCAATATTTATTAAGGGTATAGAGGGAACATTACATTAGTTATGTATTGGAATATAAAATACGTTATATATTATATATATAATCATTTAAAATATATACCTTATAAACTTAGACGAAGGAAGTAATGTTGGAATAGTTCCCAGTATAGCCTATCTGTTCTTATCTTGTGCTGACTGAAGTGCACACTAATACCTAGGGCATCTACATCAGTATTTGTTGATTTGATAATCAGAACACCAGATTCCATGTACAGACAAGACGATTTATTAATTAATGATGTGGACATAGAGAAATGACTGATGGGTCAAAGGGCAAAAGAAGACAAAAATGCTGTGAGGGTATGTGTCACTGAATTCAGCGATTGATAAAACTGACAACAGAAGACACTACATAACAAATCTGATTTGATCTAGTAAGTAGGAATAAATATCATGGTGCCGACAAGGAATATGATTGTATAATCATTATACTAACAAGCATGATTTAGTTAGGCCAATAGCTGTTTTGTTTAAGGACAATATGGCTGACTAAGCACTGCATAAAGTTGGAGCTAACACAGTAGAACTTGATGTATGTATATATGTATGTATGTATATATATGGACAGGCCAATAGGGATGCCAACGAACCCTCTCGTAGTTCGGTAATATCTACAGTAGCTGGTTAAAATTTTATTAATTGGATCCCGGAAAACTGTCAGATTAAAACTAGCCTACATGAACAAGAGAGACTTTTTTCACAACCTCACAGACAATGCCCTTACCCTAAATTTCAAACTAATATACTGTCTGATACTATTACTATACTGCTACCACTTGAAATGCAGAGGTGTATGCTATATGGACTTGCTCCATGGTACTGAGCAGTGAGCATGTAGGTCAAGATATGGAGGCCTTGAACTCTGTGGCCTTTAATGGTTTGTCCCCGTTCAGAGTGCGGTCACATCCTGTTGAGGATTTTGATAGCCATTCATGGCCAAGCGGAGGCAGAGGCCATGCAACAATTTACTCACCAAGGTACATACCACTGTCCACTACTTGCATGGAATGGTCATGGACCTATGGTGAGGCCACACCGGGGTAGAAAAATCGGAATGAAGCACCCGGTGACCCCATGGGGGCAGTCCAGCAATTCTGCCATGAGCTTCAAATAAGCTGATGTACATGCAAGGGGAAACTGTAGGAAGCCAAGATTTGACTCAACAGGTCCACTATTCGAGACAGAAGACTGTCAAAATGACGGGTTGTACTCTGTCCTAGATGTCTAAGACATGTATATTGTGATCATGGTACCAATTATCAACAGTGCAGAAAAGGATCACAGGGTCGACTTTTCAACCTAGTTGGATACGGCAATTTCTTTCAGAGGTGTCCGATGGGCGAACATCAAATTAAGCAATTGCTGGATTCCTATCAGAAGATTATTTTCTTCAATTAGCCTAGACATTGGAAGTTTGGAACCCACGGTATTTTCCTAATTAGGACATGGAACATTTATCTTTGAACAAGATTCATAAATAAGATATGACATGAATCTAAAGGCATTTTGGGCGCACTTACATTTTGTATGACGCAAATCTTCGCCTCAACGTTGAGACCTTGCAAATTAGGAAATTGGATCTTTATCATTGGCATGACGCTGAAATGATAGGCGAATTGAAAACCGAACAGGCGAGCGTAAGAGCAGTGCTCTTGGGTTTTGACAAAGCTTCAGTCAGCACTCAGCAGTTAATCATCATGGACACCAAAGAGTGGCAGCAAAGAGAATCCTTCTTTTTAACTTGTCTTTAAAGACATGCGATGATTTGATGACATCTATTTTCTGAGAACATCCACAAAAGAATGAAAAGAGAATGGGCAAAGTTAGAAAAGATATCAAATCTTTCCTCATGAACCCATCATCAGCTTTCCATGAAGGAATAGCCACTTTACCAACGTAAAGCCATAATAGTCGTGAAAAATCATACTGAACTGTCGAGTTAATGGCTCTTATAGGCCCTCATAGCGTTTTCAGTAACTCAACAGGTGGAGCAAAATGATGGCAGCATGGGTAAGTGAAAGTAAGTAATCGTGCACTGGGCTACTGTGCCCGTCCCACCATGACAGCATATTTCAATGTGCTACACGCAGACTCAATGATATTAGTTATGAGGCATCATGCCTAATTTGCAGAATTTTGTCGAAGCATAAAAAACAAGAAACAGCAAGTCGTTCTCCCTATACTACCTAAACTCTTGCTGGGAATCAGCGTAGATGAGTTCATTCCACAAAAAAAGCCGGGAGAATAGGTCAAATTACCTACTTGGTAAACCAACCAGAGTTATTACGACACTAAAAATAATTGGCCAAGCAAATATTATATTGTACAATTACAGGACAAAGTAAATCTTATACGACAAATTTGAGCAGATCAGGGTCTAACAACTAGGAGTTGCGATTGAATTGCTCCTTTATTCCTTCTGTTATATCCACTTTCGATAGAACATGATTGATTCGAGCATTTACACGGGCTTCAATATACATTATCACAAAGCACCTACTTTGTTGCATATGCAACATGACAGTCAGTGGTTGTGATTTCCTGTCAGCATCAATCAATTTATTAACATATCAAGTTATAGAGTTTTTACCATCCTTAGAGAGATACCATGAGGTACCCCAAATTACCTCTAAACTCTGGTACCCTTCTTGATAGCTCCGCCCTTCAAACTTTTGATACCACTTGGTACTAACTTAATGTATTTTTAGTACCTCCTAAGGATAGTAAAAAGTCTCATCAAGTTATCAATGTTAGACAGTATCCTGTTATATAGTCTGTTAGCCTTGTATAGATATTGTCTAATATAGGCTTTTCCTTTATACCCTCATGTACATGTATATATACTGGCCCATTAGCCTCATGTTGAATACAAGTGCTATTTATAACATGGTATCAGAGCTAAGGGTTTAGGATTAGGTTCCTCACCGGCGTTGCACTTGCGCCTCTTCTATTTTGGCGGCTCTTCTTGTCACCTTTGCTCCTCCTCTCGCTGGGCGGCCCCACCTGCGAAAGACTCTCTTCCTCTCGCTGGGCGGCCCCACCTGCGAAAGACTCTCTTCCTCCCGCCGGTTGGCCACCCTACGACCTCCCCTTCTGGCTGGATCTGCTGGTGGAGGAGATCGATCTTGACGCCTGCTACTACAGAGGCTGACGAAGCCTCCTGACCGATCTCGACGCGCGATATCGGCTCGAGTCACCGACGACGTCGGTCGCACGCCTCACCTCTGTTTTCCGCGGATCGACGCGCCACCTCGTTCTCTGCCCGCTGGTCTCCCAGGCCGGTTGGCCTCCGCCTCAGGGCCGGCCCCACCTCCGTGCACCGGCTTGTGACCCGGCCGACTGCGCGACCGCAGTCCCCGTCGCACGCCGAATCTACTTCGAGCAGCCGTCTTCAGCGCCACAAAGCTCATCGCCGGGCTGTCTCCGGCTCACCGTCGGCACGTCGACGCCCGCCTGCCGAGCCGCCGATGCCCGCCTGCCGATGCCACCGAGTTGCCTTCGATTGGATTCGGTCTCCTTCGCGAATCGGTTTTAAAACCGTTCGGCTCTAGCTTTTAGCCGCCGGTAAGAAAAAGAAAAAAAGAAAAGAAAAAAAATGTTGTCATCTTCAGGCTTTTAATCGGGGACTGTTTCTGTTCCTCGCTGCCCTGTTACCTTCGATGGTCTCAATTATCGAGACTGGGCTCTTCATATGCGCCTTCACATGCGTGGTCAGCGCCTGTGGGTGTTTCTTACCGGCAAGCTATCATGTCCACCTCGTCCTGCTCCCCTTGCCACGCCTGTTATTTTCAAGGAGGCTGATGATGCTGCTCGCCAAAAGGCCTCTGATGATTATGTTGATGCTGTTGAGTCTTTTCAGACTCAGTTTACTGCTCACAAGATATGGATTGATGAAGATGCCCGTGCCTTTGCTATTTTGGTTGCTAGCATGGAGGTGCATCTTACTGGTGACATTGTTGCTTTGTATTCAGCACAATTGATGTGGGCGCATCTTCGCGACCGCTCTGAGCCTGCTGGTGACTCTGTACCTTGCTGTTGTGCGACAGGAACAATCGCTATAGTAGGGTGATTCTACTGTGGAAGAGTTCTGTGCGCAGTTGTCTTCGGTGTGGCGTCAGCTTGATTCGCTAGGATCGGAGGTTTGTCAGACTTGCCAGTGCTGTCAGCGTCAACACTCTCATTTGGAGCTTCGTCGCATCTACGACTTCCTGACACATCTTCGGGCTGAATTTGAGCATATTTGTGCCAAGCTGCTTGCTCGTCATCCTCGTGTGACTCTGTTGGAGGCCCTTGCAGCTATTCGTACCGAGAAGACTCGTCTTCGTGGTGTGGGCCTCCTGTTGTCTCCCTCAATTTTGGCGGTGTCTCGTTCTACTCCATCAGTGATGCCTACTCTAGTTCTGGCTACTGGGGGTGGAGGCCTTCACTGCACCTACTGCAACAAGAGTGAACATGTGGAGCAGTCTCTGCTACAGGAAGAAGGATCTTGCTCGTCGAGGTGGACGCCCTTCTCAGGGCACTAGACTCTTGGGCGCCTCTCCTCAGCGGACTTCTGTTGGTTCTGATAGGAGATTCTTACACTACTACGTCGCATGGCTGCCACTACACCGACAAGTTCTACCGGTTCTGCTACTCAGTCTTCTAATGAGAAACTACCTTCCTCATCAGGTATAACACCATGGATTCTTTACTCTGGAGCTTCTTTTCATATGACATCTAATCCCACAAGTCTCCATTCTATTAGTCCTCTTGCTGCTCCCATCACTATGCATACTGCAGATGGTACCTCTCTTTCTGTTGCAGGACGAGGCAATCTTTTGTCTTCCCCTTTTCATGTTCCTGATGTTTCTTATGTTCCCAAACTGACCATGCAACTCATATCCGCTGGCCAGCTTACTGATCATAGCGGTCGTGTTATCTTTGATTTGGACTCTTGTTGTGTTCAGGATCGCACAAGGGGGTTTTGGTTGGGACTGGCCCTCACCGCCATGATTCTCAACGTCTTTGGGAGCTTGACTGGCTTCATCTTCCTTCCGCTGCCTCTGCCAGTCTCTCTGTTTCCTTCACCACTTAAGCATTTGTTGCATCTTCTACTGGATCTTTTGCTCAGTGGCATCACCGTTTGGGACATCTTTGTGGTTCGTGTCTGTCTTCTTTAGTTCGTCGTGGCCTTTTAGGCTCTGTGTCTGGTAATGTCTCTTTACATTGTACGGGTTGTAAGCTTGACAAACAGTTACAACTCCCCTATCCTTCTAGTGAGTCTGTGTCCCAGCGTCCTTTTGATCTTGTTCATTCTGATGTTTGGGGTCCGGCTCCTTTTGTTTCAAAAGGTCATAAATACTATATTCTTTTTATATATGATTTTTCTCGCCACACTTGGATATACTTTATGTCCTCTCGTAGTGAGGTTCTAACAATTTATAAGACTTTTGCCACTATGATTCGCACTCAGTTTGATTTGCCCATTCGTGTTCTTCGTGTTGAATCGGCACGAGAATATCTGTCAGGAGCTCTCCGAGCTTTTCTTTCTACGCATGACACTCTTTCTCAGTTTTCATATCCTGGTGCTCATGCTCAAAATGGTGTGGCTGAGCGCAAGCATCGTCATCTTCTTGAGATAACTCGTGCTCCTATGTTTGCTTCCGCTGTTCCACCTCACTTCTGGGCTGAGGCTGTTTCCATGCCACCTACTTGATCAATATCCAACCTTCTTCTGCTCTTAAGGGTAGGATTCCAGTGGAACGTCTTTGTGGCATGACTCCTAATTATTCTGGACTTCGTCTTTTTGGGTGTGTGCGCTATGTTCTTCTTGCATCTCGTGAACGCACCAAGCTGGCTGCTCAGTTTGTTGAGTGCGTCTTTCTCTCATGCTCAAAATGGTGTGGCTGAGCGCAAGCATCGTCATCTTCTTGAGATAGCTCGTGCTCCTATGTTTGCTTCCGCTGTTCCACCTCACTTCTGGGCTGAGGCTGTTTCCATGCCACCTACTTGATCAATATCCAACCTTCTTCTGCTCTTAAGGGTAGGATTCCAGTGGAACGTCTTTGTGGCATGACTCCTAATTATTCTGGACTTCGTCTTTTTGGGTGTGTGCGCTATGTTCTTCTTGCATCTCGTGAACGCACCAAGCTGGCTGCTCAGTTTGTTGAGTGCGTCTTTCTAGGATACAGTGTTGAGCATAAAGAGTATCGTTGTTGGGATCCTATTGGCCGACGAATGCAGATCTCACGGGAAGTCACTTTTGATGAGTCTCGTCCCTTCTACCCTCCTTCTTCTTCTCCTACATCTTTTGTTGAGCCACTGTCTTTCCTGACTTTTCCTGATACTCCAGTTGTCACTTTTCCTCTTTCACAATCGGCGTCTCCTTTATCGCCGGTTTCTTCACCACTGATCTCTCCTCCAAAGGTTTCTTCAGATATTGTTCCTTCCTATCCCTATACTATACTTGTCGTCCGCGAGCTGAGGAATCTTCTGATGTGCCATCTTCTTCTTCTGATGAGCCATCTTCTTCAGTGTCTCCTCATTATGCTCTTCGCGATCGACAGTCTATTCGGCCTCCTGAGCGCCTTGGCTTTGTTGGTGCAGCTCTGGCTGAGCCGACTTCTTACCGTAATGCTGTTATTCATCAGGAATGGCAACATGCGATGGCGAAGGAGTTTGCTGCCCTTCAGCGCACTAGCACGTGGGATCTTGTATCACTTCCTCCACGTGTCCATCCCATTACATGCAAGTAGGTCTATAAGATTAAGACTCGCTCTGATGGTTCTCTTGAGCGCTACAAGGCTCGTCTTGTGGCGCGTGGTTTTCAGCAGGAGAATGGACGTGATTATGATGAGACTTGCGCCCATAGCTCACATGACCACTGTTCGCATTCTTCTTGCTATAGCATTTGTCCGTGAATGGTCTATCTCTCAGCTTGATGTCAAGAATGCCTTTCTTAATGGTGAGCTAAATAAGGAGGTCTATATGTAGCCACCACCGGGGTATTCTGTTCCTGAGGGCATGGTTTGCCGGCTTCGTCGAGCTCTTTATGGGCTTGCAAGCCCCTCGTGCTTGGTTTGAGCGTTTTTCTTCTGTGATCATCGCAACTGGTTTTTCTGCTAGTGCTCATGATCCTGCGCTCTTTGTTCACACTTCTTCTCGTGGTCGGACTCTTCTCCTTCTATATATTGATGACATGATCATTACTGGAGATGATTCTCAGTATATTGCCTTTGTAAAGGCTCGTCTTAGTGAGCTGTTTCTCATGTCCGATCTAGGTCCTCTTTGCTACTTTCTTGAGATTGAGGTTTCTTCTACATCTGAAGGCTTCTCTCTCTCAAGAGAAGTACATCCATGATCTTTTTGATCGTGCTTCTCTCACTGATCAGCGTACAGTTGAGACTCCCATGGAGCTCAATGTTCAACTTCGATCTACTGATGGTGAACCTCTTGAGGATCCTACTCGCTATCGCCATCTTGTTGGGAGTCTTGTTTACCTTGGTGTCACTCATTTTGACATTTCGTATCCAATCCATATATTGAGTCAGTTTGTTTCTGCTCCCACTCAATTCCACTATAGTCATCTTCTTTGTGTTCTACGATATCTTCGTTGAACTCTCTCGCTATCTTTTTTTTTCCACGCTCTAGCTCTTTACAGCTCCAAGCATACTTTGATGCTACCTGGACTAGTGATCACTCTGATCATTGGTCTCTTTCTGCTTACTGTGTTTTTCTTGGTGGTTCTCTCATTGCTTGGAAGACTAAGAAGCAAACAACAGTTTCTCGTTCGAGTGCTGAGGCTAAGTTGCGAGCTATGGCTCTTTTGACAGTAGAGGTTACTTGGCTACGGTGGTTACTTGGGGATTTTGGTGTTTCTGTTTCTACACCAACTCCTCTTTTATCTGACAGTACAGGTGCTATCAGCATTGCTCGACATCCAGTGAAGCATGTTACCAAGCATATTGGTGTTGATGCTTCTATGCGGTCACAGGTACATGATCAGGTTGTGGCTCTTCAGGATGTGCCTTCAGAGCTCCAGTTGGTAGATTTCTTCACGAAGACACAAACTAGAGCTCATCATAACTTTTATCTCTCCAAATTCAGTGTTGTAGATCCAGTTGGTAGATTTCTTCACGAAGACACAAACTAGAGCTCATCATAACAACATCAGTATCCTGTTATATAATCTGTTAGCCTTGTATAGATATTGCCTAATATAGACTTTCCCTTTATACCCTCATGTACATTTATATATACTGGCCCATTAGCCTCATGTTGAATACAAGTGCTATTCATAACAATCAACATATCCGGAGACAAATGTACCGGTACCAACAATGACATAATAAGAAAATGTGATGATTTGAGATTACATAAAGAGCAAAGACCAGTAGAAAGTGGAGTGGCTCATCGGGAGATGTACAGTATCAATTTCATATTTGCATCTATTTAAGCATTCTAGGTACAGGTGTATCTGTGGAAAAGAATGAAAGAAATTGGTAAACGTAGTAGACTAACCTCTTCACAGTAGAAAACCTACAAGAAAGGAGATAAGTGAAGATGTACAACTAAAAAACATCTGAAACTGTCTCCCTACTGATTTCAGGTCCCCTACCACAAAGATGACCTGGCAATAAAATCAAGAATCCAGCCATGACAGCGCCTCTATTGGAGGCCTGAGGAAAGAATCGGTTCCGAACCATCCATTACCAACTGACCAACCAACAAACTGGAAACCTTGACTGTAAGGAGCTGTCAGCTTCCAGAAGTTAGGAATGCTGTTTGTTAACTTACGTGGTGTTAGCACCAATGGCCTAGTATACTTCATTGAGCATTTTGGCTAGCCAAGTCACTGTCCTCCGGGAATCTGTAAGATATTTCCAGTTCAGAAATCCTGCTGGGAAAGGACGGGCCACGAATTTTCAAGCGTTTGGGTCCAAGCTCTACAGATGAAGATGGGTAGTTGCAACCATTAGGTTTCTGGCTGGAAGCAACTTCATCTTCCATAATATTTGCATCTAGTTGATGTATCATCTTCAATTTGGTTGGAGCAATTAAGTCATCTCCATTTCCAGAAATAAAGTCAACACATTGTTTACAGTCATAGGTATGGACAGGATCACTTCTTGTACCACAGGGTACTTCTGCTACCTTCTGCTCTTGTCTGTCATCTGAATGGATTTTCTTCAACCGTTTTAATACCTGGCGTTGGGAACAAGGAGATGCCATCAGTAAAGAGAAAGCAGCAAGGGTGAAGGTAAATATTGGAAGGTCTGGAAAAAAAAGATTGTGCATTTGTGCAACCACTCCATGAAGTGACCAAATGAACTTCCAGTCCACTAACTGGGTTTAGTTACAGGTTTTGTATAGATATCCTTATTATCATGTCCCTCTAGATTTACGCATGATTATATGTTGTGGAATGAAGCTCCTTAATCTACTTTGTAGTAATCTTTTTGTAAGTACTTTCTGGAATGAAGCTCAGCATTTAGGACCGTTATACACACAGGGTCATAGTTTTGATTGTCCAATTCCCACGGCGGGTTACCTTCCTGGATCCTAATGTTGGATTTTATAAGGAAAGAGTAGCAAATATATACAATAGTGAAGAACTGAGATTCCAGAAAGACTATCACAACTGGTTAAGACATCAATGGTAAATAGCTCCAGGTCCGCTGCAGATTAAGTCCGATACAACGCCATGTATCAACATAGATCAATTAATTAAAAAAATCCCGATCTATTCCCAAGCATATATCATTTTGGACATTGACAAGGTCTCTGATATACCTCTTACCATTAGTTTTTGTAATGTTACCAAAGAAAATGTAAATTACAGATATTACAAAAGACTTTTTGTGGCTAATGTATTGTTCGCATATGACCAATCTAGATAAATAGTGGCCCAAGTTAGAAAAGTTACAATGTTACACTGCAAGCATACTATACAGTGACATATTTGTAAATGGAGAGGGTAACACAATTTATACGAGATACATCACAGAAACATTCGTACCTGATTCTCAGTGAAATTTGTTATTGTTATGTCTTCTGTACACCTTTTCACCGGAGTTATGCCAGACCTTCTCTTCACTCTAAATACCTCACAGTCAGAATCATCAGTGTCTTGTGCAGCCAATTTGTCAGAAGAACATGTTTGATCAGGAGCAGATAAAGGGTAAGCATTAATGATTGTGGTTTCAGGAGTAATTGCATTCTCAGGACAAGAGCTACAGAAGGTTCTTCTGTTAGAACTTGTGCACTCCTGCATAGATACAGTAACATCAATACTTTTCAGTTGCCCCAATACAGTGCAGCAACATAACAATAAGAAATATGACAGAGCCTTACGTCACTTTGTGTAGAATACTCATGGGGTCCGAAAGAAAATGTTATTGTTGATGCAGCAGGATATGGCTTATTCAAATCATATCCGACAAATTCTGTCTCTGAAATGCTATGAACTTCAGGGGATGCATCTATGTGAATCTTGCAGTATGGGAAGTATTCAGCATCATGATCAATGCGGTTGAACAAGTAAGAATGCATGCTAGATCCATCGCTTTGAGACATTTGCTTTCTGACTGCATCCAGTATTCCATTTTCCTCCTCAAACTTCTTTGATAATGCCTCCAATTCAAATATGTCTTTCCTCACAAATACAACACGATCACAGCTGCAGGGGCACTCCCTAACTTCTTCCTCTTCAAAACAAGGTAAAAAGGTAAAAAAGATGACCTCAAATGAGGCAAATATATGCACTTAGTGTTAATAAGGTCTTACCATGAAAAAGGCAAATTGCATTAGCTCTGCAGTTACACATAATGTGAGCTACATAGCAGTCACGTCTGCATATGCCACAGAGAACTGTGGTGTCAATATCTTCTTTATAGTTTGTGCGAGCACCCATTTTCACAAGTGACCAACGAACTCGATGTTGGAGCTGCATCAACTGCACAAAAGGGACTTTCATACAACGCTGCATGTATGTATCTCCAGTTAATGTTGTTATATCACTATGATCAATTGTAGAAAATTTGTGAGCAAGAAGTGCCATTTCTTTACAGAGAAGCTCCTCATAAGGCAGTAATGGTATCCTCTTTAGAAGTGCATAACGGTGACTAGCATTTGCCCCCAGAGGAAACCATTCGCCAATAGCAAAATTCACTGCCTCGCCACAATTAAAACCTGCCAGTTGTTGTTAACATTCATAAATAATAAAACGAAATAGAAGATTGAGATATCCAATGGTTTTGGAAGATTACTGACAGCACGTAGTTGCAAGAAGTCTCACCATGGCTGAAACCTGAATGATAAGCTCGAGGAAACGTGATGACAAATTCTCCAGGTTTCTGTATAGCTCTATAGACAGGAACATGATGACGCAGAAGAATATTTGGAGGAAACATTGTAGTCTTCCCCAAAAGGACATCAAATGCTGCATTATCCCCTTCACCTGATAAAATTTCGTGATCATATACATGCTCACGTACCACTTTCTCAAAATCTGGAGCAGCTTTGCCTGGAATCCCGTACCATGTTTTTGAAGCCCCGCAGTGATGATAGTTAATGCTGGCAAACCATTAACTAACATCAGAACAAACAGGAGATTCAATGTGCAGCATAATGAAAAGAATAGGCAGTAGAAACATGACAAAAACTACTAATCATGCACCTATACAAGTAATGGTCTTCCACGTGCCAGGCAAACATACTAAAGAGCATTCCAATATACAGCATTGGATCTGTTACTCCCTGAAAACCCCAGAAAATGTACAACTGTAAGTAATCAACAAGAAAGGATGAGAACTCATTGATACAGTCTACTCACTGGAATCGCTGTTCTGAGAAGACGCAGTGTAGATTTGGGCAACCGAGAAAGTCTCTGTATCAAAACACCAACGAAATATTTTAAAATATCAAATATCAATGTAGCACATGTGATCGGCAAGATCATCTAATGATCTAACAATTAACATATCAGAATAAGAATACTTGGCAAAAATATAATTGGAAGAGTGAAGGTTTAGTGAGCAAGGGGGCATGTGCACCTTTTGCAAAATACTCTAATAAAGAAGGGACTAACTTCTACTATGAAATAATTAAAATCAGTACATTGTGTATGTTACATGAAGACAAAGTTATAACCAGAGTCATAAACAAAAGGATACCCGCAGAATACATCCAACCCATACAGAAAAATAGGGAAGGTTGTGCAAACATGAATTGCAGCCATTGCGTAACATAGCAGAATACAGAAGTGCCAAAGAAAAAGATATCTAGTGATATAATAAGTATATAAATGACTGAAAATGGTACACAAAATAAGTACCTTCAAGTTCCATTTACTTCGCCCAAGTTGGTCATTGGGAGAAGAAGAGAACGCACTACCATCGATATCACAAGCATACTCAACAGATTCCATCTTGCCAAATGCTATTTCATGCCAAAATTCCTCTTCCATATACCTTGGTGGAAGACAGGCAGCACTAGAGTATCTTCGAACAAATTCTTTATTTGCCATCTTCTCAAAATCTCGAAATGTGTACTTTCTGATAATACATAATCATAAGTTACGCAATATAAATGAAAAAATTCACTTATCGAGCAGTAATGCAGTATCAATAGACAGACAGACCTTCCACTCATGAAGAAAGCAAACTTGTCATCCTTGGACCATTCAGCAAGACGGAGAGGCTGCACTCTGGTAGTAAATTTAGGTCCACCTTGTTCCTTCATCAGTACAGTGCCAACAGGTACAGAAGCACAGATGGGTGAAACAATCTTGCATATACCTGGAAAATTGCACACATTCTCACCAATATAATATGTGTAGAAACATATGTGAAGACAAAGTACAAATGTCATAAACACTTAGTTCAAAGACTTTCAACCTAATGGAAGGTTTTCTCAGGCAATGCAGGTTTTCATGTCTGGCTCATCTTTTTCAGCGTGCACACAAAACTCAGAAATAACTACACTATATTGCATGTGTACGGTGGATTAGAAACATACACCAGTGCAATTGGAGGGGCAGCATGATTTCTGCTCTGAATGTATAATTGCAAGAGCGAAATCTATAGGGCATATCTCGGAAAGGTCACTAGTTAATTGCTTTGGTTTATTTTAGAGAAAATTGCACCAGAGGTCCACTTAAAACCATATTGGTTTGTCCCTAAACTTGAACATTTTGCCAAGCTTAAGGCCGCAAGTGGCACCACTGTGAAAGTTTAGAGACCTCCAGTGCAAATCTCTATTATTTTCCTGAGATCACCTCTGCCAATCATTGGCTACCTGCCTACAATCTTCATCATGCCCTTGTCCTTGCTACTCAGAAGAAAATAAGAGAGGTGCTTCTATGCTCTTCCCTTTTAAAGTTACACAAACATTAAAGCATGAATGAAGGGTGGATGAGGATTACTTACCCCTTCGTTTGCTTCAAGATTTGTGCAACTTGTATTAGGAGGGAAAACATAGAAGCACCTCTCAGAAAATAATCACAGACGAACGTAGAGAAGCAACTATACCATATTTAGCAGCAGCAGGGGCAATTTTACTGAGATAAACTAATGGATCCTCAAACTCCTCCATTGATGGAGAAAACACAGGACATTCTGGAATCTCATCAATCCAATCTAGGCTAGATAGATCAAACTTCTTCACTCTGTGCTTCAAGAATGGGTCCCTCCTGGACCCTCCCTCTCTCAGTGATGCATCACAACTCCTACGCAACCTTGCCCCGCATGACACAGGTTTCAGGGCAACTCCATCACTCCCTGCCATTATCCTGAAGACATCAGCCCCTTGATCTACACATACTGAGCTCACTGGCTGAAGGTGCCCATGCTTTGTATCTCCAGCTCAACAAAATGGGCCTCCTCTCGACCTGAATACACAGAAAAACAACTACTTATCATGCTAAAACACTCTATCCACACTTCACACTACTAAATTATACTTCCTCCGTTCCGGAATACATGTCATTATAGCTTTCAAATTTTATTCCTAAATACATGTTATTCTACAATTTCGAGACAACTTTTAATTGTTTTTTTTCCTTTGCGTGTCCCTACCTTTCATTATTCCTAATATTATTTAGTACTATGGAATAGAGTAACACACCATCCAAAAGCAACAATTGAGCTAATGAAGAAGAGAGATTTGGTCATTTCTACATGTGCCTTGGTTGAAGCGCAAAATTTTAAAACATCATCTATTCAGTAACGGAGGGAGTAATTAGAAATGGCCTAGAAAATGAAGATGCCTAACTAAAGTGAAATGGACAGAATTTGAAGGTTCGCCTCATGTGAACTCATGTAAACAGAATATTAGACCCAAAGGGGAAGGCTACTTGTAGAAATGTAGATAAACAAACATGCGCGTGCCAATTGTGTGCTCCTTTTCCAGATCAGTCTATATGCCTACAAGGCCACGGTTGAATTCTACAAAAGGTGAGCATCACAGCAGCAACCCTATCCAAGCAGGTCCCAATTCCGAAATACAAGGAGTAGGACGCTAATAAGTCAAAACCTCCTGTTGACCCCCCAGAATCCAACAGCTATTTTCCATCTCAATCTCAAAACACCACACGTAAAGGTTAAAATTCCTTGGCAAATCACCTCCGAATCAGTTCATATAAAGAGGTGTGGTCAAATTCCTTACGCACCTAGAGTTAATTATAGCCGCGAATTCACATCATATCGAACCTATCACAGAGTATAAGCATAGATTCACACCAGAAACACGAGCGGAAATAGCAAGCTTAGGTGTGGTCAAATTTCCCACCCAACAAATTGGTCAAATCTATGGAATAGTTACAATGTAGAAACACTTCAAACCTGAACACAAACAAATTAAAATTTCTACCATATTAAGATCAGTTCTACCACAAACTACAGAGATGATTCCCCAAAATAGAACAGGCCAATATGAAATTAACCCGCCGAGTTCACCGTACGAAGAAAATTCTCCGCGGAGAAAGGAACAGAAGCACGAACGACAAGAGAATTCCGCGATGCCACACGAATTCACGAGTTCGGCTGCTAAAAAACACCTGAAACCACGCTAGGCACATAAAATAGCGAAATTATTGCCTACATCACCAGCTCTCCGGCGCAGCTAATCAAACAGTTGGAACAACCTTAATTTGGTAAAAAAAACACCAACAAGGAGGAATTCCAACGATTAGCCGTCCGAACGGCGGAATTGGCCTCTGATAGCAACCGCACTCCCAATTCGGCACGATTAAAGCAGTCTCGGCCTGCCTCAAACCGGCAAAGAGTGATTGCTAGAAAAATATCAAGAAATGGCCAGAACAACCGCAACAAGCCGATTACAGCAAATCGATCCTCATATCGAATCCACCTACAGAAAATCCTTCCAAAAAAACACCAAGCACTCGAAAACCCGAGCCCCTGGAACAAATCCAACCAACCAACAGGGCGCACCAGCCTCCAATTCCCGATTCAGAATTCGCAACCCCCAGATTACTCACCGTCCCATCTCGCCGCAGCCTCCCGCCTCGAAATCGCCTCAAACCGGGACCTACATTCCCCTCCGGAACCTCGTACCGGATCCCCCGCGCTCGGATCCGAGCTCGCCACTGCCCCCAACCACCGCGGAGCAGAGGGACGGCCGCTGGTTCCTGAAGCGGCGCAGGCGGCGGAGCCCGCTTTGGCAAGGCAGAAGGAGGGTACGGCGGCGCTCCGGCGAGCGGCGGGGAGTAGGAGGAAGAGGAGGAGGAGGCGAGGAAACAAGGGGCAGGGAAAAGTGCGGGTGATATTAATAAGCGATAACTACCAGTGCTGAGGGCCTGAGGCTGTATGGCGCTTGGGTTTCTCTAATCCAACGAATCACTGTTTTGTGGTTTAGAATTGAATTTAGAATTAAGTGCGGGTTTAAGTATTTTTCTGGTAGATGGGGTGGTTGTGGTTGCAGGCCGTTGTCACGGGGCCGTCTTTCCCAGCGGTGCCAATGACTGTTCTGTCCCCGTTGGCTCGGGCGATGTAATGATGTAACCGAGAGATGGCAATGGAAACATGATAGGTATTTACTTCATTAAATATCGGATATAAATTATTTTTTATACTATGAGTTTATTAACGAACAAAAGTTACTACCTAATGGATAGAGCTAGTACGGATCCGTTCTGCTATTACTCGTACCGTTCACCCATGGGTCTGGTTCACTAGCGATTTGATCCAACTGCCCAAGGCCTAACTATGCAGCCCAATCGATCAGCCTATTTCATCTCCCCATGGTCGGCTCCGACGTAGATGTGGTACGACTACTGGGCTAGCGTGCCATGGAGATCCATCCGGACTTAGATTGATTTCTTCGTTTGTTGGTAAGGAGCCCTAGCCTTCTTGGATGGATTTGATTGTTCTAAGAGTTGGCGGTCAAATCCCCACATCTTATTTTCTTTCTCTCCAGCTATGACGTAGATGTGATATGGCTACTAGGATACCGTGCCGTGAAGATCCATCCGTCCTTGGATTGATTTCTTCGTTTGTTGGTGACGAACCCTAGCCTTCTTGAATGGATTTGATTGTTCTAAGAGTTGGCAATAAGACCCCACATCTTATTTCCTTTCTCTCCATTCAATTAGGGTTCGTTTGGTTCAAAGGCAAAATGTGGATGGGATGGGACCATCTACCCTGGTAGGGATTAAGCCATCTAAGCTCATATCTGGTTGGATGGATAAAAGATGGATGTGATGAACCAAATTTTTGTTTAGTTAGAGGGATGAGAGTTGGATGGCATGCAGAAGGATAGATGAGTTTCAGAGCAAATATGCTTGGGACAAGAAATTGGATGGCCTCATCTGGCCAGTTTGCTTGGCTCCATCCGTCCAACATCTACGTGGAATATTCCAGTTTCTTGGTTGCCTTCATCCATCTGATCCATTGAACAAAACAACGGGATGGGCGAAAAAAGATGGATAGCCCCATCCCATTCACCGTTTGCCCTTAAACCAAATGGATTAGTTGCGGATCCTACTAATACAGTCCATCCATCCATGGTTCGTTCAATTAGTTGGTTCTTCTTTCAACAGGCAAGATAGATGACCACATACGACTTGGTATCCAAGGTGTGGGTGTGGCTATTTTTCAGAAATTTTGGGAGATTCAACTAGTTGTTGTAGCATTGGTTTATGCTCGAGTAGTCGAGTGACTCGAGTCGTCTATATCAGCTATTTGATTATCTCAACCTTTTACTATCATATGATTTTTCCCCCAATTTAGGTTCGCCTTGTTGTTTTTAGTCATGTAATTTTGAAACTCCCATATGTTGTTGGAATGCTAGAAAATTTTTGGTGTACCTTGTGATGATGATTAGTATGTCCATTCTACTTTTGGGTCTACGTGCTCATGAATGAAAAGAGCTCATAAGAAAAGATAAGGCCCAAGGCCTATTACCTGGTTATGACTTCGACAAGAGTCAAATTTAATCACGTGAAAAAATTCTCGACCATTTCTAACATTGGTTGGGAATAAGGTATGCTCTATTTACCCCGACCAGCCATGTATGTGCTGATCGGGAATAACTTATTCAGTTGCCCTAACCAACAAACTTGTTGGGCATTAAATAGCCTTCGCCCTAACCTGAAACTGGTCGAAGAGGTAGTTACCTCTGTGTAGGATTAGCGCATGAAGTATTCTTCCTGATAGGTACGGATAACTGATTGGAAGTTACTCCCTACGAAGAGACACCTCTTTACTAAAAAATACTTTCCGTTAGAAAGGCACCTTTTGGCGGGAAGATGCCTCTTAGAAGATAACATACTGACATCCCTTCATTAAGTATAACTAGAAGACCCACGCAAGGATTCAAAAAGAGACATACACAAGATAACAGAACAAAGGAAAAGAATAAGATTATCAGTAGTATTTCATTTCCAATTCACCAGTTTGTACTTTGTCAAGTCACGTGACTAAACAAAGAACAGCCCCTTCATATTATTTTTCACAATCTTGATTGACTTCATGCCAAGGCAATCCCAATTATATTTGTAAGCTCGATCTATGGACCCCCGGGTCTTGAACATCAACAGTTATTGCTAGAGGGAGGGCCGGTACGCGTCAAGTCACCAACTCCTTAAAGGAAATGTGTTGTCGCCATAAGCAATGGATGAAGACAATTCATTCAATCTCGCTGACTACCCTCACATCACCACCAATGACTTCATCAAGGAAGAAGAATGTAACTGTGACTTCTACTCCAAATATATTACTGAGGCAGAATTTTCACAATCAACGACTTCATCTAAACTGAGCGAGGTTGCATCAGAAGCACCACTTCCTGAGAAATCAGGCGGTAAGAGCGGTTCCATACCTTCCCTTATCTCAGAGGCAGAGAACCAAGACACATGCCCTATGGAAGTCGTCAATGCTTGAGTTAACTAAAACGATGATAACATCCATGAGAGTTCATCTTCAGAAGATTTTCTCTGAGGTCTTGAACTCGATTATACCCCATCATCATCTAATGAAGAAGTACTCATCCCATTCATCAACTCTGGATTCCGTGTCTGTGCGATCACGAAAGAGACATATTCACAACGAGAAGAACTTGAACAACGCGAAGCTCAGGAAAGGACAGAAAAAGTCACCCAAGAGCAGTGCGAGAGCCTCGCTGTTGTAAAACAAAAAGGAGTGTAAGAGGCAAGATGCTTGTACCATAACAACCAACCAGGGAGTAGGGACCTCACGAAGGCCAGATTCTTCAGAGAGTCATTCCCGACATGCCCTTCTGATCATGCCACATGTTCCAAGGTTGGCGGTAAGGGACTTGAATTCGGTTCAAAGTAATTAGCAAGAAGAAACTCCAATGGATAAAATTCGCATAATAACTAATACAATTTCAAGTTAACCCGTAGATGGAGATAATGTACCACTCACAAGATTTTTAGCTGTTTATCTGCAAGAAACTACTACAAAAGTACAACACATATCCCCTTCCACGAGATCTTTGACGAATTCATGTGTGGATCATTCCTTATTTGGTTAGCGTCAACAGAGCTCCGACCACCAATAGAGGAGTGAGCCACAAAGGAGAAGTTCTTTCAACTGGCTTGGCCCAAGTGAACATGCTAACTATGGTCAATGACGACCTCGTTCTCCTAAGTGTGAAGAAAAAGTTCCTAGAATTGAATGCATTTGGGATTGTATACATGATGCAAAGCCTTTTCTCCAGAGCTTAGGAGTGTCACTTAGCCCGAGAAATTCAATCCAGGACCTTTAGAAAGTTACGATGGAACTCATAATCCATCAGAATACCTCCAAATTTATACCACCACCATCCAAACTACCGGTGGCGATGATAAGGTAATGGCAAATTACCTTCCTACTATCTTAAAAGGGTCTGCAAGAAATTGGTTATTTAATCAACCTGAAGGATTCATTTTTAGTTGAAAATATTTATGTTATGCCATTCTGAATAATTTTAAAAGTTTTTATGCTAAGCCAAGTAAATAAGATGACCTGCATCGTTTTCGTCAAACCTCTGATGAGAATTTACGTTAGTTTATTAAGGGATTTGTAGAGGTCCGTAATACAATCCTAACATATCGGATGAATCAGTGATTCGTGCATTTAAACAGGCTGTGCGTTACAAGTGTTTCATGGAGGATCTCAACATTAATCCGCCATCCACCATATCAGAGCCTTCTGATATGGCAGGCCGATATTCGAATGCTCATGAGGCGGTTGAATGAAACCGTATGGTCAACAAATGCTATACTCCACCACAACTAGGGTTGAAGATCACAGAAGGAGAAAACCCAAAATGATCTCTACACCTGAAGACCATAAAGGTAAAAATAAGAAGAAAAAAACAAAAAGATTTCTCAAAGAGAGACCACGGGTGTTTTTGAACGACCTGCATATTCCAAGGGTAAAACTTCTTGGAAGAAGAAATCTGGTCGGTAAGATAACAAGTTTGTTCATAAAAATCCACAGCAAACAGTGGTAATGGATGATGGTGTCATCTGTATAATGCATTAGGACATAATTTGTGTAATTGTCGTACGTGGTAAAGGCACATGGATGAATTTTACTCTAGAAAGGGTCTCATGCCAACCCTTCCGGAAGGAGGAATAACAAAGATACAAATGGTGACGAAGAAATGGGCTATCAAAAACCTGACAATCATGTATATTTGGAGGTTCCTCTGCGTATTCTTCAAAATAGCAATTCAAATTCGCTTGGAGGGAGGTTAACAACATAGACACCCAACTAGGAATAATAGACTTCCCGAAGTGGTCAGACGTTGCGATTACCTTTAGCAAGAATGATTTCCGAAAAGGTATGTCTGCTTCTCGTAAGCTTCCTTTAGTAGCGACTCCTACTATTAGTAATTGCAAAGTAGGAAGAATTCTAGTTGATGGAGGAAGTTCTCTAGACTTACTTTTCATCCACACTTTAGATGTGATGCAAATCCCCCGTTCTAAGATCCGACCCGTTACGAATCCATTTTTTGCAATTGTACCTGGTCCTTCAGTAAATCCAATAAAATAGATTGTGCTACCTGTCACATTTGAAAATAACAACAATTTCAGAATGGAATTTATTTCATTCAAAATTGTTGATTTTGAATCAGCATATAATGCCATTTTGAGTAGACCTTCACTCCTAAATTTATGGTAGTCCAACTACTGCACTGAATTGTGATAAAAAAATAATTAAAATTATCGATTAATTGCCATTAAGAGATACAAATGATGCAGATAAGCCTTGCAAGGTTGATAAACCTAGCAAGAGGGAGAAGCTAAAGGCAAATCCTCAGCCCAATGAACAAATAAAGCAAGTTCCCATCAACCCAACCGACAAGGCAAAAACTATTCGGGTAGGGTCAGGAGTGGATGCCAAATAGGAAGACATGCTCATTGATTTCCTCTAGGCTAATGCAGATGTATTTACGTGGAAACCGTTTGACATGCCAGGGGCCCCAAGTGATGTAATAGAGCATAAGTTAGCTATCCGACCTGAAATACAACCAGTAAAGCAGAAGCTACAGCAATTCACTCATGATCGGCAAGAAGCTATCCGACAAGAGTTGGACAAACTCTTAGAGGGTGGTTTCATTCATGAGGTTGATCTTCCAGATTGGCTGTGAACCTGGTTATGGTCAAGAAGGCAAATGGTAAATGACGAATGTGCGTCGATTTCACCAGCCTAAGTACCACTTTTCCAAAAGATGATTTTTTTGCCTCAAAATAGACCAGTTGATTTATTCAATTATAGGTTGCGAACTGATGAGTTTCCCGGATATATACTCAGGCTATCATCAAATAAGCATGGCAAGAGAAGATAAAGAGAAGACTTCCTTCATTACACCGTTTCGAATCTACAATTATCAAAAGATACCATTTGGACTGAAAAATGCTGGAGCCACGTACCAACAACTTATGCAGAAGAATTTCATGAGCCAAATATGAAGAAATTTTTAAGCTTATACTAATGATCTCGTTGTAAAGAGCAAGAAAAGTTCTAACCATTTGTCGGATTTGGCCGAAATATTCTGTAATTTGAATAAGCATGGAATAAATTAAATACCGAAAAGTGTACTTTTGGAGTTTATTTTTGCAAGTTGCCGGGTTTTTTTTGTTTGCCCATGCAGAACAGAAACTAATACTAAGAAGATTCGTGCCATTGAATCTTTAAAATCTCCTTCGGTGAAGCAGGTACAAGGATTAACTAGTTAAATGACTGGTCTCAGTCACTTTATATCTAGATAAGGAGAATGTGGTTTATCTTTCCTTAAGGTAATAAGAAAACACGACAAGTTCCACTAGTCAGATGAAGTAGAAAAGGCCTTTAAAAACATTAAAAAATATTTATGAAACCCACCCATGTTGGTATCATCTAACCCAAGGGAACCTTTGTTGCTCTATCTAGTGGCTATAAATAATGTGGTTAGTGTGTCCTGGTTGTCAAACGAGATAAGATTCAAAAATCTATATATTACGTAAGTGAAGTTTTACATGGACCTAAGGAGAGGTACCCTCAGGTTCAAAAACTATTATATTCTCTATTAATGGCTTCAAGAAAATTACGACATTATTTCTAGTTAGATTGGATTACAGTACCCTCCTCCTTTACTTTGAGTAATATTCTCCATAACTAGGAAGCAACTGGTAGTATTGCTTAGTGGGTAGTCAAACTTGGATCTTTCGATATCTATTTCATTGCCGATCAGCAATTAAGTCACAAATTCTAGTAGAGTTTATCACCAAATGGACTAAGAGTGAGCCTTTTGCAGAACAAATTTACACAGATACCAAGCAGTGGACTTTGTACTTTGATGGTTCTAGAGAACTAAGAGGTTCAAGGACTGGTACAATATCGGTCACACCACATGGCAGCCGGTTACAATATATAATCTAGATATAATTCCCTGCTACCAATAATATAGCAGAGTATGAAAGTTTTCTAGCCAGGCTTCAAGCAATAAAATCCATTTGAGTCCGTTGGCTTTTAGCGAAAGGTGATTCGTAATTAGTCGTAAACTACGTTAGCAAGGAATATAAAATGTTCGATGAGGTAATGTCTCACTATCTGGATAAAGTGAGGAAATTAGAAAAAATACTTCACTGACTTTGAAGTCCATTATATTCCTCGAAAAAATAATCTATTAGCAGACCAGTTATCCAAACTGGGTTCCTCATGATCACATGTTCCAACAGGTGTATTTCTTGAATATTTCTCTAAACATTCTATAGATACTCCCATAGAAGAGTCCATGACCAGTAATGAGGTCGAAGTTCTTGAGCAGGATACATATTGGACTAGACCAATTAAAGCCTATCTAGAATATCGACACTACCTGAGGATATCCATGAAAAAGATAGATTAATTCGAAAGAAGTGAATGTTCAAAGTACCCGATGATATTCTATATAGGAAGGGAACTCATAAAATTTTCATGAAATATATACCCCAAGAACAAGGGAAAACATTGCTCCATGAGATAAATAGGGGCTTATGTAGAGCACATGCTTCACACAGAACACTATTCGGGAAAGTATTCCAACAAGGGTTCTATTCGCCCACTACTTGTGCAACTTGTAAAATCCTACGAATAGTGTCAATTTCATGCTCGACAGGTATATCAACCTGCTAATAAATTACAAACAATACAATTATCATGGCCATTCTCGACATGGGGCATTTGATATAGTAGGATCATTACCAAAAGTAACTAATGGATTCAAATTCATATTTATTACTGTTGTCACATTCACAAAATGGATTGAAGCTAAACCCGTAGATTCAATTATGGCACAAGCAACAAATAAATTCTTTATGAAAAACATAGTTACTAGATTTGGAGTTCCTAGTCGACAATTACTGATAATGGATCACAATTTGTTAGTAGTTTGTTTCAAGATTATTGTAATGAATAGGCACAAAGACTTGTTATGCTTCTGTTGCACATCCACAACGTAATGGAGCAGTAGAACATGCTAATGGACAAATTATGCAAGACATGAAAAAACGAGTAGCACATGCTTCACACAGAACACTATTCGGGAAAGTATTCCAACAAGGGTTCTATTCGCCCACTACTTGTGCAACTTGTAAAATCCTACGAATAGTGTCAATTTCATGCTCGACAGGTATATCAACCTGCTAATAAATTACAAACAATACAATTATCATGGCCATTCTCGACATGGGGCATTTGATATAGTAGGATCATTACCAAAAGTAACTAATGGATTCAAATTCATATTTATTGCTGTTGTCACATTCACAAAATGGATTGAAGCTAAACCCGTAGATTCAATTATGGCACAAGCAGCAAATAAATTCTTTATGAAAAACATAGTTACTAGATTTGGAGTTCCTAGTCGACTAATTACTTATAATGGATCAAATTTGTTAGTAGTTTGTTTCAAGATTATTGTAATGAATAGGCACAAAGACTTGTTATGCTTCTGTTGCACATCCACAACGTAATGGAGCAGTAGAACATGCTAATGGACAAATTATGCAAGACATGAAAAAACGAGTATTTGATTATCTGACAAAATGCTAGTGGCCTTGGGTAGATAATCTCCACTCAATGTTTTGAGCCATACGCATGATGACCAATCGAGCTACAGGAGAAATATCTTTCTTACTGGTCTACGGAGCAGAAGCTGTGTTGCCTAGTGAAATCCACACAGGTTCTACTTGTACTACTCTCTTTGAATAGGTCGATTAATGCAGTCAACGTGAAGATGATATCAATCTTCTAGAAGAAAAGCGAGATCGAGTACTTATCAGGTCGGCAGCCTACTTACAGGGCTTAAGAAGATATTACAATAAAAGACTTCAACCATGAATACTTAATGTGAGATATCTGGTTTTAAGATGTATCCAGAACTAATCTAATTTAAACAAGTTATCTTTCAAGTGGGAATGTCCCTTTACTGTAGTATCAATTACCCAATCAGGTTCTATTCGGATTACTATGGAAGATGGCCGAATACTTTCAAATACATAGAACATCTAACATCTTCATAGGTTTTATGTGTAAATTTTTACATTCATATATTTAGTTTACATTTCATACATTACATCTCTATTGTGTTACAATCAAACTATTTCTTGTTTCGCTTTCATTCTACAGAATCATGAAAATTTTATCCGACCAAACTCCCTAAGAAAAATACAAATTTGCTGGTCGGGTTGTCAGATAGCTTCTAATAGAGCCTTTTTTATATAAGCCAGTACTTATTGCATTAAAATTCATTATATTGACTTTATCTCTGACCCGCTGTCAGTCAATTCTAAGAATAAAGCAAAGAGCAAACTGGTCGGTACTCCATAAAAACTATTTGTCTTTCGACCACACTGCTGATCAATACACAAATAGTTTGCGGCTAGAAATGATACACTTAAAGAAATTCAATTCATAAGCAGACAAGTCATAGAATAACTTCAAACAAAAAAGTGAGATTGACATATAAGGGATTTTCATTCATCTATAAGCAATTTATACATTATTCATATACATATCCACGATAGATTGTACTTCTGCACGTATCCTATTCATCTCCTCTTTAGATGAGAACTGCAGGTTGGGCTCCAATTTTTCGAATTCAACTGCATCCTTGTAAAAAATGCCTCAACTTGATGAAGAGGGCACCAACTTGGAAAGCAATCAAAGCTTGGATTGCTATCTTGATGGTTTGCATCATAGTAGGAGTGTGATCACTGAGAAGCTTCAGTTGGCCTCTCACCTTCACATCCAGCTCATCGACCGACGGATTTGAGTTGGTAAGTTCAACTTGTTTTCCTTTCAAATCTGTTGATATCTTCTTCAATTGAACAAAAACAAAACTCAGGGTACATTTACTTAGTCCCTGGACCTTTCTTGTCTCTTCATCGAAGAGTTTCATCTGGTCCTTCATTTTATTTATATCTTCATGCGCCTAGGAACCCAGCTCTGCTAGCTTCTTTTTCTCTATTTCTAATTGAGAAAGCTGGAAGTCCTTGGCTTTTATTTCATTTTTTTAAATCTGACAAAGTTCAAAAAAAATGAAATTACCGTATCTTGCAGAAATAAACAAATTAAGCAGGTCAGAATGAAAAAAAAAATCCTTACTTTATATTTCAGCCTCCTTCTCATGAAGAATGGCCTGGATTTCTTGATCGAGCTTCTTTACTCTCTCGTCGTTCTCCTTGAAGGTTTGGTAGAATATGGAATTCTTTTATTCACTATCTTGATACTTGTCATTTGCTTAGACAAGATCAAATTGGTAGCCCTTGGCGATATTTTGAGCCACCAAGAGTTGTCTTTTCTAGCTCTTCTATTCTTTCCTCCAATCTATTTCCAAACAGATAAGGTTAGAATAGAATGGAAAAAATATAATAAAGGAGTTATTATTTAAAGTTGCTTTTTTTGTGATTTTATTGACTTTAGCCTTCGCTAAAGTCTGGACCTGCTGACTTAGCAGGTTGGATTTTTCTTGTGAAAACTACAAAACAAGAACAAGAAAGCAAATAAGTCAAACAAACTCTTTCTTTCTCTAGAAATACAATAGAAGAAGGTACGAAGAATACCTTAGACAACAAGTTATTAAAAACTTCTTCATGTGTCCTCTCCTGGTCGATGAAACCAGAGGTGGACGGTACTTGCGTGGTCATGGTTATCATCATGACCACATCCACTGGCATTTCTTCATTGGCTGGAGCTGCCAATGCCGTCTCAGCTGCTCCGACCTCTTTCGCGTCGCTGCCACTCTAGGAGATGTCTTGACCTTCTCTTCGGTAGTAGCCTCCATGCTGACCAGTGCCTCATCTCCAATGTTCTTGCCTTCAACATTGGTCGGATTTGCCTTAGTGTTTTGCTCACTAGTCAGGATTTCATTGGCAACCTCATCAGCAGGTGCCAAAGCTGGCTCTGGACTAGTCGGCATAGCACCGACCAGAGGGTCCACCTTAGGATGTACTTGAGTTGCAGCCAGAGATGTAGCTGGGGGGTTAAAAAGAGAAAATATAGACACTAAAAAACTATAATGGTCCCAAAGAATAAAAGTACTTAGAACTAAGAAATAAAAAAAACTTACTTGAAGGATACCCCCAAGTCCATACTCCAGGACAACAAGGGAATACCGAATGCCACTACATTTGAAGTAGGGGACTTTTTCCTCCTTATGATGAGAGAAATATTGTTCTCCTGACTCTGATCCTCCTCACCCTGAATATATGGAAACAAGAAATAATTCTTATATGGAATATCCTATGTACCATATCTTCTTCTATTACGTACCTGTGAGGAGGTCCTTCTCTACATTTCCGCAGAAGCTCTAGCCCTCTACTCCTTGGCTTGAGGTTGGTCATGTATGCTTAGAGCGTGTACCTTGGACCAGATTAGTGTTGGTCGGATCCGCACTAGTCCCTGCATGGAAGTCGAACCCACCACCTTCGAGGCACTTCTGCCTGCGGTCCTCTTCTTCATCGAAGGAGCCAGGGCCAAGACCGTAGACTGGTCGGCAACAAGCTTCCAATCATGCATTTAATAAATAAAATAAGTTATTTGAACAGGCAATAATTTGATTCTATAACCAAATAAATTACTTGGTACTTAACTCGATGCAATCATTTATGAACTCACTGCTTTGTCCGATTAGATTGGCTGGTTGCTTTTCTAAAGCAGCTTGATCGGATTCGTCCGAAGGAACACGCAAAATGAGTGCAACCTTCGAACGAGTTTCCCTGGCAGTTTGAACTGGACACAAAACAAATTTATATGTTAGCAAATTCTAAAAAGATAGATAGAGGGGAAGAGAAAAAAAAATAAGAAAGGGAGATCGGGGACTCATAATCTCTTACCTCTAGGTTCGTCCTTGGTAGGATCTTGGTCGTCCTACAAGAGTATCTAAATCGCCTTTTCAGGGGACTCAGCTTGTGGTACAGAAAATTGTAAGTGATCTTCTGCCCTGATAAGCCCCCGATACCAATTTGGAGATGATCTTCACGATGTTCCTCTCCTCATCGATCAGCTCCAGAGAGTCTTTTCCATTTTTTTTGCCTCCAACCTCGTCCAGGTCAGAGTGACTTTCCCAGTAAACCGAAGACAGCTACCCCCAATATTTTCGAATAGAACCACTCCCGCGGTAATCCTTCCATGTATCATTGATCGGAAGGGAAGGGTACTAAACACCGATTTAGAGCTCGATGTAAACGCTCCCAAAAACATCTTGAGTTTTATTATTTCTGGTGCACCGATAGAAGAATTGGAAAAGATGAACGAGAGGAGGAATACCAAGAAAAGCTTCACAAAAATGCGAGAAAACACTTTAAATCAAAATAGAATTTGGGGAAAGATGATGAAACTCAATCTCGTAATGATCGAGCACATCGGCTAGGAATTCGCTCTTAATGAGACAAAAACCTAACCTAACAAAAGCTGCAAAGAGCACAAAGCGCCCCTCTTGGGAAATAGGCTTTGTGTCTTCTCTGCTAGGATCCCACCGTACCATTTCACATGGCGGGATGAGGCTCTGATCCTCAAGCTCCATGATCTTGTTTTTGATGAGAACATACCTCTCTATTGTGAATAAAGCAAATAAGAAAGAGGGGAAGAACTCGAATGATGAAAAGGTTTCACACTTTCTTCTAGCTCTTTGGACTTTTCACCACCCTTTTTTTATCAAAATTCTTAAATGCGGTAAGAAAAAAGAATGGAATATGAAAAGCCTAAAGATCCAAGAAAAAAGAAAGCAGAAGAATTCAAAGAGTTTTTTTTCATGCTCAAGAGTCTGAAGGTGTGAAGCGTACAAGGGAAGCCTTACCCACCTTATTTGTACTATTCATTAGAATAGTTGTATGCCAGTTCAGTTACCGTGAAACTATCGAGAACCAAAACAGTGATATGATTAGCACAAGACCCCATAATGTCTTGAGAAGTGAAAAGCCTCGAATAAATAGTGTATTTATTAAAGCCTTGGGGGATAGCTGACGACCATTAGTATGTACTATTATACTTTCAGGCCTACATGATCATGAATGAAAAGAGCCCATAAGAAAATATAAGGCCCAATAACCAATACCTGGTTACAACTTTGACTAGAGTCAAATTTAATCATGTGAAAAAATTCCTAACCAATTCATTAACACTGGTCAGGAATAAGGTGTGCCCTTTTTACCCTGACTAGCCATGTATGTGCTGGTCGAGAATAACTTATTCAGTTGCTCCGACCAACAAACTGGTCGGGCATTAAATAGACTTCGCATTGACCTGAAATTAGTCAGAGAGGCAGTTGCCCCTGCATAGGACTAGCGTGCGGAGGATTCTTTCTAATATGTACAAATAATTGATTTGAAATTACTCCCTACGAAGAGACATCTCTTTACTAAAAGACACTTCTCGTCAAAAAGGTACATTTTGGTGAGAAGACACCTTTTAGAAGATGATAACCGCCATGTCATTGTCAAGTATAAATAGAAGACCTGCGTAAGGATTTAAAAAGAGAGACACAAGACAATAGAACACATGAGAAGAACAAGATTACCAGTAGTATTTCATTTCCTATTCAATAGTTTGTATTCTGTCAAGGCATGTGACTAAATAACGAACACCCCCTTCATCCTATTTTCACAATTTTGATTGACTTCAAGCAAAAGCAATTCACATTACATTTGTAAGCTCGATCTAGAGACTCTCGGGTCTTGAACATTGACACCTTGTTTCCGTAAAAGAAGCAACGCATGGTTTGGAGTAGGGGTGGGCATTTTTAGACCGAAACTGAATTACCGAACTGAGCTGGAATTAACTGATTATTTCAGTTTTTTTGTTTCGATTTTTACTTTGGTATAATTCGGTTTTCGTTGTTTGATTCGATTTGTTGTTTTCAGAAACTGAAATAACCGAATAGCCCTGTACAGTACCACTTTTTATAATGTTATTCCTAAAGCTATCAAACAATTCTCATGTTTTAACATCTTTATGCATATGTGTGGTATATTCATATGTTCTACTATATTTATACTGTAATGACTTATGAATATTATGTGGATTTATCTCTACTCTTTGCTACGATATGAGAAGGACCAAATTTAATCTACCTAGTGTTTATACATATTTCGGTTAACCGAATTAACCGAACCGAAATATTTCGATTAATTCAGTTCGATTTTTCATTTTGATTTGAGAAAATTCGGTAGCTAGTTTCCAAAAACCGAATTATTTTAAAATTAAAAAAACTAAATCAATTAGATCAAAACAATCGAATGCCCACCCTAGTTTGGAGACTGCTATTAATCATGTAAGAAAGCTAAAACTTTGTTTTGGTAACGTGATTTATAAAATCATACATGTTGAAATTTGCATCGACATATTACATGTTATTTTGGTTTTTTATTTTGAAATTTTTGTACGACAAATTGTATTAGGTACCTTAGGTAGATGTATCGATTGGTCATGTGACGAAGATGCTACTATGCATCAAGCCACGACGGAGTTCCTAATTCTTACAATTAAATCGACAATGGAACTTACTTGTTCGGGCGATGTCTTAGGCCCCGTTTGGTAACTTGAAACCGGACCGTTTCTACTAGATTCTGGAAGAAACCCAATGAAACGGACTAAAGCTCGAAACAATTCTCCTCGGATCGTTTCTTCTTTTTTCACTCTGTGGCTGAATCGGACTCAACCCCGTTCCACCCGATTCACAGAATCCTACCTAAAACGTTTCTACCAAGAATCTGAAACCGTTTTCGTTTCTACTGGAATCTGGAACCGTACCAAACAGGATTTTAATGGAAGGATTTAGATGCGTGGCTACTTTTAATTTAGTAGTGAAATCTCTCAAAGTTTAAGCTTATAAAATGGCAAACAAGGAGACAGGAGCACTGTTACTATAGTGGAAGACAATTTATTTTTATTTAATTTTTATTTTTATTTTTTTTCGAAAATAATCAACAAAAAAATTTTTACGAAAATGAGCTCCCGTCACTCGGATGTGGGGCGATCGCCTCATATTGAGACGATAGGGACTTGAATGCAAAAAACGCAATTAGATCACCCCATATTGGGGTGATAGGGACTGAATGCAAAAAACGTAATTGTGTTTTTTGCATTCAGGTCCCTATTACCCTATATCCGGGCGACGGGAGCCCATTTTCGCAAAAAAAAAATCCATTGATTATTTTCGAAAAAAAATATTTAAAAAAAATATTAAATAAAAAAATTCGTGGAAGACAAATACAGACAAATCCCCAAATATTCGAAATTGGTAGTGACTGAGAAAACCTTGAAATGTTTTTGTTTTGAACAACATTTCCGAATTTCCTTAGAAAGGATCATAGTAACAGTAAATCATTACTAGTAGGGGTGGCAATGGGGACCCGTTCCCCGATCCCCGGCGGGGAATTCCTCTATTAGGGGACGGGTATGGGAAGAAATCATCTCATGAGGATGGAAAGCGAGAAAATGATTCCCCATCGGAGATGGCGAGGGACTCGGGCGAAATTTCTTTCATGAGGACCCAGTTGGGGACCCGAATTTAGTTTAGTCTAATTTAATTGTTAGATTGCAAACATATTCTCTAGCCCATCATAATCACATTTTCATAAACGGGACAACATAATTTTCAATGAATGCATGCATTCTTTTTTTCCTTGCCTGTTGATATAATTTGAGTTAAAATGGCTATAAAAGCTCTTCTCTTGTGTGAACTTTTCGCAGGGATGGGTCCCCGACGGGGCTCGGATACCCGAACGGAGATGGGAATGGGAGGATTTTCTTCGAGACGGGAAACGGGGACGAGGACGGGAAAATTCATATCGCGGGGACGGGGCGTTGCCACCCCTAATTACTAGTAATCTTACGATTGACGTGGGGCCACAAAAAGGCAAACCTACATATGGCACGCACGGAAAGGTTAGTTACAGACCACAAGGCTCCCGTCGCTTTTTATGTATATAATCAGACAAGTGGGACCACAAAGCAAACCTCAGATCAAGGGCTCTCGCTCCGCCGAAACCAGAAAAATCAAAAAGAGAAAACCACCCCGTACTATTCCGGGTTATCGGGCCCGACCCGCGTCAAGCATACACGTGTCCGGCAGTCAGAGACCTGACGCGAGATCGGACGGTTGCAGCTCGGACACGTGGCCAACGGTGCTCCAGTTGAGGCACCCGTGGTGGAAAGGGGCCAGCCCGGGCAGTTGGCAGGAACGTTCTGGAACTCTCTAGAACATTAGCTGCCCTTGCGCTTTGGTGCTACTCCCTTGCTTGATGCTGCAGTTGAGTACCTCGATGCATGCTAACGGATCAGTGTTATTAATCTATGACTGCATTTATGTACTAATAGCAAGGACTTCCGTTATCGATTAAGGGCCCGTCTGGCACACGAGAAATTATTATCCCTCCATTATATCTGGGAGGTTTCAAGCCTCCTCAAGCCTCCACCTCACCTCCTTCAATTTTCCGTAAAAACCCATTTATTTCTCTAAATCGCGGATAGGTCCTTCCAAATTGCGAAGAGATCCTTTGCTATTTTATGTGAGGGGAAAAAAAATCCCGGTTCGCGTTTAGGCCCCTCATTCGCCATTTTACATAAAGGGGCTCCCGTTAAATACAAATCACGAGCGAACCCTTTTCTAATTTTTCAAAATAGCGAACAGGTCCAAAATTATAACAAATAGGTCCCCGCGCTTTACGTCCAGGTCCTTTCTCCGTTTTGTCCGGAAAAAATGTTTTTATGGTCCGTTTTTTCTGCAGAACATGTTTTCGTGGTCCATTTTTCCTAAAAAAAAATATGAAAATTCGTTTTTCGTTTATCCTTTCTCCGTTTTCCCCGAAAAAATGTTTTTGGGGTCCGTTTTTTCCTCATTTTTCCCGGGAAAAGTGTTGTGGTTCGTTTTGCCTCCTTTTTCCCTGGAAAATATTTTCGTGGTCCGTTTTCCCTCATTTTTCCCGAAAAAATTGTTTTCGTGGCTCGTTTTTCCCGAAAAAATATTTTCGTGATCCGTTTTTTCTCCGAAAAAAATTTAAATCCGTTTTTCGTTCACGCGCGCGGCGTGCGCCGCAGTTTTTCTTGGAAAAATGTTTTCATGGTCCGTTTTTTCTCATTTTTCGCGGAAAAAATGTTTTCGTTATCCGTGAAAAATATTTTCGTGGCTCGTTTTTATTCGTTTTCCCCGAAAAAAATATTTTCATGGCCCGTTTTTCCTCCGAAAAAAACTTTTCTATTTTCCCTGGAAAGAATGATTTCGTAGTCCATTTTTCCTTGTTTTTTCCAAAATAAATGTTTTTGTTGTCCGTTTTTTCTCCGAGAAAAACGATACAAATTTATTTTTCGTTCACGTGCGCGGCGTGCGCCGCGCTCACTTTCCTAGTTTATCCTATTTCTGATGGAATTAGATTATTTCCTGTAAAATTCTTGTAAAACTTGAGAAATTCTTCCGAGCTGAGCTTGACTCGTTTTTATCACATGAATTTTGTAATATTTCTATAAGAAATAAACGACCTTTTCTTTTCGCAAAATTTATAGAGATTCTTACTTTTCAAACAAGCCCTTACACAATTCTCCACGAATTTTCTGTAAATTCCCGTGTCGCACAACACACCTGCCTATCGGTTTTGCTCATATGGCTATAACTAGCTTCTTCTTCTTTTTTTATCGAGCCTCAAGTTAGCGTTCTTTTTGGGGCTAAATTAGGCAGCTCGAATTAACTTACACAGCTTGTTTAGCTCTTCGGCTCGTAAAGATGTGACTTCATCAGTTACTGGTACGTGAACTAGTCAATTATTTTTAAATCAAATAAATCGAACCGAAAAACCAAATACCTACTCCTAGCACGAAAGTGACACGTATGGACGAAAGAGGGGCGAAACATCTTGTTACTACCACAATTGCACGTCGTTCTTCTCTCTCTTTCTCTTCGTTGTGTGATGATGATTTCTACGCACAAATTGGCGAAGAACAATTCAGCTCGGCAAAACAACACTATATCCTGGCCGAAAATCGGCTGGTCAGCAGTGAATCCTCGCATCCGTTGCGATCGGATTTCGGCAGCTTGTCGTTCGTACGGCGCGGTCTGCTTTCAAAGAAAGCAACTTGTTGGATTAGCCATAAAAATAAAAGGCTTTTGAGTGATGAAAGAAAGCAACGTGTACTAGCAGACGTCCTTTGCTGAACTGACCGAAGCTTCTGATCGAGCAAGTTGAATTTTACCGCTCTCTCATTATTTATTATTATTATGCATTTTTAAACGGCAAGGCAAAAAAAAATGTACGAATCATTTTTAGTAACGTCAAATTCTGAAGGACGTGTACTGGGATTCTTCGCGGTGATCAGGGGATAATAGTAGTAGTACACTAGTACTTACTAGCACAGTAGCATTACTAGTGACTTAACTCACTTAAGTCAGCAGTAGGCTTTTTGTTGCTTGGAGTAGGTTTGTCCCTAACAAACAAGGAGAGATTCCGTACTCTGAGTAAAGAGGTGGTGAGATGACGTGGTGCATCTAATTGAACCGGGGCTCGTAGCATCTGTGTGCATTTGATGGTGTGTTGTTCTTTTCTTTTTTAAAAAAAAACACACAGTAGTACATTCACGATCAAACAATGGCACGCTATTTAAATCACGAAAGTTTAAGTACAAGCATACATAACGTAAAAGGGAAAAATTCTCTCTATTATATTGATCTTTCTGTATAAGGCAATGCCCAATATATATAAGAAAAACCTTTGGAAATCAATTCAGATTCGCCTACTAATGGATAGAGTCCTTCTATACAAGGACAAGGATTCTATTCATATCATAACACTTTCCATAGGCGAATACCGCGTAATGCACATGTCTCATTAAAAACTCCTCTCAAAACCCAGTAGAAAAAAGGGATAGAGAAAAGTGTACATTCAACTCGCACTCCGTGTTGCACTAGTTGCCTCATTAAAAACCTTCATGTGAGACTTCAGAAAAACTCACTAAGGAGAAAAAAAGCACAACTCATAATCTTCAGCATATAAAATATGATCTTCAGGACCATGCAAAAGGGGTCATAGTTCTGGGATTTATTCCCATGAACACCGCAAATCTCTAAGTCGCCTCATCCCAATGCTATTTGACGAGTACCCATGCCGTGGGTACCCCCATCAGCCCGGAAGCGCGAACGGGCTGACCAACCACTGAAGGCCCAAGACCGAAAGGTACTTGGGTCATGAGAGCGAGCCCCGACTGCGGCAGGCCGACTAACGGTCGGGGGGCTCCGGCCGCCTAATATGGCCGCTCCTGCTCCACCTGCGCCCGGCCCCGCAGGGCCCACGCCGGTGTCAGACGGCTGCCTTGTGCGCGACATCCACAGCGGCCGTCAGGGGTGGCGGCCCTCTCCCAAGATCGCCGGAAGAGCCACCGGCGAGTCAAGCCCCGCCCCATCGCTGGCACACCGCAGAGAGTGCGCCACTCCGAGGCCAAGGTAAAAGTCAAGCGCCATTAAAGCCGCCGAGGCAGACAGAGCACCACGCGAGGCGCCATCCAGGCGCCAACACGCAAGACCACACATCGCAGAGCCACCAACCTGCCTCGGGGCGAGGCGGGGCGGTCGAAAAGACAGGAGCCGGACTCAGAGACACGCACGCCCCTTTCTAGTGGATTTCCCAAACACCGTGTAACTCCGCCTCCTCCGTCTATATAAGGAGAGGCGGGGCCCGAAGGGAAGGGGACAGAGAAAAAGGCCCTCTAAGAAGCCACGACTCCTAGCCAAAGCACGAAGGGGATCGGACACCACTTCGCCGCTTGTACACCCCTTGTTCATCGCCCAAAGATCAATACATCCGCACCGAACGAATCGAGTAGGGACATTCACCAGAACCAAGATACATCATCGACTCCTTGAGTCGACCATTCGAGGGAGAGGGAGCGCGACCCGTCCGACCATAAATTCGTATTGCTTAGGTGCACGAAACACCGGTTGGCGCGCCGGTAGGGGCCCTCGCGCGTCTTCACCGACATCCTCATCCTCGGGTTCCCATTTCTCCTCCTCGATGGCCTCCTCCCACCACGATTCGCCCGATGTCGAGGGCTGGATCCGCTTTGGCGCCCTCGATTTATTAAATCACGCGCGGGAGAGCTTGTTCTCATTCATTGCCGTCGGGACCGGGCGCCCTCCGCTTTGAATCTGATTCTTGGCGTCCTCGGCAACCTCGGCCTCGAGGCCCCTTGCAGACGGGCGGCGGGCCGTCGCCGGCGCTGCCCGGCGACATCGCCTACGGATCGCGGCGGCGGCGAGCGCTTCCACGAGCTTCGCGGCTCGTGGCCATGGCGGCTTCTGTGGCAAGCTTCCCTCCACGACCTACTGGCGGATTCCTCCAGCCATGGCTCTAGCTCCGACAAGGAGTGTCCCCCTCGTAGGGCCTACTCCCGCGAGTGCAACATGACGGGTGCGGCGGAGCCATCCTCCACCCCCGTTACCCTCGGGACCCTCCTCCCGCGCGACGAAGCGCGGCGGGAGGAATCCCGGCGGGAAGACGACGTACAACACCTACAACGCTTCGCTGACCTTCGGCGACAGCGCGAGGAGTTAGAAGCTCGAAAGGCCGAGCTCGATAAGCTCCAGGCCGAACTGGAGCGCCGTCAGCCTAACCCACCACCCGTCTCCGGCGCGCGCGCCCGTGCGCGTCAGGTGCATCGGCGGCTGGTGAGAGACGAACGGCCTTCCGTTCTTCCCTCACGCCAACCGTAACATTGCCGCGCGGCAATGCCGCCCGAGGGCCGCCTGAGCCAACGGAGCCGTGGCCAAGGCCACCTATCGGAACCTCCGGCCGGGTAGAACGTCTTTGTCGTTGCTCACGCCCAAGGTTCTGGCTCCCGACGGACGGGCGCCACCTCGGGCCGCCTGGGCCACTCCCCCTCGCAGGGTCGACGGAGCCCAGCCAAGATGGCCCCGCTCCACGACCTCCCCCAGGCATCATACACCCCGGTGCGCCATCGCCTGGGGGATAAGTATGACCTTCGCACCACCCTCGAGGCGCGAAGGAGAGCTACCGATGCAAAGCCGCTTCGCAAGTCGCCGATAGCGAGCGACGCAACCATCCCGACCCAGATTCGACGGTCTGAGCGCGCTGCTCACCCGCCAGATCCGCAACGCCGATTTCCCGACCAGATTCCGGCCTCCGACCAACAAAGCCAAGAACACAGGGGCTACCAACCCCAGTGTTTGGCTAGAAGACTACCGGCTCGCCTGCCGAGCGGGGGGAGCGACGGACGACTCCTTCATCATCCAGTACCTCCCCATCTACCTTGCGGACTCAGCTCGAGCCTGGCTCGAGTACCTGCCCGTGGACACCATCGGCACCGGGCCGACTGACGAACCTCTTCGTCGGGAATTTCCAGTGGCACGCATAAACGCCCAGCAACTCCTGGGACTTGAAGAGCTGCAAGCGGCAATGGAAACCCTCCGACTACATCTGCCGCTTCTCCCAAAGGCAACGAGCTCCCCGACATCCGCGACGCCGACGTCGTCGGCGTTTCATCTACGGCACCACGTCGCGAGGCCCTGGTCCACAAGTTGGGTCACGAAACCCCGGACCACCAAGGAGCTCCTCGACATCGCCACCAACCACGCCTCGGCGAGGAGGCCGTGGGGGCCATCTTCGAAAGGAAGACGGCCCACAAGACACCGACCTCGGGCAGCGCCCCCTCCGACCGCCGACAAAAGGAAGCGGAAGGGGAAGCGAGGTCAGAAGGCCGAATGGTCGCCCGACCGACCGCCAAACAAAGAGGCTCGGCAGACGCCCGACCGATTCGAAAAGTTGATGGATAGTCCGTGCCCGAACCACGACTATCCCGTCAAACACAAGTATCGGGACTGCGAAGTCCTGAAGCGGTTCCTCTCCGGAAACCCCACGACATCGCGGGGTAAGGGGAAGAAGCGCGACCCGGCACCCGACGCCGGGGCAAAGGGCGATGAGCCAGCCGACGAGTTCCCACAGCTCGACGGCTGCCTCATGATCTTCGGAGGGATGGAGTGCTACGCCGACAAGCGACGGCTGAAACTCGCCCACCGAGAGGTACACACGGCAACCCCGGCCGTGCCTTCCTACCTGAAGTGGTCGGAATGCCCGATCGCCTTCGATCGGACCGACCACCCCGACCACATCCCGCACCCGGGACGCTACCCGCTCGTCGTCGACCCCATCGTGGGGACGAAGCACCTGACCAAGGTGCTCATGGACGGCGGCAGCAGCCTCAACATCATGTATGTTGAGACCCTCGATGCCCTGGGGGTCCCCCGCTCCGCCCTCCGGCCGAGCAGGGCGCCCTTCCACGGCGTCGTACCAGGCCAACAGGCCCATCCCCTCGGGCAGGTCGGCCTGTCCGTCACCTTCGGGAGCCCGGACAACTTCCGCACCGAGAGCTTCACTTTCGAGGTTGTGGACTTTCCCGGCTCCTACCATGCCATCCTGGGACGACCTTGCTACGCGAAGTTCATGGCAGTCCCCAACTACACCTATCTCAAGCTGAAGATGCCAGGGCCACAAGGTGTCATCACCGTGGCCGCGTCCTTCCAGCTCGCTAACAACTATGAGCAAAGCAGCTGTGAATTGGCCTCGGCGGTCGTCGCTTCCGCCGAGCTCGCCCAGCTCAGGGAGAAGGTCTCCGGATCCGCCCCCGACTCCAGCAAGTCGGGGCCTAGCTCTTTCAAGTCCGCGGAGGACACGAAGGAGGTCATTTGTTGATCCCGAAGATCCCGCCAAGACCGTGCGGATCGGGCCGCCTCACCACCAAATAGGAAGGCGCGCTGTCGACTTCCTCCAAGCAAACCGAGACGTCTTCGCTTGGAGACCCTCGGACATGCCAGAGTCGAAGGAGGTCGCCGAGCACTCCTCGAGCATTCGACCGATCTAGACCGGTCGCCACCGCCGCTGCTTCGACGAAGAAAAGCGTCGGGCCATTGGGGAAGAAATCGCCAAACTTTTGGCCGCCGGCTTTGTAAGGGAGGTGCGTCACCCCGAGTGGCTCGCCAATCCCGTCCTTGTAAAGAAAAAGTCGGGGCAATGGAGAATGTGTGTTGACTACACGAGCCTCAACAAGGCCTGTCCGAAAGATCCATTCCCATTACCTCGCATCGACCAGGTCGTAGACTCCACCGCCGGGTGCGAGTCCCTTTCTTTTTTGGATGCCTACTCAGGCTACCACCAGATAGCAATGAAGGAGTCCGATCAGCTTGCGACTTCCTTCATCACCCCGTACGGCTCGTACTGTTACGTCACGATGCCTTTTGGTCTGAAAAACGCAGGCGCCACGTACCAGCGATGTATGCAGGCGTGTTTTTCGGACCAAATTGGCCGTAACATCGAAGCCTACGTCGACGACATCGTTGTCAAAACCAGGAAGGCCAACGACCTCATCACCGACCTGGAGGAGACTTTTGCGAACCTCCGACGGTCTCGCATAAAGCTCAACCCCGAGAAATGCGTCTTCGGGGTCCCCAAGGGCAAGTTGCTGGGATTCATTGTCTCCGAGCGCGGCATCGAAGCCAACCACGACAAGATCTCCGCTATCGTGAGGATGGGGCCAATCAATGATCTGAAGGGAGTTCAAAGGCTGATGGGGTACATCGCGGCGCTAAGTCGCTTCGTATCCCGCCTCGGTGAACGCGGGATGCCACTCTACAAACTGATGAAGAAGTCCGACCACTTTTCTCGACTCCACGAAGCTCAGGAAGCCTTTAGTCGACTAAAGGCCTTTCTGACCTCACCTCCGGTCCTGGTCGCCCCGGAGCCACAGGAACCCTTACTACTCTACATCGCCGCCACGACTCAGGTCGTCAGCGCGGCACTTGTTGTGGAGCGAGCAGAGGAAGGCCGCGTTTTCAAGGTGCAGAGACCGGTCTACTTTGTCAGCGAGGTGCTCTCCGAAACTAAGGTCCGATATCCTCAGATACAGAAGCTACTCTACTCGGTACTCATCACCAAGAGGAAGCTTGCCCATTATTTCGATCGACACCCCATCTCCGTGGTAACCTCCACGCCGCTCGGAGAAGTCGTCATAGCCGCGACGCCACCGGAAGAATCGCCAAGTGGGCTCTCAAACTCAGTGGCCTCGACATATCGTACGTCCCCAGGACGGCGATCAAGTCCCAGGTCTTGGCGGACTTCGTCGCCGAGTGGACCGAAGCGCAAGTCCCTGCAGTGGTCGAAGACCCGGAGTACTGGACGATGTACTTTGATGGGTCTTACACCAAGAATGGGGCCGGCGCGGGGATCGTCATCATCTCCCCACTCGGCAACAAGCTCCGGTATGCTATCTGTCTACTCTTTGACGCTACCAACAATGTCGCCGAGTACGAAGCCCTCGTCAACGGCCTTCGAATCGCCGCCGACCTAGGCGCACGACGGCTCTACGTTCACGGCGACTCCAAGCTGGTTGTCGACCAAGTGATGAAAGCCACCGAGCCCCGTGACGCTCGGATGGCCGCCTACTGCCTGGAGGTCCGCAAGCTCGAGGAGAAGTTCAAGGGTTTCGAGCTCCATCACAGTTACCGACGCTACAACGGTGAAGCCGACTCCCTCGTCAACCTCGCCTCCAGAAAAGGGCCGGTTCCCCCAGGGATCTTCGTTTCCGACCTCAGCAGCCCATCAATCCGCTTGGACCCAAGTGCTGAGGGCGCCACCGACCCCCCAAAGGCGGGCGCTCCCGCCGATCTTCGGCCAGATGCTCAGCCGTCTGGGTCGGATTTGGGCGTCCTGACCGTCGAAACCGACTGGAGGCAACCGTTTGTCGATCGATTGACAAACGGGTCGCTCCCCGCCGACACCACCGAGGCTCGGCGCCTCGCCCGGCGGGCTAAGTCTTTCGTCCTGGTCGAAGGTGCCCTCTACAAGAGGAGCCCGTCCGGAATCCTTCAGAAGTGCGTTCCGACCGACCAAGGGAAGCACCTTTTGCTGGACATCCACGGCGGGGTGTGTGAACACCATCCCGCGCCGCGGTCCCTGGTAGGAAAAGCCTTCCGACAAGGTTTCTACTGGCCGACCGCCGTAGCAGATGCAACCCAAATCGTCCGCACCTGCGAAGGATGCCAATTCTTCGCCAGACAAACGCATCTTCCTGCGCAAGCTCTGCAGACGATCCCCATCACGTGGCCCTTCGCGGTTTGGGGGCTCGACCTGATCGGACCCTTCAAAAAGGCGCCCGGGGGCTTCACTCACTTGCTTGTCGCCGTGGACAAGTTCACAAAGTGGATCGAAGCCAAGCCGTTGACAAAGATCAAGTCGGCCCAGGCAGCAGGCTTCTTCCGCGATATTGTCTACCGGTTCGGGGTGCCCAACTCCATCATCACTGACAACGGGACGCAGTTCACGGGAAAGGAGTTCCTCGAGTTCTGCGACAACTTCAATATCCGAGTCGACTGGGCGGCAGTGGCACACCCCCGAGCCAACGGCCAGGCCGAGCGAGCCAACGGCATGATCCTCCAAGGACTCAAGCCGTGAATCTTCAGCCGACTGAAGAAATTCGCGGGACGGTGGGCCGCCGAGCTACCACCCGTGCTTTGGAGTCTGCGAACCACGCCGACCCGGTCGACCGGGTTCACTCCTTTCTTCTTGGTGTTTGGAGCAGAGGCTATCCTCCCGACCGACCTTGAGTACGGCGCGCCAAGGGTACAGAACTACAACGCCGCACGGGCAATCGAGGAACGGAAGATGACCTCGGCCAGACTCGACGGCTTCGAGGCGTCGCGGTCTTACTGATCGACAAAATACCCGGCCAGTAAGCGCCGCGCTACCACGGCCAAACGAGTTCGCGGTCGCTCATTCAAGTCGGCGACTTGGTACTACGCCAAGTCCAATCCGCGAAGGACAGGCACAAGCTCTCCGCCTTGGGAGGGCCCTTTCACCGTCGCAGGTCCTCCGCCCGGCACCTTCCGCCTCAAGGACACCGAAGGAAATCTCCTTACAAACGCGTGGAATATAGAGAAGTTGAGAAGGTTCTATCCCTAATCACCGCTCTTCTCTCAGCACTGCGCGATAAGTTTCCAAACAAAAGAAGTCGCGATCGCCGAAAGATCGACCGAGTGCTCTCTCTCTCTCGCCCTTGATCTACCACAAGTACTATGACCTCCGCCCAAAGCAGAGGTCCCAAAATAGTACTCTACCCATGTCGAAAACCACGAATAACCGACCTACGGTTGGTCGACCAACCCATTCGGTGACAAGCACGACTGCTGGACCGGACGTTGCGGTCCCAAAGACTACGGATGTGGGCGATCGCAAAAGTGGAAAATCCTCGAGGAAGGAAAAAAGAGAAGGGAGCAGAGGGCAAAAGAAACACTTTATTCATTCACTGGGCGCATCACCCCAACCAAGAACAAACCGCCCGCCCGTTGTCTTGGTGTCGCCCGCCCAGGGACAGCGCCTGGCGCCTCTCAACCAGCCCTTTGCACCGGTAGCGCCCTCACTTCCGCGGCCGGTAGAACGCCACGACAAGGGCGTAACTCGCGCCGTATGTCCTCGCGAACAGCCTCGGCCTCGACCTCCGCCACCTCCTGCAGCCAAGCCTGACGAGCGCCTACTTCCTCGTGGAGCTGAGCATAACGGTCCGCCATGGCGCGCGAAGGAAGTGTTGTGGAAGCTTTGGCAGAATAACGAACGCACCAACGTTCTCTCCTTTTATAACCTACAGTGTGGGAGGCACGGAAGACGAAGCGCCTCAAGAGCGCGCAGCGGAGCGGAAGCCGAAGCGTCCCAGTTCCAAAGACGACGCGACCTCCAAGGCGAGTTAATCCGCCCTTATCTCTAAGGAAAAACATAAATCTCTTTCAAAAAAAACCTGTGAAAACTCAAGCGGTGCGTGACGACTGCACCCCTCAGTCCCCACGCACCACTCGGGGGCTGCCTTACGACCCCAGGGGTCAGCGACCTAGATCGATGTTCGGTAACCGCTCCGACCGAGCTGCCCCCCTCTCTCTCATAGTAACCTCTTCAAAACCAAAATGCTACAGCCCACGCCCCGCTCTACGGTTTCGAAGTAGCACTTTGCGCAAAAAGGGAGGCTACTCGAGCGAAGGGCCAAGCGCCGGTCGGACGGAGCCTTTCTCGATTTAGGTCGGCGAGCTGACTGATCAAACAAACTCCCTCGAGGCAACCTCCTCGAACCAAATGCTCTGATTTAAGCCCAGCCCACGGCTCCCGAGTAGCATTTCGCGCAAGGAGGTTGCCCAGCGGAAGGCAACTTGATCGATCGGCCAAGACAGACCGGTCGTCATTAAAAAGCGCACAAGTCGTTACCCTGAGCCGTACCCCAACCGACCAAGCTATCCACCTCGCGGCTATTTCCCCTGGACCAAGGTACTACGGCCTACGCCCCCGCGGCTACGGCTTCGAAGTGGTACTCTGTAGGGGGAAAACAAGCCCTCCGAGCAAGAGACGCTAGGGACGGTCGAAGCACCCCCACTCAGGGCAACGTTCTAGCCGACCAAGCGGAGCCTTCGCGAAGGAGACGGTCCGACCTAGGCACCTCTCCTCCGCGAAGCGAGCGTTCTAGATAGCTTGTCCTATCCCGTGATTTCTTCAGACTAAGTTGGGGCAACGCCTACGCTCTCAGGGCACCCCTGCGGGCCCTATAGCTATGGTCGTAAGATTGCCCAAACCACAGAGGAAGCACGAGGTAGACGGACACAAAAAAAAAGAACTCAAAAGCGGCCCGACACGTCGGGCCCGATTGGGGCGATCACGTTCATTACATGCACTACAAAGAAAAAGAAGAGAAGGAAACTAATCATCTCCCTCCGTCCGACAGAGGATTTCTCGCGGCGAGATCCGGCGGGCAATCTCTTGGGCGCACGGGTCGACCCGGGCCATGAATGCGTCGATCTCCTCATCACTTTGGTCAGCAGCAACACCGCTCCCGACCGCCTCAAGGTCGACGCCGTCATAATAAGAGACGGTGTTGACCAGGGCCGAGGAAGCGCCAAGCACCGTCGCTTCCCGCACCGACGCCTCAACGCGCTCAGGGACCCATCCGAGTATGGTGGGGATGGCGCTGGGGCCTGGAGTAAGTCCAAACAGCCGGTCGCAGACAGCCTGGATGCCCACGCGGAGGACCGTCAGCTCGGCCGTCGTTTCGCCGTCCTCTCCGCCACCCGCTTGTCCACAAGGGCCGAGTCACGTGACTCGACCGCGCATCCTGCTTCTCCGCCACCCTTCGCGACTCCGGTAGCGTCGCTAAGGCTTTTTGCGAGCTGCAGAACAAAAACGATGTCGAAGACGCCCGTCGCAGTGACTCCCAAGGGATTGAACAACTCACCAGCCACGGAGGCTTCTTTGGCACGAAGTTCCTCCTCGACCTTGGCAAGTGCCTCTCGATCGGAGCGGCGCGGCGGCGTAAGCTCCTCGCCGTCGCGAGCTCCCCGAAAGCAAGATCCCGCTCGCCCGGCCGGTCGGCCTCCTGCGGCCGACTCGTTTTCCTCTCGAGGCGGGTGGCCTCGCCCGAAGCGGCCTGCTTCACGCGGACCGCAGAAGCCTTGGCCGCTTCAGCATCCGCCAGGGACGACCTGGCCCGCTCTCCCTCGGCGGTCAGGGACTCCGCAAGTCGCTGAGCCTCCCGCAAGGCTTCAGTGACTTCCCCCAGCCGCTGACCGGCCGCGGCGGCCCTCCCTTGCTCGGCAACAAGCGCCCTCCGGGCGTCGAGAAGCTCTCCCCCTATAGCACTCCCCCGGCTGTGCAAACGCTGGAGGAACATCGACTTGTCTACCGCCCGGGATGTCAAGCGCTGCAAATTCCTGCCCGGTCAGTCTCCGTTTTCCGGTCAAAAGATGCACAAAAGACAAAACCTCGTCAAGACTCACCGATCTGACCAAGCGGGACTCCTGAGCAATGGACTTCCTCGCCGACGCTGGGCCAACGGCGTCAGCGCAGGTCGGCGTGGACCCTCTCCATCTCCTCCTCCAAAGCGTTCCTAATCCGCGTTACGTGCCGCCCGTAACGAACGCGGGCCCCCCGGCCGGGTCGGGGCCGGGCCAAGACAGCACGGCGGTCGGCAGCCGCCCTGTCTCGACTTCCCCACCTGCCGCAGCGTCTGCGGCACGGTCTGCGCCCTCCGCAACACTTGGACCGCCGGCAAAGCGGGCGGTGGCCCCGACGGTGAAGCGGCGGCAGACTTCGCCGGACGGTGTCATAACGCCGCAGATCGATTTCCCGGCGGCAGTCGCGCCGACTTCACGGCGGCGGTGCGAGAAAGGCAAGGATAGCGGAGCGTCTCCCGTCGATGCTGCGGGCGGTGGCGGTCCCAGCGCCCCCCCGGGCGGCGGCGGGACCACACCGGCTTCACCAGACAACGGCACGGGCGGAGGCACGTCCGGCGAAGCTTCTTCCTGCGCTGTCGCAACCGGAAGTGCTCCCTGCGCATCCCCCTCCGGCGGCGTCCCCTCGCCGACAAACCCAGCCACGGGGAGCGCATCCGAAGAAGCCCCGCTCCCAACAACCGCCGCCGCACGCCCCGCGGATGGGACCGGAAGGGTGCGATTCCTCACCGCCGAGGTAGGACTCAGCGCTCTCCCAGCGCTGGTATGCCCCCTGCACACAGCGGCCCATCAGGAGTTACGAAGAAAAAAGCACCAGAGAGGACCAAACTGGGAGCACGTAAAGTCACTTACCGAGAGGAGCGAACAACCGGCACCTGGCGTGCCCTTTTGCCGGAGCCCCACGAGGGGCGTGAGGGTCTGCGCATCTTCAGATGTACCACTGCGCGAGGTTTCTTCTGAGGAACCACGGTCGCCGGCCCCGCGGCTGGAACCCGCGTCGCAGCCGTCGGAGTCGCCTCCGCCAACCGCTCCCCCCTCGCTCGACGACGGCTCTTCGTCGCCGTCACTCTCAGTCTCATCAGAGACCTCCTCGCCACGCGCGGACCGCTCCGCGCGCTCTTTCCTCTTCCGATCCCTCGTCGCCTCCTTCTTCGCCAGGAGGGCGGCGTCACACTGCTTCATGCGGCGCGGCCGCCCTCGCCTCTTTTTCCCCGGAAGCAAGGGGCGGAGATCAGCCACCGAGCCTCGCCTGCGAACACGCCGGGTAAGGGGCGAAGGAGCAGAGCAAAGCGAAAGCAAACAGAGCCGTCGGGCGTACCAAGTTCTGCGGATTCTGCGCCGAGAACGGCGCAGGCACCGCGCCCGCTGGCTCGGTATCTCCCTCGATGGAAACTGCGGCCACACGTGCGAGGACCTCCGACGCAGGAAGCTCCCGCTCCGACGACCTCGCAGGGTCGGTCGGCCCCGTGTACTCGAACATGGGACGCGCCCGATCCTTGAGGGGTTGAATGCGCCTCTCCACGAACGTACGGAGGACCACCTTGCCCGTCGGACCCGCCGCTTCAGTGCGAGCTTTTCGAGAATCTCATCAACCTTCGCCGGTCCCTCGCGCCGGGACCCAGGTCCGGCAAGGATGCGGCGTCGGTAGATTCCCATCAAGGCCGGCACCGCTGCCGATGTTCCGACATAGAACCACTCGCTATGCCACCCCGGTTGGGCGTCGGCGACTTTACATCGGTGTAAGCGACTTGCGGCGAAGCGCAGCTTGGATCGCCAGAGCGCCAAGAAGGTCGGCGGCGCCGACGGCGGCCTCGCGAAGAAGAAGTGGCGCCAGAGTCCCGGTGGGGTTCGATCCCGAAAAAGCCTCGCCTGGCGTCATGAAGACCGCAATGTGGAGGACTCCATTCGATTCGGTGGTGAACTTCCCCGTAGTAGTGAAGCAGCCCCGGACGAGCAGGTGGAGTGGAGGCCGAAGCCCGCTCGTAGAAGGCCACCAGCCGAGACTATCTCGCCCGTTTTCGGTCGGGGACCTCGGTCGGCCGTGACACCGCCCGGCCACCGAGGCAGCGGAGGAAGGAGCTCCTTCCTCTCAAGCCGAGGTAGCGGCCGCCGCGCCAAGTCTTGGTCGGCGACATCCTCGAAAGTGCGTGGGGAAGCGGGGCGGCGCTCTGAAGCAGAAGCTTTTTCCCTTGCGTTTTCTCTCTTTTCCTTTTTGCGAAGGCACGAGCGGAAGGTTTTGCTCCCCCACGCCGCCTCCTTCCTTTATAAGCGCCTGGCGGGAACGGGCGGGCCCCCGCGCCCAACTAACGCCTCCTCGCGCGAACCGACGCAGTCGCCGAACCATCAGCCTGTCACCTCGCCTGGTAACGTGCCGTAGCCCATTTAAATCCCACTAGGCATTAATCGCCCGACAGAGCGAACGCCTCGCGCCGACGCCACGCAAAGACCGCCTCGCCGGCTACATCGGCCGGGCGCCCACGCCAAGAAAGGTATGAAAAGCGGCCTCTTGGGCCGCCCGCCTCGGGAAAGCAAGCGGCCTACGGGCTCGCGCCGAGGCCCACCGTCTTGAGGGTTACGAGGCCGAATCCAGCCACTGGAATGAAAGCCGCCCCAACACGTAAAAAGAGAGAGCGGCGTGTCGCGGTGAGCCCCAGGGCCCTAGTTAGGGTCGGCGGACGACCCAATCATCGTGGCCCGCGTCGAGACCATACCTCACACTCTCGCGGAGCTCATCGATGAGTGGCGGCGGTAGCGCTCCAGGTTGGCGGATGACCCGGCAGCCCGATGCGGGACGAGTAAGGAAAGGTTTTTATGGAACGCCCCGGGGGTGACGCCCACGCCGGAGCTACGTCGCTTGGAAACGATCCCCTCGAGGGAGATCGCCAAGGTTCCACTCGGATTACCCGATAGTAGCTCGCCGACGAGCACGACGTTCAAGCCGACGAAGGCAAGCGTCGTTCGCTCACCCGACTGAAAAAACCCACGAGCTGGCGTGGCTTGCGAGTCGGCCGGGCTAAACCCCGGCCGGCTCTCAGGACCGCTCGGGGGCTCGAGCTACACCACCGGTGCGCTCATGCGCACCGGGCTCTTCCTAAGTGGCGCGGCTCCCCAAGCGATCGCGGCCTAAGCGCCGCCAACCTCGGTCGACGGCTACCCTGCCGAGCTAAACCCCCGACCAGGCTCTCCGACCGCTCGAGGGCTCAGAGCTACACCCAGGGTCTTTCGCCTTGCAGGGCTCTTCCTAAGTGGCGCGGCTCCCCAAGCGATCGCGGCAAACCTAAGCGCCCGCCAACCTCGGTCGACGGCTACCCCTGGGCTAAACCCCGAGGCTCTCAGGCAGCTCGGGGGCTCAGAGCTACACCCAGGGTCGCTCTTACCGGACTCTTTCTAAGTGGCGCGGCTCCCCAGCAGTCGCGCCGACCTAAGCGCCGCCAACCTCCGGGTCGACGACTACCGCTGCCGGGCTAACCCCCGACCGGCTCTCCGACCCGCTCGGGGCTCAGAGTTACACCCAGGGTCTTCGCCACAAGACCGGCCCTTTTCTAGGCTGGCGCGGCTCCCAGGCAGTCACGCCGACCTAGCGTCGCCGACCTCCGGGCCGGCAGCTACCACCGCCAAGTTAAACCCCCGAGCAGCTCTCCGACCCGCTCAGGGGCTCGGGGGCTACTGACGAGTACCCATGCCGTGGGTACCCCCATCAGCCCGGAAGCGCGAACGGGCTGACCAACCACGGCGAAGGCCCAGCACCGCCGAAAGGTACTTGGGCTGCGGGGAGCGAGCCCCGACCTGTGCAGGGCCGACCCCGAACGGTCGGCGGGCTCCGGCCGCCTAATATTGAAGCTCAAGCTCCACCTGCGCACGGGCCAGCATGGCCCACGCCGGTGTCAGACGGCTGCCTTGTGCGCAGCATCCCCTGGCGACCGTACCGGGGTAGGCGGCCCTCTCCCAAGACTGTCAGAAGAGCCACCGAAGGAGTCAAGCCCCCGTCCCATCGCCTGGCACACCGCAGAGGAGTGCGCCCACTCCCGAGGCCAAGGTAAAAGTCAAGCGTCATTAAAGCCGCCGAGGCAGACAGGAGCACCACGCGAGGCATCATCCAGACGTCAACACGCAAGACCACACATCGCAGAGCCACCAACCCTGCCTCGGGACGGTCAGGGGACGGTCGGAAAAGACAGGAGCCAGACTCCGAGACACGCACGCCCCCTTTCTAGTGGATTTCCCAAACACCCGTGTAACCTGCCTCCTCCGTCTATATAAGGAGAGGCGGGGCCCGAAAGGGAAGGGGACAGAGAAAAAGGCCCTCTAAGAAGCCACGACTCCCTAGCCAAAGCACGAAGGGGATCGGACAGCCGACCCCCGCCTCGCTTGTACACCCCTTGTTCATCGCCCAAAGATCAATACATCCGCACCGAACGAACTGGAGTAGGGACATTCAGCCCGAACCAGTATACATCATCTGACTCCTTGAGTCGACCATTCGGGGAGAGGGAGCGCGCGACCCCATCCGACCATAAATTCGTATTGCCGGTGCACGAAACACCGACACTATTAACGTACATTTGGAAAGTGGACTTTGGTAAAGATTTTGTGAATAAATCTGCTAGATTTTCACATTACTTTTTTTGCATTATTTTTATCTCATCATTCTTGCGAAGTTCATGAGGATAAAAAACTTTAGGAGCAATATGCTTCATGATATTGCTCTTTACATAACCCTTTTGCATTTGTGCAACACAAGCAGTATTATCTTCATAGATAATGGTAGGGGTATCGACGGTATTAAGAATACATGACTTTTGAATATGGTTAGTTACATGTCTTAGCCAAACATACTCACGTGAGACTTCATATAAAGATATAATCTCTGAGTGGTTGGTATAAGTAGCTACCAATATTTGCTTAAAAGATCACCAAAAAATGGCTGTACCATCGCAGAGAAACACAAAATCAGTCTGAGATTTGGCACTGTAGGGATCAGACAGATAGCCAGCATCCGTATATCCCACCATGATTAAGTCTTGGTTCTTTCAGGAAAATAAACCAAGATCTTGAGAACCTTGAAAGTATATGAGTAAAGTCTTGACATCGACCCAATGCTTTCTAGTTGAGGCTGCAATGTGTCTTGTTATCAAATTTACTGCGAATGCAATATCAGGCCTTATGCAATTCACAAGATACATAAGTGCACCAATAGCACTTAAATATGGGACTTCAGATCCTAAGACTTCCTCATTTTCCATCCTTGGTCTAAATGGGTCTTTATCCGCTTCAAGAGATCTTACAACCGTAGGGGTTTTCAAAGGATGAGATTTATCTATATTAAATCTTTCCAATACCTGCTTGGTATAGGCAGTCTGGTGTACAAAAATTCCTTCTGAGAAATGCTTAAGCTGCAGGTCTAAGCAAAATTTGGTTTTACCCAAATCTTTCATCTCAAAACTCCGTCGTAAGGTAAGCATTTGCTTCCTTTATTTCCTTTATGGTTCCGATAACATTCAGATCATTGACATATATTAAGCTGACACAAAATCCATTCTAGGATTTTATGAACACATAGGGACAGTATCCCTACAGGAACAATATTCCTTCTTCAGGAGGAACTCACTAAGTTGGTTGTACCACATTCCCTCCGACTGTTTTAATCTGTATAGCAATCTATTAAGTTTGATGTTATAAATGTCACGATTATTAGGATTCAAAATTGTAACTCCTTTAGGGATTCTCATACAAATATCCGTATTCAGTGACCTATATAAATATAAGGTCACTACATCCATTAATTGCGTTGTTAACTTTATGCTTTATGCCATTAATATTAAGTTTTGAAATGTTATTCCACTCACTACTGGAGAATAGGTTTCATCATAATCGATGACGGGTCTCTATGTGAACCCTTGTGCTACTAGCCTCACTTTATATCTCACCATCTGCATATTTTCATTTCTCTTCCAGATGAAAAATCCATTTTATCCTGCAGGGAACACTTTTATAAGAAGCCCGGTCAATAGGACAAAAAATTTTCCTCTTATTAAGCAAGCGCTACCTCAATTGCTTCTTTTCATTTGATCATATCTGAGCGTTTTTGGCACTTTGCCATGGACTGTGGTTCTGGATCCAGATTTTAGCAATTTTAGAGGCACATTATGTCGACAATCGTAGTATTTCTTTTATATAATTCTCCTGCATCACTTCAGGGGTAACTCTATATTAATTTCTTCCAGATCCTCGTGATTTCTCACAACGATGGAGTCTAGGTGTTCCGACTTCCCAGTGTTGGATTGTGCGCGCAAATATATGCTGGGTTATCACCTTCAGGATGGATCACTTTAGGGATATTACCATCTCAAGGATGGCTCACTTCAGGGATTTTCTCAACATCAGGTCGAGCTTCTTCCATTGTCACGGGTAGTATTCTCATCTATTTGGTTCTCTATTTCTGCGGAAGTCTCTGTGGAATTGAGTCTTATGCACTTGAAGGCCTCCCCCTCATATTATCATGAGGGTCAAGAGTGGATTTAATATCCTGCTAGGATATTTTCACTCTTTCAGGTGCATATACTGCAGGTATATGAGATCTTTTCACTCCCTTATGATCAGTGAAGGCATTTGGCAAATTATTAGCTTATTTATTGCAGATTTATTACCCTCCAAACTTCAAGTTCAGTATCTTTAGTGCGTCGATCTAAGAAATAGGGATTCTTTAATGTGGTACTTATCTCCTCTTAATGCCGAAAAATATCCTTAGTACAATCAGCGTAACGAGCCTTATACAAATCCTTTATCATAGGCTCTAGGTCTTTAAATAATTGACGGGGATTTATAACCTACACAGATCACTAACTTCCAGTGAGGTCCCATGGTGGTACGTTGTGGTGGAGAGATTAGCATGTATACAACACAGCCAAATTTTCACAGATGGGAAATACTTAATGCTTTTCCACGCACTATCTGCAACGGAGTAATTTCATGATATGTAGTTGGTCTGAGTTGAATTAATTTTGCAGTATACAACACTGCATGGCCCCAACAGCTGGTGGGTAGCCTATTATTCTGCAGAAATGGCCAAGCAATATTTTTTTTATTCCTTTAGTTAATGACTCTACAAGGCCATTTTGAGTAGGGGTGGGCACTATTTAATCGAAACCGAAAAACTGAACCAAACAAAACCAAATTAACTGAAAAAAATGTTTTTTTTCGGTTATCGGTTATCAGTTCGGTTTGTATTTCACATCTATTCGGTTTTCGGTATTCGGTTTGGTTTTGGATTGTTAGAAATCGAATAAACTGACACCCGACTTCTCACTTCTGAGCAGTTCTGATTCCCCTTCCAGGCTTCCACAGCAAAAAAAAAATCCCCACACCGTCCCCAGTCCCCTTCGGGCCTTCCTCGGTTCCCCCATCGACTCGCCCTAATCGATTTCAATTCAACGCTCGACCGCCGCCGCCGCCTCCCCGGTGACCGCAGACGCCTCCTCCCTAGCACCGACGCCTCCTCCGTCAATGCCTCCCCCTCGGCGCTCAGATCTACTCCCAGTACGACTAGGGCTCAGAAGCAGGCCGAGCGAGCGGCGAACTGGGTCGGGCTTGAGCTCGGTATGGCTCGAGCCGAGCTCGAGTTGGGGTCTGAACCTAGATCCAAGCTCGAGCTCGGCTCGGTCCAAGCTCGAGTAGGCTCGAGCTTGGCTCGAGTAAGCTGATAAGCTCGAATAAGCTCGGTAGGCTCGAGTAAATTCGGTGAATCTGGTAGGCTCGTAGGCTTGGTAACAAGCTCGAGTAAGTTCGGCTTGAGTAAGCTCGATAAAGTTCGGTTCATGGAAGCTCGATCCAAGCTCGAGTAGGCTCGCGAGCTATTCGAGCTCAGCTTGGTGAAGCTCGCGAGCTCAAGATTGAGCTCGAGTTCAGCTCGTTTGGAGCTCAAACCGAGCCTAAATCGAGCTGAACTCGAGTAGCTCGCGAGCTCGAGCTTTTTTTACAGCCCTAGGGCCGACGCCTCTTCCCTCGGCGCTCAGATATGCTCTGGTGCTCCCCGTCGTCCGGCTGTACTCACGAGCGGGCCGCGGCCTCCTTTTGAACTTCCTCCCACACTCCGGCTGGCGGTGGTGGCTGCGCTTCCTCCAATCCTTCGGACTCCGGCTGGTGAGGTAGTAAATCTAAACACCTCCTCTGCTCATCATAAGTTTGTGCCTTTTAGTCATGAATTTCACTGCCTCTACCAGCTGCATCCGATTATATGGCCCATGTGAAGTCAGCCAAAAGTATCTGCAGATAGTGATTGCTTGTTTCTATGTGTTCTGGCTTTGGTAAGTTCTAACCCTTTTCTGTACAAAATATCATTGTTAAGTTTGGTAAATATCGCCGTTAACCCTTTTCTCAGTCTTATCTCTTCAACCGGTGTAAATGATATTGGTGAAAATGGATCAATTTTGTGTTCTTCTATTATAGCACTGAATTTTTATCTGTGTCCTACTAGATTTTGTTTTACTAGATGCCCGGCTAGTCGGCTAGATATTGTCTACACACTGTCGTACAATGTTGATTCTTCCTTACATCTCTATACAATAGGTATCTTGACCAGTAAAAAATTTCATTCAATGATCCATATTTGACTATTGCTAAGACATATCAATTAGTACATACATTATTCATGGTTGTGCTGGTAGTAACTAATATATTTAGGCTTATTCAGCTATCCTTGTTTTGTATTTCATAGAGATTATCGTTTAGGGTTCCATGCCTTTGAGAAGGACCACACATGATTCATGAACAATGCCACAAGGCTATCTCTATACTATACAATTACCCATTCATGGAACAAATGCATGCATGATAGGATGGATGCTTGAGACTGGAAGTGCAAACTTTGGCCTCTTATCTGATCTGATCCTTGGTTACGTGAGGACAACAGAAGATGTTTGTAGCTTCTTTGCATTCCAGAAACAGTTGTTCCTTCCAAAAGAAAGAGGGGGGAGAAGTAATCCTTGGAAGGAAATCATGTTTGTAGCTTCTTTGCATTCCAGAAATAGCTGTCCCTTCTAAAAGAAAGAGGGGAGATAAGTAATCCTTGGAAGGAAATCAGGCAACAACAGCATGAGAAAATTGATTTCTAGCTAAATGTCATGGTGAGCTTATTGTTACTAATAGGCTGGGCTCCAATATAACTTTACCTTACTGCTAGATACATGAGTTTAGAACTCGAGTTGAAACTAGACATATCTACATTACATCACATACTTATTAAATGTACTTCGATAGAAAATTTAGGTGCAAGCTCTACACAAGGCTCTTCATTTTATGCCTCACCCACATGGTCCGAATATCTACACCTAGTGAAATAAAAATCTCCCAATTTAAATTCAGCAAAAGTATCCAAAACATTACTAAAATGCTATCAAAAGGATTAATGTTATGTATGCTATGCCTATGCATTTCTCAGGTAGTTAGGATATCTAATATCAGTTTGGAATAGGAGCAACAGCCGCCACAACCGAACTATCCTGCAATGTATTGTTCGATTCATTGCTTGTTTACTTAGTCAATGCCCTTTTTATTTTCAACCACTAACCATTGTGTTGCATTTTTGCTCGATTTGTTGATGGCGGAGCCCGACGAAAACCCTGTAAATCATGATAGCCAAATGGACGAGACATCAACTGTACAAACAGAGGAAAATGAGCAGTAGTGGCCAGAGGTGAAGAAAAGGAAAGCAATGGCACCAAGATTAGATGTGTGGGAAAGCTTTAGCAAGATCAAGGTTGGAAATGTCTTAAATGCCAAGTGCAAACATTGCGGCCGTGAGCTTCACTGTGATCCAACAACTAATGGTACATCCTCCTTAAACTCTCACTTGCGAATCTGCAAGCGTAATCCTAATAGGAATACAGACCCTAAGCAAGGTACTTTGCAAGTACAGGCAAATCAGGGGGATAGTAGTCATTGTGCCATATCAACTTGGAAGTTTGATCCTGAAGTACTTAGGGAGGCATTTGCTGAAATGATCATTACAGACAAGCTTCCTTTTTCATTTTCTGAATGTAAAGGCTTTAAAAAGTTCATGTCCAAAGCTTGTCCACGTTTCTCTGTTCCCTCTAGAAGAACAACTACTAGGGACGTTGTTCCCAATTACAATAATGAGAAAGAAAAGCTCAAACATTTTTTAAGGATTGTTGTGAAAGAGTTTCCCTCACAACAGACACCTGGACTTCAAACACACAACAGAACTACATGTCTGTCACAACACGTTTCATTGATAGAGTTTCCCTCACATAAGAAGATCAGGGAGGACGAGAAATCTTTAGAGAAATATTTGATGGAATGGTCCATAGAAAAAGTCTTGAAAGTTACTGTTGACAATGCTAGCTCTAATGATAGTGCTCTAAATTTACATGACAATGGTCTTGAATAATTCTAACAGCAGCATTGCTAAAGGCAAATATATTCACATGAGATATGCAACACATATTATTAACTTGATAGTTTTTGATGGGCTAAAATAATTGTTAGTTTCAATTTAACGCGTCCGTGCTGCTGTTAAATTTATTAAGAATTCCCCTTCTAGAATAGCCAAATTTAAGAAATGTGCTAAATTGGCAAAAGGTGGACAGTAAAGAATTCTTATCACTAGATGTTTGTACTAGATGGAACTCCGCATACCTTATGTTGAATGCTGCCTCAATTTATGAGAATGTATTTGAAAGGTATGGTGAAGAAGACCCATACTATTCAATAGAATTATGTGGTGAGAAAGGTCCTGGAGTTCCTAAAAGTGGAGATTGGGAGAATGCAAAGAAAATGATTGAGTTTCTTGGACACTTCTATAATCTCACTCTCCACGTTTCTGCTACACACCATGTAACGTCTAACATTTTATTTCATGAGATTGGAGATTTTCTGCTTTTGTTGCGACAATGGTGTCTTAGTGATGATGATATGCGTAAGGAAATGGGCCAAAGAATGCTTCAGAAATACTATGAGTATTGGGGAGATAAGGATAAGTTGGACATGTTCATGTTTATTGCTGTTGCACTCGATCCAAGATATAAGCTATCTAATTACACAAATATAGCTACTTTGGAGATGTTTGGTGAGGAAGAAGGAAATGAAGTTTGGCATAATATGAATGCTTCTTTTCATTCTTTGTTTGATGAGTATACATATGCTCCAAGTGATAAGACACCGCAATCGAATGATTTGCAAGAACCTATGGAAAGGGGCACTAGGTTGATGAAATCCCTAATTGCAGAAAAGATGAGGATGAGTAGAATTGGCACCAATAATTATGAAATAGACAAATACCTTGGTGAAGATAATGAAGAAGACAACGGGAATTTTGATATTCTTGAGTGGTCGAAGTGCAACTCTCCTAGATTCCCAATATTGTCTCACTTGGCTCGTGATGTATTAGCAATTTCTATATCAATGGTTGCATCTGAGTTGGCCTTTAGCACGGGTGGTCATGTCCTTGATGACTTTAGGAGCTCACTCACGCCATTCCCTTCCTATGCCTAGTTTGTATACAGGATTGGTTACCGCGATCCCTTCCTATCAATATTGAAGAAGATCCAACATATTTGGCCAAAATTGAGGAAGGTAATAAACAAATTATTGATTGATGTTTGCTTCAATTACATTTATCTAATTCATCATGATAATTGACTATTGATTTTATTCCATTTCAGCCATAATTGCAGAAGATGTCGGCAATTCTTCAAAGGAAATGTCCAAATCCGAGTTCGTAACCAAACCTAGTGATACTTCTACCTAAATTTTGGTGAGATTCGAGGCAATATAATGCTATTGATCATTCATTTCTTTAGTTTACTCCAAATTCCATACAAACATTCTAGGGCTGGAAGAGGATTGCATCTATTGCAAATTTGCTGATTCTGATGCATCTATTGCAATTTTGTAATCCTCTTCTTTTTGTTGCCATGAAGTGTCGTCACTTGTTAAGCTGGCCTGAAGGAAATCCAAAGTTCAATAACCCGGTGAACCTTTCACTCTGTTTTGGATGATGACACCAACGAGGAAGATGACATCGATGATTATGGCATTGACTTGGAGTGAGCTATATATGTAGTTTGTTGTAGCCTAAGTTAAGTGGAATCGTAGACCACTGTTTACAATGGTCTGCCTATTTAATTAACAAGCAGTTTGTATACTACCATTGGACCATTTAGATATATGTTAAGATTTTCCTTCATTCTACCTGTCTTAAATGGTACTCCTATAGTCCTATGTCTTAAATGGTACTCCTATAGTCCTATGGTTTGTGGCATATTGTACTGGATGAATTTAATCTGCTATGTGCTTGTCCTATTTTAAGTTTAGTTATCTGGGATGAATTTAATCGACTGGATGAATTTAATCTGCTATGTGCTTGTCCTATTTTAAGTTTATGTTTAACTAGTTTGTGGCATATTGTACTGGATGAATTTAATCTGCTATGTTTTTGTGATGGAAGGGCCAAAGGGGGTGACCTGCAAGTTTACTTTGCTGTCTGCCTATCTTTGCTTTTTTTGTGAAGGTCTGAAGGAAGGGCAAAGGGGCCGAAGGATTGCATCTTTGCAGTTTACTTTGCTGTCTTTGCAGAAAATTCGGTTAACCAAATTCCCGAATTAACCGAACTAAATAATTTCGGTTAATTCGGTTCGGTTTTAAGGCCTAAATCGGTTCGGTTTTCAAAATTCAAAAACCAAAAAATCGAACCGTAAAAACAAAAAAAACGAATGCCCACCCCAAATTTTGAGTGTGGACATGAGGTACGAAATGCTCTACATTAATTCCTAGAGCCATACAATGATCACTAAATGCTTCTAAATCAACTCACTAGCATTGTCCATTCGAGTGGACTTGATCATTTCTTCTAGAAAGTAGGCTCTTAACTTAATATTTTGGGCAATTAATTTTGGCAGAAGCATGGTTCTTACTATATAAGAGACATACATAGGACCATCTAGTAGAAGCTTTTATCAGTACCATAAAATATCTGAAATGGCCCGATAGGAGCTGAATGGGTCCACATGTATCACATTGAATTTTCTCTAGAAAATTCAGTGATTCTTCCCGAAACTTTAGGTAAGAAAATCTAACTATGAGCTTTCCTATAGCACAAACTAAGCATAAGAAGTCTTCAGGTCTAGGAAAGTCTTTTATGCTAAAGCCGGCAGAATTATTAATTATTCTTTTTATTCATATTTAACTCAGGATAACCTAATCGATCTGCCAGATCTTTAATATTTTTGGGTTTTCATCGCAACATAAACTTCAGGTTTTATATATGCATCGTATAACCCGAAGGAGAAGGAATGAAGTTTTTCAGCCACACATTTATTAAACCCATTAAACTGTCATGAGTAGGTATTCTGTACCATTCTCTTTCTCTGTCTCCATGTGGAAACAATTCAGACCGATGTCTTTAAAACTTAAGAGAGTACGACTGGACTCAAGGTATAAAATGGCATTCCAGTGCCAACTATAAGTGTATCGCTTCTGACTGCCTTCTAAACAGATTTCTTCCTCCGTCATTGGAATATACTCTATTCTATATTAAAATATGACTTGATAATCAGACAATTGTTACATCAGAAACAAATTGTATAGTATAAAACAAACACATCATAATTAATAAAATATTTGGGAAATATATATTTATTCAATTTTAAATGATAATCGCTCAACAGAAGCGTAGACCAAATGTTCATTCTGAAACTAGGGCAAAACTGATGAGGAGACTTATAAGGAAATGTGGCATCGACTAGCAAAATGAAGGAATACTTAGAAGACAAATCCAAGTCTCCATATATGCCGTAGGTGTTCTCCTGGAACTCCTTGAACTTAATGGTTTCAAGAACCATATCACCACACTTCTTAGTGTTCGTGTCAACAACAAGTTGAACGGTGAAGTATGACTCAACATTGTTTCCCCGGGTCTTATTGATTTTTTAGTGGATTTCGTGTAAAGGTCTACCATATGTTATGGGATGCAATGGTTGCACAACCAATGGTCAGTGCATTCATACCTAAAGTATGGTTATGCAGGGGTTTACAGCCTTGTTAGCTGAGTTTTGCTTCTAGAAGTCCCCTGGCCCTTTACCTTTACTTTTTCATTATAGATTGCCTCTTTCCCTATCTGATCTACCATTCTTCCATCTATCCCCTTTATTTGTTTGAACCTTTCTGCGGCCATGGCTTTTACTAGCCTGCTGAGCATTTGCACATGCTTCAGGCATTACATGACTCACATTAGGAAGTACATGATGATTTTTTACCAGGAGTTCATCATGCTTTTCTGCTTCTAGCAGAATACATGTAAGCTCGGAGTACTTCTAATACTTGGCATGATGATGCTATTACAGCAGCATCCTCATATTGGGGTGGCAGGTGCATTATATCTTATCGATCAATTTACCATTAGTAACTTTAAGAGCATGGGAGGATCCATTCGTGTCGTGCTTCTGGCAATAGGACAGATCTTTGCTAGTTATATATTTTCCTTTAGGAAATTCAAAAATACTAGCTAGTCCTCTTCCATAAAAATATACGACATTTAGGTCTATATGAAAATGGTGCCTCAGGAAGTGCAAAATAGTACACCTATGAGTTTCGGGAAGAGCAAAGGTATCAGCTTCAGGCTGGAAAAATAGTAGCTCCAAAGGATCGAGCTACCAGGTTCATATTAATATTCAATGCCTAGGTAAGATAACTATTGCCATTCAGGGCAAGCACAATAGATTCCCTCTATGCGATGTCCGACATATCCCATTTCTATTTATGCAAAATGACTTTTACTACTGGTAAACTCATCATATTGCATGCTCACTCTTCAATCAGTAAAGCTTGGTCTATATCTATTAGTATATAATAAACATGGAATGACACTAGAAAATAAACCCAGTGTATGAAGCTTTCAATGTGTGCTAAATATTGATTTTTTAAATTTTTTGGAAGTCCACATATCTAGAAATCTAATTTCTAGCATTTATCAGCATTTTTTGGAATTATTAATCAATTTTCAAAATTATTGAAAAACCTGAGGGGGAAACTGTAAATTTCCATTTCCTCTTTTTTCCGAAAAAAGGGTCAGCGGGTCGGATTGGCCCAATTGGCCGCTTCGGCCCAGGGCCCATAGGCCCAAATCTGCTACTTTAAATGTAGCAACTATGGTTTTAGAACCCTAGCCTCCTTCCCTTACGCGCAAGAGTGGCGGTGCCGCCACTTACTCGGCAATCACCGGCGCCGCTGACGCGCTGTCGACGTGGGAGCCAAGGGTGTCGGGTTATTGTTCCGTGCGGGAGGCGAAGAGGCCGCGCCGCCATCATCACGCCAGTGCGGGGCCACCGCCGGTTACCCTCTGGTGCGCTTCGAGCGAGGGAAGCCGCCACTTGCGCTTCAGCCACGAGGCGACAACCGCCGTCGCCAATGCAGAAATCGAGCAGTCACAGGCGCATCTTCACATGCAGGCACAAAAAGAAGAGTCGTCGCCTTGCGCGGAGGCCGAGGAGACACCGGGCGCGGTGAGGCCTTGACGTCACGCCAACGAGCGCTCGTGGCGGGTCACGCACCATAGGCGGAGTGTCGGCAGCGGGCCTACGGACGAGGCGACTACGTTGGCTGGAGAGGTCAGTGGGGCCGTAGCGCCCAAGCGACCGGCAGAGGCCGATGGCGGCGACTTGGGTCGCGTGAGAGGTCAAGTACAGCAGCGGCTGCGGGCCGAAAGCCGGGGAGGCAGGGCGTGCCCAGAGGCCGAAGCGATGCACAATGGGCATGAAGCCAGAGCCGCAGGACCAAGGTGGCGTCTGTGGCTGGCACGGCGCGCGAGCAGAGGTCGGGCACGGCAGGCGCGGGCAGCCAGACCGAAGAGGCTTTTGGCAGGCGCGGTGACATTGGCTTCAGGCCGGACGGCAGCGATGGCGACGTGACCGAAGGCTTCGGCCTTTGGTTTTTATTATTTAATATATGAACAGTGACATATTGTTGTTTTCGCAACAGTAGATTAGATCAACTGTTAATATGTAAAATAGTGAAAAACTAATCTATTGGATTTTGCTACTGTTCACACGTGATCACTTATGTAAGGCTTACGGTAGTGTAGATTGCGTGAGGCAGGAAGAACTTGATGCCGTGTAGACTTGACGCAGGCAGACGATCAGTGACTGACCATGGTCAAAGTGTCGATACGATGTAGATCGATGCCATGTAGATGATCTTGATTAACCACACATAAAACAATAATGCCGATAACGTGTTGTAAAACGTAATTGTTCACCCACGATCAATCAATAACACGCCATCCAAATCATGAGAACAAAAGTAGAAACACACACAATGTAAAGGGGAAAAACTCTCTCTCTCTCTCTCTCTCTCTCTCTCTCCTCTTTATTTGATTGATCTTTCTGTACATGGCAATGCCCAATATATAGGGAAAAACCTCTAAAGATCAATTCGGGTTCGTCCACCAATGGATAGAGTCCTTCCATACAGGAACAGGGATTCTATCCATATCATAACAATTTTCCTTTTATTTCCCTTTAATTTTATTGATTGAGCACGTACTCAAGATGGCCAACTCAATATTTTCTTTGTTTCCGAATGAATGCCATTCTAGCTTTCATATTATATATATGTGTGTGTTATTTTACAATTCCTTTTCCCGAATAAATCTCATTCTAATTTTCATATTGTGTTCCTAAATATATGTTAGTCTACAATTCTGTTCCGGAATAGATCATTGGAGTCTTTTGATGTTAATGGCGTTCATTTACTTTGATCCCACCATACATGTGTACACATGGTTTTTATCCCTCTCACAAAGTTCACTTTATGTATACTTCATGTTGCCCCTCCCCTCTCCCTTCTAACAACTTAAACTTTCTGCTCGTTGAACGCTGCCCTCTCTCCCTCTCCGCAGAGCAGTTGCAACAACTTCTCCAAAAAACAGTGTCACTGATAACAACTGTTTGAGTTAGTAAGTTGGTTGATCCTGCTGATACCATGGAACGAAATCTCGCCGAGATTTTATGAAATCTCGGTAAAATTTTGGATCTTAGAGCCCTCCGAATTTCATAAACCCGGCAAAATTAAAAAAAACCCTAAAAAAATTTAAAGTGATACAGTAACCTAAAATCTCGGCGAGATTTCGGTATATTTAACCGAAATTTGAACAAAACTTGACCATATTGAATTCTTTACGTCGTTTTACGTGTCGGATAGTCGGTAGATCATAATTCCGGCGAAATTAAAAAAATCCTAAAAAATTCAAACAGCGACAGCACCTAAAATTTCGCTGAGATTTTGGTATTTTGGATCGAAATTTCGGTATTTTGAACCGAAATCTCGGAAATTTCTGTTCAAAAAATATCGGATTCAAATTTTTCCTTTTTGTATTTCGTTTAGATTTCATCCGAAAAACGAGGTTTCACCGAAATTTTAAATTTCAAAGGATGCCAAGATAAACCCTTAGAACGAAATTTGAAACCTCGGCTGATACCGGGTTTGGTCCTGCGTATATCCTCGTTTCTGAAACCAATATTCCTAAAACAAACAGTGACAAGTACTTTACCAAAAACGAAATAAATAATGTCACGTTGGATGATAGTACAGATTCCAAGGACAGAGGTGAACATGTTCTCTGCTAGTGACTACTGACCAGTGAGAGGCAGGCAGCACCAGTGTTTGAAAAATCGAATTGCGATTTTCGATGTATGAAACTGACTTATAAGTAAAACTAGTTATATGCCCGTGCGTTGCTACGAAAAACAAAATTGATAACGAAAAATAAAGATTAAAAAATAAAAAAATAGTATTTCATAAGATCAAACATCTATCTTTAATGCTTCATTTCTTGCAAAAGCTGGCTAATTAAAGCAACGCTTCGTTTCTTGCGTAGGGCAATTAAGCAGGGCAATTAATGTGACGTGGGAAGAAACTCTCACTTTATATAGTAGAGATCAGTCTAATTCAAACTCACATTAAAAAATCATAAAATATGAAAAAATTTATTCAAAAGTTCCATAGCCAACACAACACTCCTACTTGTGCTCATTGGTTGTTGAGATATTGCTTGAACCTTCCAAGTGCCATCCTTCTCACTGCCCTTCGCTTGAGCGTCTATTCTTGCCAGTGTCGTATGATAGGGATGTGATTGGCCTGGTCATAGCCCATAGCTATCTTGCGATGCACAGGGAAAAACAAGAAAAGAATAGGGTGATATCTTGACCACAATCTTCATGTAATTAAGCTCTAGTATGGGAATAAAGTCTCCCATCATCTAACTAACCGAGCTCAAATCCATCAACTCAGTAGTAGGTTGGGCCAATAAGTGATTTCATAGCACAACACACAACACAGGGCAGCACAGCACATCAATATACCTAGCATAATGTGAGTATACTGAGTTGAATACTCAATTTGTTGATAAATATAAATTCTATATTTTGAATAGTTTTGTTTAGAAGTATAAGACTTGTACGTAAATTTAATAAGCCTTTTCTACTATACCCATATTCATTTTCTCTCAACCATATGTATTTATTCATTACCACCCACACAGAGTATTATCTCTCATTTTTCAAAAACAATTAGGAGGGATATGTAAGTCATTTTCTCTATGTCTTTCTTAATTTCACCGCAACCTTAATCTTTGTATAAAGTCAAAATACGTCTTATATTTATCAAAGGAGAGAGTACTTGAACGGGCCCTTCGATCCGTAATGCTGCCATGCTTAATTGAAACATGCCGCTTGATTTTGTAGGGAATTGCTAAATGGCACTTGAGTGTTTTATTTTATGAGCACTCAATGTTCTTTGTCTATAGATTGCTCAAACGAGAGAAGAGGAGGCGAATTGATCCCATCAATTAAATCTAAATCTGAAGGCTCAAAATTTGAGTACTATTTAGGGCATATTTGGATCCATGCAGCTAACAGTTAGCTGCTAAAAATTAGCTGGAATGGATCCAATCATAACCAGCTAATAGATCAGCTAACTATTAGTTGGGCACCCAGCTAATGGTTATCTCATTAGCTAGCCAAACCCAGCTAATAGCAGCTAATAGGTGGTATTTAACCAAAATACCCTTCGCGTCTGCAAGGAAGCAGGGGTATTCTGGACAATTGATCAACTTAAACATCTACTAGTAAGGTGCTCGTGCGTTGCAACGGTATCTACATTTTGAACGGCTGTTTTGCTATTACGATAACATGAAACAAGAAAATATATTGTACAAATAATACCTTATACAGTAGGACACTATTGAAGCGTTCTGACGCTTCGTTTCTTGCGCCTGGAGTGGTTAATTAATTAAAGAGGTGGGTAATTAAAGAATGGTTTTGTGTGTTGTTTTCCATCCACGCCTGGAGTGATTAATTAAAGAGGTGGGTAATTAAAGAATGGCAGAACTGGTAATTTTGATGAAATGACGTGGGAAGAAACTCTCACTTTATATAGTAGAGATTAGCCACATATTAGCTGGTGGATCCAAACACCCTTCAGCTAATAGTTAGCTAGCTAATATTAGCTAGGAACTATTAGACAGCTAACTATTAGTTGCTAATGGATCCAAACATGACCTTAGCAATAAAACATTCATACTCTCTCTAGAGTCTAGACACCTTGATTTTGTAACTGCATTATGCATCGAATTATTTTTTTTTTCTAAAAGAAGCTAAAAATTTAATTAGCAAAACCATCACGTGAAGAGAATAGTAAACAGTCAAGTTGGCACTATCTAATCGCTGCCACACAACATGGTTTGTTAGGACTATCGGCTTGGACCAGTCCAGACTCCAGACCAAACTCCCTGCAACGTCGACGTCCGCTTCAGATCATTCCTGGTTTCGTTGGGCGATGGATCTGACTAACTCCGGGGAATATTTGCTTTCACACGCGCCTAAGTGACTCATCATTGAACACTGAAAAAACTAAAAACCAAGGATGATAAGTAGCGAGAAAATCATTCAAGGCCGTGAAGGTGACGGCAACGTGAACGGCGGTGTCCGCACCTTCCGACCTGCCCGGGGATCGATGCTACTTGCATGTCGATGTTTTATCCATGCACAATGGCATTAGCTTGACAATGCCATGCAGAATTTACATGTCGAACGGAGATCAAATAAACAGATGAATAGGGGTGAAAACGGGTCGGATACAGGCGGGTAATAGGTTATCCCATATCCTACCCTAATATTTTTTTCTCGGATACGGGACGGGTACGGGTAATGAAAATATAGGACGGGTACGGGTACGGGTATTTATAGAACGGGTAAACAACGGATATCGGGTATTAACGAGCGGGTAAAAAACGAGTATCGGATATTTTGTCGGATAGTACGTGAAATAGGTAGAATGAGAACAAGTGATGAAACATATAATTCAACAATCATGTAGTTTAACATATAGCAGTCCAAGTAAAACATAATCCAACATAGAGTTCAACAAGACGCATAGAGTCTAATTAATACATAACCCAACAAGACGCATAGAGTCCAACAAAGACGCATTAGAGGTTAGGAATTTTAGGGTTAGGTGCAGGTGAGTAGGACTGGAGGCGCAGGCTATTGGGCCTGCCGGCCTGGAGGTCGGCCTGGTTTCCTGTTGGGCCTCTTTCGAAAAATCGGGTACCCGAAAATGCAAAAAAGATCGGGTACCCGTACCCGACCCATTTTATCTCGGATAGTACCGGGTATTGCTCATCCCGTATCCTACCCGTACTCGTATGCATCTGATCGGGTACGGGTACGGATACTACCCGTTTATTTTTGGTACGGGTACTACCCGTCTGTTTCGGATAGTTTTTCCTTCAAATACAGATACGGCTCGGGAATTACCCGACCCGTTTTCACCCCTACAGATGAACACGAGGAGACCTGACAGAATTCAATGATTTCGAGTCCCGTTCCATTTCCCTGACGCTCCTGCTGAACAGTGAGGGATATCTTGCCTTTTCCACTTTGGGGAGCTTGGGATCAGATCACCATGCCAAAAGTTCCCTTGGCCCGTCTCGGTTGTCGTCGTCGTCGTCGTCGTCGTACTTTCGAACTAGCTCCGTGGTGCAGGCGAAGCGCTGGTTGGTTGGATGCTGGCCCAGAGCGGCAAAGCCAAGTCGGGAAAAGAGAAGGGAAAGGGAAAGAAAGCCGATGTAGCGGAGGACATGCATGGCGACCAAAGAATCGGCAGTACGATTCGTTGCGAGGAGTGCGTAGGAAGTAGGAGTAGGATCCTCATGCGTTTTCTGTCTGTGGTTGCCGTGACTGTACACGGGTGCAGAGGACCTGAGATCGTCCGATATGTCCCCCTCTTTTTTTTCGCTTTCTAGATGCGTCCGATATAAAATTTGCTCTGAAGTTGTTGTTTTTGTTTTTGGGGGACTCAATTTGCTCTGCCGTTTTTGTGTGCTTTCAAGGATATCAAGTTTAGCCTTCATGGTTTTCTTTGGGGAGGCTTGGTTTGGACATGAGACTAATCCAGCCCAGCAAGTTTCTGGACCTGGCCTTGATAAAGGGGCATGGGAAATAGCTGACTAGCGTTTTATTGACACTAGAATTTGGCGCATGATTGATTTGATAAAGGTTAATTTGGTATATTTTATTAAGATCGGTATCGAATCAAAGTGAATGTTATTTTCGAAAGTTACGACCGATACAAGTTACAACAGGGGTAAGATCGGAATAAAATAGATAAGTTTCGAAGGAAGTATTTTGGGAAAATTGAAACCAATACGAACTGTGTTTTACGAGTCCATGGCGGATATGGTCGGTCCAGATGCTATAAAAGAAGACAAATAGCAACATAGAAAGACACAGACAATCAATCAACCAATCAACCCGCATTACTCTTTTTTTTCGTCGACTAGGAGTACTACTTTAGATTTGTAATTCTTCATCTGTAATTCGCTTGATCAATAAAGTTGTGCATCGCCGATTGATTTCATCGACTTACGCCATTCAGCTTTGCTTTTTCTCTGATTTTGTTCCGCATCGCTTTTTTCGAGAAAATATACCTTTATCTTCCATCAAATCAACTCAATCAGGTTGATTAGATCAATGATCTCTTTTTGTCTAATCGGCTTGAACGGCTGATCAGATAAGATCGCTATTAGAAAATACATCGGTTTACAGCCGGTTAAAAAAAATTCTTCCTCTTGCTGATTCAAGATTAAATCGGCTGGCACACCCACACCCAAAAATTAAACCCGATGTTTGCGTGTGTTAATTGCCAATTAACCCTTCATCAAGTTTTCAGCATCAACACACTTTTGGCGCGACCAGTGGGACCGATTGACGAGTCAATGGCGATGTCCTCAACTGGAAAATTGATCTCTCCGTCCGACGTCAATCCTAACGCGATAATCGTCCTAATACTGGACAATTTAACGCCCGAGCAGTGAAAAAAGATTGAAGATCAAAAGGCAGTATTCGAGCAGATGATGCTCAATTGCTATCAGAAAACTCAACGTGGAATCATGCAAAAAAATGCGTTGCTGACAATGAATTTTGGCGACAAGGAGACTTCGGGTGCTGCTGAAAACAGACAGGTAAGCTAATACATACACGCACAAACGGAATTATCGAATATGATTAATCAATCTATACATCATACTCTTGTTAACTAGTAGTCGGCTTTAGTAACAACGCTTAAGCCAATGATAGCCAACAGCGTCAAAGAAGTTGTACAAGAGCTGGTGTCGGCTAGGACTCTGCTTGACCCTGTGCAATCTCTGCCAACCTATCCAATCTACTCCACTGCCGAGAACGTTGAGACTGTAAAGTCGACGATTGATACAAAGCTATCAGCTACTATTCCTACTATGGCACCAGCATAGCCGACTGTGATTTTACCACGGGATCCTGGTGTGAGTGGGATTGCTTATTACCAAGCATACACAGATGGTTCTAAATTAGATACTTACCCAGTATGACAAGTAGTTTGATGTTGATCAATTCTAAATTGGCTCAAAATGCATTTAAAAAATCATACTTGATTGCATTTGGTCTTAGGTTTAAAAGTAATTTTTGCACTCTCAACTTTTCGGTAGTATCGCAGTACAAACCGTGGTAATACTGCAAGGCGGTAGTGCCGGGTTTTATATAGCGGTAAGTATATTCCAGAAAGGGTCTTTTCTGTGCTCAACTTTTTCTCTCTAGGCCGGAAGTACAGCGGTGCAAATTGCGTCACTACCGCTTGGCAGTAGCATCAAGCATATAAGCGGTAGTTTTTAAACAAAAGTACTCCTTTTGTGAAATTTCTAAATTCAGAATTACCGCGTACAAAAAGCAGTACTACGGGAGACCGGTAGTACCGCAAAAATCCAGCAGTGGTTATTTTACAAAAGGGGTGTTTTTGAGCAGTTTTGCTCTATTTTGAAGGTCGGTACTATCGTAGTGAAAATAGAGGTACTACCGGAAGTCGGTAGTATCACAAATATAGTACCGATTCTTATTTTATAGAGAGGACCTATTTTTTAGCCGATCTCACTTTAAAGGTTGGTACTATCGCACTTTTAGCGTCGGTAGTATTGGATTTCCTGTAACGGCTATTAACTACCACATTCAATGCTCTAACTTGACCGTTGAGCATAGGACGGTACTACCGCACTTTGCATGTCGGTAGTACCGCAAATGCTGATTTTTTTAGAAACCTGCCCCCAACGGTTGGATTTGTTGTTGGGGGCTATAAATACCCCCACACCTGCATTCATAGAGCTTCTTGGACACTCATTGAATACATTTGAGCTCTAACAAGTCTCCTTTCTCCCTTGAGCATTAAATTCACTCTTTGATAGAGTTAAGAGCATTCAAGTGTGATCTTCATTGTTTGAGCCAATTAGACACTTGATTGAACCTCCAGTAAGCGTCATCACCTTATTTTCTTGGAGGTTGCCGCCTCTTAGATGGCTTAGAGGCGTGGAACCGGTGATCTTCTCAAAGGAGATTGTGAGAAGCCCTGGTTGGTTGTGAAGGTAAAGAGCTCGCCTACTCGGAGCAGGGAAGAGCTACCACGAGTGATCTAGGAAGGCTCAATTTGCGCAAGGAGCCGGCTTGAGTTGGTCAAGCTTACCTCAATGTGGATTAGGGGAGACTGACAAGTCTTCGAGACCACGGGATAAATTATTGGTGTTAATCTCTATTGTGGTTTGTTTTCTTTGTTTACTTGTGCAACTTACATTCCTAGTATACTTAGTGATTAATTTTTGTTCTAGGATTATATAATTTGCTTAGACTTAGGTTGTCGGTGCACTTTGATAAACCTAGAACTTTAGGGCCTAATTTGTTAAAATTCTTAATTCTAGTTTTACCTGCTTAGATTATTGCAATTAGAGCCGAGAGTTTTAAAACCTCCTATTCGCCCCTCTCTAGTCGGTTATCCTTGATCCTACATAAGGTCGGCCTTACTTCTTTTCTGCAAAGTTACATCGATTAAGTATACTTGGACTTGGCGTTGTTTTAATATGGCTTTGGGATGTACAAGAACTTACTAGACTGCTGGTGCTGCCTCTCGATATCAGAAAGGGAGGGAGACTGAACCCCAAGGGCTCCTGAAGAATGTCCCGCTAGTCCGATTGATCAAGGTTTCTTTGCTGGGACGTCGCCCGATGACTCTGCTAACCTATTGCCAGCTGCCTTGGTCTAAAAGAAGAAATCAATACATAAGAAGAAGCTAATTAAAATAACTGAAATAATAGGATAAAAAGAGAGTCTACTAGTTAATACCTCGCTGGTGAAATTGATTAAACTTGAGTTAGTTTGGTCCAATGAATTAGAACTGCTTGAACTTGAACTACTTGAGTTAGTTCTAATTGTTAGCTCTAGAGACAATTCTGGGGGAAAAACTCGACTATTATTGTGGAAGGTGGCTGCTCAACTGAAAAATAGGGACGAAGAGATTGCCGACCACCAGGAAGTGTAGCAGTGTGCCCTCCTAGTGTGAAGGATGAAGTGTGGGAGCTCACGGAGGAGAAGGTCATCGGCTATATAGAGAACTATATTGGCTGAGGGGGCTTAGTGCAATCTCTCTTGAGGTTGAAGCCGATCGATTAGTAGGAGTTTGGAATGATTTGGTCGAAGCCAAATTGTCTGGCATAAATTGAAGTATGGTAGAATTCATAGGAAGGTTGAAAGGTCCTACCCTTAGTTTGTAAGCCGACGGAAAGGACGCTTGGAGATAGGAAGATTTTGTATAACTCTAGAGTTTCTTCAAGCATATCCTCACTATTGGCCGCAAGGTGGAAAAAGGACGAGCGAGGGTAGTAGTCGACTTTGCGATAGCTAAAGAATTTAGAATTATGAAGAGAGTTTTGGTCAAGCTGACAGAAATGTATTTTCTGGCTCTGACTGGGTTTATTTTTGTCTCGCCGCCAGAGTAAAGGAAGAGCCTTTCGCCATAGGATCGACTATTGCGAAATTCTACGGGTTGGCTCTCTAGAATTTCCTCGCGGGGGAATGGGATCATCTCTGATAAGTCAATCTTGAAGGATTGACTAAAGACACAGTAGAGCCACAATTGGATGAACTGCAAAGGGCCGCCAATGTTCCCTACTGTGTATGACCCATGGCTGTGTATTGCCGACAATGGATCTTATGCATCATTTGGTAAAATGCACCTAGAAACAGTTTACCTAATAAGCCGATAGCCCTTACTAATTGTTCGGCTATTGTTTGATAGGTTTGGGTCGGACCAAGGGAAGCACGACAGAACAAAAATCGGTTGAGCCACATGTTTAGGAAAGCTATGTGCTCCCTATCGGACGTTGGGCCGACTCCTCTATTGTCTTCTATATACTTACCCCATCCCTCCCCTTTAGTGGATACAAACCTATGTTGGGGCTTAGCACTGAAAGCCGATAGCTGCTCGCCATCTGGTCTAAGGTAGCAAAGTTGTGTAACGTCAAGTAGAGTTGGGCTGATAAGACCGGTTGTAAAGAAGAATGCATTGAAAGTATCGGTCCAAAATAACAGGACATGGCCACTAAAGGTTCGTTGGAGGAGTTGGCTAAGGATAATGGGAGGCACTCTGCTATTCTTATTTATTCCCAAACTAGGAGTTTTTGGGCTGCTACACGATTAAACCAATCGCACCACCTATCTAGCACGGACGCCCAGGCCCTAAAACTTTTACTCCACCTCGCTAAGTTAAAACCCGGGGCGTTCAGAGGGAGCTTAGGGAGTTCTTGTTCTATGATGACTGATGGGTTGAGGTTTCCTATTGGACCTAGGTAGAATTGAGTCTCGTAGTCAGGACTGGAAAAAAATACCTGGTTAGGATCCATTGGGTTCAAAGTAAGCCGATGAGTTAGAGAGCCAAGGAAGGAGGTTAGAGCCGATAAAGAAAGGTTTGAGAGCTTGAGCATGTAAAAATGATGGGTGAATGGGCCTCATATTTTATAGGGGTAAACTCGGTGGCATTGGTGTGTAATTTCTCCAAACTTTTTACTGCAGTTAATGCACAAGATCGTGCATTCACATGATTTACGCGGGAAAACTGCTACAAGTGGCTCGAAAAACGGCTAGAAGTTTGAATGGTGAATCTCAGTGGGACGGTTGGTATTCCGCATTTGAAGCTGATACTGTTGATTTTTGGAAGATTCACACAATCTCCCAAATAATAGAGGGCATATGTTGACACCAGAATTTGATGCATGACCTATTTGGTAAGTGTTAATTTGGTATATTTGATTAAGGTCAGTATCGGACCAAAGGAGATGTTATTTTGGAAAGTTACGACCAATTCAACTTACAACAGGGGTAAGATTGGAATAAAGTCGGTCGGAATAAAATTGATAAGTTTCGAAGGAAAGAATTTTGGGAAAGTTGAAACCAATACGAAGTGTGTTTTACGAGTCTAAGGAGCACACGATCGGTCCAGACGCTATAAAAGGAGATGACGGGCAACATAGAAAGACATAGACAATCAATCAACCAATAAACCCGCATTACTCTTTTTTTCCGTCAACTAGGAGTAGTACTTTAGACCTATAATTCTTCCTCTGTAATTCGCTTGATTAATAAAGCTGCGCATCGCCAATTATTGATGTCGTCGACTTACGCTATTTAGGTTTGCTTTTTCTCTGATTTTTGTTATGCATAGCCTTTTTCGGGAAAAACATACCTTTATCTTCCATCTAATCGACTCAATCAGGTTGATTAGATCATCGGTTACTTTTCGTCTAATCGACTTGAACGGCTAATCAAATAAGATTGTTATTAGAAAATACATCGGTTTAACGGCTGGTTAAAAAATTTCTTCCTCTTGCCGATTCAGGATTAAATCGGCTGGCACACCCGCACCCAAAAATTAAACCTAATATTTACGTATGCTGATTGCTGATTAACCTTTCGTCAAGTTTTCGACATCAACACGCTTGCATAAATTTCTTCTTCCCTTCCTCCGGGGAAGGCGACACATAAGAAAGATAAAATGTTATTCTAAAAAAAAACAGGGATAAAATGTAATGCTCCATGGATGGCAGGGCAGACGTGGTAGTATTGTTAAGAAAGCTTTGTTCGTTCATAGATCTGTAGCTGTTTGCTCTCGATCAACCACTAAACTTTTTTGAGGCATGGGTGCAATATCCAACTATCCAAGTCGTATGAGTTGCCGGCAGAAAAGGAAGAAGGAAAGGCAAACATGAAGAACAAGCAAGAGTACAAATGTAAGCTTCTGGCGATAATATTTGATGCTAGAGTTATACTGTCGTTAACCTGATTTCGGGCAATGAAACCATGGATTTGTTGGAGTTTGATCCACTCTCGGATACGCAGCCGGTGCACAATCGAAGTCCTAACCGCTGATAACACTGTAGGACAGGGGAAGGACATACTTTACTCATGTACTGTGCCTGCAGAATGACAAGCGAACGGAAAATGCAAACGCAAAACACCAACATCTCCAGTTGTCACCGTGCTGTCCATTTCTTGTCCCAACACCAACTCCAAATCCCGTGATTATACTCCTCACAAGTCACAAGCACGGCATCAAAACCAATGGGCGACTATTTACGCGAACGGGTTAGAGAGAGAAAAAAGAATTTTTATATTGTATTATATTGATGGTATAGAGTAAGTTAGTAAAAATTAGATTTAGTCATTAATTTATTGAGGATACTTTATAACCGGAGAAAATATAAATAAATATTACTCCCTCCGTTTGCATTTCTATGGCGTATAGCTTTTTTAGAACTTTTCCTATTTGTTGGGCGTATGGATCTAAGTTTCTCTTATACCCCTCGCTATGACTGCATAGCACGCCCTGTCGTTTCGTTTTCTATTACTCTGCATGCATGCAGATGGCGGCCTCCTTAATTAGCAGCACTAATTAGGGACAAACACGCCAAACTAATGCATTAGTTCTATTTCATTGGTCTTCGCGAAAAAACTTATACGCCTAAGAAAGGCGAACGAAGGGAGTAGCTAATTTGATAACGGGATCGAAAAGAATAAATGATATATAATAAATTTAATGTGTCGAGGAAGCGTTAAAAAAGGTCTGGGTGAATACCGCGTACGTAGTAGGGAATAGGGATAATTTGATTTAATTATTAGGGCATGTTTGGATCCATTAGCACTAACAGTTAGCTGCTAAAATTAGCTAAAGTGGATCTAAACAGCCTAGCTAAAACCTAGCTAATAGTTAGCCAACAACCTAGCTAATAGCTATCTCATTAGCTGATTCTCCCTTGCTAATTCCAGCTAATAGATGGTTAAAAGACTAATTCCACTGTGCTCGGCTTCACCCATTAGTTAATTAATGCAAGGGTACAATGGACATTTTCACTCACAACTAAATTTCCAACCACCTATTAGCTAGTACATCCAAACAGTCCCAGCTAATAGTTAGCTCCAGCTAATAATTAGCTAGCTAACTATTAGTGCTAATGGATCCAAACATGCCTTTAGCTGCCATCCAATGAATTAAAGAATAATAGCGAATTAATCCCCTAAACCTAGCTTTACAGCCTATAAATACATGGAACAAAATCATATTAGAATGGCCAAAATTTAATCGAACTTTACTACATGTTGTGCCACAGCATCCAAAGAGCTCAGCTGCTTGCCACGTTGGCGCGTCCCCTGGCTTCGGCGCCGGCCCTGCGTCCCCGGCGGCGCCCGCGGCCGCGCGGCCTCATGACGATGGTCTTAGACTCGCCCCACGGCCAGAATGCCTCCCTCTCCTCGTCCGAGTTGCGGCACTCGGGGAACGGCCCCGGCGCGTACCGGACCGCGTCGTAGCACACGGTGTAGGTCATGTGCAGCGCCCGGAACGCGCGCATCGCGGCGCGCTTCCGCGGGGTCATGACGGCGTAGCCGGCCGTCGCGAGCCCCGACCCGAGGAGGTTGGGCTCGGCGCACCCGCCCGCGCCGGCGCCGCGCGGGACGCGGAGCACCGGGTCGGCGCGGCAGCCGAGGAGGGCCAGGTCGGAGAAGTCGGACGCGAAGGGCGCGTACTTGTAGTTGACCTTGTACCTGCCGCCGTCCGTGGCCCACGCGGAGCCGTCCCAGATGGTCGCGTACACCGCCATCGGCTTCCCCGGGAAGTCCCCGCCCATGCCCGGGTGCCGGATCACCTCCCGGACCGGCGTGTCGTCGATGTAGAAGCTGCAGCCGCGCACGGTAACTCACTCGAACAATTTTATCCACCGTGCAGAGTGATCGAGTGGACAGTTGAACACGTACATGATGTGGGTGGGGGCCCAGACGATGGCGTAGCGGTGGGCCTCGAGGGTGGGGTCGAAGGGGAGGAGGTAGCGCTCCTCGCGGCCGCGGTCGGTGCTGCCGTTGCCGTAGACGTTGGTCTGCACCCGCCACTGCCCGCCCCACCGGCTGCCCAGGAACTCGAAGTCCAGCTCGTCGTGCGTCTTCTCGTACACGTCCCCGTTAGACAGCTGCAACATCGAAAATTTTACCAACAATATTAAACTGCAGGCGAGGCATCATGAAGGCCATCTTGTGTTCGCCGGAATCTCTGCCAGTACGTTGGCAAGCTTGAAAGAAACTACGGAGCAGCTGAATATTCCATCCACCACGACATTATTTACTGGCTCGTGCACAAAAATTTACCGACTCATATGTATTTAACTCATCAAAGTCCGTGTAGCGTACTCCCGCGCTCTAAGGCATCTGCAATAGTGTAGTCAACTACTAGCTATAAAAAAAATGTACATATCATCTATAGATAGCTAATAGACAACATCTCCAATGAACTAGCTATAGCATTGTCTACAAAATTAAATATAGACATATATATAAGGGCATCTGCAATAGTGCCACTTCAGCTTACTATAAGGGTGCCAACTCAGTATTTTGCTTAAGTGGATGATAGAAAAAGAAGAGAGAGATATAGACTGACTACTAACTTATAGTCAGGCTATAATTGATTCCAAGGCATTTATCACCTCTTACATATGGGTCTATATTTAATTTTGTAGACAATGCTATAGCTAGTCTATTGGAGAGGTTGTCTATTAGGGCATCTCCAATGATGCCACTTCAGCTAGCTATAAGGGTGCCAACTCAGCATTTTGCTTAGGTGGATGAGAGAAAAGGAAGAGAGAGATATATGCTTACTACTAATTCCAAGGCATTTATCATCTCTTACATATGGGCCCATATTTAATTTTGTAGACAATGCTATAGCTAGTCCATTGGAGAGGTTATCTATTAGCTATCTATAGATAATATGTACACTTCTTATAGCTAGTAGTTGACTACACCATTGGAGATGCCCTTATATGAGTAGACTTTTTGTTGGCTATGTGTGATATGGCAACACTATAAAGCCCACCATGGGCTCTATTATTAACCTTGCTCTTAGCTATTTATAGATGACATGTACATTTTTTATAGCTAGTAGTTGACTACACCATTGCAGATGCCCTAAGAGGTGATAAATGCCTTGGAATCAGCTATAGCCTGACTATAAGTTAGTAGTCAGTCTATATCTCTCTCTTCTTTTTCTCTCATCCACCTAAGCAAAATGCTGAGTTGGTATCTTTATAGTAAGCTGAAGTGGCACTATTACAAATGCCCTAAATATAAGATGTGTTTTAACTACGTTTCGGTGAGCCTGATCGTTGATCAATGTGGTGGGGAGAGTGTGGCAGGGAAGGGAAGCGGAGAGCATTTATTCCCGGGGGGGCAGGCGGCGCAGCCTTTTTGGGCTTGAAAGTCCAAACAGCCCATGTGGCTCGTCCTGCTGTCTAGTCTGTGCCACCAAGGGCATGGGGCACGCAGCTTGCGATGGTTTTCCGGTTTAAGCTGAGCGGCGGCGGTTAATCGGAGTTGACACGCCCTGTGACGAGGCAAGGACCAACGGTTCGAAAAGAAGAGCAGGGATAAGCTACTCACGTAGAAGGCGACGACGACGCCGGCCGTGTAGTCCTTGGGCAGCTTGATGGACGCGCTGAAGAAGCCGTGGAGGTAGTAATCCGAGGAGATGAACCCCGAACCTGCAAGAAACATTGGCAAACAAGGAAGACCGTAAGAACAGTGCAAAAAAAGGCTTGCAGTAGTGGAAACATGCGATAGGGAGGAGAAATGAATGAAGTATGCAAGAGAAGGATTACCGGAGCGCCGATCGAGCAAGAGGCGGGCGCTCCTGTCATCCGGCGCCCGGACGATGTTGCCGTCGCCGAACAGCGGCGAGAACCCTTCCTCGAAGGCCACGCTCGGCACGTCGAAGGCACTAGCAGAGGCCACCGCCAATAAGCACAAGCACGTCACGGCGGCGGGCAAGGCCGCCAAGAACCTCCTGGCCTTCACCACCATGGCTGGCTAGCTGCTCTCTCCCTCTCTCTCGTTCTGTCGTTCACTTCTCAAGAACCAGATACCTCTCTGCCTACGCGCTTCTTGGATTCTGCTGCCTAATAACCTTCCACTCACATCTTATATATGTGGTACCACTATTGGTATGAACCGGAGAGAGTGAGAGAGAGAGAGAGAGACTCTCATATCCTACGCGATGTGTGGAGCCACTTTCGCTAGGTTACACTCGTTACACTGCACATGCTGAGCTGGTTTGTTGCCGTGTAGGGCCCTCGTTTGTGAAAAAGTAGTGTGGCATGCAGGGTTAACAAAACCGAAACCGAAAAAACCGATGGAAAACCGAAATTGGAAATTCGAAAATATCGAGCCAAAAACCGCTCGAAAATCGTTAGAAACCGAAGAGTTTCAAAACCGAGCATTTGAACAAAAAACATTCAAAACAAATTTTAAAAAAACGAAAACCCTTCGGTTTTCTCGAAAACCGTCGGTTTTCTCGAAAAACGTCGGTTTTCACGAAAACCGGGTCTGTTTTCTCCAAAAACCGATCGACGAGGTGAACGTTTTAGGCTATCGGTTTTTAGGCGATTTTATCGGTTTTGAAAATCGCTTCGGTTTTCACGGTTTTGATCGGTTTACATCGCATAAATTTTTCAAATTTTTTGATTTTTTTGAATTATTTTTTTAATTGAATCGGTTTACCGACCGGTTTAGGATTTCGAACCGGCTCGATACGGTCGAAAACCGCGATTTTCGAGCGATTTTCGTCGGTTTTGTGAACCCTGGTGGCATGCATGAGGCAGAAAAAAAAAAGCTTTACTGTACAGTGAATAGCCACTTTTTGGCTAGAAGGAAAAAAATGACGAGATAAAGGCGGGAACATTCCTAGGATGCATCATCCTCACGGTACAAATTACACAAATGTTAAAGTAAGAAAAAAGATCAGTAATAGAGATATTTTTATACTTTTTTAAAGTTATATAAATATTAAAGCATGGATAAATATAAGATGATGAGTACTTACCTCTTCGTTTGCTCTAAGATTTATGTAATTTGTATTACAGGGAAAGCATAGAAACATTGCTCGATAAGAAATAACCATCTATATTTTAACATTTTTGTAACTTTTAAAAAGTAATGCATAAAAGCACTCCTTGGCAAGGCAAACATACCTTCTTCTTTGCTGATGGCTGTTGGTTGATCTCGCGCCCTGATCGGGGGCGCAACCGACCTTTATGGTTGTGGCCCCCTGTTGCACACGCGCTATAAATAGAAGGGACTAGACAGCCCTGAGAACCAACGTTCTCTGTGCACACGTCCCTAACAAACCAGCAAAAAACCGATCTACGTGCGTGTTGGAGCAGCAGGAAAGGCCACGACGTCCTCGTCGCCGTACCTCTATCAGTCCTCACCAACAAGGAGACCGCGTCTGAGAGGCCATCGTCTTCCTTCATCACCGGCTATTCATCGAGGCAATGGCATCCTCGAGTTCAAACCCCGAAGGTAATCCTCAGTGCATTTATCTAGGTGTTGATTCTAGGCATTAAGATCCCTCAGATCTAACAATGGTATCAGAGCCCTCGTCGAAGTGCCTAGATGCAACCCTAGAACAATTTCCCCTTCGGGTAGATTCACAACCGTGCATAGCAATTAGAAGTAGAAAGGAACCCCAAATCCTTAGCATGGGGAATAGAAAACCAGATCAACAAATGAAACCACGAAGAATCGTTTCCTTACTGTGCTCATTGTTCCAAACGAAGACACGGAAAGAAAAGAAAAGGGCAAAAGAACCTATGTGTGCGGGCGTCGCGTTCCGTCTTGCAGCGTCTGGCCGCCGAGAGACCCACACGGCTGCGTGTGGTGGCGGCACCTCGAACCGCTCATTGCCCCTTGCGCTCCGTCTTGTAGTTTTTCAGCGCGTTGCGCCCGGATGCGCCAGGCGTGCCACCGCTTTCGGGGCGCAAGCCACCGCCGCCACCACTGCACCTGCGTCGGCCGTCGGACGGCCAAGTCGTGCTCCGGCCGCCGCCTTGCAGCGCCTCGGAATCCGTTTTTAGGTAGAGCGATTAGGGTTTTGCTTGAAATTTGCCGATTTTTTCGGTATTCATTGCATTCCAATGCAATCCAGTGCGTCCATTTGAACGGACGACACAGAAAGGTCAGGGCCATTTTGGGCCGAAAACAGAGGCACACGTTGAGTTAAGTTATTATATTTCCGCTGCAAGTTCAATTTTTCTTTTCTCTGATTAAATTGAAACCAACGTGAATATTTAACTAGAGAAAATAGCAAATAAAAAAAAATAGTTTTATAGTATTTCACATAGTTATGGTAATTTTATTTTTCTGACCAACGTTGAAAATAATTTTGCCATGACCATGTTAAGAATGATAGAAAGTTTTTGAATAAAGTTTGCTCTATTCTAATACTGCCCAACGGTGTTTTAGAAATAGATCAGTCTTTATTATAGTTGAGAGCATGTTTAATTGACCAACGTTAATTTATTCATGCCAAAGTTTATAATTTTTAGTTTACTGATTAAATTCTTGTTTTATTTAATGAAGCTTTTCCAACCAAGATTGCCAATTCCTTGAGTGTCTTTCAAGGGCTTGAAAGGTTGAACGGCAACAATTACTCCTCATGGAGAGAATTTGAGCTTGGCCATGGCTATGGTGAGATAGATTATGCTTTGCTTCATCCAAGGCACTGGCCTGCAGCTGGCAGCATTTCTTGGGAGTCGAAGCCACAAATAATCTTTGTGGCCGAGAATTGTCGTATAGTATTGAGAAGGCAAAGTGGGACAACTCAAATAGAAAGTGCCTCATGGTGATCAAAGGCACCATCATTGAGTCCATAAGGAGCAATCCCGGAGAATGTCTGAGATGCTCTTGAGTATCTGAAGAAAATAGAAGAAGCGATTCTTTGGATCCACAAAGGCCTATGCAGGCACATTAATCAAGAAACTTGTCAATGACAAGTATGATGGATCTGGGCTGCGCAATGGACCAGGCATTCACTACAAGGTTGCAGCTTTGGCCTGAGTGTTTCCCACACTCGGGATAGGGGCAGAAACACTCGGAATAGGGTATCCCGAGTGGGCACACTCGGCGTAGTGCACTCGGTGTTATTTTATCGGGAAAAATAGGCTACACCGAGTGTACTCTCGGGAAAAAAAATACGGCCTGAGTGCACACTCGGTATAGTGTTGCGATTCCAAACAACGACCTACTGCCGTGTCGCCACGGTGGTGACACGTCAACACCTATGCCGAGTGTCCTCTCGGGGAAAACCTCGTCTATTCCGAGTGCACTCTCGGCATAGATATATCGCGAGTGCACACTCAGGATTGAGGTATAAACCGAGTGCACACTCAATATTGAGATATAAGCCGAGTGCACTCTCGGTATAGGGTTATCATGCTATGCCGAGTGCACTCTCGGGATAGGTTGACATGCTATGCCAAGTGCACTCTCGGGATAGATAATTTCCCCTACCAAACAGCCAGCTCAAATATTCAATATATTCACATTCACAACATCAATTCAACATTTTGCATCCACAATATAACAGTTCACAGTTTTACATCCACAATTCACAATATGACATCCACAATTCACAACATAACATCCATAATGCATAATATCAATTCAACATCCACAATATAACAATTCAACATCCACAACGCACATAACATATTCATCGCACATTCACATATCGCAAACATTTTTACATTCATAAGTCCGAAGTACACATATCACAAATGAAGTCCGAAGTTCAACAAACGAAGTCCACATACTTAAAACATAGTATGTTTTCATACATATCACATCCATACCAAATCCAAAACCACTCCTCGAGGGCTAGATGAATCCAATTAGCTTCGGTCCCTTGTTTCTTCATCCTCTACACATTACATTTGAAGAATAAAACATATTATGTCATTTCCATTCAATATCATACATGGTTACATATTTATAGAAAAGACATATAAGTTAAACGTATTCACACACACGATATATCCATATATAACACGATATAAGTAAAACGTACTCACCTGGAAACCAGTTTATTTCATTATTTGGAACACCAACATTATCTTCACCCGATAAGGCATCCCCTGGACTATTCCTCGATGATTGTCCAATGTTAATAGCATGATGAGAGTTTTGGGTGTCCTAAGCAGAAATTTCAATTTAGTACCAATAATGCATAGTTTCATATATTTACCCAACATGGAGTTATATACATACCTCTTGTCTCGGTTGATGTTGAGGCGTTGAGAATGCATTGAAGTTAAAGTTCAATACAGGCGGCGGAGGAGGTGGATTTCCTGAAGAGGTTGCTAGAGCATAATCCTACCAACAAGAATGTTAGCATTTGACTACTATGAACATCTCAAATTTAACAGAAATGCCAATTATTTTTACACCATCCATCGTGCCATGGCCGTGAATCCCGTATGCATAGCATTCCGCATATCTCGGTTCTCATCCCGCACGCTCGCAAGCTCACGTCTCAACTCTTGATCACTTTGCCTCGTAGAAGAAGAAGCATTGCTTGAAGTGCCAAATGGGGCAGAAGTCAAGCGCACATTCCTATCATCAAATGCACCATCAAGAAGCGCATAACGGCCATGAGGCTTCCCACCCGTGATTCGGTACATCAATTGTGCATCAAAGTTCCCATGCAGCCAATTAACATCGGGTCCATGCTTTTCTTGGTATGCATCTCGATACTTCCCCTGGAAAGGTATGAAAACATTGAAATGCCACAACTAGTCTGAAAAACAAAATTAGCTACGTGTTAGTGCTACGCACCAAGTTTATCTGGACATGTGGATTAGTGACATGTGGAATCTCGGAACCCTCAAAACTTGCCATGTCCTGCATCGAAACCCCCATGAAACGACATAAGCCTCTAAAGGTGTCACGGGTCTTTGAAACCTCCTCTCCTGCAACAAAACAAGGAAAATGTATTAAGTCAGAATGTCGAAGCGATGGTTTGAAAATACAGAGACTATATTACCATTTCCTGCTGGGTTCGACTAATAGAACTAGATCCACCTCGGTTCACCCTTGCCCCTGAAGTGGCACGAAGATTCCGCTTCATTTCACTTACGCTACGCCATCTTTGGATCACACCATTGTGTAATGAGATACCCCCAAGCTTCATCATCGATCCATGCAGGTTTGACTTGCTCATACTCAGCAGCAGTGAGAAACAACGGATTCTCTCTTGTGTCAATGTCTTCATCTTCACACACATCCTTGTAGTACTTGGTCAGAGCTGCTACTCGAGTGTTGTACATTAGCTGCTCAGCATGGTATTGGCAAGCCGCCTCTAAAGTTGCCTCCCATCTCGCCCTAGTGTCACTCGGGTAACCTTCACCTTCAGGATATGTATACCGAGCCTGCATTTCGTAGACTCATAAATAACATAACAAGTCTACCAATGTCATATTTGCAAATAACTTACACGGAAATCTTTCTTGACCCGATCTGCCATTGTATCACCCGCTTCACCAATAGCATACCAATGTCTCCATTTTGTAGCTGCTACGATAACTGGAGGACTCAATGTCATATCTTGCACAGTTTGTGGATAGTGATAGCGCAACAAAGGCTGCAACACAGTGTTTGGTCCACGTAGCCTGAATGGGATTCTACTTCTACACCAATAGAAACATTCCGTAATAGTGTAAGATCTTTCTCATTGCATACTGTATCCACTTCATTCGAGACATAAACGACATCCAACTCATCTCCTAGATCGATAGCGAATGTGTCGCTTAACCCTTCCTCCTGATAGAACTCAGTGGTCATACTAATTGGAGCCTGATTAATGAAATGTGAGATGTCTCGTTTTGTGACATGACAGACCACCCACCAATCTTTCAAGTCAATCTTCTTGACTTGTTTCATTTTGGGACCTGACATATCTCGTTTAGGGACCTTACATGGGTACGGGGTGTAGTATACTTGAGAGCACTGATGAGGTAGAACAAATGGCTCAAAGACAGAATGTTTTGATGTATGTTTGATCTCAACCAAACCAATATTTGGAGAGCGCCGCACCGCTTGTTGGATTGAACCAATGACAATCGAATAAAACTAAGTTGAAATGTTTATCACCAGGGAATGTCACTTGATGATATCCTCAATTATACCGTAGTATTCGATCTTGGAACTACCTTCTCGAGCTAGTATAGACACCACTGTTAACGGTAGTCAAATTTGCCTTTTGCCGCTCATACTTTGCAGAACGGAATCTATATCCATTAATATCATATCCATTAACTGATGTCACCTGGATCCGACATGTACGAGAAATCTGCTTTAAGTCGTGATGGACGCTTGGAGTTTTCATGCACCTTGAAATATGAAAATGGGAGTAAATAAATATATCTAATTTATTCCGTAATCAATGGAAGGTTGTTCACTTACATATTTTCGGAACCAGTCAATGAAATTGGGATGTCCAGCTCCGGCCCCATTTTTCCTTAACCTATCTAGTTCAGTAGCAGATGGTTGTCCTCTACCAGGCCAGACCGATTTATCATATTGGCTATCAAATAAATTAACAAATATATTAGTATACATGTGTTTGTGTATATGGAAATTAACAAAATTGACACTTACTCAACAAAATCATCCATTTCCAATGTGTTTGTGTATATGTAAATCATTATTGCTTTATGTTCCTCTGGTGTCAGCATACGAGAACCATTGTTCCCTTGTTTCCGTCCTGGGACTTGCATAGTGCTAAGTGTGCAGTTCGAAGTGTTGACTTCATACCCGTCATCATATCGTGGCCGCTTATTTCTAGAAGACTGAACTTCACTTGAGAAATATAACGATACAAAGTTTGATATCTCTTCCGCAATATAAGCCTCCACAATGCATCCTTCCACTCTAGCCTTATTTTTTACCCGTTTCTTAACATGCTGAAGAGCCCTACACATGTAAATTAGGATATTTAGCCATCCCATCATGCGAGAATAGTTTACAAAGTAGGGACATCTTACCTTTCGAATGGATACATCCACCGATATTGAACAGGTCCACCCACACGTGCTTCATATGGTAAATGGATAACCATGTGCATCATGCATGTGAAAAACCCTGGCGGAAATATTTTCTCAAGTTTGCACAAAAGAACAGGTATCTCATCTTCCAATTCCCTCATTCTTTGTGGATCGATCTCCTTGGCACACAATTGCCTAAAAAAGTAGCTCAACTCAGCCAGCGAGATCCACACGCTTTCCGGAATAAATCCACGGAAAGCTATCGGCATGAGAACCTCAATGAAGATGTGAAAATCATGGCTTTTCATCCCATTCACACGGAGTTGTTGAAGCTAAATGGAGAGAAGCCATCTGTGCATAGACCTAACCGTACATTTCTGGATTCGGCGGCAAAGTCAGGAAAGTCGAGATCAAACTGTCTCCAAGCTTCACCATCAGACGGGTGTACCATCATGTCAGGTTTATCTCTATGTCCATCTCTATGCCATCGCATGAGTGCGGCAGTGTTGGCATCCATATAGCACCTCTGAAGTCGAGGAATGAGTGGAAGATAGCGCAAAATTTTTCTTGCAACTGGTTTTCGACGACTTGTTCTGGAATCATTCTCCACCTGCACGTACCGTGCTTCTCCACACACATCGCATTTTGTCTTTTCAATGCTGTCCTTCCAGAATAGCATGCATCCCTTTACACAAGAATCGATCTTGTTGTACGACATACCTACACCACTTAACAATCGTTTAGATTCGTTAAATGTTCGAGGCAATTTTGAATCCGATGTGATCGGTAGAAGATCATGCATTAGACTGAGATTTGCATCATATGCAGCATTTGAAAGGTTGTACTGAGATTTCATAGACATCAAACGAGAAACTGCGGAGAGTATAGTCTCATTAGTGTCTTTGTGGACCGGTTGCATGGTGGACTCGACCAACTTGAAGAAAGAATCTGCTGCAATAGATGCGTTTGTGTACTCTGATGCTTCATGAGCATCCCTAACATCTTCCAGCATGTCACTCATGTGGTGAGATTCATCGACCTCCTCATGTTGGCCAGTAGGACAGACGGTCTTGCCTCTCCATGTGAAGTCCACACGAGGTATTCAGGTGTAAAGCCATTCTTCACTAAATGACCTGATACAGTTTGGAGATCTTGTTTCTTGTAATTTCCACATGTTCGACAAGGGCAACTAGACAACATTTGATTAGAGTTTGGCCCAGGAAAAGCAATACTAAGAAACTCTCTTGTTTTTCTAAACCAATTAATATTTGGCCTCCCATTCTCCCAATCCGTATACATCCATGAGCGATCTTCAGCCATTGTTTTGAACAAACTAAACAAAAAAAACATTTGTAATTACACACTTTCTACGATATAATGAAAGAATATCACAATGAAAAAAGAGAACACAAGTGTTATTGTAACACTCTGGCACCCCTCGTGCCCTGCAAGTTACACCCTCAACCAAAAGACGACAGAATACACTAGCGAACCACAGCAAGACCACTTAATAAGATGTGAGGTTGCCGAATTCACTAAAATTTCGACAGCACCTCCCCTAAAACATGGACATCCACTCAGCAGACAAAAGACAATTATCAATATAACAACAATAATATTAAATGGTCATGATATCGACTAACCATCATGACCGACTAGCATTCATTAATTTAGTTCCATCACTCTCAAATCAGCATACGCATTGGTAACCATAATAAAACAATTATACATAATACCAAAAGTAAATCATAACCATGACCGACTAGCATTCATTAACAACTTACATTGTTTCCGATGGCAGAACAAGAGGAATGGTACGCCAAGTGCACTGTCGGGGACAACACTAGAACAAGGCTATGCCGAGTGCACTCTCGGGGACTAACCTAAAAAGCACCCAAAGCAAGCATCAATAATGTATGACGGTACCCACATGGTCTACTAATCAAAATTTACATACAAACCACCGAGGGAAGCGGGCGGCAGTCGCGAGCGGCGGGGAGAGCAGCGGGCGGTCGTGAGCGGCTGGGAGGGCGGCGTGTGACGACCGGGTGGGGAGCCGGGCGGGAGGAATCGAGCGGTGGGCGCCGGACGGGATGGCGGGAACCGGAGGGTTGCCGGGCTTTGGGGAGGGCGGCCGGTGTGGTGGTAGGCAGTGGGGTGGGCACCGGTGAGGAGGGCGGCGTGCCTCTGCCGGTGGGAGGGCGAGATTGGGGGGGAAGTGGGGTGGCTGCCGGTGGAGGGCGTCGGTGGGGAGGGCGGCCGGTGAGGAGGGCGGTGGTGAGGAGGCCGGCGGCAAAGGCGACAGAGGCGGCGGTGGGGAGAGCGGCAGAGGAGGAGGCCGGGCTGCGGCGACAGAGGAGGAGGCCGGGCGGCGACGGCGGCGGGTGGCGAGGCGAGGCGCCCGTGGTGGTGGCGGCTTCGAGGACGGAGGCTGGGCGGCGGCTCGAGTGGCGGCGGCTCGAGGGGCCGAGTCCAGCGGCGGCTCGAGGGGCGGCGGCTCGAGGGGCCGGACTCGGGCGGCCTGACAGAGGGAGACCGGGCGATGGCGGCGGAGAGCAGGAGGCCGGGCGGCGCGGCTCGAGGGACGTGGCGGCGCGCTCAAGGGGATGGAGGGCGGGGCGATGGCGGCGGGATAGGACGGAGGCTGGGGCGGCGGCTAGACAGGAGGGAGAGCAGGGAGGCGGTTGCGGGAGAGCAGGGTGGCGGCGGCGGGAGAGCAGGGCGGCGGCGGCGCGTTTGGGCGATGGAGGCAGCTCGTTTGGGCGATGGAGGCGGCGTTCAATGGAGCAGGCGATGGAGGCCGAACCAGTCCTAATGCAGTTGTACACTGAGTGCCCACTCGGGATAGGTTGTACTCCGAGAGCACACTCGGGATAAGGTTTTGGTTGTACACTGAGTGCCCACTCGAGATAGGGAAATAACGAGTGCCCACTTGGCATAGGGGAGGGGTCGATGGTTGCCCTAAACCCGGTTTACACCGAGTGCCCACTCGGGATAGAACGCGGGGATGTATACCGAGGGTACTCTCGGACAAAGGGAAACCCTAGCTGCCAAAAGCCTCGAGTGTCCTAATGGGCTATGCCGAGTGGCCACTCGGTACACGTGGCGCAAGGTACCTATGCCGAGTGCCCACTCGGTATAGAGGCTCTGTTGTTTTGCTGACATGGCAGCGTGTCATCTAAACCGAGTGTGCCCTCGCATTATTGTGTCCTACGTGGACAAAAACGACATATTTCGAGTGCCCTCTCGGGATAGATGTTATATATGGCGAGAGTACACTCGGAATAGGATACAGGTATATAAAACGAGTGTACACTCGGCATACATTTCATCTACGCTGAGTGTGCACTCGGTTGTGTATTTTCACACTCGCCCTAAAAGTGGATTCTTGTAGTGATTAGAGAACATATTCTCAAGATGTCTAACATGGCTCACTCTCTCACGTCTTTTGATATGCCTTTAAAGAATGATTTCATAGTCCACCTTATACTGGTTTCATTACCAAAAGAATTTGAGACTTTTGTTGTAAATTACAACATTAGTGAAGAAAAGTGGTCTATTGAAAAGTGCATTGCTATGTGTGTCCAAGAAGAAGAAAGATTAAAGGCACAAAAGGCTGAAGAGCTGAATCTGGTTAAGCATTCTCAAAAGAAAAAGAATTATTTCCAGATTCAGAATAAACCAAATTTCAAGAAAGGTAACTACCAAAAGGGCAACTATCAGCAGAAAAGGTTCACCAATGTTGAGAAGGGTGAACACTCAAATGGAGGGCAAAACTCCAATGGAGGACATGGTTCCAATGGACAGTTTTCTAGGCCTCCACCAGAACACATAGACCCAGATACCTGCAGGCGTTGCCATCAGAAAGGGCACCGCATGAAGGATTGTGTTCTTTTCCTCAAGTGGCTGAACAAAAGAGGTAAAGATCAAGTTACATTCATAGATGAATCCTTGTATATAGATTCACCAACCAGCACTTGGTGGATAGATTCTGGTGCAACTGTTCATGTTGCTAATTCTATCTTGAGGATTCCATACGAGGAGGATCCTACAAAGAGGAGAAAGAGGAATTAGAGTGGCGAATGGAGTTGAAGGCGATGTGGAAGCCATTGGAGATCTTCCATTAGAGTTGGATGGCGGCTTCATACTCCATTTGCGTGATGTTTTATTAGTGCCTTCTTTAAAAGGAATTTGATTTCAGTGTCTTGCTTAGATGATGAGAACATTCAAAGGTCATTTTGGGAATGGAAAGTGTGTAATAAAGTTTAATAATAAAGATGTTGGTCTTGCCATCCGACAAGACAAGCTTTATTTGCTATCCCATTATGATATTGTGAATGACATAAGTACCTCCTCGAATGCGAAAGTATGCAATGTTAATACAAAGCGAAAGAGAATAGAAAGTGAATCGTCATCGAAATTATGGCATTGTCGTTTAGGCCATATTTCGAGGGGGAGAATTGAATGATTAATCAAAGAAGAAATTGTTCCTCCCTAGATTTTTCAAACACGTATCATTGCATAGATTGTATTAAAGGCAAGTATGTTAAACAAATAAAGAAAGGCGCCAAGCGTATACAGGAATCTTGGAAATAATCCACACGAGACATTTGTGGTCCTTTTCTGTAAAGACAAGTGGATGGTTTTGATTCATTCATTACATTCATCGATGACTATTCTCGCTATGGCTACATTTATCCTATCAAAGAAAGATCGAAGCATTAGAAAAGTTTAAAATATTTAAAGTGAAATAGAGAATCAACATGATCTAAAGATTAAAGTAGTAAGATCAGACCGTGGAGGTGAATACTACGGTAAACACACCCCTTATGGCCAAGTTCCAGGACCTTTTGCAAGGTACCTGCAGGAAAATGGCATAGTAGCTCAGTATTCTATGCCAGGCGAACCTCAGCAAAATGGAGTAGCTGAAAGGCGTAACCATACCTTAATGGATATGGTGAGAAGTATGATAAGTTACTCCACTTTACCGGTTAGTCTATGGATGGAGGCTTTAAAAACCGCTGCCCATATTCTTAATCGGGTACCCAGTAAGTCGGTGCCTAAAACACCGTATGAGTTATGGACTGGGAGGAAGCCTTCACTAAACTATCTACATGTGTGGGGCAACTCCTATGATTCAAACATAGGAAAGTTATGTTACCCAAACATAGGAAAGTTAGATTCAAAGACAGTCAGTTGCCATTTCATTGGCTATCCTGAAAGATCAAAGGGTTATCGTTTCTACTGTCCAGACAGACATACCAAGTTTGTAGAAACTAGACACGCTGTGTTTATAGAGGATGATATGATCAGGGGGAGCATGGTACCCCGAGAAATTAGCCTTGATGAGAAGCGGGTTTGTGCCCCAACTCCTATGATTCAAGAGCCTTTCTTCTCGATACTGTTGTTCTTTGCATCGCTGAAGTTACAAAGACTGCCGGTGTTTCTCCGAGTTCAACGATCGGTGTGCGAGAGGCACTGTTGTGGAGCCCGAGGCCCTATTTGTTGCTAGTGAGGAGCCCGAGCGACCTCTGTAGAGAGCGATGAACCTGCTCAAGAACCACTTAGAAGATCACAGAGAAACAGGAGATCAGCTATTCCAGCTGATTATGAAGTTTATGTCAGTGAAGACATAGAGATAGAGGGTGATCCCACCTCTTATGAGGAAGCGATGAGAAGTCCCAATTCATCGAAGTGGCTTGATGCCATGCAAGATGAAATGAGATCCATGAGTACAAACAAAGTCTGGGATTTAGAAGAAATTCCTAAAGGAGCCAAAACAGTAGGCTGTAAATGGGTCTACAAAACCAAACGTGACTCCAAAGGGAATGTTGAAAGATTTAAAGCTAGACTTGTCGCAAAAGGCTTCACTCAGAGAGAAGGGATAGATTATACCGAAACCTTCTCACCTGTTTCGACAAAGGATTCTTTTAGAATCATTATGGCACTCGTTGCTCATTATGATTTAGAATTACATCAGATGGATGTTAAGACGGCATTCCTAAATGGGGATTTATATGAAAATGTATACATGGCGCAACCCAAAGGTTTTGTCATGGAAGGAAAAGAAAATATGGGATGTCGATTAAAGAAGTCCATTTATGGATTAAAACAAGCGTCTAGACAGTGGTACATTAAGTTTGATGAAACCATAAGAAATTTTGGGTTCAAAGAGAATGAGGAGGACAACTGCATTTATGCAAAGTTTAGTAGAGGGAAGTATATTTTCCTTGTTTTATATGTGGATGATATCCTATTAGCAAGCAGTGATCAGGATCTGTTGCTAGAGACAAAGAAGTTCTTGTCCTCAAAGTTTGATATGAAAGATCTTGGTGAAGCATCCTATGTATTAGGAATTGAGATACACCGAGATAGAAAAAGAGGGGTGCTAGGGCTATCACAGAAGGCATACATAGAAAGTGTTTTAAAAAGATATAGTATGCATATGTGTAATGCCACGCCTGCTCCAATAGTCAAGGGCGATAAGTTTGGTAATTTTCAAAGGTCCAAAGAACAAGTATGAGATCGATCAAATGAAATCGGTACCATATGCTTCAGGTATCGGAAGCATAATGTATGCTCAAATATGTACTCATACGACTTAGCATTCACAACCGGATGCTTGGAAGATATCGATTAATCCAGGAGTTGATCACCTGGAAAGTCAGTAAAGAAAGCCTTGCGGTATTTGCAAGGGACAAAGAGCCTCATGCTAACATATAGAAAGTCAAGTGCCCTAGAAATTATGGGCTATGCAGATGCAGATTGGGCAAGGTGTAACGACCTTTGGAAAGTCCACATCGGGATATGTGTTCACCCTTGCCGAGGAGCTATATCATGGAAAAGTATAAAACAATCGATCGTTGCAACGTCGACAATGCACGCTGAGTTTGTGGCATGCTATGAGGCAACCGGCGAGGCAATGTGGTTTAAAAAGTTTGTACCGGGTTGAGAGTGGTGGACAAAGATAGAAAAACCACTCAAATTATCTTTGCGACAATGAGCCAGCAGTATTTTACTCCCACAACAACAAGTCAAGTGGTGCTGCCAAACACATAGAGATCAAGTTTTATGTTGTGAAGGAGAAAATCCAGGATCAAACAATAGAGCTTGAGCATATAAGCACAAAAGACATGTTAGCGGATCCGCTCACCAAAGGTCTTCCTCCCAACGTGTTTGAGAAGCACGTAGCCGGCATGGGTTTAAAGGAAAGACTATGATTCTGGATAATAGGGGTCATTGAAAGCAACCATCTCCCACAAAGACAAAGTTATTCTGCTTTGAAGTAGAGAGGTGTGCTATAGTCATTGAGTTCAGTAGTACGTAACTGACTGCTATGACGCCTTGGTCTTGGTACACTAATCTATGGAGGAGTGGGATGTTAAGTTAAAAGTGTGAGATATAAAAAGTTAATAGATCAAGATATAAAGTTTCAAAGTTGAATTCGAGATCAAGGGGGAGAATGTTGGTTGATCTCGCGCCCTGATCGGGGGCGCAACCGACCTTTATGGTTGTGGCCCCCTGTTGCACACGCGCTATAAATAAAAGGGACTAGACAGCCCTGAGAACCAACGTTCTCTGTGCACACGTCCCTAACAAACCAGCAAAAAACCGATCTACGTGCGTGTTGGAGCAGCAGGAAAGGCCACGACGTCCTCATCGCCGTACCTCTACTGCCGTCCTCACCCAGCGCAGGAGACCGCGTGCAGGAGGCCATCGTCTTCCTTCATCACCGGCTATTCATCGAGGCAATGGCATCCTCGAGTTCAAACCCCGAAGGTAATCCTCAGTGCATTTATCTAGGTGTTGATTCTAGGCATTAAGATCCCTCAGATCTAACAATGGCGATATCTTCGGCAAGGGCTCACCGTTGTTAGGGTTAGAGTTTATCGGGACCCCTAATCTTATAGGGAGTGTGGTTCACGGTGGTAGGCGGCACGGTATGGCAATTAAAAGAACATTAGGGTGGGACTAGGAGAGGTTGGCATGGCGATGGTGAGAGAGGGCAGCACCGGCATGGCATGGCATGGCAATTAAAAGAACATTAGGGTGGGACTTAGGAGAGGTTGGCACGACGATGGTGAGAGAGGGCAGTGTGGTGAGTCAATGAGGGTGCCGCCAACCAGGAGTGATGGCTGGTGGAGGAGGCATGCGGAGCTCGCTAGAGAGAGAGAGAGAGAGGAGAAGAGAGGCATGGGACAGTAGGGTGTGTTTGGTTGCCTGTACCAAGTGATACATGTATGAGATGATTCAAGAAAAAAGTCATCCATGTATTTGATTGCTTGAATGGAACCATCTCATCCTAGACCAAGTGGTACAAATTTGAGGAATATTCTCTCTAGATACTGAACCATTTCGTTCACCCAAAATAATAGAACCAAATGATACAGGACCATTCCATCACATTCAACCTCATGCCACGAACCAAACGCACGCTAAGGAGCTCGTCGGATAGGATCTGGTGCAGGCGGGGGTGCCGTCGGAGCTGAAAGAGTGGATATGGCGTGGCGTTGGGCCTCGGGCGAATCGCGGGTGCTTGGGATGGAAAGTGATTGGGCGGACTGGGAAGTGATAAAGGTGGAGTGTGTATTCACTAGTCAGGTAAGTAGTGTCCCAAAAGGAAAACTTAGAAAAGACGAGCAAGAAGCTAATCAAAAATGAAAAACGGAAGAGTAGTTTATCAGCTTAACAAGAAAACTAGAAAAGGCAATTGAAGGGGATGATTGGTGGTGGGTAACAACAGCTAAGCTTTGCTAGTGTGGTGACGGAGAAGGCATGGTCCTAATTGGGTTATCCCCTCGCCTTGCTAAAGCAAAGAACCGGTCGAGCAGCTAGCGGTACCTACTACCATAATTCGGAAGGTACTAGTCCTACATTTGAGTTTAGAGATAATGTGGATGGTCGTGTGATGTGTTTGGGATTTGGATCGATCGGAGGCTGTTTGTGTTTTAGGCGGAGCGCGTCATTTCTGTTTGGCAGAGCTTCAGATCTCAGCTCCACCTTAGAGCTGAAACTTATAGACTGAAATAAAATGATTTAAGTTTATAATTCTATTCGAAAATGCAAACAAGATGACCCATCTAAACACTCTTAATATACTCACAGTTCCAGCTCTACGAATCTGATGGAGCTAAGAATGCCGAACTCCACCAACTCCACGAATTTGATGGAGCTGAAGCTCTGCCAAACACCCCTATATATGTGACTGGTAGGAGTTACTTGGCGGGTGACGTGAAACGAGCTGTTGAGCCAAGAAACTGCACTGTCCAGATTTGGACATGTATTCACCGCGACGTGGACTGAATTTGCTAGGCGTGTTGTCTTCCACCTGCCAGTATGGCCCGTACATGTTCGAGAGGCACCAACTGTACAGCAAAACAAAACATTCTCTTTATTGTAAAACCATGACGAGTACTGTAGATCAAATATAATGTACTGATTGAATAGATAGAATAATTATGAAGAACACACGTGATATAAGGAGACAAAACTCTCTTATCTTTATTAAATTAATTCTCTTGTATAGTATGATACCATATTTATAGTAGTAAACCTATTAAAGATAGATTTGGATTCGCCTATAAGGAGATAGAGTCTAGACATATTTGAACAATTAGTACTAAAAGTCATACTATATCTCAGCACTCCGCCTTAGGTGAATACAACGTATTGCATATGTCTCATCAAAAAACTCCTCCCAAAAACCCAATAGAAAAAAAGATGGAAAAAGAGTACATTGTACTCGAACAATGTGTCACACAATTTGCCTCATTAAAAACCTTCGTGTGAGAAAATTTCAGGAAAACTCACTAAGGGAAAAGAGTGTAACATATAATCTTCTAAATTAAAGTAGTATCTTCAGAATCATACTAAGGGTTATGGTTTAAGGAATTACTCTCCCTTAAATTTGCACATCCCTAGGTTGTCTCATTACAATACCACGAACACATCTTTGAAAACTAGATATTGGCAAAGATTGGGTAAATAGATATGCTAGATTTTCACATAACTTAGTTTGCATAATCTCTAACTCACCAATCTTTTAGAGTTTGTGAGGATAAAACGATTTAAAGGTAATATACTTCGTGATATTGCTCTTAACCTAACTCATTTGCATTTGTGCAATACAAGCACAATTATCTTCATAGATAATTGTAGGGTATCATCGGTATTAATGCCACATGATTTCTGCATACAGCTAATTACTCGTGTTAGCCAAACACACTCACATGAGGCTTCATAAAATGCTATAATCTTAGAGTGGTTAATAGAGGTGGCTACCAAGATCTCCTTAGAAGACCGCTAAGAAATGAATGTGCCACCACAGAGAAACATAAACTCAGTGTGAGATTTAGAACTATGGGAATTAGACAAATAGTCAGCATCCGTATATCCTACCATGGTCAAAAATTTGTCCTTTCGGTAAAATAAGCTAAGACCTTATGTATCTTGGAGGTATCGGAACAAAGTCTTGACACCAGCCAATGTATTCTGGTTAGAGCTGCATTGTATCTAGCTAGTAAATTTACTATGAATACAATATCATGCATTATGCAATTTGTGCAATATGAATAGGTCTTTATCCATTTCAAAGGATATTACTACCATGGGTCTTCAAAGGATGAGATTTGTTCATACTGAATTTTTTCGATACCTTCTTGGTATAGTTAGACTGCTGTACAAAAATTCATTCTAGAAAATTCTTTAGTTACATGCCTAAGCTAGCAATAATTAATTTTACCCAAATCTTTCATCTCAAACTCCGTCCAAAGGTAAGAACCTTCTTTCCTTATCTCCTTTGTGGTTCCGATGATATTCAGAACATTGACATAGACTAAGATGATACAAAATCTATTCTGAGACTTCTTTATGCACACAGGGACAATCATCATTACTAGAGTATCCCTTCTTCAAGAGGAACTTCGAGGGATCTTCAGGATGGTTCACTTCATGAATGGAGTTACCATCTCTAGGATAGATCACTTTAGTGATTTTCTCAACATTAGGTTGAACTTCTTCCATTGTCTTGGTACTGTTCTCACTTGTTCAGTTCTATGTTTATGTGGAAGTTAGAAAGTTGTGTTATGTCATTTAATATGCGGTATGTATGACTGTTTATCATTAACTACTTCTTAGATTGTATAATTCTGTACTACTTCTTTCGGTTACAAATAGTTATCATTTTGGACATTGATACGGTTTTTAAAATATATCTTTGACCACTAATTTCTATTATAATATATATATAATCTAATAAATTTATAATATTATGAAAGTACTTTTCGAGGCAAATCTACGTATATGATTTTTATGTATCCGGTTTTGTTAGCACCCAAAATTGGTAACAGAGGGCAAGCTGATACAGATTTGGATTCAGCGCTAAGAAGACCAAGTTCGTGCAGAAAGTCGATACGATTTCATATTGAAGAATCACGATTATTTAGCATAGAGTGTGTTAAAAAGGAAACCGAGGCCGATACGGGTAAGATCAGAGATTGAGGTGGACACGGCCGCGCCCAAGATAGCAAGAGGAGATCGAGGCTGATAGTGATACGGGAGGCTAGAGAGACCGAAACGAACACGATTAGGCCAAGGTTATAAAAGGGGATGATGGGCTACGTCGAGAAAAAGAGAAAATCACCAACACAACCAGCCAATACTTTTACTTCTTATTTCCTTTGCATAGGAGTAGGTTCTTAGCTTTGTAATCTTTCCTCTGTAATCCACTTTGATCAATAAAGTTGTGCATTACCGATTGTTGGTCATCGTTGTTTTATGCTAAACCAGGTTTAGTTTTTTTCCAATCTTGCTGCGCATTGCCTTTTTTCGGAAGAACAACCTTTACCCCCCTAATCGACTCCATCAGGTTGATTAGATCTACTTTTCATGACGGTCTGCACCAGTTTGCATTGACCTATCAGATCCATTTGTCATCAAGGATATAGATCGGCTTCTTAGCCGATTTATTGACGAATCCCCCTCTTGTCGATTGCAGGATCAAATCGGCTGGCACACCCGCAACCCAAGATCTGAACCCAGCGTTCACGTGTGCTGGGAGCAATAAACCCTTCGTCAAGTTTTTTTGCACCAACAAGTTTAAATATTTCAAAAGATATTAACATTCAAAGTTTCAAAGTTTGACCGCACATATGTCAAAACAATAACTATTTATGACTGAATGGAGTTTGCATATAGGGTGGGATGTGGTCAAATACCGTGAAACTGAGAAGAAGGTACTCCTCCCATTGATAAATATAAAACATATAGTTTGAATAGTCTTGTTTAGAAATATAAGACTTGCATGTAGATTTAATGAGCATTTATTATACCCCTATTTATTCTCTCTCAATCCTATGCATTTATTTATTATCACTCATACAAAGTATTATCTCTCATCTTTCAAGACAATTAAGAGGAGTATGTAAGTAATTTCTTCTCGTACCTTTCTCAATTTTATTGTAAGTTAATCCTTGTGTAAAGTCAAAATACGTCTTATGTTTATAGGAGTAGTATACTCTTAAGGGCATGTACAATAAGGTCATCTCAACTTAATCTTAGCCTATACATATCAGCTTTATCCTATGTGAAAGATTGATATAAGAGGAGAGAGAAGAGAGCCGGCTCTTATACAAAAGCCAGCATGGCACGGAAAAAAAAGATAGATTAGTTATGTAAAAGAGAGAAAAGATAGTTATTGCACAGCATCTAGAGACAACCTTTAGAGGTAGTTATTGCACAAACTGGCTTTATTGCTTACTCTAAATGATATGAATAAGAGATGGAGTAAGTTACTGGCTTTGTTATTGTACTTGCTTTAACAAAGTAGGGTAGTTGTTGTTAATTAAGCAGGATATATTATTTGGAGTTAATTATCCTATGTGCCGCCAATAGACCACACTAAAGATAGCTCATAAAGGTCCCCTTTTTCATGTGATTAATTACTCTTCTATAGTACCTATAGACAGCTCGTACAATAGATGTCTTTTTAATTGTCTTTACAGACCACACAATCTTTTAATGCTTGCATGGACTTAAGAAATATGGTGATCAACTCTAATTTTCATCTTTATTTTTTTAGTTTAATTAGGAAACATGAGAAAGACTGAAAGAAAATGAATATGAATGAAATAGACATAGTAAAGCTGGAAACCAAGCACCGCCAGAAAGCTAGAATGTAACAAATCTGGAATTGGTATAATCATATAAACACTCAACAAAAAAAGAAACAATTAATGATGGTACATTGCAGTTGATAGAAGAGCGATTAGCATACCAGGTTTCATCTCTTGATAGCAACTATGCAAACAAGCAAACTTCTTGAAACAACAGAAAATGTGTGTTGGGGTGGGGATGCATGAACAAACATGTCCGCTAGTATTTCTTGTGTTAAGCCGTCACATTCCCTAGCTTGGTTTTGTTTGCAAATGGCAACAAAATCTGACATCCCAGGTAGATCATTTTTACAAATCTATGACCTCATCGATACGTACACAACGCAATGTACATATATCGTCTCACCGAGACCTACGCATCGCAATATCCATCCATGCATTGGTTGAACACATGACAGATTCTAAATTACTAAAATATTATGTCTAACTCCATAAGGCATATAATTCATCATAAGGTCTAGACATTCAGATAGTTAGCAGCAGTAGCAACAAATTAGTAGATGGTAGCAAAAGTACTAATATTATCTTTATTAAAGTTCAAAGAGTTTCGGGCCCTTCGCTGCGCCATATCGCCCAGTGCGTCCGGACCGTCCAATCGCGTCTTCCATGGTCCAAATCGTCTCCCCCAAACGAACGTCTTAAATAGAGCTCGGCCCCTCCCCGCTCGGCCGCGTGGCGTAGCGGCAATGCTGCTCGCTTCCATGCTAGTGTCACTGGTTCGAGCCCGCCTGCCCCCGCGCGTGAGTCGCCGCACTCAGTTTTTATGCAAGCGACACGTGGCGCAGGCACGCGTGCTGCGACGTGGAGGGCGGTTTTTGCGAGAAGGCCCTTGGAATTTTCTAAAATTGCATACAAGTCTTTGTTTCTTGGAAAAGCCCGTTTTTACAGAAAGGCCCTTCGAAAATTTCAAAAATACATCCCAATCCATTTTTTTTTCTTCTGAAATATCCATTTTTTTTTTCAAAAATACTCCTCCAAAATATCCATAATTACATTAAAATCCTTTTTGGCCCTGATTTCTCACAAAAAAAAAATCAAAAAACACTTTCCACATCCCATTTTCTTCCCCATCCTATGTTTTTCCCAAAAGTACTCATCGAAAATTTCTGTTACTGTATTAAAAACCTTTTGTTATCCGATTTTTCACCAAAAAGCCAAAGAAATAAAAAAACATTTTTCACACCCGATTTTTATTTAAATCCTTTTTGGATCCGATTTTTCATGAAAAAAATAATAAAAAAAACTCTCCTCACACAAGATTTTTCTTGAAAAATTTTGCTAAAAAAAATCTTTTTCCTCTCAAAAGCCATTCGGAAAATCATAAATTACGTCGATGTCCAATTTTTCGAGAAGAACCCTCCAAAATTTCTCTAATCACACTAAAGGCCCCTTTTCGACTCAAATTATATTAAAATATTGTTTTTAGTTTTGATTTTCACAAGAAACAACACAAAAAAACATTTTTCGCACCCATTTTTTTTAAAAAATCTTATTTGGGCCCAACTTTTCACAAAAAAGCTTCTCATGCCTGTTTTTTCTTGCAAAAACAAATGAAAATGAAAATCCCTTTTCTCGCTCGATTTATTAAAACCTTTTTTGAGTCCAATCTTCTCCAAAAAATTTTAAAAAAGTCCCAGTTCAATTATTTTTCAGAAATACCCTCCAAAGTTTCCAAAATTATATTAAAATCCTTTTTTTATCCGATTTTCCCCAAAAAAATCCCAAAATCCCAAGAAAAAGTTTTCATCACAGGTTCTTCCCGAAAAAATAAAAATAAAAAAATCTGTTTTCTCACCCGATTATATTAAAATATGTTTTTGTCCTTTTCTTTGCCAAACAAAAAGCCTTTCCCGACCGAATTTTCCCTGAAAAAATCATTTCCTCGCCCAATTTTCCTTAAAAAAAAAACTTTTTCCCCTCGAAAACCATCCAAAAAAAATCCTAAATTATGCTAAAATTCATCTAAGAAACGGACCTCTCTTTTTCCTTATTTTCTTTCATCCGCTTCTGCTAAAATTCTAGCAGGGCAAAAGCTTTAAACTGCTAATGATAAACTATTGTACATGATCTAATGGCTCCACTGCACAGACAGGTTCTCTTTTTCATGTGCACCGTACCCAAAACGCATGAACACCACACACGCAGACGCCGGGCAGCGTCGAAAGTAGAGACAGCTACAGGGGCGCAGCGCGGCCTCACAGTCGCACGTCCGCACCCGCCACCCGCTCCCGTTGGCCGTTTCAGCCATCCGCGTGCAGCGCTGCTCTGTTTGCCTGTGAAAGCATCTCGCCTTGTGCTGCGTTGCGTGTCCGGACTGACAATACGTACATGCACTGTGTCTGTGTGCATGGGCAATGAGAACGGCATCAGCTGGTTTTAGTTTCACGGGTGCAGAACCGTAGATAAGGAAGCTCTCCTCTTTCGCCCAAGTGATAAATGGGACCCAAAGCCCTTGGCAGGCTCTTGAGAAGTGATGAACACACGCCATGTCGCATATGGGAGCCTGACTCCTTGGCGTAGAGTCACGTCAGGTAGCTAGCTGGTTTCGTAGACGAAAGAAGGATTTGTTGCAAGTAGCAACTATCACCGTCGTGTTTGTTTACCTAGCGTTTATTTCCGCATCGATTGTGGTTGCTTCGTTGCAGTCTTCGGGACCTGCGCCTTTGCCACAAACAGTTGAGGTTCCAGCTGCGACTCCACCAGCTAATAAGGAGCATAGGACCTAGTCGCTTCAAAATGTATATAGATTTTTAAATCTTTTTAATGTAGTGATGATTAAATTTTTAAAACTTTGATTACCGATGTATTTTTAAATATTTAAATTGGATAGATGAAAATTACTCTCTCTGTCCCATAAAGAGTGCATTTCTAGTTTTTTTTAAGACAGGTTAGTGTGCAAGGTAAATGACTAATGTGACCCTCATTATTTCATGCATAAACGTGCGGGTGCTTTGGTTTCCACCGGTACTTAAATGCGCATGCATACATTTACAGCTCTGCATGCAGAAGATTAGTGGGATATTACTCCACGCCAAGTCACTAAGCATGCAAAGGAGCCAAAAAATTTCAAATCTTGGAGTGGAGTTATGGAAATTAATGGACTTGGATGGGCCCTACGGACTAAAGATGCACTCTTTGTGAGACAAATTTTGAACGCTAGAAATGCATTCTTTGTGAGACTGAGGGAGTATATGTGTAAACTTGTCTTGAGAAGTACTTTATAATATTATAATTTTTATTAAGTTTTATAAATATATTATAATAAAATTAATAGTCAGAGTTGTGTTTTAAAAACCGTGTCGATGTCTAAAATGTTAGCTTTTTAAAGACCGTAGGGAGTAATATATAGCACACTAGGAATTCCACAGTACCTAAAATTCTCGGTTCGCCACCATTACCGTAGCACTATCAAGGTTTCAAGTCTTGATTTTGGATAAAATCTCGAAGGGGGCCGAAAACTCGACGAGATCTTGGAATTTTGGTTAAATTTTGGCCGAAATCTAAAAATAAAAATTTAAATACGGTTTTTTGGGCCAAAGAGATCTGGACCAAAATTGCCGAGATTTTGGTAAATTTCAATCGAATGAAAAATAGTACAAAATACATTAATTTTTTTTGAAAATTTTTGTGAATGGTCCTAACACACCAGTAATGTTCCCATGAAATTTTTTTATGATGGTCCAGTCTGAGAAATTTCAAAAAGTCATGACAATGCTACTATCATAATAAAATTAGAAATTTTGGTAGCATTTTGATTGATTTTAGAATTATGAGAGTTACAATTGACAACAACCAATATATATTATCATCAAAAATGATAAATATGAAATAAAATTTACACATAATTAAAATGAGTATATTGCATGTAACGAAATGAAATTGATACATAATGAAATGCATGCATATAGACAATCCAACATATATTGCAAGAAGATGTAAAAACATAATTAAAAGTAGGAGTACAAACATGTTTAAGAAGAAGTTGTATAACAAATCAACAATATTATGAGCTATATGCCCTGCTGTATAAATTTCAAACAAGCGAAAAATGGTTCAAACCACGTTAGAAAATTTTAATTTTTTTTGTGGATAGTCTTCACCCCAAATCCAATCAAATCCGACCGAAAAAACTTTAAATTTGGTTATAATACCCGAGATCTCAGCCGAAATTTCTGAGATATCATCGAGATTCCCAAAATTATTGTATCATTTTGAATTTTTTATTTTTTTTATCATAATGAGATTTAGGATCTGAGAGGCCAAAATCCGAGATCTTGACCGAGAACCACGCAGCGTTGCCCAACCCCGCGCCCCCTGGCTGCCACGCAACACGCCCGCCTGCCCCCACGCGCCACGAGCCTCCGGGCTGCCCGGCCGATCCAAACCCGGTCCATGTCATCTAGCCGTGCTGTGCCGTCGGATGGGCTCCATTCCTAGACCCAACCCGACCCGGTAGCCCGGCCCGACCCAAATCAACTCGGACCGTGCTCATGCTTGAACCGGGACGCGCCGACAGGGCCTTGTGCCGCCCGTAAATAGTCCGGCCCATCTCACAGTCTAACTTAACCATAAATACCATCATAAATACCACGCCCACCATAGGACTCGGATCAGATCAGATTCCGATCACTCGCGCCGCGGTTTCCAGGACGTCTCCGGCTCGTCACTTCAAAAGCAATCCCGGCCACCAAGGTATCGATCCCGCTCCCCTACCCCGATGCCGCCTGTTGCAGCTGTTGCATCGATTCCATTTGGTCGTGTTCGGTGGTCCGATTCAATAGGAAATCTAGGGTTTCGAATGACCCGGTTAGTTGGGATATTGTATTTCTTCGTTAGTTTCGATGCGGTGATGTAATCTAGGGTATATATGCCGCTTAGTGATTGTGATTTGTTCATGTGGTCTTAATGCTATTACGAGGTCGAGGTTTTGGTTATGTTCCGTCTGTGGTTTTGGTTTGGTTCCGTTGTGGTACCGATTTTCGATCTGGTGGGTTTTGGTTTGATGCGGTTGCCTCAAGTTCTGATCGATTTCCATGGTCTGGTGCACCCCTGAGATTAGGGTTTGGTTTAGTTTTCCTGTGATTTAGATGACCAAAGGGCATGATCCGTTCTAACTCTCGCCTCTGAGGTAGACTTGTGTTTCATGACTATTTGTATCGTAGTTCTTTGATCTACTTGCGTTAATATCTTTGATTATTATGTGATTCATCTATATTATAGCATGGTAATAGAGACCTTATGTTTTCACCTTATGGTGCATTTTGTGTTTTGGATGTGATCGGGAGTCATCTGCTTTGATGCCAAAGCTGCCTTGAAACTAGGTTGTTCACCAATTATCCCTAATCTAGCACTAGCATTGCTTTGCTGAATCCGCCATCTTGTATTTGAGCGATCATTCTATTTTGTTTGTGAAAATTTATCATTTTGTGCATATGAAGTAAAGTTAGGGATTACAGTGTGTTGCTGTTGTAATATTCTAATAAAAGCTCTTCAAGGTTTCTTTTATTGGGAAAGAATGTAGAAAATTTTAGTTGTATTTATTGTTAGTTGCACATATAACTGTGCTGTCAATTTTTTTATAAATTCTTTGGTTTGTTACTTTCTTTATGTTGGAAAAATACAGGCAAGTATTCGTATTAGTTAAGTGGTACAGATGCATGAATACATATTTTCTGTTTCATATGCATCTATTTGTATGCCCTCTGCTGCTTTCATATGGATCTTTACCATACTAACCATGCTTGCCTTGAAAAATGGAATGAACAGAAATGATTTAATCAGCACAATGATCGTAATTTTCCATTTTTAATTGTCTCGAAATCTACTAAGCCTAAACAATGTAGCATTTACTTCTTTCTTTAGTAACCAAACAAAGAAGAAAAATAGAAAGTGATCATTTACTTTCTAGACACAACTCACAAATGAACTTTATGCAAAAAAAATGCCACTTACCATAAAACAATATCTATTATCTTATAGCTGGTAATAATTTAATTAATTGTCTTGCAATATTTCATCCAATTTCATAAACAAAAAAACAAGCTTAACAGTCAAAAGAAGAGCCAGTTTTACATGTATTCTTGGGTCATTGGTTTCTAGATAAACATAGGGGGTGTTTGGCAGAGCTCCAGCTCCACCAAATTCGTGGAGTTGGTGGAGTTAGGTATTCCTAGCTTCACTAAATTCGTGGATAGAGATGGCAACGGGTATATACCCAGCGGGTATCATCACCCCATACCCATACCCGTGTTAGTAAAATTTACCCGTTATAATACCCATACACAAAATTTACCCGTACCCGTACCCATGCGGGTAACGGGGATCCGACGGGTAACCCACACCCGTATTATGGATAGATGCCTCTGCAGGCTGCAGCAGCATATCTTATAAGGCAATTCAATAAAAATGCAATGGATATCCGTATTAAAAATTAAATATTATACTAGAGTGCACAGTTAGCCCTTAGACAACATATCTTATAAGGCAGTTAGGGTTTAGAGATTTTGATCGGCTGACCGGCTGGGCTGCACAGTTGAGCCTTGGGTAGTTGGGCCGAATTGCTACTGGACCAGACCCACGGGTGAACGGGTACGGGTAATAGCAAAACGAATCCGTACCCGCTCTACCCGCTGGGTAGTAACTTTTGCCTGTTAATAGACCCGCGGGTATGAAAAATGGTTAATACCCGTCCCCTAATAGAGTAAATACCCATCGGGTTTCGGGTCCCCGTTGCCATCTCTATTCGTGGAGCTGGAGCTGTGGGTATATTAAGAGTGTTTAGGTGGGTCATCTTGTTTACATTTTAGAATAAAATTATAAACTTAAGTTACTTTATTTCAGTCTACAAGTTTCAGTTCTGATCTGGAGCTAGGATCTGGAGCTCTGCCAAACAGGGCCATAATTTGGAAATAGGACATTACTCACTCCTGTGAGCATAAGCTTGTGCAGAACAAACAAACAGCATGAAACATCACACTACACTTCAAATTCTACAAATTGCATAACTTTCTAATACATACTGTGGTGTAAAAAAGGTAAGATACTTGTGCATATGCAACCGTGTAAACAACAGTTACAGAATACGTCTCCAGATAAACTAAACAACACTTTTTTTACTCTACAACGGTAGGGGGGGTGGAGGATGGCGAAGGCTGGCGGGGGGATGATCTGGGCGACGGCGGAAGACCTGGCACGGAGCCGACCGGTGGTGCTGTCACTGTACCGGCAGATCCTTCGGGCGCTCAACTCGCCGGCGCTGCCACTAGGGCATGCGGCACGGCTAGCGAAGAAGGCGGAGTGCCGTGCCATCTTCATCTTTGGTGCCGAGGAGAGGTCGCTGCACAACATCCAAGACCTCCTCGACGCCGCGCGCCACACCCTTGGCCTCCTCAACCGTGGCCGCCTCCCGTAGGAAGATTGAAGCTTACAAAATACCACGACTACGAGCCTAGCACCAAATTCCCATGGTTATCTTGTCTCTTTCAGCTTCCTTTGCTATGTTCGATTTTATGATTTGGTTCATTTCCGTGTCGGTGAATGGTTACTGATATGTGACATAAATTGGTGTTAATCGTTTTTGTGAACTACTCCATATGCCGAGTTGTTTCTCTATGTAAACCGCAGAACATATACATTGCAATCCAGAAGAAAAGAAATTGTCCCTATGATTTTGATATCACTGAATGATGTTTCTGAACAGTTGTTATTCTTCAATTCAATTTGAGATGTATGGTTCTGAAAAGCACTGTTCAAGGAGGAAGCAGCAGCCAACTTTTAGCATTCAGGAACTAGCATGCTTTTGCATTGCCCAAATGATTGTTGTATCACATGTTTCTGTTGCACTATTGTTTAGTTTTTGCCTTTCGTGTGATCGACAATGACGTCTACACATAGGAGAATCTGTATTTCATAAAGCACAAATCTATGACTAACACAATTGGGATGGATCAGTAGTAATCTAGCAGCTGTACCTTGTGGCATGAAAGGGACAATTAGCTTAGAAAACAGGGAAGATACTATCCAGACCCAAGTCCACCGCTTTAGTAGTGGTGCACGAGGCCAGAGCTCTCCGTCCGTGCTCCACCAGTCGATGCTCCTGTTCTCCATGGACAGTGAGAAGTATAGCAATTCCCCCATGAACGCCACCCCCGGCGTCAAGTGCAGCGGAGAGGACGTAGTTGTACCTTTGCCACCACTCAGGGGCGGGCATACACCCCTTTGCCATAGGCTCGATTGCAACAAAAAGAAACAGAGGAAGAAGTAGGCCTTTGCTGCTGCTAACAAGTAACATCCACACCACAGACCATAGATCGAATCCCCCTCTCCGTCCCCAAATCAATTCGAACTAAAGTCTAGACAGCGAGAGTTTGAGAGCGCACCTAGCGGGTTGCGGCGGTGAGCAGTGTAGTGTGACAAGGAGAAGCTGGGTCGGGGCGTGGGCACGTGGGCGAGCTGGTCAGCGACCAGGGTTCAAATTTTCGTCGAATTTCACAAATTTCGATTTCGACTTCAGCCCATAATCCCGTGAAATTAAAAACCCTAAAAATTTTAAAAGTGCTACTGATTCTATAATTTCGGCGAAATTTCGGTAAAATGGACCGAAATCTCGGTTTTTTGACCGAAATTTGTCCAAAATTTGACCGGATTGGACCGGATTTGACCGGATTGGATTCCTCAGGTCATTTCCCATGTCTGACCAAAATTTCAAAATTTTTTGACATCGTTTGAAACATTTTCTGTTCTGTTGAATTTTACCGAGATTTCGGATTTTTGGACCGAAATTTCGGTTTTTTGACGAATCTCGGATTTCGCTAAAAACCGGATTTGAATTTTGGTTTTGAATTTCGTCCGGATTTTGTCCAAATTTAATCTCGCAATTTCGGATTTCGGCCAGGTCCGAGATGGAGTCCGAAAACGAAATTTGAATCCTTGTCAGCGACTAACGGGAGGCATAGGGCCGAGACGGCCAGGTGGCAGAGAAGATCTACAATATGCCACTGATGTCTCACTGACATGTGGGCTCGGCCCCCACATGTTAGTCTAACAATGATAGGCATATTGTAAATCATGTAGTTAATCAGTGGCATATTGTAGATCTTATCTTGAAATTAATACATGAATCTCTACTATTATAAAGCAACAGTTGGTGGCAGTGGTGAGTTCTACCCACGTCATTAATTGACCTGCTTAATTGCCCTACTTAATTGCCCTGCTTAATTGCCCTACGCAAAAACGCGTTAAAGATAGATGTTTGATCTTGTGAAATAATTTTTTTATTTTTTAATCTTTATTTTTCGTTATCAATTTTGTTTTTCGTAGCAATGCACGGGCATGTAACTAGTAAAAGAGAAACATAGCAAAAAGCAAAAATACAATGAAAGAAGGTACCTCGCTAGACGCTAATGAAAAGGCTTCCAAAAACGTTAATATGCGTCCAAAGCGATCTGTATATTCGAGGGTGTGGTGTGCGGCGTTGAGGAGGTCATGGATGTTGTGGAACGATCTCTCCTCAGCGCCGAAGATGAAGATGGCGTGGCACTTCACCTTCTTCGCTAGCCGCGACGTGTGCCCCAGCGGCAGAGCCGGCGAGTTCAGAGCCCGAAGGATCTGCCAGTACAGCGACAACACCACTTGTCAGACTCTGCGCCAGATCTTTCGCCGTTGCCTAGATCATCCCCCCGCCGGCCTTCGCCATCCTCCACCACCTCGCCTTGCTGACGGCGTCACCTAATTCAATCCCGCTCCCCTACCCTGATCCTGTCTTTTGCAACTGTTGCATTCATTCCAATAGGTCGTGTTCGGTGGTTCGATTCAATAGGAAATCTAGGGTTTCGAGTGACCCGGTTGGTTGGGATATTGGATTTCTTCGTTCGTTTCGATGCGGTGATGTAATCTTAGGGTATATATGCTGCTTAGTGATTGTGATTTGATCGTGTGGTCTTATGCGATTACAAGTTCGATGTTTTGGTTATGTTCCGTCTGTGGTTTTGGTTTGGTTCCGTTGTAGTACCGATTTTTGATCTGGTGGGTTTTGGTTTTGATGTGGTTGCCTCAAGTTCTGATCGATTTACATGGTCTGGTGCACCCATGAGATTAGGGTTGGTCTAGTTTTCCTGTGATTTAGATAACCAAAGGGCATGATCCAATCTATCTGTAGCCTTTTGAGGTAGACTTGTGTTTCACGACTATTTGTATCATAGTTCTTTGATCTACTTGCGTAATATCTTCGATTATTATGTGCTTAATCTATGTTATAGCATGGTAATAGAGACCTTATGTTTTCACCTTATGGTGCATTATGTGTTTTGGATGTGATCGGGGGTCATCTGCTTTGATGCCCTTATGAAAAACTGGACAGGGTACTAGTTCGCACAGATTGGGAACTCAGATACCCTTTGACTAAAGTTAAAGCATTAGTAAGGTCTTTGTCTGATCATGCACCTTTGTTGCTGGATATTGGAGAGCAAGGTTTCAATCACAGACCTGTCTTTAAATTTGAAAATGCTTGGTTTTTGAGGGAAGGTTTAAAACTTTAAATGACATTGTGGAGAAAATTTGGAATTTTCCTACTGATCATGTAAACAGTACAAGAAGCTAAAAATAGATATTTCTGAACAGATTGAATACCTAGATAAAAAGTGTGAATTATCTGGGTTAAATGCCGTGGATAGGGAGAAATAAAAAGATCTTGGAGGAACAATTGGCTAGATTGCTAAGACAAGAAGAAATAAAGTGGATTCAGAGATCTAAGAAAAAGGAACTTTTTGATGGTGATAATAATACCAAATATTATCATGCTAAGGCAAATGGTAGAAGAAGGAAAAACCTGATTACTTATCTAAACCAAGAAGATGGTATGATTGAGGGGGAGATCAATTTGATGAATTTTATTACTAATTTTTATAAAAATCTTTTTGGTCGTCCTGATGTGTCTAGTATTTCCTTGAACATAGAGGGTGTTGATAGAATTAATGCTGCAGACAAAGAAATTTTGATTGGGGTTTTTGAAATGAATGTACAAATATCGGCTGTTTTTAGTATGAGCAGCAATAAAGCTCCTGGGCCTGATGGATTTACTGCTGAATTATATCAGAAATTTTGGGAATTGGTGAAATATGATCTGAAAAATCTTTTAGATGATTTTCATAATGGTGTTTTGGACATTTCTAGACTGAATTATGGAGTTATTACTTTGGTTCCTAAGAGTAAGGATGCAAGGCAGATCTAGAAATTTCGCCCTATTTGCCTATTGACTTTTAGCTTCAAGATAATAACCAAAGTACTGATGAATAGACTATCCCAAGTAGTTGAGAAGGCTATTTCACCTTCTCAAACTGCTTTTCTAAAGAATAGATATATTTTGGATGGGGCTTTAATTTTGCATGAAACACCTGACTCCATCAATACCAATAAGATGTCTGGTATTCTGTTTAAAGTTGACTTTGAAAAAGCCTATGACAATATTAAATGGCCTTTTCTACATCAGATGATGATGCTGGAAGGTTTCCCAGAGCAATGGTGTGATTGGACTTTGAAAACAGTGATTGGAGGTAAAGTAGCAGTGAAAGTAAATAATAACGTAGAAGCTTATTTAAAGACTCAAAAAGGATTAAGGCAAGGTGATCCTTTGTCACCTTTGTTGTTCAATATTGCTGCTGATGCTTTAGCCACTTTAGTTGAGAGGGCTAAGAAACTTGGCTTAATTAAAGGTTTGATTCCAGAATTGATAGGAAATGGGCTTGCCATTCTGCAATATGCAGATGACACCATTTTTCTACTTCAAGATGAGTTTGAAGGGGCAAAAAAAATCTGAACTTCATATTATGCTTATTTGAACAAACGTCAGGACTAAAGATAAACTATCATAAAAGTGAAGTGTATTGTTTTGGTAGTGCACTAAATAAACAGGAGTCTTACAGTCAGATTTTTACTTGTGAAAATCGGGAGTCTGCCCATGAAATATCTTGGTAAATGTAGTTGCTGGCAAGGGAAGATTCTCTCGATTGGAGGGAGATTAACTCTGATTAATGCTTGCTTGACCAATATTCCACTATATATGTTGTCTTTCTATAAACTTCCTGTAGGAATTAGAAAGAGAATGGACTTTTTCAGAGCAAGTTTGTTGTGGCAAGAAAGCCAGGATATTAGAAAATATCATTTGGTTAGCTGGCCGGATGTTTGTTTACCTAGAGAACAGGGGGGCTTGGTGTCTTAGACTTGGACACTATGAATTTAACATTCCTGGGTAAATGGATTTGGAAGCTAGAAACTGAACTTGGGGATTCGGCGATTCGCAAAAGTTGCTGAGGAAGAAATGCTTGGATAATAAAGCTTTCTCTCAGATAAGCCGTTAAATATGGGGGCTCTCATTTTTGGTCTGGGCTAATGAAAATTCAGAACCTTTTTCTTCCATTTTGCAAAAAAAAAATGTTGGTAATGGGGAGAGAACAAGATTTTGGGAGGACAAATGGATTGGTAATGAAACTTTAGCTCAAAAATATCACAGGCTGTATAATATTACATTCAGCCGGCATATTTCTGTGGCTGAGGTTTATAACTTTGGATAGAATATAATAAAATTTTGGAGAACTTTATGGGGGGAGACCAAATCGATGTGGGAGTGGATGGTGAATGATTGTAAAGATTTTAAATTAAAGGAGGGGGAAGATAGCATTACTTGGATGCTAACTCCTAATGGTTGTTCTCGGTGAAATCCTTCTATTTAGCTTTGCTAATGAGGGGTGGATTTTCCCCGCAAATACCTCTGGGAAACAAAAATTCCTATGAAAATAAAGGTGCTTATGTGGTTGTTGATGAAAAAGAGGATTTTTGTAGCGACCCGGGTAATTAACCTAGAGTAATTAGCCTCCACCTGGGCATTACCCTATGTTAATCACTCGAATCTCGATATAGTAGCTAGCAAAGTACCGGGTAGTCAAGACTGTCAGTACCATACCATCGTGATCGTAATATTGCAAAGCTGAAACAATAATTAGAGATCGAATCGAAATATATTACCTTCCACCCACGCATGGCTTACATGTCCATTACATAATTAGACATTGGTTCCAAGTACAACAAAATTTATATTACAACGGTCTCATCCATGGCTGACGATCAAAAGTAATCCTTTTCTACCCAATCATCTAGTTCTCTTGATTGTAGTAGTAATAAGCATCTTCCTGAAGCTCTGATCCTGCTCTCGCCTTCGTCCACGCCTCAGCGGTGGATCCATCAAGCTACGCTTCTAAGCAAGGAGGATTATACAAGTGAGTACAACGTGCTAAAAGCACTAATAGCAACATAATGACATGAATTTTCCTCTCTTTTTCCACAGATCTTTCCTTCCTTCAAACTTAGGTTTTTATTTAAATTAGGTTTTCTTTAAAAGTTGGCCAATTTTATTTTAAACTTGCCTACTAGCACTTGTATATGAGATGACGATCTTCCGTAGCCTCCAATCCAGGAGGCAGGCATGAATTCATGATTTTTATCCTGCGCAGGTTTGTACCACTTTACCCATAGTGACCCTCCTCGTAGAGGCCCCGGTAACGTTTATCACTAATCCGTAGAAATAGATCTCCAACTGTTCCTCGAGTCGTGAACTCCTTTCGGCGATCTCAACGACTCGCGGCTACTGATTGTACTCCGACGATCGGTGCGGCGATAACTCTACGTGGCTTCAAAATACCGCTATTTCGTGGACTCAGACCATGCGGGCCTCCAAGATATCCCAGTGCGCCATATAACACTTACCCAATGTGGAGATCTAAATCCTTCCATAGGACAACCTTCTCACTGCTTCCACACACTATGGTTGATCTTTGCAATTACGTGCTCAATGCCCAAGTGTAGTTTGTAATTCCTTATATTCTATCCTCTGTAGAGGGCCCCAAGCATGACAATCCTTCTCATCGCGCCTCTACCCACCATAATAATAATACGACCACGGATCATTCCGTGAAGCAGACCAAATCCATTTCTCTCCGTGTCACATGACACCAAACCCATTCCATTTTCTCAAATCTGATTTCAACCGCATCCGATTTAAGGTTTTTAATTTGAATATAACGTTTTCCATGCAAGAGTGATACACATAGTATACGAGGAAATCAATTGAAAAAGATTTTAAACAAACATGAATCAAAAAGCTCTTGCCTGGAGTAAAAGCGAAGTGTTAGGCCTCGCTCGACCGCCGGGATGGTTTGACGGGTTCGACTCGAGACCTGACCATAACAAGGAATTACTACAGACATCAACCCAACACGCTACGGAAACCAATTCTTCTACTGACAGCGTCAAACTAACTAGAACCCATTAACTACCCACATTCAAATTATTTACAGCAATTCAAATAGCAATTACAACAAGAACAATTATTACAGTTTAATCAATTTTCTATCTGATTAACCGCGGCTTTTAGAAATTAAAACAGAAGCTTTTTCCTACGATTCAAATTATCGTGATTTAATCTACGAGGATCGCACGAAGACAACCAGCTTCCTAATTTTTTTTTCCCTTTTCTTCCCCCTTCTTTTTTTTCTCTTTTCTTTTCTCTTCTTTCCTTTTCTTTTTCTTCTCTTCTTTCTTTCTTTTCCCCCTTTTCTTATTTTTCTCTCCCTCTCTGTTCTTTTCTTCTTCTCCTCTTGGCCGAAGCCCTTCGGCTCCTCCTCCCTCGGTCTCGTCATTTGCCTCCTCACTCTCGATCTCCTCCTCTACTCCACCCTCTCCGCACTCCTCTCCGCCTCCCTCTCGGGTTGCCCCTAGGCCGACTGCTTTCTCCCAGGCAGCGGCGCCGCCTCCACTTCTCCCCCTAGGATCGCCTCCGATCTCTCTCAAGCACATGGCCGATCGGTGCAACGCCCAGCCATGCGACTCCACCACGGTTTCCCTTCTACCACAGCTAAGTCCCATCTCCACTTCCTCTCTTCCGCTATTCTCCTCTTCTCTCGCTTCACGAGTACCCTCTAATCTCTCATCTACTTCTCCTCTACTCCCTCTCTCGCTTTAAAGAATATGAGAACATATAATACTTGGATCTATTCACTTTGCCTCATTTTACGTTTGCTCTACCTTTTGATTTCACATCTAAGATTCTTGATAAGAAACAGATACTCTGGCTTTCTTGGTTCTACTCGTTGCCTTCGGTTTGCTTGCAAGTTTTGGGGGTCGATGATGTGATTCTAGTGGGACTAGACTAATGGTCTAGCAACCCTAGAATGTGGCTGAGACTACTAGCTAATCGATCTATTCAGTGTGCACTAAGAAGTGGCTTGCTACTGTGATCCGCCGTGCACCTGAGAGGTTTGAGGTTCGGTTGCAGGGGAGGATGGTGTTGATGCTGTTCTTGGGGGTGTTCCTCCTTGCTCGGTTTGTCTTGTGGACCTCCTGGCTCCTTGATCGATTCGTGGACCTTGGGGATCTCCTTGTTCGAGTTCATCTTGTGGCTCTCTTCTTCCTCCCGGCTCCGGACCTTCACCCTCTGCTTCTTGCGCCTTCTTGCTCCCTTGGTCTCTCGGGTTCTCTCGGATGAATGTGTGGTTGTGTTTGTGCTCTTGGTTCGGCTGGAGACTGAAGGAAGAATGAATGCTTGCTTGCTATAAGGAGAAGGAAAAGGACGGGTGGCAGCCGTGCCCCCTCCCTTGCTGCCACGAGTGCTGCTGGCTGTGGTACTAACGCTGCATGGCTGCAAGCTGGCCGTGAGCTGGCTGCTGCTGGCTGCTTGGAAGAATAGTCAAATGCATGGAGTTGTCTATTGGGGTAAAGTAATGGCTTCAGGGTGGTTTTTCTGGTTAAAGCAAGGCTACTGGTTAATCAACGGGTAAAGCGGCGCCACGGATACCCGCATCCGAAACAGTAAGCTACGGTTGCGAATGACGATAGATCTAGCGAGAGGTGCCAACTCGGCCCCACGGGTCAGGTATCTCGATCAATACCTCACCGGGTCCGACAATCCCTTCTATCTCTATTCGTTCTACTCGCATTTTTAAATCTTTTCGCAAACAATTACGCTAACTACTACTCTAATTACTCATTACTACTGTTGTTTGCTTAGTTAGTTTTCTAGGTTATTACAATTTTGACCAAAGACAATTTGAAAAAAGAGGGTGGATTGGGTCAAATAATTGCCAATTTTGTTTTGCTGAGGAAACTATCAATCACTTGTTCTTGATATGTCCAGTAGCTACATTCATTTGGAGTGTGATGAAATGTGTTTTTGGTTTCACAAACATTCCTAGGGATATTGACCAATTATTTGAATTTTTGGCTTGGAAGCTTTCATGGTAAAATTAAGAAGCTGATCATGGTTGGTGTTTCAGCTATTTTTTGGGTGATTTGGAAAACTCGCAGTGCAGCTTGTTTTCAAAACAAGTTAATCTCAGATCCTATTTGTTTTTTTTTGTGGATTTGTCTTTGGTTGAATTCCTGGTCTTGATTACAGACAAAGGCGGTAAATCAAGAAGCTATCAAGCAGGGAGCAAGAATTCTGGAGCTGATGGGAGCTGAATTCTTTCAAGCAAAGATGGGATGGAGACCTGGAGCCAGGAGAATTGGAATGGGTTGATAGAATGACATGTTTTGAAGCCTTCGGCTGTATCAGTGCACTTCTTTTGTCCGGAAATAATTGCAGGAGAGAGTGCTAAAAAAAGGTTGAGAAGGTCACAGTGGAGCAAAAAGCTGCCTTTGTGGTCCTGCCTTTAGTATATTGCTTTTAGTTTCCCCTCTGCTGTTTAGTTTTGAAGGTTTGAGTTGTTTGGGACTTTAGTAGTTTCTACTGTGCTTGAAACTAAATTCTCTGGATCATCTACATGCAAGACTTTAACTTTTGCAGTATGGATTCTGGTAATAGAAATCGGGTGTTTTAACCCTTTTTTTTTAAAAAAAAAATCTGCTTTGTTGCCAATGCTGCCTTGAAACTAGGTTGTTCACCATTTATCCCTAGCACTATCATTGCTTTTCTGAATCTTCCATCTTGTATTTCAGCGATCATTCTATTTTGTTTGTGAAATTATATCATTTTGTGCATATGAAGTAAAGTTAGGGATTACAGTGTGTTGATGTTGTAATATTCTAATAAAAGCTCTTCAAGGTTTCTTTTATTCAGAAGGAATGTAGAAAATTTTAATTGTATTTATTGTTAGTTGCACATGTAACTGTACTGTCAATTTTTTATTTATTTATAAATTTTTGGTTTGTTACTTTCTTTATGTTGGAAAAATATAGGCAAGTACTCGTATTAGTTAAGTGGTAAAGATGCATGAATACATATTTTCTGTTTCGTATGGATCTCTTTGTATGTTCTCTGCTGCTTTAGATTGCAAATGTATTTCTGCTCAATACACACTTTGACATGTCTTTGACATCATATTTTTTTTATGAAACAGATGCAGATCTTTGTTAAGACCCTGACTGGCAAGACTATTACTCTTGAGGTTGAGAGTTCTTATACCATTGACAATGTTAAAGCCAAGATTCAGGACAAGGAGGGCGCTCCCCCAGACCAACAGAGGCTCATCTTTGCTGGCAAACAACTAGAGGATGGACGAACATTGGCTGATTACAACATCGAAAGGAGTCTACCCTCCACCTGGTTCTTCGTCTGAGAGGTGGGATGCAGATCTTTGTGAAAACTCTTACCGGGAAGACCACTGCTCTAGCTCTGGAGGTTGAGAGCTCTGATACCATCGACAACGTCAAGGCAAAGATCCAGGACAAGGAGGGCATCCTGCCTGACCAACAGAGACTTATCTTTGCTGGGAAGCAGCTAGAGGATGGTCGTACTCTGGCTGATTACAACATCCAGGAGAAGTCCACCCTCTACCTTGTTCTTCGTCTGAGAGGTGGGATGCAGATCTTTGTTAAGACTCTTACGGGGAAGACCATAACTCTGGAGGTTGAGAGCTCTGACACCATTGACAATGTCAAGGCGAAAATCCAGGACAAGGAGGGCATCCCTCCTGACCCGCAGAGGCTCATATTTGCTGGAAAGCAGCTTGAGGATGGGCACACATTGGCTGATTATAACATTCAGAAGGAGTCTACTCTTCACTTGGTCCACCGCCTTCGAGGAGGGATGCAGATCTTTGTCAAGACACTGACTGGAAAGACCATCACACTTGCGGTGGAGAGCTCCGACACCATTGACAATGTCAAGACCCAAGATCCAGGACAAGGAGGGCATCCCGCCTGACCAGCAGCGACTTATCTTTGCTGGAAAGCAGTTGGAAGATGGGCGCACATTGGCTGATTACAACATCCAAAAGGAATCCACCCTTCATATTGTACTGCGCCTCCGAGGAGGGATGCAGATCTTTGTCAAGACACTGACTGGAAAGACCATCACGCTCTGAGGTGGAGAGCTCCGACACCATTGATACTTTGAAGGCCAAGATCCAGGACAAGGAGGGCATTTCTCCAGATCAGCAGAGGCTTATCTTTGCTGGGAAGCAGCTGGAGGATGGGCGTACCTTAGCAGATTACAACATCCAAAAGGAATCCAATCCACACTTCATCTTGTCCTGTGCCTCTGCGGCGGTGTCCTTAACTAAGGGATCGAGTAGTTTGATGACTACCAAATCCAAAAGCATCGTTGCACTTTATGTTTCATCGTGAACTTGTCTGTTACTTCTGTAGAATATTACAACAGCATGGTGATCTTGCTGTTATATTTCGTAACTGTGGTTCTTTCAGTTGTCTGTCTAAATGTGATGAATGGTTGTGGTTTTTGTTGCGATTCAAGCATGTTTTGTGTCATATTTCGATTGCAGTGTTCTTGGAGTTCAGAGGCGTTGGTAATATCACTGCTTTTCGGTAATTTGTGAATCAGTTTGGTAAGCTGACTGGGATACTGATCGGCTGCTTATATCTGATTTATTAGCAGTCGTTCTATGTCATCAATTCACTTGCTGTGCAAAACTGGAAAGTGCATTGTGATATGTTATAAAATTTGGCCTTGGCTTCGGCTCTGTGTTGTCGTTATTGTTGATTTGTAATGGATTAGCTCTCACTCCTGCGGTATTGGCTGTCATTTGTTCACCACGCTTTGTACTGCACATTGCCTAGGGAAGGTCCCTGTTAGGGTGTATCTTCAAAACAAAACAAAAAATCAACAAATATCAGATTCTTGAGTAATTAATTTGCAATGCTTTCAAAAGTTTGTGATTCGGCAGTTTTCTGGGATGAACGAACGTTTTCCGGAGCTACTGCCCTGCTCAGCATGTCTTAATGTTGTTTATCTTAACTACGTATGCAAATCAATCCGCAGAACTAACTTAAAAGGAACACAGAGTAGAGTATCTTTCTAAGCCAATAGAAGTTGGTGAAGTTTACCAAATGCTGCATCTCCTCGCTGGCCCGATACACACCCTAGCCTTGCTCCATCCGACTCTGCCTTCAGTGCATATATCCATCATCCATGTGACGCCCTACATGCATAGGAGTGTATACTATTCCTGTAACCACTCCCTCCATCTCGTAATACAAGTCTCTATCTTTAGAAAGCGTTGTTCTATGATATAAACTAGGAAAGTGAGCGCGGCGGCACCCGCGTACATGAACGAAAAAAAAATTATGTTATTTTTCGCATGCTCCGGAGAAAAGGCGAACAACGAAAATATTCTTTCCAATAAAAACGGAGAAACGGAGAACGGAAAATGAAATTACATTTTTTTGAGGAAAAAGCGAGCAACGAAAATATTTTTCCCATGCTCCGGAGAAAAAACGGACCACGAAAACATTTTTTCCGGGCAAAACGGAGAAAGGACCGCCGCGCACGTGAACGCGAAAAAAATTATTTTGTTTTTCGCATGCTCCAGAGAAAAAGCGAACAACGAAAATATTCGTTCCAACAAAAACGGAAAAACATCGAACGGAAAATGGATTTACATTTTTTTGAGGAAAAAGCGGACAACGAAAATATTTTTCCCATGCTCCGGAGAAAAAACGGACCACGAAAATATTTTTTCCGGGCAAAACGGAGAAAGGACCTGCGACCGTGAACGAAAAAAAAATTGTGTTGTTTTTCGCATGCTCTGGAGATAAAGCGAGCAACGAAAATATTCTTTCCAACAAAAACGGAGAAACGTCGAACGGAAAACGAATTTATAATTTTTTTTAAGAAAAAGCGAACAACGAAAATATTATTCCCATGCTCCGGAGGAAAAACGAACCACAAAAATATTTTTTTCGGGCAAAACGGAGAAAGGACCTGAACGTAAAGTGCAAGGACCTATTTGTTATGATTTTGGACCTAGTCGCTATTTTGAAAAACTATAAAAGGGCTCGTCCGCGATTCGTATTTAACAGAAGGTTCTTTCTGCAAAACAGCAAGCAAGGGATCTAAACGTGAATCGAGGAAAAAAATTTCCCCCTCATAGAAAATCACAAAGGACCCCTACGCAAATTAAAAGGACCTATCTGTAATTTCAAGAACCGAAGGAGTTTTTTTGCAAAAAGAGGAGAGAGAGGGGGTGGGACAGGTGGAGGGGCTCTCTGAGCTCCCTTTCTCCCCATTATAAGGGAGGGATGATTTATTATGAAGGTCAAATGCATATTTATTGTATTATTTTCACCATACACCTCTTCTTTAAATTGAAAAGTGAATGAGTAGCTATAGTAGGATCCAATAATATTAATTTTTTGTTCTTAAATTTATGGACTATTTGGTTGGCTGCATCTAAAGAGATTTCATCTGCAGATGTAAAAGATGGGTGTTTGGTTGTCTTCTCATTCAACTCAGCCTGGCTCTACAGATGCAAAACACCTCTTTCAGCCTGGCTCCTGGGAAATGAGAAAATCCACCGTTTCCCCAGAGCCAGGCTCTACCGAGCCATGCATGCATGCTGACATCAGCATTTACTATTTAGTTTTCTTCTTTTCTTTACTATATCTTTTGATTAGCATCTCCGATCAATGAACCGATTTTACCTATGTGTTCCTGATATTTTTTCGAACAAAATAAGACCATACTTACTATATAAATTTTTAAAAATTATAATATTAGTTTTTCAATTTATTGATTTTCTAGAATATATTTTAAAACTTTTTATTTTTGTTTGTGAAATTGTTGATTTTCTAGTATTTTTAAAATTTGTTTCATCCCTCTCTTGAATTTGCCTATCACACTTTCATCCCAGTGCGGCCAACCAAACAATATTTCTGTGCAGTCTGCCTAACCTCATACGACCGATCAAACAACAACTCATTGCATCCACTCAGCCTGACTCCCACCAGCCTGGTTAAGCTCATGCAGCCTGGCTGAGCTGAGAAGGCAACCAAACAGCCCATTAATGTCTCCTTTTGTTTGTGCGTATGGTGCTCCATTGTGGAGATAAAAGATGTAGCTCTTTCAATGTTTTCAACATATATTCTTCCTTTAATACTAGAAAAGTGGATGAGTAGTTGTAGTACTCTCTCCGGTCACAAATAATTATCGTTTTGAACATAGATGCAGTTAAAATTTTGAAATTTTGACTGTCAATATCTTTTTAAATATTTAAATTGGATACATAAAAAGTTTATGTATATTTGTCTCGAAAAACAATATTATAATATTATAATTTTATTGGATTTTATGAATATACTATAATAGAAATTAGTGGTTAAAACTATGTTTTAGAGACCGTACCTGTATGTAAAATGACAACTATTTGTGACGGAGGGAGTATGTCATTTAATAAGAGCATGTATGGTTTAATAATATTAACCCTTTTTAAAATTTAATGTCTCTTAATCTGTAGATATGGTGAGCTATGAATTTATATCGCTGGACGAAGGTATATACATGGCAACTGCACGGCTGCACGCTTGCCCTAGCAGAATCGAGATTATCCATAGCACCAAACAAAACAAGCTGCATTGGTTAGCCATGACGGAGACTAATCAATTAACGCGGGTCTCAAAAATCAAAATACCCAGCTCTACTATGTGTTATCTGGTGCTTTTCTTTTTTCCTTCTCTCGCTGGCGCCAAACTTTGCCGTGTGGTATGTTCGTAGCTGGTCGATCGATTCCTATATCTGTGAATCCATCAGCTTAGCTAGACCCACGTTCGAATTGTTGAAATAGAAATTAAATCTCCCGCCATTTCGGTTTGATCTGGCCTGCGAACACATAGTTTTAGTCTAGGGAAGTAGTAACACATAGTTTTAGCCAGGTAAACGCCTTCCTAGTCTCGATCGAGCGTGGACGCGTGCGCTTTAGTCTAGGGAAGTAGTAACACATAGTTTTAGCCAGGTAAACGGCAGTCAGTACTAAGTATACGTGCATATATATTCGGACGCATACCTAAAAGAGAAGGTAACGTTCAGTCGTTCGTTGAATCTTCCCGTCGTTCTCTCTCTTCTTGAACTGTGTCCTGGCCTCCTGGCTATGTGATAGGAAGGCGATTGATTTTGTCAAGTTGGCGTGCTGACGTTTGTTTCTTCTTTTCAGATTCTGACACTGTATGATCACGAGCAGCTGGGTGAGAGAGAGCTACGTACGTACGATCTTTTGTATCATTTTTCCCATGTCAAGTTGGATCCATGACTTGGGACTTGGTCTTTAGCGAAGCACTCTTTGGAGTTGCGTACTTGCATTACTTGCATGAGTGCTATTGCCGCTGGTAGTTCTACAGTCAGGGGCGGATCCAGGCCCCGGGCAGAGAGTATGGCAGGCGCAATCAGCCCACTAAAATTCTACAAAAAATTATTAAAAAATCATTAAAAACAGATATTTAATCTAAGATCAGCTGGTTCAGCCCGGGACTTAGGCCTGGGCTAGCTCCGCCCCTGTCTACAGTGATAGAAACAATGGCGGAGCTAGAATTTTACTAAGCCTCAGGTCGAAAACTAAGTGGTAATAGCTAACATCAAATACTATCTATACCGAAGTAAAAAAGCAAGACATCGAACAAAAGAATCGAGATTCAGATTTTTACTGTAACAAAAAGCAAGACATCTCCTGCACACATTTGATAATGTATTTAGGCATAAAAAGGTTTTTACCAAAACACAATTGCTTCATTAAGCCATACAAGTGTTACATTTATGCAACTATTTAACATATTTGTTAGCAGGAACTGCTGAACTGATAAGTTGTAAATTGACATATGTAAAACTTTACTTTAGCTTCAAGTAGTCCTTGTGTGTGCTTATTTCAGTTTAGTGGAATGGAAGGCCCAAATCTAAAGCACAATATTAGAAAGTCCAAGTTTGTGACTTTGTGTAAAGTATTATCCCTTGCTTTCTTGGAAGACTGTGAAAGAATTTTACCTGCCAATTGTTGTAGATTATCAACATGTTCCTTGTACAATTTGAACTCTTTCTGTCCACTGGGTGATATGGATGCTTCGTTGGTCAGATTTTAGCATGCAAAGAACAATGCCTACAGAAACCCAAGAATGACGTATATCAACTTATCAAGGATAGAAGATGACAGACAATTGACAGTGAGACGAAGCATGAAGGAGCGCACCACCTATAAATGTTTCTTAGGGTTGATGTTCAGTGCCAATGGCTTATAAACCGCAAGGTTAAATGGAACACAAATAAGTGAGAATTTATGCTCAAAGGTACAGGCCAGCATGTGTAATAATACCTAATGTTTGATCTGAAAATTCTTCACCAGTCAGTGAAGACACTATATATACATGAGTATGCAATCAGCGTTGTTTTTTAGTTTTTCAAACATGTGGTTGTAGAATTTCCTTGTCAGGCAGCACTAGATCATGTGGTCCAGTGGTTGTCTTCTTGTGCATATGGGTTCCATCTCAAGTCTGAAATTCTACAATCAGTGAAGGCCAATGTGCAATTAGTGCAGTATTCAGTTCTGAGTTGGCCTTCACTATATATATACACGAGCATACAAGCAATCAGTTCTAACTGAAACCAATGTGCAATTTTGCATACAAGCATCATATATTGCATATCAAAATTTTAGAGCTTCAAGTAAATCTGTAAATGACATTATGACAACATTGAAGATATGGACTGCATCTCATAATGAACTGGATTACTGGAGAAGAAGCTATCTCATTACCTCAACACTCAAGCAATCAACTCAAATCTGAATCGATCGAGTGAAGCAATCAAGAGTGAAGAGTAAGTCTCAAGTTGATGGTCGCTTGCCTCAAGCAATCAAGGAGTCAAGTCTCAAGCCGCCGAGCAATGACCGGGGCGACGGCCGACGAAGCGAAGCTCAAGGGGCGGCGGGCCGACGCAAGGCGGCGGCGCCGACGAAGCGGCGATTGGGGCCTCGTCGTCACTCTCCAATCTTCAAGCAGGCCAGTGGCGAGGATGGGGTCGGGTGTGGCGGCGCGACGGGCTGAGCGGCCTCGGCCAAGAAAGTCTGCGGCCGAGGATCGGGTCTGGGAGACGCGCCTGGGGTCTGGGGAGACGACGCCAAGCGTCTCAGCCCAATGGCTAGGGTTGCCTCATGTGTGGGCTGATTGAAACGGTCTCGGGCCCAATTTAAAAATACTGATATTTTTGCTTTGCTATTTGGGCTGGGCCTCGGGCCCAGGCCCCACTGGCCCGAGGCCTAGCTCCGCCGCTGGATAGAAACTACCGCAAGTTTGCATGGATAGTTATCTCCAGCAATTTCCCTTCATTCCCTTCTCTTCCCCATATTCATTCCATTTATTTCCTACTATCTCCAACAGCATCCCATCAAACGAAATTGTGTAGGGATTGAAGAGAGAATTCCTTTCTAGAGAGATTTACTGTTTGAATCCCTTCCGGAGGGAATCGTGAAGGGAATCCGCTAGAGCACTTGGGATATGTTTGCGAAAAGATTTGGAGGGGGAAGGAAAGCTGCTGGAGATAGTCTTATCTCGCGTTCATGGTAGGACCGTAGGAACTTGGAAGCCCCTCCCGGCAGAGACTTGGTACTCGCACGAAGAAAAAAGATTTATAAATCGAAGTGCGTAGACGGGAAATACCAAACCACAACCAGATGGTTTGACATATACTATCCACATCACACCTTTTGCTTTGAGATTGGTGCTCACTATTTGCAAAAATGCCCCTCTCTCTCTTCCTTCCCCTCTTCTCCCCCTTTCTCTCCCTTACTTATGAACCAAGATTCAAGAATGAGAGCGAGATTTAAGAAATTTGCTTGCCTCCCTACGCCGTAGCCGAGAGGGAGAGATGGAGGGGAAAGGAGAGTGTTAGAGTGCATTTGGACCATTGGATAGTGTGTGGAGATCCACATAGATGTGGGAAAGCCACTTCTTGCATATACTTCTCTTCTTCAAGGTTGATGTATCCATCTATAGGTACATTGATAAGATCTAAATACAATGAGAGAATACATAACTATAGGGGCTTCTTCATACAGTACAAACTTCTCTTGATTGAAAACCTCGTCCATGACACATCTCATCCAAGTTCAAAAAAGAAGAGTAAATTTCTGAAAATCTTAGGGGTAATAGCTTGTGGTACATAACCCCATGTGTTTATAATCATATGGTTTTTGAAAACCCAGCCCTACGATTTTCCACCAAGTAATGATGTTCAAGGACACTTCTATCTAGCTATATATTGAAGAGGATCGAACAAACCGCCACCCTGACTCCGACGAGCCCCCATCCCCTCCGCCATGACCTACCGCCCTCATCCCTCCGTGCGCCTCCCTAACCCTTTTGTCAGTCAATCGTCGCTGGAAATCCAACCGCTGTTGTTGCTCGTTGTCCCTCGAGAAGAACTAGGTTCGTCTTTTATGGTAAATAAAATAATTTTACGTTGAACTATGTCAATTGCGAATGAAGATTGAAAATAGCTCATTAAGCTCGATAGCCATCCCTACTCGAGCGAGCTTGAGTTGGGGTTCGAACTTAGACTTAGGCTCGAGCTCGACTCGAGTAAGCTTGGTAACAATCAACAATTTAATATACACTAATTTTCAACAATAAAAATGCTCAAGCTCGAGATTGACTTGAGTAAGCTCGGTAAAAGTTAACATGCAGTAATATTTAATAAGTGATTCATAAATTTATCAAACTCGCGAGCTATTCGAGCTCGACATAGTGAAACTTGCAAGCTCAAGACCAAGCTCAAACTTGGCCCGTTTAGAGCTCAAAACAATTCTAGAGTGAGTTAAGCTTGAGCAGATTAAGCTTCAATTTTTTTTAGGACCCTAGGTGCGGCTATTTGCACACGCTTGAAAATGCAAAAACCGACGAAAATATGCAACCCCACGAAGTATGGCACACATTTTCTGACTGCAGCGCCCACAATCCCTCCGACGCCAAGTCTCAGATGAGCAATATTTATTGGGCCCACCAACACTAAGCTAGCAGCAAAGCGTAAGGCTATCTCCAACGGGAGACATAAGGACGACGCGAGAGGAGAGAGAGAGAGGCTAGCATGGAGGAGAGAGAGGCACAAGCTCCGTGTGGGAGCGAAGCAGCGACGTTGACCGCGTCGTCGCCCTCGCGCTGGCCTCATCGCTCTTGTGCCTCGCGTTGGAACGATGCGAGCTAGCAGCAGCTGGGAAGCATGCATGCAATGTATACTTTGCATATATTATTATTATTATTTGGAGGAGGGTTAAAGAGGTAAAAAAACTGCTGAAATTAAAAATGGTTTTGAGAGAATTAAAAACAATACAAAGATCTTTTAAAAGTCGGGTGAAAAGATTCAGTTTAAATTTTGTTATTTTTGTATAAGTCATAAGTTGTAGCATTTCATCACCATTTTTTCGAGGCTTTTAACGATTTTTCTCAGATATTTGAAATATATTTTCCAATAAATTATTTAAGCCTCTCCAAGCATCCTTTTGATGGCTCTCTACTGTTTGGATTATAATGGATGTAACTCTTCAACGAAGAAGAGATGAAGAAACGTGATTGTGCACTGAAATTGCTTCCACGAGATGTTTGGTGGGCATGGACCAGAGAATTAGCTTGCATGTTGTAGTGAATAAATGTAACGTAGCTTATGTATTTTAGCCTACGAGTGTGTTGTATCTTAGCCTATGAATGTATTATTATTATTATTATTATTATTATTATTATTATTATTATTATTATTATTATGCATTTTTAATTTAATCCATGCGTTGTAATCGTTGGTGAACTACGTATTTCAAAAACTAGCTAAATATTATTATTATATATTATTATTATCAATAATATTTAATTTGCATTTACATATTTAGTTATATTTCACATTACGTAACAAATAAAAAATAGATTTAACTAAGAATAATAAACACATATTAATATTTCGAATCCACTCCTACTGCCTCACCATTGAAGGGGTGAGGGCTAGTGGAGGTGCTAATAAGATGTGAGTCTCACACTAGCATCTCTCTCCCACCTTCATCATTAAAATGATTGAGCTAGTGAAGATGCTATTTGATATGGTGCCTACGTGGCAGACCAACTCCTCCACCAGCTCCTGAGCTGCTCAACCATTGGAGAGCGCAAGGTTTCAAATCTCGTTTTGAGTTAAATCTCGGAGGTTCCCGAAATCCGAAATTTCGGCGAGATTCGGAAATTTCGGACAAAATCCGGACGAATTGCAAAAACCAAATTTCAAATCCGGTTTTTTCTACCGAAATCCGAGATCTCGGCCGAAATCACCGAGATCTCGTAAAACACCGAGATCTCGCCCAAATTGAACCGGTGAAAAATGGTTCAAAATACGCCAAAAAATTTTGAAATTTTTTTTGGATAGTCCTAACACATCACTAATGTTTCCATAAAAATTTGAGATAATGATCAATCATGAGGAATTTTTAAAAAATCTAACAGTGGTAAAGTCGTGATAAAAACCGTATATAAAATCAGTTTTTAATTTTTCAAATGTAACAAATGAACTTCAAGTCATTTGAAAAGTTTTATATATGTTCCTATGTATTAAGGGAGGTTTTTTTCTTAAAAACCACCATTACGAGGAGGTTCTTTCTTTGAAACCACCTCATAGCTTTGAGTTTTAACCAAGAAGAAAAGATCAATGCCATAAATATGAGCACTCGATTATGTATATGTGAACCCCACCCATATATACATAGGTGAGTTAATCTTGCACTTTTATAAATACATGTTATCTTAGGTTTTAAATTTTGTTTTTCAATATATATCATTCAATAATTTTGAAGTGGGTTTTGTACCACTATTTCCACTTCACTTCTCTCTCATAGTCATACACAGATTGATTCCAACTATCAATGTCAGTATCAGATACATTTCTCTCTGCTGTTTCAATGCACTAGAAAAGTTCATATGTATTAAAAAAGTTCAAACCACTTTAGAAAATTTTGAAAATTTTTGTGAATGGTTCTAACACATCCATAATATTCCCATAAAATTTTCAGAAAATAATCAATCTTGAAATTTTTTTAAAAATTCGGAAAGTCCTAACCGACAAATTGAACCGATCAAAAAATGGTCAAAAACATGTTAAAATTTTTTGAAATTTTTTGTGGATGATCTTGATCCTAAACCCAAGCAAATACAATGCATAAAAATCAAAATCCGGCAAAAAAGTACCAAATCTCGCCCGAGATTGCCGAGATCTCGCCCGAAATTGCCGAGATCTCGCCGAGAAATCCGAGATTTGAATTTTTTTAAATTTTTTGAATTTTCCGGAATTTTGAATCTCGGAGGGGTCCGAAATCCGAGATTTCGCCGAGATCTCGCCGAATTTCGCCGAAATTTGGATCCCTGGGAGAGCGTAAGGGAAGGGTGTCTACTCCTATGTCCTCGCGGCTCATCCGGCCGCGCGCTAGGCCACCACTTCGTGCCGCCACGCGCGTCATCCAGCCCAAGCGGTTGCGCCGGCCCGGCAATACCCAGCTCGCCCCGCAGGCAGGCCGCAGCCTTCCACACACGACGCGCCGCGTCGGTCCATCCCTCCATGGCCGCCCGATTGTTACGCTATCCCCCAAATTCCATAGTAAAACGGCCAGCCCGAATCGTGCGATGGGCACGTCGCCCGCGTCCGCCATGCGATCCCGCACGGCCTTCGCCCGACGCCCGGTCCCTCGGCAGATCAGCGCCGCGACGCCAACGGCTGCTCGGCTCCCAGATACGGACGATTTCCTCTCTTCTGGGACTGTAGCTGCCGTGCCATTAGGATTATATTGAGTAATATCACCAGCGTTGACACTGCATCTACTTGCGATTCTACCTACACATAATTGGATGTGCTGCTTCCAGCAGTATTCTTTAGTCACTAACATGTAAGCTGCCTGCCACCCACACTGCCACGCATAGCGAGAAGCACATGCTCGACGGAAACTAGCAGGTATGGTACACTTGATCTAAAATTCCTTCAAAGCTCGTATCGCTGTACGGTAGATTCACCTTACTTACATTTTCATTCTTATTTCGTGTAGAAGAATTAATCTGAAGTTGCTATATTTAGACCCAACTGGCATTATATACTAAACAAGCAACGTAGGACTAATCCTACCACCGCTTCACGTAGGCCTTCACATTAACGGAGCGGAGTATTACATTCACCCCTTAACGGTTGGCGCCCTTGGTAGCATGCTGTATACATGGTAAATGCCCAAAATCATCCCTCGGTACACGTCTGTGTGTCCAGCACCAGCACATATGCCATGTCGTGTAACCACTTCGAGCCCACATGCACATGCGCCATATGCTCGCACTCATGTCCCACACGTGCCCGCACAACGAAGGTTGATACTCTGATACCATCTGTAACACCTGGCTCAAAATTCGCTCAAAACCCAACTAACCATAGGGCATATCTGCACATGTATAACACTCTATTTACACTTTCGTACTTACTTCGTGTAAAAAGATTAACTCGGAGATGCTATATTTTGACCCAACATACATTAGATACTACTATAAGTTTATTTTAGGATTAATCCTACCATCACTTCATATAAATTACATGTACATTTTTATATTAACATATTGGAGTATTACATAATATGCTTCATGACATGTTTACATGTGGATATTTATTGTCATGTGTCTTGACCTCCTGACCTCTTGTAGCTCAATGTCCATGTGCCATCACAAACAGGTAAAGGTAGGAAAAAAAGTAATGGCAGCGCTCTCAGAAGCCTGGCTTTTCTAGTCCTGTGGATATGTTTCTTTATGCAAATACAATTATAAAATAGCTCACTCCTACCGCAGAAGTACTGATATATGACACATGTCATCTACCGTACTTGTATACCATGGTAGGAGCCTGTGCACATGACAGCATGGCCGACCACTGTAGGAGGAGGGAGAGTATTGAAGGGGCTGACTACCGATCTAGGGCAACTCGACAGGATCCTGTTGCTGCTCCTAAGGAGCTCAGCAACAAGCCTGTCGTGGTTGGCCCACTGGCTTTTGTGACGGTTGGCCGGGCTGCTATGGGTTTGGGCCCTGCCACGGTACACGAGTGTGTCAGGTGATACGTATCACCTGTCGACACTTCTGCGATTGAGGAGGGAGCTTGATTTGCAAAAAAGAAAAAAGTTCAAGAAGACTAGAAAAATTAAGGCTTCACGCTTTTACTAGAACAATTAAGTAATATACTAATTAACAATTTGTTACATGCGGAGAAAAGGCAAAGCTTTTACTAGAACAAATTAGTACAGTATACTAAGGGCATGTTTGTTATTGTTTTGGATTATCTAACAGCTGATTCTAGATTGTGATTGTAGAGAAGTTGATACTCTAAAAGTTGGAATCCAAAAGTACGTATGAAATGAATTATGGATTCTAGTATATATGGGTGGGTTGGATTGTGAGAATCGATTTTTAAAATCAGACTATTTATTTTTTATTCAGCTTTTGAAATCAGAATCTAAAATCAAAAGTAAAAATAAACAGGCCCTAATTCAATCGGTGAGGCCCAAAACACACATCAATATTTCACCTCGAAACACAAGAAAAGCATGCTTTATAGTTGATACAACTACTCAAAGGTACCTCCATTTCCCTCTCAAGAAAGCTTCCGAAAGAAAAACAAAGTTGCCTTCGAAACCCTGTAATAGCTACAGCCTTGTACGTGCACCATCATAATATCATGCCCTGTCTGCCTGGGCTCCGTTTCGATTTCGTCAGTACCTACGCTTGGCTTACGACAGCAGGTTGTCATCGTCCAACAAACTGCAGGAGGGCACAGGCCTTACCAAATTCCTTAAAAATGACAGGGTCTTGGGACTTCGTCAAGTCCAAATCGCCCTTACCTAATTTCACCGATACTAACTGCTAGGTGGTTGAAAAATAAAATGGCGAAGGCCCGTTGTTCAAACGCTACACAAGCTAGATCTCGCCTCATTGCCTGAGCCTTTTCTTTTGAATCAAGTAAAATGAGAAATCGATGACAGCATTTTCGGGGCGTAGCAATATAGTACTGAATTTTTTTTTAAAATAATAATATTTTAATCAAAATTTACAGAAATAATATGCCGAAAAAGAAAATAGCAAAACTACCCCCCCTGTGTCCATTTGAATTGGCGACAGGGCTCCTATGTCCATTTCAAATGGCGACAGGGGGGCATCCCACTGCTGCCTGTGTGGTGCTCCTATTCCGATTTTACCCCATGTCGCCATTTGAATTGGCGACAGGAGCTCCTGTCGCCATTTCAAATGGCGACAGGACCCTGTCGCCAATTCAAATGGACACATGGTGGTAGTTTTGCTATTTTCTTTTTCGGCATATTATTTCTGTAAATTTTGATTAAAATAATATTATTTTAAAAAAATTCATATAGTACTAGTCATATATAGTTTAACATGCCCATGTTACCTGTCGATTGTTGGACCCCGGAAAAATAACTTTGAAATCCTATGTGTATTCTGTATTAGTCCAAGAAATACTAGTACACATAGTAGAAATGAAACCATAGCATATCATCGTTCTTTATTAATAATAAATATTCAGAGTTACAAATGAGAATGGCACACAAGCCAACAAATAAATAAACGACTAAATAAAAGCAGCGAAACTGAAAAACAGTAGATAGAGCCCAATTAATTTGCCACAGGCAATCGACTGGAGACACGGCCTAGTCCAACTGGTCCTCACCATCGTGATACTCCTCCTCTGAAGCAGTTGATTAAGCAAGGGTGAGTACATGTGTACTCAACAATTCACACCGAAAAATGCAATATAATGTATAGACAACAAAGGAAGGTTATATGGTTCTTTTAAGCACAAAGCCATAGTTTGCTAAAAGTTCTAAATAATTTTAAATGGCATAATTTATAAGGAAACTCAAATCTATACAATTTTCTTTTTAACTCAGGAATCACTCCTGGAGGTGGACAGCTGGAGTCTCTATGGAGACTATAACTTTAGCAGTTCTTACGAGTTTAGACCGTCCGATATAGCGAATGAATGGTCTAGATCTTTCAAATCTATTCACTACAGTGATTTGCCACGGCATTAAAATCACTATATTGGTTCAAAGATTACATGTACAAGGGGTTGACTTATATAGCCAAAGAGTCCGAGTAGTAGAAGATATAATTCCTAACAAACTAGGGATAAAATCAACAGATATGGTAGTTAGAGATATTTGAGTTATCTCTAACAGTAGCGATTTTAATACCGTGGCAAATACTGTAGTGAATAGATTTAAAAGATCTAGACCATTCATTCGCTATATCGGACGGTCTAAACTGGCAAGAACTGCTAAAGTTATAGTTTCCATAGAGACTCCAGCTGTCCACCTCCGGCCAGTATATACTATTTTGGTTCTTAAATTTATATAAAGTACTTTGAAGTTCGAGTAGATGGCTTATGTTTACTTAACAGCTTAAGCTTAAGTCAACATGATACCGTAGTTTAGCGGTCCTTAGTGCAATACCTGTTTAATTTCGCGTAGAGTGCGCACCATAGGCCTGCTCTAGTGCTCTATCAACTTTTGTCTAGAAAAATACTATACTACTTAGCAGAATATACGGCCATAAACGTTACCTTTTTGCTTTGTCTGTCAAGCCTCTTTTTCCATCTAATTTCTGGCATTTTTCAAATGTCACCGTAGAGATGTTGACATGATTTTTTGCTAGCACGAAAATATCGAGAATGTTCTAATTAACCCGTAGGAAAGCAAACACGGTGCTCATGCATGATCATTGATCCGAGCATCAGGCTTGTCAAACAGTAAGGCGGGGGGAAGGGAAAAGGATGCCCAATTTGAGCACGAGATTACCTGAAACATCCAACTTTTTATGGGGAGCTTTCAATCCAGAAGCAAAAATTAAAATAAAACAAATTCAAAGTTCAAACATCTCGCTTTCAGTGTTGAATTAACTGGACAACCAATTATTCAGAATTCCTCGGGGAGTAAGTAAGATATTCCTGAAAATTGGCCTTGCCAATGGACTTTCATAGGGTGAATGTTCTTTATTTTTTTTATTTTTTTATTTTTTGGAACGGTGTCTTTCAATTAAGAAGAAAAGGAGAATTTTTACAATCTAGCTGACCAAAAAGACCTCACCATCAAACTCTATACAAGAGAGAAGACAACCACAAAGCTGCATGACTAGCTAGGACAAGCAGATAGCGGCTAATGGAATTACTCGGAGTGATGGGCTAGCAACCCTGCTGCCATGATTTCTTGCTTGATGATTTCGACGATCCTTGGCTAGCAACCCTGCTGCCATCACGAATCCCGGGCAGTCAGTGTTCAAGCAGCCGGTAGAGTTGAAGCCATCTGCTGTCCATGACACGAAAGAAACAAGGCCTGCTATCTTTGAACCAGTGAAAGTTCTTTACATTAACTGGTCAAATGAAGAAACGGATACCTGACAGTAACAAGACAATCAGCCATGCATGCAAATGATTCAATATCGGTATCGGAAAAGACACAGGCAAGCGATGCAAGATGCTAATATCAAAACTGAATCTTTCAAAGATGTTTACACGTGACTTCAGTTTTTTATACGGGAAACGACGGGCTCAGTTTAACTTTTTCCGTAATGTAAACTAGCTAGCCAGTGGTGGCGTCAAAAACTTTGACAGGTCAATCATGATTAATACACGGGAATGCCGGGTTCAATTTATGGGGTGCGATGTGCCTACCAATTTCATCTTGCAATAGGCAAGAAGATGATATATCAGTAAACCGCTACAAAAACGATCCAAAGCTTTGACAATGATTAGATGTTATCGACCGATGTAAGCCGATACAGACCAGGGTTCCAAATTTCGTTTAACATTCAAATCTCGTTATCCTCCGAAATTCGAAATCTAGGTGAAATCTCGTTATTTCGGACGAAATCCGAATGAAATTTAAAAAGCAAAATCCAAAACCGGCATTTGTTGAACCCAGCAAATTTCAATTGAATGAAAAATGGTACAAACCACGTTAGAAACTTTTAAATTTTTTTGTAAATGGTCCTAACACATCCATAATATTACCATAAAATTTTAGATGATGATCAATCTTGAGAAAATTTCAAAAATTCAAACAGTGCTACTGAAGACTGATCGACAAATTTCAACTAAATGAAAAATAGTTCAAATCATGTTAGAAAGTTTTGAATTTTTTTTGGATGGTCTGATGCATCACTAATATTCTCATAAAGTTTTTAGATGATGATCAAGCTTAAAATTTTTTCAAAATTCTGACAACCGAGGTACTTAATTAATGACTGCAAGAATTAATGTGCATAGGCTAACTGGATGATCTACCAACTGTCCCACATGGAGAATGACATGAAGAATCCAATCCGGTCAACTTTTAGTTAATTTTATCGAGATTTCGATCAAATATACCAAGATCTCGGCGAGATTATAGGGTATTGTAGCATTTTAATTTTTCTCCAAATTTTTATAATTTCGCCGGGATTATGAAACTCAGGTTGAGGGGTGTGAAATCCGAGATTTTGCGGGATTTCGGCGGGATTTTGATCCTTGATACAGACTGGTGATAGATCAATCTGATGAAATTGATTAGATCGGGATAAAGGCTGTTCTTTCCGAAAAAGGCGATGCGCAGCAATATCAGAGAAAAAGAACTAGACCTGGTTTGGCGTAAAACGATGACGATCAATGACAGCGATGTACAACTTTATTGATCAAAGTGAATTATAGAAGAAAGATTATAAAATTAAAATTGAGACTATTTCTAGACGATAGGGAAATAAAGTAAGATGTGCTGGTTGATTGGGGTTTTTTCTGAGGTTCGCCCATCGTCTTCTTTAATATCCTCTGGTATCTTTCTCAATCTCTTCAACCGTCCGTATCAGTCTCGATCTCTTCTTACCATATCAAGTCTGACCGTATCCTCCTCAATCTCTTATACTGCCCATATCGAACTCAATCTCCTTTGGCAAATTCCGTACCGAGTTATATTTTGTCGAAAACATAACGGGCTCATGACTCTAGCTCGCTGAAAATATCATATGTCAAATTTGAACGTCAACAGTTAGGAAAAAGAAGCAAACAAAAGAGAACCCAAGAAAGTGCAGTTGCGGGACAGAGGCCGGAGATGTAATGGCTGTTACCTCCGTTATCGAAAAAAGAAAGTTCAAGTGGAAACTGATGCTACGGTTTGGCAGCTAAGTGCAGTTGCAGGACAGAGGCCGGAGAACGGGAGAAGTAATGGCTGTTACCTCCGTTATCAAAAAAAAAAAAAATTCAAGTGGAAACTGATGCTACGGTTTGGCTGCTTGGCTGCCTCCGGAATCCCGGAATGCACCGAACAAAGATGCTTTGCAGGTGTGCAGGTCTTCGCGTTGGACTAACTCAGTTGAAAAGAAACCCCGTTTCTGACTATTCTCAGTAGCCTTTATCGGCCTCGTACATCAAGGTGCAGTCAACCTCGATGACTTGCAAAGTTAACCAAAGAGCCTAATGATTATGAATGGTTTTCCCAACAAAAGCAGCAAATCGTGCGTGTGCAGCTAGCAGCTGACATGACAAGCACGCAAGCCGTGACAGGTACCTCGGTGGGCGGTAGGTCTGTAAAATAAACTGGCACCAAAATTATCTTGATTACAGTACCTAATGAGTTTAAGATTGAAACGAGGCTATTTTAAGTAAAAATGCTAATGATCCTTAGCTCGATAGTGATTCATTAATTTGAATTTGAAATAACCACTTAAATGATAAATAGATTGTTTTTATATCAAGTTATATCAATTTTTTTTTAAAAAAACTCGATAATATCGAGTTAAACCCGCACGAAAGCCCTTTGGAACAAGCTCCAAACTCCAAACGAATCCAGCAAAAAAAAAGTCAATATAACAGTACTACGGTAGTTGCACCGTTGCTCACAGATCGCAAGCTCGCGTACAAAGTTGGCGTCGCACGCTACGCCAGCGTGGTGCCACGCTAATCAGACGTTAGCCGTGACGGTCATCCCGCGGCACCGTTCGTGCGTGCAAACGAAGCGAAATGTACGTCCGCGTGCGCTAAAAAAAAAACGTACCGTTTCGAGTCCACGCCCCTGCGCGGCGCGGTTTTTCCGGTTCCCGTGCGCGTGCCCGCGTGAAATCTGTACTCGACGAGACCATTCGTGAGGCCTGCGCCGCATCCGGCGGCAATTGCTCGCCGTGCCGGCCGTTCGCGAGGGGCGCCGCACGGCGCGCAGGGATGCATTGCGCCGTGCCGCCGCGCGCGCCGGGAGCTTTCTGCCTTCGACTGTCACCGGAATACTACGGCCTCACTCGTTGGCCGTGACCTACCGTTTTGCCCTGGAGCTATCTCTGAGACGAATCATGACCGTGGAGCCTGTCTGTACTTGTGGTATCCATCGATGCGCAATTCTTGTCCTGCTCCTTTAATTATTGATCACCAACTCCATGATCATTAATTCAAGAAAAGGTGAATTTGAAAGGAAAAGAAAGGAACTGAGGAAGAGAGGGAAAGCTTTATGATGCGACTGGATAGGTGTCAAGTGGTGCGGATATCTCATTCTCGATGCCCTGTTCTCTCTAAATGATGTGCAGATCGGCCTCGTATCCCCGCGGTTCACATGAGCCTTTTTGGATCTCCTGTTCGCTTGCCAGTCAGTTCGACGCCGGCATGAAAAGACAGGAGTTGGGTCCTTAACTCCTTGTAGAGCATAGACTTTACGTTGAAACGAAAAAACAGCCAGCCACTTTCTGCATCAGCTAGCTAGTGCTATGCAAAAGCTTCGCAAATGCCAAATGTTTCAAATCGTCCTTGTCCCATCCGAATGGATTTTATCGCAATTAAAGTACAATTTGTTTGACCTTTTTTTTAAAAAAAAAGGGTACTATTTGTTTGTCGGTTATCATTGTATAATATCGTACAAAAGAGAGCACATTAATTTCATCTCTCATGTGATGTATTTAGCCTTCATTACATGTCCTCGTTTGATCACTCCATACGAAACAGGTTCTATTATTGAAATATGTACATTATTAAACTAACCCAAAGGATAGGTGATCAGTTCCCTCTGTTATTGATATTGATTACTTGTCTATATCTTTTCTTTTACCCAGAAGAAACCCTGGAATTGCAAGCTATAGTCATGGATAGGGATGATAGATGAAAACATAACTAGTTTACTTGATCCAAACATTCATGAAGAATATGTAATAACCCAAGATTTGTATTCTTTGTTGAATTATTTTTAAAATAATAAATTATGTATTTCTGAGTTTTTACGCATTTTTAGTTATATATTTAAAATATTTTCCTGTTAAGGACAACAATATTTAAATTTTATAGAAAATTTAAAAGCCAATAAAATCTTGAGAATATTTTTGTTAAATGATAGGCTATGTCATGACCTTCCCAAAAAAATACAAAATTTTTGGAGCTGGTTTGCGGATTTTAATAATCAAAACATGATTTTTGGAATAATTAAATTAGAAGACGATTTTGAAATTCATAAACCTTTTTGAGCCAAAAGAGTAGCCTTGTCCCAGCCTGGTCCATGAATATATGGATAATCTATATTCGTATATATATGTATTCCACGGATAGTAAGCTATCAAATTCATATTCGTATCCAACAGAAAAATCCGTTTTCGTTTCCAAACCGACATTATTTGACAAAATATTTGAATCAATAGAATCTGTATTTAAAAATTGTCTGGCTCGATCAGAAACTATCCGATCCATTTTTATCGCTAGTCATGGATGCATGCATGTCGTTGAGTTGTATGCAGCAATTGTATCCGGGACGTCTCCTTCGCCCTTCTAAATGTATTGATGGTAAACAGGTCTGTTCATTGACTCTCTGACTCGGTGTGCAAGTGACAATGAGATTAGCTAGCTAGAACGTCACTTAGATATTGGTAGGGGGATCAGAACCAAAACTTGGACAGGATACTTTAGTTAAAGCCAGGGTTTTGATTCGTCTCCTTGACCAGTGCAAGCTTACGAACGTACATAGACCGAAAGCGTCCCAATTCGACTCATGGCGAATTCTAGCGGGGACTCATCGATCAAAAACATGTCAAGAGTTAGGTGCAAGGAAGGTAAAACGGCCACGGGTAGTCGAATACTGATAACCCTAACTCAAAAACTTGATAGCTTGTGCCACACTGCAAGTCTGGAATCAGCAGCCCTGGTTTGGAAAGGGACCGGTTGTTGAAAGCCATACCGAATTAGCACTCACCACTTCACCAGAAGTATGCAAAGTCCATACATGTGGACAGAGATTGCAATCTGCAGTTGAGAAATGCATCACAATTCACAACTAATACTATACAATGTTGTTGGGCCGTAGAATTCTGGTGCAGTTTCTTATTTTAATAGTTATGCTGGTTTTTGCCGCTATTGTCGGTTGTCTGATTACTTCGTCATTCTGAATTAAATTTTGAAGAAAAAAATATGGAGCTTGTGGGTGGTAATCTACTGCTTTGGCATTATGAGATGACAATCAAGCAGCTAGAACGTACAGAGTTGTGGAATTAAGCCAGTTCTTGCCAAAAGAGTGGAGAATTATTAAAAACAGCTATCGCATGTAAGAGCATTATGTATCATTGAAGTAGTATAGAAAATATATGATCAGCTAGTTGCTTAAAAATGACCTGATAAACATGAGTAGGTAGTTTCTTTTCTCCCACTGGTTTGAACGGTTTGTGAGTACACTGAGTAACTAGGTTGCAGGCTTGCAGCAGACTAGTAGCTCTTTGTTGGAAGTAGGAATTAAGAATACGTGCCATCGTATGGATCATATATAGATACAATCTCACTCACGTATGTCCGACTAAGTGTCGTAGCTGTTATAGAACATCACATCCTTGCATTTATTTACAGATACAAACGTCAAATGTCTCTATCTTGGGAAACAAATGTGATTACCAAAGACTTTAAAAAGACTCCACGGCTAGAGAAATCATCTGACCAGGCATCGAAGAGTCCAGATACTATTGGTGCATGCAGTGATGCAGACATCATATCACTTGCGTTTTACATACTCATCGTGTAAAAATTAATGGAAAAAAACTAACATTGCTTGATTATTGAGTTATTTGTTATCTGTTACGAACGTTTTTTTTTCTCTCCCTTTGAGATGAATTACACCATAAGGCATAAGCCGAAATCACTGTAGGAGATAGTCTCTGTTCACAGATGAACAGTCACAATAGTGGTACTATTGAAATATTCCTCTAAAAGAAGAACAATAATTCCAAATAGATTTGTTTTCAAGCAAAGTGCTTACAGGTCGATGTCTCCTCTTCATAAATCCTGTTGATTAGAACACGGAATAGATCAGCAGTTTTCTTCAAAATAACCTTTTGTGCGGGCCGAGCCTGCCTCGGTTGGTGAGAGTGTGTGGTGGCGGGTAAGGCCCTTGCCCGCCCCGTTGGAGCGCCGCTCAACACGAGCGTGCACGGCGCTGAGTGCAATTGTGTGGAGTGTATACATGTGTGTGGGGTGTGTATATGTTTATAACTCAACGGATGTTTTTTCTTTAGTGAATGTCAGAGTTTTTGGTTAATTTTTTTTTTTAAAAAAAATTACCTTTTGTCAGCTTCCACCAAAAGCAGACCTCGGTTGGAGACGCTTAATGAACTCTCAAGTAAACCAAATCAAACATGTCTGAAGGAAGACCAAATGAACGAAGTCTCACAACCTAAACATGGTATCACACATTACAGATCCTGCTCCCACACTACTACAAGAATGTACATTAGAATCGGTTCTTTTTCGTCATCACAATCGGTTTTGGGGGCAATAGAAAATTCAACGATTGTAATGAGGAAGTGCTATCACAGTCGGTTTTTTCCCCGATTGTGATAAACGGTCATTACAATCGGTTCTAGCAATTGTGATGAGGGGGATTATCACAATCGGTTCTTTGTAATCGGTTCTAGCAAAGAACCGATTGTGATGAGCCCATTTCACTATTTTTGATTGTTTTACGGTATGAATATCATTCATAATATATATTGAACACAAACATTTTACAGTACACATATCACATTCGTTTACATAAATATAGAACATAAACATACTTAACAGTCAGTATACATGCATCATCTACCCATTCATCCAATTAAAAGACGGTGATACACTTGACAAAATATTATGCACGTGTTTATGGAATATACATGACAACAGTTTATAGAGCTAGTGATACTCCATGTTCGCATTTTACTTGGTCTACACCACCTCCTCATCTTTGTAGCCATGCCCATTCGCCATTACTATGAATCTGAAAATGACCGAAAAACTAGTAAATGATATAATGGGCAAATAAAGAAATACATTTAATTTGGACAAGAACAAATCACAATAAATCAAAGTTTAGTTCCTTACCATTACCGAAGTGTTCCATGCAGTGATTTCTTCCAAAACCATGATCCACATCCTAGTGCAGTCGCATTTCACCTTGGCTCCTCTCTCTCTCTCTCTCTCTCTCTATGCATCTATCTACAGAGCAAGTGAGAGGGAGAGCAGGAGAGGGAGAGGAGCAAGTGGAGGAGATGAGTGGTGAGCACAAGGGTGTGTATAAATATATAGGCCAGTGGTTCTCCCAGCAAAATTATTTTGAAATTGGAACCCGCTCGACACCCAAATTTCACTTTGGCGCCTAATTTTCACTTTGGCGGGACTATCCCAAGCACATCACAATCGGTTCTGAGCTAAGAACCGATTGTGATAAGGGGCCCCTCATCACAATCGGTTCTTAGCTAGAACCGATTGTGATGACACTCATCACAATCGGTTCTAGCTAAGAACCGATTGTGATGAGGGGCCCCTTATCACAATCGGTTCTGAGTAAGAACCGATTGTGATGAACACCCTCATCATTGTGATGGACACCACATCACAATCGGTTCTAAGTTAGAACCGATTGTGATGTGGTGTCCATCACACCTTTAATTCTATTTGCCATCTAATTTAAGTTCAAGCCGAGTCGGTCTCCACTTTACTGAACTTTCTGTATATATGCTATTAAAATGCATTCCTTTCATTGCCTTCACAAAAAGCAATAGGTTTGATTAGTAGTGTCGATTTTAACTAAAATCGACTGCAATATGAAAGGACTAGTAGTTTCGGTATTGTTCTGGGTATTGTTCTAATAATTGTTTGGGATTATATGTTGTGCTTGGATGGAGTGAAAAGAATGTGCAAGTAATTACTAATAATTTTGCGTTGAGTGGAAAAATTCTTCCCTTTCCTTCCTTATGGAAGTATTGTCCTGTATATTTTAACTAAAACAGGTTCAACAACAAGTTATAGAGAACAAGTTGGCAAGTTTGTACTTTTACTTGTTCCATGTGTTCATGTGTGTCGTCGTCACCACTAAGTGCTTGCTTATAAATATGCTGAAAACCTCAAATGAGGGAAAATAGAGGGGAAATTTTCTCAAGATGGGGCTTCAACTTACCCTCTTAACACACATCCTCAAGGATTTCAGATTTTCTCCCCCAAGTCTAAGTTTCAACAAAAGTATGCTCTGTTTTTCGGGGTGGCGACGGTTTTTTTTGCTCTAAAACACCAACAGAGGAGAGTTCATCCCGAGAGGATATAAAACCTAGCAAGGCTCTGAGAAAGAACCGATTGTGATAAGGTTCTTTCTCAGAACCGATTGTGATAACCTGTTACCAAAATTTACAAATGACATATACGTATCACAATCGGTTTTTTAGTCAAAAGTTTAGAACCGACACAAATGAAGCGATAGTGATGTATCATTCTGTAGTAGTGCCACAATCTAAACAAGAAGAAAACAGCTATGAGATCAACACAGGCCCAAGAAATCACGCGGTCACATTTCAGCCTACTTTTTCCTCAGCAAAAGTATGAATATAATTCAGCCACCTTCCCAGTTAACCGGACCTCTTGGGAGGATGACAACCTGTATTGAGTGATTAACGATGGCTGCTGCTAGCTACTTAATTTTTTCCTTACTGATAGGCTATACCATTTCATGCGCAAAACTTTTTTCTTCTTCTTATGGGTCCTTTACATTTACCCTGGTAAAAAGAAGATGCTACTTTAACTCATTCACCTAGTGAACTGGATGTTCAGATTTATTTGATTGAGTCCTGATCAAATTAATTAATAGACACGGAGACATAATTCAGTTCCATTAAGAGGGAAGGTGATTTTCAATGAACGGATAGGATTTAAAATAAAAAAAAGGGCGGATTCATATCTAACAAATGCAATCCATTGCCATCATCAAAAGCAAAAGGCAACTATTTCTAACTTTTTTTGAACTGCTCCAAAAAGTTCGCCCCCCCAATTTTTTTTTTTTTGACGGGTGGGGGTAAAAATAACTTCGAATTGTCCTAAGCAAGCACACGTGTTAACAGTCTAATTAACGAAAGTAAGTAGACCCTGAAATACGTCATCGCCGAGGAACCTGAGCCCCTCGCCCAGAGCTCCAGGGCCGCAAGGCGTTGCTTTCCCTTCCCTGTATAGGGGTTTGGTTGGTACGGTAGGCGCAATAGTCTCCGAAGTACAGGCAGGGTCTCGCAACTGCTGGGTTTGTCACTTGTCATCGTCGCATCAGAGCCAGCCTCTCTACCAGGAGAGAGAGAGAGAGAGAGCCCGGCCTCTCTACCAGTTTCAGTTCAGTGCGTGCGCATATATACCTGTCCCTCCCTGCCCTGATCGATCCATTCTGCATCCTGTATCCAACCAACCACTGCTTGGACTGGCAACTTAGCGAATCAAGAACGCGCAGGGGGAGAGAAGAGAGGTGTGAGGTGACATGGGGCGAGGACGAGCGCCGTGCTGCGCCAAGGTCGGCCTGAACAGGGGCTCGTGGACGCCGCAGGAGGACATGCGCCTCATCGGCTACATTCAGAAGCACGGCCACGCCAACTGGCGAGCCCTCCCCAAGCAAGCAGGTAGATAGCTACCTGCGCAGTCGCAAATGCGTATGCATGGCAAGTTGCACTCGCAAGCAGAGGAGTGTGAGGGTTAAGTAACTGTGGGCATGGTGTTTACTGTTTTTTTTTCCCGACAGGTTTGCTGCGGTGTGGGAAGAGCTGCCGGCTGCGGTGGATCAACTACCTGCGGCCGGACCTGAAGCGCGGCAACTTCACCGCCGACGAGGAGGAGGCCATCATAAAGCTGCACGGCTTGCTCGGGAACAAGTAAGCACGTACTGTTGCATCGGAGATTAATTTGATCACTTGATCCCTTGTTGATTTTCAGGGAGTTCTTGGGGTCCAAGAGATTGATGCTTTGATCGAATTCGATTTGTTCAGGTGGTCCAAGATCGCGTCGTGCCTGCCCGGGAGGACGGACAACGAGATCAAGAACGTGTGGAACACGCACCTGAAGAAGAAGCTGGCGCAGAGGGAGCAGCAGCAGCACCAGAAGCCGGGCGCTGCCAAGAACAACGACGGGGCCACCGGAGACTCCGAAACGCCTGTACCTTCGTCTTCGGCGTCCTCCTCGACCACGACGACGACCAACAACGGCTCCAGCGGCGGGGATGCCAGCGAGCAGTTGGGCACGAGCAAAGAGCCAGACATGCCCGATATATTATCCCCCCTCGAGCCAAACATCGACATCACGGACATGCTGGTGGATGCGACCACGGAGGCGTTCCCTGCGGCGCCAATGCCGCCGTCCCCGTGCTCGTCGTCCTCCCTGACGACGTGCTTCGGCGGCGGCGTGACGGAGCTGCTCGAGCTGCCGGAGATCGACTTCGAGCTGGACATCTGGAGCATCATCGACAGCGACAGCGCCGACCTTCCCGACGTCTCAGGCGCACGCCTGCAGGGCGACGGCGATGCAACTGTGCCATACTGTACGGCGCCCAACGCCGCGAGCACCAGCCCGGAAGAGGAGGGAAAGGAGTGGTGGCTTGAGAATCTGGAGGAGGAGCTCGGCCTGTGGGGGCCCACAGAGGAATCCCAAGCCCATGTGGACCCATGCGGACAGATGGGCTGTCCGGGCCCACTCGTCGGCACGGAGGGGAATCTTTGGATTTTATAGCCCCGTTAGGTTTTTTTTTTTTTTTTACAAATCTAGCTCTCACCTAAAGTTTGTATAAAAATAGCTCTTTTTCTAACCATAAAAAGAGCAACAAACAATACATATCGCATGTCATGTTTGTGCACCACGAAAGGTGCCAATGATGAAAATGGCAGTAATTAGTGATTGCATGTCATGTTTGTGCACTGTCAAGCCACACCACCGCAGAAGACTGCATGATGCACAGGCATTAATTAGTGATTTAATTAATTAATCACATACCAAATCGCAAAAGTAGCAATCACATCATTAATTAGTGGTGCACGAATGTGATAGGCTCTATGTGTCATATGTCGTTCCTTTCGTAATCGGGAAGAGACTATTTTTTCAAAATTTAATTAGAGCTAGATTTGAAGAAAAAAAAATACCTAACAAGACTAGAAAAGCTAAAGATTCCACGGAGGCGGGCCCGGTCTATACCAACATCCAGTCAGGGCCCACCAACGCTGACCTCTGGGAGCCCGCCAGCCCGGGCCATCTGCCACTCTGTTATAAGTAACAGAAGGCTGAGATTTGCGGTGATCCGATCGGACGGACAGGTCAATCGTTACATTACCATCAGCAATACGAGATCAGCATACCGCTACAAGTGAATGAAAGCGAGTCGAGCCGGTTTGGCGAAGTTTGATGCAGCGTAGAGCGGTGTTGGTGTTGGAGTAAAGGGCAAAAGGTTAGGTTAATTAGGATGCACATACAGAACGGTTAAAGCCGTTAATACAAGGCTAAGTAGTGGAAAAACGCAAGTTTCCTATTCTTAACAGTTTGAGAGGTGTTTACTTTTTTAAAGTTATACAAATATTAAAGCATAAATAAATAATAGATAGTGATTACTGAAGGAAAAAAAATAAAAACACTGCTCTTAACAGTTTTTTGTTAACCCAAATATAGCTTTCGTTGGTATGCAACGGTACTCCATTAACGAAAAGCCAATGAGAAGTGCCATATATATGAAAATACATACTCCCTCCGTTTCTTTTTATAAGGCGTATTTGGTTTCGTTAGGACAAGACTTTGACCAACGATTACTTCATTAATATATCATTTATGCAATACAAAATCATAATTATATATAAGTACTTTTAAATACAAATCTGCTAATATCAATTTTGTGGCATAAAAATTACTCCCTCCGTTTCTTTTTATAAGGCTTATTTGGTTTCGTTAGGACAAGACTTTGACCAACGATTACTTCATTAATATATCATTTATGCAATACAAAATCATAATTATATATAAGTACTTTTGAATACAAATCTGCTAATATCAATTTTGTGTCATAAAAATTATATGCTAATAGAGTAATTGTTGGTCAAAGTCTTGTCCTAACGAAACCAAATACGCCTTATAAAAAGAAACGGAGGGAGTATATGCTAATAGAGAAATTATTGGTCAAAGCCTTGTCCTAACGAAACTAAATACGCCTTATAAAAAGAAACGGAGGGAGTACATGTTTGTTAATCTTGGCTCGTTGTACAATGCATAATGATACTGCATGTCGTCTTAGTGACGTAAGCGCTAAATCATCCAATCCAAGTCCTACCCCACTAACACTACCATATATTCTGAGAACCATCTCTACGTTTTGATTAAGGATGGCAATCAGGTGGGTACCTTCGGGTATAAATGTCTCAGACTCAAACTCGAAATTTGAACTCGTGCTGTCCACTTAAACTCACTAAACTTATCGGGCACAGATCTGTACTCACGCCCAAACCCGATGGGTATCCATACCCGTTACGGTTGTGCTCATAGCTTATTCAATAAAAGGCTCAAACGATTCCTATATTATCTCAATTTAACGATAAACATATAATTAAATGCCACTATAAAAATAGAAGTTCAAGTAATAAAATGGTGTTCATACTTTTTTTAAAAAAACTAGTGAATAACTGAGGGTTATGATTTTACTTTTAAATTTATATATTATAAAACTAGACTCATATGTCATAAAATACCCATCGAGTACTTATAGGTAAAATTGGTACTCATGCTCATCCTATAGTCTTATCGAGTACCCAAACCCGAAAATCCGTAGGCTTAAAGTGATACCGGTATCCACCCTTATCGGATCAGGTACTCACGGGTATCCAAATCCATCGATAAAACAGCCATCCCTAGTTTTGATTATTCGTCCAAAAGCATTTGCTTTTACTAATGTGATGTAACCTTTTTCTTCTCTTTTTTTATCTTGCCTTTTTTTCCCCTTTGTTTTCTTTCTTTACATTTGATTGCATAGCTTTTCTGAGGAGCAAAATCGCATGTGTATTGATTATAGGAAAGTCGGTAACCTAATCATGGAAAGCGAAGCATGGGGGCCATATCTAGGCGATGCTGGGCTTTGAACTTTGAAGGACTCGATTATTTTAAGAAGATAATTTCGGCTTATATTAATACTAGCTGAACTACTTGTTACAGATTAAAAATATCATAAAATTCTAACAAGTCGAATCGGATCGGCCTGATCTATACTGTCAGCTCCGCTTCCGTATCGGTCATGCTTTGACAAAGGTAGCGCCGTTTGTTAAGAGATTTTTTAGGTTGGTGAAATTTGCTTGTTGAGAGATAATATTTCTGCCTTTTTTTTTGAGATTTTGTAGAAAAGGTGAAAGGGGGAGTAGAGGAGGTGATTTGCTATCACTATCAACTTTTATATATATATTAGTAGAGATAACACAAGACAACAACGCATAAGTAATAAATGTAAACTATCACATTGAAAACCCTGTATGAATAGTTTATTATCATCAAATCGTTTAATCGATGAATGTGTTCGATTTCTTTATCGAAAATAAAAATGTGTCTTATGCCATCATTCTACATGCTGGTTTGTTCTGTAATTAATCTTGAGCATATTATTTTTGGAAAGAGTCCATCTAACACTTTAAACTTTGCTCAAAAGTCCGTTCAACACCTTGAATTATAAAACCTCCAACACTCGAACTATAAAACCAGACATTAAACCCCCCCTCCCTCCCAAATTTTGCAATCCGGTTCAAATAACACCGTGAACCGATTTTCGTATAGTGGTATTGCTTGCGTGATGTGATGAGTAGGCGGTTTTGCCATGTAGGATGACACATTGGGCAAGTTTAGGTCAATAATAGGTGGGGCTTACAGGAGTTTCTCTTTCAAATCAAAATAGAGAGGAATGGAGCTATAGAGGTCGACACCTACAGAAGCATGATTGGAAGCTCAACGGGGGAGAAGCCCATGTGGGCCCCACCTATCACTGGCATAACTTAACTGGCGCATCATCCTACATGGTAAAATCGCCTACTCATTCGTCACACGGACAATACAACTATACGAAGCCAGGTCATGGTGTTATTTGAACCGCACTACAAAGTTTGGAGCGTCAAATGATTGGTTTCATAATTTAGAGTGTTGTATCGACTTTTGACCAAAGTTTGGGGTTACGTGGACTTCTTCCTATTATTTTTAACAAATTTTTAGCCCAGGTAGTGCATAAAACTTCGATGTGATAATTTTCAACCTTCATGCATTGCAATAGTTGATAAAAATGTTTTCCTTACTGAAGGTGCATTCCCTAAACTGGGCTGAATTAAGGAGGCTTTGATGGGCCAACACTATGGAGGCTAGCAGAGAATTTTGCAAAGACCACTCTGCCCGCTTGATAAGCAAGACGTCAGCCAAGCTGTAAATTGACATTGAATAGTACCACATTCCCTAACGAAACAAAAGGGGAGGAGGAGAAGGCAGGGGCAGCGTTTTTATACTGACCTGGACGGGGTCTAAGGGAGATTAAGGACCTGTTTGTTTCAGCTGAGGATTGTAGAAAGCAGCTTTTAAAATCTGAAAGGTCAACAAACAGGAAACCTTCAATATAGATTGTAACAATCTGGAGGCCAGATTGTAGCAATCCCACAATCCACTCTGGAGGAGCTTTCCTCAGCTTTTTTTTTTTTGCAAAAGACCACAATATCCATCCAACTTCAGTCGAAATTACCCACCATTGCCCCCCACTGTTCACGCTCAAGCCCCCCTGTTTTGTTCACGCCCGAGCCTACCCCCACTATAATCTGGGTTGCCAAACAGCCATCAGCTTTTAAACAATGCAGCTTTTACAATCTAGATTTTAAAAGCTGCTTTCTACAATCTCTAGCTGAAACAAACAGGCCCCTAAGAAGGCCCATGGCCTAAGCTAATTGCATCCATTGTACTACATTGGAGGAGTATTAACTTACCATCTCTCCGAGTGAGAGAATAGACACCATATTTTGTGGGGGATAGGGTACGAGTTCGTGCAGCTTCGTGTTACCATCCTTCACTGAAGGATGCAAGAGGAAGGTACTTGCAAGAATTTGGGAAGGACTAGGGGGGAAATCAAGGTAAAATCGGGAGAAATTTAGAGGTAGAGGGATACAAGCAGAAGAGAGGTATAAGCAGAGGGAAGAAGCCACGAAGGGAAGGAGTTATGCTTGCCCTTTCTCCTTGGCATCTGCTCTCTTTTAAAGCCACCACGCCTATCTGTTGTGGCCAACAAGCTAGCCCGGTGATCCCATAGCCCATAGCATGGCCCACAGCCTAGTCCATGACATTCCACTCCGCTTGAAATGTGGCTTGCCCCCACACCCATAGCGTGGCCATAGCGATCCTATAGCCCATACTGTGGCTCCGCGGTCCAGTCCATGACATTCTGCTCCACAACCTGTTTGGGGCTTAAAGCCATCTTTGATTTCCAAAAAACTAGTAAACCCTTCAAACCATAGTTATCAATACCAGTACATACCGGTCGATATGGTCGGTATGTACCATTTCGGCACCTAAACTGGTGTGTAATGTTTGTATGTATCGTACCGACCTCGATACCAGCCCGATATTGGTCAATACCGGCCTGATACTAGTTAATATCAGTCATGCTGGTGTAATTGATAATATGGTATATTGAAATATACATTATATTTGATAGTACTACTATGTGTTTGGAGTAATATTATAAGTGAATTTTGGTGTACATATAATTAAACATATGAATACTTACAAATATATACTATTACACTAAACCAGAAATGGTACATCGACCGGTACCAGAGTGTACCATTCCAAGAGCCAAACCGGTACGACCTCCGATACGGTATTGACAAGTTTGCTCCAAACAGGTTAGCTTTTAAGTAGCTTTTGGCATAACCTAGAAGCTACATATAACTAGCAAAAGCCAAAAGTAGGACGAAACTGCTTTTGCAGCTTATTACGGAGGGGAATTAGTTGTTTGCCAAACAGTCTCTCATAAAAAGCTACAACAGTTTTTCAGCCCATAAAGTCAAAAAAATAGTTTTTCAAAAACACTACAGCCTCCCAAATAGGCCCATAAACTGATGATAAGGGTCAGGGGCCTCTACCATGGTTGCCTTCAAGGAAATCAAACTTGTACCGTAAAATTGTGCGGCCAACCAGATCCCATGGCACCGTCTCTTGGCTGTACTAATCCACCTTAGGTCTAACAGCTAACAATTGAAGTGGCGCTTTCATGAGCAAATTCTTACTACTTCAAACTGAAGCATCAGAACTTGTGAAAGCACCTCATTCATTGCAACACAACAATGCTCTTTCACCGTTGTAACACCATGGCACAACACGTGTCCCGAATGTCACCACAACAAACAATTATATCTAATAAGCATAATTAATAAGAAATTTCAGCAAGTACACTAACCACTTAGAATAACTTTCAGCAACATAAAATAATTATAATTTATACCTACACAATATCCAGAACATAAATGGCTAGATAAGAATAAGAAAATTAACAATATGACCTCAAAGTAGAGACTCAAAACCGTAAATTTCAGCAACAAGGTTTATTATGACCTAGCCAAGAACATAAGTCATAACCACACCTAAAACTTACAAGATATATACTCAACAAAACATAATGTAACACCCCGGCACCTAGTATGCCTCGAATGTCACCACAGACAATACTAGCCACAACCAAATCACATGATTAACATTAAATTACAGCAACTACGCTAGTAACTTAATAAAAATTTTGGCAGCATGTACTTTGTTTATCCATGGTTTTCAGCATAAAAAATAGAAGCATAGTAAGATAGCATAATTGAAGACTATTCTAACATGGCAACTAAGAATTTCAGCAACAATTCAAGACCAAAACATAACTTAACCATCAGATAAACCAACAAGGAATAAACATGTACTCCTAACAACCAACGAGGCAAATAAACCATAGGCTAATTCAATATGGTGACCATCCCAACTAAGGAGAGGGTTTGAAATTGTTTAATTGAGTGATGCTAAGTGAAGACATGCATCTAGCTCCCTTTCCCACATGCCGAATTCAAGGTACCTGAAAAAACATCAAACAACAAGCGTGAGTTCAACACTCAGTAAAGTGTATTGCAATGGAATAAAGCAAAATAGTTTTCAATAACATCATCACTACATCTCATAAACATCATCATAAGCATCTCATAATCTCATCTTCATAAACATCTTATAAACCTCTTCATTCATGCAATGCAATGCACATGTCTCTTTACTTAGCACATACCGGTATTACCGAATGCACACCCGTCGGTGTGCACCCTCTTTCCCTTCCATCCCGTGGAAGGTGCCTACTCTTATTGACTCGCTCCCATTCACAACTGTGGATGGAACTACGAGGTAGGTCTTTCTTAGTGGCGCTCCAGATTAGTCATAACTTTCTCACCGACCTTACCGGATTAGTTATGACTTTCTCACCGACCTGGCCTGTCCTCATGCCATGAATGCACACATGCCATAAACATGAATAAACTTGCATATGCACTCAATTTAACAATTGCATAGCCATAATTAGATACATAATCATCCTCACATCCATAACATAGCATTTTATAATCATCTAATCAATTGCAAGAACACTTCATAGTAAAGCAACACATCATAAAGTTGAATCGCATCTATATCAATTCATATGGCCACCAAGCCATATTCACCACAATACACTTGCCTTCAACCACGTGAGACGAAGTGGCGGGATGTGGATGGCACTCCCGGGGTCACATCACCTGTACATAAGTATAATACACTCAAAAATATGCCCACAAAACAACACAAGAACTATCAACTACATCGACTTTGCAACCCACTCCTAATACCCAAAAAACAGAGAATATGTCCAACAGGACAGCAGGCTTCCAACAAGCATAACTTGAGCTCTACTACTCCAAATCAGGTAAACGAGTACATTTTATCGAACCTCAGGAAATTTTCCAACTTTTTCTAAGTATTCGCGAAAATTGATTCGGCCTCTAAAATCCTCTAATCTACAGTTGATCACAGACTGCACCATTCGCGTCACAGATTGGACAGCGTTCGGTAAAACGATCATTTGCTTCCTTTAACTACAACATAGCAAAGCAGGGATTTCATCAACATTTCAAGTCCAAAACATAATTTAACCATCTCATAATCCAAAAAAAAGAATAAATATTGAATCATGACCACCAACGAGGCAATAAATCATAATGTAACTCAATAGGGTAACCAACACATCTAAGAAAGGGTATGAATTGTTTATTTGTGTGTCGCTATGTGATGACGTGAATCTAGATCCCTTCCCATCGTTCCTAAACCTTCAATGCAAATTAAACTAACTTGCAATGTTAATTAATGTTAGAAACAATGATAGAAACCATGCATTGGGGTCATTGTTTGTAAAGTTTCATTTAATACACTCTCTCTCCTCTAAAAAAACCCATCTAAAATAACTATGCATTGGAAATGCGCTTATACTTGTTGTCTTTTCCTACTTCCGTAAAGAAAAATATTTCCACAGCATTTCATCTCCTTATGTTGAAGAAGTTCACTTCACTCTTGATTTCGAGCTGCGTGCTGCATACATGGACATTCCATGACCCACTTTATTAATATCTACAAGAATACTACTCCTTACTGCTGAGTCTAGAGTTTGTTATGGGGCTTCTTTTTAAAATTTAACACAATAATTTGATATAAAATTATTTTATTTATGATTTAAATGGTTATTTTAAATTCAAACTAACAAATTACTGATTCATTAACCACCACTGTAATCGAAGCAATTTGCCGGCCCTACTCGTACGTGCAGATGCTATTCTTGTTCAGATGTGCGTGCAAAACTGCCGCCCCTTGTTCATGTTCAGGTCGTTACTGATTCTGATTAAGAGTGAATGGGTCGAAAAAATGTTGTGGGCTTTATTTTGAACTTCATCCTGAGCAGCAGAGGAGCATTGATTTCTGATTAGCTGAGACTGCTGTCTTCAGTTGCCAGTTTTGTCACCAAAGTTGGTGAGCCACTCGTTGGTGCAACAAGATGGCCTTCCCGCGACAAGGGGGTGTCCAAGAAGCTCCTCCACGGTGGCCCTCCTCCTCCAGTCCTTCTCCAGGCACCTCCGCGCGAAGTCCCTGAACTCCGGCGACGCCGCGACGGGCACTTCCGGCGCGCCACCGAAGCACACGGCCAGCACGAGCGCCGGCCAGTCCAGCCTCTCCCCGGCGGCCACGAGAGGGAACCTGCCCGCGTGGCATTCTAACAGCACCACCCCCAGGGCCCACACGTCGCTGGAGAAGTCGGCGCCGGCCGACGGCGCCGTGGAGTCGAACCCTTCGGGGTGAAGCCTCTCTGGGCTCATGTACGCGCACGTTCCGGCCGTCTGGTGCGCGTCGCCCATGACGAGGCGGCTGGCGCCGAAGTCGGTGATCTTGACCTCGCCGCGGCGGTCGACGAGGAGGTTGGACGGCTTGATGTCGCCATGCACGACGCCGAGGCGAGTGGCGCAGTGTATGCGAAAAGCACGCCGAGCGGCGCCGGCGATGGCTGCTCGGAGAGGCCGTCTGGCCGAGCACGCCGCCGCAGAGGAGCCCTCGGGCGTACTCGAGGCGAGGCACGTGGCTGGTGCCCGGCGGCGGGGTCCCTCGGGAAGACGCTGCGTGGAGGCGACGACGGAGGGGTGGTCGGGCGCCATGCGCCACGCTGAGGTGCACGTCGGCCTCGCGCGGGCTGGTGTCGCCGTCGCGCAGCGCCTTGATCGCGAGTACCGCGCCTGTGAGTCGGTGCCTCGCCTTGTAGACCGTGCCGTCAGCTCCGTGGCCGAGGACGGCCAGCCTCTCGAGCTCCACGAGGGTGTCGATGGCCGGGCCGGGCGAGCCAAGCGGCGTGGGACGGCAGCCGGCGACGCCGCCTCTGGTCTTTGGAGCAACGGCGACGACGCCGCAGACGGCGGAGGAGCCGTCACGCTCCGCAGCTTCGCCATCGCCAATGCCAATTCTTTTGTGTTGCTGTGGAGTGTTGCAAAGTTGCAATGGGGGGAGAGAGAGAGTGGGAAGCAGCTGCTGGTTTGCGTTTACCCGGAGTCCGGAGAGACGATGAGAGGAAAGGGGACAGTAATAAATTAGGCGAGCGCTGTAACGGATTACCTACCACTCCCCGTAATGCATGGCGATCTCTCCTCCTCTCTCTTCAGTAGCGTAACGGAAACTGCTGGGATTACGGAAACTGCGCGGAAATACAGTTCCTTTCTTCAGAGTGCCTCTGGCTGAAAAGGAAAACTAATCCCAAACAATTACCCACTCCATCCAAATTTATAAGTTATATATTTTAGATAATCTTATACATAAATATATGATATATTTCATATTTCAATACAATATTAATGTGGTGTTCTCTTTACACCCATAACAAATATCCAACTTTACTTTATATTCTCTACATGTATGCATTGAATGTAGCGATTAGAGATAATAATAAAAGTTAGTTTAGTCGTTATCAATATCTCTCTAGTTAATGTATCAAAAGAAAAAATACCTTATAAACTTAGACTGATGAAGTAACGCAGTGGGTGACAGAATTAAAACTAGACGTAGTTCCAATGTTTATATCTCCCCAACAATTTTTGTAAAAAATCGCTCAAAATTTGCTAAAAACCGAATGGTTTAAAAGTCAAATGAATTCGAAATTTGGGCAAACCATCGACCAATTTTCATGATTTTTGGATGAAAACCACTCGAAAAGGCTCGAATTTTGAGCTGTTTTTAGCGGGGGGAAAAACGGCGACAGTTGAAACAATTGGGAAAAATTACAAAAAAAATTTATAAAATTTGCAAAAAGCCATTAAAGGTCCAAAAAATGAAAAATGTAAGAGATATATATATATATAAAGTATGGAAAAACACGAAAAAAATTCGGCATAATCTTTTCTAAATATAGAAATTTTTTGATATTACCTTTGCTATATTTTAGACAATTGCAAGTTGTAAATTAGGCATTTAGCAATAATATATCAACAAATAATCTTTCATTTCAATACTACTCACATATCAATCCAACAAGTACAAAAATAGGCATTTACATAATGACATACGAATACCATTCACATATCAATACTATTTACATTTCAATACCTTACAGAAATTGCTTGTATAAATAATTTGCAAGAAATTGCTTGTGTCAATTTGCACGTTGTACAATAAAATAAGTACAGAATATAACTAGTGGTACAAAGTACAACTTCTATACTAAAGTTTTGATAGTTCATGCATGCATACAACAAGAAGTAATATTTTCAATGTTGGATAACATTAACATATTAAAATATACCATAGCATGATAATTTTTATGCATACAAATATCGCTACTTAAACAAATAATACCATTTTTGGGTGTCATCCATTGCTACTAAATATACTTCAATGAATATTGCTACTAAATATAATTGAACAAATATTGGTACTAAATACACTTCAACAAATATTGCTACTAAATATAATTCAACAAATATTGCTACTAGATATAATTGAATGGCTCAAAAACATCTTCAAACTTCGTTTTTTTCAACAATATTCATGCCAGAGGTCATAAAGCTATTAATACTAATTTTAGGGAGTTTTTAGATAAATTTTTTGAATTTGACTGGTAAACCGAGTGATTTTGCTTTTCAAACCGGAGCGGTACGAACAGTTTTCGTGGTTTTCAAGCAGTTTTCGTTGGTTTTTGAAACCTGCCTTAGGGTCCGTTTCCAGCATATTGCCCTAGCTAATCCCAATGAAGAGAAAAGGAAATGAAGGCCCCTACACAATTCCCTTTAAAAAATTAGAATAAAATTATTTTTGAAATAATAAAATGGTTTAGTTTTTTAGAAAATTATATTTGCTCTAGCAGATCACTGGATCTGCCAAGTTCCTTTCAGACTGGATGTATTCTACAGAAACAACACCCGTCTCTCGCATGCCGAGTTGACTTAAGTCTTCTCTTTATATGCCTTGAGGACTTCATATTGTCCTTTCTACTCTTAACCTTAACTATTACAGTATGGTTATCGCAGTAGACTAGGACTGTTGACATCGGCTTATTTAGCACAGGAAGGTCAAAAATTATCTCTTTGAGCCATTCTGCTTCTACAACCGCTGAATCGAGTGCGACTAATTCAGCCTCCACGGTAGATCGTGTAATAATAGTCTATTTGGAAGACTTCCATGACACAGCCCCACCAGCCAAAGTGAATACATATCCACTTGTGGCTTTCATCTCATCCGAATCACTAGTCTAGTTAGCATCACTGCATCCTAGGACAATCGAATGACCAGAATAATAAATCCCAAAATTCATGGTTCCCTTTAGATACCTAAGTATCCTTTCAAGTGCAATTCAATGATCATCTCCTAGATTGGCCGTGTATCAACTCAATCTGCTTACAACATATGAGATGTTAGGTCTTGTAACACTTATCAAATACAGTAGGGACCCGATTATTTGAGAATATCTCAGCTGGTCTTTCCCAAGTCCAGTGTTTTTATGCAACTTGACATTTGGGTTATAGGGTGTGGCCACAGGCTTACAATCCTTTAAACCAAAATGGTTCATGATTTTGTCCGTATAATGGGATTGCGACAAGGTAATTCCATTCTCACCCTTTAGAAGTTTGATGTTTAAAATCACATCAGCTTCACCCAAGTCCTTCATATCAAAATTTTCGAAGAGGAAATTTTTTACCTCATTGATTACATCCAAGTTAGTCCCAAACATCAATATGTCATCTACGTATAAACATAGAATGACAACTATGCCCCCTCTAAACTGATAATACACACATTTATCGGCTTCATTCACACAAAACCGACAGGTGTCAATGTGTTATCAAATTTCTCATGCCATTGCTTGGAAGCATGTTTGAGGCCATACAAGGATTTAATCAATTGACACACTTTATTTTCATGATCGTTAACCACGAATCCTTCTGGCTAACTCATGTAAATCTCCTCATCCAGCTCTCCATTAAGGAAAGCGATCTTCACATCCATTTGATGGACTAGGAGTTTACAAGAGGCAGCAATTGCTAAAAGCACACGGATTGTGGGTAATCAATCCACATAAGAGTAAGTATCAAAATAATCTTATCCCTCCTTTTGAGTGAAACCCTTAGACACTAAACGGGCCTTATACTTTTCTATAGTACCATCAAGTCTCCTTTTCCTCTTGAAAATCCATTTGCAACCCACTGATTTGCAGCCAGCTGGAAGATCAGTGATCTCCCACGGTCCATTAGCGATGATGGAATCCATCTCACTACGGACTGCTTCCTTCCAGTACTCTGCATCAGGAGATGAGTATGCCTCTGAAAGGTTTCGTGGTTCATCATCCACAAGATATGTGACAAAGTCATCCCCTAAGGATTTTTCAATCCTTTACCTCTTACTTCTCCTCAACTCCATGTCAGGAGCAATGATTTTCATACTAGGAGATATAGAGTGTTCTACTGAACTCGAAGGTGGAATGACTTCATTTGACCTCATAGGAAATATGTTTTCAAAGAATGTCGCATCACGAGATTCCATCAAGACATTTATAGGAATGTCACTGACCTCGGATTTGACCACTAGAAACCTATAAGCCGTGCTATTTTGAGCATAACCTAGAAAGACACAATCAACTGTCTTCGAACCAAGTTTTATTTTCTTCGGTAATGGCACATGTACCTTTGCAAGGCAACCCTATGTTCGAAGAATAGATTGAAAGCAGTAAAACAGTAATAACTTTCATAAACAATTTCACAAGTAAAGCATTTATCATCCTAAGGCAAATTCATCATTCCTAATACCAAGTATCCATAAACCAAGTTCATTTTCATAAAGTCTAACCCTTGACTGTAATCATCGAGTAATGTCCAATACCGTGGACTCGGCTATTCTAATAGATTGTACACTCTGCAGAGGTTATACACTTTACCCACAAGATACAGTCAAACACCACAAAGGCGAGTGACCACAACAAAGTCTTTTGGAAACTTCTAACTCAACAAGTGAACCTCCTCGGTTGTTGATCACCATCCCTTCCCTTAGCAAAGGCGAAGTCTAGGACAACAAGCCGTTGGATGGGTACCAAGCCGCAGCCCAGGTACGCTCCCCTGTACAACTACACCTGAGTATAGCTGACACCCTAAGGTACCACATGCAGGTAATTAGCATACTAATCGACTAGGTATGTCCCATCCCAGACATGTGGTTGTATGATGAACTCAGTTCAAAGGCTTGCAAGGTTAAGTCCTTAGGGTGACCAAGGCAAGACTACCCGATAATTCACAAGTATCCAAAGCAATAAACCAAATGCGACCTCCCAAGTGCCACACCTGGCCCACCAAAACAATCTTGCCACTTGCCCCAGTCTAAACCATTAATCACCCAATTGATTACCATGCACCACGTGCCATCAACATCATCAACAACACATGTAGCAATTGTCAAAATCATGTTCCATCTCTCATTAAGTTAAGATTAATTTTCGACATTCAAAATTATATCAATAACAAGATTGCATGGCTAAGCTGGCTAATTACGGTCTAGTTAACCCATGTTGGCAAAGTATTAATATCCAACTATTATTCCACATCCTAAGGTGACAAATGATTCATGGCATACAATTATTATCGACAAGGTGGCATACTCAATTAGGTCACATAACTATTCCCGGAATTATTCAAAAGCATTTTTAATTAAACTAGCATTCACTAATTTAAATAAACATAGTTTCGAAAGTGGGATCAACATGGTCAAAGCATAACTTTCCTTCAAAAAGTACTGGTTCCTGGTCTTGAACTTGCTCTTGGGTCAAAACTTCACCTTCGAAGCCTTTAGGCAATTCAACGTCTACGCGTATCGGATAAATAAACACTAAATAAATAAAAACAGAGAAAAACTTATGTCATTAAATAAAATTCACCATTAAATAGAGCTCAATTTTATAAAAAATTAGAAATTAGAATCACCTCAATCGGAGTTAAAACGCAAAAGTTATAGCCGTTTGAAGTTTGAAAAAAAAAAATTAAAATAATTAAAAGAATAAATTGAATTAATTTATTTATTTTTCTATTGAAAAATCCAAAATATGACGTCAGCGTGGATTTTAGATTTCGGCCGAATTATTTTTCTAAAGGAAAATCGAATTATTGCGTCATGCTTGCGTCATTCGGTTAACAGACCCAGTCCATGCGCACGTTTAGGTCTACGGTGGACTCGGTCCACGGGCGCATGACCTGCTGACATGTGGGCCCCACTCGGGTGATGTCAGCACCGCTCAGGCGAACGGGCTGACACGCGGGCCCCACACTGACGTCACGTGTGACATCAGCGACGACTGGGCACGGCTCGGCTGACCGCGCCGGTTCGGCTCCCTGCCACATGGCGCGATCTGTGCCGTTGGTTTGAAATCCAATGGTCAAGATTAGATCTAATCTCACGCGTACGGGTCTATGCGATCCGATCTGGTCCGTTCATTTCTAAATCAATGGCCCAGATAAAATCTAAACAGTGGAGTTTGAGAGGCGACGTGGTATGACCCGGTGCTTGCCACGTGGCACGCTCTCGGCCTTTGGATCCGAATCCAACGGCCACAGACGGATCTAAACCGAATTACGCGATTCAATCTAAACCGTCCAGGTCGAATCCTACGGCTGTGATCTATCCTAGCGCGGTGCAACACATCGCAACGTGGCTAATCCTAGATCACACGATCTTAGATCTAACGGTCTAGATTGCATCTGGGCTCTACGGAATTAGGACGCACGTGGACTCACATCGACGGTTGGATCCGGATCGAACGGTTGCGAAGCTTTGCGAGGGCTCGATGGTGGTGCGGCGGCGCTGGTTGCCGGAGTCGAGGAAGACGACACACGGGACGTCGTTCGGGCGCGCTCCGACGGAGAAGAAAGGTCCTCGCGGGTGCGCCTCTTCACGGGAACTCCGGATTTAGCCTCGGGCGCGGCGAAAACGTCCTCACGGCTGTGCAAACGACCAAACACCGCTATGGCTCTCCCTTCCAACTTCGACGAGAGATTGTGGCGGCTTAGGGCGCAGCTCGAGCAACGAGAAGCAGATCAACAGGTGCGCACGGGAAAGAGAAAAGCGACGACGGGGTCGAACTATTAAATAGGGCCTCGGCGTCCGCGCTTTTCGCAAAACCCTAACAGACTGGGTTGCGGCGCGGTGGCGCAATCCGTGTCGGACTCAGCATGGACGACAAAATCTGGGCCGTCCACGTGTCCCGATTCGGCGGCCTCCTTGCACGCGCGACGCGGCACGGTTCCCGGCCGTTGGATTTCGATCCAACGGTCGGCTTGGATGGGCTAGGGTTGGGTTCGGGTCTGGCTCGGTCGGACTCGAGTCTGACCCGGGCCAGTGCAACAATGAAACCTATTAGGGTTTCCTAGCGATTTAATTTTTAAATTAATTTCTAGAAATTCAATTAAATTAAGAAAAAAAGCAAAATACTCAGAAAAATTCCAGAAAAATTCTTTAAGACATTTTGGACTCAAATAAAATATTTTCAACAAATTTTATACGAAACTTTTAAATATTTAAATAATTCAATAAAGGACTTAATTCAAATTAAATCCAAATAGATCTAAATAAATTCCAGAAAATTTCAAAAATTCAAATAACTCAATAAATTAAATAAAATAACAAATTTGGAATGTTACAAACACTACACCTCTGATAAGGCCTAGACTCCTAGAGCTCTCAGCCCATCCACGTCACCCCTGTCGATTTGCGAAAAAGTCCCTCTCTTTTCTTCAAATTACGGATAGGTTCTTGTGAGTTACAAAGAGGTCCTTCGCAATTTTTTGTGAGGGTAAGAATAGCATTTTGAAATCTCATTTAGGCCCCTGGTTCGTTACTTTACGGGAAAATCCACCGCTAAATACAAATTGCGAACGGGCCCTTTTCTAATTTTTTGGGATAGCGACCAGATCCAAAAATATAACAAATAGGTCCCTGTCTCTTACATCCAGGGCCTTTCTTCGTTTTTCCCAAAAAAAAATATTTTCGTCAACAGAAATATATGTACGACTCTATCTCTAAATTTTTCCCCCTAACTCGATCTCTAATCTTTAGGCTTTTTTCCTAAACATATATTATTACTCGGTGAACGCATAGAGTGTTAGACTCAACAAAAGAAGGTTCGCATCACTAATAATTTTCAGAACATGGTCCTTTCTCTGTTTTTCCCGAAAAAATTTTCCCTGTCAACAGAAATTTGTGTACAGTTCTATTTGACAAAAGAAGGTTCGCATCTCTAATAATTTTCGGAACATGGTCATTTCTCTGTTTTCCCCGAAAAAAATATTGTTGTCAACATAAATTTGTGTACAACTCTATCTATAGACTTTTGACAAAAGAAGGTTCGCATCTTTAATAATTTCCGGAACATGATCCTTTCTCTGTTTTTCCCGAAAAAAATATTTTCATCAACAGAAATTTGTGTACAGCTCTATCTTTAGACTTTTCCCCCCAAAAAATTGTTTTTAAAAAAAGCTCCGAAAGACCCTTCAAAAATTTAGAAAATACATCTCGGTCCATTTTTTCTACGAAAAAAAACGCAAATTCGTTTTTCGTTCACGTACGCGCATGCGCCGCGCTTATCTTCCTAGTTTTACAATTGTGGCATGCTGCGAGTCCCTGTATAGGTGTATGCTGTAACTAGGGATGCAAATGGGCCGGCCCTAGGGTTATCTTTGACCCACTCTAGTTCATTTGTTTGCACTAAAACTTAAAAGGTGGAGTAAAAATTAAGTTTTTAGTGCAACCAAATGAACTAAAGTAGGCCAAAGAAAACCCTAGGATCGACCCATTTGCATCCCTAGCTGTAACCATGAACGTTTGTAAAAATTCAATATAGATTGCTCTCACCTTGTTTTAATGTGCATTTGGAAATTTAATACCCCAAATTTTCGTGTAGTCACTAGTCACATCGTTGCAAATGCTCAAAATAGTCATGTTGATGCGAAGAAAGAGAAAGAATAGCTATTTGGATTTCGAATCCCGCAAAGCTTAGCTTCAACCAAGGACATCACAACAGCCGATTAGCCTCCTCCTTCCTCCCATCCTCCCGGTCGCCGCCGCTCGTCCACCACCACCTCCCCTCCCTAAGTCCCGCCCGCTCTCCCGATCCGGCCCTTCGCTGCTGCTGCTGCTGCTGCTGCTTCTTCTTCTCCACGCTCCGATCGGCCTGCTGCGGGGCACTGCCTCCTCCCCCTCTCTCGTCGCGCCGCCACCACCAAGTCCGCTGCGATTCGCCGTGGCGGCGCCCGACGCGCGCCAACTCGGTGGAACGCCTCGACGCTGGGAAGCTTCTTTCCCCTACGCGACGCGCCCCGGGCCTCCCGGCGAAGAACTGGGTCCGTCCTTGTCGTTACCGGAGCTTCTCATGTTGGACACAAGATCCGAAATCTACCCCACCATAGAGTATCGGCCTATCCAGCCCTCTGACCTCGAAGTTCTTGAGAAGATCCATCTCGCGCTGTTTCCCATAAGGTAATTACTGGAAGTGAATGCTTCTTAAGTTTTTATGCTCTCTGTTCTTGCTTATACTGTACATCACCTTCGAGTTTACTTTCTTTTACCAATTGTTGCGACCGATATTAACGAATTTCGCAATCTTGGACCATTTAATCATCTAATTCTTGTTTTATTTAGTTTAGGTATGAGAGAGAGTTCTTCTTGAATGTTGTCAATGGCCATGGTATTGTTTCTTGGGGTGCTGTGGACACCAGCAGATCGGATGACCGCAGGGATGAGCTGATAGGCTTTGTAACCACGAGAATGATTGCAGCAAAAGATAGCGAGGTACTATATGTAGGAGGTCCTGAAAAATGTTATGATCTTACTGGTGAGCTCAGAGGTGCTAATAATTTGAATTTGCAGATCGAGGACTTGTTCAGGCATAACAGTCCGCGCAAAGATCTAACACTTGTGTATATCTTGACGCTCGGTGTAGTTGATTGCTACCGAAACCTCGGCATAGGTTGTTACCCTGCCTCCTTCTCTTAGTTTACAGTTTCTAGATGGTCATTTGGTTGATCCTTACAACAATTTACGCTTGCAGCATCTTCACTGGTTCGAGAGGTGATTAAATATGCTGCGAGTATATCAAATTGCAGGGGTGTTTATTTGCATGTCATTTCATATAACCAACCTGCTATCAACTTTTACAAGAAGATGGTATTTAAGCTAGTCAGAAGACTTCCAATGTTCTACTACATAAGGGGGCAGCATTATGACTCATACCTGTTTGTGTACTATGTCAACGGGGGTTGTTCACCTTGCTCTCCCCTGTAAGTATTCACTTTTGCTTTGTCTGGATAGGAATGCTAGTTTCATATTCATCAGTTATCCAGTGTTATGTTTCAATACGATTTTTCTATCTGCAATGCTAAATTTCTTGTTAAGATAATGTGCAAACTTGACTGCTCCATGAAGTCATTCATACTTGTGGTGATCAGTTGTGTGAAATTGAATGTATCAGGTCCTTTTATTGCTCATCTTGCCCATGTTTCCTATAATTTTGTTTTAGAATAATTGATGATTTGCCCTTACTTGTGCCATTGATCATTGGCCCCATGATATCTCACTGACATGCAGTCCTCGGGACACATGTCAGTGACACATACGAGGCAAATGATCAATTGCACTAACTAAAACAGGGCAATGATCAATTCTCCCTTTTGTTGTTCCATTTTTATCGTTACGTGCTTAGTTTTAGTTTGTGCCACTTTTAAAACGGGTTACTGCAATGCAAAGTTTGCTATGCTACTAGTCTTGTATATGTAGTCATACGAGATTCTTTAAACCCTTCACCTAGATGAAGCTGAATCTGTGCTAAAACAGCAAATACATGAACCTTGTATCCTCTTGTATCAATGCCATATTATTGACCAATCAACTAAGGACATAACCTTTATTTTTTTTCAGCTCACACTTGCATTGTTGCTTTTGCCTCCTTGTGCAACTTTTGGTTCTGACTGAATTCTCGTGAATGCATTATTGGGTGTATCCTGAGTTATTTGAAGGGCATGTATTCTTGGTAGCCTTCCATTATTCTCATTTTAAATGGATGACAGGAAACATCATGTACGATTTTGTAAAATAGTAGATTACATGCAAGTTTTCAAGTTAAAACTGTTTTACTATCTTGCGAATTCAAATGTATAGAAGCTTTTAATTCCCTCCCAACCCCCAGCAAACTTGTATGTCTTGACATGGACTGTCCGACAATAGTTGGAGCTCAGTAGCTCTAAGAGGCGTTAAGTTGGATGTAATTGTGTGAACATATGGTGCTTCAAAGCGTCAACACACAGCTGGACCAACTAACCAATTGAAATAAAACAATAACGTTGAATGGGTGATGTTTGTCTATACTACCTTTTTTAAAACCAATCTAAAGGGTTGGCGTTGGATAGAAGTGCATGGAAGTTAGTGATTCACGTACTAGAATCATGACCTAAGATCGAAGGTTTATGGGTCTTTTGACTTTGATTGGGTTTCACTCCTAGTCTACTCCAACTTGTTTGGGACAAAAGGCTTGGTTGTTGTTGTTGTATAGTACTACTATATTATGTGGTATTTTTGAATTAGGATTTACCACCCATCTTATTTTCAACATTCTTGAATTAGGATATAATGCCTAGATGATTTCAACTTTTGATCAATCAGGTGAAGGTGATATCTGCCCTTCATCGTTCCCTGGTCAAAGAAATCGACAACTATAATTCTAGGGATTTGCCTACCCAGTGCAGAATTTGCCCCAATCCGACAATCCTGAGTCCCGAGGTCCACACTACTCCCAATGCATAAATGCTCAACTCCAACGAGGCCTTGTATTGCATAGTCCAGATCATTCTTGGCTCACCCTTTATGAACTCTACTTAAAAGGCATCTCTGCATTACCAAACTGACAACATCGCTGAAGCACCTCTCTCTGCTTCAATTCCTATTGCTCATGTTGGCTATCCTGTGACCTGTATGTGACATTTCCTTCAGAACAAATTGCAGCACCTTTTAAGTAGTTGACAAAACCATGATCTTTAAACTAAGTGCTTTCCCATTCTAATATCAAGCTATATGTTCTGTTAAACTAAAACTTCGATTCTTCCTATGTTTACTTTGCTTGTGTTTCTAATTGAAAATTTTGTGATAAATAGCTTTTGAACTGTATATGTTCTGCAGTAATATGACTACACACGTGCCACCTGCTAGTAACTAGTAAGCAATGCTTATGAGTTATGAGAACGATCAGAGTAGGGTGTCCGTTTGTTGGGCACTAATGGGCAGTAATGCTCTAGTGTTGCTGTGGATTGCAACTTTAACTCAGATATTTAAGCGAATATTCTTCTTTGGGTATTGGGTTTGGAAGACATGTTTTGCAAAAATAGGCCACAGAGCATTATTTTGCTGGATTCCCTATAATGGCCTATCGGCTATGGTAATACTGGGCATGAGCCATCTTGGTTTATTAGAACCAATCATATACAACTTGTAATAAAATCTAATTCTTCTAGAACTCGTGACCCAAAAAGCCCAAACTTCGTCAAATCCTGTTCAGAATAATTTTTACTTCATCTAGTTACAAATACATGTTGTTGAGCGGTGCTTCTATGATTTTCCTTCTAATACAAGTTGCACAAATCTTGAAGCAAGCGAAGGGGTAAGTAATCACCATCTACCCTTCATTCATGCTTTAATAGTTGTGCAACTTCATTCATGTTGTTTTGAGTTATGTGCAGTCAAACTTTTCGAAACTTCGGTTGTCGATATAATTTTAAATATTTATATTTGAAAATCATATGTGTAGATTTGTCTCGAAAAATACTTTCATAATATTATAATTTTATTGAGTTTTATAAATATATCACAATAGGAATTGGTGGTCAAAATGATGTTTTGGAGACCGTGTTTATATCCAAAACAACATGTTTTTGTGACCAGAGGGAGTAACTTTATAGGCTCCTGCTGTTGTAAATTATCTCAGGGTTCTAGACTCTAGTAACATTATCTTGCTGTTAAATGACGCACTCTTAATAACGCACGGCAATCCTGTGCAGGGAGATCGTAACTTCATTTGTTGTTAACTTCAGGGGTTTCCTAAAGATGCTGGTTGCCAGGTTCTGGACTAGAGAGGAACAAAGTATCCCGAACTGGTCCGGATGTAAGGAATCGACCACCCACTTGGCCGCACAGAACAATAAAGAGGATCATCGGCGGTGAAGATACCAGATGTCACGTCTAGTTTTCGGTGCAGCGAAGATGTTGTTTTCCCTTGTTTTTGACGTCGCCCGCAAGTCTCAATGTTGTTGTTGCGTTTCTATTACGTTAACAAACCAGGTATATAATTGATCAATAGTTATAGTCACATTCATTATTGTAGAAAGAGGAAAACAAAAGGAGAAAATAAATGCCACCGGCTTCTACGACCGTTGGATTGTCATGTATTCATATAACAATCAAGCAAGTTGTAATGACTGAATTGAAGCACCCTACGGATCCTTCTGTTTACCAGGCACGTCAGCTCTTCTCTAGCTTTCACTGTTCCAAGAGGAGCTCTTGCTTTCTTATACATTGCTTGCTACTATTACTACTTGGAGAGGATTAAAATTGGCCTTTTGACATGAACCGAGCCACATTGAAGTAGAGGCTGTAGGATTCGAGACCGAAGGTCTGAATTCTGAAGTAGGCAGTAAACAGATATTCCCTCCGTGCAAGTTACAAGGCTTATTCTCGTGCAACATAGACTAAGGGATATTGAAAATGATTAGATTACATTTAATTATCATCTCTTAGCACTATATTCAATGCATACATGTAGAGAATATCAAACAAATCTCAATATTTATTAGAAATATAAAGAGTATCATACTAACTTGTAACATAAAATACACTTTATATTTATGGATGATATATTTGAAAAAAAATACACCCCATAAACTTGGATGGAGGGAGTAGGGGTGAAAACGGATCGGATACGGACGGATAGTGGTTTTACTATATTTATTTTTATTTATTTTTCTCTGATGCGAATATGGATACGGACAGTACGGATACGAATACGAATAATGTCGAATACAAATACGGATCGAATATGAATAGAATCGGATATGGTTACGAATATTTTATCAGAACATGATAACCCTTTATATTGTACATAAAAAATCAACGAAAACATATAACTAATTGATTTGATCAAAACATTGTTGAAAATTGAACAAATATAAGCATTTTCTTTCACTTAGACAAAAGTTTGATACCATATCGCAAACAAAATTATGTAAGAGACTTAGTTCATCATACATGTAGATCAAAACATAAAATTAAGGTGGTCCTTACTCAGATATACAAATGGAAGCAAACACAAAACACACTAAAAGCTTGATAATACTTAGATATCACGTCTCTATAAAAACTATATGACACTTATATGTAATGGTCCAAGATTTTTATTCTTTGTTAAATTATGTTTAAAATAAAAAATTATGTATTTATGAGTTTTTATGCATTTTTATGTACTTATTTAAAATATTTCTCTATTAAGGATAGTAGTGTTTGAATTTTTAAGAAAATCTAAAATTTGATAAAAATCTTGAAAATATTTTTTTTTTAAATGATACATTATGTCAGAAATTTTTCTATTAAATTTTGTAATTTTTAGAGCTAGTTTGCCAATTTTAATAATTAAAACTTGATTTATGGATTAATTAAATTAGAAAATGATTTTAAAATTTAGAAACCTTTTTGAGCCAAAAGAGTAGCTTAGCCCAGCCCACATGCATATCCGAATATCCAACCCATTAATATCTGAATTATTTGAATCCGTGTCCTTATATGATAAATAGTGAGCTATCGAATCTGTATCCGTATCTGATCCGATACTATTTGACAAATATCCTATTCGATAGAATCCGTATAAAAAAATTATCCGAATTTGTTAGAAATTATCCGATCCGTTTTCATCCCTAGGAGGAAGAATCAAATGTCCAATTGAATCGAAGGTAGTAATGCATGTTAGTCAATTACTTCAACATTAAACAAGTTTACTTTTACTTTGTGGCCAAATTTACTTCGCGATTTTGGCAATCTTTGGCGCGACTGCCAGGGGGATTCTCACCCTATAAATACCTACCTTAAATAAGGTCAAACAAAGTTTGAAAAGGAAACGGAGACATATAATTCAGCATTCAAAATTGCAAGGTTGTATGGTCAAGTTTTCTTTTGAAGCTGTCTTTTTTACATATATAAAAAACATTGAGTAATCTAAGCTTGCAATTTGCAGCCTCTGCTGAGGCACCGAGATAACTCTGCAATTTGCACGCAAAGTTCGCTTTCCGATCCACCGACTCCTTTGTGCCTTTGGTAGTACTTCTATTCATCATACTTTTAATACAAGTTACATAAATTTTGAAGCAAACAAAACGGTCAATTATCATCATTTACTATCTATTCGTACTAAATTTACAAAAAATACTAGGGGATGGTATACCATTTCCTAGCTTTCGAATGGTATAGCTTCCGGCAAGCAGCTCGCTTTCACCAATTTATGCGCAGCTTTTGCTATGCACTTGGCAAAAAGCAGAAATTATCTATCTGCTATACATCATCTACTCAGGCTTTGTGAATTAGACCGGCTAGCTCTTGCATGCATTCTGGCTAGTTAGACTTCTTGATATGAGCTTTCGATTGGGAATATTTCCAACGGACGCTGTGGATAAAAAGTAGGATCAATGTAGCTAGCCAGCAATGGAAGTGGCAGTTACATATTGCGGAAAGAAGAAACCACGGCTCCATCCATCTCTCGTCGGCCGTGCCGACAAAGTGAATGTAAAGACCATCTCAGAATTAAATTGTTCTCTTGACTAGTAGTATTCTCATTTTAAATCAAGTTTTAGATTTGAATTTGGACAAAACTTATAGTTTTATATTAAAAACTCAATGAAATTTGCTGAGACATGCTGAAATATTTATAAAAATCCGTTTGAAACTCTTATGAAACCTACGAAACAAGGATGGATGTGCTTGAAATCTAGTGAAACATGCTATACCGTTGGAACTGATTCAAGGTGGAGTCCGTCACCGGGGGATTTTCGTCCAGGGTGATCGGGTAGGTCGGATTCAACATGTTGTACCTCGCCTCGCTATCCTCCTCCTGCCTCCGTGCCGTCAAGGTCCACTGCAGCAGTGAGCGCCTCCAACGCGCCTTCCATTAGGAGCTCGATGTGCTCCTCTCCCTCCACCACCCACACATTGTCCACCTCCTTGGCTACTGTGACAAACAAGGTACCCATCGAATCAAACCAGACTGTTCATTCAAATCTGTAGTAATTAGATTGATTTTGACTAGCCAGAATTAATCAACCAATTATTAATGTTTCTTGCGTCTTTGCGCATCTACATTCCAAAAGATCTCATCTTGGTTTAATATCTTTGTTTCATTCAATTTCATGAATAAGTTTCAATAAGTTACATGACTATGTTTCATTAGTTTTCATTATAAAGCTTTCCTTTTTCTGGGTTGTTTTCATGAAGTTCCAATAAGATTTTATGAACATGTTTTATCAAGCTTCGGGAGTTTCCACATCTATGTTTCAAATGGTTTCAATAAGTTTTATTTGCTAAGTTTTATCAGGTTTTCAAAAGTTTCATGAGGTTCGTGGCTAAGTTTCATTAGGTTTCACGGATAAGTTTCACGATGTTTTATAGATAAGTTTCATTAGGTTTCATAGTGTTCTATCAACATAATTTAGTTTTTTAGCTCTTAATAGCTTTCATTACTAAATTTCAATAGATTTCATTCAGGTTTTACTAGGTTTCTTGATAAAATTTCACATGGTTTCATGAGTTTCAAGGGGTTATGGCTAAGTTACATGACGTTTTTAGATAGAATTTATGATTAAGTTTCATCGGATTTCTTGAGATTCAGGATGTTCACATATATGTTTCATGACGTTTGATGGATAAGTCTCATGATATTTTACGTATAAATTTCATTAGGTTTCATAGTGTTCCCCCAACATAATTTATTTTTCTCAGTACTTGCTCTCGCGAATAAGTTTCAATAGATTTCATTCAATTTTTAAACTCGTTGGATCTCTTTGAAACTTTTGAAATTGTTTTTTTAAACTCAATTGAGATTCTTCTTAAACTCGTCTTTAATCAAGTTTCATATTTGAAACTTGACATAGCTTATATTTTTTAGATTGAAACCTATTGATTTTTTTCTGGGAAATGTGTTTAAACCATATGAAACCTGTAAAATATGCTCTAAAACTTTAGAGTTTGCCTTTTTGAAATGTAGTTAAAATTATTATGAAACTTGTTTTTGTAATAAAGATTTAAATCATTTGAAACTCATCAAAATTTGTTTAAACATGCCAAAATCTTACAAACTAGTTTGAAACTTTTTTGGAACCCGCGAAATGTACTCTGAAACTTTGAAGTTAGCCTCTTAAAACATAGTTAGAATCTCGTTTTAAACGAAGTTTCAGATTTAAAATTGGACAAAACTTGTATTTTCGTATTAGAAACCCATTAAAATTTGTTGAGCCATGCTGAAACATTTATAAAATCCATTTGAAACTCTTATGAAACTTAAAAAAACATAGGTGGACGCACTTGAAACCAACAAAACATGCTAGTACTACTCCTAAGTTTAATGTTTATGCGACTTTTAAATTATTCCAAAAATCTAGCACGAAAATATGGTGGCATTTGGTTGGGTGGATGAGGGCGAATGTAATGTAGCCATCTATGGATTTGGATTTATCCAGTTGTTTAGATGAGTGGATAGATGAGATATGATCATCCGATTTTTTGGAATATTCACTCAAGATGCTGGATAGAGCCATTCCAAACAAAGGCCGGACGAGATCATCCAGTTTGTTGCATGAAGAGGTGTACTCCGTCAAATCCAATTTTTTGTCAAATTATGTCCAAAAATCAAATCTTGGTCAAATCTTGTCAAAAAATTAAATATTTGATGAAAAGTTATTCAAAATTTAAAATTTTGGTGAAATTTTGTCTAAAAATTCAAATTGCGGTCAAATTTTGTTCAAAAATTGATATTTCCATCAAATTCTGATCGAAAATTTAAATTTCGATCAAGTTTTATCCAAAAACTTTCAAATTGAAATTCAAAACTCTGATTACAACTAGCCCATCTATCCTTATTCATCCAACCGAACAAAAATTGACCATTTCTATCCATTTTCATTAATCAAATCAAATAAAAAATTAGCTCATCGCTTACACCTAACCAAACAACCACGTCTAAACTAGATGCCTACATCCCATCCAACCTTATTCAGACGACAAACACACCGTAAGTTAGGTATTAAGATCCTCTACAGTCATTTCCTCTGACTTTGGGTCACTAATGGGCTGTTTGGTTGCCTTCTCAACTCAGCCAGGCTGTATGAGTGGAGCCAGGCTGGTGAGATCCAGGCTGAGTGGATGCAAGGAGATGTTGTTTGGTTGATTGCATGAGCTGGTGCAGGCTGAGAAGAGATGTTGTTTGGTTGATTGCATGAGCTGGTGCAGGCTGAGAAGAGATGCTGTTTGGTTGGCTGTATGAGATAGTCTGATACGGAGAGAGCATGTTTGTTTGGTTGGTTGGTTGTAACATCACAAATGAACAAATCAAGCGCTAGTGTACTAACATTGCTTATATCACGAGGCTTTCCTGCAATGAATTGATGTGTTACATGAGGTGACAGATGCATCTCTTACTAGGAAACAGATGCTTCTCTTACTAGGAAACGAGACATAACAACGTATAGAAATATGTTCACAGTCATCTTGTTGTGCTGAAGAACATAACATCATCTTTTTACGGCACATAGATCTTACTTTCAGGGAAGAACAAATATTGGCAGTCGGATACACAAAATGGGTCCAAGAAACCTATCCTTCAGATAGTTGACAAGGCAGTAAGAAGCCTGCGCACTGCAGAAAGAATTGCCTAATATACACACAACAAAAAGAACAAAAGAAACGTATAAAGCTATCCTGTCAAAATGAACAAAAGATCACCGTGTGACCCCCTACCCCTAAGCTCGAGCCATTGTAATCATCTGAACTTCTGGATGAGTGGCATCATGAGAATCTTGCGACTTCTCCATTTCTATCGCTATCTGCATGTCACTGGGGATGAAATACACACTGATGGCCTTTGCAGCAAAATAAGAGATCATTCCAATGACAGTTACTGCAAGAGGCGCACAAAACAATCCAGTTCCCATCACCTTGGAGATTGCCCTGTCATACAATTACAGAATCAGCAACCATGTAGTTTTTTTTCCTATAAGCATACAAGCAAATGGTAAGAATCAGTGTTTACCATAAATATTTCATCCACTATAGCAAGCTTCTTTGGCAAACTATGGTCAACAAACAGTTAAAGCTGAAATCTAACTTTTTGATATTAAAGTTGATCCTACGATACATTTGGTACATAGCAAGTGCAGGTTCTTTCTATTCCAGAATTAGATTGATTGTTTTCAGCTCAGATATGGCATACCTTCCTCAAAGTCCAAGTCACGGAACACGTCCAGGAGGCAGAAGCAGTCAAGCAATAATTGCTAACGACAGCAGGAGTAAACTCCACAAGATAATGCACAAGTTCAGTACAGATCAGAGCATATACTAAGTGCAACAATAGAACTAAGATCAGACAAAACTGAACCTCAAAACCGATCGGTCACTGTACCAAAACCAACAGAGAGGCACAAGAATTTTCTTACGTAGCGTCGGATCCGAAATAGATAAACATTTCCATGAGACCATTCATCAGGCATGAGTCAATCATTCCAGCAAAAATAAATAGCTAAATAAAGCATAGATGATTCTTCACACAAAAATAAATAACTAAATAAAGCATAGAAGGTTCATGCACCGGAATTCCAATATGTGAAATCCTAGAAAAGCATTATGGCCCGATCGCCACAGTGCCCTATCAATTCCAAAAATCCCAAAATATTCACCTTTATATCCCCAAAATCCAAATTTCGTCAGATTGGGGAACAATCCTTGGTGCAACCTACACCATTCAACGAAAATTATGCAATCCCTCGTGCAACCCTTCACAATAGAATTACATCTTAAATGCAATCGGTGCAGGCCTTTTAGGAGTTCTTGAAATGTTAAACAAGAGAATCAGAGCAAGCAAACTAACCCATACGGCTACAAGAATTACCGCTTCCACGGCAACCACGCCGGGCGAGGCGCCTCGCTCGGCGACCACGGCCGAGCTCGTCCCGTCGCCGATCTGCTTTGTCCAGTCCACCTCGACCTTCCCACTCTCCTCCCGCAGCACCCACCCATCTTCTTCATAATCTCGATCACCATCCCCTACACGTCCACCGGCGGTAGTAGGCTGCGTCGGTGAGCCTCCCTTGCACTCCGCAAGGATAGAGGCCCACCTGGACTCGAAGATGCCGGAGAAGCTTAGCCGCGCTCTTATACACGGGTCGCCTCGGTTGTTGTAGGTCATGGCGTCGCGGAAGGTGAGACGGACATCGGCGGCGACGCAGCGGATCGGGCGGCGCTCGAGAGCGGCGGGCGATGCGAGGTCCACGGGTCGGAGATGACGGTGTAGTAGTCGAGGATGCCGAGGGCGCACGCGTCCACCGGCTCGGCAAACACCCACCGCCCCGTGCGCTAGCGGCTTATTCAACGACCTTGCGGCGCACGAACACACAGCCAAGGTCGGCCTCTCGGGATCCGCCACACTGCAGTACTTGGGTTTCTTGAGGAAGCTTGGCGGCGGCGGTGCCGAGGACGACTTCATGGCGCTTCAACATGACATAGGGCCGGAGAGGGTTTGGGACTTGGTTCTGAGTGCTCCCGTGCGAGAGAGCGCATCTGCGGAGCCAGGCCCGGGGGAAACGCCCAAAGTTCTCGTTTCTGCGGGGCCTGGCTCCGGGAGGAGGGTTGCATCGATCGAGCCAGGCCCAAAAGCCTGAGAAGCCAACCAAACAGTACAAAGTTGCATCTACAGAGCCAATTCTCTCCACATACAGCCAACCAAACAGGCCATAAATGTGGCTGCAGAGGATGGCTAGTGGGTTACTCCACACGCGTCAGGGCTGCACGTTCCGCGAGTCGGAGCCAAATCCCCACGCGCGGAGCACATACACGACACGGAAAGCGAGACCAAAACCCCATCGATTCGTCACGCACCGGCAAGGCGCGGCGCCACCGTCCGTCCCGTCCGTCCGCCCACGGCACGGCATGACGGCAGGCAAGCTGGCAAGGTCCCGCACACGGTATCGCGGTTAAGCCCTGGGTGCCGCGGCCTCACGATTCGCACCAGCAGAAAAAGCCTTTAAACCGTAGGTCGGCTGCGTCCGCTTCGGTTCCGCTGTTTGCGCTGTACTTTACCTTCCCAGAGACGTCGTCTTCCGATTCCAAAAGGTTGTTCCAAATCGCGGAGCCGAGAGCCGGCGCGGAGTGGGGGGCGGAGCGGAGCCATGCGCACCAAACACTTGATACCCAACCACGCCACCGGGCTCACCTACGCGGGCGCCTACCCCACCGGCGAGGGCCACGGCGGCGGCGGCGACGACGGCGGCGGGGGGGTTGATCCGTTCGAGGGGTTCCCGGATGCGGTGCTCGGGATGATCGTGTCCAAGCTGCCCTTCAGGTCCGCGGTCGCCGCGTCCGCCATCTCACGCCGGTGGCGCGGCGCGGTGGCCGCCGCTCCGGTGCTGGACCTCGACTTCGCCGCCGCGTTCCCGGCCGCGCCGCGCCGCAGAGCGGCATTCGCGGCCGCCGCCGCCGCCGCGCTCGCGCGCCCGCAGCACCCGCTCCGCAGCCTCCGCCTCGCGCTCGAGGGCCTCTTCGACCAGGCCTTCGCCGCCTGCGCCGCCGGCCACCTCGCCTCCTTGATCACCGCCGCCGCGGCGCGCGGAGTCGAACGGTTAGAACTCCACCTTCCCCGCTCCCGCCTCGCCGTCCTCCCGCCCTCCCTCCTCTTGTGCACCAACCTCACGTCCTTGACCCTTCGCCTCGACCACTACGCCATTCCGCTCCCTTCCCTCTCCTCACTCACCCGCCTATCGCGCCTGCACCTCGCCTCCGTTCCGCTCGCTAGCGACGACGACTTCTTTGAAGGCCTCTTGCACTGCACGCAGCTCCGCTACCTAATCCTTGAACAATGCCGCATTGGTGCACTCTGCCTGGCTGGCACGCCGCGGCTTTGCTCGCTCGTCATCATGGACTGTTCTTGGACGCAGCAGTCTTCTGTTGCGATCTCTGAGATGCCGGAGTTGCGCACTCTCCACTACTCGGGTGCAATGGCAAACAGACACATAATTGACGACGCCGTTTCTTTGGACGAACTCGTTCTGACCATTGAGAGGCCACAAGTCAAGCTCCAGGAGCCTAATCTCAAAGAGCTTCTTACTTTGGTTGGCAATGTACGGAGCCTCGTGCTTTCACCCTGGTGCATTGAGGTATATCACATATATTCTTGTTCTGGCGAAGTAATTTTGTGTGGGGGGATTCTAATTATTGAGCTGTTAACAACTTGAAGCAATTTGCCCGTCCTGAGGAGTGGTCAAAGGTGCAGCTAGACAAAGTGAGGCGGTTGTCATGCATAATAGAGAGGAGGGAAGAAGGTGCTTTATCCATTTCTCCACTGCTTGCAAATTGCCCAAATGTGGAAGAGCTCTCTGTGTCTGTCGTGGTGAGACACACTTCTTTCGCTGTTCTGGTAACACTACTGCAATATAAGTATGGCAATGCTAATGATGTTACTGTTTGTTGTTGCAGCCATCGCAGTGCAAGTGGAGACGGCGTAGTGATGATGGAGTGTATCATGGTGCTCTCAGTGGTAAAAGGGTGATGGTGAGGCATCTGAAGGTAGTTAGGATGGAGTATATTGATGAGAGCAAGAGTGGATTGGAGCTGGTTAAGCTTCTGCTCAAGAATGCGCCGATATTGGAGATGATGACGATTGTGCCTTCCATGGATGGCCTTGAGCAGGCCAAGTTCAGGCGCAGGGTGTTGAAGCTCAAAAAAGCCTCCAGGAATGCCAGCATCCAATTTTGTGCCACTGGATGACGAGATGATTGTGTGTTGGTCAATTGGTGAAGCCTCATGATGCAGTCCTGGAAGGAAGGAGTGACATGCCTACAATCACTGAGGTTCTTCCAGTCTTGTTCTTGGTACCTTTAACATGTTGTACAGCTGCTAATTATCATTCAAATTCATTGCAGAGCTCCATTTAGCTTGACGGACCTAGAAATTTAAATTTCAAAATTTTCAATTCCTTGGTGGAGTAGATTTCACTTCAAGAGAAACTGTATCTTTGCTGGATACCGATACTAAGTTTTAAATTCCCTCAAAAACTAAAATCGAACAAATCATGTACTATTGCTATATGCAAACTTTATGGATCTGTTTGGCCTAGACGATGATTATATAATAAGCTAATTTTGGGCCATGTAGCCCAACAAAATGGCTTATTAGATAAGCTTTGAAAGCTATATGTGTATGCCAAACTTGTCTGTTGTAAAACTTCCATAAGCCACCTTCAAATAGGGGCCTTGTTAAGCGAGTTGTTTGGCTTATTTTATTTTTAATGATATGTCATTAGTGACTAGGCCGGTTATATATATGGATATGGTGCCATGTAGTTGAGCGTCAATGACATCCGGATATGATAAGAGAACTTGCTATACACTTTTTATGACATTAGCTGGTGTTCCAAAGCCATATCAGCTCCATAAATATTGGACCTCTTGAACTCTAGAAATTGGCTGGTTGTGATAGATGTTAATCTGGTTAAAATCTACAGTTTGTTTGTTTGTTTGTTTGTTTGTTTCTTTTTCTCTTTTGCACGATATAGAGCCGAATGTGAATGTTCAGTGTTTATGAAAAGGCCATGGGAGAATCGTCCAGAACTGATTTTGCGTCACCTTTATCTCTGCAAACTTGCAGCTCTGGCCTACCTACACCCTGTACTCGCTTTAATATGGAAACTAGTGACGAAGGGCCAGTTCCTGCAAAATTCATGTATTTCAGTACGGATTTACAGGCCATTATGGGTAAAGATGATTTAAACATGAGATAAGTTCATCGAAAAAAAGATAATCTAGAAGAACATGATATAAGTGGTAGTAACTGGATAAAAAGGAAATGTCCCGTCTTGCTAGACAAGTTACAGTTATGATAGCCTTGACTCTTGAGTGTTAAGTTCCATTTTTGGTTTAACCTGTGAACTCAATTCCTAGTTTGGTACCAGAATAAAACAGTTAAGCTTCTACCTGTAGCAGGCTGATTAGAGAATTTCTCCAAACTGTTTGGTGATAGCTATATCACAGAGCCTTAATCTAAAAAGAATGTGCTGATGCATTTTAATATCTTATGATTCGTGAATCATGATACGGCTATACTCTACGATGCACGTGCTGTTTCTGCAAAGAAAATGGTAGAAACATCCTTTCTTTTGTGTCCATACATTATTCCCGAACGATTTACAACGGCTTGTGTGAGAGCTCCTGTGCTATGATACACTTTTCAATCCTTGAACTATTGCAGCTAAAGCTGCAGTGCTTACTTTTGTTTCAACCTTTGCCTGCGTTTTATCTATTTTATACACAATAGTAGCCCTAAGCATCACATTCTCTCCTTATGTCTGTTGAGTACTCCATGAAATCACCCTGCTATTTTAGTATCATTGTGTAAGAAATAGGGGTGTTCTAGCAAGGCAACACAATTGTCTTGTTATTAGTTATGACATCACCCTGAGATTCATTTGTCAGAAGAAACAACATAGCCCTGAGCAAATTGGCCGAGCCTGTCTATGTCCTTCCACGCTTGGCCTGCCTAGACCTGACAATCTGATACTCGCAATAGCTTATCTGTCACCCCCTTTTCCTGCTTGTGTCTGTCTTTGTTTTGCAACTTTGCACCTTCTTTATTCAAGTTATTTCTCGCGATCTTCGTTACCTCCAAATATTATGCATTACTTAGCAAAATCAGATCTAGATTGTTGTACATCTTCACTTGCTCATTGACATATTTGATGCTCAATAACTTGCGTGCTCCGGTTCTTGTAACCATGTCTCGTTGGCAATGATCCGTGCGCCAGCCAACATGGCTCGCAGTGTCGCCATGTCAAAGTTGGGTGTCCCTGTACACCTTCCCGATACAATCTTACTAGGACAAGCTGTTCTAATTTAACCAATGATCAACTGTTCTAATTTAACCAATGATCAACTGATCACATTGTTAGCCGAGTATCATGGATCAACTGCTCCATATTTGTTCCAAGCGTTTCTGGTGATGATCTTGCTTGCTGCACTTGGGTTGCACTGTTACAAACGAAGTTCATAATTCTGGAACTGCGACTGTTTTTCTTTCCCTTCCTCCCCTGTTCTCCCCCTCCTTTCATTTACGGAGCAGAAACTGTCTTACAGGTCTGCAGACCGGAGTTGGCTGATGCATTTATTCTCTCTCTCTTTTTTTTAAGATTGGCAGGAGCGCTACCTCTCTTCATTCAAGAAGCAGATAACAACAAAAGTATCATTACAACTACAACTGTCATTACAAAATGCCAGCTGAAATGGCCAGGAAATGTTCGAGAAGACAGTAATGCTACAACATGAAGGACCTGAGCAACCCGAACAACCCAGATTTAGCAAAATAGCACTAGCTACGTTACGGTTCGTCATTCCAGTATCCCGTCATACTTAAGTTGAAAGACTTAAGTTGACGATGCAGTTACTATTACTTTGTGAGAAAAACCAAATCACATTATGCAAGCGAGAGGCGAAGCTTACATGGCCCTACTCTATTTCCTACCGTACATCTTGCTCTCTACGCCTAGTGTTTTCCGGCCTCTGCATACACGTCCTGCAGTTTATTTGGTCCAGTTTGTTTCAGTTTCTGGATTATGAATTTTGGATTATGAGAGAAACTGTTTCTGATTATAGGAGAATCGGGTCGAGCCGGCTACAACTTTTGCGCTTCGAATCGAAATGAGTAATCGCAAGAATCGAGAATTAATTTCGATCGACACCGATTCTATATAGAAATCAGCTTCTAATCCTCAGAGAAGCTGTTCAGAATCCTTCCGTTCGGTAAATAATTATTTTGTTTAAAGCAGAAGCTGTGCAGAAGCTAAAACGAACAAAGCCAAAATAGTATGTAGGTTGGTGGCTTTCCGCGGCAACCAATCCCAACAGAAGTTGCGTATCCTCCGCGTCGCGTTGCATGGGGCTGAAAAGAAAAAAAAAAAAAAAAAAAAAAACCCCGGGAGACGAATCAGCCACCGACCCACCGCAAATTGCGTTGCACGTCGTGGTCTCCGGGGGAGATGGCGCACATCACCGATCGAAGCGATCATCATCGACCTGTGTATTCTTGACTCGACGGGCTCGGCAGGTCCACCTCTGCACTTATCCGTCACGTACGACCGATCTATCGCGCCCTCAACAGCATTTTCTTCCACGTTTAATGACCCCCCTTTTTTTCCATGACCATCAAGCCCTCGCAGAATCTGCTCTGGTGTCAGATCACGTGAAAAAGGCTTTGGCGTTGCCCTGCTTCTGCGCATAGAGTACACGTTTTAGCTGCAGTTTGATTATGAGCCTCTGATGGTTTTCAAGATGTATCAAGTGGTATATATATATATATATATATGAGATGATTTAAAAAATGGTTATTTATGTGTTTAGTTATTTAAATTGAACCATCCCATTCTAAGTGGTACAAATTTGAGAAATATTCCTTTTAGATGTTGAACCATTCTGTTCAACCAAAATAATGAAACCAAATAGTACAGGACTATTTCATCCTATTTAATCTTATTTCATGACCCAAACGCACCCTAAGTGATCTTTGACATCTCGTAAGTCAGCTTCAGTTTATAGGAACCCTTAATGGCTTTAGATTCTTCACAGGGTGACCAAGGAAATGCGCCTACCTGATAAGCGTCGTCTTCGGCTTAAAACCGCGTACACTGCAGTTAGACCGGAAGATACGAGCACAGTACTGTAGAGCCTTTATTGTACTGTGCTCTACTTGAGAGAGAGAGAGAGAACAGTAAAACTGGTTAAAAAATGTATACTTGACCTCTCAAGTTGACCGTTCTTGACCAAAATTGAAGAGGCATGAGAGAACCAATGCACCAATACATACATGTATTCGTTATTATCCACCCGATTTTTTAATGCATTTCGACGTTAGCTCTACAACTATATATTTTGTTGACATTGTTTGAGCCTGCGGCTCTTGGAAAACACTTCTATGGGTCGATCCCCACGTGAGTACTACTTCGTGAAATCACAATTGAACAGCGAGGTAGTCAGCCTCTATATGGGATGAGTGGCCTAAGCAGGATAAAAACAGAGGAAGTGCTCGTAAAAATACATGCAATTCAAAATATCTAGCGCAATCAAAATTCATATATAATATATAAATAAACAAGAGTCAGTAAAGATGTAAAATACACATAAGATATCTTGGCAACCAATATAACACTCTGAATTAGTTCGAGGATTACTTGCACTTGGATTATTCGAAAAATAGTTGTGCAAGGTACTTACAATTTACTAATTAACCAAAACTTAGAATTAAAAAAAAATAAAAAGTGGAATCTAATTACCTTATCTCGGTCGGACTCCTCACTTCCTCTTTTTCCTCCGTTGTTCGGTGCCTCGGTTCCTCACTTCCTCACGAGTGTTGCGCGCATCCCTCCGGGGCTCTGGGCTCATGTCTCCCTCAAGGCTCCCTGGGCTGCGGCTCCGCCCAAATCCCGCCGGCGGCCAGCCCACTCCACCCCTCAAGGCCCTGCCCCCGCCTTCACCCACCCAGCCCACCCCTCCCCAGGTCCCCTCACGGCCTCGCCCGGTCGCCCCTCCTCTTGTCCTCCACCCAGCGGCTAGCGCGGCGCTCCTCCTCCTGTCCTCCACCCGGCGCTCCTTATCCACCGCAGGCCGCAACCCCTCCAGCCCTCGGGCCTCCTTCACCCGACGGCCGATGCGGTGACGGCGAGCCCGCGCCCTTCTTCACCCAGTGAGATCTCCTCTCGCTCGACAATGGACGATAGATTAGGGTTTGAGATTGCCAGATCGGGGAATTAAGGAATGGCGGGGATTGATTTGAGTTTGGGTTCAAGTTGGCTAGTGTAGTAGTTTGATCTGGTGCAACCACACTCGAACCTGAGCCATAGATGGCTGGACGCGGTCCTTGTCTGGCTTTAGCTCCCGCTCCCTTGTCCAGCTCGGCTCTCGCTCCCCTGCCTCGTCCTCAATCCTCTCGTCCACAGCCAGTGCTCCGCCACCTTGACCTTACTGCAACAAAAAAATGGCGATGAACCTCTATGGTTCCAAAGGTTAGAGGATTTTTTTTACAAAAATAATATATTTTTAAAAATAATTTACAAAAATAATGTCAAATAAAAAATTACAAAACTACCTACCTATCGCCATTTGAATTGGCGACGAGAATTTGTCGCCATTTCAATTGGACGGTTACATAGGTTATCGCTAACGGTTGCAGCTCTCTGTCGCCAATTGAAATAGCGACAGAGACCTACCACCAATTCAAACGACGATAGGTGGGGATTTTTTGTGATTTTTTTTGTTTGGCATATTATTTCTGTAAATTTTTTTAAAAAGATATTATTTTAAAAAAATAATTCCCGTTGGCAATAACCTCTGTAACCGTCCAATTAAAATGGCCACAGATTCTCTGTCGCCATTTGAATCGACGACAGTTAGGTAGTTTTGTAATTTTTTTATTTGACATATTATTTTTGTAAATTATTTTTAAAAAATATATTATTTTAAAAAAAAAATCCCGGATCACACTCCTGGCCTTTGGCTATGCAAAGCCCAAGTACTACTGATCCATTCCACTCAGGGCTTAGGAGCAGTAACTGCATGCTATAGTTCTCAACTTCTCATCGATCGATCTCGCTCCGTTTAAATTCAGTTCTACGGGGGATCCATCCGTCCATCGATCCCCTTAAATCCACCACCAATGGGTCTCGCCCGTATCCTGTCCTGAAGTTCGCTCGATCTGAACTCAGTGCTCTACTCCCGCTAGATCAGGGTCTACAGATTTACATGAATTTATGGGTGTTGTAGTTTGCGATAGCTCGATACTACCAGGAAACTAGGAGCGCTAGTATTTGTTTGTAGTATGAGTAGATATGGAACTTGGTCTGTATTCTTCTTTTCTTTTTGACATCGTTTTCTTACTAACTACAATGTCTGAAAAATTATGAGTTTTCTTTAAAGCTCGTCACTATTGAAGTTCAACAAAAACGGGAAGCAGCGCTGAAGACGTAGCTAGCGTACACATGATTTAGCTCCAATATTTTTACTCCGGGTTTTGATAAGTTTACTCCTGTCAAAAAGCAGTTGAAAAGGATAAAAAGATTGTTCATCGACAGCCTTTAGTATGTACTACTACTCCGCTACGTAGAATACTAGCTACTACCTTGATCGTGCGTATATATAACTTGTTGCATATTCTTTTCCACTCGATTTTTTTTTCTGTACCGGAAAGAAGTAAATGAGCTTTGATGATAATCTCTCAAGATCAATATAAAAGCACTATAAATGGGTGTCTTGATCCACCGTCTCTTTAGATAGAGCGTACCCAGCATGCATGGTGTACTGCATACACTATTCCCATCATAGTGGCTTTTTAAGTGGCCAGATAGTACGACCTATGCAGTACTATGATCGATGTGTTGTTATGTTGCAACCAGGTTTACAAAACTGTTTCGAATGCGAATTTCGCTAGTCCGACGGTACCGATTTTTACGAAAAACCGCGAAAAACCGAACGATGCGCAACCAATTTGAATTCGAGTCAAACTCACACAAGAAAACCGCGTTTTCACGAAAAACCGCTCGGTTTTCACGAAAAACCACTTGCGGCCAATTGAATGTTCTTCGAAAACGGTTTTCAGCGGTTTTTCAACGAAAATCGCGGTTTTTTTCACGAAAAACCAGACACATAAATTTTTTCAAATTTTTATTTTTATTTTAATTAGACCGGTTTACTGAGCGGTTTTGGATCTCGAACCAGAGCGGTAAGGTCGAAAACCGCGGTTTTGGAGCGGTTTTTCGCGGTTTTGTGAACCCTGGTTGCAACAGTTCTCTGCAACACATGAGCTAGCTATCACTGTCACAAAATTCTTGTGACAACTCTCCACCGAATTGAACCGGCTACTCTGATCTCTCGTATAGTCATGTATACTAGGTAGTACGCGCGGCGGCACGTCGCGCGAGGGCACGATGCCGGAGAAGGGTAATGAGTCTATGCATTTGATTCTAGGTATAAAAAAAACTAAGATAATAAAGGAAATGAAATTTTCGGTTCTTGAGTTAATGGCAATATATCTGAGAAAATAAATGAAAACCACCATCCTCTTTAAAGTTTTTTGTTTTTGTAATAGCTAAACCGCAACTGCGACGTGTCCACAATTCTGTACCAATGGATTAAGTTGATAAGCTATATGGTATCTGTAACTTAAAGCAGCTAATGACTCCAAATGAATATGCACGATCAAAATGAAAACATAAACTTTAGCCTTCATTGGGAACAAACTTGTAAGGGATTTGATAAAGAACACAAAAAATGTATTTCTTAAAAAAAAATAAAAAAAATGCAATGTACATGTTTTTTTTTTTGGTAACAGAAGTATAGAAGTAGTACAATATAAAATTTTGAACGCAAGATAGGTGAAGCAGTTGATGGTGAGGCCATTTTAACTTCATTGTATTTTTAAAATATTTACAGATATTTTTGAAAAAAAAATATTTGGTCCATATGCACATGAATCATAGGAACTTTGGCCCTAAGACAAGGACAAGAAAAGTCAGTGTTGCAAAACTGAACTTGTCATCGACGGCACATTTCTTTGCTGCATTTATTGGTAATAGCCGGTTGTGCATGTGACTTGCACGTAGATAAGGGGAGATTTCTCGCCCGGGTCGATTAAGGATCGAACTAATGTGTTGTTATCAGGCAAAAATAATCATACAACCACGAGGGCTGGTATGTGATGGTCTTAATAAGTTACTTAGAACTGGCTTTGCATATTGGAAGGCTGTAGTAGCACGGGCTATTCTGTTTTGTATTGCTCGAAGGGCCTCATCGAGGTGTTAAGAATAACGTCTGCCGATATAACAATGTATGCCTTGCTATGCGGAGAAGTGGGACGATGGGGTGTTTAACCATATGTCATACAGTTATTGTACAAATATCTTCTACCGCCATCAGTAAGAGCTTATCGTCACCGGGCTGGTGCAAAGTTAGGACTACGTAATGTAACGATTTTGTATGATCTCTTCACGGCATAACAAAGGAAGTGTGTTAATATCAATTGCAAAAAGAGATGATCATTTCTTGTGGGTAAGGTTGTACGCCTCTGCAGAGTTTGAATCTTTTCGAAAAGCCGCTTCCACGGTCAAGGGCACTTGGTACCGTCATCACATAGTTAGTTGTTTTGATATTTTCATAAAAATGGAATGAAACTATAAAATTGGCATTGGAAGTATATGTCAAGGCCCCAAACTTCAAGAACTCCTGGGACATCCGGAGTATCCGGATAAACATCCGGAGTGTCCGGATCCAACCCGGAATGTCCGGATAAAAGTCCGGAGTATCCGGATTGGGCTGACCGAACACCCCCGAGTGTCCTGACTGAATGTCCGGAGTGTCCGTTGATTCCACAAGACCCCAACCCGAGTCTCCGTTAGAGGCCGAGTGTCCAGATGTGCGGGTTTTGTATAAAAACTCAAGCTTCCTTTGGCTCCCCACCTCATTTCACTCTTACTCCCTTTGCTCCTCCACCGTGTATGCATTCCTCCACCCACCCTAGCTCCTTCTCCCATGAAGCTCCCACCGTGGCGCGACCTGCGGGCTCCTCCCAGCATCCTCTAGCTCGTCCTCGCTTCTGCCTCTTCCTCTACCCCGTTGTTCCTCCCCCATCTTCCTTGGAGGTAGGCTTTCTATTGGGGTTGATTCAGAGGTTTCTTGGGTTCTAGGGTCATGCTGGTGGGGAGTTAGAGCTTAGGTTTAGATTTGGGGTTTTGGAGTTAGATCTTGAGCTTTAGGTTTTTGGTTATAGTGATTCTAGGGTTAGTGTGGAGCTTGGGTTGGCAAATGTGGGTGCTAGTGTGGTAGATCGGGTAGTAGTGATGCCGATCCAAGGGTTGATTAGGTTGATTAGTGGTTCCTTGGATTAGTGTCTTTTCGCGTGGAATAAGCTAGTTAGGAGCTTCTCCGCTTAGCCACGTGTAGGAAAGTCGATCGGGTCTTGTGGTGCCAGAGAGCTTGGTGGTACTCGGTCCTCGTGTTAGTTAGGCGAGATGCGCTGGCCGGAGTGTCCGGACTCGAGGTCTCGCTCTACCGGAAAAGTGTCCTATATATGGCCGAGTGTCGGTTAGCCGGACTGTCGTGTTAGGCCGGTCCGGCCCAGCTGGAGTCGAGTTGTCCGGCTATGCTATTTCTTCGGGTTTTTCAGTTGTACTTCATTCATATGCATTGCATGCATTTTAATTATGCATTGTATCCGTGTGAGACGATCATGCGCGATCGACGTGGTCGTGGTTGAGGGAGTTGCCGAGGGCAATTATTTGTCGATCCGCAAGCGTAAGAGCAAGGCAAGCCCCTACATATCTCGATCCTCTATATTAATTTATTTTCGTGAATAAATTGCTTATTTGTTGGTTAAGTATTTGCATTAGGAGTTGAACGTGGGTTAGGTTAGATCCCAATTGCTGCATTTACTCCTTGATGTTGTTAATTCGTCCTTGAAGCTAGCTTATGGGTAATATATCGAAACACGCTAGAAATGCTTAGATGTCGGTCTGTGCCAAGTGACGGAGGGTTCGCTACTTGCGATTGATTACATTATCACGATACTACGATGTTGGACTTGGATTTGGGAAAGGTTTTGAAAGAAAATGAATTGTGGACCGCGGGAGTTGGTTCATTTGGGTATGGAGACTCGAGTGTGTAGCCCCGTCTGTGTCGGGCTAAGGACCGAATCGTAAGTGGAATCAGTTTGAGCACACCTGTTGGTCGCATGCCCGATGGTACGGTGCAGTCACTCTTTCTTCTCATAAGGAATCGATGGACCGTGTAACTACGTGGTTGGACGTGGTTGAGGGCGAGGCTTGCCGACTTCCTCGAGCGCCAAGCCGGGCTTGGGGCAGCTCGAGGGGGTGCCAGGTTTTCGGCCACGGAGGACGCTTCATGATTGGGTATGATTGGGAGGGGGTTGACACTAGGCCCTTGTGGTAAGTGTCGTGCGATCAATGCTTCCCCGCAGGTTAATTAAGCGATTCGAATTGCCGTGTTTCTGATATGAGCAAGCTTGATCCGAACTTCTTCCTGCGTAGTAAATAACTTGAACATGTGGTTCGCCGTTGGGCTTGAGCCTTGATTTGAAAGGTGGTGTTTGCTTTAATTAATGTTAATTACAATTCATGCTAGAAGTAGGTGCAAGAACAACCGCTAAGACTTGGGTGAATTGAGTAGTTACAACTAAACCACAAAATATGAGCATTTCTCTGCAAGTTTACCTTCAGCTTGTTTTCTTGCTACATCCAAATGCATATCCTTTGAGCCTGGCCGATATGGACCATGGGTAAGACTTTATGAAAGTACCTTTTGTACTCAGGCTTCTCGCTTGTGGTTTTGCGTGAGGGTCCCGAGGGGTGTGAGTTCTCGCCTCATCGCTTATCGGATGGCCAAGTGGCACCGAGTAGAGGCTGCCGACGTTGCCTTTTGGGAGTGTTCAGTGGCATGACACTTCCGGTGTTTTACTTTTGTTGTATAGGATAGTTGGCTTTACTTTTGTAAACCGGTCGCGCTTTTTATCTCCTCTGGATTTGTCTACCTTTCGCTTGGTTGTTTCGCTGGTTGTTTTTGTTGGGCTTCCAGCCGTGTCGTGTTTTTGTTTCTTCCGCGTTCAGGCGCCTCTGGTAGTAGGTTTGGGGCTCGATGCCCCTTTGTGCGAATTGAATGTTGATATCGACATTGGGAACCGTGATGTGGGGATCCTAGGCGAAGTTTGGATCGCATACCGGGAATCAATACCGGGTTGTTGTCGAGTCGCTTGGATGTTTTGTCGTTGGCTCGCTGGCTTGCATTAGCATCGGATCACCTCCGTGGTCTGTTGCTAGAATCCAAATCCGACGAGCGATCGCTCATCCAAAGAACTCGAGGACGATCCGGCGGCTCCTTCCGGGGTTGGTATCGAGCAAGGCGCACAAAGACGGACTCCCAACTCGACGACCGGCTAGGAGATTGCTTAGGATTGTCATTAATGCATTAGATAGAAAGTGATATTTATCCCCGCCTAGATTGTAGCGGTGGAGTGAGTTGCGTTGGAAGTCGTACATGTCATCTCATCTCATGCCGCATGTGTCATCTTCGCCTTGCATCGGGGTTGTGTTCTAGGTGTGGCAGACTTGTGGGACCTCAGCAAGGGGTGATGCAAATCGAGTGGGAGTAAGTTGAGGTTGTTAGGTTAGTGTGGTGTGTCGCTTCCGCTTGGAGTCTAACTCTTGTCGCTTCGGTCTTGATTAACTATGCACGCGGACTCCGGGCTTCCACTGGGGTGATGGAGGTGCGAGCGACAAAGCCGAGAGGGTGCTATTCCGCCGCCTCCTCCCAATGTGTCGGATATTTTCGCAGCGGGACCGAGCAAAGCACCAGGAGACGACAAATCGATCCTAGAGATGCCGGGTCCAGGATCGGGTCCAGCCAGGTGGCCGCGTGATGGGCGGCTCGACCGCCTATCTCGACTTCACGCACACGCAGCCACCGGCTCTTCTCACGGGCTGCCGATCCGTTGGAGGTCGACGACACGCGCACGATAGAGCGTGTAAGTTTGCTCTTATCGATCGTGGGAGTTCGAAGGCCACTTCGCAAGCAGCGCCTCCAGGGAACTCGCGTGCTTGTGGGCCAATTTGAGGGTGATCGCACCGCCGCACCAAGCCATTCGGTGAGTTCCGTGGAGGCGCTCCGGCGTACCACATCCCGAAGCGGCCTCATGGACATGAAGAAGCGAGCTTTCTTGCCCTCCGATCGGCAAGTCGGGGTTGACTACTCGCAGGAGTTCAACTACCTGGCGCAGACGCCCGGAGGAGGTCGACACCCACCGTAAGAAGCAGGTCGGTTCGTGCGGAGTGGGCTGACGGGCCAAGATGCGTGACAAGTGTCCGTCTGCGACTTCCGGCCGACACTAACGACCGGGTGAGCCGCGCGATCACCGCTGAGCTCAAGATGCGCTCATCAGGAGAGAAGAAGAGGAAGCGGCGACGCCAGACTAAGCGGCGTTAGCTGCGGCGATTCGTGACGCCCGTCGAGGCCGTCTGGCTTCCGGGGCCGTCGCTTGCCGCGACACGGCTGTCGGTTGCCGCTACCCGGCCATTTACGACCACCACTACCGCCGGCAGCTGCAGCGAATAGCGGTCGGTCCGTGCTACAATTGCACTAATTGCGGCTACTTCATCCGATCGCCATTCCACGCCAGGGCAAAGATCGCCGGGCGCTTCCACGGCCAGTGGCGACACCACCGGCGCTGTTTCACGCCGGCGAGGCGTCTTCGCCGACGCCGAGGCGATTCCTAGGGCTCCGCCGTGCTAGCCGGGCACGTTCCTTGTTGAGGAGCATGAGGCTAGGGTATTGTTTGATTCGGCTTCCATTCTTTGTTCAGACGGGGTTTGCGGAGCAAAGATCGATGAGGGTCGGTAGCGCAAGGTCACCTCTTTCCCGATTGAGGCACCAGGGTCGGCTCACGTTAGTAGGGATGGTTCGTAAGGCCGTGAGTTCAAATTCAGGGATTTCGCTCACTTTGTTAGTTTGCTACTTCTAGATCTTCGGGGATAGATGTCGCCCTAGGGATGAGTTGGTGACACGACAACAGTCGCTTTAGATTGGTCGTAGTCGCACTCGCCACCCGAACCGGCGGGCGCCGACTCACCCTACTTCTTAACGGTAGAACAAGGCCACCTTGTGTTCAATGAATGGGATGGTTGAAGAGCTCGATTCTGTGGTATGAGTTTCGATGTGTTCTCAATGCGAATACCGGATGCCACCTAATCGGGATATCGAGTTTGTCGCTGAGCTTCACCAGGATCACCTGTCCAAGGCCGACTGCACTAATGCCACCCAATGGTGGCCGAGCTAAAGACCCAATTAAAGGATTGATGGACAAGGGGTTCATCCGATCGAGCTCTCGCCTTGGGGCTGTTCGGCTCTATTTGTGACCAAGAAGGATGGTTCTCACGCCTCGCGTGATTACCGCCCCTTGAATGCGGTTACTATCAAGAACAAGTACCTCGCTTCTGATTGATATCCTGCTCGATCAGCCTTTGTCGGGTGCGCTGGTATTCTCTAAGATTGACTTGAGGCTTGGGTACCATCGATTAAGATCCGGCCGAAGACATCCCAAGACACCTCTTCCACTCGGTATGGGCTGTATGAGTACACCGTCATGTCGCTCGACAAACGCCGCCAAGATACTTCATGTACCTCATGAACTCCATCTTCATGGAGGAGCTGATTCCTTTGTCGCTATCTTCATTGATGACATCCTCATTTATTCGGCCCGAGAAGATCATGCCAGGCACCTTCGTGTTGTTCTCAAGACTTCTGGAGCATCGCTGTATGCAAAGTTCAGCAATGCGAAGTTGGCGAAGGAAGTGTCATTCTTGGGACACGCCCTTTTCCGAGCGAGGCGTGGCGCTGACCCGAGCAAGGTACAGGATGTACCGAATGGGAACAGCCCGGATCGCACGGACATCCGCAGCTTCTTGGATTGGTCGTGGTATTACCGTAGTTTCATCCAGGGCTTCTCAAAGATTGGCGGCCGGCGATCGAGCTACTCAAGAAGGGAGTTGAGTTCGGATGGCGTCGCCGAACTGCGGAGAGCGCCTTTCACACTCAAGCAACGCTCCGACCTACGGCTCGTCCTACGCAGCCGGATTTACACGGTGCCTTTTGATGTATATTGCGATGCGCCAGGCATCGGGCTTGGTTGTGTGCTTATGCAAGAAGGTCGAGTCGCGTTGCCACGATCTCGGCAGTTGAAGCATCATGAGGAGCACTACCCCACCCACGATTTGGAGCTTGGCAAAGCAGTGGTGCATGCCTTGAAGATCCGGCGCCACTATCTCTTGGGGAACAAGTGCAATATTTATAGATCATAAAAGTCTCAAGTACATCTTCACTAAAGCGGATCTGAATATGAGGCAATGAGATGGCTTGAGCTGATCAAAGATTACAATTGGAGGTCCATTACCACCCTGGAAGGGCTAATGTGGTATGGCGGATGCTTTGAGCCGTTAAGGTACAATGCCATTGCCTCACTCTTCCACCACGGAGTGCCACCCTTTGTGCCGAAGCCTCCTTGGCTCAACCGAAATGGTAGGAGAAGGTTTCGACTAATGTGGAGTTGAAGTCCACGTTGTTTGATCAGATTCAGAAGCACAAGTCGGCGAAGGTGTCACCAACATTCGCAATAGTCTCGAGTTCTGGCCAGGCCCTGGTTTCGCCGATGAGCAAGGAACCTTGTGGTTCCACAAATGCGATAGTTGTTCGGATACCCAAGGGTTGAAGCGAGCAATCCTTGATGAAGCCCATAACTCGCTGCTCACAATCCATCCTGGCAAATAAAATGTACCAAGACCTGAAGCGTACTCGTGGACTCGCATGAAACGCGAGATTGCTCAAGTTGGTCGAAGTGCGATGTCCGTAAGCGCAGAAGGTTGAACACTTCAAGCCACCGGTACTCTTCACTTCTACCCATACCCAAATGGAAATGGGAAGACATCAATGGGACTTTATTACCGGCTTGCCTCTCGACCTCTTCGAGCCACGACTCGATCCGGGTGATTATGTCGACGGTTGACCAAGTCCGCACACTTCCTAGTCGCGCGCACCACCTATAAATCCGTAAAGTATGCGGAGTTGTATATTTCCTGATTCTCGCCTCCATGGAGTGCCAAAGCGATAGTTTTCATCGGGCTCACAATTTGTCTCCCAGCTTCGAAGAGTTCAGACGCTGCGTTGGGCACCAAGCTACTTCACTCAAAGATACCACCCTCGGGATCGACGGCCGACCGAGAGGGTCAATCAGATCCTCGAAGATATGTTGAGGGCTTGTATCTTGTCCTCTACGGAAGAAGTGGGAAGAGTGTCTCCCACGTCCGAAGTTCGCTACAACAATAGCTACCAAACCAAAGATCCAGATGTCTCCTTTGAGGCCTTGTATGGTCGTAGTCGCCGGCACCTCTTAATTGGCCTGAAGCTGAGAACGATCATTTCTGGGCCGGTCATGGAGGCCGAAGAGAAAGTGAGGACCATTCAAGAAAATGAGGATAGCACAAACACGGCAAAGAGTTATGCCGACGCCGTAGGAGACCCTCTCTCTTCGACTACGACTTCGTCTACCTGAGTTTCTCCTCTCCGTGGCACCCGCCGATTCTAATTAAAGGAAAATCGCACCTCGCCTACGCAGGGCCGCTCAAGATCCTTGGAAAGCGCGCCAAGTAGCATATCGCCTAGAGCTTCCTCCTTCGCTCGGAATGGTTCACGGCGTGTTTCACGCCTCCCACCAAGAAGTGTCTCCGCATCTCGCTTGAATCTCCGGAGGTGGATGACCTCAAGTTCAAACTCGAACTCCTCGATTATCTTACCAAGAGCATCCTATTCGAAAGTTGTGGACGAGGCCGAACGCAAGACTCGAAGGAAGACTCTCAAGTTCTATAAGGTTCAAAGGAGCAACCACACCAAGATGAAGCCACTTGGGAGTCCGAGGATCGCCCGAGAACGAGTATCCCGAATTCTTCCAAAGCATGTGAGTATTACTCACGATCCTTCGGCTTTGTCCCTTGTAGTTATCTTCCTAATCAGACGCTGCTTCTGAATCTCGGGCTAGATTCCCTTAAGGGGAGGGCTTGGTCAAGGCCCCAAACTTCAAGAACTCCTGGGACATCCGGAGTATCCGGATAAACATCCGGAGTGTCCGGATCCAACCCGGAATGTCCGGATAAAAGTCCGGAGTGTCCGGGTTGATTCCACCGAAGACCCCAACCCGGAGTCTCCGGACTGAATGTCCGAGTGTCCGTTGATTCCACCGAAGACCCCAACCCGAGTCTCCGGTTAGAGGCCGAGTGTCCTGTATGTCTTGCGGGGTTTTGTATAAAAATCCTGCTTCCTTGGCCCCCACCTCATTTCACTCTACTCCCTTTTGCTCCTCCACCGTGTATGCACTCTCCACCCACCCTAGCTCCTCTCCTGGCGAGCCTCCCACCTGGCCGGGCCGACCTCCGTGGGCTCCTCCCCCTGCATCCTCTAGCTCGCCCTCAAGCCGGCGTCCTCTTTCCTCTACCCCGGCGTTGTTCCTCCCCCATCTTCCTTGGAGGTAGGCTTTTCTATCGGGGTTGATTCGTGAGGTTTCTTGGGTTCTAGGGTCATCATGGTGGGAGTTAGAGCTTAGGTTTAGATTTGGGGTTTTGGAGTTAGATCTTGAGCTTTAGGGTTTTTGGTTATAGTGATTCTAGGTTAGCGTGGAGCTTGGGTTGGCAAATGTGGGTGCTAGTGTGGTAGATCGGTAGTAGTGATGCGATCCAAGGGTTGATTAGGGTTGATTAGTGGTTCCTTGGATTAGTGTCTTTCGCGTGGAATAAGCTAGTTAGAGCTTCTCCGCTTTAGCCACGTGTAGGAAAGTCGATCGGGTCTTGTGGTGCCAGAGAGCTTGGTGGTACTCGGTCCTCGTGTTAGTTAGGCGAGATGCTTGGGCGGAGTGTCCGACCCATTCACCGAGTGTCCGCCCCATCCGGAGTGTCCGTATATGGCGGAGTGTCAAGTTAGCCGGACTGTCGGGTTAGCCTGGTCTCGTCCTGGAGTCGAGTTGTCCGGCTATGCGTTATTTCTTCGGGTTTTTCAGTTGTACTTCATTCATATGCATTGCATGCATTTTAATTATGCATTGTATCCGTGTAGAGAATCGATCTCACGCGGCGATCGACGTGGCGTGGTTGAGGGAGTTGCCGAGGGGCAATTACGGCCGATCCAGCGGTAAGAGCAAGGCAAGCCCCTAAGCATATCTCGATCCTCTATATTAATTTATTTTCGTGAATAAATTGCTTATTTGTTGGTTAAGTATTTGCATTAGAGTTGAACGTGGGTTAGGTTAGATCCCCAATTGCTGCATTTACTCCTTGATGTTGTTAATTCTGTCTCTTGAAGCTAGCTTATGGGTAATATATCGAAACACGCTTAGAAATGCTTAGATGTCGAAATTCAAAGCAAGTGGCGGAGGGTTCATTACTTGCGATTGTTACTATCACGCATACTACGTATGTTGGACTTGGATTTGGGAAAGGTTTTGAAAGAAAATGAATTGTGGACCGGGCGGGAGTTGGTTCATTTGGGGTATGGAGACTCGAGTGTGTAGCCCCGTCTGCGGTCGATTAAGGACCTAATCGTAAGTGGAATCGGGCTTGAGCACACCCGGTTGGTCGATGCCGATTATGGTACGGTAAGCCACTCTTTTCTCATAAGGAATCGATGGACCGTAATCTTCCTGTGGTTGGACGTGGTTGAGGGCGAGGCTTGCCGACTCGAGCGCCAAGCTCGGGCTTCGAGGGTGCTAGGTTTTCGGCCACGTGGAGGACGCCTTCAGCCGATTTGGGTATGATTGGGAGGGGTTGACACTAGGCCCTTGTGGTAAGTGTCGTGCGATCAATGCTTCCCTGCAGGTTAATTAAGCGATTCTAATTGCCGTGTTTCCGGACATGAGCAAGCTTGATCTCAACTTCTTCTGCAGAGTAAATAACTTGAACATGTGGTTCGCTGGGCTTGAGCCTTGATTTGAAAGGTGGTGTTTGTTTAATTAATGTTAATTACAATTCATGCTAGAAGTAGGTGCAAGTAACAACCGCTTAAGACTTGGGTGAATTGAGTAGTTAGCAACTAAACCACAAAATATGAGCACATGCAAGTTTACCTTCAGCTTGTTTCTTGCTACATCCAAATGCATATCCTTTGGAGCCTGGCCGATATGGACCATGGGTAAGACTTTAAAGTACCTTTTGTACTCAAAGCCGCTTTGTGGTTTGTGGCAGGGTCCCAGGGTGTGAGTTCTCGCCTCATTGCCTATCGGTGGCGGGCACCGGTAGAGGCTGCCGACGTGCGGCGCCCGGAGTGTTCAGGGCATGACACTTCCGGTGTTTTACTTTTGTTGTATAGGATAGTTGGCTTTACTTTTGTAAACTGGTCGCGCTTTTATCTCTCATATGGATTTGTCTACCTTTCGCTTGGTTGTTTCGCTGGTTGTTTTGTTGGGCTTCAGTGTGCCGCGGTGTTTTTGTTGCTTCGCTCATGCGTCTCTGGTAGTAGGTCAGCTCGATGCCCCTTGTGCGAATTGAATGTTGATACGGCATTGGGAACCGTGATGTGGGGATCCCGAAGTTTCGGATCGCATACGGGGAATACCGGGTTGTTGTCGAGTCGCTTGGATGTTTGTCGAAGTTGGCTGGCTTGGGTATTAGCATCGGATCACCTCCGGTGGTCTGTTGCTGTGAATCCAAACCGACGGGAGCGACCGCTCATCCAAAGAATCGAGGGACGATCCGCGGCTCCTCTCAGTATACCCCACAGATGATTCAATATTTTGCCATGTGTTGGCAATGTTAATTTCAGGTGTTATGCCATGTGTTGGCAAATATTGGTTTTATGACATGCGTTGGCATTGGACGTTTTGTTGCTCACGAAGACTGTGAGTTAATTGCTACATTTATGCTTACTTGTTATTTTATATGTCTGTCAAATTGCTTTTTATTAAAATTTCTCTTTCAATCTATTATTCAGTATTTACATATCAAATTGGCTTTATGCAAAATAATTGTAGAAGTCTTACTCTAGATTCAGTCTGCATGTCAAACACTTAAGTCTTGCTCAGTACGAAATGCACTCAACCTTGCTATTATTGTTGTTTTTAGGCGAAGGAAATGAAACCTTGTCGATACATTTTATACCACAGGATAAAGACGCGCCCTCCATTTCATTTCAGATTTCTTGCTTCCTTTTTACCCTTTGCTTTGGTGATTTATTCATGCCATTTGTGTTGTTTTGGTCTGAGGGCTACGACCTCTTCTCTGAACCCCTTGCCCTTGATCTATCCGTGGCGACGCAGATTTCTCTCATAGTTTCTACTGCTTGTAGTTGGTTTTCATTCCCAGAAATGGTTTTCACGAGCACGCATTACTGCTAGCCAAATTTCTATCTCGAATTCCCATCTAATTTTGTATTTCTGAATTTATTTGATTGCTTATTTATAAGTGATAGTGTGGTGCGTATTTTCCCCTAGGTAGATAGATCTGATCGATATTGACATAGGGAACACATATACATACGGGATTGCTATGGTTTTTATGCTGATAAGAAACAACCATGGATTTGTAAATGTATGGAGAGGTCCTTGTTTCACTGCTATGATTATTCGTCATTGAGATTTGCTATCACATGTATTCTCAGAGGCTTTCTGTGCAGTGAGTTTCTAGACATGAATACTACCAGCAAAGGTCAGCCTGCTTTAGCAAATGTATTCTCAGAAGCTTTGTGTACACTGGGTTTCTAGACATGAATACTAGCAGGAAAGGTCAGCCCGCTTTAGCAACACCAAAAAAAAAGTAATTTCCTTGATGATGCCAACCACTTTTATAGATTAGCTGCAAGCAAAAGCGTCATCAGCCTCATGGCCTTACCAGATAACCGAACGAAAAAGTTTTTGCTTCCTCAGTTTGATGCCTAACATATATTTGTGTCCTCTATTGCTGACATGGTTCCCTGCTCCTTGCTTCTGTCTATCAGATGATTTGGTAAGAAGCGCTATCTACATATGTGGTTTGGTTGATGTTAACCCGGATGATGGTGCAGCAACATTTTGAACATTCTGATGTAACCAACTCGACATATTTTTCAATTTGAACATTCTGATGGAACCAACTCGACATATTTTTCCCAGATCCCCTATTCTTCGGTCCCTACAATGGTGCGCGTGTTTACTCCAATTGCTTCTATTTTCTTAGGAAATTATTGATATCGTATCAGAGTTACAGCAACACGTGAATATATTACTAAACAATTTTTGGGTTGGGTCTTCGTTAGCAACAGAGATTTATGTTACTGATGTGGAGTAGGTATTGCTAGATGTGGTACTGCTTGCATAGAACATGACTAATTAGCCGTATGAAAGTACATGTTGTGTTAGTAAATTTATTGCGGTTTTAGGAGTGGTATGATGCCAGCTTGCAACTAATAAAGAACACGCATGCATGGGAGATTGTTATATGGGATTTGTGACCATCTAACCTGATTTTTTATTTTTGAGACCAACAAAATATCAAAACAATGTCTCAGTCCCAATTTATTTGGAAATGAAGAGAATAACCTTCTTTCGTATTCATTCTTAGCAAATGACTGAATGAGCGCACATCTTTTGTTTAGATGAATAGCAGAGTTAGTGACTAGCATCTTCAGACTGCTTGTTAAATCTGCGTGAATGGGAGTACAATGTATGGCTGGTCCTACTAGGCACTACCATGATGGATTCATTGTGTTGCATTAATTTCTGTTGAGCATCGGTCGAAATCGTATTAATACTGGTTAACAAGATACACTGTAAAAAAAATATTATACCTGTCGGGCTTTTGATCAAAGACAATTATGCATATTTCCAATTGTGGAGCCAGATTATGAGCACGCTAAACTGTCTTGCAAAAGAAGGCTTGGAGGCAATTAAAAAGATCAACGCTCCAATAGTTGTTGTCTCTGTATGTTCAAAATTAGTAATCCAAACGAGCTGTGATCCATATGAATTCATGATATTTTTATTTTTCCTGACTAATGCCAAGACATTGTCCTTGCATGTTTATCCTAGCATAGACTGAGTGCTATGTCTATATGATTATCAAATTAGGTTATTGATCCATATTGATCTGGAAAGTCTTTTCTTCTCAACCAGCTTCTCTCCCTATTATGTAATAAAGATACATAGAGCTTCTGATCTTATGTAACATATTTCTGAAAAGGCGATATTTGGATGGTCGAAATGATAGATTCAACTGCGGTGTTCTGGAGTTGGGCCCATGCGAAATACCAAAACAAAAGGTGAGGTGGTTGGCCAATGTCACGTGTATAATACTATAATGTTCTTTACTTGTCATGCTTATATCCTAATTGAGGGATGTTAACACATTGTCTTATTTTTTGTAGACATCAGGGTTTGGGGTACTACTATCGAGGTACATGCTAATGCCACCAAAGTGTCTATCCTTCACCTGGACACTAGAGGATTTCAGAGTGTTGGAAAATCAAGTGTGTATGATGATAGGATTTCAGATAAATATTGCTTATTCCTTGCTGTGTAGGTGATCCAACATTTATAATTATCTTATTGTGCTCTATCAGTAGATATATTGCTATATTGCTTTCACATTATTTTACCATACATCGTTTTTCTTCTTTGGAGCTGCTAAATTAAAGCAATTCTCCCCCACTCATTTTTCTGTTTATTCTTTGTGTATTATTTCCTCTTTAAACAGAGAACTCCATACGGGTCTACGATGTGCGACAACGGTTTTTCGTTGGGACTATGTGATTTATTTTTAAAAAATTGTTGTCCCCTTTAGACTTTTCGCTCATTTGAAATTCTGCCTCTTTGCAGATTACTTCATTGATTATTAAGGCTGCTACTCTGCGTTGTTTGCTTACGATTATTGTACTGGAAACAATAATTTACAGCTGCGAGTTTAGATGGCGCATCCGATTTGTGAGAATATACGTGCTGGTTAGGGAGCTGCTATACTCAATCTCGTGTTCTCTCTGAGGCAGTACTCAATTCGAGGTATAATACTGACGAGTACCCATACCATGGGTACCCCCATCAGCCCGAGACCGCGAGCGGGCTGACATCCTTCAAAAGCCCAGTTTCGGCAAAGGTCCGTGGATCGCGAAGGTTCAGCCCGGCACCGTTCGGAGCCAGCCCCAGGCGGTCGGCCGACCCCGACCTCCCAAGTCAAGGCGCGTGGTCGGCCAGCTCCACTAGCGCTCGAGGAGCCGAGACCCGCGCTGGTGGGGGGTCGACCGCTCTGCATACGTAACGTCCTCTGGCGTCCGCACCGGGGTAGGCGGTCCCTTCCCGAGAATGTCAGAGGGCGTACCGAGAAGTCAAGCCCCGGTCCCATCGTTACTGACACACCGCGGAGGAGAGTGCCCCCTCCCGAGGCCAAGCTAAGGTCAAACCCAATTAACTACCGGAGCTGACGTTCGTACGGAGCAATGCGTCACTTCGTCAGCACGACCGAAGACTCCCTGCCGTAGGGCTACCAACCCGGCATGGAGATAGTCGGAGCCCGGCCGGATGACGAGACGGAAGACCAGACTCCAAGGCATACAGTACCCCCTCCTTTTTCTCTCCAAACTCCCATTGTAACCTGCCGCCTCCGGATATATAAGGAGAGGCAGGGCTCCGGGGAGAAGAGGAGACCGATCAAGCAAAAGAACTCGCTGAGTGCAAGGGAGATCGATCGAACCCCTTGTCTCGCCTGTAACCTTCGGATCATCTCTCGAATACCATACACCCCAACAACACGAACTGGAGTAGGGACGTTCAGCCCGAACCAGTATAAAACACCTGGCTTCCTAAGTCGACCATTCGGGGAGAGGGAGCGCGCGACCCCCTCCGACCATAAATTCGTATTACCGGTGCATGAAACACCGACAAATACATTCGTAAATTTTTTCCCTTAATGAAACTTGTTGGGTGATAGCCCAAAAACTTATGCTCTTTAGAATTTTTTTATATAGCATAGCTTTTGTGTTTTCCTTTTCCAGTTTAGTATTTTACTTATACTACAGAAAGATAATATGTCAGGTTTGCAGCATTTTCTCTCTATAATCATATTCAATGATCTTTTTCCTATCCTAAATGTATCCTTGTTGGCATATCTATCCTATCCTTATTTGGATACCATTGTACATTATTTATGTTTAGCCCGATTTATTTCAATAGACATTAATAAGAACATAAATTTTTACCAAAAATTAGCTTCATCCATCCTAACACCTGTGAGACAAAAACAAGCCAATTCCTTACTAAAAACAATAGGGCCATGAGTAAAGTATGTTTCTACATATGTGCATATTCCAGTATACCCCTACCCTACTATTTCCAAACTAAACAAATTCCAAACTTCCAACTCATACCACTCATTTCTTTATAAAAGAACACAATGTAGTCATTTCTTTATAAAAAAACACCATGCTACAGATATAAACCTATACTTAAGATATGTTACGCTAGAAATTGCTAACAAAAAACGAAACCTCCAAACAAATCCTACCCAACTTTCAATCATTCTTACCCCTCTTTTGATAAAAACATACCAAAATTACTATGCACATTGCCTGCCTCTAAAAATATCTTCTAAATTTTTTAGAAATAAAGTTACCGTTACATTCCAGCAACATCATATCACAATGCCAAATAAAAAACTCTAGCTCATTACCTCATCTCATACGTTACTATATTATTTGTAAATGCTAACTTACGCGGCGTGCCGCCGCGTAAATCGAAGCCAAGAAGGAGCGAAGGCGATCCAGGTGCGATTACGATTGCAATTACGATTTCTAACTCTACCAAAAGAATGCATTTGCCAAAAGAGTGCATAGCCAGACAAACTGTCTACCTACACTAAAATATACAATTTTTAACTCTACCAAAAGAATGAATTTGCCCCAATTGAGAGCAATATGTGCCAGAGGTAGCACGCCTGTGAGATACAAATTTGAGGTTTCGGGTAAACTATACCCAAATTTTCAAATTTCGGTTACACGTTTAACGAATTTTCAAATTTCAGTTAATAATAAACATATGTATGTGCGTTATATATAAAAAAAAGTAACATGGATGTGTGCACACTTGATCAGGTAGCACATACAAGAACTTAATTAGCATCTCATTATTGAGAGACAATGATTAGAAATAACCCATTGTATGAGGTATATTTAATACTGGCTTTTGTTTGGGTGATTGTGCTAAGAGACACCCTTGGGCTCTCCTTTGAACATGCCCAATAAAGCTTATAGTATCAAAGTTGGATAATGTTGTGGTTATGACCACCTGTGTGTGTCTTTTGTGGGTTCTTTCCTTCCTTTTTATAGGAGGGGAACATGGGGGATCCATCCCTTCGTGCGCGTCCCATTTTACTCTTCCCGACCGGCCCCGACAGGATCTTGTCGTCTTCTTCTTCTCTTTTTGCTGGGTGTCAGATTTATTTAATGGTGTTGTCGGGTGTGTCCTTGTGGATTGCGAGGGTGCGTTCCTCCGTTGCCTCTGCCGCTACCTTTGCTTCGCTCCGCATTGTAGGTTCGTCCGAAGCAATGCCTCGTTTGCTTAGCTCAGCTTCGGATAAAACATGGGCCATGCTTCATTCACCCGATGGCTCGGGATATGATGGGCTAGACTTTGTAACTGAACCACTACAATAGCCCCGCATGGCTGTGGATTGATTTCATCTTTTCCTCAGCAATGACATTCGAGGCCCAAATATTATCCATTGGCTGTTCGGGTGTATGAAGGAGGGCCATCTTTTACGGTTTACAGAAGACAAGCGGTTTCCTTTTGGCTGAAGATAAGGATAGTAGTGGGGGGAGGTTCCATAGAGCTTATTCCACTACTGGCATTTTTGGCTCCTCCTGACTCCATCCTCTTCTTCATCTTCGTAAGCTTTTTCCCTCCAATGGGTCCTCGACGCGCCCCTCGAGCGAAATTGGTTTTAAGCGAGAGGGACGCCGGAGCTTTGTCCCCTTCCACTGGGGCGCTCTGTTTTGACTTCCGTGAGCTAGATCTTATGGCCCGAACCCGGCATAACCCGCATATCCATGCGTTCCCCTGGCGCGGATGAAGTTCCCCGTCCCCGAGCCACGGAGGCTGTCGTGTTCGCCGCCTTCTTAGAAGCCGGACTTCGATTCCCTGCTTCCCCTCTAGTGGGATCTATATTGCGGGCCTTTCAAGCGGAGCTTTCGCAACTCACTCCGAATGCTATTGTCCTGATGGCGGTGTTAGATTGGGCATTTCGAGCGGTGGATTCAGATTGATCGCCGTTTGTTTTCTCCGATAGAGGACGCATTTTGGCAACCTAAATTTCACCGGGTTGGGGAGGAGGACCACCGATCTTGCTTCGGCTCCTTAAACTTTCAGACGAAAAGATCTTTGGCCAAAGAGATCCTCGTGGCGCCGCTAAAGGTAAATGGGAGTCGGGTTGGATGCACCTGGTACTACCAGGAGCTAGACGGCTCGGACTCCCCTTCGCACTTCCTTGGGGCTTGTGAGGACTATCCGCTCGCCGAATTGGGACGCAATCTGCAGAAGAGGCCCGATCGCTCGATTTCGAGGGCCCTTCGACATCAAAGCTCTATCTGCGACTTGGTGGAGGAATATTGTTTGTGTCGCATCGATCCTCCGGCAAGGAACCCATGATTACTTTGGATTGGTCCCCTGGAGGAGATATCTCCGTGGTCCGACCGAGGATGCAAGACTTAGAGGCGCGAGGCTGCGGAAAAATTGGCTCGCAGACTCACGGAGTCCGTGCAAGACGGCCGAATATGAGGCTGCTATGAGTGCCATTGGGGCCAGGCGATGCCCTCGCCGGCCCGAATGGGGACTTAGTCGCTCCTCATCCCGGAGGATCGTGAGTTCCCCTCGTCCTTGGCCAGCGAGGCCCGATTCGTCTTGCTCCGCCTCAGGCCACCAATGCTTCCGGGAAGTGGAGGCTCGAAGGCGATGGCGATGAGGAGGCGGATCGAATGAGGAGTCGATGATGAAGGTGATTCCTCTGAATCGGTTGCCGCCACATCTCTGTCCCCGCCGGCTCCATCTGATCTGATTTGCAACACGGGACTTTCTGGAGCATTGCCGGCGATCGAGGAGAGCAAATCCCCTGGGACACCTCTTGCTTCGGATTCTCCGCCCGGCCGTGGGGCTACGACTGGGTTACATTCTTTGGGTGGGGCTGAGCCTCTCGCCCCTTCCCGGACCCCGGTCTCTGTCTCAAAGCAGGATTGCACTGAGACCGCCCCGCCCCGCTTTAAATCGGACACAACACTTCGGTCCCTGTTCCCACTCCGTCGGCGAGTAGGCAAGGCGGCGAGGGCAATCTCCTGGGTACTCTTTCTTGGCCATCCCTGGCGTCGATCTTGTTGACTTGGCAGGCGATGATGAAGGTGATACTTCGGTTATGGAGGATGCACTGGGATCGCCCGGGAACGTGGCTGACGTGGCAGCGGAGGGAATTTGCGTTCCTTCGGGCGGATTGCTGAAGCCGTCGGTTTTTGAAGCTCGCGACCTTCAGTTAAACATTTCTACTCCCGATACCCCCGTAGGGGCAGAAGGTCTTACTCCCGATACTTTTCCCGCCAGCTCATTAGGGTATGATGTCTCTCTAGGGCTTGACGAAGCTGGTGCAGGGGGTGATAACGCGGAGGCGGGGAAAACTTTAGAGCCATCAGAACAGGACCGGGGCAAGACGCCTCCGATTCCTTTGGCTCACATGAAGGAAGGGGGTATAATCCCGCATGAAGCTGCCCCCAGAGGCTCCTTCCTCCGGCGGAGGGCTTTATCCTCGCGTCGAGCGGCCCCTGAGGCAGCTGCAGTTCCTCCTTCGTCGAGTTCGACTGTCAAACTTTGTGGCTTCAGATTTTGAAGGAGGGACAGTGCAGACCCACCCTGAAGAAAATGCGTGCCGCCTTTTCTCCTTATAGTAAATCCATAAATTTATTTGGGGAAGTGAACGATCTTGCCCTTTGCGAAATGTCGATGGATCATCATCTTAAGGTGTTTATTTATTTCCGTTGTTCTCGTTTGTCTCTGTATTCCTACTAGCTGCTTCTTCACCCCGTGATGTCTCTTTTACAGGGGGCTGTCGTGGCTTCGGAAATGGTTCGTCGCTTTCGGGCATATTTTGATAAATTCAACGAAGGGGTTCAGTATTGCGAGGCGGCTAAGAAACGAGTAGAAGAGCTGGAAACGGAGAAGGCCCATTTGTCAGAGGCGCTCATGATTCTAGTGAGTCCTTGGCTAGGGCCCAAGTCGAGGCGGCACAAAGCCAAGACTTGGCGGCGAAAAATGTCGAACTTGAAGGGGCTATCTCCATGATGAGGAGCCGCTTGGCCGAAGAAGAACGGGCTCGCTTAGCAGCCGAACGGAATGAGAAAAAGAAGGAAGATCGTATAGAAGAGCTGAAGGGCCTCTTAACTGTGGCGGATGAGGCCAAGAATATGCTGAAGAAGCAAGCAGAGGAGTTTCCTTCCCAGCTCGCGACGGCGCCGGCTTCAGATGCACCTCATAGCGCTCGACGTGAGAGAGAGTTATGAAACGATCCGGAAGGAAATGGATTCCATCGCTTCCCTTGATTCATGAAGCGGCCCAAGCCTTTTTGCAACAGCTTCCTCGATTTGGCATCGGCGCGCCTCCGAGCCGTATTCCCCTTCTCACTGGAAGCTATTTCTTTTCTCCACGAAGTCTACTAAAATTTTTGGGGACTCGGCGTTAACCTTCGGGGACTACTGCGCGAGGCTAGGCTCTGTGAGGACTGCTCAGTTATTGGAGGCGAAGGGATGCACACATGTTCGCGAACATTTTGGTTCTTCCTCCGCTTCTGTATCTTCGCCGATTTGGTGACCTCCTTCCCTCCGTGAAGCCCTCATTTCTTTGCTTCCGGTTGTCCTCGAGCTTTATGTCGATTTACGGAGGCGACATGGCGATAATGTTATGGCGAAGGAATCGGTGCGTCGTGCTCGGGCCGATGGTCGAGTTAAGCGAAGGAGCGGAAAAACCGCCGTCCACTTAGTTTGCCTGCTTCTTGCATTATCGCTAACTTTGGAAATGTAAACGCTTCGAATTATCGTGTTGCATTTATTTCAGACTTTCCGCCTTATCGTCTCTTCGGCTTCCTGGGTTGACATTTACTGCAATTCCTCGAACTTTGTTGCTTCCGTAGTGTATATACGCATGACGATTGTACCATTTGGGGTCCCCTCGAGCACCCTTTCTCTCCCTGCATACTTTGTTCATCTTAGCGCCCAACATTCCGAGATGGACGGCCAAGCTCCACCCCCTGCCGTCGTCGACGACCTCCCCTTAGTTTTCAACTCGGGCGAGGCTCCGCCACCCCCACCGGCGGTGGTCAACGAAGAAGATGAACTCTGGATGGAATACGATTTGGCCCTGGAGGAGCTGGCGCGGGAGGAGGCCATCGCTCGTGATATTTCAAGCGTTCACCTTCTAGTGGCGGCGTTCCCGCAGCTCTACGAGGTGACGGATGCTCTTGTTGCGGCAGTACACCGTGCGCTGTGAGTAGTATTGGTCGTATGTGTAATGGACCCTGTTTCCGGTGGCACCGATATATATATATAAAAAGAATATCATTTTCTGCACTGCTTCTTTTATCTCTTTTTGCCGTTCCTGCTTCATTCTCGAGACTGGGATCAGCAACGTGATCGCCCATGTTGATCTGTATATATATATGTATATACTTATACATACATATTTTTTGAAGCTTGTCGTGTCGCATTGTTCGAGCGGTTGTTACTGTCTAAGGATCTGAGGGTCTCGATTACCCATGGAATAGGACGGGGTCATGGTCGCCGGCCTATTTTGAGGTTTTTCAGGACTTTTAGCCGTAGGCTTGAAGGGCGAACCTCGGGCTCCTTGGAAAGATGAAGCAAAGTATAAGCCTAACTTATCGCGTGTCAAATTCCTCGGGCCGAGCCCGGGCCGTAAGATCCCATTGGGGAGGGTTATGCTTGCACCTAACTTCTCCGTTCGTCTTTGACCGTAGCCCAGAGCATTTAGGACGAGTGGACAGGTGGGCGATTAACTTTATTCTACATCCATAAATTCCTACCCGACTGAGGTGCGATCCCGGAGCGGAGGAGCGAGGTCTTTGGTAGGCTCCTACCGGCCGAGGTCATGCGGGTCTCCGGAGCGAGGGAACGGGTGGGCTTTGGCCCGACCAAGCGTTCGTAGGCTCCTACCGCGCGGCTGCGGGTCTCGGGCGAGGAGCAGGTGGGCTTTGGCCCGACCAGCGTTCAGAGGCTCCTACCCTGCGAGGTCGGGTCTCCTGAGCGAGGAACGGGTGGGCTTTGGCCCGACTGCGTTCAGAGGCTCCTACCCGGCGAGGTCATGGTCTCCTGAGCGAGGAACGGTGGGCTTTGGCCCGACTGCGTCAGAGGGCTCCTACCCGCGCGAGGTCAAGCGGGTCTCCTGAGCGAGGAACGGGTGGGCTTTGGCCCGACTGCGTTGCTCAGAGGCTCCTACCCGGCGCGAGGCTGGGTCTCCTGAGCGAGGAACGGGTGGGCTTTGGCCCGACCAGCGTTCGTAGGCTCCTACCCTGGCCGAGGTCATGGTCTCCTGAGCGAGGAACGGGTGGGCTTTGGCCCGACTGTTACTCAGAGGCTCCTACCCTGCCGCGAGGTGCGGGTCTTGAGCGAGGAACGGGTGGGCTTTGGCCCGACCAAGCGTTAAATAGGATCCTGAGTGATGTCGTGAAACCTTTGCTTGAGGGAGACTTTTTCTTCTTTATTGATGGAGACACGATTTTATACACACGCACTCACATTACGTAAAAAGTAACTACGGGTAGAACCTTTTAGCGTCCGTATTCCAAGTTCTCGGCACCTCCTTGCCTTGCAGCGTAACGAGCTTATCGCCCCTTTTGTCGTGGATTCTTGGATAATATACGGTCCTTCCCACGTTGTTTCCAGCTTGGCAAAGGTGGTGCCGCTTTCTTTAGCACCATGTCTCAGGGGCTAGGCTCCGCTTCAACCTTCTTGTTGAAACTCGGGTTGAGGCTTTCGCGTATGCTTGTATGGTGTTCGGGGCTTGAAGTTTCGTTTCTTCCCTCAAGTCGCAAGTATCCTCTATATCTTCTTGTCTTTGGAGCTTTAATCACGCGGAGCGACTTGGCTTGTATCTCTGCGGAAACGGCTTCTTCTCCAAATACAAGTCGAAATGGAGAGAATTTAATGCGCTTGAGGTCGATGTCCGAAGGGCCCATAAAACATTAGGGAGCTCGTCCGCCACGAACCCTTGGCCGAATCGTGGAGTCTTTTTTAATGCCGTCGAGGATCAACCCATTTGCTCTTTCAACGGCCCGTTCATTGTGGATGTCCAATCAAGCAAAAGCGATTTCTATCCCGATACCCTCGCGGTACTCCTTGAACCTCCGTGGAGTCGAATTGAGACCCGTTGTGAACGATCCAAAAGGGACCCGTGCACTGCATATGATTGTTTTCCACGAAATTTTCTGTCGCCTCGGTAGTGATTTTCGACACCGCTCGCTTGATCCACCTAGAGAAATAGTCAATTGCGGCGATCACGCAGGCGGAGACTCGCTCGGGCTTTGGGCAATGCTCCCACTATGTCCATTCCCCACTTGGCGAAGAGGCAGATTAGCGGTATCGGGTGCGATTCATTTGGGGGTGCCTTCTTACGCCTCGACATCCACGGCATGCGTGGCAATCTTTGGACCACCTCTTCGCGTCTTTTAATGCCGAAGGCCAATAAAGTCCCATCAGGAAGACCTTTCAAATGAGGCTTAGGGGCTTGGTGTGCTCCACAGGTCCCCTGGTGCGCCTCTTGTAGGGCTTGTATCCCCTCTTCGCGTGAAATGCAACGAAGCCATGGAGCGCAGAGTCCATTACGGAAGAGCAACCCTTCTATTATGGCATATTTCTTTGCTCGCCTTTCCACACGCCTTGAAGATGCCTCATCATGAGGTAGCTTCCCTGTAAGAAGGTAATCGTACACTTCGCTTCTCCAGTCCTCGACCCTCGTTCTAGTGACTACATTCACATGCGAAGAAACTGAGGCGGCTTGGAGTTCTTCGAAGAAAACCGTGGGTGGTAGGGTCCCTCCGTTTGCAGCGATCTTTGCCAATTCATCTGCTCTTGTATTCTGAGTTCTCGGAATAGCGAGGACAGTGAAACCCTCGAAGCCTTTTTCCAGTGCGCGAACTGCTTCCACATACTTTTGGAGTTGCTCGTCCTTTACCTGATATTCTTTGGAGATTTGTCCTTGGACCAACTTTGAGTCAGTCTGCAAGATGGCTCTTCTTGCCCCCATGGTTTTTGCCTTTCGTAGCCCCAGCAACAATGCTTCATATTCCGCCATGTTGTTAGTCGAGGGAAACTGAAGTCTCGCCGCGAACTCAGCCAGCTCCCCCCCCGGGGCTTTCACGATCGCTGCAATCCCAGCTCCTTTTACTCCCCATGATCCATCCGAATTGATGGTCCATACCGTCGGAATCCTCCCCTCTTCGGAGGTCGGCGACGTCCATTCTACCACGAAGTCGGCCAAAACTTGACTCTTGATGGCAGTGCGCGGGATTATCCCCAACTCAAAAGATGCTAGTTCGACCGCCCATTTCTTTGCGCCCGTGCTCTCCCTATTGGTCAACATCGAGCCGAGGGGATATGCGGTTGGTACTTTGATACTGTGGGCTTGGAAATAATGGCGGAGCTTCCGGGATGCCATTAGCAACGCGTACATCAACTTCTCCATTTCCGTGTATCGCAACCTCGCCCCTCGGCGCCTCGGAGGCGAAGTATATTGGTTCTTTGCTGCGCCTTCTTGGTTGCACCAATCTCGCACTCACACGGTAGGGGCTTGTCAGCTAAATACAATAAAAGCTCCTCGCCTTGCTTGGGCTTCGTAAGGTTGGCACTTCCATAAGACTTTGCTTCAATTTGTCGAAGGCGAGCTGGCATTCCTCTGTCCAAGCGAAGGTGCCGCTGTGTCGCAGTGCTTTGAAGATGGGTAGACTCTGCTCCGCGGACTTAGGGAGGAAGCGGTTGAGGCGGCAAGCCTTCACGCTAATCGTTGTACTTCTTTCACATTCTGGCGGGGCCATGTCTTGGATAGCTCTTATCTTCTCGGGGTTCCGATGCCTAGTTGCGACACCAGGAATCCCAAAGAATTTTCCGCATCTATTCCAAAGACGCACTTGTTCGGGTTGAGCTTCATCCTTTCGGCTCTTAGGTCGTTGAAAGTCTCCCCGAGGTCGGCTAAATGGCCTTCCTTCTTCTCGCTTTTAACGATGATATCATCGGCGTAAGCTTCCACGTTCCTTCCTAATTGGTCCACGAAAACCTTGGCGATAAGGCGTGCGAAGGTAGCACCTGCATTTTAAGACCAAGCGGCATCCGAACAAAACAATAAGTGCCAAAGGGGTGATGAACGCCGTCTTATCCTCGTCCTCCTTCCGCATGTAAATTTGGTGATACCGGAATAAGCATCAAGGAAGCTCATCCTTTCGACCGGAGGTTGAGTCAACGAGTTGATCGATGCGGGGAGGGAAGTCATCTTTAGGGCACGCCTTGTTGAGGTCGGTGAAGTCGATACACATCCTCCAAGCCCCTACCGGGCTTTTTGACCAGGACCACATTGGCCAACCAATCCGTATGGATTGCCTCCGTCTGATTCGGCTTGGAGGAGCTTCACCACCTCGGCCTTGGCCGCGGCTGCCTCTCGGTGGAAAGCTTTGAGCTTCGCTTCTTTGGTTTGACACTCTCATTTGGTTGCCAAGGCGTGCTCGGCCGGTCTCCCTTTTAACCCCGGAAGGTCCTCAGGTCCCCATGCGAATCTTGTCTCGTATTCTGGAGAAGCTGCATTAAGTGTTTTTCTTCGCCGGGGTGAGGGTGGCGGCCCGAGTTATAGTCCTCTCTCCTCCTGGGTGGAGGGGCACTCGTCTTGTTTCACCACAGGGTTGCGGTTTGAGGAGCCATTTCCCGAGGCATTGTTGTTAGGTCTGCTTTCGGTGGTATGAACATACCCAACCCGCGAAGGATTTTCCATGTCTATTTTCCTGGCGAGGGCTTGGTCTCCTTTGACCGTGATAACGCCACTTCCGACGGGATCTTCATACATAGGAATCCGTGGTGGATAAGCTGCTGCCATGGCCGTCGGCCGATCCCCGACCAGAGGATGGCGTTATCTTTGGAAGGGTATATCCACTACGTCGAATGTGACTAGGTTGGATATTTGACTTTGTGACGTCGCGAAGATGACCTCGGCTCCACTTGTCCGAGGGTGTTAAGCGTGTGGCCCCCAAAGCCCACCAATGGTACCTCCGACTTCTTGATCGATCGCGGGTATCATCAATTGTCGAAAAAGCCTCCGCCGAGAGAATGTCCATGACACTCCCCATCAATCAACACTCGACGAACTTCGCTTTCGGCGATGATTGCCGTTACGACCAGAGAGTCTTGATGTGGGAAATGCACTCCATTGCATCTTCTTGTGTAAAAATGATTGGTTCAAATTCCTTCGGAGCGGGCCGACGGGGCTGAGACCTCGTGGTTAATTTGCCTTGCGTAAGCCTTCCTTTGTCTTTCGGCGAGAGGTGTGAGGATGACCCCGGCGATAACATTAATTACGCGTCGGGCTGATTTACCCCGGGAAGGGAGGAGGAGGGCGGTGCTCGGCCGGGGCGATCACCTTTGTGGGGTGAATACCAGCGTACCTTCGCTTTCTTTGAAGCGGCGATAGCCTTCAATTACCTTACAATGTGCGGTGTCATGTGTGTTGTTGTCGCCATGATATTCACAGTATACCCTTTTGGCTTTGCTCCTCCTGCTGTCCAAACAGATTCCTCCCTTTGGCCTCCTCGCTCCCTTTGGTGAACTCCATTTTCTTGTCCTCCAAACCTTCCCTGATTCGCCAGATTTTCCACATAGTGAATCCTCCTTCCCTTGTCTCTTCTGGTTGGTTCTGCGCGTCGTTCATTCGCCGCGGCCCTCAGGGGAGGATCTGTCCTCCGGTCCCTCTTGCGTGGGGTCATCTCTTACATTTCTCATGATGGCCGCCCTCCCTCAGGAGATGATCTTCCTCTGCCTGGCGTATTCCCTCATCTTTGCGAACGGCTCTTCCACGAGGCGTACTTCCTTGCGTGCAAGTCTCTCCGCCAACGGCCCCCTTCGTAACGTTGATTATGGTTGTGTCGCTAACCCCTCGAACTTGGCATTTGACTCGAGAAAATCGCTGGAAATAGCTCTTTAGGGTTTCGCCTTCACGTTGTTTAATTGCAAACAGGTCGCTTTCCTCTTTAATCCCGTCAACGTTGCCTTGAAAATTGCCTTCAAGTTTTGCACGGAGCTGAGGCCAGGTGGTGATAGAATTTGGCTCCAAGGAAGAATACCAGGATAAGGCTATCCCCTCCAATGCCAATAGCAATCCTTTGGCTTTGATATCGTCATCACCTCGTGACTTCCATGGCCGTATCATAGACACGGAGAAATTCTCTTGGGTTGGTTTTGCCATCATACGGTTTCTTGTGGGGAGTTTGAAGCTTCCTGGTGAGGGCCACCTTTTTGTTCGAAGCCTGACGCTGAGAGGGTTCAAATCGCTTTCTTCCCTTTCCGTTCTCATGTACGTTGGAGAAGATACCTCCCGGCTTGGGCTGTAATCTTGAGATTCCTCACATCTCCATTCTTGTTGTTCTGCAAGCGTTTTACTTGACCATAAGCCTTCGTTGGCCTCCATCGTGCCTTTGTATGTTAGGGTCGATCGCCTCTTGACTCCGGTCCCCCTTGAAGCCCCCTTTCCGCCCTTTTCCGACTTGGCGGCGGTGGGGGTTGAAGCCTCTGCTATGTCTCCTCCCATGGTCGAGCGTGTACACTGCAGTTGGGGGCGCCGTTTGAAGCGCGCTTGCGCGCCGTCGCCGAGTTTGAGGAGGTGGCGCCTGGAGCTTCCCTTGTTGTTCTTTGAGGCCAAACGCGATCCTCCTCGTTTAGAAGTCCGCGCGATTGACTTAGTGGATCGTCTGGATCAGCTCGCTCCGGCCGTTATCGTTGCTCCGTCGTCGGCGTCCTTAGACGCCTCTGCTCCCTTCTTTGGTGGCATGGTTTTTGGAAATCGTGTTAAATGCGTCTAGGCCCGGTGAGCTTCACGTTCTTCCTCTCCCCACTGACGGCGCCCGGTGTTGTGGTTATGACCACCTGTGTGTGTCTTTTGTGGGTTCTTTCCTTCCTTTTTATAGGAGGGGAACATGGGGGATCCATCCTTCGTGCGCGTCCATTTTACTCTTCCCGACCGGCCCGGCCAGCGGGATCTTGTCGTCTTCTTCTTCTCTTTTTGCTGGGTGTCAGATTTATTTAATGGTGTTGTCGGGTGTGTCCTTGTGGATTGCGAGGGTGCGTTCCTCCGTTGCCTCTGCCGCTACCTTTGCTTCGCTCCGCATTGTAGGTTCGTCCGAAGCAATGCCTCGTTTGCTTAGCTCAGCTTCGGATAAAACATGGGCCATGCTTCATTCACCCGATGGCTCGGGATATGATGGGCTAGACTTTGTAACTGAACCACTACAGATAACGAAATCAGCTACACTATTATACTTCTTGTTTGTTAGAGCATGGGCATTCTCTATCGTTCTTTAATAAAATCCTTCAGCTTCACCACTCCTGTGAATAAGATTTCATACCAGAGTGCTTAACTCGCTATCTAAAAAACCCACCTACTTACCATGATATATTAATTTTGATATTATTATCATTAACTGTATCACTACTGATATTCGCCTACTATCAAATACTACCTATGGATTTCTGCAATGAGAGCACTGGATTCAAATGAATACATTAATATTGTTAATCCATGGGTAATTAATATTCCCCATTCGATCCATCCCTTTAACTGGATTCTTGATAAGTGTTATGTACCAGCTTCGCTGCATTTTTCCCCTTCGATTGAAAACCATAAAATTTGATTTTACGTTCCTAAAATATTTCATTCTTGATCTCTATCAAACGAACAATATTATTAACGGCGTGGTATACTGCTCGATGTGAAGCTAACCATGCTCTCATGGATGTTACAGGCTCAGGGAGCTTCATACGCTCAAGGGGCATGTGGAGTCGGTTGTCAAGCTGAAGGGCCTCAACATCGAGACCATTCAACAGTCTTACACTGTGTGATCTGGCCTGTCCAGAAGAAGGCTAGGGAAATTTTTCAACGTTTGCCACCGACGAATGTGAATTTGATGGGTGGCTTGGCTTTTCTTCTTTGCCTTAAACTCCCTTACTACAATCATCTACGCGTACTTGAAACGGAATTTGCTCACCCTGAGTGCTTGAAGGGGAGCACAATGGCATTGCCATGCATTTTGCTCATTTCCTGATATGCATGTTTTCAGAAAGGTTATGTTTTCTGCTTGTGGGGGCAAGACCGTGGGCATCACTCATGTAGCTGGGTTAGCATGTGATCTTCAATCAATGCACGGCGGTGAGATACTTCCTGGGATCTGCTTTCAGATCTATAGATATTTCAGCACAGGTCGGTTACGTCTCTAGGTTTTTTTTTTGCCACTAATTTTTGTTTGTTAATTTCTATTCTTGTGGTCGATAGAGTTGTAATTTGTTTATCGAAATCCGAAGAAATCTCATGCCTTGCTGTCTTGCTTTCATGTCAAAGGCGTTTATTGGTCTATAAAATATCATTTTTTTTCATACTTCCATTTAAGATATCTCACAGTTTTTGAACTCTACATTCTCTGTCTATATGCCAATGTGATCATTAACCATAGATGTGATACAAGTGTGATGCTGTTGTTAAAATTGTTAGGAAACTCTGTTTCCTATCTCTTATGGACTCTTCCTTATCTCTAGCAGAACCGCTATATATAGGAGGCAGGGGCTACCCCTTTGTACACACAAGTAATGAGAATAATAAAGCAGAGCAGTTCCTCCTCATATTGTGTCTCTCTCCCTCTCTCTCTCTCTCTATTCTCCAGTTTAGATCTATTAGGCAACCACGGACTATTCGATAGCGAGGTTGTCTAACACGTTATCAGCATGAAGCTCTACCGGAGAAAGATTGAAAGGTGAGAAAAAGACAAGAAGTGAAGGATCGTCGACAACGACGAACGACTACTACCGGCGATTGATCGCCCGATCCGATCTGCAATCAACTCGCCATCAAGCCGGCATCCACTCGGATTGCCGAAAGAAAAAGTCCTCCGCGACTCTATCCTACGCGATAGCCTACCGAAGAATAGATTGGAAAGGTGAGGAGCAGAAGATTGAATCTAATAGCTCGTTCAATTCTTTTACGCCAAGATCTATGTGGCACGAAGCTACGAGTTCGCGTGTTTCTCTAGTACATAGTATGAATGCATCTAATCGTGGCACGAAGCTACGAGTTCGCGGTGTTTCTCTAGTACATAGTATGAATGCATCTAATCGTGGCATGAAGCTACGAGTATGCATCTAATCTACGCATCTAAGTACCGTGTTCTTCAACGTGGCACGAAGCTACAAGTTCACAACAACTTTCGCAGATCGTAGCATGAAGCTACAGATCGCTATAGTACATCGGCACGAAGCCCTATCACGAAGCAACAGTACGTGGGCACGAAGCCATCACATACCCCGGATGCCCAGAAGGCACCTCACCGGATCTGGCCAGAACCGCCCATCGCCACGCCCGTAGGCGTCACCGCGCCTGGAGCCGCCCATCGCCGCTGGCTGCGTCATGGCCTCGCAGACTGCTGCTGTATATGCGCTATGCATGCGTGTTTGCATCATCACGAACTAGTGCATACATGATCGAGATTCAAGAAGAATCAAGGCATCTGATACGCACTGTGCATGCATGCTCTTTCCTGGATGCAACCGAATTGCCTCATGCATGCATGTGGGTGGATGTGAGGAATTGAAGGACATGCATGTTTGCTTGCATTGCATGCAGCCGTAGCATGCGGCCATGCAACCGAAGCGGCCGCCGACGCACGGCATGCAGCCACCGGCCTCGGCTCATGGCCGTCGCCCGGCCGCCTCGCGCCCGGCTCGAGCCGCCGTCGCTCTGAGGCCTATAGCCGCTACTCCTGCGCCCTGCGCCGCACCCACCACCGGCTCTGTGGCCATTGCTCCGCCATTGAAGTAACGCGTCTTAAGATCGAACGTGGCTAGGCTGGAACCCTAGCCGTCGGTTACTAATGATTGTGTTTGGGCTGTTTGGACCACTTGGGCCGGCCTAGATCACAAATAATTATTTGGGTCACTGAGAAAATGACATTTGTGCCCCTTTGTTTTCAATAAATCTAGAAAGCAGTAAATGAATTTAGAAAATTGTTATTAAACTAGAAAATTGGATATCTGGATATGTGGACTTCCGAAAATTTTTGAAAATTATTGGAAGCTCCAAACCCTGGGTTTTATTTTCTAGATGTTAGCCATGTTTAATATGTGGTAAATTATTTTCTATTACACAAGCAATTCTGAAAATTGCTTGGAAATTAGCAGAAATTATGAAAAGTGCTAGGAAAATTCCAGAATATTTCATACAACATTTTATGAGAACCTGAGTGTTTGGGATTTGATTTTGGTAATGAATAAACAGACATGAGACAATTGGTGTCTAGAAAAACACACATGAGGCTTGGTTCTTTAATTGGCACCCGGAAACGGGAAGTGCTCCCTCCCTCATGTGAGCCCTAGGGGCAGGTTGACCTGGCCAAGAGTCGAATTGACGGAGATATTCGTTATCTGTTTTCGCTCCCAACCAACGAGAGTTACATAAGTTGTAATTAGCATTACACCGCATTTAATTTATGTTGGAATTTATTTTCTGTTATCAAGTAATGATGAAAAATTACCTTAATATAATTCATTGGAAATTCAAGCATGCCGCACGAAGCGGCTACCGTCGCGCCAAGAAGGCCGACGTGCATGGAACTGACAGCGCCGCACGCATGAAGCCGCGCTATGCCGGATCGCCGGGCCGATCGCCGGCCGATCGTGCACACAAAGCCGATCGCGATGAATCGATCGCTGCCTGACGGGCCGATCACGCGCATGAAAACGGTCGCATGAAGTCGATCATACATATGAATCCGATCGCATGCACGGCCGATCGTGCACATGAAACAGATCGCACGAAGTCGATCATGCACATGAATCCGATGGCATACATGAAGTCGATCGCGCGCATAAATCGATCGCATGCACGGCCGATCACATACATGCACGGTCAGTATTTATGAATCTTTATGAATATTTATGAATCATGTATATATGAATCTTGCATTTATGAATCCCGTAATTATGAATCTTGTATTTATGAATCTTGTAATTATTGTTTTCTTTTAGTTTCTTGGAAATTCATGAGAATTTGTTTTATGCATTTATGAATTTTTGCAACCACTATCTATTAGATTACACGAAGTAATCTAAAGAAAGAATATTGTGAATATGCAAATACAGCATTGTCAAACGTGAGTTTGAAGAAGCCCGACCCAGAATGGACGAGAACTATCTCACATGGGCATCAAATTTGAAGATCATGCTTGCGAGCAAGAAACTCCAAATGTGGCTTAGGGTCCTCGTAGGGCCGACAACCTAATGCCGAGCAAAATGATCAAACTTTGCCATTTCTCGGACATCACCTTTCAGCCACTCGAAGAATGAATACATGGCCGAGGTGAGTGTACTTGAGTTATAAACTGCACTTGAAGCGGTTCGAGAAGCTCAAGTCCACCATCTTGCTCTAAGCACAGCAAGATTGAATTCGCCTGAAATTTTGCAGACTACAGAACAGTGGTTGTTAATGAATTTTGAATAATGAATTGTAAGCTCTCGAAGAGCATACATTTTCTTTTCTCATGAATAGAATTGCAATTTATTCTTTATTCCAGTATTCTATATTTGCAAGTAATGTTTTTGAATTACTTTGCCACTGTATGATTAGAATTATATTTCTTTTCATTGAGAAATTGTGTAGCGCCCAAATAGAGGAGATATGCATTGTTGATAGTAGGCAAAGCTAATACCATTTTAAAAGAGTCGAAATACTTCCAGACGATCACGAAGAACGCTGGAAGGATTACGAAAATCGCAGGAAGCGATACGCATATAATAGGCTCTGGAAAAGCCACAATTATATTGCCAATGGGTACAACTTTGGTAATTGAAGAAGCCCTTTTGTACCCTGAATCAACACGCACTCTCTTAAGTTTTCAATGATATCCGCGCCAATAGGTTTCACGTAGAAACCAATGAAGAAAATGACAAAGAGCATTTGTGCACTGTGAAGCACGCGGAATATGGAAAAAAAATGGTATTAGAAAAATATCCCTCATATGAATCTTGGTTGTACTACACGAGAATCAATACACACGCAGTGTATATTTCTTTAGAAGCTCTGAATTATTTTCCTTTAAGGCATTGTATATTTAGGTCATCTTGGTCTTAGAATGATGAGAAATATAGTTAACAACTCATAAGGTCATGGCATTAATGTTAAAAATTTTCTGAATCATGAAGATTTTGTGTGCCATGCATGTGCCCTCGGGAAATTAATAACTAGACCCTCTGGTATGAAAGTGCAAAAAGAAATCCATGTATTCCTGGAAAGCATTCAGAGGGATATTTGCGGCCCGATTCAGCCCTTGTCGGGGCCGTTTCGATACTTTATAGTGCTCATTGATGCTTCCTTGAAATGGTCGCATACATGTTTGCTGTCAACAAGGAATCATGCATTCGCAAAGCTGATCTCGCAGATCATCAGAATTAAGAATGCTTTTCCTGATCATCGCGTGAAGTCCATTCGAATGGACAATGCCGGCGAATTTACTTACAAGGCATTTGATGATTATTGCACAAAGAATCGAATAAGCTGTTGAGCACTCTGTACCGCATGTCCATACGCAAAATGGACTAGCTGAAGCACTAATAAAGAGGATTAAATTCATAGCCCGACCGCTCTTGCAGAGTTGTAACTTGTCCAACACTTGTTGGGGACACGCAGTCCTGCACGCAGCAGCACTCATCAACTATAGACCATCGGCCTACAACATCCATTCACCAATGCAATTAGTGCAAGGGGTCATCCCGAAGATTTCCCATCTTAGAAAATTTGGTTGTATGGTATATGTACATATACCACCCCACAAATGACGCAATGGGCCCTCTCCGTAAGTCCGATATCGTTGGTTATGGGAGTGCATCCATAATCAGGTATTTTGAACCCATGATCGAGATTTGCATACAGCGATTCGCTAATTGCATCTTTGGCGAGGATCGTTTTCCGTCATTAGGGAGGAAATGAACCATTGGATGAAAAATGCCGAGAAATCATATGGCATTCCTTTGGGATCCCCGCGTATGACCCTCGCACTAATGAAGCAAATCAAGAAGATTTGCAGTGTTTAGCAAATGAACTGCCTGATCATTTTTGTGATCTGAAGAGCGTGGTTAAGTCGCATGAACCAGCAAGAAATGCACCAGAGAGGGCTGAAATACCAAAGAAAGTAGAAGGTATCCCTCATCCTGTTCAGAGGCCTCAAAGAAAAAGAACAGAAAATCTGGCTTCTCAAACCCAAAGTACCCGGAGACGTCTGGGGAAAACTGGGCAAGAGGATTTACCAACAGCCAATCACGAAAATGCCCCAAAGCAAGAAGGGAGCCAGTTGAGACCTGGCACTGGAAAGAAGCCTGTGATTAAGGCATTCCAGATCTGAACCTTCTATTGGAAGAAGCCGCCGGAAATAATGTGTGCGCACACATTGGCGGAGAAAAACTAAAGGAACTTGCTCCTGGAATGGGAAATAGCAGTGAAGAGCAAGTAGAAGTGCATGAAGCACCCCATGACGAAATGGCCATAAATTTTGTAATAATTGGAGAATCTATGAATAAAGCAACAACCATTGCAAGGCTTGTTGTTCAAGGTTTCACTCAACGTCCTAGGGTTGATTATAAAGAAACCTATTCTCCGGTCATGGGAGGAATTACCTTTAGATACTTAATCTCAAATGGCAGTCAACTTGAAGTTGCGATTAATGAAGCTAATGGATGTTGCATAGCATATTTGTATGGAAACTTGGATTCGGAGATATACATGAAAATACCAGAAGGTATCCCTATCCCGAACCAAGACAGAGCAAACAGAAACCTATACAGTGTGAAATTGGAGAAATCACTGTATGGACTGAAGCAGTCAGGAAGAATGTGGTACAATCGCTTGAGTGACTTTCTTTGCAAGAAAGGCTACACAAACAGCGAAAATTGTCCATGTGTGTTTATACAACGATCCCTGAATGGATTTTGTATAATCTCCGTCTATATAGATGACTTGAACATCATTGAGACAGATGAAGAAATTGAAGAAGCATGCACATACTTGAAATCTGAGTTTGAAATGAAAGACTTGGGTAAAATCAAGTTCTGTTTAGGCTTGCAGCTTGAACATGTCCAAGGCAGAATCTTGGTACACTAATCATCCTACACGCAGAAAGTGTTGGAGAAATTTGGTTTTGAGAAAGCATACCCCGCAAAGACCCCAATGGTCGGAAGGTCACTCCAAGCAGACCTAGACCCGTACAGGCCTAGAGAAGAGGGGGAGGGAGTCCTGAGAGCATAATTCCCATTTTTGAGTGCAATTGGAGCACTTATGTACCTTGCGAATAGCACTAGGCCGGACATTGCGTTCGCTGTGAATTTGCTAGCACGGTGCAGTGCAGAACCCACCAAAAGGCATTGGAAAGGGGTGAAGGACATCTTCCGTTACCTCCAAGTAAGCAAAGATCTTGGCTTGTTTTACAGAAGAAACAATGAATTGAATTTGGTTGGCTATGCCGATGCTGGATACCTGCAGATCCGCATACTGGCAAGTCACAAACCGGGTATGTTTTCCTTTGTGGTGGAACTGCAATATCTTGGAAGTCGTCTAAGTAGACTCTTGTCTTGACGTCGACAAACCACTCAGAAATCATTGCATTATATGAAGCTTTCCGAGAATGTGCATGGCTTCGAAGAATGGTTCACCACATCCAGAAGTCATGTGGTTTGAACATGGAACAAACCCCCACCATTATCTATGAAGAAGTCATGTGCAAATGGGGTATGTGAAGAGTAATCTTACAAAGGATATCAACCCCAAGTTCTTTTATGCTCATGAAATGCATAAGATGGACGAGATAAAAATACTGCATACTAAGTCATGTGAAAATCTCGCAGATTTGTTCACTAAGTCACTCCCGGCATCTTCCTTTGAAAGATGCATTAGAGGAATCGGGATGATGAGACTTAAAGAAGTGCAGATTTCAGGGGGAGAATTTTCACATACTCCTACATAAATCTCAAACATGAAGTTTGAGTACCCAACGTGAATCTAGAAGATTAACATTGAAGTTTGGGTGGATTGTACTCTTTTCCTTAAGTAAGTTTTTCATTGAAGTTTTCTTACATAAGGTTTTTGATGAGGCAATCCGTGCAACACAGCAAGCGTATGCTATGTACTCTTTCTCCAAGTATTTTTCCCACTGGGTTTTTTTGGAGTTTTGATGAGGCATATGCATTTCGCTGGAAAGAGTCCAAGGGGGAGTGTTAGGAAACTCTGTTTCCTATCTCTTATGGACTCTTCCTTATCTCTAGCAGAACCGCTATATATAGGAGGCAGGGGCTACCCCTTTGTACACACAAGTAATGAGAATAATAAAGCAGAGCAGTTCCTCCTCATATTGTGTCTCTCTCCCTCTCTCTATTCTCCAGTTTAGATCTATTAGGCAACCCCGGACTATTCGATAGCGAGGTTGTCTAACAAAAACGATGCCTAGCCAAACTAACGATCGTCTCACCCTAACATTTATCTGGTACTACCAAAACTACAACCATTTGGCCAGATCCGGCCGAAACTACCGCTATAATTGAACCGAGGGAGGGAATAAAGGGAGGGCTTTTCTACTTGATTTGTTACGTCATGTGCATGAAGCACCTTGTGTTTGTATGGTTTTGCTAAATCTGGTCCTTTTGATTCTCTGTAGTAGTTACTCTATCTATCATATTTCTTGTTTGTTTATAATGCATCGTATCATCATTTGTTTTATTGTCCATGCCCATGTTTTAAGTTGTGACATACTCCCTCCAGTTTGGTAATAGATGTCGTTTTGGACATAGTGATGGTCAAACTTCTAAAACTTTGACTATTGATATATTTTTAAATATTTAAATTGGATATATGAAAATTATATGTGTAGACTTGTCTCGAGAAGTACTTTCATAATATTATAATTTTATTAGGTTTTATAAATATATTATAATAAAAATTAGTGGTCAAAGTTGTGTTTTGAAGACCGCGTCGATGTCCAAAACGACATCTATTATCAAACTGGAGGGAGTAAGTTTCACAACTTAGAAGTTGCTCCGTTTTTTTTTGTGAGTAAACCACCTTAGAACTTTACTTGATTAAATTGAACCACATGGGGATAACTATGCCATTTGAATTGTTCCAAAAACAAATACTATTTGCATTTAGACTTTTTTTTGGTAGTCGAATGCCTTGCCAAATTTCGTTTTCAGCCACATAATTTATATATGTATTTTTTTCGCAAAAATTACACATCTATTCCTCACAAAAGGCATTCAAATTTTTTTAAAAAAAAATTGGTGCCAAATCCGATCCTTGAATTTGTGATCATCTCGATTCAAATACCCAAATCTCAATGAAATCAATCGAAATCACTGTAGCATCTTGAAAATTTAAAAAAAAAATGTTTCCCACCGAGATTTGAAATCTCAGTCCCAATCGAAATAAACCATTTTGGCCGAAATGGTTGATGCTTTTTTTTTAAAATAGAGGGGCTATGCTTCCAAATGTAGCACACACGTAATATTACAACTAACACTCATATTGAAAGCTCCGTGCTCGTGCAAGAGGTCCTGGGTTAGATCCCTTCGAAGTTCGAACGCAAATAATTTTTTTGATGCTTCTAAAATAAAAAAAATGATGTTGCAAGTGGGGCTCGAACCCACGACCGAAGATTTCAATTCTAGCATGTGTATTTTTTTCGCAAAAATTACACATCTATTCCTCACAAAAGGCATTCAAATTTTCAAAAAAAAAAAAATTGGTGCCAAATCCGATCCTTGAATTTGTGATCATCTCGGTTCAAATACCCAAATCTCAATGAAATCAATCGAAATCACTGTAGCATCTTGAAAATTTTTAAAAAAAATGTTTCCCACCGAGATTTGAAATCTCAGTCCCAATCGAAATAAACCATTTTGGCCGAAATGGTTGATGCTTTTTTTTAAAATAGAGGGGCTATGCTTCCAAATGTAGCACACACGTAATATTACAACTAACACTCATATTGAAAGCTCCGTGCTCATGCAAGAGGTCCTGGGTTAGATCCCTTCGAAGTTCGAACGCAAATAATTTTTTTGATGCTTCTAAAATAAAAAAATTATGTTGCAAGTGGGGCTCGAACCCACGACCGAAGATTTCAATTCTAGCATGTCGGACCAACTCGGTAGCCTCAACCTTATCCATGGAAGGGATACCAAAACATACATAGCATCATAGAAGACATGGTTTATAAATATGGCAGTGGACTATCAGAATTTTTAAAAATTCACCAGGCTTGATAATCATCTAAAAATTTTACAGGAACATTAGTGATGTGTCAGTACCATCCACAAAAATTTTAAATAATTTTTTGGTATCATTTGAACTATTTTTCATTTGGTTAAAATTTTCTCAGATTTCAAACGAAATTTCAAAAATTTCATCGAAATCTCGGAAATCCCCTTGGACCCGAACTCGAACTCGAATAGTATGAAACCCGCCTAAACCCATTAAATTTCATGGACACGGATATGTGCCCACGCCCGAACCCGATGGGTACCCGAAATCCAATAGGTACCCATGGATAGAATAGGACAGCAATAATGAAAACAATCTATTCATGCACAATAGTATCAACCACATGTCATTTTCTTACATGAAAATTTGCCAAGGTCCTAAGCATAGTTTAAAAAGCAATCAGTTGTTCAATACCAGCTACTGTTTCTAGTCTTTAGCGATAATGGCACTTGTGATTCTCCTATGAGTCAAGTCTTTTGGTAACTCAACTTTAGGTTGTGTGGTAGGAAAGCTCAAGATGCCAAAATTATGCAACACTTGACATGACAACAAATCCAACCACAATGTATTAGCAAGACTATGAACAATAGATTAGCATGACAACAAATCCAACCACAATATATTCAGAATATTATACTGGGAACAATATATTCCCAGTATACATTCAGGCACAATATAATGTGAATTGAAGCCTATGAACAATATAATGTGAATTGAAGCCTATGAACAGTATATTCAGGCAAAATAGTATCAAGCACAATAGTATACTGGTAATATATTGTTGCCATGCTGTTCTGGTCTTCTAGAGGGGAGTGCCTGGTAGATCGCATCAAGGACGGTGAGCGATGCACCTTCGTCGTGGGGGGCGAGGAACCAGTAGCGGAATGACTCGGCGATGGCGGACGCGACGATGGAGAGGGACGCAGTGACGTCAGAGGCCCGGGGGGGATCAACGGATACAGCGGCGGCGGCGCGCGGGGACAGGGAGGCGAGGGAGGTCGGGATGGAGGGAGGCCGGTGTCGAGGGAGGTCAGGGCAGAGGGAGGACGATGCCGACGGAGGCAGCGACGGCAGAGGCCGGCCGTCGTGGAGGAAGGCGCGCGGGACGACCGGACGGAGGGAGGCGGGCCAGGAGCACGACCGGAGGCGATGGAGGCGCGCGGGACGGCGGTGCAGGCGAGTGGATCTTGATTAGGCTAGGGATGGGCATTGGGATTGGGGTAGGTTAGGGTAGGGAGGTGCAGGACGGCGACGGAGGTGCAGGAGGCGAGTCGATTAGATCTAGGCGCCAGGATGAGGGAGACCGAGACTATGGGAGAGAGATGATCGAACTCACCGAAGCGGTGCAGCGGCAGAAAAACTTAGGTTTAGGATCATGTTTTTCATATATATATATATATATATATATATATATATATATATATATCTAAGTGGGGCCTATATGTTACGGGATACCTATTGGGTATCCATGGGTATAAATTGGTATCTACACCCATCCTATAATCTTATCGGGTATCCAAACCTAAAAACTCGTGAGTCTAAAATGCTACCCGTGCCCGCTCTTCTCATATCGGGTACCCACGGGCCACGGGCACCCGAACCTATGAGTAAAACGGCCATCTCTAGTCATGAGTGCACTATGAGCTGCAAAAGTGCAAATATGAAATGGACGTGAACATATTGGGCCGACCTGGCCTGCAAGTAGCCATATCGTATTAAGAGGTAAGCGCACCTACAAGCACACGTGGACCTGGCCCATTTAAAATATAGGCAAAGAATGGGCTAGGGTAATACATAGATTTTGGCCTGGCCCGTCCAAAATAAGTTCACAGTGAGAAAAAGAAAACCTCAAAAAGGCAGCGAAGAAGCCGTGGCAATGGGCAGTTTCCAAGGGAAGATAAGATTCTGCCTCCAAAGGAAGGATGGATGATGTTCCCCTGGTTTATGCATTAATCTGTCCAGTTTCACTTTGGTCTTAACAAAGTTTCCTACTTTTCTTCCCATGGCATATTCCTTGCATGATGGCGATAACATGCAGCGTCTACTCTGAAATCGCAGATGAGACGTCGCCTACGGAGATCGGACGACAATCCCACGCATCAGGCATCCTGCGAGCCTGTCCATGAAAACCGAAGACGAAAAGGTGCAGATTTTTATGCCTCCGTTTACTCGCATAGAACAAGACATGGAAATTAGTGAGATGGGCAGCTAAAAGCCTGAAGCTGAAAGCGTCTCCTCGTCCCTTTGTAGAAGGCGAACTGGAAATTTAACTGTTGTTGGTAAATGGATGGTCCCTGGTCCACACCACGTGGCTGCTAGCCCGCGTAATGGTCAGTAAAAGTGATGTTCTTTTTGCATACTTCTGGCTCGCTGAGATGAGATCTTGGCCCAGTTCGTTTCAGCTTATAGATTATGGATTCTGGATAATAGGAGAAACTGCTTCTGATTATAGAAGAATTGGGTCAAGCCGGCTACAAATTCTAAATTCTGAACCAAACCGGTGAGAATCAGTAAGAATCAAGTTTCAGACAGCTTCTGATTCTATATAGAAATCAGCTTCTAATTCTCAGAGAAGCTATCCAGAATTCTCCCGTTCGTCAAAAAATCCGTTTTTTTTAGAGGATGACTAGGCAACGGTATACCGTTCCAACGGTATAGCCGTGAAACTTATGAAACTTATCAGTTTCAGTAGTGGTTTCATGAGTTTCAGTGTTTAGTTTCATCAGTTTTTAGTGCTGAGTTTCAATGTAAAAATTCACAAGTTTCATGAGTTTCAGAAGTATACCGTTCCTACGGTATACCGTAGGTTAGATTTTCTGTTTTTTTTTAAGCAGAAGCTGAAACGAACGGGCCTCATCTAAGAGATAGGGGGCCATACAAAATCTGGTCCATGGCAACACAGGGAAAACTGAAAAGAAAGAATCAGGTCCGGTACAATTCCTTGATTCCTTCGCTCCTGTCTCTGTCCTCCAACGGTTCGTAGAGGCATGGCCCGTGTCCACGAAATGGATTTTCTAGTTGGATATTTTACTTGAAGTTTCTAAAAAAAAGGGGGTTTAAACTGCTATTTTTTCAACTTTTAAAAACGCAGAGTTTCTTCAGTTGATAAGCTTCTCTGGTCAATTGGTATCATGCAGATGCACATATGAGATACGCAATATCAGGTGATGCTTCCGTCTCATGTGAGGAGGTTGTCTTGGAGAGGACTCACCGAAATATTTACATGCTTGAAAATCTTCACCCTCAAAACACATTCCCCTCGCACCTCGGGCAGTTCCAGTTGTGGGCTCAGGGCAGTGGCGGAACCAGTTCAGACCTAAGCTCCTGGTTGGACCAGTTGATCTTAGACCAATTTTTTTCTTCAATAGTTTTTTTATAGGATTTTAGTGGGCTTTTGGTACCAGGCCTCGGGCTACAGCACAGGCAGCCTGGGGCCTGTATCCTTCACTGGCTCGGGGTATTAAACTAAATTGAGATAAACACACTAAATTAGTACTGTACAGTTGGAAGCTGAAATTAATACATGGATAAAAGAGAAACATAGAAAGAATACAAAAATACAATGAAAAGGTACCTCGCTAGACACTAATGGAAAGGTATCCAAAAACACATTAATACACGTCCAAAATGATATGTATATCTAAATTTGCAAAACTAATAATATAATAATAAATTGTAAATGATTATGAACATTCAAAATAAAAAACAATATACAACTAAGGCGCTAGCTTGAATTACAAGGTAAATTCATTCTATGAGTTTTCATGATGTCTTGAAGCGTTTTATTATTCTAATATCATCAATACTTATAAATAACTCTCGCTCGGTGTAGCAATGTAGCCCTTTCAGTATTTGAAACAAGCTCGAAAATTTCAGCTAGTTTAGTAGCAGTTTACACCCTTGACCTGTAACAGTTTAAGAATTGCAATAGTAGTACTTTGTGTAGTGAGAGAAGTGAAACAAACCATCTCAGATGGGCACAATAGATGGATAAACTTGTAGATATAGTTGGAGCAAGCGGAGCGCCGAAGGCTCCGCCACAGAGCGCACCGCACAGAGCGACACGGGAAGGCAATCGGAGCACTCGGAACCTCCGGATTGTAATAGAAGGATAATATGCCTTACTGTAACCAGGAGACTCCTGGTTAGGAAATAGATTATTCCCCAGAAACTTATGCAGCCACGTGTTCTCGATTGCAGTATGGAGTGGGAGTAGGCCCTCACCTTTGGCTCTTCTCCTCTGTGGCTCGGCCTCGGTCAGGACATCAGGTGACTCAGGTCAAGCTTCCTCTCAGTCCTCAGTCCTCAAGCGATTTTATCTCGTCCTCGTCTTCTGCAGCCTCGAGCCCTCGATAGTCCACACCTCCACTGCTCGAGCTCCGGATTCAAATTTTTCCTTTTGTATTTTGTTCGAATTTTTTCTCTCGAAAAAACGAGATTTCACCAGAATTTCGTATTTCGGAGGGTGCCAAGATAAAACTCTTAAACAAAATTTGAAACCTTAAGTCACATGTGCCCGACTCTCTTGGCCTGTGGATGACCAAATCCACCTCGGCGCCTCAGCGGCCTCACTACCTCGCGCCAACCGCCCGGCCCAGGCGTCCTAACCCCATGCCTCGCGTTCTCACCCGGCCAGCACATTCGCGTGCCCACGTCCTGGCTGTCGCCGCCCGCCAGGTACTCTCCTTTGTGTAGATTTGTTCTAATTGTGAAGGACCAAAATGACGATGGGGTGAATGATCCCAAATAAAATTTTCCTCACCTACTGGACAAGTATATGCCAACCAAAAATCAAAGAAGGTAGCACAAGAGTAAAATCCAGAATTTCAGGCCGAAGGCGGCACTACCGATCTTTGAGGGTGGTAGTGCCGGACCGAAGGTACTACCGCTCTCAGTGGCGATAGTGCCGACTTGGTCTGGCAGATAAAGAACAGTATGAGTTTTGAAGCAAGGAATGATGATGGTATTGATCTATTGGACCAAAAGCTCATGAAACTTGATAGGCACCTTCTTATGGATGTAAGAACCTATTCCAACCTTCAATCACAAGGAATGAAGTCAAAGTTCCGACCTTTAACCAATAAAAGAATGAGTGCACCAAGAATCAAAATCTTGGTCTTGGACTTGCTCGTGGGATTTTGATGATCAAAATAGTCTTGGGCCACCTCCCACACATCAAAGAAAACAAGAACTCAAGAGAAGAACTCTAAGAACATAATCTACAAAAATTTCTCTAAGATTTAGCAGAAGATCGATTCTAGAGAGAAACAATAGAGACGATGCCTAGATGATTGAGATATGATCTAATAAAGATTTATCTATCAACCACAGTTATCACCCAACAACTTTGTAAGGTTTAGGCCCTGTTTGGCAGAGCTCCAGATCCCATCTCCACCTCAGAGCTGAAACTTGTAGACTAAAAGAAAGTGACTTAAGTTTATAATTTTATTCTAAAATATAAATAAGATGACCCACATAAACACTCTTAATATACCTACAGCTCCAGCTCCATGAATCTGGTGAAGCTAGTAATACCCAGCTCCACCAACTCCATGGATTTGGTGGAGTTGGAGCTCTGCCAAACACCCCCTTAGTTCAGCCAAGCTCTCTTTCTCTCTCGACCACAGTTATCAGTATTGATACCGGTGGGGATAGCTGATATATAATATTTTGGCATCTAGACTAGTATAAATTAGCTTTATATATTGTACCAGTCAATACCGGCCATACCGGCCCGGTACCTATCAATACCGATCATATTGCTTAAATATCAGTCAATACCAGTTATGCCGGCGAAATTGATAATATGGTCAATTGAACTATATGTTATATTTGATTGTACCATTTTGTATTTGGAGTAATATTATAAGTGAATTTTGGTATACTTATAAATATATATTATTATATTAAATTCGAAATGGCACGCTGGTTTGAATCGGTACCAAAACTTATCATTCAAAGAGAAATCAATATAAATTCTGGTATGATGTTGACAAGTTTACTCTTAACTGTTACGTGAGCCCTTTCGTGCGAGGGAGATCTCAGCGTTTCGTCGTGACTCACCAAACACTGGGTTCGCGCGCACCATATAACCGAACTCAAGGGCATCACGGGCGACAAGCCATGAAAAACATGCAGCGTTTGGTCGCAGTACAGGCGCTGCTTACCAGATAGAAACCCCACATTTCTTTCACAATACGCACCTGCCAAACCCACAAACAAACATAAACGAAAAGTGAACTTACTCTTCACCTGACACAAAAACAAGAACTGAAACAACGTGCAAACCAGCAAAATCTGGGCTTCCAAAGGTCACCAAAGCGTAGGGAACCGAAGTGATGGTTTATCTAGCATCCTAGCTTTCATTTTTTTTTGGACAAATCTAGTCTCTATATATATGTTTTTTTGCAAATCCAGTTTCCGCTACCACCTCTATCGTGCCTAGGAGGGCGGAAGCCCCCTATAGCGCCTGGTGAGTGCAGAAGCTTGCCATCGCCGCGGCAGACGAGCTTTCACGCTGCTCGGCCGCGGCAACGAGGCTCATGTCTGCGTATCCGCGATTTTGCCCACGAGCTCCCACGATTGGCCGGTTGTGTGTTTGTGATGATTAGATTTGCCAAAAGGAAAGCTATATCTAAGGATCATTCACAGTGAATCCACCAAATTCCGCCAAAAACAAGGGGGAAACAGGAAACAGTTTCTTCAAAGAAAAATCATGAAAAAGACGGAATATTCCGATCTCTCCGTGTTTCCTTAAAGCAGCCGGACAGGATTGGAAAAAAAGAGAAGCACAGATTGTGAAGTCCGGTAAAAAGGCTAAGCACCTCCCCCGTTTCCCTCTCGTCTGTTCCTCCTCCTCCTCCTCCTCCTCCTCCTCTCTCTCTCTCTCTCTCTCTCTCTCTCGCCCACGCACTCACGAGTCACGACCTCGGCCAAGCCCCAATATTTTGCAGGGGAAAGAAGGGAGGAGGAGATGGGGAGGGAGGACAGGTTCCCTGTGTGGGAGGCGGCACTGCTTGCCGGCGTGGCCGCGACCTTCGCCGCAGGGCTGGCCGGCGTCTACCTCTCGATGCCCCACTCCGACTACAGCTTCCTCAAGCTGCCCCGCAACCTCCAAGAGCTCCAAGTCCTCACGTAATTCAATCTACACAGTTTTTACTTATTATTTGGGAATATATTGTTTTTGTTCAACAGAAAGCTGTGCGTTTACGGTAATTTCATGCCAAAGTCGCCTCCTTTGTGCGCCTTTCGTTGTTCTTGTGGTTTAGAATGGCGTAAATCCCACCTCCTTTGCTTCAAATCAAAGATGTGCACCTTAAGTTCATCATAGCATGTATTGTTCAACAAAGATTTGGTTTATCTGCTGCTTGATTCCAAACTTATTTCAAGCTGCTCTTTCGATTGGGTTGAACTGTTGGATTTGTGAGTCGTAGCTGAGTTCTTTTTTTGTGGTGGTGGTGGTTAACTTGTTCTTGGGGGCAAATTTGTAGTTTTTTCTGCTTCTTGTATAATAAACCTGTCTCCTAATCCCGTGTTTGTGTTGATTTGGAGGGGGTTTACGAAAGAAAATTTGAAGAGGATAAATTTCCATGTTATTTTTAGGTGGGAGATGAGGCATCCATTCGTTGAAGTTGCGATTGATGCAGTTGCTTGAAATGTTCATTTACAATTGCGAAGCTAGGAACTTGCAAGAGCGTTGCAGTGCTCTTTTTATGCTTCAGAGTTCAGACTCAGTAGTGGCTTGTCCCTTTTTCCTAATCTTGGCATGTTTCATATGACCATTTGAATTTGTAGCTAGCAATATTAATAGTAGAGCATGGACTATTATAACCTAGTTATCCAATTAGGTTCATGCAGTTTGCTGCTTGTGGTCCCCTTAATTTATCGAGCAAAGTAATTAATCCCGTAATTTTCGGGGTCGGTGGAGTATGAAATGCGTTTTTTTCGGTATTTACTCTGTGCCCAGCTGTAACTGTCGTACGTTTTGGACCTGGTCAATACCAGCGTGTTTTCATCATAGGTGCCTTCTCGTTCAATATACTGTTGTATAAGAACACAAGCAGTGTTTTTATGCTTTATCTTTTAATACAAGTTGCATAAATCTTAAAGCAAGCGAAGGGATAAGTAATCACCATCTACCTTTCATTTATCCTTTAATAGTTATGCAACTTTAAAAAAAAAAGCATAGAAACACCTCTCCCACGTGAGTTTTCCCTTCCCCATTGTCATTTGTCAAGTTAACCAGTACCAATTTTTAGAATTCAGATACGTTGTAGTATTCATTTATGTTTTAAGTGCTGCTACTATGTTTTCCTTCTCGATACAAATTCCATAAATCTTAAAGCAAACGAAAGGGTAAGTAATTTATTTATGCTTTAATATTTGTACAATTTTTAAAAAGAAAAACATAGAAGCACCTCTCTTATGTTTTTTTTTTTAAGTTGTCTGCAACTCAGCGTTTGTTAATTCTTACTTAAGTTTGATTTTCTCAGTGGGCAACGGATCTTCCAAAATTGCATACTAACTCTATTATGTGGGGGAGAATTGGAGCCCTTTCATGCATCCACCTCACCCCCCATACCATTTTGCAAATAGGTCCCTCCCTTTTCTCTAAATTACGGATAGGTCCCTGTAAATTACAAAGAGGTCCTTTTACGATTTTTTGTGAGTATAAGAAAAACATTTCAAAATTACGTTTAGGTCCCTAGTTCGTTACTTTACGGAAAAGCCCCCCGCTAAATACAAATCTCGAACGAGCCTTTTTTAATTTTTCATGATAGCGATTAGGTCCAAAAATATAGCAAACAGGTCCCCGGCCCTTACGTCCAGGTCCTTTCTCCGTTTTTCCCAGAAAAAATATTTTCGTCAACAGAAATGTGTACAACTCTATTCTAGAATTTTTTTTTCAACTCGATCTCTAATCTCTAGATTTTTTTCCCAGCTCAATCTCTAATATTTTTCGAAACGTGTATTATTACTCGATGAACGCATAGAGTGCTAAACTCAATAAAAGAAGGTTGACATCTCTAATATTTTTCGGAGCATGTATTATTATCCGGTTAACACATAGAGTATTAAACTCGACAGAAGGAGGTTAGCCGGGTGATGATAAAGTGTTAAGCAAATTCGTCAAAAGACATGGCCAGATTTGATACACACGTAAATAAAAAGCCTACACCAATTTGTTCACTTAGCAATCTTCGTTTACTTTCAGAAACCACCTAACAGAACGGCGCGGCGGAGCGCGCCACATTCCCTAGTTGTTTCTAACCGTGAGATGCTTACGTTGCAGTGACCATCTCGAGGACTATACCAGCGACTACACCTTTCAGGTGCTTGTGGGCTACTGCGCCGTCTACATCTTCATGCAGACGTTCATGATTCCAGGGACCATATTCATGTCCCTCCTTGCCGGGGCCCTGTTTGGTCAGCTCGGCGGCGTGGCCCTGGTGGTCTTTGCTGCCACTGCCGGTGCTTCTTCCTGCTATTTCCTGTCCAAGCTGATTGGGAAACCGTTGGTCTTCTCGCTGTGGCCGGACAAGCTCAGGTTCTTCCAAAAGCAGGTAACGTCAGAACCTGCATAGTAGTAAACTGACATTCTGTTTTAGAATTACGTCATTCAGTTCATGGCGCTGGCTTCAACACGCTCGATGTGGTGTGGATCACATTGCTAATCCTTTAATTTGGATGCCCTTGGAGATTCTGTAGCCGATTTATGTTGATGTTTTCCATTGTAGAGCTGAGAATGTACCTAAATGCTCACACAACTCAAAAGAGTTACTGATGTTCTTTGCTTCTTCCTTTCAGGTTGCAAAAAGAAGAGAGAAGCTGTTGAGCTACATGCTTTTCCTGAGAGTCACTCCTACATTGCCCAATACTTTCATCAATTTAGCCTCGCCGATAGTGGACGTTCCCTACCGTATCTTCTTCTTGGCAACCCTGATCGGTCTCATCCCAGCTGCCTATGTGACTGTCAGGGTTAGTTTCCTGCTTCAGATATCATACTTACCGCACTAGTTTCCTCAAGTGTGTAATTCATGCTTACGATTATCCTAACTTTTAATTTCCGAAATCTAGGCTGGAATTGCTTTGGGAGACTTGAGCTCGTTGAGTGACCTATACGACCCACAGTCGATAGCGCTGTTGTTCCTGATCGGGTTTGTTTCGGTGACACCCACAATGCTGGGTAAGGAGGAGACGCAAGGAAAAGCATCAGAAATGGCAGCTAGCACAAGATGATCACTTACACGCCACCAACACTTAACTTCCCACATCGTGATCATTCAAGATTCAGCATTTGGTGGCTTCATGACTTTGAATCCATGGAACTTGTGGCCGGCCAATGGGCGGAAAACATGGCAGCGGTCCCAGCCTACCCCCACTTGCGGAAGACTTTGTGGTGCTATGAACGGGGGACACCTCACTATCACGGCATTATGAATGTGGGAAGCAAAATGGGCCATCGGAACAAATTGCTTCCGTATGTTCTATTTAACATTGTTTAGATGGAAGGGCCAACTGATCATATCCTTGTGTATATGTTAACCAGATCCAATTAGGGATGCAAATGGGCGTTAGTGCTTTGATTCTATTATTTGTTTGCACTAAAATTTTTTAGTGCAAACAAATAAACTAGAGTGGGTCAAAGAAGACCCTAGGGCCGGCCCATTTGCATCCCTAGATCCAATCCAGCTGATCCAATGATTCATGGTCACCTGTTGTATTGTGGCATACCAGAATTAATCTTGCTTCAATTTCAGGACCACCCCCCCCCCCCTCTTATAGAAAAAATCCTTTGGCATTGGTTGATTGTTCAACCTTGAACTCTGAAACCGTATAATTCGGGACTTCAAACTAGCGAAGCCGTCTATTTTACCCTCTTCACCGAAATCTAATTAAAGTCGAGAAAGAAGTTATCACAACATAATACTAGTGTGCGGGAGACATTTTCTGTAACAGGTACAGACAGTCATTTGGAAGTTACTCCCTACAAAGAGATACCACTTTATTAAAAAGACACCATTTTGATTGGAAGATGCCTATTGGCGAGAAGACACCTTTTGACGAAAAAAACATTTCTTAGAAGATGACAAACTGTCATCCCTTTGTCTGCTATAAATAGGAAGAAGTATTCAAGGCATGGTGGTGATTTTCTTTGTCTACTATAAACAGGAGGCTTCCCCAAGTATTCAAGGCGTGGTGGTGATTAAGAGAAATTAGAAGCAATATTAGTTTAGTGTTCTAGTTTTCTACTCATAGTCTGGATACTGTAAACGGTAGTGATTCAATAAAAGACAACCCTATTTTCTGCTTTTTCAATCTCTAATTTGTTGGCATTAGGAGGGTCTTCGTCAGAAATCAAGATTGAAAAAGGTAATATGTTATCATCGGAATCAATGGATGAGGAGAATATTTTTATCATGCAAGATGGCCAATATTTTTATTATGCACAAGGACATCATACGTGTATTCATGAGACGAGTAATCACCAACTATTATCGCGACTATTTCACCACTTGACGGTGAATTATACTGCATGTCATCCTTAGCATTACAACCAAAAAGATGGAGAGTAATCCTTTGGTTGCCATGCTATGTTAGCTGCTCTCAAGCGTAGCGAAAGCACCTGAGAAGTTTGTTTTCAGCACCACGCATCGAGGCAAGAGACCTTAAAATTGCAGGGTCTAGTTGGTCACTATTGTTTTCGTCGTGTTCAAATATGGCAATTCTATTTTGTGCCTCGTTATCTGGATCATATATATACAGTTAGGCAAACCTAGGAGGAGCACTTTGGTGTGGCAAGAGAGTACCAATACGATGATGGACAACACCATTAATTTTAAAGAAATAAGGGGCGGCTTTTGTATTTATTGATCTATCAACAATAGCTCCTAAAGATGTGAGAGCAAACATTGAATTGTAAGATTGAATATGTCTAAGGAATTTCTTTGCATGGGCATCCCTATCAAAGCCCATCAATTCAGCTAGAACATTTGGAGGACGACGCAAATGAGATAATTGGATTCTACCGCTTTTACAACACAAATTGTAAACGATTTTTCTGTTTGTGACATTGAGATACTTTTAACCCTCCCCTAGAACCAGAAAACAGCACCACAATAAGGGCACTCGTGTGTGGGATCACCGTAGTAGGAACGGTTTGCATACGGCTATACGTATTATAAATCATAATTAGACGAGTACGCGATACAAGGAAAGGCAGTAGGAATGCAAATAGTAGGATTGTTTGTTCTAGCCTTTCAAAGATGCAATGTATTCTTTAGGAAGGGGTAGAAGCGTGTCTATAGGTACAAGGGTACTAGCTAGAAGTCAACAGGAAAAACAACCCGAATGAAAGTAATGTCTTCAGTATGAGTAGATATGAAAACAACAACATAGGCAAGGGAAATTGCAGCATCTATATATACTAGCACTGTCTGAAGCAGGCGTCTTGGAAGTACAACCGCAAAATTTCCTAAGGCATCGTTGTCTCCTATTTAAGGCAGCATTGGCAGGCGAGAAGTCCAAACAACGATCGTTTACCTAGGCATTGCAAGTAGAGGGCAAAAATCTAGTGTTAGAATGAATAGCAAGGGCACCAGGAAACGTAAAGAATGTTATAGAGTCGCTAAAGGACATTGACCAAGCCTTTTCCTTCTAAAGGCACCAGTTTGTTCTTCTATGGCCACAGGGTCATATCGGGAATGGCGAGCATGGTCTATAGAACAGGACGGAGAGCCAACCAAATCACTGTTTATGTCATGGGATGTTGTGACAAACTATGTCGGGCTTGCTGGATGATCTAGCATAGGGCAATATGCCTGCCGAGTCTTAGCAGGATTTTCTATGCAAGGGCCTAGATGATCAGCAAGAGGATAGGTCATTTTCTTAGACACCTCATAACGACACAGGGAGGGACCTGGACAATCGACTACAGTGGTATGTGACAAGCGAGAAGGCAAGGAAATAGACAAGGCATGTTGTGTATGGACAGCATGATGCTTCCTACGACTCTCCCTTACCCTGCTAACTCTCTTCGACGGAGTGAACAACAACATGGCGAGGTAAGGACACTCGTAGTATAGGAGCAAGTATATGTATAGCAACTAACACTGGTGGAGTAAAAGCAAGGAACACCAAAGCAGCACTGACAATGGACAACAGATCCAAAGGACAGTAAATGGCATAATTAGGAAAACACAACACTGAAGGATCGTTATTTTTGATCCAGTTGATTTTGATGATGAGTATTTGAAAAAGATTTGAAACCAGTTTGATATTTCGACAAGATTTATTTTTTGGTTTCTTTATTTGAAAAGATCTAAAATTAGTTTGATTATTTGAAAAGCTTTTTGATTTTTGCAAAGGTTTCTGTTCGTGTTTTGAAATCGTGTTCTTAGAATATTTAATGCAATGCACTCCTGTGAGTGGTTGCATGGTTTAATGTGAGTCAAGTCATGACTTGTGCTCGGAATCGCTTTGTGGTTTGTTCATGCGTGTATTGCTCGAGGCGCAATGTGGTCGATGACGGATCGAACTAGGTTCATGGAGGAACTGAGGTTCGGACTAGGTTCAGGGGAATCGAGGTCTTGGTGGTCAAGGATGTCATGCGACGCTCGCTAAGAGAATGGTGCACATGAAGAATGGTTAGTCACGTGGAGAATGGCAGGAGGTCATTCACAAAGTGTTAGTCACGTGAGTATGGCAGCCATTACACGCTGCAAAGTGTTAGTCACGTGAGTATGGCAGGGTTGCCACGCCAAGAGTTGTACTCGGCCTGGTTGGGCCAAGTAGAGTTGAGTTGGATACTGATTCCTTCTAGGAATAGGAATCGTGATTCAACTCTCTTGTGGTTGGTGCTTTAAATAGCGTGGGTCTCCGTTGAAAGGTACCAAGGAGAGTTTCGAGCGCATCAAGCTTTGAGCTTGGTTTTAGGTTTGTACTCTTTTTGATGAGAGTATTTTAGACAAGAAATAAAGATCAATTCTTCCAAGATTTTTTGCTGCTACAAGAACCACGCCGCTACAAAAGATTTTCTCGCTTTTGGTTCTTGTTTGCATGCTTGTTCTAGTTCTAGATTGGTTTTGTTCTTCAAGTTTTATCTTGATTTGATCCATCAAAACCTCTCTAGGGTATTGATCTAGTGTTTCTCAAAGTCTAGTTGATCAATCTTTTGTCGTTCTTGTTTAATCTTGAAGTTTTGATTAGATTGATTTCGTCAAGTTCTGGATCAGCAAGCTTGCGAAGCTCATAACTTTTGATCCGAAAGTCCGATCGAGCTGATTCTTTTGGGTTCGATTCGTATTGGAATCTAGTTTCTTGTGTCCAAATTTCAGATCGTTTCGACGGTTGGATCTCCGAATTCTTGTTTTACCAAACCTCTGTCATTCTGTTTTTGCTAAAACAGAGGCAATTATTTGCTCCTGCTTGGGGTGAACTTTAATAGGTCAAGAATTTGGTTTTAGCTTCGCACAATCATTCACCCTCTCGATTGCTATATTCGTATACTTCGATCCTACAAGTGGTATCGAGTAAAGGCTCTACTAATCCATCTTAACAGTGATTAGTAAACGTAAGTTATGGCAACAGAAATACTTAACAAACCGCCAATCTTCGATGGCATGCATTTCCCCATCGGGCGGATCCGGATGATCGTGATATCTTCAAGCTCAAGGTAACGCGATTTGGCGCAAGGTAAAAATTTCGCATTTAGCTTCCTTCTAATGATGATATTGATAAAATCGAGTTTGAAAAAGATGTTGAAAACAATAATAGAGCTAGAAACATATTGCTTCAAGGACTTGCTAGAAAAGAATTCGATAGAGTCTCATTTACTCAACGCTTCATGAAATTTGGAAATCTCTTCAAGATTATCATGAGGGTACCAACTGTAAAAGAAGCTAGGCAAGATCAATTTAAAAGGAATATACTAGATTTGAAATGAACTCTCGAGAATCTCTAGATGATTGTTTTGCTCGCTTAATGTAATCTTAAACAATCTAGAGCTAGATGTAAAGTACATCGACTGGAAAATGCTAGACATTTCCTATCATCTCTGATCTTAAAATCGCAAATGAAAGTGATCGCTTTTAGGAAGCTCACAAGATGAGTGAAATGACTTTGGATAAACTTTATTCTAGTCTCAAGACTTTTGAAATAGACATTGTTTCAAGAACTTCCAATGATAACTCTATGGCTCTTAATGCTAATTCTTCATATGATAATGCTACTAGTTCTTCATCATCATATTCCATTACTGCCTTGAGTGCTCTTAGTGATGAACAGCTAGATCAAATACCAGAAGATACACTTGCTCTTCTTTCCAAGCGTGTCAATGCAGCGTACATGAGATCAAGGGAGAGAAGAAGAGCCTCCATATTCTCACAATTTGCTTTCTCATTGGATAATTTGATACAAAATGAGAAAGTTCTCCTAAAAACTTGAGATAATCGTGATTCATTAAGGGGAGTTTTTGAGATCTTGATGACTATTTTGTTAAAAAGGGGAGAACAAGTCAAGGAGGTTTTGAATTGGGATTATTTGGTCTTTGGTTCTTGCTCAATCTCTTGTCAAATCTTATATTGTGTTTTGTCAAATTACTCATCAAGGGGAGATTGAAGGATCGTTATTTTGATCCAGTGATTTTGATGATGAGTATTTGAAAAAGATTTGAAACCAGCTTTGATATTTCGACAAGATTTATTTTTTGGTTTCTTTATTTGAAAAGATCTAAAATTAGTTTGATTATTTGAAAAGCTTTTGATTTTTGCAAAGGTTTCTGCTCGTGTTTTGAAATCGTGTTCTTAGAATATTTAATGCAATGCACTCCTGTGAGTGGTTGCATGGTTTAATCGTGAGTCAAGTCACGACTTGTGCTCGAATCGCTTTGTGGTTTGTTCATGTGCAGGTATTGCTCGAGGGCTTAATGTGGTCGATGACGGATCGAACTAGGTTCATGGAGGAACCGAGGTTCGGGACTAGGTTCAGGGGAACCGAGGTCTTGGTGGTCAAGCGATGTCGCGCGACGCTCGCCTAAGAGAATGGTGCACATGAAGAATGGTTAGTCACGTGAGAATGGCAGGAGGTCATTCGTGCAAAGTGTTAGTCACGTGAGTATGGCAGGCCATACGCTGCAAAGTGTTAGTCACGTGAGTATGGTAGGGTTGCCATACGCTGCAGTAAGAGTTGTACTCGGCCTGGTTGGGCTAAGTAGAGTTGAGTTGGATACGGATTCCTTCTAGGGAATAGGAATCGATTCGTAACTCTTTGTGGGTTGGTGCTTTAAATAGGTGGGGTCTCTGTTGAAAGGTACCAAGGAGAGCTGAAGCGCATCAAGCTTTGAGCTTGGTTTTAGGGTTTGTACTCTTTTGATGAGAGTATTTTAGACAAGAAATAAAGATCAATTCTTCCAAGATTTTTGCGCTACAAGAACTACGCCGCACAAAGATTTTCTCGCTTGGTTCTTGTTTGCATGCTTGTTCTAGTTCTAGATTAGTTTTTGTTCTTCAAGTTTTATCTTGATTTGATCCATCAAAACCTCTCTAGGGTATTGATCTAGTGTTTCTCAAAGTCTAGTTGATCAATCTTTTGTCGTTCTTGTTTAATCTTGAAGTTTTGATTAGATTGATTCTCGCCAAGTTCTGGATCAGCAAGCTTGCGAAGCTCATAACTTTTGATCCGAAAGTCCGATCGAGCTGATTCTTTTTGGTTTCGATTCGTAGTGGAATCTAGTTTCTTGTGTCCAAATTTCAGATCGTTTCGACGGTTGGATCTCCGGGAATTCTTGTTTTACCAAACCTCTGTCATTCTGTTTTTGTCGAAAACGAGGCAATTATTTGGTTCTGTTTTGGGGTGAACTTTTAATAGGTCAAGAATTTGGTTTTAGCTTCTGCACAATCATTCACCCCCCCTCTGATTGCTATATTCGTATACTTCGATCCTACAAACACAATACATGCAGCAATAAGCATGGCCAAGAAAGTAATAGAATAGAAAAAACAAAATGAAACGTACAACTAAGTAACCAACACGGACACACATAGAAGGCACCAATACGAAATGCGGAGAGCAAGAGAGGTAGGTAGCAGTACAAGAGACGCAAATAGCGGCAACAGTCATTATAGACTCCAATAGGCCTGACATATGAAATAAAATAGTGCACCAAAGTCATGTAGGTGAAGGCTTTACCAACGTCGCTATCATAAAAGATTGGGCAATATCCAATAACATTGTCATGTATGTACGTATGAGTTTGGTTGCCAAACCAAAGCAGCGATATTGTATACCTACGTGACAATAGGATTCGAAATACGTAGCTCAGAGCTGAAAAGGCAGGCCCAGTTAGGAATCATGAAATCGCGACAACAGTTGTATAGATGTCTATGTTATGTATATCCAAACATATTAAACATATTTTTTTGATAAAAATGAATTTATTTAACACTAGCATACCTAAAGTCAACAAAACTACACTTTGAAGAGGTAAGAAAATATACAAATATAGTGGAGAATATAATTTAATCTTATCTATACTAATCTAGATTTAGGCTTTGGCTGGAACATGGTAACTTTCTTCAAATCTTATAGAAAAGGAGCTATTCCATGCAACAGCGAACCACTTTAAACATGACATAGGATCTCAATTTGGAAAAAAAAATTAAGTGTGTTGCGAACGTTTGACTGACTAAAACCGTCATCGATAGGACTAACGAACGTGACCTAACAACGAACAGATTAGTGAGTGCAAATCGGAGTTAACTGACCACATATGTATAGCAGTAACTATTAGTCATAGCATGGTACATACAAATATAGACAATTTGATGTTTATCTAGCCATTTAATAAAGCAAAAGCCCAGGATATAACATATAATCTACATGGCCTAGTTGTCCTCCACTCCTGCCGCCTATATTTAGGTCTTTATTACAACACCATCCGTTCATTGTCAACCTATTACTGCTTTCACATTCACTCCTTTTTTTTTGATGCGTGTAGCGGCATTTCCATGTGATTGAGGTGCACAACACCTCGCAATTCATGCACTAACACATGTAGTAAGCCTAGTTTATCCTCTTATTTTCTAGCCTATAACTAAATATTTCTCTATCATGCGAAACTATCATTTCACTCCATTACTGCAGATTTCACATGAATGGCATAGCCAATTATCGCTATACTATGAATGTAACTCGAATTTCATTAAGGTTGATGCATACATAGCATTGCAATCGAAATCAACCAGTCACCATATATGTAATCTGACTTATGACTTATTCTCAATCAGACTAAAGCATATACTACAGTTTGTTAGGTATATTTATTTGTGCAGCTATATACTTGGTACTCGTTCCCACCGTTTGTACATGAGCTCATTCAATCAGAAGAGATTTCATTACATTTCTCAGCGCCGAAGGAAAACTAAACTTTCAAATTGATATTTCCTATAGATTCGAATGCAAATATTATTCTTTTGCGATCACGAATATGCTACGTTGTTTGGTGTTACTGATCCTTAAGAAAATTCTAAAGCCAAATGAAATAAAAGCCTTTGCTAAAGTAGAGATAGCATGGCAAACAAAGACACGACAGGGAAAAAAAGTATGATAGCTCCTATTTGCATGCGTAGGCAAGGGAAAAATATACACACCACACATAAAAAAAATACACAGCTGTCAGGACCGATAGGGCAAAATTGTTACGGTGTGTAGTACTTCCAACTGGAACTGCGATGTAGCTGCATAGCAGGGCCTCAATCAAAATCGAACCCAGTAAGGAAACAAAAATAGCCTACGTAAGTGAAAAATCTGAGTAGAGCACAAAGCGTGCACTAGGAAACAAACGTAAATTCTATGGAGGGATACACACCTATAACAAAAGCTGGCTAGAACTGGGGGTGTCCATGCGACGGGCTACCCAACGCTCGAACATCCAAAGAGAGACATTCCACTGGGAAACGCATCAACGAAAATCTATGAGCACAGGTCACAAAACAGGAAGCAAAAAACCAATATCAAGCCTAGTCATATGCACCAGATCGCTAGCACGCCGGATCGGTATGCAAATGAAGATAGCACGACACCTAGCGAATGGAAGAGATAGATATAAATTGCTCTAGCAGGGAGCTAGCTGGGTCGAACACTATGCGCACCTACTAGGCAAACATCATCAGGCATGGCCACTGCGGGCTGTGCAGCAGATGTAGTGTGGAGTTGTATGACGATGTGGGGGATGAAGTCGCAAAAGTATCCAGATGTGTCGGGAAAGCAGTGAACACTGGTGCACATAAGGAGAATACGATCACTACAGGGTGGCCCTCTCGAGAGTTTCGTCAACCAGCGAAGGCAAAACGCAAAAAATATAGAATCGCATGTACCCTGCACGCAATGTCCATGGGCCATCGCTCGAGTATAGCACAAAGCCAGTACGGAATCGGTCCAAAAGCCCTCACACATGGAAGGAGAAAGGACGAGGCTTGTGCACAGGCTCAGAGCCCCATGCGAAGTGCAACCGGATGTGCACGGGCCATGGGACTGAGAGCTAAATCTCAGTCAGATGAACATCCAACGGATATAGCTGCAGTAGACATCGCCCATGCAACAAACCTCTTTTTCCATGTAGCTGACAAGCGCTGAGCAAGGTACAGGACGCATGTGAACACCCTCTTGCCACAACACGCGCGACGAGAGACTTCCTTGCAGGGCAACCAGGGCCACGTGTCCACGGAAGGCTAGCCCTATGCTGCAGAGGATGAAATGCGTGGAGCGGGCGAGGCCAAAGAGAGCAGGGTAATCGGGACGCACGTTCACCGAAGGCCAACTCCACGCTGCATCATCCGGAGTACTAGGAAGATTCGCGCGCTACGCCGCGCCGTGCGAAATTTGATAAAAAAATGATGAAAAGCAGGGAAAAACGGAAAAACGACGGGCGAAAAACGAATTTACGTTTTTTTTTGGGAAACGGCCAACGAAAACATTTTTTCCATGTTCCGGAGAAAACACGGTTCACGGAAATAATTTTTTCAGGCAAAACGAAGAAAGAAAACGGTTTTCCATATTTTTTGTGGTTAAATAGCAAACTAAAATATCTTCCACATGCTCAGGATGTAAAACGGATCACGAAAACATTTTTTCGGAGCAAAACGGAGAAAGGGAACGGTTTTCCATATTTTTGTTTTGAAAAAACGGCCAACGAAAACATTTTTCTCATGCTCCGGAGAAAAATCGGATGGCGAAAAATATTTTTTTCGGGCAAAACGGATAAACGAAAACAGCTTCCCAATTTTTTTGGAGGGAAATAGCTATCGAAAACATTTCCCCCATGCCACAGAGGGAAAACCGATCACGAAAACATTTTTTTCGGCAAAAACGGAGAAAAGAAACGGTTCTACATTTTTTTTTTTTGGAAAAACGGTTAACGAAAATATTTTTCACATGCTTTGGAGAAAAAACGGACCACGAAAATATTTTTTTGGGACAAAACGGAAAAACCGATCACGAAAACATTTTTTCGGCCAAAACGGAGAAAAGAAACGGTTCTACATTTTTTTTTGTGGAAAAACGGCTACCGAAAATATTTTTCGCATGCTCTGGAGAAAAAACGGACCCCAAAAACATTTTTTTGGGACAAAACGGAGAAAGGACCCGAACGTAAAGCGCGAGGACCTATTTGTTATAATTTTGGACTTGTTCGCTATTTTGAATAATTAGGAAAGGGCTCGCTCGCGATTGGCCCTTAACGGGAGGGCCTACATGCAAAACGCGAAACCAGGGACCTAAACGCGAAACGAAAAAATTATTTTCCTCTCACATAAAATCACATAAGGACCTAAACGTAATTTGGAAGAAACCGGAGGGGCTTTGTGCAAAAAAGGGAGGGGACACGTGGGGGGGCCGATTGGCCCCCAATTCCTTCCTCTATAAGGTGGGTACCATGTCCATGGAAGGCTAGCCCCACGCTACAGAGGCGAAACGTGTGGAGCGGGCAAGGACGGAGAGAGCAGGGTAACCGGGATGCGCGTTCGCTGAAGGTCAACTCCACGTTGCGTCGTCCGAAGCACGTCGAGCACGTAAAATGTGGGGAGGACAGCAAACCACAATTCCTTTTAATATATGTGATTTTTGGGCATCGATGGATTGCTGGAGCTTGGCCCCCATTGCTGTCCTTTGTTGAGGCTTGGCTATGTCAGATCCCGAAAAAATACTTCTGAAATCCTCTGTGTATCCTGTAATAGTCTAGAAAAAGCTAGTACACACAGTAGAAATAAAATCACAACATATCCAGCATACTTTATTAATAATTAATATCCAGAGTTACAAATTAAATGGCACGTAGACCAACAAATAAATAAATGATTAAATAAAAGCAGCGGAAAATAAAGAACAGTAGAAGAGCCCAGTTGAGTTGCCACAAGCAATCGATTGGGGACGCGGCCTAGTCGAACTGGTCCTCACCATTGTAGAACTCCTCCTCTGAAGCAACAGATTAAGCAAGGATGAGTACAAACGTACTCAGCAAATCACACCAAAAAATGTAATATAATGTACGTGTAACAAAGGAATGTTATATGGTTGATTTGAGCACAAAGCAGAATTTTTCTAAATATTGTAAGTAATTTTAAATTGCATAATTTTTAAGAAAATTTTGTTTTTAAATATTTTCAACTCAGGAATCACTCATGGAATTCTCCAAGTTTTCCCCCGATGGACTCTCTCCACCCCAACTCCATTTTTATAAACTCAAATTTTAAACTTAATAAATTATAGTATGTAAATGGCTTACTCAACATGCCCATGACCGCAGGCGCGGCTAATCGATTAGTTTGACACTCTGCAGAGGTTGTACAACTTTACCTACAAGACATGATAGTCTCCTTGCATCAGCACACTTTCTTTGGTGTGCGACAAAGAAAATCACGATAAGCCCCCTGTCGGGGGGTCGGGTAGACCCCACGAAATTACCTCGGGTGCCACGAGGGGCGCGGGCTCACTGCTGCCCGAACCACCGGAAGGCCGTCCCCCGGGACGACCTAGCCAGGCGCCACGAGCAAGACGCAGGTCGCTCTCACCGTCACGAGGAGGTTGTTCCAAGGAACGGCCTAGCCAGGACCTTTTAGGAGGTCGCATGACCTGGTGGACCGATAGCTCGTGCTCGGGCCGAAGTGGCCGAGTTCGGAGTTAGACGGTAGCCGACCTGACATGATCCCGAGGTCGGTAACCACCACGCGTAACCTCCGCTAGTTCGCTGCGATCTCCGCGGAACGTGGCAGGAATGTAGGATCCGTTAGTTACCACGCTGGACCTGGTCGGACGTGAAGTTAGTGGGTTTGAACAAGCACACCCCTTTGTAAGCTATAAAAGCATCCCCACCATGAAGGGACAAAACACCTTTTTCTGCACAAAGAGATACACGAGCTGGAGTAGGGCTATTATCTCCTTCTTGAGAGGACCGAACCAGGGTAAACTACAGTGTCCCGGCCCGTTGAAGTCCAGTGAGTCACTCCTCTGAGTATCCCATCACGTGAGAAGGGGTCGCAGCTGGTCCCTCCACCAACAAGTAAGCTCGGCGGGGCCTGCTTCCCCAATCGCCGACAACCGGGCGCCGTCCGTGGGGACCGACTTTCCTTTCGTGAGGAATCCCTGAGGATGACAAGTTCCCAAAATCGCCAGGCCTCGGCGCCTTAATCGAGGAAGAAGACAAGCGTTCTTCGACAATGGGGCCGACGTTGTCGGGCCTTGAGAATCATGACGGTTCCCGGAGCTTCTCCATGGAAACCGCCGCACCGGAGCAGTTCTTTCGCTCCCAGCTCGACGCCCTCTCGGACGACGAGTATGACGGGCTCTACAATGGTCTAGACATCCCCGAACTTTTTGAGCTCGACCAGGGGACCGCGTCACGGGGAGACACCGTGATGTCACCCTCGCGATCCGTCCAATCCCGTAACATCTTCGTTGCGGAGGAGGATGGAAATGTCGGGAGCAAATCCGGCCGAACGCTGCCTTCACCGCCACGGCGGCCAAGGAGCACTGCAAGCATCTTCGAATCGGACACCGCCGCCTTACGGCAAGTCCGTGGTGGCCCGACCAACAAGACAGGCCGGTTCGTGAGAATTTCCACGCCAGACGGGACTCGAGCCGTCGGCGACGATTTAACGAAGCTCGTCACCCCGCGTTCCCCCGAGTGGGGAACGCCTTCAAGCCTTGGCCACGGTGGTGCGCAACCTCAGAGAGTTTCCTGAGCAGATCGACCTAGAAGCCATGGGTGCGGCTGTGGCCGACGACCTCGAGGAAATTGCCACAGACATAAAAGTGGCGGAAGCCTCCCGAGAAAGGGACGCCCAGAGCAATTCCTGGGAACGCCGCAGCCAGGCGTCCGAGCGCCTCCACCCCGACGACTCGCGCAGCCGTACCCGGAGTGACCGACGCGAACGCGACGGGCTCTGAGGGCACCGGAGCAATTCCTGGCTCCCTCGGGACCAACGGAATGCGAGTCACGGGCAGAACCGGGCCGAACATTCCTCTTCGGGCCACTCTCCATCCTACAGGCATAGGGAGATATTCTCTCGCCTGGGCCCACTAACCTCGGGCTCGGCCGGTGGGCATCGCCCCGACCGCCGCGCTCGCAATGACCGTCCCGACAGTCCCGTTTTCGGGTGCAGGGCGTTCGCGACGTCGCTACGACGTGTGACCTGGCCAATAAGGTTCAAGCCGGGTCACATCGAGAGATTCGATGGGACTCAGAACCCCGACGAGTTTCTCTCGATCTACACCACGGCCATTCTAGCCGCCGGAGGTGATGAAAGGGTCATGGCTAACTTTCTGCCCACAGTGCTGGACGGGCCGGCTCGGACGTGGCTATTCAACCAGAAGGAAAACTCGATCCGGTCCTGGGCACAGCTGAGCGGCACCCTCCGGGCCAACTTCCGTAGTCGCTACGTCGCCGGGAAGGAGCGCGACCTCGGCGCCTGATACAGACGAGGGCGAGACCTGCGCCCGGCTTCGTCGGCGCTTCATGCAAATACGCAATTCCATCCCAAGCATCTCGGATGAGGCGGTTGTCCGGCTTTCAAGTTTGGGGTCCGAGACGCCCGCTTTACTCAGACCTCGAAATTCACCCGACATCACGGCCAACGAGCCGCTCCGCATGGCCGACCGCTATGCCAACGCGACGAGGCACCCAATGGAAGAAGCTGCCGGACGAAGGAAAGCCGCCCCTCACCGGACTCGAAGGGCGTCAAACCGAAGAGCGTGAGCTCGATCGAAAAAATCAAAAAGAAGAAAAACCTCCGTCTCGACATGGTGGCGGCCATCGAACGACAACGACAACGGCCGACCTCGCAATCGTATAAAGGAGGAGCCGCGAAAGGAAAAGGCCGACGGTTCAATGAACGATGAGCAAACCGGACGACCAAGACCGCGGCGACAGCGGACGGGCTAGCGCCTATTTTTGCCCGCTTCCACCAGGCGCACGGGCACGACTGCGAATTGCGTAACATGAGCCTCCCGCCTGAGCAATTCTACAAAGGGCAAGGGTCCCATGCCCACGCCCCCGAGCAAGAAGGAGACGCTAAGGGCAAGAAGCCCGCCGTGGAGGAAGATACGGACATGGAGTACCAGGAGCCGAAACCACATCGCCGTGATATTCGGGGCTCCGCCGCCTATGGGTCTCGACGGAGCCGAAGGAGGCCGCACGCGAGGTACTCCGTGTCACCCAGGGAAGCTCTCCTGCTCAACAGCTCAAGTGGTCCGAGCTGCCCATCACCTTCTCCAAAGACGATCGCTTCGGGATGACGAAACCCCGTGAGGCTCCCGATGGTCGTTAGCCCGACGATCCGCAATACCGCGGTAGGACGAGTGCTTGTGGATTGCGGGAGTTCCTCGACTCGATATCGCCAGGGTCCTGGACGAGATGCAAATTCCTTGGTCCAAGATCAAGAGCGTCGTAGTCCCTTTCTACGGATAGTCCCCGGCACCTCGGCCAAGCCGCTCGGGCAGATCGTCCTGCCGTAACCTTCGAAGCCCGAGCAACTTCCGAACGGAATTAATCACCTTCGAGGTGGTCGATTTGAGTCGGCCTACAACGCCATCCTGGGCCGACCAGCGCCGCCAAATTCATGGCCGCCACGCATCACGGTACCAATGCCTGAAGGTTCCGGCCGCGCGTGATCTCGATGAAGGGAAGTCCGAAGGCGGCCCTAAATCTGCGACGAGAAGGTTTCTAGACATGGTCGGGCAGCTGCCCGCCAAGGACCCGACCAAGAGCCGAGGAGTTCCCGACCAGGCTACCCTCCGTGCCGGGAGAAACTAAGGCCATCCTGCTGTACGACGCAGAGCCAAGCAAGGTCGTACACGTGGGGGCTTCCCTGGACCCTAAATAGGAACTCGAGCTCGTGACCTTCCTCTGGAGAAGCGCGGACACGTTCGCCTGGGAACCGTCCGACATGCCCGGAGTCCCAAGGGAGGTCGCCGAGCACAAAGCTAGCGATTCGGCTCGACAAAAGCCTGTCGGCAGAAGCTCAGCGCTTCTCCCCGGAAAAGCAAGCCATCATCGAGAGGAATCGACAAGCTCCTCAAAGCCGGTTTCATACGGAGGTCGACCATTCCGATTGGTTGGCCAACCCGATTATCGTGAAGAAAAAGGGGGCAAGTGGCGCATGTGTGTCGATCACACAGGACTGAATGCCGCATGCCCAAAAGACAATTTCCCGCTACCTCGGATAGATCAGTTGGTCGACGCAACGGCCGGCTCCGAGGCGATGAGCTTTCTGGACGCCTACTCAGGCTATCACCAGATCGGCATATCGCCCGACGACGAGGAGAAAACTTCCTTCATCACGCCGTTTGGCACATTCTGCTACACGACCATGTCCTTCGGTCTAAGGAACGCCGAGCGACCTTCCAGCGCCTCATGCAGAAAACCTTCTCGGACCAAATAGGTCGGAACCTGGAAGTATATGTAGACGACATAGTCGTCAAGAGCAAGATGGCCTCGGGTCATGTAGCCGATCTAGAGGAGACCTTTCATAACCTCAATAAGCATCGAATAAAGTTGAATCCTGAAAAATGTGTGTTTGGGGTCAAGGCTGGCAAAGTACTCGGCTACATGATCGGTCCACAAGGAATCGGGGCCAACCCTGAGAAGATAGAGGCCATCGAGAACATGCGGCCACCCGCTTGCACGCGGAGGTTCGATCCTGGCCAGGAAGGATGGCGGCCCTAAGTCGCTTCATCTCGCGGCTCGGGAACGCGCCCGCTTTTCTTCAAGGCGCTCGAAAGCACGACGGTTTTCGCTTGGACAAAGGAAGCGGAACCGCTCTTTCGAAGAATTAAAGCTATATTTGTCAAGACCCCGGTCTTGACCACGCCGAGAATGGGAGAGGTTCTCTTGCTCTACCTGCCGCCACACCCCAGCGGTAAGCGCCGCCATAATCAGAGAACGGGACGGGGTGCAGCGCCGATCTACTACTTCACCGTAGTCCTACACGGACCAAAGGAGCGTTACCCCGAGGTCCAGAAGCTCCTTTATGCACTCCTCGTGGCCTCGAAGAAGTTAAGACACTACTTCCGTGCCTACAAAATTCGAGTCCCGACCAACTTCCCGCCAGAGAGATTCTAGGGAATCAGACGCAAGCGGACGGATCGCGAAGTGGGCCATGGAGCTCGCCGGTCGAGATCGAATTCTCGGCCAGGACGGCGATCAAATCCTGTCCTAGCGGACTTCCTAGCCGAATGGACAAATCCGACCCTTCTAAGTCCGAACCCGACCAGACCGAGCACGGCCGGGTCATGCACTTCGACGGATCCCGAAGCCATAATTGCTCTGGGCCGGAGTGGTCCTCGAATCCCCAGGGGGAGCGGATCCAAAGACGCCTCCAACTACATTTCGGCGCAACGAACAACGCAGCAGAATATGAGGGTTCGCTAGCCGGACTTCGCGTGCAGACGCCGAGTCCAACAACTAATCGCGAAGGGCGACTCGCACCGGTTGTCAACCAGGTTAACAAGGAGTATCGCGTTCGATGACTCAATGGCGCTTTACCTGGTTGAAGTAAGGAAGATGGAAAAGTACTTGAAACCTCAAGTACTATACATCCTCAGGAAGGACAATACCTGGCCGACCATCTATCGAAGGTCGGTTCCGCCAGCTTCGCTTCACGGGTGCTCGTCGAGCACCTCTATAAGCCCTCCATACCCACCGAAGAGGAGGCAATCGAGACGGTGGTACCGTCTCCTTCCTCGAGCAGGTGCGAGTTGGATGACGCCATTCATCCAATACCTCGTGCACGGACACCGCCGAGGAGGAAGCCGAGAAATCCCGGCTAGTAAGACGCTCCTCGGCCTATAAAATGGTCGAGGGCCTCTTATACCGCAAAGGCGCGCTTGGCGCCCTCTCCAAGTCGTCACCCAAGAGGAAGGCAAATATCTCCTCAAAGATATCCATGACGGATGTGTGGAGCTCACTCGTCCCTTAGGACCTTGGTGAGCAAAGCCTTCCGGTTGGGTTACTCTTGGCCGACGGCCCTGGCGCCAGCGCTCAATAGTGACCGCTTGCCAACCTTGCCATTCCATGCCCGGAAAGTCCATCACCAAGATACGATCGCAGACCATGCCCCTAACCTGGCCGTTTCTCGCTTGGGGCATCGACATACTCGGTCCATTTCCAGGGAAGGAGGGGTTGTAAATACCTGCTCGTCGCAATCGACACCTTCACTAAATGGATCGAGGCCGAGCCTATATCAACCATCTCGCACAAAGCGGCTAAAAGGTTCTTCCGCAATAATGTAGTAACCCGCTTTGGCGCCCGAGTCGCCTCATCACGGACAACGGCACTCGATCACAAGCGAGGTGTTTCAGGCTTATTGCGAGAAGGTCGGGACTAAGATATGCTTCGCATCCGTGGCCCACCCGCAGAGCAATGGGGCGGCCGAGCGCCGAACGGCAGATCGCCCAAGGAATCAAGAAGAGAGTCTTCAAGAGCCTCGACGGCATGGTCGCCTGGGTGGACGAGCTACCTCCCGCCCTTCCGGGTCGGTCCGCACCACGATGAGCCGAGCTACGGTGAGACCCCTTTCACCAGATATGGCGCGGAAGCCGTCCTACCCGCCGAGGTTGTCCTAGGATCCCCAAGGGTGAACCTAGCCGATAGCATCGACACAGAAGGCGAGCGCCTCCTCGACCTCGACCTCGCGGAAGCAACTCATGAACGGGTTCTGTTGCGATCCGCGGTTTACCTGCAAGCTCTCCGCAGGCACGCCGCTAAATCGATACGACCAAGGACCTTGCACGTCGGCGATCTCGTTCTGCGACGGGTCCAAGACCTGTCAAAAGCCAACAAGCTAACGCCAAGATGAGAAGGTCCTTACACGGTCGTCTCAACAGCACGCCCGGGGGCTGTCCGCCTCGCGATGGAAGATGGTCGAGAACTAGCTAGCACTTGGAACATCGACCAACTGTGTAAGTTCCATATCTAACTAAACCAACTTTACTCCTTTAAATAAAAATTCGACACTTGGCCTCCCGGTCTCCCTCGTTCTCTCTCGCTTTCTCTTTCTCTCTTTAAACCCCCCGCGAAGTGCCGTGATCAAACTCGATCCCAGATCAAAGAGCGGGCTCGGACGTCAGCGCAAACGGACGAAGCTTCCTACCGCCTAACATCGACCACCGAGCTCGACCCCGAGGGCTTTCTTCTCGTAAGACGACCATCTTTTCACGGCAGGCCTCCGCCGCAGACAAAGGGTCGCATGAACACCCCTCGGACGGTTCCTAGCTCAGGTCGGCCGGTGAGCGGCGTAGACGCACCGTATAAAGTCACATGGTCCCCGCAGAGCTCTATTCCGTCAACAAGGTCGTGTTTGCAGCCTACGCCCACGACCTCCGTTGGCGGCGGGGGCTATAGGGATACCGCGTGGCTACGACCTAGAGGAGCTTCGTGGCTACGACCTAGAGGAGCTTTCGCACGAGGTAGTCACTCCCTAGTACGATCATTCGCTAGATCGCGTGACTATCGAACTCCGTCGAATAGGAAGCAACGGGATAGGGCATATCGTTGTCGTTCCGAGGGAGACAAAACAGAGAAAAATAAAAGACATCTATCAAACACGATCATATTGTGCCCAACTTGGCGCCTTTTTCGCTAAAGTCTTTTGCAGGAATGAATTACGTATGAACGAGTTACAGGAGGCCGGCACGCTTCGCCCTGCAGAGCGGCGAGCTCGTCCCGCACGGACTCAAGCTCGACTCGAGGTCAAGCACCCGCCGACGAGCTTCACGACCCTCGCTTGCCGCTTGACGAAGCCGCTTGGACTCCTCCCGTTCTTTGGTCGATCGTCTGCTCGCGCTTCGCCAGAGTCACGCAGGACGCCACCGCCGCTCGAGCCCCGACTCGCCGCTCACTGCTCGAGGCGCTCCTTGAGGAAGAGCGGACTCCTTCATCTTCGCCGAATCTCGGCCTCGAAGACCTCAGCTCGGCGACCAGGCGCTCGAGCTCCGCGATCCTAGCGTCTTGCTCGGCCTGGTGCTTCGCGACAACTTCTGGCGGCACGGTCGCGGCGTGGAAGTCCTTCATGGTGGTCTCCAACACCTACGCAACAAGGCATCTCGGGTCGCAGTCGGATTTTTTGGACAAAAACACATAAGTGTTAGGAGACTTACCCAACAAAGCCGAGCCTCCAGCCCCTCCTGGAACAGCTCGGCGGGGTCCTCCGTCCCGCTTTTTACTCCCTGGGCGGGGGCTTGAGCTCCTTCTCCTTGGTCGAGCGCAGGGTCTTGAGCTCGAGCTCCCCCGTCCCCTGGGGGCGGGAGACCTTGCCCCTGAGGATCGACCCCCATCTCCTGCAGAGGGACGGCCTCGAGAGCAAGGATCACCTCCCGCTCCTCTTCCTCCCGAGCAGGAGTTGCGCTCGGGGGCTCCTCCTCCTCAGCATCCGGGCTCATGGGGTCCTCCGCCGAGCACGAGGTTCACTGGCCGGGAGCTCCTCCCCAGAGGCCCCCGCCTCCTCACAAGCCTGGACCATGGCGACGTCTCCGGGCGCAAGGTCGACCGGATGCACTGGGTCGGCGGCCGGGAGGTCGGGTGCCTGAGGTTGGGCCATGGCGGCGTCTTCCCAAGACGAGATCGACCGAGGCGCCGTCGGGCGGCCGGAGGTCGGGTGCCTGGTTGGGCCGTGGCGGCGTCTTCGCACGAGATCGACCGGAGTTGCCGGTCGGCGGCCGTGAGGTCGATCTCGGCCAAAGCGGCCTCGGCGCCTGGCCAGCTCCCCTCGGCCGAAGTTGGCTCGGACCACCGATGTGATCGGGCTCATCCCCATGGCGAACGGGTGGCGGCTCTTCCTCGCCTCGGCGAGCCCTCGTCGGGTTAGGGTTCCTCGATCCCGGCCGACGTTGATGTCCGGCGAGCATCGCGGGATCGGGAGAGATCTCGGCGATCTCTTGAGCGTGGCGCCGATGATGTCGCCGCGACCGGCGAGTCCTCGCGAGGAGCTTCAGCGGCATGCTCGGCACCACCGCCCTCCTCCTCGTCGCCGCCTTGAATTATGATGTGGGGATGCCCTCCGCCGCTGCCCGAAAGGCCGGCACCGCATCTTCCTCCGCCTCCTCCTCAGGAGAGACGAGCTTTGGGGCCCGGATCTCCGGGGCAGCAGGCTCCTCTACCTCGGCATCCGCACCACCAGCGGTCCGTGGGAGATGGGCCTCCATGGCCTCAGTTCCCACCTCGGCCTCGTCGCCCACAACGGCCTCGGCAGCACGGGCAAGCTCCCTCTCTAGCACGAGGTCAAGAATATCGTCAGCCATTGCTCCAAAATCCCATAACTCAAGACTACCGCCACACCCACTACTGCATTTATGTGGGGTTAGTGTGGTGCCGGAGGGGGAGTGAGACGAACGAGATAGGGATAAGAGGCTGACCTCGTTCGGCATCTTTCAGCTGGCCTCGAGCGCGATCGAGGAGGGCAGCCATGTCCTCACGTGCCTTGTCGGCCCTGGCAACGGAAGGGTCGACCTCTCCCAAGTCGGCCTCGGTGATGGTCGGCGTTGGGCGTGGTTGGGGCGCAGCGGACGACCTGCGGGACCTCGGGACCAGGGGACGGGGTCCAGCTCGTCCTTCTCCTCGTCATCCAGAGGGGCCGAGCTCGAGCTCACCCGCGAGCTCACTCAAGAACCGCGATCCGGCTCTCCTGCCTCCTTCCAGCTGGACCACCGCGGCCTCCTTCTTCGCCTTCAAGGCAGCCGACGCAAACGAGCCATCACCGGGTTATCCCTGGTGTACTCATCCATCCACGATTTGATTCGCTCACCTCCGCCGATCGGCATACTCCAAGTGACGGCGGGGTGAGCGGTCGCTCGACCGGGTGCTGCGTGTGCGCTTAGGCGGGACGGCGTGGCCGACGGAGATTGGGTGCGGCGCTACGACTCCGCCGTTTCTTTGGTCTTTCGACCTCGCCCACGGCCGCGACGCCCGCTTGGGCCACAAATGACCTCGAGGCGACCTTCTCCTCGCAGTGGGTTCGAATAAGTCGGGAAATTTCGAAGAAACCGGCTACCAACAGACCTTCTGAAAGGGTCCGGATAGGGACTTACCGCCTCGGTCCTAAGTTAAGGACGTTGTTCGGGATCCGCGGCCCTCTAGGATTTCCTTGGCCTTGGGAGTGCCGAACATCTCGGACACCCTCATATCCACCTGGCCCTCGTGAGCCGCTACTGCACAAGGAAGGACGGTGAGCTCAAATGTCCCTTATTTTAAAGTAAAAATCCAAGGCGGTAATGTACCTGAGCGTGATTCCCGGTGATGTCCCGCCACCCTTCAACCTTGAAGAAGGGTGCACCCTCCGCCCGAGGGGCGACACCGGTTCCTCGACGTAGTCCCGGCAACATCCCACGGACAAATTTCGAGCAAGTAAGCTCATTGATCAAAGCATGAGCACCTTCTCCTCCTCGGCTGCACGGGGACGGGGTCTCAACGGCACGACCCTTGGCGCCGGAGTAGGAAAGCGAGCCGCCCTCGGCCTTCCTCAGATAGAACCAAGAGTCGGCCCACCCCGACACGGAGTCCTTGAGCGTGAAGCTCGGGTACTCGTACGGGCGGGTAGGTCGGAGGCGAAGTAAAGGCACCGGCCTGCGAAGGGGTGCCGGTGCGCGAGAGGGTGTAGAAGTGAAGAAAGAGGCTAGGAGTAGGCTCGACGCCCACGAACCCTTCACAGAGATGGGCGAAGATGGCCATGATGAGGATGGAATTTGGGTGGAGGTGCACGATCTCGCACTCGCAGAAGGCGAGTACGGCCTCGACGAACTCACTTTCGGGCGTTCGAAGCCCGTTCATGGCATAGAGCTCGGTGGAGACGATCTCTCCTTCCTCCGGCTGTGGGCTCTCCTCGGCACCGGCGGCTCTCCATGAGCCGACGTCGAGGTATTTCGCCCGCTCAAGGATCTCCAGCTTGCGCCTATCAAGCTTGCTCACGCCGAACTTTGCCATGGGAATAGAGAAGGCGATCAAGGAGAAAGACGAGTGCTGAAGTGAAGAAGTATGGGGCGCGCTAATCGATTGAAAGGACAAGTGAATCTAGGGCTCCTCTTCTGGGGTTTAAAAACCAAACGAGAGAACGAAGAGGTTCCCGCCGTTGTGGTCGAGGAAGCCCTAAAGGCGCAGGGGGCAGTTGAGACGTCCACCACACAGGGAGCGACGCGTGGACACGCAAACCGAAGCTGTCTGGCCAGGCGACGGTTCCCGAGGGGGAGCGGTTCGTACTGACCGAATGAAGCTTCCAAGGGAAGGAACCGTCGGTAGGATGGGAACTAGTTCGCACGCCCAAGGCACGGCGGGACCGAGCTCGTCTCCCGGGGCGGACTAATAGCTCGGAGGTCGGGGCAGCTGTTCGCCGCGACCAACCTGGCTGGCTCGGGAGACGGTAGGCCCGAGAGGAAGGTCTTTTCCTAAGGCCTTCTTCCACTCGAACCTCGGGGGCTAGCTGTTTGGGGCCTGTAGACCCCACGAAATTACCTCGGGTTCCACGAGGGGCGCGGCTCATCGCCGCCCGAACCACCTGGAAGGCCGCCCCCTCGACGACCTAGCCAGCGCCACGAGCAAAGACGAGGTCGCTCCCGACCTGTCACGAGGAGGTTGTTCCAAGGAACGGCCTAGCCAGACCTTTTAGGAGGTCGCATGACCTGGTGGACCAATAGCTCGTGCTCGGGCCGGAAGTGGCCGAGTTCGAGTTAGACGGTAGCCGACCGACGTGATCCCGAGGTCGGTAACCACCCGCTATGCGTAACCTCCGCTTAGTTCGCTCGCGATATCCGCGGGAACGTGGCAGGAATGTAGGATCCGTTAGTTACCACGTTGGACCTGGTCGGACGTGAAGTTAGTGGGTTTGAACAAGCACACCCCTTTGTAAGCTATAAAAGCATCCCCACCATGAAGGGGACAAAAACAACTTTTTCTGCACAAAGATATACACGAGCTGGAGTAGGGCTATTATCTCCTTCTTGAGAGGCCCGAACCAGGGTAAACTACAGTGTCCCTGCCCGTTGAAGTCCAGTGAGTCACTCCTCTGAGTATCCCATCACGTGAGAAGGGGTCGCAGTTGGTCCCTCCACCAACAAGTAAGCTCGGCGGGGGCCTGCTCCCCAATCGTCGACACCCCCCTATAAAAACCCATCCATGTAGTCTTGTCCACTAAGGTTTCACCACTAAAAGAATCCCTCTAGTCAGAAGCCTCCTCTTGCGCCAAAGTGGCGCCTCACACTTTCACCACACCACTACCACCAAATGGCATGACTGTCAATGGTATATTTTAATACGGCTAGCCAGGTCTGTCCCATTCCAGACTTGTGTTAGTATGGTTAGGCTTTACATTCAGCGAAACTCAGATTGGTCCTTAATTGACTAGACGAGACTTTCCACAATCCCAGATCCATATACACACCACTACCCAACCATTTCTCGCCCGATCTAAATCACATTTTTATTTTAACCATACCAAAAGATACTAACATTATGACTTTCATTTTAACAGAACATTATTTTAGCACAAATCTCTCAAAACTTCCTAAGTTCAGTTCTAAGCATATTTAAGCCATTTCTAAGTATCATATATAATAAGTAGCATTTTCTTAAGATTGCAGTGGCACATGGATCCAAATATCAAAGGTGGTCTAACAATTCTGGGCATAACTACTAATTTAAAACAATTACATTCATAACAATTAAGCATGCATTAATTTAAATTCAAAATACAAGTTTAAAAACTGGGAGCAACGTGATCGAGGAGGTGTGACTTGTCTGGTTCGATGAGTTACTGCTCGAAATCGTCGCTCGTGTACTCCTTGGACTCTCTGAAATCTACACGTGAAAATCAACCAAATTCAAATAAAATCTAAATAAATTTAAATAAAATACCAAACTAGTACCAAATACAAATTTAGAATTTTAAATGAATTTAAAAAGAAAAACAGAGCCAAGCGGAGTTCAAACGAGCTCCTGGAAGTTTAAAAACAAATAAAAATGATTTTTCTGAATTTTTAGAATTATTTTTCTAAAGAAAAATCTGGATTATTGTGCATGCTAACGTCAGCAACCGGATTTTTGAATTTTGAAATATTTTTAAAAAGAAATCCTGATTTATTCGGCAATACTGACGTCATAAATGATTTCGATCGGAATTATTTTTGAACGGGAAAATCCCGTTTAGACTGACAGGTGGGTAGCACGCATGAGGTGCGGCACAGGGCGGCGCGAGCGTGGCGGCCGGCGGCTGGGGTGGGGGAAGGGGGAGGCAGCGACGAGGCGAGGTCAACGGTGGCGACGGCGGGGCCGGAGGGGCGCGAGATGTGGTGGAAGAGGTCGACACGGGGCGGTCGGGGCCGGGGAAGAAGGCGGCAGGGACGACCGAGGAGGGGGAGGAGAGCGGGGAGAGTGAGGGAGAGGGAGTGTTGGAAGAGAGGGGGCTCGAGGGGTATAAATAGGAGGGAGGGGGTGGCGTTGCGCACAGAGGCGGCGGCCGATGGCAAGAAAGACAACGGCGGTTGCGGGATAAGGGGGAGGGGATAAGGAGGAGCGGGGAGGCGGTGGCGGTTGGGGTGGGGCTCATTCGTGCGTGAAGGGCGAAGGTGGACACACGGGCGGCGGGGAATGGGACGCGACGACGGCGCTGGAGAAAGGGAAGAGAGAGAGAAGGCCAGACAGGAGGAAGGAAAAAAGGAAGATGGGCTGGGGCTGGGAGGAGAAACAGGCCGGGCGAGCTAAACTCGGCTGAAACGGGGGGAGGGCGTCACAGGCTACCAGCTAGTGCGTGTGCTGATCTTCGCCTACTATGTGCTACCAACATCTTCACGTGTTAGCCTCCGCATCCGCTCTTCGTCTGAGTCCGCATGTGCTCCCTTGCGTTTCGTGTATGTGTGCACCTCCTCTTGTCGAGTAGGACCTCGTTGCCATGTCAGGTCTAGGAGACCTTCGTGGTGATAATATGTTATAAAAATATAGTGATTTATCTAGATCAATGGTACTACCTTCATTTCACAATGGTTGTAGTTCTAGCATTCAAAAATTTTATCAAAATGATTGTAGTTCTCACATTCCAATGCAATTTTAGAGGCATAACTTTTGTACCTTTCATCAATGCAGCCATCTATTTAGCTAATCTGTTCAGCTACTCTTCATTAATCACAAAAGGGTTGAATTAAATGAGGGTAGATAAGTCATTTTCTACGTCTCCTTGTTTTGTGTGAATTTAGTTAGAACTACAACTATTATGAAACGGAAGTAGTAATGTACTGATGGGATAACCATAATAACCACGACGAACAAAAAATAATAACACACATAATATAAAGACAAACTATCTTCTATTTATTAGACTGATTCTTTTGTACAATGAAATATTATATTTATAGTGAAAAAATTATCAGAGATATAGTCAGATTTACCCATAAAAAATATCATATATCAATAATTAAAATCAAAAGCCCGGCTATATCGGACCGATTTCACATATAGCCATGGCCGAACCACATTGCAGTTGCTGCAGTAACTATGAACAATTGCGCGGATCAAACTTGACTCAGGCAAATTGGAACACACGGCCTAACTCTAAAAATAAAGCTGTGACTCCATAGCCTGCACGCGACTTCGGTCCATGCGAAGCACGCGAACCCCCGAGTCGGTCCATCACGGCGAACCTATTGGCACACGGGCTGAGCCCAGAAGCCTTTCTACCGTGAAACAACCCGCGCCGTTATCCCCCAGCCCATAAGACCACAGAAAACGCACGTCCGCCGCGGCTCATCTCACACCAGAAACCACCCGTCTAGCGACGCCAAGATTTCCCGGCCGCCGCGCGGCCGCCGTCTCCTCGCCCGCCGGTGCGAAATCTTTGTGCAAACTGCTGTGCCAGTTGCCGCTTCAATTCCCCAATAAACTACTGCTACTGGTATTTTGTTCTGACGACGTTGGTCATGTTTTTTACAGGGAGCCCGAGAACATGCCCGGTGTCTTCTCCTGCACTTCCCTGCACTACCGCCGTGCACATCGGTATCAGAGCTGTCTCCAGGTCAGGCTACCCATCGCCACCTTGCAGGCTGTTACCAACAATCATCAGGATGATGGTCCTTGTCCTGGATCACAATTGGTGACCATCTCGTATTGACCCCGTTGGCCTTGCAAATCCTTTACTCACACATGTACGCGCGCGAATTAGTTTCTTCGCTTCACAGCCTCGTGATTGCAGCTGGTACTTTTCCATTGGCAGTTTGTTTTGTCCACTGTTGATTCGCCGCTAATGTGCTCCCTTCGGGTGTCCATATTTTGGCCATCTTAGCGTAGGCTCCTATGTTATACGGCTGTAATATTTTGATACCTTTCATCGCTGTTACTCAGAAATCCAAGATTCTACACGAGCTCATGCGGCGTGGTGGCAGGACCACTAGAGGATTGGCTCCAGATGTAGGTAGGATCAAGTCCGCAGGGGGTCATGCAAATGCATAGGCCCCTTCCCTTCTGCCGAGTTGTTTAGACCATCTCCAACCCATTCCCCTCCCCTCCCTCATTCTCTTCGTGAAGGGATTCCCATTCCCTTCAGCGCTCCAACGGGTTCCCTTCAGCATTCCCTTCAGCCTGGGATTCTCTCTCCCATTCCCTCCAGGAAGGGATTCTCTCTCCTTTCCCTATACAATTCCCTTTAAAGGGAATCTGTTGGAGATGAGTGGAAATAAAGGGAATGGGAATGGGGAAGGGAACAAGGAAGGAAATGAAATGAAGGGAATATGGTTGGAGATGGTCTTAGAAGGCGTTTTCTGTTCTACGAGGCCTTGCGTGCGTCGTACGTATTGCCTATGAATAATATAGGTGGCCCCACCCCAGGCAAAGTTTGTGAGCAGTGTAATAGGCGACCATTTCGTGCGGTTCGAGGGGCACTTGAATAAGCCGCCGGATTAAAGCCTTTCCTCTAAGTATCAAATGGTCAGTTTACAGTAAAAGAATTTGAAAGCTCCGAGCAAAAAATCATAGCTATCGACTCACTTATTCCTCATTACATGCAATTAATAAGAAAGGATATTACTGATTCACATGATAGGCACAGGTCTTCTTTCTTCCAGACCAGACCATGAATAAAATAGCTGGTTCCATATGGACCAGGAATCCTAGATGGAGAGAATCTGGTCTTGTTTTGTGCATGGCTTACGGCAGGCAAGCAAGCCAATCAAGAGTAGACCAAGCCAAGCAGAAGGCCCTCAACCAGGGGAATGTAATCGTAAAACTTGCTTAAAGTCCCTCGTACTGTGTAAACGAACTTCAAGTCAATACTGTGTACTCAACAGGAAGCGTCACAGCCTAGGTTTGGGCCACCTCCAATGTCGATCTGCAGCAAGAGTTTTGAAAAGTAGTTTTTCGAGGTAGGTTTTTTAACCTATAGCGATTTACCTGCTTCTTTCTAGGCAGGTCTACCAGCCATTTAATGAGGAATGTGGTTTGAATTTCTCCTCTTGCGTATGGAAGCTTAAGGTCATTCCCTGCATTCTGTTTTTTTGGTGGAAAGCTTATTGGAATAGACTTCCGTGCAGAGAATGAACTTCTTTTCTCAAGGAATTTGCTCTCATTGTCTCAGTGTTTTTAAAATGTTTGTGAAGGGGTAGTGGAAGCCTACAATTCTCTTTCACTTAACTCTCTTTCGGAGAAGAGGAAAGAGTTGAAAAAGAATAGGAACACCGGTGCTCGGGAAGGAACAGAGATAATGGAAGGTCCCACACCTTGTGATGTTTTCTTAGTGGTCATGGCCCTATTCTGGTCAAAAGTACTCTTTACACTCACGAGCAGTCCTATGAAGATCCCCTCAGGTTCTGACTATGATTCACTAGGGTGAAAATCTAATATAATCTGGTTCAAGTTTTCCTTTTCTATCGGGCCTTAGACCACCTTCCTTTTTTCCACTTTGTTTGACTTGATCGTGCAACATTTCTTTTTTGCTTTTGACCCAATTGATGACTTTGTCAAACTTCGTAGGTAGGGAGGAGTAGTCTTTCAGGATTGATCCTTGTGTTTCACTACTGTACACGAATGGACCTCCTCTTTTTTATGCATCTTTTGATTTAGCTTTTTCAATACCTTATTCACTTCATGGGTTTCCTTCCTGAACCTTTTAGTTTTAGTAAGTTCATGAAATATTTCGTAATATTGATTATTTTTTTCTAAAATGGATTTACTACGACCAATACATGAGATTCTTGTGCTATTTTTGGGATCCCTTCTCTTTCCCAAGGTAGCTCGCAAACCAGACAGTAAACTAGAATGAGTAGGGAATGGATCCAACCGAGCCAATTGCAGTTCCATTCTATGTTGTGCCAGCCAAGGGAATAGGGTAGGTTACATTTGATGTGTCAAGAATGTTTGCAACTTTGGTACAAGAGTGTGTGGATACTTACCTGTCAAAAGCCTTTTGCCCAGTTAATAGCTCAAGAAAAATCACTCCAAAGCTGTAAATATCTGCTTTGATCTTATCTGCTCCTGGGCTGATAAGCTCAGGGGCAGCATAGCCTTTAGCACCACTGGGAACTTCTGAATCCTGCTTTTCAGGTGAGGAATTGTTAACGATCAACAAATCAAGTGAAAATAACTCTATTTTTTGTGCATTTTCGCAGTACTATAGAGTTTGCAGAAAAACATAAAGAGCAACCTATTATTCAAACTCAACTAGGAACTGCATCAGTTTCTCTTGCATAACATGTGTATAACATGGAATACACTACTTGAAAAAAAAACTCAACTATGGACTATTATACACATGACACAACCTGAGGGTTTTGCTACTCCTGAAAAGGAGAATTTAGTTTATCATTTGAAGAAGTTTCTCTATAGTCTAAAATAAGCTCCAAAGCAGTGGTATAAAATGTTTGATTCCTTTATGATTGCACAATGGCATTCTCGCAGCAATTATGATAACTGTATTTACTTCAAACAATTTCAAACTCAACTAGGAACTGCATCAGTTTCTCTTGCATAACATGTGTATAACATGGAATACACTATGTAAAAATAGGCTGCTGATAAATTAGTGTTACCTACACACGGACGCACATGTAGACACCAACGTGAATCCAAGTGTTCGATACGGCAAGCCGAAAAAAGAAAACTAGGGGAACTCACCTACTTGAAAAGAAGGAGCTACTTTTAAACCGAAATGATCCACCACTAAAGAAAGCAAAACGCTAGTTCTAAGGTTTTTCCTCAGCTGATGCTGGCATGCCTCTGTTGTGCCCTGGAATTCTCATATAGTGTGATTTCGAGCTTGAATGCTCATCGAACTCCAAACGGTAATGTCGGGGATTGGCTATCTGACAAAAGACCACGGTACCCCCGTGAAAAGCTAAACCCGCCGACCAAGCAACACTAAAAGAAGATGCTCGGGAGAACGAAACGAGCATCCCTCCTTCTCCTCCGAGCATGCGCATTCGCACCTTCGCTCATGAAGCACCAAACACACCCCCACGAGCAAGCATGCTCGTAGAGGCCGCGACCTGCTGGGTGTTTTGGTCGAGTGCCGGCCAATGCCGCGAGGAAGGAAGGTGGCAACCAATCAGCCGGAGATCAAGGGAAATCATACCTGAAATTCAAATAACGCCGGGTCAAGGGCGTTAGATCGTAAAATCTGATTGCGCGGCGCAATCAGGAGGTAGTTACCTTCTATGTACCTCTAGTCGTAGTATTTAAACCCCTCAAGATCTGTAACAGGAGGGACACCAAGATAGAACACAATACACGGGAGTAGGGCTATTATCTCGACGGTGAGAGGCCCGAACCAGGATAAAAACACCGTGTCCCCCCTTTTTCTTCTTCTCCCGACCTCGCATCGCTCGAACGCCCCCTCCGATCCGTGCAGCGGGGCTCTGTTGATCCCCATTCAACAAGTAAGCTCGGACGGGAGCCTGCTTCTCCAATCGCCGATACCGGGCGCCGTCGTGGGGAGGGCAGTTTGATTCCGTCACGGATCAAGATCCTCGAGGATGCCGAACTCGGGAGACACTCGGGACCTTTGTGTTTTCGACCACGTTGAAGATGACGACGTATACTACGCCGCCGGACGACGCGGCGAGGGTGGACCGATCCTATCGGTCACACCGAATCTGGGAGCCCTTCCCGGACACGGAATGCGAGGCAGGCCTCCATCCCCAGACATTACCTCGGGGACCCCGAGGATGACTGATGAGCTCTACGACGGCTGGACATACCGGACGACCTAGAGCTCGACCGAGAGATCATCTCAAGGGGATACAATGATGTCCCCATCGCTCTCATCCCGCCTCGTCGGGTCAACGTGGCCGAGCCGTCAGTCCGAGAAGGATCCTCGACGCCGCCAAGCACGACCCCTACGAGGCGGCGGACTCCACCGAGGCGTCCTTGGGAAAGACCTCGCGAGCATTCGCCGCCAGGCAAAGGGGCGCTTCACTGAAGGAACCCTTGTGGGTACCGAACTCCCGATCGCGCCGGGCGTCGCCGGCTTCGCCACCGCCGACCACGGAACGGTTACTGAGCCTTAAGCGGCGGTCGTGCGTGACTCGCGTAGTTTCCCGAGCAAGCAGACTTAGAGGCCGTGGTGGTCGTAGTCGAAGATTTGGAAAGGCTTGCCGAGCTAAAAGTCTCGGATCCTCGTGGCCGGGATGCCCGAGTGTTTCCGGGACCGTCTACAACGCTCCCCGTCGCGCCGCACAGGTGAATCTGAGCCATGTTCGGAGATCGCCCCGGATCGCTAACCTGATCCGAAAGGTCCTGATCCGCAGGCGACCGGAGCGATATCAGTATAATCGCCCGGATTACGAGCACTCTGACGCTCCACGACCAAGCGGTCGTCGGCCGCGACCGTCGCATGAGGTTTTCTCCGACTCGGCCAGCGCCGCGGGCGTTGGGTGGAAGACCCGTGGAGGCCGCTATGACCGAGGATTTCACCGCGAAATCCCGAGCCGGTTGCCAGGCCTTCACGAGCTCCTCCGAACGCCGCATGGCCGAACAGATTCAAGCCCGCCATATCGAAGGTTCAACGGGACCCGTAACCCGGACGAATTTCTCTCGATATATACCACCGCCATCCTTGCGCGAGGCGTGAGGTGATGGCAAATTACCCGCCGACGGTTCGGGCCGGAGCCGCCAGACGTGGCTTTTTAATCGAAGGAAGGCTCCATACGGTCCTGGGGCAGCTCGGCGCCGCGCTCAGCAAATTTCGAGCTGTTACATCCGCCGAAAGGAGCGCGACTGGAAGCGCTTGATATGACAGACGAGAAACCCTGCGACAATTCGATCAGAGGTTTATCCAGTCCGAACTCGATCCCGAACATATCGGACGAGGCGGTCGTCCGGCTTTCAAGTTCGGGTACGAGGCGGCGCTTCACGCAGGACCTGGAGATCCACCGGATCTAACGGCGAACGAGCTCTTCCGAATGGCCGATCGATACGCCAACGCAGATGATGCCGCCCAATGGAAGAAGATGTCGAAGGAAGTCGCCGCCTCAACCTGGCTTAGAGACCTCGGCTAGCAAAAGGGCTCGAGTCAGAGACAAGAAAATCAAGAAAAGAAGAAAAGCGACCCTCGCCACCATGGTAGCCGCGGTGGAACAACAACAACCCGAGCAACCCGCGGCCGGGGCTTAACGCTTCGAAGAGGACAACCACACAGGCCTCGAGGACGAGGCGACCAAGCGGACCGACGAGGCGACCAAGTGGGACCGACAGGCGACCTCTCATCGCCCACTTCACCAGCGCCGGCACGACCTCACGGAATTGCCGAGCGTGGACCTACCGCCTGAGCGATTTACAATGGCAGGGGCCCATGCCAACGCTTCAGAGCGAGGTGAAAATGACAAAGGAAAACAGCACGAGGAAAGTGAGGATGACATGGAATACCAAGAATCAAGGAATCACATAGCGGTCATCTTCGGGCTCCTCCGCCTACAAGTCCCGGGACTTAAAGGAGGCCGCATGGAAGTGCACCATGTTACCCAGGGTAAGCCTCCGGTCAAGAAATTGAAATGGCTCTGAGGTATCCTGACCTTCTCCAAGGACGATCCCTTGGGATGACCAAACCCCAGAGGCTTCCGATGGTCGTGAACCCCACCATCGAATACTGCCGTCGGTCGGGTCCTCATAGACTCAGGAGCTCTTTGGACCTTATTTCGGCCAAGGTTTTGGACGAGATGCATTCCTCGTTCCAAAATCAAGAGTGTGGCCGTGCCCTTCTTCTGAGATAGTTCCGAACCTCGATCAAACCTGCAGGATAGGTCGTCCCGCCTGTAAGTTTTGGCGGCCCAAGTAACTTCAGAGCGGAGCTAATCACCTTCGAGGTGGTGGACTTTGAGTCGGCCTACAACGCCATCCTCGGCAGCCGGCCTTGGCCAAGTTCATGGCCGCCTCACCACGCCAGATCGGTGCACGAAGATTACCGGACCGAACGGAGTTATAACCATCAAAGGGAACCACAAGTCCGCACTCAATTGCGACGAAAGAGCCTTAGATATGGTCGGTCAGTTACCCACTCGCGGTCCCGACCAAGAGCCGAAGCATTCCCGGCCTAAACTTGCCCTCCAGCCTGGAGGAGAGACCAAGGCTGTTCCGCTCAACGAGTCGGAACCGGCCAAGGTCATTCATTTGGGATCTTCCTTAGATCCCAAATAGGAACTCGAGCTCGTCACCTTCCTCCGGGCAAGGTCGGATGTGTTCGCACAGGAACCATCCGACATGCCCGGGTCCCAAGGGAGGTGGTCGAGCACAAAGCAGTTCAGTTCGACAAAAAACCAGTGAGACAGAAACTTAGACGCTTTTCCCCGGAAAAACAGGCAATCATCCGGGAGGAACTTGATAAACTCCTAAAAGCTGGCTTCATCAGAGAGATCGAGCACTCCGAGTGGCTAGCCAATCCAGTTCTGGTCAGGAAGAAAGGAGGCAAGTGGCGCATGTGCGTCGACCACACGAGTTTGAACGCAGCGTGCCCAAAAGACAACTACCCGTTGCCTCGCATAGACCAATTGGTGGACGCGACGGCAGGTCATTGCACCATGAGCTTCCTAGACGCCTATTCAGGCTATCATCGATCGACTGTCGCGCGAAGACGAGGAGAAGACTTCCTTCATCACCCCGTTCGGTACCTTCTCGCTATACGACCATGTCTTTCGGTCGAGAAATGCGAGCAACCTTTCAACGCCTCATGCAGAAGACTTTCCTGAGACCAAATAGGTCGAATTTGGAGGTCTATGTCGGCGACATAGTTGTCAAAAGCAAGAGTACTTCGGTCACGTTGTCGACTTGGAAGAAACTTTTGTAACCTCAATAAGCATCGAATAAAGCTAAATCCGGATAAATGCGTATTCGGCGTAAGGCTGGCAAGGTGCTCGGCTATATGGTCGGGCCAAATGGCGTTGGGGCTAACCCGGAGAAAATCGAAGCCATTGAGAACATGAGGTCGCCCACATGCGTAAAGGAAGTACAAGCTCTGACCGGAAGAATGGCCGCCTTAAGCCGGTTCGTCTCCCGGCTGGGGGAGCGAGGACTACCTTTCTTTAAAGCCCTCCGCAAGCATGATGGCTTTACGTGGACGGAGGAAGCTGATCGCGTTCAAAGAGCTAAAGCAAGAGTACCTCTCCCAACCGCCCGTCCTCGTCACACCTACGGCCAGGAAGAATTGCTATTATACCTGGCGGCAACCCAAGCGGTAAGCTCGGTGTTGGCGAGAGAGATGGTACCAGCGACCTATCTATTACGTCGGCAAGTACTTCATGGACCAAAGGAGCATTACCCCGAGGTCCGTAAACTCAGTACTCATTCTTGATGGCCTCCGGAAGTTGCGTCACTACTTTCAAGCGCACAAGATCGTGGTGCCGACCTGGCTTCCCACTCAGGAGATCCTGAAAATCGGGCGCCGGTGGTCGCATAGCCAAGTGGGCAATGGAGCTCGCCGAGTTCGAGCCGGTGTTCTCGACGCACGGCGATAAAATCACAAGTCTTGGCTGATTTCGTGGCGGAATGGTCGGCTCCGGCTCCACCAGCCAGCGGAACCAATGATTCAAGGGAAAACTCCTGGACTCTGTATTTCGATGGATCCCGAGCATACGAGCGCTCGGGGGCTGGCGTCATCTTGGTCTCCCCAGATGGAGAACAAACAAGATCGCCATCCAACTACATTTATTGCGACTAACAACGCGGCGGAGTACGGCGCCTTTGGCCGGACTTGAGCATGTAAATCGCTAGGAGTCCAACAGCTCATTGTGAAGGGCGATTCACTGTTGGTCGTAAACCAGGTCAACAAGGAGTATCGTTGTTCGATACCTCAATGGCGCCAGACTGGTCAAGTAAGGAAGATGGAGAAATACTTCAAGAATTTCGAAGTAATCTACATCCCCAGGAAGGATAATTCCCTGGCCGACCAAATGTCTAAGGTCGGTTCCTCTCAGACCACCGCTCGGTGGGGTGCTTGTCGAGCACCTACATAAGCCCTCCATTCCTCTCAAGAGGAGGCACCAGAGACCGCGGTAGGGTCTCCTTCCTCGAGCAAAGTGCAAATTGGATGACGCCATTCATCCAATATCTTGCGCATGGGACATTGCCCGAGGAAGAAGCCGAGCGTTCCTCGGCTAATAAGGCGATCTTCTCAAGACAGATCGATCGAAGACGACCTATACCTGAAAAGGCGCGTTAGGGATCCTTTCCGGATGCCTCTCGTGAGGAAGGCCAAGATCTTCTTCGTGATATCCATGAAGGAATGTGCGAGCTCACTCGTCTTCAGGCGCTTGTGAGCAAGGCCTTCCGACTAGGTACTCTTGGCCGACGGCCTTGACGGACGACGGTCAATCGTAACGACCGCCGGGCATGCCGTTCATGCTCGAAAAGTCCGCCAACCGGCATATGCCCGCAAACCATACCACTCTCGTGGCCGTTCTCAACCTGGGGCTCGATGTCCTTGGACCCTTCCCCGAGGTCGAAGGCTGCAAGTATTTGCTCGTGGCCATCGACACTTTCACTAAGTGGATAGAGGCCGAGCCGTCTCGACCATCTCGCCCAGCGGCCAAGAGATTCCTCCGCAGAATGTGGTAACTTGGTTCGGGATACCCAACCGCCTTATCACTGATAACGGACCCGATTCACCCGAACTGCTCCAAAGTTATCATGCGAGGAGGTCGGGACCAAGGTCTGTTCGCCTGCGGGCGCATCCACGAGTAACTGAGCAAATGAGCGAGCAAATGGGCAGCTAGTCCAGGGCATAAAAAGAGGGTCTTTAAGACCCTCAACCAAAGACAAGCAAAGGGTGGATGAGCTTCCCGCCGTTCTTTGGTCTGTCTCGCACCACGACTCGAGCCACAAAGTAAACGCCTTTTCCGACTCGTCTACGGTGCGGAGGCCATTCTCGCTGCCGAAATCGTCTTTGGGTTCCCAAGGGTGCAATTGATCGATTCCGTCGATCAAGAAGTTGAGCGCCTCATCGACCTGGACCTCGCCGAGCGACACGCGAGCAGGCGTTGCTCGGTCTGCGGTTTACCTCTGAGCTCTTCGTGAGGCACGCGGCCAAGACAACCGACCTAGGGCCCGCAAGTGCGACATGGTCTTACGAAGAGTTCAAGACCCGCCGAAGGCCAACAAGCTAACCCCAAGGTGGGAAGGACCCTACACTGCCGTGTCTACGGCTGTTCGCCTCGCGATGCCAGATGGTCGGGAGCTCACCAAAGACTGAACATCGATCAATGCGTAAATTCTACGTTTAGACGAGTACTCCTATCTCGCGCCCCTTGCGTTCTTTCCAATAAAACGTTTCTTTTCTCGTGTTTCGTCCTCGCTTTGTCGAGCGAGCATCGCCGTTTCAGCAGATTGCGCATTTAACTTATCCGACAAGTATGTGCGCACCATTTCCCTTGGCCCCGTCGATGCTCGCCAATCGCTCACTTTCCATAGCTTTTCATTGTATGCGTGGTCGCGAGCATCCACTCTAAGCCCGGTTCGGTGACTATTCGGGTATGGTAGCTCTACGTGATGTTGGTTTAAAGTTCGTCTACTCAGGCTCGCATTTCTTCTCGACGCAACCGACCTACTTATATCATTCAAAAATCGTCACGACCAAAGCGACCCTTAAATTTTCCCATGAACAAACTCGTGCTCGCAACAAGAAGGGCACGACCTTTGTCCATGGCAGGGCTCCGTATGATAGGAACGTCTGGTCCCTTCTTACCAAGGATCCTTTGCTCGTATCCATGATATATGATCTATGCAGAACTTGTTTTCTTTGCTCGTATCTATGATATATGCTCTATGCAGAACTTGTTTCCTTTTTCTCAACCAGGATCATATGGGCATATGTTGAAGGCAAACTCAAGAAAAATGGCAAGGACCAAACACTGCGAGTTTGCTCATTTAACCTGGCGTTGTTTTTTTACAGGGTTACACGAGCTAAAAAAAAAAAAAGGAGCTAAGTCCTACGCTCGACATGAAGGGCAACAAGTTCCTCCTTAAGAAGTCGACCTCCGCCTCCAAGTCCAAAACTTTCACGCCGTACGACCTTCAGCTGTCCGGCGCCAGCACCTCCTTGAGTGGGCCTCTTCGCGCCCCGAGCTCGTTGGAGTTCGGCCGCAGGTCGGGACCTCCAGGCCGCAACTTCCCAGCTCCTCGTCAAGCTCGGCGCATACGCTCGAAGTGCTCTTCGGCCGATCTCGCTCTGAAGAGCTGGTCCCGAGCCCGGCGATGAGGCTCCTCGCCGATTCCAACCGCTTCAGTCGGCCTCGCGCACCTCGGAGACCCGACGCTCAAGACCGGCGATCTTGGCGTCTTGCTCATGATGGTACGACCAAGATACTCTTCTGCGGAGACCGAGGTAGCGTCGATATCCTCCATAGCCTTCAAGCGGCAAACTTGAGGCGAAGAGAAAAGAGAAGGGAAAAAGGCGAGCACTCCCGGAAAGGTCGATCACAGGAAAAAGAAGGAACATGAAACTTACGAAGAGCCGGTGACCAGCCTTGTCCTGGCCCGGCGATCGGTCGCGCGAAAGAAGGGATTGACCAAGTCATCCCGGACGGCCCGGTCTTGCTCTCCGAGCACCCGGTGCTCTCGGAGAGCAACGGCGTCACCACCTTCGACCAACCCGGTCGCCCGAGGCTGATCCTCCTCCACGGCAAGCGGCTCGTGGTCGCCTCCTCAGTCGGGCACCGCGCTCGGGTCAGACGCCAACCACGAAGCGCCGCCACTCCTTGCTCGCGGCCGAGGCGGCTTGGTCGTTAACGACCACCTCCGCCTCTTGTCCCTCTGCGGCGGAGGCGACCAATGCTCGCGACCGGAGGCATTGGATCAAGGGCGATCACCTCCGCCTCTTGTCCCTCCATAGTCGGAGAGGCAACCGATGCTCGCGGCCGAGGCGTTTGATCAAGGCGATCACCTCCGCCCCTTGCACCTCCGTGGCGGGGACGCTGGTGCCCCAAGGCCGAAGGAGTTAGGTCGAGGACGACCTCCTCCTCTCCTTGGCTCATGGCCAAGGGTCGTTGGTCGGCGACCAAGCTCCCTTCTTCGGGCTCGGCGCTGAGCCTCGCCTTGCCGTCTCTTCGCAAGGGACCAAGGCCAAGGCGTCTTGGTCCTCGATCGCGGCTCTGCTCCTCCGCGGCCGGAATAGGTTCCGTCCCGAAGAAAGCACGGTCCCGCCGAGGAAGCTCGCTCAGTGGTCCGTGGCCGGCGCCGGCTCCTCCCCATCTCGGCCATCACTTGGTCGACAACGCGTCGAAGCTCGGCGTCAATGCAGAGTCGATAATCTCCTCAGCCATCTGGCGGAAGTCCAAAAACGACATCCGAGCTATCACGCCCACGCCAAACAGGGTGGGGTTAGCCCGAAGAAAATCACAAGACAAGAACAGAGTGAGAGAATGAAGCAGGAACCTACCTTCTGCCCGGCGAGCAGCGCCATCCTCCTCGGCCTCCTCGCTTCGGGCCACGGGCGACCTGCCCGCGGCGGCCTCGTAGGCCTCGGCCACGACCACGACGCGCTCCTCCGCGGCGTCACTGGCACGTGCCATCGCCGGTCGACGTCGTCCATGTCGACCTCTTCCGGCCGAGGCTGTTTGAGAGGTCGACCTCCTGCTCCTTCCGACGAGGCGTAGGTGGCCTCCTCTTCTTCCTCCTCCTCGGGTCATCGACCACCCGAGTAAGCCGGTCTGGAGGGCCTTGATCCGCTCTCCACCCGCTCCTTGGTCGGGAGGACCTGGCCTCCTCCTCGGCCTTCCTCGCCGCTCGGCCGAGTCGATCGACCATCGCCTCCGGCCTCCTCCGTTTGAAGTCATCAAACCAAATTCGGAGTTCGCTACCTCCCGACGGTCGGCGTACTCAAGGTGCGGCGTGGGGTCCTGGTCGGCTCGGCGCCTCGACCGCTGGCGCGGGAGGCGAGGCGGATACTTGGCGGCCTCGACTCGCCCGTCCTTCTTGGAGCCCTGGCGGAGTCTTGCGGCGTGCGGCCTTCGACACCGCAAGCTCAAGGGCGACCTTCTCCTCGCAAAAATCGGGAGGAATGAGCTCGGAAAACATGCCTCGGCGAGCAGAAAGATGTGCTTACCGCGTCGCCACGGTCAAAGATGTTCTTGGGGACCTGACGATTGGGCGTCAGCTCCTTCTCCTTCGGGGCGCCGAACATCTCGGCGACCCTCTCGTCAACCCAAATCGTCCCTGAGTCGCCGCAACCAAAGACTAAGACAAAAGATATATATATATATATGCATAGCACCGATCACCAGAAAGCAGCGATGCTCGGGAAAGAGGTCCAGGAACATACTGCGTTGTCCTCGCGGGTGAAGTCATGCCACCCGGTCACCTCGAAGAAGGGATGCTCGCGGCGCCTCAAGGGGGACACCCGGTTGAAGGTGAAGTCCCGGCGATATCCCGACCGCTGAGCCCCATCCGGCAAGCTCACCGATCGTCCCGAGCACCCGCTCTTCCTCAGGTTGCAGGCGGCGCGCGTCTCGATGGCGAGCGTCCTCCCAAGATAGACAAACCGGGACCCTCCGCCTTCTTCCGTAGAACCAGGTCGGCCCAACCCGACACCGAGTCCTTCGTGAGCAACGAAGGGATACTCGTATGGTCGGTTGGGCCGGAGGCGAAGATAAACGCAGCCATCCCACGGTGCGGAAGGGAATAGAAGTGAAAGAAGAGGCTAGCCGTGGGCATTACACCCACGTAAGCCTCGCAAAGATGGGAGAAGATTGCGAGAGAAAGGATAGAGTTGGGGTGGAGATGAGAGATCTCGCACCGCGAAGGCGACACGGAGGCGAGGAAGTCGCTCTCGGCGCACGAAGCCCGTTGATGGCGTACAACTCGCAGAGGACGATCTCCGCCTCTCCGCGGTGTCGGCCGCATCATCCGGGCACTCGACCGAGCCTGGTCGGCGTACCCCTCGTCCGTGAGCACCTGGAGCCTCCTTCGGGTCATCTGGCTAACCTTGAAACGCGCCATGGCCGAAGAAGGAAGGGGAACGAAAAGGGTTCTTGGGCGCTAGGGCTCTTGGAAGATTTTTGGCCGAAGACGAGCAAAGAGACAACGTGACTCCGACCTCTCCCGGTAGAAAGGGTTAAAAAGACAGCGAAGGGGCAGGTTAAAATCGCCGCCTATCACGTAGCGACACCTGGCTGGAGAAAGCGCGCTTTTCGAGAAACCGCCGCTGCATACAAGGAGGCTTCTCGGAGAAGGAACATGAGAACAACCAAGCAGCCAGCGCCACGCAGCAAGCAAGCCTGTGGCCGGGTAAAGAAGTTCGTCTCCCGACGAAAAATGGTCGTGAGCCACGACCAAAGGAAATTCAATCCCCCCTCAAGTCTTCTTAGGCTCAAGGGGAAGCCCGAGGGTTCCCCACTTGAACCTCGGGGGCTAGCTGTCGAGGATTGGCTATCGACAAAGACCACGGTACCCCGTGAAAAGCTAAACCCACCAAGCAACACTAAAAGAAGATGCTCGGGAGAACGAACGAGCATCCCTCCTTCTCCTCCGAGCATGCGCATTCGCACCTTCGCTCATGAAGCACCAAACACACCCCACGAGCAAGCATGCTCGTAGAGGCCGCGACCTGCTCGGGTGTTTTGGTCGGAGTGCCCGGTCAATGCCGCGAGGAAGGAAGGTGGCAACCAATCAGCCGGAGATCAAGGGAAATCATACCCGAAATTCAAATAACGCCCGGGTCAAGGGCAGTAGATCGTAAGTACGATTGCGCGGCGCAATCCCAGGAGGTAGTTACCTTCTATGTACCTCTAGTCGTAGTATTTAAACCCCCCTGAAGATCTCATGTGAGGAGGGACACCAAGATAGAACACAATACACTGGAGTAGGGCTATTATCTCGACGGTGAGAGGCCCGAACCAGGATAAAAACACCGTGTCCCCCCTTTTTCTTCTTCTCCCGACCTCGCATCGCTCGAACGCCCTCTTCGATCCGTACGACGGGGCTCTGTTGATCCCCCATTCAACAAGTAAGCTCGACGGGAGCCCGTTCTCCAATCGTCGACAAGTAATGAGCGGAAATCATGATCAGCATAGTATCTTTTGGCTATAGTAGCATTGTACTTCTACCGGTACCGGGAAAAACTATTAGACTAGATTGATCAGCAGCCATAACTACAGCAGAAAAAAAAAGTTGTAGTTGGTACTTCAACCGGTGCTTTTACAGTCCCACCATCATAAGGAAGAACTACCCGGAAGGGTAGGGAAGGTCAAAAGAGTGGAAATCTTTTCTACCTATGGTACTCTTTCCGATCTAGGCAGATGGTTGAATCTACTGCGAGTAGCACTAGGCCTAGAGCTGAATATTTTTTAATAAGGGTTGCTTTCCTTCGCTCTCTGTGACTAAGAAAGAAAAAAAGAGGGGAGAAGAGAAGCACTGTTTCTTATCGAAAGGTATTCCAAGGGCTGTACTTGATTCAAAGACATCCTACAATAACCAAAAACTTCCTAAGAAAGATAAAGATTCGCTTTTTTTTTTCCCCCAGCTAAAGAGATTTGCCCATTGGAAGAGCTTTCAAACTCTCTTCTCCACCTTCGATGGAAACTTGGCAGGAAACTTCTTTTGATCGGCTGGACCCATAAAGGCTTTTTCTTGCTTTAGACTTGGATTTCGATCCGGGTATTCTTTCTGGCTGGCTAGATTGATTGGTCCTAACCTTTGAAGTGAGACTTGCCCCGCTCACCCGAAGTGATTTAGAAAAATTCTTCTTTCTCCCAGTCGTTTTGTTCTTCCTCTGTACCCTCGCTTGAATGAAGACACCCGATCGGCCCAACTTTCCCAAATGCCCACCACCGGCCCTTATTCTTTCTGGGTCTTGTTAGTAACTTAGGTGGCGTTTGGTTGCCTACATAAAGGTAGATAGGATATAATCATCTATGGATTTTAATTTGTCCAATTGTTTGGATAAGTTGATGGATGGGACATGGTCATCCAATTTTTAGAAATATTCCCTCAAGATGCTAGATAGTGCCATAAAAAAAGTGGGACGGGCTCATCCAGTTTGTTGCATGAAGAGGTGTACTCGGTCAAATTCAAATTTCGTCGAAGTGTACTAGGTCAAATTTCATCCAAATATTCAAATTTGTTCGAAAAGTCAAATTTTGTCTGAAGCTTCAAATTTTGTCCAGAAATTTAAACTTTGGTCAAATTTTGTCCTAAAAGTCAAATTTTGTCAAAAAATCGAATATTGTCTCATCCATACAAATTTCAATCAAAGTTTGTCTAAAAATTCAAATTTCAATCAAATCTTGCCTGAAAATTCAAATTTCGATCAAATTTTATCTGAAAAGTCAAATTTTGTCAAAAAAATTCAAACTGAAATTCGAAACCTTGGTCACAACTATCCCATCTATCCTCATCCATCCAACCAAAAAAAAATAGGGTCAACCTATCCAGTCTCATCCATCCAACAAAACAAAAAATTGGCTCATCCTATATCCAGCCAATCAAACATGCACATGGATGGCTCCATCCCACCCAGCCTCATCCAGGCAACCAAATGCACCCAGTTAGAAGAATGTATAGTCTAACCCCATATGGAGCTACTAGGTAGAGTCGTGCGCGATGCTGCGCCGTGTGAAAATTTGGTCCGAGTTTTTTCTTTGCAAAAAAAGTAATTTCGGTTTTCTTGGTGGTGTTTTTTAAAATTGGTTGATTATGAGCCGTTGGCGAATTTGCATAACCACAGTGTCCTTTGTGCAAAAAATGGTAGAGGACCCGTTTGTAAATTTGCGAAACTACAGGTCCTTTTGGGAAAAAATAGTGAAAGGTAGACCCACATGCGATGCCATGCCTTATGAAATTTGGTAAAAAAATCGGTGCAGGATTTGTTCATGAATTTGCGGAACTACAGGTCATTTTTGGAGGAAAAAAAAGTGGTAGGTATAGTCGTGCGCGATGCCGCACCGTATGAAATTTGGTCCATTTTTTTGGCAAAAAATATAATTTCATTTTTATCGGTGGTGTTTTTTTTAAAAAAAATTAGCTTGCTAGGAGTCGGTGGTAAGTTTGCGTAACCACGGGGTTCTTTGTGCAAAAAACTGTTGGAGGACCCACTCATGAATTTGCGGAACCACGATTTTTTTTTGTTTTGAAAAAATGTAATTTCGTTTTTCTCGGTTGTGTTTTTTAAAAAAATTGGCTTGTTAGGTATCGGTGGCGAATTTGTGTAACCACAGGGTTCTTTGTGAAAAAAAACGGTGGAGAGCTTGCTCGTGAATTTGCGATACCACGTATTCTCTTGGAAAAAAATAGTGGAAAGACCTATCAGCGATTGCAAAAAACAGTGAAGGATTCATTTGAGAATATACGGAACCATGGGTCTTTTCTAAAAAAAACATTAGAAAGACCTATCTGTAAGCTCTTTTTTCTGGAGGGCCGGTAGAAGAATTCGCTGACGTGGCAATGCTTGGAGCTCAGCAATCTCTTGGCGTATAATATTAAGGTATACATTACATTCCAAAATCCACCCCGTTCAAAAAAAGCATTCCAAAATCCAAATAATAACGCAGCACAGCATTGTGGGCAATGGGGACGAAGATTACAGTCTTTTTCTTTTCACGCTGGCCCAGCAAACTGCTGATCTAAGACATGCCATGTAAGGCGGTTGAACCCTGACACTTCTTGCGTCCAGAGATGTTAAAGATTCGGGAGTTCTTTTACGTACTCTAAATTTAATATAGACTAGTAAGGTGTCTGTGCGTTGCAACGGTATATACATTTTGAACGGCTGTCCTGCTATTACGATAACATGAAACAATAAAATATGTTGTGCAAATAATACCTTATACAGTAGGACACTATTGAAACAATATTTCTATATTTCTATGTAAATGAAGCGTTCTGACGCTTTGTTTCTTGCGCCTGAAGTGGTTAATTAATTAAAGAGGTGGGTAATTAAAGAATGGTCTTGTGTGCTGTCTTCCATCCACACCTGAAGTGGTTAATTAAAGATGTGGGTAATTAAAGAATGGCAGAACTGGTAATTTTAATGAAATGACGTGGGAAGAAACTCCCACTTTATATAGTAAAGATTATATATTCTTTTCGATCTAAATAAATACTTTATCTAGTAGTATAGTAGTAAAAAAAAGTCTTAACAAATCAATAGCTAAATCTAATTTTCACTATCCATTACATACTATCAACAATGCACCATAAAATTTCTCTACATCCAAATGTTTTTCCACTGAAAATAACCCGCACGAGTTCCCTCAGCAGTGTTGCTCGTCTCTGCGTTCTTCTCTCATCGCTGAGAGCAAAGCTGATCACCAAACCAGCCTAGCAAAGGGATAGGACGGGCCTACTCACTGATGAAAGTACTCTTGCAAGTAGCGCCAAAGCGTTTAATAGACTTACTTATAAGCAATCACATGCAATCAACAAATCTTCATGCATGCATTTGCCCTCGATAATGCTTCGATCGATTGTATGATTACTAGCCTCCATTCCTTCCTTTTGAGCCTTGAAAGGCTTTTCATTTTGACGCAGGGGTTTAATTCAATGCAAAGCGAACTTTACTCGTTGTCCATCTCGGTAGGGATGGCAAAGATTCAGAAGACTTGAGACACAGACTAACTGCCATATAATTCCGCAGCCAGCAATGCTGTTCGGGACACAATAAATTTTGGTGACAAGGGAAGCTCATCGGCTTGACCTCAGGTAATCAACCGGTTTGGTGCGCTGCCTTGTGCATTCCTGTGAGCCACATTTATTCATATGCAGTGACGCTGGATTGCTGGTTGTATTGACTTTTTTTCATTCAGGAGGTTGGAGGGACGCTCAAATGTCTGAAGTACATCGGCATCGATTGTTAATAAAACCTCATCAAGAACCCTAACGCCACAGAGACTTGCTGCATCATGCCTAAGTGCCTAACCATCTAGATTAGCATCCAGTAGCACACTGTAATTTCTAGGTCAGACAGAGGAAGTGCACCTTCATTGCAGTTTTATATTCACAAAGATTGTGAGGTATTTTGGAGAAGAAACGGATAGAAACCTCACATTCCTTTACATTAAAATTACCTTCATTGCAGTTCTATACTCACAAAGATTGTGAGATATATTGGAGAACAAATGAATCGAAACCTCACATTCCTTTACATTAAAATTACCGCAGCATACAAAGAAATACAGGAACTAGAGTATGAATGCTCCTCGCATACACAACATAAGAAATTAACCCGAAAACAAGGGAAGCAAATACAACACCCTTTTGTTTTTTTTTTCCTGAAACTTACACTATTATCTTTACTGGGAACTCTGCAGGACCCAAGTGAAGATGAAACTAGAGAACGAATGCATCAATCATTGTTTTAGATGGTTTGATTTGCGCTAATGCTGGCTTTTCTTTTTCAGGAGACCACCAAATTTCTTCATCAAAGGCTTCTTTTGATGATGCTGCTTGATTGCTAGCTTTGTGCTGTTGCTAATCTTCTCTGTGGACAACCTATTACTATCAAAGGCAGTGTCTCCCTTGTTGGACTCCAAATCAACTTCTGATTCACCATAGTTCTCCCTCTCCTTAGATAAGTCGTAGTCGGTGATCTTGCTGTTCTCCCACATCTTCGCAACTACGACAATCGGTTCATCTTCCTCGGTTTTTCCCTTGTTATTCTCACCTTTTGGACCTGTGCCATTTAGTGCTCTATGTTTTCCATTTCCAACCTGAGAAGATAACTTTTTAATTTTTTCTGAACCAGTTGATTCTATGGCATGCAAGTCATTATTCTCCTGTTTTATGCTTTGCAGTTCATTCTCTATGTCTAATAGCTTTTCCTTCCAGCCTAATGCTTCAGTTTTTGCTTCCTCACTGGTTCTGTTACCTTGCGCTTCCTGAGCTTCCAGCTCCTTCAGCTTCTCCTCTAGCTCCGCATTTCTGATCTCCCAGTCTTTTGCCATCTCTGCTGCCTTATCCACCTCGACTCTCAGTGACATGATTTCTTCTTCCGACTTTCTGATAGAGCTGAAAAAGCTGAGCTCTTTGGATTGCCACTCCTCAGATGCATTATTGGCTTCTGCTTCCATTCGTTCCACCGTCTTCTTCAAGCAGACCCTCTCATAGTTTGCTTCATCAAACATTACCTCATAGTTCTCCTTGGTGTTCTTAAGGTTCATCGTGAGCTCCTCTATCTGTGCCCGGACGTGCTCAATCTCTTCTTGTTTGTTGAGGTACCTCTCCCGTGATTCTCTTGCTTCAGTCGACATTTCATGCAATGCGGAGGCCAGATCTTCCATGGCCTTCTTAACTTCCTCGCATTCGTCTTTGCTGGCTTCTAGTTCCTTAGCCAGCTTCTCCTTCTCTTCACATATGGTCTCAATTTGTGAACTAGCAAGGCTCCCATTGCTGATAGCATCCATCTTCTCTTCTTCCATGGTGTGGAGCTTGGACTTAAGCTCCTCGATCTCCGTCCTTAGATCAAACGCCGCTTTGTCTGCGACATCAAGACGCTCACCTGACGTGTGGATATCTTCACTCTGCCTGGCTACCTCATCTTCCAAGGACTCGACCTTGTCCTGAAGGACAGCAAGTTGAGATTCTTTCTCCTGTAGCAAAGCACTTGCCGCATCCAATTCCTTCATCACCGAATTTAAAGACTCGGCCTTCAGCATGCTAGACTGGTTGGCTTCGTCCATTTTGATATCTAGTAGCTCAACCTTCTTCTTCAATTCACCAGCCAACTCCTCTGCTTCTGTTCTGGCCATCACAGCATTGGCAAGATCACATCTAAGCCCTTCAATCACGCCTCCCAATTCAACAACCTTTTCTTCAGCAACCTTTGCTTTCTTGAGCTTGATCCTCAGTATTGAGGCCTCCGCCTCGAGCTTCCTGATTTTCTCGGCGGCTTCTTTCTCTTTGCTCTCTAGCTCAGAGTCAAGCAATTCTTTCAGGCGAGTGGCCTCCGCATTCAGGAACTCCACCTTGTCAGCGTTTGCCTCGCTAGCCCTGATCGCATCGTCGACCTGGTTGAGCGCCAAGTTCTTGGCGTCAATTGCATCGGCCAGCTCGTACCTCGCCTTCTCGAGCTGCTCCACCGTTGACCGCAGAGCGGCTGCGTCCGCCTCCTGCTGACTCCGCATGCTCTCCAGCTTCCTCTGAAGCTCCTCCTCCTTCCTCCGCATAGACTCGATGCTCGTCTGCCCCAGCTCGACTGCACGGAATATCTCGGTCTCGGAGGCCTCCTCCGCTCTCTTCCGCGCGGCGAGCGCATCCCGGAGCTTCGCATTGGCGTCCTCGGCTAGCCTCTTGGCATCCTCCAGCTCATCGAGAACCTTGCCCTTCTCTCTCTCCTTTTCGGCCAGCTGCTCCTTGGCCTTCTTGAGGTCCTCCTGAACCGCAGCAAGCTGCGCCTGAAGCTCCTGAGGCTGTTTCACGGCACCCGCTTGCCTCTGCAGCCATTCCAATGGAGTCACTCACAACCCAATACCACAACAGCAATAAAGATCACATGACACTGAATCAAAAAAAAAGAACTCCAACCTCAGCGGGGGGCGTGCTGAGCCGGGAGAAGACATTGGGTGAACGGCGGTCGGCCGACGGCGGCTTCTCGGCCGACCCGGGGGACCTGTCAGCGCCGCGAGGCGGGGTGCCATTGGCCGGCTTGGCGGGTCCCGGCTTGCCCGCCCTGCTCCCCTTGGGTGTCGGTGGCGTGCCCTTGCCGCTATTGGCCTCGGCCGTGGCAGATCTGCGTGCAAGAACCGAACTTTCTGTTCAGGTCAAGAACAAAACCCACCAAGATCTGCAGCGGGAACAAAGAATTGCGCAAAGAACCAGAGGAATCCATACGGATTGGCACTTACTTGGGTCTGGAGCCCAGCATTGAATCGGAGAGGAGGGTGGCTTCGGCGCAAGAATGGAGGGAAGGAGCAGCAGCGGGTGCCGGTGTTGCTTACTATGAACAGCGCAGCGCAAGCACCGTCGTGGCGGTAGCTAGGGGGAAGGGGAATAGAATCTGATCACCACCAACACCGGCTTCATGAACAGATCAATGTGTGTGATTTGCGTACGGATCCTACACACCTATCACCGTCCCCACACACACATTATTAGAAAGAGAAGCTTATACTATTATGCTATTGATCATTTGTTACATAATATCTCACTAATATATATATTTTAAAGTCGCATATCAGAGAGATTAATAATCAATTGGCACTGTAAAGAAAAAAGAGAGTATAAATAATCAAATCTCCCGAGAAGCGAGAGCGAGAGTGACAGCGCGTTTAAGCTTCAGGTTGGTGGTGCCTTTTTTTCTTCAAGCCGAGGGACAGAATCAGATCACATTCTGCATCATGGTTAAAGCGCACACTTTACTTGAGTTTGCAGCTGTTGCTTGCTCTAACCACCCCTGATTAATCTGTTCTACGAGGAAAGAGACAGGGAGTGACCGCAGCAAAAGCCACCTCCCCGCTTGCTTCTTTTCCACTCTTTCTTCCTTTTACAGGGCAGCAGCAGCAGTAGTAGTGTAGTACACCGGTGTCTCTTCTGACCAGCGGCGACACGCCGGAAGAAGAAGAAAAAAAGGCAGGCGATTTTTTGTAAGAAAAACCCTTCGCTTTGCTGCTTTGCTAGCGTCGAAACCATGTTTGGTAACACTAGCATCCACGGCAGCTAATTTGGTACTCGTACTGTGCTGCGGTATTGGCATCAAATACGCTTATGATTTGATTACCCAGCTAACAATGGCGTACACATAATCTCACGAAACTCATAGTTACTGTCGTTTTCTCCACAAGGTTGGTTAGATTAACTGATCCCAGAAATGGATTACTCGCAAGGGCTAGGAGCCAAGGACAAGAGAGAACGTGCATGCCGTGGCAAGGTGAGGGGATCTCGCTTCGGAATTTGGGCATTAAGCATGGGGTGTAGAGCAGTCAAGGATCAACAGGACATGCTTGCCCAAATGGTCAAGAAAGAGTACAACATGCGAGTCAATGTAAAGTGTACCACTGTCGCCCTTAAGCCACTGTTAATTACTCGTGGGTACGGTTACACCGACTAAAAATGTGGCCAGAGTGCACCGACTAAGAATCTCCAGATTAAAAAAAAAAAAAATAACGCGAAAGCGTAGTGCTCCATTATCAAATGCATAGACGAAGCTTCCTCTAAAAGATCATGGCAGAAAATGGCTTGGCTAGAATGTCAATGTTACTACTACCTGGCACCCATTTAGCGTTCACAATCTTACTGCGTGTATTGTGGTTTCGAGAATTTACATCATTCGTAACAGTGATATTTCGCCAGAATTCAGAACTATTTTGCCGTGTATAATCTGTCAATTTGGTTCCTTTGCCTACCAATGCCATGCCTTAGACAGATTTTACTTTTGTCAGTCGCTACTGTTGCCAAAAAAAAAAGGTAGCTTGCCAAATGAGGTTACTACATGATTTAGGTACAGTGAAGCACATGAAGTCGACGTTCTCTTTTCTCCCTTTGAAGCAAAATACAGCTACTTTTTTTCCGTAGCTTTTGTCGATAGGCCGTTAGATAGAAGATAAGATGTCAATGTTTCTGCCAAGTCCTTTCACCGATGCCAAAAAAAAAAGGCAAAGGTGGTACATTACAGAACAGAAGTGGGGAAGAAGAATCCTTGCTTTCGCATTTTCCTCCACAAAAGAACAATTGCAGAATTATGTTTTCGTATCCAACAAAACGTGTCCCTAAAAAAATGCTGAACCAAACATACGATACAAGAAACCATTAAAGCTTGAGGAGAAACGCACACACGGCTTGGTGAAAGTAATCTAATCTGACCCAGTCTCTGCACTCACATCTAGCAATAGCTTCTAAAGGCTAAAAATTATATACGAGCGAACCCTACTCAAACCTAGCATAATAATACTCCTTTTTGCATCAACATATGATTCACGCCATGAGCGATTAATCCACATGAAATCAATCTTATCTTAACTATTATAAGAATGAGTTGGTGGTGATGGTGAGTCCACCAGGCCGTTTTTGGGCTAAAACAGTAGGGGCCTAAGGCCAGAGTGAAAATTTCGTATTATTTCTTTGTTTGTCTAACCTTATTTGCATTTCATCATATTCCCTTGTTCAGTGATTCTTCAGTAACGCATCACAAATAAGTGATAGCTCAAGTTTTAAATTCTCGTTTTTTTTGTTTTTAAGAGTTTAGAACTTGTGGTGTCATCATCTATTTAGAATCCATTGCAACGCACGGACATTTTACTAGTATACATCTATATGCGACCAAAATAGTCCACAGCCGGGCCCATTTCCCCCGCACATGAACTGGATATTGGTTGGCACGAAAAGGGCAGGGCCGGTGGCCACGGGAAATCATTTCCTACGGAGCCCGGACACACAAACAATCCAAGCGATCTTTTTTTCCCCCAGTGGCCACAGCACTGAGTGATCCGTGACCATTATGCTTGTATTGTATGGACTACAAGCCACGCAGAGAATTAATTTGCTGCTGGTATTAGTGGTAATAGTGTGGTTCAGTGCCGTGTCGTCGGACATAACGGACTCGGTTGATGCCGGTGTCTCACCAAGAGAATGGAAGGCGAGGAAATATTTGATTAATCGCGTGTGGTGCGATGCGATGTGCGGTCCGGCGTCTGCAGTTATGCGCTCAATAGAAAAGCATCGCATGCTTCGTTAAGTGGTCTCCATCGCCTTTGGCTGGCGTTGGTTGTGGTATGGATTTTCCCGACATAATAATTGGGATCGGCTCTTTAGACTTTCAGGGAAAACTTATTTATGAAAACGTATTTGAAGACATTTCATAATTCAACTACAGGAATAATTTTTTTCTTAAGATAAAGATTATTAAATGTGATCTGATTTCTTACCGTGTATCTGTACCGGACACGAGCACCAATCTAGGACACATGCCAAGCCGTGTCAGATGTGCCAAAGGAAGACGCAGCATACTCTTATTCGGTTTCATTATCTGTTCAGAACTATTTTTCTTAGTCTATATAGGTACCTCTATAATCGCATGATTAAAATACGCCCAAGTTATCCGTGCTTGTTAGGCCTGGAATCATAGCTTGACGCTTATTAGCCAGCTTGGCTTGAAACAGTCTCAAATTGGATCGGCTATTAGCTCAAGCCTCGACCTCAGCTCGCTTCTGTAACGAGCCAAGCCTGAGCTGCTCGCGAGCTGCTCAGTGGGCTCCTTCAGCTTATATCGCTAGCCCAAAGCAACAGTGATATAAGCAGAGATCCATTGGGATGCATGTACTGTCTCAGATCCATCACGGATTGACGTCTTGACGGTCATGTAATCCTATAGTGTGCTTGTGTCATTAGTGCCTTGGGAGGGTCATATTTTTCCCATATATGTTGGAAATTCTGTCATCGAGCGAGTAGACTGAAGAGAATATGATGTCCAGTATCTTTCTCTGATATTCTGCTATACAAATTAAAAATTCTTCCAACTGACGAGTAGTTTCCTTTCAGCATGTGCATCAATGTGCAAAAGAGCGAATAGATGCTAGTACTAGGCAGAAATACGGTCCATCACATTTCTGTGAGTATTTGGGACAACTCTGGGAGGTAGGCTCATGAGCCACCACGAGCCGACTCGAGCCGGTTTTCATAACGAGCCAAGCTTGATTGCTGGCTCATTTCCTAAATGAGCCGAGCCATAGTTAAAAACTAAGGTCCCGTTTGGCAACTTAGAACCGGGTCGTTTCTACTGGATTCTGGAAGAAACCCAACTAAACGGACTAAAACTCAGAATGATTCTCCTCGGATCGTTTCTTCTTTTTCCACTCCGTGGCTGAATCGGTCTCAACCCAATTCCATCTGATTCACAGAATCCAACTTGAAACGTTTCCACCAAAAATCTGGAACCATTTCTGTTTCTACTAGAATATGGAACCTTACCAAACAGGACCTAAGCCCGACCAAGCTTGGCTTAATTGTTTCCAACTCTAGTGCTTGTAATCTTTTCTTATATAGTGAATTATGTAAATTCGTGATTTCTTCAAGCTGATATCCTCAAGAGAAGAGGACTTCCATGAAGGGCCATAGCGCGGCATTATCACGGCCATGGCATGACATTAAGGGCCTGTTTGGATCCATGCAGCTAATAGTTAGCTGCTATAAATTAGCTGGAGTGGATCCAAACACCCTCAGCTAATAGATCAGCTAACTATTAGCTGGGCACTTAACTAATGGTTATCTCATTAGCTAGCCAAACCCAGCTAATAGCAGTTTATAGGTGGCATTTAACCAAAATACACTTCGCGTCTACCATTAATAGCATTTAATAGCATGGGTATTCTGGACAATAGCATCTATTAGCCACATATTAGCTGGTGGATCCAAACACCCTCCAACTAATTGTTAGCTAGCTAATATTAGCTAGGAACTATTAGCTGCTAATGGATCCAAACAGACCCTAAGACTGGGCACGCGGAAGAGGTCATCACGCGATTCGTGACTAAATTGTGGCTCTATCCTATCCTACGAGGCTACGAAGACATGTCTGCTGCTCAAATTGACTTGGGGAGGGGGGGCTAAAATGAGTTCATTTCGAGCGAAAAAAGTTAACGAGACTCAGCTCGATAATGACTTGTTAGCTCAAATTTCAAATAACCATTTAGATAGTAAATAAAATGATTTTATGTTGAACTATACCAATTTCAAAGGAAACCCGAAAATAGCTCGTTAATCTTGATAACCATTCATAGGGACGACGCTCGAGGCGCATAGCGTTACGGCACGTATCGAAGGCCACGTCGAGGCAAGCACCCATGCAGGCAAAGATCAAAATCCCGGCAAATTAAAAAAAAAAAATTGCTACAGTGCTCAATGAATTTGGGTGAAATTTCATCTAATTTCTCTGAGATTTCGCCCTCCCAGACCAAAATTGTCAAGTAATTGGCCGGATTTGATATTTTTAAGACTGGATTTGAATAGGAGGACAAGGTGGACTGTAACTCAACAGGTTGATTGCTTGCTTCACATGCGAGAGGTCGATGGTTCAAGTCCAACCGAGCGTAGCTTTTTTTGACAAAAATGGTTAAAGCATGCAAAGAAAATGGTAAGTTCATAATATAGTGCTCAAATAATGTGACAAGTGCCGTAGCTCAAGGGCGGAGGACCATGTATGGCAGGGTATGGCACCTATCATACCTGTCCTGCCACGTGCATCTTTAGTACTCTTAGCATATGTTCTGCCAGTAACACAAAATATTTATGAAATTATTTACCCTGATGATTTCATGTGTGGATTTGAAAAATTATTTTAGCAAGGTGTCCAGTAGGTTGAACTCGAATACTTTGCTCCTTATATACTCTTAGTGTATGAATTTTTTTGGTATTACGATATTGTTTAATATTCCATCTTGCCGATTTCGCCGCATCATAATTTTACTCCGCCCGCCACTGCAATGAGAATAGGTTCAAGAGGATGTTGATGTTGAGATTAGGATGGGAGATGCACACGTCCAAGAAACAATAACTGATAATAAAGGTACATAGAAATAATAATTTCGTCATACCAGAATTTTTTCCAATCCTTCGCTACTGCCGTAGCTCAGGTGGTAGATCGCTTGCTTCATATGGAGAGGTCAACAGCTTGAGTCCAACCGAGCGCTATTTTTTGGAGAGAAAAAAAATGTTAGGGATATACTTCAAATACTATTGCACACATGATATAAGAGCATCTAGCATAGTTCACATGGTCGAAGCTTGCATCATGCAAGAGGTCCTGGGTTCATCCTTAACAACGCAACCTTTATTGTGCACGTTGAAAAAATGGCAGGGATATACTTCAAATACTCACGCACACACCCCATGTAACCATCTGCGCATAGCTCACACGGTGGATGCTCATTGCATCATGCAGGAGGAATACTGAGTTCAATCCTTCATAACGCAAACTTTTTTTGTGCACATCCAAAATCAGTTCTTGTCGCAATACGGGATTCCAAGTCGAGTAGAAGACGTAGAAGCCTATCAAGTCCAAAGCGGAATTAGCAACAAGTCAGCCAAACGCATCAAATCGTTGCCTGGTTTATTTTTTCGTCGTATTTCCGCTGCAGCCATCTGTCCATATAAAAAACTGAGCCATCCTGCAGTATCCAATCAGAGCAGAAAGGAGAGACGACAGCATACAAATTATCTATCGAGAGGTGCAAAGAAGGCTCGGGTTTGTGACTTTGTACAATAGATTGTGCTTGGTTATTGTACCAAGTAGTTCATATATAAAATGGTTTTAAAAAAATTGTCGACGATTGGGGAGCAGGCCCCCGCCGAGCTTACTTGGTTGATGAAGGGACCAACCGTGACCTCTTCTCACGTGCAGGGTCACTCGGAGGTATGACTCACTAGATCAGACCGGATGATGACACAGTGTTTTACCCTGGTTCGGGCCTCTCAAGAGGGAGATAACAGCCCTACTCCAGCTCGTGTATATTCAGTCTGCCTCCCCCCCTCATAGCGGGGACGCTTTATAGCTTACAAAGGACCGTAACTCTGCTAAGATCCACTATCCGCACGTTCGACCACGTCCAACGTGGTAACTAACAGATCCTACAATCCCGCCACGTTCCCGTGGAGGGCGCAACAAAATGACGGAGGTTGCACCGTCGGTAGTTACTTCCACCGATCTCACGATCACGACAGGTCGGCTAATAGCTAGCTCCGAGCTCGGCTGCCTTACGCGAGCACGAGCTCGCAATCGGCCAGGCCGAGGGCTCGCGCCGAGAGGCCAAACTACGCGACCTCCCTAGGCCCTGACTAGGTCGTCCTTGGGAATGACCTCCTGGTGGCTCGGGCGGGAGCGAGCTCGGTCGTTCGTAGCACCCGCGGTAATTTATGGAAATTACCCAACCCCCGACAAAAATTATTTATATGTTTAGTTGTTTAAATAGAATCATCCAATCTTAAACAGTAGGATATAAATTTAAGGAATATTCTCTATAGATATTGAAACATCTCATTCATCTAAAATAATGGAACCGCATGGTACATGACCATCTCATTCACTCAAAATAATAGAATCATATGGTAGAGGACTATGACATCCTATCAAGGGCGAAGACAGGGGGGTGCAAAGGGGGGGCCTGCCCCCCCCCCCCAACATTGTTGTAATTTCAAGCCAAGGTACCCCTCTAATCTCGAAACAAGAATGATAACACCATAACTTTTCACCATTATAAGGTAGATGTATTTAATGTTGCAATTGATCAACAATTGATTGAGTTAGAAAATCGATTTAGTTCTCAAGCAACCGAGCTTCTATCCCTCCGTGCCTCTTTGGATCCAAGAATCGAATCATTTGACATGACAAAGGTATGTTGTCTAGTGAAAAAATAATATCCTACTGATTTCTCAAGTCAAGAAAGGGCTCAATTGGAGTGTCAACTACCACATTTTCAACTTGATGTATGCAATCATCCAAACCTGAAAATATTGTCGTCACCTGCTGACCTAATGAGTGGACTAGTTAAGCTAGGTAAAAGATTCTTCTTATCCAATGATGGGCATGCTGTTAAGATTAGTCCTAACTCTTCCAGTGTCAACTGCAACCACCGAGAGAGTCTTTTCAACAATGAAACTTATGAAGACGCGTCTCCGGAATAAAATGGGAGATTCCTTTATGTGGGATTACCTAGTAGTTTATATTGAAAAGGAATTGGCAGCGAAGTTTAGTTCTTATGATATTATCAAGTCATTTGATCTAGCCGGTAGTCGTAAATCTAATTTCAAGTTAATAGAGGTGTTACTTCTGTATTGCAAAACAAATGTTACCTTCTTTTGTTATTCAAGTTATGCTGGAGCCAGATAACAGATCTTTAATTTTATTTTGTATCTCAACATATGTTGGTTGTTATGTGAGTATATTTGTTTGCTGCGATGGATCCTATATTATAATGTGTGTGTGTGTTAAAAATATCGATATGCTATATTTTTCTCTGATTGTTGTCGACATTGGCCCCCCTATATCCAAATCCTAGCATCGCCCCTGCATACTATTCAATATCATCTCACCAACCAAACACACCCTATGACATTAGTTGAAAATCACTAGATGTACACAGTCTGTGTACCAAGATTGAGAAGCTTTGCTAGGTGCATACGGAAGGCGTACCAAGGATTTTTTTTCCAAGATTTATAACTGCACGCACAGACCGTACCAAAGATTATATGAAACCTTAAGGGTGTCTTTGGTTGATGGGATGAGGTTGAATGGGATAGGATGGTTATGTACCATTTGTTTTCATTATTTTGAGTGAATGGAATAGTTCAATATCTGGAGGGAATATTCTTCAAATTTGTATCACTTGGTCTAGGATGGGATGGTTCCATTCAAGCAACCAAACTCATGGATGACTTTTTTCTTGAACCATCTCATACGTGTACCATTTGATACTGGCAACCAAACACACCCTAATTAGACGATCTCGACTCGTCTTGACTCCGTTCTACAACTCGACTATATATTAAGCATCAACCTATGCTCTACCTCATTGACTATTCCAGTGCCAGTTCATTCCTTCAGCAGTGATCAATGATTTCTATAATGATCTATCGTCTTTTTTTGGGTTATTGCAACAATATTGGGTCACACATATCAGCACGAAGTTATTTTTCGGCAAAGAAAAGATCAATTTGGTAGAAGATATTTTGAGGTATTGAAAACAAAAAAAAAACAATGCTAGTCATGGGAACAACTAAATTTGGTGTTTTCGTTCACCGTTCAAATATATTGCTACTTGGATTGCTTGTGTGGCTATTATGGAGACTTTGACAACATTAATTCTCATGAATTTTATGACATCCTAATGGTAGCTAGCGTGATACTCTCCAAAGTTTTAATGTTTCAAAGTGAAGTTTTTGCTCAAATTTTAGTTTTAGATGAAGGTTCAAGTGTAAAAATGAGTTTGTTTCTGTGTATATACCACAACATTTGGAATTTATTGCACTTTCTACTCTATTTACAGCATGAGAGTTCCTTTCATCCAGACAATTTTACAAGAGCGGTTTTAACAATGTTATGAAATTCAATTACTTTTAGTCGGCAATTTGATGTATGTGGTGGTCGTACATACAAGTTGCTCTCCAATGAGCGTTGTTTGTCGGGTTTTTTGTTCCATATGAAGCATGTAGGATTCCATGAGACGAGTTTTCTCTATGTATCCAGCACTACATGGATGTTTTGGCTTATGTTATTTGATGATTGAGCATTTCATAAGGTCAGTTGCATAGACTCAAACTTTGCGAAGAATATGAATTACTGAAGGCCCAGATATATTCGTCTGTTTTGTTGATAGCTATATTTTGACCTGCTGATGGTTTACTCAATTTTGCTTCAGGAGAAGCGTTTGGATAAAATTATTCTAGTCTTAATTGTTGAGATTAGCCCTTTCGACTTTTGAGGCACAAGGTTATTCACATTTCAGCTATATGAGTGAATTCCTCTTAAGGTGGAGATTGTTAAAATATGATTCGAATTCTTGGTGTGCCTGTGCCCGACACAAGCGTTGACCCAGGCAGCTCTAGGACACACACGTCAGCAATGTCAGACATGGCATAGGCAGACGCAACCAACTCTGATTATGTTTCCTTTTACATTCAAGACTCTTCTCGCCTTCGTATGTCCATAAATTTTCCAATGAAGATTTTCCAAGTTAAATATGTGACTTTCGTTCTCTTAATTATCTACTTTCTCCGTACCTTTTTATAACAGAGTGGATGTTCCAAGATGCCTAGAAGACTCGAGATTGTGATTTATTAGGGTCTGTTTGAATCCATTAGCAGCTAATAGTTAGCTGGTGTCGGGGATTGGCTATCAGACAAAAGACCACGGTACCCCCGTGAAAAGCTAAAGCCCGCCGACCAAGCATCACTAAAAGAAGATGCTCGGGAGAACGAAACGAGCATCCCTCCTCCTCCTCCGAGCATGCGCATTCGCACCTTCGCTCGCAGAAGCACCAAACACACCCCCCCACGAGCAAGCATGCTCGTAGAGGCCGCGACACCTTTCGGGTGTTTTGGTCGGAGTGCCCGGCCAATGCCGCGAGGAAGGAAGGTGGCAACCAATCACCGAGATCAAGGGAAATCATACCCGAAATTCAAATAACGCCCCGGTCAAGGGCAGATCGTAGGTACGATTGCGCGCAATCCCAGGAGGTAGTTACCTTCTATGTACCTCTAGTCGTAGTATTTAAACCCCTCAAGATCTCAGAATGTGAGAGGGACACCAAGATAGAACACAATACACTGGAGTAGGGCTATTATCTCGACGGTGAGAGGCCCGAACCAGGATAAAAACACCGTGTCCCCCCTTTTTCTTCTTCTCCCGACCTCGCATCGCTCGAACGCCCCCTCCGATCCGTACGACGGGGCTCTGTTGATCCCCCATTCAACAAGTAAGCTCGACGGGAGCCCGTTCTCCAATCGTCGACAGCTGGCTAATAGTTTCTAGCTAATATTAGCTAGCTAACTATTAGCTGAAGGGTGTTTGGATCCACTAGCTAATATGTGGATAATAGATGTTTAGGTTGATCAATTATCTAGAATACCCCTGCTATTAGCTGCTATTGGTGGCATACGCGAAGTGTATTTTGGTTAAATGCCACATATTAGCTATGTTTGGTTAGCTAATAAGATAACCATTAGCTGAGTGCCCAGCTAATAATTAGCTGATCTATTAGCTGGCTATGTTTGTATCCACTCCAGCTAATTTTTAACAGCTGACTGTTAAATGTATAGATCCAAACAGACCCTTAGACACGACTTAGCGGACCGCTTAATATTGTGTCTTTTTAGACACGGGGGAGATATCAAAGCTTCATGTTCGCATAGGAAACATGCATATGCAACTGAATTGACCCCGTGCGCTGTGCGCTGTGTGCCACCTTCGGAGCAACAGATCGAGCATGAAGTTTTCGCCCCAAGCTCCACGACGCAACTTATGGGGATTGCAAGTGATATTACTGAATCTTACCAAGTACGAGTAGGGTATGCATGGTATGATGGCAGCTCAGCTTCGTGTAATTTGTCAGGTGGGTACAGAAGAAAAAAAAAGGGGGGCACAAAAATAATTGGGGTGAGAGAGGCTCGAACTCTCGACCTCAGGATAACTCACTTAGCTATGAGACCTACGCGCTAGCCAACTGCGCCACCACCCCGCTGTGAGTACGATAACTTCATAGTATATACACTTCAAAGAAAGTGCATCTTCGTAAATTTGATTGGACCGAAGTTTAGACTGCACTTTATCATGTAGGACACGATAAGTCAAGAAAGGTAAACATTCAGAGTACAGGGTAAAAGCAGATATCTAAACTCCTTGTTAACATTCTACACGATCCATTAGGATAGGAGCAGCCCATCAAATCAATCCATATACAATTTTTGTAGGCTGGAGGCCAAACCAAACCTCCCGATTTCAACTTCTCCATTGAAAAACAGAAACTGACGGCAAGTCAGCAACCAAAATTCACTTGCTGGCTTGCACCATCTAGCAATTAGTACTGAATTTTTTTTTAAATAATATTTTTTTTAAATCAAATTGCGTTTTTAATATACGGAATAAAAAATTTGCAAAAATAATGTGCCGTCGCCAAACGGTATGGCGAACACCCTATTTTCGCCGAACCGTCTGGCGAATACCCTATTTTCGCCACACGGTTCGGCGAAAATAGGCTAATTGCGCGAGTAATTGTTAAGTAACATGGGTTAGCTATTTTCGCCAGACGTTGTGGCGAAAATAGGTATTCGCCACACCGCTCGGCTTAAAATAGGTAGTCGCCATACTATACGGCGAAAATATATAGTTCGCCAAGCCGTATGGCGAAAATAGGTAGTCGCCAAGCCGTACGGCGAAAATGTATAAAATATGGAATAAGATAATTATACCACATGCATATAGTGTTGGATGTTCCATTTATGCAAAAATATGTAGGTATCGTACCATATTATGAAAAAATATTTCATCTACGCCTTTGTTCACTGCAAAAATATACTGCAGCCTGTAAAATGTCACGTTCGAATGTATTTTTTGGCACGAATACCGCAGATTTGCTCTTTAATATATGGACTACCATATTATGGGAAAAATTTTCATCTACGCCTTTGTCCACTACAAAAATATACCGCCACAATAACCCTAAGTACTATTGTCAACAATAACTTTTAACCCTTTTCGGCAGCCTGTAAAATGTCTCGTTCGAATGTATTTTTCGGCACGAATACCGCAGATTTGCTCTTTGATATATGGACTACCATATTATGGGAAAATTTTTCATCTACGCCGTTGTCCACTACAAAAATATACCGCCACAATAACCCTAAGTACTATTGTCAACAATAACTTTTAAGCCTTTTTCAACTGTAAAATGTCTCTGCTCGAATGTATTTTTCTACGAATACCGCAGATTTGCTCTTTGATATATGGACTACCATATTATGGGAAAATTTTTCATCTACGCCTTTGTCCACTACAAAAATATACCGCCACAATAACCCTAAGTACTATTGTCAACAATAACTTTTAAGCCTTTTCTACACTGTAAAATGTCTCGCTCGAATGTATTTTTCTACACGAATACCGCAGATTTGCTCTTTGATATATGGACTACCATATTATGGGAAAATTTTTCATCTACGCCGTTGTCCACTACAAAAATATACCGCCACAATAACCCTAAGTACTATTGTCAACAATAACTTTTAAGCCTTTTCTGACTGTAAAATGTCTCGCTCGAATGTATTTTTCGACACGAATACCGCAGATTTGCTCTTTGATATATGGACTACCATATTATGGGAAAATTTTTCATCTACGCCTTTGTCCAGTACAAAAATATACCGCCACAATAACCCTAAGTACTATTGTCAACAATAACTTTTAAGCCTTTTCTGGCACTGTAAAATGTCTCGCTCGAATGTATTTTTCTAAGACGAATACCGCAGATTTGCTCTTTGATATATGGACTACCATATTATGGGAAAATTTTTCATCTACGCCGTTGTTTACGCTGATAGAATTAAATGGTAAGACATAATATGAGAAAGGACAATAACAAAAGCATGTAGATGCAACAAAGAATCTTAGTACGCAAACTCAACCTTAGTACTAGATACAACGGATATTAAACAGGGACGGCATTGCTAGGAGAAGTGCCAATAACACTGATTGTAATGGTGGAACAAGTGATCGCTCCGCCTATGTTAAATAGAGTGGGAATGATGTCATACATTTTCTACATATTACATCACCGTCAATCTTGTGCGATTTGTTCCGGGACACCGCTCAATCTCTCTTATGAAAGAGCTCCATGGCCGCAAGCGCAGTGCTCCCAAATTGCCGAATGGGTAGCCTATGCCATACGCCTCCGGGTGTAAGAAGTAACTTGTTTGTGTGCATTCTGTGAGTCCTGCCCTCCCATATGGGCATGCCTTCCCGATTTCCGGCGCCCCTATGTTAATACCACCGGGGTTGCCGGATGGCCTTTGTAATGCGTCAAGGATTTGTTATGCATCGCGGACCTCGGCCGGCTGCTTCCTTATCCGGACCATTCGAGAAGACGAATCCTCTTGCCCTTCCGAGACTTGCCGAGACGCCTCCTCTGCTTTTGGCTCGCACTCCACGATATGGTCCAGGAGGTGTGTGTTGGGCTTCTTGTTGTACAACCGAAAACGTGCCCTGCAGTCAATGCAGTATGCCCGTTGTGGTGGTTGGAGAATACCGGTTGCGTACTCGGGGTCCGGCTTTTCTGGGAGGTAGTAGCACCACTGGCGAGGGTTGCTCTTCCCGCTATCAAATACGGAAGTTTGAGATGTGGGTGGTACGCCTCCGGTCCACCTGGTTGAAGTACCAAAGCACCATGCATCCTCGGACAAAGGGCACCAGAGAATCTTCTATCCGCTAGATCCTCGCCGCCAGATCAACCACCGCCTCGAGGCCGTGGTCGCACAGCCTCTGGATTTGGCGTTGGCCCTCGAGGAGGATTTTCTTGCCTTGACTTGAGCCATTTTGCAAACTTCTTTTTGAAGTCCTGTATGCGATGAATTGATTTAGAATGGGTACATTGTAGCTGAAACATGAGGCACGTGAAATCGACCGATTGGTTCGTCCCTTGCCCACCGCCCTTAACTCCTGGCCGATCTAGGTAGGGGACATATCCCGCGGCCTCTCCCACCGTGTGAAGTTCTCCGCGAAGTGGGGTAGGCGTCGTGGCGATTGTAGAGAAATTCGTAATCACGCTGTTCCGGCCCGTCGATCCATTGGAAAAAGCAACAACGGCCGCCGTCCTAAAAACAAATAACGATGCATGAAATGGTATCATACCGTAATTAGGGTATGGACAACATTTGGTTTACCCGAAGCCGCGGGCACTGCTTGATGAGTGAGCGCGAGGCCGTATCTCCGTCGCGTGAAGCTGCGTAACCTTCGCCATCAGGTTGCGATCACATTTCGGGCGTGGCAACTCCGCAGAACTAGGGCGCCAACGCTACTCTCATCTGGGTATTGGGGTTAGCCTTCGCTGTCGAAGAGGCGACGGTAGAATGACATCGTGGCCTCTTCGTGTGTGGGAAAACAGACTAAAGTTTATGGTGCTTACGGCCGTGTGATGCACATATCCCTCCTCGGTGGGTTTATAAAGAGTCGCGAAGGGCAACCAAAGGAGAGTCTCGCGGACTTCGTGAGTATTTCAAATCCGCGAGCATCGGATGCTTCGCAGCTCATGATGACACGAGCGTGGCTATGCCTACGCCTTTAAGCAGGGAATCTACGCCATAGCCGGCCTTTGGCAGCATTATGCGACTAAAATGACAAAGGCCGGAAAAGTTGATATGACAAAAGTTTGAAAAAGCAATAATGACACGCGGTTGATATGACTAAAGATGACAGAAATATATAATAGACCACGTATATGAGGAAGTACACAAAATAGATAGTAAAGCATAATAGGACAAAGTACCCAAAAATAACGCACATCCTAAGCCTGATCACCCCCCGGTGGTGGACCACGACCACAGCCCGACCCTAGCTCTCCTTCATGACGCTACCAAGGGGGTGCATCGTCGAGAGGTCGTGGCGGCACCCGCGATGGTCCCGCCTTTGGCCGTAGTCCGAAGGGCTGTCACAACCAATGCCGACACGCAGCGAGGAGGCAAACGGGTCCGGCAGGAGGCCGCGTGATCTGCGTGGGTCGGAGGAGGCGGCGTGTCGCTGCGTGGGTGGAGGCTGCGTGAACGGCCCTGCGAATCGACGGGCGATGGTCGTGACGCCAGTGCCTGGCGGAGTGTCCAGTAGAGGCATGTCCTACGAGGCCTACAAAGATGAACATTAACATTTAATTATAGTGAGAAGATTAGATTCAAACGGGATCAATCAATGTTTATCAGCTTACCGGGTGTGGGGACCATGGTAGGCCCGCGTGCTGGCGCCTGCCAACTGGATCCTCCAGTCGTGCCTGGAGCTGGAGGCACCTGGGTGTGGAAGGCCGGACCCTGGCCGTAGCGGTGGTCAAGAAGGTGGTGTCCGTGAGCCGAGACCGGTGGCGGCCTGGACGAGGTGCCGGTAAACGGATCGGGGCGGGGCACGCCAAACAAAGACCAAGCTCCACGATCCGTCGAGTGCAGCTCGACATACCGCATGGCCTCACGATAGGCTGGCTTGGCTGTGAAAGTGGTCCCCTGCTGCAGCCTAGACAGAAAGTCAGCGGCATGCTGCTGCAAGCCCCTCGCCTCGTCCACCTATCACGTACAAACAAACATTAAACATAACGACATAGCATTGAAATTACAATTGCATTAATGAGTAAAAATACAACGAGACTTACCATCTGGTGCAGTGCCAGTCCTGCGTGGCTCGAGTACAAGTCTGCGATGCCAGCAGCAAACACCTGGGCCGGCTGCTCCTCGCGTAGGAGACGAGTACGGGTCCGGGGCACGTACCAGGACAAGTACTCCTGGTAGGAGGAGGGGTCGTAGGGCGCGACCTCCTCGACAACGTCCTCCAGCGCCCCCTCCCACAGCGCAAGCCACGGCGCCATCCTCTGCAGCAAGGTCACCATGGCCTTCTTGGGTCCCTGGGTGGAGAACCTGCACAAAAGACCTCATTACTACAAATATGTCGTAAGCACTTAGCATTCCTGTAGTGGCGAGTAACTCACGAGTGCACTTTCGCCGCACGTGTTCCCCAAAGGAACAGGGACCACCTGGCGTAGTCCAAACGCTCGAGGACTCGGTGCGGCGCGTAGTCCTCTACGAAGACGTCGAAGACGAAGCTTCCTCCTCGTCTTCCAAGAAGGCCGGTCCTCACAGAGCATGGACAGGCCCCCCGCAGCTCTCTCTCCTACACGCTCGTCGCTGTAGGGGTCCCAGACGACATTCCCGTCCCTCAGGTGGTCGAAGGCCTCCGTGAATGCGAGGTACGCCGCACGTACCTGGACACCTGCCCACTGTGGCTGCAATAGAGTAGAAATAACTGTAAGCAGATGGCATTGAAATTACAATTGCATTAATGAGTAAGAACATGTACCCGTCGCCTGGTCCAGAGCGATGAAAGTGCATCTAGGCCCCCTAAAAGTGTTTTGGGTGATTAATGACAAACGATTCCAGAATCTAATGTGTTCAACTAGTTTATGAACAGGCGAATGCTTCAAGAAGAGATCATCTTGGTACGTGAAGTGTCCCCTAGTGGTGTTGAGTAAGAAAAACGATTTTCAAAGCTTGTTATTTTAATTCTTTGAGTCGTAGGAATGCCGTACTATTAAGAGGGATGCATTGAAATTGACTTAGAGATGTTCTCCTCACTCAAGATGAATTTAGTCGAGTCTCTCAAGAGTTAGAAGTGTTTTCTCTAGCTTCGGAATGAGCTTGTGTTAAATTTCTAGTCGGATGTTCCGATGTTGTATCGGACATTCCGATGTTTCAGAAGTTCCGAAGTGTAGTTGTGCTTTAGTCCGTTGTGTTCTGTTAGGGTCGGACATTCCGATGTACTGTTTCGGATGTTCCGATACCTGCTGTGTTTTTAGTTTGGGAGCTCTGTTTGGTTCGATCGTCCAAGTCGCCACTTCGGAAGTTCCGATGTGTTCATCCTGTTTTAGAGTGCTCTTCGCTTGGTTCGGATCGTCCAAGTCGCCACTTCGAAGTTCCGATGAGGTCGCTTTCTGTCTGGGAACTCTGTTTATTTCGGATATTCCGATATTTTATATCGGATATTCCGATGTGGACTTAGCTTGTTTAGTTGGGTTCCCTCTCTGGGTGTCATCGGATGTTCCGAAGTAGCTATCGGACATTCCGATGCTTGTTGTTTTCGACCGTTGGAAGCTTTCCAATTTCTGGTAGTTTGCACGCATCGGATGTTCCGAAGTTCGTTTCGGACATTCCGATGTGGGACTGAGTGCGGGGGTAACGGCTAGTTTTGATCCAAAACTATAAATACCCCTCTCCCACTCCTTTTGCTGGTTACACACTTGCTTTGGCTATTCTCTTGAGCTTCTTGAGTATTCTCTAGAGCATCTTTTGAGCTTTCTCTCCTCCTTGATCTTAGGGATCATTTAGTGAGTGAGAGTCTGTCGTGTGTGATTGAAAGTCAAGGGTTAAGTTGGTATTCATCTTGAGAAAGTAGAGAACCTCTCCAAGATCGAGATTCGAGTGCATTCATTACTCTTGGAGGTTGAAGGACTCCTAGACGGCTAGGCGTCGCTCACGAGCCCCCAACGATTGTGGGAAGCCGTGAGAAGTTTGTGAAGGCCGGCTCCGCCTCCGAAAGGAAAGGAACCAATAGTGGAACCAAGCCTCAAGTGTGACCGAGGTTTGGGAGGAAAGGGTTGGAAAAGACCCGGGCTCTCTGGAGCCTCCTCAACGGAGACGTACGATCCCCTCAAGGATCCGAACTCCGGGAATCAAACTTTTGTGTTCTATCTTGTCTCTAGTTGCTTGTTTGATTTTATTGATCTTTGTTAGTGCCCTTTTGGTTGTCTAGAGCTAGTGGTCGTCTAGCTCATTCTACTTGACCCTTTAAGTCAAGTGCTGTTCGGATAGTCCGAAGTAATTACGGAAGTTCCGAAGTTTTCGGAAGTTCCGATATTAATTCGGAATATCCGACCCTTTTCCGCTGCAACAAATTGTTTTAATTTAAAATTAGCCTATTCACCCCCCCTCTAGGCAATCTTCTAACCTTTTCAATTGGTATCAGAGCCAAACCTTCTCGAAGGCTTAACCGCTTGAAGGAACGTGATGGCCAACACCGGGTTGAAGGTTGTCGTGACGGACGAGCAAAATAGTCCGAGAGCCGGAGATGGAACTCCCGGCAAAAGCAAAGAGGAAGCTACCTCTACATCTACTCAGGGAGCTCAAATTCCATTCAATTATGAAAAATTAAATACTTCCTCCTCGCATTCGTATATCACTGTGCCCTCCGGGCGTGCTCCTTTCTTTGATGGCACGTACTATTCCGCTTGGAGACACAAGATGAAAATGCATTTGATGTCACTCCATCCTAGTGTTTGGAAGATTGTTTGCACAGGTCTAGATATGCTGGGAAGACGATATGGAGCTCACGCCGGAACAAGAGCAAAACATCCACCGCAATGCTCAAGCCGCAAGCGTGTTGCTTGGAGCGTTGAGTCCCGAGGAATTCAACAAAGTGGACGGATTGGAAGAAGCCAAAGAGATATGGGACACACTCCAAGTAGCACATGAGGGGACATCAAGTGTAAGGGAGTCAAAGATTGAATTGCTAGAAGGCAAGTTGGGGAGATTTGTGATGAATGATGATGAGACTCCGCAACAAATGTATGACCGCTTGATGATCCTCGTAAACAAGATAAGAGGGCTTGGAAGCAAGGATATGACGGACCACGTCGTGGTAAAAAGGATGTTGAGAGCCTTTGCCCCAAGGAACTCTACTCTCGTAACCCTTATACGAGAGCGAAAAGATTTCAAAAGGCTCACTCCAAATGACGTGCTCGGAAGAATTCTTTCACATGAGCTCATGGAGGAAGAAGCAAAAGAAGTGAAGAATCTTGCCAAGCAAAGCTCGAGCTCAAGACCAAAACAAATAGCCTTGAAAGCAAGCAAAAAGGAAGAATCAACATCAAGTGATGATGAGGAAGATGAAAGCGAAGATGAAGAAGACTTGGCTCTATTTGTAAGGAAATTCAAAAGGTTTCTCAAGTATGATGGGTCAAGCAAGTACAAGAAGAACTACAACGACAAATCAAGAAGAAGAACAAACACAAAGAGGGCTTGCTATGAGTGCGGTGAAGTTGGACACTTCATCGCCGATTGTCCGAAGAAGAAAAACAATCCCAATGAGCCCAAGAAGAATGAGCCGCACAAGAAGAACAAAACTTACAAGAAGAAGTACTCAGGGCGAGCTCATATTGGTGAAGAATGGGATTCAAACGACTCCGACTCCGACACCGATGATGAAGGAGTTGCCACCGTTGCCATTGAAGCCGCCCCTCCAACAAAATCACTCTTCGGCAACATGAGCGACACCGACAACGACGACGCACCCGTTTGTCTCATGGCAAAAGGGCGGAAGGTAATGACTAAGTCAAAACCTCCGAGTAGTGATAGTGAATTGGATAGTGATGACAATGATGATGATGATGCTCTATTTTGTGATTTAAGCAAAACGGCTATTGATAAGATCCATAAACTATTGAAAAGAATAGATAGCCAAGAGGAAACTCTCGAGAAGCAAGAAGAGTTGCTAATTTGTGAAAAGAAGAAAAATCTTGCTCTCGAGAAGGTCCTTACAAAAGAAAAGGAGACAATTGAATTGTTAACCAAAAAGCTTAATTTGGCTAATAATTCAATAACATTACTTAAGGAGTTCAAATGAGTCACTTCAAGAGAATGTCATAAGTCTAGAAAACAATCTTCAAGCTCTTGAAGTGCAAATTGAATCTCTTAATGATCTTAATTCTCCAATTGTTAATTCTTCAATGGCTTCTATTCCTTCCACTAGCAATGGTTGCTCTCGATGCTATAATGTTGATATTAATGCTTGTACTTCTAACTCTCAATTTGTGCAAGTATTAAAAGCTTAAAACGAGAGATTAAGTGCCTTGGTTAGATACGGTTGCATGAAAACTTATCAATCCAAGGATGCTCTATACAAGACCATAAATGGTCGAGGCAACAAAAACAAAGAAGGGCTAGGATATGATAAGTACGAGTGTAAAGGAAATGACCGTGTGGTGGTAAAAGGCAAGGAATGCATCAAGTTTGTCAAAGGAAATGACAAACAACCACTGACCACCACACAAGTCATCAAAACCGGGCAAGATTCAAAGAAGCATCCTCAATGTCATACATCTCATTCCATTCATTTTGCTTCTTATGTATTGAAGAGAAACCACCGTGGTAAAGTGGTTGCTCATTTTGTCGGTGCCCACAACTCTAATGATGTGAGCAAAAAGAAAGTGTGGGTACCAAAAGTTTTGATTACTAACATGCAAGGACCCAAAAAGATTTGGGTACCTAAGAACAAGACTTGATGTGTTTTCGTAGGAGTATACCTCCGGGGGATCAAGTTGGGTGCTTGATAGTGGTTGCACAAACCACATGACCGGAGAAAAGAAAATGTTTTCATCTTTTGATGAGAAAGGGTCACAATATGAAAATATTGTGTTTGGTGATAATGGTAAAGGTGAGGTAATGGGATTAGGTAAAATTGCTATTTCTAATGATCATTCAATTTCCAATGTTCTCCTAGTTAAATCTTTAAATTACAACTTGTTGTCCGTATCACAACTTTGTGAAATGGGCTATAATTGTCTATTTACTAATGTGGATGTGACCATCTTTAAAAGAGATGATTCCTCAATTGCCTTTAAAGGATATTTGAAGGGTAAGCTCTATTTGGTTGATTTCAACTCAAATAGCGCTAAACTTCAAACATGCTTAATGGCAAAGTCTAGCATGGGTTGGTTGTGGCATCGCCGGCTAGCTCATGTTGGCATGAGAAATCTCGATAAGCTTCTAAAAGGTGATCACATCATTGGACTAACGAATGTTGAGTTTGAGAAGAATAGGATTTGTAGCGCTTGTCAAGCCGGAAAGCAAGTTGGAGCGCGTCATCCCGCGAAAAACATCATGACGACGACAAAACCATTGGAGCTTCTACACATGGACCTCTTCGGACCCGTTGCTTATATAAGCATCGGAGGTAACAAGTATGGTTTAGTTATTGTTGATGATTTTTCTCGCTTCACGTGGGTGTTCTTTTTGCAAGAGAAAAGTGAGACACAAGGGATAATCAAGAAGTTTGCAAGAAGAGCCCAAAATGAATTCGAGTTGAGGATCAAGAAGATTCGAAGCGATAATGGAAGTGAATTCAAGAATACTCAAGTCGAAGAATTCCTTGATGAAGAAGGAATCAAGCACGAGTTCTCCGCTCCATACTCCCCTCAACAAAATGGAGTGGTAGAAAGGAAGAATCGGACTTTGATTGAGATGGCAAGGACAATGCTTGACGAGTACAAGATCTCCGATCATTTTTGGGCAGAAGCCGTCAACACCGCGTGCCATGCTATTAACCGATTATATCTCCACAAGATCTTGAAGAAGACAAAGATACGAACTTCTTACCGGTAACAAAGCAAATGTTTCATATTTTAGAGTTTTCGGTAGTAAATGTTTCATTCTTAACAAGAAACCCAAGAACTCCAAATTTGCTCCTAAGATCGATGAAGGTTTCTTGCTAGGATATGGATCAAATGCCTATGCCTATCGCTGCGTTTTCAACAAAACCTCGGGTTGCGTTGAAATAGCGAGAGACGTGACATTTGATGAATCTAACGGCTCTCAAGTAGAGCAAGTTGATTTAAATATGTTAGAAAATGAGGAGGAGCCAAGCATTGCAATCAAGAAGATGGCTATAGGTGAAGTGAGGCCGCAAGAAAAGGAGCATCAAGACAATTCCTCTATGCAAGTTGAGCCTCCTACCTCAAATCAAAATATAAATATTCCTCAAGACAGTTCAAGCAAACCCTTGGAGGATGCTCAAGATGAAGACCTTGAACCAATCCAACATGTCTCTCAAATGCCACATCCGAGGGTGCATCAAAGTATTCAAAGAGACCACCCCGTCGACAACATTCTAGGTGACATTCAAAAGGGGGTAACTACACGCTCAAGAGTAGCTAATTTTTGTGAATATTACTCTTTTGTGTCTACCTTGGAACCATTGAAGGTGGAAGATGCACTAAAAGATCCGGATTGGGTAATGGCAATGCATGAAGAGCTCAACAACTTCGTTAGAAACAAAGTGTGGTCGTTGGTGGAAAGACCAAATCAAAACGTGGTTGGAACCAAATGGGTCTTCCGCAACAAACAAGACGAGAACGGAGTTGTCACAAGAAATAAAGCTCGGTTGGTAGCTCAAGGATTCACTCAAATCGAAGGTTTGGATTTTGGTGAGACTTATGCTCCAGCTTGCTAGATTAGAGTCAATTCGTATATTGGTTGCATTTGCTACTCACCATGATTTCAAGCTTTATCAAATGGACGTGAAGAGTGCATTCCTAAATGGTCCAATCGCCGAATTGGTTTACGTTGAGCAACCGCCGAATGGAGGATTACAAAACCCTACTCATGTCTATAAACTCCATAAGGCGCTCTACGGGCTTAAGCAAGCACCTAGAGCATGGTATGAATGCCTTAAGGATTTTCTTATTAGAAAGGGTTTCGAAATTGGTAAAGTCGATCCTACTCTCTTCACAAAATATGTTGATAATGATCTATTTGTGTGCCAAATATATGTCGATGACATTATATTTGGATCCACTAATAAAAACTTTTGTGAGGAATTTAGTAGGTTAATGACAAAGAGGTTTGAGATGTCTATGATGGGCGAGCTAAAGTTCTTCCTCGGATTTCAAATCAAACAACTCAAGGAAGGGACATTCTTGTGTCAAACAAAGTACATCAAGGACATGCTCAAGAAGTTTGACATGGAGAGCGCCAAACCTATTCACACACCCATGGCTACAAACGGACATCTTGGTCTAAATGAGGAAGGTAATCCCGTGGATCAAAAGGTATATCGATCCATGATAGGTTCATTGCTTTATCTTTGTGCATCTAGGCCTGATATTATGCTTAGTGTTTGCATGTGTGCAAGATTTCAAGCCGCTCGAAAGAGTGTCACCTAGTAGCCGTGAAAAGGATTCTTAGATATCTAGTTCACACACCTAATTTAGGGCTTTGGTATCCTAAAGGATCAAAATTCGATTTGATTGGATATTCGGATGTCGACTATGCGGGTTGTAAAGTGGATAGAAAAAGTACTTCGGGACTTGCCAATTTCTAGGTAGATCACTAGTAGCTTGGTCCTCAAAGAAACAAAACTCAAGAGCTCTATCCACCGCAGGTGAATATATTGCCGCGGGAAGTTGTTGTGCACAATTGCTATGGATGAGGCAAACCTTGAAGGATTTTGGACTAAAGTTGGATAGAGTTCCACTCTTATGTGACAATGAGAGTGCTATCAAAATAGCCAATAATCCCGTCCAACACTCCCGGACCAAGCATATAGATATCCGTCATCACTTTCTTAGGGATCACTCACTGAAAGGAGACATTGACATTACCTATGTGAGAACCGAGAAACAATTGGCCGATATCTTCACCAAACCTCTTGATGAGAAAAGATTTTGCGAATTGAGAAGTGAGCTAAACATCCTAGACTATCGGAATGTGACTTGACATCTTGCTCGCATATATAGTTACTATTCTTAATAAATTCAAAATAAAAGGATTGCAAAAATTAATTATCTGTCTTTAAAAAAAAAAAGTCTTCTTGGTATTTGCATCTTCGGTCACTCCACTTGTGATCATTGCTTTGGTTGTTGCTATGTTCTCTAATCACAAGTAGGATGACTGCCGAGTTCACTGTCTCAAAGTCTCAATTTCTTCCATCTCAGAAATCCTATCTTTTCTCCTTGTCGGCTGGAAAAATCAACTCTTCGGAATTTCCGATCGTATCATCGGAATATCCGAATTCTGTGTTTTTCAACTCTTCGGAATATCCGATATTTATATCGGAATATCCGAATCCTGCTCAACTTCTTGTTTGCTGGAAACTTGAACCCTTCGGAACATCCGATATCCTATATCGGACCTTCCGACTTTCTGGGAAATCAGACCTTTCGGAACTTCCGAACCAAAGTTCGGAACTTCCGAAGTTTGTGTAATCTGTTGAAAAGGACGGTTCGGTTGGCCCCCTCCCCTCATTTCTTTATTCCTTAGCCTCCGTACGGTTCTCCTCTTTTCATCTCTTGTCGTCTTCGGAGTCTCCGAGCCTACGGAAACTCCGATCTCTCTCCAAGGAAGATTTTACTTCGGCTTGGAGGATCTCTTCTCGTGTTAATCTTGTTTTTCGTTTTCTCAGCTTTCTCAAATGGACCCAAGTCAGGGTGATCAGCCTCCTCAGGATCCGGCTAAGGTCACTTTCAGTCGAAAGCGCAAAACTCCAACTGGGGCAAGAACAAAGCGAGCCTCAGCTCGAGGATCTCAACCAGGCATTACAATCAGTGAACTCTTTGCTCAGCCGCTCAGACTGATAAATGTGCCTCGTGGAGCACCACTACCCTCTAGGAAAGGCAAAGGTATTGCAGGTGCCTCAGATCTCGAGGCTAGAGACATGCCGAGATTGAGACCGCCTGAGAGGAACCCTAGGCTGCAGAGGAAGCCAAAGATGAACTACAAAGGAAAGGCAAGACAAGTGAGAAGAGCTCGTGAAGAGAACCCCAAGAGGAATGACGAGTTTTCCTCGACTCGTTTCGGACGCGTTCTTTCAGAGACTTTTATGCTTGATCATCTATCCTAGAAAGAATCCTGTTATCCAAATGCAATGTGTTGATTGGGAGTATATGGCAAAGCAGATGATGCCATATTCAATGAAGTTATTGCAGCTTGTGAAAGAACTGCACCAAAAGAATCATGGCTTTTCAAAGATGATTGGAACATAGAGATCATAGCTCAGCTCTATGCTACAATGTATGTCTCCAGGGATCGAGTCTCTACTCTCCATTGGATGACTGAGGGAACTTGGTATGAAACTACATATGTTCAGTTTGCCAGGTTACTTGATTTCACAGAAGCAGACTCCAGGGACAGAGATCAGATCCACAATGAGGTCTCTCTTGGTGCATCAAATCTGAATTTCTTGTATGAGGAGAATGCAGAGTTTGAGCCAGGCGACACCAAGGGGATGAAGCCTTTCTTTGCTATTCTCAACAGGTTGTTCAGGAAGACTCTAGCTCCAAAGGAGGGAGATGCATCTCATGTACTATCATTCACAAGGAACCTTCTAAGCAGAATGCAAGATGGTCAGAGGTCCTTTGATGTCTTTGACTTTATCTGGAATGAGATCAGACTCACCAGTCAGGAGCCCAGAAGAAGCTGTGGATACGCTCCATTCATCATGCATTTGATAGAACAAGTAATCGGACAACGGTTTGAGTGTGATGGAAAGCATGTGGCGCTTCAAGTCGTGGCAATCAAGGCCCCATCTCAATGAGCCACTGTGGCTTCCACCAGAGGACTACCTCTTCTGCCGCTACTCCTTGATTTACGCTCCCAGCGGATCTTCTTCACCTATTCTGCGAGCTCTGAAGTCAATTTTTGTTCTTTGCAAGAGCAATAAAGAAAAGCAGAAAAAGAATACAAAGCGACTCAAGGACATCCAAAGGCATCTCAATCTGGAGTGTTCAGAGGACGAGGACAGTGAGGAAGAGATCGAGGACCCTTTTGCTCCAGCTCCTGATGCGTCAGAGTCCGAGGATGACGACGAAGAATCTGGGTCAGATGAAGCTGCATCAGAGGAGTCTGATTAGTTTCTCCATCTCTCTCTCTATCTATCCTTTGTGGTGCTTGATGCCAAAGGGGGAGAGATGACAAATTTATCAATCAAAGTCGCTGAGTCCGTGAACTTGGAACTTAGTTTATCTGGTTTAAAACTTCGTTGTTGAATGTTTATCGCGTTTATTCTCTTTATCTTCTCTTTATCGTTGTTGCTTGGAGATCTTAGTTGACTCGTTGGTTGTTACTTGTTTAAATTACTCATATTGCTTATCCTGTCCATTGTGTGTTAATCTCTTATGCAAGGATATAGGGGGAGCTCTCTCATATTCTTTTCTCTCGAAAGGTGCATTTGTTCTCAGATCCTTTTTCAATGCACAACTTGAGGGGGAGTTCCGTCTATATTCATTCTCTCATATGCTTTATAAATTCTGTCTTTAATCGTGTTGTCATCAATCACCAAAAAGGGGGAGATTGAAAGTGCATCTAGGCCCCCTAAAAGTGTTTTGGGTGATTAATGACAAACGATTCCAGAATCTAATGTGTTCAACTAGTTTATGAACAGGCGAATGCTTCAAGAAGAGATCATCTTGGTACGTGAAGTGTCCCCTAGTGGTGTTGAGTAAGAAAAACGATTTTCAAAGCTTGTTATTTTAATCCTTTGAGTCGTAGGAATGCCGTACTATTAAGAGGGATGCATTGAAATTGACTTAGAGATGTTCTCCTCACTCAAGATGAATTTAGTCGAGTCTCTCAAGAGTTAGAAGTGTTTTCTCTAGCTTCGGAATGAGCTTGTGTTAAATTTCTAGTCGGATGTTCCGATGTTGTATCGGACATTCCGATGTTTCAGAAGTTCCGAAGTGTAGTTGTGCTTTAGTCCGTTGTGTTCTGTTAGGGTCGGACATTCCGATGTACTGTTTCGGATGTTCCGATACCTGCTGTGTTTTAGTTTGGGAGCTCTCTGTTTGGTTCGGACTGTCCGAAGTCGCCACTTCGGAAGTTCCGATGTGTTCTGTCCTGTTTTAGAGTGCTCTCTGTTTGGTTTTGACTGTCCGAAGTCGCCACTTCGGAAGTTCCGGCGAGGTCGCTTTTCTGTCTGGGAACTCTTCGCTTATTTCGATATTCCGATATTTTATATCGGATATTCCGATGTGGACTTAGCTTGTTTAGTTGGGTTCCCTCTCTGGGTGTCATCGGATGTTCCGAAGTAGCTATCGGACATTCCGATGCTTGTTGTTTTCGACCGTTGGAAGCTTTCCAATTTCTGGTAGTTTGCACGCATCGGATGTTCAAGTTCGCTTTGACATTCCGATGTGGATCGAAAAGGGGGTAACGGCTAGTTTTGATCCAAAACTATAAATACCCCTCTCCCACTCCTTTTGCTGGTTACACACTTGCTTTGGCTATTCTCTTGAGCTTCTTGAGTATTCTCTAGAGCATCTTTTGAGCTTTCTCTCCTCCTTGATCTTAGGGATCATTTAGTGAGTGAGAGTCTGTCGTGTGTGATTGAAAGTCAAGGGTTAAGTTGGTATTCATCTTGAGAAAGTAGAGAACCTCTCCAAGATCGAGATTCGAGTGCATTCATTACTCTTGGAGGTTGAAGGACTCCTAGACGGCTAGGCGTCGCTTCACGAGCCCCAACGATTGTGGGAAGCCGTGAGAAGTTTGTGAAGGCAGCTCCGCCTCCGAAAGGAAAGGAACCAATAGTGGAACCAAGCCTCAAGTGTGACCGAGGTTTGGGAGGAAAGGGTTGGAAAAGACCCGGGCTCTCTGGAGCCTCCTCAACGGAGACGTACGATCCCCTCAAGGATCCGAACTCCGGGAATCAAACTTTTGTGTTCTATCTTGTCTCTAGTTGCTTGTTTGATTTTATTGATCTTTGTTAGTGCCCTTTTGGTTGTCTAGAGCTAGTGGTCGTCTAGCTCATTCTACTTGACCCTTTAAGTCAAGTCTTTGTTCGGATAGTCCAAGTAATTACGGAAGTTCCGAAGTTTTCGGAAGTTCCGATATTAATTCGGAATCTCCGACCCTTTTCCGCTGCAACAAATTGTTTTAATTTAAAATTAGCCTATTCACCCCCCCCCTCTAGGCAATCTTCTAACCTTTTCAAGCGAGCCCATCGTCGGTCGGTCCAGCGCATCACCGCCGTACATGTCGGCGGTGTAGTGCCGAGGGTCGACCAGGGGTCGACCCACGGAGAAGCGCTCGAATGACCAAAGCTGAAGAAGAAGCGGCATCCCGGTCAGATTGGAGTTCTCGCTTTTCTTCACGCACGCGTCGCAGCGGGCGCGATGCGTGGAAGCAAGAACCGCCGAACCCCAGGATATCGCCAGACATCGTCAGGCTCGAGTCCGCAATAGCCCGCGTCGTAGGCTATCCAACGCGCGTCCACGGTGTCGCCGTGACTCGGCGTGAACATCACCCACCGAACAACCAAAGCAGATAGGCCTCGAGGTGCCTAGCAACCTGGTAGTCCGTGGGCTCGCCGCCATCCGCCGCACTGCAACAATTGAAAGAGTGTGATATCACGTTAATGCTATGCAAAGCCGAGTAACATAGTAATATGTACAATCACTAACCTCGAACTGTGCCAACCACCTCCTCGATGGCCCGTGCTTCGTGCCTACCGGTATCTCTGGGTCTATCTCCGCGACCCGTGGCGCGCAGCGATAAGTCCGTCCCCACCCAACAGAGCCACCAGGGGCCGATCGCTGCCGGCGATCGGCAATCCGATGAGCATGGCGGCGTCCTGCGGCGTCACCGTCATCTCCCCGACAGCGGTGAAAAGTGTGCGTCTCCGGCCTCCGTGTCGACCAAACACGCTAACGGCGGTGGTGGTCACGGGAAACGCCGCGATCACTGCGGTCGTCACCACTGTGCCTGGGGTCGTGCTCGACGGGTCGCCAATCGAACCCTCCACCATGCGGACTAAGCGGAAGCAGCCCGACGCGTGCAAGCCTAACGAAGAACCACGAGTTGAATGAATTGAATGTAATGAACACTAATTGTACGAACAATGGAACATGTACAAGTACTGCAACTAACCTGGTGTGAAGCGGCGTCAACGCACCATGCCTTGTTAGGCACACGAATCCGCAGAAGGGCAACTTGTCATTCCCTCTGCGTGTGGACGTGCGCACGGTGCCGCGCAGATTCAAGACAGGGTCCAGGAATGAGTCGACTGCTCCATCCTCGCACATAGAAATGTTTCAACATAAATCATACTACACAACGTCACGGCAAGCCACGACATATGTGAATAAAAGTACACAACGTATAATAATAAAAGACATGAGGGTTGAACATAAATAAAGGTACACAATATGTGACAAACACAACATATCCGAATAAAAGACACAACATATATGAATAAAAGACAACCAATCACGCTAATATTACAATACATATATGTATAAAAGACATAAGGGGTGAACATAAATAAAAGTACACAACATGTGAGAGACACAACATACATGAATAAAAGACACCCAATCGCGTCAATATTACAATAAAAAACATCCAACGTGCATATAATAACATATTTGATACATAGCCACCACCACTTTCGTAACATACACCCTACGTGCCTTTGGTTTGCCTTGTGACCATACTCGCACTTTTCAGAACACCTCCTAAGAGGGCCACCCACTTCAGATTCATCCATGTCGTTGCGAATGCGCCTAGTCTGCGGGATCGACCAGATCGCCCTTCCGCACACCTCCGCAAGGTTGGATCCGGCAAACAGATGCCCTCATCTCTGTTAATCGCGGTGAAATCACCGTGTGCACGAAAACCACGAAACTCACCCGAGCCAGATATGGACAACATGATCCTTCAAGTAGAAAGGGGACATGTATTGCGGCGTGTTCATCCCAATTTGCCCACAAGCGACCATCACGTGTGAGCAAGAAATATAAAGAAGTCTTGGCTTATTGCAAGTGCATTCACACCATCCAGGGGCCCCTTGGCCTAGATTAACCTCATGTGTAATAACCGCTGTGTCGGTTCCCAATCCCCTTTTGCACCGAAGAGTCACCTCGAAGCAGTACTTAGTGATTCCAAAGCTACGCACCATATGCTGCTGAGTTTTCATGGTTCGTTCCTCCATGTAGGTCATCATCCTCCAACATTACGTCGTTTGCAATGTGGTGGCATGAAGTACAGGCTCCACATCTCTTTTTTGGAAGTAGGCAATGATGCCGTGCAACATGCCTTCTAGGATGGCTACAAGTGATAGCGGACGGAGGCCTCTGATGACCCAATTGTAAACCTAAGCTATATTCGTTGTCATCACGCCAAACCTGCTCAACGCATAAAGCAGTTTAGAACAACGTGCCAAATTGTTTAGCGCTGTTTTGATATTTTAATGTACCATACTAACCTGGCGCCTCACGGTGTCATGGAGCAATGCCCACTTCTCTAGAGGCTCACCTCTATCCAAAGGCGAAACACTTAATGTTCCTTGACGTTCGTCTCCTCATATTAGGAGGATCGAGCTCCCCAAGGGGTGTTAGCCTTTGGGTGGACATTCGCTCGGCGTAGGTGGTTGCTTCTTCATCTCTTCGATATGCGCTGGTGTGCTTATCCAACTTCGGCAAATAAGCGCGTTGAACTTACGTGCCTGATTACGCTTGCATAACCTCTTAAACAGATTCATCGCTTTCTTGCTTTTGAACCGCTGAAGAAATTGGCACCCAAATGTCTCATGCACCACATTGCTCGCAGGTCGCCACGAAAATGGTTCATCTCGGTCCTCCTGTAGAGTCTTGATTGCCGAGAGGATACCTTTGTGACGATCATGAATGATGCACATCTTTGGCCGATCACCAACTACTCCCCACCTTCGGATGTCCGAAAAACCACCGCCACTATCCCGATTCTCACCTCAACAAAAGCAAAGGCCAATGGAAGTATGTGGTTGTTCGCATCAATTGCAATGGTCGTTAGAATCGCCCCTTGTATTTTCCAGTCAAAAATGTGCTATCAACACAAAGCAATGGACGACAAGACTGAATGACGCAATGCAAGGCCCCAATGAAAAGAAAGCACGATTTAAATGTACAGATCCCATTTGCATACCGCTTCGCTTTCTTTGAAAGCGGTGTATGTGCCAGGATTGGTTTGCTTGATTCTTCAAGCACACGAGGTAGGTTGCAATACGATGCCTCGTATGTGCCAAACCTCTTCTCTAATGCTTTACGCCAGACGCCAGGCCATGGAGTAGCTTATCGATACTTAAATGTTCGTAACATTGCTTTACGAATATCTGAACACTCGATATCCCGCTTCTCAATTATTTCATTAAACATCACGCTGGCTATTACAGCCGCATTCAAGTTACGGTGTTTGACAAGAACATTTTCTAGTCTGCATGTGTGCTCGTCCACTCTTGATGCAATCCAATATGTCTCACACTTCGGCTTGTATGCATGTACTTTAAATTCACAACCATCGATTACGCACTTCACTGTGTACTTATCTAGGCTAGACAGGACAACCCGAAACTCTCTTTGCGATAGTGCCCACAAGCTCACCGCCAACTTCAATTCTGAATTGTTCGGGAACATTTGATTCAACCGAATGGCACGATGCCATACTCACAATGCGAGTCATGGCCCCACAAAGCTTCCATACCCGCTTTGTTCTCGCTGTTCCATTCATCGAGGATGGGTACCTCCGCCGAGCGAGTGCTACCATGCATTTCATCATCTTCTTCCGGTCATCATCTTCGCCGATGGTATCGATTGGGTCCAACATTTCGGCTTCCTCTTACGTCGCCATGCGATCGTCTCGTTCAATTGATCTACAAGTTGATCGATATCCTCCCCTTCATCGGCCAGACCTTCCGCGCTTTGTCGCATCCATGTGATCATCCTCGCCGCCGCTTCAACCGACACCGGGCTGAACTTGTTCACCAGAGTCGATGTGTCGCTCGCTCACACCAAGAGTACTCACCTCTTCCCTAGGGCAAGCTTGCACCAAAGATCACACAATCGAGGCTAGATCCCTTGCACCATCTTAACCATTTTACGCCACAAGCGTGTTCGATCTCACATCTTCAACTCCCACACACCGGGTCACCCTTGCTACGCGTGTATACGATTTGGATGCTAACGGAATAAACACTTGGATCCAGGAAAAAAATTGGGTCAACCAAAGTTTTATATCACGAATGCTAACGATGTCGGGGACAAGTGCTCGGCCATGGTGACCGCCAAGCGGCTTAAATCCACTCCATTACGCCCATTTTTACTTCACCATCGCCATAATATACCCTGAATTTCACTGGTTCCGACATCACTGCGACGACATAGACAAAATAAATTTATGCATCCCTACTAAAATGTAAAATCTGTACCGTAAATTGAACAACGATAATTACCTATCGGGATATCGATACTATAATATTATAATAATATAGCGCACGTATAACATGCCTATTTGCTACTAATATGCAATGTTCAGAAAAATCGGCCGATTCAGAAAAATGTTACCTCCACTTTCTTCTTCTTCTTTTTCTTCTTCTCCTTCTCCTTCTCCTTCTTCTTCTCCTCTCCTCCTCCTCCTTCCTCTCCCTCTCCTTCCTCTCCTTCTCCTTCCTCTCCCTCTCCTTCTCCCTCTCCTTCCTCTCCCTCTCCTTCCTCTCCTTCTCCTTCTCCTTCTCCCTCTCCTTCCTCTCCCTCTCTCTCTTTTCTACCGGCGGCGGCGGGCGAGCGCTCTGTTCTTTTTTTTTTGGCGCAGCAGAGATCGATCGATCGATCTCGGGGCCCTTTTTCGTGAGCCAATTTCGCCAAACGGTTCGGCGACAACCTAATTTCGCCAAATGGTATGGCGAAAATAGGGTTTTCGCCACACGGTTCGACGAAAATAGTATCTTCGCCATACCATTTGGCGAAAATACCCTTGATACCTGTGTAGCAGCTTAATTGCGGCGGTTAGAGTATTGTCGCCGAACCGTGTGGCGAAAATAGGGTATTCGCCACACGGTATGGCGAAAATAAGGTATTCGCCATACCGTTTGGCGACGGCATATTATTTTTGCAAATTTTTTATTCCGTATATTAAAAACGCAATTTAGTTTTAAAAAAGTATTATTTAAAAAAAAATTCAATTAGTACTACTCTGCCACAAAGGGCTACCAACACATGCCATGCCACCGAACAGCAGCAACCCAACGCCATCAACGACAAAACAAACGAGAGCAAGCATTCCCTCAAATTTTGCTACAACCTACACGTCTAATAATGCTACTCCAAAGCACAAATGGGACTCGACCAATCCATACAGATACGAGAGAGTAAACGAGGGATCGAAGCCCTCGCCCACCGCCTCCTCGCCCATCGCCTTGACGAATTGTGTCGTGGGACGCTCGGGTGTCCGACGGACGGACTGTAAATTGCAGAGCATGGGCGGTACGCTGGTGCAGCTGTCAACAATGCTTCGGGGGATACGGGAGTCGGCCGGTAACCCCATCATATCCTGTGCCGGCCATATCCCCACCGCAGGTGCACCCCTATCTGGTCCTCGAGAGCGTCCACCTCCCCGTCGGCCGGTGCGCGCCACCGTAGCTAGCCATCTCCCGGAGGTCGTTCAGCCTTATACTACCCCCGAAACCGAACGAGCAGCCGGTCATCTCCGCAGAACCACGCGCGGACCAACCAGGGGTCAGGTGGGAGAACAAGATTCTTGGTTCGACGTGTCGCAGCCAGAGCATGAGCACGTGCCTCTGTCACGGACGGAGGGAGATTGGTTTATCGGAAGAAAGGCTGAACTGAGAAAGAGTACAGGCGACGGCTAGCGACAATAGATGAATGAAAATAGTAGTCACCGAGTATTACAGAGAAGAGAGCAATTAACGTTTGATCTTAGTTAAATTGTCAGGTTGTGGCCCTGACTTAAACATACTATATATACATGTAATGGAAGTGAAAATGGACATGAAAAAAAATGAAATGAAAACTCATTCCTCTGTATTTCTCTGCTCTTCTCGTCTTTCTTCTTCCTCACGGCTACCTTTCCTCTCTCTCTGGTTCTGCAATCTTCCGATCGAATCGCCATCAGCTGGTGATCGTGACAATCTGGTATCAGAGCAAGGTCGATCCGGCCTTGAGTCGTAAAATCCCGGAAAAAAGGTTTGGGAACCTGAGACAGATTCGGTGCGGTCTTGGAAGATCCCAGTAAAATCCCTAGTCACCGGTTGACTCGGCAGATCGAACACGACGGCTCCGCAGAAACCTTCGGCGCAGACGCCGCAAATCTGGAGGCGATGGATGCAGTGTCGGGGCGAGCAGAGGAACATCTGATGGGACTTCGAGAGAGCATCGATTTGATCCTCGCTAGGTTGGAGGGGATGGATGCCACTCAGCAACAATTAGTTACGAGGACCGATCTGACGGCGAAGGCAGTGGAGCAAACCACGAAGGATCAGCAGCTTTTGGCACAGGCGGTGGCGCGATTGACAATGGGAAGAACGGGAGAAACCAGTCGTATCAGTGAGGAAACTCCAACAGGAAAGGCGGCGATCACACCCGCGCCGCCTGGGGGCTGGAGGAGACCAGAGGAGGAACCTTCGTCTTCAACTGGAGGTATACGCACTAGGAGTTCATTGGGGATTCTGGGAGAAGTGCCAGGAGGAAACAATCCAAGTCAGAGAGAGATCGGGGGAGTTACCAGGAGCCCACTGCCAAAACTTTCATTTCCACGGTTTGATGGGGAAAGACCAAGGATCTGGAGGGACAAGTGTGTTGATTATTTCCAGATCTACAACATTCCTGAAGCATTGTGGGTGTTGACTGCCGCTTTGCACATGGAAGGAAGGGCTGCACAATGGATGCAAGTGTACAAATCTCGAAATGTGTTGGGTGGATGGGAACAATTCATACAGGCAGTAGAGGAAAAATTTGGAGCTTATGACCATAGGAGACTTATGGGCGAACTAGTGGGAATTCGACAGAGTGGCTCCGTGACAGAGTACAGAGAAAAATTTGAAGCAATTATGTTTGAATTGGTAATGCACAATACTCATTATGGGGAAGAACTGTTTGTGTCTCAGTTTATAAGGGGTCTAAAACCAGAATTGAGAGGTGCAGTGTTAGGAATGGTACCTGACTCGGTGGATAGAGCAGCATATCTAGCTCAAGTGCAGCAGGAAGTGTGGGATGGCAACAAAGGTTGGAAAACAAAAGGGCAAGGAGGAAACAAAACAGAAGGGAATCAAGTTGCTCCAAAGGCTGGTGTTGGAGAACTATGGAAGGCCAGACAATTGAGAGAATACCGTCGAATTAATGGACTATGTTATCAATGTGGGGAAAAATATGAACCAAACCATCATCTGCAATGCCGGAGAAAGGTTCAAGCTCAACTTCAAACCATTAATGTAGAAGAACAGAAGGAGATAATATCTGATGAAGTGTTGGACCTGCTAGAAAAGACTGAAAGGGAAGAAGAGGACCTTTGCACCTTATCTTTGAATGCATTGTCAGGAGCCGAAGAGAAAGAGACTTTGAAGGTTTTAGCACTGGTAAGAAATCAAGTGATGCTCATTTTGATCGATTCAGGGAGTTCTCACAACTTTGTTACTTCGGAGTTCTTGCATCGAATTGGTTGTTTGTCTCAGCCGAAGGAAGCAGTGGAGGTCAAGGTGGCCAATGGGGAAAAGTTAATGTGCAATCAATGGGCGCCAAATCTGGAGTGGTGGATCCAGGGCCACACCTTTAAAACAGATTTTCATGTGCTAAACCTAGGTGCATATGACGCCATCTTAGGAATGGAGTGGTTACAAAGCTATAGTCCCATGGTGTGTAATTGGAAGGATAAAGTCCTTGAGTTTGAATCGAATGGCCAGAAGATTCGACTTCAGGGCTTACACAGAAAGGAGAGTAAGGAGCTTCATTCTTTATCAGCAGAACAGTGGAACAAATGGAGGAGGGGAAATGATATCTGGGCCTTAGTAGTTGTGGAAACTGAGAATTTGGAAAAAAAGGAGAGTATACCGGAAGAGATTAAGGCCGTGTTACAGACTTATAAAGAACTATTTGCTGAACCAAAAGAACTGCCACCAAGGAGGGAGTATGATCATGCCTTATCACTAGTGCAAGGAGCCATACCCGTGAATTCTCGGCCGTATAGATACTCTCCGATGCACAAAGATGAGATTGAAAAACAGGTGGCTGAGATGCTGAAAACTGGAATTATCTCGCCAAGTGTGAGTCCATTCGCGTCCCCAGTCTTACTTGTGCAGAAGAAGGACGGGTCATGGAGATTTTGTGTGGACTATAGACGTCTGAATGATCTAACTATCAAAAACAAATTTCCGATGCCAGTGATTGATGAGTTACTAGATGAGTTGGCGGGCACACGGTATTTCACTAAGTTAGACTTGAGGTCGGGCTACCATCAGATTTGCATGAGAGAGGAAGATGAGCACAAAACAGCGTTCAAGACCCATCATGGCCATTATCAGTTCAAAGTAATGCCGTTTGGACTCACTAACGCTCCAAAGAACGCTTCAATGTGTGATGAACTCCGTGTTGGGACAATATCTCCTAAGTTCGTTTTGGTCTTTGTCGATGACATCTTGGTTTATAGTCCTGACCTTGTTACTCATGTTGAGCATTTGAGGAAGGTGTTGCAGACTTTGCAAGAACAACAATTCTTTATTAAAAAGTCGAAGTGTTCATTTGCTCAAAAGCAGCTCGAGTACCTCGGGCACATCATATCGGATCATGGAGTAGCTACTGATCCTAAGAAAACACAAGTGATGCTTGAGTGGCCGAGACCAAGGAACGTCACCGAGTTAAGAGGATTTTTGGGTTTGACAGGCTATTATAGGAAGTTTGTGAGGAACTATGGAATTCTAGCTAAACCATTAACAAACCTGTTGAAGAAAAGGGCCTTTGGATGGGATGAACAGGCCGAGGAAGCCTTCTTGAAACTTAAAGAAGCTATGTCGGTTACCCCAGTACTCAAGTTACCAGATTCCAACCAAGGGTTTGAAATAGAGACGGATGCTAGTGACCAAGGAGTGGGAAATTTGTTTGGTTCAACAAGGACATCCGGTAGCATTTTTTAGCAAGGCATTGGGTCCAATTCACAAAAAACTATCAATATACGAAAAGGAATTTTTGGCACTGATTTTGGCAGTGGAAAGATGGAGGCAATACTTACAACGTCAGGAGTTTGTGATTCGTACGGATCATCGGAGTCTATGCTATTTGGAAGAACAAACCTTGCAATCCGATATGCAGAGGAAGGCAATGATACGCCTCATGGGATTACAGTTCAGGATTATGTACAAAAAGGGAAGGGACAATGTTGTCGCCGATGCATTGTCGAGAGTCAATCACCCAATGGAAGTCCATACCATCTCTAGTATAGAACCAGCTTGGTTGCAAGAAGTGGTTAATTCCTATATGACTGATGAGGAGGCCAGCCAGCGCTGCAAAGGCGGCTATGCAGAGTCCCGATGAGCACGGTTATTCCTCGCACCAAGGACTTATTCGGCATAAGGGAAGAATTTGGATTAGCAAGAATTCGGCGCCGCAAACCAGATCGATTTCGGTCTTCCACACAAAGGCGATGGGAGGTCATTCGAGGCATTACTTCAACCTATCGGCGCATTAACAAGCTGTTTTGTCGACCGAATGAAGACACATATCGAGCAGTTCATCAAGCGGTGTGAAGTCCGTCAAAAGGCAAAAAGTGAAACGATCTCGGCCATTTGGGTTGCTACTGACCACGCCCATTCCCCGATCTTTGCTTGGTTAGAGGTGACAATGGACTTCATTGAGGGCTTACCAATGTCGGATGGTTTCAATACAATCATGATGGTGGTCGATAGATTTTCCAAATACGCTCACTTCATTCCGTTGAAGCACCCTTATACAGCACAAAAAGTGGCCAAATTGTTTTTAGAACAAGTTGTCAGGCTCCATGGAATACCAAAGACGATTACTTCAGATCGCGACAAGATTTTCACTAGCATCTTTTGGCGGGAATTATTTAATGCATTGGGAACTAAGCTTCAGTATAGCACAGCTTACCACCCGCAAACCGACGGGCAAAGCGAGAGGGTGAATCAATGCCTAGAGATGTACTTACGCTGCGCTGTTCATGAGACCCCGGGAAAATGGAAAAATTGGTTGCCTTTAGCTGAATTGTGGTACAACACAACCTTCCACTCCTCCTTGAACTCTTCTCCCTTTAAAGCTCTTTATGGTATGGAGCCCTGTTATGGTCTTGTGCCAATGCCTGTAGATGGATATTCTGGAGAGGTGGCTGATGTTCTGAAGGAGAGGGAAGCTCATCGTGAACTTTTAAAACGGCACCTGGAGAGAGCGCAAAATCGCATGAAACTTAAGGCAGACAAACACAGACAGGAGCGAGTGTTCCAGGTTGGAGAGCAGGTGCTTCTGAAATTGCAACCGTATGCACAATCCTCACTTGTGAACCGGCCATACCCCAAGCTGGCTTACAAATTCTTCGGTCCGTATGCAGTGAAAAACAGAGTCGTGAGTACTGCTTATGAGCTGAGTTTGCCAGAAGGTACTTTGATTCATCCAGTGTTTCATGTCTCACAACTCAAAGCTTATACACCAGATTTCACACCAATTTTTGCTGATCTGCCCAAAATAGTGGATTTGGATGTTCAGCCCACCGAACCTGAAAGGATACTTGAAAGGCGATTGGTTAAAAAGGGCAATACTGCAGTGGTACAGGGCCTGATTCAATGGAAGGGATTATCACCGGAGATCACTACATGGGAAGATTTGAACGTCTTGGCGCACAAATTTCCATCGACCATTGCTTGGGGACAAGCAATGAATTCAGGGGGGAGTACTGTCACGGACGGAGGGAGATTGGTTTATCGGAAGAAAGGCTGAACTGAGAAAGAGTACAGGCGACGGCTAGCGACAATAGATGAATGAAAATAGTAGTTACCGAGTATTACAGAGAAGAGAGCAATTAACGTTTGATCTTAGTTAAATTGTCAGGTTGTGGCCCTGACTTAAACATACTATATATACATGTAATGGAAGTGAAAATGGACATGAAAAAAATGAAATGAAAACTCATTCCTCTGTATTTCTCTGCTCTTCTCGTCTTTCTTCTTCCTCACGGCTACCTTTCCTCTCTCTCTGGTTCTGCAATCTTCCGATCGGATCGCCATCAGCTGGTGATCGTGACAGCCTCGTGGCTGTCGTAGTTCTGCATCGCAACCCCACAGGCGGCCTCCACCTCCTCCATCAGCTCCGAGCACACACGTCCCGTCTGTGGGTAGCTGACTACACAAGGGGTTAATCGTCTCGCTGTCCACATCGAACGCTAGCACCCTCGATCTCCTCTCGTCGGTGAGTAGACCTTGCCGCCGATGCGCAACGAGAAGGTGTCGTCGCCGTCTGGGAACATCACGTGCGCCCTCCCACATCTGTCTCCGTCTCCGGTGAGACCCAGATGAACCTAGGGTTAGGATTCACTTGGGTTAAGGTTTGAGGAGCAGCGAGGCGGTGGGCTTGATGGCCAGACTGTCAGGGCGGTAGAAGTCCGACAACACTGTTGTCACAACAGTGATCTTAACTAGTATCGCTTTAGGCTTAAGTATGTAAACCAGAATACTCTAGCAATGGGAGTTGAAACTTGCACCGGGATAATGCGAGAGCAACCAGAGCAGCGGGCAGCGGCACATTTTTAAGTATGCATACAGCAGATAGACAAGGCAATAAAGGAAAACATAGCTGATGGCAAACAAAATTATTATTTGGTTTGTCACAAGATTGATCAGACCAGTTACATATACAATGCTCCATAAAAAAATGATTTTTTTTTCATTGGTTATTTCTACACAAGATAAGCACTGGACCGTCCAAGTAATGCTACCTACTAAACAAAATTGCCAGTGACTACAAGTGCAAATTCCAGGTATATAGGTGAGGCATTTCACTTCAGAGGGCAGCAAAAATGGAAGATAGATTGAGTAGCCTAAACTCTTAAGCTCAATTCAATTACGATCTACATAGCCGGCCATAAAGGCTATGACAGCTAGATTCAATTAATTGGTCCTGGAGAACGGCATGGATGCTGACCTAAATATACAGCAAAAGGATTTTTGACACTCGAACCTTACTAGAAAATTACTTAGTATTGAAGAACCGGGATGTCCAGCTTCCTCTTCTTTTTGTCGAGGGGGTCACTTCGAGGGCAGCTGCGAGCCTCCTCTGCATTGCGCTGCGTGATCATGCAATTCATTAAACTTTTTCTTCGTTGCGCTGGCATGCTCCTCATCAACCGTGTCGCATTCTTATCCAGGCAAGGGCCCTTCTTAGATTTAGATGCAGATGCAGCCTTAGCTTTCTTTACCTTCGGTTGATGTTCAGATCTTGGAACCAAAGGAGTCTCCTCATCAGCTGTAAATGAGACAAGCAGAAAGGTGAGCCTTCTTATTTTTCGAAAGGAAAAGGTCAATAGGCAGAGCAAAGTAACATGTAAGATAATGTGCAGTTTGAGAAATAAATTAAATAGTGAAAGATGAGTACAACACTGCAACCGTCTGATGTTTAGATATGATAGAATTAGACTCACATTCTCTAGGATTGGTCCATTAATCATTGAATCATATAAAAAATACAACTAGGAGATGAATAGAGGATGCGATTACAAGGAAGCAAGTAAGCAAGCTGTGTTGCCAAGCACTTGGTTGCAAAACAAAACTAGGTGTTCATAACAATTGTAGTTGAAAATGTATACTTACCAAAGGACTCAAACTCGAACACACCAAACTCATTATCAGAAGACGGTCGCCTGGGGCATGGAGATGGAGTTGAGGGTCTCTCCAGATTGGTAATTTCAGCAGTACTATGGGGACATCTCATAGCCACATCACCCTGGGGGGATGCTCTGCATGGGCTGATTTGATCTTTTATGTTGACGTTGTTCAAAGCATCAATTGGACATTTCTTAGCTAGCTCCTCAGGAAGGAGAGATGCTTTGCATTGACTGGTTTCATCTTTCTCTACCTTATCACCAGGACTACCGCTACTGCCTTCTCCAGAAGATGTCGAACAATACGCATCTATGTTCTCCAAAACTGACACGGGAGATGCACCACTAGTATTCTCGGCATGCAGGGCCTCCTCTAGCACACTTGAGAACCACGGAAATGTGCCCTGCCTAACATAGAAGAGAATATATGCTTCCTGGTTTAGTGCACTTGTCTCAGTAATTGCATCGACCTGCAACAAAAGCGTGGCCACTACAAGGATGAAAATCAAAAAGTTTTGTCATAAAAGCAATAGCAATTGACTAGTGACACATACACGGGAGTCATTCATCAAGTGCCAAGAGCTTGGTGAAGAATGAATGGTGCAAACATAATGGCCATAGTTAGGTAGGCCAGAATGCTCAACAACGCCATAAAGATCGTATTTCATCTCCTTCTGCATGTAGAAGTACAAGCAAAACATCAAAATATGCCTTTGTAGTGTAAACCTATTAGTGGAGAATAGTATAAAAACTCACCTTGCTATCTGGGTTGCTGTGGAATGGCTTCAAATCAAGCTCTGATGGGTACACCACATGTTTCTCAATCTTTTCAATGGAATTATCAATGGTGGTGAAACGCTTGAGTTGAAATGCAATGACATCTGGTGCTTTATCAAGCATAAGCCGCTTGTTCTTACAAACTCGAGCATTACAATGTTCACAGGTGAGCTTGTTCTCAGCATCTCCAATTTGCTCTAACTTAGTAAAAGATTCCAAAGCACCAACAAGGTGATCAACTTGATCAATCTCCAAGCTGAGATCAAGGAAGGGCTCAAATGACTCCGAGCAGTGACCACACTCACAGCAAGTCAACTAGATTCACAGAACAGCATTAGTGGCAATGAAAGTGCCAAGCGAACAAAATAAGTGATAGGCGAGCAAATTACCTCGCTTTTTAGTTGGCCTCCAAAAACCTGCTTAACAATACTTTCTTCATCAAAAGATGAGGGTTTGCCCTTTGACTTGGGATCGAGGGTGCACTTATGCAAGTTATCCAGCAAGCAACGTAGGAACTCATGTGCATCCTCTTGTTGTCCTGGTCTAAAATCCGAAGATAATTCTGGGAAATCTTGTCAAGGAATTCCAAATCAAAGAATTTAAAACTTCAGAGGCAAAAGGAAGACAGCAACAGTTAAAAGGATCCAATGTCTCAGCACAATATTCCAGCAAATAGTAAGGTGTGCTGATTGAAATAAACTTGGGAGAAAGTGTATACATTTAAGGGTGCCAAATCATGGAAAGATAGCTTCCAAATTTCCAAACACAAACACAGAGGAAGTCAGCATCTATGCATACAGCACTTGTTTAGTGGCAAAACCAAGCAGCCAAGGCAAAAACTCAAAAGTCAAAGGATACTGCTTAAATTATCTCTGAACCTCACTGGCCATAAAACAGATCCAGACCTTCGAATCGATTCATCAATATGTTCTTTAAGGGCACAGAAAGAACAGAACTCATCTTCATCATCTGCAGGATACCAACAATCCTTATCATGAAACTAAAATGGAAAAGGTCTCAGACACTAATTCAATTTTTCAGGCAATAAAAAATGATTGTCAGAAACTATCCATACATGAGCATGGAGTAGAGTGATCAGTGGAGCGAAGCTTAAGAATAAGTGGGACTGTATGAGTGATGCACTGAAGAGTTGTGTTTAGGAAGCATGTGTTCCCCATATTCCCAAGACCAGCTCCCTGCACATGGGAAAGTTTGTTAAGTACATAACAATGACTAAATCCTAAACCGTGACTATAACATATCAACATTAGACCTTAGTGTTGAAGAAATTACATACCACAGATTGGGGCTGCCTGCTGTGAGAAGACAAAGAAAGTTGCTTATCTTCCATGTCACAAGGTTCAATACCACTCTATTAAGCAGAAGAACTCATCAATACAAATGCCTCAATGTAACAAAGATTAAATCTGAAATCTCATACATAAAAATGGGATTAAAATAATAAGTATGAAGCCACTTACATTTGAGTTGCATTGCTTACTGTTAAGACGGTGCATCGACTGCTTCGTGGTTTCCATGCCCCATATATCTATTGCATCCTGTAGCACCACCAAACAATGACATTACGGAACTTTGGACACCTAATAACCGCAGTTCCAAGAGCATACATACATAGTCTGAGGCTTATTCTGTATACCATCAAGCACATATAATTGTGCCATATGCCAGCAAACGGCTTGAGATAGAAATACAGATATACATGGGAGAAACTTACATTGGAACTGGGCTGCTCTGCACTAAGGGGCTCTGACTGCAGATTCGTCTCCACATCTGGTGAATCACAATCATCCTAAAATAGCAACCAGAAAAACACAAAGATAAAAATTACAGGACTTCTAGACACAGCAGAACTCCATGTAGGGATGTCCTATACCATTATAATTGCACATGAGATGGTTGTAATGTAAATGGCACTCAATCACCTAAGCTTTAGATTTTAAGAAATGGTAAAATTACACAGGTTATGGTGTTTGGATTTTAATTATATTTGAATTTACACTGCAATTCAATTATTAGCCTCTCAAAGAAAAGATTAGTTCAGCTTAGAATAACAAGGTAAATCTAGTTATAGGTTTAAAGACAATACATCACATAAAAAGGGAGTCTTATGAAATTCTAAAAACTCAGGCGGTTGAGTTTTGAGCCATGAGAGTATCGTGCGCAGTTTTTCATGAAAGAAATGTAAGAGCACAGGCAGGAATACTATAGACGCATAGTTCCCTGTGGATGATCACTGAAACAAACTGCCAAGGCTCATGCTTAGAAGACCTTCATCACATAATGGACGGTTTTCTTTCGTATTTTCTTCTTTCTTTTCATTTTTTTTCTCTTGTTCCAATAAAAAAACTCTTAGATCGAAACTCTTTTAGGAAAGAAAAACAAATCCATACCATTGAGTGTTCCACTTCCATCACATAATGCTCCAAACTGGGTTCCTTATCCATTAAAGGTGTTGAACACAACTTGCTTTCCCCGCCTACCAGATTAGAAATGCTCTGACATCACATCAATAAACAACTTAGCAAACATCACCATCAGAAGAGCCCAAATAAACTCACCGGTACAATCAAATTATTGAATGAAGGCTGGAGGCAAATAGCACATACCTCAGATTGGGTCTGCTTGTTTTCAGGAAAACAAGGTTCAGTCACCGTGTATTCATCATCCATTGAATCCAAGCCACTCTGTATCAGAGAAAAGGCGTACCAAAATAATTACAAGCTGCTAAAGACCAAAACAACAAGTCTCGAGTTGATAGGAGCAACTAGCTCAGATTGTGCACGTGATCCTTGGCTGCAGGAGCACAAAACCCACCCCAAGAATTCGAATAACTCTGTAAGTAAAAGCAGAGAACCCACACAGACAAATTAGCAACTTGTGAACACATGAGGTGTTTTCGAGAGAATGATAACACATAGAACTACAAATTTATATAGGAGCATAATTATAGTTTAGTACTCCCTCCATTTCTTTTTATAAGGCGTATTTTGATTGAGCACGGGGATTAAGGAGAGCATGAAACCAAGGAAATGGTACAAGGGAAATGACCATAGTGTCTAAGAGCACTCCTAATGCATGGTTTCTATAGTCATATCTAAAAGCATTCACATCATCAATAATTAGTACTAGATACTACCACTCCAATCCTTTGTATCTTAACACAAATACATAGAGAACAACAAATAAATATCATGCAAGACATAGAATGTACTCTCTTCGGTCACAACTAGTTGTCGTTTTGGACATAGGTGCAATCAAACTTTCAAAACTTTGATTGATACAATCTTTTAAATATTTAAATTGGATACATAAAAATCATATGCAGATTTGTCTTGAAAAGTATTTTTATAATATTACAATTTTATTGGATTTTATAAATATATTATAATAGAAATTAGTGATCAAACTGTATTTTAGAGGCTATGTTGATGTACAAAACGACAACTATTTGCAACTAGTGGGAGTAGTTGAACACAACCCTTCTCTCCCCAATGCATGTTTTTTGTGTATCTTCCTTTTGTTCATGTGCTCAAGCTGTTTCTCGTGCAAAAAATAGATTATATCTCTCCCTTCTTTAATCTTCTCTCTACCTAACCATTAATCTTAGATGGCATATTGAAGAAACTGCTGACATGGGACCATTGGGAGTGCACTTATGGTGTTGATGTCTTGGGAATAAGAGGGGGATAGTTATGTGGGTGTTTTCTAATAAATGTTGAAGAGAGAGAAGATTAATGAGGGCAAAAGAGGGAATGTCATTAAAACTGCATCACACCTTATATTTTGAAACAAAAAAGTCAAAATTATTGGTCTTCTATTTTGAAAGAGATGGAGTAGCTTACAACGGAGCGAAGCGGCTGGCACATGGAGAAAAATGGTTGGTGCTGCCCACTTTTCTCGTCCCCACCGGCGTCCCACTAACAACACAATTCTTCACAATAAGACCTAGTATGTGTACATGAACCAAAACTACAAAGCATTGCCATTTATATTATGAGATGTATTACCACAAATGGAACAAAATAGAATGCTCAGTTAGACGGCAGGTCGAAATCACCACCATTCCCAATTTGTTTAACTATGGGTAGACACCGTCGCAGCTAAATAATTTGAGCAAACAAGACGATTGCCATCACAGTTTCCGCTGCTAATAGCTAGTAACAACGATCGTTGCTGCCTAATGCTACGTAATAACAACCAGATCGGGTTTTCCCAGACACGAACTCCCATATGGAGTGCTTCAGATTCGAGCTAAAACCACAGAAAAAACCCTAAGGAAACACATCTCAAAACGTTAAAAATCCTCAAAAAAAAAAATCACCACGACAAGTCGACCGCCCGCGAAAATCACATCCTGAGTTGGAAAAAAAAAAAAGCAAAAGAATCCAGACGCACCACGCAAGCAACCGCCGACAACGAGACCCACCCAGAGAGTTCGAGACCCCGGCTAACCTAGAAACCGAACAAACCGAGCAAGCCGGCGAATCTCACCGGAACGGGGACGGGCGGGCCCACGCTGACGGCGCCGTCCTGCTCCGCCATGAGAGGGAGGCAATCGCCGGCTAGGGTTTCGCGCGGGGCGGGGAGAGCTGCGGGGATTGGCTGATTGGTTGGAGTCGTGGAGACTAATCGGAGCGGCGGGGGAACGAAAAGGGGTGGCGATTTGTCGGGGGGCGGGGGGACGCGAGGAGGGAAAACAAATTCTCTTGCGGAGAATATTTAGTAGGTTTGAAATGGGAGCGGAGGCGGGCGCGTTAAACCGTGGCTGCGGCGGGAGGAGGGGTTGGGGGAGTGGAAAGAGCCGAGTGGTTTCGCGTTTCCCGCGCTTTTAGCAAGTGGGGGCCGATTTTTCGCGCGCGCCCCGCGTTGCCCGCGCCGTGGGGTCAACCCGGCCGGTCAAGCGGTGCGTGCGTGGTGCTTACCGGAGTGGTGGCTGCTGGGGTCTCTTTTATTCTTTTCTTTTCTTTCTCCCTCGTTTGTTTAGAAAACAGAAATTTATTTGGATCGCGGGAGTGCGGAAGAAATTTCTAGGGTTCCAAAGGAATCTGGCACTTTTATTTGTTTGATTTTTTTTCTCCAACTTAATAGCTAAAACGGAGTAGAATTTAAATAAATAGATGATTTTTTTAATTGAGTTTTTAAAAAGTTATAAGCCTTCATATAACTAAAAATCAAAAGCCAGTGGATATTTGCTTTTTTTTTTGTTTATTGAGTTTTGATTTTAAACTAATGCCACCAAAGTTAAGGTAAAATTGTTCATCTCTACCACATATAGATCCTACTTGAACCAAAAAACGGCTTTAAACTATAAACCAAAAATTCTAACCCTAAACAAATAGAGATTAGGGTCATTTGGAATGTGTAATTTCAGAATTTGACACTCAATTCGCAGGCCTTTCGGCTTATTTGGATGACATATGGGACCGTCTGTGTGTATGACAGTGGGCCAGAGTGTCAAATTCCGAAATGCGAATTTTAAAGTGTGTCAAATTCTGAAAACTCTCCATTTGGAATACAGGATAACCACACGAAGGTAAACAGTAAAACAAAAGAAAATATCCCCTTCCAACCAATCTCATAGGAAATCGAAAATCTAACCCGAGTTGGATAGGGGTGAAAACGGATCAGATATTTTTCGTCTAGATTCGGGACCGGATTTGAATATCTGGTTAGATCCGGGACGGAATCCGGATACTTGAATTCGGATTCGGGATCAAATACGAATTAGTCAATATCTAGTAAATACGGGACAGATCTGGATATTCGAATTTTTCTTATTCAAATAATCGGATCGAATATCCGGATTTCCTATTAGGATATCAGTAAGACCCAGCCCATTTTATCCCATTTTCTATTAAAAAAAAACTCATTTATATTGACAATTAGTTGGTTCTATTGATCATAAAGTAGCATATTCTTTCTATGATGTATACTGGATTTGATTAACATGTAACTTGCTATTATAGTCATGTACACGTACGGTTTAATTCAAAATATATTACTATATATATGCGTGTATTATCCGTATATCTTTATTCATTTTCGATCTGAATCCGTCATGTATCCGTTCCGTATCCGTATCCCGAATAACTCAGAATTGTATCTATATCCGAATAACTTGTATTTAGTTCCGAATCCGAAACAAAATATAGGTTAAAATACATTAAAAAAAAAGAGCAATATCCGCCTGTATCAGAAGCAGCGCGCATGAGAGAGAGACAAGCCTGTAGCTGCCGCCCCTCGACCGCGTAGATCACATGAGAGGAATGGATGGAGTGCAGAACACATGCGCATAGATCGATCTGGTAGCCAGTCTGAAATCCCAACGATAGAGCGCAGTGGTACCTAGTGCTACCTAGAGACGCATAAGAATCTCATTTCAAATATTTGTAATTTCACTGTAGCATTTAGCTCATTTACAATTGCGAAAAATCAATTTGCGCACATTTGCAATGCCAAACATTCCGCATCTAAGTTTGAATTGTAGCTGTTGCTTTGCATTAGCGTTCTTGACGCAAAATTAGTTGTCTTTGCATTAGCGTTCTTGACGCAAAATTAGTTGTAGTCCCAAAGGACTGCACATTGCAAATTAATAGATAAATAAAAGTATTTTTATATCGAATAAATAAAAATTATATGTGTAGATTTATCTTAAAAAGTGTTTTATAGTATTATAATTTTAGTAGGTTTTATAGATATATTATAGTAAAAATTAATGGTCAAATTAGCATTTTGTACTAACACATTAGTTATTTCAAACGATATTTGAGGTATAAGGGTATGTACAGTAGTATAGACGGTAGTTGTCTATAATACATCTTCATATCATTTACAGTCAGTACTAAAGATAACTTATACAATAGACTCTCTATATAGTTGTTTGTAATGATCTCTCATATGATTAATAGATTGTCTGTACAATAATATACACAGTATAAAGTTGTTTATAAGGCCGTCTATTAAATAGTAGACATCATCTTTCTCTATCTTCCATCTCTCTCCTCCTCATCATCCAAATCCGATGTGGCATACCCTTATAGACAGCTGACATGTAACATTGTACATGCCCTAAGTCGACAAAACCTGATGTGCGATAAAATTCAGTGTGTAGACAGATCAAACCATCAGATTCAGGACGTGAGAAATACTAAAACACCATAGGTTCTTTGTCGATTAGCTTATACTAGATGTGTATGCCGTGTAGGCGCGTGATGTCACGCAAGAGTGATTTTTTGGAATCCTAGTTTTTTTTTCACATAAAGGCATGATCTAAGCTTGGAAACATTCTTTTTTCGAGTTTTCTCGAAAGAAAAAAAATGAATATAGGTGTTGTTTCCTAAAAAACAGACTTAGGTGTAAGTTTAAAATTTTTGATGGGTTATATTTGTCCTTTTCTTAAAAAGGGGGTGAATTTTGAATTTTTTGGGGAGTATTTACGCAAAAAAAAAAGAAACACTAATAAACTTCTCGAAAATTCTAGTGGGCTCTCCATGAAAAATCTGTGGCCTATATGTAATTTTAGAATTTTTAGGGTCTTTCCAAAAAAAGGCGAAATATGGATTTTCTTGGGGTCTTTTCACAAAAAGATTTTTGGAATTTTCGGGGCGTGCATGAGGGTGGTTTTTCGGAATCTGTTTTTTCACAAAAAAAGGCATGGTCCTAGCTTGGAAACAATATTTTTTGCGGGTTTCCTCGAAAAAAACTGGATTGTAACAACATGAATTTTTAAATTTTGACTTATTTATTTATTTGAGAATTTTGAGAGTTTTTCTGATTTTCTAGAATTTATTTTCTATTTTTGAAATTTAGCCTTTGTGGAACTTTATTTAAATATTTGAAAATTTTAAATAAGATTTTATTTGAAAATATTTTATTTGAGTTCAAAATGATCTAGAGTTTTTGAGAATTTTTTTTGGATTTTTTAGATTTTTTTCTACTATTTATTTTGAATTACAAGGATTTTTGAAATTATTTTCAATGGGAAAAAGGTTTGAAAATTCGTTAAATAGAAGTGGGCCGAAACCCCGTTTGGCCCCGCCCATCCCCCCAGTCGACCCGATCCACACCGAACCAAACCCTAACCCTAGTGTCCCGTGGCGTTGGATCTTGATCTAATGCACGAGATTTCGCCACATAGCCATTACACTCGAGCCATTGGATTGTCACCGTGTGGAGGACCTAGATTGTGCCATGTCATCGTTGTGTCCTGGCCGGACTCCGCCACCGCATTCAATTCCGCACGTCGCACCGCCTCATTTGCCTCGTTCAGCGTCGCTCGAGATTCCATGCACTGCTATAGATTGCTTGCCGACTGTCGGGACCCGAATTTGCAAATCCGGACCCTCTGTGTATTCAGCACTAGTCCAGGATCACGCTAGTGCACACAGTCTCAACATAGATGAATATCACAATCATACACAGCGGAATAGTAAAAATAACTCAATAATAGAATATAAACTATTGAGCGACCTTAAGGTCAACCTTACATTTGTGAAACTCACAGCGGCTTCAACTCAAATAAGCAAAGAAATTTAACTAAAAACATCGGTGAATCCCATCAATACGCCCTACGAGGCAACACAGTGGTTCGACTCCTAGATAATCGCCTTCTCACGGAACTTCTTCTTTTTCGACGATGTAGACTTTGCTCACCTTGGTGGTTGTTTGTTTGGTGCTTAGTACATAAAGCACTCAAGAAGTCATGCATGTAATGCAAGCTAATATACTATATGCATGGCTTGGTACAAAGGAATAGCTCAAGGTATATTTGCAGAAACTACTTTTGACAAGTAATATAAGTAGATTCAAAGCAAAGAGAAATAAGTAAAGCATAAATAACTTTTCGTGAATTTTAATAAACATTTTTCCCCATCCTAAACCACATTTCCATCATCTTCATTATTAAACCAACCCAACTTTTCAAATCCAAGTTAATTCTGGAAAATCTAACCCTTGATCAGTAATTCCCGAGCATTGTCCAATACCGTGGACTCGGCTATTCAAATAGATTCTATACTCACAGAGGTTATGCACTTTACCCACAAGATACAATCCACTCACCACGTCGGTACCGTGAATCGCCATACAAGAGTATGCGAATGAGCGATCATAACAAAGCCTTTTCGGAAGCCTCAAACAACACAGTGGTCCTCTCAGTGCGTGCTCTACACCATCCCTTCCCTTAGCCAGAGGCGAAGTATGGGACCAACACACCGTTAGATGGGTACTGGCCACGCCACGATACGCTCGCAGTACAATCACACAAAAGGTGTAATCGACACCCTGAGGCTCCACAAGTGAGTCCTTAGCGACTTAGTCAACTAGGGCCGTCCCATTCGACCATGTGGTTGCAAGTATGACCCAGTTCAAAGGCTTGCAAGGTTAAGTCCTTAGAGTGACCAGGCAAGACTACCCGAAAAACCAAATCAACACTCCCAATGCCACAATCTTGGCCCACTGATTACTCTTGCCACATGCCCATTCGAAATCGCTTATCAAACCCTAGTTGATTACCATGCACCACGTACATCAACATCACATGATACTTTTCCAAAAAACAGGTTCAATATATCATTAAGTCAATATTAGCATTTGATTATCCAAAATCATGTCATGAGCACGTGCAGTCTAAGCAAGATACTACAACGATCTAAACCCATGTTGGCAATTTAATAATGTCCAACTAGTAAACCACAACTAGGGTGACAAAGGGTCATGGCACATACTTAAGTAATCAAGGTGTCATATAGCAAATTGGTATTTATCTAACTCCCATGTTTAAACAAAGTATTTTTCTAATTGAACTAGCATGCAATAGTTTAAATCAAAATAGATTTCAAATAGGATCAACATGGTCAAAGCACAACTTGCCTGGCCCTTGCAAACTTCTTGTCTTTTACTCTTTATCCTTGATCCTTGGTCCTCGACCTTCAACTTCCACTTTCTCGATCACTGCTCGAACGACTTCCTGACAACACGTCTAACGATAAAGAAACACAAATACAACAAAACTCAAAAGACGATTCAAATAAACTCCAAATTAAGAACGAATAAAGATTGGGCACAGCGGCTTAGGAGAGATTTGGGAACTCGAACAGATTAGATCGAAGAGTCGACAAAGAGAAGCAGACTTTCAAAAACAATCGGGGCAAAGGGAAAGATTAATAAGCTGAAAGAAAGAATAATATTCCGAAGAATATTTCTTCCGGGTTATTATCTTGATTGGGACAGATAGCGATATATGGGCTCGATCTATGGAATCGGTCCATCTGGATATGTTAGTTCGCGATGAACTAAACCTGATTCTCGAGTTGACTTTTGTTGACCGAGCGGACCGACACAAATAAACAAAAGAGAGATAGATAGATCGCAGGGTATGACAGATGGCCAATGGTCTATCGACCAAGTCCACGAAGGAATTCTCGATTAAAGGCAGATTAGGTCTTCAGGGATAAGACAAGACAAGTGTCTTACCACGCGGTTGAGACAACGGAAAAGATTGCAAAGATAACAACGCGCTCACGATAAACTTAGTTCATCAAACCTGGCCTTAGGTTAGGTTTTGATTCGGCATTAAAGATGAAATGACGATGAGACTAGGCTCACGTCATGATAATAAAACAAGTGAAGTCATCGCACTAGGGTTTGTGCAAGAATACACGCATGCGATGACGACGAGGCGAAGAGAGCCAATCGTTAACGATGAAGCGTTAACGATGGGAACGTTAACGATGAAACGTTAACGGTGGAATGTTAACGGCGAGCTGCGTTAACGGCAAAACGTTAACGGAGGAACGTTAAAACGTTAAGCGACGAGCGCAACGGGAAACATTAACGGCGAGGCGTTAACGGCGAAGCGTTAAAGCGTTAGCGGAGGAACATTAACGGAGCGTTAATGACAAAACGTTAACGGCAAGATGTTACCGACGGGCGTGCGGCAGAGCGCAGTGAAACATTGACGCAAAACGTTAGCGGAGGAACGTTAACGGAACGTTAGCGGAAGAACGTTAGCGGAAAACGTTAGGAAGCGTTAGCACCCGCTAACGCACCCGCGAACGCATTAGCGGTGGATGCTTGGCGCACCCACGGTGGAGGTCAACAATGATAGGAGACTTCATGAAGCGAAGTAGCGACCGTCGGTGCAACGATACATGGCCGTGAGAACGCTACCAGAGACGGCTAACCGGTCGCGCGAACCTACGCACGGGCTAGGTTAAAAACGCAGCGGTTAGGCGAAATCGGCCCGACGGCAAGCGGAGACCAAAAGAACCTTAATGATGGACCAAAACAGTACAAGATGATCCTCCGACGCCGACAACACGGCCGGAGCGAACCAAAATATGCGGCGTCAAAAGCGGCGGGCGACGCAAGCGGTAAACTGGTAAAATATATAAAAATTCGGAGGATGGGATGGCAAAGGGAGAATGTCTACTGCGAGAACGCGCGAGACGATCTCAACGGTATAGGCGGATTTGCGGCGCCCTTCCGGATTAATCATAACCGGCGATTAACGGGTTTCGATCAAAACTTTGGACGGCCATAACTTCTAGAATAATGATCGGAACTTAACTAAATTTGACCGAGAGCTAGATGGGACCAAGAGGCACACCGTGGACGCAGGTGGCTCGAAGAAATACCTTCTGGAACAGCGGGGACGCGCGAGGAAGTTTTGCCGCTGTCCGAACGCAGTCTGAACGGAGAAATTAATTTGCTGCGCCAAATCCAGAGGGCAAAACCTTGGGGCAAGATGTGCATCCTGTAGAGGACATCCCCAGGAGTCTACACAAAAATTTCACCGTCAAACTCGAAAAATTGAGGGAGTTATGGCCTCGGCAAGATTCGAGATTGAAACGGGCCGTAACGATCCCGTGGACCAAATTGGCTGAATTTTGGACAGCAAGTAGATGGTACCTTGTGGCACACCACGGAGAAGACGGATCTCGAAAAGAGTCGACGAGCTGCCGGGACGCGGCTCCAAAGTTCGGCCGACGCTGGGCGACGTTCGGGCGACATTGGATGGATCTCGGAGTTTTTGGAGATGATCCGGAGGTTGTATATCCGTGGGAGAGGTCTAGGGGCACTTATAGGTTTGGGGAAGAGGCTAGATCAAGAAAAATCAAGTTTGGAGCCAGCTGGAGGTGTTTGGGTCGGTTTGGGCATTTTATCGGCAGTTCCGAAAGTGAAACGGATCACGAGCGGCGTGGCGGCCTGGGAGCCATCCGACGGGCGGGTGGCGGCGGCATGAGCGGAAACTGGAGTGAGCAGGCGCGGCCTGGCGCCAGGAAGAGCGGCAGCGGGCGCTGTTCGGCGGCCTTCAAGCGCGGTAGCCAAGGCGGAGCAACCAATGGCGTGGCGCCTGATGAATGCTACGGCGGGCAGGCCATGAGCGCGAGCCAGGTCATACTGGGCTGGCCGAGAAGGCCGAGGCGAGGGGCGCCGAGGCGGAGGGAACAACCGCGGGAGAAATGGCCCGAGAACGAAATTGATTTTCGGCAATTTAGAATAAAGAAATTCCACAAATTCAATTAAATCATTAGAGGCAATAAAAATATCAGAAAAATTCTAGAAAAAATCCAGAAAATACTTTGAGACAATGTGAACTCAAATAAAATATTTTCAACAAAACTTTATATAAACTTTTCCAAATAATTAATTAATTTCAATAAAAGGGCTTTAAACAAATCGATTCCGAATAAATTCGATAAATAGCAAACGAGCTCCGAAAAATCTCAAAAATTACAGGAAAATTTCTTGAAGCACAAGGAATCCAAATAAAATAAAATAAATTTTATTTGAGGTTTAGAATAATTAAATTAAATTGTTTTAGCTTTTTAGAAAATTCAAATCAAGCTTTATAAATGCGAGAAAATCAACGAAAATTTTCGGGAAGCTAAACTAAACCAAAATTTTTGAAAACCCAAATTTTGGGATGTTACACCGACTTCATTAGTCGTGCCGCCATTTTTCCTCTTCATCTTCGGTGTTGTCGCTTCATCTCCACCGCAATTGAGGACGTCTTTGGCCTCGCCAGGTCCCAGTGCTCTAGATCCACATGAAGCCGTGTTAGATCCATCGAGGAACCGTTGTTCTACATGCTTTCATCTTCGTCTCCGGTGAGCCTCCATCGACCTCGCGCCGCTAACCTCCACCGTGAACTGCGACCGTTGGATATGTGGTGAACCACTGGATGCGCGCCACGTGGTTGTCGTGTCAATGTGCCGTGTGTCTGAATCATCGTCGTTCCTCTGTTGTTGGATCGAGTAGGGATGCTCAAGATCACACCACGCGGACCGGGTCCATGGACCCGTGGTCCCACCTATCAGCCGCTATAGAATTTTCTAAATTAATTTTTTTCTCTGTAAATTAGGGCTATGACATCAGCATTATATTATAAATATATTTTCTTTTGGAAATTTAATTCAACCAAAAATAAAATAGTGGATGACATCAGCATTAACTTCATTATTCAGTTTTTCAATAGAAAAATAATTTGAATAATTAATATTTATTCTTTTTATTTATTTTCATTGTTTTGGGGACCTTTTCTCCCTCATACGAGATCCGATTGAGGTGGTTTCAGAGCATAAAAAATTGTAAATTTGAAATATATTTAATGGTGAATTTTATTTAATTTTTAGAGTTTATTTACTCTCTTTTTTTAGTATTTATTTGTATTTTATCTCGATTCGCGTAGATGTTGAAATACCGAAAGTGTACGAGAGTGAAGTGTGAACTCAAGAGCAAGATCCAGAACCAAAGCAATGATTTTTTTTTAAGGCAAGTTACACATCTTTGACCATGTTGAACTCAATCTTTGAAATTCTACGTTGAATTTAAATTATTGCATGCATAGTTTCTATAAAATGTATTTCAATCCCAGTTTTAAATTTAGTAGTTGTGTTATGATTGTCAAAACTACATTTGATGATTGAATCCTTTATGCCATTGTAACCCTAGATTATACTTATGATGTATGATTACTATCAAAATAGTTACGAATGTGCTTAGACATGCTTATACCTGAATTTAGATTATTTTGGGAATTTTGTGACAAATGATGATTTTATATGAAATTGAGAATTATGTTTTGAAGATCATTGATAGTTGTGCCATAAACTTTTATGTCATGTCATTATAAAGTTAAAAATATGATTTAGATTAGATGAGATAGGCTAGTGTGGTGGTTTTTTGGGTTGTGAAAGCTCGCCTAATCAATTAAAGGATCGGTCTGTGAGTTGCTAAACGTAAAGTGTTACTGTACTACCAGATGTCTGGCATGGGATAGACCTAGTTAACCGTAATGTAACACACTATGGCTCAGCTATAGGTCAATCATCATGCTACATTGAATTACGGAATACTAGAATTTTTGTAAGTGGTTACAATTTGGATAAAATTCTGATTGATACTTTTTCAAGGTGATAGACGGAAGATCATCGAGAATGACCAGGTCATGCAGGTCTACCGTACTCGTGAAGTTGGCCAATCTTACATTACCCTCTGCCGCAACAACATCGCTTGCTATGTGGCTAAGAACCAGGACACAAGTGGTGCGTACTCAGTTCAAATTTATTAGCAGCATTATGCATTACTCCTGCAGATATTTTGCAACGGTTCCAGGGACATGCGTTACTCTCTGTGTGTCTCGGCTTTCCTTCTCAAGGTAGCTTCTATACTGGCTCAATAGAAGATTAATACTGGACACAGTATAAGATTTGTAGTTCCTTTTTTTGTCATAGAACATGAACCAGGAGGTCAATGTTGCCATACATCCAATCATCGCAGCTGAATTTTTTTGCCCCAATTTCGAGCCAACGTGATACATTCTAGTTTCTAACGAGTTCTGGATTGCTGTATTTTTGAACGTACATGGTCTGGGGTGATCCTCCATTTTCTACATTGAAAGTATTGCTAGAGTGAAGAAGCTTTCCTAAAGTGTCTTACTGTTGTACAAGCTGCGAATAGCTGATCGGTTCTTCGTGCAGTGGCCCCAGCTGCATCAAAATACCCTCGAGCACTGTACGCCGGTCGCTTCATGCGAAGATTCAGAGTGATTCACTCGTAGTCGATATCGGGATACCATCTTGTTCGAGTCCAACTCCGACAATATATGTGCACCTCGACAAAAACAGGTGCACTTGATACACTCTGCACACTTGCTTTGCAGAAATTTCCATCTCGTCGTATTTCTTCTTCTTTTTCTGCATAGGCTTGCAGCCTGCTTAGGACAATGTTTTTCTATAAGATTCGAACATTTCCTCTTCCGACACTACCGGCTGTTGGGGCACATCAATTCTCCCTCTCCGATACCGATCAGGGTTAACATTATCGAACCTCACGATTTTCGCATGAACAGTGATTTTCGATAATCGCAAAAATCGAGCCGAAAATCGGTCGAAAATCGCAAAAAATCGCATAAATTCAAAAATCGGATTTTTTTGGAAAAAAAATAAAAAACATGGAAAATCGACGATTATCGGTGGAAAATCGACATACATGTTGATTTTTTTTTGTGCGATCGACTTTTGTAGCGATAATCGCGATATTTGCGTCATATAATTTTTTTTGAATTTTTTTTTTGAATTTTTTCGGTTTACCGCTCGGTACCACATTTCGCTCGCCGTCGATATAGCGATAATCGCACGAAAATCGACGATTATCGACGATTTTCTGAACCCTGATACCGATACGCCCTGTAACGCTGTAAAAGACGATCAGAGTCAACTGACAGGTAATACTGCAGAGTGCAAGCGTAGAACTCAATTCTGAAGTTTCAGCCTCATTGTATCAGCAAGTGTGTTGGCCTTCGTTGAATGGTGATTAATTCCAATCTGGCAATCAAGATTTTGCCTTCCTTCGTGTGTTCCTCCGTTAGCTTTCGCTTCTGGATGACTGGACCTGGACGTAATGAAACATGCGCCACGGATGCGTGAATCGTGATGCTCATCAGGCTCAGAGATGGAGCTGTAAGCTGCAGCGGAAAAATATGTGTGTGCTCCGTAGCCTAGGCCCATAGCAGCGAGCCCACTACTCTTCCAGTCACGGAACGAAAGGAGCCCTCCAGGGCACGAAAGGGCAGGTGTCCGGGTCGGATCCACGTCATCAACTGCCCCATTATCCTATATATATCCATGCAGGGAGATTTTTTGTTGTTGTTGAATACTACGTATATTAAGCTCGGGAGAAAGGGCCGATGGAGGACCGCCCCACGTGTCCCTTGCCGTTTATGTAAAATAGCCCTCTGGTTCTTCCAAATTACGTACAGGTCTTTGCAGATTTACGAATAGGTCTTTTGCGATTTTTTGTGAGAGAATTTTTTTTTTCCCGGTTCGCGTTTAGGTCCTCTGTTCGACGTTTTACGGAAAGACCCTCTCCTTAAATACGAATAGCGAACGAGCCCTTTCCTAATTTTTCAGAATAGCGAACAGGTCCAAAAATATAACAAATTGGTCCCCACACTTTACGTTCAGATCCTTTCTCCGTTTTACCTAGAAAAAATATTTTTGTGATCCGTTTTTTCTTCGGAGCATGCGAAAAATGTTTTCGTTAGCCGTTTTTCCTCGAAAAAAATGTAAATTCGTTTTTCGTCCGTCGTTTCTCCGTTTTTCTTTTTTTGTCGTCCGTTTTTTCTCCGGAGCATGGGAAAAAAGTTTTTGTTGACTGTTTTTCCTCAGAAAAAAAATGCAAATTCGTTTTCCGTTGATCGTTTCTCCGTTTCTGTTGGAAGCTGCCGCTGCCCACGTCACCGTATTTCGCGTCCAAGCCCCGTGTCTTTCCCGTATTTGCGTAGGGTCCTGTGCAGCCGCGTCGATCCGGCCGCCCACGCGTCGCATGCCCACCCCGTGTCGCCGCTTGTTCTGCGCATGCCCCTGCGATGGCCCATCGAGGTTGTGGGAGACGGTCCGACCTCGCGTCCCCCCCCAGCCCGTCGCGTCCTCCGCCCCTCCTCCTCGCTTCTTTCGCCCGCCGCGCCCCCCGCCCCTCTGATGCCTCCGCCCTCCTCGCGTCCTTCGCCCGCCGCGGCCTCCGGCCCTCCGATGGCTGATAAAGAGCCGTGAAATCCGGCGTCGAGGAGCGCCGGATCCCCACCGTCTTCGCCGGCCTCCTCGCACCTTCCGCCCGGCGCTCCACCGAGATGGGGTCCTTGGCTGCCCCCGCTCCCCTCGGGTTCTTCTTCGCTGTGGCTGCAAAGACCTATTCGTATATTAAGCTCGGGAGAAAGGGCCGATGGAGGACCGCCCCACGTGTCCCTTGCCGTTTTTGTAAAATAGCCCTCCAGTTCTTCCAAATTACGTACATGTCCTTGCAGATTTACGAATAGGTCTTTTGCGATTTTTTATGAGAGAATTTTTTTTTCCCGGTTCGCGTTTAGATCCTCTGTTCAACGTTTTACGGAAAGACCCTCTCCTTAAATACGAATAGCGAACGAGCTATTTCCTAATTTTTCAGAATAGCGAACAGGTCCAAAAATATAACAAATTGGTCCCCACACTTTACGTTCAGATCCTTTCTCCGTTTTACCTAGAAAAAATATTTTTGTGATCCATTTTTTCTTCGGAGCATGCGAAAAATGTTTTCGTTAGCCGTTTTTCCTCGAAAAAAATGTAAATTTGTTTTTCGTTAAATGCGTTTCTCCGTTTTCTTTTTTGTCGTCGCTTTTTCTCCGAGCATGGGAAAAAGTTTTTGTTGATCGCTTTTCCTCGTAAAAATGCAAATTCATTTTCCGTTGATCGTTTCTCCGTTTCTGTTGGAAAAAAGTATTTTCGTTGTTCGTTTTTTCTCCAGACCCCGGGAAAAACGTTTTCGTGGTCCATTTTTCCTCAGAAAAAACAATTTTTTCTCCGAAGCATGGGAAAAAAGTTTTTGTTGACCGTTTTTCTCAGAAAAAAAATGCAAATCCGTTTTTCGTTGGTCGTTTCTCCGTTTCTGTTGGAAAAAATATTTTCGTTGTCCGTTTTTTCTCCAGACCCTGGGAAAAATATTTTTGTGGTCCATTTTTCCTAAAAAAAACAGAAAACCGTTTTTCGTTCATCATTTCCCCGTTTTTTCGTCCTTTCTTCGTTTTTGCCAAAAAATTATTTTCGTGGTCCATTTTTTCTCTAGAGCCCAGAATTTTTTTTTTCGTGCCCTATTTTCCCTAAAAAACGAAAATCCGTTTTCAATTCACGCACGCGGCTCGGTTTCTACAGTTTCTCGAGCTTCCAAAAATTTTGAAGATATATCTAAGTCTATTTTTTCACCAAAAAAACGCAAAGTCATTTTTTGTTTACGCGCGCGGCGTGCGCCGCGCTTACGGTCTAGTAATATAGATGATTGATGTATATCAATCTCAATATTGATAAAAATACTCAAAAAATAATCACAGTACGAACTATTTTGTCGCTATTGATTCATCTCTCTTCTACAATAGGGTACTATATCTTAGTTTAAGCATCTCAGACACGGTTTCAAGATTCTCCGATAAAGCTTAGATACCATTAGAGAAATGATTCTATCTTTTTGTTTTTAAAAGTTATTTTAATATTTCTGTAATTTGTATTAGTAGAAAAAATATAGAAGCGCCGCTCTATTTCTTAACAACTAAAAAGGGAAATATTGCAGAATAAGAGGATATTTTGGGAGGCGACAAGAATAACTCCTCTGAATATGCGATCCCACCCAACCACCCACCGCCGACTCGCGATCCATACAACAATTCTTTCCTTGGCCGTCCCAAATCCGCCGAAGCCGAATCTGGAGACCCCAACGCGCGCAGCGAACACAAGGGAAACAGGCGAGGCGACGAGAGGCCTTTTTTTTTGGGGTGGGGGTTGGTGAGTTGTTACGCTGCATGGACGGAACAAGCGCGAAGCCTCCCCGCAAGGTGCACACGACACAACTCCGTGAATTCCGGTTTAATATCCTGTTGTTTTCGCGAAAGATCGAGCATTTCAGCCCCTATACATGGATCTAGGGCTTCAGTTCTACCACGTAGACCACGTCGGATTTGGTTCGATACCACTTGTTTAGAGGGAAGGAAGTGTTGTGCTGCTAGTCTGTGACTGCGAGGCCGTTCCTTCTACTGTTGGAGAAACTGGCTAATCCTTGTGTACTATGACCAGGAAATGGGGATACACTTTTTTCTTCTTTTTCTTGATGTTGTATGGCCCAAAATAATTTTGTCTCTCTAGTGTGGTATTGCTTTGCCACGGCCTCGCTAGTGAGAGCAGAGCTCTAAGAGCTGTTTGGTCGATGGCCAAATTTAGGCATGCTCAACTGTGGTGAGTGGCCAAAATCTGATTTCGCGGCTGTCGTACTCATGGACGTGTGACATGTGTGATGGAATTCGGTTCATCTTTCTTCACAAATTGAAATTTTACACAAATGCTTGTCAAACTAATGCCGATGAGAAATGCAGCAGTTGAATGAGTGCACGCCATTTCCCCCTTTGTTGAAAGCTAGTTTATCACGAACCAAGCAATGACTGCGATGAGTATAAGGTTAGCTTTGCCAAGGTCACTTGTGTTCTTTGCTAGGTGCACTGACCAGCTTTTGATGTATGCTTCTTACCTAATGTGAGTTGAGCCTGACAATTCTGCCGTCTTGCCGAAACAACTCTCTCATTGTGCTCCTATTTATCTTCCACCTGTGTGTATTCTGGACTATCATATAGATACCTTAGTCTCTTAGTCAATCTGTATTTACATGCGGTTCTTAATACTCTTTATTGATGTACTATTCACCTGCACTGTGAACTATAGTGCTAGTCATACCCGGAGAAGTGGCCATAATTTATGATACATAGTTCTTACACAGTTGCACTTGTCAGTTTATTCAATCTTTCTTATCCATTATATTGAATTCACATGTTTCATTTGTGAGATCAGGACTATTACAAAGTCCTGGAGGTTGATTACGATGCATCTGATGACACCATCAAATTGAGTTATAGAAGATTAGCTTTGGTAAGATGTTGTCCAACTTCTTTTCTTCAAACTGATATTATACATTTTCTACACGAAGAGTATGGATTGACTCACTGTAACTGGCGTTTCATATCCAGAAGTGGCATCCAGACAAGCATAAGGGCGATAATGATGTCACAGCTAAATTTCAGGAGATTAATAAAGCTTACAAGGGTACTGTAACTGGTGTTTCATATCATTTTATTCCTCTCTACTCCCTAGCTATATGAACGGATGGCACTCAAAACCTATATACAGTTTTGAATCTGGTATTACCAGATTCACTATTTTACTTCTTTCAGTTTTTTTTTCTTCGAATTTTGGTCAAGAGCTCTAGCAATCACTATAAAAAAAGAACAACAACAGTCAGGCTATAAACGCGCACACACACGCAAACCACGCGCTGCACCCGCCTCATGCGCGTCCGGACGAGTCTAGGACTCGAACCCGGACGGGCTGCTCGCATTCCAGCTGAGCTAGCCGGCCGAGCGAAACGCTCGTGCGCACTTCTTTCAGTTTTAAGCGATCGAGCTAAGCGGCTTGAATACGACTTTTCAGGCTGTTACGATATTAATCGATCCACTTTGCGTGTAAGGTTTTCTTCTTCTTTAACCAAACACCACATTGTAAATGTGCTTTCTGTTGAAGTTTGTTGTCTTTTCCTCTATTTTAGGAGTACCTTACAAGATTTAAGTGTATGATAGTTACCTGCACTGGCCTTCACATAGACCATTCTTCGAAATGGTAGACAATTCTGTTGAACTCAGATGCCTAGTTTGCTTCTACATATTGTTAGATTTCATGCCTTGGTTACTATTAGTAGCATGCACACTTTGATAAGTTTTGTTCATACCTGGCTCTTAATATTATTTATGTATGATTTCCAGGGCCCAACATTTGAGGGGATTGGAGCCCCATTGATCAATAGGTACAGCTTGTCTGTTCACCCACCTTTTCATTACCATCTCTGATGCCGATAGGATACTTGTCTGTTCTTTGTAACAGAAATGTACACAGTTTCCTGCCGTAATTCTTTGTGGTTGACTATTTGACCTGTCACAAGTACAAAAATGATTCATTTGTCGGCATGAACCAATGGCTCAAAAAAAGACATAGGTGGTTTTATTTCGACTGAAGAAAACCTCCATATTCTGTAACAGAAAAACTAAAAAACGGTATGCCGTTGCAACGGTATACCTCTGAAACTCATGAAACTTATGATTTTTTGCACTGAAACTCATGAAACTTAGCACTAAAAACTGATAAAACATGAAACTAATGAAACTAAACACTGAAACTCATGAAACTAGCACTGAAACTGATAAGTTTCATAAGTTTCACGGCTATACCGTTACAACGGTATACCGTTCCCTAGTCACTCTCATTCTGTAATTAAGTCCCTGCAGTAAAACAACAGAAACAGACTTCATCTGCAATCACGAAATTTGAGAAGAACCTATGCTGAGCAATGAGCGTGTTTAGTCCATAATATGAATTGAGCATATTAAGTTTGTGCGAATCTCTATTCAAGTATGTGTACACACTAGTACATAATGGAGGGATTCGTATCTAGGTTCTATTTTTTAAAAATAATCTGTATGCAAGTTTTGATAATAGTATAATTGAAAACGTTGTTCCGAGTATAGGGACTAAAGGTCAATTCTGCTCCAGTGCTGTTTTCCATGTAGTGCAGCATCCTCATTACGGATTTCAGTTGCAATGTAAATTTTTTCTAGCAGAGCTTGATTGTAGATTTTGATTTTAGAGCGTAGTACAGACTAAATGGCAATTCTGCTCCGGTGTTTGTTTACCCTGTAGCTGTACTTGTTTACTATGAATGTTGGAAGCATGTAACTAGATAAGGCTTATCTGCCCTTCTTGCCTTTTTTTTTTTAAAAAAAAAAGCCTCTATACTATGCTCCTGCGCTCCCCATCGGCGCCTCCTGCGGATGAGCGCGGCACTGGCAACAGCACGTGCAGGAGGCGTGCGCAGGCAAGAAAGCCGGCCGGTGAGTGTAGAGTCTGCCTCCTGTGGTAAGGGAGCACGGAGCATGATGGAGAGGACTAGATTTGCAATTCATGTAGAAAAAGAGTTAGATTTGGAAAAAAAAAGACTAGTAAGTCATCGCTTGTATTTCCATAAATACCACCTATTTGTTCGTTTACCAGGTTCAGCACGAAATCATAAATAAGCTCTACCAAGGATTGCCATGCATTTGGCACTGACTTTCCCCTTCCTTTTTCGTAACAACAAAAAGAAGTAGGACCAAATCTGATAGAAATCAGGATCCGGAAGCTCTATATCTCAAGGCATTTCCGGCCTCTCTAATGATTAGAAACTAAAAATGAGATCTCGAAGTTCTTTTGTAAGCCTATCTTTTCCCCGACAACATACTCCAATTACATGTGTGAAGCATAGTGCCATTGATCGGAAACAACCGCTGTACCCCGCTTTCTAGCTCTCGCTTCGTAACCAGAAAAAAATATATGTAATTTTCGTTCAAAAGGGGACAAATTTTGTGTGTGTGTGTTTCCGAGACCTCTTGATCAGTCTCCACATTTAGCCAAGGAGAAGCTCACTGGATTACCGACCATTCCGTTGTAACCTATCATTAACCTTTGCAAGTTAATCATCGAGTGGTTTCTTTCTGATTCGACGCGTTCGAGTAATGAACTCTAGTGCTTTGACCTGTAAAGTGTGTTAACGTGTAAAGCTGGTTATGCCGAACGGTGTGCATTCTATTAATGAACCAGCTTTTGTCGCCCAGCTGATACAATCGCACATGAGTATATGGTACTACGACAGTACGACTAATAAAATGTTTCCACTGTTTCATACTGCCATGTAACATTAACTTCCTTGTAGCGGCAGTCGTGCCCGTTCCATGCTTGGCCCATGGTTTAAAGGGTGGAAACGGACGGCCGATAGGATCGAACAGTGTCGTGGGATTTTTCCGTACTGCAGACTTGATCAGCAAGGCAATATCATGTTGGTGTCAGAAGGAACCGTCCCTTCCTTTGCCTGTTCTTTTCCTCACCCTGCTTGCCTGCTTGGTGATAGTAATTGGTAAGGTAAATATAAATTGGATGCTCCGATCATCTCATTCGTGACTTGGACTAGGGTACACCTTATCGTTCAACACAAAAATTTCGCTACTGCGTTGGCACCGAAAATCGCTAGAAATTGCATAAACTCAAAATTCAAAAAAAAAATGAAAAAAAAACAAAAATCATGGAAAATCGACAAACTTGTTGAATTTTTTTTGCGGTCGATTTTTTGGAGCGATTCTTGTCGATTTTTAACGAAAATCAAGCGATTTTCACCATTTTCAACCGGTTTGTGACACGTGATTTTTTTTTAAAATTTTAGAATATTTTATTTAAAAAAAAATTGACCGGTTTATTGACCGGTATTTGATACCGGACGGCGGCGATATGGGCAAAAAATCATGAAAATCGTGAATCCTGACCTAGACCAAACGGGCGGCTGTGGCCTGGTCACTCGATGCGTCTACCGTGGACACCTAAACCTAGGGACAGTGGTTTTGTACCTTGACGCTGCTGACACAATCATGTTTTGAGGACAACCTTTCAGCCTGGCCGGGCCAACGCGTGGCCATTGCCAAGACGATTAGTCAGGCTCGCTCTGGCGTTGCATTAGCAGGTAGGTTAACAGAGGGCATCTGATCTCACCCCACAGTCCACAGGGCCAGACGCAACGTTAACCTTACCGGACTGTTGCGCATTAGCGCACGAAAGCATCGGTTTCACGCTGAAACATGGTAGGAAAGCAGCTGCGTCCGTCACGCGTGTGTCACGTAACACTCCTGCTGCCGTGCCGCTTCGAGACGAGAGAACAGCGGGAGCTGGCAGGGGGGCATCGCGCCGCAGCGCGGGCCGCAAGAGTCCAACGCGGCGCGCGGTGGCGGCACATCGTGACTTCGGCGTAAGCCCGCACTCGAGGCGACGAGGACGCGGCGCCTACCGTCCGCTCCGAACGGGAGGACGTACGTGACCCCCGTGCCGATATCCATCTAGAGGGTTCCCATTCTTGGACGCTTGCAGCGATCTAGGCGACGAGCTGTGTAGAGGGTTCACTGATTGCCCAACAGCGCCAATGGGTACTAGGAGCGCACTACTCGTGGGCTCGTGGCGTGTTGACAGACTTGGATTTCGCAGACAAGGCTTGAGCTGTTGGCTAATGATTAACCGCGTCAGCACGAACAGTGAGCTCGACTCAACTGGAATTGAAGCATCACACCGATGAACCAGTAAACTGTACAGGAATCGTGAGAGGCCGAGGGAGGGCTACGCGGCTTGAGCCAAATCGCAAGTGACTGGTCACAGCCTCACAGGTGGCTGCTCAGTGCTGCGTCTGCTGTGAATTAGGGGTGATAATGGACTGAAGTCCAGCATAAATCCAGTCTAAATCTAAATTTTTGTTTTTTTTCATCAAGTCGAATCTAAATCTAAAACTAATAAGCATAGGTCCAATCCAGACCCAAATAAAGGCTTGGACCTTGATCCAAACCATTTGCAAGTAAAATATTAATGTAGATGTGACCAGAATTAACACATAATACATGATATACAACGATTTAGTAAAAAACCGTAAGGTCCAAGCCCGGTCCAACCTAGTCTAGATCTGGTCAAAATAGCTATAAATTCAAAATGAGTCTAATCCATTTGCAGTTTTAGGCCGGTTTAATCCAAAAGCCTAGACTGATCCAAGCTCATTGTCACCCCTAACGTGATCCAAGCTCATTGTCACCCCTAACGGTAGAGGAGGACGCAGCTGCGAGCGTGAGGCATAGGTTCCTATCTTTATCCTCACGTAACCGAAGCCTGCCCTGACCGCATGGACCCACCTGTTGGGAAGTGAAAACATCACAACTAGCTACCCCCAATAGGCTAATAATAATAATCCCTAACGTGTTGTTTGGTTGTTGTATATACAGATATTTGCATACACAGATACATAATCTTGCTTTTTTTTTCGTGTTTGGTTGCTTGCATCTGGTTTTGAGTCTGGCTCTGTAGATGCAACATTCTCTTCGTAGCCTGGCTCTGTAGAAACACACAGATCGGCTGCTTCCCCGCGTGCAGGTGCGAGGCGCCTCGCGTTGTGCGCTGGAGATTAGGCATAGTGCCATCTTTTTTTCTTCTCTTTTTGCAAATATCTTTTGATTAGCATCTCTGATCACCGAATTTATTTCATCTATGTGTTCCTGACATTTTTTTTTGAACAAAACTGGACCACATTTGCCATATATATTTCGAAAGATTAAAATTTTTGTTTTTTAATTTATTGATTTTCTATAATTTATTTTAAAATGTTTTGTTTTTGTTTTAAAATTTATTGATTTCCCATTATCTTTTTGAATTTGTTTCATCCCTCTCTTGAATTTGTTCATCCCACTTCTATTGCAATGCAGCCAACCAAAACATCTCTACGCAGCCTGTTCAATCCCATACAACCAACCAAACAATAGCTCCTTGCATCAACTCAGCCTGACTTTCACCAGTCTAGATGAGTTCATACACCCGGGCTAGACTGAGAAGGCAATCATACAGCTCCTAACCTGCTCCACCCAGAGAAGCACGGCACCCAAACTCGTACCCCAGCGGGCAGCGGCCCAGCCCCCAGCCGGCCCGGCCACATGAATGAATGAAGCAATGAACCCCACGCTAATGCTACTTTTTCTTTCAAGCTAATCATAGCAGTACGACCGTGCCAACTGTTATCTTTCATCTACGCTTTTGCTGACAAGCCAGTCATGGGTCCATCTGTCAGTCAGGCTAGGGACTTCTACAATTACCTTTTTCTAAGAACATCTACAATTACCTTGGATCCATGGCAAACCAACAAAGATGAAAGGATACACAAACATCCTGCAACGTGCAAACTACAGATTCGCTAAGGCCGAAAAGTAGTCTACGGATCATGGGTCTTTGAAACGCAGAAATATATATATATAAAAAAATCAGGAACAGAAAAAAACCAGGATCGAAATGCCATGATACGTTAAATCTCGCAAGAAACAAAACCACAGAATCGCTCAAAACAAGATGTTTGGATGACCATCGGAAAAAATACAGGAATTTTAAAATTAGATGTTACTTAATTATAGAGAAAGTGGAGAGAAAAAAAGGGAGAATGTATTAATCTTCTCAATTGAAAAATAACACGAGGTTTGATGGGTTTGAGTTCATGCTCATTTTCCTGTAGAATTACGGTATAAGAATACATCCCATACAAATTTTACAACCCAATTCCTATATTTCAAATAATCTTTATAGGAAAAATCACAAGGATTAGAATCCTTCACGATTCCATATAAAATCCTACGAACCACCGAAGAGGCCCCAAATCGGCAAGCTTAAAATGCCCAATTTGATGGTACAACGTACAAAAAGAACGCTACAAAGGGAGGAAACGCATGGAGAGATGCACACATTACGCCCAAATCACATGCTTTCTAGTTTGATCTAATTTAATCATCATAAGATTAGCACGCGAGCCACAAAAGGAAAAGGGAAACCATCCTCTAATCCCCCATCTAGTTAATTATAATTAATCATCACCTAAAGCACCTCACCGGCCGCCAACAAATCGCTTTCCGGCCATGCCGAACTACTCAGTACCTCACCCCCGCTCAGGCATGGTCGCCGATGATCTCCGGTGCCGGAACGCCTTCAGCGGGCTCGGGAAGTGCCACCCCCACCGCGCCTTCGCGGCCACCGCCTTCGCCTCCACTGCCGTCGCGGACACCGAGCTCGACCTCGCAAGCCCCAGCCCCTCCTCCTCGTCCTCCTCCGCACCTCCCTCCTCCCTCGCCGCAGCCTTCCAGAACAGCGGCCACCCCCAAACCCTCGCCCTCCGCCTCCCGCCGGCAGTGGCGGCGGCCACCGCGGCGGCCGAGGAGGCGGCGACGGACCGTGACCGCGCGATTCGGTGCTCCCGCTCGATGAGGCTGTGCACCCGTCCGACCGCGTCGCCGGAGGCCGACGACGACGAGGAGGGAGAGCCGCACGTGCAGGGGCAGGGCCGCACGTGCGCGCAGTTGGGGCAGAGGCGGAGTAGCCGGTCGCGGAGGCAGTGCGGGCACACCCCGCCGCCGGATCTCGAAGCCGGGTGCTTTCGGCACAGCCACTCGTCGCCGCCGCCGCCGAACGCTGCCTTCTCCGCCTTCATCTCCACCGCTCCGTGCAGTTGCTCTCCCTCTCCGTGTCTCCCCTCTCCCTCTCTCCTCTGTGTCGCGAACTCGCGATTCTGAGAGTGGGAGTTACACAAGTCACAGCGTTAGAAAGAGAGAGAGAGAGCGCGACGGAATCTTTAATAAGGGGCCACAGCGGCTTAACGGCGTGTGGTTTTCTGGGTACAGACAGAAGGTTTGGAGTTCGTGGTTATTTACGAGGGTACCATTGGTAGAGCTGGACAGCCGCAGGGCGGTGATCTTCTGCGGTTGAGCTGCAAGCCTGTAACCACATACCGTACGAGAGTACTACAAGGGTGTAAGTATTGCCACATAGGACACGACATAATGTGGGGTGAAAGAGGGAAAGATAGAGAATTAGATCATTAGATGTTATTTATGTAGTTGTCAACTATAACATGAAAAACAAGGTAGATGGAAGTTATCGATAGAGATATGTAAAAAAACAACGTATTGTAAGAACTAGCTTTAGTGCCGTCCGAGATATGTAAAAAAATAACATATTGTAAGAACTAGCTTTAGTGCCGTCTATAGATGATACAAACAGTATTATAAATATCAGTTGACTATATTATTGTACTCCCTTCATCGCTTCGGACCAAAATCCACATACCAAGGCAGGGTGGTTATTACTCTTTTGCCCCTAATTACTTCAATATACACCGCTTCTTTGTGTGCTACCCTCTAGAACTCATGTCCCTTCAAACACCACCACCATCATCGTTGTTGATAGGTGCTTAGCCCCTACCCCGCTTTTCCCTCCCTATGCCTTTTCGTCCCTGCTATTTTGGATTTGTGCGCAATCTTCTCCATCCAATTTCTTCATGTGAGCTCATGGATGGGGTGGCTTGGAGCGGTGGAGCGATTCAGCGGTGAGTAGTGGCAATGGCAGCATAGGCAGCGACGGCACAGTGGCTTGGGGCAGCGAATAGTGATGGCCACTTGGAGAAGAAGCACAATGGCTTGGGCCGGCGAGCGACAGTAGGGGGTGGCTCTGCTTAGAGTGGTGGCCGACAGTGAGGTTGACCTCACCTTGGAGAGAGGGGGAGGGAGCTCACCTGAAGAAGATTGGATGGGGAGGATATGATCGAAGCTACGAGTAGTGCTAGTACTAGGTGCAGGTCTCGTTCTCCTTTTCTAGCTTGCCCACTGTTCTTCGCAAGTAGTGCTAGTAGTAGATGGCCATGTATAGTACTTCGGTTCTCACTTCTCAACCGTGCATTCAAGAGCACATGTTCCAAAGGGTTTGGGGAATTGCATGCAACAGTTAATCAGGGGCATAAGTGGCAGAATAAGCCTAATTCAACTTAAACGATAAGTTTTCTTGAACGGCTGGAATTTGCCCTAAACAATAGCTTTTATCGATCGGAGTGAGCACATGTCATGTGAATGGTTAAGGATAATTTATTTTAAACTGTTAAAACTAAACATTTTACCCCCTTCTCGCGAACAAAATAAAACAGTCAATCCTCAACTTACAGTTTGTTTGTAGTACAACTCAGGTGCCATGGGTGTGTAGGATCTGAGCATTAGACTAGCATTCTTTTTTCTCCCGGCTGAGAACACACGGTTGTGGAGCAAGTTGCCTCGTTGGCTGCAGAGGATCCCCCTTGCGGGATTGAAAGATAAGGCTGCTCGTGCACGTGCGGGGTGGGAATGAGTCGTGTTGGGGTCAGCTGAATGGGACCCGCATGTCGGTTTTGGTGACGCCACCCGAGACGGTTGGTCGTTCCTTTCCTTCCTTTCTTTTACGCTGCCCGCGCGGAAGCGCAGAGGAGCTGCACAAGAGCGATACTGGTTGTAGTGTCGCAGATTTGGTTTCGTATGTAGTCGTCGCATCGTAGCCTCGCAGGTACCGTGTCCAATGTAAACGCACGCTATACGGAGCATCGACCGTGTGTTGACCATCGCAGCGCAGCGTATTGTCGATGGTTGCACGTGTGGTTGACAGTTTGCGCGGCGCAGTGTGCGTCATGCGTCCGAGCCGTCTCGTGTCTGATCTGGGCATTCAGCGGAAGTCTAAATGGTTAGGCCATTTTTTGTAGTCAATTTTGATTGCCCAGCGAGTAATACCGGCTAGGAGTAACATAGGGTGTAAACGGGTGGGATATTTTCCGTTTGATTCTGAATTGAATCTGATTAGGACCGGATTCGAGAAGGTACTTGGGTATTCGGTTAGATCCATGTTGGGATCCGGATAGTTGAAGTTGGAATCAAGATCGGATTTGCAGCAAGCTGGATCCGAAAAATTTGAGAAATGATTTGGGTATCGAATAATTATTTCATCCAGATGTATTTTAGCCCAAAGACGGCTTGGCCCATCCTATGAACAACATTGCTCTCCTTGCCCAGCCCTAAGGCACTAATGCCCTGTTTAGTATGGCTGGAGCTTTTATGAAAAGTAGCTTTTAGCTGAGCTGCATGGCTGAACGGCTAGGCTGAAGAGGTTTGGTGTTTGTCAGTCTGGCTTTTTAGTATAGCTTTTAGGTATGTGGGATGCAGATTGGGAATGAGGGTGAGAGTGGTGCGGTTTGGGATTTTATACTTGGTAGGAAGGGGTAATTTTCTTTGAACTCTAGTGGTAAAGTCGTAACCCTAACCCATCGAAGCCGTACAAAGCTACCTCAGACTAACTTTCGGCTTTCAGCTTTTTCTAGTACAAATAGGCTGCTAGCTGCTTGGAATAACTTCTGGCTTTCAGAGGACAGAAGACGAAGCTAAAGCCGTTCCAAACAGGGCCTAACACTAGTTTAGTTTCGCAGCCTCCAAACCGCCTCTAAGCCTCCCATTGCACGACGCCAACCACCTACGAGCCCCCTTCAAGCCCATCCCCCAGTGGCCTCGGGCCCACCCAGGTCCAGCGTCTGCCATTTGAGACACACCACCTCCGAGCCCCTCGACAACGTCTCCCCCTCCGGCATGCGTACTGAGCTTGAGACGCACCATCTCCTCTCCGATTGCATCGACGTCCCCTCTCCGGTCGCCGCAACGTCCCCTCTTTGGCTCTCCCCTCGACGGAGGCGAGATCGACTGAAGCCAGGTTAATTGGGCGGTGGGGAAGGCAGGATTGAGTACAACCACCGTTGGCTCACAGTGGCAGCCATGCCCCTACTGAACCTGCAACCCCTAGGATGCGCCTTTGCGTCGTTTGTATTATTGCCAACAATGGCACGACGCCACTACTACCACCGTCTAAATGGTTAGGCGCCAAGTATGGTCGTTTACTTCCCTCTCATCCTACTTATCTATGGTTGTGCTTGTGTAGTGCTGTGATTGATGTTTGAGATGGGACAATCATGCATGGATTTGAATCACAGAGATCTTGGATTGGTGATTCTTAGATTTTGCATGACAAAGGTAGGATTCAAACGTAAAATTTAGTTTGCACTTAAAATAAATAAATAAATAAATAAAGAATAGCTAACATACTAATATCTGAGCTACATATGTCATGATGTGCATGAAGATGTACTGTTTATCATCTCAATTCTGCTACGAAGGGAAAAAAGATGAGGAAAATAGAACGGAATTCATGACAAACAAGTACAATAGGGTATTGGTTACAATTAAACTTGATCTAAAATAGGTTGTTACAACATATTGGGCAATGTATTAGATCAATAGAACATAATCGATGATTCAACCAGAAGTTATGTTTGTATATTTAGTATATAACTTAGTGGGAGTGAATTTTGGTTTCAAATTTTAACCAGCATTGTTGTTTATATTCATGAGATAAATACAAGGATTGAGTATGAACATTTAGCTGTCCAAGTGAAAATGAATTAAAATAAAATAACATGTTTATCCTTTTAATGAATGTTCTACTCATATGTAATATGTGGGGAGATTATGTTAATGATAATTTTGAAACATGATGCAGTGATGTTGTAAACACAACCTCTATGTATGTGCGCATTATCCGTATAACTTTATCCGTTCTCGACCCGAATCAGTCATGTATTAGTATCCTAAATAACTCAGATTCGTATCTATATCTAGCAAGCCTGTATTCGGGAAGAAAATATGGGTTAGGATATGGAAAGAGCAATATCCGTTGTATCTAACCCGTTTTCACCCCTAGAGTAACTGGTGTTCAACCACAACATAACCTGACTGGTGCTAGTACGTGGTACTTAGGGGTGCAAGTGGGTCGAGCTTGCCCACTAACTAGCAAACCCACCCCACAAAATAATCCCACAAAATTGTTTGCGCAAAGATTGCTTAGCTCAAACGGCTACTAGCAGGCCAACGGTTTCTACACTGCACGCTTATCAGGTGTTCATGTTCAGGCACATCAAATTGGTGGACTGTCAGCCGGTGAGGCGACTGGCGCCTCCGTTGCAAGGCTAGTCAAATCCTCCTTAAGGATCCTAGTTAGTTGTTATTTTTTTTAAAAAAATACATTTTGTATTAATATTACATAAATAAATATTCAAACAAAAAGTTATATAAAATATACATGTTTTGCTGTTTGAAATGCCGACCCTATTTGGAGTCCCGTCTGACAGAAAGCAGGTCTCTATTGGTATTTGAATCGATGACACAACCCCTATCGCATGTTGAAATAGCGACATAACCTATGTAGAAATGACGACAGAGGTTATGTCATCGTTTCAAATGGCCACGAAGGTTGTCACCATTTGAATTGGTGGCAGAGGTTCTATCGCGAATTCAAATGGTGACAAACTCCTAAGGTTGTTGCGATGAATTTGAAGATTTGTTTGAAATAACCAACTATTATATTAATATTACAAAAAATAGTAAAAAATAATTTACAAGCTTATTGTATGCACGTAGGAAAGTTGAGTAATGATTTTTGTTTAAATAAATCATTTCAAGTCCAAATTACATGGCTTGCAGGGTTTGATTCGATGCATATGTTTGCCTCACTACTCTGCGGTATATAATGACAACATGCACGGACCAATTACAACTAAGATACATGTGCATTTTTTGGAATAGAAAAATACTAGGGGTGGAAAAGAATTTAGGATTATGGTATACATCCTATGCATCAGGGTCCACCAATGTCTTTCCTTGGAGAGCATGCTAGCGCAGGCTTTGGACTTCTTCCGATTATTCCTGTAACATATAACCTAATACCTGTCTTTCTAGTCCAATTTAGGCTTGTTCCAGTCCAAAATAAGCTCACCTTCAACAGGGACATTGGGGGAGCATCGATGTCTTTACTTTGTCTTCCTGCCTCTTAGGCTTTCCCTTGTCCTCCGAGTTGTAAGGTTTTTAACGGGTGAAGTTCTCGGGCGCAACTGCGTAGTTCATCATGTATTTTTGCCAGATGAATGCTATGTCATATTTCTCAGGCTCGTCGATCTATTGGAAGAAGCAGAATTACTCTGATGGCTGCCATTATGTACAGATGAAGTTAGCAATATGTAAAATCAACATGCAATATAAAATATCAATATGTGACTGTAATCATTGCATACATATGTAGTATGCCGAGGTGGTGATGTCTGGATGTGTGCCTAACCTCGCGCTGGCCTTATCCTCACTTCCTCACCCGTGCGTGCGCTCACCAGCTGTTACGAGGGGTAGACATGACTTTTCTAAGAAATTAGCCTAACCATTAGCCATGTATTTAAACAGCCCTGTGCTAATTTTAGATGGGCTAATTATTAGCTCTAGCCATTAGCCAGCTAACAATTAGCTTTAGCCCATCCAAACATGACCTAATACAACTACATACTAGACGAATAAATAGAACTTCAAAAAAGTATATTCTCCATATTTCGAATAGAAGTAACTACCATATCTAATATTCTAAAACTAATCGGTGCACTGTAACTAACTACTTCGGAAAAGTAATAGATCTATAAAAAAAAATCCTACGACAAACTGCTATAAAAAACTACACATCTACAACTACATTTATTACACATCTACCTAATATGTAATGAAATTATTGATCTAATCATTTTATTTGCTAACCTACTACAGTAAAGTGAAAACTCACCTGTAGTATAGAAAGTTCCACCCCCCCCTCCCCCTAGTCTCTGCTTCTCTTGTGTCCTCTACTTGGTTGTTCGGCATAGATCTGTTACCTCGAGCTTGGAGGTGAAATATTTTTTGTTGATCTTGTCGTTTTGTATGGATGCATGCATTAGTACAGGGGAGGTAATGACTAAAATCTATCGAGGTGTTATTTTGTATGTATACTGTATGCGTGCATTAGTAGGGAGGATTGGCCTAATTGGTATCAGACAACATCGTTCTATTTGCTCTGCGTACAACATTGGTCCAATTCTTGACAAAAATGATAACTCTCAAGTGTTCTCCATGTGAATTTCAGATTTCAACTCAGTGATGCCAAGTTGCAAAGTCCGGACCCAACCATTTGATTGGATTCCACGAAAGAAGACGGCTTTTCGGTTGCTGCTAGCTTTCTGGCAAAATAAATATCTCCGAGACCAATGATGTTCAGCTCCAGCTCTTTTGGCAAATGATCTAAATTCACGAGAAATCTTAATTTCCGTAAGGCATAGAAGTGCAAATAATGTAATAACGTATGACATTCTTCTGCTGCAGCGAAGCCTTGTTTTGGGTTCTTTCAAAGAAAAATTCAGATTTTTTTTGTGATGTACAGGGCGGTAAATCAAATTAATTAGGACGAGTAATGCTTAGCAGGTTAACCAGTTGGTGGTTTGGTGGGCTCAGTCGCTGTATGGCATCAGCAGCGTTTTGTCATATGCCTTGCAGGTTTGCTAGCAGCAGCCGCAGTTGCTTGCGAAGAGCTAAGCGGCCGGTGCGGGTGGGCGCGGGCTGTCCACAACCCGCCCTGCCCGCTTGCACTCCTGTACCAGGTTTACATTATTGAGTCGAGTTTAAAATTTGTTTCCCGATAGTATCAATTTTTATCAAAAATAGTAGAAACTAAACGAAATTTAAAGTCAAACTTTGAACTCAGCGGTTAAACAACGGTGAAATAATTCGAAAGCTGACCTGCTTTACCGATTTTCGGCTGGTTTACATCGATTTTTGATCGGTTTAAATCGAAATCTGGCACACTCAGCGAAAACTAAAAAAAAATTGTCAAAATTTTTCCCCAGAGTTCATGGCAAATATCAGAAAGCTATTAATACTAATTTTAGGGATTTTTTGAATAAATTTTTCAATTTTTTATTTTAAATTTAAATTAAACCATTTAGCGATGGTGCCATTTATCGAGTTGGATCGATGCGGTGGAACCCTGGGTGGTACTCCCTGGCGTCAAGTCAGACAGCATCTTGTCGAGTACACACTGCACGTAACAGACACCTAGCGGGAGACGCAGGACCTCACGTTCTCAAATCGCCTGTGAACGTGCTCTTGATTATTGGATCTTGCCTCCAGGACCATCCAATTTGTTCCGAAAGAGACCAATGCCCCCCAAAACCACCAAACAAGGTACGATCTCGATGATGTCGAGGATGCCATCTACAGTCAGCAAACGTCGTCAGAGTGGACGACAGAACTTTTCGTTCCGGGCATCTAGAATTCTATATCAGGGCAGCAGATCAGCAGAAATACAATAGAACAACGAACAATTATAGCCGCTGATGTGCCGCTCGATTCTCCCATCACAAGAAGACAATCTTGAAGTTTAAAAGATACCTTGCAAAACACACTCGCTAGCAAGTAGCAATCCAACACAACCAACCAGCCGGGAAGGGCAAACACATAGGCATATATCAACCCAGTCCATGGCCTGACGGTGCGCGGCGGCGGCACCGCGCGGCACGCGGCGACGTTCCTGTATTCAATTGGCGACACGGCGCAACGTCCAAGCGGTCGGCATCAAATATCCCCACGACGGCGACGGTGATCAACTAGTCTGAGCCCGGTACGGCGGTACCCTTCTCACTTTTCTAGCTCCTTTCCTCGTCTTTCTTTTGTAAATTTAGTTCCCTTTTGTATGAAATTGTAAATCAAGTCTCTTTTTTCATCGCTGAAAGGTGCGCGGACAACACGAAAGCCGGCGCTACCACACCCACAAAATGCGGCAACCGGTAAGCGCGACAGCGGGTAGTGAGTATGGGAGCAGATGCTACTGTGCCTGGGGAGCGAGAGAGGAGCTGGCGCAGCTGCGGCCAATGAGCACGGGAGAGGGGGTGACGTGGCCGGTGAGCACGGGAGGTGCTTTCGCGGCCAGCGAGTGTGGAATGTGCTTTTCACGGTGAAGAGGAGGGCAAATTTGCAATTTAATTAGGAAAGAAACCATTTTTTTTTTAAAAAAATAGAGGGAATGAGACTAGAAAAGTGATCAATTCACCTAATGCTTAAAATATGAAGGCCCTAATCTTGCCATCACGTGGTTGCGCGCTAAGCTCGCTCACACATAGCAGGTTACTAGTGTTAAGAAAGAGGTGGTCCTGAAATCCTAATATGGTTGGATTCTATCTATTTATGAGCAAATCTAAATCTATCTTCAACTGATTTTGCTATATATTGGGCACCTCTTGTAAAGAGAAATTAACCTAATAAAGAGATAGAATTATTTTGCCCCCTACATTGTGTGTTCCTTGTTTTGTTCTTGTAATCCTATTGATGCATTGTTGATTGATCGTGGATGAATGACTATGTTTCACAACACATTATCAGCACGAAGGCCTGCTGAGGCCGATTTAGATCATCTGCATGCATTAATCTACATTGCATCGATTTCATTCGGCAACACACGATTAAATCTGCTTCAAACCATACATAAATTAATCACATTCAAATAGTTACTTTTTTAATCCTGCAGATTATTGTTCAAGCCCTAATTGCCATGATACTGTTCATCGAGTGATTATGTTCACCACAATGAAAAAAAGGGGGGAAAATAAAATAAAGGATTGCACAGGATACCGACACGACGGCATCGCATCCTCGCGCCCATCAGCATCGGCGGTAGTAGCAACCTCGCGCTCACCGGTGGCGGTCACATCCTCTTATGCGTATGTGCGCTCGAAGTGCAGTGCCCTTGCGCCCACAAGTCCGATGGCGAAGGCGGTGGCCCCCCATCCGCACACGGCAGCGACGGCGCTGTGCCTCGTGCCCGAAGCGCGATAGACGGCATCGAGAGTGACCTCGCGGCCACGCCCCTGAAAATAACAAGTGAAAGGATCTAAACATAATTTTAGATTTTTTAAACGGCATTTTTGTGAAAGAGGATGAGGTGGCGTTTTGGATGGGCACCGAATCTTTGAGGCATAAAATAAGAATATTAAAAAGGTATCGACTGTTCGACGAGGGGTAAATGCGTAATTAAGGGTGAATCACCCACCATGGTCAGGCTCTCAGGGCCTCAGGATATGCAGTGCACTCCATTAACCTTGGCCAACTAACAGTTCAGGTTGCTTTGACAAGATAGAACTGACGATACGAGGAGCTACCGTATTATCTCATGCTCTTATTTTCTGAAATTTTTTGTATTTGATACAAAATTTAATTCGTATTTACAAAACGATACAACACTTTTACGTATTTACAGAAAACTCACTCATACCCGGAATTTCAAATTCCGGTTTAGTTTTTTCCAGAATTTCAAAGCTCGGTTTTAGGGTATTTTAGAATTTAAAATTCCGAGAGTGCCTCATACCTGGTTTCTGAAATTCCGGGTATACATACCCGAAATTTGAAATTCCGGGTATACATACCCGAAATTTGAAATTCCGAGGATATGGGTGGCAGGTTGGCGTGGGTCAAAAAAAAAATCTAAAATCAACTGAAACATACATTCTAAAACGGAAATAAAAAATGGACCATAGTCAGATTTTGAGATTCCAGATATGCATTACCGAATTATCAAATTCCGGGTATGCATACCCGGATTTTCAGAAACCGGGTATAGGGCCACTCCTGGAATTTTAAATTCCAAAATACCCCAAAATCGAGATTTGAAAATAATACGTCATAACCGAGATTTGAAATTCCGGGAAAAAAACTAAACCGAATTTGAAATTCCGGATATTCAAAAACAAGATTTCAAATTCCGGGTATGAGTGAGTTTTCTGTAAATACACAAAAATGTTGATCATTTTGTGAATACGGATCTAATCTTGTATCAAATACAAAAATTTCCCTATTTTCTTCTACCGCCAGCGACCAAGCTGTTTGCCGTCGGACTTTGATAGGGCAAAATAGTCGGTAAAAAATATTTTTGGTATTTAACTTAATCATGTAGCTAGATTAGAGATTGTCGGGAGTCAGAATTAAGCATCGAAACTCTCTAGAATATGTCAACTAAGGAAAGGTAGATGCAAAGAAGTTAATCGTCAACATGAAGATTTGGAAGCGGACAGAGACTTTATCAAAGAAAAGGTTAAGGCGACACGAAGAAGAAAGCTTGAAGTGCAATCCAAAATTGAGTTGGCTATTTTGAACAATAAGTAGTATCCTATACTGTTTGACAGAAAACACATGTACATCAACATTTACTACCTTTTTAATTTGCTCCACTTTTTTGTACATCCTAATTAGGAGTAGGTCGTAACTAGTACTTCCTATGGTCTTCAAGGGCCGGTTTGAATTTATTAACAGCTAATAGTTAGTCAGCTAATATTTAACCAGCTATATTTTTGGTTAACTATTAGCTGACTAACTATTAGCTGGAGGGTGTTTGGATTCACCAGCTAATATGTGGCTAATAGATGTTTAGGTTAATCAATCATTCAGAATACTTCTGCTATTAGCTGTTATTGGTGACATACGCGAAGGGTATTTTGGTTAAATGTCACTTATTAGCTGGGTTTGGCTAGCTAACGAGATAACCATTAGTTGGGTGCCCAGCTAATAGTTAGCTGATTTATTAGCTGGTTATGTTTGGATCCACTTCAACTAATTGTTAGCAGCTAACTATTAGCTGTATAGATCCAAATAGGCCCTAAGAAGCCGACGTTTTGGACATAGTAATGATCAAACTTCTGAAACTTTGACAATAGATATATTTTTAAATATTTAAATTGGATAGATGCAAATTATATGTGTAGACTTATCTCGAGAAGTACTTTCATAATATTATAATTTTATTGAGTTTTATAAATATTTTATTATAAAAATTACTAGTCAAAGTTGTGTTTTGAAGACGGTGTCGATATCCAAAATATCAACTTTTTGAAGACCGGAGGGAGTACTATCTTATATCTGTAATTCAATTTTAATAAATATTGCTTTGTGTCGACATGCTAATCAATTTGTGAGTTAGACTATCCCTTGTTTTGAGATTCATTTCGATTCATTACTGTTTTGCATCGACGATTCATCTGTTGTTATTAGTTTTCGTTCAAATTTGCTTATCGTCGATTTTATTGATTTACTGAAAAATCAGCTAGTATATCACAAATTCTAAAAAAAAAACACTAGATAATATCACGATGCCGCTGCTATGAATTTCCAACGGCAACAGAAGCAAATACCCTGTATTGTGCGAGGCCGTGTCAGCTAGACTCTGCCGAACACCATCCACATCAGGGTTCACCTTATAGTTTAGATCACGAATTTTGCTACTGCGTCGGCACCAAAAATCGTCGATTTTCGAGCGAAAATCGCTAAAAATCGCGCGAACTCAAAATTCAATTTTTTTTTCTGAAAAAAAGTAATCAAAAGTCGTCGATTGTCGTGGAAAATCAACAAACTTGGTGAACTTTTTTGGCGGAAGTTTTTTTGGAGCGATTTTCGTCGATTTTTGACGAAAATCGAGCGATTTCCACCGATTTTCGACCGGTTTTGTAACACGTAAATTTTTTTTGAATTTTTTGAATCGCACGGTACTCCCGAGATCACAGGCGAAAATCGTGAAAATCATGCGATTTTCATCGATTTTATTAACCCTTGTCCACACCCTACTTCTTTTAAAAGACTAAAGGATTGGAAAAGGATCGTGAGATACTCCCGAGATCACGACCAACCCAACCAGAAAGTTTCAAGCAGCCGGCAGAGCCATGCCAGAATAACCATTTCATCGAGCAATCATGCGTGCCGTCACCTCAGTCGCGCTGTTTTATCTCTATATATCTTGTCGTCGATCTCAGCAATCCATGGCAGCTGCCAGCCGGTAGTAGACTAGTGGTATAAAAAGGAAATCGCTAATTTGAGAATATCTATATCAAATATTTAGTAAGGGCGTTTTCTTTTTATAACAAGTACCACAGCACCACCTCTTTAAAGACTCTTTTCTTGTGATAACTGGTATTAACTCTTTCTTTCCCCTAATTTATTCTCCTCAAATATTATCTCTTTGTGACAAGTGGTAGCAACTCCTTAATTAGGGGTGAAAATGGTACGGGTTAATCCCGACCGATCCGGTACCGAATCCGTTAAAAACCGTATCCGGGAAAAAAATTCCGTATCCGACTGGATTCGGATACGGTACCGAATACTTGTTACCGGATACGGTAGACGGGATATCCGACCGAATAGCTGCGGTATATGGTAACCGGATATTATCCGACCGGATATCCGAATCAACAAAACAAGGGTACTCTGAACTCAAGTCAAGACTCAAGAGTCAAGGGCTTCCTATTTGATTCCCGCAAGCCTCAGTCTTTGCCTCCCCATTCGATTTCCCAACCCGAAAACTAACCCTAGTGCTTGAGCCTCCGCCGCCACCGCCGCATGAATTCAGTGTGTTGGCCTGTTGGGCGAGCGGGACTTAGTTGTTCAAGTTATGTATGAATTTGATACCTTGTTATACTTGTGTTGTGTGAGTTGTCAAATTTATGTAATATATATGAATTTATTGCTTGTCAAATGTTTCAACAAGTATGTACTCCCTCTGTCCCACAAAGAGTGCATTTCTAGTGTTCAAATTTTGTCCCACAAAGAGTGCATTTCTAGTCCGTAGGGCCTAGCTGTAAGTGTATGCATGCTCATTTAAGTGTTTGTGGAAACCGAAGCATCAGCATGCTTGTGTATGGAGTAATGAGGGTCACATTGGTCATTTACCTTGCACACTAATCTGTCTTAAAAATCCTAGAAATGCACTCTTTGTGGGACAGAGGGAGTATCCGTTTGTATTATCCGTTTCGGAACCGAATCCGGTATGTATCCGCTCCGACATTACCATATCCGAAACTCCGAAATATCCATATTCGTATCAGTATTCGGTCTTACCGTATCCGATTCTGAATCCGAAAAAAAATATGGGTTAGGATACGGGAACAGCAATATCCGATCCGTTTTCACCCCTATCCTTAATCCCTTTTTTCTCCTCCATTCACTTCCCCTCGAACTCAAAATTTTAATAAATTTTGCTTTGCGTCAACATGTTAATCAATTTTTTGGTTGAATTTTTTTTTTGAGTTAAATTTTAGATGAAAACTTTTCGAGCCAAAAGTTTGATTCAAAACTTTTTGAACTGAATGTTTTCTGAGTTGAAACTTTTCGATTTGAAATTGTTTGAGTTGATGCTTTTCAAATTGAAACTTTCTAATTTGAAAATTTTTGATGTAAAACATTTCGAGTTGAAACTTTCCTATTTGAAGCTTTTTGATTTGATATTTTTCGAGTTGAAACTTTCCTATTTGAGAATTTTTTATTTAAAATTTTTTGAGTTGAAACTTTCTTATTTGAAATTTTTAGACTTGATATTTTTAGTTAAATTTTTTTTAGTTGAAACTTTCTATTTTAAAAATTTAAAGTTAACATGTTCTATTTTTATTTTTTTATTTTTTTTTGTGTTACCCAGGGAAGATGAGAGGTGGTAGAACCGTAGAAGTGAGAAGGGAAGAGGCCAAGAGGGTAAGCTGAAGATGGATAAAGAAGATGACATATAGAATACTAAACGGTGTTCTTAAATTTATTACTTTGGGTTCCCCTCGAAACTACTCATACCCGTATAAAAAACACTTGATGTTCTTTCCTCCTGGCTGAAGGCCATCGTATTGTGATCAGCGCTAGGATTACGATTAGGTAGCACTACTAAAGTATAATCAACTTGCAGGAACCAAACGATTCCAGCTGCTTAAATAATTCGGCGTTTTTTTGTCGTACGCACCCGACTGTTCCCGCATTGCTCGGCAGCCGCCATGGAAAGGCAGCAGCAAGCAATGCCGGCAATTTCCTTGCTTATTTATCGAGTCCCTTGAGCGATTGCACCGCCCATGCCTGTGCTGTGCTGCTACGTTGAAGGTTCAACTGGCAGAAAACGAATGCACTGCCACTGATCTGATGAACGACCTAACCATGAACTGTGCGGGCTGGGAAATGGAACAGCATCCTGACTGAACTTGCAATCACGGTGTCTCGCACCTGGGGTTCATGATAACGTAATCTGCTGCACCCATGTGTCAGCATTCACAAGAGCCCTGAAAGCCCATCTTTCTAGGTGGATCTTTTGGGTAGGATGCAGAGAGGAGTAACGCTGCTGGGAACGCATCTCTCTTTTCTAGATGATGGCGGAATGACTTAGCGCCGGAGGAATCAGGAACTGAAGCCAGTAGTGTGTGCCGCTGTATGGTGATGAGCAGATGCGATGCACGCACAGCTTTATACCAGTAGCCTTTATGTACGAGCTCGCTTTTGAGGTGTCTCCACTCTCCCGAAATAGAGATGCCAATACGCCATCCCACTAAAACCAGATACCAGCAGTGGATGAACTGAATCGGATCATGCACTCTGCAGAGTTACAGATCTAGTGGTGGTTGGAGATGGACAGTTCACGGTAGGCCAGCAGCACAGACACCAAAAGCTCTCAGGGATAAATAGCAGCGGCTCATCCAATTACATCAATTAGATTATGAACAGAGTCCATCATTAGGTCGAAAACCGGAGCCAAATTATTGGCACCTTGGGCCCGATTACGCGAGATTTCTAATTGGTGCCATAATAGCTTGAACCCGGGAATCAGGGGGTGGCCAGCGTACGGAGATCTTTATCAGGAATCCGGCCATGTATGCATGTGTGATTGTGTGCCGTGATGCTTTAAGCAACGTACGCCAATGTGTCCTGCTCTCTTGACGCATGCAGCAGGCTGGACCGAACTCGAAAGAAAGCTCGATGAGCGAAACAACACCTCACGTCAACGTTTGCTTGTTCGTTAATTAGTGCGACCTGGGGTGGGTAACAACTAGTTTATCATGCTGGCTAAATGGCTGATCGCCTCATTGACCTGTGAACTGTAATTGTTCGTCACTATCTGCAGAGAGATCAATCACAACCAGCTCCAAGCGGATGATCCGACGTATAACCGCTTAAGGGCTAATTTACTTGCTGTATTTTGACTTTTGCTGCGACGCGACAGTGGTTGGTCACAGGATTTTACACCGATACATGTCTCGTCGCCGAGCTGACATGACCACCATTCACAAGCGAAGCCGGAGACGAACCGAAGAGAGAAGAAAGGCGGCGCACTTTGCGCAAACGTATGCTCGAATACCATTGCCTCAACAGTGCAAATCAGTGTGTGCACAGCGCCAATCAGGAACGGCAATGGGCGATGGCTAAAATAGCTAGCTCGGACCGTCAGACGTTACATGAGTGGGTGGCCAAACCACCAAACGCCTGTAGCATCACTTGCCGAGCTAGTGATGGCCAAAACACGGCCGGGTTTGGTACAAAACGGCAAGGGAATGGACCGCTAAAAATCCGCGCGGGAATGAGTGGCTCGTCACCGGTCCAGATCATGAGGCACGACCAGAAACACAGGTTAGGCCACTAGAAAAAAGGATCCTGCTTCCAGAACGCGAGGCATCTCAGCGATGCGCTCCATCCAAACGATACGGTAGTCGATATGGCAGTATACGTACGCATGCACGGCTAAGGATGCATCTGGTACCTAATTTTGATCCACTTGGGAGGAATGGATGCAAAAGGTAGCACATTAGGTGCGTTAATGGCGTCGCTAGTGGTAACTCTCTCTCTCTCTTTTTTTTCCTGCTGCCCTTTTCGCTTTTCTGAGGAGAAACGTGGGCTTACTGTTTCCCACCGTTCATGTTGGAAGCTGAAACATATAACTACTGATGGAAATCGTGTAGTACCTTTCTTCTACGACAAAAAAAAAATACTATAAGTTAGTGCATGCATAGTACTATTTTGGAGTGGATTTGGATCTCACCCGGTCGCAAATTGCAACCCGAGCTGGGACCGTTACAAATCACATTGCTGTCGATGATAAGGTCGCAACTGATCTGCAACAGTTGATATGTAAATTTCATGCGAAAAGGACAGGGCGGTACAAGACAATTCGAACTGTGCTAGCTAGGATTATACTGTTGCATAGGATTTGCAATTCGATCGATCGTACATTTGTTTTCTGGGTCTGGAGACAACCCGAATCCGCGACAAGTTGATAAGGACGAGCCCGAGGGCTCTCTATCAAATACTAGCCGAGTCTTCCTCCTATTTGTTTGTTTACTTGCCACAGCGTTGCAATACCTTTCCCAGGTCTACAAAGACTTCAGACACCACCACCGGTGAACTGCTTTCTTCCGAGCCTTCCCCTTCCCCTCCTCTCTTCCACCCACATTCTTGTCGATTCGCCTGCACCGAGATGGCAATAGATCATGCATCCCCTCTCGCGCTGAAGAGCAGAGGCGCCATGGTAATTTGTTGATGGATTGCCGATATTTTCTCTCGCTCTGTCTGTTGGTTCTTGATTGATCCTAATGGCGGTGTCTGATTGAATGTGCGGTGCAGGGAGGAGGGGAGTGCGACGACGAGGTGGAGAACCAGCGGTGGCCGCCGTGGCTGAAGCCCCTGCTGGCGACGAGCTTCTTCGTGCAATGCAGGATCCACGCCGACGCGCACAAGAGCGAGTGTAACATGTACTGCCTCGACTGCATGAACGGCGCGCTCTGCTCCCTGTGCCTCGCCCACCACCGCAACCACCACGCCATCCAGGTCAGTAATATGTAAGCCTCCCCACATTCCAATATCGTTTCCTGCTCGATCGATTCCTGACGGTCTTCTTGGTGGCTCACGCGTCGGGCGGGCGCGGGAGCAGATACGGAGGTCGTCGTACCACGACGTGATCCGGGTGTCGGAGATACAGAAGGTGCTGGACATCACCGGCGTTCAGACGTACATCATCAACAGCGCGCGCGTGGTGTTCCTCAACGAGCGGCCGCAGCCGAGGCCCGGCAAGGGCGTCACCAACACCTGCGAGGTCTGCGAGCGCAGCCTCCTCGACTCCTTCCGCTTCTGCTCCCTCGGATGCAAAGTACGTATACTGGTTCATACGCATCAATTAATCCACCTCCCTTCTCGCCCCAGGCTCTTGGACCGGTGCATTGCAAGTTTGTTACCGACATGGCATCTTTTTGCTCTGCAGATTGTCGGCACGTCCGGCGGCTACCGCCCCAGGAGGAAGAACCACGGCGGGGGCGGCAAGAAGAGGAGGGCGGCGCTCAAGGACGCACGGTCGGACTCCGAGGACTCGTGCACGAGCACCAGCGGCGGCAGCAGCGACAAGAGCAGCGTCGTGCAGAGCTTCACGCCGTCGACCCCGCCGCCGACCTCCGCCAGCTACCGCACCGGCAACAAGCGCCGCAAGGGCATCCCGCACCGGTCGCCCTTCGGCAGCCTCATCGTGGAGTTCTAGGACAACACACACAGCGAAGTGTCTGCCCTGATCAGCACGCTGTAGTCTGCTGTATACATGACATAGCCAAGAAGGTAATAGCCGCGCGCCCCGAATGGCGAGCCCTCTGCTTCCGGTGGCGGAGGTCGGCCGTCGTAATGCCGGAGAGATCAGGCTATAGCAGTAAGCACATACTACTATAGCCTGTTACCTTTCAGTTGCAGGTTCTAGCTACAGTTTCAGTTACAGCTTACAACTAGTTAGTACCAGCGAAGTCCTAGTACTAGCTAGGAGTACTTACAACTCCGTAACGACGACTAAGTTTTGCGACGTTGTAATATAGCCACCAGATGGTAGCTGTACATAGATGACTCACAAATGTTGGGCAGGAGACAGTGAGGTGCTCATATGTGCGTGGGCCGTGTAATAAAAATAAGAATGCTGCTTGTAATTATGGCCGGCATGGCACAGTTTGTTGGCGATCCCAACGCCGCGTGCAGCTTGCGCAGGACGCGATTGATTTGGTTGAGTGGCAGATCATTCATCCATTCATTCAGTGCACAGTATGCACAGTATCCGTTATTGGGATCTGACATTCTGCAGGGAGCCCCAGGGCGGACGCCGCCGCGAAGCTGCATGTCATGGCCGCTGGTACGGTAATCCGGTGGCATTTCAGCCGTCCGAGGCGGTTCGAGGGATATGCCGGCGTGCGTGGAAGTCATGCGGGCGTCAGATGAGGGGAGTGGAGGCCGGCACGTGTTCGGACAGTTTGCGCGCGCGCGGTGTCGGTATCTTCTGGAGCGATGAGTCATGGGGCATATGGACGACTCGGCTTCGTCCACCCGGCGTGGACGCCGAAGCCGTGTCGTGCTGTGCCGTGCGACGCCGCCTAACTTGATTGGCCCGCCGTTTGTCCCCGAAAGCGGCCGCCGCTGGCGTCGATCGTGGTTTAAAATATTAGCGAAGTTTTGGAAAAAATGTTGGACGAAATTTCGAATTTTAGACAACCCTGTATCTTAAACTCGGTCAAATAAAAAATTTAAAATATTACAGTAATCTTGAAAATCTCGATGTAATATCGGTGATTTGGCCAAAATCTCGAACATTTTTACTGGATTTTAATTTTTGTGGGTCGGATTGGATTGGATTTGGGGTTAACACTGTCCACAAAAAATTTCAAAAATTTTTGACTTGTTTTTTTATTATTTTTCGGTCGGTTCAAGTTGATCGAGATCTCGATAATTTCGGTCAAAATATCCAATTGAAAAAAACCGATTTAAAATTTAATTTTTGGATTTTACCTAAATTTATCAAAAATTTCAAGATCTTGTATCGTAGAAAATTCGAATTTCGATCGCCTCTAAAATATAGATATACCGAAAACGAAATTTGAAACTCTGCCGTCGATATTTACCTGCCGTCGACGTCGAAATTTGAAACTCTGGCGTCGATACATGCCTGCCGTCGTCGACCGCCTTTACTTTCCAGCGCCCGTTACCGTCCGCCCAGAAGACGCCGTCCCTCCTATCAACGTCGAGCATTTACCGGGCAGCGTCCCTCTCTTCTGCTCTCCACCAGCAGGCCAGCAGCAACCAACACGCCGATTTTTTTTTTTTTTTTTCTGCAGATGGACGTACAGCTTCAGCGATCGCTTCTGCTGCTGGCAAGTGGGACACGCCCACCGGATTGCTTGCTTCCGATCCCAAACCGGTGAGGGGTGAAACCTTGTGATCCTTGAAAGGTAAAAAAATGCGTGCCCATATGCATCTGGCAGCGGCCTCCACAGTGCTCTGTTTGGAAGATGCTCGCGCAGCGCAGCAGATCAGGTGCGTCCAAGCTACAGCCCGTGCTCTGCACTTTGCGCAGAGTCGCGCGGCATCTCCGTCTGGAATGGCAGCGTTTCGTTCGATTCGTACAGAGCATGCCTCGACAGCATTTCGTGCGCACACCTATGCATGCCCAGTCCATTGGAGAGGCCGTATTGGTGAAAAGAAAACGCCTCCACCATATACGGCACGACACACTGACGTCGCCACCCACCACCATCCGACGCCCCCATGCCGCCCATGACTTTCCCGCCGAGCTTTTCCCGTGCGGTGATGGCATTCGCGGCCTGGCTTTGGTCGATTAGTCGCCGCCGAGACATGGACCGGTTAGACCGACCTCGCCGTCCTGTGCCCCCGGCTCGTGGGCCACTTGCGGATCGATCGATCGGAGCCGATAGGCCGTGGCTGACGCGTGCGGGCGTGTCGTCTCGCGTCGGACGGTCGGTGCAAAGCCCTCGTGGATTCGCCGGCTTTACCTATAGTTGGGGTTAGGTTTCTCGCGACGTCGTGACTCGCGAGTGAGCCGTGACTGTGCATTGCATTGCGCCATTACCCATGTATCCTGGATTTGGAT